>JALMGJ010000042.1:2925000-5325000 GCA_023362775.1 Charina bottae | reverse complement strand
AAATGAATTAAAACAACATTCCCTCTTAAATTTATTGTTATATATTGTATCTATCCATCCATCTATCCATCTATCCATCTATCTTTCTATCTATCTCTATCATCTATCATCCATCATCTATCTATCTATCATTGATCTATCATCTATAATTGATCTATCATCTATATCTATCTATCATCTGTCTGTCTCTATCTCTCTATCATTGATCTATCATCTATCATCTATCATTGATCTATCTATATCTATCATCTGTCTATATATCTATATCTATCTATCATTGATCTATCTATATCTATCATCTATATATCTATATCTATCATTGATCTATCTATATCTATCATCTGTCTATATATCTATATCTATCATTGATCTATCATTGATCTATCTATATCTATCATCTATATATCTATCATTGATCTATCTTACCTTATCTTATCTTATCATCTTATCTATCATCTCTCTCTCTCTATTTTGATCAATCAGTCATTGACCAAAAAATCGTGTTAGCTAGGCACCCAGTATCATTTTGGATTGCATTTTTCTCCTCCCCACCCACCATCTTTCTTCTTCGGCTAAACTTTTAACAAGCCTCTTAAGGAAACCTAAGGATATTCTCAATTTAAATCTAGTTTATTGCAGCCCTAAGGCCAGATACAACCTAAGGAGGGTGAATGACCAAGGGTGAGGCTATTGGACCTATGCATGAATTGCCGTAGGCAGAACATTTGAAAAGCAAAACCCGTGTTTCTCGCCCTGGCAGGCCCAGAGGAAAAAAACGCACCGATGCCATCGGCTGCCCCTGCTTTTGGGCTAATTCCATGCATGCGTTGGCCGTTGTCCCCTGACCCTCGCAAACTCCCCTGCAAATTTGTGGCTTGAATCATGTCAACTGGATTTCTATTTTCTCAGTAGAAACGTTTCACTCCTTATCCAAGGAGCTGCTTCTTCTCCCCTGCAAATTATTTTCTAGAAAGAGGAAGCGTTAAATAAGGGACAAGGTGCAAGGGAAAACATTTGCTAGGGGAGCAGAGTCCCTGCTGAACCCATTTCATCTGCTTCTCTCCTTAGGGGAACGACAGGGGAAGGAACCGAGACAGACGCCCCAGAAAGTGTGGGAGACAGACAGACATGACCTCTTCCCAGCCACCCCCAAGGGGTTCACTAGGTACCGTCTCCCGCAAGGCAGCGGCTTGTGTTCCTGCAAAAACCAGAGGCAAAGAGGCGCCCGGGGGTTGGTGCGCGGGCCCGAAATGTGCAGTGATAATAACACATCTCTTTCCGCCCATACCCCACCGTTGCAGGAAATTCAACTTGCACAACAACACAGAGCAAGTGTCTAGACCTCATTGTTGCTGGAGGGAAAAATGAACATAAAAGGTTTTTGACCTTTTCCTTCTTACTTGCATTTTTAGACTGCCTTCCTGTAAAAGGTCCCCCCCCCCGCCTTTGCATGCCTCCACCCTAAACTAAGCCTTGCCGAGAAGTTCTGATTGGAGGCATATTTTAAACGCTGCTTTTCCTCCAAAAGATTCGGCGGAGACTTTTATCAGGGATCCGGCTTGCTTACACAAGTCGGTGACCGTGTTTACCCCTTCAGTGTCAATCCCTGGTCTCTGGGCAGCTGGCCTTGGGCTAAATCGGGAGCAAGCCGAAACCAGACCCCGTGCGAGGAGGTTTCATTCCTGTGCGCCAAGCTGGCCTGGAGAAAGGGGGGCCCAGAAGAGAGAGAAAACACACATTTGAAAGAAATAACGTGTGTGTTGTGTGGGGCTGTCAACGTCTATTTACAAGTCTGGCTCCTGTGCTTTTAGATCCAGACCAACCAACCCCATCTCTAAATCAATAATTATAACACCGAACTGATTTAGCTTTATAAGGCCATGAGGATCTGTAATTTTACTAATCTTATTGAAGATTCTCTGTCTTTGTATTGTCGAAGGCTTTCACGGCCGGAGTTCAATGGCTGTTGTGGATAGAAATCTCACAGAGATTTTGCTTCTATCTGTGCTCCTGCCCTCTGAAGATGCTGGCCACAGATGCTGGCGAAACGTTAGGAACCACAACTTCCAGAACACGGCCACACAGCCCGGAAGACCCACAACAGCCATTCTATGTCTTTCTTTTTTTTTCTCTTTGGCGCCCCTAAATCGGTTTGGTTTATTTATCGGAGTTCACGGCTTTCTGCATGAAGAGCCTGGGAACCAGTCAGACATGTGCATTGCAGTAAAAAGAGTTAGGGTTTAGGAGAAAGTTTTAATAAACAAGCAGGTAAAAAAAGGGCTAAGGAAGAAAGAGAAGGCTGTTGAAATGGGTATCCTCAATATCAATCCACCAATAATATTTATTTGGCGAGTGACCAGCAAAATTGAAAAGGACAAAAACAAAGAAACACAATAATATACTACCAACTAATAAAATAGGTCATCAATTCACATTATAAGCCAGGTCCAGAGGAACATTGAGCCAAGAAGCCAAAGGTCTGAACCTGGCTTGTTTTGCTCAACCTCCAATTTTACTACAAATCTTTAAAGATGGGACTCCAGGCTATCATCTCAGCATCCCTGACTTTCAGCCTTCTGATGGTGGCTAGAGAGTCTGCCAAAGGTTTTGTTGTGGTTTGTTAGCATCTCCGCAGCCAGCCACGGATGGGAATGTGGTGTCTCTGACGGAGTCCCTGGACGTGGCTCAGAACGGGTAATCCCACCCCTGGGACCCCCGGAAGGTAGCCCTGTTTTTAAGACTGTTTGATGAGGGCCATTTCCTCTTCTGCCCCAATTCACCGCTGTTTCCCCCCTCTGTGCAGGGAGCGAGGGGGACGATGGCGGGGAAGCCTTCGATTTTGAAGACAGTGAGGAAGAAAACACCACCCGGCTCGTGGTGAGCAATGCCAGGACGGAGCTGGGCACCAAGGGGGCACTGCGGGACCCTCCCCCGAGGCGAAGGTCCAGTATCAGCGATGACCTGGAGGCCCTGGGGGCCTGGGACGCGGAAGAGGCGCTCCTCGAGGATCGGGTCCCCTTGACCTCCTCCGACTCCAGTGCCCATCTTGGTAAGAGCGGGCGGGGGGGAGGCGAGCGTTCAAACCGGGCTCAGCCCTTTTCCGCCCCCCAATAAGCTTTTATTTATTGGTTTAATCCATTTATGCAGCCGCCCATCGCAAGGGCACGACTCTGGGCAGCTCACAACGTTAAAACAAATACAGATCTTAAAATTAAAAAAAGAAATAAAGCACACAGCAGCTGGGGAATCATAAGATGCCCCGGCTCTATCCCACCGCCAGGGCCCCAGGCTCGGGCACAGAACCGGGTCTTCAAAGCCTTTTCCCCACTTGTTGGTCTACAGACCTAGAAAAATCTTTGGCTGCTTTCTAGAGAGGCTATAGTTTTTTAAAAAACCTTATTATTTCCTATCCCCTTCACCTGCCTGCTTTGAAATAGTTTCCGGTGGTGCTTCCTCCTAGGCTGGTTCCTTTTTATTCCTGTTCCTTGCCTTTCCCTTCCTTGTCTTAGTTCGCTTTTTTAAAAACTTCCTTGGCCTTGATTCTGTATATACTGTACTTACCTGGGAAGGAAACCCAATGAACATAGTGAGGTTTACTTGTGTGTAGGCATGCATGGCCCTGCAGATTTGCAGGGGGCAGTGCAGCCCCCCTCCCCACAGGCTTCTGTTCAGGACCTTCGTTCTACTGGCTATCTATTATTGTTATTATCGCTATTATTATTATTATTATATACACAACAATGTGAAATCACAGCGGCCAGTTCCTTAGCTGGTGTTGGCCTTCATTCGCATCGAGTTGTTCCCAAGAACCTCGGATATCTAACGTATCGGCGTAGTATCTGTGCGCATCCAAGCCGTGTGGCCTTTTCTAATTGACAGGTGAAGTTTTGTCAATGTGCAGATTTTCTAAGTGCTGTCCAAGGTTTTTATTATTATTATTTTATTATTTATTATTTTATTATTATTATAATATAAAGCAAGACATATAAATAAAGACATATATATAAAGGGCACAAGTACAGGGCGAAAGGGAGAAAAGAGCTAAAAGGAAGGCACGTCAAGCAAACCCTCATCATGACCGTCTCCCACCCGGAAACCTATGCCCTCATTGTGGGAGGTTGTGCGGATCCAGAATTGGCCTTTACAGCCACTTACGGATCCACTGTTAAAATTTTACCTTTGGAAGACAATCTTACTCGGCTACGAGTGGTCGCCAATGATAAAGCAAGACTTCCTTCCTTCCTTCCTTCCTTCCTTCCTTCCTTCCTTCCTTCCTTCCTTCCTTCCTTCCTTCCTTCCTTCCTCCTTTCTATCCCTCCCTCCCTCCCTTTCTCTTTCTCCTTTCTCTCTCTCCCTCCCTCCCTTCCTTCCTCTTTCTCCTTTCCACACATCATCTGACTTTAAATCACAATATATCCCAAACACAATACAATTCCAAAACGTTTTCTAAGTCGGTGCGATATAAAAGGGCCCCTTTACTAGCTGACAGATGCTGGACCCGCTACCAAGTTCAAGATCACAGCTGTCCCCAGAAGCCAACAGGTAGAAGGGCTGAAAGACAGAGAAGGTGCCCTTCATTCTGACGAGTTCCTCAGACTGACGGGGGTTTCTTTTCTCTTTCTGACAGATTGCCGGGACCCGCAGGGACAGCCCGAGTAAGTGGCCCGCTGTACTTACACTTTAAAAAAAAAGAGGAAATTGGTGTGTGTCGGCTGGGGAGGTAAAGTTCTGCAGCTCTGCCTCTTTTTCCTCCCTTGGGTTAATCACAGGGTGTGGGGAGGTTACTCAAAGTTTCTGAACAGGTGTGGCAGCTGCCCGCCTGCTGCCGCCTCTTCCCTGACTGAGGACAGCTGGGGGCTAACCTTGCCAGGGTCTCTGTAGTCAGAGGGCTGGCAGAGGCGGAAAAGCTGCTGGCTCCCTGCGTTCCCAGGCTGCTTTACGGATCCAGCCCCTGGAGTTAATAATGCTAAAAGTTCCCCCTTCCTTCCCCAGGCTGGGCTCTAAGTCCTCCCTTCCCAAGGCAATATTTTTGGAAGCCAAACCCTGAGACCGCTGGCCTTGCATGGCAGGGACCCTCATGCATTGGTCTGGCAGCTTAATTTATGGGTATTTGAAAAGAGTGTTTCTCTCCAGGTAAGGGAGGGAAGGTTGTTAAGGGGCCGGGCGACTTGGGCCTTTCCTTCTCTAGAGAAAAAGCCCACATGGAGGGGTGTAGTAGCTTCTGAAATGCAAATAAAAACAGAGTATTGAGATTCCGTTGTACCTGGAAAATATTTATTTGGAAAATGAAGGGCTTATTGCCTGTTGCAAACTGAAAAATGTTCATCAGTGTGTTTGATTACATACAGTAGAACTGATTGCTGATTTCCCCCCCCCCCCAAAATGTATTGCGGGTGTTTTAAACCACAGGCATAAAAGGTTGGAGGGCAGCGTATTTTACTGTTTTTGCTGCTGCGCTTAGCAAACCTATTTATTTGGTTTGCTAAAATGGAAATCCTTTCACATTGTATTAAAAGAGCCCTGTTAGTCTTTTGCAAATAAGCCAGAAATGCCCTTTTTGGCATTCAAACCTTCCTCTCTTTCTCTTTCTCTTTCCCTCTTTCTCTTTCCCTCTTTCTCTTTCCCTCTCTCTCTTTCCCTCTCTCTCTCTCTTTCTTTCTGTGTCTAGTTGTATGACACGGCTTCTGTATGTGCCCTCTCTAAAGCTAGCAATGGCTAAAGGCTGACCAATGAAAAGAATGGTTTTGCGTGCACTCCAGAGCTTGTGTGAATGCGGTGTCCTTGTTTTAAATCTCCTAGGCACCCCAGTCTTGGTTCATAACCTTTGTTTGCTTGAGGGACACAAGGCTTGCCTGCAAATGCTTCCAGCTTTAGTCTCTGGAAGGAGCAGCGTAAGATAAACGTACTTTTTAAAAAATGAGGAAGAGTCGTAAACAGCACTAAGGTGCATTTTTTCATACGTCTCTGGTGTTTCGAAGGCGAGGTACAGTCGTGCAGGTTGCAGTCCTAAGAAATGTGGTTCGGCTGGTTGTGGGGCTGCAGTTTTATCTTCCTTTAACTGGCACCGCTGATTTATTCTGTTCTTATGACCCTCCTCAAGCTTATGGCTACCAGCCCTGGCAAGCCCCCGGATGACGGGCAGAGGGCACCTTTGCTGCCCTCTAGCCACCTCTGGATTTCTGCAGCAGCTTTACTCAACCCCTGCTTGGTTCCCAAACCCAGAAGTCAAAAGAAAACTGGGCACTTCCCTTCACCCATGAGGTTGGCGCATGCACACTAATCCAAAATTTAACGAGCCACGATTGCGAACTCTCTGGCTGGGTTTTCAAAGCACATTGAACAGGACAGTTTCAAAATGAGTGCCTTCCTTAAGCCCCGAAGGGTAAACTGGGTTGAATTTAATCTGGATGTTTGCTTGCTTGTTTTGTGTGGATTCAATCTGTTTATGGTTTGAAGTGTAAGGTGAACCCCCAGGAAATGGGTGAATTCAGTAGCCAGGTAAGTGTGTTGTGGGAATCCAGCTAGCCTGTATCTTGTTAACTTGACTGGGGAGTAAAAAAACCCTCTGGTTCCTTAGAATATACCTTTCCCAAACTTGTCAGCTTCCTATCACCCATCTTACTGTACCTGCCTCTGGCAGGCCAGGCAAGACGTGATGGGTGTTGGCGTTCACCCTTGTGCTTGGGCGCAGAGGGGCAAAGCTACCCTCTGGGAAATCTTCCCATTGTTTTTCCATGGCTACATAACCCTGTTTCTGAAAGGGCTGGGAATGTTTTTCAATAAATAGACTGTGTTTAGTCTGTAAATACTGCTGGAGAGGAGACAATTACCTGGTTTAAACTTTTCCATTAAAATCTAAATTTCTGTCGGAGTAGTTCTGGCTTGTATTGTTGTTTTTAATAAGGAGTAGGGCAGAAACAAACAAGTATTGTTGTTTTTAATAAGGAGTAGGGCAGAAGCTGCCTCAAAATTTCCTGCAGATGTTTTAAGGGGAAAAGATGCAAAATGTTTTAGATTGATTTATAATCAGGTTTAATCAATTTAGGAGTTTCTGTAACCTCACTTCACCCTGCTAAATCCTGTTTCCTTCACTGGCAGTCTTTCTCTTCATTGTTTTCAGTTACAATAGTTATGCGGCTTTCAATGTATTTAATGGCTGAAACAACCTGAGATTTGATCTAGTGATATGGGGAATGCAGCCCTTGAGTGTTAATTTTTGCCTTAAAGCAGCAATGCCTTGGTGTGTATACGCACACCTGCATCCATGTGTGTGGAAATTTTGTGATACTGGCACTGAGAATTAGTTAACACTTTTCTTGAAGCAATTTCTACTCGAGAATTGCAGTTGGCCCTATGAGGTTTTTTAAAAATTATTTATTTCCCCTATTCATACATACTCTGAACATGGACAGAGTACAGGGGGGTGTTGAAACAGCACTTAAAACATGCCCTAGGTCTGCTAGTCAAGCCAAAACCCAGACATCTATTCCTGCAATCTTTAACATGGCTTCTTGGTGCAAAATTAAGGGAGTTGCCCACAGAATGCTTGATTTTTGTTGAGTTTTGACTTATCTGCCTCTAGAAAATCAGTTGTTCCTTACAGAAGGCCTCCTGCTTCTCCTCAGCTGTGCGCACACCCCACAGAGGAGTTCCCCGGAGTTTTGGAGGCAATCAAGCAAATCCTGCTTTGGGAAATGCCGTGAATTTCCCTTTCCTTAACTTTTGATCATCGGAGTCTGTCCTGGCTAGCAGCAGTGGGATTAGGCCTGGATTAGGAAACCAATCCAGATGTTGAAAAACACATTCTGGCATCTGGGGATGGGGGTTTCCAGGACAGAGGTTAAGTGGGAATGATGGGAAAGAAATAAAGGAAAGGGGCTGGATAAATCTGCAATATTTGGATGCTGTGAACGGACCAAGCGTGAGGATGCTGGAAGCTCCGTTCTGCCCCCCAGTGGCAGCGGAAGGGAAAACACCGATCTGAGTTTGGCGGCTGATTTTTATATTTTTAGAAACAAGGGGATCCAGGTCTGTGTTCATATGTTATCCTAGAGAGGTTATGTGGCTTGGTCTCAGTTTATTGCAACATGCAAAGCAAACTCAGTAATTAGGATCTGTAAACTCTGATTCTGTTGCTTGTGGTGTTTCGCTGAGTCCAAAAAGTGGTTAAAATTGTATCATCAGTGACCTCCCCTCGACTCTTAATCCCAACAACCTTTAAGGTGCAGCTGCACCTGAACATGACCCAGCCTGGGTATCTTCTACCTTCTGTCAAATTTTGCTTGAGACTTTTTCCTGCAAACATGGCCCCACGTTCTCTGTTTTCTAAATTTCTGTTTTGGCCTCTTTCCTGATCAAGCATTCTAGAGAATTTAAATGGGTGTGTTTCGCCTTGAGTTAACCCAATATAGATATTGCCGTAATAATAGATTAGGAAACTTTTCCTAGAGTTATAATGACCACTTGTTGTTGGTTTTTTTTTGCTGTTTTTGCAATAGTTTCGATTAACTGGTATAGTGGTTAAGGCAACGGGCTAGAAACCTGTGAGTTCTAGTCCCGCCTTAGGCATGAAAGCTGGCTGGGTGACCTTGGGCCAGTCCCCCTCTCTCAGCCCTAGGAAGGAGCCAATGGCAAACCAGGAGACTGAGAGTTCTAGTCCTGCCTCAAGCATGAAAGCCGGCTGGGTGACCTTGGGCCAGTCCCCCTCTCTCAGCCCTAGGAAGGAGCCAATGGCAAGCCAGGAGTCTGTGAGTTCTAGTCCCGCCTTAGGCCTGAAAGCTGGCTGGGTGACGTTGGACAAGTCGCTCTCTCTCAGTCCTAGGAAGGAGCCAATGGCAAGCCAGGAGTCTGAGAGTTCTAGTCCCGCCTGAGGCACGAAAGCCGGCTGGGTGACCTTGGGCCAGTCCCTCTCTCTCAGCCCAGCTCACCTCACAGGGTTGCTGTTGTGGGGAAAGGAGGAGGAGGAAGGAGTATTAGGTATGTTCGCCGCCTTGAGTTATTCATAAATATAATAAAGGGGGGATAGAAAATAAATAACTAAATAAATAACGGGGGACAGGATCATACTCATTTTGCACTTTTTTCAAACTGAGACAAAAGGAGATTCAAATCTGTGGAGCTGTGTCCAGCGAGGGAAGAATGCAAGCCGGCAACTCATTTTCTCCTGTTTTTGGGAATTTCATCTTCCCAGGCTGCTTCCTTGTCCCCAAAGTTGCCCGGAGTCGAGATAGACTTAAAAGCTAAACCGATAAATAAGAATTGCTACGTTAATGCACTTGGCAAGGGTTTTTTTCTCTCTCCCCTTTCTGTTGCCGAGAAGAGTGGCTTTTATGAACCTCTTCCCAGCTCTGTCCATTAAGAAAGCGATGGGAGGAGGCCAGCGGCTTGAAAAAGGTTTCCATTTAGAAGATGCTGAAGGACGCTGGACGGGAGGAGTCTGGACTGCTCCTGGCAGCCCATCCCGTGCCCCGCAAAGAGAGGGAGGGGCGTTGTGCTGTATTGCAGCATAAGGAAGCTGAGCAATAGAGAAAACCTAAGCATCCTTCCTCTGGAAGGCGGGGAAGCGTCCAAGGAGCCTCTGCCATCTTCAGGGTATGGTCTCCTGGCAAATGTCTTAGGGTATCTTCTTGCCTGTGCCCAGAAATTTGGGGTTCGGCGGAACCACAGGAGAGAGAGGAGGGTGGGCAGGTGCCACAGCGTAGTGCGGAACCACTAACACACAGGTAGCGTTACGATGTGCTTAAAAACAGTAAAGGCATTTTGGATCTGGGGGAAATCCTGCTTATTTCTGGCAGATCAGCCCTGGGCCCATTCAAAGGATCCGCAGGATGCGTGGAGGGCTTGTGATCTTGGGGTGATCTGCAGGAAATCTTGGCGGTTGAATTCCAGATTAACAAAAGGCAACTTTTGTAAATTAAGAGGCTGGGATGGCAAAAGCTTTGGGGGAACCTAGAATGGGTTGTGTTTGTTGCCTGTATGAGAACCGTGAAAGCAGTTTTGCTACTTGGCACTGATTGCTGGCCTCAGAGGCTCCTTAATCCTAGGAGTAGGTTAAATGCTTAGTGGCATTTTCCTGGGAGTAATTGTGGACTGAGTTTTTTTGGGGGGAGGCTCCCTGGCTCTTCCCCCCAATTGCTTCCCAATTAAACCATGCCCTTCATCATCAGGGAAATCTGTGCATGAGAGACTCAGCGAAATGGTGCAGCCTTAGTACCTGGGCAAGTATTGTGCACCTTCCTTTAATTGCTGCAGTTTGGGATTCTAATAAAACCTTGCATGAGTAGATGCTGCAAGGGGAGAGACTTTAACCCAACTAAAAATGAATTCTCCTGCCATCCCTGATGTTTTCGGCATGGATTCCTCTTTCAGGAAGAGGTTGGGTGGCAGAGGAAGATAACGAGATACGAAATCCCTTGCTGATTGGATTCCAGCTGATTGTTGGGTGCCATTACATGTTTTACTTCCTGCAAGGCACACCTGCTCAGGGGCCATAGAATGATTTCTGGCAGGCAGAGTTCAGAAATAGCCGCTTTGCCTGGAGAAATACAAGTGATGATTCCCGTGAGAATGAAACGCAGAGGGTCTGGAGGGGTGCCGATCCATACTTCTTCCTCTTCAGAATACCTTGTCTGCTTTTGCTTGGGAAAGAAGCCAGAAACAGTTTATGGGTGAGAAGGAAATAGCTCTGGACCCTGCACGTTTTTCAAAACTGACTTCCTGTTTCAGGTTGGTGGGCACTGTCAGCAATGGAGACTTCTCTCAGACTGGGACACGAACCTACAGCTGGAAGAGAAGAAACTCATCTCAAGGTAGGGCACGGAGACATATTGTCTGTTGGTGGCTGGGTGTGGGAAGCAGTGGATACCTTGCTCTGGATTGCTCACCGTACAAGCAGTCCTCGACTTACGACCGTTCGTTTAACGACCGTTCGAAGTTACGACGGTGCTGGAAAAAGTGACTTACAACCAGTCCTTGCACTTAATGACTGTCGCAGTGTCCCCACGGTCACGTGATCAAAATTTGGGCACTTGGCAACCGACTTGTATTTATGACGGTTGCAGCATCCCGGGGTCACATGATCGACATTTGCGACCTTCCCAGCCAGCTTCCGACAAGCAAAGTCAATGGGGGAAGCTGGATTCGCTTAACGACCACGGTGATTTGCAGCAAAAAAGGTCATAAAATTGGGTGTGACTCACTTAACAATCACATTGCTTAGCAACAGAAGTTCCAGTCCAATTGTGGTCATAAGTCGAGGACTACCTGTAGAAACAGTGTAATTCCAGCAGGCCAAGATTCTAGTCCTCATTGTGTGGCTTTGTCTCACCATCATGTTAATACAGTCGTTGACTGAGTCCCTCCTGGTTGATGGTTTCCATGTGGCCAAATTCATCCTAGGTTCATCCTTCAGCTCCCCCCACCTTGTGTCATTTTTTTATCCCAGGTGACCAATTTACTTTCCCCTCTGCAGAAGACGAAGTGATTTACGATGACGTGCCTTACGAGAAAGTGGACGTGCAGCAGCGTGGTAGGCACAGACACACACCATGCCTCTCTTTCACTATTCACATGTTTTCTCCTTGCTCGAGATCCCCAGTTGCCATTTTCCTCTCCTGTCCTTCCACATTCTTCTCTTCTTATCCCAAATCTTCCTATCACGCTTTGACCGTTTTGTTGACATTGTCCTTAAAGGGACAGTGAAAAGGCTTCTCTTCTTTTAAAGGGGAAAAAAACGGCAGGCCAGAGGACAGAGAGGAAATCAGGACAGAGAGGACAGAGAGGACACAGGACAGAGAGACACAGTGGCCAGAAATGATAAACCTCTGAAAGAAAGGGAGGAACGTACGTGTGATCCTGGATTAATAAGTCAGTTTGCATTTGGCTTGTTTACCTACCTGCTCTGGATAGAATGCGACCCCAGTTTTATTTTTTAAAGGAATATATTCAATGTTTTTAAAAGACTTGCAAGTCTTAGAGGAATTTTCTTCTCCAGGACTTTTCTTACGTGCCAGTGCTCTGCTAGCAAGCGATCTGTGGTTCCCCGATTTATTTTCCCTCTTCTGGCAAGCAAAACCAATGGGGAATTGTGTGATTCGCTTAACGCCCGCGGCGATTCGCTTAGCAACTGCCGCAGAAAAGGTAGTAAAATAGGGTCAGATTCGCTTAGCGACCAAAATTACGGTCCCAGTTGTGGTTGTTAAGCGAGGACTACCTGTATAGAGAAGCAAGAGGATTTTCTTGCCAAATCACAACGCTTTTCTCTATATTCCTTACATTTTCAGACCTGATTGGTAATGTTTCTCTTTTATCAATAAAAAACAACAAATTCCTGTTTTGCTTTTCCCGCTCAGCATAGCTAGAAGGACGTTGGATGTTGCTTTTGCCCCTTTGGAAGACAGTTGATGGTGCGACATTTAATTCCTTCCTTCCTTGTTAGTAATCCCTGCAAAAGGACCTCGGCCATGGGGATGATATAGACCTGCATTTAGGGGTTTATGAATCCCCGCTCTTGTTTTAAATAAAAACGTCCAGCTGACTCTGGGAAGAAATTGCCTGAGTACCACTCAGTACGATATTCTACCTTGGGTAATAATCTGCACTTCTTCCTCTTAATTCCACCTTTTTTTTTTTATTATTCATCCTGTGCCATCTGATGTACTCTCTGCAGTTTCTTGTCGTTATTCTGTTTTGAAGTCGTCTTGTTCTGGGCTCCCCTTTGCCCCGTCCGTTGGCACCCTTGGCTAAGCGGTGCCATGCGCGTCTCCCTCTTTCAGATTCGGAGAGGAGCTTAATTTATGAAGATGTCCACCACGCAAAGGCCCTGCAGGATCCTGAAGACTTAGGCTGGAGCTCCAGCGAGTTCGAGAGCTACAGCGAGGACTCGGCCGACGAGAACAAGGCAGATGCGGTCCACGCCAAGCCCAAAGTGTCCTTCCAGCCAAAGGTAATCGGGCAACAGGAGCGAAAGCAAAGCCTTTGCACGGTTTATAGCACGTGGGTCTGCCCGAGAGGTGGGCATTTTCTCTGATGGCAGGAAATATCTCTCGAGTCTTTAGTTAACCTCTCCCTCTTGAGAAGGACTAGAGAGGGGAGGTGGGGTCTCCACTACAGGTAGTCCTCGCTTAACAACCACAATTGGGACCAGAATTTCAGTCGCTAAGCAAAGCCACACCAATTTTACGACCTTTTTTGCGGCGGTCATTAAGCGAACCACATGTTCGTTAAGCCAGTCACGCGGTTCCCCATTGATTTTGCTTGCCGGAAGCCGGCTGGGAAGGTCGAAAATGGCGATCACATGACCACAGGATGCTACGATGGTCATAAATGTGAACCGGTTGCCAAGCGCCCAAATCGGATTTTTTTTTTTAATTATAAGAACTTTATTAGAATTTCAAAGTAAAGTTAAATGCAAAATACAGAATAGAGAAAAGCTTGAATACAGAATTAAAGAAAAAAGAAAAACAAAGAAAGTGCAGAAATAGCAAGAAAATAAAAAAAGAAGGGGACTTCAGACCTTCCCCAACACGGATATAAATGCTTATTATACAAACTTAATCTCTGCCCAGCGCCCAAATTGTGATCACGTGACTGCGGGGATGCTGTGATGGCCGTAAGTGTGGGGACTGGTTGTAAGTAGGGTATTCCCAGCACCGTCATAAGTCCGAACCATTGCTAAAAGAATGGTTGTTAAGCGAGGACTAGCTGTAAAGCAATTTCAGTGCTCCTGTTTCTCTTGGTTGGAGGCGAATCATTGGATTCATCTCAAAGACCCTCGCCAAGGGGATGTAGGAACCCCGCTCCCCAGCTCTGGTTCTTACCCCGCTGCTGCCTGCCGGGCCCTCGTGACGTCTCCTTCCCGTCCCCCGAGCGTTTGCTGAGATTGTCGCTGCTCACCCCGATTTCTGTGCGTGTCTCTCTTCCTTTTCCCGCGGCTCCCTCTCTTCTCCGCTGGCGCTCAATTTTGGGGGTGGCAGCTTTCTCCCGACCTTCGCAGGCTAAAGGAGAGATGCTTCAGGACTAAGAGGGACATCCTGGCTTTGAAAGTCGGGGGCAGAGAGATGCAGGAGCTGAGGCCAAGATACGACTGTAAGGTACTGTCCTCCTTCCTCCAGACCGCCAGCGGTTTCGTTTGTCTTTCCCGCGCTGTTTCGATTCTGCCTTTTCTGCTCCTGTCCAAGTCCTCGGCCGTCAGCCCTCTGCTTGCTGCTCTGTTCTCTTCTTTGCAAGGGTTAACCCTTTTTTTTTTTAACAGGATGCTTTCAATCCTGCAGCTTGTGCCTGTTCTTATTTAGACTTAAGAAAAGTCACTGGGTGATGCTGGGGTCCGGGGGCGAGGAGAGGAGACGTCCAAAGAGCATGTAAAAGAGAGGCCAACAAATATGATTTCACTATTTCCATATCAATTAGTTTAGTTTAGGAGCGCCTTCCTCATGGCTCCTTCGTCAGCATCTTGGGCCCTTGTCCAGAAGTTCCCCCTGCAGAATTACGCCAAGGCAAGCAAGAAAGACTTTTGGGGAATATGCTCTCTCTGGAGACCTGCTTAGCACCCGCCCAAATTTTCCAAAACTTGCTCCCAGTTCCCAGGATTTTTACGATCAAAGATTGAAAAACTGAAACCTTGGCAAACGGCGAGGTTTGACAATTCAAGAGTTTAGCTTGCAATCTGCTCGGGGAAGAGCGGGCTGTACGTTTCAGAAACGGTAAATTACTGGGAGCTGTTGTGAACGTAAAAAAGAATACAGGTAGTCCTCACTTAACGGCTGCCCTGTTTAGCGACACGACAGCGCTGAAAAAGTAACTTTACAACCGGTCCTCACACTTATGACCATTGCAGCATCCCGTGGTCACGTGACCACCATTTGCGAGCTTCACAGCTGGCTTCCGACAAGCAGAGTCAATGGAGAAGCCGGCAGTGAAATTGCAAGTCACGGTCATGTGATGTCTCACTTAACGACCACAAGGAAAAGTGAGGTCATAAGTCTGTTGTGCTGATGTCTTGCTTAGCGATGGAGTTGCCGGTCCCAATTGTGGTCGTTAAACGAGGACTACCTGTATTTTCCTGAATTGAAATAACAGCGAGAGGGTTTTTTTTGCCAGGATATCCAAAACCACAGGTTTGTCTTCTATATTTTTTTTTAATTTGATTCTGTGCAGATGACACAGTTCATGAAAGCGGCGAAGAGTGGCACCAAGGATGGTTTGGAAAAGACAAAGATTGCTGTTATGCGAACTTTCCTGCATAAGAAAGATATCCCAGGTAACGGGATTTATTTGGCATTCTGCGCGCCTGTCGCGTTTGGGGTGACCTAACGGACAGTAGTTTGACCCCATTAAAAGATAAACAGCAAAGCGGTAGAAAATACAAAATCCAGCAGCCAGATTATTAAATGCATTGAGAGTAAAGCTAATTAAATAGCCCAATTAAACTGATGACTGACACGTTCTCTAAAAATTAGGACTCGGATGGAATAACCCCTGGGTTCTTTTTGTTTTGGGTTGTTTCAGAAAGTCCTCAGCTACGTCATTAGAGAAAACAGTTTCTGTTTCCTCATAATAGCTTCCCTTATAGCGCTAGTGAAACTCCTGTGATTGGTGAGGAAAATGCTTGAGATGTTTTCTATGAGATTTTCTATGTTTGGTTTCCTCTGGATTCGAGCGTGCCATTCAGCTGCTACAGAGGCTTCTGATGTGGCAAAATCTGCTGCCTTAAAAATCAGGAGGGAAGAAGTATTATGGGGTAGATGCATTAAGAGAGAGAGAGAGAGAGAATTGTTGTGAAACGACATGAGCTGATATGTTAAAATTCTTGGAAATTCGGTAGAACTCAAGGCCGCGTGCATTCGGTCAGCGAGATGCAAAGAAAGACAGTGGGTGAATTTTCTACTTTATTGAAGTCTGTATTGAAATCTGAGGGACCAACTGAGTCTCACATTTGCAAAGCCAAAGTGGGTATTGGGTTCGATTAATAGGGCATAGCCAGTTAGCGATCCTGGCTATGCTTGAGAAACGCAAAAATTGTGTGAAGGGCCCCGTTTCCTGGTTATGCTGACCCCGACAGACTGTAATATCTCTTGGCTGCTATTTCTATTTAATTTCTTTTGTACTGTTTTCATTGTTTAACTGTTTTTATGATTGTTAGCCGCCCAGAGTCACTGGTTTGAGATGGGCAGCTATATAAAATGAATGAATGAATGAATGAAAATTCCCCCTCTAGATTAGCCTTGTTTGCAGAGCGTGTTGGAAGTCTACTGGAAGTGAGACCAGGATATTATTTTCCCTCCTCCTATCTCCTTTACGCTTTAATTTACGTTTAGTAAATTAATTATCTCTCTCCTATATGCCATTCCTGGGTCCCAAGATGTTTTGCCTTGGAATAATTACTTTAATGGTGCTTCTGCTTCTCATAGAAACAGAGATGAGAGAGGACCATATCTCTGGCATTTCTTTTTTAGAGAATAACTCCAACAAACTTTTGGAGTTGGACTTTCTTGGTATTTTCACAGGCTTTTAAACTTTTAAAGACAACGTTATATTCCTTGCAAGCTGGTGAATCTTTCTCTGAGTGAATAGTGAGTTGGTATTTAAATTTGGAAAAAAAATAGTTCTTTTTATGGTGCTGGCCATCTTTGAACATTTGCTGTGAACTGGAAAGCAAGCAAGTCGCGAAGAATGAGATGTGAGTTTCAGAACACAGCCTCAACTTTTTCTCTCTCTTGCACACAAACACACACACTCACACACATGGAACGGGTGACATCTCCTTCGATCTGCCATCTGAAGACTGTCCACCACACAATTTTCGTACCCACTTCCCTGTTTTGCCAGGCACAGTTGCAAAACGTTGCTAGAGTAACTACAGAATTGCTTACATGGGGGAAATAAATATTAGGAACTTAACATTCACTCGGAGTCTCTTTTATAATTATATAAATGCAATGGTTATATAAGGACTGCGGGTGGCTATTGAAGCAGAGAAAGAAGGCCCAACTCAGCTTTTCAGAGGGGAGAAAATGCCAGATAGGTCTAATCCTGCCAAGATGCTTTTTCCAAAGAGAACAAACATTTGAATTCATGAGCGAAAGAATTAAGCACTGCTGATTGTAATACTACCCTCGCCGTAGCTGCGGATGGAGAGCCAAACAGAAGGGTTTGGGGGACGGAAAGGAAGCGTTCTCTCTCCTGGACCGGGGAGGTCTCCAAGGTCCGTAGTTTGTCTGCAGAGAAAGGTACAGATCCGGCTGGATCAATCTCACATACAGAAGCATGGTTTGATGTGCAGCATGGCATCAACTGGTGGCTGATGGAGCGACTTGCACCTGCCTGGGATCCATGCATTTTGCTCAGGTCCTGGGCAAACGGGCTGCCAGTGCTTGAAAAATAGCACTTTATGGATAGCAGAAGGGGTAAGCCGATCTGTGTCTTCTTTTGTGCAATCGAGTGGACGGACACAGAAAGGGCTTTTGTGAGCCTGCCCTGTGACTTTGCTCACCGCCGGACAGTCCCTCGCCAACCCACGGAGGTTAGGAAAAAGGGAAATTTGGAAAGGGGGTTTTCGGGGAGCCCAGCTTCTCAGGAATGCCCAGCCTTTGGTGAACGAGAGCCAAAACAAAGCAAAGTTGGCTTGAATTCCTGCTGTCCATCCTAAGTCTAGTGGCGTTATTTATTATGCTTTGTGGCTCTTTTCTGCTAATCCAGGGTTGATCATTAGTGAGTTAATTATGGAAGAAGATGCTGCTGAATCGGCACATTTATCCAAAAATGGGCTCTTCAGGGGCCCTCACCTTGCTGATTGGAGTGGCTTCCTTTGCTCGCAAGCCCTCTGCTACTAAATTTTCCTCTTTTTTTCTTGCTTTAGCATCTCTGTATATTGACTAATTCTCTTCTGGATTAATATTAGAAGGGAAGATGAGGATGCATCCGTGTTTGTTGCTTCTCCTGGAAAAAAAATACACAAAATAATGTTTAGGTCTCATTTCTACTTAAAATACCCCATTGTGTTTGCAGGGGTGTGTGTGTTTTGCATCTCAATTCCCAGGCACTATTTGCAAATGGCCAAGTTCTCAAAGGTGGAAATGTTTTACTGGTATATTGTATATTGCGTCTGGTCTGCGAGATTGAGATTCGTAAATTCTTTGGCAATTTCTAAGATTTCTAAGCCAGGATGTTTTTGGAGACCCTGTTTTCCCCCCCCCCTCCTTTCAAGCTGCTTCCGCCCTGCGTCGCCCTCCCCGGATGGGATGGCTGGTTTCCCAAGTGAGGCGGGCAGCTGTTCCAAAATTAGGGAAGGAAAAAGGTCAGCCGTGCCATCACTGGTCTATTCCTGTCACCCTCCGATCCTCACCCCTCACCCCTCCCCGAGCGGCTAACGCACTCCATTTCCCCCCTCTGCCGGCTCGGATCCCGCTGGGATCCTTCGTTGTCTGGCCGGTACCCGGACCTTCTTCTGCCGGGATGGAGAGCCTCAGACTCAAATGGGTTAAACTGAGTTAGTGTGAGTTTCGAGAAAGAGGAAGTTTGGGGGCATCGGTCGGTTGGGCTGGTTAGAGGGAGGGGGGCAGAAGACCTCCCGCGGGTAAGATGTGGCGGAAACGGCACCAGACCAGCAAGGACTATGTGATCGTTCACTTCTCCTCCTCCTCCTCTTCCTCGCTCTCAGGTAAGGCCAGGGAGCCGGCCCCGTGTCGCTCGGACCCCGTGCTGGGGATGGGTTTCTGTTTTGGGTGCAGCGGAGCGTTAGTTTCACCAAAGGGCTCTCCCTCAGGAGCTGCCAAGACAAACTCGGTGGCATCGCAGCCTGCGTGGCTGGTGGCCGCCTCGTCCCGCCTTCGCAAGGGCGGCCGGGGTGGGGGGATTTTAATTGCAATCAAGGGAAGTAAATCTGTTTCCCGTCTGGCTGTGCTTTATTTTATTTATATCTTGCCTTTTCTGTCTGAGCAGAGAGGTCTGGCTTACGCCCTGCGGGGTAGGATGGGCTGGCACAGAGTCACCTGGGCAACATCACATGCAGCAGGAACCCGAACCGAATCTCCCTCCTCCCCATCCGGCACCTTCTAATGCTCCAGTCTCTCCCCAAAGCACGCAGCTTGGCTTACTTCCTTGAGTCGCTCGCTCCTGCTTTTTCTGCCCGAGTCAGCCCATGATTTGGGCGCAGAGTTGGATGGTGCCTCTCTGCGTGTCCTTCTGGTCCCTTCCAACAACGTGGCTCCGTAAAATGGGGCAATTTTTGTTTACTTCCTTTGTTTTGGCAGGACTCCTCTTTGGAGACGCTGCCCAGACAGGAATCTTCTTGGATTCCACGGGCAGTGCCCGCGGTGCCAAGCGGGTGGACTTTTGCTGAGTCACTTTGCCCCATAGCCAAAACCTCTCCTAATCTTGCGAGCAAAGATCCATTTTAACAGCACATGGCGGAGGGCAAATCCACAGAGGATGGGTTAATTAAGAACGTGTTGATTGTTCGAGGGGTGGGGAGGGGGGCAGACAAGCCAGGCCCCCAGTCTTCCCCTGCGGGGTCCCCAAAGGAGTTTGGTTGTCTACTATAGGATCAGCTGGACTTTTCGTTTGAGCTAAATCCAAATCCTGCATTGTCCGTGAGCGCTGTGAATAGAACCTCCCCAGTCAGGAGCAGTTTAGCCCTGCAAAGCAATTATGTGGAGGGGGACAAGAGAGATATCTCTGTTTTAATGCCTTTCTGGTGGGCTTTTGAAACGTTTCTGCCTGACCACTTTTGGAAGCAGGACCTTAGACCAAGTGGACGGAGGATTATCTTTATTTTGCAATGTTTCTCTGACGTTTCTATGGAGATGCATGCACGTTGGATGCTTAGCGGGCAGAATACGAGTTCTGCCACTAAACTGGGTTTCTTGTCCCTAGGAAAAGCAATACCCACCACCACCACCCTGCCTTTTTTTTTTAGAAGGAAACTTGCTTAGAAGTTTTTGTCCCAACCAAAACCTAGACTCAGGCCCAACTTCTGAGGAAGATGGAATTCTGCACGTGCTCAGAGGGTAGAGCTCTACCGGCAGATTTCTGCCCCCCCCGTCGTCCTAAGGTTGCTGCAAGGATAAAATGATGCCAAGGCACAAAGCAGCAGGATGCTGTCTGGAAAAACACAGCAGGAATGGGTGCTGATGCTACGGCCAAAGCATTTTATCCGTGGGTGGACAAGCGTGAGCCTTGCGGACGGTTGTCTGAGGATATTGCAATGGCAGCTCTCGTAGATCTCTGGAATAAAGGGGAGGGGGCGGCAGAGCCCCTTCGATTGGTCTGTGCTTGAAAAGGGTCTTGGAGACAGATTGGTTGGCATTTAAAAAAAAAAATAGAAACTTGCTTTTTTCAACTGGGACCTTGAATTGTTGGTGCACCGGTTAATATCCTGTGGGATAACTTGCCCCCTGAGGTGAGACTGGCACCCTTGCTCCTGGCCTTTAGGAAGTCCTTGAAGACCTGGCTCTGCCGCCGTGCCTGGAGTGAAGGAAATGATAGTTCCTCCTGGGGGTGGTTGGTTTAGTGGTTTCCTCCTTTTAAGAACAGACCATCTTTTGGATTTTTATTTATTTTTATTTTTATAGTAGTTTTAAATGTCTAGGTTTTATCTTTTATACTCTGGTTGTAAACCGCCCAGAGTCTGCCACGGTAGAGATGGGCGGGGATAAATCCAAATAATAAATAAACAAATAAATAAATAAATAAAATAATACCACTCAAGGAATGTGAAGTTGCCAGAATAATAATAATAATAATAATAATAATAATAATTATTATTATTATTAATAATAATAAATGCCACCTGACTCCCAACCTCTCTGGGTGGTTTTGAAAGTGAAAGAGGCTGTGAAATGAAAGTATCTGTGGAATTTGGTTCTGTTTTTCTCTTTCTCTTTTTCTTTTAAAAAGGGTTTTATATTTTAATGAGGACTAGGAACTTCCTCCCTTCTTTCCTTTCCTTCCTGCATTTTGAGTTTCTTTGGAATGGCTCAATATTTCCATCATTATGCAGCCAATTTCAGGCCAGCCTTGACCAAATTGTAATAGATTCTGAACAGGTAACAGATTTCCCAGCCTCGCTTTGCCTATTTGGTGAGGGATTGTATTTCATGAGAAACTCTTAGCATTCACACAGACCTACGACGTCTGCCTGCCTGTCTAGAAAGCCCTTTCCCTCCAATTTTCTTGGGAAAAGTGATTAGGCACCAAATATCCTATAAAATAAAATTTTTAAAAAATGTTCTGCATCATTGCTGTGGACTAAGGCAATATTGAAACCAGAAGCCCTAACAGAGAAGTTAATTTTGCCCTGTATGTTCAGTAACAATCAGCAAAACTGTGACTTTCTCAAGTTTGCTTATTGATTGGAGATTATTAGCCGCCCAGCTCCAGTGGACCAGTTAGAGCGACTGCGACGGCCTCAATTTCCTCCTGATTTTGCCAGTTTCTGGAACACTTTGGCTGTGTACTATTGAGGTCTAGAAACATCCTTTAAACCTTGAGTTGGAGGAGATGTGCAATTTGAAGCGTGTGAGCGGGATCCCTTCCGTGCTAGAGAATATTAAGTTCATTCAGCGTTGCTCCATTTTGCCTTGCAGACATTAACAACATTCTTCAAATGCACGAACCGTTTCCTCTCGCTAAGACAGTGGGTCACTTTATTTTTATTTTACCTGTTTTTGTTTCCCAGGTGATTCCGAAGAAGAAGACATGGGGTTCCTGGAGGTACCGGTTTCGGATGCAAAACAACAGCTGCCAGAGTTAGGGCCAATGCCCGAAGGGTTAAATTCTCAGCAGGTTTGTTTTGGGGACGTGGCTCAAATCGCAAAAAATTTTGGCCAATTGTGGCAATAATTGGAAAGAGCTGATCTGGAGTTGTGCCCTCTGAATATTGCTTCATCAGGCAGGCCCCCCCCCTTGGAAATTGAGGAGAGTGCATCTGAGGGTGTGCCGAGCGCTGCTTGCTCTCCGCAAGCGCATCACCAAAACGGAATTTAGGAGAGCAGATCTTGCAAATTGGGCTGTGAATTAGGGCAAGATGAATCTGAATGGCCTCTCTTGTGGCTGTGAGTTCCACAAGCTGCTTAATTCTGTGCCTCTGCTTTTTCCCTCTGGGGGGCCCAGGTCATACGCCGTCACATTCTGGGCTCCATCATGCAGAGCGAGAGGAGCTACGTGGACTCCTTGCGGCGCATTTTACAGGTATTACGACTTTTTACTTCTTGGGAAAAAAGAATACAGGTATTCCTCACTTAACAACCACAATAGGGACCAGGAAACTGGTTGTTAAGCAGTATGGTCATTAAGTGAGTTACCACATGACTGGACCCAATTTTATGACCATTTTCACGATGGTTATTAAGTGAATCACAGGTCATTAAGCGAATCACCATGGTCATTAAGCAAATCCAGCTTCCCCAATGGACGTTTTTTGCGGGAAACTGGCAAAAAAGCTCGCAAATCGCGATCACGTGACCACAAGACACTGCAAGTGCCCAAATTGCGATCACGTAACTACGGGGGTGGTGCTACGTTTTGCAACAGTCGTAAGTGTGAGGACAGGTCATAAAGCGCTATTTCTGAGGCCGTCGTAACTTGGACCGTTGTTAAATGAACGGTCGTTAAGCAAGGACTACTTGTACGACCCTCTCTTGGTTACCCATTGCCCATCTCTCACATCCTTTCGTCGAGATGGCAGAAGGGTTCTGGCCGTGTCCCTGTGCCTTTTCAGGCACCAGTATGGGGATTGTTTGCTCTTCCCTTCCTTTAAGATGTTTTTTTGACCTCCCGGTCAAGCCAACCGCCTTAGTGCTCTCCCATCCCGTGCTGAAGCTGGTCCAACCTGAATTAGCTTTCTGAGATCAGCCTGGGACTGCCATCTTCTAGAGCCCACGTGAAAATTAAGTTTCTAAGCGTTGGGGGCTTCATTTCCCAAAATCCCTCCTCCTCTGGTCCACCCGATGGAGTGATGCATCCTGGGAAGCCCCCCCCCCCCCATAAGCCCGTTCCAACCGCAAACGGACGGGGGAAACTGGGCGGCTTCTTACGTCTGACGGCGGTGTTTCCTCTCCTCTTCCCAACAGGATTACAGGAACCCCTTGATGGAGATGGAGCCGAAGGTTCTCAGCGCCAGGAAATGCCAGGTGGTTTTTTTCCGGCTCAAAGAGATCCTCCAGTGCCACTCCATGTTCCAAATCGCCCTGTCCTCACGAGTGGTGGAGTGGGACTCCATGGAGAAGATCGGGGACCTCTTCGTGGCCTCGGTGAGCCGTTGTTCAATTAGAAAGGCTCCCGCCACCCCAAGTGAATCTTCGCTGGCCTCACTGTCCTCCGTTTATCTTTTCTTCCCCAAAGTTTTCCAAGTCCATGGTGTTGGATGTGTACAGCGAGTACGTCAACAACTTCACCAGCGCCATGTCCTTAATCAAGAAGGCGTGCCTGACCAAGCCAGCTTTCTTAGAGTTCCTCAAGGTAAGAAGAGCAGATATCCCAAAGGTCCTGGAATTGTTGTTGGCAGACCCAACAATGGGTTGTTCTTAGTTTAGTAGTCATAAAAGTCTATCCATCAGCCTTCTACAGGTAGTCCTCGACTTACGACCACAATCGGAACTTCTGTTGCTAAGCGAGGTGGTCATTAAGTGAGTCACACCTGATTCTATGACCTTTTTTTGCTGCGGTCAAGTGAATCTGGCTTCCCCCATTGACTTTGCTTGTCGGAAGCTGTTTGGGAAGGTCACAAATGGTGATCATGTGACCCTGAGACGCTGCAACCATCATAAATACATGCCAGTTGCCAAGTGCCTGAATTTTGATCACGTGGCTGCAGGGACGCTGCGACGGTCGTAAGTGCGAAGACCGGTCGTAAGTCACTTTTTCCAGTGCTGTCGTAACTTTGAACGGTCGCTAAACGAATGGTCGTAAGTCGAGGATTACCTGTACAATCCTGGTTTTCTACAGATGTGTGATGGTTACCTTTCCATCGCTCCTAACCCATCTGAAGTTAGATGAAGGATGGGATGAAGAAGCCTGCATGTGTACTTGAAGTTTCAGCTGTTCAACGAAAGTTTCTCTTTTGTTCAGTTGTAGCTTTCATAAAGATCTAAACACTGTCAAGATCTCGACAGTGTTTAGATCTTTATGAAAGCTACAACTGAACGAAAGAGAATTGAATTAGTCAAGTAATCCATTCTACAGCTAAATGCATTTGAATATGAATGCATTGTGGGGAATCTAATGGTTATCATGAGAAACAGTATTTGCTTTCTGCAGTTGAGTTTAGAAGTAGAAAAATTAATAATTTGGGGCTAATCTGCTGGTCAGTTAATTGGGGGTCCTTTTTTTTTTTTGGTAAATAAGAATAATGGAGGAATATGGTCAGAGACTTGCAATGTTGTAGTCTTGGTATCCGTGGTGTGCATTTCCATGTGTTGGAAGATGAATGCTTTGCCCAGATGGTTGGAGGGAGAACAATGTGACTGTCGGGGGAAGCAGACTGGAGGGCGGAGCACTGGATAAGAAGCGAGCACGCAGCTCAGAGAGCCTAGCCTATTTCCCCAAACGTCAGAAGAAAGCTCCACCCTAGGTTGAGCTGATATACTTGGGAATCTTCAGGCACTGTTAGTTTAGCAGGATTTCTGCTTGTAGGTATGCAATAAACACTAGAGACTAGATTCCAGGCCTCGGCGTGTTATTTCTGCATCTGCACACGACAGTGACCTACAGCTGCAGAATCGGATGCAGCCGAAGAAGGGCTGGACCCAAAGCCTACCTAGGAGTAGAGTTGTAGAGTAGAATGGTTTACTCCGGCCCAGGCTGAATTCTCTCAGCTGGCAAAACGGGATTGTTGATGGACCTGTAGCAGAGGCGATGCTGAATGGGACTGGCACGGTGCCGATGTGGCAACCCAAAGAAAGGCCCACAGGCGCACTGGAGAAGGAAGAACGGAGGTCCACATTTCAACGGAGTAATTCTAACTGTGGATGTTTGCTCCCTCTTGCAGAAGAAACAGATGGCCAGTCTAGACCGCGTGACCCTCTACGGCTTGATGGTGAAGCCTATCCAAAGGTTCCCCCAGTTTATTCTCCTACTCCAGGTACCATTTTGGCTCCCTGTATTACGGAAGAACATCTACAGTAGATTAGGCCACGCAGAGGGAAAGGGCTGGCTTGGCATGCCGAGAGGCTGAGAAAACATCTGGAGTGGAAGCGAGCACGTCGTGGCCCTGGCCTGCCTCCAGCTTCGCTCTGTCTTCCCCCCCTGCCAGGACATGCTGAAGAACACGCCGAAAGGTCACGCCGACAGGCTGTCGCTCCAGCTTGCCCTGACAGAACTGGAGACCTTGGCAGAGAAACTCAACGAGCAGAAGAGGCTGGCGGACCAGGTGGCTGAGATCCAGCAACTGACCAGGAGCGTCAGTGACCGCAGCCATCTCCATAAGGTGCGTGACTCTCAACAGGACGGGCAGCATGCCCAACCCGGTGGTCAGTTCCCACCGCCCTCTGGCGGTCTTCGGATGACGACTCCCAGGATACAAGTGTCGTCGTCATCTGGACACATCTGGTGGGCTACGGGCTCAGAAAGTTGTTGGCTTTGCTTTTGATTGGCCCTGTGAGGGCGCTCTCCCGTTCCTGTGACAATTTTAGGAGTCGTATTTGCTTCACCCAAATAGGAAGAATGGAAAGAGGCGTGCAAGCAGGGAGAGGAATTTACAGGTAGTCCTCGTTTAACGACCACAATCGGGACCGGAATTTCGGTTGTAAGCAAAGTGACCATTAAGCGAATCTGACCCGATTTTACGGGCTTTTTTGCGGTGGCTGTTAAGTGAATCACACGGTTCCCCATTGATTTTGCTTGCTGGAAGCTGGCCGGGAAGGTCGAAAATGGCGATCGTGTGACCGTGGGACGCTGTGACGGTCATAAATGCGAACCAGTTGCCAAGCACCTGAATTGTGACCGCAGGGACGCTGTGACAGTCATAAATGTGAGGACCGGTCGCAAGTCAGTTTTTCCAGCACTGTCGTAAGCCCGAACCGTCGCTGAACGAATGGTCGTTAAGCGAGGACTGCCTGTAATGCTCAGGGCCTCTGAATTTTGGGAAGTCCAAAGTGATCTGAGATGAACCTCTTTTGCTGCCCGCAGCTGTTCTCTTCCATAGAGCCGTGGCCAAAGGGAAGGTTGAGCCGAAGATTGCCTACTGCTTTCCCAGGCTAATGTGGAGGCTCGAATTTAGAGGTTCACTGCCTTTCAAGCGCCCGCAAAATTTGCTTTAGGAACGAGCAGCTGTTGGGGGCCAAAGTAGAAGAGACGCTTTGGAAAAGCAGTAGCTTCGCTCCCTGCAAGTTCCCCATTCTCTTTACCGAAGCCGCCTTTGAGGGAGCCAGCATTAAAAATAAAAATAAAACATTTTGAGGCAAGCAAATACGTACATAGAGCAAATATAGCCTCGAAAACCAATGCCAGCGCCTCGGGCGCCAGGAAGCATCCCCGCTGAGCCGATCCGTTTCAGATTTTAAACAGTGAAGCAGATTTTCCCCGAACAGCTTCAGATCTGAAGAGCTGCACGCCCCTCGTTGGCTTACTCTGAGCAAGACGGCGGCTGAATTAAAAAAAAAACTGCATTAAGCCAGAATGTTCTGTGTGGGCTGGGATTTGTGGCATTTAATTCTGGCTTATTCAGCACACCATGATTAAATAGCCTGTTGAACAGTATCGCCCCCCCCCCCCCACCACCTCTTTTCTCGGTTTCCTTTTCCCTCCAGGGAAAATAGCCTTTAAAAGCAGAAATCTTTATGCCGTGGTCATTTTCAGATAAGGGTTTCACTCTGTAATTTTGCTTTATTTTTCTCTCCCCCCCCCCCCCCATCTTTCCCCAGTTGTTAAATTCGGGCCAGCGCCAGCTGTTGTTCTGTGAGACCCTGACGGAGACCGTTTATGGAGACCGGGGTCAACTAATCAAATCCAAGGAGCGCAAGGTGTTCCTTTTGAACGACATGCTAGTGTGCGCCAACATCAATTTCAAGTGAGTGCCCGGAATAGTTGTGTGTCAGAGAGCGGAGGAAACACGAGGAGGTCACGCTCCGGCACGTGTTGGAACAGAAATAGAAATTAAAAATGCAAAGGGTTTTTGTGCCCTCCCCGGGTGCGATCCGTTCCCTTGTCATTCTCGGAGCATATTTCAGCCTCTGGAAACGGGTCTGAATTTCCTTCCCTGCGGGGAATTATTGGAAGGCTCTGTGACAGTTACACCTTGTTCAAAGGGGGGAGGAATCTTGTAATCCCAGAAGGCTGCTGCGTGGTACAGAGGGGGGAAATCTCACACACACAGCCCCGGAGTTGGAGGCCCCGCTTGATGGGGAGAAGGGCGCAAAACCAAGAATATAAATCTCAGCAAGAATTCACCATTGGGGTTTGCATTTAGCCCTTGAACCACTCCAAACGGCAAAGGATTTATTTTTATTGTTGTTGTTGTTATTGTTGTTATTTCAGTTCTAAAAGGGTAGGGGTTGGGAGGAGAATTGGATAATTACTTTTGTTCTGATGCTTCTCTTCGTCAGGCCACTGAACACCAGGTAGGACGTGAGTGGCTCGGACCACGCTGCGTGGCTTGCTCCGTGTTGGAGGGACGCAGGTGGTTTTGTGAATGGCTTGTGTGCCTGTGGATGCTTGGTGTGGGGCAGGCATGAACCTCTGACGCAACTTTATTTTATTTATTTAATTTCTCAGCAAGTGACTCTGGGCGGCTCTGTGTCGATCTTTCTGTTGATTTGGGAGGCTGCAGCATAAAAAACCGGAGTGGTGGTGATGTTTTGTTTTGCTTTGCTTCGTTTTTTAACCGTGTTCCAGTGCAGAAAAACTTTTCCAAAGATTGACCGTTCTTCCTGGCAAATAAGGAAGACCACCCCCAAGGTGCAGAGCTGGGCATTTGGGGGATGTTTCATGTCTTACTCTCCACCCTGGTGTGTGAGGAAGAAAGCTTCGCCGCCACTAAAAAGTTTGGGCAGAAAAAACGTTGAAATGGAAGGTTGTTAAGCATGTCTTCCCTTCTCAAGTACAGGTAGTCCTCGCTTAAAGACCACAACTGGGACCGGAATTTTGGTTGCTAAGCAAAGCAGTCATCAAGTAAATCTGATCCAATTTTACAACCTTTTTTGTGGCGGTCGTTAAGCGAATCACCGTGGGTGTTAAACGAACCACATGGTTGTTAAGTGAATCACATGGTTCCCCATTGATTTTGCTTGCCAGAAGCTGGCCAGGAAGGTCGAAAATGATCACGTGACCAGGGGGCGCTGCAACGGTCATAAATGCGAACTGGTTGCCAAGCGCCGCAGTTGTGATCACATGACTGTGGGGACACTGCGACGGTCGTAAGTGTGAGGAGCGGTCGTCTTTTTCCCCAGCACTGTTGTAACTCCGAACCATCCCTAAACAAATGGTTGTTAAGAGAGGACTACCTGTATGTCTCTGGGCAGAGGTCTTCTCGAGGCAGGCGTGGTGCAGGGAGACATTTCACCCCCTCAGTCCAGGGGCACAATGCCCGTGGTGGCCGTTTTTAAAAAGAGAGAAGATCTAAGATTTGCAGTGTCTTTTGAGTGTCTTCTGTGGGATCTGAAGTTGTATTCTTGCAAATTCTGCCCAGTGCTTTGGGGGATTCGGAGCATGGCTTCTGGATCTTCCGGTGCTGCCATTCTGGCTGGGGCGGGCCCGGAGGCGGGGCGGGCCCGTCCCCTGGTTTTGCTAGCAGGGCTTTCTTTTTTGCAGGGGGCAGCTGGAGATCAGCAGCCTGGTCCCTCTGGGGCCCAAGTATATCGTGAAATGGAACGCAGCCCTGCCGCAGGTGCAGGTGCTGGAAGTCGGGCAGGAGAGCAGCTCTCGGGACAAGGAGGGCGCGGGCATCCCAAATGCCGGGTCCAGGAAGCACGCGCCGCCCAGCCCGTCTTCCCATAGTAAGCGGTGCCCCCTTCCTTTCCCGCCGTCCGAAAGCACCAGCGGGCAATGCTCTGCCAAGAGGGGAGGGACACCTCGCTTTCACCCCCAACCCCGCCTTGCGAAATCTTCCTCGGACGCTGCTCGTTCCTTTTCGGCACCCATTTAAAATATCACACACCATGTTTTACAAGCTCTTTTTTAGGCGATTGAGGTGTCATTGGCAAACTGGGAAATGTGTAAAACTTGGGAATTTTTCCAATATTTCTCCTGAAAGGGACCAGCATTCAACAGGCTGCAGCTCCTGAAGTTTAATTGAGGTGGCTTTTATTTTTAAAGCTGTTGGGTGCCCTGTAAAATTCAGAGTGTTAATGGCCTCCTTCCCCCCCCCCCCATACAGGTAGTCCTCGACTTACAGCCATTCGTTTATCAACCGTTCGAAGTTACGACGGCACTGAAAAAAGTGACTTATGACTGGTCCTCGCACTTATGACCGTCAGTGTTTCCCCCACAGTCACATGATCAAAATTCAGGTGCTTAGCAACTGGCATGTATTTACAACAGTTGCAGCGTCCCGGGGTCATGTGATCGCCATTTAGGACAAGCAAAGTCAATGGGGGAAGCCGGATTCGCTTAATGACCATGCGATTCATTTAATAACAGTGGTGATTCGCTTAATGACTTCAGCAAAAAAGGTCATGAAATCAGGTGTGACTCACTTAACAACCGCCTCACTTAGCGATGGAAGTTCCGGTCCCAATTGTGGTCATAAATCGAGGACTACCTGTAGCATTCTTTTGCCTTCAGTAGGATGCACCCACCACCTCAGTTTGCCAGTAGTAGGAATAATGATTTAAAAGAAAAACAGAGAGATATTGGAAATGCAATAAAAAAAAAAAACTGGGAGAGGCTGAGTATGCGCACTCTAGGCAATTCGACCCTCTGATGACAGCGCTCCCTAAAGTCCAAGTTTGTCTCCCCCAGATAAAGTATATTTGGGACCTCCTCGCCTGTTTCAGGAGCTCCAGGATCTACAAAAAGATTTGGCTGTGGTGCAGCAGATAACTCTTTTAATCAGCACTCTCCATGGCACGTACCAGGTGAGTCCAGTTCTGCTATCGAGGGCACTTCTCCACAGACTCTTTCCACCACCATGTTATTTCCAGCTCATTTGAAATAGCATGAGATATTTTTGTTTGAAATGCAGAACCTGTGAACAACTTAGGGGTAGCTTGTTCCCACTGGGGAACTTGAGTCTTGAGTCTTTTCTCCCTTCCGGCTCCTGGGTTCAAGCCAATCTCTCCCGCTCCATGTAGACGTTAAGTTGCTGTAGCATCGTGCTGTTGTTTCAGAGGTCTTTTAATGTGCTTTGACGGTTTTGCAGCTCCTCCTCATAACAACTGCTTGGATTTTTATTTATTTTTTTGACCAAACGGAATAAATGCATATAGCACATGCTAAATATGTGGAGGGCAGAGGGATCGGATGCTGACATCCTTTACTCTCTCTGATGAGCTGCAGATATACTGATCAGCTCATGAATCTCACAGCCTTGGGGTTCCGCAGCCCCGAACACAGGGGTGGGTTGGCTTCCAACTGCTTTGGAGGAATTGGAAAGGGGGGCTCTTAGAGAAACCCCAGCGGGCACACGAAGCGAACGTATTGTGCATGAGCAACGGGAGAAACCTTAGAGTCTTGTTTCTGCCGAAGTCGTCGAGATGAGTTTAAATCAGAATTTGAGGCTTTGCCGTAAACGAATCCCTGCAGTTCGGAGCCACGATCCTCCTAGGCAGTTGCTCTGAAAAGGGGACCCCGATGAATTAATGTTTTTCCCCCCCACCTTGCTTCTAGAACCTGAATATGACGGTAGCTCAAGATTGGTGCTTAGCTCTGCAGAGGCTGATGAGGGTGAAGGAAGAGGAGATCCACTCTGCGAACAAGCGCCGTCTCCGTCTCTTACTTCCTGGGAAGCCAGACAAGTACACGGGATTGTTTATTCTTTTAACAGTTGCTCGAGGGAACCCAAACAGACGTTTCAAGCCCACCTCCCACAATCCTCGCTTCGGCTTACCCCTTCACTGCTGCTTCACCCCACACAAAGCCAGGAGTGGGCGACCCGCCTGGCGTTCGCAGTGTGTGAAGTCCCCGCCTGGCCCTAGCGGAGAGTCAATCTTTTATTTTTCCATTCTGGGAACCCCCTGGTTCTAAAGACTCTGCCTGGTTAAATAGCCAGTGTTGGCTTTTAAACGAAATGGTGGGTTTAGCATAATTTAAACAAGGCTGTTTTTCCCATGGCGTCTGGGATATCGACATTTCTCCTGAGTTGAAATGGTTTCTCCTCGGCGTTCCCAAACTCCAGATTTCATAAAAGTATGTTTATGTAACCGTTCATTTTCCCCAAAAAGGAAGAATCTCACAGAATCACAGGGTTGCCTTTAACTTATTGAAAGATGAACCACATTTGGCTGAAAGGAGATTTCTGTGTGCGTGTCCTCATCTTTGTCCTCTGGAATTCATTTTTAACTCAGGGCCGGGCGCCCCGTCAGCGTCATGGTGGTCTTCATCACACCCAACCCGCTCAGCAAAATTTCCTGGGTGAATCATTTGCACTTGGCCAAAATTGCCCTCCGTGAGTAAAAACCTTTGCTTAATTATTCCTCAGTTCAACGCCACTTCTTCGTAACGCAGCACACAAGCTTTGGAGATGCACAAGGCTGTTCTTCTGCTTAAGATTTTAGCAGGAAGAGAGAGGAATTTGCTGCAATAGATGCTTGCTAACTCAGGATTAACCCCCCCCCCCTAAAACACTCAGCTGTTTTTTTTTATGGCTTATATTTTAATTTTTCTGTAATTAAAGTGTGGGGCTGCCAAGACATGTGGCAAAGAAGAGAAATAAATTGCTCATCCCCCCATGGGTGGTGGGACTTTGTTCTGCACATTCAGAAAGGAACTTGGTAAGAGTCTGTGACTTTTAGATGCCTCACTGAATTCTTCTCAGCCTCCAAGGTCTTTAGGGAAACCTTCCTTTCGTCATGAGATAACTTTAGGTGAACGCTTAAATTGCTTCATCTGTTTAAATTTTATTAATGAAGTGTGGCAAATAAACAAGGAAAGAATAATACAGTCTGTTTAAATTTTATTAATGAAGTGTAACAAATAAAAGAATGATGCATTAATGTTAATACGATAAGGAACTACATACATTAAAGCTGCTTTTCTCGATCTCAGCAACTTTAAGAGTTCTAGAAGTTGAAGCCAGCACGTCTTAAAAGTTGCCAGGGTTGAGAAACACTGCGTTAAAGTGAAAATTAAGAGGGGGGGGGAGAGTTTAGGAAGAAAAAGAAAAAAGTCCCATATGCTATTAATGTAACATTAATTCAGTCCTTAATCTTATTATATCCAGATCGTATAAAAAGATACTGCTCCATCTTCTTCTTTTTAGAATATAAAGACATTTAAAAAATGGATGAAAACGCCTGTCTTGAATCCGTTCTGTAACATCAGGCGTAGAAATGTCTTTCCAGCCTCCTAGCTGAGCCCAATGCACATTAGGTGTACATTGTATGTAGACAAGAGAGCCATCTTTCAGGTTTGGAAGGTTGTCCCCAAAAAGTAGCAGTTAGAACTACATTCACGCACATTTTCAGCTGCAGAAATAACACTTCCTGCTGCTCTGAAAAAGCCAACAGGGCTGGCATCTTAGCTTCCGTCCTTCTTGGTCTTCTCTTCCCTGATCTGCTTTAATTTTTGAGTGTGTCTGTACCTCTAAAGATCATGCATCAACCTTCGTTAAAGTAAATAAAATTATTCTCTCCCTTTACAAGCATCCTGGGATGGGGTTATCTGCGCCCAGTGCGGAGAAATCTCCATTATCGGGTGGTTTCTAAAGTCAGCAAGCTGGGACTCTGGGTGCTGGGCTGTCTGTGGTCCCTCCTGTGCCTTTTGGGAGGGGGCAGTCAGAAACGTCGTCACTTTTATCGATGTCCCAGATGGCTCTTCTGTCTCCTGCGAAGGGCGTTCCCATCCTGCTTCGCTTCACAGGCCGGGAGGGTTGACCGCTGGGCCAAGGTTGGACAAGGAGTCCAGACAACACCGTTGGAAAGGGGATTTTTCAACTCTTCTCTTTCTTTCCCTGCAGGGGAAGAAAATCAGCCGGGCTGGATCTGCCCTGAAGAAGATAAAAAGAGCAAAGCTGCTTTCTGGTGCCCCATTTTGGTATGCCACCTCCCCGCCTTCTCCTCCAGGGCACTTGACTTGCAGGTAAGGAAACGTCAAATTGTTCCCGAGCCAAGGGCCAACTTCTGACCATCTCCTCAAGGATTTGTGCTTGCTTCTAGTTCATTAGAGCCATCTTGGGGAGTCCCTGAGAAAACAGCCACGGTGGTGGTGATGATTTTAATTATTTCTTGAAATTTGTTTCAGCCACGCAACTCCCAACTGGGTCACGATCGTGAGCATTTCAGTGGGTAGACTCTGCCTTGGGGTGTCATGACACTCTGGAAAGACAGGGCTGGTAAACTTGTGGCTTTTGTTAGTCCACCAGCAGAAGAACCAGCAGACTTGTCCTCCAACGCACCTGTTGGAAAAGCTGAGAGACCCATCTGTTCCCTACAGCACTCTGGCAGAAGCCCAAATAATTGGGCTTCTCTTATGAAGAGGAGAAGGTTCTAAATACCATCCTTTAACAAAAAATTAGCTTTCCAGCCACCGGTGGAGCGTGTTCTCTCTTTAAGGCCCGGTTGTTGTTTTCGGCTAATTGGCTGCATCCCCTCCAGGATGGCAGACCCCCCCCCCTCTTTATTTTTCTTTTTTTGCAGAAGCTTAGCTTTTATTCTTCGTCCCCCCCATCAATCCAGCTGCAGTTTTGGCTCTTTTTGATGATCTATGTTTTATTCCCATCCTTTTCTCAAAAAAAAAACCTGCTGATAAAGGGAAGCTGTTGCAGCACGGAATATATTATGATCAATCTACAAAGACTTTGGCTGCAGTGTCCTTCCCTGTGTCCCAGAGGGTTTAAAACAGCTTCCAGGTTTCCATGTCAGCATGTGAATCTTCAAAGGATGGCCCCTCTTTTCACCTCTAGTGGAAAAGACGTGTGTAGAGTTTGGTTTGGTTTGGGTTTTTGACATGAGAAGTTTTTGAACTCTCTCTGCATTACTGTATATACATTTATTTGCAACCATAGGTTTTAGGAATGTTCGTATAAAATTGCAGCAGTCCGTATCAGTTCAATACATCCCCTCTGATGTTAACAGCACTATCTGTCAACATCTGCTTTCGTAGCTTCCTTGCGGCCACTGCAAACTTGTCTTGTTCCATGTTCATTTGCATCAGTCAGCAGAAAATAGATTTTTTCTTCTAAGCTAGACTGATTCAGTTGGATTAACAAAGGCATGATGAATCTGGCTCTAGGTTCCTGATATAATTTGCAATGTAATAGGTAATGGATCAGATCATCCACCTGTGAGTTATTACAAATGCATAAACGGTGTGTCGTTGATGATCCTTTATATCTTCCAACCAAATAGGCTGTTGTCCTTGTTTGAAAACAAAGTTCTGTGAAAGCTTGTCTCTCGGAATGGGATGTCAGAGACTGTAAATAATACAACATTCTTTGTCCATTTTTAAAAGATGGATACCACTTGGCCAACTTAATCTTACATACCTGCTCTTTATCTTGTCTAAAATCTTTAAAAAATAAGTAGTCCCTCAACAGTGTATGATAAGTTACGTCATTCAACAGTTCCTGATCTAGTGATAATCGTGAGAATAGTTTTAGACACAAATCTATTACTGTTAAATTGGTGAGATTGTTTTCCCCTGGAAGATCTTGAGTGCAGGCTGTATTTATTTATTTATATTTCAAATTTCGGTCTCCTTTTGAATAGAAGAAGGAGCAAAAGGCTCTCATTGATTTCATGGCCATTATTCTTGCTTGACGCTATATGTGTTTTACCCAAATACCCAAAATATTTGAATGACCTCAGTTGTAGCTGCTGGGAGCATTGATTTTTCTACGCATGAATGAGGCCAAAGGGTTTTCTGGGCTAGAGGCAACGCTAGCTTGATTTGGCATAAGTACCCAAAATAGTGTGATGGAGATGATAGATAGATAGATAGATAGATAGATAGATAGATAGATGATAGATAGATAGATAGATAGATGATAGATAGATAGATAGATAGATGATAGATAGATAGATAGATAGATAGATAGATAGATAGATAGATGATAGATAGATAGATGATAGATAGATAGATAGATAGATAGATAGATAGATAGATGATAGATAGATAGATAGATAGAGCAGTGTTTGCTATTTACGTGGAGACTCTGCACTTATCCCTGTAAATCTTCCAGGTCAGTGTTTCTCAGCCTCGGCCAGATGTGTGGACTTCAACTCTGATAGAACACCTTGCAATTCCAAACTTTTTGATTTAAAACCTTTCTTCCACGAAGGATCTGGATATATATTTTTTTGGCTTTCTTTCCCTACCTCCCACCTCTCCCGAAAATCCCCAAGGGAAATTTCTTCTGGACTTGTGCTTCATTTTAAGAAGGACCACCTTTCAGTTCCAATGGGCAAAGTTTCATCCTGGCTGTTTCTTTTTCTCCCCACTTAAGTTTTCTCAAGAGGTGGAAGAAAAATAGATTCAGCTGGAAAAAGAGAAAGCAGGCCCATAATTACCTTAAAAACCAGACTTTCATGCCCTCCCGTTCCATTTCTTTGGAACATCTGCAGTTTCCAGTGAGTTGTGCCCTGTTTTATTTCCAGAGACTAATTTTAGCCCTCTGTTCTCTTGCGGCTTCTCTTTCTGCCTTAATTGAGTGTTTTCATTGATTGTCTCTGTTGTTTTCTAGATATTTTTAGCTGTCCTTAACAATCGCTTCTTTTCTTTATTTATTTTTTCCAGATACTGGTTGTAAAGATATGTTTTAGAAAGTTGGGCTTCACACTGCTTTGCCAAAGCTCGTTTTGAAAGACGGCGGATGCACCCCATAAAATAAATAACAAACTTTTATCTTTTTTCCCCATTCTCGCTCGATTCCTGCGTCCAGCTGGGTGCGGCTGTGCACAGCCCAGTCCAGTCTTCCTTGCTGGGGTTTTCCGCCATCAGCACTTCTCTGCCGCAAGGCTACCTTTGGGTGAGTAGATGCAAAAACAGCGCCTGTTTGTGCATCACGGTGAGCTTTGCATCGGTTTTCGTCTCCTCTGCACTAAGAGCTGGTGTCTTCCCAGGAGAGATCCCAAAAGGAAAAGAGAAGGGGGATCTTCCCATTCTGTACTTACGGTGGTGAGAGATAAGTTCCTCTTGTTTCAGCGATAAATCCACCAGCAGAGGCCAGAGTCCGTCCTCTGGTGGGAGATGGGCGGGCGATAGAAATTTGAATAATAAATAAACAAAGAGGGTGGAGAGGGACCCCAAGGTTTATTGCAGCTCAAGCAGAATCCCTAAATGAGGACCGTCTGTCTTACATGGTCCTGGAATGCTAACAGAAGAGGAACGGTGAGGGGTGTGGAGGAGGGTTGAAAGACCCTCAATTGCACGCAGCAATGCTTTCACGCAGCCCGTTCCTGCCAAGTCTAACAGGCGATCGGATTTCAAACCTACGTCTCTGGAAGAGGACTTTTTAAAAGCGATTTTAAGAGGACGTCACTTCAGGGGAGCAACCAAGGCCATCTGCTGGTTACTCTTTGCTGAAAAGAGGAAAAAAAGTTTTAACCTGAACGATCAGCTGGCTGATCTTCGCTGGAATTTGCAGTCTGGCAGAGCTCACTTGGATCCCACTTGGATGGGAGGCCAGAAGGAAATCTCACGGAGGTAGACTAGTTTGGGAAGCTTAAACGATAAGCTACTGCTGTGTTGTTTGGCAAGAAACATACATGGATACCAGGATCTAGCTTGACTCCGAGGCAGTCTTTAAGTTTTATCTAATTAAACTTCCCCTCCTCTTTTAATTGCATGGACACTGTTATCTCATAAGGTCTTAACTTCGTTAAGAATATGACTGTACACAGTAAGAGTGTGGTCTTTTCTTTTTCCCTTCTCCATCTGGAATATTGAAAACCAATCTTCCTCTAAGACAGGGTCTCTCAACCTTGGCCACTTTAAGACGTGTGGACTTCAACTCCCAGAATTCCCCAGCCAGCAAGGCTGGCTGGAGAATTCTGGGAGTTGAAGTCCACACGTCTTAAAGTGGCCAAGGTTGAGAAACACTGCTCTAAGTGGTGCCTTTTTGATATGTTGGACCACAGCTCCAATCATCCCCCGTCAGCATGGGCCTTGGGAGTTGGTAGGAATTGTAGTCCAACTAATCTGGAGGGGCCCAGTTTGAAAAAAAGGTGTTGTCAATGATAAAACCAGGTTAAATCCGAACCCAGGGTTCTTGCGTGCTTGGGAGAGACCTTTCTCTGGTGTTCACCCCGGCCTTTGTGGGACTCTTTCTGGCTCCTCTAGGTCGGAGGCGGCCAGGAGGGGGCCGGGGGCCAAGTGGAGATATTTTCCTTGAACCGGTCGGTGCCTCGCACAGTCAGGTCCTTCCCGGTGGCCTCCCGGGTCCTCTGCCTGGAATACATCCCAGAAAGGGGCGAAGAAGAGCGAGGGGAGGATCCCCAAACGGCTGCTGACCAGCCTCTTCCGGCCCAGCCTGCCCTTTGCCTCGGGCTGCAAGATGGCAGGTAAGGGCGTGTGCCCTGCGAACAAGGATGTGGTGGTCCTGGCCGCGTTGGGAAGCCCCCTGCTGCGTCTGGGCAGGTCACCCCATGGTGAAATTCAGGAGCCGTTGCATATTTCCCTCCACCGAATCCCATTTCAAGACGCCTGGACACCTTGGAACGGGGATGGAGAAGCACTTTGCACACGCTCAGAGGCGTTGTCCCCGTTACTGACTTCATAAATTTGCGTTTAAAGGGGACAAACCTGTTCCAGCAGTTCCCTTGTCAGCCGCTGGGGGGAGCCCTTTCAGTGCTAGTGGATGGTTTTCGTGGTCCGCGCGCCTCTTCATGCACTTTTAATGCTCAGCATCTCCCTGGTTCCTTCTGCAGCATCCTGGTGTATGGCAGTCTGGACACGGGGGCGCAGTGTCTGTTAACGAGCTGGACCCCCGGGCCCCACCCCGTCCTCTGCCTGAAGCACAATGCCGATTACCTCTTTGCGGGCCTGCAGAACGGGACGGTAGCGGCGTACGCCAGAACCAGCGGTGAGTGAGACTGAGCCTCCCTTCGTCCCGGCGCTTTTTCTGCCCACCCGTCGGGAGCCAGGGAAGGCTTTGTTGCTCCCCGAAGTGGTGCCTTTTCAGCACAAGACCTTTCTCCAAACTCCCTTTTCTAACCCTTGCAAGATTCAAATGCGATTCAAATGCAGTCGTTCCAAAATTTGGAATCTGGATGTTCCATCTGTCAGGTGTCAGCCTCATGTGTTGTTTATTGGGAGGTGTGTTTGAAAACAAGGAAACAAATCAGGAATGTAAGTTTTCTTGTAAAGAATTATCTACAGTACACGGGCTGGCAGTGATTCTCCCTGGGAAGCCGGAGATGCGAAAGTAAGCGCTCTGCCGTTGAGCTAAAACTGAACCAAGTTTCTGGTCCTCATGGGTTTGCAAAAAGGGCTGATGTTATCAGGAACCTAGGACTCTTGGTTCATCTATCCCAGCTTTGCTGCACTGGCTGAAGATGGCGGGGGTTGAATTTGTATTGAAGTAGGAGCATGGCGTGTAAGTTATGCCTGTTTTCCTAAGCACGTTAAAAGTGGAGCTGTGTCTCCATAAGTTTGTAGTAGAGGCAGTTGAGAGGTTTTGATGTCTTCCATCCAGTATGTTGAAACAGCTTACTCTAATTAGAAGTACTGCCCCAAAAAAGCATACAAGTAGTCCTCGACTTATGACCACAATTGGGACCGGAACTTCTGTCACTAAGCGAGGCAGTTGTTAAGTGAGTCACACCCAATTTTACGACCTTTTTTGCTACGACCGTTAAGCAAATCGTGATCATTAAGTGAATCTGACTTCCCCCATTGACTTTGCTTGTCGGAAGCCAGCTGGGAAGGTCGCAAATGGTGATCCTGTGACCCCGGGATGCTGTGATGGTTGTAAGTGCGAGGACCGGTCGTAAGTCACTTTTCCAGCACTGTTGTAACTTCGAACGGTCGCTAAACAAATGGTCATAAGTCGAGGACTACCTGTAGTAGTAAAATTATTTGTGATTCTATCCCTCTGAATTTGTATATCTGGGACGTGGTCTAGAAGACTCTCAAGAGGAGCCCATGAGACCCTGGAGAATAAGCTTCTGTGTTTGTTCATCACCCCCCCCCCCGAGTTTTCCTCCAGGGGGACGTTTTACTCACACTTTGTTTCGAGGTGCTTTTAATTAATTTAAAATCTATTTTAATTTCCTGCTTGTTGCAAGCTAAGGGAGGAGTGTTCCCTGTGCCGTCTCCCCATAGTCACCAAAAATACTTAACGTTAATTGGCTTTCGAAATGCAGCGTCTGGAATTTGGGTCCCAAGACAAAACCCTGAATTTGAAAGCTCTGTAATTTCCTATTGATCGGCTGTCAGTTCTGTCCAACGCTGGGGATGGTGGCCGTTTTACTCCTGCTGAAATCTGTCAGCTGGGTTTAATCCTCCTCCTTTGTAAGCTTTTGATGGATTAAAAAAAAAAACCAAAACAAAGCTCGCCTTTCGGTTCAGCTCGCTCTGATTTTCCAAGACAGGGTGGACTTCAAAGGTCTGCGCCGATCTCACCCACGTCTGCTCCCACTTTTGTGTCGTGCGTGTTGCAAGAGAGCTGTTTAGTTCATGCAAATAATTATTTCTGTTTACCTGCCTGCTCTCCGACCTTTTGCTGGTGCTGCCATTGAAACTTGGGGTAATCTGGGCACACCGATTTGCAGAGTCCAAATGCCCAGGGCGGGGCAGTCCTCCGAAGAGCTGCATTCGAATCCAAGGGTCAAATCAACTTTCCTTTTTGAGACTCCTTTGGGGGGTTTTCGACTTAGTTCTCCCACCGCCCCCCAATCCCGGCTTGCTTGCGAGCCCTCGGCCATCTTGGCTACTGCTGACTTGGCTACCTGAGCCATCATGCCTGGAGAAGTCAGCTGTTCATTAGCATCCGATGTTGCTTGAAGGGACGTCCTCCAAGCCCCATCCAAGGTTATTTTTTAGCTTGCTGCGAAGGGATAGGAAGCAGACTAGAAAATTCGAACGGGTGCGGCGTGTGGTTTTGTATGTGATTCCCCCTCCTGGCCCCCCAATTTGCTTTTCCTTTGGACGGGGGGCAGTTTCCATTAATCAGGCACGGATTAATCTTCTGCTCCTTCCTTCCTTCCTTCCTTCCTTCCTTCCTTCCTTCCTTCCTTCCTTCCTTCCTTCCCTCCCTCCCTCCCTCCCTCCCTCCCTCCTTCCTTCCTTCCTTCCTTCCTTCCTTCCTTCCCTCTCTCCCCAATTTTGTGCCATTTCATCCAGAGCGATTCCTCTCCACATTCCATTAAACACCCACCATCTGTGACTTGATGCCCTCCGTTCCGGGGTTATAAATGGTTGTTTACACTGCACTTCCAAACTCCACTTGGCAACACGTTGCTTCTTATTAATTAGCTTTTGATAAGCCGTTTATGTTTTTTAATTAAAGTGTATGCTGGGGGCGAAGAGAGAGAAAGGCCACATCTCCCAGGCAGATACGGACTTGTTTAATCTGCCACTCACATCTTCTGAGGGCACAAATGACAAAGGCTCTGTTGTGTAAAGATACCTGTTGCACCTGTTTTTTTAAGATTTATTTATTGCTCGCTGAAAACACGGCACTTCTCCACACCTTGAATGAAAAAGGAACCTTGGGATGGCTGTGTATTTGACTGAAGAATCATGCATTTGGGTCTGGGACTAAAATAGTCCTCATTGGCGTGTATAAACTCTTGTTCTGTTTGAGATCTGGGGAACTGTATGTCTTGAGGGCTTGCCAAATATGAGACTGATGCACCCTCTAAAGGTAGTCCCCGCTTATCAACCATTTGTTTAGTGACGGTTTGGACTTATGACGGTGCTGAAAAAACTGACTTGCGGCCGGTCCTCACGCTTATAACTGTCGCAGCGTCCCCCACAATCACATCATCGCCATTTGAGTGCTTAGCAACCGGTTTGCATTTATGACTGTCGCAGCAACCTGTGGTCACGCGATCGCCATTTTCTACCTTCCCGGCCAGCTTCTGGCAAGCAAAATCAATGGGGAACCGCGTGATTCGCTTAACGACCATGTGGTTCACTTAATGACTGCTGCAAAAAAGGCATAAAATCAGGTTGGATTCGCTTACTGACCGCTTCGCTTAGCAACTGAAATTCTGGTCCCAATTGTGGCCGTTAAGTGAGGACTAACTGTACTAAGCTGAAGATTTATTCTGGGTTTTAGCCCCTCTCCAGGAGAGTAAGGCTGTGCTGCATCCGTTCGTTTTACCCACAAGATTGAACGACAGACTATCGATGATCTCTGTGCTGCCGAATTGGGTGTGTGTTTGGACAGCAGAAAGGCTGAGCTGATTAGATCCGGGGTGACGTCAAAACTGCTGTCTAGGAGTAACAAAACGATGTGACACGATAAGGCCGTGTTTGACAATAGCAGTGGACGTGCGAGATTCCTCCAGCTGTGTTCCAAGAAATGCCACTGAAATGCCACTAAGAACCCCCGGGAAGCCTCTGTGCCACGGACGCTTAGGAAATTTGCAGCACTGGCAGACGGGGCGAAAGATTATGATACTTTATTTTAAACCCCAGAATTGGGAGAAGTCCAGTAACCTCCTTTATAGTATTTCGGTACAGGATTGCATGCATTTTTCCTACCCTTTAAATCGATGAGACAGTGCAGAAAAGGAAGCTGTGGGAATGGTGGCGGAGAATGCACCGGATGAGTTGAGTTCGGTGGCCGTTCAGCTCTTAAGATCAATTAAGAACAGTGCTCGATGCGAGGATTCACTGCACTTACAGAGATATACAGGCACTTAACCCACGTCTTGAGGAGTATAAATAGGAGGAATTTTAAACAATGTGCGCTTGTGGTCCAGGAAAGTAAAAATCCTGTAATGCTGAGGATGCATTGGAACAACAGTGGAAAAACAGGGTGGGAACTTCAAGGTTGGAGGAACAAGAAGGAAGAAAATATAGATATAGGCTTATCCTCTTCCAAACGCTAACGTGGCCACGGCTCGGTGGCTTCACGTTGGATCTTCCGTTTTCCATTTCTGACTTCTCCTTCTGGAAACCAGGTGGAAGGTGGGGCAGATTTCGTACAGGGCTTTGCAGGCAGTCCTCGCTTAACGACCACAATTGGGCCTGGAATTTCGGTTGCTAAGCGGAGCAAGGCAGGTGAAAATGGCCAGGCTTGAGTGTGAACTATCCAGAGCTGTTCTCGAAAAGCTAAACAGGGTCGGAGCCGGTTGGAACAGGATGGGAAATGCTAGAATTGTAGGAAAGCAGAAGGCAGCTGTGGCAGGCTACTCCCAGCCGTTCTCCAGAGACTGACACACGTCCGTGAAGCCACCAACACATTTTTGTTAATGAAGAGAAAGTAGTTAGATGTCTTTAGCGTGGTCAGCTTTTTCTCCCACTCTCGAACCTGGGGTCTGTCGCGTCGCCTCCTAAACGCAGGAGTGGTGACATGCCGCTTCTGTTTTGAACCCCTCGAGAAAAGAAAAATCCAAGCCAAGTTGGCCTTTCGAGGTTGCCTTATAATTCTCCGTCTTCCCTTTGGGTCTTCGAAACCAGCTTCCCCCCCCCCCCCGTCTCATCGGCCTTCCTCTTCCTCCTGCAGGGGGTCTCTGGGACGCCGAAGCCGAGCCCACGTGCCTAGTGGTTGGGCTGGCACCGGTGCGGACGCTGCTGACCTTGGACGACGCCGTGTGGGCTAGCTGTGGCCATCAAGTCACCGTCTTCGATGCAGTCAGCCTGAAGGTTCAGGTAGGCGGATGTCCAGGTGTGCAACGCTTTCCAGGGGGTTCCCCCCCCCCCCCCCGCAGAATCTGGATCACCCCCTTGCCCTATGCTCTTCAACAGCTTTTTCTACCCCCCTTGGTGACAACTTCCTTTTTGTCATCGTCCCCCCACCCTCCTGCTTCACGGCCCGTCTTTGCTCTGCCAAAACTGGCTTTTGAATTTGAATTTTTGTCTTCCTCCAGTGCTGCTTCATCCATACTCCCCAGCCACGCTGCTTGTGGATGATGGGATTGACAGACTGAGGTAGCTGGGTGGTAGCAACACTGGGAAAGTTGCTCTAAGAAATTTCACCCGCCTCTTCTTTTTCAAGGGAAGATGAAGCCTGGTTCCTTTTTAATTCTCCCGTTTGAAGAAATGGCCCTTGCTGCCTCCATGTCCCTTCCTTGTCAGCTGCCATCTCTTTTTCTCCCCTGGCAAGATGAAGTTGCCACTTCCTTTAGCTTGGCACTTTTTGTCAGTGCCTTGTCAACACTAATGCAACTTTTTACGTCTCCCCAGCTGCCCAGCGGGATTTATAGGAGCTCTGTTATTATATAGACATTTTGAGGTACATAAATGCCGCGGTGGGAAAGGTGGTGTCAGCATTTTCAGGGTAATATTCTGGGTTTATAATGGAGGCGTAAAAAGATGGTTGCTCCGAGCTGCCGTACCGCCTAAGAGAGCCGTTCAAAGTGGGATGGGGGAAAGTTGCCTTCACGGGGAGAGAAAGCATGAAAATTGGACTGGGCCACATTACAGGCTCTTGGCAAAGCAGTGGGGAGGATACAAGGGAGAGATTAATTTGAGCGAGTAGAAGTTAAAACTTAAATACTGTAAGAAACGTAGGATTGGTGAGGCTAGGAGGGAAAATAAAGAAACGATTTCTTCCCTAGCATTGGCTTCCTCGTCCATCTTGCCCAGTTTTAAAGCCACTGCTTAACTTCTTGCTGACTTACCTGCTGCATTTAATTTGTCAAATCGGCCATCGTGGTACTTTTCCTTAGTGCTAATTGTTTTCCGTATCTTGCGTCATTGCCCGTAGCTTTATTTTGACCTCAGCATGTAAGGGATGCGTGGACCTACCAAACCGTTTGGGGGGGGGGGGCAGGTGGATAAAGGCTTAAAACCTCCTTCACGCAGCGCACTTCGCCTGGTTACTGCATTTAACCCGTGGGGGGGAGTTAAAACCAAATTAAAACGAACCAAGCTCTGCACATTGTATAAATCTAGCTGCAAAATCTTTTTAAATGTCTCCGTTAGACACGATTGCAGCAAAAGCCTGTGCAGCCCCTGAATCCTATTTCTATGATGTTTTAGCCCTAGGATTCTGCTGCCCTACGCATGCTAGGTCTTCCCAGGGTCAGCATTCAGGAAGAAGATGAAAGTTTAGAGACTTACAGGTACAGGTAGTCCTCGTTTAGTGACCGTTCGCAGTTACAACGGTGATGAAAGAGTAATTTTGCGACCAGTCCTCGCATTTATGACCTTCGCAGGTCTGTAAAGCAGAAGAAAGCTGAAGTAATAGCATAAGCACTGTCGCGGTTTCACTTAGCGGCCGCTTCGCTTAACGACCGAGTTGCCGCTCACAATAAAGGTGGGACAGAGTTAAGAGCAAACTCAGGATAAGTTATTTTTGCTCTTAATAAATAATAATAAAAAATGTGTCTTACTCCCCATCTGGACTTTCGTAAAGAGCGTTCCCAGTCTGAGAGAGATTTCCTTTTTTGTTTTGTTTCGTTTTAGTGAAAAATTATTTACCCAGAAGACTGTTTGAAAGGAAGGAAGCCTCCGAGTGTCCGAAGGCTTAAGTGATACCGAGTTGTTCCAAAGGCACAAGAAACTATGCAACCCATTCCACCTCAATCTGTTTATTGCTCGTCTTTCCTTTGTTCGCAGCAAATATTCGAGGCCCATCCGGAAGAGGACAGCAGCGTGACCCACATGATCAAGGCTGGCAGTGGGGTTTGGATGGCATTTTCCTCGGGGTCTTCCATACGGCTCTTCCACACCGAGACGCTTGAACTCCTGCAGGACATCAACGTCGCCACCCGAACCACGGCAGTCCTCCCAGGTAGGGCAAAGTATGATGAAACCGTAGGGACCCGTGGCACGACAAGCTAACACAGAGTTATGCGGCCCCCGGAATTCTCTTCTGCTACCTAGAATTCACTGACATACAAGAAACACTTTGCGCCTGTAAGGTCTGTCCAATCTACAGGTAGTCCTCGACTTACAACCCCAATTGGGACCAGAACTTTGGTCACTAAGCAATGCAGTCGCTTAGTGAGACGTCACGTGACTGCGCCTGATTTTACGACCTTTTTGCTGCAGTCATTAAGCAAATCACGTGGTTGTTAAGCAAATCCGGCTTCCCCCATTGATTTTGCTTGACATTGGCATGCAGAAAACAAGCTAGGTGCCCCTGTATCGCAAAAGCTGGGGGTCATGGGGTGCGTAGGGTCACACCCTGGTGGGAAGGAGATTCTTCTGCTCTGCTTCACGGGGGAAAAATGGCCGATCGGAGCCACTGTAAATTCCCCATTAATCTTTTCATTTTAACCTCCCTCCTGGCCTTCCTCTCTCTTTTCCACTTCTTAGCATGGAGTAATTGTATAATTAGTACTAAATGCATTACTCTTGTAAAGTGTTGCGTGTTTTTTAAAAAAAAAATTCCAGAAGAGCCATATTTAAAAAATTTATCGCGGCCGCACAGTGTAAGTATTTTTGTATTAATGTATTTTTGAACTTAAGCTCTCTCATCCTTTTTAACTAGACAGGCCATTAATAAAGGCTTTTGCATAACAGAAGAGCCTTTTTAAATTTGTATATTCGCTGATGTGTGGCTTGTCTGACATTGGAGCTTTAAGCCTGCCGATGAGGGGGGTGATGAAGATGGGGGCTCAAAATCCTGCTGCTGCTGAAAAGAGATGTTTAGATCCTTGTTCCAAAAGCTTCAGGGATGGATAAATGTCCTCCCATTTATCCTCAGAACAGCCTTTAAAGGTAGGCTGAGGGAGCGTTCACCATAATTTAGCAACAGCAAAATTTTGTCTGCCCTGAAGCAAGAAAAAAAAAAATCCAGCCTCAGGATGAGTCCAAAATTAAATCCCACAGAAGTGATGCGCGCAAAGATATAGAAAAGCAGTCCTCATTTAGCGACTGCCTCGTTTAGTGACCATTCGCAGTTACGACAGTGATGAAAAAGTAACTTGATGACCAATCCTCGCATTTACGACCTGTAAAGCTGAAGTCAGATCATAAGCACAGTCGCAGTTTCACTTAGCGACTGCTTCTCTTGATGACCAAGTTTGCCGGTCTCAATTGTGGTCACTAAATGAGGACTACCTGTATTGCTCAAAAGAGCAATTCCACAGTCCTAACCCTAACCCTGTTATTAGGCCGAGTTCACAACATGGGTATTTATTGATGGAGATCCTGACTTTCATTCATTGATGGAGGAGAGGAAGGGGCCCAACGCCCCTCAGGGAGGTGGGATTCAAACCTGGGTCTCCCCCTTCCTAGTCCAGCACCTTCCCCACTGGATCAAAATAACAGAAGCTTTTGAGTCCCCCCAAACCTGGCTTTCTTTACCCTGTGGGGTCAGGGCTCGGCGAAAGATTGGTATGGGGGGAGCAACTATGAATCCAGGTGCGGGGGGGGGGTGGCGTTTCTCCTTGCAGACTAAGGAATGATTCGTTCCCTAAACTCTTCCTTCCCTTCCGCTGAGGCCGTTCCTGTTCCTATGTCGCTTTATGGTGATTTTGCCTCCTCCCCTCTTCCCCCCCCCCCCCACAACTCCCCTGGTTTTTCAGTAGCTAATTCGCAATTAAAATGCACCATTGCATGCCAGACTTAAAAGGAGGAGAGGGATGTGGGAGAAAATGTTCTGCTGCTGCTGCTGCTGCTGCTGCTTTTTCCAAGATGGGGTTCCTTGATGAAAGGGTCTCTCGACGGAAAGGGGTCCCCGAAAGAGCTCTGCGTATGCCCGCGGACGTAAACCTGCAGGGTGGGGCCGGCAGAGTTCAAAACTTGGCCCTTTGCTGGTCTTTCTCCAAACAGGCGTCCAGGGGCGAGTGTTTTTTATTAGCTTTTTCATTATAAAATTTCTAAGCGCCTCGTAGAGTTGGAACTATAAACAAACAAGGAAAGGTCAGGCGTTCTCACCGAAGCAGTCCCCATATCTTCTGTGCTCTGCAGAGAGTCCATTGATCTAAAATGCCGCATTCGTGTGCCTCTGCCGCGATCCTCCGTCCTCCTCCTCGGCCTTCGGAGACGCCGATGGTTCAGCCTGCATAAAAACCCAGTTTGTCATAATTTCTAATTAGGGAGATTAAAAAATGCCCGTACCAATGCTTTTCTTAGTCTGTTAACTGAATTTGCGGCCACCGAGGTCTAATATTGATGGTAGCCTGTCTCCGTTTTAAAAAATGTGAGCGGCTTGGGAAGGCAATGTTTGTCTGAAAAGCAGGTTCATATGAGTAAGTGATTAAAATTGGACAAGGTTGGATATTCTCTGGATCAGCGCTGGATTCTTTGCAGAGCACGTTTCCCAGTTCGGCCTGGGTCTGTGCCAAAGAGACGTTCCTGTCTGCCAGTATGGCCTCCCTCCTCCATTTGCCTTGGTTTTATTAAACTGGAAAACTGCAGCTGGGGGGCACCTTCTCCTGCCCTGAAAATGCATTAATTCACGCAGAGTTACAGGTAGTCCTCGATTTACGACCACAATAGGGACCAGAAAATTTGTTGGTAAGCGGTCTGGTCACTAAGTGAGGCATCATGTGACCGCACCCGATTTTACGACCTTTTTTGCCACGGTCGTTAAGCTGGGAAGGTTGAAAATGGTGACCACGTGACCTGCGTGGTCTGGATGGTGGAGGACAGCCAGATGAAGCAGAAGACTCCCGCTTCTCACAGTGACCGGTTTCTTCTTTGCTTCTGCAGGGCAGAAGAACGTCCGGGTCACCAGCCTTCTCATCTGCCAGGGCCTTCTCTGGGTTGGTACCGACCAAGGAATTTTGGTCCTGTTGCCTGTGCCCAGGCTAGAGGGAATCCCCAAAATCACAGGTAAGTCTCCTTCCTTATTCGCTCCGCCTGGGCACCTTTAATGGGGAGATGGAGCACCCAGCCTGCATCGATACAGGGACGGGCTCCTAAGAATGCTGGAGCGGCTTAAAATAATCCTTTATTTTTATCTTTGCTTTATTTTTATAAATAATCCCCTTTATATTTATCTTTCATGGCTTGGCTTGCAAGCACCCAGCTGAGTTATTTACTCTCGTTTGTGGCTAGTAGAGAGATTCTCCCCGATTTGATCTAAGTTGGACTGTCCTGGATTCTGTTTGGGGAATGTCTTCTTGGCTTCCCAATTTCTCTCTCTCTCTCTCTCTCTCTCTCTCCCCCCCCCCCCCCCCCCCCGTTCTTCTGCATGGCTCTTAGCCCTTCGGTGCTTCTGATCAGAGGTAGAACAAAACCTCTTGCTTTCGCAGTGCCTTTTGGAGAATCGCGTTACCTTCCTCCCCAGATTTTGCCGGCTTGCGCTTCTAAGGCTCTTGGTCCAGGGGTCTGTGGGTCTCCTTGTTAATCAAAGGCCTTCTCTCCATTGCTCAGGGAAGGGGATGGTGTCACTCAACGGCCACTGCGGCCCTGTGGAGTTCTTGGCGGTGGCTTTCAGCACTCTGGCGCCCGAGATCTTGAAGAGTGACAAGGAGGACGACGCGGCGGAGGAAGCTCCATTGGCTGGAGACGAGCACCCCAGCCGCTCCTCCGAAACGGCTGCTCCGGATAGTTCCTCCACAAGGGAAATCAGGAAAAAGGGGATCCTTCTGCAGTACCGCCTCCGATCCACAGCTCATCTCCCCGGGCAATTACTGTCCACGAGGGACGCGCCTTCGCCGGCCGGCGGGACTTCTCTGGAGCACACGGAAGAGGACGGCTCAGTCTATGAAATGGCAGATGATCCGGACATCTGGGTACGCAGCCGGCCCTGCACGAAGGACTCTCACCGTAAGGAGATCTCTTCCTTGGCCGTGATTTCCGGAGGAAGAGGCTACCGCAACTTCCGTGCCAACGGCAGGTCTCCCGCGAGCAGCGAAACCGACAGTATGTTGCTCCTGTGGCAGATCCCCTTGATTTTATAGCGCGGACGTTTTCTGCTCGTTCCCGTCGTCCCCAGTCCTGAGCAGCTCTCGCGCGGCACGGTGGTGCATGGGGCTCCCCAGCGACGTGTTGTTCTTCTCGCTTCCCTTTTTGGGGAATGGACCTGCCTGGCCCGCCATGTTTTTATCCGTTTCCTAGGCTTCGAATTCCCTCTCCGCCCAGCTGCGTTTGCAACCTCTTTTTAAGACTCCTTCTCATGCGTTCGGATCTTTGGTCTTTCCATGAGAAACGAGCTCGCACTTTTTCTGTTTTTTCCCCTGAACTTTTTTCAGGTTTTATAGGAATCGGGACCCTCCCTGCAGGTTTTGGAGAGGGCCAGTTAACTTTTCCCCCTGGATGTGTTTTCTTTCCAGAAAGAGACCTAAGGGTCTTGTGTGAATATCATAGACGTACACAAATATATAGAGAGACACGCGCGCACACACACACACACACACCCTTAATATAAAAGTGCTGTATATTATTAAATTGTATAAATAAAATCTGTATATATTGGGCGCAGAAATAAAGGTGGTAGGAAGGCCCTTCTAGTCCGTCTCTATGACAGCTCTGGGGCTGTCTTTTCCCTTGTAGCGCTGCAAGTTCAGTGCAGAATTTGGCCATCTCATTAGATGCCAGGAAAGTTCTCGAGCCAATGAAAAACCCAGCAGCCGGCCCTTCGTGGGCACCCCGCTGCCAACCTCTCCAGGGCAGGAGATGTGGAGATAACCTCCGCTTTGTCTGCTCAGCGCTCCGAGGGCTGAGGATTCTCCTGATCTTGTTTTGTTGTTTTTCCCTTTCCCCTGCAAACCGGAATCTTCCCAAGAAAAGCAGGGAGCGACTTTTAGAGACAATATAACCGCAGCTGATCAGCAGGCCCATAAATATTGTCGGTCTCTCTGCGGGCAAGATGCACAAGCAGGATGGCAGGGGCCGTTCAGCCAGATCGACCGATACCGGTCAAATCCAGACTTTTAAGTCTTGTCCCCGAGGGGGGACGGAGCCAGGAGAGGACCCTGGCGAAGGTCCCAAGGAGCGTGAGTTGGACGTTCCTGATCTTGCAGGAAGCCCCCAGCCTGATCACTGATCTGGGAAACGTTGGGAAGGAGAGGCATCATCGCAACGGAATTGGGCTCGAAATGAGGACGCCCGGGTAGGCTCCCTGTGCCGGCGAGCGTGAGGCTTTATCCCCCAGTTCAGTCCGAATCCGATGCCCTGATAGGCTCCGGTTTCATTTTCATTTTCGTGTTTCAATTATATTCGTAGCAACCCAACCTTGAAATAGGGTCATCTCAGCTGCCGCTGTCGGAGAATGACGACGAGGAGATGTACATGATTTCCACAGCTTATTTTTTTCCTAATTAGACATTAAATGCCTGCAACGTTTCTCTCTTCTTTTTCTTAAAAAGTCTGCTCCAGATTAAGCTGTCTGCGCTCCACTCCCCCCCTCCCCCCTTCTTGCCGTGTTGCTCCGGCTGGCGAGGGGAGAAAGAGGGGAGACGTTGGCGGGCTGCGTTCCCCTCCCCTAAAGCTCCGTGCGTTTACATCAGTCACACGTCATGATGAGATGAGACCTTTCGGTTCCCATACAATACATGGAGATTCATTAAAGTGTCAGCACAATTACACCAGGAAACATGATGTCTTTCAGCCATTCGGCCTCGCTGTCCAGCTTCGCATGAAAAACAGCTACTTTGCCTAGCTGGTTATCCTGCTTCCAACAGGGGACAGCTGTGTGTCTGAACAGGGTCGTCTTGGCCCAACGCTAGAGCGGGCCTGTTTGGGAAAGATGGCTTTCCTCATCCTGGAGACTTGCAGATACAGGTAGTCCTCACTTAACAACCATTTGTTTAGTGACGGTTCGGATTTACGGCGGTGCTGGCTGGGAAAACTGATTTGCATCCGGTCCTCACACTTACGACCGTTGCAGGGTCCCTGCCGTCACATGATCACGATTTGGGCACTTGGCAGCCAGTTCACATTTACGACCATCGCAGCATCCCATGGTCACGTGATCGCCATTTTCGACTTTCCTGGCTGGCTTCTGGCAAGCAAAATCAATAGGGAACCACATGATTCACTTAACAACCACATAGTTCGCTTAATGCCTGCGGTGATTCGCTTAATGACCACTGCAAAAAAGGTCATAAAATCGGGTCGGATTCGCTTAGTGACTGCTTTGCTTAGCAACCGAAATTCCAGTCCCAATTGTGGTTGTTAAGCGAGGACTACGTGTAGAATGATTCTGCCCCTTGAGGTTCCATTTGACCCTTGCGGATCAATAGCTTTACAGGGGTGGAAAGCCTGCCTCCCACAGAGGAAAAATTAAGCAGCCGTACAGGACATGGAGGCAGCAGCGCCGTACTCTTCAGGATGCGACCATGCATTCGGCTTTGCGTACGTGCATGCATCTTTTGGAGGGTGCATTTCAATGAGTGTTGCTCTGAAAAATTTAAAAAGTGATTTGAGGGCGTTGAGATATTTAGTACGTTGCCCTTGATCATAGCTCTCCTGGATTTCAGAGAGCAGTGCCTGGTGCCAAGAACTTGAACCTGCACCATCTCTCCAAGATTCTAGTCCTCAAGCTTCTGATGAAACAACTTGTTTTAGACAAAACCCACAGGGTGTGGCGTTACGCTGTCTCTGCTCTTGTTGCCTTGTCTGTGTCGTTGGTAGCTGTCCTTGGTCAGAAGCTGAGCAGCTCTGGTCTGCTTGGATGGGGGACCACCAGGCTATCCTAAAGTTGGTTGAGAAGTCGAAAAAACATCCTGGGAGAAGGCCAGGGCAAACCGGCTTTGTTTTGTTACTGAGAAAGGGTGCAGGATTTACCAGGTTTCCCACCAATGTCTCAACCCTTGGATTAATCCTGTGCAAAGCAGCTGTAACCTTTCCTCCTCCTCCAGGAACAAAGTCCCCTAAATTGATTGATCAGTTTCTTATTTGCTATGGAAGACCTGCGCTGCATTTCTTTATAAACAGCCATCATAAGCTTGTCTTCTGCTGAAAAGCATTCCATAGAAAGGAAAAACAAAAACAGATTAACCGTCTTTTGGCCCATCTTTGTACCCCCTTGTTCTGTCTCTGAAGTCAGCAAGAGACTTAATTGATGCACAACTTGATCAACCTGTTTAATGCCTTTTTTTTTTTTTATGTTTTAGTATGTTGTGTGAACTCAGCCTGCTGGTGAGTTAACCAGAAAACAGCAGTACAGTAACCAGGTTCAGCACGAATTGTGTCCTCGAGTTCCCCAGATGCAGCGGTGCCCTTTTTGTAGCTCAGGCTGGCAAGAGAGATGATGAAAAAGGCAAGCTCTAAGAAATGTTTACTTATTTCTGTTTTATTACGGATCTTTCTATGCCGGTCTGCTCCAGACAGCTCCACAAAACAGAGGGTTAAGAACAGCCAGGCAGTGACGAAACGTTTACATTATCTTGGCACTCACCAGCAGGCATAGATCCTAAAAAATAGCCGGCCCCAACATCGGCAAACAGCCACGGGAGCTAGATTGGCACAGCCTCATTAATCAGGTTTAATACCAAGAAAAAGGGATCGGTTACAGAATCTTGGAAAACAGATAAGTCTACTCTTGCCCTCATTTATTAGCAAGGGAGCAATCTGGCCCTCTTTGTCGCAGGCTCCTTAAGGGACGGATGGATGCCTCGCTTCAAAGATAAAGTCGATCTTCTTCTGGATCTTTTGCAAACCTCCTTTTTCTTCCCCGTTCTCTGGGAACGCAGGGATCAACGTAGTTTTCTCAACAATTTGGTTATTTGGTCAATGATGGGAGAACGGTTTGTTTTGGGGAGGGTATAGAAATGCCCCCTCTAAACGCCCCTTTTTGCACAAAGCCAACAGGGAAGAATCAGACGGGATTTTTCAAGCAGAAAGTGCCGCTTACGTTAGATCCCCCCCCCCGCCCCGCCCCAAACCATCACCATCAACCTTGATTATCTCTGGATCAAATTAACATCTTGCAGCAGGAGCCCCCAGCTAATGAAGATGTTGGCTTGTCACCTCCTTTTCTGCTCTCTGACTAATAAGGTGGGTGCTGCCGGTACGGAAAACCTTGTTGCAAACCTCCGACATCCATCCTGGCTTCTCTGCGACGGCCCGGCGGCTGTGGATTGTGACTGCAGCAGGGGGCTGTGGAAAGGCGGAGCCCCCAGGGCCCAGCCAGTGGCACGTCTAGATCCGAGCCTGTGGCTTTGCTTCCGTGGCACTTGGCATGGGAAATCAATAATTCATGCCACCCGTCACCAGCGATAGAGGGAGCGATGGAACGATTTGCAATATCGTTTAGCTCCAAAGACAGAGAGCTGCTGCTGATGGATGAAGCACAGCCGGCCCCTTCTCAACAAACCAGGATGTAAAGGGAGAAGTGAAGGGCAATGCGAACATCTGGCAAACTGGTTCCTCAAGGATCCCCTTAAGTTGGGCAGCTGGGCATTCTTCTCTTAGGGCAGTGTTTTTCAACCTTGGCAGCTCGAAGACGTGTGGAATTCTGGGAGTTGAAGTCCACACGTCTTCGAGCTGCCAAGGTTGAGAAACACGGTCTTAGGGAACTTGGCTAGTATTCCATCAGTGGGAAAAAGAGACTAGCTTTACACATTGTGTTTATCCATTATTTGTTAACTAAGTCATAGTGGTCTGTAGCTTGAATCATGTCAACTGGATTTCTATTTTCTCAGTGGAAACGTTTCGCTCCTTATCCAAGGAGCTTCTTCAGTCTGAGCAAAGTTAGTAAGGGAATCCTTAAATATGTTTCTAGGGTGGCTGTGTGACCTTGCACCTGGGGCTAGGTCGTGGTTATTTTTGAGATGTTTATTTCTAAGTCCCTTTATCATCTAAAGGAGGATCCTTAAGATTACCATGCTGCTGTTATAGTGGCTGAGTTCATGCAACAGACTGCAGGGTTACCAAAACAGGTAGGTGCATACAAGATGCGAAGCCTAAAGTGAGCACACGCATTGTGGTTGAGAGCGATGGGTGTGTAAGCGTCTGAGAAAGAGAAGTGGCCAGTCGGAAAATGCCAAGAGATGAACCGTTGACTTCTGAAAGTGTCCCTTGCACCTTCCGCCAGCCGTTCTCCATCCACCGAGTCCAGGCACAAATTACCCCGGGTGACACCAGCAAGTGATTCTGGCGAATGCAGCTCTGTGTTCTCAAATTGAGGTCACTCTCTGTGAGGAAGGTTTTAGAGGGAGTTGTGGACAAGGCAGGCGGGGGGCCACGCACCCGAGGCCGCGGGGAGTCGGGCCAAACTCTATAGAAAGTGCAGGGTGGCTTCGGTTGATCCAAAGGCTAATCGCAGGAGATAAATTGGTGTCAGAGGAGCGTCCCTGCCATCCGTCCTATCTGCTAACCGGCACGTCCTTTGTTGCAAAGGGTGGAATTCACTCTCCTCTGCTCACCGAGCGAATCAAACATTGAACTCTAGAATCTCAGCGTTTTTTCTTTTCGTTTTTGCACAAAAGGAGGGGGCCGGAGGGCCAGCGGGGAATCTTTTCAGGGAAATGGGCTCACGCAAACTCAATTTCCCCTTTCCTCTAACGGCCATACGTGTCAGAGCCCGGCCAGCAGAAAAATGTTTTGTATGTCGGTGGTTTCCGTTGAAACTCCGCCTGGATTTTCTGAATCTTTTAGAAATCTCTGGGCGGGACGTGACATGGCTCTGTCTAGGCTCTGTTTGGGGTACACCCTACCACTTACGGGTATGAAGAGCAATATTCCCCCCCCACTTTTTTCCTAATCATTTGGGATTTGAATCAGTAGAGGGCAGAGGCCAATGCACAGTAAACATTTCACGTTTTGCTCTACAAGAAGTTGGATAGCTTTTCGGTTCGGTTATCTTGGCATCCAAAAAATTCTCCCTCTTTTCTTTACGGAGGAATTGGGAAAGGGGGGTAACCGTTGCTGCCCTCACACCTTGCTTGTAGAGTGACCCAGCGCTCTGCTCGGTTTGCAAAGGGATCCGGTGTTGGCAACGGGTGTTCAGAAGCGCAGAGCCTTCAGGAGAGAGCGAGAGAGCCCCCTTGGACGGACCGGCAGCAGGGAGACGGGGTGAGAAAGCTGGCTGCATTCCTATTAAACCACAGCAACGATAAGCCCTAAATGTAAGTTAGCCTGGGCGCAATTTAGGCAAACGTGTGTTTGCTTTTCGACTGCCCCATATCCCACAAAGGGATTTCCAGGGTTTAGACTCTGTGTAAGATAGGGTGTGTATGTGTGAAGGGGATTAAACGCCTGGGCAATGCTGGGAAAGTTTCTCTTGGCCGCAGCCGTGTGGAAGAAGAGCACAGGACCGGAGGATGTGGATAACTTTGACTCCAACTACAGGTACTCCTTGCTTAACGACTGTTCGTTTAGCAACCATCCGGAGTTACGACAGCGCTGAAAAAACGACTTGTGACCATTCCTCAAACTTACAATGGTTGCAGCGTCCCCGCGGTCACATGATTGCCATTTTTTACCTTCCCAGCCAGCTTCTGATAAGCAAAATCAATAGGGAACCATGTGACTCGCTTAATGACCACGTGGTTTGCTTAACAACCATGTGAATCGCTTAACGACTGCCACAAAAATGGTTGTGAAATCAAGTCCAGATTTGCTTAATGACCGCATTGCTTAGTGACCTAAATTCCGGTCCCGATTGTGGTCGTTAGGCGAGGACTACCTGTAACCAGTTTCGGTTTTTCTGTGGGACACACACACAAGCCTTCCCCAGGAAAGTGTCCGATTCCATAATATATGATAATGGGGTCTAAATCCACACAACTGCTCCTGGAAGGTGGGCATCCTCTGCATTTTTAATAGCCTTGGAGAAGAGAGGATTTTTGTTTGATGCAACTTCTGTGGCTTGATCCCGCCCAGTTGAGAAAATGCTAAAGTGCCTTTCCCTGTCCTTTGCATCCTGCTGGGTCGCCGGCCTTCAGCCACCGGCGGTCCATCTGGTTTCCTGCAAGAGAGGCCGAACGACTTCTCATGTTTCCATCTTGCTGGACCCTACGAGCAATTACCTTCCAGCCTTCCTGTCGTGTTTTTAAAAACCTTTCCTTGCTTGGCTTGGCCTGGCCCAGGACCAAGCCACTGGTGGAAACCCAGGAGAGTCCGTGTGGTGGAGGGGATGGGTTAGAAATATGGCGGGCGAGGCGGTTCGTTCTTTCTGGGGCTGGCTGAAGGTCGAAGGATGAATTATGCACGGCCCTTTCTTCGCTTACCGGTTTTGAAACACAAACCGCTTCATTCCCCCCAAACTTCTCCAGAGAGGTATTCCAATTGTGGGTCTCTCTGTGCACGCGTGCGTACGTGCGCTTTAAAAGCCGGCAAGGCGAGGATCATGGAATCCTTTTGCCAAAAGACAGCGTATGCCCAGGGGCTCCAAGGGAACTCCTGGCCACTTCAGTTGGGTTTGACTTCTGCCCAAAGGCGCTTCGTATCATGAAGGACAGAGCTGAACCAGGTTATTAGGACCTAATAATGTCAGTCAGTAATACGGGCTCCCTGCTCTGGTGCTGTGGATGCCTTCCTTGCCCTGCACATGAAAAGCACATTTTCCCCCTTGAAGTTCTTCAATCTATGTTTTCTCCTCCACATTTATTTAACGGGTGGGCGGGGGCGGGGGGGAAGTTCCAGCTTCTGCATTGGGCTCCTTCAATTCCTCCTCATTAGTTTGCATTTATAAGGGTGTTAGCTCACGGAAGAGAACTGCTATTGGAAATTAATGGACTGTCGAGGGATGCATAATCCCTTAGGTGGAGTTTCCAAGCAATCTTTTAAAATGGAAATATTCTTGGAAGTGGAAGGAGGAGAGGGGAAAACAAACGGGGTGCAGTTGCAAATGACAGGGGGAGCGAGGAAATATTCTAGAAACCGCTTTACAGGTAGTCCTCGTTTAGCAACCACAATTGGGACCGGCAACTCAGTTGTTAAGTGAAGCGGTTGCTAAGTGAAACGGCGACTGTGCTTATGATCTTACTCCAGCTTTCCTTTGCTTTACAGACCTGCGAAGGTTGTAAATGTGAGGATGGGTCGTAAAGTTACTTTTTTCAGCACCGTTTAACTGAACGGTCGCTGTGTGAGGCAGTCGCTAAATGAGGACTACCTGTATATGAAATCAGATCCTTGGTCCGCCCAGACCAGTATTGGAGACCAGCATCCAATGCTTCTCCAGGGCCACAAGCAGGAGTTTCTGCAGCGTGAAGATGCCATATATTGACCTGAAGGTCTCTCTGTGTGAAGCCACAGACTATAGACTCTCCTGATCTTGATCTTTTTGGGGCAGTGATGGTGCAAAGGCAGGGGTGCTGGTTTTCTGAATGGGGCCAATGCAGTATATATATTCAGACCTATATATGAACCAAGCTTTAAGCTAGATGAAAGCTAAACGGTGTCTGGTTAGAGCTTGAAACAGACACTACCACCTGATCTAAGGTCTGCAGCTTAGGGTGGGGAAAAAAAAAGAATTCCAATACAAAACCCCCAAAAAACTCCCTGAAGAAGGCAAAATAAACTAATGTGTTGCTGCCAAGAAAACTTCATGGATGAGTAAATCATAAAGTTGGAAGGTGCAGAAAGATGAAGTCCTAGGCGTTCTCTCTCTCTCTTTTTAAATCTATAAGATAACTTGAAAATTGTGTTCCTGCTGGTTGGCAGCGCAGAAGCATCTACCACTGCACATTTTGAGGCTTGCTCATTCATTCATTCATTCATTCATTCATTCATTCATTCATTCATTTATTTTTCAAGTTTATCACCGCCCCTCTCTACATCGGAGCATTTCCCAAAATCTCTTCCCTTGTTTTTGGATGTTCTGTTTGGAGGTGAGACACAACTTGAAGAACGTTTGGGACGATGAGGGTCATTCAGTCTGGCAGGCTCCGGGCACGCGTTCCGCGCCATGCTGAACTTCGACCGAGTAACCACAGAAGGCTTAGATCTCTCTGGTGGGCGGAGAGCTTCCGGGGTGCATTCGGGTCAGAATATCCCCCGCCTGGCACTGTTGGGCAAAGCTTTGCCACTGACACCACCTCTCCTGACTGCGTTGCAAAGGCTGCTGCAAAAGAGGCAGGTGGTCCTTCGGGCGGATGCAGCAGGCTCTGCCAGGCCTGATATCTGGGGCACTTGAAAAGGCCAGGATGGAGCAGAGCATGGGCTGATGTGCTCCGCAAGGTGCCATGAGGAGGCTGGCAGGCTGGCACACACCTTTCCAGGAGCTATTTGAAGTGTGAGGCGCTTCACATCCGAGCGACTCGTTTCTTTGAAGGTGAGCGTCTTCCTTGGCAGGAAATCAGAAGGTACTCTGACTTAGCTGGCTGCCGGTGGAAGCTGCAGAGTTGCCCGTTTCTGAAGGGAAGCTTCCTTTGAGGGCCCTGTTTCTAAAAACCAGGAGGAAGCGGACGATGGGTAATGCACACACGTGTTGTGCAGGGCTGTGTGATGGGCCTGGGGGACGTCCGAGTCACCAGCCTTGCAACAGCTGCTGGATGTCTGCGTCCGTAGAACCTCTGTCTTTAGGGGCAGTCTACCTTGACAATATGTTGCAATGAAGAATAAACCATAGAACCTCTGTCTTCATTGCAATGCTGGCTGGGGAATTCTGGGAGTTGAAGTCCACCCATCTTAAAGCGGCCAAGGTGGAGAAACGCTGCCCTAGATTGCAATCATTAAACTCGCGTGGGAGATTTTAGCAGAGAATCTGCTCTGTTTCATTTTGTGCTTTGGTCTATTACAGTTTTTTGTTTTACCTCATGCTTGTTTTATCAGCTGTTGGGGTTTTTTTTTAGGAAATGGTTTTTCTTCATTATATTTTATTTACCATATGCAACCTTACCCATTGCTCAAAACAAAAGCATGTCTGTTTACGTGCTTGTATGCATAGTGTTCTTCACACCCAAGTACAAGCAGGCTTTTGAAAAAAGGGAAACGTTCTCTAAAAACACATGTTGGCGGTCTTCCTGAGGGCATCCGATGCCCTGTGCTTTGATAGAGAGACAGCAGAAGCAATTTACGTGGGATTAGAAAGGGAAAGCGGGCATGGTTGCTGGGGGGCGGCAGAAGCCATGGAGAAGCAAGTGAGCAGCCCGCCCACCCCTTTGAATGTTGGTGCACAATGGGAACTGTTGTTCGCGGCATCTCTGAATCCCGTTGCAGCTGAGAAGGAACTTCAGCCTATGGAGAGGACATGGAGGAATCCTTAATTGCTGAGCCCAAGGAAATGGGGAGCATCACTTTTGATTGTGCATTTTTAACGGAATGGCCAGCAATTCTTCTGGATTTGAACAGGGGCCTGGAAGAAAGTTTGAGCTTCTGTGTACATGTGAAAAGATGCAATATCTTTGCTTGCAGGAACATTTTCTCCATTGGCCTGATTGAGGTGCTGGAGGAATCAACAAACTGCCAAGAGAGTTGTTGTTATTGTTGTTAAATTTATAAGGCCACCCAACTCACACACGGTGGCTCCGTGCGGCTTACAGAATTAGAGTGCTTCAGAGCGCAGGCAAAGTTTTCATTGGCTCACCCAACTGGGCACCCTGAGTAATAATTTGATGCCACTGAGAATCTGGAAACACTGAGAATCCTGCTCTCACCATTGAATCCCCTCCGTAGAGATAACGGTGCTAGCTTTCTTTTTTATTTAAGATTGGGGCCCGGGATTAAGAATAAAAAGGTAAAGGTACCCCCCGCACATTTGTGCAGTCGTGTCCGACTCTAGGGGCCGGTGCTCATCTCCGTTTGTTAGCCAAAGAGCCAGCGTTGTCCGAAGACACTTCCACGGTCATGTGGCCACATGACACGCGTGGAACGCTGTTAATTAATTATTAATTATTAATGATTAAGAATACCCATCCTTTAAATCCTAACTGGGATTGAAAAGACCCTGATGCTGGGAAAGACTGAAGGCAAAAGGAGAAGGGGACGGCAGAGGATGAGATGGTTAGATAGCGTCACCGATGTAACGAACATGAATTTGAGTAAACTCCGGGAGACAGTGGAGGACAGGAAGGCCTGGCGTGCTATGGTCCATGAGGTCACAAAGAGTCGGACACGACTAAACGACTGAACAACAACAACAACAACAACAACAACACATTGGGGGGACAGTCTGCCTCTGCAGGAAATGAGGAAGAATATGGTCTTCAGGCATTGGATGGCCACTGTGGAAAACGGGGTGCTGGATGATTAATTAGCCTGTATAGAAATGGGTGAGAAATAGGTTTGGCTCCCATTTCAATGCCAACTTCCTCAATTTATATTTCCTGGATTTCCCTGTAAAGGAGGCAATAATTACCTGCTGCTATCGACTTTACTAAACTTGGCGATGCCGCTTAGAACTCAGAAAACACCTTTAAAAATGTGGATATTAGAGACACCCCAAAAGAAATAGCATGTCCAAGTGAATATATTTAGAGAAATCCTCATGACAATCCACACACTTTTTATACAGATTTAAAAAACACAAACAGATGGAAACATTTTTCATGAAAAATGAAAACCAAGACTGAGCTAAATTAAATCTGAAAGACGGGATTCCTGACATCCTGGGCTGGATGGAGCTGTTAAGTGTTGAGGAGAAAATACATTTGACACCTGCTTACGAGTTTCTTTGTATTTGATTTTCATACCTTTCGGGTCTGAAATGGTCTGAAATGAAGAGAATCTCTTCGGCTCTACTGTAAACTTTGAGTCTCTGCTCTGAAGCACTGGCCTTTGCTGCAGAGAGTAATGCGGGACATGCCTCCAATCAAAACGAGAGGGAAGAAAATCAATTTCTTTTAAAATATATATTAGGGTGTCTCCAAATAGCTTCTGTCTTTTCCACCACCCCCTGTTTTTCCTTGAAATCGACAGTGGTCTTCCAGCCGAGATGTCTTCCACCTTGAGTCCTAATCATATCCCTTATCCCCTGTTATTGGAGGATTTTAAAGAGACTGGTGAAACTCTGGAGGGTCATCTCCAGAGATTAAGAGGACCAGAAACTCTGCCAGGCAGACGGGATTGGCCTTGAGCAGCTGCGCTAAAAAGTGGGCAATATTGCCAATTAAATTCTTCCCTCGCCGTATCGGCTGTAGCCCCAGTAAAAGGGTGGATTTGCTGCAAGGAATTGTGGTTTAAGTGGAACCCAAAGGGGCCCAAAATCTAATTTACCTGGGTGCAAATTGCTTCTCCTTCTTTGTGGCTACCCGGCCGTACGCTGGGTGCTGCATCTTGTGTTGTTTGCAGGCAGGAAAGATACAACACAGTTAAAAGTTTGGATATTTGAACTACGTGGATTTTACTATCGCAGCCTGTCTCATCTTTGGCCGGCAGCCCGGTGCTTCCTGTTGTGGCTAGCAAAAATAAATTTCCTCCATTTCCAGTTACCTGCTTCTTTGCCCAAGACCATTCAGATGCAAACTTTTATTCCACCATGAAGGAGCAGCCTTGTTTCTTTCTGTCGAAGGGCCAAAGAAGGGCATTGAATCCAGGTGGGCAAATTGCTGGCGTTGGCTTTTTGTAATGGGATTTGAGCTCACCCCCTCCCTCCCCAACCTTTTAGCTGCAAACTTCTTGTTCCTTATTTCCCCCCCCGCACGGGGTCGTATTTTGTGTACAGAAATGCTTGTCTCGAGTTCAAAGCTTCCCAAGCAACAGAGGCTGCAGATGGATTTTGGAGAGTGGCCATCAATCGATGCAACAATCAGCACCCTTTAGCAGGGGGGGAAAAAAACCTAATTAATCAAGAGATCCTTAAACCTGGCCAGGGAGTCCTAAATGGAGAGTGACCCGGGCAAAAGTTTTGTCTTCAGTGGATTTCCACGCCCACCATTTTTTTCCGCTCCGGCTTCGCGAATACCTTGGTTCATCTTTTTTGCCTGAATGTCAGCTACAGTTTTAAGCATTGTGGGTTTCAAAACACCCTCTTCGTGCCCCCCCCACCAGCACAAAAGCTTCAGGCACACAGCTGTCTCAGCTGTTCCCTTGCCCGTCCTCTTCCTGTGCCCGCTTCCCATCATATCTTTACCTCATCCCCGCTGGCCCCCCAGGGCACAGACATTTTTAGTAATGCCATGCCTGTCATCCCCAAGGAGTAACTCAGCTACATTTGCTTCCTCTTATATTTGCATCGATTTTGAACAAGACAGAAGCCCCCCCCCTTTTTTTTTCTTCCCTTCCTCCTCCAGGCATCCTTGATTGTGGTAGAAGAGTTTGGTGAGATGAAAGGCCTCCTTCCCTCTCAGGAGGGCACCAAGGTGACTCCACTCAGCAGAACAGCTGTTTCTCTCAAAGAGACTTTGGGGGCCACGTGGCTCTGCTTCTCCCCCCACCCCAAAAAAGCTGCCCTGGTTGTGGGAGATGATATTGAAAGGCCCTGAGCGGAGGCTTTCCAGGGGAGGTTGCTTAGAAAAGGCACCAGGACATTCAGAGAACCAAAATGTTGGAACTTGACCCTCATGGCTGGTGGCACCAGGTTCATATGGGCGTCTTCCCCGAACCCCGTTGGAGAGGACAGAAACTCAACTGGGAACCAATGGCATGCAACGGTCCTCTGATCCTGGAGCTATGCTTTATTGACTTCATGGGTTAGATGTCTATCTTCCTTTTCTCTACGAACTCAAGGTGGCCTCCACAGGGGTCTTCTTTCACGTTGCACCACAACCACCCCCGGGGATAGTCTGGGTGGAGAGAAAGTGAGTTTCAAAGCCACTGTGAGTTTCTGCATCTGAGAAGGCCCTTGGTCCCACTCCAAGCATCTTAACCACGACACCAGCCTGGCTCTCCCCCTAAAAATCAACTCAGATTCTAGTCCTCATGGTGGATATGGATATCATGGCTACAAAACGGAGGGATCTGGAGGAATTCAGGAGAGCCGCAGAAATATAACTTGGCAAAATCTCCTCTGGGACAGTGTAGACTTCATCTCCCTATAGATGTAGGCTCCGGATCCTGGTTTTGGTTTATATTGGTGATAAAGCATCCTGGATTTATTCTAAGACCCAACCCTTGCCCAGAAGGGGAATGGGGAAGAAGAGGAAAAGGGAGAAGGAGAAGGAGAAGAAGAGTGAACCCTTGCCCAGAGGGGGAATGGGGAAGAAGAGGAAAAGGAAGAAGGAGAAGAAGAAGAGTGAACCCTTGCCCAGAGGGGGAATGGGGAAGAAGAGGAAAAGGAAAAGGAAGAAGGAGAAGTAGAAGAGTGAACCCTTGCCCAGAGGGGGAATGGGGAAGAAGAGGAAAAGGAAGAAGGAGAAGGAGAAGAAGAAGAGTGAACCCTTGCCCAGAGGGGGAATGGGGAAGAAGAGGAAAAGGAAGAAGGAGAAGGAGAAGAAGAAGAGTGAACCCTTGCCCAGAGGGGGAATGGGGAAGAAGAGGAAAAGGAAGAAGGAGAAGGAGAAGAAGAAGAGTGAACCCTTGCCCAGAGGGGGAATGGGGAAGAAGAGGAAAAGGAAGAAGGAGAAGGAGAAGAAGAAGAGTGAACCCTTGCCCAGAGGGGGAATGGGGAAGAAGAGGAAAAGGGAGAAGGAGAAGGAGAAGGAGAAGAGTGAACCCTTGCCCAGAGGGGGAATGGGGAAGAAGAGGAAAAGGAAGAAGGAGAAGGAGAAGAAGAAGGAGAAGAGTGAACCCTTGCCCAGAGGGGGAATGGGGAAGAAGAGGAAAAGGGAGAAGGAGAAGGAGAAGGAGAAGAGTGAACCCTTGCCCAGAGGAGGAAGAGGGAGGAGGAGGAGGAGGAGGAGGAGAGGAAGAAACAACCCTCCAATAATGTAATCATCCGAGGCAGGCTGGGAAACTCTCCCCCCGCTGGACATTAACCTAAACCAGATGGATGCAAGCGATAGCAGCCACAAATATACACAGAAAAGCCGCATTTCCGAGAAAGGAGCGAAGCAATTTTGTTTGGGAGGAGAATCCGATTCCTTGGCAACAAGGTTAAGATGCCGCTTCCTTTTAAGAGGCTGGTTATTAAGTGTTCGAGAGGCAGGCTGAGATGCAACCAGAGGACTCGTAGTGGGACGTTGTTCCATCAAACGCTACAGGACGCTACTTGAAGCCAGCAGGCCGGGGCATCAAAGGGAGGGTGCTTGATCGTGCCCTTGGGGAAAAAAGGTTCCCCATCGCTCCCCTCAAAGAGATGTGGCCCTGTTTGCCTCCTAAGATCTCCCCCTCTTCACCCAGAGATGCTCATCCCGCACGGGACAGGAATTGATCGTAACCGCAACATGAATAATCACTCTATTTCTGTTGTTTTGGCCAGAGCGCCAAGTCTCTGGTCCTCAAAGAGGACCAGCTGTTGCAGGGCCTGGAAATGCCGCCATTTCTGCGTAATCCTGGGGTGCGGTTTTGCGTGACATTTCAGGCGTCAGGGCTTGTTAACCAGCCAGCAAAATCCACGTGGCATTCTGAGCCTGTCCTGTCTCTTGCGAAGCTTCCAGTGTGGTTTTGCTGTGCCCTTTTCCCTCCCCAATCCCTGGCGCGCTGGCATCTGAAGCTGCCCAAGGCATCCCGCTCGTCCCTCTGAAGCTAGACAGTTTCTGCCGGAATTGGCGCGGACGTGCGGTGGACAAGGCGGGCGAGGAATTGGTTTGTGGTGCCCAAGGGGGCAGCTTTAATTATAGGAACAATGTTTCCCGATCAATCCTCTTGAAACCCTTAATGCGTGGAGGGATTGATGGGTAGAGCCAATGTCGTGATTGATCCCCAGGCGTGAAAGAGCAACCTCTCTCCCCAGCCACAAGAATAAACAAGGTTTGCGTGGAAGTTCATCTTCATTTCTCTCTCCCTGGCCCTGGAGTTTAGCAGCTTATAAAATACGTCCTAACCCAACGCTGCTCTGGAATGACGCAGGTGGGGCCTTCTCCTCTCCATCTCTTGCGGAGGTGTGCTGCCATGGATCATGGAGGCTCTGCCTAGTGTTGCAGCACATGGCTTCTCCAGCAGTTTGTCCTTAATTTGCAACTTCCTTTATTTAAAAATCAGGCCTTGCGCAGAACAGGGAGAAAAGAATTTGGGGTGCCCAAGCCCGTTAGCCCTGGCCTCAACGGTCCATGGCAAAGGGCGATGGGTTTTGGAGTCCCCACATTCTCTCCCCCTCCTGATAGACAATATTCTGAGGCATTCGTGACCTTTCCCCCTCCATCCATAATGTTTTAGCTCACATTTATCCCTTCTATACCCAGCAGGTTTTGTGATTCCCCCTTCCACCCCCACCCCAGACTTGGTTGCTGAGTTTGCGTGCTGCTGGCAAAAATTCTTGGAGACTGTTTCTTTCCCACCCTGACAAACGTAAGACCTGGGAGACCTTCTCCCCCCCCCACCCCCCGGACCAAAGATTTTGCGAGACCGGCAGCATCCGGCAAAGCGAGATAAGGTTATTAATTTTCAGACCGAGCGTCATTAAGCAGGGTGGTAATTGCAATCAAATTGCACTGTGGGGAGAGGGGACCCGAAGTGTCATGGTGGCAAACGGCAGGGGAGGGGGCCAATCAGGGCTGGATGTCCTGATCCGCAGGGGCTCCCCCCTCCTGTGGAGGAAACTCTAACCCACACCCCCATCTCCTTGTTGCCCCTTTTAATCCTCCCCCCAAACAATTTCTGGATTTGAATATTCATGTTGGGGATGGATGCTCTTCAAATGCCCCGTTCTTTCTTGCACGCGTTGAGTCTGTTGGTCCTGCCTCCGTCCTCCCGCAGCCTAAGGCCTCCAGATGTTTGGGGCGATGACTCCCATCGTCCTTTGTGAGCTGCGGTGCAGGGGAGCCAGGTTGATGGAGCCTGCAGGGCGATGCGGCAGCCGCAGAAAAGGGCTCATCGATCTGTCATCTGTCTGCCTGGATCACACCCTGCTCTCCTTTCCCTCCTCCTCCGTAATTCCAAGATTGATACCCCTCTCTTCTCTGGGGTGTTGACTTCCCCCTGATTGGGCCTTAATTAAAATGATAAATGTCTCTTTCAAGGGGTTTGAAGCTTCTCTGCTAACTTTCGAAGTCACCCTTCCAACTTTGCATTGCTCCTCAGTTGGAAAGTTCTTGTGCGGTACCCAACCCTGCTCTGGCGGAGTTTAGTTTTTGCAGGGACAAAGGCCCACCTTCTGGAGCTTTCTTCTCTGCACCAGCACACGAGTACACCAAAGACCATGTGCCACATCAGAGGAGGCTCTCTGGCCCCCGGGAAATCTCAGGTTCTGTTCGCTCCTGCGCTTAATCTGGGACCTTTCCTGTTTCTTGCAGTGCAACCCTTTCCCAACACATTCTGGTAAATCAAGAATTTAATCCTCCCCGCTTTCTGAAGACCATGCTTCCAATCACCCTCTGCAGCCACTAGCGTGGAACTGGGGAGAGGACAGGGAGTAGCACTTTGCTTGTAAAGAGGAGAGATTTAGCAGGAGAAAGGAAGCTTCACGCACAAAAGAAGGCTGCAGGAGCGTTACCCTGGGAAATGAGACCATTTTTCTCCGTAAATCTGGATTATGAGAATCTCTGCTCGAGAGGAACCTGGCCTGCTCAGTTCACTCACCTGGTGCAAAATATGGGGAAAAAGTTCTTCACTTTTCCCCTCTGAATCTGTTGCTAAGGTGAAAATGGGAGAGGGGAAATCACCCCACGTATCTCCCAAGCGATAAAGGAAAACATCCAGAGTTGCTTCTCTGGTTTTGCTGAGAGTCAAAAAGGCGAGGGAGTGAAACAACAAACCAGCATTGGTCCTCTTCGTTGGGAATGAAAAGGGCAGGCAGAAACATGGCTTCCGAAAATTTGGCGCTCTTGCTTCTGCATTTGTGGGACGTGCAGATGGGACGACGTTAAACATTGCTCTAATCCAAACACAGCTTTACACCTTAGTGCACCGTCTCTCAGATGAATGCATAAGGAAGCCAGACGACTTTATAAGGTGGTTTTTATTGGGCTAATGTTTGTCTACTGTAGTGTTCCTTCCTCCCATCATGTATCTACTGGAAGGTAAGTCCCATTTAAGTTGATTGGGATTTGCTTCTGATTAGTCGTAGGTCACGTTGGGGCAATCTATAAATTACAAAACAGAAACCACCGTGTTGAATTGGACCATAGTCTGCTAAGACCGGCGTCCTGCTTCCAGCCACCTTCCTGTTGCTTGTCCTTAGCGGCTGATCCTCAGAGGTAGACTGCTGTGGTATATGGAGATCAGCTAACCTTCCACTTACTCATAATTAGGTGTTTCAAAGAAATCCACTGGTGGGTAGTGAAAACGTTGGCCTTCGGAGAGTGGGAGTTTGTGCATTCTGAACATGGAATTTCTACCGAGTTGTATTGAGTTGATCTGTGAAATGACCTGTTTTCTGTGAACCTAGGGACACCCCTACTTTTTAAAAGCAAAAATGGCAAATGGTAGTCCCCCTTCCATCTCAATGCATCCTGTGGCAGGTAGTTCCACAGAGTAACCACACACACATCCTTCCCTTTGCCTGAATCATCTCCTCCTCCTCCTCCTCCCCATTATGAGCGAGGAGGGGTGTCAGCAAAGGAAAAAGCCACATTTTAAAGGGTCTGGGGCCCATCCTCTCTCCCACGTGCCTGCCCCAGGCCCCCGCCCTCCCCATCTGGGGCCAACTGAGCCAGAACATTTTTGGCTCCCTCCCTTCGCTGGCATGTCAAACGCCACTGATTAGAGGAATAAAATTTCCATCTGTTGAGGAATTTACAAGAGTTATTACTCGTCGTAAAAAAGCCATACAAAAATTCTGATGGGGATCCAAGGGGGCAAAGTGCCTGCAGACAGCAGTGAAAGAGGCTTTTAAATAAAGTTACAGATGCCCTTATTATCTAGGGTAGGGAAGTCCCTTTCCCCAGTGCTGGGGGAGGAAATGGGTGGGTTATTTTTTCTTTATTCGTTTTTAATTCCCCTTTTTTCCCTCCAGGAGGGTGAGGATTTCTAGAGAGAGAAAAAACAGAGGAATCGGTCGCGGCCAAAAACCCCGCATCGTCAAAGCCTCCGCACCTTCCTTGATCTTAATGGTAACAATAAATCATCTTCCACGGAAGAATGTCTAGACCAGGAACCGGGCGGGAACGAGGCAGGTTTTGGCCATCGGGACATTTGGGCCCCAAGAGGGGCCCTTTAAGGGAGCGCAGCCTGCCTTGGAGGTAGACTGCCTTGGAACACGGAGGATCCACTTGGTTCTCTTCCCCGAGCTCGAGGGTGGCGAAAGGGGGAAGGTGGCGAGGGCAGAGCGCCATTGGCTTCGCCCGCACCTCCAGCGGGCTGGGTGGGAAAGCGGGGAGGGCTCTGTAAGCGCCCCGCCCTCCCGCCTGCCTGGTCTGGGGAGTCAGCTGGGCGGTGGCGGCGTCCGCAGGGGCGCGAGGCGCGGCTGGGGGTCTCGCCCGTCCGTCCTTGCTCTCCGGTGCGCTTTCTCGCGGTCGGGCGGGGACCAGTGCCAGCTTCAGAGCCGCCGGTCCCCGGCGAGGAAGGTGGTGTCCGGCGCGGGAAAGCGCCCGAGTGACCTTTGCCCGCAGAACTGGGCGGAAGCCCCCGCGGGCCGGCGGTCTTTCCTCGCCAGGACGCGCGCGCAAGGTTAGGTCCCCGCAGCGCCGGGGAGAGAAGCGCCCGGAGTGGCATCCGCAGGAGCAGGTTGGGGGCCGAGGGGTCCCCTGCCGCCGGCTTGGCTTCCGAGGCCTCGGCTGCCCCCTCCCCACTGCCTGCCCCTCCCGCTTCCCCCGCGAGGCCCCTCCCGGGCTTCCCAGCGCTCGCAGGTGCGAGAAATTACGCGCGCGCCCGCAGCTCGGCCTCGCTTGGCGCCTCTGCAGCCTCCCTGAGGGGAAGAATTGGGCTCGGGGGGGGGGGGAACCCAGGGCTGGGGGGCTACCCGAAGTGGGGGGAGGCGGCGGCCTTGGCCTCTTCAGGTGGGGAGCCCCGGTCCCTGCTGGCGTCTCCGCTGCGCCTCTCCATCCTGCTCAAGCCGTGAGGGGGTTTGGTTGCGTTTTCCTCCACAACCCTTTGTGGACCCCCCGCCGCCGGAAGGGGCTTATGGGCCCTCAGCAGAGCGAAACTGCTGGCTGCAGAGGTAGGGGTGGTCTGGCTGGCTGGGTCCAAAGGCCCCCATTTCCCACTGTGGCCAACTGAGGCCTCCAGTGAGCTGCAGAAAAGATGGGAGAAGGTTGAGGGAGGAAGCAGCCAGGGAGGGTCACAGCTCCTGGTCCTAAACTAGAATCACAGAATTGTGGGGTTGGCAGGGACCATGAAGATCATCTAGTCCACCCCTCTTGTGCGTGCCGGGCCCTACATTGGAAGACTCTGCCGTGCGGAATATCCGTCAGGCTTAGCGTGGCTCCTGCGGCACCCAGTTTGCTTCTGAATCTTTCTTTCCCCAAAATGAATAATTTCCCCCCACAAATTTGGCTGACAGCTAAAGACCTGCCTCTTTATGGCCAGCTATAAATGTTTAGCGATACCCTCGTACTGATCTTGATAACTTTGCCACCACTGCCATGATTTCAAATTTTGCTCTTAATTTGATTAAGCGGGGGTGAGCGATTAAGTGCTTAAGAAGGAATTAATTAATGGACCTGTTCTTCCCGTGCAGGGGCGGGCGATGCTCCGTTCTCCTTCCCTGTCTTCGCGGGTGGAGTCTGGAAAGACCTAAAAACCGCTTTGGAGGGTGACCCTTTTAAGAAAGCCATCTCCTCAGCTGTTTTGCTGCTGGCAGAAGGCAGATTATCAAAGTAACTTTGGTTGGCAAAGAGTAAGGTGTCATTTTTTGTCTGGGTCACCACGAGGAAGCATCTAGCTTGGTGAACCGTTAGTGTACCGTTCTGGAAACGCTAGTGCTTTGTTTTCTCAAGCGCGTTTCTCTCATCTGCAGCTATTTTGGCCACATCCAAAATCCTGACAGCACGTTTGCTCTGAGTTTGCACCACAAGCCACTCCGTATTTTAGACTTCAGCTAGGGATGATGGGTGCTGTAGTCCAAAACACCGGGAGGGTGTCTTGGCTTTGTATTTTCATGCAGGAGGGAGGGAGTGAAGGACTTTGAAAGAGATTTGGAAGGCCCCCTGAGTTTTTCCAAGACATGACATCTTTGCAGAATCCGTTGTGGGTCAAATTGCTCACAGAAGGCCTGGCGGGGCCAATGTTGTCTTGATCTGAAGCTCACCTTTTAGCCCACCAAGCAGTTAGGGAATGCTTTTTCCCCCTCCCCAAAGGATTCTGACCAGGCAGAAGACAAGTGTGACCTGGCCATGAACCTCATTCTGCCAACTGGGGATAAAGCCAGCCTGAAGCAGGGGTGACCTTTCTCTTTATTTTTTTAAAATTAATTAATTAATTTCTATCCCGCCTTTATTATTTTTATAAATAACTCAAGGCGGCGAACATACCTAATACTCCTTCCTCCTCCTATTTTCCCCACAACAACAACCCTGTGAGGGGAGTTGGACTGAGAGACAGGGACTGGCCCAAGGTCACCCAGCCGGCTTTCGTGCCTAAGGCGGGACTAGAACTCTCAGCCTCCTGGTTTGCCATTGGCTCCTTCCTAGGGCTGACAGACAGGGACTGGCCCAAGGTCACCCAGCCGGCTTTCGTGCCTAAGGCGGGACTAGAACTCTCAGGGTCCTGGTTTGCCATTGGCTCCTTCCTAGGGCTGAGAGAGCGTGGCTGGCCCAAGGTCACCCAGCCGGCTTTCGTGCCTAAGGCGGGACTAGAACTCTCAGTCTCCTGGTTTCTAAACCGTTGCCTTAGCCACTAGACCAAACTTTCCTTATCTCCTCCTGCCAAATCTGGCTGAAAGGCTGCCTTTTGGATGCGAGAGGTTTCCATAGAAGTCCTGAGGTTCTGCAGCAGGGGTGTAACCGAACTATTGAGCACTTGAGGCCCGAAGTGGCAGGCAGGCTGTATCGAGCCTCCAGGATCTGGAGTTGTCTGTCTTTTAAGATCTGTCTGGCTGCCTCTCTTCCCAGGGAGAACAACTTTAGCAAAACAGGTCATATTTTACTGTGGTGGTGGTTCTTCCCCCTCCTCCTCCTCCCCCCATTTTAATCTCATCTCATTTTCCTTTGCTTCTCGGTAGGCCCCGGTGAATTGCATCAGAGAAGAGCCATTTCATCTGCTGATTCCAGGGAAGGAACCTCCTCATAGTTAGAAGATGATCTCAGAGGCTCTCTTTGCAGACAACCGCCAGGATCTGCCAGGTATGAGAGAATTAACATTGTTGGTTACTTCCCCAGACCTTTGGAACGCAAAATTTTGTTGGCAGCTACAGAAGGCACACCAAATGATACCTTGTACGGCGTAATTTCACCGGAGTCTCTATCTTCTCTTCAATTCTACCTCTCCCCACGTAGAGATTGAGTTGGAGTTAAATGCTGCTCAGCCGCCTTCTGGGCCTCCAAATATTTTCACATCAAGCGGAGGACGCCCGCCTGTGTGTGGTGCTGTGCCACGAGCAAAGCCGCGTCCATTCTCTTTGGGGGTGGGGGATGCAGGAGAGGAAAAATAGCCAGGAATTTATTAGTCTAATTATACTTCCCTAATGCAGTTGACCTCAGCTGTATGGCAGCGCGTCGATCAGAGCTGCCATCTCCCCAACATTATTGGAGTTTTAATAAGAGTTAATTGGCGAGAGCCACTGCAAGCTGAAGTCTCAGCATGGGCTCTGGAGTTCCATCGGATGAATGGGAAGAGAGGAAGCTACAGTAATATTTATGTTATTAGCAGTGGTTAGGTTTTGGAAGAATTTCTCTACTAGCAAATCCGCCTTGGAAGGGACTCCTATGGGCTCGCGTTTCTCGTGCAAAAGGAGAAAATTAACACGGTTTACTTGAGTATCTGGGCTCCCCTTTCTCGTTTCTCTTTCTCCCTCCTTGCTGTGAAGGAAGGAAAACCTTAATCTACCTTTGCAACATTGAACAAAACTTTTTTTTTCCTTGCATAGGTTTTAAAATCAGTATCACAAACCATTTGAGTCAATCTTGCAGGTATCTGAAATGGGAGTGGGCAACCTTTGCTGATAGTGGTATTTCCAAGATGTTTTGGATTAGAGCTCCCATCATCCTCAGACAGACCGGGCAGGGTGGTTATGCCCTACAGCAGAGCTTTCCAAACTTTTCATGTTGGTGACGCACTTTTTAGACATGCATTGTTTCGCGACACACTCTTACAGCAGGGCATCATTTTGCGACACACTCTTACAGCAGGGCACAAGGCAGGCACTAGGACCTGCGCGGAATCACAGCAGGTTTGGAGGCAGCAAGGCACAAGGCAGGCACTAGGACCTGCGCGGAATCCTGGCAGGGCTCAGAGGCAGCAAGGCACAAGGCAGGCACTAGGACCTGCGCGGAATCCTGGCAGGGCAGGTTTGGAGGCAGCAAGGCACAAAGCAGGCACTAGGACCTACGCAGAATCCTGGCAGGGCTCGGAGGCAGCAGCAGCCGCGACACACCCAGACACTGCAGCCGACACACTAACGTGTCGTGACACACAGTTTGGAAAGCTCTGCCCTACAGAGTGTTGCTGATGGAATTTCCTGGGAAGCGCAGTTTTTAGGGGCAGGGTGCAGGAGTGCCTACACAGCTGGGGGGAGGTGGGGCCCTTCCCCATTTTGCTGAACTACACCTCCCAGCATGCCTCAGCGCTGGTCTTTCTGGGAATTGTAGTGCAGTTATCTTGAGATTTAAGTGGGAGAGAGAATTCACTGTTTTCTTCAGCGTGCTTGGAAAACGTTGCAGGCTGGGGATGTTTTGGGAGGCCAAGCACATAGTGTGCATCTCGGCAAACAATTGTTGCAACTTTCCCCCACCTGGGGGTGTCTCTCCACAAATCCCGAACTTCCAGTCTCTGAATTTGTGATGGGTTTAACTACAGGTAGAATCACTGTGGCAGATGGGGTGGTTTTAATAGCACCCACCTGTGTTTTAGGAGAGGGCCTTTGGGATGGATAGGCTGATTGCGAGACAGAGTTGCACCTTCTTAAACAGGCACAACGTGGAGTAAATACCGTTCCTGAACCTTTCCTCTTGGTTGGTTCAATTACGTACCAAATTCTTTCTCTTTCTGTCTTTTTTCCCTGCAGCGTTTTAGCTTTCTACATAAAAGAGGTTTCTTACACACACATCTACATGCATAAATCACGCTGTTCCCAAGACATTTCAGAACCTTTATCTTTCTGCTTAATGAGATTAATTATATTAGAGATTTATGTCTCCTTAGTGGCATTCTGGAACTTCTGGCCAGAGAACGGTAACCTTTATTTATTTAGTTTAAAATTTCCTCCTCTTTGAGCTTAGTTTTTGAGTGGTGGTGATAATTAGAGTAAATTACAGGCACAGGCAGCGCTTTAGGGTGTGCCTCGCTGATGGATCCTCCTTGTTTAGAGGCAGTGTATCTTTTTCTTGCGGTTTTAGCGGAACATGAGCAGAAGGAGGCTGTGATTTTCCTGTTGGGGCCACATCCGTAACTTTTTGCCACATTTGGGATTTTGAGAACGTATCCAGAGCACCACTGAAAAACAGTGGCAGAGAAGGCTGGTGCATTCGCCACATGATTGCCCCATGGGATGTAAACAATGAAAAAGCACTAATCTTAAATTTACTGGTCCGCCCCTTTTGTAGAAGTCTCTCTCTGGCTACCCATGTCCTTTTTCTGGACAAACCAACACACACATTTTGAAGACAACCACCCAAAGAGACTGGCCGTAAAGGTGTTCTTAATTGGGCGAAATTTGGGGTATGTGTCCCAACGCTTTGGAATCATTATGGGCCCTAACGTTTGCAAATAAAGAAACAGAATGAATCTTTGGCACGTCCTACCCAGCTTGCTTCGTGAGCTCACGAAAGCTGATGCCTTGTTATAAAATTTGTAAGTCTACCAGACTCCTGTTTTTTTTTTTTTTTTTGCCACCATCGACTAATCCACCCACCCACAACGTACGGAGGATGTGTGTTGCAAATGCTGCTTTATATATCCTGGAATGCATACCTGTGAAAGGAAAACTCAGAGTACTTTTGGGTGTTAATTGTGTCCATGTTTTTCGTACCCGAGTGCAGCCTTATCGAATTCAGCCTCTGTTAATGCCATTAAAATCTCCTTCCAATATGACTTTCTCTTCCCCCTAAACGGTTTGATTAAATTATCCTCGAAAAGTTGAGACATAACCTTATCGGCGGCTGCTCTTTCTGCCACCACTATCCCCCCCGCCCCATAGCTTCTCCTCCTAGTTTTATTTTATCTTTTCTTAATGGCGCTTCACATTGATCGATCAGTTGGGTTTCGTTCCTGACGTTCTGGGCGATATGATCACAGCCAAGCACGCTTAACATTCAAACCTTGTGCTTGGCTTGCTCGGAAGCGAGCCTCGTGGCTTGCAGCAGGGCATATCTCTTAATAAAAAATCTCTTTTTTGGAATGTCATGACCCCGAGATTGGAGGAAGGAGCGTTCCTGCCCCAGAATAAAGTTTTATGCAAAGATTATATTTAGGTGTCTTGGCTAAATGGGGCTAGTTCTGAACTTGTGAAGACCCTTCAAATGGCTAAGTGTCTAGGAAGCGTTGCATCTTTAAGCAGACACAAGGTTCATGGCTGTTTACACTTGCACTTCTTAAAATTACGCTGGCATGTTCTTTATGATGGGGCGAGGCAGCAATGTGGCCCCTTGATTTCACGTTTTCCATCGTTCTCATGCCTTCTTCTCTTGCTGTTTTGAATCTGAGCTGTTCGTTGTTTTCCACTGACTCTGCTAGAGGGCCATGACTTTTTAAAGATGAAATGGTCAGCTGCTGTTGTTATTACTATTATTATTATTATGGAATTTTATAAGATAACACTTTGTTTTAATCTGTACAGCCGCCCAGGGAATATTTATTGGCAAGGAGTGGTGTATGCGTAATGAATCAAATCCATCTAAACCAATGCCACCCATGCAGCATCGCAGATGGAAAACTGCACCCACCATCCTGGATCCCCCCCAGCCACCCGCCCGGCTGCCAATGTTGTTCTGTTAAGACCTGGGCTGAAGAGGAGCAGAAACTGTATATCTTTCATCTCAGGCCTGAACGAACAAACAAACAGACCTGCGAGGAATCACCTGTTCTTAAGTCCATCCTTAATTGTGGTCGAAGGGCTTCCGTGTGCAGAACAGCAAAGCATTCAAGATTTGATTTTGATTTCTGAATGCGGATTTCGGATGTTTTATTCATGATGTCTAAGTTTGGCTCCAGCAAATCTTGGTCTATATTTAACACAGTTAATCATCATTGTTGACTCCCCAAGGGGGCTTGGATCCCTGATTAGCTGTGCCAAAAGGGGTGTGTGTGTGTGTTTAAAACCCTCTTTGGAAGCCACATGCTTTTATCAGGTAGTGTCAAGCTGTTTAAGATGGAATTTAGAGGGACTGCCTCCCCCACTTGCTGTACAAATGGAAACTGGTCCCCCCCCCCCCCCCCCACAATTAAGGATGGAGGAAAATACAGACGAAACTGGTACTATTTAGGAAATACCCAGTAACGGCAGACAAACTTCTTTGAAGGACAGCTAGTCCTCAAAGTAACTGGCATGGGGTGTGTTTTTTGAGGAGGGGGCAAAGTTACAGGAATGCACTCATTTTCGTTGGAGCGAGCGTGACATTGTGGCCCCATGTTCATGTCATGTTGACGCCCTGTACTGTGTGTTGAGTCCAAAGGATGTTGGGCTAATAATGCCAGCCAGATTTAGGCCAATGGGCAGCTTCCTTACACCAAGTTATAATATGGGTGCATCTGATTGGAAAACAGGTTGGTTGGCTAAGGGGTTGAAGGCATTTCTGGAATAGTTAAGAGGGAGGGGAGATGATGGGTTTGTTCATATTTGTGGAAGAGAAGGTTGGATGTCATCATATTTCATAATTTTAGTTTCTTTTTCTTTTCTAACTTTTCCCTTAGATTTGGCTTTTACTGTATGCAGAATTCTTAATAAATATGAATAAATATAAAAAAGGAAAACCTGGAAAACGAAGAACCCTCACGAGTGGTGGCAGTGGTGGGATTCGAACCCACGCCCCCGGAGGGTTGGCCATCCTAGCCCAAGGGTCGGAAATGGCGGCTCGCGAGCCAGATGCGGCTCTTTGGCCCCTTGAGTGTGGCTCTTCCGCAGCTGAACTCACCCCCGCCCCTTCCACGCGATTGGCCCCCGCCCGCAAACCCCGCCCCCTTCCATGCGATTGGCTCCCGCCCACAAACCCCGCCCCCTGGCTCTCAAGCACTTCAAAATGTGCACGAGCATGTCAAAATGGCTCCCGGCAAAAAAAGTTTGCCGACCCCTGTCCTAGCCTATGTGCACCCTTGAGTGTGTGTGTGTGTTTGAGAGAGAGGAATAGAATAGCAACTTGCGATCGCAAGATGGGCAGCTGTATAAATCCATTCAAGAAGTAAATAAATAAGGCCTGTAAATCCAAGGACTGGCTTCCATTCTCCTTGGGATCAATGTCCCTAATGCTTCTGGTGTTTTGGCTCTCCTGTTGGCTGTCCCTCTCTCTGCTTATAGGCAAGGCATCCTGGGATTGGTAGTTCTCAAGAAGGCATGTCAGTTTCATAGAGCCGGCTGCTCTGTTTGGGCATGCGATGCTCCAGCACACCCTAGATGCAAGCTTGCTCCATCAAGATTTGCAGCTTAGCTTTGTGGTTTTTTCCTCCCTCTCTGGCAGGTTTGAAACTGCCTGGACTTCTGTCTTTCAGGGCCTTGTTTATCTTTGTTTCGTGAACAAAATTCATGCTCTCCGCTCTCCAGCCCATCCCTGCATTTCTGGAGCCGGTAAATAGGAGTCCATCTCTTGCTCAAAGCTGCCTATTGATTTTGGGATGAGGTTTTCGAATCGCGGCATGACGTGGCCCTCCTGCTTGCGGTTGGTTCCTCGCCCTCCTCTTCTGCCTGCAGCTCGGTTCCACCTTATCTCCTGCTAGGATCTTATTAGCTGTGTTTACATGGCTGGGATGTCGACCGATTAATTTTTAATGGCTTGGCTTATTGCATGTTTGAATGGTTTATTGAGTAATTCCCACATCTTAAGATTAATTCCCCCTTGAGTTTGGGAGGACCGGCGAGCACCACATTAATCAGCCTTTCCAAGGGCTGGGAGGGAGGGATCTGTCCGTTCTCCCCGCCAGGCAGAGGTGTGTTTAAAAAACTCAGGTGCCAGGAGGTTAAGGAGAAGTAATTAAGCTCTGCGCTGGCACCATATGGATTGGGAGATGGTGTGGGCTCTGCCAGCCACCTTTCTCCATGTTCCGGATGTGAATTTTGATGATGTCTGTTTACAATAGTGCTTCTCAACCCCAGCATGGCTGGCTGGGGAATTCTGGGAGTTGAAGTCCACACATCTTAAAGTTGCTGAGTTTGAGAAGCACTGGTCTACAGGATAGTGGTCCTAGAGGAATGACCTTGCAAGTGTGAAAGAGTTGGAGGCAGGCAGCTGAGCAGACCACAGTAGAAAGGGCGGTTTGTGTTTGCACTATCTCATCATGGTTTGTTTTCTTTGTTACCCTGTGGGAAGAGGTTCCGCTGTATCCGATGTAGAACAGCCAGATTGGGAAACAGCTTTGTCCCCCAGGCTATTGGATTCTTGAATGCCAAATAGGTTCTTTTAGGTGAAATAGGTTGGATATGTAAAGAATGTATATTTTATAGTAATTATGGATTTTTATTAGTATTTTAATGTTTGACTGAAATTGTGAGTTAAAGAATGTATATTTTATAAGAATGTATATTTTATAAGAATGGGTATTTTATAGTAATTATGGTTTTTTATTATTATCATTAGTATTTTATTGCTTGAGTGAATTTGTGAGCCAACTGCAACGAAATTTCATTCTATTGTGCACTTGTATAGTGTATAGTGAGATGACAATAAAGTTATTATCCTATCCTATCCTATCCTATCCTATCCTATCCTATCCTATCCTATCCTATCCTATCCGTGTTATCACCTCCATTGGAGACCCACCTTCCATTTGCAATGCTTGGCTGGTTTTAAACTAGACTGAACAGCATTGTGGGGTTCCCTACATGGCGAAACCATGTTTATCATGTTGCCTGGATGTAACTCTTGTGGACCAGCCCTGCCTCGTGTTCCTCAGGACATCAAGAGACAAGCTGGCTTAATCAGGAGGATTTAAACCGAGTCTGAGCCGTCATCCACCTAAGGAGCGTCTTGTGGGTGCTGTCGGGCTTTTTTGCCTTTGGAGCAGATCTAAGCCAACAGAAACCCTTCTGCTGCTCAAGGGGAGGCATCTTGTTGACTCCTCTCTCTTGCAAAGTGGAATAAAGCTCAGGGCTTTTGACTTTTGATATGAACCACAGAATTTAAATTTAATGGCTGCAGAAAATCAGTGATGCCTCCATTTGCCAAGGCAGTTTACCTTGAAGATAGCCCGGGAGGGGTGTTGGATGCAGGATGCTTGAATATAATACAGGAGAGTTTTTGGATGTAGGGTTAGGTGCAAACCCCCCCCCCCCAATCTCTTTTTATGGCTCCTTAAACCACCTTTTCACATCCAGAAAGAGATGCCTGTAATTTTGGCTGCTAAAGAGAATCTGGCCTGGAAGAGGATAGGAATTTGTACTTTGCTGAAGTTTATTAGCTCGCCTTGATGGGCCCATGTGGGTGTCCAGAAGTACCTCTGTTTTTCACTTATTAAAAATACAGCGCTTAACCTTTAACGTCTAAGTGTCGACTTGAGATAATCTCATCTATAATTAAGAGCTTATATTTCAGAGCTTTAAATTGCTTTGCCGTGTAACACCTATTTTTGCTCTTGACTTCCCAATTTAATTTCCACGTACGCTGGCGTTCCTCAGTGGTGTTGGTCTGCGCCAGGTATAATATTTATTACTATTTTTTCTCTCCTGCTGCAGAGATCTACTGGGGGGGGGGATGTTTGTGATTTTTCTCCCCCCTTTTCTCTGTAAGGAGTTGTAGTAGCAAAATCTGTGAACAAGATTCTCTGCAATGAAGCTGGTGTTGGTTTAAACCACTGGGGCATCTCACTCTCAGTTGGCAGCCTTCAGGAAGATTGCTCTGTTATCTGATTTTCTTTAATTGGAAATAGGTAAAATCTGGGAATTTCTGGAGGGCAGCTTCATAATCGCCTTCCCCCTTACCTGATCCACACAGAAGCCATTCCAGATTTCGTGAGGAATGTCCCCATTGTGCTGTCCAAGAAAGGACATTTTCTGAGTATTTTCTCTGTTGGAGAATCAATGCTTAACTGACCCACTCTAAACTTCGGTTCATCAAGTTCTTTAACTAATGTGAACTTGATGTCTTCAGGGAGAACTAACCAGAATGTCATTTACTGTCCTCCCTGACGTACTAGTTTTTTAAAATGAGGGGTATTTTGGCATTAAGCTGCACAGCGTCCCACCTGAAGACCCACAAAGCGTTAAATTCTTCATCGTGTGATCTCTGTTCCTATCCCTCCCCTATAAAAGCAGTTTTATGTTGGCTGCCTTGGAAGCATTCTTTTTTTTTTTTCCTTTTTCCAATTTCACTTGCTCCTGAAGTGGAATGGAATTGTTGTTTATTCGTTCAGTCGTTTCCGACTCTTCGTGACTTCATGGACCAGTCCACGCCAGAGCCCTCTGTCGGCCGTCACCATCCCCAGCTCCCAATGGTTGAGTCTGTCACCTCCAGAATACCATCCATGGAATTAACCAGCCCTTTTCTTGCAAATTCTGGGAGTTGAAGTCCACACGTCTTAAAGTGGCCAAGGTTGAGAAACTCTGCTCCAAGTGGTGCCTTTTTGATATGTTGGACCACAGCTCCAATCGTCCCCCGTCAGCATGGGCCTTGGGAGTTGGTAGCAATGGTAGTCCAACTAATCTGGAGGAGCCCAGTTCGGAAAAAGGTGTTGGGTGCTTAGAAATTCGATGGCGCGGATTTGCCTGGCCAAATGCAAGGAAGGGCTGAGCGGGCCAGGCGGGAGCCGGTGAAGAGTTCTGAACGTGGGGACGTGCCTCAGCAGCTGCCCCATAAGGGGATCCGGAGACCAGCTGAGAGTTTAAGATCAGGAGCAGCGGCCTGCTTCCTGTGCGCCATGGAGAGCAGCCCACTCTTGTGTGTGAGGCTTCAGCCGTGTCTGCAGTGAGGTTTCTGATCTTCCCGGGTCCTGTCCACACTGCGGCTGAACCCTGTTCTTTCCTTCTGAAAAGAAGAAATCAAGAGCAGGCGGCTTGATTTCTTGAAAACCCTCTGCTCTCTGCCTTGAATTCAGCTCTGGCTCTGCCCCTCGATGAGGGTGCTCCATGTTGGATTCGGGGAATTCTCCTGATTCGATTTGGATGCTTGCACTGAATCTGGTGGATTTGATTCAGGCTTCAGGCCAGGGAAGAGCGGTTTGGGCAAGCTCACGGCACTGTCTAAATGCTTCTACAGGTAGTCCTCACTTAATGACCATTCGTTTAATGACAGTTCAGTCTTACGACGGTGCTGAAAAAACCGACTTACAACCGGTGCTCACACTTACAACCGTTGCAGTGTCCCTGCGGTCACATGATCACGATTTGGGCACTTGGCAACCGGTTCACATTTATGACTGTCGCAGCATCACGTGATCGCCATTTTCGACCTTCCCGGCTGGCTTCTGGCAAGCAAAATCAATGGGGAACTACGTGATTCGCTGAACAGCCATGGTGATTCGCTTAATGACCGCTGCAAAAAAGGTGGTAAAATCGGGTCGGATTCGCTTAATGACCGCTTCGCTTAGCAACCGAAATTCCGGTCTCAGTTGTGGTCATTAAGCGAGGGCTACCTGTAGGTTGTTTGTGCAGCTTGGAGGGTGAAATCTCCAGATCAAATACTTGCCTATTGGTTGTGTTTAATCCAGAACCCTGTTTCTCATATTGGCTGATTCAGAGGATTCTGGCGTAATGTGAGGTGTGGCCATCAATGGTCTTCGAAGGCAGAGAGAAAGAGAGATGGGGCTACCCGTGCAGGAGCCAAATTTGCTGGGCAAAGCAAACAGGCCCGAAGATATTTTAGGGTCTGTGCAGAAAGACGCTAAGGACCTGTCCTTTCAAGAGGATTTGGTCAAGAGGTGGCCTGTGGCGCTGCCTGGTTGAGCTTGATTAATGTTTTCCTGATCCTTTTTTGCAGCTGGGATGTCCAACAAAGCCATGTTGGTGATGAAAAATCCTTTTCTTCGTAGCTCCCGAGAACGCATGCTCTAGGTAAGCTTTCGTAGAAGGGTAATAAATTAAAAGAACTAGATTTATTCATTCCTGTGCATGTTTTCCCCCCCCTTAATTTAAAGAAGCCTTCATTTAAAAAGCAATCTCTTTTTAGTGAGAGGCATTAAAATCTGGCCTTAGCCAGATTCATGAATCTTTCCATGGTCTCCTGCAGAAGTTGATTTATTTCCTTCTCTGTCTCTGGATCTGGTGCTCTGTAGATGGGTTTGATTTGAATGCCCATGTTGGCTGGGGATTATGGGAACTGAAATCCATCTGAAGGGACCCAGGGTGAGGGACGCCAATTCACTTGACTATTTCAAAACGTTCTCTTTTGCTTTTCTCGGGCAGTTTAAGGCTGCTGGAAACAGAAACCCTGAAATAAACATAACCCAACAGATGTATTAAGAAAGACACACTCAAAAGAGCAAGCTAGAGGTTAAAAAAATAGCAGCATTTGTGAAAATGGTTGTGATGAGTGCAAGCTCAACACTCCAGGGTCTTCAGGAAGATCATCGTGGGTGGGTGTGCATGTGTGTGCTCCGTATTTGGCAGGGAGTTCCAAAGTCTGACTGTGCAGGAAAGAAAACCACTGTTGTCTTTATGGATTTGGAACAGATGCATCAGTAAGGTTCTCCAGATCTTTGCTCAGTCACTTTTTCGGGCCTACAAGTATCAGCCAATGTGCTTGATTCTTTACATTTCATTTTTGGTTTCATGTAATACTTTTCCTTTTAACCAAAGATCAAAAGCAGGGGTGTACCATATTGTGAAATCAAGATACAGGTAGTCCTCGCTTAACAACCATTTGTTTAGTGATGGTTCGGACTTAAGACGGTGCTGAAAAAACCAACTTACGATTGGTCCTCACACAACTGTTGCAGCGTCCCCACGGTCACGTGATCACGATTTGGGCGTTTGGCAACTGGTTCACATTTATGACCGTCGCAGCATCCCATGGTCTCGTGATCGCCATTTTCTATCTTCCTGGCTGGCTTCTGGCAAGCAAAATCAATGGGGAACCGCATGATTTGCTTAACGACCATGTGGTTTGCTTAACGACTGCCACAAAAAAGGTAGTAAAATCAGGTCGTATTCGCTTAATGACCACCGCTTAGCAACCGAAATGCCGACCTCAATTGTGCTCGTTAAGCGAGCTAATGCTGTTTGCCTTTGCTCCTGTGCATAACTCTGACTATGCTCAGAGGCACTCTTTTCGGAGCCAGCTTCTGTGGGTGGGTGGGATGAATCTCCCATTAAACCTCCTGCGGCCTCTGAAATTCATAAACGCACTTAAAGATTAACTACTTCCTGTAACAGAATTTAATTACCTTGTTATGCGAGACTAACTGGCCACTGAGATTGGGTTTTCTGTTTTTTTGTTTTTGTTTTAAGCAAAAAATTAATTAATAAATACCATAAAAGGAGAAGAGTGATCGCCAACAATTAAAATTAATTACATTTTCTTCCTTTTAATTACATTAGTCTTTAAATAGGACAGAGAGCGCGCCTGCCGTTGGAGCTGTTAAAGGGGGAACGAGGCTGCGTGGTTTGGGGCACCGAAGCAGTCGGCACCTTGGAGATGATGCCGGCCAAGGAACGTGGGCAAGAACCAAGGTATCCCTCCTCTGACAGGTGCATTGTGATTTGTGTGCTGGGAAATCAGCTCCAAGCAAGTATTTTATACTGTTGCTCGCATTTTCTCCCTCCACCTCAGAGTATTGACATCTCACTTCTCCGTGTGCAAACTGGGCACACGTCGGGGCCAGATTAAGGCCAACCATTGCCATAAACCGATCCTGACAGTGGTGCCCCTTGGCCCTTCCCTGGCTTAACGGACAAGACATTAAGTGTTGAAGGTGAAGTAAGAGATTAAAAGTTCATCTTCCTTCCAGGCCATCCCCCAGGGTGGTCCCCATAACTATTTTAAATATGACGATGATGATGATGCTATCCATTCAGTCGTGACCGATTCTCGGCGATTCTATTTATTTATTTTATTTATTTATTTTCCCTCCCGCCTTTATTATTTTTATAAATAACTCAAGGCGGCAAACATACCTAATACTCCTTCCTCCTCCTATTTTCCTCTATTCTATGGACCAGCTCTCTCCACATTTTATATTCTAAATATAACCACCTTGAAATGTTTTTATTTACTGAACATGAAGTAGCAGTAAGCAATATAAGCACATTATCTACTTATTAGGGCAACTGAAAAACGTGCAGAATGTCAACATGTTTTAAAATAAAATGGTTATAAGGGGGGAAACGCCAGTAGGAAAAAATTATCGAAAACTAAAATCAAGTGTGGCAATGAAAGGGTGTGATAGCTAAGGGGGAAATCTCTGTGGTGTCCCCCTTCCCTTGATGTGCTAAGCACATGCTTTTTTATTTATTTATTTATTTATTTATTTCCCGCCTTTATTATTTTTTATAAATAACTCAAGGCGGCGAACATACCTAATACTCCTTCCTCCTCTGTTTTCCCCACAACAACCACCCTGTGAGGTGAGTTGGGCTGAGAGAGAGCGACTGGCCCAAGGTCACCCAGCCGGCTTTCATGCCTAAGGCGGGACTAGAACTCACCCAAGTCTCCAAGAAATGACAATGTTTGTGATGATTCTGCAAAATAGCCTGACTATAGAGAAGGGAGGGGGCTCACCATGACTTCCTGGGACTCATGTCTGTTGCTACCAATGTTATCAGCGGGGACCTGTCCACAATGTTAAGCACCATCAAAGAAGCAGGGTTGACATGAACTTCCATTAAGGAGTTTTGATGTTAACAATCAGGAGGATTCTGAGAATCTGAAGACTGAGTTCCTCAATCCTTTATTGGCGATTTCATCCAAAGAGGGTCTCTGGAAGCTTTCGAGTTTCTTGTTTACATGACGGGCTAAGAATCCGTTGCTTTGATGAGCGGGAGAAACGGCCTCTCCCACATGCTGATGGTTTGTATCTGCAGATGTTCCTCTCTCAATTTCATGGGCCCCAGGAACAACATCTCAGGGGTACCAAGGAATGAAAGAAAGAGAGGTACAATTGTTGTATCAGCCCATGCTTCCTTCCCTAACAGAGTTAGTAATTTAAGAAAATTACTTGGGAAGGTAAGTGGATCCTTGGGAGGCTGTGTTCCCTATCCAGATGTTGCACCACGTTGCATGAATTCCTCAGCTGATGCTGTATTCTTGAGGAACAAGGAGAAAAGGCGTTCTGGCACGTGGCTGACCGATTATATGTCCATTTCCTTCTCTGCAGATCAGGAGAATCGGGGTGAGCCCAGTCCCCCCTCCCCAAATTCCGCCTGCCCTCCATCCTTGCTTTATAAACCCCCCACCCCACTTGCCCGCCCTTTGTTGAAGGTTGTTTTGCCAGATCTGGCCGTCCCCTGGATGGATTTGTAAGCCGGCAGGCTGAGCCTTAAATCTGCCAAAGGGCAAATAATTAATAATCATTCGGAGATAGCAATGAGAGCGAAAACATGAAATGTGCCTGATAATGAATATTCACGAAGGGAGACTGATAGATGGGCAGCCCAAGCTTGCTGGGGGTGCCTATCAGGAGAGGATTTTGAAGGGTTTCTAAAAATGCAACGGGTGCCTGGAAACGCGGTTTTTAAGCTGCGACCGAGTCTCAGCGGGGTGGGTGAACCCGTTTCTGAGATGCTCTCGTTTCTGTATTGATATTTTGCTGTCATCTTTGCCCTTTATGCTTGAAGCTTTTATCCCCGGAATATTGTTGCACGTTGGGCGGGGGGCATTTTTAAATGTTTCCTGCCTTTATGGCCACTTTGGTGCCCACCCGCCCACGAAGGCATCCCACGTCCTGTTGCCAAGCATGGGCAGCCTCAGAATAATCGCAAAAGGGGTGTGTGTGTTTGATATTGGGGATTATCCTGAGTAAATAGTCTGTGGAGATACACTGTCTTCAACCGTGCGGGTTGCAGGAAAGCATGAGTCCTATTTTCAAAGCCATCTCGTTGAGCGTCTGTGAGTGACCCTAACTGCGTTTTCAGCGAGGCAAAACTTTTGCAGAACTTTGGGGGGCACCAGAGGCTTGAATTGGCAGGGGGTGTCATCTATGGCTGCGTTGGACCCTTGAATTGAGGCAGTTGACATGAACACAAGGGGGTCTTCCTGGAGAGATGGTGGGTCAACTTTGCAAGCGGTGCGGCCAAACTGGAGCCCGCTGATGATTTGAAGAAAATAGAGGAAGATGTATTTCAAGGCTCTTGGGAAGAGCTCTGCCTTGGGGCATGCTTTGATTGCAGCCCCCCCCCCCCAAAAAAAACACCCACTCCCCAGGCCCCTTCAGCATTTTCCCTTTCACTATTTTCATCTTGGTTTGCATGAATAGGCACCAGAGTCCGTCTGACCTCCTTTGTTCTTGTCCATAATTACTGTTATCCCAGATAATCGTTTTGAAATAACTGCTGCTCCTTCTATCTTTCTGCAATTTCACCCCATTTATCTGTTAGCAGATCTGTGCCTGTGGAGCAAAGGTTTTTTTTTTTCTGTTGCCTGGATCGCTCCCCGTCCCTGCACGCTTGCATGAACTGATGGGTGCAGCTGAGCACAATAACCTGCTGGCATTTTGCCCCTGTTTTGCTTTGGCAGCAGGGACCGGACAGAATTGTTTGGTGGGTGGAGTACCTTGTACCCCAAATTAAGCATGGCTTGGTGGGAGGGTCCCTCCTCCTGCAAGTAACTCAATGAAGAAACTCAACTGTTGAAATCTGACAGTTCAGGGAGGGATAACCTGGGTGGGCTGTTTTTATCCATGTAGGGTTTTAATTTGGGTGTGTGCAGATTTCATTATGGGGCGTTCTTCAGCCAGGGAACGTGGAGCACATTTTGCATCCTGGATCTTCTTGAATTGCAAAGTTGTCCTTCATTTCGGTTTCCGAGCTGCCTGTGGTGTTGGCTCAGCTTTATCCTGGTTTGCATTCGGGGTCTGTTTTCTGCCTGGCCCTTTCTGCCTGCGCAAGTCCATTTCGAAACCCCGACGACCGCTTGGTTCAATATTGCCCGTCTCGAGGGCTTGTGTTCCCCAAAAGATGACACAACAGGAGATTCCCTTCCCTAAGGAAGCCCGTTGTGTGTTTTTGCATCAGTCCACCACTGGGGAATTCAAAGCCGTTTTACTTAAACAGACCCCACCCTGTCCAAAACCATCAGCGTGGTTGCAATCCCTGCACAAAAGGAGGCCTTTTCATCTCCAGCATCTGTCAAATCTCACAGGAAGGACGGAAACGCGCCAGGAGATGGCTGGCAAGAAGTCCCCAAGAGATTGGAGGAAGGAGTCTTTCATCTGGAGAAGATACTTGGTGGTCAATTTCAGTCCCAGCTGGTGAAATTGGTCCTTCTTCAAGGGGTTGGTTCAGAGTTCCAGCTTAATATGAAAGGGGTTGCGAGTTCAGTTCACGGTGTCCATGAGCAGGGAGCAAAACATTCGCTGGATAACTTCTGTCCCAGAAGGAAGAACTGGGCCAGAGGCAAATTAAGTGTACGTGTCATGCTTCTTCTGAAACAGATTCTCCGGAGGTAAACCAGCAGTCTGGAAATCATTGCATTTATCGCTCCCTCTTGGAGGCCTTGTGACCCACCCCGAAGGCAGCTGTTTGTTTATGGAGGCATCTCCTTTTGGGTCCAAAGACATCTGCTAGGAAAATTTGAACCCAGGCCTTGAAGTGGGGCACCTGATCTTTAAATCGCTGCGGAGTGGCGTCTCTTGTAGCAGCAGAAGAAAGAGGGCAGATTTCTTTCAGAGCAGATGGTGCTGGGCATAAGAAATCCAACTGATGAGTCAAAGGAGAAATAGCCTGAATTTCAGCAGAATCGAAGCTGCTTTTTGATTTTTTTTTTTTTAAAAAACCACTATTTCATCTTCAAGTCTCTTTGTCTGAGTTTGTCGTACGGTGTTTTTCTGTGACTCCTGTGTACCGTGTCACAGAACCATTAATCAAATCTGAAAGCAACCTGGGCTAATTCTGCTTTTTAACCACGCTTTGCTGTTTCGTGAGCAGAAGTCTTTTTAACCCCCCTTGCCCACCAGATTATACAGCCAAGGGTGTGAAGGACTCTGACCTACGTCTCATGGTGGGCATCAGCGTAGGATGCTTTGTAGATTTATTTTTTTTTAATGCGGGGTTTATATTCCCACCTCCTGGATGTAAAAAAAAATGCAGAGTATTTCTCGGTTGCTTTAACTCCACCAACATTTAAATAATACACTGGAAAATTAAACCCTTCCATTAACCTTCAAGTGCCACCTTCAAAATAGCTGGACGATGTCAGGGGATGTGCTTCAGTACACACAAAGCGGGCAGATCTGTTTGGAAGGGAAAATGGGGGGGGGGAAATCCTCCTTTTACCTATGCCACAAACCTTTAGGATTAAAACATAGTATGCTTTCCTGAATCAATGGGATAAGTGTGGTTGAAACACCCAAACGGAGTTAGGGTTAGGATCATGCCACCTTGGAAGGCCCCTTTTTCCTAGGGGGTTGGAGGGAAAATTCCTGCCCCATTTTCTGTGCCTTCCCCATGGATGCCACGAGGCCCGGCTTTGTAGAGCGCCATTGATCGGACCGTGCCTTCTTCCCTTTCTTCTTCTTCTTCTTCTTCCCCAAGCGGTCTCCCTTCTCTTAAATTTCACTTTTAATGAAATTATTCAGGACTTTTAGGCTCTTCAAAGTGGAGAGAAGAGAGGAACAAGCAGAGGAGGGGCAGCTTCCATGCGCCTTTATTGCTCCTCTCCCTTTCATCTCCCGCTCGCCACAAAGAGTGGCGCGCATGTCCCTTGCTGTAGTCGCTTGCCTTTGCTGCCCTTGAACTTGCAAAATTCTGGGATGTAATTTCTTAAAAGGCAGTTCTGTATGTCTCTGAGATGATTAAATCAGAGATTTTCCCTTTTTACTCTCTCCTTTTTGACCGGCTCCTTCGGGGAAAGAGAGGGTTGCAGCGGTAGAGTGCTTTTCCAAAATGTTTCTTCTTTCTCCTTGACTTTTTCGCTCTTCCTGTGAAACCGGCGGGCAAGGAGACAGGAATCTGTGCTCCGTGCCCTGCGTGGAAAGAGGATGCCATTAGCATGTGGAACTCTCTGCTACAAGACGTGGTGAAATTAAGCCAGTTTCATAGGAGAACTCTAAAATAAAACTGCATTTTTACAGGCTGTCTTTGAATATTGGGTGCTGGAGATGGTTGTTTCAGACTTTAGCTTCCCTGGAGATATTTTTTTACTTGCTTGATGTCAGAAGCTAGCTGGTAAGCCTCCTGTAGGTGTTCAAGTGTCATTAGGGTATAATAATGGTGATACCAGGTAGAGAAAAGTGTTTTCTTCTGCTAAACCACAATGACATTCTCTGCTCCTTCTCTGTGCTTGAAATAAATCCCGTTCTCTGTATTTGCAGCCAATGTTTCAATCCCACGAGTCCGCCTGGCTTGCTTCTGTTCCTGGTCGGAGTTGAGAAGTGATTAAGTTCTCAAAAATGCCACGCCGTTCCACCAAGGAGGCTGGCGTGCCGTGCCGTGCCGTGCATGGCTTCAGGCTGAAATTCAGTAGGGGAACAGCTGCTGCCGTCATGTGGAATTTGAGGGCACAAATAACATCTTCCTTAAAACTGGATGCCCTCCAGTTGGGTGAATTTCAACTCCCAGAATTGCCAGCAGCAGCCTACACATCTGGGAGTCGGGGAAGAGTTGGTGCAGCAGATGCCTCATGAAATCCATTTTGGCAAATGAAGGAAACTAGCAGAGAAGAAGGCTACAGTAGCCATCTTGGGTGCGTTCTCTGCCTTTGGCTCTTCCCCTCCGTTTCTTGGCATCTTCCGTTCACACAACCTTGGCTTTTATCTCATTTTGGGATCAAGAGTGAGTTGTGCCTCCCTGTCCTTTCTAGAGCCTTTCCAGTAAGTTGTTCCACTGGGACGTGCCATCTCTCAAGCCAAAAAGTGTGCCGTGTTTAGTGTGTCTCTGGAGAGGAGATAGAAGGGGAATTGGGGCGTGAGACACAACTCCAGGACCCTCACAGAATAAGCAAGATGCCGCCCTGGGTGTCGAACGACACAAAATGGGAAATTGCAGCCTGGGGAATCCGTCGTCTTTATTTGCAACCTGCTATTGACGCTGCTGGCGAGATAGTTTGAGACGGATCTGGGAGGGTATTTGTTCGTGTGTGAGACAAAGGGAGCCGTCTTCAGAAGGCAACGTGTGCGCAGAAGGTGAAGTGCAGAAGAAAGAAGATGGACCTGGCATTCTGCTGCCAAAATCAATGGCTTTTACTCATAATGCCCCTCATTTCCTTGTCAGGTTGGCAGAGCTGGCAGCAGCAGATCCCAGCAGGACCCTTCTTGGGTGGCCACCAAGCTGCTTCTCGTCTGCCAGGAGAGGAACAAGCCCCCCTCCATCATTGCAAGACGCCCTGATAGATCTGTGGAGCAGAGGAGGAGTGAGGAAAAGGTGGAAGAATCGGGAGAGGAAAGGAGGAAGAACCCAGCTTCCAGGACATTTCTCCATGATCTCAATGGGGCAGTCCATGTTGACATCCCAAGGGGTGGACGTTGACCATCCAAGACGCTTCTTCCACTGCAGACTCTAGACCGGGGGGTGATTCTTTTTCAGGGGGCTTAAAAAGAGAGTCTCTGGGCCAAACGGGGGCAGCTAAAACCCATTCCTCTAGGGAAGAGACCCTGCGAGAATTCAGTGCTTTCCTCTGCAGCGAAGGAGCTTTGAAAGGGGGGTTCTGTTTAGGCTCCTTGGTGTCTTCTGTCCTTGAAGGAGACTCTCCGATGCCCCTTGTCTTCCCCGCCTTGTTTTGAAGCAGAACCAACCTCCGAAGGAAGTTTAGGCTTTCGAGTCTCAAGGATAGGTCTGCCCTGTTTATTATTTTTTTTAAATAAAAAATGAATGGGGCTGATCGTACGCAGCTTAATAAATATTTATGCCACGGTGAGAATTCATGACGGAAATAAATAGCAGTTATTTTCCGCGCTTAGGACAGAAAATGTTTCTGAAGTGGAATTAAATGCGTGATTTATACATCCAGGAAGGATGTAATTGGATTTATAATAAACAGGTGTTTACATCGTTATCGTCTGTGTAATGATGTCATAACAAGGGAACGGAGGCGGGGAGATGTCTAGGATTGCTCATGTAGCAGGGACCCGGTGGAAGGTGCGGCTTGACTGTAATTCCATCAAAATGGGACACGCGTGGCTGCATGTACTTTGAAAGTGCCAGTCTGCAGACAGAGCTGCGGGCAGAGTGAATGGGGCTCTGGGTTCAAAGCTGCAGTCCCTTCCCTTTCCTGCTGCAGGCAAGCATTTCTAGTGCAACGTGTGAGCCTCCCTTAAGGGAAAAAAAAAACCGCCCGGAGTCTACTGCAGTAGAGATGGGCGGTGATAAAAAAGAAATCCTTGCAGCAACGTGTAGATGCATGCATTAATTTCTGGAGCTATTGATAAAATTTATACAGCCGTAGTGACTAGGCCGATGTGCGTTTCTGTCTTGGAGTTTGCAACTGGGGCTGTGGATCACTTTACATCACGTGACCGCGGGGATGCTGCAACGGCCATAAGTGTGAGGACCAGTCGTAAGTCGGTTTTTCCAGCACCGTTGTACGTCCGAATCGTCACTAAATGAACGTTGTTAAGTGAAGACTACCTGTATAGGACTTAATCCTAAATAACAATGGGTTGTACTGTTGGGAAGCAACTGAGATTCCTGTGGGGTCCTCCGTCGTCGCTAAGTCTGCTGGTACCCATCAGCCAGGCCCATATCAAGAGATGCTGGAAGTTTCAGTAGGCCAATATCTGGAGTTTCATGTTTCTCCACCCCCAGGACAAGAACATTCAAATACAGTTGCAGCTTGATTTATCAGTGGATTTTCCTCAAATGCCGTCTTTTAAGTTTATCCATTTCTTCTGAGCAGCTCTCAAATTCATTTTTCCTACCAATTGTTTGAAAATTGCTCAGAGACCCAGCAGGCCAGCTAATAAATGGTTTTTGGGCTGCCGCAACTCTGTTTAAATAATCACATTCTTGCTGTTCTAATGCAACAGATGAAACCCCGTTCTGCAAAGCCAAGTTCGGTTTTTGTCAGACCGAGCTTCAGCAAAGGTTTTCTTATTTTCATAGCTGTGAAAATTAAGGAAGGGGCCCACTACATCGATAGATGGTTCGGCAGCGCAGCCTTTATGAAAAAGGCTCGATTTCTCTTTAAAAAAAAATTGGGAAGACACAGGAAGATGTCTAAGGTTTGTCTTTCTGAGGACCATCTGAACATGATGATTGGAGGACCTGGTATGGAAAATTTCTCAGGAAAGCTTGTTTTGGCTGCCTTTTAGGCAGAGATCATAATTACGACAGTTGCACCTAGCAACCACTTCTAGAAATTCTTGGATTTGAACCAGACTCTGCAAAAGGTGGGCTGCAGGGAAGGTGAAGGAGAACTTGGAGGCCACGCTCCCATCATGGAATTCCCATCTGAAATTCTCCATGGCACCAAAAACGTGCATTGATCTGTGAAAGGTGGAACAGCATCAAAGGGAGTGTGTGTTGCGTGTGGCTTCTGGGTAGTAAAACATCCAGTTGGCAACCAATATCCTTGATGGCATCCCCCTTCCAAAGAAGACCAGTCAACTTATAATTCATTAACCTCTTCGCCTCTACTTGTTTTCTCAGCTTTGAATTGGCCTTTGCTAGAAACAGATGCGGATGTCTTTTCAGCACTGGGTGTGTTGCATTTTGGGAGGGCCCATGATTCCCTGAGGAACAGGAGGCTGACTTCTCCTGAGCTTGGTTTTCCACTCCTTAGCTGGGAATAGCGGAAATCCCTGGATTTGGTCGGTGGAGATTGGAGGACCCCATCCTTGGCAGACAGTGGGTTGTGGAGTCCTTGGTGCTCTCTCAGACTTGTTTTCTTGCAGACGTTTCATTGCCAGGCTAGGCAACATCTTCAGTGTGAAAAGGGAGTGGGACTTGCTCTCTTTATATACCCTGGCTTGTCCTGCTTGTGTTGGTGGGGGTGTTGTACTCTCCTTGGTAGTTCTTTGGGTTGTTGTTTGCTGCGTGGTTGATTGACTGAGTTAATAGTTCCTTGATTGGGGTCTATTGTTTTGTTTGGTTGCTCCTCTGGTGCTAATCTTGGTGTTAATCTTTGCCTATCTGGGTGTTGATTGCTGGCAAGGAGGTGTTCTGGTCTTCTGGCTTTTCTGTTGTCTCTTATGAAAGACAGTGGGTCTTCTTCCAGCTGCCTCAGTGCAATTTGCTTTCTCTCTGCTCATCCTCTTTTGCACACTCATCCTTCCTCTTCCTCCTGAATGGCCTTTCAGAAACTTTTCGTAGACAGGATGCTGTTTGTAGGATTGTTACCTCCTTTTCCCACCAAAGAAGAGAAGAAGCTCTTGGTTGCTGATGAAAGGGAATTTGGTTGGACAAGAGAAAGTGTCTATGAAGGTTCTCAGTCATCCAGGTGGAATTGTCTGTAGCTTGAATCATGTCAACTGGATTTCTATTTTCTTAATGGAAACGTTTCGCTCCTTATCCAAGGGGCTTCTTCAGTCTGAGCAAAGTTGGTAAGGGAATCCTAAATATGTTCCTAGGTAGCTGTGTGACCTTACACCTGGGGCTAGGTCATGGTTATATTGAGATGTAATTTTTAAGTCCTTTTATCATCTAATGGAGGGTCGTTAAAAACACCATGCTGCTGTTGAGCTTCTGAAATGGTCTTAATCTTCCTAGGCACAGAAGACAACACGGGGAGGAAGATGGGGGAGAGTTTGTGCCTGAGGCCCCCACCTCTATTCAAGGAAGGATTTTCCAAGTTGGCATAAATGGATTCCTTGACCCCTCTCTCAAACCACCTATCTTCTCTGTCTAAAATGTGAACATTAATGTCCTCAAATGAGTGTCCTTTTTCTTTTAGATGAAGATAAACTGCTGACTCTGGTCCTGTGGTGTTATTTCTCCTGTGTTGTGCCATCCTCCTGTACATAGGTTGTTTGGTTTCTCCAATGTAGAGTTCAGAGCACTCCTCACTGCACTGGATTGCATAAACTACATTGCTTTTCTTATGTTTTGGAGTTTGATCTTTGGGGTGTACAAGCCTCTGTCTCAGTGTGTTGGTGGGTTTGAAATATACAGGTATGTGGTGTTTGCCAAATATCCGTTTTATCTTTTCAGACAAAATTACATCTCAATATAACCATGACCTAGCCCCAGGTGTAAGGTCACACAGCTACCTAGGAACATATTTAGGATTCCCTTACCAACTTTGCTCAGACTGAAGAAGCCCCTTGGATAAGGAGCGAAACGTTTCCATTAAGAAAATAGAAATCCAGTTGACATGATTCAAGCTACAGACAAGAGAAAGTGTTTCTTCAAGGAGAGAGAGGGAAGGGAAGATGGGGCAGGCCCTTGATCTCAAAGGGCTGTATCTGAGCGCCTGTTGGACACACATCTAGCATCTCTTCCCCTGCATCGAATGCTGGTCCTAGATACAGTACAGACTCCAGTGCGGTTGATATAGCAACACTTTCCGGCTGCAGTGATGGACACGTTCCTCGAGCTTCGTTTTTAATTTTGGGTCCTGTTGCACTTGAGCGCTGACATTATCAGGAGCTGTGAGAGATTTAGATTTAGAAGGTCTTGCTGCCCACTGTTTCCAGGGGGAAAAAAGAGTTGTGGATAATCTTGGCTGTGTTTGTATACAGGCTAAGTCATAACACGGCTTGCTGGCATCTTGGTTTAAAGGTGTGTGGTCTCTGATATCTCTGTGGACCCTGATATCTCTCCTGCTTTGTCTGAGGTCCCAAATATCTCGGGATGCTGCCTTGGAAGCGTTTCAACCACTAGAGAGAATTTGGTTTGGGGTCAGCGAAGGAAATCCTGGAGATCAGCAACTTGCTTTTTAAAGGAGCAAAGCTTCGTAACCTGGTCTTGTAGGCTATGTGGAATGCTACTTTGGTGGAGCTGAAGAAGGAAATATCACCAATGTTTTCACAGTGTATTGCTCTGTATGGTGGACAGACCACACCACCGTTCCCAGCGAGCTCAATATTCTTGTTGCAAGGCTCCTTGAACCCAGATGTCAACTGGTGGGGGGGGGGTTCTTGGTTGTGCCCACCCATTGTGGGCTTTTCCTGCAGTAGCTTGTTCCAACATAGGCATTCCTGTCATAGGCATCCATGACATCCAGAGTTTGCGTGGAGCCAAACCCTTCTTGTTGTTGTTCTTCCAGAACACGCTACCGTTCCCTTCCTCCCCAAGGAGATATTAGGAATGTGCACTTTTCAAATTCTATGTATTTTTCTCAGCTAAAATGGAGAATTCTTGTTGAAACAGGGTTAATGACTTGCAAATCAGGTCAGCTGCCAGCTTCCAGTAACCCTTCTCTAATTCTCTGTGCTGCGCCTTTCCAAGCTGGCAAGACCTCCATGCGGGTCGTTAGGACTTAATTGCTGTTTAAGTGGTTTCATTTGTTCTCTCTGCAGCCCCCCCCCCCCTCAGTGTGAGGAACAGGAGTGGAGGGGGCAAAATATTCGCTCCAGTCCAAATCTCTCTCTTTTTCTTCCTCCCTCTCCTTGCCTTGAAAGATCTGGAAGATCACATCGGGTCACTGTGGCGCTTTCAAAGCAGCACGGCCCCATTGTCCTTTCTGCTGCTCCTGATTGATTAGGACACTGTGCTCGCCCATTTAGCATGCGGGCAGATATCCTGGGTTCGCAGCAGTGACATACTTGTTCTGCTGGTGAAGCAAGATACCAGCGCAGCTATGGGAACGTGCCAAGACCGGAGCAAGATAACTAGATAAATTATTCATTGGGTATAATGCTCCCAGTGCTGGACGTGATGGGGCCATCGTGGGATGCATCAGCAACTGGGTTCCTGGGGCTCTACCCTGGAGTAAGTCCTGGGCTTCAGGCTGTACCCATGGATCTGCTCACAGGATGTGTTCTCACAGCGCATGAAGCACAAGTCAACCAATGGCCTTGTAGTTGCGCCAACCCGTTTTGGTTAGTTGAAGGCATCACGTGAACCCAAGAATTTGGGTGAATGCCATTAACGGATGGTTGCATTAATTCTGCAAACGCACCATGCCGCCCACATGGGCCTTATTTATGGGCGAGGTGTATGTGAACTGACCTTTTGGGGGGTCAAGGGTGCCCAGCGAGGCTCATGGCCCTGGTTCTCTCTCTGCTGATGCTCTTTCTGTCCGGAAGTGGACTTGTTTAGCGACTGCCTCGTACGGTGACTGTTCGCAGTTACCACAGTGATGGAAAAGTAACTTTGCGACCAATGACTCCGTTTATGACCTTTGTAGGTCTGTAAAACAAAGGAAAGCTGAAGTAAGATCATAAGCACAGTCACGGTTTCACTTAGCGACTGCTTCACTTAACAACCGAGTTGCCAGTCCCAATTGTGATCGCTAAATGAGGGCTACCTGTATCTGGAGCACCCAGGAGGATTCTTACTTAGGATTTCTAAAATCCTGGCAGGATTGGACCCTTGGGAACATGTTAGTTTGCTACTGAAGCACTTGATGTTGAAGTAAACGGGTGAAAGGGCCAGGAGGACAACGTTCTGGTACCGTCCTGGTGTGGGACCTTCAGCTCCGTGAAGAGGAGAAAATGAACACTGAAGGGAAGGCTGGAAAATGTTCAGTAAGGAGGCCTTTTCCCATAGCTCGACCTCTCAAGAAGGATCTGAAGGTCATCTTGGTTTACTGGATAACTCTTGGCTTCCTAGGCAGATGTTCCAACCCTTGGGTGACACCGAGCTGGATCTTTGGAGAAGAGTAAAGATGGGAACTACCTGCAGGAAGAAAATGGGGAGGATGCTTTATAACCCCCACCCCGCAATAGCTGCTTTGAAAATCCTGTGTTTCATCATGAAGAACAAAAACTCATCTCGTCCAGATTCTTCTCTTTATTTTTATTGGCTTCCTCAGGTGTTTCTCTTGAGCAGGAAGGACCATGGTCATCTCCATGTCTTAACTTCCGGCACAGACCATTGATTGTGCAATATAATTTCCATCCCTTCTGAGTAGAACCAGGCCCAACCTCTCAAGGTCATTTTCCTTTGTTGGCAAAGACAACAGTGGGGAATGGATCAGACAAGCTGGAAAGGATCATTAGAACATTGGATGCTTGTAGGCGTTTCCACGATACACAGAAGAGACTCTCTCCATATTTATGAATGTCCTTTGTCTGTCTGTGAAGGCGAAAAACCAAATTTTGCCCTAGCTGCTGGGACTCAGAAGCGTTCATCCAGGAGATGTATCTGACCTTCTTCACCATGGTCCCCTTTCTTCGCCACCCAAAATTATTGAATCAGATCAATCCATTTTTAAGTGACATTTTCTGTCTATGTAAACCAGGAAGGGTGGCAGCTTGTAATGAATAATCTTCCAATTGTAGGAGAAGAGATTAGTCTTGGGTGGCTGAAATACGACTTTTTCCCCTGCTATTCCTTCTGCCGCGTGTGACTCGGTGAGTGTGCCCGTGCACGCAGACATAGATGCATTTTGTCACTCCACGGACAGCGTGATGAAAAGCGATCAGGAACGAGGAGCACTGAAGATATATTTCTGCAGACGGAAGGAAGGAGGAAAGAGAATGTCCTGGGGAGGACGACCCACGGAGAGAGAGATTGATGGGTTTTTGGCATGGCGAAGCGCTTGATTCCTTTTTGGTACTTTGGGGGTGGGTTTGCAAACCACGCTCAACTCCCTACCTCCTTCAAGCCGAGGTGGTGGGAGAATCAAATGAAAGAATGAGAAGATCTGAAATGAATGAATACACAAGATGCACTTCTCAGAGAAAACGCAGAATGCGTTGCGCCAAAACTGTGCTGACTGACTCCCCCATAGCTTGGGTCAAATTTGGTGCCCTGGTCCTTAAAAGGCGAGGCTGTTTTTGACTTCACTTGGGTATTGGCACGGTAACACACAGCATTAATCCTGTCTCGTTCTTTCTTGCTTCTGCTACCAACTCACTTTGGAAGTGAGAGAGGTTGATGTCAGGGGATAGGCGAAGAAAGAACGCTGAGTCGAAGTTCAACTCTAGTATCTTTATTGTTTCCACCATACACAGATTCTTGCCGGGCTAAAGGTTCCTAAATTGAGCTAAGGGGAAAAGTACCCTTGGGAATCTAGGGCGGAGCCAGTCTAACTTTCTTCCTCGCCCCCCCCCCCCCCACACTCTCCAAGCTGTGCGAACGCTTCTGAGCCTGGAATGCGCTCTCTCCCCCCCCCCCCCCAGCTCCCAGCTCCATCACAGTTGGCCTAAGATGCTTTTTCCTGGCCTAAAGTGGTCCCAGACGGTGAGAGGGTGTGCAGCAAACAAGATGCTAAGGAGCCAACTTGGTTTGGAGAACCGGCATTACTGACCATGGACTATGCCCATTCAGAGGGAGGGCGAGAAGGTCCCGAGAAGATGAAATATTTCAAAACAGTGGAACTGTCAGGGAGATAACTGGTGAAGAAGGAGGGGGCTCCCTCCAGGGGGATAAACGCATGCGTAGTACGGAATCGCTTTGCCTTCCTCCCAAGAGGCTGAAGAAGGCACCACCCTAATTTCTTGGGCCTTTTCTCTAAGCATCACTAGTTCATTTTAGTTTAGCTGGATTCTGCCTAGCAGAGTAGAACAATAAGACACTAGAGCCTGTACACCAAGTCTCAGCGTGTTCCTTCACTTGAAGTCAGGACAGGAACATACAAAGGAGGGTGTCCCTCCCTGTGAACATGCATGATGGAGCCATTTCTTCAGGTTGCACTAAGCATTCGGGGTAGCGTAAAGCTAGATGTGCCAGTAGCAGATTAATCTGGAACATTAACAGCAGGAGACACGAGCTCTGATTTGCCTGCATTATTAAAGGAAAGTTATTTTTCTTGTCATGGAGTGGCCAACTGTCCAACAGGGCCTCTCCTTCCCTCTTAGACTTTTGCATTTATGCCCAGAGACATTGATAGGGTGCAGTCAAGGCAGCGTGTCTCGAGCAGAAATGCTGGATGATCTGGACGTGCGTCAGGAGGATGTCACGTTGCACTAGAAGGCCTGAATGTCCTCTTCTACTCTTAAAATTGAGCCTCCCTCTCACTTGTGACAACATCAGTTGACTTTCAAGAGTGGTCCAGTCCTCCCTGAGCATTTTTTACCACCCCATTGGCCCAGACTGTGCTCTTCGCGGAGTGGTTTGGTCTCTTAAGATTTGACACTCTATCGCTCCTTGGCGTCTGCCTTCTGATGCGCTGCCATAAATACTTCCTTGTGGACAGCTAGCTTGGCTTGCTGGTCAGATGAGAAACCAGGGTCCACCAACTCTGGAGATCCGTTGGGGGTCTAGGCCACTGGACTGCCTGAAATATCAGCCCCTGGCCTCCCCACAAATGTTGACGGCACCGGGCTCACAGTCTGAAGTTTGGACCGTTTCTGAGCCCACGTTCAGGGCAGATGGATGAGATTGCATGGCCAAGTTGGCACAATGAAGCAGGTGGGGTCCCTGCTGCATTTCTGGCCTGGCTATAGGAGAAATGGAGGGCAAGCAGCCCCCTTCCCCAAATGTATGTTGATGTGCTTGGTGTTCAGTATTCCCACCCAAGGCAGAGGCGTCTGTTGTGGAATTTTTGTGCTGTCGTTCTCTGTCTTTGATATCTCTCTCTTTTCAGAAGTCACAGCTATAAATAACCACCTAGACAACAGTCTCATTCACATGTATTCTCTCCCTCCCTCTCCGCTATTTTTTAAAAATCCTCCTTCTGTTGCTTGATTTCTTCTTGTCTTGTTCTCTTCCACTGGTCCAGGGGTTTCTCTCTGGGGTGCTCCCCCACAAAAGTATGCGCTAAAAAGTTTTAATTTTAATTTTATTTTTTGGTCTTGCCTTTTGAGCTGGGATAAGAATTGGTCCCCATGAAGAAGAAGGCAGGGTGTGCTTTGCGCTGCGTCTTCCCAGCCTTTCTTAAGCTAGTGCACCCAAATACGTTGGACAACCTGCCCATCATCCCTAACGAGGCAGGGACATGGGAATCATGCACCTTGGTGATTCTGCAGGATTTTAGTTTCCCTGTATTCTTACTCCTGGCTTGGGAGTATCAGTAAGATTTGGAATCCAAAGTGTCACCAATTTCTCCAATTCCTGTAGTTTCTTCACCCGCCTGGTGCAGAATCATAGAGTTGGAAGGTCTCCTTGGGGCTGTCTAGTCCAACCCTCTATCACGTATAGGAATCCAACCAAACACAAGCTTGAGACATGTCTCCCTGGCCTCTGCTTAAATGCATCCAGCGAAGGGGAACCCACCACCCACCCGTGAAATGGGTTCCACTGTTACTATTAAGAAACTTTCTGTAACCTTGGAATGTGTCCTGGTTTCAGGAAATGGCAACAATTCCTGTCAGACCTCCTTTTAGGTGTTTGAAAATGATCCTTTGTCCTCTCAATCTTCTCCACCTCCTCCTCCATGTCTCCTTGGATGGGTTTCCAGGCCCCAGTTCCCCCTGGAGGCCCTTCTCTGCAGAGCAAAAGGTGGGTCTTCCCCAAGAGTGGAATGAGCATCACCTGGGGTTCAGAGACATTCTCCTGCTGGTGGAACCCATAGCTTGCTTTTGGGTCTCATCCTGCCGGATCTTGAGGTTATAAAGTCACAGGAACCACCCACGCACGGCGGTTGGCATCTAAGGGAGGGTGAAGGCATTATAAGAGCAGGCAGTTTCCTGCAGGGTCTGCTGAGAAGAGGGAGCCACCCATTCAAAGCCCTTTCGCCTCTTTTGTCAGGACCAGGACCAGCCAGCTTTCACTTCTCTTGGTCCGCCAGCCAAGCCAGGAAACGATACGTTCTTTGTCACCGGGCGGATGAGCCTGTAGGTCAAGAGGCAATCTGCCCCTAAGCTAAGGGATAACCACCAAGGAAGACCATTTTTTCTTGGTTCTAGCTTGTTGGCATCTCAGCATCATCACCTGGTTACCCATGAGGGCAAGTCTTGTTTTAGGTTTCTAACCTGGTCCATAAATCACAGGAAGCAGTTTGAGCACCTGGAACATCTAACAGCATGGAACATCTTAACGGCCTGCCTCTAGAGCTGGGGCATCCCCCGACTGTGTCTTCAAGAGCGTCCATCCTACTGTGGCTGGGTCCCTCTTCTGCTCCTCTGTGACCAGTCTGCAGGAGGGGTGGCAACCTTCTGCTTTGCTCGAGGCCTATAAACCAGATTTACACCTTTTGGGCTCCTGGCTGACAGGCGCTGTACGACCTGAGCCATTTTGTGATTGCCAGCTTTGTAAAACATCATGTTTTCTGGCCGGAGAAGCAGGGTCACTCTTCCTTCTGGATGGCAGAAATGCGGACAGGTGTTCCCCAAAGAAGGAACTTCTCTTGGCTCCCTCCAGAGTCAAACAAGACAACGTTGGAGGGTTGCTTGGAAGTAGCGTTCAGGCCTGATCCGGCACCCTGCTTCGGACGCGCCGCCATCCGAGAGTCTTCTGCTCCGTGGAGGATTTTCTCTCTTGCAACGCAAGGGGAATTAAATGTGGCTGTTCGCTCCTGGAGAGGCTTTTTTTCTTGCTGGCTGGAGATGTTCTGGGCAGTAATGAAATGCGAGTCACTTCCCGTAATGAACTGCTGGGAGAACTCACTTTTTCTACCGCTCCTAGCAAATTAGATTTGGATTATTGGAGCATCGAGAATTGAATGATCGGCGATGTTATCAACAGAGTTGGGACTTGTTTCCGGCCCCGAGCTGCTTCTGTTTAATTACCTGGTGTTAAACGACCCCTCCCTGGCAAAATGAGGAGGCAGGCCGAGAACACCGACACAAATCTGCGTCACTGCTCGGGAGACCGGATCTCTCCCGGCTCCTGGGCGGGGGAGAGGGAGGCGGCGGAGACGCTGGTGGAAAAAATCGGTGACCGCAGACCGACGGGGAGGTCTTTGCAATCTCCTGAACAATTTTATCTCCCCAGGAGTTTCCAAAAAGACATCCGTTCGTCTGGAGGGGCCATCTCAGCTGATGCCTCATAAACCAGGCTACATTTTGGCTCGCCATTCATTTGAGAGAGGTGCCCATTGTTCGCCTTGCAACTATCGAATGCGTATGAGAAACAGGACAAAATTCCAGGGCAATTCTTTTCCTTGGCCTCTTTGTTGTTGTTCTTCCTTCCCCCACCCTGTCTAAAACTTAACTCTGCAAGTTTGGCAGACCAATAATCCCCCTCCCCCACAAATACAGATAGTCCTCATTTAGCGACCACTATTGGGATTAACAACTTGGTCACTAAGTGAAACAGTGACCATGCTTACGATCTTACTCCAGCTTTCCTTTGCTTTACAGACCTGTGAAGGTCGTAAATGTGAGGACTGGTCATAAAGTTACTTTTTCATCACTGTTGTAACGGTCGCTAAGCGAGGTGGTTGCTAAGCAAGGACTACCTGTACATTCCAGAACTCTGCACTTGCTCATAATGTTTAAGCCCAACTTCTTTGTGTCCAAATTTATTTTTTGCTCCGTCTTAGCCACCCCCCCCATCCTCAATATTGTCCTTGAGCAAGCATGAGTCTCTTTGAATGTTGATATTTATCTCTCTTCCTCTCTTCTTTCTCCCCCCCCCGCCCACCCCTGTGGTTGCATATATTTTCCTAATTATGCCGAGCTCTTCCTTTGAAGTGAGTGTCACCGCGGAGAGGTGAGTTAATTTTTCACCCCGCCCCGCTCTTCTCCCAACGCTGATGTGAACTGATGTATTCATAAGTGGCCGTGAAAAAGTTAGACAAACAATGTATTTACAGGTTCGTTTTTCTGTTTTCCAATTTGGGAAGGGTTTTAATCAATTCTGCGCGGGGCGTGCTCTGATTAAGCCCCGTGGATGCGGCTCCTGCTGCGATCCGAGACGGATTCCTGGGGAGGCGGCGGTGGGGAAGCCTTGTAATCAGAGATGGGCTGGGGGCAGACCCACCCCCAGCACTTTCGTCTCCCCACAGCTCCACCCGGTTTATTTTGGCTCCCTTGCCCAAACCGTGCGGAAAATGTCACCTCCGACCAAATTCTCAGTAAATGCTTCTGGTAGCCCCCCGCGTCGGCAAATTGGAGCCAGGACGCCCCCTGGGCCAATCGTGAAAATACGGTCAAAAATAACATCATTTACACAATGCAGAATTAATGGATAGGATTTGTACGTGGCAGCTTGTGAATTTTTTTCCCTTCCTAGCGTTTATTGCTTCGTCCATAGCCACAAGGAAATGGAGCCTCCCTATTAAGGAGCAGTCCTCTTTTGGGCACCAGCGGTCGGGAGACCTTTTCAGTTGATGCCTTTTGCGTTCCTTCAACCCTGGTGACCCGGGAGGGATTTTCAAATTCTTTCCCCCTACTTCCATTTTCTTACCCTTTTTTCCCTTCGCACAACCCTAGGGAATTTCCTCCAATTCAGATGGGGTTGGTGTCAACTTCTACATGGCTGGAAATTCTTGAAATTCAGTGGCACCTTTTGGGTAGGCAGTTGGAAACATTTATACAGGGCAACCTTAAGATTGCAAAAAACGACCATGTCCTGCAGCCTAAGGTGGATTCTCTATGGTGGGAAAAGCTGGGCTAGGTCAGTTAGTGTTTGGATGGGAGACCACCAGGAGATATCAGGGTCATAGGCTAAGCTGGGAAATCTCAGTGTTATCTCAGAAAGGCACAACGTATTGTATTCTGTGTAGTTACTGCAAAATTCCAGTGCCCTTTAATTGGTACCGCTCTTGGTATACCTAATTTAGGTCCGTGCAATTGCTAGAATCTTTTCTGCATAGGAAGAATGGGATGATGATTTTTTCAGCCACACCTGAGTGGCATTTCCAGGATCAGTTGGGTGGGCTGAAGCCCTGGAGGGAAGCAGGGCCCTACGGTTCGATGCCGCCAGGTTGGACGCTTCCCTCTGCTCTTAATGGCGGCCGAACATTGAATTCTGCAACCAGTCGTGGCTTTGCTCCAGCCCCTGCAGGGAAGTTTTATTTTCAAGCCCCTCCTCTGTGCTTGGAAACAGGGTCTGGAAACTGATTTAAAATCCAGTCCTATCGGCAGAGAACAAACAGGTTTAATTAAACATAACCTTCCCTGTAGCAACAAAATAAAACACGTCCTTCTGATAGAACAATTAGTATTTACCACCCCGGCCCCTCGCTCTTTTCCTTGGTCCCCATCCTCCGCCCTTTTTCCTTAATTCGGCTTCCTTTATTGGAACAAGCTCTGTCTGATTTGTATAAATTAGTGGAAGGAGTTCCACAGGGGGAGAAAGAGATGGTGGAGAGAAGATGTGGCCCACGGAGGACAAATTTTGACAGGCTGGAATTTGAGGACATGCTAAGTTGAATTTGGTTTTTTTTCCCTCTCTCTGGAGCAAAGGTGGCCGCAGGAATTGGCTCTCCGTGGCAGCCCATGGGGAGGGTCATCTCATTTTTTTTGAGAAGAACTTACTAAAACTTGCAGATCATTTCCTAAAGCAGAGCTTTCCAAACTGTGTGTCGCGACACAAAAGTGTGTCGCCACACACAGTCTGGTGTGTCGCCACACAACCCGGAAGCGCTGATCATCATCAGCACTTCCGGGTTTTCCTGCGGCGACACACCAACTGCAGCGCGCAAAACCCGAAAGCAGCAGCAGCGCTTCCAGGTTTTTGCGCGCTGCCGCACTTCCGGGTTTTCCCGCAGCGACACACCAACGCCGGTTGGTGTGTCGCCGTGGGAAAAACTTTGGAAAGCCCTGTCCTAAAGCAAGGGACTTGAGGAGCAGATATGAGGGACAACGAAAATGAACTGCCCATCCAGACAGCTTTGAATTCCTTTGTGCCCAACCCTACTTATTTCGCTTAATTCAGATTGCGCCTTGCTTTTGCTCAATTCTTTTAATATCTTCTATTTCTCACCAGCTGCTCCTGATTATTAATAGGAAGACCCCACGCTTGATGGTTCCACACTGGGAATAATTGTATCTATTGCAGTGTTTCTCAACCTCAGCAACTTTAAGATGTGTGGACTTCAACTCCCAGAATTCCCCAGCCAGCTGGCTGGGGAATTCTGGGAGTTGAAGTCCACACATCTTAAAGTTGCTGAGGCTGAGAAACACTGGCCTATTGCATTGAGCTGATACCCTTGGGTGAGAATTTCATTCGGTTCCTTTTTATATGCAGATTTATCAACTTTTTTATGCAGATTTGCCAAGTGAAGGGGGGGGAAAGGAGTGGAGATTTGGGGGGCCCTTGATGGCAGTAAGATGGGCTTGTGATGACTTTAAACTCAGGGGCCAAGGAACTGTGGCATCCCAAGAGTTGTCGTCCCCATTAACCCCAGCCAGCAACATCTGAGGGCCACCTTTGAAAGTGGACAGAAAAAGCCTTTTTCCTACTCAGGAGATGAAATGGGGGAAGGGGAGAAAGGTTGAAGGGGGATTATGCTTTCCAAAGTTCACCAGGTCCCCCTCGAGGCTTAAGAGAAGCCGTTTTGCCAGCCTGGGCAGGGAGCCAACGATTGCAGTTTTGCTTTAACGTGATCTAAAATACGATCTGGATGGGAGCTGCTGCGTCCTCGGGAAGGTGGGTTCAGATAAAAGGCTACACCTGAGCGTGAACGTGCACAGGAGATGCGGTTTCACAGGTTGGCTGGTCCGCTTTCTGCGTGTGGCCTGCCGATCAGGTGATTCTCGCCAAACAGGTGGGTGATTTTCCAGGGTGGACAACGTCAGTCCCACCAGGGAGCTTGGAAGCATCCAGATCTGCTCCCCAAGAGTGAGGCCACCTCTCTTAAAAATTTGAGCTGCTGTTTCCCAGCTGCATTCGAGGGGACAAAAGACCCCTCAATTCCTTGACTTTCCTTTTAAAAGAAGGGAAAAAATGGCCTTGCCAACAAGCCCTAGGCTCAAGCATCATCTGCAAGTAAAACGGTGCATCTGCGCTTCATCGAAGTCCCCAAAACCTTGTTAGGAAACTTTAAAAAATGGGGTGCTGCGTGGGCCTTCATCTAGAAGCATGTCCTCCTGAACAGAAAAGATAACTTTTTAAAAACAGAACTAAACTCATTTGCCCTTAGTATGTCCTCCTTTCAAGCACAACGTTCTCGAAATTGGGCTGGTTTTTCAATGCATCCATCCCAAAGATTCCCTTTTTTGTGCTCATTCACCAGCAGAGAATTCTGGGCACGGATAGACTTGGTTCTTTGATGCCGTCCTGTACCCAAAGAGCCTGTTTTGGATGTCCCCACTTTTGCCATCAGCATGGGTTTCTTTTTCTCCACTATCACGGATTCGCCCTCCCCAATTCTGTGCGAAGGTTCCTTAGCTGTGATATCACAACCCCAGAGGGAAGTTGCTTGCGGGCCCCCTCCTGAAAAAGAAAGGAGGAAAAACATCTTTCTCCATCGCTGTTCTCCAGTCCGCCCTTTTCCAACATTAGTGAGGTCAGCACACGCGCTTTTTTAACCCAAATCAGGCATGTTAGCTTGATAGGCAGCCAAACAACGCACCCCGTGCTTTTCAGCACCGCCGTCTTCCAGACCACCGTTTCCCCATTTTCTCCTGCACAAAAAAACATAATAATGTTATAATTATAACTTAATTAAAGCAGAGGAGATCAAAGCCACTTTAGGCAGATTAATGATATGCCCAACACCATGGATTTTACTGGCGCGCGTCAGCGGTGGTGCGTTTGTTTCTATTTTATATTTCATTTTCAAAAGATTGTCAGTGCGTTTGCCAGTTCAGTCCTTTCATTCCCGTTCTTTTCTTTGCTTCTCTTGACAGATCAAGGATTTTTGAAGCCCTAACAGCTGTAGGGATTTATGTGCAGAGGAAAGGAAACATTCGGGAGGATTATCAGGCGGAGGGAAAGAGAGAAATCAACATTTTTTAAAAAGGAGAAGATTGGATGTGAAAACCAAGAGTTGAGGCTCCAAAATTATAAGCAAAGGAACCAACAGAAAATTGTTGGGGGTGGTGTTGTATTTTACAAATTTTTCATGGGGGGAGAAGAAAAACAATCATTTAGAAGAGTATACGTTGAGTTAGGTGGATGGAAATTCTAATTATTAATATTTTAAAATCAGTAGGATTCGCATTACTAGAGCACCTGAAGCCATGTTGTTCCATCAGCTGTCCCCAAATTGTGGTATTAGGGGAAAAAAAGAAAAATATCTCTTCCTCCACAATGGGTGTGTGCGTGTGTGTGTGAGTGAGTGTGTAGCTCTGTTTTTCAGGTTCCATTTCCCCAACTTCAGGCAAATTAATTTGCATATTATGTAAAACGTTTGATAATTAAGTGCATGTTAGTCTTGCTTGGCATGAAAAATGTATTTTTTCCAGAAATGTTTAGAATGCTTGCCTGCACCGCAAGTTAATCAAATACCCCAGTTCTTAAGTAATTAATTTGGGTTGGGGACAAAGTGGAAGGGAATTCCACCATCTTCTCAATCTGTTTTGCATGTTTGGATCTATAAAGGCAAAATGCGTGTTTCTTTCAGAATGAGAACAGGGCAACTGAGCTGCAGATAAATTAAATGCTCTTGGGGTAATTGCTGCAGCCGTGCAGTGCCAGGCTGAAAATGGGGGGGATTCGCTAGCTTCATTCACACATCAGTTAAACCCCGAGAAGATTTCCTTCTGCGGGAAATCATTGGAGGGAATTTTTGCAAACTGGTTATCTTTTTTCTAGTAAGGTGGGGAAGAAGAAAAAGAAAAAAAATCCAGCTCAGCAGTTTTCAAAAGGGGGGAAAAGAAACTGAGTTAGAGCTTTGCAAAGCTGTTTGAAGCAGTTTTATTAAGGGCAAGTGGGAATAATGAACACACACACACACACACACACACACACACACCTACCTGAATGTGTGGTAGGTGGGGGTTGACCTGCTGCTGAGAAAATTGTATGAAATTGGGAAGAAGGGCCTATTAGGTACCAGGATTCACCGTCCCCTTGTGCTCATTATACAGAAAGGTGAAAAATGCTTCTTTGCCTTTTGCAGCTTTGTCACACACACACACACACACACACAGGGTTTTTTTTCCCCTCCCCGTGATGATCTAATTTCTCTCTTTTGGAAGCCATGCTGCAGTAATTTAGCAGGTTCTTTGAAACAGGAGCAAGGTGTAAAAACGCCCAGCAGGAGTCCGCTTTGAGGGTGGAACTGGTTGGTCTCCTTTTCTGCACTCAAAGCTTCACTGGCAGTCTAAGCGGATTGCAAAGGCCCTCTTCTCCAAGTCTGTAGCTTGAATCATGTCAACTGGATTTCTATTTTCTCAGTGGAAACTTTTCGCTCCTCATCCAAGAAGCTTCTTCAGTCTGAGCAAAGTTAGTAAGGGAATCCTTAAATATGTTTCTAAGGTGGCTGTGGGACCTTGCACCTGGGGCTAGGTCATGGTTATTTGAGATGTTTATTTCTAAGTCCCTTTATCATCCAAAGGAGGATCGTTAAGATTACATTGCTGTTGTTGAGATTGCGAAATGGTCTTAATCTTCCTAGGCACAGAGGACAAAGCAGGAAGGAAAATAGGGGAAAGATTGTGCCTGAGGCCCCCACCTCTATTCAAAGAAGGATTTTCCAAGTTGGCATAAATGGATTCCTTGACCCCTCTTTCAAACCACTTATCTTCCCTGTCTAAAATGTGAACATTAATGTCCTCAAATGAGTGTCCTTTTTCCTTTAGATGAAGGTAAACTGCTGACTCTGGTCCTGTGGTGTTGCTCCTCCTGTGTTGGGCCATCCTCCTGTACAAAGGTGGTTTGGTTTCTCCAATGTAGAGCTCAGAGCACTCCTCACTGCACTGGATTGCATACACTACATTGCTTTTCTTGTGTTTTGGAGTTTGATCTTTGGGGTGTACAAGCCTCTGTCTCAGTGTGTTGGTGTGTTTGAAACATACAGGTATGTGGTGTTTGCCAAATATCCGTTTTATCTTTTCAGACACGCCAGCCATGTAAGGAATGACCAGGTTCTTCCGTTTACTCGGAGTCTCAGCCCTGTCTGTCGCTGTTCCCCCAGTCTCCCAAATAAATTTTTCCCAGCTTTCCTGAGCCAAGAGCAGACCACCTGCTCTAGATGGCAAAGAGGTTGGAGACATGTTCCTTTACAAACTGGAGAATAGGAAAGCCCCTTTTACCGGTTGAGACCCTTCGTATTTCAGCTATTTTCTTGATATCTTCGAGATACCAAGAACTCCTCTTTCTTTTGTTGAAGTCTGATGATTTCAAGAAGATCTAGTTATTGTTCTCCATCTCGGACAGCAAGGGGTCCTTTAATCTGCTGCCGCACGAAACCACAAGCGTCGTTCGACGTCCTGTAGACTCTGTTGAACGAAGGCTCGGGAAAGATCCTTTCTTCGTTTCCCACACCTGCATCCAACCAGCCACTGCTGGAATCAATATGTCAGCATGAATTATGGAGCAAAATCATCCATTGACTTCTGACAAGGTGTTAGACAATGAGAAGATGTACCCCAGGACATCACGGCAGCATTGATGTACGGAGAATAATGGAGCGAGGGGGGAAGAGTGGACGAAAACGTATTGCTCAGCTGCTCCTTTGGCTTTTTCCAAGTTTTCGTGTGATTAGATTTTCCTTGGCGCCAAGTCCTCCTTGTCTTGCCTCTTACAGCTCTGTTGGAAGCGCTGGGCTGTATCTGTACCGAAGGAAGTGTGCTTGTTGTCAGGGAAACAAGCCATCTCTTTAATGCAAGGATGGCTATTCTCTACGAAGATTGGACTCCAAGTCCCATCATCCCTGCCCACATTGGCTGGGATTACTGGGAGCTGCAATCTGTAGAGAAACGGAATAGGAAAACCTAATGGCTTTGCGGGTACGTGTGTGCACGTTCTTCCACGTGTTGTTTCTTGAAGTCTGTGAGAATCAGATCTTTTCTTACGTTCTCATTTTCACCTCCCCGAGACACACCAGGGTGGGAAATTTGGGGGCAAAGCGGTGCGTGACAGCGTGGTTGAACCCTGGTGGTTGCACTTGCATGTCCATTAATGGAAAGCTCATCTTGATATGAACCTTAGGACGTTCTTCTTGGCGTGAGTTTGCTTAGTGGGGCCATTCTGAACTTTCCGATAAACTTTTACAACTTTTTATTATTCCTTCAAGAGCACTTTTTTCCTTGTAATGGAGCTGTTTCAAGACCAGCATCAACATTGACTGACTGACTGAGTCATTCATTCGATCATTGGCTGACTGAATTTCTAAAAACTCCACATTACCTTCAACATTCAGTAACCAGGCTTTGATTGGGTGCCAGAAGCCTCTTGGCCAACCTTTTCCTTCCTGTCTTTCTTGGCTGCCTAGCAATATGAAGGACGCTTGACCAGTTTCCAGAGAAGGGGGCTCAAACTGCCCCTTCCAGTTATTCCAATGTCCTGCCACCTCCTGGCTCTTCCCACCATCCAGGCAGCCATCATTTTTCAGGCGATGCCCACGTCTCCCTGGTGTTGCTGCAGTGCGCCATGGACATGTCTGCTCTCCGCCCACACTTTGGAACGCGCTTGGAATGAAGGAGTGAGCTTAAAATACCTGACCTAATTTTCCTTGGATTTATTTCCCGCCTAAATCCACCTTGTTTTTCACATCTTGGCAGGTCTGGAAGGCACTTTCATCTGAGAGCGCAGCGTGAGGCTGAGAGGTGTCGTCTGGGCTCAGGTGAAAAAGGAGCTGGAGAGCTTCTGGGCTTGGAGAGGCTGCGGTGATCTTTTGGGAGTGGTTGAAAGCAAGCAGCCACGTTGGTCGGGAAGGATGGGAGGTGAAGGTCAGCCCTCGGTTGTGAGTAGGGCGAGAAGTGTGCATAATGCAGGGTGCCCAATTTGGGGGGATTGACACCACCCAGATAAGGCCTTCTGTATCATACTTTGCTTTTTGCTGAAAACATTTACCCGTCCCACTTCCTGCAAGCTGCACCTTGGAAGCTGCGTCATCACCTTGTCACTTGCTGTCTGCTAGCCCGGTGAAGGATGTCATTGCTCGTGTCCTGCAAACGAGTCCCCCCCCCACCTTCCCTTCATTAACACCTCTCCCTAATTGGAAGCAGGGATCGTGGCTAAAAATTACTGAACAAAGGAAGCAGAAGCAGGCAGCTCCAGCAGGTTTGGGTAAGATGGCTAGGAAGTGTGGTGGGTAGACATAGAGCCTCCATGTTCTGAAGTAGTATACCTCTGCATAACAAGGGCAGAGAACCTCCTGGGGAAAGGCTGCTTTAGTTTCTTGATTGTGGCCACTGTTGGAAAGAAGCTGGGAGCCGAGCTTCCTTACGCCTCTCCGTCTTCTCCTCCTCTTCCTCCCTCCCTCCCCCTCTCTCTCCTGGCTGTTGTCATTGAGACAAAAATAGTCTGTGCCCCTGAATTTCATTTTGGGAAGAAGCAGGCGGCTCTCTGCATCACTGCTATTGCATCTTTTTTTTCTTTCTTGGTTGTTCTTTTCCCCTTTGGATAACTTTAAATTTCCGGGAAACGTCAGCCTAGAAGCCAGAAAAGAAATATCACCTGTGAAGTCTTTCTCCTTGGGTGGCGACGCACCCTGTCCCCCTCCGCAGGGGGTTGGACTAGAAGACCTCCAAAGTCCCTTCTGACCCTATGATCGTATTATTCTCTTCTCCTGGAGGTCCATATCAAGTGGACAGATGTGGATTTAACTCTACAGGTAGTCCTCGCTTAACGACCATTCGTTTAGTGACGGTTCAGACTTACAACGGTGCTGGAAAAACCGACTTACGACCGGTCCCCACACTTACAACCATCACAGCATCCCCACAGTCATGCGATCACAATTTGGGTGCTTGGCAACTGGTTTGCATTTATGACCATTTATGGTTTAGGTTTAACATTTATAGTTCGCTTAACACCCACGGTGATTCGCTTAACATCTGCAGTGATTCGCTTAACGCCCGCTGCAAAAAAGGTGGTAAAATTGGGTCGGATTCGCTCAATGACCGCTGCGCTTAGCAACCGAAATTCTGGTCCCAGTTGTTAAGCGAGGACTACCTGTACCTGCTCTCTTTGCGAGTTACCAGGGTGGGTGCCAGGTTTCAGAGGCTGAAAGCCAGGGGGGCACGTTCCCGTTTCGGCCTTGGTTGTTGTGGTGTGTGAGCGGCTTGGCAGGGGTGGCCCCCCCCCCCCCCCCCAAGACCAGGAAGAACAAAGAGGCAGCATATGGTTGCCGGGTTGTTAAACACCCCAATGAACATTCGAAGCAGGGAGCTGGTGGTGTCTCCAACGTTTGTGTGGCTGTCTCTGCTTTTGGAGATAAAAACGAGGGGGACCTTTTTTCTCCTCTGGGAATATCTTTCCCACCCTTTACTGCCAGCACAGGTGCAGAAAGAACTGGCAGATTTCTGGAGGGGAATAAAAGAAAGGCTCTTTTGCCCAGGACACGGAATTGCATGCGTTTATAAAAGGAGAGAGAAAGGATGAACTGGAAGGAAGTGAATTCTGCCTACAGTTTGAAGTGGGGGGGGGGGGGCAATTTGCAGAACTTTGCAGAGGAGCCTGGCGCTGCGGTGTCCCCATTTGATCTCTCTAAAAGGGCAGCTTGTAACAAAAGCGTGCTCGTTTTCCTTAAGCAGGAGAAAATGCTGAAGGAAGGTGCTTTTTAAGCGGACGGGGAATTTCTGTCCAGTGGTGGAAAGGTGGCTTGCCCCCCCCCCCCCCCCCCCCCCCCCCCCCCCCGGTGGGGCCAGAATGATTTGGGGTTAGCTGGGCCGCCTGCGTTCAAGACTTGCCTAAAGTACCAAAAGTCAGGATGTAGATCTAAGAAATAAATGCATAAAAAAGAAATACTTGCTAGAGCAGATTCCCTTGCAGATTAGGTCTGCCCCAGGCTTGATCTGAAGGGAGGGCACCAGTTCGGGAACAACATTTGCAAACACCTCTAAGCATGCCGGTCGTTGTTACCTCTTGTGACCCAGGTCCACACAAGATGCTTAACCACATCAGTTGCCCTCACCCAACATCCCAAAATCAGTTTATCTTAATCTGGGTTGTTTGAGGTGGGCTTAGTGTGTTGTGTTGTGTTGTGTTGATTGGTAGGTGGTGGTAGCAAGCCAGCCAAGGGGATTTTTCAGTCATCCGAATGCAGACATGGGTATTGCTGGGAGTTGGGTGGCATATAAATCTCCATCGCCGCCTCCTCCTCCTCCTCCTCCTCCTCCTCCTCCTCCTCCTCCTCCTCCTCCTCCTCCTCCTCCTCTTCTTCTTCTTCTTCTTCTTCTTCTTCTTCTTCTTCTTCTTCTTCTTCTTCTTCTTCTTCTTCTTCTTCTTCTTCTTCTTCTTCTCTCTTTCCTCCCCCCCCCCCTCTCTCTCCATTCCTTGCCAAAATCTATCACATCATAGCTAAGCATGATAGAGAAACCATTCTCTGTGAAAGTTGCAGGAATCAACAATATTCTTAGCTGGTCTCCTTCCCTGGCCCAGTGATAGAACTATCCTTCACGAATTCCCATTTTATGATGCTTGGGGATCTGTAAATCAAGCGGGCAGAAACCCTGGTTGGCTAATCTGTACTCTGCAGGGGGTGGGGCCGGAGCTTTCGGCTTGCTGCGTTGCACGCCCATTGCATTGCACGCCCATCCCGCTCACAGCCGCCTGGTTGTGTCAACACGCTCTGTACATGCCCAGAGAGGAGTTATCGGTGCTGCTCAAAAAGCATGCTTTTCTGCAAACCTTTTGCCTCTTCTGGGGCCAGATTGTAAAATAAATTAATCTCCTTTGCAGGACTGAAACGGCTTCATTTTACAGCACCTGCTTCGGCCTGCGGTCGATGGGCCGCGAGGCTTCCCTGAATCTCGAAGAATTTTCTTGGTGACCCTCATTAATCAAGTGGTAGCAGGATTTAGCATCCTGCAGGGAAGACTTCCCAGTTCCTCTTCCTGCAGCAGTCTGCCACAGAAGCCGGGGGGCGCTGAGGGCTCGATGGCGCAACAGTTCTCTGCACCGTCTCTTTGCAGAATTGGCTCTACTCTGAGTATTTCCTTTTGCAAGGGGAAAGAAGGGGTGTTGCAGGCTGCAAGGGAGGAGAGGAAAGGAAAGGATCCTGGGTGTAAAAACGGAACGATGGTGCAGGGTTCAGTAAGACAAGGAAGGGAAAAGGCAGAATGTGGGCAGAATCTCCAAATCAGTGGGACCGGTGGAAAGAAGTCCGTGATGCAGCCCCCATGGTGGGGGGTGTTTTTTTCTTCAATGGAAGAGAATGTTGTTTTCTCTCCCAGGGCTGGGTGTGATGGGACCTACAGAAACCCGCCTTGTGCCAGTTTAGAAACAAGTCCCCTTGAATTCATTTGGGGCAAAATCCCTCGGGTAGGCTCAGCTGAGCTGGGTTTCACAGGCCACCTTTGCTCCATGCGCTGCGGCTCAATTAAAACCTTGATGGCTGCATTTAATGAACCTGGCTTTGTGTGTGTGTGTGTGTGTGTGTTTGTGTGTCTGTGGGATGACTTAGTGCATTGTGCGACCCCAGCTGATTTGCACCATACTGGAAGTCTTAACTAAAACGGGTGAATTTGGGAACCAGGACAAGTGCGTTGCGTGAATACTATGTTGATGTTTGTTTGACTAGATTTTCCTCTAAGAAGAAAAACAATGATCTGCTTCCCTATTAGATTTCCTCTAATTGTTATCCTTCTAACAAGGCTTCTGTGGCAGCGGGTGCGGTTTTGGGCTGAGTGAGGAGGAGACGGTGCCAGGGAGGGTTGGCCCTTTATGCAAATGCGGGGTCTGGAAGACCCTCCATTTCAGCCAATAGGAAGAGGCGCCCGGGGAGGAGGGGTGTGTCTTTGGCCCCTGCTGGGATGAAGGGCCAACAAGGAGGGCACCCAGGTGGGGCAGCCTTGCTAATTAGCAGATTTTTGGAGGGAAAGGGAAGGGCGGCCGTGAAGGAAGCTGGCTGGGGTCCAGGCACACAGCATCTGAGGCGTGGAACTACCCAAACAGGAGGGACAGTGTCACAGTGGGCACCCCTGGCCTTGCCCTTTTAATTTGCAGATCCCAAAGTGGGGTGCCAACAGGCAGTCCTCTGTGGAGTGCGTCTCCCCTCAGGTTGGCACCTAGCTGCTCTCCACAGCTCCGGCTTTTCATTAGCCCCAGTGGCACAGCCGGAGAGGCGCACGTACGGTGCCCTCTTCCTCCTGCTTCCCAACAGGACTTTGGCCGGGGCTGTGGGCAATGCCCGCTCCTCAAAATACACCCCTCAAGGCCCAGGCTGACCCCGAGCAGCTGCAGCCAGGAGGGGCCCGCTCTGGCTTTGGAACGGCGGCCGCCAACGGCCCGGCTGGCATTGGGCGCTTGATCGGGGAGATGGAATAGAGAGATGTGACGATAAACACTGCCTGGAACATTAATAACTCATCAGCGTGTGCCTTCTGATGTGGCGCTGCAATACATTTTTAACCAATGCTTCTAAAATGAGCTATCACCGAACCCATTAGCCTACACAGGGATATATTGATTACCATGGCTGGGAGTGTTATTTAAACATCACCACTGAGGCAGATACGTAGCTCGCAAGCTAACCCCCGTCTCTTCCTTGCTAACGTTTTTTCTACCTTGGCTGCTGTCGATGAGAAGGTGTGCTGGGGAACTGAGGACGAACAGCCCACGTCTCCCTCAGCTTCCTGGCTCTTGTGGCTGGGTTGATGTTGGGGCACGCTTCTGAGCAAACGTTGTGCGATTTTGTGGGAAAATTTACCACAAAACGCGCACTGATCCAAGGGAGAGAAGTGAAAATTTAGAGCCAGGGGCAAACCTTTGCCCTCACTCGGAGCTGGCTTTGTGACTTTGTCATAAAGTCAAGCTAAATGGCCACGTGGTCGTGTGATGCCACCACGTTGGGCCTAAGGATTCGTGGTTGGCTCGTCTGTAAAATTGGCATTCCTCGGAAAGGTCACCAAAACGGCTGTTGGAGGAAAAAGAAACAGAACTTAAAAAAATACACCGTTTTCTGATTTTCCAGAGTATTTTGAAAGCGCTTGGGTACTGTGGCTTTGTGGTGGACCTCCCCTATCTTTAATGCAGAAGGTCCTGAGTTCAGATGCTGGTCATTACGAGGTTTGGTTGGGAAAAACTCTTCAAGATCAATACTGTAAGATGGGATCCATTGTAGGTAGGAGATGCAGAAGTTCCTTGTAACTCCTTGGGGTCTCATTTTGGTGTCATGGACATTCATCAGATGCTTCAACTCAGAAGGGCCTCGTGCACCACCACCCAAAAACATGTTATAAATTCTAGAAACAAAGCTTGATGACCCTCCTTGGAGGGTAAGGCCACCCACCCAGAACTTTTGCTAGTTTTAACACAGAGGAAGGTTGATGGATAAGTATGTTGAGATGTCAGACAGCCGGTCCATTGGTTCTCGTGTCCGACAGGGCCGCAGATGTTCCCGGTTCTGCACTTATTAATTGCTTCCATCCCACAAAAGACGTTTCTGGTTGCTAAACAAGAATTGATGAATGTGCAACCTCTCTGGAATTTATTGCTTTGTCTACCGGGTGTGTTCAATGGACTGAAATATCTGTCTTGCAGTGCCAAGATTGCTACTAGTAACAGTCTGGTCCCCCTCTGGTTCTGATTCAAACATAGCTCCCCGTTACAAATAAATCAGGCATATTTTTGGTCCCTGTTCCCCTATGTCCGAAACCTAGTTCATTCTAGGTCCCTGCTAGCTTGCCTGTAGAAATCCCAGGCACGTCCACTTTATTTAGGTCTTGGTCTGAATCCAGTTTACTGCCATTGCAAGCTTTGTTCATCAAATTCTTTCCCTGGAATTTGGAGGCAAGCAAGAAAATTCTCATCCCCTTTTGGAAGTGCGTTCCCCTGAAATGCACATTTTTTTCCTCCTGTCTGTCTGTCTGTCTTTAACCCGCACGTTTTTGCACGTCTTGAGTGCTACATTGCAAGTTTTAGAGAATGGTGTCAGTGGATCGATTCTGGGTCCTCTTGTGCTGGAGAAGAAAGGGAGGACCGCTTGGTACTGGGGGGACCCAGAGCTTCAAAGGGGAAGAACGTAGCATCGTTCCCAGGAATTGTCTTGGCTAGCCTTTAGAGGCAAAGGTTCCTTGATGTCCTGTGGGCCGCCGTCTCTGCTCTTCCTCCGAGCGCTTGTAAATCTCCTTGAAAGCCATTAAGGGATCTTGCAGCCCTGAGACAAATTAAGAGGAGGCCCAAAAAAAGAAATTGGAAAGATCAATGTTGGTTTTTTCCCAAGTCACATTCATATTTTTCTTTCCCTTTTATTTAATGGCAAAATCAATGCAAATCTTTGTGAATAAAATGGGGGTAGGAATATATTATGGGATGCATCTCTCAGGGAGAGGAATTCACTTTTTTTTAAGGCTCAGATAGCAGCTCGAAATGGGGAGGGACCACAGTATTTATATTTCCTTTTGTAGTTCTCGTGGCTGTGGCTGTGTTTCTACATCGGCTGTAATCGATTGTTTTGCAGTTTTTGTACGCTTTGAAAAAGCTTTTTCTAACTCGCCTGTTTTTTGCTGTCGTTCTTGGTTTATGTTTATAGACCATTCATATTGTATATAAAATTTGTTTGCGTGCTGCCTGGAAAAAAAAGGTGTTTTGAAAGATAGCATATAAAACTCTAAAATAAGATCATGACTGAATTGCAGGGGCCAATTTTCTCATTGCTGCTTCTGATCTTCCTTTGCAGACGACATTATCTCATTGTCTTCCTGCATCTTATTTTTGACTTCTGCCTTGGAGAATTACTTTCTCCAAGTAATTGCTTTATTACATTATAAGATGCAAATAAGGCATGATGGAATACAAATATTAGCTGAGTACAATGTAAAGTAAAAGTTGTGAACACTATGGTGATTTAGATAAGTTAAACCTTTAAAGTTAAGGAGAATGTTAGGTATGATTTCTCAACCCATTCCTCCTGATTCTAACCTCCCAAATCTCTGATTTGGCAGAAAGATGGAGAACCATCCTCAGGAGCACCAAGGTGTCTCCGATTCCCCAAAGTTGACCTTCATCCCTTTTGAAATGCAGACATAATTTCCCAGGAATTTCCTCGGTAAGAAACTCCTTGGATGAGATAGTTTTTGTCTTGTCTGGCTCTCAACACCCCCTTCTCTCAAGTCTGCATTATAAAGGTTAGGGTTGCCAAGGGAGAGAACTAACTAACTCTCTCTCTCTCTCTCTCTCTCTCTCTCTCTCTCTCTCTCTCACACACACACACACACACACACACAGGCTTGGAGTGGGCCTGCTTGCTTCAGATCTCCTCCCCCCTATGGTTAGTGGTAGGTCGATAATGGTTATAACCTAATAATTATTTTCCTCCCATCTCTCTCTTTTTTTATTTTTAATTAGATATTGATAACGGATACAGGTGGGAGAACATCTCGAGCGGGCAGGTGTTGCAGACCAGCAGGGAACGGAGGAAAGAAGATGATGCCAGGGTAAGATCCATAAAAAAATGTCCCTACAGAACCAGCGGAGGGGTGGGCAGCCTAGGGAAGGATTAAGATGGAGAACAGCCACCCGTTCTGGCCTCTGTTCATTCTTTCATAAACAAGAGAAATTGGTTTCCAGTCCAGCTACAAGCAGAATGGGGAACGCTGGGTTTTCTTGGACTAAAATTCCTGTTGGAATGGGAGATGAACTTTTCTGCCCCGTCTTAGCAGGGAAATAGCTCTGCTGGAGGGCCGATCCCAGGAGGTGTTTTTGTCCTGTCTGGAGTTGTCCAAGCTTGAAGGTCTCCTGAAGAAAACCTGGGGATCAGCTTAGCTCGTATAGGATGGTGGTCTGTAAAAACATCTCTTCTTTCAAAGCTGAAACCATCTTCCTCTGTGGGGCGCAGGAGAGAGTCCAGGCTGGGGAGTTGATGAAGTGCCTGGGATCATGGTACCTCCTTGACCAATTTTACATGCCAAAGTGAATAAATGTCCTGTCCTCTAATGCATAAGGGAGTGGTTTTTCAGGAAGAAAATCGTTGGTGCTTTCTCCCAGCAATGGCATGGTCCATGATGGATGGTTGAAAAGGTCCTGGAAAGAGAACTGGCCCAGAATATACTTCTTTATCTCTCTCTGTCTAAAGCCTTGGAATATTTTGGCCTCCAGGTGCCAGTGCTTAGAAGAACACCCCTTCCTTTACCTGACATGGAGCTTTTCTTAAATCTATCCATCATTGTTACGTCTCTGGCTATAGAGACAACTGGAAAGAAGAAACTGGCCAATTAAAAAAGTTTATTTTATCCATTTATCTTCCCTTGGGTGAAGTTAACAAGGGAGGAAGTCAGGGATCTGGAAAGAGAATTCCACTAAAAAGCCAGACTTTTTAGTCCCTGGTACTGGGGGGGAAATATATAAGAAAGTATAGGAAAAAAAATCTATACAAAATACATCTAATGCCCAGGAAGCTGGTTCTTTTAAAAATTGCACGGAGGGTTCTCCTCTGAGAATGTTTTTTTTAGAAGAGAGAAGGTATGAATTTTCTTCGGAGTGGGGTCAGCATCCAACAAAGATACAAGGTGGTGTTTGAACAGGAAGCAAAATGATAGTTCATAAAGGGCAGCGTTTGCGGGAGGCGAGGACTAGGAGCCCAAAAAAAGAGCTTTTGTTAGCTTGACCCAATGTCTGGAGTCTAATTGGAGCCAAGAATGGTTTTCTCTCTTGGAACGTGGGAGTGTCTCTGTTGCAAACAGGCCCCCCCAAAGAAAAGTGGGTGAACTGTAAAGCTGATGGTTGAGATCTGGTCTGGAGCCAATAATATCTCAAGCAAGACAGACTTTAACCTCTACGTGGCATCTTGGAGGATGCTTCCCTTGGGTGTGAGCGGGAGGACTTGCAAGTAGAAAATTAGCACCACAAAGAACAGGCAGGACTAGAAACTTACAGGGAGTCCTCGATTTATGACCAGAATTGGGACCGGAACTTCGGTCGCTAAGCGATGCGGTCTTTAAGTGACCACACCTGATTTTATGACCTTTTTGCCATGGTTGTTAAGCAAATCACCATGGTCGTTAAGCAAATCCAGCTTCCCTCATTGATTTTGCTTATTAGAAGCCGGCTGGGAAGGTCACAAATGGCTATCGTGTGACCCCGAGATGCTGCAACCATTGTAAATACATGCCGGTGGCCAAGTGCCTGAATTTTGATCATGGGACACTGCGACGGTCATAAGTGTGAGGACCGGTCATAAGTCACTTTTTCCAGTGCCGTCGTAACTTTGAACAGACAAACGAATGGTCGTACGTCGAGGACTACCTGTGTCCCTTGTGTTGTTGGGTTCAATTAAATGTCGATGGTGGTGCATAGTTTCCTCCATTGGCTCTGCCCGCCCCACCACTGCCCCAGAATAATTTATATGATCTTTAATCATACTAATGGTTGGCCTTCTTCTCTCGGTTCCCCTGTCTTTTTCCAACATTAATAGTTTTGACACGGGAAGCTTGTGGAAGACTAGCATGCTTTCATCCTCGAGAAATCCCTTCCATAATCGCCCCTTTTCCCTGTCACAGGTCTACTCCTGGGGTAATCAGCCTAAACATTTGTTTCTGCTCCGTCATGGGTTCAGTTGGGCTTTATTTTATTTTCGCCTTAAAAGGAATGGATCTAGGCAACAGCCAAAAGGGAATCCATAAATCTCATTTGAGAATCAGGGAAGGGGAAAATAAAAAGCATGGAAAGTCTTTTTATGTACTCCACCCCACCCCCACACCTTTACTTTTCTGCGCGAGGTTGCGCGAGGTTTGTTGCCCCCTTCCCCTAAGCAAATTTCCCAAAACAAATTTAAAAGAAAAGTCGCAGAGAGAGCCGAGCAAAATGCGGTTCGGCGGTTCTCGACGAAGGCAGAGGTGCCGAGGCAATATTAAATTCATTCCCAGCAGAATTGGTTTCATTTCAGCTCTGAATTGGCACAAAATCAGGTTTTGAAGTGTAACCGGTTGCTCCCCGTGTCTTCCTTGAACCTCTCCCTGTCTCGCTCACGTCTCCATTCAGTCGCCCAGCGTGAAAGTTTAATTCTCTCTGGTTGTACCGACTGTCGCGGCCCCAACCTGGTGAAATCTTTATTTTCAAAGGAAGGAGCTGGGAGCCATGTGCACCAAACCCCTTCTTGCCAGCCTTGTTGTGAGGCTGTCCCCGTGCCAAATCCATACCCATGTTAGTCCGTGTCTTTGGGGAAGAACCAAACGTCTGTTCCTGCTCTTTTCAGACAGAAAACGCATTCAGGGTTAGAAATGCATTCCTTCCACAGCCAAGCAGGTTTGCGTCCGAGAAAGAGGCATACAGGTAGTCCTTGCTTAACGACCATTCGTTTAGCGATGGTTCGGACGTACAATGGCGCTGGATAAAACGACTTACGACCAGTCCTTGCACTTACGGCCATCGCAGCATCCCATGGTCACGTAATTGCCATTTTTGACCTTCCCAGCCGGCTTCCGGCAAGCAAAAATCAATGGGGAACCGCATGATTCGCTTAACCACCACGCGGTTTGCTTAATGACCATGTGATTCACTTAACGACTGCGGTGATTTGCTTAATGACTGCTGCAAAAATGGTCGTAAAATCGGGTTGGATTCGCTTAACAACCACATCGCTGCGACTGAGATTCCGCTCCCTATTGGAAGGGAGGTCCAGGAGGGATTCGAACGGGGGTCTCTCTTCTTCTCAATCAGCACATTTCCCACCATGGTTCCCTCACCTCTAATATAACGGGGTCCTTGTGATGGTGGGAGGCCTCGGAAGGAAAGCAAGAGGTTTAGAATAACTTCCAAGAAACGTCATCAGCCAACTCTGCAATCTGCAGTGTTAGTTACAGAGATGAAAGACGCATGGACTCGGATGCTAAGTGGTGCTTTAATGCATTAGCAGCAACCGCTCTGTGGAAAGCCAGCACCAAATGTAATCTCGTGATGTGGCGGCACCGTGCCAGGAGCTTTAAAATCATTGGCTGTCATTTTGGGGGTGACCTCCTCTTAGCTCCTCTGGGCTCCTCAGGCTGATTTTTAAAAAGCCTTCTGCCCTTAAGAGGGATCCTCTCACACCTGGTTCAGCGTTTGCACAACCAGCCGTGTTTCATATTTCTACATATCTATCTCTATATCTCTGCGTGTGTGTGCTTTAAAAGCAATAAAACGTATATATTTGTATGTGTGTGTGTTTTAAAAGAAATAAGAACAAATACAAACTAAATTAGAACAGAGAAAACGAAAAGAGAGAGAGAGAGAAATAACAGAAAAAGCTAAAAGGGCAATAAGAAAAGAAAATGGAAAAAAAGAGAGAAAGATATAAAGAAAAATATAAAGATATAAAAGATAAAAATATCTGTTTTGGATATTTAGATAACCCTAATAGTAACAATATAAAATATCTTTTATATAAAGATAAAAATATAAAAACATAAAGATATAAAACATATAAAGATATAAAGAAGTAGCTTCCGATGTTCTTCACAGCAATTATAAGTACAATTATATTTTAACCTCCCTCTCTAAAGTTACATATGACTCTCCTCTTTCTAGAATCTAGCCTGTCTAATCATCAAAACCATAAATCCCAAGTTTGTTTATTTCATTTTTACGCAAAAAGTCCCTAAGGGGTTTCCAATCCCCTTTCTCTAATCAAAGAAGTTTGTTCACCAGTAGTGTTTCTCTTACGCGACAATCTTGGTTTGGGTTCCCTTGGCACAAACCCCAAGGTTCTAGTCCTCAATGTTTAATGACTTGCCTATCTCCATCCTTGCATTTCTCTCACTGAATAATAATAATAATTTATTAAATTTACATGCTGTCCAACTCCCAGCGACTCAGGGCATTAAGATGTTGGTTCTAAGCAGAATTATAAACAATGGGCATTTTCATTTTTATACTTTCTCTCTCAGTTTTAGGAGACCTGAAAATGGGAAACTTTCACCTTTCTCTCCTTTTTTTTCTTGGACTCTGAAGAGAGATTGAGAGAGAGATCATCTGAGCTTGCATAATTTAATGGCTACGAGTATTAAAAAAAAAAAAAGTACAAATGCTTTCCAAGAACTCTGGGTCATAATATTGATTGTGTGTGTGTGTGTGTGTGTGTGTGTGTGTGTGTGTGTGTGTGTGTGTAACACTGGAATTCAAAGTTAGGGTTTAGTTTCTTGTTTCTTAAAAGGAAGATACTGATGTATGATTTATCGGATGTTTAGTTTTAAGGAACATTTGTACGCGCAATCTCTGCACGTTGTCTACGATACACTATCCTTTTGTTCAATTTTTGCTTGTTTATTATAAAAACTACATTTTGGAATCCTCGTTTTTAGGTGAAAAGAGCTTAGGGAAGATGATTAACGAACAGAAGTCCGTGCTGCAGGCGACCAGCGAAAATATACCACTTGAGAAGACAATGAGGTGAGGACAAACGAAGCACACAATTTCAACCACTGTGTTTTTAATGGTGGAATACTGTAGGTCTTGTGATGCCCATTCAGAGCATCAACCTCCTTTGGGGAAAATGGGTCTTTATGATCCATCCGTCATCGCTAGTTGGACCATTCAGCTAGTGAACCAGGTTTTTCTATGACAATATTAACACGTGCTTGCTTGCTGCTAAAAAAATAGCGTGCCCCTTCCAAGGGAAATAGGATGCTTTGTAGATTTGCAACCAGTATCCCTGCACTACAGATTTTAGGGAGTGCTTAAAGGTGGAAGAAGATGGGATATAACTTACATTACCCCTTGGGATCTTCTCTTCTCACACAGAGTAAAGTGGGTGAGGTAGAGATTAGTTAAAATTCAGGCAAGGCGAAGCTGAATGGATTTTAACGCCCACCCATCTTGAACCAGCTCTACTGAACCTGGTTCTTTCGTACTTCAGAAAGAACATTGGGTGGGCTAAACTTGAGTTAATTCAGATGAACGCTGCTGCAATCATCTTACATGGGGTAGATGTGTTGTATGCCACTCACAACAGGACTGGAGGTATTGCAGATAGCTTGCGTTTTGATTTGGGAGGAAGAACCCTATTGGGAAGTTAGGCTCCCAAGCTGATGTGGGTTAATGGAGGGGAGGGGAGGGATATGTTTGCTTTAAAAAGCAGCCACCTTCGCTGGAGCGTCAAGGACCGGGACGTCGTTCAAAAGGTAATTTAAGACCAAGATACCTCTGGAGCAGAGCTTTCCAAACTGTGTGTCAGGACACGTTAGTGTGTCGGCTGCAGTGTCTGGGTGTGTCGCGGCTGCTGCTGCCTCCGAGCCCTGCCAGGATTCCGCGCAGGTCCTAGTGCCTGCCTTGTGCCTGGCTGCCTCCAAACCTGCCCTGCCAGGATTCCGCGCAGGTCCTACTAGTGCCTGCCTCGTGCCTTGCTGCCTCCAAAGCTGCTGTGATTCCGCGCAGATCCTAGCGCCTGCCTTGTGCCCTGCTGTAAGAGTGTGTCGCGAAATGATGCATGTCTAAAAAGTGTGTCACCAACATGAAAAGTTTGGAAAGCTCTGCTATACATCTTATTCTGACAGATAAATATTTCAGGATGTTCCTTCCTGAAACATCAAACAGAAGATAAATTACAAAGATTGGTCCTAGTGCCTGCCTTGTGCCCTGCTACCTCCAAACCTGCCCTGCCAGGATTCCACACAGGTCCTGGTGCCTGCCTTGTGCCTTGCTGCCTCCAAACCTGCTGTGATTCCACGAAGCTCCTAGTGCCTGCCTTGTGCCCTGCTGTAAGAGTGTGTCGCGAAATGATGCCCTGATGTAAGAGTGTGTCGCGAAATGATGCATGTCTAAAAAGTGTGTCACCAACATGAAAAGTTTGGAAAGCTCTGCTCTGGAGGGTTCATTGAACCAAATGGGCCTGGTGAAGCAAACCCTGCACTAAGACAACCTGAAAGTATAGTGGGCATTAAATGGAAATAAGTGCCTCGTGTTTTACAGGAACTGCCTTACAGGAGATAATGTAGCCCATTGTTAGCTTTCTCCTGCAAGGATTTCTTTCATCTTCATTTAAGGAGGAATTCAAGAGAGTCACATTTTTTCCCCCAACACTGTTCACCTTCACCGTGTGCGTATGGCGTCCCTACTCTGCTCCATCTTGTAGAAAGAGTTTTTAAAAAAAACGGCTTATGGGCCAACTTCCTTGCCCCAGCTAAGCACATTCATTATTCCAAAGCAATTGTGTTACTTTCAGAAGAGAAAATAATAATTCACGGATACAGGTAATGCAGTGCGAGTCCCACAATTAATGCATTGTATGGCATCTTTTTACAAGATGCCCACATTATGTGATGTCAGAAAGGATATCTTGTAAGAGAATTAATTTATTGGAGGCTTCGCTTGGGCACTGTATTTCTCCTGGCACACGCAGACACATCAAAAGGTGAGGAGAAGGGCTCCAAGTCATTTTGCATTAATCTCTTTCTTAACGAACACGAGCCGGAAGGACATGCCAAGGCCGCGGATGGGAAAAAAGGAAATCTGCCGTCTTCGTTCTTCTTCTGCCGACAGCATTTTTACAAAGAGAGGTGCATTCCAAAGTTCAGTAAGAAATACTCTAAGATGTATAGTTATTATGATTATTTAGAAATAAGTCCCATTACATTCAGTGGGGCTTACTGGCAGATAAACAAGTATAGGGTTAGGGTCTGTAGCTCTAGAGAGCTTCTTCAGCATAACGAATTAAGACTGTATGGCTGTCTCGGTTGAATTGAACTCCCAGGGTGACAGGAGTAGTACAGCTTTTGGTCTCCTTTGGGAAGCCCCCCCAGGAGATCCTAAAGAAAGCAGACTTCCATAAAAAACATCTATTCCATGGGAGATACGCTGGTTATTTACAGGCAAGAGAGAATCCTAACTATTCCCTTTTAGTTCACACCATCTAGTGTAGTAATCCTACTACCCTACCTACGTCACTGTAAGAACCACCTGCCACTTGGATTTTATTGTATTTATATTTTTATTGTTGTTTTTATTGTATTTTATTGATGTTGTGTTGTGAACCGCCCAGAGTCCCTCCTTGAGGGGGAGATGGATGGTCATAGAAATTTGATAAATAAATAATAAATAAATAAATAACCCTGTTTCCAACCACAGTCAAGGGGCGCTCACAGTCTCCCATTCAGGGAGTATGTGAGGATCATGGTAATATTTGGTAGAATCAGGTTGGGGCAAACCAAGTTGGCCAAGATAAGGAAGCCAACCCAAGTCAAGATTTGGGATCATCGGTGAGAGGAAGTCAGTGCAGAAGTTTACTTTTGCAGAAGTCTGATAAAACTCAAGACTTAACCAAATAGGAGGATGTTCCTTCAGGAGGGAGCAAAAGACAACTGAATGTTGTATAAATTAACAAGACTTGTAGGGCGATTGCAGAAGGAGTGAAGTAGGATGGTGTTGGAGATTAACTCTGGGTCCAAGGATGGTGAACAAAATCGGTCCCCTAGTTGGGAGGGTCCCAAGCAAGGAGCCAGCAGGTTCCTCACTTGAGGAGACAGGCTGAATTCCTTCTCTTTAGAGTCCTTAGCACAGGGTAGAAAGACTGGAGGTCTTCCAAGCCATAGACCAGGGCTGGAAATCTTCCCTTCCTCCATCATTTGTTCTAAGAATCTGTACTTGAAAGATAGATTGGCCCTGGCGGTGGAGATTTACAGAAGGGAGGGACCAGGATGCACTGAGTTTAGGCATTGATTTGAAATGGGATTTACACTGGAAAAAAGGAGTTTATTCATGCATTGCTTGTATGAAAGAAGTGTGTGTGTTTGAAAGAACAGAGATCAGAAACATGACGACTCTTTCACTTGTCACCAGCTGCCAGCTTCATATCTTGGCATAGCTGCTCTCCACACCTTAACCCCTTAGTTAGTACTTGGCTTGACTTGGTAGTAGAATCTCAGATGCAACTTGGCTAGATTACAGTCTTTATTGCAGACGGGGATGAAGCCTCAATCCATTCCTGTAGGGCAAAGAAGCAGAGCCTTTATATACAGTATGTAGGTGCTCCAAAGTTCAAATTTTCTGCTTTTTCTTCCCTCTTGACCAGTTCTCAATGGCCTTGGTTGAGAGGCCGCTGAGATATCTTTTCCATTAGCCTGGTTGCCTTCTTATCAGTCTCATCCCTTAAACCCGCCATCCTGTCTCCTTTCACTCATTTGGGATTTTCCTAACCTATTCATTGAAGAGCTAATTGCAAATGTGACTGTAGCCACTTTCAGAAGTTGATGGTTTTTTTTAAAAAAACGAACCAGAGGGAAACCAAGTTTTGTGTTGAATATCTCCCTGGAGAAAGGTGTGTGAATTTAGAGGCCCAGCTTCTCTTTCTATCCTTACTAGCCACGTCTGTGTCCTGCATCCAACTTACAGCCACTTCAGTTATGTTTCAGTCGGGAAATTTGTGATACGGCTTTGCATCAGACCAAAATATTATAGGAGCGCAATCGTGTTAACAGCATGAGTCAGCAATGTACTCTGATTTTTTTCCCATGGCATCATTAATTAGCACTGAGCTGACTGTTGTCCTTGGAGAACCTTGGTCTTAAAATCTGGGAAGCTAAGAGGGACAGAAGAGACAAAGCCAGTGGTCCCTTCACCTTCTATCTTCTCCACTGGTGGTCTTTGATGATCTCTCCATCATTTCACATTTCCAGGTGGATTTTGGGTGAGGAGGGACCACCTGCTACGCAGAAGAGCTAAACCACATTTCTTCCCCAGTGAAAAGATGACACCCCCCCCCCCAAGTTTTGTCAATTGTTTAAGAAGTTTCATAAGCTCAAGGGTTCATGAGGTGGCCTTGAAATGACTTCTGTAAGTTCTGTGTGCTGGGATGAACCACATAGTTCTTGGTGGAAGATGCAGAAAACCATACCCATTCTCCCTTCTCGGTCCCCCTGTGAAGGCAGCTGAGAAGGTGATCAATCCTATTTCCCAAACTCTTCCCCTCTGTTCCTTGGCACACGTGGCGAGCAAAGAGTTGGCGGGCAGAGTCCTCCTTTTATTGTGTTCCTAAATATTTTTTTCCCTCTAGGCTGCCAACAGATTTGCCAATTAAATAGCTGTTTAGAAGTCTTCAGAGCCACTAATCAAATCTGCCAAAAACCTTAATGAGGGCCTTTTATTTCCCCTTTCCATTTTTTAAAATGCTTAAAGGTTCATTAAAGATCCACAAAGGGACACAGAAAAAGTGTCGCAAGGCCACGTGTCCTTCCTCTTCTGAAGCAAAGAAAGGTTGCTGGCTCGCCTGTGCCTCCCTTGTTGATAAATGTCCAGTTTCCGTTCTTGCTCTGTGGAGGCCAGGACAATGGGCCTTAAACTTAGAAGCGCGTCCACCCTGGCCATCTTCCCTTGACCAGCTGCGGATGCTGTCTTTTCCCCTCGATTATTCCTAGTTCTGGATGAATCGCCTTACATATTTGAGCTCCGAAAGGACGGACAAGAGATGAACTGAAGTTTGGGATTATTGTTAGGGGTCAACTGGCACAGGATTCTGGGAAGCTGCAGTGAATATCACCTTTTGATTTTAAAAAAAAGGAAAACTCTCCAAGAATGGTGGAAGTCTGGAACCCCCAACCAGCATGGGAACAATCCTATGGCACCAAGAGGTGGTGGCAAGGAAGGGAGGAGCATCTAAGAACAGCTGCTAGGCAGTTAATCCTCCTAGGAAGGAGAAAGTGGTGGAGCAAATATGGATGCCCAGTCTTGAGTTTCTAGCTCAAATGCCCTTGAGAAGGGAGTCTAGCTTGGGAGGCGTCTTACAGCTTCTCGGGATGGAAGAATTTCTCCATTTGTGCTGAACTCCAAAAACACACCACCTTTTCAGAGGCATCTTTACTCTTTCCTGTTGGTTTATCTTGCATATTGGATTGAAGAAGCAACAGGTTGTAGACCGGGGTGGGGTGCCAGGTGGCCTCTGGAGTTCTTGATGTTCTGGTCTTCAACACCTATGACCCTCCCAGGGCTACGGAAGTATCCTTGAAGGCACCCCATGGATCTTCAGGCATTGTTAATGCAATCCATGGAGACAGAGACATTTTTTCTCCCATTGCACTTCCGTTCTTTCCCACCATAAAAGTGCTCAATCTTGGGTTTCAATCTGTCATGGTCCCGACGTTGCCTCTTACGTCCAGTCCGTTGTTGGGGAGCATCGCGGAGTTCAGAGTTAACCAACCTAAACTCAGCCTAGACAAATAAGGAGTTTTGAGTCATTTCAGGATCTTCAGTGGAGTATTATGGTCTATGGGATTGTCATTTTCCCATCAGAAAAGAGGAACCAAGGAAGGAAATTGAATTGCATCCACTTCTGCTGTGGCGTCTTAACCTACGGTTGATTTTACAGCTCCGTGCATTCCTTAGACTTTTTTCCGTTGGGTGGAAGCTGTTGGGAAGCATGCCCTGCATAACTACAAAGCCCATGATGGGGTGGGCGTGGAGGAGGCGTATAGGTCTAAGAGGGCCCCAAGATGCCAAGAGACACAGCAAGCGTGTTTAGAAGTACCCATCCGTGACGCAGTGGGATGTAAAACCGGCACAGTAGGATCGTTACGATGCTCTGCGAGCGCGCAAAATATGAAACTGTGGATGTACTGGCACAGACATAAACGCCCGTCCTCAAGATTTGAACTAAGCTAATCAATTGGTTGTGTTTAAGAACTGGCAGCCACACATGAGCAAAATTAGAATAGTCAGGCAGATTGCAAATCGCTGCTCAGGGATGAAAGATGGTAGCCAGCAAATGGGATTTCTCCTCCCTGTCTGCGTGTGCCTGCGGCAACCGGCCCTCCGTTGTAACTCAGGAGCCTGGTCTGCAAGTATCTGCATGCAGCTTTTCTGTCAGCAAATCTTGCGCTGAAATAAAGTCTGCGGCTCAACCAACAATAACGGCTCCCAAACATTTCATGGAAATTGCTCCTGAAGAAGCAGAGCATATTGGTCGCAAAAGCTGTTTCCGCCTGTATTTTTATCCAAAGCTTCTCTTCGGGGGTTGAGCTTTTGCCCACTGTTTACACTCGCTCAAAGCAAATAAACTTTGCTCGCTGCAAAACACTCCAAGTTGTAAATTTTACAAAATGATAAATTCACGGTAGAGATCAAAGTTCTGCGTGGGCTGCAGCAAAGCTTCTGTGGTTCTTTTTATCACTCCAATTGACGGATTTGCAGATATAATCTCCCTTTCCTTCCTTTTTTTTTTTTAATCAATGCTTTAAACTGATTTTTCCCTGACTTCCTCACATAGTCTTACTATGTAAATATTTCATATCCTTAAATAAATTCACCCATTCCAACCTCTTCCCTGTTTGCTAAAGGTTCGTGCTCTATTAAGATGGGATGGATAACAGCCATCTAGCGAGTAGAGAGCATACAAAGTGCTTGTGTAAAATGAATCAGTTCCCCAAATATTTTGTCCCTGTGCTCATCAGTCAGTGACAGATTGCACCTCTTGAATTTCAGTCTTGATTCTTGGGGGACCGTTTGTGAACTAGGAGCCAGAGGCGGTCCCTGGTCTATGGTCGGATGAAATGTCCAAATTGGAAGGTGGCAGTGACTGTTCTGGGCACCAGCGTGTCTTTAGAGTCCTCCCTAGGCTCTCTCCTTCAATTTAGAAGAACAACGAAGAACAACAGTCTCTGCCGTTACCTTATTTCTAAACGTCTCTAGCCCTGCATTGGCCACCTCGGAGAATAGAAATGTTGGATGTTTTGTCTGCCCAAAACAGAAGAGAAGGGGGACAAAGAGGCTGGAGAGCAGCATCACAACGTTGTGACTCCACAACCACGATGGCAGACCTTCTGTAGGTGTAATGGTATGTGAGAAAGACCTTGAAAGACGGCGAAGAGATGCTGCCTAGGGAACGGTCAGATAAGAGAGGGCATAGCCCGCAGCTGCATAATGGGAGGAGAAAGAGTCTCAGAAGGGACCGCCCTAAATTATTGGGCTGTAAAGGAGACAGCAGGAGAATTATACTTTCAGTATCATGGCGATTGACGAATGGCAACGGGGGCAGGACTGTGAAATCCGGAAGCTCCTAGTCATGGACCAGGACATGGGCGGTGGATACGGATTCAGTCGCCCTGACTCAAGGATCGAGGCAGTTGAGTAGTTCGGCAGCTGTATCCACGACTGAGCAGCCCTATTTAGGATCCACTCTGCTCACCCCATATGGGGAGGGGGCTAGAAATGGTGCCCTAAACATAGTCTGCCTCATTTTCTCCCTGACTGGATTACCGCGACCAGTGGGGTCACCATCTAGCGGTCGTAAAAAACACATGAATTTTGGATCATCCAACATCAACTTCGCTGGACCGGTCATGTTGTTCGAATGCCTGACCATCGTCTTCCAAAGCAGCTACTTTACTCCCAACTTAAGACAGGGCGAAAGGGAGAAAAGAGCTAAAAGGAAGGTACGTCAGGCAAACCCTCATCATGACCGTCTCCCACCCGGAAACCTATGCCCTCATTGTGGGAGGTTGTGCAGATCCAGAATTGGCCTTTATAGCCACTTACGGATCCACTGTTAAAATTTTACCTTTGGAAGACAATCTTACTCGGCTACGAGTGATCGCCAATGATATACATTCAGTATATCTAGTCCCCTAGCAGAGACTGTCTCATTTTGCTGGCATCCTCCTTGCACCCTTGAGACAGGAATGCAGCACCCTCGAACCGGTTGCAGATGTCTTCCTTCCTTCCTCTTCCTCTAAATCCATCAACGTTGCTCCCACATGGCTCCTCCCTTGCAGCTCCAAGCTGCTTCATCTTCCCATCAGGGCACCACCCTGCTTTTCTTCAAACTCTGCTCCGAAGTTCCTCTTCCATCACCCCCGTTAGCCTCTCTCCAGCCCTCTACACGCGGGCTGCCATCTGGGTATCTTTGTTTAACGCGCCCTTGCAACGAGGAGCACAAAACCACAGTCCCGTTCTTTGCCCAAGGCTGATGTCATTCTTGGGACTCTGGACGCGCGTTTTCATGAGAGAGGGAGCTAGCCGGCAGCTGGGGCTCACCCCACGGGTTACGTCCCTGTGTAAACAACGTCGTCGTGCAGGGTATTCGGGCAGAGCAGCGTGCCAAGAATTACCCTCCGTGCAACGCAGCAGAACCTGAGCATGTGCCGCTGTGGCATCTCGCTGCCAAGTCCCTGGAAAGAGTATTCCTGGAAGATGCAAGTTTTCTAAGGTGCTGAGCTTGTCTGGAAACGTGCCGCCCACCCACCCGTGAGCCTGGTACCGATTAAAAAGGAACGACCAGTTCTGCCACCCCACCTTGCTCTAATGGTGTGGAATCCAGCCTTGGGACTTTTGCCTTTACGCTGACTATATTGCAGCTCCTCCGTTGCACTTGGAGTGGATTTCACACTGCAGAGGACCCCGCTTGCTTGTTCGTGCCCAGCAGCCGAACCGGGAGACTCGTTTTCTCCTGCCCACCCCCATGGCTAAGAGTTGGAAACCCTGAATCGCACGATGCCGCCTCTGTCTTCCGTCTCAGCCGCCCCACCCGAAGTTCATTGGTGCGCCTCGCCTTTCATTTGAGGATCCACGTAATTGGACATTTTTTCCCCACTTTGCTGGGAGAGAAAGAGGAAATAAAGGGAGAGAGAAGGGGGGAAAGAAATTTTCCGCAAAGCACTGAGAAATAATTAGCAGCACATTGTGTCATTAAACACTAGACTTTAATTAAATTGCATAGAGATAACTACCTCTAACAACTAGGAGTCTGGAAAGCGATGGAAGGCAAAGTACTCAACATAATGGAGTAATAGACCCCATAAATAGAGAGACATCAACACCCCCTGGTTTGAATAAGCACCTGAACGCCATTGCATAGCCTCATCTCCTCTTCCTGGTCCCAAGACTTTGCCATTATCTTGATCTACGTTTGATCTTCCTGAAAAGTGAGGCTTTTGGGGAACAACTTAAGGGATCACAGCTGTCCATTTCTACCTTTCTTTGAACACATTCCTGTCCTCCTCCCTCATTTTTTCCCCCCTTTCTTAATTTTGCCCCCATTGTTAGAAACTTGGGCCTTTTTGCATTCCAAGCTACTAAGATGTGGATCCTAAAGACACTCTTCACTCCTTCACAATCCTTCCCTTTGAGAGGCAGATTTCCAGAGGGGCTCAACTACAATTCCCAACAGCCCCATGGCCAGGGCTGAGGGATGCTGGGAATTGTAGTTCAGCAACACCGGGAGGGCTTGGTTGTGGCTAACTATAGGGTTAGTCGTGCACTTTGAAAACTCCGGAATGCGCGACAAATGACTTCTGCGCCATAAACGCGTGCAGATGTTCTAGCGATCCCAGTGAGTTTTTGTGATTCTCTCCCTTGAGACTATGCTACCCCAGTTATTGGCCATGCAGAGTGAAAGACAACGATGCAAACCCTGTGCCTGTGCCAACTGGTTCAGCCTGGCCGAAGGGGTCACGATGCGCCAGCCGGCTCCGTGCGCAAATACAAAACGATTACGGCGTTTTTGTACTTGAACGTTGCACCTTCCCAAATGAAACAAATTGTTTTGGAAGATCCTTTCGAATGAGTTTGATCATCCTTTTCTTCTCCTTTTATTTTGGATTAATTCCATTCGTTTCCACCTTCCCTTGCTTGGGTACAGGAGAGCTGACATTCACAGATGCCTAACGATACAGAAGCGGCGTGGTGGCTCAGCGGGTAAGATGCCAGGCTTGTCGATCGGAAGATCGCAAGTTCGGAGGTTTGAATCCCTACCCCGCGTGACGGAGTGAGCTCCCGCACTCACCCCAGCTCTTGCCAACCTAGCAATTCGAAAGCATGCAAATGCAAGTAGATGAATAGGTACCACTTCGGTGGGAAGGTAACAGCGTTCCGCGCGCGTCATTCGGCCACATGACCGTGGAAGCGTCTTCGGACAACGCTGGCTCTTCGGCTAACAAACGGAGATGAGCACCGGCCCCTAGAGTCGGACAAGACTGCACCAATGTGCGGGGGGAACCTGAACCTGAACGATACAGAAAGATGCTTCTCCCTCGATATTTCCACGCTGAAATCATAGCCGTAGCTAAGACCATGTTTGGGGGCCTCCCCTACCCCACTCTTATCCAAACCATAAGTGCTGCGTTACTGGGAAACCTGCTAATTCTTTCTCTCCGAAAGAGAGAGCTGCGTGCGGCGTTTTTATAGCCCATTTCTTTCCCAGAGCGGAATAGAAATGACCAGAGTAAAACGCCCTATTAAAATCAGACTAAAATGCCCTTATGTTGATAAGGCAACCCAGTTTTTTGCAGCTAGTATAGAAGGAGAACCGTGCTCATTTACGATAGCCCCAAATCTTGTAGGGTAGCGCCCTTTCAGACTACAGGTGGTCCTCGCTTAACAACCATTCGTTTAGTGATGGTTTGGACTTACGATGGTGCTGGAAAAAACCGACTTACGACCGGTCCTCGCGTTCACAGCATCCTGCGGTCGTGGGACCACCATATTCAACCTTCCCAGCCAGCTTCCAGCAAGCAAAATCAATGTGGAATGGCGTGGTTCGCTTAACGACCATGTGATTTGCTTAACGACCATGGTAATTTGCTTAATGGCCGCCACAAAAAAGGTCGTAAAATCAGGTCAGATTCGCTTAATGGCAGCTTCGAAATTCTGGTCCCAGTTGTGGTAGTTGAGCAAGGACTACCTGTAACAAATTTTATTAAATGGCATAAGCGTTCAACGTTTCATCCCTGAATTGCTCCCTCCGTCTTGGCAAGAACATTTTTCCTGCTTTGATTTTTCTGTCTTTGTGACATGCCTGTGGGCCTCTCCATCACTAATCGGTTCCCTTTCGTTGCTGCGGTTTCATTATACCTGGGTGGACGTGTTTGACTGCCTGGTAGAAGGGCTGCCATAGCTGAATGTTGCCAGGGAGGGAGCTGGCATGGAATGGCACGTGGGTCTTAACCGCGAGCCCACCTTGGTCCTCCCTCGCTGAAGGAGCAAAGTTGTCAAATGGATTAGCTTGATCTTGTTATAGCTGGGCAGAGTTTTAAAGAGGGTGGGGGCACAACATCTCCCTTCTTAAAAAGGCTGAGAATAGGAGGCAGATGACTGCTGAAAAAATAAACGGTGCCTTAGATGGAAATGTGGATTTCTGCCCTCTAGTGCTATTCTGGGAACATCAAGGTTGGAAATGCAGAGATGGAAGAAAATTCCAGAGGTGGACTCGACATTTTCTCCAGGCAGCAGGGGCTGAAATTTGCAGGGAAAGGGAACACATTTTGGCTGACTTCCTGAAGTTTAGAGCTCTTGAAAAGTGGATCAGCCTTCCTGGAGAAGTTGCTGGGGTGATGCACAAACAGAATTTGGAAGGGCCTACGGGGACATTTGAGCAAAATTTGGAAGACGATAGCTGTATTTTGCATCGAGCTGGGGACAGACTGGTTGGCTTCGTAGATGATTTTTGACTGTTCTTGGGCCATGTCTTCTGCGATACGGGCCGATAAAGCCTCTCTCTTGGCATTGCGTATCTCCACAGAGTAACCCCCTTTGACACAAGCCCAGCAATGGGAGATTTCGCTGCTGTGTTTTTAGCTGCTTCCCTTCAGCCGGTGCAGAAATTCATCTCCCTCTTCTAAAGCAAGCAGTGCCTATTCTTCATTCTGCTCTCTTTGCCAACAAATAGATTTAATACTTAACTACAGCCCTTCCTGGTGCGTACACGCTCTCCTTACCTGCCTGAGGAGACGCGGCGAGTGATTTGCATATTTATTAAATATCTTTTAGTAGGATACACAAAGCGCATTGCTATATCCTGCTCACTGTACGCCGTTCTGGTGGCGCGAGGGAAGAAAAGGGGACGAGGAAGGGAGTAGCGAAGGGGAGATGCTGAAAGGGGCTTGGATATATCAGCAACCGGAGGGGGGAGAGAGCAAGAACAAGCAAAGATCTGGGAATCAAGGCTTTGTCCTTAATTTGAAAGTGGGTTAAGCCACCTGAGATTATGGATTGAAGTCGAGAGGATAGAACATTATCTTGGGTGTGGAGGAATATGCTCTACAGGTAGTCCTCGCTTAACGACCACAATTGAGACCGGAATTTTGGTTGTTAAGCAAAGCGGTCATTAAGTGAATCCGACTTGATTTTATGATCTTTGTTTGCACTGGTCAAGTGAATCACCCTAAGCGAACCATGTGATCAGTAAGCAAATCATGCAGTTCCCCATTGATTTTACTTGCCAGAAGCCGGCCAGGAAGGTCGAAAATGGTGATCCCGTGACTAACGGTCATAAATACAAACTGGTTGCCAAGTGCCCAAATCGTGATCATGTGACTGTGGGGACGCTGCAACGGTTGTAAGTGTGAGCACTGGTTGTAAGTCGTTTTTTTCAGCACCGTCATAAGTCCGAACCATCACTAAACGAATGGTCATTAAGTGAGGACTACCTGTATTTGGTTTATGGGAAAGTCTCCCCTGATAGGGCTGCTCTGTCGCTGGGGTTACTGGGATTGTAGTCCAGGGTGTCTGGAAGGCCATTGGATTTTGGAAGGTGGACCAGCTGACCGTCGCCACTCCTCCTCTATCTTCAAGAGACACCCTGCTCCAGTGTCTGGGTTTACAACAGAGCGAGCGCCAAGGAGCCCAAACCGGGCCGCTGAGAAGTGTGCAGCTGATCCTGTGAAGTGCGTCCTGCGTACAGGCCTGGCCTCAGGGTGATGTTCGCAGCTGCCTTGCAAATTGCCAGCTTCGAGAGCTCCCCAGAAGAGGCTGTTTCTCCCTCCTTCATAACACGCTCTTTCTCCTAACAGCGCTTGTGTTGATGAGTCCAACAATTGTTTTCAGAATGGAAACACTCCATGCTCTCTCTGAGCTGCAGAGAGGGTCCTTGTTAAAGGTATACGGCGGCACCAAGTGCTGTCTTTCCTGGCTGCCAGTCAGGTGCAAGTGAGGGTCAAATGTCGCTGAGCACCTGAAGACATCCTCTAAGGTCTGTAGGCTTTTACAGCATCCTCTTTCAGGTTCCTCTCTCACAGCCTCTCCCTGGGTCTCTCTTTGGGACCATCTTTCATGGGGAGGGCCAAGAAAGGTCTCTGCCTGGAATTTTTATTGATTGATTGATTGATTTATGCTTCAATTTGTATACCGCTCCAGTTCAAGGGAACTCTGGGCGGTTTACAGGATACAACACTTAAAATTTAACAGTTAAAACAGCATAATAAAATAAAATAGAATACCAGCTTCAGAAAGCTGTGGCGTATCGCTGCACACTGTACCGGGCAAGGTGGAGTCATATTCCGCTCCACCGTTTCTGTGAACCAGACAATTAAAATCTTGGTGGTGGTGGTGGTGGTTGGAAGTCAGTGGCATGGAAGAGAAAAATCTTGGTTTCCTGCAGAGGTGGTAGATGGAGGTCTGGAGAAAGCCCTGGTTTGAAACCTCTGCAGATCAACTTAAAAGTCTGCAGGCATATAAATTCAGCTTCACAAATGGTTTGTGCCTTCAAAATTTTGCCGTCCTTTCATGTTGCCAGATATCCAGGGGCCCACAGCTGTCACATTGGGAGGGCTATAGATAAAACTAGTCCTTCCTTTGAAATCCTGATGGAGGACTTAAGAGATTTGGGTTCCCCCCCCCCCCCCCCATAAGCTTCCCCCCTTGCGTGCTCCTTTCTAGCAAATTCTTGGATGGATTTCTTCCTCGACCTTGAACATTGCTAAGAAAATCCACTCGATTTAAATGCAAACTGACAGGTATCAAGTTATCCCATTGATTTTTCTACTTTTTCGACTACTTGTTGAGTTCTCTGCTGCAGCCTACATGGAGCCAAGATTCCCTTGTCGGTGTCCTTCCCTACATGCGCATCACGATTGCTTTTCTTCGTCCATCTTTCTCACCCTCCCTAAATATTTTCCTTTCTTTTTACTACAGATGGGACATCATCTCTCCACCCCTCATAAGGGAGACATCAAGCCAGGGCTATCAGATAGGGGCGGTTAAAACTCAGATTACCACTAGATGGCAGCAAACAGGCATTCCTGTCTCTCTTTGCTGCTCCCTGCTGGTTGCTCGCAGCGTTGCAGCCCAGATCTGGTAGCCTAGTTTGGAAATGATAATGTGGGACTGCCATACTGTAGTCCCTTTTGCAGAATCTCAGTTTCATACAAACATTCCTTCCAAAGCAGGCAGGCACCTCCATTAAGAGTCCCCCCGGTTGGGGGAGATGGGCGGTGATATAAATTTAAAAAAATGAATAAATAAATAAATAAATAAATAAATAATAACCAGGAGGACAGGCTGGGCTAGAAGTTTCCATCTCTTGCCATTTATCATGATCTTTCCAGGGTGGTAAGTTTACCCAGGTGGCAACCTTGGGATTATTTTTCTTCCTTGCTCCGTAGACCACAGGCTCATGTGTCATTCTCTTGCAGGAGACATGGCAACTGATGCAATGATGTAGGAGACAAATTGCTTTGCAGTGGAAATATTGCTGGATTTATCCAGATGTGACTCAGCAGGTATTAGCGGGAGCTGGCAAGAGAGTGGTATGCGAGGAACACACACACACACACTCGCTCACTGAGCGCAGTAGGAGCTTTTCTTCCACTCTTCGCTGTCGCTACAGAGGAGGGATTAGCAGAGAACAATCTGCCCTTGTTTTCATGCCAGGGTAGGCAGGGAAGGGACGAGAAAGCGAAGCTGGCCCACTGCCTGCCCTTTGCTCCTGGGGTGGCTATTCCTTGGTTGTGAGTTGTGCATAGGGGGAAGGAGAGACTTGGGAAAAGGAAAAAATGAAATAAAGTAATGCACGACGTGCCAGATCAGAGCTCCACCAGCCAACGACATCGGGGTTAAGTGGCGAGTTTACAGGCTGAATAAAGCAACGGTGGAGGCCTTGTTTATTCAAAGGATATTCTGTTGTCGTTGACTTTCGTTAATGCCTGTGCCGGGCTATAATTCCCAGCCTAAAAAGAATAAATTGTTAATAGCCTTGGGGTGGGGAGGGAACCCTCCCCAGCTACAGTTTTTATCCTGAGCCGAACCGCGCTAAGGGGGGAATATTCTAATGCACTTGCGAACACGGCCCCGCCGCCTTTGCAGAGAAAGATGCCAACTTCTCACGTGGCCAAAGGAACTGGAGCCACTTTGTGTCACGCTGTATACAAGGGTTGATGTCTTGTATTCTGCAGTCACGAGAAGAACAACCGTCTGCTGGCTTGGAGGAGAATCTTGGTTTTTTTCCAGATCTTCATGGAGTCTTGAGTGCGTCTTCATCGTTCCTGTCCAGAGGACACACGGAAGGCCGGAGGAGCACGTTGGGTTCGTAGGTGTGCTGTCGTCCGAAGGCTGGACTTTCAGCGTCCACTGGAACTACGTTGAGGGCTGGTGTTAATTGACGAGTAGAGTTGCGTTGAGTAGGTTCTGACTTCAGTTCCCCAGGAAGGATCAGCAGCAACCATCAGAACCGACAAGATGCAGGCATGACTTAATTCCAAATAAGTCCGTGTTGCATACGTGGGGAAGACTGCCCCATCGTAAATTTGAAAGACAGGTGAAAATGAAGCAATGGTGGTTCAGAAGTCCGTGCATGCTGTGCCTTGTGATCACTCAAGAAGTCACAATTTTATTCCAAAGGTGCCAACCCCTCTTCTCATGTGCAAATGTGCCAGCTCACCATCGAATCCACTTTTCAAAACCTCGCCTGCAGGAGCATGATTAAACTGCTTCTCCACTCCAGGGACGGAACGGCACGGAGGCCAAGTATGCAGGGGGCGTTTTGCATTTGTGCAAGTTTTGTGGGGTGCACGCGCATGGGATTTCCATGCCATGCGTTGGCCATGCGGGCAGTGCTCTTGACTTGATGAAGAAAGGACTTGACAAGCCTTTTTACTTCGTGCAAGGCAGGCGAGCCATAATAGTAGTAGTAGTAGTAGTAGTAATAATAATACTCCGGTAAATAAAATTCAGCAGTCACAGTGCTGTTGCAGAGAGTGGGGAATGGATTTTGCTGACCCCAGCAATATTGCTACCTGAAGGGAAACAACCCCTATAAAATATTGAAGGGAAACTAATAGAAAGCGAGACAGCATGAGTAATGGAGGGAAGTGAGGGGACGGCGCTGCGCTGGGTGACTTTGGAGAATGCAGCTTGCTCTCCCCCTTGTATGCATGAGAAGGAATCCCACAATGCACTGCTGAGAACCATGGATGGTACCAAGGGGATGGTGGAAAAGGAGCAAATCAGGACCCTCTGTGAGGCCAGCATGGTTTCTAACACCGGTCACATTCTACTCACCCTTCTTGCTGAAAATTATGTATGCAATATTGGGTTCACCTACAGAGTGGGAGGAATGTGTGGCGCTGGGTGCCCAGAGAAAGGATGAATGGATTTGAACCCGAATCAAGGGAGAAGAGGAGGCATCCCTGCTTGGTCTGGCACGGTAATGGTCTGTGGGAATGACCTTGGGAGACAGGAGGAAGAGCTGCAGACTAGGCAGCTGTCATGCAAAAGGTATCTCCGTCCACAGAAGGAGGGACAGCAGCGTGGGAAATGTCTTAGAAGGGACCCTGCCTAGTTTTCCGGAGGGGAGAAAGGCTTTCAGTCTTGCAAGATTCTGTTAATAGAGCAAGTCATCATGGCCCTTCTTGCCTGGACTACCTCGAAGGGATAACGGGCATGAAGACCCAGGTGATTGTGGAACGTCATCCCAATGCCGTCTCTTGCAAACTTCACATGTGCTGGGAATCCAGCTACAGAAGATCACAGAACTTTGTAACACGTTCCCGGCCCTTGGCTCAGCACACCAATCTATCAGCGAGGAATGAATTCTCCTCCAGCGTTTCTTCAGAGATAGCAGCCTTCCGAGTTCATTGACCCACTCTTACTGATGATTTCTTCCAGATGTTTAGCAAAATACAATGATCTTGCGGATTTCAACTCTTTGTGGTATTCCTGCTCTGAGGTTCAGAACGATGGTTGCTCCATCTCTCCTGTGGCTCCCCTTGACATCTTTGGAAGTGGCTAATCAGGACAGGCGTTCAACTGATGTTCCAGAAATTGATCCTCACCTTTTTTGGGGTGGGAGTGGCAGATGAAGAAAAGCCAGCCAAATATTTCTCTCAGCATGTACAGCGTTCCTTTTCTAGAGAGAGCTTTCAATCAAAGGTGAGAGGTCCAGGCCAGACAACCCCACCATCATCTTTTTCTCTGTTTCACTGTGTTTTCCACGACTGTCTTCATCTGTGTTCAGTGAGGCAAAGAATTATAAAGAAGGCTTTCTCAGAACTGCTGAATTTCTTCTATTTTCCTCGCGTGGAGAGTTGTTTTTTTCCAGAGCCATCCAGCCCAGGTCAATTGCCCTGTCGTTCGCAGACCTCTCTTTAAATCAGCTCCAACAGACCAGAAAATTCATACCTGAAAGAGTTTTTAATCGGCCCTGATTGCTCCAGGGAAGCTGCACTGAAACTCCAAGAGACTTCCGTTATGTACCGCGTGAGTGGGTCGTTTCCTACCTTCTCATTTTTCCCAGTCACACCTGACATCATTTTTGAAATGTTTGAAGCCATCTATTGCAAGTGCTTTTGAGGCTCGGGCACCACTCACTCATGTTGTCCTTGATGGTTCCTCTCTGCGTACCTGTAATCCAAGCACCCCTTTGTTGCAATGACCGAGAACGGCTGGCACATGACCTCAGAGCCTGCACATTTTCTCTCCCTCCATAAACCTGCAGGGTTTCTCACCCTGAATTTCTGCTAGGATTTGACCCCCCCCGTTGCTCCAAAAAGATTCCATTCATGAGTATTTTCTTAGAAACCCTGCATTTCTGAGTTATCTTTTTGAGTAATGGTAGTTGCTTTATTTCTTAATGGTTAGATTTTATTGCTGTTAGCCTTTGGATGCTAGGCATCAGCTCTTCACTTGATAAGTTTGTGACCTGTGTGGAAACTTTGTCCAGAAAACTATGGAAAAGTGTTGTTTTCACAAGAAGGCCCAAGGTTGAGCACCGAATCTATGAATGAGAGAACTGGAGTAAGGAATGAGAAGTTCTAGGTTAATTGTGAACTCTTCCTTTTGGTGGAAGCTAAAAATGTAACCTTTGTGGGGGTTTCCATTACTATTTTTTGCATGGCACTTTGGAGGAACCGAGTCGTCCAAGGAATGGGGAGCTTCTGCCACCTTCAAGTGCTTTAACTTCTCAATTAAGGGCTGACCTCTTCCCACTCCATATTTGGGGTCAAGAGATCATGGTTTAAAACGTTGCACCCAAAGGGGAAGTTGAGGAGGAGCCTCTCAGCTGCACCTTGAAATCTCTGTTCTTGGTTTCCTGCTTTTCCTAAAGGGCTGTGAGTCATACGTAGGTGCAGACAAGGTGGCAGATGGCTGGTAGAACTAATTGGCAGGCCAAAGCAGAGGGTGATGGTCTTTCTGCCCAGACATCCACTGTTCAGCTGGTGATGGTCCCCATGGACCACAAGGAGGTTGGGACAGGGCTCCAGCGCTTAAAAAAAGGACCATGGATGCTCAGGATCAAATTTAAGCATTTCAGGTTCTCCCTTTTGAGGACCGCAAAAGTGGAATGGGTGCCACCAAGAGGGTGCTGTTTGTTTGGGCAGAATAAGTAAAATAAAACAACAGTTTGCATGGGAAGGGGGGAGCCAGCACTGTTAAGGAAAGGCTCCCTCTCTGGACTTGTTGGGTGAGCTTCAAAATTGGTAAAATGTCCAGAGGACTTTTGTTTCTGCTTATGCAGAAACTTCAGCAGAAGTTTCTTTGTCTTGGCCCACCATGTACCAAACCATGGTCGTTAAGCAAACCATCACGTGACTGTGCCAGACTTACGACGTCAGTTCCTCTGCGGTGGTTAAGCGAATCACCTGCAGGTGCTAAGTGAGACATCACTTGGCTGTGACTTGAGATTTCACTGCTGGCTTCTCCATTGATTTTGCTTGTTGGAAGCTGGCTGTGATGGTGATCACATGACCGCGGGATGCTACAACGGTCATAAGTTCGAGGACCGGTTGTAAAGTTACTTTTTCAGCACTGTTGTAACTTTGAATGGTCACTAAATAGGGCAGTTGTTAACCGAGGACTATCTGTACTCTGATGTAGCAAAAATTATCTTGCGTCTCTTCTTCGGGTGGTTGTGCGGTCCACAGGAACACTGTAGCTGTGTGTGCCCAGCACACACAGCCCAGCCGTTTTCTGGGTTTGCAGAATACCTTAAATCAGAAAAGCAGCTTCCCACAGTGAAAACTAACCCAGCGTGTTGTGTTGTGAGAATACAGCCAAGAGGTCTTTAGCTCAATTCAGTCTGTTGTGTCTAAATCCGGCCAATCCACTGTTCTTTCTTGATTCTGAGCCCAGCTCCACTCTGCTTCCCATTCGCATCCAAGTTTCCCAAGTTAATAACCTTCAGGGTACCTGCAGATCAGCTCCTTATTTTGTGTGTGCGTGTGTGTGTGTGTGTGTCTGCACATTCTGTAATTATGGGTGCCAGTTTCCGACATGGAGGAGAGCGCTGGTGGCTTGAACTTGACATCCTCTTCCGAGCTTCTCTTCCGTTGTTCAAAAGCTTCAGAAGTGATCTAAGAGAACGGGAAGTTCGCGGCCAACGGGATCTCCGGAGCCATCTCTTTTGTGTGTCTCTCTTTCTCTCTCTCTCATCGCTCTGGTTGCCTTTGACTGTCTCTTATTGTCTTCGGGTACGTGCCCGCGCGTTTTCGTCTTTTGTTGTCTCCGCTGGCCCATTGTTACCCATCAGTTTGCCATCTCTTGTCTTCCCCTCGATTTCCTGCCGCGAGAGAAACTATTTGTGTCTGTTGCTATATAATTAGCTGCGACGGCAGCCTGAAACGGCTCCCTGGGATAGATGAGGGAGCCAAGTGGGGTCGAGGGAGCTCGGTCCTTACCTGCTGGCCGTCAAGAAGGTGCCTCTCTGGTCCTCCTGAACTTCTGTTCTGACCCTGACGCGTTAGGAGACAGCAGGGTGGTGAAAAATCAAAACTCCTCTGAAATAGATGTTGTCCTCATGGATTTGCTTCTTAGGGGTCATCACGATGTCTCACAAGACTTCATAGCTCATCAGGAAGCCAGGTCTGAAGACTGGGTAGGACATCTCCTTGACTGCGTGTTCCCTGATTGGCTGGAATTGCCTCTGTGGCCAATCCAGGAAAAAGAAAATTGGCTATTAATCTCATTATCCAAACATCATCATGGTGTCTCCCATGACTTCATAACTCATAACTCCTGAATTTCCTAATGGGAATCTCTGGGCCTTGGCTTGGGAAGAGGACTCTGGACTTTAAGGATGAGGTTCTTAAGCTTTTGTGGTGTCTCCCCATACACAATTCAGGTGCAAAGGAAAACAACAGGAGGATTTGCTTCCGCTCAGCACAGCTCTTCACCTGTTGAACGATACTCCACCATTACTCCCAAGAGCAGAGGGTCAGATCCTCTACTCAAAGCTCCCACTGCTATTCTATCCCGTTCTTGAGGGCCCCCCAAAACCCCATTGACCTTTGATTGCAAGACCCTTCAGAGCTGAAAAACAAACTCAGGTTCCTTGCAGAAGTTGGCTCTGTAGGGAAGAGAGGACCACATTCAAGGCTCCTCCTCTGCCTGTTTCTCTGCCTTTCCGCATTCGCTGTTTTCAATTACACACCGCCATACGTTTAAAATTGCCCATTTATTTCTAGAATACTTTCTCCTCTCTCTTACGTCAGCGTTCTTAATTTTTGGCAACTTGCGCACTGTGGCAAATTCTACTTCATAGAGCAAAGGTTTCAGCGCTGTCGTTGCGTTGTGGAAATAATTGGGAGCGGCTGATCCTTACTAGTGGGCCGTGGCGCTCGGCTCTCTTAATGTAGTTCCAATCACCGTTCTGGGTTTATTCCCGTCACCGCCGATGGCGTGGAGGAGTGGGTAGAGCTTCGGGGAGGGGGGAGGACAGGCAGCTGGTTTAGTATGTTGATTTAACTCCATTTCTCCCCTGCTTCGCTCACGTTAATAGAATTTACTCCATCTCCAATCCACGCTGCCGTGCATTAGTTTTAGGCGATGCAGAGGAATAGAGCAGATGTGTCTGGAGTGTGCAAGATGAAAAGGTTGACCGGTCTTTAAGGATGGTTACAAGGAAGGGACCACTGTTTCCCCAACTGGGCGCCCACCAGATGTGCTTGATGACAACCCCCATTGCTCCCAGCCAACATTGGAGCTGGAATTGGTTTTCCCTGCCCTGGACTGTTGCCACAAAAGTTATTTCGAGCCTGCAGGCAAAATCCAGACAGACCGATGGTCCCTTTAGTTTTCCCAGTGAGATATACTGGGACCAGTCAGTGGACCTATGTGGAAGGTCACACGGCTTGGAGTCATCACGATGTCTCACGTGACTTCGTAGCTCATCAGGAAGGAAGCCAGGTCTGAAGACTGGGTAGGACATCTCCTTGACTGCGTGTTCCCTGATTGGCTGGAATTGCCTCTGTGACCAATCCAGGAAAGAGAAAATTGGCTAATAATCTCATTATCCAAACGTTTGGGGAAGAAAACCTTTATGCCATCTGAAATCATCATGTTTAGCTCCTGAACAGAACTTGTCCAATGCCAGCCAGCCAAATGCTTCTTGGCCTCCCCTGCTGTGTGTCTCCAAGCTCTGGGTTAGACGCACTGAGGCTCCATGTCGTGTTGCACGTATCTTCCATAAATGCCTGTTGCAGGAATGCATCAAAGTATATTTTGTGACCAGCATCCTTTTACCACAAGGAGTCAACTGAATGCTTCCAGGAGACCCCAGGGTGAGGTCTGGGGGCCAGAGCCTCCTTAGCCTGGCTGGGGATAATGCGATCTGTAGTGCAATGCATCTAGAGAGAGACAATTGGAAAAGCCTGATCTGTCAGTCTGGTGGAAGGAATTTGTGTTCCTCACTTGATACCTGGAGTCCTTTCACCGAGGAACACCAGCTCCAAACTCAGACCTTCTGCCTAGAACGTAGGTGCTTCACAATGGGGTTGCCACCTGTTCCAGGCCTTTGCACATCCATTGTGGCCCTAGTATTGCCAACTTATGTTGGCAGCAATCCTTTTTCTGCTCTGCTTCTCAAAACCACACCTGCATTGACTGGAAAACCCTTGTTGTTGGTCCTCCTCCTCCTCCACCACCACCACTCCTCCTTCTTCTCCACCACAATTCCTTCTCTTTCTCCTTCATCTTTTCTTCCATCATCTCCTTCTCCTCTTCCTCTTCCTCTCTTCCTTCTCCTCCACCACCAACACCACCATTCCTCCTTCTCCTTCTCCTTCTCCTTCTCCTTCTCCTTCTCCTTCTCCTTCTCCTTCTCCTTCTCCTTCTCCTTCTCCTTCTCCTTCTCCTTCTCCCTATGTTGCCATAACAACCTAATGCAAATCTTTTTTTTCCTGAGTGTGTGCATGTACCCTTTCTCTCTCTCTCTGCCTCAATCTAGCTCCTTTTAATCACAACCTCTTTCCTGGGGAGATGAGTCCTTGCATGTCTGATCTCATGAGGAAACCCAAAACTCAAACCCAAAAACTCTCAGGGTGCCTCACGCTCCTTAAATCCTCCTCTTAATTCTCTCCCCAGTGCTTAGGGAGCCTAGCCATCGAAGGGAAACTGAATTGTCAAGGCGTTTATGAATGTATTTTCTTTTGGTTTGCGTTTATTCGTGTGCTACCCTGGAACCGTGACTTCGTTTACTTTGTCTCTAATAAGCGAGCCTCTTCAGATCACTTCAAGCCGGCTGGAACCCCGGTTGAAGTGATGATGCAACTGCTCCAGGGTGGAGAAGAAGTGGTCCTTTAGCAATTGTTGAGCTACTTCCCCCAGCATCCTTCACTGCTGGCTGGCTGGAAGTTTTAGTTCCGGGAAGATTTGGACAGCCCCAGATCCCCTCTTGTATTTCATCCTTCCTGCCAGAAATTTAACTGTCCAGATTTAAATCTTGGGTTGGCCTGTAGGGAAAGAGAGAGAGAGAGTAAGCGGATGTGATTTTAGCAATGTATCAACTAGATTCAGATAGTCCTCGTTTAGCAACCACAAATGGGACTGGCAACTTGTCGCTAAGTGAAACCATGACTGTGCTCACGATCTTACTTCAGCTTTCCTTTGCTTTACCGCATCTGTGCTTACGATCTTACTTCAGCTTTCCTTTGCAAAGGTCGTAAATGCAAGGATTGGTCATAAAGTTACTTTTTCATCACCGTCGTAACTGTGAACGGTCGCTGTAGGAGGCAGTCACTAAATGAGGACTAGCTGTATATGCTTACGCCCATCCAGTACTTTGCAAAGCGAAATTCACTTTTGGTACATAGCTTCTGAAGATGCTGTCTGCTACCACTTGGGCACATTTGGTCTCCAAAAAAGGGGCTTGCAATAATAATACCATGCGGTGATGCTTAGATTAAATAAAAAAACAACACACAGATACTCCCCATCCGTCTGCCTCTTACACCTGCAGAGAATCACTCCTCGTTGTGATGGGTTCTAGCTTGAACCTGCACCCGTGTAGCTTTTGGGGCAGACGTCCTGGCGCGTTGCCCTTGTGCGTGCCCTCTGAGGGCATCCGAACAGCAGAGATAAACCAGCGTGCTTCAGTAGACGCTCCTATACCTCCAGTTTTGGCTTCTGCTGAAAAGGAATGGAAATGCAGGAGACCGTTGAGCCAACAATGGCTGAGAAATACAGAGAGAGAAACTATTATGCAGGGGGGGGATGAAAGAAAAGATCAGAACTAAAGCCATGAATGGGAATCAGGCGGCAGCATCCAGAATCACTGCGTGTCAATGGAATTATTCTTCTTTCCCCCCCCTTTTTCCTTTATCGCTAATGCACAGCGTTTGTTTCCAGCTAGGGGAAGGGAAGAGGGAAATTTTGGAGGACAGCAGGAGGTGGAGGAATTTGAAAGGGAAAAGCAGAAGGAAGGGGAAAAGGGAGGTTCTTCTGTCCCAGATTCTGCCTCAAGGCCAACAAAGACCTTGGAAAAAGGATTCGCGCTTTTCAGGAGCATCTAAATAAATCCAAATGGGAGTCCGCTTCAGGCCTAACATGCACTTTGGAGCAGTGACATGGGAAATCTGAGCATGAATTGGTGGCAGGTTTATCCAGCTAAGATCCGCTGGTGGTCCTGGTGAGATTTGTTCAAGGAAGGACAACTTAGCCAGGTTGAGAAGAATTCAACTTCATGAAGTTGTGGTAGGGGGAATCCCTCAAAAGGGTCGTGTCTAAAGGATTTCTCTGCTGTTGAAACGGAACAAAATAGACCTCAATAGGAAGAACTGCCCCTTTGTTTGGTCCGTTGCAAAGCATCCATGCATCCCTTAGTTCTCTTTGAGGACAAGCAGCGTCTCACAACATGCAGAAGCATTGTGCAGCGTGCCTGGGATGATGAAAAAAGAAGAAAATCTAGCTAGAAATAGCTTACAGCAACCCCGTTTATGATATTTCTTCATACCTTTTGTCTCCTTGTTCCAGAGTCCACCACATCAATACACTGCTTGATCCACTACTATTTCTTCTTTAAATTTCTCACCTCTTTTATTTAACTATTTATTTATTTTGAGGATCTCAACTCACCATCTCAACACTTTTCCCCCTTCCTCAACCATTCACTCTTCCTTCATCTGTTCTAAAATCTAGTGGTCATTTAGTCTCTGTAGATAACCAAACCATCTGAACATACATCTCTTGTACAACTCCCTCGCTCGTGTATTGTTAGGCTTCCATCAACCATCCAAGATTACTACTACTTATCATCCCATCTGCCATGTCTTACCCGTCACTATAGAAAAATGGTTCATTCTTCTCTCTCGCAGAAAAACTAATCAAGAGTTTGTTTGGTCAGTGGCTGAGTTTTCCCTCTTTCAGAAGTTAGAATGTTTGTGAATATTTCATATCACGTCCAGGTATCTTTCGGGGGAGGGGGGGAAACCCCATAAAATTTGATCAATAAAACTTGAAAAGAAATACGGAGGAAAAGATGAGATTGTGTGTCAAGACTTTTAGCAACCGTCTTGATCTTCTCAGATCCAAGATGGCAAAACCAACTTTCTGAAGGAAGTTGGCATCTTGGAAGAGATCGGGGTGTGTGTGTGTGTGTGTGTGCAATTTAAGGAGGTTGCTGCTAAATTTGGAGAAACAGTTTTGTCTGTTTCCTGCTGCGGCTAACCAGATTGGGGAGTTGGAAATAAAATCATCTGTTTTCATGAAGAGTTGAGGAACGTGCAAAACACAGATGAATGTGCGTCTTTCAAAATATCTCTAAGCAAAATGGCTAAAAACTCCTTGACTTTCTCCCTACAACTATCTGGCATTTACAGATAGACTGCTTTGGAACAGAAAGGTTCCATTTCGGCTCTCGAGGCTAATCATTCTTCATCTTACAAATGAAGGCGTAGCCTGCGGTCTGTAAGCCACGGGGTAATAAAACCGTTTAACGGCTGCTTAAAATTGGGGGGAAGAAAGAAGGAAAGACATTGTCAGCTTGTGGGGTGGGGATGCTGTTTTTAAGGATGGCAATTGCATAAAGAACCAAGTTGTTTCTGGTTAATTGCCCCAAGTGCTGTATCTTCAATCACTTCAAGTGACTTTGTCAAGACCCCAGTGTATTTTATTTTATTTTTGGAATGGTTATAGAAAAATCGAAAGAACCGCTTTTCGTTTGGGTGGGACACCAGGCTGGATGGAATTTATTTTCTCCTAAATTTGCCTCCTTCCATGAAAGGAATGTGATGAGAGGGAAAGGCCTTTTTTTCACCCTTGCAGAAAAAAATAATGCGTAAAACTCGGAAATTAGAGACCAAGGTCTAACTTAGAAAACTGCTTCTCCTCTTCCTTGTTATCCTCTTTTATTTGCTATTTTAATCCCCCCCCCCCCGGTTTATTCCCAAAAGAGCCCACGCAGGTAGCTGTTTCTGAAACACGGACTGTTATTGCGGCATAAAACGCGCGGTGTGAAAAAAATAACGCTTCTCGAACGGATTTTGCAAGATTAAATACACCTCCTTTGGTAGACCTTCAACGTTTGTGGCTGAATAAAAATTTACTTATTCTGGCTGCCGAATGGGAAGCCGAGGGGAGAGGAAGGGGCTGCCTCCTGGAGAGCGAGTGGGTCAGCTGGAGTTGAGCAAGGCTGATCCCAAAGGAGGTCTTTTTAACTTCCAACTCTGAAGTCTTGGTTTCTGTTCCACCAAGGCCCTTCTGGGGTGTGCTTAATTCCCCGCGAAGGGCAACAGGGAGACGGAAAGGAGGAAAGGAAAGCGGGCCAGCTTCCTCCTCCGGCTTCCTCATTAATCTTGATTATAGTGCCTCCGTGCTGAAGTTAATTTTTGTGTAGATGCCTATCAGTCATGTTAGCTGCGAATCTCTCTCCAGCTAATGATGAAATAGCATGGTTTGCTGCCATATTACGCCCCTAATTAGCAGCAGGATTCTTGCTGGGGGGGGGGTCAGGAAGAAAGGCCGAGTCAGTTGAGAAGGGGGCACCGTTGGCCAGAACAGGGCAGTGCGATGTGGGAATCCTTGGAACAGGTTTAACTAGGACCTGCCAAATGCTTTTCTCCAAGCCCTTGTTCTTCTGGAAAAGTTGGTCTCTCTCGAGTTTGTTTATTTATTTTATTTTTATCCCACCTTTATTATTTTTATAAATAACTCAAGGCGGCGAACATACCTAATATTCCTTCCTTCTCCTATTTTCCCCACAACAACAACCCTGTGAGGTGGGTTAGGCTGAGAGTGTGTGACTGGTCCAAGGTCACCCAGCCAGCTTTTGTGCCTAAGGCGGGACTAGAACTCTCAGGCTCCTGGTTTCCCATTGGCTCCTTCCTAGGGCTGAGAGCGAGGGACTGGCCCAAGGTCACCCAGCCGGCTTTCATCCCTAAGGTGGGACTAGAACTCTTCAGTCTCCTGGTTTGCCATTCGCTCCTTCCTAGGGCTGAGAGACAGGGACTGGCCCAAGGTCACCCAGCTGGCTTTCATCCCTAAGCCGGGACTAGAACTCTCAGTCTCCTGGTTTGCCATTGGCTCCTTCCTAGGGCTGAGTGTGTGTGACAGGCCCAAGGTCACCCAGCCGGCTTTCATGCCTAAGGCAGGACTAGAACTCACAGACTCCTGGTTTGCCATTGGCTCCTTCCTAGGGCTGAGAGAGAGGGACTGGCCCAAGGTCACCCAGCTGGCTTTCATGCCTAAGGCAGGACTAGAACTCACAGACTCCTGGTTTGCCATTGGCTCCTTCCTAGGGCTGAGAGAGAGGGACTGGCCCAAGGTCACCCAGCTGGCTTTCATGCCTAAGGCAGAACTAGAACTCACAGACTCCTGGTTTCTAGCCCAGCACCTTAACCACTAGACCAAGTTTGCAAGGAGATCATGGGTGCCCTTGGTCGTTTGGGAGTTGAGAGTTGAGTAGGTGGTACCACCTCTTCCTAGATGGGAAGCTACCACCCTGTAGTTTTTATCCTCCTTTTTAAAAATCATTAGTAAAATTATTTTAAAAACCCGTAAAGGTCTTCCATTTCATCCCGACAATCATTACCTACGTATCCAAGTGTGAAAGCTGGAGGTGCCCCTGAAGGTACTTAAGTATATCTTTGTATTTTGTCAGCTGGAAAAAAAATCGGAATACAATTAAAAATGAGAAATAGAAATCACCTATATTGTGGTAGACAGGAGGCAAGTTTTGGCGTCTGAGTCTTGAAGTGGTCTCGGCATTCAGAAAGGAAACTGAATAACCCCAGGCAGGGGATAAAACAATCTTAGAAGAGTGTAATTAAGGATAAAATAGTGAATTTGAATAGTAAGCTGTATTGTCCTTTCCCCCTCTGGCCTCCTGCAGCAACATGATGGCTGGGGAGAATGGGAGTTGTAATCCAACGCATCTTCAGTTGGGGAAGCTGAGCTAAGCTTTGACACAACGCTTGTGCTTGTCCGTGATCTGTGCTGTTAATACACCGTCACATCACGGTCCTTCCTACCTGTATCAACTGTACTGGTTGGCCTTATTATCTCGCCTTCTGAAGGCCACAGCGACCATCTTCAGAATCAGCTGTCTCCACTTGGAAGAAAAAATCTCCTGTTGGCCAAGAGCAGCTTCTTCCTGCAACGTAAGAGAAGTGGCCAAGACGCAAGGAAGCCCCAGCTGATGGACTTCTTTGACCAAGAGAAGAGATTTGTATTTGCAAGATTATGTTCTATAATCTATTTAAATCTGTGTGCTGGCATTTTATCTTCAGAGGACAGAGTGGAACCTGTCCCCAGTCCCAGAAAGATGGTGCCCGCACCGAGAAGACTCCGCAGAAGATTTTCCAGGCAGGAGAATTGGAAGTCAAAGTCCAAGCGTCATGCACGATGAGAACAGATCTTGCAAATGGCTGGGAAATTGCTGCCGAATTTGACCCTGTCTGTCTTCCTCCGCTGGAGAGGATGCAGCGATAGAGCCATTTTCCACCCTCACCTCCGTTTTTGATGGACCACAAAGAACAAACCGAAGAGGGTCACCATTGTCGTGATGTTCCTTGATTTCAACCTGTTCCAATCCACCTTTCTATAAGAGAGGAGAACGCATGTTCTTCTCTTCCATCATGTCTTCAACACCTTTGAGCATCAACAGCCGCACCAGCTTTGTGGAGTAGGACAGATTGACCCACAGAGCCTTGGCTGCTGTGCTCTAACGTGCATTGTAGCGGAATGGGATTTGCCCTCTTTCATCTGTCTGGAGCATCCTCATCCTGTTCCCTCTTGTGTGGGTCCGAAATCTTGCCCCAAATTAAATTCCGAGCAGAGCAGAAAATGCACGAATCTCATCTGAGGTACAGTCTTTTTCATGTGACAATTTACATTGTTTACTGTCGTCTTAAATGTCTTGCAACGGGCGTAGATCCCGGGCTGCTCTCTCACCCCACCATAATCTGTCTGAAAACCTTCAGAACAATTTCACTGTGGTGGGTGGGTGGGTGGGTGGGAGGAAGGAAGGAAGGAAGGAAGGAAGGAAGGAAGGAAGGAAGGAAGGAAGGAAGGAAGGAAGGAAAAAACAAAGAAACAAACAAGCACCACTTCAAATCTGTTTTCAAACGGTTTGGAAGAATGAAACCATCCACAAACAGCCTTCGCTCCTGCGTTCTGGATTGAAGCCTGTTGGCATCGGGCACTTTTACAGATCAGTACATGCGCAATCCAGTTGTGGGAATCCGTGCTAGGTGTGGAAAATGCACCTGGGAGGCCAAGTCTGGTTGCTTATTAGCAGGACATTTTCATTTGTCTTCACCTCTGGAACTCATGACTGCCTCTTTCAGCAATATTACCTCTCGTGGGTCCTTTAAGAATTAGATTCCACATCCAGGCTTTTCAGGGCCTCCACTGATTGCACGCCTTTGCTGAGACAGCATCTTTCTCCAGCTTAATTGTTGCTCCCTGGTACAAAACTCCGTTTTGCTACTAGCCATGAACCAGGGTGGGCAGCTGCCCACATTCTGCTTGCTACGGTGCCACCCAGATACAGGAAACGGTGGCAAAGCTGCGGACGGCTTTGCAAAAATCAAGGAAAGGCTTCTCTGCGGCATTCACACAATTTAACTAAGCGTGACCCGTTTTAACTTGGGGGTTTAGTTTCAAGCAGGGATTGTGTTGTGCAAACCCGCCCCGTGGGGCAGATTCACTGTATTTTGTGAAGCAGAAAATGGGTTGATTCAATAACCAGACTCAGTAAGCTGTACAGTCAAGACAAAATGCATCCTGCTGTTGAAGGAAGTTTGATGTTGCTATCGTGATGCATCGCTCCATGTCAATTTGTCCAACCCCCTGTTTGGAGCCATGGGCAATTTTCCCCTGCGGGAAACAGTTCAAACTTTGGGCTACGTGACGGACTCTCCGTTGTCTGTTTTGCATTTTCCATATCCGAGTTAGATAGGACCCCTTTTTGGTTTCTATCAAGCTCTCAGCAGCTGATTTCAGCCGGAAACAGGATTCTGCCAGAGTTTTCTTTAACAAGATTTATTGAAGGGAGATGGAATAAGGTTCCAGAAATCTCAACCATTGAATTTCTTTCACTTTGGAACCTATGTCTATGAAGGTTCTCAGTCATCCAGGTGGAATTGTCTTCAGTCTGAGCAGTCCTTGGATAAGGAGCGAAACGTTTCCACTGAGAAAATAGAAATCCAGTTGACATGATTCAAGCTACAGACTTTGGAACCTAGTTTATCTTTCAGCTTATGGCAGAGGATTTTTTTACTATGAATCTGTTTGTTTCTCCACTGACTGAGGAACATGCCGAAGCTTTCCCTGCCAGCCTCTGAATTTCTCAGGCCCTGTAGAACACACCATCATGGCACAACCATTATGAAAGAGGAAGAAAAGCAAATTTGCCCTTATTCATCTTTTCTTCAGGTGACTTCTCACCTCTGTGGGTTTGCAGAGGCCGCTGTGCAAAGCAGAAGGTTGAACGAGACTTGTGGACTGATGGAACTGGGCTCTTCTTGTACACAGCGTTCTGTGTCGCTCTGAAGCTTGCACATCCCTGATCTTCATGCAGCTTGTTCAGAAATCTCCCTTCAATCTGCCATCTGATCCCTCCCAGAGCAGGCCTGTTCTTGTAGCTCTTGTGTGCCTCTCAGGGTGTGAATCTCTGCACGCCAGAGTATTTTTGTTCCTTCTTCGCTTTATAATCTATGTCATCGGAGCTTAAATAATGGTCTAAAAAAGATTTGTTTATCAGGCAGATTCCCGCAGAATCATAAAAGCATTAATAACGTTATGTCTTTCTGAACAAGCTGGCGCATTAGCGTCTCTTTAAAGGACAGCATGACTTTCGAAGGGCAAAAACCTTCCCGTGCATTGATGTCTCTAAAATCTGTGCCAGTTCTAAAGTCAAGGGTGGCATTTTTCTCCTTTCTCTTTGCTTCCTACTTGCTGGAGATTTCTGACTTTTCGACCAGCCCCCCCCCCCCCCCCCCGCCCTACCCCTTTCCTGGCACAAATAAACTTGTGAGTGATGGGAAAATTTGGCAGAGGAGGGAGAACAGGATGATGAGAGACGGGAGATGGTGGGAAAGTGTCCATTTTGTTCTCAAAGATGATGCCGAGATATAATTTCTATTGATTTGTGATTCTGTGTTTGTGTGGGTGTGCCCGGGGAGGGGGGGGGGCGAGCTCCCCAGCCGAGGAAGGAGTAACCTTTGTTGAGAAATCGAGGTTGGCATGTGGATCGGGGGGGGGGGGGTTTGCCAGGCAGACTTAATAATCACACTGCTGCAAATGTGGCCCCTGAATGGGGACTTGTATTTAATGTGTGTGGATGTGGTGCATTCTCAAAAAAAACAAGAACCCCAAAACAGAGGTGTCAGACTGCATTGGTTGAACTGCTCCATTTGGGAGGTGGGTGCAGAATATGCAAACCGAGAGCAGCTGCTAAGCGTGGCTGCAGGATGGGAAGTTTAAGGCTGATGCAGACTCTGGCCTGCTCTAGGTGGTGAGCCAGAGGCATTCACAAGACTCCCAGGCGGGCGCAGTGGCCCAGTTCCTGTGTTGCGCTCCAGCAGGCTTTTCAAAACCACTTAGCAGGATTGTGTCTGGATGGGAGACCACCAGGAGATCTCAGAGCTGTGAGTAGGCTGGGAAGTGAAAAAATCTTGGAAGAAGATGGCTTCTGTCAATTACCCGACCAGTCCTGTAGTTGATTTTAGCCAAGGGAGACTTTATTTTTATTTTATTTATTTATTTGTTTAATTTATCCCCCGCCCACCTCCCATACAAGGGACTCTGGGTGGGTTACAGCAAGTAAAAATTTAAAAACTATACAAAATTTCTAAAAACATGTCAAACATAAAATAAATAAAATCCAAGATGGGTTAGAACTGCAAAATAGGTCATGGTGCTACGGGGCCAGCCAACCCCAGGAGGCACTGCCACCTCCGTCGTCCCAGGCCCGGCGGCAGAGCCAGGTCTTGAGAGCCTTCCGAAAGGCCAGGAGTGAGGGGGACAGTCTCACCTCCGGGGGCAAGATATTCCATAGGGCGGGCGCTATCGCAGAGAAGGCACGCCTCCTGGACCCCGCTAGATGGAGTTCTCTTGTTGAGGGGGTCCGAAGCATGCCCTCCCTGCATGCACGGGTGGGGCGGGCCGACGTTATCGGGACAAGACGGTCCCTCAGGTACCCTGGTCCTATGCCATGTAGGGCTTTAAAGGTGATCACCAACACCTTGAATTGGACCCGGAAGCAAACTGGCACCCAATGCAGCTCGCGTAGCAGAGGTGTCACATGTGCCGATCTCTTAGCACCCATAACTGCTCGCGCCGCTGCATTCTGCACCAGCTGAAGCTTCCGGATACTCTTCAAGGGTAGCCCCATGTAGAGCGCATTACAGTAGTCTATGCGGGACATGACAAGGGCATGAGTGACTGTTCGGAGGGCCTCTCGATCCAGGAAAGGGCGTAACTGGCGCACAACTCGAAGCTGTGCAAAGGCCCTCCTGGCCACGACTGCCACCTGCTCTTCGAGCAGGAGTTGCGAGTCCAGGAGGACCCCCAGATTCCGCACTGGATCCGAGCGGGGTAGTGCAACCCCGCCCAGAACCAAAGATGATAACTTCCCGGATACAGGGGGGCCATCAATCCACAGCCACTCCGTCTTACCAGGGTTCAGCTGAAGCCTGTTGTGCCCCATCCAGACCCCCACAGCCTCCAGGCACTGAGATAAGGCATCGACCGCATCACTTACTTCACCCGGGATGGAGATGTATACCTGGGTATCATCGGCATATTGATGATACCTCATCCCGTGGTGACGGATGATCTCGCCCAGCGGCTTCATGTAGATGTTGAATAGGAGAGGAGAGAGAACCGACCCCTGCGGCACCCCACAAGACAGGGGTCGCGGGCCAGCTCTCTCCTCCCCTATCAACACCGACTGGGAACGGCCCTGGAGGAAGGAGGCAAACCAGCGTAAAACCACGCCGCCCACCCCCAACTCCCTGAGCCGTCCCAAGAGTATACCGTGGTCGACGGTATCAAAAGCCGCTGAGAGATCTAAGAGAGCCAGGATGGACGCACTCCCTGCATCCCGCTCTCGCCAGAGATCATCCATAATATTAAATATAATATTTCTTTGCCTGTGATTCAGGATGAGGACTAGTGTCATGGATGCTGCTTCCGCCAAGCTGACCATAGTCCTTGCCTTTTGCTTCTGTAACGTCGTAAATACTTTTCCGTCCCGTTTTTTTCCCTATCGCTTCAACTCGGGGGCCGCTTGTGCCATGCAGAAAGTGGGTGCCAACTTCGGTGAGTTACAGCCTGCGTTTCCCACACACACCCCGTCTCCTGTACAGCAAACGCAGAAATCTCTCCATGCAGAGCAGAGCTGGCAAAGATGGAGTCGGTGGGATTTAAATTCCTGCCGATTTGCAAAACCAGTGCCCCGGGACGCTGCAGACAACGCTTAGATCGAGCTCAGTAATTTTTATAACGGTTAATAACTTCGAGCTTGGCAGGTATAAAACGGTGGGGAGTGGGACCCTGTTTTGCGCCGAGCAGCAGACGACAGGCTTAGGAGGTGGGCGTGCTGGGGGAAATGGTAGGATTTTGCATTTTGCAGAACTTAAATTCTCTCGTCAGATGTGCTTCAAACATCCTGAATAGGAGTCGGTACACTGCTTGTAGCTCCCGAGGTGAAAACAGTATGTTGGCTTGTGCATAGTCCCTGGATTAGAGATCCTAGCTTGTGTGAACATGCTTGGGATAAAACTAGGCGTTGCATTTTTAGCATGCTGGCCAACCTGTGCCCAAACTGACTGGTGTGTGTCCTTTTCTAGCCTTTGTACCACCTTGCAGAGCCAAAGGAAGTGTTTTGAAATCTTCAGCTCCTCTTCCAGTCTGAAGTGGAGCAAGGATGTTGTTGTTGTTGTTGTTGTTGTTGTTATTATTATTATTATTATTATTATTATTATTATTTCATTAATTTGCAGTCTGGGATCCAACCGGCAAGGAAGGATAGACTTTGGGGCCCATAAATGGCTGCCAGGACTCAGTTCTTTTAATTCCTCTCTACCAGCTGAGCATAATTTGCTTTCCTCCTCCTAGATGGGTCGCATTTCCAAAGGAAACCCAGAATTGCACCCTTTTTATTTTATAATGATGTTGGCAAGTCGTATGTTGGACCATAAGGAAGGCTGAGCGCCGAAGAATTGATGCTTTTGAACTGTGGTGCTGGAGAAGACTCTTAAGAGTCCCTTGGACTGCAAGGAGGTCAAATCAGTCAATCCTAAAGGAAATCAACCCTGACTGCTCATTGGAAGGACAGATGCTGAAGCTGAAGCTCAAATACTTTGGCCACCTAATGCGAAGAGAGGACTCCCTGGAAAAGACCCTGATGCTGGGAAGGACTGAAGGCAAAAGGAGAAGGGGACGGCAGAGGATGAGATGGTTAGATAGCATCACCGATGTAATGAACATGAATTTGAGTAAACTCCGAGAGACAGTGGAGGACAGGAAGGCCTGGCGTGCTATGGTCCATGAGGTCACGAAGAGTCGGACACGACTAAACGACTGAACAACAACAGCAACAAAATGTGGGGCCCAATCTTGGAAGGAAAGATCAGGCCAGCATCTGGCATGGGCACTTTGCAGCAAGCCAGCTTCCTTCATTGTTTTTTAAATTAAAAAAACCCCACACACCATGAAATAAACCCAAAGTGTAAACACAGGTCTGTCTGCAGTAGTGTTGGTGCCAATGGGTGCAACGGGGGCATGTTAGCGAGAGCTGGAAAGATTGGTGTCTTATTTCCCCTTTTCTCTTAAATTCTTGGATCAGAGGGCAGCCAACTCTCTTGGTGGTCTTCCTTTGGATTTGCACATTGAGTAGGCCAATGTTCCTCAGCTGTGTTGGAACAACTCCCATATCCTTTGGCCAAAGTGAGCTGCCAATTCAAATACAGCTTGAACACAGTGGTGGGCTCCTGGTTGGAAAAAGCTGGGGTAGAAGATCCATGTTCACCTTCCTTCCCTCAACCAAGTATTCTAGCTGATCGGTGAAGAATCTTCTCCTGGTTGACCTGGATGGGCTCCTATGTGGTCATGCTGATGAACAGATTCCGTCCAGCGTATCAGCCAATATGTTTCAGAGAGATTATTCCCCTACAATTTGCCGTTTTTCCAGTTGAAGGCTACTCTTCTGCACTCCAGCCCAAGCACAATCATCTCCCCCCCCCCATGGATCTTGAATTAATTGGATTATTCCCAAAGTCTCTTGCATCCACATTGTATGGACTCTGGAGCGCCTGCATGGAATCAGGCTACGGAGAAAAGGACTCTGTTGGAAAATTAGCATATCTTGCAGCCAAATAAACAAGAACGTCATTATTGCATGCCCTTTGATCCAGAATCACCACAGTATTTTGCTGGACATTTTAGGGGGGAAAAAATAGATAAAACTATTTTGGGCAAAACAATGTTGAGCACTAATTGATTCCCCCTCCTCCTTCCTTCCTCTTCAAAACTCTGAAATAGTCTGTGAGTAGTTTTCTTGAAGGCCATTGATTAGAGGCATTGAAAAACATTCTTTAAAAAACAGGGACAGGAAGGAATTTGATCTTATGAATATAGAATGAAAGGGACCATATTGGGCAGGGCATCCTGTGAAAGGGATTGGGGGGTCTTGGTGGATCAAAGGCTGAAGGAAAGCCAACGGTGTGACACAGCTGCAAAAAAAGCAAATGCAATCCTTGGCTGCATCAACAGGATATCAGGATCAAGAGACATGATAGCTCTGATCGCATCTAGAATATGCATCCAGTTCTGGGCACTGCATGGTAGGAAGGACATTGACAGACTTGGAGAACGTTCATAGGAGAACAATCGAGATAATAAGGGGCCTGGAAGGAGAAAAAAACAAGGACCAATTGGAGTTGGGTATGGTTAGCCTGGAGATGGGTATTATGTCCAATTCTGGGCATCACAGTTCAAAAAGGTGCAGTTTTAGAGGAGGGCAACTAAGATGGTGATAGTCTGGAGGCCAACCTCTAGGAGGAACAGTTAAAGGATCTGGGCATGTTTAGCCTTCAGAAGAGATGACTAAAGGGAGATAGGACAGCAGTCTTCGAATATCTGAAGGGTTGTCCCCAAGAAGAAAAAGTAGTCTTACTACTTACTACGTTGTTCCAGAGAGCAGAACCAGTGGGTTCAAACTTCAAGGAAGATGGTTAGGCTACATACCAGGAGAACTTTATAACTGTCCATGCCATCAGGCAGTGGAACAAGCTACCGCATGAAGAAAGTTGGACTAGATTATCTCCAAGGTGACTTCCAAAGGCGACCTTAGTTGGAAAAAAATAGAAATACAATTAAAAATGAGAAATAGAAATCACCTATATTGTGGTAGACAGGAGGCAAGTTTTAGCGTCTGAGTCTTGAAGTGGTCTCGGCATTCAGAAAGGAAACTGAATAACCCCAGGCTGGGGATAAAACAATCTTAGAGTGTAATTAAGGATAAAATAGTGAATTTGAATAGTAAGCTGTATTGTCCTTTCCCCCTCTGGCCTCCTGCAGCAACATGATGGCTGGGGAGAATGGGAGTTGTAATCCAACGCATCTTCAGTTGGGGAAGCTGAGCTAAGCTTTGACACAACGCTTGTGCTTGTCCGTGATCTGTGCTGTTAATACACCGTCACATCACGGTCCTTCCTACCTGCATCAACTGTACTGGTTGGCCTTATTATCTCGCCTTCTGAAGGCCACAGCGACCATCTTCAGAATCAGCTGTCTCCACTTGGAAGAAAAAATCTCCTGTTGGCCAAGAGCAGCTTCTTCCTGCCAAGACGCAAGGAAGCCCCAGCTGATGGACTTCTTTGACCAAGAGAAGAGATTTGTATTTGCAAGATTATGTTCTATAATCTATTTAAATCTGTGTGCTGGCATTTTATCTTCAGAGGACAGAGTGGAACCTGTCCCCAGTCCCAGAAAGATGGTGCCCGCACCGAGAAGACTCCGCAGAAGATTTTCCAGGCAGGAGAAGAAATGTTTGGAAGAGCAAGGCGCATTGGCCAAGGAGGGATGGTCTTCTGAGAAGAAGCTGCTTTTTCCCCAGCAGAACCCCGCAGATGGCAAACGGGGGCACCACCATACAGGAATCCGTACCCTCAATCAGAAACTACCCCAATTATTTATTTATCCTTTGCACGTCCCCACAAAACTGCTACAGAGTCCATCAGTTTACAGCAACACTCACAAATCTCCTCTGTGTACTATTTAAAAGTGGACACGGGGGGGGCTAGAAACTTGTACTTTCCCCTCCTGGACTGAAAAGAGAGAAAATGGTTGGGTTGACCCATTCAGAGACGTTCAGAAAACAAGCGATGTTTGATTTGTTTGAATCTGTGGGTGCCTGTGTGTGTGTTTCCTGAACCAGCCTTGGTTAGGGTTGGATTTAATGTATAGCTGGTGTTTTGGTAGATGGGTGCGTGGTGTGAACACAGCACGGGTCCATTCAACCACCCAGTGGTGGTGTGTGAATGTGTCCTGGGGTATTCCATCGTGTTGGGTCTGCATTCTTGCTGGGCCACCGAACGGAGAGAGTCAGGGTGAGGCCAGATGAACTTCTATAAAATCCATCCCAAGTCAACAATCCTTGCCAGTCTTTGCAGGGACAAACTGTTGCTTACAAGTAGAAACAGGGTTGAACTGTTGGCTCTTGCGTTTCCAAGGCCCACGTTTGGGAAGATCCGAGGGTGGGTCTTTCTCAGTTAAACCCCTCCCTCTGCATCTGAGCACAGATTTAACACTGCCGGACGCAGTGCTCATGGGTGATGCTTCTGTTTTATCTCCCGCGGGTACCATGGTCAAGGCAAGGGATTATGGGAGCGGTAGTCTAAAACCTCTGGCTGGTATACCTGGTTCCCTTCCCCTCTTTCGCTGACCCTTTCCTCTCTGCAGATTGCTTTTCTAGTATCCCCATTCTGCAGATGGGAAGACTGAGGGGAGGTAGGATCGTCTTCCCCTGAAGTTGTCTAACGAGGTGGTTAGACCAGTGCTGTTTTTCGGACCCGGAGAAGGACAAAGAGGGGTTTAGAACTGGAATTTGCAGATTTGAACTCTTGATTTCTCTCCGCGTGGGCGAAGTCGGACGGTCATCAGGATCGTAGCAGCCACAGCAATGAGAATAATAATAATAATAACAACAACAACAATCCTTTTTAAGGATGTTCCTTCTCTCGGGTGGTGGCGTTGTGGTGGTCAGCTGCAGAAGGGTTAAGCATCGTGTGTGTGTGTGTGTGTGTGTGTGTGTGTGTGTGTGTGTGTAAGGGGGGAGAGGAACTGTGTGCTCACCCCAGCCCGGCTCCCTCCCTCCCTCTCTTTCTTCCTCTTTCTGCAATAAATCCAGCTTAAAGGATGACAACAGAAGAGCCTCGGAAGGATTAAAGAAGTCTGTATAATACAGACGCCAGCGCCAGAAAAAAAATAAAAATAAAGAGGCAAGGACCGAGGGAGGGGGAGGAGGAGGAGGAGGAGTTGTTGAAGGTTGCATCCCAAACTCCAACCTGACTCTTCCATTGGGGGAGAAAGACGAGAACCAAAGACCTGCGTCCGCCGGGTACCACTCGCAGCATCCCTCCGTCTCTCTCTCCCTCCCTCTCAGCTCCTTCTTCCTCAATTCCCCCGTGCTCCTTCAGGCGCCCAGCGATGGATGCTACCGGCCCCCGACGCTTCCGTGCCCCTTCCCTGCCTCTGCTCCCCTCCGGAGCCTCGCGAAATGGGATATCGGGGTCCTTTTGAACCAGATGGCGCTTAGATTCGGAGGGGGAAGCTATCCACGATGAACTGCCTGCTCCCTCTTTGCTTTCTATTCAGCAAACTCCTCGATTATGCTGCCTTGGGTAAGTGGGGAGCACTTGCTGGGGGGGGGGAGGAAGCAAGGGGGCTGCCTCTCCCACCCCACCCCACCCCCGTGGAAGGAGATCGACCTAAATACTCAGCTCGGGGGTACAGGGATATTTGCGGAGTTCCCCGTCAGCCCCCCGGGGGATGGACCTGGGGAGGAAGATTAATGTTTTCCTGAACTCGTGCCAACTTTGGCTCCCCGGGTTTGGCGGTCCGAGTGTGCCAAACCCGTCCTTCCCCTCCCCAGCATCCCTCCCCCTTCCCGGCTGCCGAGAGCGGAGTTAATTTTTTGCCGAAGGAGACGGGGAAGAGAAGGGTGTTACGGGTGCTCCTCCATGCCAGTCCTCTGCCCTGCTTCGGTGCCAAGATCTGCTCTCTGTCTTGGCCTCTGTATTCTCCCAAGGCGGGGAGGATCGCAATAAATAACGGCAGTAATGGTGAAAGCCGCCTTCGTTCGAACTCCCCTCCTCGAGCCACCAGCATTGTGGATCCTGTTTGAGGGGCGGATGGGAGACGGTTCTGGCCAGTTGGCGCAGAAATGAACGGAGGGGGTGGCAGGGTCAGGAGGGGGTGAGTGCAGGGTGTAAACGGCCCCCGAGAGCCGGCATCCGGGTGTGGGTCGATGCGAATGCGTGTCTGTGCAAGTGGGGGGGTGTTCACGGCAGGGATGACTAGCCAGTTGACTAACCCGTGATGCATTTTTTGGGGGGAACATCTCCAGGAGCGTTTCCATGTTCAGATGTACGGCCCCTGTCATCCCCAGTCGGTTTAGCCCAACGCCCTGGAGGGCATCAGAATGGGCAACGGCTTATTAACCAGCCCTTCCTTTCTCCATGGATAACCTGCCTTTGCTTCCCACCGCACCCAAACACCCTTCTTGGCTTCCCAGCTTAGACCCAGCTAACAGAAGCCCCATTAGATCTTCACTACCCCTCCTGGCCTAGGGGTTATCCCAGGTCATATGGCTGATCCTGCGGTTGGCATGTGGGGGTGGCAAGGAGAAAGTTTTTCCAATTTTATTTCTCGGGTTAATGCAACTAATGAAACCAGCCCACCACTTTGTGGCAGGTGCAGAGACACAGGTACACCAAAGGCATGGATACGATGGAGTATTTTAGCCTGGTTCCATCCGAGGTTTGGGGGCCCTTCCTTCCCTCCCCACTGCTGTATTTTTGGGGGGTACAAGCTAGTTATAAATGAGCTCAGAATCGTCCCTAAAGGATGCTCGTTTTCGGTTCTCCAGTCTAACCTGTTGGCTTGGAAGCATTTATCACCCCAAAACATTTCCCTCTGCCTGTCTTTTTAAAAGGAATGCTAATTTTTTAAAGTGAGTTTTGGGGAAAGGGTGGCTTTAAAAATTAACTGGTATAATTTGGAAACGACAAGCAGATGAGGCTTGGTTGCAAACCCTCTTCCTGCGTTGGGAGTGAGGTGTGAGCGAGAAGCTCCCTGTTGCGGTGTTTCCAGCGAAAGGGGCAAAAATTGGGGAGTGATTTTTACTGGGAAGTGCGCTGTGCGACGCCGCTGTGGCGCCATAGTTGCGGGTTTTCTTTTTCAACTGGACCCCGTTCATCGAGGTGAGCTGAAATTTGGGATGTGAAACCTTTGAACTGAGTTGCGGAAAGAGATTTTTCCCAGCTAGGAAACCAGGTTTTTTAAGGGGAGAACAAGAGGTCCGTATTATTTATTGCATGCGATCAAAAAGATTAATGATGACTACATTGTTTTGTTCGATGTTATTTCCAGAGGTTTCATTCTAAAGAAACCTCTTTAGAATGCAGCTTGGCTCGTTTGCTTGAGTTACCTAGACATGTGATCTAGAGCAAGATCCCTTTTTTGCTGGGCTGGTCCCTATTGATTCAGTAGAGGTGGAGGGGCAATCGGAAGTTAGGTGGGTTATCTTCCCCACGATCAACCGAACCCATTTTGAGTTTAGATGCTCTCTCTTTGCAAAAGGTGGGATTCTTTTCTTCCCCACTTTTCCATTCATTTAAAGGACACTTTGCAAAGTTCCCTAAACAGAGGAAGGGCAGCAGGGCAGTTCCGATGGGAAGTTTACTATTCTGTGTTTCAGCAAGGATTTAAAAATGATTTAAAAATGAATGTGGCAATTTGAGTTGGTGGAGATTCCTTCTTTGCCCAGCAGAGGGCGATGCTGGGTACATTTCCCTAGCCATCATAGTTTGTGTGTTGTGAATTTAGCAGACTTTGGTTGAGCAATAAACCCTGGGGGGTTTCAGATAGGAAAGCTGCCCCCATAAGCACAGGACGCCAGCCTTCTCCCTTCGTCTTCATCATCCCCCTCTCTTTCTCTCCCTGCATTTTCTCCTCTGGGCCCTGCATTGTTGTGTGGATGAGAAAGATGCATGCTCAGGTTTGTGGGGGGAAGCTTTAAATAATGGAAACGCCACAGAAGCTGGACTTTCTTTTGAAGCTGCTGGCAGGCAGTAAAAATTTAATGGCCTGGAAACTCTCTGTCTGCCTTCGTGCTTCGCTGCCTGTGGCAGTGGTCTGTCTCATGTCAATATGCAGGGGGTCAAAAAAATGTCTGTAAATCTCCTGGGAACCCAGGAGAATTCCCCAGGCCCTGGGGAAACCCGCATCTGTGTTTGGAATGGCAGAGTTTTATTGGAACCTTTGACTTTGCTGGGTTAACCTCGCTGGGCATGCTTCTAATGCATGTTTACTCAAGAGTAGAGCCTCACCTGGTTCATGGGCTTTTTGACTCTCTGTGAAGGGCAGACAACATGCTTAGCTTGGATTTGTACAATACAGTGAATTGTAAACTAATCAGAAGGAACCTTTTGGGGCAACCGGTTTTGGGCAACGTTTTCCTCCGTTGCCAGGAATGGTGGCTGAGTGTCTTCTTTGCTTGTAGGAAATCACATCCTTGATGTCCTCAATCAGAGTTTGGAAAAAGTTACGTCTGAAGCCCCCAAGAACCCTATCCAAGCTAATATAAAGTCATTTCTTGTACCATTATACTATTTTTGAACCATTATAGTATCAGCTACGTTTGCTTCAGGCTCATTTGTAAAATGGGCCACAGTTTCAGCCTGTTGCTAGAATTATCAAGAGGATAAGGAAAATGCCATATTTCAATAATAATAATAATAATAATAATAATAATAATAATAATAATAATAATAATACCCTTTGCTGCACTTTCTGGCCTGGAATCCAGTCTTGTTTATTCCTGTTGTGCAGTGTTTTCTCAGGGTTGATGGAAATGGCCACTTTTTGTTGGAGTCATCTAGTCCATCCCTTGCGTGGCCATAAACTCTTGTGGCTACATTGTCCCTGACCAAGGCTGTCCAAACTGTTCTTAAATACGTCCAGAAAAGCAGAACTGAGATGCGCTGTTCCCTGCTCAAGCCGTTCTTCCTTCGAGATAGTTTCTAGCCACTAATTTTACTCCTGAAAGACTTGCAAACTTCTGCTCTATTCCACTAACTCTATTCCAGTTTGCTCCTGAGTTCAAACTGGGCGAAGCTCCTCAGAGAACAACGTCTGTACTCGAATGCAAACAGAGAAACCAATCCTATTGATTCGGATTAAAATCCAACCAGGATTACGTGTGAAGGTCCACAGGAGACCTCATTTTCCTCAAAATGGCCGGGTCCAGCAAAGTAATACTGTATTATTGTTTTGCTGGGATAAGCAAAGACTTTTGCCCGAGCCTTTGGCTGTTTGCTTTTAATGCTATGATTGGATGTGAGACAACAAACACAGGGCGTTCAGACGGCAGAAACGTTGCAATGCGTGTTGGGGATTATCAATGCTGGCTAAACGGTGGATTGTTCCCTGACCATGGGGAATGTGGCTTCTCCTCTCCAGACTCCAGCCTTTTTCCTTCTGCTCCATCTGGATTCTGAGTGGCTTTTCTTTAAGGCACAGACGTCCCCTCCTCATCGCGTGAGACGTGGGCCAGGTGGGCAAAGGGAACGTGAGAAGGCAAAGTCAGGTTTTGGATAGGCAGGCAACGGATCTACGGTAAGAAAGAGCAGGCTTTGATGGGGAAACACAACAGCGTCCCTTACTCCTGGCTGGATCTCCTAAAAAGTTACGTTCTCCCTAAAGGGTGTCGACGTAACAGCTCCGGATCACATATTCTGGGACGAGGGACCGAGAGATTCCGTTTTATTACTTCTAAACCGACAGAAGGTTGAAAAGGGACAGCCTCTCTGAAAACGGTACAGATCGGGACCAAATTTGCAGCGAAGGAGGGAAGAAGCGAAAGGAAGTCTGTAGCTTGAATCATGTCAACTGGATTTCTATTTTCTCAGTGGAAACGTTTCGCTCCTTATCCAAGGAGCTTCTTCAGTCTGAGCAAAGTTGGTAAGGGAATCCTTAAATATGTTTCTAGGGTGGCTGTGTGACCTTACACCTGGGGCTAGGTCATGGTTATTTTGAGATGTTATTTCTAAGTCCCTTTATCATCTAAAGGAGGATCGTTAAGATCACCATGCTCAGACTGAAGAAGCTCCTTGGATAAGGAGCGAAACGTTCCACTGAGAAAATAGAAATCCAGTTGACATGATTCAAGCTACAGACAATTCCACCTGGATGACTGAGAACCTTCATAGACATAAGCGAAAGGAAGGTTGAGTGTGCAAACGGGCTGGGTCCAGGTGGGGGCTGCAGAGGAAAAAAGTCCAGAAGAAATCCCCCAGGATGTCTCTTTGTGAGGGGCAACTGGGCAGTGGTTCGAGATGCTGCCAACGGTGCCTTGCTAAGCCTCTTCCCTCCATCATTCGAGCTGCTCTTAAGGACTTGGAGAGCATTGGCAGAGCTGTGCATCGCCGGGACTCCCTTCCCGGCTTCCTTGGGCTGCCATCTTCTCCTTGGCTTGCAGAATCCCCCACCCTCGAGGGATTCCTGTGCTTTGTAGCTTTGGGATAGTTTTGTACGCTTTGGGGTGAGGGTGCCGCCTCCAAAAATCCATGTTCTTCAAATGTTTGGGCGGGATGGAAGCCGATCTGGGGCACCTTCCAGGAGAGGCTGTGCCTGAAGCTCGTGTTTTTAGTGGTTCTGGTACCACCACCCCTTAGTCTCTGTGCCGTGACTCCTGCGAAGCTGGCGGTGCTGCAGCTGCTTCGGAGAAGAAAGAGGAAGGGTTACGGAGGATAGGGTGCCCTGATCTGCCTTGCAGGAGCTGGTGGATGTCCATAATTTATTGCCCGGTGGGTTCAAGTGCTCCTTGGTTTGCAGCGAGAATTTTGCTCGGCTGTCGGAAAGGAAAACCGTGCGGATGGTCCCTTCCTGCAACAACCTGTGGTTCTCCAGGTGCTCTAATCCCATCTGCCCCAGCTGGCCAGCAGCAAGGGATCATGGGACTTGGAGTTCGAAATCTCTAGAGGACAACTTATTGCTTACTGCGTTGAGAAGCTTCTTTCTGAGATGTTCCCCAACCTGAGACTTTCTGCCTGCAAGGGGCCAGCGAGGCCCCACCGCTCCCCCTCAGCAAACGAAGCAAGTTTCTAGTCCTCGGGGGATTTTGAGGAGTTACGGCAAGCTGTAAATGTCAGCTGGCATTTTCTCCATGTCAGTATCGGCGATGCTCTCCCGCCCGCCAAAGGACAGAGCTGCAGTCTGCGAGGTCCAGATTTCTTTTTTTGTGACTTCTTCCAGCCAGCTGTTTCCTCTCGACTTCTCAATTACACAGACGTGATGGAGGAGGCGGGAAAGACAGAATGGAGATATGAAACCTCTTCATTTAGAGGCATGCTACCCCATTCCTGCATTGCCCTGCCTGGAGGCACCCTTAATTTTTATGGAAACCCCTTTTTCTTACCCAAAAGCCTCCCCTTGCAGATCTCTTCCAGCCACAGGTTGCAAGAGGATTCCCTGTGGTGTCAGCGATCCCCACCCTCCTTTTAAAGGGTCCTGCTTTGCAATCCGGTTCCCTGGGATCATACTGGCAGGGGGAGACTGCCTTGGATTTCGGTCCGTCCCCCCCCCCCCCCCCCCCCCCCCACCATTCTGTGCACACCCTTTTGCAGAGTCTGAATCACTCATTTTATTTTCTGTTTCTCATTTCCTCCTCTGGCCTGCGTTTCATTAATGCACAGGAAGAATTATAATCATCTACCCTCCATTTATACCTCAACTGCTCCATTTCCCCCCCCCCCCCAAGTTATGCTGTTTGCTCTATTAGAACCGTGCATCGTTTGTTGCATCCTGTAAATGCCATGTTGGGGGGGGATGATGGGAGCTGGGGTCCAACCCGTAAGGGACGTTGCAGCCCGCAGTTGCACAGGAGAGGTTGGGAAACTCCTTGGACTCCGCAGTCTGATGAAGCTTTAATTTGATCCCCTACGAATTCTGCCGGGAGATGCGTAAGGGGTGATATTTCACTCTCTAAAAACTCCAAGGATGACCGGCTGGTGATGCAAGTTCGGCGTGGAGAAAGCCAATAGGCCAAACCGGCTTCATTTCCTCCTCTCTGCTTCTCCAACTCCTTTGGGGCTCAGAAATCATTTCACGTGGCAAGATTGCATCTTCTCACTCCTTGGAGCTCCCCTTTCTTTATCTCCTGGCAGAGTTTCCTTGTATGTGAGACGGACTTTTCATTATTTTTTTCTAAGACCAGGGATGGTGTTATCTATCTCTTCGGCTTTATCTTTCCTTCCTCTTCTTCAGCAGCCTTCCCGAAATAAACCCTCGGCGATAGGCTAGGTTTTTCTGTTGAACAGCCAGAGATTGTAATGTTAACAGCGTCCTCGACGTGAGGTGGATGCTTCTGGCTTGCTTCTAGGAAAACTGCTGTGGTGTAGCGACCAGGAAGTGGCATCTAACCTAGGTTTGAATGACCCAGTTTGGCCAGTGGATCCCCCAAGATGACCTTGATTCAAACGGTGTTTCTCAGAATGGACTACCTCATGGGGTTGTTGTGAGGCTAAAAGAAAGGGAGGGGACCCGTGCATGCCTCAGATGTTAGTTGACACCTAGCCCTTATTTACAGGTAGTCCTCGACTTATGACCACAGTCGGGACTGGAACTTCTGTCCCTAAGCAATGTAGGTGTTAAATGAGTCATGCCCGATTTTACAACCTTTTTTGCCATGGTCGTTAAGTGAGTCACTGTGGTCGTTAAGCGAATCCGGCTTCCCCCATTGACTTTGCTTGTTGGAAGCCGGCTTGTTGGAAGGTTGCAAATGGCGATCATGTGACCCCAGGACATTGCAACCATCGTAAATACATGCCGGTTGCCAAGAACCTGAATTTTGATCATGCAACTGCAGGGACGCTGCGACGGTCATACAGTAAGTGCGAGGACCTGTTGTAAGTCACTTTCCAGTGCCATCTTAACTTCGAACGGTCGCTAAATGAATGGTCGTAAGTTGAAGACTTACTTGTATATATTTAAATTTGAGGTGCTTTTAGGCTGCTTCAGGCACAGCGTGATGTTAGATGAGCCTACCTGGAAATGCACCATTTTGGTGGTTACGGGGGACTTCTGAACAGCCAAGGAAGCCTCGTTCTCTCAAGCCACGGAAAGGAGGGACTGATGTGGCCAGATGTCTTCTCCATCTTCTCCCTGGCTGGAAGTTGTCCCACATCCTCCCCTTTGCGCCGGTGGGGGAGAAGAGGACAATTTGCCCAGGTGTGGGACAGCAGGGGCACCCCGCTTGGATGGTCCACATGTTTCCAACATCCACGAAGTGGCTGTCCGCATGCATCAGTGGAAGGGGGTTCTTTGATAAGACAGCCCCTCTCCCCATTTCGGACGACAGCCCTGGATTCTACCATCGGAATGGGCAAAGGTGCCGATTCCAATTAACGCTTCTGTGAAGATGCGGCCGTTTCAAAGGGAAGCGATTCTCTGCCAAGGAAGAGAAGATCCGGCCAACTCATCAGCCCACATGCAAGGCCAGGCCGTGGATGTCACATTCTTTGGGGGGGGTGGTGGAAACACCTCCCTCCCCTCTCTTTCCACTTCAAGATTGCTTCAGGGACCGCCGGATTTGAGCATGGTTTTTTTGGGACGCTCCGAATGCGCCTTATCGCTCAGCTTTGCAGAACAGACTTCCTTGTGAGCCTTGCCAACCTTTTTTTTAAAGGACAGCTTGTATTTTTAATCAGCACGAAAAGGAGGCATTAACGCTCGCAGAATGAGAGTCTTGCAAAAGGGGGCCTGAAGGGAGAAAAGAAAAGGAATTTCAGAGGAAGAGGAAGAATGAATGGCGTTTGGCTTGCTTTGACCGAAATAAACCTCCTTCTGCACCCTTCTTCGTCTCTTCTCTGTGGCCTGGGATTCATTTTCCTGCCAGGGGTGACCCAAAAGCACTGGAAGGACTCCAGGCCAAGAATGAAAGAAATAGTCTCAGTGATGATCCCCAGGTACTGCTAATCCGAGGTAGACTGCCTTGGAGCAGGGAGGTTCCAATGTGACGTTCGTCTCAACTGGACCTACCTTACAGGGTTGCTGTGGTGGAGATAAAATTGGGGCAAGGAGTTTTCTGGAGCCCCTGGAGGAAAGGCAGGATGGAAACCGAATCCACAAACAAATAACAAGAAATGGTTCCCACCTAAAATTATATCACAAGCTTCTCCCTCAGATCATCTTCTTACTATTTGCAACGCCGCCTTTTTAGCTGTGCTGGCGGCAACCTGCTCTTTTCCTCTTCTGCTGGTGATTTAAAACTCCCCATCAGGGAAATATGATCACGCTATGAATATCTGGCTGGAGATGGTGTTGGTTTTCTCGTTCGGTTGAACAAGACGTGGCTGTGGGCTGTCCGCTGTGTTGAATGTGATAGAGTAGAGGGAGTAAAAGTCCACCTGAGGGCATTTTTGCTCTTGCAGTTAGAAAGCAAAATTTCTCAAACCTGTAGCACGTTGATTGCACAAGCGGACGTTCCCAATTAGAGCCTCAGTCAAGGGAGAGATATAAATAGTTTTTCCTTGGAACGGAAGGGAACAAAAGGTCCAAGCAGAAATGCATGGGTCTCTTCTTTGAGAAGGCGTTGAAAATGTGGACTTGCTGTTTGGCTTTGTTGGAAGAGAAGCTTTCAGATGACTTCCTCTGAAGACCTAGAGATGCTTCCAAGATGATGCGTTGGGAGCTCTTGCGTTTTTCTGGAATAGCCAAGGTGCTAGATGACTCTTACTTGTCTGTCTCAAGTGTGGACTTGTGGAGGGGACCAAGAGTCAATGGTAATGCATCTCTGCACCATTCTCCTGTGGTGGCGTGGGGGCTCAGCGGGTAAGACGCCAGGCTTGTTGATCGGAAGATCGATCGCAAGTTCGGAGGTTCGAATCCCTAGCCCTGCGTGCGGAGTGAGCTCCCGCACTAGCTCCAGCTCTTGCCAACCTAGCAATTCGAAAGCATGCAAATGCAAGTAGATAAATAGGTACCTCTCTCTGTGTTGCGTTATATTAGGGATCATGCTATCCCTTGTATGCCTTCTCATCTCAGAAATTAAGAAAGGTGCTTCTGATTCCCAGCAGCTGCATTGCTAGAATTCTATGGGGTTGGAGAAGATTTAGGAAGCCATAAAAACGTGGCTGGTGGACTGGCCCGGCGTGGTCTAAGGCCGCCACCTATATTTCCATGGAGCTGCTCATGTGGAAGCATACCCCAGGGCGCAGTGTGCTCTTTTAGGAATTCCGTCCCCTGAATGTTGTTGTTTGGCTGAATCTGTCTTTGGTGGGGAGCATTCCAGGCCCTGCTTGGGGGTCCACCCAAGATGGCACCCCCTGGACAGAGAAGAGCTTCTGAGGAACCAGTTCATGGCTCCGCGCTTGCGGTTCTGTTCTTGGGTGAGAAAGTGAAAATGCAGAGATGTTTGCATGTGAAAAGGTGTCGGCTGCCACCGAGCTAAGCAGCCTTGCGAACTTAGCACAGATCGGGCTGCACGCAGAGGCAGGTTCTTTCATTCCTGTGGCCGCAACATCTGGAGGAAACACTGGGGGGGGGGGATGTGGATGGTGTCTTTGCCAAATCATCCGCTGCCTGGAGGCTGGGGGGGACCCTCCTCGGCCAAAGAGGCAGGGATGACACTTGGAGGTCTTGTGAAAGCCCTGTGTGCCTGCGTGTCTGTGCACAGGATGCATTCTTCAGTGTAAGTTTCCTTGCAGCTTATTGTTTTAGGCTGCAGATTAATGAAGATTTAATTGATCAATCCATCAACCAGTCAGGTAATTAATAGGTTTGAAAATGAGCCGGTTTGGGGCGGGGATATTTTTTTTTGCATATTCTTGCTGAATGTTTTGAATACACTCAGCCAGCCACTGTTTTACCTTGAAGGGTGAGAGGGATGGGTCAGACTACATCTCCCATTATCCTCTAGCCAACATCCCCCTTGGAAATGGCCAGACCGGTACTGTGATATACAGGCAGTCCTTGTTTAGTGACCACAATTGGTTGCTAGGCGAAACTGACTGTGCCTATCAGCTTTCCCTTGCTTTACAGACCTGCGAAGGTCATAAATGTGAGGACTGGTCGCAAAGTTACTTTTTCATCACCGTCGTAACTGCGAACAGTCGCTAAACGAGGCAGTCGCTGAGTGAGGTCTCCCTGTATTTGAAGGGCATTTGTTCGGAAAAATCTGAGCTATGCTTTTAAAAGGGAGCCTTTATAAAAAGTCCATGTAATAACTTGTTTGCATTGCTTCAGCATTTCTCCTAAGTAGGAACTTTTGTATATAATTTCATCTAATACACATGAGGTTCCATAAAGCCACATCTCCAAAATTTGGGTGAGTGCACATTTTTGGTTCGCACACTGGCTCGAAAGGCACAACATGAGAACAAACCTCGATGGATCCCCCCCTTTCTTGTGATTCTGTGTTTATCAAGTTCTTGGTTTCAAGGCAGACAGAGAGAAAGAAAAAAAGGATTTAATTTGAGCTTGAATGTTTATGTGATTTCTGCTGGTTATTTTTACCTAGCTTTTAAGTTCCATCTTTAAGGAGAGTTGTAGAGTTGTATCAATGTTGGCCTTAACGCTGGGCAGGTAAATTCGGGCACTGTTGGCTTTTGGGGGGGGGGGGGCGTGTTTGACTATACAAGGCGCCGGTTATGCATTCTCTGTATTTTTACTTTGCGTGTTCCTGTGTGGTTGATAGAAGCTGCCCTGGAAATTCTGGCTGGAAAGGTGGCCTAGATGTAATAAATAAATAAGCAAATGTGTTGAACCAGACGGGGGTATTCTGTCTCCTGTGAAGACCCCAAAGGGTTTTGCAGCATTGCAGAAAAAGAGGAGGGGGGGTCCTTTCGCCTCTTCGCTCCCCAGCAGGAGACTTGGTTGGTGTGCGCTCGGAAACATGGATTTCAGATTTATGGAGGGGCATGTCAGCCCTGGCAGATCACAGCTCTGGTGGCAGGAAAGTTTATTTCTTTCCTTCTCCTTTGCCGCTGCCGCCCCCCCCATCTCTTCTCCCGCTCACTAGAAAGCTTCCCACAGAGGGAAAAATAACCAGACTCTTTAAACATTTAAAGGGCTTACTTAAACAATGCTCTGTCTGTCTCGGAAATAAATAAGAGCGGGAAGCATATTTAATGGTAATATTTATCTCATTGTGTGGGACACAGCAGATGTGGAGGGATTTCAGACATTGGGGCATTAATTGCTTGCTCTGTTCTGGTTGCATTTGTCATTAAACTCCAGCGTTGCACATGGGAAGGGAGGATGTTAGTAAAAGAGTAACGTATACGGGTAGTCCTCACTTAATGACTATTTAGTGATGGTTCAGACCTACGATGGTGCTGAAAAAAACGACTTACAACTGGTGCTCACACTTAACAACCGTCGCAGTGTCCCCACAGTCACGTGATCACGATTTGGGCACTTGGCAACCAATTTGCATTTATGACTGTCGCAGCATCCCGTGGTCACGTGATGGCCATTTTCTGCCTTCCCGGCCAGCTTCTGGCAAGCAAAATCAATGGGGAACCATGTGATTCACTTAACGACCATGTGGTTTGTTTAATGACCGCTGCAAAAAAGGTAAAATTGGGTCATTCGCTTAATGACTGCTTCACTTAGCAATCAAAATGCCGGTCTCAATTGTGGTCGTTAAGCGAGGACGGCCTGTAGCTGGGGATCTCCTCAAATCAGGGAGTTTATATTCCTCAGCTTCATTGCAGGACACGGAGTTTAACCTACCATCATGAAAATATCTTCCTTTCTTGGTTAACAAAGCAAAAAAGCAAGCTTCTAGTCCTTAAGCAGAATGCAGATGTGTTGTGGGAGACTGGCACGCTTTAGCATAGATTTTTTTTGCACGACAAGTGTCACCTGTTCCAAAGGTTTTAAGGTGCCCTTCCTTCTTTGGCCCGAAAACATGTAGGAGAAGTCCTAATTCTTTGCGAGAGGACCAGTTGTGTCTCTGCAGGAGTTTGCGCCTGGCCGTGGGTCATTCAGAGTTGCAACAGGCTCCCTCTTCTGAGGCGGGTTAACTCTGCTGGGAGATGTGCGGGGGTGGGGGTATGAATGATGCTTGTTCAACAAACAACCTTTTTCATCTCTCCCAGACAAACTGCCAAGTGCATTACTGAGCTGTTACTATTATCCATCCTCCTGGGAGTCCTGAATTAAAGGAAATATTTTACGATTCCATGCTTCGTTATGTTTTATTAAAAGCAGTGTGTCAGCTTTCCTTCCCACATTCATCATATAGGCCGTCTCCCTCTCCCTGGGCTGTTTTTAAAGGGATGGCTGGTTGCCTGGACTGGCTTGGAAGCTCCAGATCTTATGATTTGTCAGCCATATTCTTTGTATTATTATCATCATCATCATCATCATCATCATCATCATCATTATTATTATTATTATTATTATTATTATTATTATTATTATTCAACCGCGACAAGGACATTAAAAATAGCAGCATCTGAGCATGTATTGTCTTAGTTCAGGGGTGGGGAACCTTTTTTCTGACAAGGGCCATTTTGATATTTATAATATCATTTGCAGACCGGGGGCGGGGTTTGCGGGCAGGAGCCAGTTGCGCGCACTGGAGGATGGGGTTTGCGGGTGGGAGCCAATCGTGCACACTGGGGGGTGGGGTTTGTGGGCGCCTGCGGTTGCCTTGGCAGGGCCAGACCAAATGATTTCGCGGGCCTTATATGGCCTACGGGCCGGACGTTCCCCACCCCTGTCTTAGTTGCTGAATGATTAGGGTTAGGGTTGGGGGGGGGGTACTTCGGGATGATATACAACCTCCATTTTATTTCAGTGCTGGTGGCTGTGGATGAGAGATCCCCCCTCCCCAATTTCATGAAACTTGACTTTGCTGCATTTTACGGATAGGCCCCACCATGTTTTATCCACACCAGAACTGTGCAAGGAAGCTTAGACTGTTCATGGCGAGCCACAAGATGCTTTCGCACGACATCCTCAGATTGGCTCACTTTTGCTAGGATTAATTAGTGCCTTTGAGGGCCCGGCATGGGTTCCTTTATAGAGCAAAGCAAGAAAATGTTCCCCGAAACCAGGAGGTTGGGCTGGGTAAGCCAAATAGCTTTTATGATTAGGAGTGGAACCTCCCTGTGCAGAGGAAGTCTACCTCTGAATACAAGGCAAGGGACGGAGAATAGGTATGGGGTCTTGCTTGTGGGCCACGCGGTTGCGATTTTTCGCCCTTCTCTTTTTTTGAACCCCGGTGTGAAATTTGCTAGTTAGAAGGATAACCATGTTCTGATGCCGAAATGAATGAATTCATGCAACGCAGAGCAAATCACATTACTGGAAAAAAATAATAATAATAAGATGCTGTATTAGATTAAATTCTGCAGCCTCCCATGAAAAGCCCTGATTTGCTCATTTCTGCCACGAGGGTATCCTTCATGTACAGGACGTAGAGTTTGCATATAATTGGCAAAGACGGGCCGAAGAGTTCCCGATGAATATTTGATCAGCTTGCAGACCGGGGTGAAAACAGGAGATCTCTGGGCCTTTGTTCGCTTTATTCCTCACCAGCTTGCGGAGGATTAAGGTGGCAGGGCCCGCTTTCTCCTCCTGATTCTGGAAGGGGTGGCAAAGCAGCCTTCTGGGTCTGGCGCTGCAAGAGAGCGGTTTTAATCTTATTAGCCGGCCCAGCATTATGGAAAAGCAAATGAATATTAATTGCAAGGTTCAAATCCGTTTCAGGTGGAGGGATGCAGAGGTGCTTCGGCATCGCAAGCGTGCATTGTAGTTTAATTCCAACCAGGTGATTGTTGGAGGGAAGGACATCCTGCCAACGCAAGGTGGGAATGGGGCTGTGTCGAAGTGGGACAGGTGTGCGTTGAACTTGTTGGGGCAAGATTTCCACTTCAGATCCTCTGGGTGTGTTGGGCTAAACCCTGCTGGTATAGCCATGGATGGGATTTGTAATCCAGCCCAGACTCTTAGTCTTCAAGATTTCTTGGGACTTGGGAGGTGAATGCTTTACAGGTAGTCCTCACTTAACAACCATTCGTTTAGCGATGGTTCGGATTTATGACGATGCTGAAAAAACCGACTTATGACCGGTCCTCACACTTAAAACCGTCGCAGCGTCTCCGCAGTTATGTGATCACGATTTGGGCGCTTGGCAACCAGTTCGCATTTATGACCGTTGCAGCATCACATGATCACCATTTTCGACCTTCCCAGCTGGCTTCTGGCAATCTCCCCTCCGGAATGGGGGGAGATGGGCGGTGATATAAGTTGGAAATATAAATATAAATAAATAAATCAATGGGGAGCCATGTGATTCGCTTAACAGCCACTTGGTTTGCTTAACGCCTGCGGTGATTCGCTTAATGATCACCACAAAAAGGTCATAAAAGCGGGTCGAATTCGCTTAATGACCGCTTCGCTTAGCAACCAAAATTCCAATCCGAATTGTGGTCATTAAGCAAGGACTCCCTGTAAATAAATACATTTTTTAGGGCTTGCCTTTCATGATTGAGGGGATGTTAATGCTAATCACCAGCAGCAATCCAAAAATATGGGGAGCAGGGGTGGAATAGAGCAGTTCGGGCTGGTGAGCTTTTCAGATGCATGTCGGAGACCATTGTAGGATGGGTGTTGAGTTCTGTTTTTTTCCTCTCGCGTTCTGGAACACCCCAGAAATTAAAAATGGAATCCTCTACAATGAATGCCCTTTTCTTGAGCTGCAGCGTTTTCCTCCTTTCTACAAGTCAGATCGATCCATTTGGGGATAACACGGTGAACCTTTGCCATCGGGGTCTCAGGTAGAAAAATGTTTTGATTCCCCACCCCAAGGACCTGTGATCCTTTTAGCAGTCTGCAATTGGGGGCGGGGGGCGGGGGGAGAGTTAAAAAAAAAATCCCTCCAACTTAGCCAGGCAATTATGTGCAAAGTAAGTGGGCTGAGCAAAAGAGGAGGAGCTTGTTTTGAGGGACGTGAAGCGCCTGGAAAAAATGACGTGGCGCGGGAGAAGAAGGGTGATTTTTTCCCTCATATTTTATGCGGGCTCAGAAAAGAATAAACTGCCTGAATTTTGTCTTGGGCAAGCTCTTAGAGAACTGACACCCCCCCAAATATATCCATGCAAGCAGGTACGTCTGAGGAACATTTATAGATAATGGAGGATATTAAGTAGAAGTGTGTATGTAACAGCGTGTTGAAATGTTGGTTTTAATGAGGCCTTTCTGAGTCTTTCTCTCCTTTGTTTTGATTAATCCACCATTAATGGTGTAGATTTTCTTCCAAGAAGTTGGTTGGTTTGGTTTGAAGGAAGGAAGGAAGTAGGGCAGTCTTTTCTGCCGGATGGATGCGAAGGCCAGACATTAAAGAGAAGGGTATCAGAGAGAGAGAGAGAGAGAGAAAAGAAAGATCGATATTTCCAAATGAGATGGATCCCATAAAAACACTGCAGTAATTGGATTTCCTAAAAATTCATCAGCTGGAGCAACCGCCCATCCGTTTCCAACATGGTCTTCTTTCTCTCCCTGTCGATTTTATGTTCTTGAGTAGGAGACAGGGAGCAGAAGACGTGGTCGGAGTCCTTTGAAAAGAAAAGGAAAATAGCCCTGTGATTACATGAAGAAGCAGTCGTTGAATCAGCGGAAAGTGGAGGAGCTGAATGTGGCTGAAGACCTGTTCCCATCTGCACTGAAGATGTTCCCTAGTTGGGTACGAAACATCTGCAAGAAAACCACCAAGCTCAGAGAACACCAAGGACTCCATTGTTCTCATCACCCTGGAACACTGGCTGTGTGATCTCGCAACGTAAGTCAAGGAGGAGGGTCAACATACAACCCCGCTGCTGTAGGCACAACTCACAAACGTTGGGCATCACATATTGTGACTCCATTGGCCAGCCAGCCAGCTGATGGATTGGTGTTGGGCAGGTCAGATGTCCATACGGTAATGTGGATTGAGGAAGATGACTTTTGTGATTCTGAAACCCAACGGAGGAGAACTTTGGGAAAGGCTATGAAGGCCGATATGGTAGTAGAACTCGGTTATGGGAAGGTGTAGGATGGATGTCAGTGTGGTTGGTTTAGAAGGGAATTGGACATGTTCCAGCTGTTGAGATACCAGGAGTGCCAGTTCAGTATCCAAAGTAATATTTTGGGGAAACTGAGGGTCTCTTCCATATTTTGCTAACGAGAGTTGACCACAAAGAGGATGAAAGTTGGACTAGATTGCCCTTTCCCTTCCTCCTCCTCCTAATCCAGGATCTTCCTCCTGATATTTTAGGTTCCCTCAACGGTGCAGAAAGACAATATCCATCCTCAGTTGCCTTTCTAGGACATCCACCCCCTAAACCCAGCTCTCTTTCCATCACAAACCACAGTGCCTCCTTTTTTAAACCTAGAAAGCTTTTCGTTCTTCTTCCTGAACATGTGTTGCTGCATTTTTAGCGGAAGACAGCCCATCTTTGGCTCTCTCTGAGAAGTTCTAAATATTCTCGCCATTTCCAGATTTGGCTCCTTCGTGTGCATACCGCCGATGCCAAAATATGCAGGCTAAGGAAACTGGAAGTGGTCTCTTGACGCTGTATTCATTCCTAAAACCAGCAGGATACTCAGGATGGGCCAGGCCTTCTACCGTGCATTTTTGCAATGGGTGCTTTATCCTTCCGCAGGGAGAAATCTCTCCTGTTATATAATATGCTGTAGATTGCTGCATATGCAATCTCAAGCTGTGGAGTCCGAGCTTCGCAAAGGAATTGCAAGGGGTTCTTGAAATATGGCAGAGGAGGAGATGAGAACATGCATTTCATTCCGTTTGGTGTCCCCTGAAGTTTAGGCTGACGGGCTGAGTTCACGGGCTGTGCTAGGAGAAAGACTAACACAAGTGATCAGGTTTAGCTCATCGGTCTGCAATGGCCAGGCAGGTCACTGACCTGCTTTCGGTGTTGTGTGAATGTAGCCCTCACGTTTTGCGAGACAGCTTTCCTCCCACTGTGATCACCAAATGTTTTGGAGAACAACTCATCTCAAGCCAGTGGCTGTCAATTAGTACATCAGGAGGCATTTCCCTGCATATGGTAACCTAGCAGATCATGGAAGAACTTACCTGGACACAATAACTCCTTGTGTTTGGAAATCTATGTGGTTGTCTGATAGCTGGAGATAGAGCAGGAAAAGACTTCCATCCAGTGTCCTGAGAAGGAGATTTTAATAGGACTTTTAACAACGTGTTCTTATGCACGTAGGAAGTTCTTCAACTTAGTGGTAGAGAACATGGATTGAATGCAGAAGACCCAAGGTTTAATCTTTGGTGCTTTGGAAGGAAAAAAAAACTCTGAAATCCTGGAGAACGTCAACAAAGCTGTGGTAGGTGGACCAAGGTGGTCTGATTTGCTAGAAAGCAAGCCATGTGTGTATTGGAAATCATGGCTCCTTGGGTTTCTCATGGACTCATTGCCACCTGAGCCAAAGGAAGCGCCTCCTTCTCCATCTCCTCCTCCATCTCCTCCTCCTCCTCCTCCATCTTTTCCTTCTGCTTCTGTAAGGAGGAGAGCTCACCAGTACATTTGCAAAGGAAAGGCCTCGATTCTGAAAGGTTCTTCTTGGGCACGTCGATTTGTTTTTTCCCCCGTGGCTCACAACGCAGGTGACTCTAGAATTCTTCTTTCCATGTGGTGAAACAGCCTGCACCGTCCCCGCCCGGGAGACGGCGTCTTAATTTCTGCAGATTGTAGAACTGGGGTGTTTATATAATTATCAGGAATGAACTACATGTGTTCAGGGAAGGGAAGGGAAGGGGGTATCCAGATGAACAGCCTGGGCGTAGGTTAGTAATCAGAGAGCTGCGAGCAATTTAAACCTCTTGATTAAATCTACCAGGGTGTGTGTCTGCGTGTGTGCGTGCCATAGTTTCAGTGGCAGAGGTGGTGATCACAGGCAAAAAGGAGGTTGGGAGCTAAGACGGGCTCTTTTTGATTGAAATGGTTTTGGGAACGAGACCCAAATTCACAACTCTTCTATTGTCCTGAACCTCCCGAAAGACACAGTAGGACCTAGGAGACTACATTGCCCACAATGCCCCACACTGATGATACAGAGGGACTGTGGATAAACCTTGCATTTTCTCCAAGGAAAAGACATGGGCACCGACCTCTGTGGGCACTGCCATGTGCTCACCTGGAGCTCGATTCCATACCCCTCTTTCACACAAGTTTGCACAGTGCCTAATGTGGAGGACACCCAATCGCTGGGGGCGAATCTGGCTGGGGGTTGCCTGTCCTGGCAAATCACGAAGCTGGTGAGAGATGGTGGAACCCAAAATAGTTATTCACTGCTGTTTGCACAATCCTAGAATGCAGGGCAGTTCTGTGATAAAACTCGATGGTTGGAGACGTGGGACAGTCCGAAGCAGATCCTCCTTGGCGCGGGGCATGGCTACTTCGATGAGGTTTGGGGTGGACCCACCCAGTGGGCAGTTGGAATAGAGATTAGTTGATTTCCTGCAGGGTGTGTTACCAAGAGAGGCCGGTTTTTGTCTGGACGTGGTTCATCTCCAAATATGGGAAGCCAAGCGAGAGGAAAGATGCTTCTCCTTGCACGCTGCCCAGGCACATGGCCATTTTCTGAGCTCGATGGCCTTTACCCTCATCCGGCACAGCTGCCCCTCGGTTAGTTGGCACATGGCTTGTTTTATAGGCAGCAGGGCCCGATTTGCATATACTGTATGTAAATAGGAGGCTTGCTGTTTTTAGGAGACGGGCACTTTGGGTACCTTTGTTTGACCCGTAGGCACGTCTGGCTTTGGAGCAGATGGCTGGTACGCAGGTGGGAAGGGCGGGCGGGAGGGCGGGCGGGCTCGGGGCCTCCTGCAGCCCATATGGCTTCAGCCAACCTGGCGCCTTGAATTAAGGGTCTTTTCATGGACCGGAAACCACAGGAGCTGGACGCTGCCCATCTTGGCCACTGGCACGGCATGATCAGCGGGAGAGGCCCATCCAGGAGCGCAGCCACGCGCCATAAGCCGATTTGCTGTTTTCCAATTCTGCCACAACAGTTGGGGAAGATAATCCTGAACGTATCATGCGCTGCTTTACTTCAACGGCAGCCGTTCTGGGTTAGCAAACCTTCTGTGCCCCACTTCTGCTAGGGGGGCACATTCGAACCAGCCTGGTGGGAAGAGAACTGGGTTTTGGAAGCAGGGAAGCCATGTTTTCTGGTATACGTCCCCTGTTTGTGGAGGTTCTTCTTTCTAGCCATAATTCGTAGTTCATTCATGGTCTGATCTTGCACTGAGTTTCTGGTATACTCCCCCTGTACATGGAGGTTTTGCTCTCTGACCATAATTTATAGCCTTTGGGAACCTCTCTCCTGTAAATTATCTAAATTTCTCCAGTTGACCCAGGCCACAGCTGGGAGTTTTATCTGCTGAAAAGCCTGACATTTTTTTAGCAAGCAAAACTAACAGCCGAAAGCAAACAGACCTCTCTCTCTCTCTCTCTTTTTTTTTTTAATTTTTAATGTTCCTGTTTCTATTTTCTCGTACCCCCGAGAGACCCCCATCCGAAGGAACAGCAAAAGGCTTTTGCCATGATTTAGCAGAGCTCCCCTCGGCTTGGAAGGGAGAATTTATAAATAAAACTTGGGTCTAAGAGCAGCAAATGCTGCTAAAACATTATCCGCGTCTGCGTGGTGGCAAGAGATAAATATTAAATCTATAATTTATGGAGATGGCTTCCCGGCTTAGAGGGAGGAGGCCAGTATGGCTAATAAAAGGCTGTAGATCAAGAGGGCCCATCGCCGTGGCTGATGCATGGACGCGCTGCCTCGTGGTGCCTGGAAACCTTCCTTTCCCTGTTCCTCCCCCAGGGCCTCGTTCACACAACCGGGTTGGAGGGAGACCCCCTGCTCCGCATTTGCACAGCACTTGGGACCATTTGCTCTGTTTTGATGTCGTGGGGATGCTGTTCCTGGCCCTGATTAGATTCGTAGATTCCTTCCTGCTTTGGGTAGGTTATCAGCACCCTTACGATGGGAGCGGATCCAGCCGCCTGCTGAGGTCCTTTTGAAAATGCAGTGTTTTCCCCTTTGGGACCTCACCCGGCCAGCTTTCCGGTTGGCGTAGTGTCTCGAGAGTAGCTTTGCAAACGGATGGTGAGTGTGCTTTTCTGAATGAACCAGGGATGAGCCAAGCCTTCGTGCGCCTGACCACTGGGCTTGAAATAGCTTTGTGTATTCACACAACTGCTGTGGATAATTTATAAAAATACTGTCTTTTTAAAGAACGGGAATTAATTTGTCCCTGGAAGAGAGCAACAGTCTTACTCTTTAAAAATACTTGGAGGCTCCATTTGGCAGCATTCTTTAACATCCCATCAATGCGTTAGTCTGTTTTTCCTTTTCAGTCCCTGATTACAGGCAGTCCTCGATTTACGACCATTTGTTTAGCGACCATTCGAAGTTACGATGGCGCTGGAAAAGTTACTTGCGACCAGTCCTTGCACTTATGACCGTCACAGCGTTCTCCACAGTCACGTGATCAAAATTCAGGCGCTTGGCAACTGGCATGTATTTACAACGGTTGCAGCATCCCGGGGTCACGTGATCACCATTTGCGACCTTCCCAGCCAGCTTATAACAAGCAAAATCAATGGGGGAACCACGTGATTCACTTAACGACTGCATGGTTTGCTTAACCACTGCAAAAAACCACCAGTTGTGGGAGATGGGCGGTCGTATAAATTTAAATAATAAATAAATAAATAAATAAAATAAAAAATGTCACAAAATCAGGTGTGGTCATGTGATGCCTCGCTTAATGACCGCACCGTTTAACAATGAATTTTCCAGTCCCTATTGTGGTCGTAAGTCGAGGACTGCCTGTATTTCAACATCTAGTGGCAGTGAGTTCCAAGGACAGCCATCCAACCTGGGAAATTTGGGGGTTACCCTTCTGTGTGGTTGGCATTGCCCTACCCCCTGTGGGACTTTAGCCTTGTTTCCAGCTCTCTGGCCTCTGAACAAGCATCCTGTTGCGCCTGTAAATCCGGCTCCTATAAATCATGGCCTGATTATGACAGCAAATAGTGACCAATAAAAAGCCTGTAAGCACCTGCTTTTTATCTGGCCTATTACGTTCACCAGCCGCTAATGAAAAACAGATCTGCTGGAGATACAATCATCCATTACAGTTACGTGGCCGGTGCCAGGCCGGAGACGAGAGCCTCTGTTAATGTCTTTATTTCTCTCTCTGGATCTTCCGAAGGCCGCTGTTCCAGCTCACCGGAGCACAATATCAAAAATTAGTCTCTCAGCCACTTGCTTTGGTGAAGGTTTCATGAGGCTGTGACGGCTTCCTTATTTTGCTCTGCTGCAGAAATGCTCCTCCATTAATCACAGCGTTTTAAAGACCCTTGCATGCAGAAATAAACATGCCAAGGGTGATGACATTTCTCGTGACATACTAGCCTTTTTACCCTCCGACTTGCAGAAGCACTCGGCTGTGAAATGTCCCTCATTTGCAGCGTGAAGTGGCAAACCCCAGCCAGAATTTTCTGCCCGGCCTGCGAAAATAAGGTACAGATCAGGCACCGATTCTGAGTTCTTTGCAGACTGTCAATTCAGAGTGATGGCATGAAACATCGCCCTCCCTCCGAATAAGCTTCTATAGAACCAACCAACATTTCTTCACAGGGATGGTTTTATAAATCCAAATTGGGGCTTGCAGCGCCAAAAAGGAAGAAGGAGATCGCCTTTGGGGATTTTGGGCTGTATTTCCAAGCCAGCTGCTATACTGTGGCAAAATGTCCATAAAATAGAATTAAAGGAACACAGGTAACTGTTTTGTGTACATTCTTACACATCAGGGTGGTAAGAGACATATAATTAGATGTTGGTACTTTAATGCAGAGCACCGTGAAGGCAGATGAATTTTAATTACCGGTTCTTAATTGTTTGGTCGGCTTAATATCCTACTTACATCGTGTTAGTTGAGTGTGCCACTTGCCAACGCAGCCTCCTCTTCTTGACAATAATGGGAGATCTCTGTCTCTCCTTTCTGCCTCCTGTAATGGTGTGGCTGCAGACTGAGTGGCACAACAGGCTGTAGATCCTTATGTTGACCATCTCTCATGTTGACCAGGGCTGGAGAAGACAATTCTGAATGTGGTGGCCGAAGACAAAGAATTTAGCAAAGCATGTTGCAGCTCAGGAACAGCCTTTTTTCCCCCAGTCTTAGCATCCCATTTGTTTAAAAGGTGGGGTTTTTTAAAGCCCATTTCTCCTGATGTGAACATTTATGACCAGTTCCTCCTCAATCCCCCCCCCCTTTTTTTTTTTTTGCAAAAAGATTTCCTTAATGGTAGGTTTTTGTGCATTCGTTTCACCAAACCATATATTTCATTCAGACTTTTCTCGTCATATATGAAGCCTTTTTTTTAAAAGGTGCACTGCATTGCAAAATTATAGGAAATGTGTGTTTCAGAGGCACCAGCCTTTGCGTGGATTTGGAAATGCAAAATTGCAAATTGCACAAAAAGATTTGCCTGGCAAACTGGGCCTCTCCTTGGGGGTTAGGAGAAATCAAGACGTTTGCATGGAAATTCTGCACTGACTGTGTCTCTCCCAGCCTCTGAATCCCAAAAAGAGGTGTAAAATACTAACAGGAGTATTCCCACGACACAGGAATCTTTTGCAAGATGTCTGTTTCAACCGCTTAATATTTCAGGTGCATTCGCGTTCATTTCCCTCCGAGCTATGTCGTAGAAATTGAAACCACACACACCTCTCTCTTTCTCACTGTTGCACACAGGGAGATGCAGGCAAGCTCTCTCATGCTCCTGCCTAAAGAGATTGTTGACTTCAGAAGCGTGAAGCCAACTTTTCTTCTCAGAATAATGTTTGTCTTATCAGCTACTAAAATAGGCTTTCCCCATGATCTACCTTGACGGCAAGGTGTCTGTAAGGTTGGGTCTAACTTACGTATTGCTGTGCTTCCATTGTGAGATGTTCTGGGCCAACAGACCACTTTTGAAAATCCTGGTAGTTCCCTTAAAGATAGAGTTAGCATTTTGATTTGGTTCATGTTTACATCTCATATCTATTTTTTGCCAGGACGACGACAATCCTGTGAGGTAGGTTGGGCTGAGAAGGAGGGATTGTTCTAGCCAATCAGAGATCACACGGTGACTGGGATTGTCACAAAATTGTGTATTGAATCAGATTTGTGTGCAGGATAGTACATGTGAAAGCAGGGTTCCTTCCTGGACCATCAGTCCAAGGAAGTGGAGATGTGCCTAGAAGTTTTCCCAAGTGATATCTGAAGAACTGGGATTTCTGATGGTGTGTCTTTCTCCCTTTCCTGGTGAACGAAGAACCTCCAACTTTCTACCCTAATTGTAAATGGCCCATAGGATTACACACCTAGTGTTTCTCTGCAGTGGTCCAGAAGGGATCTTAGATGCAGTTCCACCTGGACAATGGGTGGTATGATTGTAACCTCTGCATGAGTTTCTCCTATGCATTTTTACGAGCACAAAATTGGTTCATTTTCCTAACAGGCATGTCTTAATGGGCAGGCCTGATCCTGTTCTTAGCTATCGGCCCTACAAGGTAGACTAGGTCAGGAAACCAACTCCACAGGAAGACTAGAACTCTACTTTATTGAGATACTGACTGTTGCCTTCCAGGCCATCTCCATGGCTCCATTAGTATTGTTGTGTGCCCATCATGCCATGCTTCATTTTGGAAGTCTTCTGGACAGCCTACCCTTCCCCTGCCCATGTGCTGGACTATAGTGTGGTCATCCTGCCACATGGTTGCCTGTGCCAGATGTAGATGATGCAACCGCATCTGGAGATCCAGTTGGAAAGGCTGCTTATGCTATCCTAGAGGAGGAAGAAAGAGTGGAGCATCTCCCCAGGATTGAGGACCACTGATTCCCCCCTCCCAGCTCTGCAAGTGATGTCATCAGAAGGGACTGATTCAGTCCAGGAGTAGCAGGAAGTTCATAAAATCCAACTTTCCAGCCTTAACATCCTTTCAGATTCCTCCAGACAACCCAAAACTCAGCAGCAAATGTGGCTGAATTTCTGTAAGGCGATTTCAGGGGTGATCTGGGTAAAGGGTTAAGGTTAGAGATGGAAGCGGTCTGCCTTCCGGTAGAGGAACTCCTATCCCATCCCATCGGTGAAGGATTCTTCTCTCCAGAGCTTCGTGGGACAGGATAACCCTTTTGTTTCAAGGGCCACATTTTCCTTGAACCCAGTTTTGAAGTGGTGGTAGGGCAGCCTGTGTGGGTCTTTCTTCTTCCCTGCCCTTATTTTCCTGGGTGAGGGCCACGGCGGGCAACGGGTGGTAGGTGAGGATGACAGACAGTGGCTGGCAGAAGCTGCCACCGGCAGAGCGAAAGAGAGCGATGGAAACCTTTAATGGACTGCCCTGAATAATGCATGAAGTTTTGTTAATCATGTACTGATTAAAATGATGATGTGTTAATATTATCTCTTGTCACCTCGGGAGAGCGGAGGCCGAGTGGAAGCACCTGGGGAGGGAGAGGAAGGCCACGTCGCAGGAAGAGCAACAGTTCCCAGGGCAGCGATGGTCTCCCCATCCTCAGGAGATCCCTCGAGGACCTCCTGAGAGAGTTGATCTCCGTCATCAAATCAAAATGGGTGCCTCCTAGCCAACCGAGAGAAATCTGAGCACCTCTGAGCATGTGAACATTTTCTGACTCGATTTAGAAATCCAGATCAGCCCAGATCAGCGGTTGGAGTTGCATCCGTTCAACTAATTGAATTGGATTGATTTTCCAAGTGGAATCGACGGTTCAGGTCGGTTTTCTCCTGATTTGCACAGCGTGGGAATCTCAGGTGTGCGCCACTGGGTTAAAGCCGAGGTTTTAGAATGGCCTTCCTTCCTTAATGAGGTCGTAGAATTGTCGAACCCCAAGCATCATCTCGTCTACTGCCATGGGCAGGAAAACCAATGAGTCCATTAGTTTAATCCGTCCAGTTAGTTTTCTGCAATTCTGTGGCTCAAACCCTCAGCCACTGCCCGTTTCGTTTGCTTCACGTGGGCAAGTTCAGTCCCTCCCGACAGAAAAACATGTTCTTGTTCTGTTTGGGCTCCAAGTACAAGTCAACAGATTTGAGGGCATACGCAAACATTTTGGCACTTCCCAGCAAACTCCCTGCAGACCGTTGGTAGCCACAGGACTCGGAGGAATAAACAGTAGCTAAAACATTAATCTCAGATTAATACCTGGTTTTCGCCACAGAGACAACACATCGAGAAGACAAAACGTTTCCGGGGAATTGCTCAGACTGTGTGAAATGGGGCCTCAGACACCCACAGCTGTCAGACCATCTATCAACGTCTCATCTGGACTTGCTATGATTGACAGCCTCCTTTTCAAGCCGTCAATCAGATCCCACAAGGATTTGGAATGGGGGAGGAAATGAAGAGAGGGCACTCTTTGGGAAAGCGTGTGCCATGTTAAAAATGGAGGCGCTGGGGTTTTGTGCTCGTTCTGATCATAGGTGAAAGAGAGAATGTCCTTGCCAATGTGGCGTGATCTGAAGGCCGCCTCAGGATGTTTGGTGATGCTTCTTGCAAGTCTGGGGGCCAACGTGAACAGAAAAGGCTCAGAGGTTCAGTAAAATCTGCGAATTTGGCTGCATCCCAATGCAAGTTACGGAATTAGACTGTTCTCAGCTGGATCACCAAGACATCATACAGCGTTAGGGAGCGGAGAAGGCTCCATTTTCAGTTTCTTCCTGTGGTATCAAATTCAAGAGTCCTCTCTTTAAATCTAAATAGCCTAAACATGGGGATAAATCCAGTGGACTCATATGGGACTTGTTTTCAAGGAGAGAACAGAACATGTTGCAGGCATTTGCATTTTTTAAAAAGGATGTCTGTCCTGATTTAGAAGGACAAATTGTATTTATCTCTCTCCGTGCGGCTGCGTTTGAAAATGGGTATTACAAATGTTACCTTTGGCGCGCTACTGGGAAAATATTTGTATTCTGTTGGGCTGTTATCTAATCAGGAGAGATGCAATTCCCAGTTGGTAAATTTAATCAGAATGTTGCATTTCAGCGACAGCGTTACAGAAGGAGAAACACAGCTTCTAAATAAAGGAACCCTTTGAAGTGGGGACGGGAACGCCAACAGCAGCGTAGTAGCAAATCTGCTGCCAAAATAATCTTGAATGCCTGGCCTGGTGGTCAAAATGAGAAGTTTCTTTGGATTAAGTTCCTACCCGTTGACTTTAAATCTCCATCCCTTAATAATTGTGCTATTGACATATTTTCTCACACTTTCAGAAACGTGCACGTTAGAAGGAAAAATTGAATTCTGAAATTCACCGCGGGGACAGCGTCTAAGAACCTTTCGTGCAGATTTTTATTTTGCTTAAGAGAATAAGCGAGAAACTGGTGCAGTTGAAATAAATCAATAAATCAGTTTGCTTATCCTGGATCCCCCATGGAAGTTGGGCACTGGAAGGCATATCTTGGACCTTTCTGCCCTAGTTGAGGCCAGAAGCAAAGAATCCAGGATTTCTGCAGCCAGAATCCAAGGAAGCAATAGAGAAGTGAAGAAAACAGATAAAGAGGTTCACATTTAGGAGAACTGGAGTTGAGGCAGTGTCTTTGTGCTAGAAATTAATTCCTCAAATACAGGTAGTCCTTGTTTAGTGACTGCCTTGGACAGTGACCGTTCGCAGTGACGACGGTGATGAAAAAGTAACTTTGCAACCATTCCTCGCATTTACGACCTCCGCAAGTCTGTAAAGCCAAGGAAAGATGAAGTCAGATCGTAAGCACAGTCATGGTTTCACTCAGTGACCGCTTCGCTTAATGACCGAGTTGCCACTCCCAATTGTGGTCACTAATAAGAGGATCCAAGCATTAGAACCTGGCTTCTAAAATGGGCAAGGATCATGGCGGAAGGCTCAGTTCAAGATCTGCCCCATGAGTCTGAACAGCAACCCACAGGTTGCCCAGAACCTCTCGGGAATGAATTCACACCCTTCGAAAAACAAGGTGTAAGCAATGAAATGTGCACCTCCAGTTTTAAATCAGAGGAACATCTGAAATGTGGGAGCCTCTGGAAGGGGGTTGTCTTAATCCTGGCATTGCGAAGGATGCCAGAGGCTGTAAAACGTGTAATTCTTTTGCCACAAAAGGCCAGTTGCTTGATGCGATAGCAACCATGTTGAACCACTTTGACAAGTATCATGACAGCGGAAGGGTTCTGGAGTCCCTGGTGGGCTCGCAGACATGGATGGTAAACTCTGCATGGCTTACTCGTCCTCTCTCCTCGAAGGGTTGGTTGACATACAACGACACACCTACCTCAACAGCAGATGTGGCAGTGTGTCCCTGGCTGCTGGCCACAGCTCTCCCCCTCGTGGCTTTTGCTTAAAGCCTTGCAAAATGCTGTCTCTGCAGTGGCATCAATAAAATTGGATTGTCATCTTGAGGCTAAACATTGCTGTCTCTGTGAATGTAAGTACAGAGGGAGATGGAAAGGATTTGTTTGTAAAGAGTCTCTTGCACATCTTGGGGAACGAGAGGAGAAGCTGAAGAGAAGAAATTGCAGAGACTAATTGTGGATAGGTTGCCTAACTCCTTCCCGAATATTGCTTCGTAGGATGGAACGAAGGCTAGTGGGCTCTGGATATGGTAGAGCTTTGGTGTGACAGTGAGGTCCATTTTGGTGGTTCAATCCCACTGGAACCTACAATGAATTGTGTTGAGAGTTTACAAAGGATTGGTAAGGGAAGGGCATCTGTCCTGATAGAATAGCTCACAATGCGGCTGACCTTGGTATGACCTCAAAGGAGCAGTCTTGATGGGACATCCTCCAGATCCAGCGGCTCCTGGCAATACTTTTATCGGAGTGATGTTCTTCACTGCAAGTAATGTTCGATAATGTTGGTCTTTAGGTCCTATTCCAATCCAGTTTCAAGCCTGGTCACCCAACGACAGGAAAATGCCCTTAGATGGATTATACTTTTGAGGAGTAATATTTTGTAGGATCTTCATGGCTGCGTGATCTCCAGAAGATGCACTGTTCCACCCCAGATCCCTTGGAGCCACCAATTCCTGCTTGGAGGAGCCCTCTAGGAGATTGGGTTGAAGTTACTTGAAATATTGTCAAGCTGAAAATGCTGCTGTTGCCTCATGTCCCATCTTCTAGTCCCAAGGATGCTGTGAAGACCCCTCAGACTAGAGAACCTCCAATTTTGGCACCAGAGACCTATTTTTTAAAAAAATCTGCAGTGGACCTATTCAGCCTTTTTTTCTTCTCTCTGTTAGAAGACCTCTGGATGAATGAAGATGCACCCCAATGTTTTAAGGAAGGTTGTTCCAGGGAGGGATGTATTTTGGAGAGGGTATTGCAGAGGAAAGGAGACAGGGGGGAAATGGGGTGTACGCCCAGGACTGTGGAAGCCATCTTGTCTAGAAGTTCTCTCACATCTGATGGAACCTTGGATAGGAAGAAATCAGCTGCTGCTTCTTCTTCCCTGGAATAAGAGAGGATGAAGGATTTTGGAGTCACACCAAAGGGGTCTTTGGGCTGCACTGACCTTGGTATGGCCGGGAAGGAAATCTTTGCAGTCCGAACACACACCATCTGCTGAGAGATGGATCGAAGGGCCCGGAAACACAGATTCATTTGTATGTGCCGAGCACATCGCAGCCTTTTCAGGAGGGAGAAAGGCAGCTTAAGAAGTCATTTTTCAGTGTTTGACACAAAGTCTCTTTCGCTCTTGCACCAAGCCAGATAACTATCAGCAGCTGGAGAGATTAGAAAAAAATATATACATTGTATTGGAAAGGAAGTCAAAAGCAGAAAAGGAGGGAAGGGACCTCCATCAGTAGGAAGGAAACAGCTTATGCTAATGTTTAATTTTTAGCAAAGGCGTTAGGACGAGGGGGGGAGCTGGCGGGAAAAACATACATGCTACCCCACCTAAGATTTTTGGAGAACGGGGACCCTTTCTTGGCCAGCTCTGGATGCTAAAATCAGACGATTGCTTTGTAAAATAAAGACAGAAACAAAGTTGTATGTAAGGGAATCATTTTCCTAATGGCAGCCAAATTCATACAGCATGAATAACCCAATTTCCTTTTTTTTTTTTTTGCACAATAGAGCAAAACATGAACTCACCAAGTGGTGCACAATGGCCCTTAAAATCAAGGTTAATGCTTCCCGAAGTCCCTGGCCTGATTACAGGGGATGTGTGAACACGATCCATAAATCAGCAAGAGATACTGAAATGGAAATGTATAGTAGGGGACGGGTGTCCGCAAATGCGTAGATTACAGGAGATGTGCTTGAAAACGAGTCCTGCGTGTGATTGGCCAGTGGAACGGATTGAACTTAAGGACTGAAAATGGAGCAAAACTGTCGAGGGAAATCTAAACGGATTTGTGGCAAGATAGGGAAGAATCTGTACGTCCCTCCAGCTGCTAAGAGCATGGTGTGGGATGATGGGAGTTGTAGTACAGCATTTCAAAAGGGCCTGAGGATCCCCCTGGATGTACTAGAACAGGGCTTTGCAAAGTTTTTCCCGCGGCGACACACCAACCGGCGTTGGTGTGTCGCCGCGGGAAAACCCGGAAGTGCGGCAGCGTGCAAAAACCCGGAAGCGATGCTGCCGCTTTCGGGTTTTGCGCGCTGCGGTTGGTGTGTCGCCGCGGGAAAACCCGGAAGCGCTGATGATGATCAGCGCTTCCGGGTTGTGTGGCGACACACCAGACTGTGTGTGGCGACACACTTTTGTGTCGCGACACACGGTTTGGAAAGCTCTGTACTAGAAAGTGGCTACCAGCAGGGCATCAGAATTGTTGCTCAGAAATGCAAATATTGTGTGCCCCGTTTCCTTCAGCTTGTCCCAACCAGTCAGAAATCACAAAGGGTTATCATGACCTCCTACAGAAAAGCACACCAATTAGGGAAGTTTTCTGAGTATACAAGCGTGCTTTCAGCAATTGCGGAAGCTAATTTTTTTCCGTGCTACCCAATAAACATTCCAGCCCAAGAAGCATATTTTCATCTCAGACCTACTTGGGGATCTGATTGACAGTTTCTGAAGTTGGCCCAACGCTCTTGAGGGTTGCAATCAAGTGGAGATGATTTTTTTGAGTGAGAAACGTAGTTAATGTTTTATTAATTGCTGTTACTATTATTATTACAACAAATTGACAGGTTGGTTTGCACTGCATCCTTCCTTCCCATCTCTGCGGTTCACCTGCGACACCATCTACGAATGGAGCCTTCCAATTAATCCGATTCCACACTGCTTTTTAAAGAAAAAATAATGTTTTTTTTTAAATCAGCAGCATTTGGTCCCCTTTGCAACTCCTTCAGACAAGACTCCATCGATTCAACCATTTCATTTTAGTCTCTGCGTGGCCGTACAGAATGGATTCCCTGGATTTCATTTCTGTTCCTTTATCAGCAGCAGATTAAAAATATAACAAAAATGGAAGGTGAGCTGCAATCTGGATATGAACAAGCGAATTCTCTCTTTTTTTGTGGTGTGTGTTTGTGTGTGTGCCTTACCTATATCTTTCCTCTCTAAGATGCAAAAGAGATACTTTTACAATTACCACTGCTAGTGTGAAATGATTTTTTTTTACTACCTACAGTGTATTGGGCCCAATACCATGGAAATAAGTGGCAGGTTTCAGACGCACAGGCTTTGATAGGTAGTAAGGGAAAGGATGTCAAGATTAATGAAACCTCAGCTAAACCTATGTGGTTATTATTTTTTAACGCACACTTTCCTAAAGGTTTCTTACTATCCCTCCTTAATGGTTAGGGGTTCCAGCCAATCATGGATTATGCAGCTTGCTAAATTGCTTGAAAGGCACCAAGATGTTCATTTCCCCTCCTTAGGGAGATTTTTGTGAAGCTTTAACAGGTTTCTCCCTTGTCTCAGCCACACTTAATTGAATCTAGCTGGACACTTTGCCAAGCAGTCCTGAAGACCTGAAGGACCATCCTGCAGAAGGTTCATCTATGCGGTCACTAAGAGTCGACACCAACGTGATGGCATTTAGTCAGTCAATCAACATGAAGACCCAGCTCTCTAGAGAAGGCTCTAATGCTGGGAAAGGTTTAAGGAAAGAGAAAAGGACAACCAGCATCCAGGTGGAGGGACATTATGAATTTTGGAATCATCTGGAGCATTTGTCTGCCATATATCCTCCACAGATGTTTGGAAGCTCCTGTATGGGTAGGACATACATAAAGAAGGAGAATCTCAGATAAAACTGTAATAACAACCTAGAGAAAGACAGTATGGAAGCGGACGAGCTTTCTTTTGTCTCTAGTAATCCTTTCTCTTGAACCAGCTTATCTTGGAAAGAACGGTGGTTTTGCCAATGCATTAGGTACATAATTTATTCCGGACCCCTTGGGCATTTTGGCGTCATCTCAGGTGAAGGGAATTGAGAGGAGAAGGGAAGAAAAGGTGCTGTTTGCATCCACATTTCTCTGCGCAGAGGTGTGAAATTGAGATTAGGCTGATGAGATTGATTTTCCGACTGCTTGACAGGCACAAGTTTCTCGCAAAAATTCTTCCGGAATAGGAAGAGACTTGGGCTGCTCTGCTCCCTTGGGGCTTTTCCCCCGCTGTTGGCGGTGGTAGAATTTGAAGGAAGGCTATTGCAAGGTGAAATCGACAGTCAGAGGATGCTTTTATTGTTTGCAATTGTTCCGAGCATGTTTGAAGCCAAGATAATCCGGATGCTCCGTTTCGCCCAGAAAGCATGAGCGTTGTATCCCTTGCATTAAATCGAACTGGGTTCCCACGATTAAAAATTCTGAAGCTCTGCCCTGATAGATTAGGCTTGGTTTCAGTGGGTGATAATTGTTCATGCTGCAGCAGAAACATATTACATAGGTAGTCCTCAGTTAATGACTGCCTCGTTCAGCGACCGTTCAAACTTACGACTGCACTAGATTTACAACCGGTCCTCAAACTTACAGCCATTGCCACTTCGCAACTGGCATACATTTACGACAGTTGCAGTTTCCCGTGGTCACGTGATCACCATTTGCGACCTTCACAGCTGGCTTCTGACAAGCAAAGTCAGTGGGGAAGCTGGCAGGTCATGTGATGCCACACTTAACGACCGTGGGTGATCTGCTTAATGACCACAGTGGAATTGACATACGTCGTTGCAGCCATGTGATGTTTCACTTAACGACTGTGTCATTTAGCGGTGGAGTTGCCGATCCCAATTGTGGTTGTTAAAGTGAGGACTACCTGTACCGAAAGGGGATATGCAAGATAATATTGCTACTGACAGAAAGCAGCCTGTTTCTCTCTTTGGAAAACAAAGGACCAATTTGGAAGATTGAAAGACACCTGCTGGCATTCTGCCTGGCATTCCCGCACCAAAGTTAACACTCCTGCTCCAATTTTAAGGAAACCAGCAAGGAAATCTTTCAGAAGCAGTTTTTCTATGCGGATGAAGCTTAGGTTGAAAGGAAGAATCGTATTTTGCAAAATCTTCCTGGGAATTGCTGAAGGACTACAGATATATTTATTTTGTGACCCCTGATCCTTTAGCATTCCCTGCATCCTCCGAATAAGACGTGTTGCTCTAGCTCTTGGTGGTTTTAATTTGCTCTTAATAATACGGACAACTAACCAGAGCTGTGAGGTTACATTGTGTTACACAAGTTTTTATTTGGTCCTTTATTCCTGATCAGCTGGGGTTCCATAATGAACGGAAATGGTGCCAGAGCAGCGACAGAGGGCGGAAAATTTCCAGAGTGGAAAAGAAGGAGGAGTGAAATTAATCTCTCAAAACTCTTCCTTTAACCTACTTTAGGTTTCAGCTGAACCGTGAATTGTCTCGGCACTAGACTCCTGCAAAATATCCCTGCTTGGTCTGAGCAAAAAAAATATGCTTTTAGGTGTATTTAAACATGTAGATAGCCACTAGGTGGCAGCAGCAAGGAGATAATGGAAGCTCAAACTCTCTGTTGCCATCTTGTGGTCACCTGAATACATGCAGCCCAGGTTCAGCGTCCTGACTGCTTCCTTATTTCCATTTCCTCTGTTCTGCCCCATCCAGATTTACCTTCCTATTAGGAATACCTCTCCTCTCGCCTCCTCTCTGCACCAGCTTGGTAGGAAGTCAGCTGAGAAATTGTGATGGTGTGTGACAAATAGAGCTTTTCAGATACAGATCATCTAAACGTCGAGGGGCTTTGTTTAGGCGGAAATGGAAAAAGCCGTTTTTGCAAATACGATGATTGCACGGAGAAAGACGGGTGAGATGCCTGCCTTTTTCAACAACTTGGCTGTTGCGTTCTAGAAAGATGGTTATTTTGAAAATGGAAGGACCTGTTGCCCCTTATTTTCCCTTCTTGGTGAATGGAGGTGGCCTCTCGGGGAAGAAGGACCTTCAGGGGGTCTAGGCAGCACGCCCCTCTTTCTGCTGTGCCCTGGTTCTGCCCCTTCCTTCTCTGCCACGCACCGTTGTGTTTCCGTCATCCCCTCTCCGCATGACAGTTCCATTAAGACGTTATTTACATCTCCCTGTGATATGCTCCAGTGTTATTTCCTTCGGGTGTGGAGATAAAATTGTATGTGAAGAGGGATCTCTTGGAAATAAGCCTGTTCAGTTCCACCATGGATAACAGAGACAAGAGGTGCAATTTACTTTTCAAAGGGGCGATGAGGCTACGGGGGTCGATTTGGGTCTAAGAGGGAGCGGCCCATGCTGAGGGTTGTAATGTAAATATTTGGGCTGTGTTTTCTGTTCTCCAGCAATCTTCTGCCTCTGCTTGGCCCTGGAGACGGGCAAACCAGATCCTTTTTCTTCCTCCAGGACCTATTGTGGAAATGCACACTTCAGACTGATGCAATATCTGGTAAAAGATCAAGGAGATGGTTGACTTAGTAAGATAGATCTTACTAAGCATTGTCTGCTTATGATAAGCTTTGTCTTGAATCAAGAGGTTCTTCAACATTTCTCCCAGATTTTGTGCTACCTAACCGTTTTTCTATAAACTTGAGGCCCTATCCCCCAGAGCCCCAATTCCCTGTTCTTTTCTGCACTTTTTCAGCTTAGTGCATGATTATTTAATTTTACAATAAGGATATTCCCATTGTTGCTCTTTTGCACCGATGTTGCAGCAGGAAAGGGAGATACACAGTTTAATAAAAAACCATCAATTTCTATTCCTCCACAGTTTTATTTCATGTCAGATATTTGAGCTTTTGGACTTCACTGAAGATTTCAGTTTAAACGTTTTGTTGTAGCTAAAAGAAAGGGGGGTATAATCAGTATGACTGTACACTCCTTCCTTATGTGTGTGTGCGCTTTAACCAAAGTGCAGTTGTTGTTGTTCAGTCGTTTAGTCATGTCCGACTCTTCGTGACCCCATGGACCATAGCACGCCAGGTCTTCCTGTCCTCCACTATCTCCTGGAGTTTACTCAAATTCATGTTCGTTACATCGGTGATGCTATCTAACCATCTCATCCTCTGCCGTCCCCTTCTCCTTTTGCCTTCAGTCCTTCCCAGCATCAGGGTCTTTTCCAGTGAGTCCTCTCTTCGCATTAGGTGGCCAAAGCATTTGAGCTTCAGCTTCAATATCTGTCCTTCCAATGAGCAGTCAGTAGCATCAGAAATTTGCTGTACAGAAGAAGTTGAAGACCAAGGTTGTCTCTTCTATGAAGTTTTATCTTTGTGTGCAAGTTTATAACTGAAGTAGATACCTTTTTATGTCCTGGATTCAACCACCTGCTTTTTCTGTGTCGCAGATTTTAAGATAGGACTTCCCTTGTTGTCTGGGTATTTGTGCATAAAAAGATAAAGAACATACAAAAGAGAAAGAGGTCCCATTTTGAAGTCTTCTGTTCAAACTTCCTTGATTAGCTCAGCAAACCTACAGCTGGAAAACACTGGATGGCCTTCAGTCCCCACCTGTCAGTCGTCTTCCTGTGCTGGGACTCATCCCCAGGGGGCCCATGCTAAAGGTAAACTTTTGGCATGATCCAGATGTTGGATCTTGCCGTAATCTTTCTTGACCAGGTTGAGTTAGTCAACATCACTGGTGGAAGAGCCGTCCAGCAGGACAGGAGCAATTTCAGGACCAGGTTGTAGAGTTACAAGGAAGTTATCTTCCAAGTACCTAGAGTCAAAGGGGTACACTTACACCATCCGGCCTTCAATGGTGGGGCAGGGTAATTTGCAGGCAAATTCACCCAGTGCAATCCCAATGCATTTTGTGTCTGAACCTGGATATTGCTACAGACTCACAGGTCCAGGGAACCTTTCTTGGAACAGCCGTAAGGTACAAGAAAACCTATTTGAACATATTTGTATTTGCTTTGTGAGGCTGCCCTTAATGCCTTTCAGTGCAAGAACCCTCAACTCCACTAAGAGAAGAAATCTGAACTTTTCTGTCTTGCTGCATCCCCAGCCAGTTGCCAAGGAAGCAAAGGGGAACCGGAGAAAAGTCGATTACGTCGTCCCTAATCCATAATTCACTCCCTTCAAGGTGTTCTTCTACAGCTGTCAGAAGTCACCTAGCAACTGGGGGGGGGGCTTCTGCATTTTTCACAGGGCTTAAATTTTTAAAATCCTGTTGCATTCGTCTTTCACCTCCCCGGTTCTGTCCTACCTCACCTGAAAGCTCTGCAGCGTTTAAACAGGTGTGAAGGATGTCGATTTCTTTTGGTCAATGGACCAAGTTGTAGAGCTGTTGGGAAGGAGGAGAAATAAATTGAAAAGCTGTGGTTAAGGGAATCAGGATGAAAGCAATCCTAAAGAATTACACTTTCTGCACTTCTTATTGCATTAATTAGGCCTGTCTAAATTGGGGTATAAAGCTGCATTCATTTTGCAAGAAAAATAACGGCATGCTTACTTTATTTGTAAAGCTAGAATCTAGGTCCCCATCATAAACTTGTGTTTGGTCTTGGTGGTGTCAACCCAGCCATTTTGGCTTGTGAATTAGGGTTTTTGTGGCTTAGTCTGTTGTGTGAAACCACTGAATTGTGACCTAGTTAACAAAACATGGTTGAACAAACCATAAGTTAGTGTAATACACAAGCAGAACCACTTGATCATAACCATTTGCTTGGAGGAATTCCCATCTCTAAGCTTTTACTCTTTTGCTGTTGATTTTGGTTTTACGCAAAAATACCCAAAGAAGAGAAGATCTGTAGCTCAGTCAGGGTTGAACTGTGGAGTCCTTGGTGGTCTCTGAGCTTGGTTGTTTGCTTGCAGATATTTCATTACCCAACTAGGTAACACTACATACAATAGCACTGTTGATGTTACCTAGTTGGGTAATGAAACATCTGTAATCAAACAACCAAGCTCAGAGACCACCAAGGACTCCATAAAAAGACCCAAATCAGAAGCCTGCTGGTTCTGGAGACATGCAGCGAATTCTCTTCGATTGGTATCTGCAGCTAAGTCCAATTGATCATCAGGGTTGTCCATTTTGTCCATTGCTTTGTAATTATTTTATTTATTTATGTATTCTACTTGCATACCACCGAATCCATGCAGACTCATGGCGGTTTACAGGACAGTGAACACAAGAAAACATCCACGGACAGGTAAAATGTCCACATATGAGTAAAAATTAAAAATAGCCAGTTCGTAAACCAATTACAGAAATACACAGCTAATTCGAATCCCAGTAATGAAAAGTAAAACTAAAATAAAATAAAATCATAACAAGCCAGGCACAAACATGAAATAACAGAGAGCAATTTAAAGTAACTTTAAAGTGAAATAAAACTGGAGATGACAATATTCAGAAGAGTTGGAACATTATTAAAAAGAGAAAATCTCAAAATTGTTTTTTCATGCTTTCTAGCATTTCTACAGTTCGTTTTTTTTTTTTGCGATGTATTTATATCGTCTTGGATTATTGGCCCTTCTGTAGTATATTTGTTGAATAATAGTGGTTGAGTGTTCAGAATTGATGAATACAGACAATTGATTAATTGATACCGTAGCCAATCAAATCAATTTTCCTCCTTTTTTTCATTGAACCCAACATGAAATGTCCATGTTCCAAGACGGTGTGCCTTCACTTCCCAATCTCTTGCTGCAAAAAGTCAGCCCCTCTGCCATATTCTCCTTGTGGTCTTCTCCAGGGCAAGGGAGAGATCAGCTTGGGGTCCCCAAATCCAGGAAACAATCAGGAAATGATTCATTACCTCCTTCCTCTTCTCCCCTACTCCAGGCTACCTCACGGTCAGTATCGAACCGCTTCCGCCTGTCGTGGTTGGCGATGCCGTGACTTTGAAATGTAACTTCAAGACCGACGGCAGGATGCGGGAAATCGTCTGGTATCGGGTGAGTGTGGTTTGGCTTCTCAAGAGGTCCACGTTGTGGCCGAGTGACTTCCACACCGTGGCAGGTGTTTGGGCTCTGCACAGGAGCCTCAAAATTCAAGGTTGAGGAAACAGTGGATCTCCAGGCCTTGTCGCGCTAGGTTTCCTATCGACCTCAGCTGCTGTTGAGCAACATCTGGAGATGCCTTGGTTCCCTCTCCTGCTGCAGCTGAGGAGCTGCCCGACGGAAGAAGGCGGAAGTCTGAAAGAAAGGCCATTTAATACTTTAGGCTGCTGGGAATAGCTCTCTATAGAGCGAGGTGCCCCCTGCGCTGACCTCCTTCCTCTTCGACAAGTCAGGATGGAGGATAAATTTCATTGGGCTGGCATTCTAAAGCGCTTGTGAGCCCCCAGGGGTGGCATATAAAGTGGCACCCCCGTTACCCTTTGCACGTTACGCACCTCTGGATTTGCAGTCTGCTTCCCAGCTCACCAATTGCATGCCAAAAATGCCTCTGTTCTGGAAAGTGGACGAGCGTGCTAGAGAAGATCGATGTAAAGGTGTATCCAAATGTCTGTATATATGTGTGCTTCCCCCCCCCCCAAAAAAAAAAAGATTGTAGGGTAGGCAGGAGGGAAGAGACTTCTGTCTGGAAGCATTTGAGACTCACCCATCCTTGATTTCACTGCTCAACCCCATTTTTCATCTGGGTGTGACTGGACAGCCCATCATAGCACACAAACATCCCCAGTGGAAGATAGCTGCCCAATTCTGCATGGCTCACTGTCGTGTCTCTCTTCTGTGCAATGTTTGTTTGCATTATCACCCATGAATCTTTGGGAGCACTAAGTGTTTTCTTACTACAGGTAGTCCTCAACTTACGACCACAGTAGGGACCGGAATTTCTGTTGTAAGTCATTGCGGTCAACTCACCATGTGACTGGACCCGGTTTTATGACCATTTTTACGATGGTCATTAAGCGAATCACGGGTCATTAAATGAATCACCACAGTCGTTAAGTGAATCCAGCTTCCCCAGTGGACGATTTTTGCCAGAATCTGGCAAAAAAAGGTCGCAAATCGCAACCACATGACCGCAGGACTCTGCAACCAGTCGTAAATGCAAGCCGCTTGCCAAGCGTCCAAATTGCAATCATATTGTAACCCGCCCAGAGTCCCTTGCATGGGAGATGGGCGGGGAATAAATTTGAAAAATAAATAAATAAATAAATGTGACCGCGGGGGTGGTACGACGGTCGTAAGTGCGAGTACAGGTCGTAAAGCACTTTTCCCGAGGCTGTCATAACTTTGAACCTTTGTTAAACGAACGATCATAAGTCAAGGGCTACCTGTAGTTTAATATTCAGTAGCAACCAAGGAGGATTTTTTCTCTCCTGTTCTGGAATACCCTTTAGAGGTATCTTCTTTCAGTTTTACGCACCAACTCAAGAGCCTTCTTATCATCCAACGTCCTTCACCTTCTCACCTGTGCATGTATAGACTGCATTTATCCCTCCCATGATGTAAACAATGCATCTTAGGACATAATGAGAATCCAACAGATTGGTTTATAAGAACTGTGATTTAGTATCATACCTGCACTTGGGTTTGCTTTTTTAATGATGTTTGTGGACAGTTAGAGTCAGGTGTACATGTTTTTTTTATCTTCAGCTGTCTTAAAGGGAAAATAAAAACATTTACGGAGGGAATGGATGGAGTCTTGTGCAGAAAAGAGGGTCCAAAAACAGGACTACCTTCCTTCATTTCGAGAGCGATTAAATTCAGTGATATTTGCATCCGTGGAAAGAGGCTGGGTTACCTTTTTAGAATCTATCGTTCAGTCTTCTCTGTTAGAGTTCAGGCCTCATTTTATAAGAACGGTGGAGGTATCTGGCTGACACACCCCAAAACACACGTAAAATGGCCTGTGTCTGTTAGCAATCTGTGTCGACACCGTTTAGTTCTGCATCACCTGGATGGAGTCAGAGGTGGCCTTATCTGCAAACCCATTAAGTTTTCCAGAATGCAGGTTGTAAAAGGTAAAGGTAAAGGATCCCCCACACAGTCGTGTCCGACTCTAGGGGCCGGTGCTCATCTCCGTTTGTTAGCCGAAGAGCCAGCGTTGTCCGAAGACGCTTCCACGGTCATGTGGCCGGCATGACGCGCGCGGAACGCTGTTACCTACCCACCGAAGCGGTACCTATTCATCTACTTGCGTTTGCATGCTTTCGAATTGCTAGGTTGGCAAGAGCTGGGGCTGGTGCGCGAGCTCCCTCCGTCACGCGCGGCTAGGGATTCGAACCTCCGAACTTGCGATCTTCCGATCGACAAGCCTGGCGTCTTACCCGCTGAGCCACCGCGCCCCTTTGCAGGTTGTAGATGGTCGTAAAAACCAGCCTGAGTATTTGATTGCCATTTTGCCTTAGGTTGTTTCCCTGAGTGATTTCTTTGGCTAACTGTGTCCTTGCAAAAAGGGGAGAAAACGGTTGTTCTATATCTTGGTCTCTTTGTCCCTAGCAATCTATATATACAGTATTTAAAATGCAGTAGTCTTGTCTGTATTCTGTGCAAGGTAGTTTCTTCCAAAGTGGGAATATTTTTAAGGTGCTTTGATCTGGAGGGAACTCAGTCCCATCCGCCATCAGATCAAAATGGCAGAATGGGAACAGATGTATGGATTCAAAGGGGGTCTTCGCTGATTTGCACGCCCCTAACGCTGGGGTGCAAACCTTTACCTTTTTAACGCTGGGGTGCAAAGGCAAGGTTTGAGCCAAATTAGGCATTTATTCAGCATTTCTTTAATCTGCCCGTTGACAGAAGTGTTCTGGATAGATGATAAAGATACATATGGCCATGACAGCAGTAAAATGCACCAAGGACTTGAAGAAGAAAAAGGAATAGGATATAAATGCCAACATCTCCTTGGAATAGGAGCTGTTAAAACGGTCTCGTTTTAATTTCTCTGAACAAAAGCCTTTTCTCTCAAATGGAAAAGAGATCTCTCTCAAACTCTTAAGTGAGACATTAATTGTTTCAGAGAAAGGATAGCAAAAGATCTTGGCCTTTGTCTGTAGCGCTGGGGAAAATGGAGCGTTGAAACCCCAAGAAGAGGAAGGTTTTGCGTGCTCGCTGGTCAATGGAGAGTCATTTCAGTCAGGAGAAGCGTTTGGAGGCATCTGAAGATGGAAGATCTGGAAGAATGGGGGTCATCTGCAAGGAGGAAGCAAAAGGGGAAGGTAGGGCCGAAAGGCCAAAAAGCATTAAAGGCTGCAAGACTAGTCAAGAAAGGAAGAGAATTAAGTAGTCTGGGCACTACCCCTGAAGTGGAGTTCCACACAAGCTGTGAAATATTAATCTAAGTTGTGAACTTAGCGGTGAGAAAAAAAAGAACGAAGACCTGGGCAGAGGGGGATGCAAAAATGTATTTGGCGTACAAATTGATTTCCTCCCTCTGTTTTCCGACTCCCTCCCCGAGACTCAGGTGGGTTTGTGGCTGTCTTGCCGATAGGAAATACAAATCGAGGGCCTTAAGGGTAATATAAAAACCATTGGAAAATGGCAGGAGTGGGGAGGGAAAGAAAAAGTCACTTGAGTGTTTTGAGGCACAAGGATGTCTAAGGGTCCTGAAGACAAAGCAGGACAGGTCCATCTCAGCCTGGCGTGATCCCAACTCAGCTGTGAGGTGAAGCAAAGACCTCTGTTGGCACGGGGGCTATGGTGATGCCTCTGTTTACAGGTTGGGTGGGTGGTTGTGAGAGCCAGTCCCCCCCCCCAAGCTCTCCCTCACCAGGTCAGAAGCAGGAAGATCAAGTGTGACCACCAAGGTCCGTGAGACAAGACCATCTTTCAAGAGTCTCTTCCCACTGTCAAGATTACTTGTCACCCCCAGAAAAAGCCAGTCACTTCAGAACAGTGGACTCCAAGATCAACCCGCAATCTAGATGGGCAGCAGGATCAGGATGGACTGTCTGAAAGGACCCAGAATTCAAAGGTGGTATCATTCCTCAAACAGCAAACCGATGTGGTGGCAACTTTTGTCTCCTGAAGACTCAAGGTTGGGTGCCTAATCAAACCTGATGGAACAAGAATTGCAGCTTAAGCTTGGAATTTTTTTTTGTTTTGGTGTCCTTTCTCTCAACTTTATTCTCTGGTCCTAAGCTCTGAATGTTGGTTTAACCTCCTGGGGGCCAGCTCTGCCAGAGTTGATCCAATATGTTTTATGCACCAGTAGAGGACCCCGTAAATGTTCACCAGGACAAGAATTTAAGTGCTGCTCTACTGAAAGACACCAGATTGGAGATATAGGATGGAATGCATCAGAAATACAGTAGTGGTGGCTTCCTCACACCGAGTGTCTTGATCATAGTCCATCATGGCTGGGAAAAAACAGCAGGCATTATCCATGGGTCTTCTCAAGGGGATCCATTGTAACCTGTGCAGTCCTACATTTAAAATTCCGTGCAAAGCCAACATAGGAAGCAATCTTCTTGTTTCCCCTCTTGCTCTGCCATATATTGTTGATGCAGCAGCTTGGATTTACAAGCAGCCATCCATGCCCTTTGAAAAAGATGGAAAGTCTTGCCGAGGAACATGTAGCATAGAGTCCTAATAGTCACCTCATTAAAAGCGAAAGAAAAAATGAATACAACAGCCCTTTCTGCAGAACTGTGAATTGATGGTGATAATTAAGCGCTGCGGTGCGTAATAGATTATTCGGATCAGTTAATTGATTGGACAACTCTCATGATTGATTAAAAGGGGTCAGGTCGTTTTACAGAAATGATGCATTGTTTTTCATACCAGTTTTGCCCATTTGAACTTTCTTAGAAGAGGCCTTCCTTTCGTCTGTCTGGCAGAAGGATGGACAAGTCCAATATTATCTCCAAAAAGGCATTAGATACAAAGGTGGATAATATTTTTTTTTCCTCCTTCTCTTCTCTCCTAACAAACTCTGTGCAAATTTAACCAAGAATTTAATTAATGTCTTATTTAAACTTCCATGCTAATAGTAATAAGAGAAAGTAATAAGAGAAACCTGTTGAAACTGAGAATTTTGTTGCTGGGTGAATAAATTGTCGCTTTATGTGTGAGAGATAGATTTTTTTAAAAAAAGATGTCTTCACTCCCATGTATTCGTATAGGTATTTTGGTTTCTTTCCCCCTATTTTCAGGGATTTTGAACCATAAGAGAATCTCAGGCCTGTTCCAATCTCCTCCTTGTGTGTATGTGAGTACCTGTCAGGGAGATAACTGGTGAAGAAGGAGGGGGCTCCCTCCAGGGGGATAAATGCATGCGTAGTACTGAATCGCTTTGCCTTCCTTCCAAGAGGCTGAAGATGGCACCGCCCTAATTTCTTGGGCCCTTTTTCTGAGCATTACTAGTTCATTTTAGTTTAGCTGAATTCTGTCTAGCAGAGTAGAACAATAAAACACTAGAGCCTGTACACCAAGTCTCAGCGTGTTCCTTCACTCGAAGTCAGGACAGTACCATTTTGGCTACCTTAGACACCAAATTTGACATCGTTGAGCGAGCGTGCAAGTTTGAATTGGTGCATTTGCCCCCAAATGTTGCTCTGTTGCCAGAAAGAGCCGGGTGACATAGGGGGAGGCTGTCACGGCCTAGGAAGGAGGGTCCCTCAGTGAAGACCACAAGAGCTGATTTTGGGAACGTACTGGCCACTGGACCCATTCTAGACCATGGTTTGCCAATCTGCATGTTCCTAGCACAGGTGGTTTCCCCTGTGCATTCACCCCATCGTTTCCCTTGCCCCCAAACACCCACAGATATGAGTGTGCCCCCTCAATGGAGATGCACATACATCCCTTTTTTCCACTACGTTGCTGTTCTGCTCAGTAATACTGGATTAGCCTGCTTTTCCCTGAAAAAAATGGTTTCTGTTTTGCATAATCCTTTTCCGGTTTGGAAAAGCATTGTGCTTCTGCAGTAAGTCTCTGGGTGGTGTGCACACACGTGTGTGTGTGTTTGGGGAAGGGGAACAGATTATCTCTCCACACTGAGTGGTGAAAACAGGAGGAACGTCAGAGGGGGATATTCTCCTATTTTTAATCTGAAAACGGAAGGAAAGAAGAAGAAAAAACTTCCACTCTTTCTAACAAATAAGATTGGCATCTGATCTGCCTCCCCACCATCACCATCTCGTTCTAATTGCCAACTTCCTAGAGAGCGTATTTGCAAGCAATGCTTAGACCAGGCCAGCTATGATTGTCTGAACTTCCTTTGCTGCCAAATTATTGCCTGATGTTTCTACGAAGGGCAAAGGCAGATCTCAGGTAGACACAGTTTTAGTTTGTGCCAAGCAAGCAGATGGTAAGTGCTGTGCCGTGTTTACCCACAGGTAGGAAAATTGCATTTCTGAGTGTTTGTTGAGAGCTGGGTGAACGTGTTGTTAAGGAGCAGGACCCACCACAATTCTGCTGACTGAGGCAGGGCAGTCAGTGACACCCCTTATTCTGCTCAACCAAGGTGAAGAGCACCTCCTTATTTTGGGACACAGGGCGTCCCAAGCTTTGTGTCCTTTCTGTAGCTAGAAATTTGCTGCTCTTCCGTGATGCTTAAAAATCAGTTGCCACACTGTGCCCAGTGGTAGGGCCGCTCTTACGAGAATACTTTTTCTTTGTGGAACAGTAGAGAGAACGAGAGGCTTTTAAAAATGTTAATGGAGGAGAAAGCGAGACTTATGCCACCTTCTCTTCAGGCTGCAAGTTTGGATACCTGACTCCAAATATTGAAAATTTGGATACCTGAGCGTTCAGCCGTGTTTGTGGTTTCTGAATTAAGTTTACAATTTCTTCTTTTCTCAACAGCTCTTCATCTTGACCAGCTACATGGTGCAACATATTCTTCTCCATGCAGGGCATAGCTTGACTTGCCCCTCCCTCCCTCCCTCCCTCCCTCCCTCCCTTCCTTCCTTCCTTCCTTCCTTCCTCTTTCTATGTCTTTCCTTCCTTCCTTCCTTCCTTCCTTCCTTCCTTCCTTCCTTCCTTCCTTCCTTCCTTCCTTCCTTCCTTCCTTCCTCTTTCTATGTCTTTCCTTCCTTCCTTCCTTCCTTCCTTCCTTCCTTCCTTCCTTCCTTCCTTCCTTCCTTCCTTCCTTCCTCTTTCTATGTCTTCCTTCCCTCCCTCCCTCCCTCCCTCCCTCCCTCCCTCCCTTCCTTCCTTCCTTCCTTCCTTCCTTCCTTCCTTCCTTCCTTCCTCTTTCTATGTCTTCCCTCCCTCCCTCCCTTCCTTCCTTCCTTCCTTCCTTCCTTCCTTCCTTCCTTCCTTCCTTCCTCTTTCTATGTCTTCCCTCCCTCCCTCCCTCCCTCCCTCCCTCGAAACTAAGAATTGTAATTTTCCTGGCACTGAGTTCTGGTGGCTTTATGCATTTTGATGATGTTGAATTCTCTCTCCGAACTGTTACCTTTTCCCTTCTTTCCTGCCTCAATTGTGCCAACTCTGTGGTGGCATAGACTTGTCCCGATCTCACAGTAAGAAAAGCAGGAACGAATGCCATTTCAGGAAGCATTATTTCAACTCTCTTGGTGTTAGTGTGTTTTATTATATTGCGGATGCTTGCTTTTGTCCTTTGTACACCACCCTGGAACCCAGGGCAAAGTGAAATATTTAAAATAATGGTGTGATCCTCTCTGCATATTAGTGAGGACGCTATCTCTTGCTTCCTCTTCTGTGCCCTTTCTCTCTGTTCAGCAAGGAAAGTAATACGTTTTTTTTTTCCTTAAGAAAAAGAATCCTTTGTAGTCGGAACCACACGATTTCATTATCACAGCCTCACTGCCATTCTGCAGTTTGCAGAAATATCTCTTCATTCCCAGGAGAGGAGAGTCTATCAGTGTTTTTTTTTTTCTTTTGGCACAGGCCCATCTAACAACTTTCTCACCTCTTGCACGAAGGAGAATGATAGCATCTTGGTGGGAAGCGCCATGGTTCACCAAACAGACTTGGGTTTATGGATGGGTTGAGCTCCTCCTGACGGCTCGTTCCAGGGGAATTTGGGAGAGCATGCTCAAAAGTTTTGCTCTTTCCAGCTCTCTTTTCCCCCAAAGGTGAGAAGAGAAGAGACTCGGTTTGTGTGTCTCTTCTGTGGCCACCATGGATGTTTGCAGTGGGATGTTGCGTGGATTTGGGCAAAGAAGGTCTTTTGGCTGTGCTGCAAACGGTCGACTTCCCTGCTCTGAAGTCCCTAAGCCTCAAAGCTGTTGAGAGCTCATCTGTCCTGGCTGCCTTTTTCCTAAGAAGGCATTTATAATCTGGCCTGGACCATTTGATAATATGCAGCGTTCACTACACCATAGAAACTACGTCAGTGGAATTTATCCAGAAGGATGCAGTGAAATCTGGTGGTGGGAACAAGGGACTTCGTAAGTGGAAGGAGTTTTACAAATCACAAAAAGGGCCATCAGAACATGGGGCAGTAAATGTCTAGGGCTCGAGAGGAGGCTCGGTTCCTCTTTTCCATTGCAACCATGTCCTGTGGAGTCTAGAGATGGTTTCCAGCGCCTGCTTCCATTGTCAACAAAGGGTGCTTCTTAACGATTGATCACCCAGGCCAGAAACCTAGGAGCTAGAAATTCAGAGGAATCCTGCCAAACCCCCGCACCGCTGCAGGAGTATACCGCATACCATGCAGCTGTGGACAAGTATACATCGGAACCACAAAACGAAGCATTCACACCAGGATAAAAGAACATGAAAGACACTGCAGACTACAGCAACCGGAAAAATCTTCAGTAGCTGAACATGCTCTCAAGCAAACGGGACACAAAATCCTATTTGAAAACACAGAAATACTGGACAACACCAAAAGCCACTACACCAGATTATACAGAGAAGCCATTGAAATTCACAAACACCAGCACAGTTACAATAAAAAAGAAGAAAGTTTAAAAATTAGCAAAACCTGGCTACCAGTCCTGAAAAACACAGCCTGCAAAAGGTCAACGAACTCAGTCCAACCACCAGGACATGGGAATACTTCTCACAATGAACATGCTAATCACGCTCATCAGCCACTCGTTAACATTTCAACACAACAAAAAACCCCACCTAATCTCCTATAATTTAGCTCTATAAATAGAACATTGCCACTCTACCTGGGCACAGAGATTTTGCTTCTATCTGTGCTCCTGCCCTCTGAAGATGCTGGCCACAGATGCTGGCGAAACGTTAGGAACCACAACTTCCAGAACACGGCCACACAGCCCGGAAGACCCACAACAGCCATTGAACTCCGGCCGTGAAAGCCTTCGACAATACAATCCTGCCAAACGTTTGTTCTTTCTGTCTTCTCTGCGATAGGACTTCTGGCCTTCTCCCCTCGGCTGGTTTTAGATCTCTGTGAGCGGTATGGTGGCTGTGCCAGGGACACCACCTCCATGCTGGCACCAAGGTCACTGTATACTTACTGCCCTTCAGGGAGTCTGGAAACCTAGGATTGGTGCCAGTATATTGGCATGAGCTTCTGTAAACTCCTGGCACCGTGGAAGGGTCTTGGCCAAGGACGAGAGACAGCAGGCAGGGTCTTACAGCTCTCTCCCCTTCCAAAATTTTGCACGGCCTCCGTGGCACAACATCATCATTTTCCCTAGCTTGTCTACTGATCTCAAATGTTGTTGGCTGGTCTTACTTATTTAACCTCATGGCCATTTTTTTGCAAGAGATGGTTAGTAAAGGTAAAGGTTCCCCCCACACAGTTGTGCAGTCGTGACCGACTCTAGGGGCTGGTGCTCATCTCCGTTTGTTAGCCGAAGAGCCAGCGTTGTCCGAAGACGCTTTCGCGGTCATGTGGCCGGCATGACGCGAGCGGAACACTGTTAGATGGTTAGGCTAAGATTAAAAAAAAAACAAATCTGACTTTTGGCATATTGATGTTCCCCATTATAATAATCCGCTGTCGTATTAGGGGCTAGGCAAAAATTCAGTTTGGAGAAGGGATTCAGAGGCGGTTTAATTGAATCTCCAGGTCTAATCAACTTTACAAATCGAATCGGAGTAGAATGGGATTGGAGCACTAACCCTCTGAATCAATGTGGAGGCCAGGAACGCTTCAGAATCAGGTTTTCCTAATGGATTCAAATTGTCGAATCACAGCGATTTTCCAAATTAAGTCAATGACACAAATAAGATTTGGCCCGATAGGCCTAGGAGGTAGATCGTACGCAGCTCTCTCAAACCTTGAGCAACGTGGCAGACTGTGGTAGTCTTTACAAGTATCTTTTAGCTCACCCCTCGTCATAATAGCATCTCCCCCCCCCCCGCTTCTAAAAAAACCAGCAATAGCAGCACTAGCTTTCCCCCACTGGATGTGATCTAGCTGAGATTGGCTGGAAGACCCTAACCCCCTAACCCCCTAACCCCTATGACATCCCTCCTTTGAATGGTTCAAACCATTGCCAGGCTGAGCCTTTCTCTGAATCCCCCCTCCTCAATACGGGGGAAATCGTTCTGGGCTAGCACGCAAGTTTGTAGAGCCTTCCAAAATGTTATATATTTATGGATGGATGGATTATTTATTTAACAAACTGACATAGCTGCCCATCACTTGGGGCAGCAAACAAAATAAAACGCAATACAGTGAAAAGACCACTTTAAACCATAAGCAGCGTTGAAGCTCTAATAAAACTTGTGTTTTCCCACCAACCACCCTGTGCCAGCTCCATCAACTTCCTGGCCTCAGTGCCTAGGGTGAAAGCCAGGTCTTCACTGCTTTTCCATCTGTATCTCTGGGGCGAGGCTGATCCATGAAACAGGTGCCATGACTGAGAAGGCATGTTTTCGAGGCCCCACCAGGCAATGTTGTTTCAGGGAGGGGACCCGGAAGATGCCCACCATGCCGGATCTAGTAGGATGGGCAGAAACCACTGGGGAAAGTTGGTCCTGCAAGTAACACTTTGCACACTCTGAAGAGTTAATTTCAACCAAATATCAGCTTCTAGAGCAGTGTTTCTCAACCTTAGCAACTTTAAGATGGGTGGACTTCAACTCCCAGAATTCCCCAGCCAGCCATGCTTAAAATTGCTAAGGTTGAGAAACACTACTCTAGAGGGTTGTGGCTCATACGTACCAGACATCAGAAACCATACATAAATATGCTAAATAAATAACTAAATAAATAAAATATAAAAATATAAAATCATAAAAATAAATATAAAAATATAAAATCATCTTAGACATCTCTTCAGTTTTTGACAGCCCTCCAGGGCAGGGATACCAGGAGCATTCTTCATCTCAATAAGGTAGAATAGCTTAATCTTGGAAGTCCGTTCAAGTTTCTGTCCCATCCTCTACTGAACAAAATCAACATTTCTTTCTCATGCTTCCCTAGGTCTCCAAATGGAGCAATCTCTTTTCCAAATCCCATCTTAACAGTTGGCTCCTTCCTTCTCCATGGTCAACTCTATATTCTTTTAGAGTTTTGGCTTGGGGTTGAACAAAAGAAGAAGCAGAAAAGTTGTTTCCTCCCTTGATGACATTTATTGTACATATTTTCTTCAGGTGATCCTGCCTCTTCAACGTGGTTTTGCTGTGAGTTGAGATCTAACCGCATCCGACTCAAAATAAAGACCTGCCCAGCTATTAGTTGGGTTCCAGATGGCAGTAGGATCAAGTAGGTTGCCTGAGATGGCCACATAGCTACCAGTCGGGTTTCCTGAGCTGCAGAGAAGGAAGAAGGAATTAATTGCAATGCGCAGACTTTGAAGCTGTGGGCTGTTGGCTCGGGAAGGCTGTTGGCATTGTGCAAGCAATATGGCGAGGGCAAGAAGAACTGCTCTGCGGATTTCAGAGCCATGGAAATCTTAGCAGAGCTCTTTGGCTGAGATATTGTGACAGAAGGCACGTGTTGTGTTTATAAGCCTCCTGTGATCCCTTTTTAAGGGTCTTTTGCAAAGAAAGAGGATTAGATAAGGAGTGGACTTCTGTGTCATATGTCTCTGCAATGCCAGAGATAGACTGTGGTGGTGAACAGGCACATGATCTGGTCTGGACTGTGATGCAATGTAAGCCAGGCGTGCCACCTTCCCGTATGGATGATGGTTTTGAATTGGATCGAGAACTGATGTCCATTAGAGCTGGGCAGAGATCTGAATTTGATGGGCCAGTTTTGATTTGGCATGTGGGAAAGACCTTGGGAGATGGGGAGAAGAGATGCTACTTTCAGACTTGCAGGATTCTGTCAGTGTAGCTTTACAATAAAGTAGAATTAGCTCATCTGGTCATGTTTCCTGTCTGGTCTACCTGGGAAGGCTGACACTTGTTCCTTACAGAGTTACATGCACACCCACGCAAGTTCCAAATTAAATTTGGCACTTCAGATTTCTGCACAGTCTTGGTGTCTACTACGTGGAGACACACCAGGAACGGGAGACCTTCCATGGCTTGACTCTGAATTGTCTCTGTATTTGGGGGAGAATTCTAGGAAATCCAGTTCATGGATCTTCCCCCCCCCCCCACCCAGCCCAGGAACGATAACAGCAACTACAAGATCCTAGCTTTCAAGCTTGCCTCTTGATTAGTAGTAGTATTGTTAAGATCTCTAAAAAGCCAACAAGAGATTAGGATTTACCGTTATCTCTCCTCCTGCCTTTAGGAAATCTTTCCTTCTTCCCTCTTGTGTCTTCCATCATTCAGCTTCAACAGATGATCCAGTTGGGTAGCTGAATAATTTTATCAGCCTCTGCCTCTAAAGAGCTTGTATCCTTTCCTCGTCGGGATGAATCTTGATATCTTTCTCCTCTTTCGAACAAGCAAAATCATATTCTAACAATAAGGAATCAGCCTTTGATGGAGAACCAAGGGTTTGTTCCTGGTGGATTCACACCTTGAAGGGGGGGGGATGTTGAAGGCCTCCTGCTTGGGTATTTATGCAAAGCAGGGTGCTGGAGATATGTGGGCTAATTAGCCACTGTCCCTGATGGCAGCAAAGCTCTTTCCGCCATCCAGTTGTCAACCTCTTGCTCCCCGTGTGAAGGAAACAGCTTTGCTCCAATGAGCGGAAAACATCAGGCGAGATACACGGGGGTTGATGAATTACACATGCTAGCCTCACTCTTGGAGATGTCCTGATCAACTCTGACAAGCTGGAATTCCTTAAGGAGACCAGCCTGCTATTGCCCATTAAGAAAATGAGACATTAAAACCTTGCCCAGAGACTTATAGATAGGTCCAGAGGCCATGGAGAAGAAGGAAGGATGGTTCTGCTGAGATTGATTGTGTGGTCATCTCCACTTTGGTTGGAGATGCATTTCGTTACCCTGGAAATTGGGGGCGTTCACGGAAGGACTCTGGAGATCCCTTAGTAAACCTTGTGGAATTCTTGAGTGCAAAGACCACCCAGGAATACAACATGAGGGGTGCAGTTCCCCAACTGTTTTTGCCTTCATGATGTTCCCCCTAAATTTAAGCCCATGCAGTCTAGTCGTGCAGCCTTTGTTTCTTTCATGTCAGATGTACATCAATAAGTAGAAAGATATTTATAGATAGAGCTGTGATTATGTGCTATGGCAGGATGACATGGCGTAGGTCTTGTGATGCTCCCCAACCATCTCTTGGACGCTAAGCTAATGGAAAGGAAGGAGCCGAGTTTTTTGTTAATTATTTCTACTACAGAATAAGAACAGCTGGCTTCTGGTCAGGCAAATTGAATGTTCTGTTTATTCTCGGGCCCAGCGTAAGTCTATTTGCTGGTGCCAGCAGGGAGGTAGAAGAAGAAAGAGCTTTCGTTTCTCCTCCTCTTTCGGTCTGCGTTTTCCATGGCAACAGCCTTAAGCACACTCGCCTCAATGTGTAAGGGAATGCGCTCGCCAATTCATCCGGGAACGCATGGCTGTCAAGCAAATGGAAGATGAGGATATGCCTGTCTTTCCAGAGAGATGATGAGGCTCCCGCAGGAGAGTTGCTGGACATTTCCTTGGGTGCCCTTGGGTTCAAATTGGTTGAGGAAGAAAGTTTGGATGGGTGAGATGGAGACAGGAGAAATACTGCCTTACCCAGTCCTGTACACTTTCAAAGTACATCTGGCTGTGTGTGTGTATGTGTGTATCTTAAAACTCTTAATCCAGGTCTTAATGATTGTATCTTGGAGGCATCTCCAGTTGGTAGTCTGGTGGTAGTGGCAGCCGTGAGGCTGATGCTGGGTGAATGGTTTTCTAAGAGGTGGGGTGTTTTCAGTACAAACTGTTGCCATTCCCCCCTCTCAGCTCACCATGGCCATGCTTAACAGAATGGAAGGGCAAGGCGGACCCCAATTAACTTGATGAACGTGGAGAAGACCTCAGATGAAGCACTGCTGGTTAAAATGGAGGGAGGGAGGAAGAGTGCTGTGGCCAGGGTGCTTGGTTGTGGCTGAAGGCTCTGTAAGCAGATGTTGAAGATGTGAGAAGGCATCTAGTGCTCTATCTCAAGAGAGTTGGCTTGGTTTCCGTGCAGAAGCTCAACTTCCAGAAGAACCATTGGCTCAATGAACCTGACCGCCTTGCTTGTATCTTGCTTGCTTATCTCTTTGACACACCTACACGCAGGGTGAAGCACACGCAAGTCCCACTCTACCCACCTTTTTTTTAGCAACCCATCTTTTTTAGCATTTCATTTCCCACCAGCACGCTTTGGAGAAGCCCACAGTGGGGCATCTCTGTAAAATCCTGCCCCTGGAAAGTGTCCCCAGCACCTGCTGCTGAGTCAAACTGCCTCTAAACTGGACATCCCAAATGTCCATGGTCATTTAATCATCTAGACTGACCACCAACTCTGGAAGGTGTCTGCAGTGCAGGAATAATGAATATTTCTGTCTATCCCGTCACTTTCCATTCCAGTCTTGTCTTCTGCAGTAGATAACAAGCCTGTCCTCTATGAAATATTCAGATGTCAGGAAGCTTCTATCATGATCCCTTTTATCTTCTTCAAGGTAAAGATTTGCTTTGCTATCTTGCTTGCTTGTGTGGTTGAGGGAAAGCTAGAAAATAAAGATTGGACACCACGCATCCGGGATGGACCTTTTAGGAAAGAAAATTGGCCACAAAGGGTTAGGTCCCTTATTTCCCTCCATTCCTGTTTCTCATGGCCACCAAACAGGTTCTTCTGGGAATTTTGGATGCAAAATTGACAGCTCATCCCTAGCTTTTGACGTTTAGAAGCATCCTTCCTTGGAACGTAACTTTCCTTTTGTGATAGCTGGCAATGAATTCATTTTCCATGAATCTAGAAGGATCCATAATGTTATGAACTTCATATTCCATCATCACCGTGGTTAAACCAAAAAGGGCCAATAACGCTATCAATCTGTTTGAGCTGTTCTTCAGTTCATATCCCACTGTGATCAAAGCATAAACATGGACATTTCACCGTTGGTACGTCTACCGTGTACATTTTATTATCTATACTCTAATGCGGAAGTTGTATTTATGTCATTTGCTGTGCGTGTTCTAATGATTGATTTGTGTAAGCCGTCATGGGTCTTCATCAATTTGGTGGCCCAGAACTCTAATAAATAAATCAACTTTCTATAATGTATCCCGTCTCTAGATGGGTTCCATCAATCCTGGGAAACTTCCTAGGGAGATTTGTTGAACAGTTTAAACTGTTGGAAGCCAACCACCGAGATTTGTTTCTTTCATTTTCTGGCTGTTATTACACCTGTTTGCAGTGGTGGTGGGATTGGACTATAAGTGGGATATCAAGTTTATTATAGCTATCTTCAGTCTAAGTGGTTTTGTAGAACATTGAAGGGGTGTTGGGGAGGCACCCCTGGGAACCTTGCTTGTGGGGACTGAGTTTTGATCTGTTTTGTTTGCACCAGCTGGGTGGAAATCACCGTCCTGTCCTCCAGCTGTGCTAAGATGTGCCTGGAGGCCTTGTTGTAATTTGTTTCTCCAGCTGTGACTAGAAGCATGAAAAAGCAGAAGGGAATAAAACGCAGAAGTCCATATCTTGTCACAGGTTGACCTAAATTGGTTGTGTTGTCAGAAGGAGCAAACTTGAAGCTAGAATTGATCCCATTTACTTCTACCAGGTCAGACACTTGATGCATCTTAATTTATGTACTCTAGAAGAGCCTTATCTAACTTCTGGTGCCTTCCAGCTGTGCCAGGTTTTGCATTCAACTCCACCTCTTTCTCTTTCTTTTATTATTACTGTTATCAGACTGAATCAATCCACCGTAGGATGAAAACTTCTTCATTGATTGGTATGGACCATAACTTGCCATGTGCAAGTTGGTAGGTAGATGTTTTTCAACTGCTCTGAGAGAAAGTGACTGGTCCAAAGTCATCCAGGGAGCTTCTGTGGTTGAGGGAATACTAGGACTTGGACCTCCCCACTCCTATTCCAGTGTCTTAACCACTACACTACACTGGTTCTGTCTCTCTCTATATACCCATCTACCTATGCATCCATCCATCTGTCTATCCATTCAGTCATGTCCGACTCTCGGTCACTTTGTGGATCAATGCTTTCCATGCCTTTCTCTCTTACAGCTTCCTTGAGTTCCATCAAAGTCATTCCAGTGTCCCTTCTGATGGTGTCAAGCTAGGGCGGCCCCTTCTTCTTTTACCACCGATCAGTCCCAGCAAAATTGTCTTTTCGAGTGAGTCAGCTCGCATAACATGACCGAAGTATGACAGTTTTTGTTTGGTGATCTTGGCTTCCAAGGATACTTTTGGTTTGACTCTGTCTAGGACTTCCTTGTTGGTAATCTTTGCTGTCCATGAGATGCGGAGTAGTCGTCTCCAGCACCACAATTCAAATGCATCTATCTTTCTCCTGTCTGCCTTCCTCAAACTCCCAAGTTTCACAACCATATGTAGCTACATCCATCCATCACACCTCCATATAATATATAGGCCACCACCATCCTCTCTCTTTCTCACACACACAAACACAGATAGATAACACCTTCTCGCACATTTATTTCCCACATTTCTCTTGCTGAAGTACCTTTGTAGTTGATGCCCGTTTGGGAACCAGCAACTTTGAAATGGATTTCACACACAATTGAATTGTCCATCCATCCTCAGCCAACCGTTTAAACATTATGGATTCTTCCATGACAACCTTCCCCAATTCAGGGCCTTTCGGGTGCTTTGGAGCCTACGTCAGATCTCTCAGCTGACAGGGACATCAATTTCAGGTCTAATGTGTGTCTCTTGCATTCCCCTGCCAGCTGATGATGATTGAAATGGACAGATCCCCGTCATCTCCATCTGCCCAGTCCCTGGGTGATGTCCACAGTGGTCCATCCATGATTAGGTAGTTAATCCCTACTTCAAAGCTGAGGAATAAAGGGTAAGCTGTCCTCTAGAAAAATGGTGCTGCTGTCTAACTCCAACCAACAATTGATAGATTGTTGAGTTGGCTAGCCAAAGAGGTACAAATTTTGTACAATTGTAGTGTGGGTTTGTCCTATCACAGCCAGTGTTTTGGCCTATTTCCTTGGGATTGCCCCCTGTACGGACTACCCCAGAATGAGAACGAGAGGAAGTCCATCTTTTTTGCCAATAATTTGTTGGGTGTGGAAAGCATTTCTTCATTTGTCCTATGGGAAAAAGCAAATGCTGTCCTTGTCTGGGAAGAACTGTCCTTTGATTGATCAGAGGAAAAAATATCAGGGTATCTTCTGCAGAAGCACTTAATGAAGGATGAGGTCGTCCTGCATTTTCTGGAGCGCTAAACCAATGGATTGGCATGCAAAGAAGTGTTGGCTGCAAGGAAGCACCCCTTGAAAGTAAGCGGCCTATTCAGGAGGAAAGACTTCCTCTTGAGTAGATCTTCTGGCCAACGAACTAGCAAAGATACATTGGTGGATGGCCACTGATGCAAGAGAGACTTCAGTTTCCTGGGGAAATTTCCGAGAATTGGCCCATATTTGTATCTTGGACCATTTGCTTTGTAGACCATGGTTCCCATCTTAAGACCTTACCAGGTAGAACCAGGCAAGGTGTGTTTGGACAAAAGCAGATTATTGAGACCTATTGTCAGTGGGATCCCACTCTGTCTTTGGGGTAGAATCAGGCTCCATTTTCGTGTTGGGGTGAGGTGGGGACTAATACCTGGAACCAGGTGCTAGAAGTAACATTCTCTTAATCCTGCATCTTTTGGTGGCTTTTGATACTGTCTACTTCAGAGCTTTCCAAACTGTGTGTCGGGACACGTTAGTGTGTCGGCTGCAGTGTCTGGATGTGTCACGGCTGCTGCTGCCTCCTGGCTTCCATGCAGGTCCTAATGCCTGCCTTGTGCCTTGCTGCCTCCACCCCTGCCCTGCCAGGACTCCACGCAGGTCCTAGTGCCTGCCTTGTGCCCTGCTGCCTCCAAACCTGCTGTGATTCCCCGCAGGTCCTAGTGCCTGCCTTGTGCCCTGCTGTAAGAGTGTGTCGCGAAATGATGCATGTCTAAAAAGTGTGTCACCAACATGAAAAGTTTGGAAAGCTCTGGTCTACTTTGATTTCTTTCGGCCCTCTCCTTTTGCTTTCCTGGAAATGCTAATTACAGGGGTCCCGATCCAAGGGGACGTCTTTGGCTTTGGAAGGCAATTCCACCTTACTTCTAACACTTCTTGGCATCCTTGGTTGGTGTGCAGCTTAATGGCACGTGCCAAGTGGACACGTGGGTGAATTTGTCCATCCGTGGATTCACGTTTTATAAGAGCGAAGCTAACATTTAAGGGAATTGAATATATATAAATTGAAATAAATAAATAAAACTTTGGGGGAAGCCAAGAATTTCCCTTTAATAGCAGTGCTATTAGGATTATGTTTCTAATACCAGTCAGAGTAGCGTGTCACATCCTGCCATCATCTGTACAATTTTTAGTACAGGGCCACATCTGGAGCAAGGAATTTACCCATTTGCTCTGCCCAGGCTAATGAAATAATAACAACAATAATGGCAGTAATAATAGTAGTAGTCCTGATAGCCACGAAAGCTACAGCTGAGTCGCTGACGATTGGTTATGTCCTTGAAAACTTGCGTGTGTGTCTCCAAAGTGTGTGTGATTTACAACCCAGATAATTTTCTCTCTCTGTGATTTTTTTTTCCTCCTGTGCTGGAGAGTGTGTATTTTCTTTGTAATAAAACCTCGGCTTAGGCAAATAAATTTGAGGAGACAGTTTTACTGACAGCTGCCCTCCCTACTTTCTCTCCCCATCCCAGTTTCCATGTAATAATAAAATAAAAAAAAAGGCAGAGTGAAATTTCAACTAGGACAACGCGGAGTGCATTTTAAAAAACCAGAGCTGTGCGCAAGGTGTCTGCAAAAGTGTTCCGGAAGGGCTGCTCTGCTTTGATCTCACCGTTTCAAGTTTGCCCGGCTCTCATTCGAGAAAAGAAATCATAAAGTGAGGCCATAGGTGATCCCTACCAGTTATCGCAAAAGATTGGATTTGAGATATCCTGGTTCTTTTTTCAAAAGGAGAAGAGATATGAAACGGTTTGATTTGAAAAGAAAGATAAAGAGAAAGAAAGAGCAACTTCTCCTTTACTCTCCTGGCCACACAGTGGAAAAAAAAAACATGCGGGGAAGAATTCACTACAGGGAGTCCTGGTTTAGCGACTGCCTCGTTTAGCGACTGCCTCGTTTATTGACCATTCACAGTTACGACGGTGATGAAAAAGTAACTTTACGACCCATCCTCGCATTTATGACCTTTGCAGCTCTGTAAAGCAAAGGAGAGCTGGAGTCAGATCATAAGCACAGCCGCGGTTTCACTTGGTGACTGCTTCGCTTAACAACCGGGTTGCCGGTCCCAACTGTCGCTAAACAAGGACTACCTGTATTGCCGTTTATTTGCCAATTTGCAGCAGCTGTGCCCAAAGTGGTTTGAAGGATCAGTCTAACTTCAAACCACAATAAGCAAAATCACGGGTCAATGCATCCTACTGTACCAGTGAGTCAATGCTTAATAAATAGATGCCTATGGAGATTATGCAAAACAAATGCTTAATGCGTTGCTTGCACCCCGCTATTATCCTTTAAAATGGCAGGTTATGGCTTAGCATGTAGCGCGACCGCAGCGAGCTGTGATTTAGTGAGTGAACCATGTTTAAGAAACTGTGGCTTAGCGTGTGATGTGAACGCAGTGACTTTCTGCCTTTGAGGATTGGGCGTATTGGGGGACCGGTCAGAGCTGAAAACCAGATATTTTTCTGCGTTAGGTCTTTGCCTCCTCTAGCACAACTCATTTCTCATGACCGGATATCTCGGGGAAGCAACTGTCTTCAAGGGCTGGTGACAATGCAGGCCAACGTCTTTCGCCATTCTCCCAATTCCTGCCCCCTTTCCAGCCCCCACGTGCCCATGACTCCAACGTCTCCCCACGTATTTATTTATTTATTCCCTAGACGTTTGCTCCAGGGAGCTTATTAGCACCATCTGCGTTTTCACATTTCCCTTGGAAGAGACGTTTTGACACTGCCTCCAGGTACGTTATTTCATTAGCAGATTCGCACCTTGTCGCCTATTATCTTGGAAACAAGGAGGTGTAACAGTGGAGGTGGAGGTGGAGGAGCAGTTGAGGTGGAAGAGAATGCGTAGAGCTTTTGATTCTGGTTGCCTTAAGAGTCTTTGTCTTTCTCTCTGTCTTTATTCTGGCCTTACCTTTCAGCCATGAAGCAGGACTCTCCATTTGAGGTCTTTGGGGCTCTCACAAAATGGCGGCCACGTTGGGTCTGGCCCACCCCTTTACTGGAAACTGTAAAGGGAAACTTTACTGTCATAGTGGGGACCACTACCCCATCTATCTTTGCTCTACCCCATCTATCTTTCTTCGAGCAGATAACCCCGCTAACTCTACCCAACTTTTTAGTTTTCTACCGAGATACATGTCAAAGATACTAAGCCATTTTTGGAAATGAAGATGAGGAAGATTCTGGGGCTGGGTTGTGTTTCCAAGATGACAACTTCTCCTTTATTGTGAGTTTTAAAGAAAATAAACTATGAACAACACAATCCCAAAGGACAGGGAAGCTTGGTAGACACCAAGGAAGATGTTGGCTGGCTACCCTACTGTGCCCCGGTGGTAGACCTTAAAGTTTTGTTCTTTTTGTGGGAGAAGAAGACACTCTTTCTGTTTCCCTTGAGGGTTCATCTCAGAACATCAACTCCCAGTTGGCACTTCAGCTGGACAGATCCCTTGTTCATTCAGGTTGCCCAACTTCTGCCTGGTTCCTTTGCTGTGGCCAGGGTGGACAGCTCCTGAAACCAGCCAACAGAAATGGAGCCGGCTGATGGTTCAGCCCAGATTAGATCTCTATCTTAGGTCCACCTTTTGTAAGTCATCACATGGTTACAAGCAGAGCTAGACGCACAAACCGTTGGTTTTTCTTAGGACCATGCGGGAGATGAATAGCTCAAAAAGATCTGGAGACCTTGCTAAGACTTTAAAATGTCTGGCCTGATCTTCAAGAGTTTGCATGGAACCTCAGCCCAAGACACTCTAACAGTCTCCCTACATTAAAGTTCCCCACTTTAAGTCTTGAGGGACAACTGCAGATCAAAGTTCCTTGTTCTCTCCCTTCTTGCTCATCCATCCATCCATCCATCTCTATCCCCACCTGTTCATAAATCCTCTTTTTTCCCTCCTTCCCAAGCACTTTTTATACTAGTTTATTTTTAAACATCCCTTAACCGATGAGAAGCAGAAGAAAGAAGTTACAAGAAATGTGGTGGGGTGAGAGGTGAAAGAAATTTCAATCTTATTTTCAGGGGAAAAGGTAGTAGAATTAAGTATTTGCAGGTGGGAGTCTGGGAAAATCAGTGTATAATTGTTTGTGAGGGAAGCTGTATAATTGTCTTGGGGCCAAACCCATTTGAACACGCTGATACGCTATTATTACGTCGGGGAAGCAGATATCCATTGTGGTTTCAGTTGGAGACCTTCCCTAAAATAAGCATGGCTTATTCATTGATTGTTTTTGCAAATTGTGACAAGCACACTCGGATACGATTCTGGTTTGGTGTGGTACGGGAACCCACTATTTAGTTAAAGGTCTTCTGGGAGGCAATTAATTTTCTTAATTCTTTTTATAATGGGATAATGAGTCTCACGTCTGGAAGGGGATCTCTGCAATTGAGCCCGTTCTTCAGCCCCAGTTCCAAACAAACCAGCAAACACATGTTGGTTGGGGGGATGGAGATTGTAGAAGGTGGTTGGACCCAAAGAAAAGTTGCACTTTTCACCCTCAGGGTGGGCAACAGCCGGCTTAACGATTGTGTAAATCAACAAGAGTCCCTCAACCAAAGGGTAGTTTACATCTCATGAATTTTCCTCCATCCTTTTGACATCTACAGTATCTGACGTGCTCCAAAATTTACATTTCGCTTTTCTCTGCTCTGATGTTTCCCTTGCCAGGTAACAGATGGTGGTACCATCAAGCAGAAAATCTTCACCTTCGATGCCATGTTCTCCACTAACCAATCGCACATGGAGAATTATCGTAAGAGGGAGGACCTCGTCTACCAGTCCACAGTGAGGTAACTCAAACAATCTCCTTCACGGAGATATGACTAGAAGTTGAATCTTCCATTAGAAATGGGCCAAACCACTTCAATCCAGCATTTTTTTCCGAAGTCAAGTTGACTTGATTTAACAGCAGAAATCCAGATCCAAATGGATCAAAAATCCAAATGGATCAGAAATTACTGATTGGATTCAGATGTTCAAAGCAGTTTGATTCCAATCAAATTGCTTTGAAGATCGAATTGCTTTGAAGATCTGAATTCAATCAGTAATTCCAGTTGGGTCTGGCTTGACGAGAATGCGCCTATGGCTCTGTCACCAATTATAGCATGATTTTGTCTATAGTTAAACGTGAATTGAATTACCGCGGTCCCTGCTTTTGTTTTTGCATTTCATGGTCCTTTGTCTGTACTCTTACAGACCTGCCAAGTGATATAAGATTTCAAGAAATGGGGAAAAAAAATTGATGGTACTTAGAGCACCATAAGGCTCATAAGAGGTTGGTCTTGGATACTGCAGAACTCCAGGGACGTTTTGTAAAAACGTCATGGAAAAACTACCCCTCGAAAGGGTTACCAAAAAGGTGGCTGTTGCTGTCATCCCTGATAGGCTAAGATCAGTTCTTACACTGATGGGCTAGGACTGGCCTTGTGATTTTTGGAGAAGCTTTGAAACGGGCTTTTTTGAAAGAAGCTTTTTTCAGCACCGTTGTAACTTTGAACAGTCGCTAAACGAATGGTCGTAAGTCGAGGACTACCTCTATGCCATGTTGAGATCTTTTTGGCATCACTTCCTCTTGCTTTTGCTGCACAGATGTTATCCTGGGTGCTTTCGATCAAGGTGGGAAACGGTTTCACGTTCAGTGGCGTGGTGGTGATTGTATTATTTGCAACACGCTCCGTTCAGAGCAGGAGAGACAGGAAGGGTTCCATTATTCAGAAGGGAAAGAAACCTTGGAAGGAAGAATTAATGCAAGGAGAGGGGACCAGGGTAGCGGGAGAGAAAAGGGGAGGAGAAACGTTGGGTGGAAGGAAGCGTCCGTCAGCGGAACGACGGACTCCTCAACGTGTTCCACAGAGGCCACAAAAGTTGTCTGCAGAAGCAGCTCCTGCTGTTGCTCGATTGGCCAGAGAGACATCAGGGATAAGGAATCCACATTTACATATAAATGAAGATATTTACAAATTAATGTATTTTGAGCAAGAGGAAGTCCCAGCGCCGCAGCTGTCAAGGCGACCGCCTGCCTCCAAGTGGGACTCTGCGAGACAACCTTTCTATGGTTATTTGGGTGCCCCGCTCTCCAGCACCCCCTTAAAGGCCAATGGGGAGACCAGGAGCCCTGGAATGGTTGCTAGTCCCTGGCCACACGGAAGCACTGATTTTGGCCCGCGGGTCCCCCGAAAGCCAGCTCCACCCACTGTCCTCGAGTCCCTTCCCAGCTTTCCTCAAACCGCTTCCCATCGGTTCCCTTCTGGGCTCTGCAGGTTTAATTATGCGCATAAAATATATTCCCAGAATGGGGTTGTGGCGGCGGGGGGGGGGGGGGGAAGAGAAGGAGCCTTTAATGAAAGGAATAAATCTTTGCATTGATTGCGCAAAGCAAAGGGCCTTGTTTCCTCTGTCTCTTTCCAGGACAGGAGGGACAGAAAAGTGGGGAGCCTTGCCCTGCCTTGCAGAGCACATCGCTGCCTTCTCCCATCCACCAAGGCTGCTCGTGGTTCGGCCGCTTGGAGACAGGCCGTGTTGGGGAAGGAAGGGCGGTGGGCTCGGCTCCCCAGCTCCCCTTTCTGCAATTTTCCAGCTGCCTCGGGAGGTCCTAAGGCAATTTCTCCAATGCTTAATTTTGCTCCTAATGAACTCTCAGGGGGTTGTTGTTCAGTTCTTGACCCTTTCAGAATAACCATAAAGAAGTCCAGCGGCTGGCTGGCGATATCGTGGCATCTCCATGTCGTTTTCATGGCAGGTGTACAGAAAGGGTTTGCTTGGGCATTTTTTTCCCCCAGTTTCCTGGTCCAATCCTCAGTTTGGGATCTCAGAATTAACCACATCTCAGAATTAACCGCACTCAACCCTGCTTAACTTTCCAGGGTCAGACAAAGTGAGGTAAGCAACTCAGCATAACAGCAGGCTCTCAATGGTGAGCAACTGGGTGTTCTGCAACCCATCTCCCACAGCCAAGCCAGCATGGACAATGGCAAGGAATGCTGGGATTTGTAGTTGAGCAATGTTGAGAGATTCATGGATTGCCCACAACCTGTTTGAGAGCCTGGGACATCTCTAGGTAATCATAAGGAATAGAAAGGGGTCGGGGGTGGGGGGGAGATGAAACAGGGAGGGTGGGCAAAACCCTTCCCTCCCTCCCTCTTTCTATGTCTCTCCTTCCTTCCTTCCTTCCTTCCTTCCTTCCTTCCTTCCTTCCTTCCTTCCTTCGTCTTCCTTCCTTCCTTCCTTCCTTCCTTCCCTCCCTCCCTCCCTCCCTCCCTCCTTCCTTCCTTCCTTCCTTCCTTCCTTCCTTCCTTCCTTCCTTCCTTCCTTCCTCTTTCTATGTCTTTCCTTCCTTCCTTCCTTCCTTCCTCCTTCCTTCCTTCCTTCCTTCCTTCCTTCCTTCCTCTTTCTATGTCCTTCCTTCCTTCCTTCCTTCCTTCCTCTTTCTATGTCTTTCCTTCCTTCCTTCCTTCCTCCTTCCTTCCTTCCTTCCTTCCTTCCTTCCTTCCTTCCTCTTTCTATGTCTCTCCTTCCTTCCTTCCTTCCTTCCTTCCTTCCTTCCTTCCTTCCTTCCTTCCTCTTTCTATGTCTTTCCTTCCTTCCTTCCTCCTTCCTTCCTTCCTTCCTTCCTTCCTTCCTCTTTCTATGTCTCTCCTTCCTTCCTTCCTTCCTTCCTTCCTTCCTTCCTTCCTTCCTTCCTTCCTTCCTCTTTCTATGTCTCTCCTTCCTTCCTTCCTTCCACTTTCTATGTCCTTCCTTCCTTCCTTCCTTCCTTCCTTCCTTCCTTCCTTCCTCTTTCTATGTCCTTCCTTCCTTCCTTCCTTCCTTCCTTCCTTCCTTCCTTCCTTCCTTCCTCTTTCTATGTCTTTCCTTCCTTCCTCCTTCCTTCCTTCCTTCCTTCCTTCCTTCCTTCCTTCCTTCCTTCCTCTTTCTATGTCTCTCCTTCCTTCCTTCCTTCCTTCCTTCCTTCCTTCCTTCCTTCCTTCCTCTTTCTATGTCTTTCCTTCCTTCCTTCTTTCCTTCCTCCTTCCTTCCTTCCTTCCTTCCTTCCTTCCTTCCTTCCTCTTTCTATGTCTCTCCTTCCTTCCTTCCTTCCACTTTCTATGTCCTTCCTTCCTTCCTTCCTTCCTTCCTTCCTTCCTTCCTTCCTTCCTTCCTTCCTTCCTTCCTTCCTTCCTTCCTCTTTCTATGTCTCTCCTTCCTTCCTTCCTTCCACTTTCTATGTCCTTCCTTCCTTCCTTCCTTCCTTCCTTCCTTCCTTCCTTCCTTCCTTCCGACATTCAAACGCTTTTCCCACATTTTATTCTGGCTGGTGTTTGCATATTTGCAAATTGCCTACATAATTTAAGCCAATTTCCCCTGAGTCTTTCTCCCACGGATCCCCTTTGGGGTGAGCATACACTTTCTCTTGAAATGGTGCTGTTGGGTACACCGTACTCTGAATTGCCAACTGCAACCGCGCAGGTTTCAGCAGGCAACCGTGCAAAGGTGTGGAAATGGCAACCTGGCCAGGGACCTGTAAAAACACAGGTGGAAGAGCATCTTCCTTTCCTTCTGGCTTGCGTCTTCGGACAGTTCTTCCCGCCCTCCCCACTGCCAATCCAGCTAATTAATTACAGCCGTTTGCGTCGTCTATTTTTACATCCTCGCTGCCAGAACCCTAATCAGCTGCTCATTCACCAGGCGGCTGCAGCTTGGCTCACTGCCCTCCATAGCATCGGAAGGCTTTGCGCCCCCCCCAACTTCATCTTTCGTCCCTTTGTGACTAGGCGGTTCCCCGGAGAAGTGGTGTGGCGTGGCTCCCCCTGGTGGCACTGAGGCCTTCCTGCCAGCCCTGTGTGGTCGTGTTGACCCTGGTTCACGCATCGCCCTAAGCTGTACCGTCTAGTTGTAAAATTGCTACAGTCCACCAGGGGTGGGATAGATGGCCTTCAGAGTCCCAAGGAAGGTTTAGAAACGCGATGGCGCAATCTAGGAGGACACAGATGCCCCAAGAAGGCACGGGTTGAGGAGGGTGGTGAAGGAGGAAGGTAGTAGAAATGAAGGTGATCAGGGGGCCGTTGAGAGCAGAAGGAGAAGCAAAGAAGAGAAAGCCTTGCTTCGTAGAACGTCGCTTGGCTCACTTGCTTGAGCCAAGCGTAATTCCTGTGCAATTTCTGAGGCTGAATCTCACCTTCCCGCTTGCATGTGTGGTCGTCCAGCTTTGCAAGTGGCAGTTTTTGCCTTTTCGGTAACATGCAGGAAGTCATGTCCCCTGCCTGTACAGGTAGTCCTCGTTTAGCGACCACAATTGGGACCGGCCACTCAGTTGTTAAGCAAAGCAGTCGCTAAGTGAAACATCACAATTTTATAATCTTAATGTATAGTCGAAATACATTAAAAACCCACAACAACCATTTTATAATCTTACTTCAGCTTTCCTTTGCTTTACAGACCTGCGAAGGTCGTAAATGCGAGGGCTGGATGCAAAGTTACTTTCTTCATCACCGTCATAACTGCGAATGGTCGCTAAACGAGGCGGTCGCTAAACAAGGACTACTTGTAGTCCTCTTTTGTTTGCTTTCCTTGCAACCCACGTCCCTCTTCGCAGCCAGATGCTGTGGGGAGGTGGAGTGACAGGCTTAGCTACTTCGGGAAGGCCACATCTGTCCTGCCATTGGGGGCCGGAGCCGTGGGGAGAAGTGGAAGCCGAGCACTGCGAGTGGCAACTGAGCCCCCCTCCCCTCTCTGCAGCTCCCCCCCCCCCCCACCCCAGCAAGAAATTGCTTGCTGCCATTTTGGCTTTATTACTAATTGTATTGCTCCTTTTACACCTGGGCTTATAAAGTCTCCAAACTGGGGTATTAAAATGTTACCGAGAGGTATAATATAAGGCTGGGCACCACATTCCTTTTTCATTTCTTTTTGGACGGGGACGGTATGGAAAGGCCTGGGTGCATTTTAGCACTTGTTTTTCTGGCCACGGAGAAGAGAAAACCTGGACATTATCCACAGCGTATTAATTCTTTGCTCGTTCGTTCGACTTCCGCTAATTTTGGAATGCTCCCTCCCAGCTCGTCTGCAAGAACTTAAACATTTGTTCACCTCTGTTGAAGCAACGAGATTATTAACCCAGTGTACAGCTTCCAAGAGAGGCCACAAGTAATGGATACAGATAGTCCTCGTTTAGCGACCACAGTTGGGACCGGCGAAGCGGTCTCTAAGTGAAACCACGACTGCTTATGATCTTACTTCAGTTTTCCTTTGCATTACAGACCTGTGAAGGTCATCAATGTGAGGATTGGTCGTAAAGTTGCTTTTTTATCACCGCCGTAACTGTGAATGGTCCCTGTACGAGGTAGTCGCTAAACAAGGACTACCTGAACTTGGTTGATCAGTTAGCCTGCATGTGGATATGGAGGTTCCTTTAGCTAGTACGACTTCCGTTCGTTGTGCCTTCTGTGAATTTGTCATGGCCACCTTTAAAAAAAGAAAAAAGGTGTATAATCTCGGGAAGAGTTGAATTCCCAAAGTTAATTACGTTATTACAAGGACGGCTATTTTGCCAGTCCCGAATTTAGCACCGATCGCTTTCGCTGATTGTGTCTCCGGGTTTTGTTTTTGCTGGAGCCCAAATTGGTCATCTTCTTGTGGATGTGCAATTAAAGGCGGTTGTGATCAGCTTTGAAGGGTCAGGTGTTAAATGAGCAGAACGAGGTGCGAAAAACTTTGGGAGAGGTGAGATGCTAGATTAAGCCTGCAGTGTCTTTTCTTTTCCAACCACCTGTTTTTATTATCCGTGTCAGAGCACCAATTTCAGGTCTTTGCCGAGACTTAAGAACAAGTTGAATGAGCAGTTTTGTCTCCGTAGTTATGACCCCGGGGTCGGCTTCATTCATCACAAAATTACTCGACCGGGTATGTCGGATACTCGGAAGAGAGAATCTCCCCTCGGTTCTCGCCAGAGGCTTCTTGGCACCACGCACGGGGCCCGGCAGTGCGGGCCCCAAATTCCTCCTCCTCCCCCTTAAATCCTGACTTCGTATCCCAGGCAGCTTGCTTTCTGCTCAGCCACCAGTTTAATTGTTGTGCAGTCCACTGACATGAGTAATTATTGTTTTGCAAGAATTTCGCGGGCTTTACTAATTGATTACATATTCCCTGACTTGACAGTTTCCTTCTTGGAGAATGCAGAATGGGCTCTCTCTCTCTCTCTCTCTCGCTCGCTCGCTCTCTCTGTTGCTCAAGTTGATAAAGATTCAGGGGTAATAACTTGTATTGGTTAAATAAAATCTCTGTTTCCAGTAGCAATCTACCTCTGTCGCTGGAGGAGGACCCTGTCGCCTTCACACCCTCTTGTTGGGCTTTCTGAGTGTCCTTGTTTAGCAACTACAACTGTGACTGATAACTCGGTCGCTAAGTGAAACCATGACTCTGCTTATGATCTTACTTCTTCAGCTTTCCTTTGCTTCACAGACCTGCAAAGGTTGTAAATCCGAGGATTGGTCGTCAAGTTACTTTCTCATCCCCGTCGTAACTGCGAACGGTCATTAAACAAGGCAGTTGCTAAACGAGGACTACCTGCAATCCGATTTTTTGGTGCTGTTCTTATGCCTTGAGTCGGGCCTGCTTGCAGCCATGCAAGATGGAGCATCCATCTTCCAAAGCAGTCTATCTCTGTACTGCTGCCGCCGCCCTGCTGCATCGGGGTCCTCTTCCAAGACATGGTAAAATCAATTGCCAAGCGCCGCATAATTAGCGAAGTGAATTGTGCGATGTGGGGGAGAGAGCAGAGATCGCCTCCTTTCACGGATGCTGAAAAAGTCCATTTTCCCTTCTCGGCACATCTGGTTCTGGGATCCTGTGCCCGTGCGCATGCTGCCCTCCCTTTATCGCAGCCCTGCCCAGCTGTGGACAAAGAATGAGACGCCTGCAGGAATTCCAGGCCACCCATTTCAAAAAGACGGAGAGGGGAAAAAAAGCTGTCTCGCCCGAAGGCAGCCCTGTGCTGGAATGCATTATGAGCCAGCAATTAGACTAGATCAGCCGCGCGGGGGTGCGCTGCGTGCTTCTGTGTCAAGGCGGGCCCCCTCCCAGCCGGGGAGGTGGGGGTTTCACAGCTTCGCAGGGTGCCTGGATTCGGAGACCGAGGATGCTCTGGATCCTTTTTCTTCCCCAATTGCACGTGCTCCTGTTTTTTGTGATGGTGTAAATGCGTGGAGCCAGCATCTCATGCAGGGAGTTGAGGTCGCGTCCTTGGGAAACAGCTCTGAATTCTTCCCTTCCCAGCCGCTGAGCTGTTGATGGGGAGAAGAAGGGGGGGGGGGAACTTTGGAGAAGTTAACATTTTCGAAGGGTAATTGAGTTTGGCTTTGCCCATTAGATGGAAAATGCAAAATTGGATAACATCACATTAAAATGGGAACTTAATGAATTTCTCTCCCGTCCCTCCGAGAGACAGCCCTGCAGACATACCTAGGATTCATTTTCGAGAAGAAATCGTTCTGCCGCAGGAGAGATGGGAACCTTGTTTTCCCAATTCTACTCGTAGGCCTTACTTAGGTATTGCATGACCCTTCTCCTTTCTCCTCACAACCAAACTACAAGGTGGATCGGGCTCAGGGAAGGCACCGGATTCCCAAATCCCCGTGGGAGTTCGTTTTTGGAACCCCTTCTTCTTTCTTTCTCTCCTACTCTTTGCTTTGGAAAGGCGAGTGGGGCTGGGTGATCGCAGCAGAGAAGAGGGGTCACTCAAAGGAGTTAAACTGGAACCAGAAGAGACCTGGGTAGTTAAGCCATCCCTAAGGAAGGACCAGCTGCAGAACCCCAGAAAACCGCGGATCCTTGCTCTTTCCTGCCTTTAGAAAGTGGCACTTCTCTTCGCTGAGCAGCCATGCTGTGTTAGATGATGCGGCTGGTCTTCTGAGCTTGGTAGATCCGCATCCTTCCAGATGGGGCTTCTCGATCCCCTTCTTCTTGGCTCCCAGATGTCTGCAATCCAAATTCTCAAAACTGTCCATGAGAGATCCGCATCCTTCCAGATGGGGCTTCTCGATCCCCTTCTTCTTGGCTCCCAGATGTCTGCAATCCAAATTCTCAAAACACTCCATGGGAGATCCGCATCCTTCCAGATGGGGCTTCTCGATCCCCTTCTTCTTGGCTCCCAGATGTCTGCAATCCAAATTCTCAAAACTGTCCATGGGAGATCCGCATCCTTCCAGAGGGGGCTTCTCAATCCGTTTCTTCTAGGCTCCCAGATGTCTCCAATCCAAATTCTTGAAGCTATCCATGAAGCCGTTACCTCCTGCAGGAGGGATTCAGCTCCGCAGCCGCCACCTCCTCTTTCTCCTCTGGCTCTTGCGTATTGTAGAACTAACACAATTTACAGGCAGAACGGTTTTTGCTGGCCCAGCATTGAGCACTTAAAAGCCTCAGTAATTGTCGGCCAGGTTTCCACAAATTGTCTGAATTACTGTGATGCAGAGCATGTTTGCAGGAGAAGTGGGTTTTCAGATTCCACCTTTATTTCAAACAGTGCCAGCCAGACGCCAAATGTTGTTGCCTTAACATTTATTTATTTTTGTAGCAGGATGTAGAAAAAAAAGGAGAAAAAGGCTGCTTTATCCGCTGCAGGAGCAGGGAAGGGCATTCTGTAGCTCTCCAGATGATGCTGAAGCCCAGCTCCCATCAGCTTGAGGTAGCCATGATAAAGCTTAATTGCAACTTGATTTTCCTAACTGATCTGGGAATTAGGAAGATGGGCTTGAAATCAGCCTCAGCTACTTATACCAAGAGGTGGAACCCATTGGCTACATTCACACAACTTGCTTAACTCGGTTACTGAATTAACCGATTTTCTTTGTTTTCTCAACGCGCATTTCTCCAATCAGGCTGGGGCTTGCAAAGACATTAATCCACAGTGAGCCCAGTTTAATCTTAACCAAGACTTGTGCGTCCATATCTGCTTGGTCCTTATCTGGCTTGGTCCAACAGGTTGCATGGACACCGATGGTAAATGTCAGGGCCGAGCGAGGATTTGAATGTTGTCTTCTTAAATTCATCCACCTGTATTCATGTCTCACACCAGCCCAATGCTTGTTTTAAGCATTTTGTTTTGTTTTGTTGACTAAGCCACAGTAGTCTGGGTTCACAGTTAACCCATGAAGCCAATAATTAGAGCAGTGTTTCTCAACCTCGGCAACTTTTAAGACGTGTGGACTTCAACTCCCAGAATTCTGGGAGTTGAAGTCCACACATCTTAAAGTTGCCGAGGTTGAGAAACACTGCATTAGAGTTCTGGTGTGCCATCAGATGCCCTTCATCTTTGGTCACGTTATGACAACAGCAAGGACAACATACCCTTCCTCATTTCTTGGTTTGGCCCCCAAAGGAATGCCAGCTTTGTTCCCTTGACTTTTCTTCCCTCGTCACAACAACATTCTCTCTTTTCTTCAGCGCATAACGAAAGGACACATTAAGTGGGGTGGGGGAAGCATTCCTAGGGAGATCTGTGCCTTTTTCCTGGACGTTCCCCCACCTGCAGAAACATCAAGGGATGGTGGAACTCAAATGGAGAGGTGTCTTGCAGCCAAGTAGACCACCTGGGAGAATGTTCCATTCTCCTGCTCTGTCCTTCCATAATCCAGATCAGATCAGAATCGAGGGTGTTGCTTCTCCATGAGTCCTCTCAATGCAAGGAATTGGGGTTGAATCCACTCCTCTTTTGCTGCTGTGGTTTAACGGTGGAGCTACCACGCATGGTATCTTGCCACGCCAGACTGTAGGTGGAAACGGGGTGTTGCCACAGATATTTGGGCCAGAGAGAGCAGAACGTCAACCTTGCTGGTGTGTTGGGCTGTCAGCAAAACAGTCTGGCTGAGAAGCGCCTAAACCTGTGAGCCAGATAGGTACCTCCTCCCCATCCTTCTAATGTTTTTGCAACTCCCAAGTCCTCTCAGAAGTTCCCTTCCCAGATTCTTCTTGAGAAAGAGAATCTTGGCTGTCAGCAAAGTAAAAGTATACATGCATTATTTATTCTGAACTGCAAAGCTGCTTACTCAGTTTTTTTTTAACCTAAGCAATTGCTTGTAAGTGAAAAGAGGGCAAAAGTCTACGACGGTGGGAGGCAGAAAAGGCCATGAGACATCTGTGGTTTCTTCCAAAACCTCAACACTTTTTCTGTTATCTCTCTTTGCCTCCTCATAACCTCCATTCATTATTTTGACATACGGCCCATCACTGGACTGGAGAGCTTTAGCAAGGTATGATAAAGGATCTGTCATAGTAGCTGTGTTTAGACAGATGCTTGTCAAGATCCATTTGGGATTGTCTGTGTGGCTTTTGGCTGAACTCAGTTCAGGATTGGGTTAGTGAGCTCTTCCTAAATCCAGCTGAAGCTGGGTGATAACGCATTATCTCACTTTGTTGGTCACGGGGTCAGCAAAATGGTCTCCATGGTGTTATCAGGAAGGGTGCTTCTCTTCAAAGTCCTTCAGAAATGGATCAGACCTAAAAGAAGAGGAAACTTTACGCAGGTGTGGCAACCAGGTGTCAGAAGAGGTCAAAACATGGGCAAGGGGGTCTTCGCGGACCTCCATTCTCATGCAGTAGAACCCTCAGGTTCTTGATCCAGAAGATCAAGGAGAGGATATTGCTCCTACTTGTTCTTCTTAGTCGCCGCCTCATTTAAGGAGACAGGTGATCAAGCAGTACAACAAGGGTGCCATGATGGAGCTGATGGTTCCATCAAAAAACACCTTGCTCTTGACCACTTACTTCCCTCCCCATTCCCTTACGGACACCCAATTCCCAGCCCCCATTCCAGGCTGCCTGTGGGCCACTCACATCTGACTCTTTTCGTTCTTTAAGCATTTCCCTTGCTCCAGATGGTTTGAAAGCTGAGTGGAGATGGGGAGGGAGGGGACCGAATGGGTGGGGAGAGCCATTAATGGGTTTTGAAAGAGTTGGGAGGCAGATTTCAACCCTCACCAAAAGGAGCAATAAAATCCACTGGGCTCTGCTGTGGGACTGTCTCCAAATCTGGCAGCCTTGTTCGCCCCCCTCCCTGCTCTCCCTAGCTCCTCGTCTCCTCCTTCGTCTGGCGGATTAATTGGCCACACTTGGAGATGCCTGGATCAACCAAACATATTTAAATCAGACACACTGGCTGATTTGTATCCCATGGAAGCAATAACAGTAAATGGCAGCTCTGTTGAATTCCAAGGATAAGGTGAGGGGGGGGGGAAATACAGAGGGGAGATTATCTGTAGATGCTGAAGACTCTGGAGTGGTGGGCTTCTGGGGCATCATATCAGGTGCTCCTGGGCATCCTTGCTCCTCAGGATAAGCCCCGCTGTGGGTTCCCTGGAACCCTGCAGCATGGGGAGCTTTCAAAGAGGAAGGATGGTTTTGGCCACTCTGATATTCCCCTCCCCAGGGCCATCACCAAGAGATTATCCCAAGAACAGGCAGATAGTTTGTTTGTTTGTTTATCATACTTATATCCCGCCCATCTCCCTCTCAAGGAGGGACCCTAGGCGGTAATAATTACTATTTCTATTTCTATGGCCGCCCATCTCACTGTAGCAACTCTAGGCAGCTAACGGCATAGAAAAGCACAATGCCGACAGTATAGCCCTGGATTCAAGGCTAGAGAAGAAACAGCTGTGGGTTGACCATGTTTTCTTTCCAGAGCTAGAAGAACCCATGTTTCTCCAGATGCTGTGGGATTCTTCCCAGCCATTGATCTACTTCCAGGCATGAGAGGTCAAAAAACGTTTCGAAGTCCCTAGGGCAAAGATGGTTCATGCATGCCTGGTTGGGTTCGTCCATTGTTTTCCAGGCTGATAGAGGTTCTGGAGATGGTTAGGTAAATAACTAGAGCCGCAAGCGTGCTCACTTCCAATAAAGAGATGCTCTTCCTCGCCGGATCATAGGAAAGAAAAATCAGAAGGAAAGAAAATCAGAAACTCTCCACCGTAGTGTACACGGAGATATATTGATTCTAAACGGGGAATAGTTCAGATGCTGGCGTTCTTCTCGCCCCATCGCTTTCTTCTCAATAAATCTTGCTAAAGAGAACTCTGAGCCGACCTTGCTTGGAAAAGCATCGCGTCCGCTTTTGGGCAGATTGAGGCCCGAGAGCCTGAATCCCTAAAGCTCCAAAATTTGGGATTGCCTTTAACCTCCTCTTTCGGTTCCCGATGCCAGAGTGGTTTCCTTTCTGCCTCTCAGTCTCCCCTCCGTATGCTTCCCCTCCCTCCTTGCAATAATGCAATTACTTACTCTTCTGAGGAGCTGTCAGTGTTGGTAAACTCCAGCTGCTAAATAGCATTACACACAGATCTCTCCTTAAAACCTTCTACAGTTTATTAATAGTTTATTGATCCCAAAGCCCCATCGCTGGTGAGAAAGAAGCTTCGTTCTGATCTTTCCTCCTCCCTCCCCGTTATCTGAATACTGACTAACCAGGCAGTAGATCGATGGCACTCAGTTTCCAGAAGGAAACGGTGGGGCACTCCTCCCTCTATAATCCAGTTTAAGGAAGAGAGGCTGCTCCGGGGAAGGCTGGAAGGGATAATGTCAAATGAAGGTCTGAGATGTTTTGAGGGTTATGTCTTCAGGGATAATGCCACCTCCCTGCCCAAAACTTCAGGGCACCTTTCCTTGGAGCCTGGCTTCTTGGCTACCTGGCATGGGCTTTCATCCAACGGCTTCCTTCCCTCTCTGCCAGGTTCTCTAAATGAACCAGGGCATCCTCCCCCTTCAAACTAGGCAGGCAGCTCACCAGGCCTTTTGCTCTCTCTGTGGCCCTAACAGTTGAGTTGGATTTCTTTGGGGGCGTTGCTTAAGAGGGAGAAGACACTTTGTGCATCAGAAATGAGTCCTCCTAGGATACCTTTCCACTGTCCATGGATGGTCATGGTCCTTATCTCCTGTCCCCATGCACGCTGCTGTTAAGACACTCAAGGACAGGAGATAAGGACCATGACCATCCATGGAAAGTGGAAAGGTATCCTAGGAGGACTCATTTCAAGCCCACCCATTTCTCCATCTCACGTCTGCATCCTTGACCACAAACATGGCCTTTGTTCCTACCGGAGATCTGCTATGGGGTCCTTCATGCAGGCCATCCCGCTCCAGATACAGGTAGTCCTCGCTTACCAACCACAGTTGAGACCGGAATTTCGGTTGCTAAAAGAAGTGGTCATTAAGCAAATCACGGTCATTAAGCGAGTCCCCGCAGTCATCAAGTGAACCACGTGGTCATGAAGTGAATCGTGCGGTTCCCCATTGATTTTGCTTGCCAGAAGCTGGCCAGGAAGGTTGAAAATGGCGACAGCGTGAGCATGGGATGCTGCAACGGTCATAAATGCGAACCGGTTGCAAAGTGCCCAAATTGTGATCACATGACTGCGGGGATGCTGCGGCGGTCGTAAGTGTGAGTACTGGTTGTAAGTCAGTTTTTCCAGCACCGTCGTAAGTCTGAACCATCACTAAACGAATGGTCATTAAGTGAGGACTACCTGTACTTAGATCCACACGGCTTGCAGCTCCTCTGCGCCCTTGTGGGATTCCAACCTTCAACCCTACTTGTCAGCAAAGAGATCAGCGAAGGGGGATGCGTAGATGGTCCTGGCCTCCCCCTGGGGGGCTGGATTCTGAGACAAGTATCTGTCTGCTTAACTTTTATTACCTTGATGCTTTGTCAGTGCAACTAATTCTCTGCCCCCAGGACTTTAGCTCCTGAGCTGCACGTTTTAAAAATATTAGTCTCGTGAGAGTTAATTTCCAAGACCCGTTTTTCTGCCCTTCTTCCTGCTTCATCAGACGTTGGATCAATTAAATGAAGATTAAACAGATTGAAGGAATTTATTCTCTCCGTCCCGCAAGTATTTAATTTACCTGTCGACTTCCCTTCTTTCTCCCTTGGTGCTTTCTCTGCCTGTGGCCTGAGACTACCTCTGAGCATGGAGGGTCTACAGGTAGTCCTCGTTTAGTGACCGTTCACAGTTACGACGGTGATGAAAAAGTAACTTTATGGCCACTCCTCACATTTACGACCTTGGCAGGTCTGTATAGCAAAGGAAAGTGAAGTAAGATCATAAGCACAGTCGTGGTTTCCCTTAGCAGCTGCTCCACTTAACGACCAAGTTGCCGGTCCCAATTGTGGTCGCTAAACAAGGACTGCCTGTACTTGCCGCTGTTGCCCAATGAAGGAAGGTGCATCCTCTCTTAAACCCACTGAAGTCTGTGTCCAGTTGGTTCATCTTTTGCAGATTGGATCTCAAGGTTCTAGTCCCTGTTTTTTCCAAGCGCAGCAGCTTTCTGTTCCCAACTGCATCTTTTATTTTTCACCATTTCTTCTTACTGACTTGCTCAGTCCTGCTCAAGCGTTTTTTCCCCGAGAAAATCACCCCATTTCCTCTCCTTGGGGGATTCTCTTCTGATGAGATGGCCCTCAGCCCAGCTGTCATTGGAACTCTCCGTTCGCCTCCCCCCAATTTTGCCTCCCGAGGGCTCCAGTTTTCTTCGATTAACTTGCAGTAGCAAGCCGGGCCCCCGTTTCATCCATCCGGCTTTCTTTATAGAAGGGAGACTTCATCTTGTCCTCTCTGGAGATTCATTTTTAGTTCCTGTTCCAGATTAGACTGTGCAACACGGTGAAATCACTTTGATTTTCTTTGCTTCCCCCCCCCTTTTAGACCAGTTTTTTAATTTGAAGTTACGTCACTTGATGAATTTCACCCCCCAGCCGAACAATGTCAAGAGACAGAGCAGGAAACCCACACTAATTCAGGATTTGGGGAAGGGGGGTGCAACACAGGTAGTCCTCTCTTAACAACCATTCATTTAGTGACCATTCGGACTTACAATGGTGCTGAAAAACCCAACTTGTGACTACTCTTCACACTTATGACTGTCTCAGTGTCCCCGCAGTCACGTGATCGCCATTTTCCCGGCCGGCTTCTGGCAAGCAAAATCAATGGGGAACTCTGTGATTTGCTTAACAACCATGTGGTTTAGGGGCGTGGTGGCTCAGCGGGTAAGACGCTAGGCTTGTCGATCGGAAGATTGCAAGTTCGGAGGTTCGAATCCCTAGCCCTGCGTGCGGAGTGAGCTCCCGCACTAGCTCCAGCTCTTGCCAACCTAGCAATTCGAAAGCATGCAAATGCAAGTAGATTAATAGGTACCACTTCGGTGGGTAGGTAACAGCGTTCCGCGCGCGTCATGCCGGCCACATGACCGCGGAAGCGTCTTCGGACAACGCTGGCTCTTTGGCTAACAAACGGAGATGAGCACCGGCCCCTAGAGTCGGACACGACTGCACAAATGTGCGGGGGGTACCTTTACCTTTACCTTTACATGTGGTTTGCTTAAAACCTGCAGTGATTCGCTTAACAACTGCCGCAAAAAGGTTGTAAAATTGGGTCGGATTCGCTTAATGATCGCTCCGCTTAGCAACCGAAATTCTGGTCCCAATTGTGGTGGTTAAGCGAGGACTACATGTAGTTGCATGATGATCAATATTATTTTTACACATTTTCTGGAAGTCGAACTTGCATGTCAAACACACATCTCAAACAATACGCTCTCCCTCCAACATGGGTGTTGAACTTCATCACATTGGACCAGTGTTTCTCAACCTTGGAAACTTTTAAGATGTGTGGACTTCGACTTTGCTCCCCGGATTCAGCCGGCTGCAGAATTCTGGGAGTTGAAGTCCACAGATCTTAAAGTTCCCAAGGTTGAGAAACACTGCATTAGACGGAGGCTGGAGTCCAGAATTGCAACCTAAACACTTGTTTTTCTTTCTGTCGCTCTCTTCCAACGATCTGCTTAGGGTGAATTGACTGTGTGGAATTAAGACTAAGAATCATTTTAGACCGGGCGATAAAGCGGCATTCGTCTTCCTTTTCAAACTAGGTTTCCAAAAGCCAGACTTGGATTTGTGCAAAAAACGGTTCAGTCTGTTTTCACCATCGGCAGCATTTGGGTTAATATATTAGGAAAAACACAGCAAGGACCTCAACTTCCTACAACGTATTTATCACAGTGTCCTTACCTGGCCCTCTCTGTTTCCCTCTCGTCATTCCAGACTCCCTGAAGTCCGAATTTCAGACAACGGACCCTACGAATGTCACGTGGGAATTTACGATAGGGCGACGCGTGAGAAAGTGGTCCTGGCCTCCGGCAACATCTTCCTCAACGTGATGTGTAAGTGGAGATCTTTCCCTTTAAACCACTGCTGTGATTAAGTGGGAGTTCATTATAACCACAGGGGGGTTGTTTTAACACCAGCAACTGTTATTTATTTATTTATTTGTTTTCTATGCCGCCTTTATTATTTTTATAAATAACTCAAGGCGGCGAACATACCTAATACTCCTTCCTCCTCTATTTCCCCACAAAAACCACCCTGTGAGGTGAGTTGGGCTGAGAGAGAGTGACTGGCCCAAGGTCACCCAGCCGGCTTTCGTGCCTAAGGAGGGACTAGAACTCACAGCCTCCTGGTTTGCCATTGGCTCCTTCCTAGGACTGAGAGACAGGGACTGGCCCAAGGTCCCCTAGCTGGCTTTCGTGCCTAAGGCGGGACTAGAACTCTCAGTTTCCTGGTTTGTCATTGGCTCCTTCCTAGGGCTGAGAGAGAGGGACTGGCCCAAGGTCACCCAGCCGGCTTTCCTGCCTAAGGCGGGACTAGAACTCACCATCTCCTGGTTTCTAGCCTGTTGCCTTAACCACTAGACCAAACTTTCCACATATTCTTCCACTCTTTCCTTTTATTTTTTGCAACGGAAAAAAGTATGCTAGAAAATCTGCATTGGGGCTAGGCAACATTGCCCAGGATGCGAAGTTTAGCATGCGGCTTTGCCTAACACACCCTTAAAAAAAATAATTGGTATATGCTATTTAAAAGCATTAATTACTCCTCATGTGCCTCATATTTTCCGCAAAGGTTCACTTGGGGTGGGGGGTGGAATTGCACGTTTATCAGACACGCACTTCTTTGCGCAAAGCTTTTAGTCAAGAACTGCTGACTCTTCCTTGATTTCGCCCGGATTTGTTTGCATAACTTGCACCACGTTGCTTCCTTGGCGGTGACTGTGGGTATTCCCCTACACTCAACCAAGCCTAGCTTCTTTAATGCAGCACAATACCTTTTCAAGTGTAACCACTTATCTGTAAGAGGTTGTCTGGATTATTATGCCAAGAGGTGATCAAGACGCTTTCCCACTTTGCATCCTCCCTGAATTTTAGAACAGGAGTGGAAACGGGAAGGAAGATTTTCCCCACAGTATATTCAAGAGGCTTGCGGATCCTGGGCTGAGTCACTCAATAACTCACAAACGTTCACCACCCGCAGTAGCCTTTTTCTTATTTTTTAAAACTAATTTATACCCAGAGGGCAACCGGCTGGCTGGCTGGCTGGACGCATACATATTGACTTGCTTGTTGTGCCAGTGATACCTCACCAGGCAGTTTTTTCCTCTGAAAAGCGGTCCCGAAGCCAGGATAGATGCTCGTTTTATTATTTCTCTTTTAAAATAGATCTTACTCTTTTATGCAGCAACACGGGGCTTGCTTTCTGGTCCGACAGAGGGACGTCTAAAACCAGGCCAGGGCCTTGCTATGCCATCCAAACCACGGGCATCGCTGCATCGTAGCACCGGCCTGCTTAAAAAATAATAATAGTAATAAAAAACAGGGCGTCTGTGGAAATGCAAGCGAAAACTTGGAGTCCTTTGTCGCTGTAAATCTAGACTTCACGCTCCAGGGAGGCGGTTGGATGGCGATGGAGTCAGCAAGTTTGGTCTGGCTGAGTCCTTGCATTTTACAGCGAGGCTGTCGCAGTGGGGTGAGATGTGCCAAGCATCCGAGTACAGCAGCTGTCGACGTCCTGTGTACCAGGCAGCTTCGTTTGCTGTCGAGGTACCTGATGTTGACAGATGAGTTTCAGGTGGGAGCTGGGGCGGGTTCATCACCAGCTGTTCTGCATTGCGGAAACCTCTCGCCGCGCCGCGTTAGGAAATCTTGGAACGGCGAGACCACCTCCCTGCTCTGGCCAGCCACCACAGCCTGCTTGCAGCTCTCCCACGTGGGCACTGACCTGCAAGGGACCACCTTGTTTGAGAAGAAGCTTCCTGTCTCCGGTTGACTCCGCCCACTCTGGTTGGCCATTGACCCTTCTTGGTCTGGAAGGTCCAAAAAAGGGCATCTACTTCATTCAGCTGGACAGCAGGATTCCACTTGCAGCCTGGTGTATCCTTGATTGGGGTTCTTTGGCATTTTTCACAGTGTTCTGCCATCCTGGCCTGATTAGATTCTTCCTTCCTGAACCCTAGCTTGTCTCATAAATCAAACCAGGATATACAGCCGAGGAACCAAGCCTCCTCCTGCCTGGGAGAGCAAGCCAGGGCTAAAAGTTGTGAGTTCCAAAGAGTAGCAATGTGGAGACGTCACGTCACCAGTGGTTTGCTTCTGATCTTAATCAATTGGGGACCTTGGTTTAAGACCCTTCGCACGTGCATTGGGTGAGATATTTGAGGAAGACATGGTTGGCTAGCAGTGGATGACTTTTCCTCAAGTCTGCGTGGAAAACCAGCACAGCCTCAAGCTTTCAGATCCAGACCCACCATTTCTGAAGAACATTTTACGCTATCCATTTGATGCCATCCAGATCTTGTCCTTGCACATCTTTGGAACTAAATATCTCCTTGGGGTCTGCAGCTGAAGGACAGCCAGAGACATTCCCCGAGAAAGGGGGTCGCTATGATAGGACCTCCATTTTAGCTGGTAGCAGGGATATGATGCTGGAAGGCAGCACGGTTTCATTGGACACCTGCATCAGCTGAGATGTTTGTCAAGATCCATCCAACCCAGGTTAGGTGGGGCCCTTGGAGGAGGAGAGAGAATGACAGAAAATTCCAAATTCAAAGCTGGATACGTTTAGAACTGCTGCAGGAAAACAGATGGCAAGGGAGAAATTTCCTCTTGCTGCAGATAAACTGGGCTGGTTGAACTGTATCTTTAAAACCAAACGAACGAAAAAGGGCAGTTGGTATCTTTAAAACTTAGCTAATGCACTGTCATAGGGCACAGCTTTCTTCACCAGAGGCTGTTTTAAGAATAATAATTAAAGTGTGAGGCCAAGAGGCCATGAAATTCAAGGACTACAGTCCTGTGACATTTCCATGCTAGGCACTAATGTTTGCAGCAGCGAGAGTTTTACAAGATTGTGCTATTGCTAATTGCTGCTGGGTTGAAAGGGACAAAGGGTTTATCTTGTGTGCATTTCAGTTTTGCGTGAAGCTGCCACAGGCTCTAGTTTCTGTAGCATTTCAGAGCTATTCAGGCCCGTTAGACCATTTCAGTATCTCCTCTATGTGTATGTATAATTCTTGGGTGTGCATGAGAGAGGGAAGAATGGAGAGAAATTCATCTCCTGTTCATAGTTTGCATTCTCCAGCCAATATTTTAAAATCCACCTTGTCTGGGTTTTACCGTGTAATTCTCCGGCTGAAAATATCATTTGAAAATGGGTGGGATGCGGCGAGAGAGAGCGCGTGAGCAAAAATGCGAACATCAGAGAAAAATGATTGCCCCAAAAAAAGGAATACATTAAGAAAAATAAGTCTGTCAAAAAGGCTAAGGAAGCAGACATTTTAAAAAGAAATATGAGAAGGAGAAATATATATATAGAGAGAAGGAATATATATATACAGTATATAGATGAGTTCCTCAACTGGAATGTTGTTGTTCTTATGTCTGTTGATATGTCTATGAAGGTTCTCAGTCATCCAGGTGGAATTGTCTGTAGCTTGAATCATGTCAACTGGATTTCTATTTTCTCAGTGGAAACGTTTCGCTCCTTATCCAAGGAGCTTCTTCAGACTGAGCAAAGTTAGTAAGGGAATCCTTAAATATGTTGCTGTGTGACCTTACACCTGGGGCTAGGTCATGGTTATTTTGAGATGTTATTTCTAAGTCCCTTTATCATCTAAAGAAGGATCGTTAAGATCACCATGCTGCTGTTGAGCTTGCGAAATGGTCTTAAATGGTACAGAAATGGTCACACAGCAACATATTTAAGGATTGCCTTACTAACTTTGCTCAGACTGAAGAAGCTCCTTGGATAAGGAGCGAAACGTTTCCACTGAGAAAATAGAAATCCAGTTGACATGATTCAAGCTACAGATTGTGTCTGTTGAGTTCACCCTGACTCCTGCTGGCTGCAGGAAAAGTCCAGGCCATTTTCTTGAGAACTTTTTCAGAAGTGTAGTTCCAGGATCATCTTCCGAGGGCTGAGAGAGTGGGTCTGGCCCAAAGTCCCCCCCTTGGCAAGGCTAGAATTTGTGGTCTCCAGCTTCTAATTCAGCATCTTTAACCACTGCACCGAACTGGCTCCATCATCTGGGACAGAACCACAAATAGAAGAAAAATCAGTTCATACTTCAATTTTGGAAATGTGTTAATAGAAGAAGGCCTTTAAAGCCATCCCCCCAATCAGGATAATTCAGGCCTTGGTTCTGAAGACCTTTCTTGAGTTTCATTCATTCAGCAGCTCTTCTCGCCCTCTCTCACCATCTCAGTGGCCCTTCATTTTGGCTCGATGTATCCCCTATCCCCAAGACGGATCCTGTCAGCCACTGCAGCAGGGAAAGAATAATTCATTTCCTAACAGGAAACCAGGTCCGGAGCGAAAGATGTAATTAACTGGGGAGGTCCTGGGAGAGACCTTTCCATCTTAAAACATTCTCATAAATAGAACTGGTCCTTTTGACAAGGCCAGTGAAGTCCCAGAGCGAAGGTCTGATTGTGTCCTTCCTAAGTTACCTCTTGAACTCAGCTGGGGGAAAAAAATACAGCACAAGTATTAGTGGACATTTTCACAGACATTGCTGCAAACATTTCCTGGTTTCATGCCAAACTGGAAAGTAAGGGAAGAAAGGGACATTTTTCCACCTTTGCGTTATTTCATCTAAACCTTGTGTATGAGAGAGGGGTCAGGATGTGTGTGCAATTTTTAACCACCTCGTGGGGATTGGGTACAACTTGATTGATTGATTGATTGATTGATTATGTATCATCTGATCTGTAGTGATCTTAGTGACCACGTAGATGGACCTTCTCCAGGATGATCTACTCCCAGCCTTGGCCCTTCCAGTCACCCAGCAGTGCATCCATCGCCTCTGTAATCCAGTCCACCCACTTGCTGCTGGTCATCCTCTCCTGTTTCCTTCCTTTCCTAGGATTATGGACTTCTCAAGGGAGCCAGATCTTCTTATGGATCCAAACTATGATTAATTGGAGCCTGGTCATTTGTGCCTCAAGTGAATTGATTTGTTATGCTTTTAATTTTAATTTTAATTATGCTTTTGAACTGTGGTGTTGGAGGAAAATTCTGAGAGTGCCTTGGACTGCAAGAAGATCAAACCAGTCCATGCTCCAGGAAATAAAGCCACTGCTCACTTGAGGGAATGATATTAAAGGCAAAATTGAAGTACTTTCGCCACATAATGTGAAGACAGGATACCCTGGAGAAGATGCTGATGCTGGGGAAAGTGGAAGGCCAAAGGAAGAGGGGCCGACCAAGGGCAAGATGGATGGATGGTATTCTGGAGGCGACGGACTCGACCGTGGGGGAGCTGGGGGTGGCGACGGCCGACAGGAAGCTCTGGCGTGGGCTGGTCCGTGAAGTCACGAAGAGTCGGAAGTGACTGAACGAATAAACAACAACAGGCCAAGAAAACAAGAAATGGCCATGGTTAAGGAGAGCTTGTTGTCCTCCATTGGCAAGCAAGAAGAGGAGAGGAGAGGAGAGGAGAGGAGAGGAGAGGAGAGGAATGATATGTTAAAGGCAAAACTGAAGTACTTTGGCCACTTAATGAGAAGACAGGATACCCTGGAGAAGATGCTGATGCTGGGGAAAGTGGAAGGCCAAAGGAAGAGGGGCCGACCAAGGGCAAGATGGATGGATGATATTCTGGAGGTGACGGACTCGACCATGGGGGAGCTGGGGATATTGACGGCCGACAGGAAGCTCTGGCGTGGGCTGGTCCGTGAAGTCACGAAGAGTCGGAAGTGACTGAACGAATAAACAACAACAGGCCAAGAAAACAAGAAATGGCCATGGTTAAGGAGAGCTTGTTGTCCTCCATTGGCAAGCAAGAAGAGGAGAGGAGAGGAGAGGAGAGGAGAGGAGAGGAGAGGAATGATATGTTAAAGGCAAAACTGAAGTACTTTGGCCACTTAATGAGAAGACAGGATACCCTGGAGAAGATGCTGATGCTGGGGAAAGTGGAAGGCCAAAGGAAGAGGGGCCGACCGAGGGCAAGATGGGTGGATGATATTCTGGAGGTGACGGACTCGACCGTGGGGGAGCTGGGGATATTGACGGCCGACAGGAAGCTCTGGCGTGGGCTGGTCCGTGAAGTCGCGAAGAGTCGGAAGCGACTGAATGAATAAAAAACAACAGGATCCATTTGGTACAGCTCACCCAACCCAAAAGTTTGAGGGTGCACAGATTGGCGCCTCATAAAATGTTGAGCTTGGATCCTGACATCCTTATTGGTACTTCATGGGATGTGCCACTTTGGGAAGGCAGATTCCTCATCTTGGACCCCCAACAGGTCAGGAAATTGCACACCGCCGTCTTTTTCCCTCCAGAAAGGACAAAATGTAAATTTGGAAGAAAGCTAAGCACTTAAATTAATCCCACCCAGCTAGTATCAGTTCGACATCCTGGGAATAAAGGTGAGCTGGAGAAACTCACCCATCCTGGGTTGATTCCATCCCAACAGGCCTGCAGGAAGGTCTCTGTGGAGCTCTTTTCTTCTGGAGATTTGTTTTTCCAGCAGAGGTCTTGGCTCATTACTAAGAGCCTTGTAAGTTTAAAGCTTGAGAGATTGAACAAGAGACATGCCTGGAGGCTATTCCATTTTAATAGGAGCTCTTGGGCTAATCTATAAGTTGTGCGGCTTCTTCCTCACCGCCCCGTCCAGAGACTTAATGGAGGTTCCTGGGCTGAACAGAGGACTGAAAAAAAAAGAATAAGTATGGAAGAGAAACTAAAAGGGTGGAAGGGAGAGAAACGAAGCTTCTGAAGCCAGCCTCCTGCACATGAGTTGCTTCAAGAGAAAAGATTACAAAGAGGAGACGAAGCTTGAGGCCGGACAACAGGGAGCAAGGAGGAATTTGGGCCTCTTGGACAACATAAAAACGGGGCAAAAAGAAACAAGGTTCAACAGGAATGTCTCGCTGGCTGTCGTCTGTCTACGTAAGTCAATCCAACCCAACATGGCACCAACTACCAAGCAGGGGAAGATTCTTGGCTATGTCAACTGGGTTCAGACATGACTCTAAACTAGGATAGGCTTAAATTTGATGTATTAAGCACAGCCTTCTGGTTCACAGAGCATGCTTAGGCCACCCCAAGCAAACAACATTCTGTCCATGGTTTGTTGTCTCGTTACTTTAGACAGCTGTCAGGTAGTGGTAGGAGGAGAGCCGGAAGCTGAACATTCATGGTGGCTTCCATGGAAACAATATGGTGGCTGAAAGAGGTACTAGTGATGCCTGGTGAAATTGCGGTCAGGTAAGGAAAGGTGAGCAGAATCCATAACTTAAGGGAAAGTTGACTATATCAATGCATGGATTTTAGAGTACGTTGCGTACATTAAACAGAAACTGGAGCTGCAAGAGAATAAATTTAGGGGGATTGGATATGGAGAGGGCATGCTCTACCGATGACCCACCCTTCCTTCCTTCCTTCCTTCCTTCCTTCCTTCCTTCCTTCCTTCCTTCCTTCCTTCCTTCCTTCCCTCCTTCCCTCCTTCCCTCCTTCCTTCCTTCCTGTCTCTCCTTCCTTCCTGTCTCTCCTTCCTTCCTTCCTTCCTTCCTTCCTTCCTTCCTTCCTTCCTTCCTTCCTTCCCGCCTTCCTTCCCTTTCTATGTCTCTCCTTCCTTCCTTCCTTCCTTCCTTCCTTCCTTCCTTCCTTCCTTCCTTCCTGTCTCTCCTTCCTTCCTTCCTTCCTTCCTTCCCGCCTTCCTTCCCTTTCTATGTCTCTCCTTCCTTCCTTCCTTCCTTCCTTCCTTCCTTCCTTCCTTCCTGTCTCTCCTTCCTTCCTGTCTCTCCTTCCTTCCTTCCTTCCTTCCTTCCCGCCTTCCTTCCCTTTCTATGTCTCTCCTTCCTTCCTTCCTTCCTTCCTTCCTTCCTTCCTTCCTTCCTTCCTTCCTTCCTTCCTGTCTCTCCTTCCTTCCTTCCTTCCTTCCTTCCTTCCCGCCTTCCTTCCCTTTCTATGTCTCTCCTTCCTTCCTTCCTTCCTTCCTTCCTTCCTTCCTTCCTTCCTTCCTTCCTTCCTTCCTGTCTCTCCTTCCTTCCTGTCTCTCCTTCCTTCCTTCCTTCCTTCCTTCCCGCCTTCCTTCCCTTTCTATGTCTCTCCTTCCTTCCTTCCTTCCTTCCTTCCTTCCTTCCTTCCTTCCTTCCTTCCTTCCTTCCTTCCTGTCTCTCCTTCCTTCCTTCCTTCCTTCCTTCCTTCCTTCCTTCCTTCCTTCCTTCCTTCCTTCCTTCCTTCCTTCCTTCCTTCCTTCCTTCCTTCTTAAAGAAGTGTGCTCTATTTGGAAGCCACCAAGGAATCCTAATGTTCTGTTTATTAAAACAGTGGGAGATGAGCTTAGCTGCTGAGAAGGCCTTTGCAACAAACACTGTGCCCAATGTCCCGAATGGGTCTTAAGTGATTTTATGCCAGCTCGTAACATTTATACCTACGCACACTTGGACATTAAGGGCAATCAAATTACATGCTCGGGGAATAAAGTTAGCACCCACTGGGAACTTTCCAGGGATCCTCTTTTCAGTGTGCAACGTTGCACCTCAGCCTTGTGTGAGCCACGGTTTTAATTCTCCTCTTTGCGCCACATCTGGCATGTCTCTTGCAAATGTTGTGACACAGAGGCTGGATTGCATTTTAATTAAGCTAGCCTGCCTGCTTGCTTCCTTGAACCAACCTAAGTTCTCAGTTCCCTGAAAGGAGGGTAGGTGGCATCTGACCCATCTGTTGTGCCCTTTCCAAACTTCCCACTGGTGGTCCAGTGTAGAAAAGATGGTGGTTTCAGCAACTCCTCCATCAGAAACGTTCTTGTGTTTTAAACAGTTGCCCAAAAACGAGTCCCTCGTACTCAAAAACCCTTCTTGATGGCTTGATGGTTTCTCTTTAAAAGAGACTTTGGCTCCATCTACTTTCCTCTAGATGGGGGCGTGGTGGCTCAGCGGGTAAGATGCCAGGCTTGTCGATCGGAAGGTTGCAAGTTCGGAGGTTCGAATCCCTAGCCCCGCGTGACGGAGTGAGCTCCCGCACTCGCCCCAGCTCTTGCCAACCTAGCAACTTGAAAGCATGCAAATGCGAGTAGATGAATACTGTAGGTACCACTTCGGTGGGAAGGTAACAGCGTTCCGCGTGCGTCATGCCGGCCACATGACCGCGGAAGCGTCTTCGGACAACGGTGGCTCTTCGGCTAACAAACGGAGATGAGCCCCGGGCCCTGGAGTCGGACACGACTGCACAAATGTGCAGGGGGAACCTTTACCTTTTTACTTTCCTCTAGCATCTTTCCCTTATATTATTTCAGGACTCCCTGGGAGGAGGGGCAGTAGAAGGGGGAGTGACAGCGTTAAAAGAGTGCCATCAACAACAAGAGGTATAGATTTGATTCATCTGCTCGCAATTTTCCATACTTGAGGATATATTTACCCCACTTCTCCATTTATGCAATTATTTCTGAAGTTCCCCGAGTGTTCATGCACAACATTGCTAAATATTCCTCCTTTCTCAGGTGTTCTTCTTGGTGGGAGGTTAGGAAACTGCCAGCCCAGTTGCACAGCCCTCGTCCAAGGTCCAAGGGGGTGACCTGTTTCCCCCAACAGCTTCTTTTTAGAGAGAGAGAGAGTATCTAAACCATCTAGACCACGAGCAATAAAATTGAATATGGTGGGGGAAAGGGTTGGAATTATCAGACTTCACAGTAGAAAGAGAAGAGGAGAAAAAAATCCGGCTGGTCCTTGTGACTGACTGTGCTATCTAATGACAAAAGATTGTAGTTCCTGATGGAACAGAATGTTCTTTAAGATTGCAGACAGGATTGGCGGCGGAGGAAGTCATGCGTTGCTTCTGAAATGAGATCAATTCCCCAATAGATGGACCTTCCTTCCTTCCTTCCTTCCTTCCTTCCTTCCTTCCTTCCTTCCTTCCTTCCTTCCTTCCTTCCTTCCTTCTCCTCCTCCCCTTCCTTCTCCTCCCTTCCCCTTCCTTCCTTCCTTCCTTCCTTCCTTCCTTCCTTCCTTCCTTCCTTCCTTCCTCCTTCTTCCTTCCTCTCCTCCCTTCCCCTTCCCTCCTCCCTTCCCCTTTCCCTTCCCCTTCCTTCTCCTCCCTTGCCCTTCCCCTTCCTTCCTTCCTTCCTTCCTTCCTTCCTTCTCTTCCTTCCTTCCTTCCTTCCTTCCTTCCCATTCTTGTGGCAGCTATCCAGTATATAGAGCCACCTATGTACCAGTTCTGTTGCTCGAAGCCAGTTGCTTCCTGCGACTTTAAGCCGTATTTTAAGTTGGGGTAAGCCCCATGGGAACCTCAGATGCCACTGTCCCCTGCTGTTGGCTGGGCCTGGTAGGAATTGGAGGGCAAGACAGCTGGCACGCACCAGCTTGAGCCTCCACTGAGATGACCAGAATATCAACTAGGTTTGCAGCTGAATTACTGAAGATTGAGGATTCTAATGCAACGTGCTAAAACCAGCCGGCAGAGTTAGCAATCAAAGATTTCTTCTTAATGCATAATGTATTAAAGATGCAGAATACTGAGGCTGAGCCCAAGAGAAACACAATTTGCACAAGGACAGCTATAGCAAATACTTTTTAATTTTTTTCTTTTTGAACTTGGCGTATTTCTTCTTATTATTAACTGTTAGGTGTCCAGAACCTAGATTGCTCTACCAGGAATCGTCAAGAGGATTCCTAACCACTTTCAGAGTAGTTTCACCGTAAAGGGGGGGGGGGGGTTAAATATCTATCTGGACCACCCAATCCATGCATAGATGAGTCCCACTGGAGATGGATCCATGGTAGTTTGTCAGCCCTGTAGTGTAGGCCACGTCAGGAAACATATACTAGAACTCTATTGTTATAGAGTCTAATAATGGATTTGAAAGCCTGACAAAATTTCTTCCTCCTTCCTTCTTCACCAGAGAGGGGCAGTGTTGAGCTGTTTTCTCACCCCTTCCTGTCTTTCTGGGCTAAGTCCATGTTTTCCTAACAGCCGCTGCATATCTTCATCAAGGCTATCTCTGTACTCTGCAGGATGCAATCATAGTCTCTAAAAGAAAAATCAGAATCTGGAATCCAAGTCCTCTCTCGATCATCTTATGAAGAACAACATCAAGGAGGGGTCGTTTTGAGTTTCTTTCTCATGCCTCCTTCCATCTCGGGACTGTGTGATCTCTTCTCCAGGTTGCTCCTTAATGTTTTGCTCCTCCTTGTAACGGTGCCCTTAATATCTTCCGAAGGTGCCATTTCAGAGGCAAGGATAGAGGGTTGATCTCCTTGAGTGAAGCTTTAAGCAAATGTTGAGAGGGGCCACAAGACAAGTTGGAGAAGGGTCTCCTAGATCTTGTGATAAATAAAGGAGAATGCATCCGTGGCATTTCCCGTGCCTCACCATCCCCTCCCTCCGTTCCCAACGTGCCTTGTGAGAAGCCATTCGTGGAAACACAACTCACCAGGGTGAGTCCTTAGATGATAGACCAATCCATGGATGAATTCATGGAGGACGTTGGGAAGGCTATAAGTTTTGAAGACTCAGTGTTAAGAGAGGAATTTGCAGGGGAAGAACAGAAGGAAATGGGTATTTATTTTATTTTATTTATTTTATTTTTTTATTTTATTATTTTATTTTATTTTATTTTATTTTATATCCTGCCTTTATTATTTTTATAAATAACTGAAGGCGAGGAACATACCTAATACTCCCTCCTCCTATTTTCCCCACAACAACAACCCTGTGAGGTGAGTTGGGCTGAGAGGGAGTGGCCCAAGGTCACCCAGCCGGCTTTTGTGCCTAAGGCGGGACTAGAACTCTCAGTCTCCTGGTTTGCCATTGGCTCCTTCCTAGGGCTGAGGGAGAGGGACTGGCCCGAGGCCACCCAGCCGGCTTTCGTGCCTAAGGCGGGACTAGAACTCACTGTCTCCTGGTTTGCCATTGGCTCCTTCCTAGGGCTGAGGGAGAGGGACTGGCCCAAGGTCACCCAGCTGGCTTTCATGTCTGAGGCGGGACTAGAACTCTCAGTCTCCTGGTTTGCCATTGGCTCCTTCCTAGGGCTGAGGGAGAGGGACTGGCCCGAGGTCACCCAACCGGCTTTTGTGCCTAAGGCGGGACTAGAACTCACTGTCTCCTGGTTTGCCATTGGCTCCTTCCTAGGGCTGAGGGAGAGGGACTGGCCCGAGGTCACCCAGCCGGCGTTCGTGCCTAAGGCGGGACTAGAACTCACCATCTCCTGGTTTCTAGCCCGGTACCTTATTTTTGCTTCCTGCTTATGGGCAACCCAACAGCTGACTGGCTGTTGGGTTTCCAAAATGCTGGGATAAGATGGGTCTTGGCCTACTTGTACCCTGATGTCCTGAATATAACTGGCAGCCTGGATTGACCCATGAGAAGTGATTTCCCATGATTCCCCCTGGTGGAACTGGGGGTCTCGTGTTCTGTACATTCTCGCAGTGAAAACCTTCCCATCATTTCTTGCCTGGACTTGGGGGAAGAACGAAGATGCTGCTTGACAGACCGGGCTGATGTTTCTAGTCTGCTGACTTCCCTCGTTTGCCTTTCCCGAATGGGTGCTGGGGGGCAGCGGGGAGGGGGGAGCCTTGCAGCTGCATAATTAGATTCTGACATCTCCTGGGTCGGGCCATGCAATTTGCACCTCTCTGTCGGCTGCTTCTAAATTTAGCCATCTCGGCATTAGGTAAAGTTCTCGTCCTCCAGACAGCACCCTTAATTGGTTGTGATGGGTGACTTCATGGCTCGGTTTTCTGGAGGCATGATTTAGGAGGGTGGTGAAGACTGCTGGCACAGTCGTCAGAGTGAAGATGCTCCGGGCAATGGAGGGGGTGTAAAGGTGGAGGAGGCCGACGCCAGACAGAGGGACTCCTGTAATAAGTCTTCTCGCTAACGTGACACATTGTCAGTCCCTTATGAAGGGTGCCAGTGGCTGAAGAGGAGGTAAACGTTGCTGGTTAGACTCTGCCTGAAATGCACGATGGTCTCGAAGCCTGATCCTCCTCTGATAACAGGGACACCCCACAGGGGGTTCCTTGGATGCTGGTCCTTTAGCACCACCACCCCTCTTCCATCTTCCTTGCTGATTTGTCAGCCCTTCAGGGTAGGCCATGTCAAGAAACACACGCTGGCAGGGGTTCCTGGAATACTCCTGGAGGGTATGGTAACAGCCTCTAGAAAGCTTGTCCAGGCTCCTCTCTGGCTCATCTTATGCAGAACAACGTCAAGGAGGGATTGTTGTGAGTTTCTTTCTGATGCTTCCTTCTATCTCGGGACTGTGTAATCTCTTCTCTTAAGTTGTTATCTCCTTAATGTCTTGCTCCTTCTTGTAATGGTGCCCTTAATATCTTTTGAAGGTTAGCTCTAAATTCCTTTATAAGTACAGAATCAATCGAGGAGTAAGTAGGAGGAGGAGAAGAAGCTTACTGAGCTTTTAAAAGGAATCAGATAAATTAGCAAAGGGGTGTTCTGCTAGCATCTGTTTGATGGCTGAACCTCCTCCTTCAGAGGCAGTCTATCTGTGAGTCCCAGTTGCTGGGCAGGAGCATTGGAAATGCTTTGCCTGTTTCAAGGAAGGGAGAGTCTGGCTGAACTTGAGGAGAAATAGTTGATGGTGGAAACAGGTTTCCTAAACAGAGGGATGGTCCCTTGGGTGAAGCGCACCTTCAAGAGAGGCTGGATGGTTCTGGATTTCCTGTATTGAGCTGGGGGTCAGACTCAATGCCCTCGCAGAACCCCTTCTGAGTCCTTGTGCAGCTGTTGCGGGCTCCTTATTCCTCTCTGCTTCTTTTGAAGCAGAAATGCCTAAAATATTGCAAACCCATCCTGGGAGGAGCACAAATCTTCCACAGGGTACCGCTGTTACGTTCTGCCGTATAACGGCGGCTCCGCTCCGTAATTTAAACCTGCAGCTAGCTAGACTCCTGAGCTTGGGCCTCTATATTTTTCTCCCTCTCCCTGTAACGTCCTCTTTCTCCATTTATCTCTTTCCCATATCTCTCTGCTTGGGACAATTTCTCTTCCCTTTCTTCCCGGTCCATCTTTCTTGCCTTGGGACGCAGATCTACGGCTGCCCGCGCGTGCAAGGAAGGAGAGAGGGAAAGGGGATGGATCTTGCGTCAGTTGAAAGAGGCAAAGCATGGCATTTGCAGCTGGTGCTCTTGAAAGCTCTTCGGGGAATGGCACTGCCCAAGGATGCCACACGAGCATTGTTGGAGCTGGGGGGGGGGGCTTTCAAGCGTTCAAGGAAGAAATGTCCACCCCGGAGAAGCCGATAGGGAAATGGTTATGTGCACCCCCCTCTCCCTGACGTGACTGTAAACTAGAGGGTCCAGTTTCCTACGTGTTGCTGCGGCACCAGAGATCCCACCGGAGGAGCGAATGATGTTCACGGACCATCGCTTGGCATAAATCAACAAGCTCTCCTAATTCCAGTGTCACGGCAGTGGTGCTCACCAGCTGGGGCTCCAAAACTGCAGAGCTGACCTGATTTTTAATAAAGGAAGGTACATGTCCGATTGATAGTAGAGAAACGTGAACTTTTTCAGTAGAGAGCATCGCTTGAGATTTCAGTAGAAGTTTTTATTACTTCTGTCGGGAGCGGGGGATTTGTGGCCTTCCGGAAGTTGATGAACTACAACTCCCATCACCCCAGGCCAATGGCCATGCAGGCAGGGCTGCTCCCAGGTAATCCTCAACTTAGGACCACAATGGGAACTGGAACTTCCATCACTAAGCGAGGGGATCGTTAAGTGAGTCACGCCCGTCTTTACGACCTTTTTTGCCGCGGTCATTAGGTGAATTGCGTGGTCTTTAAGCGAATCCGGCTTCCCCCTTTGACTTTGCTTGCCGGCTGCGAAGGTCGCAAATGGTGATCATGTGACTCTGAGATGCTGCAATTGTCGTAAATACATGCTGGTTGCCAAGTGCCTGAATTTTGATCATGTGACTGCAGGGATGCTGCGACGGTGGTAAGTGCGAGTCACTTTTTTCAGCGCCGTCGTAAGTTTGGTTGTTAAACGAATGGTCGTAAGTCGAGGACTACCTGTAGTTCTGGCTGTATAAAGTCAACAACGTGCCCCACAAATCCATATTGTTCGAGGAGTAGCATTGCATAGTCTTGAGAACATGGAGAGTGTAATAAGCAATCATTATGGTTTGGGTTCTGCATAAACCACCCCATCTGCTCTCATTTCATCTTTTTTCCCTGGAAGAGTTGCTCATGTGAGTTTGGGAATAAAAATCTCTCCATTTTTCCAAACCATTAAAAAAAAAATCGTTAGGCCTTTATGATCATAACCACGGGGGACAAGAGAGTTTGCTGCAGGGGGGAAAAAACACAACAACAAGTATTGATTTATTCTTGTTTGCTGGATCTGCATTTCTTGGCTCATGAAAAGCGCCAGTTAAAGATGAACTTTCCACCAGGGACAGAAAGTGCATCCTCCTATTTAAAAACCTGGAAAGTTAACTTCTCCACGTGTAATTGCAACCGGTCCAAGGGTTAGCATGTATTGTTAAGAGAGAATTTAAAACGTTTGTGTCTTCATCACTTCAATAATGGAGTTTGGGGTTAACTTGGAGGTCATCTTGCCCATCGCCTGGCAGATGCCCTCTGATCTCTTTTTAAATAGTGAAAGAGAGTCTTTTCACTCCCAAGAATATCTGTTCTACAGTCAAAGAGTCCTTCCTTACATTTTGTCTTGGAGTTTCCATCGTTAGGGCTACTCCTGGAGTAGCAAAAGAGGATTCTCCATTCTCCATTTCTGGCCTGGCAGGCTTTCAGATACCTGAACATGATTCTCACCTCATCCCCTTTCTCTAAGCCGCCTTTTTCCCAACCTGTTTTGTTTTGTTTTCAATCCATTCCCCTTTCCTCCCTCCAGATGTTCTCCAGCTGGTCAGTGCCAGCACGGGGATGTGGAAGGGGCAGGAAATTTGCAGGGGGCAACATGGACAGGTGTGAAACCTAGAAATGCAATGGGTTCCTGACGCATCTGACCCCACTTTGGAGGGAAGTCCACTTCGCTAGGATCTTGAAGATCCAGGAAGTCTTTGGGGAACAGCTCCATTGGGCCTCATTTCTAGGCGGGGTGCTCATGGTTGGTCAAATGAATGATGGATCTTCCTCCTTCCCCCACCAGCACCACCTACATCCATCTCGGTCTTTGCTGCAGACACCCCAGCTCCCTTCAGCCGCTACCAGGCCCAGAATTTTACCTTGGTCTGCCTTGTCTCTGGCGGAAAACCTGCCCCCATGGTAAGTTTTGGTAAGCATGGAACAAGAAGCATGGCCCTGTCTCCTTTACTCCCTTAATTGACCCTTGCCGCTTACCAGACTTTGAAATAAGGACCGTTGGCAAGATGGGTGAATCCACCGTCTTGTAAATGAGTCCCCAGTTTTCACTTCCGTCCCAGTTCGTAAACAGGATGGATTCAAAGCACGTGGAAAAAGAGCAGAGGATCCCTACCAAATTCAGAGTTTTTAAAATCTGATCTCAGGTCAGGTGGCCTTCAGATATTTCTGTGGTTAAATAAATCTACCTCTGTCTCTCCACCCCCATTTTTTAAGCAAAAAAATTGGCTGGAGTACCCATAGACTTTTAAGTGAATGGACACACCTCTCTTCCCATCTCAAGACAGGGCATGGTGGCTAAAAAAACCTCCCAATTAATTTGTTATTCATGTGGACACAGGTAGTCCTCGTTCAGCGACCACAATTGGGACCAGCAACTCGGTTAAGTGAAACGGTCGCTAAGTGAAACCGTGACTGTGCTTATGATCTGACTTCAGCTTTCCTTTGCTTTCAGACCTGCAAAGGTCGTAAATGCGAGGATGGGTCATAACGTTACTTTTGCATCACCGTCATAACTGCGAATGGTCGCTAAATGAGGCAGTTGCTAAACAAGGACTACCTGTAATGTTTTCCACATGGATAATGCTGGGATATTTTGTTTGTTTGGGTGCTGAACTCAGGGCTCCAAAGGGTGGGGTGGGGGTGTGTTACAGATGGGTGCTTTTTGAGTTGGGTGCTATTAAAAGGATTTCTGCAACAGCCTTTTCTGCACAGCCTTAGAGCGGATATTTCACCCGGTCTGGAGGTATCTGGAGTTTTTCTTCCACACACACACACCCTTTTAAATCACGCTTTCCCTAGTGGATCATCTTTATACAAACACAGGATGCCATGAAACAGTGGGTGGTGGTGGTTGGGGAAGCTTTTGGGTCTAGGCATCCAGATAATAATTTGTGCTTATTAATTCAGAAGTCTAAAACATCTCCATTTTGAGAAAGGTGCGGGGGGGGGGGGGGGGGGGGGAGGGAACAAAGCTTTTTGCTGCTGTTCTCCCTCCCCGCCCAAAAACCACTTATCTGCAAACATTCCCGAGGCTGTTTCATTACACCGTGACATCAGAAGCTTGAAAAGAAGCCTTGGAAATGGAATACAATTCTCTCTTCAGAGACAAGTTAAACAGCCATTGCGTTTCCCGTCTTTCCAGCTACACAAACATGCCCCCTATTGTGTCCCGGAAACTCTTTTGCATAGACATCTCCGCAGTCGCAACGGATCCCCACGCGGGGTTCGGTGGGTGCTCTTGGGTGCCCTCATTGGATGAACAGGTTTCCCACATCTTCCAAAATCGTCCAGAATTTGAACCTGCCCTAAATTTCACCCTGGTGCTCCGGAAGGGGAGAGAAGAAGCTCTCCCTGATGTGGTTTTAAAAGTCTTTCTCATATATCATGGGGATCTTCTCCTGGGCACAGGGAAGCATTCGGTGATTTAGAACACTTTGTAAGGAAATAGGCCGGGAAGCCATTGGGATAAAACTGTATGGGGTCTAAGTGCTTCCTTGCATCTGGTTTTCTAGAAAAAAATGGTAGAATCTGGCTACAATTGTACAATGTCCTCTCCAAAACGTGCTTTATTTCAAAAGCTTTGCTTCCGTTCCTTGCAATTCTGCATTTTTGGCCATGAAACAAGGACTATTTTTAGAGAGGATGTGTGGTTCGCTGCTACAGGTAGTCCTCGTTTAGCGACCACAATTGGTCATTAAGCAAAGCTGTCGCTAAGTGAAACCACGGCCGTGCTTACAATGTTACTTCGGCTTTCCTTTGCTTTACAGACCTGCGAAGGTTGTAAATGGGAGGATAGGCCATAAAATTACTTTTTCCTCACTGTTGTAACTTTGAACAGTCGCTAAACGAGTCAGTCGCTAAACGAGGACTGCCTGTATTTCCCTCCCCTTCCACCCCATTTTTTTCCCTGTGGTTTATGCCTTTCTAGAGTGTGCATCGAGGCATCAACTTGCCTTGTTCTCATTGTTGCAACCATGCACGGTGGATTAACAGCTGAGTTGCTGTTTTCCCCTCTCCCCAATAAATAAATGAAGTTAGGTTCCTAAGAAGGAAGAGTCTATAATCTCCTCTTGGTGTTTCCTCCTCCAGGTTTATTTCAAGAGGGATGGGGAGTTAATACAGGGTATCCCTCTCACGGAGCCGCCTATGAACGCTGCTGGGTTGCAGGACAGCCGAGCTTCCCGGAATCTCTTTCATCGGGACCTGGATGAGACCAAGATGCAGAAGTCCGTGTCCCTGCTGAACGTGGAGGACCGGGGCGGGAGGCTGTACACCGAGGACCCCTTTCAAAGCCTCACCTCCGACCAGGGACTGTTGCTGAGCCCCACCACGGAGAATATCCCTGAGACCGTGGTGAGCCGGGAGTTTCCGCGGTGGATCCAGAACGCAGACCCCACTTATTTCTTCCACCACACCCATATCCCCATCAGCGACGGCACCGTGGAGGTGCGGGCCGTGCTTATGTGGACGCTTAATCCTCAGATAGACAATGACGCTCTCTTTAGTTGCGAAGTCAAGCACGATGCCCTCTCTATGCCCATGCAGTCCGAGGTCACTCTAGGTAAGAGTCCAGGAGCCCACTTCCTGGGTGGGTGGAGACGGGGAAGGCGCCAGCAGAAACAATCGGGTCCATCCGGAAGCGGTGGGTCTTTCTGGTACCTGGGCGGCATCCGTCCTTGTGTGGCTGTTCGTTAGGCTGGCTTCAAAAACCCCCAAGTAGAGCCAGTTTGGGGGGGGAGATGTTTCTTCTGAAGTGAGAAGGGCCATCGGGCCACGCCTCTCAAACCTCCATGAAATCCTCCTAGACTTTTGGTATGGTTGAAACCAGCAGGTTGGGTTTCCAAGGGAAGCAACTAGGAAGAGAAGAGGGCAACGCAAAAGGGCTGGATCCTCCTCTCTCCCTTTGTCTGTCTCTCTGTTTCAGCGAAGATTGTAGCTTTCCTTTGAGTTCCAGCCCTGCCTGCCCTTTCATTAAATTTAATGGGCTCGTGGTGCCATTCACAGGTACGCGGTGGGATTCCGAGATCCCCTTCCAGCTGAGATTTTTTTTTTTGAAAGCGCGCTCTTCCTTCGTACATATTTATTCCTCTCTTCGTTTTGTTCTCCCTTCCTGGCTCGCTCATTAATAGAGGACCCCTTTTTAAGGCAGCCGTGAAAGCGCCGGATCTGTCTCTCTGTTGCGCTCCCTTTTATTCTCGTTCATTGTGACACCTTTCCGAGCTAATGAAGCTTGGCAGAGTCGGAATCAGGAGGAATAAATGAAACGGGGAGATTTCAGGTCTTCCCGCCCTTCCTTTCTACCGTCCATCCATGAACCACCAACTGGAGAACCCGAACGAAGCAGCGTTGAACCTCAACGGGTCTCCCTAATTTGTTCCCTCCGTGGCGGGCACTGAATCCGGGAAAGCAGGTGATCGTTTAGCAGTCGCGTTCATCCTTTCTCCGTTGGAAAACAGCAGCATCCCAACACGTCGCCTTCAAAAGGGTATCCGTTCAGGACATGTGGATTTGATGGGGTTTATAGGAAGTCCAGATCCTCTCCTATCTCTGGTTGCCAGGCCTCAATGCAGCTTTTCCCCATTGGTTGGGGAGGGGAAATTGGAGGGCAGCGTTTCCCCTTCCAAATCCGTTCTGAGCAGTATTTACACCAGGAATGTCTTGTTGTTCAGTTGTTTAGTCGTGTCCGACTCTTCGTGACCTCATGGACCATAGCACGCCAAGCCTTCCTGTCCTCCACTGTCTCCCGGAGTTTGCTCAAATTCATGTTGGTTACATTGGTGATGCCATATAACCATCTCATCCTCTGCCGTCCCCTTCTCCTTTTGCCTTCAGTCTTTCCCAGCATCAGGGTCTTTTCCAGGGAGTCTTCTCTTCGCATTAGGTGGCCAAAGTATTTGAGCTTCAGCTTCAGCATCTGTCCTTCCAATGAGCAGTCACCTAACCTCCCCCATCAATCAGTTGGCCTTTTTGGATTCAGGCCGCAGGCTGGGGAAGGGGGAAATCTCCATCAAAAGAGGCCTTGATCACTTTAGAGAAGTGATTAAAGGGCCTTTTCTTGATCCAGCTCTGCGTTGGCCCTTTTTTTTAGCCCCAGCTAGAAGAAGATTACCTGATGTTCTGTAAGGAGCTAATCCTGAGAAGGGTGTCCTGATCAAACACTTCATTGAGTTCTGTCTTTAGAAGGGATTCTCTCTCTCTGTCGAGCCCAGCATTTACATATTAAAGACAAAATACCTTTTATGTTAATCCCCGGTGGAAAAACTGCCTTTGGCGGAGGGAGACATAAATCTTACACATCCAGAATAATGGGGTTTGGTCGAAGAGACTATTGGCTTGGAATAAAGAAATTCAAGGCTTGCTTTGACTGGCTGTCTTTAGAATCGGCTGCATCTTTAGTTGTGGATCCCTCCCAAACCAAGGAGGAATCCGTCTTGGCTCCATTCAGTTGACTGAGAAGGCCGAATTGATTCCGTTTGAGGATTCATTGGATTTTTAAATGTCCGCATGCGTGAAACCAGGCTGGTCTCGTCTGGTCTAAATTGATCTGAATTAATCTCAACATATTTGAGTCCGCTTGACACTTTGAATCAAGATGTAAGCTTGACTCAATCAAATTAGCCGTGAGTAAAATTACAAACAAATTTGCACACTCCTCGTGGAGTGTTGAACTGGTGGTTGTTTTTTTTTAACTTTCCACCAAACACAGAATTGAGTGGAAAGTTAGAGTGGAAAAATACCTTTTTCAGAATTGGAGGATGCTATGCATTGTGCTCAGAAGCTTCCTTTTCCCCCTCCAAATTCCAGCTTTTTCTTTGTCCTCTCCTTTGCTTTCTCCAAATTTCAACCCCCCCCCAATTATTTTTCCAGTTCAGTTGCAGCGTTGCACCTTTCGTATGTTCCAATACAAATAAATGCATTGGGGAATGGAATGGGGGGGGGGAAAGGTAGAAATGCCATCCTTGACAAGATGTTCCTAACAAGATAATTTTATTGTGTGCTACTTATAGAAACGGAGACAAGCATCTGAAAGAGGGCCCCGAAGGATTCAAGTTTTTGCAAGCTGCAGTCTAGGCACCCGTGGCTTGAAATTGGTTTCTTCGTTGGGCTTCAGAACATAAAGGCTCACTTTTTAGAAAAGGGATAGAAGTAATAAAACTACCCTTCCACTGTTTCCCCAATCTTTATGTCGGGTAGAAATAAAGTGTGGATTTGTCAGTGTCTCGCCAGGTATTCTGGAACTTGTGGACCCATCTTCCAGCTGAACAAAGTGAAGGTGATACCTGTCAGGGAGATAACTGGTGAAGAAGAAGGGGGCTCCCCCAGGGGGATAAATGCATGTGCAGTACTGAATCGCTTTGCCTTCCTCCCAAGAGGCTGAAGGTGGCACCGCCCTAATTTCTTGGGCCCTTTCTCTGAGCATCACTAGTTCATTTTAGTTTAGCTGGATTCTGTCTAGCAGGGTAGAACAATAAGACACTAGAGCCTGTACACCAAGTCTCAGCGTGTTCCTTCACTCGAAGTCAGGACAGCACCATTCCCTATGCCCTACGCTTTGGGAGGAAGAAATGGGAATCGGTCTCAGGGTTGAGGAAAACAGGCTGAATCCACAAAGCCAACTGCAAGCAGAGCAGCGTCCCCTTTGATCCTTTTCTAAAGCCTTTGATCAGGGATGTTTGCTTTTAAATCAGTATTACCGAACTGTTGGCAACCTCCCTAACTTCTACCTTGATGCGGTTGGTACTCAGGAGGCCTGGCATTTCAGCGCTGTGGACAGCTCCAACGGAGCCTGATGTTGACTCAGATTCCATCACACAAAATCTTCCTGCTGGAAAAATAGTTTCCCATGCGGCCCGTTGTGCCAACGTCCTCGAGCTCAGTGCCGAGAGCTCAGACCTATTATCCATCACCACCACAGCGGCTCACCATCCTCCCAGCTAAGGACAGCACATCAGTTTTTGGATAAGCAGAGGTGTCGATGAAGGTTCTCGGTCATCCAGGTGGAATTGTCTGTAGCTTGAATCATGTCAACTGGATCAAAAGGACACTCATTTGAGGACATTAATGTTCACATTTTAGACAGGGAAGATAAGTGGTTTGAAAGAGGGGTCAAGGAATCCATTTATGCCAACTTGGAAAATCCTTCCTTGAATAGAGGTGGGGGCCTCAGGCACAATCTTTCCCCTATTTTCCTTCCTGCTTTGTCCTCTGTGCCTAGGAAGATTAAGACCATTTCGCAATCTCAACAACAGCAAGGTAATCTTAACGATCCTCCTTTGGATGATAAAGGGACTTAGAAATAAACATCTCAATATAACCATGACCTAGCCCCAGGTGCAAGGTCACACAGCCACCCTAGAAACATACTTAAGGATTCCCTTACAAACTTTGCTCAGACTGAAGAAGCTCCTTGGATAGGGAGCGAAACGTTTCCACTGAGAAAATAGAAATCCAGTTGACATGATTCAAGCTACAGATAAGCAGAGGTCTATTCCCCAAAATACGACCAGAGATTCAGGAGGTGCTTCAGCCAGGTTGAGGGTTCTCTTTGTTTTGTAGACTATAACTAACCTGATTCTCCTCCTTCCAGCTCATTCTGCAGCTGTTCGGGTCCCAAAAGGATCCAGCCTCTTCAGGCATGGAACTAGGCTTGTCGTGGCCATGGCTATCCAAGTCCTCGATGTTCAAGCATGAATAGCAGCTGCTAGGGAACAATGATATTTCATTCTCACTTGCAGCCTTTCTGGAGATCCTTCATTGACCATGGTTGGAACCAGAATGCTGGATGACCTTTGCCATCTTTATCCCAGAATTCTTCTGCCTTGAAATTCACTCCCATCCCTGAATCTGAAAGGAAGCCAAGGATACTATCTGATCATAATGATAAGCCAACTCAGTGTCTCAGGACGGGGTGGAGATGCCCACTCTTGAAATCCCAAGGCACACTACCTTGGACATCTGGGGATCAAAGTACAGCCTATCTGAAGGCAAGAGACTAGATCTGGCTTATTTTGGGCACTGTTGCCTGTTCTCAAGAAGCCAAAGAGATTCTGCTGATTCTCATTCTTCTGATCTCTCTAAAATAATAAAAATAGCCTTTTTTCTTCCGCTGAATCCCAACGCACAGACCTCAAAGGTGTGTGGGAGATGCCCTTTGTAAATCAAACTTCATCTGCTGAGAGAAAGATGCTGTTTCCTCTGTTCTCCATTCCATTTCATTACAAGGTGGTTCTTTCACTGCTTAGAGTTGTTCCAGGGCAACAGGTGAGGGAACATGTTACCGGCAGCAGGAGAGAAATTTCTGAATTTTTGTGGCATGGTGGAAGATTATCCTCTCCACCCGGAGATTGCAGGTCAATTGTCTTGGGATCAGGAGAACGGAGAAAATCTCTCTGCAGACAGCTGGAGAAAAACAGGCCCCCATGGGGTGGGATTCTGCCTCCCCCCCCCCTATATTATTGTGTGCATCTCAAGCAGATTTTTAAGTTGTCCTTTTAAATTATATTTAACGTTTATTTTTGCTTTGATATCTAAAAGATGGTTTTATAGCTGTTTTTATGTCTTGGGTTCTTTCTGGATTTTTTGAATTGCTTGCTGACTTTTTAGTGGAAAAGACGCTCCAAAATTGCTCTATTATTTGAGACAGGCATTACCGAATCCCGCAAAGCTGTTGGCAGGCCTGCAAGCGTGACCAACTGAAATGGCATTTTGCTTTTCAATCCTCTGCTCCCAAAAAGCGACACCACTGAGTTGAAGGCTGTGTTCACACAACTTACCAACCAGCAGATGCACTCACCCCAAAAAGGCTAAGATTAGCTAACGTTAACCTTGGTGAGATGATGATGGTTAATGCCTTAATATGTTGCAGGAATGTACCCTCTCCGGTTTGCATATTATTCAGTGTTGTGCAAATCCAACAAATGGGTCAATTTATTAAGGCTAAGTGTGTTGTCTAAACAATCATTGGTGATGAAATACATCTTATGATCCTTCCAATGAATGTCCTTGGAGTATCTGCTTTGTGGCAGAGAAAGGAAAACCACATTCACACAGTGTGTTTAACCTTGTTGTTGATGGCTGGAACTGGCTCTACCCAGTCCTAGTCCAACATCACAACCACCCTGGGTCTTGAGGGGGCAGGAGGCAAACATGGATCCCTTTTGCATGCTACGTTAAAGGCGGAGTAGCTGGGACAAGTCGAAATGTTGGCAACGCTTGCAGATGTGTTGGAGAAACAGGGAGGGAGAGAGAGGTAGAAACCCATCGCTTGGAGGACTAACCCATTCCCTTTTCCTACAGTGGCTCCCAAGGGCCCCAAAATTACGATGACGCCAACGAGAGCCCGCGTTGGAGACACAGTCCGCATCCTGGTCCAAGGGTTTCAGGTGTGTACGACCCTCATCCCCGTCCCCAAAATCACAGCTCTACTAGCCCAGCCGGAAGCTTTCTTTGTTTTCGTTACTGTTTTGCTTTATCTTATAGGTCACTTCTGTGAATAATTTAATAGGGTTTAAAAAATGACAAAGAAAGACAATTATGTACCAAAGACCAACCAACTGTGAAAGAAACACCCGCATTAATTTGTTTGCTATGACTAATTGGTCTTACAAACACAGAGGGGTACATGTGTGTGTGTGTGTGTGTGTGTGTGTGTGTATGTGTGTTGTCGCGCCTAAAAGTCAGATAAATTTACAGTCCTAGATGCATTCGGAGGTCTGGGCCAAGAAGGGCTCTGCGCTCATTTGTCTGTACGTTGGTTGCCCCAAAACTCTGTTGGTGCATTTGCTGTAAAGAAACGGATGAAGGGATATACGCTGGCTTAAAGGGGAAAAACCGAGGCTTGAGAATAAACAGACAAGAATGCAGCTTGTTAGGGCTAACAGTGTTTACTGATAGCATAAGACAATAATGCAGATACAGCACATTATCGCAATAATGAAAAAGATGAATATACAAGATACATCATTGTAAAAGGAAAACAAAACAAACTTATAAGCAGAGTTCTGTGTATCGATCCCAGGGCCAGAGTTCCTGCCACAGCCTATACCCAAAGCCAGGCATAGCTCACTCTGCCCAGTCCACGGGAAGTGAACACGTGAAGAACTACATGGCTAAAAGACACTAGAAATCAAGAAGACATAGAACACCATTTTGCATGGTTGTATATTCAGTTCTTCTAGCTTTCTGATTGGCTGGATGTTAGCTGTTACACACACTAGGCCTCAAAGCACACAGCATTGGGTGGCAGTGCTGCATCTACGCACTGAGTTCCCCCCCTCCTTGCTCAGGGGGGCCTGGGCAAGGCTTCCTACAGAAGGAAATCAGGAGACCTTGTTCTCATGGGAAGATCCCATTGCTTGTGTGGGCACTAGTCATAACAATGGTACCTTCTCACTCCCTATCTCATGAGGATGTAAACAAAGCCAAGGCTTCTCTGTTATCCAGCCACCTGGCATTCACGTCATCATGAGAACGCTGTGCTTTGTACAGGAATGCAATTTGCCAAGACACTTTTGCTTTGTAGAGAAACCCAATTTACCAATATCATATGAGAAATCTGATAACGGAAGGCATGGCTGCCTTCTGGCTTTGATGCTTCTTCCTGGCTCGTGTGGCTTTGAAGTGGACCAAACAGCCTTGAGCCCACGGGAGTGTGTGTGTGAAGGCTATCTGGATGTGAGTGCCCCAGTGGCTCATGAGTGGCATACGGGTGGCATAAGACAAATCTGTTGACAAATCCGATGAGAGGAGGGATCTCGGTTGCCAGAAGAGCCAGTGATGTCTTTAGAACTAAGAGAGATGCCTTCCAACAGCGTCAGTGCAATTTCCCAGAATCCTCAGTGAGGTCCATGCCGGCCGGAGGATTCTGGGAGTTGACATCTGCATTTCTAAGGATGCGGGAAGCCCCCTTTATCAGGTAGACTGAAGCTCAGTTGGTAGGGTCCTTGCCTCAGTCCTCACCGTCTGTAGTAAGCATCTTGGACAGGCTTGTCGGATCCAACCAGGCATTTTTGAGCCTCAATCTCAGTGGCCAGAAGCATGCTTTGCACCCTCCATTCCTTCGCCAACATTCCCAGTTTATTTTGCCAGGCCCAGGAGAATTAGATGCAGGGCTGAGCCAAACGTCCTTATTAGAAAGCAGCTTTCCTGGGTTTTTCTGCCAGATGTGAGAGACTTGAAAATTAACATGCCGGGAGGCAGCTGGAGGAGGGGTGTGTGTAGTTCTTCTCACACGTTTTGCAAATGGTGGGATATGGCTCAGCCTCTGCCGATTTCTCTCGCTCTGTTAACTCCAAGCTTCTGGTGCAAGGTTGGTCAGCTTTGGGGTGACGCGCCCCGCGTGCTCTTGTTGACGGTCCTCATCCAGCTATTGCAGGAACGTGTTCCAAGCCAGACAGGACGCTTCTTCCTCAGCTTGCGGCGTGCAAGTGTGGCGCCCTCGTCTTTCCAGTGAAGGGGAAAGCAATCTATTCTCACACCTGCCCATGTGTGGGTCCCGGGGGAGAGAGCAGAGAGGTGAAAACTCAGCAGAAGTTGCTTGGCGCGCCAACGATTCATCCTCGAACTCAAAGGCTGTCTCAGTGTTCAGAAAGTGCTGCAGAGCCAGGATTTGGCGACGCCGGGCCAAGAGAGATGTGCTCCCCCAGAACTCACATCTATCTGTCTTGGAAAATATGGTCAGCAGACCGTCATCAACTTAATATTCTCTGCATTTGGTAAACTACAGCGCCTAGCACGGGCCATGCTGGCTGGGGGCTGACAAGAGATGCAGTCCAGGCCCCGTTTGGAGAGCTGAGCCAAACTTTTTAACTCCCCTACCCCCCCCCAAAAAAGAAATATATTTTTTGAGCAAAGTGCAGAGGTTTCTCATCCAGTGCCCGGTCCCTCGAAACCTCTCTCTGTTTCCGTCCAACAACATTCACCCGACTAGAGTCACCCAAATCGGCAACGTTTGAGAAGCGCATTCTCGTCAAGGGCCTTTCTTGCTGCATGGCATTTAAGTTGCTTTTGTATTTATGTGTGATGAGGCTGCGCAAAGAGCTTGATGGATATCCTTTGAATCTTTAAATCAGCCCAGGTTCCTCGTAAGTTGCTTCTTCCGTTCAGATTTCGGTTCCAGGTGTGAGAGGACCCCAGGAGAACCTTCATGCCCTTTCTCCAGGAATAACTGTCAAACCTGTTTTCCTCCGGTGCTCCTTTGTTGATGTGACTGTTTGCGGGGGGGGGATGCTTGGTTCCAGAATGAAGTCTTCCCCGAGCCCATGTTCACTTGGACCCGTGTCGGGAGCCGGCTTCTGGACGGCAGCACCGAACACGATGGAAAGGAACTCGTGTTGGAACGCGTGCCGGCCGAACTGAACGGTTCGATGTATCGCTGCACCGCGCAGAACCCCCTTGGATCCACAGATACGCACACCAGGCTGATAGTTTTCGGTAGGGGGCAGCCTCCCATTCATCCGTCGATGGCTTCTGTGTTAGTGGGTTCGGCCGCATCATTTCCCCACCTTCTGACTCATTGCTGGTCATCCTGTGGTCTCTTGAGGTCTCTCCAGCTGCAAGATAAGGGCCCCCCAGTTGGGGGAGGAAGCCTGCAAGGTTGGCTTTACGGGAGACCAGCGGGGCCATCCCATCATTCCTGCCATTGATTCCCACCTCCTCTTTTCCCCCAAACTGTAACAAATCCTTCTGTGTTTTCCATTCCTCATCCTTGTGCCAGAATTCATCCTATCCATGCTCCATCCATCCGATGTCATCGCTGCATGAGTTTCTCCGATGCTAAATGACCGTCTTATTGTTTTCTTTCCGCCCCCCCCTTTCTAATTAGAAAACCCAAATATCCCAAGAGGAATGGAAGACTCAAATGGTAAGGCACCGATCCAACGTGCCTCCGTGGCTAGAACCTTTTCTGTCTTATTTCCCATGCTTCTGTGGCTGCTTCCTGGAAGAGTAGCATTCCCCCCCCCCCCCGTTCTGCCCCCATTTTCTTCCCAAAGCCCCCTGGAATTCATGCTCGGGGCCACGCGCTGTTCTTGTGGGCCCGGCTCCCTCCTGCAGCTTCCTGCATGTGGTTCGCCCTTTCCCCCGCAGCCAGATCTCTCCTGACGCTCGCTATGCACGGCCACTGTTGTTTTTGCTTTCCCACCGTTGCATGTTTAAAACAATGCCAGCCAAATTGAGCAATGCATGGCTTCGCAGCTGGAGGGATGGGATGACAACTTTCCACCCAATGGCACCTTCTAAATATTTCTTTCTTTCTTTCTTTCTTTCTTTCTTTCTTTCTTTCTTTCTTTCTTTCTTTCTTTCTTTCTTTCTTTCTTTCTTTCTTTCTTTCTTTCTTTCTTTCTTTCTCCTTCATCCTCCTGCGCAGGTTCGCCAACCCGCCGGTGCAGCTGCATATTTTTTCTGGCCATCATCTTTACAGTTACTTTGGAACTGACGTGAAAGGGTTCATTTTTCGAATCCAGGTTTTCCTCCCCAGACAGCTCCATCAAGCCTCCATGTCTCTGTTGACCGATTTTCTATTCTTTTCCTTTCCTTTTCTAAATTATTTACAGTCTTGTTATCAGCCTCTTTCTGTCTGTGTCTTGGCTTTGTCATCCAGTTTAATTAAAAACAAACAATACAGAAAATCCACCACGGTAACAACATCTTATGTACGATGTAAATAATTTTCTTTGTGTGTTGTATGGGGGTGATTTTAAGAAGAAGAAAAAAGCAACAACCTGGCTGGCCAGGATATTTGAGTAGACGGAAGGAGTAGCAGAGCACATGAAAGAATTTTTCAAGCATAAAGGCACGATTGAAGGGTTGTCACTGTGCAACGTAGGGCAGATGTGAGTTTAAGCCAATTTCTCATGCTCAGTGATGTTCAGGGAACAGGACCGTCCCAATCGGTTGGTGTCTGCACCTGGTCACCAAAACAATGGGGTGGAATACAGTCCCTTAAGAGTTGCCTATTTCATCTCGCCAAAAAAAGGCACTCAAGGATCTAGTCCTTAAGATCACGGACGTCTGCTCAGACCTGGAAACCTGAACGAAGGCAGGCCGAGAAAGAAATCTCTGGAGCTGGAAAGGGTGGAACGGTTGCAGGATCAAGGGAGGCGGAGGGATTCACATCGCCTCTCTGCGTGGTTCCTTCCAACGAAGTCTGTTATGCGGCAGTCAATGTTCAAGAAATATTTGCCTAATAAATTCCGCACAAGAACGCAAACAATGTTGATTTTGTAAGGGGAGGCTGCTGACTGCAGAATTAATCTCTCCTTGGCCCTCCCCTCCCTCACAGTGCAGGGAACGCCTTTGCTTAATTGCACGCGTTCCTCAAAACTCTCGGGTTGCATCATTTTTCTGCTGCTGGGGGATCACACCGGGCGTTCCTGCTGTTACCAGGGCAGAATATTAGCACGGAAACCTGCCTGGCACTTGGGCTTTTCGGGAGGGGGCAGAGAAATCAAAGGTCACTTGTCCACCCCCTGCCACCATTTTAATAAGCAAACAAAACGCCGCAATTAGATTCCTGCCTTGTTGATTAATTCCAGCACTTTGGGGGCCAAGGTATGGAGACGCCCGTTAAGCTTCGCTTTCCAGCGCTGGCGTGTTTGGGGAGATCCGAGGGAGGGGCGGCTGAACACTTGCTTTGCTCCGGTTCGGTTCGGGGAAAGATTTGGACCCGAGCGCCAACCTGGAAGACGTGTGAACCCAGAGGCTTGGAAAGATCCGTTCGTTCTTTTGCAGAGCGAGCAAGGACAGAAACATGGCAAGAAGACAGAGCTGGGGGCTACTGTGAAGACAGAAACAGGGTGCAGTTAAGTAATTTCCAACTCGGGGGGGGGAATCTCCCCTTCGATGCCGCAGGCGTCTTCTGCTTCCGCACGTCCTGCTTTTTCGGCTGCCTGGGGCCCTGGACCTCTGTGTTCAGGTTCAGTTCCGGTTTCCCCACCAAACACAGCTAGCGTTGCCTTCCCTTGAGGAGGGAAGCCGGTGCTGACTCAGAGAGAGACACAATGGGCAGCCTCCTGGCACTCATGTTTATTCCCAGAAAGCACTTCAATTCACTGCCCTCGCTCTTCCCTTCTGGGTATAAGCAATGCCCCCATCGTACCCCCCAGCAGGCACTGTGTTGAATAGGAGGGAGGATGCCTGTTGCTACTCTGGATGAGTTGCTCCTCCAAGTTTATTTTCTTCTCATTGGAAGCCAGGGGATGCTCCAGAGGGTCCAGATAAAACTGCCCCTCTCTGGGAGGAGCACAATTCCCCTTAAAATCCTTTTAAAGTGTCCATATTTTCACCTTTGGAAAAGGCAGTTCGCAATGGCCATTTGATGTCAATGTGCTGGAAGTTTTCTCCATCTACAAGTAGTCCTCACTTAATGACCATTCGTTTAGTGATGGTTCAGACTTATGACGGTGCTGAAAAAACCGACTTGTGACCAGTCCTCACACTTACAACTGTCACAGCGTCCCCATGGTCATGATTTGGGCACTTGGCAACCAGTTTGCATTTATGACCGTCACAGTGTCCTGCGGTCACATGATCACGGGTGGCTTCTGGCAAGCAAAATCAATGGGGAACTGCCTGATTCGCTTAACGACCATGTGGTTTGCTTAACAACTGCCACAAAAAGGTCAGAAAATTGGGTTGGATTCACTTAATGACCACTTCCTTTAGCAACTGAAATTCTAGTCCCAATTGCGGTCTTTAAGCGAGGACTACCTGTACAACAGTATTTCTCAACCTCAGCAGCTTTAAGATGTGTGGACTTCAACTCCCAGAATTCCCCAACTACACATCTTAAAGCTGCTGAGGTTGAGAAACACTGAGCATTGTGAAGGGAAAACGTGGACATGCAGGGGGCCATTTTCAGAGGGAGCAGCAGCAATGCCCCCCCGAACACACACACCCAGGCAAACTTCACAACTGCTCAGAATGACTCCAAGTCTGGGGCACCCAGGTGCAGAATACAAAATGGCTGCTAACTGCCTCACCTGGCTAGGAAAAGGGAGGTTAAAGAGTAATTTAAATATGTCTTTGAAGGGCTTAGAGGATAGCGGCCAGATGTGGCGTGCTAGATGCTACCTCTGCTGGAAATCGCGACCCCAGGAGTGAGGAGGCACCTCCAAAGAAACAGGTAAATCTTAGAACATGACAACAAAATGTTTGGGCAAATGAGGGGGGGGATTCATGGAGGGGGAGAAGCCCGTGGGAGCGATTCAGATTTAGTAAACTCTCCGCTAAGCCCAGAAGAAGACGGTTGTCCCTTCCTGCCAGCCCGTGCCCCATTTTCTGCCAAGTTTTAATAGCCAGTTGAGCCCCCCCAGGTGCATGGGGTGTTGGCCCAAGTCGCCCCCTTAGGGCTCATCTGTTACACACCCCAGAAGCCGGGGGCTAAATCACGGCCTTTGATGGATCCCTCGTGAGCACTGGAAAAGCTCGCCTGCCCGCGGAGGACCTCGTTCGTCACCTGGTGCTGAGTCAGCAGCCATGAATCTGCCCAGAGGAAAAAAATGTTCTCAGGCGAGTGCTCGCAGCCCTGCCTGAAAGGTTGCCGCGCTGAGAGGGGTGCGCCCCTTTATTTATCGACTCCGGGGCCTCTGGGTCATGCATTTAAAATGAAATGCATTGGAAGCCAAAGTTTATTAAGGCGTTTACTGCAACCGAAGAGAATGGGCCAGTGCAAGAAAATTGGTTGGAGTGAAAAAGGGTGGAGGGTGCTGGACACTTAACAGGCACCCCAATTTCCCTGTTCTTCTGTCTCTCTGCCTTTTGGGGTGCGGGGGGAGAACGGGAAACACCTTGTTAGGGTTTCCACCCTTCAGAGTTCGCCATCCCCAAAAGGTTCTCTCAGTTCCGATGTTGCGAAAGCAGACCGGAGGCTGGAGAGAATCTGCTCCGTTTCCTCACGAAGGCACGCCAACCTGTTTGTGCTCCAGAAACACACACAACCCTAACGCACTTATCTTTCATTTCTTACACCTTCCCTACCTCTGCAATGCGGTTTTGCGGTCAAAACCAAGTGTACAAGGATGTGTCTTGGGGCACGAAGCGCACAGGAAAAGGGAGAAGTCCAAAAACGAGTGTTGTAAGAGGGGAACCAACCAACACACGAGTTTACAAATGGGCTTTTAAAAGAAATAATTGCCAACAGAAGCCAAAGCGGAGTGGGCAGACTTGGGGGGGGGGGGTGACGTTGATGTGTCCCAGGAGGCAAAATTAGCTCTTTTGAAGGGTCAGGATTTAGTTTCTAAAGTTGCAAATGGAGCCTCCATGATCAGAAGCAGCCTATCCACTAGAGACCAACCACTGGGAAGGGGGATCCCTTTCACGTTCCAGCCTGCAGGACCCCTGGAAGCGTCGTGGAAACAGGCTGAACTGGGTGGGTCTTAAATTAGTTTTATATTCGTACTGTTGTTTAGAATGAAGCCTCCCTGTTCAGAAGCAGTCTACCTCAGCTTAAAGCCTCCACCTTCTGAGACGCAACTGGCTGGCCAGTAGGAACTTCAGTCATATTCTGCATTTATTTATGTTTGATTAGGTTATGCTTGCACCCGTAGAAGGCAGTGTTTTCCTTATAAGGGAGATGGGTTGAAATTCAGCTCAGGATGATGGGCGCTGTAATGCAAACCCTTCCCGGGGCACTAGGTTGGGCAACTCAGGTAGAGTTTGTGGTGGTGTGTGTATGTTATTTTTTAAATTTCCTCTCTCGTCAGGAGACACTGTTCTAAAGAAGGTCTGTGAAAATGTGTTGATGAGAAAAAAAGGCATTTGGGGGGAGACTGAGAAAAAAATTTCCCAGTCCCCCAAGAACAGGAAAAGCACCTCGAATGTCAACCCCACAGGCCCCTTGTCAAGGAGGTGTTTTAAGGGATTAATTTGCACCATTCAGAGGGCATTGACCCCTGGCAGAGCGAGGGCGGGCGTAGACACACAACAGGTTGCCGAAAAAGGCCCCATATGGGCAATTTCTTTACCCCCTCCCCAATTTCTTTGCAAAGAGAGAAATTACTGCTGATGGCCAACCCCCGGTAGACTGCTCTTGACTTTGGAAGCTCTCTCCCGTAGCAGCCGGGTAAATAAATCCATTTTTTTTTAACATGGGGCTCAACCCAACACTTTCTAGTTTTCCAGGTCTAGATTTCAGTTGAATTCAGCGTTGATTGGATTTGAACGTTCCGTTGAATTACTTTTGCATCTGATTTCTGAATCAAATAGGTGCACCGTCGCCGTACCCTGGGCATCTGGTATTTGTTAGCTATATTTTTTTAGATATTTGGAGATTCACTGTCCGTACCTGTATCTCCTGCGAGGGAGCTAACCATTACTGAGTTCGCTTCAGCTTTATTGGGGTGGGGGAATTTCTCGAACAACAAATTTAGGGTCCCAAGGTTGTCAGTATCTTCTCCTTCTTCTTGCATAGAGATGGTGCAGCCTTGGGCCTTAAAGAAGACCCACACTCTTTCATTTAGAGTTCAAACTCAATTTAGGAATTCAGAGAGCTGGTACTTGGAGACCTGTTGCCCATGAATTTATCTAATCCTGATTTTGTATTCTTTAGATTTAATTTAGATCTGGATTTCTTCCTTCTTTTACAACTGAGATATAAACACAATCCATTTAGAATTGTCTTCACCTTGAACTCATTAATTTCCTTTGTTTATTATAATAACCTCACGCACCTCCACAGACATATATAACCCAAAAAAAGAGGAAACCTTTATACATCCACCCCCTTGTTCTCCAGGGGCTATTAACTACGAATAATTTATCCTGAGAATTTGTTATGTTAGAATTACCAATTAGATATGATTATAAGTTACCGTGGCTAGCAGTGTGCTGCTGTTGAAAAATCTGAATCCCATTAAAATCAAATTAGCATATATTAGGCAAAAGATGGGTTTTACCACACTACACTAGGATTTTTTATAGCGAACGCCAAGCCATTTGTAAAGTTCGAAGCAGCAGCTCTTTAGGAGTCAACCAGGAGATTTATCTAGAACCAACGGCCAGGTTGGGAATCCTGGTCCAGAGAAATCATCCTGGAATTGATCAGAACTGGCACACCGCACACAGAGAATCCTTTTCAGTCTCAGATTCGCAAATCTCCGCGGGGTTCAAAAATCGCTTGCGAGACACATTGCTGGCCAGGATCTGTTGGAAGCTGTAAAACCATTTCTTCCTCTGCAGACCACTCCTTCAGTATTCGAACCTCCTTCCTATCCTTTAAGCCACGTTCCCGTTGTGCTATTTAAACTATGTTTCCTAGACCCAACTTTCTGTTCTCACCCTGGAACCTAGCTGTGAGCCATGTAAGGGAAGAAGTTGAGAGAGGAGAAGACAAAGAGTTGAGAAGAAAAGGGGAAGATCTTTGGATCAGGACTGATTGGTTGGAGAAAATGCATTATTGTTTCTTGATATGCCTTTGCTGGTTTGCTTATTGACAAATAAGGAGGAAAATTCAGGTTGCCTGGAGGAGAATTCAAAGCAAGCTGGAATTTCTTCCCAAGGCAAAATGGGGACAATCTTACTCGGCTACGAGTGATCGCCAATGATTGATTGAATGATGAATGATTGGGTGTGAAACCTTGAGGGAACGTCTGAGATGTTGCCCCTTGAGGGACATCTGAGAAGATCCGGATCTCCAGAGGACATATCAGTACCCATTTTCAATTCTTCGGCATATGAATCGTCCATACAATCCAACTGTACGTTTGGATACAAGTCCTAAATCTTCAAAAGCTCTTTTCCTTAGCTTGGACTGATTTACCCACCAGAAGAGAGCTGAGAGGTAAATATGTTCCACCATGTTGGCGAGGAATTAGCCGGCTGCCACGTTATGGACCAGCCAACCTTGAAATGGTTCTTCCCAAGCAGTTTTTCTGAAGTGCATTAATAATAATTGAATCTCGAGGTCACCAAGCCAACTCTTTCTTAATGGTGTGTGTTCAAAAGGGGTGGAGAAGAATGTTTTTATTTCTGCCCCAAAACCTTGGAAGTGCTTTGTCCAAGCGCAAACCCTTACGTCAGCAAGGTCTTCCAAGCCAGCGCGTCCTTTATGGGAGAAGAACGGGACGCGGCTTTTCAGAAAGTTTCTGGCACTGTATTCCAGCAACAGTGCCTTCTCATACGCAGCGGCACAGCGCAGATGTCCCATAAAAATTTTATGTCCTTCATAAAATGCCTTGCCATTTATATCCAGATGAGACATCAGAAAGTGTATAAAACCACATTTTAAATATTAAAAGACCATCCCTGCTTTCCCCTCAGTATGCAGAAAGGGGGAAAATGGGGGGGGGATGGAGAAATTTTTAAAAATGGCTTTCTAAGAGAACTGTGTGCCATTTTGTCAAGGACACGCTGCAGCAGGTGGTGCGTTTTTAATGTGTTCAAGACACCCTGATATTCCCGCAAGGCATAGGAAGATGCAAGTCAGAGGAAAATGGGTCCATCTGGCAGAACAGAACCCTCGCAGGATCAGGAAGAATATTATGGTTTGATCCCCAAATCTTCTGCCATGGCCTGCCAGGCTGTGAGAAATTACGTAGTGGTTAAATTGATATAGGAGCGTGGTGGCTCAGCGGGTAAGACGCCAGGCTTGTTGATCGGAAGATCGCAAGTTCGGAGGTTCAAGTCCCTAGTCCCGCATGACAGAGTGAGCTCCCGCATTTGCCCCAGCTCTTGCCAACCTAGCAATTCGAAAGCATGCAAATGCAAGTAGATGAATAGGTACCACTTCGGTGGGATGGTAACAGCGTTCCGCATGCGTCATGCCGGCCACATGACCGTGGAAGCGTCTTCAGACAACGCTGGCTCTTCGGCTAACAAACGGAGATGAGCACCGGCCCCTAGTGTCGGACACGACTGCACAAATGTGCGGGGGGAACCTTTACCTTTACTTTACCTAAATTGATATATCAACGCCTTTTTGAGGTGCTCCAGGAACAATGTCCATGCCTTTTCACATGCTACTTTCCCCTTCACAACAACCCTGTGAGGTAGTTTAATCTAGCATTAACAACTGACTGGAAATAAACGTGTGAGCTTGGTGATTGTTTGAAAGATCCGTATGTGGTTTTCCTGAAATCTTCTGTGTTAGTGGCAGGAACCTTAAAGTAAATATCTTCTGGATATTTTGGACTTCAGCTCTGGAGATGGGATCCAACGACGCTTGTCAATAACTATTGCGTACCACAAGGCTCCTAAAGAGAGAGTGGGTATTTATGATATTCCAAAACAATTAATATAGGAAGGAAGGAAAGAAGAAAAGAAGGAAGGGAAAAAAAGTTATAGTTGTAGATCATGCAAAGAGGTTTCCTCTGTAATAAAGCTTTTCTGGGACTGTCAGAAAGCCATGGAGCATCTAATTGATTGTGGGCGTGAACACAGAACCAACTTGAGATTCCTAAAAACCACTCAGCACTTTATTAAAAAATCAATCTCTAACATGTAAGCAAAAAACAGGCATGTATGAATGAAGCAAGAAGCAACGTAGGAGAAAGTGATCATAATCAATACTGTTTAGAAAGAATGTTGAAGGATTGACTAACAAGCTCATCTTTCCATTCTCAAGTCAAGGTTTAAATCTCTGCAATGGATGGATGGTCTTGACTTGACTTGACTTGACTTGACTTGACTTGACTTCTGGCAACTACATGGACAAGTCACTGCAGTTGTCTAGACAACATTTTTGGAAATGGTTCATCCTTGCCTTCTTTCTAGGGCTGGGAAAGAGAGTGACTGGGAGAGTCATCCAGTTGGCTTCCACGCCTGTCTATAACGCAAGTCTCCCCACTCTTAATCCAATGCTTTTACCACTAAACCAACCAGGCTCTCTCTCCAACACACAGAACTGAATGTTTAGATTTATTTAGATCATCTGCTTATAATTATCTACTGACTGCTACTGTCTGGAGAACCTGGTCCCTGGTCTTGACCAAATGCAGAACACAAATGATTTGCAATGAAGCAATATCCTTAAACTCAATGTAATGGAATGCATTAAAGCCCAGGCTTCCTCTAATAGGAAGGACCATTTAAGCCTGGTGGAAAGATTAAGGCGAGGCACGGAGATCGTCTAGCCCAGCTCCTGGTCATTGCAAGAAACCCAGCCATCTCAGTAATCACCCCTTCCCAGCTTCAGGGATGAAACAAGAAACCCTGGTTCCAAATGAACCTTGATTCCCTCATCTTGCAAAAAGCAAAGGGAGGGATTGTGGGAGCCTATGACAGTATCATAGGCGAACCGTCTGACAGCTGGTGTAGCATCATCAAATATTTATCCTGGTTGGTCTTGCCTTTCACGCTGCCTCCAGATTCTTCAGTTCAGCTGAAAATACGTTGTGCTTCGAGGAGAGTCAAAAATAATGGAGAAGATGAAAGATGATAGAGACTGGCGAAGGAAGGATGGGTCTTAAATATGAACTGGGTGCACTTTCCGCTCAAATTTCAGAATGCGTTGCTATGGAATGTATTAGTTGCCTGTCTGTTGAGCCTTATGTTCTAGTTCATTCAAATTTTCAGGATGTGTGGCCTCACTTTGTCTCTGCTGGCACAGCTCCCAACATCCTTCCCTCCAGGCCTCATCTTTGGCTTGTTTGCATACATTTCCATATGCAAATATTTGCTGGAAGTAGCCCACTGCTTGGCGTTTTCCTCCCTCTGGTTATTAAAAATGAAGAAAATTAAGAGCTGCTCCAACTGAAGAAAAAAAAAAAACTTTTCCAGGGTGCCCAAAATGGAAAAATAAATAAAAATAAAGCTTTTCAAAGACTCGGGGGGTTGATCAAGAGCAGAGATACGATGTGACTTCCTTATATAAAGAATAATTGCAAGGAAAGATCTCTTAATCTTTTGAATCACACGCTGAAGGCTGGCCTGTTTGTAAGACGTCTGCTATCCAACTTTGGTTGTTCTGGATAGGAAGATGCCATTCCAAACTTAGTTTAGCGACTGCCTCATTTAGCGACCATCTGCAGTTACAACGGTGATGAAAAAGTAACTTTGCAACCAATCCTCGCATTTACGTCTGTAAAGCAAGGGAAAGCTGAAGTAAGATTGTAAGCACAGTCGCGGTTTCACCTAGCAACCGCTTCGCTTAACGACCAATTTGCCGGTCCCAATTGTGGTCGCTGAATGAGGACTACCTGTATGCTAGAAGTTATAAAAATGCTGCGGGCTGGGATCCAGAAGTGGTCTATAAAATCAGGACAATATTGGAGGCTGATGCTTGGCGTGCCGACGACCAGTTCCTCATTTAAATTTCCTGTAATTAGAAGAATGGAACAGGAATTAAAGTAAGTGGGGCAGCTGAGAGGCTGGCAGATACCCAGGGAGGTGCCCAGAAGGACAAGGGTAATATTCCTTTGAGTACCACGCAGCCAATTCTCATTCCAGTCTTCCTGCTGGAATAAACTTTGCTCTGGAAGAGCATATTGAGTGTGAAACAAAGGAGGAAATCACGCCAGAATACGAACACATCCAGGACTTCTCCTGTTTGTTCTGCTGAGAGACGTTTAACCTGCCTGGGGTTCAGAGGAGAACAGGCAAGGAGAGATTACGCTTCATCAACAGATAATTAATAACACCAAATGTTTATATAAGGTGTTATCTCTCCAAGGCCCTGTACAAACAGATGCTAATCCTTCAGGATCAAACCCTGTAGGAGAAGATAAACGGAGGATGTTGGTCTGTGCAGTTGTGTTTGCACACCCAAATGGGCCTGTTGGCCGTGTGCAATTTTTTATTATTATTATTATTATTATTATTATTATTATTATTATTAGATTTTTATCCCGCCTTTTTATATATATATAGCTTAAGCAGTTGGGTCCTCACTTGCAGAATCGCTAGGAGTTGTATGTGTGTTCCTTCTTAAGAAGGACAGGGTTGTCCAGCTGTGGCCTTTACACCCAATTCATTTTTCTGGCTTTGGATGCCTATGATATACTACCCCTGAATATGGAGGTTCTGTTAGTACCTTCCATTTCTTTGCTGTGTTTCAAGCTGTCAAAGGTAGCTTGCCATTAGCAGAGATTTTAATATCGGAATCCTGTACTTTTCCTCCCATCCTATCTCCCAAATCTCTTCCCATTTCCGAAGTGAATGTGAATTCTAGTTTCAGGAAACTGAGAGGGAAGAAAGTTTATTTCTTATTTATGTTATTATAACATTAGGTATCATGCCAGTTTTTCCACATCCCCTTCCTGTCCTTTCCCCCCAAAACATAAATGCAGGGTGGAATCTTTCGATGTTCATTCCAGGGTGGGTGAAGCCAGCACAAAAACTAATTTTAAATTAACCGGGTTAAAGTTCAGGACCCTTAACGAGGTTGCTCCCCATTTGGTCCCGTTCCTTTTAAAATCGGGGGGGGGGGGGGGGTTCCTTGAGGCGTTTCCAGATACTTGCAGAATTTATTCTGTTTATTCTGCTGTTCTGGGCATCGGGCATCTCCGCTCCATTCGGAGCCCACACTAACCACATCCTCACGACTCTCAATTGCAGATTATTTTCCCCAGTTCTCCATTGCTGACCTTGGTCAGGCCAGGGGTCACAGAGTCTAGGTTTGGAGGAGTGAATGTTTGGTGGCTCCCAGTTTTTGCGCCAGGAATTTTATATTCTGTGCCCTCTCCATCTTCTCCTGGATTGATGCTCTGGGGTGGGTGGGGGCCCCCTTCTGAACATGATTAAGCCACCATTATTCCCCCTCGCTAAGAAAATGGAGATTTACAGACTCCCTCTCCTCCATTTAAATGCAAATGTGGCAATTTTAGCCTGGAACCATGGAAATGAGGACATTAAGGCTGCGGTGGCATTTGTGAACTGTCTCCCAAGGCACCTGAACAGGTTTGGGGAGTGGGTTTAATCTTTGCCAACCCGTTACGCAGCTCCCCGGCAGAGAAGTCCGATCGATCGATCGCGGGCTCCCCACGGGCTCCGAGGCTCACCATCTCTGCCCCAAGGGAGAAGAGGCCTGCTTAAGGAAAAGGAAATTTGATAAATGTCCCTGCGTCCTGCACAGACATCCCATCCCTTTAATGCAGCCTGGACCCCTTTGCGGCAAGATTTATTTCTATTCTCCGTGGGTCCTGCTGATGGAGGCTCTCGGTTTCCCTCTGACATTTGTCAACTACTTCCCCCCCAGATTAATTTCCTCTCCTCCCCCCCCCCTCTGAAATTCTCTCAATGCAAGTTGTATGGGTTGATTTGTTCCAAGGTTTGATGCTACGGAATTGAATGATGCAGAAGATAGGCAGGCGGGGTAACTTTAGGGAGAGATGCGTTTGTTTCATTATTGATGGGAGCTGACAGGTCCTCTGCTGACAATCTGCCTGAAGGGAATGATTAGCTTGTAAAAAATTAATTGCTGCTCTTTCGAAAGAGGTGGAAGAAACATGCACACGGATACCTCCCCCCCTTCCTCCCTCCCTCCCTCCCTCTCTCTCTCTCTCTCTCTCTCTCTCTCTCTCTCTCTCTCGCCTGGCGAGAATTTGCATTATCCGTGTTGCTTTCTTTCAAGGGACTTTGAAAAAGTGTTAGCAGAACATGGAGGAGACAATTAAATTCAATTAGGATCACAAGCCCCCAAATGTCCCAGTGAGAACAGCAAGGCGGGAAGGCGGAGGGAGCGTACAGGATCCAAGGAAGGCCCAAGGGCTGTGTAATCGCTCACACGGATGTTTTCGGACAAGGGGGCTCCTGAAATACGACCCCATCTCCATTTCTCATTCCGTCCTGAGCTGTTTTGGTCTCCTCCCCAGTGTATTGGGAATTCTCTTTTCCCCCATTTAAGCAAACATCCAAATGGGGTACAAAACTGCATCTTTTTCTCTCCCCCACTCACACATTTCCAATGCACGGGGGGGGGGGGATGTTTTTAAAAAGCTCTGCTCCAACTCCAAAACGCTGATGCAATTGCCTCAAATTGCTTTCCGAGTGGCATTTCATAGCGTTAAAAAAAGCTTATTGTTTCTAAGCAGACATTAGAAAAAGAAGGTTGCCCTTTTCGAAAAGCGTTCAGTGATCTCGGGAAGAGGCTGACTTGAGATTTTGCAAAAGAGGAAAGTTTGGAGAGCCTCCTTCCACCCTCGCATGACATCTGACCAATGGGAAAGTTGGGTGGTTCTCAACTGCACTGACCCCTTGTCTCCAAAATCCCTGTCTAGCCATTATTAGAGATTCTCCTCTTCAGCATTATATTCCTATAGAATCATAAAACTGTAGAGTGGGAAGGGACCGCAAAGATCATCCAGTCCAGCCCTCTGCAATAGGCAGGAAAATCAAGCTTTTTGAGAGTTGGCTGTCCAGCCTCTTCAAAGCCTCCAGAGATGGAGAGCCCACCATCTCTGTAACACTGTTGTTCAGATCCTACCATGAAGACGTTTTTCCATATGTTTAAACAAAATTTGATGTTCTAGAAACATCTAAATCTGCTTGGCCTTGAGGATGTCATGTTCTGTTTTTCATACTTCCTCTCTCCCCTTCCGGCATCCTTCAGAATTGGCCCGTTTTTCTTTCAACTCACTTCAATTCCATGGGGAGTTGATCTGAGACTTTGAGGGGGTTGAGGTTAGGTGAAAGTCTCTCCCGTAGGATTTGCTCCAATGGTCTCTCATTGTTTTGTCAGTGGGTGCTCCTTCTCTTCTCCCATGGATAGGTGCAAGGACAAAAGACGTGTGACTTGGCAGACACCAAGTCATAGTTCCAAAAAGTGGAGGGGTTGCTGTTCAGTCTTTGGGGGAAAATGCTGTCCTTCCCTTGGTCTTTGGCGAAGTTGATGTAAACCTGAAGACCTGAGATGAAGAAACCACAGGGGACTGCAACTGATGGATGTTCTGCTCTTGGACCATCTGTTTGCAACAACTGTCTCCATGAAAAGCTGTAAAGAACACAAGTTCATCTTTGCCATCAGACTAATGACCTCTGTAGTCTAGCATTATGTCTCCGAAGTGAACCGAAGTCCTTCCTGGAGTGATACAGAGAAGTTCTGAAGACAATAATCTCTCCTGTTTTTTGCCCTCAGGTCTTGTGTCCATGGGGACACAACCACAGAGATTCCAGAAGTCTTCTCATTGATCTTCTTAGGCCCCACAATGGCCAATCAGATACTTCTGAGACATGAGCCTGGTGGAGCCCACATACTTACCGGTGGCTATTGTGGTGCCCTCTGGCAGCGAATATCGTCATTTAACTATGTCCAGTGCAAAGAGGAAAAACCTGGTGGTGATTTCGTGGAACACTTTTATCGGCAAGGTCCTTTTCTCGCGTCTCTCTCACATAATTACAGCGAGGAACAACCAGCCAAGGTTCACGGGGTCACTCACAATTTGATGCATAATTCATTGTTTTTCCAAAATCTGTAGCTTCCAAGCCGATTCCTTTAAAAATAATCATCATCATAAAGACCGCAGGAAAATGCTCTGGAGATGTTTTGCTCCAAAGAAAAGGCTTTTTCCTAGGCAATTAGTAGAATCCCAGAGTGCATCAGAGCATGACATTTGGACGAGTGGAACCTCTTCAGCATTGCCTTTCCAGGAGAACCCCACGGACCCAACTATTTTTCAAAACGGCAGGTCTCCCCTTTGACTTTCAAATGGAATCGTGAATCTAAATGCAGCCATCGGCATTGGCAACCCCCTTGCAGCGGGCATAAGGGAAGTTGGCAATGTTCTCTCTCCTGGAAAGCAGAAAGCCTTCGATGCAGAAGTTTATACCTCAAACTCAACACCATCGCATGTCAATGAAGATGTGGAAGTACAATGCAGAAAAAGTTTGGGGCACCGTAATGGTAAACGCGTTCACAATAGGATCAATTCCGTGGACAAAAGTGCAGGTTAACCCAGAATATTTTTACTACAACTATGGAATGCTAACCATCATTCCAGGTCAAGTGAGAATGGGAAGCCCCATTGAATTCAGTGGGGCACATCTGGATGGGCCGGCCCAGCGTTTTGCTGCAAATACCATTACAAGTCCACCTTCAAATACTGCGAATCGCTGCCTGTCGGATACCCCTACGAAATATCTAAATTGCCAGAGAATGGCTGGTGAATATTCAGTTTCTAATTTTGGCAGTGATGTTTTCTCCTTAAATAATTCTTTTCTGGTTTTTACCTGAGCTGCCTTTGGTGCAGAACGTGTCCCTGCAGCTTCAGTCTTCCTATCTGTAAGATGGGCATAAAAATTATTCCTTTCCCCTTGTAGAGTTGTTGCAGAGCCCACCGTAATGCTAAAAAATCCTGCCTGCGGAGAAGGAAGAAACACTTTTATTTTCCATTCACCCCATTCCAGTCCAAAGCCAGGGACGCACCCACCCACAGAAGACAATTCACTTTATGGATTGCCAGAATTTAGCTAGATGCATCTTCTGCTTTAATCGGCCGAAGCTTCTGTCTGCTTTCCCGCAACAAATCTTGACTCTCCATGCACGCCAGCCAAGTTGGTTTAGGCCAGGAGATTGCCAACGGAGGCACGTTTCTGCAGGAGCTGAACCACAACGGAAGAAGCGTTTTGCTGAGGACGCAAAGCTCCCCAGCTCGTAGAAAGTTCCTTTTTCAGTTCCAGGCTGGGTCTGGCGGAGACACAGCACGGCTGATTGATTCGTTCTTAATGGACCGCCCGCGAGCTGAAACGCCTCGCAGCATCCGGTGACTCTTACCCAGGCAAAATTAAAATAAATCCACCTGCACTCATCGCTGTGCAATCAGGATCCTAGAAGGAAACCGGAGACAGGAGGTAAATGTTGACTTGAGGTTTCTCAGAACCCGTTCTTCTACTTGCTACGCCGCGGGTAAAATTATAGCAAACTCTTTCATGCTTTCCACCGCCTGAATGTACATCTCAGTACTAATGCCTACCAAGAGGTCTGCTGAATGCCCCCTACACGAGGCGAGGCGTCCCAGGGTGGTGGAAAACAGCTCCAAGTTTGCATTCTGACCATCCTTGTTCATCTCCTGTTCTCACGAGGGAGTAGCTCAAAGCCTAGGTTTTGGAGAGGTGTGGGGTTGAAATCCAGGGTTCTAAAAAATGTGGGTGCTGTTCCATGCTCCTTCCCTGCAAATTGATTCTTAAAATAGGGCATTTTGGCAGCTCTCTCCTGGAGCAACTTCGGAAAATTCTTCTCCCAGAACAAGCTATATTCCACCCCCACCTCCACTTGGCAGCCTACAAAATTAAGACCGTGTTTTATAACACTCTTCGTTTTAACCTCCTTGTTTAGTTCCCGAGAGAGAGAAAGAAACCTCAGGATGAAAATTCAGAGTGACAGGCCAAAACTACTTTTTTTTCAGCGCCTGTCTTGACAGCCTTTCCCTCTCTTCTGCAATATTTTCTCTTTTTACATTAAAAGATTGCTGTAGCCCATTTTCCTTGGCAGTATTTCTCTTTGTGCAAGAAGATTGGACCGAAAGACAGACATCAGTCAAGGCCTGATTTGAACTAATGTAAAAAACGTAATTGCGTCATCTACATTTGTAATTATTTCACGCATCAGATGAAGCAGCGTGTTGGAGGCAGCTCCGTGGCACTACAGGCTGAGCGGTGTTTACACTAAAATCCTTTTTCAGCCCACTTCATCATGTACACCAATGCACCACACAGCTGGAAGCCTGGGAAGTTTAATTTTCCTGGGGCACCCAAGTTTCTAATACGAAATTCAAAATCAGAAGCATAAAGTGAAGACAAATACTGTATGTAAAAAACAGGATCGTTTTCAAAAGAGCACCAAACCACAGCAATTGATCGAAACAGATTGTGATCTCTTAACCTGATTAGCCCATTTTCTGCTTTTGTAAAGCGCATGGCACTGAGCGAAGGAAGATAGATGCTTTTGAACTGTGGTGTTGGAAGAAAATTCTGAGAGTGCCTTGGAGTGCCAGAAGATCAAACCAGTCCATACTCCAGGAAATCAAGCCAGACTGCTCACTTGAGGGGATGATATTAAAGGCAAAACTGAAGTACTTTGGCCACATAATGAGAAGACAGGATACCCTGGAGAAGATGCTGATGCCAGGGAAAGTGGAAGGCAAAAGGAAGAGGGGCCGACCAAGGGCAAGATGGATGGATGATATTCTGGGGGTGACGGACTCGACCGTGGGGGAGCTGGGGGTGGCGACGGCCGACAGGAAGCTCTGGCGTGGGCTGGTCCATGAAGTCACGAAGAGTCGGAAGCGACTGAATGAATAAACAACAAACGCGCATGGAACCAGACTCTAACAGTATGGGGATTTACCCTGCGTGCTGAGTGCCCCAAATAACGACTAACCGAGATTACAACTAACCAAACTTAGCATGCTGGGTAAATCCATCTGCTAGCTCTTTCCCTGATCTGGTGGTGCAAACACAGCCACAGGGAGAAGCGTGTCGTGGGTCTGGTGCTCTTCCATGGTTCTGTTCTGGGCATTGCTGAGAATGAGGGCAAGTTGGCCGGGGAAGGACGAACAGAAGGGGAAGATGAAGGGTGCATCGTAAAAATCTGGAGCAGGCACCAAGTTGTGTTTCCGTGCAGATTACATCCTGGCCACAAGGCAGAAAAGACAACATTCAGGGCCTCTTTATGTCTTTCTAGCGGCCTTTTCCACCCATAGGCAGGATTAAGGCAATAGACTTCTGTGTTCCAAATGCACAAAGCAGTTTGTCCCCCTGGCATTTTGCTTACAAGCCTCCCTGATTCCCCCTGGCTGGGGTTGGAAAGCTGACCTGGCCCGACTCAGCACAGCTTTTACTCAAATAAATAAAGATAAAATAGATAAAGATAAAGAACAACAAAAATAGCAATTTCTGCACAAGCCACGGTATTCAGGGAGACTTGGCGAAGCGGCTCCATCTGTCCGCCTCTTCCCAAATCCGCGTTGCAAGCCAAGATGGGGTCTTTATGCTAGGCAAGCAGGGATGTTTTTCCCTTCCTTCCAATCCTTGATCTTGGGAGCTCTATCCAAGCTTGTTTTCAAGTCCAAAGTTCTCTACATTGTGCGTTAGACGGGCCGCCTGCTCCATGCCACCCAATGCTGGCTTCCAGTTGCCTTTTAACATTTCATGCATGATCTGTTTATTTTGCAGGGACACCCCCCCCTTCCTCTCTGTTCCCTCTCTACTTCTATTTATTTGCGGATTTCTTAAACAAAATTTTAATTTGGGCTACTCCAGAGTGCTGGCCAAGGAGGAACCAAGGAGGGGGACTTTATTTAGCCATCCTGTTCTCGTTCACTTAGAGCTGGAAGTGGATAATTCTTGCCCAGGGTAGGTGTGTAGATGTAAGTGTTGAAGAAATAGAAGCCTCCAGGGTGTTCCTGACTGCAGATTGAACCAATGCAATTTATTCCATTAAATATGGCCACCCACTCCAGAAGACTCTGGGAGGCTTACAGAGTCCATAAAAATACAGTTAAAAACCCTGTAAGCTGCCCAGAGTCACTGTGTTGGGCGGCCATATAAATTTGTTTAATAAATAATAATAATAATAAATAAAAACCCGCAGATGATCCCAGGGTCTCCCTTTCTGCAGGAATTCTGCATTGCAGGAGCAATGCATTGGAGAGGCTTTTTTTTTTTAAAAAAAAACAAACTCTGCATACCATTTTTTAAACATGTCCAATTTTGTGGGAAAGCATTTGCAAGTGCCTAGTTGGCCACAGTCGTCTGCTAGCATAAATCTGTTAAAGGTCTCTTGTCACTTACACACTAACACTGAGGAACCCAAGGAAAATTGTGCAACCCAGAAACTTTAACGAAGGCACCCCAGTTTTTTTTTTAAAAAAAGGTCGCTCCCTGGTGCCCCCCATCCTGCTGGCTCTGTTGCCTGCATGGCTGGAGGGCACCAGCTGGTGCAAATTAGCCAGCGTGCATCCTGCAGTTTATTTTTGCTTTGCAATTCAGCTGTTTTTGCTAGGCTGGCATGTATACCTGCCTTGCAAAGTGAGGGCCAAATTCCAGGTCTTGGACTTTCACCTCTAACCAGCTCTTGATGGGATAGGAGGGCAGCTAAAACTGGCTGGCTTTCAAATCCCTTGCCGGTGAATTTCCCTACCCAGCCAGGAGCAGAGCGGTGAAACAAAAGGTGAAGGTCAGCGAAATGATGTGAGAAAAGCAGGGGCGTGGACTTGCGGCCCCTCCCCCCCAGCGTAATCTGAATTGCAGTGGCTGGAATCGGCCAGGCTTTGCATTTGAACGTTGGGTGTGGCCTCCACCCGAAGTGGGTGGAGTTAACATATCGCTTTGACCCTTAGTTTGCAGTGGGGCGGGAGATGTCAGCGTCTTCCCTCTCTTCAAAACATGTGCAAAGTTCCTTCTCGGTTTGTTTTGCTTGTTAAGCGAGAGGCTTATGCCCCGAGTGAGACCCACAAGGCATTATGGCCTGGGAAAAATCCAGGGATGGAGACAGGGGGGGCATATTTGGCCCATGGGCTGTGGTTGAATCCCAACCTGTGATTTAGGATATACTTACTTTTGGTTTTAGTTAGGGGCGTGGTGGCTCAGCAGGTAAGACACCAAACCAAGGCTTGTCGATCGGAAGGTCGCAAGTTCGGAGGTTCGAATCCATAGCCCTGCGTGACGGAGTGAGCTCCCGCACTCGCCCCAGCTCTTGCCAACCTAGCAACTCGAAAGCATGCAAATGCGAGTAGATGAATACTGTAGGTACCACTTCGGTGGGAAGGTAACAGCGTTCCGCGTGCGTCATGCCGGCCACATGACCGCAGAAGCGTCTTTGGACAACGCTGGCTCTTCGGCTAACAAACAGAGATGAGCACCGGCCCCTAGAGTCGGACACGGCTGCACAAATGTGCAGGGGGAACCTTTACCTTTTACCTAGTTTTGGTGAGGCTCCAGGCAAGTTTATGGGATGGATGGATTCTGCACTGGAATGGCCCGAGGGGCTTGGAGACCTAGCTTCAAATCCTCTTTGAACCCTAAAGGTCACTGCTGCCATTCTAAGTCAGGGTTTCTCAACCAGGGTTCAGTGGCACCCTTGGGTTCTGCGAGAGGTCGCTAGGGGTTCCCTGGGAGATCATGATTTATTTTAAAGAATTATTTCCAATTCGGGCAACTTCACATTAAAGAGGTAAACTTCATTTTTTATTTTTAGTTTAAGAACGCTGTTAATGCATCTATACAGGCCTACCCATGAAACGAAAATAATAATTTTGTAACTTCTGGCCTATATTTGAGCCTGAATGTGCAGGGGTTCCCCGAGGCCTGAAAAATATTTCAAGGGTTCCTCCAGGGTCAAAAAGTTGAGAAAGACTCTTCTAAGTTAAAAGCCTGGTTCCGTTATTCTTCTCTTTCTCTGCTTTGTAAAATCAGCAATGGTGGTTTATGATAGAAGCCATTGTTTGGGATGACATGCAAACTTAGCGTGACGTACAGATCTACCTTTTCGGTCCAATCCACTGAATAGGGTTGCAGAAAAGATAAAATTGGGGAGTGAAATATATTTGCTGCTGTTGGAGCAAGGACATGTTCAACATGTAAAGAAAGAAGGAAGAAAACAGCAGATTTCAAGGCCAGAAATCCGAACGAATTACAAACAGAAGTAAAATAGAGAATCTTTTTGGAGAGAATCCCTTGGAGAATCTTTTTGGCATCGTCTTTAAATTCTTCAGCCATACGTAGACTGTGATCCTCTGTACAGGGAGCCCTCCTGAACATGGCGTTCCTTAAGTCCCAGAAAATATGCCAGGAGTATGTTCTTTATAGCAGAATCTGCAAAGGAAATTCAGGGTAGGTGAGGGGAAGAGAGAAATCCATAAGGTGTCCATATAGCTTGTTTTTAAACCTATCTACTTCCTTGTCGCGTTCAAAAACCTCTCTTGTTTACGAAAGCTTAAAATAACAATTCTTACTGCATGGAAGAGTTTTCTCTCTCCTCCCTGGATGTTTCACTTTCCCTTCCCTTACCTGCAGTCAGCCCAGCCCACCTTGTTCAAATATGCAAATCTATAGTAAGCAGACACCTGGCGCTTTGAGTGATCAGGTGAACAATGATCTCTTTTACCTGGCGACAGGTTAAAGTCACCTTCCAGAGAACCGAGGCACTCAGAGCTGGCCAGCCGCTGCTTGGCAATTATTAATCCTTGACTTTTCGCATTCCTGGGTGCCGGCGTGGTATGGAAAGATGACCCACTGCGCCGAAGGAAGCGGGGTTCAGCCGTCAGAAATGTCTCTGGCTGGCCGGCTGGCCCTGTCCGCTACCGCCTTGCTCTTGCTGATGTTGGCATACCGGTATTACAAGTCTCGGGTGTCCCCTGGCAGTGCCCTAGCCCGTGCTGCTGATGCCAGCGCTGGGGCAGAGCAAAGAGAACGGTGGGTTGGCAGCAGGATGGAAAACAACAAAGCGGCGCTGGGGCTGAGGCACAGACGTGACCAGAGCGGAGAGTCGAAGCCGTGCTGCCGAGGGACCAATGAGCTGCCGCAGGTGGGTAGACGTGGCGTGGCGGAAGAGCGTGGACAGGCTGGGACACCTGCTGGCAGAGAGCTGCGTGACACGGGAGCAACAGAGGCAGAAGGGAAACCAGACACAGGGAAAGTGGGCCATCCGGAAACCGGGTTGCAAGGGGAGGAACGAGGTTGGACGTCAGGAGACAAGACGGAGGAAATGTTCTGTGCCCTCCAGAGCTGCAGGAGTGAAGTTGGGGCTGATCCAGGCAATTCAGGAAGTCATCCCAGAGCTCTAGATCTACTTAGCCAAGAGAGCAAACCCTGCAACCAGGTGGGGCCTGGCTGGGGTGCCGATTCTGTCGAAGCTGAATCTAGCTGTGCCCAGCCGGTGGAGAAAGGCGTCCACCCCACAGATGGGGGGGAAATCAGTTTGAAAAGAGGACCAGGGCCACAGCTGGGAGAAGACACGAGGGGGCAAGTTGAGCAGAGCCAGTTTGGACAGGAGAGGACCCAGTCCTTCCATGCCACCGGTGGCATGGGCTTGGCCATCAACCACAGCCACATGCAATCTCACGTAGCATATGCCTTCTCCTCTGTGGCCAAAGTTCAGGTGGAGGAGAACTTCATCAAAGAGAGGAACCCCAAGGAGCAAAACTCTGGGAAAGCTGAATCTCAAGACCTTCACCTGAGAGGGAAAGTCTACGACTACTATGTTCAGTCTACGTCCCAATCAGTCGTGAATAACAACACCAACCTGGGTCCCCAACAATCCTGCAACCTCTCTACTATCAACAAACTTCGTGTTTCCAAGGAGGGTTTGGCTGAGGCATCTGCCCACTCTTCAGTGACAGAAAATGAAGCTGACCAGCTTATTTTGGAGAAGATTCCAGACAGATCTTCTAACGTTCTCCTTAGTCCTGCCAAAGCCACCCAACCTGAGGACCAAAGAGAGGCTGTTGCTGTTGAAGACGCCACCTCCCCCAAACCTTCGGTGGCCAGATATAGCTTCAGCCGGAAAGAGAGCTTCCACAAAATTGTAGATAATCCAGAGCTCCAGGTGCCAATGGAAGGCTTTAGTTCTCCAGCAGTAGGACCCTCCAGCGGCGACACCCTGGCTCCGGCTCTTCTTCACTCTGACTGTACTTCATCTCTGGTGAGACCCATGCAAAGTCTCCAGAGCAGCAGAACAGAAGAGCCAGTGGTGGAACTTGTGGCTGGTGCTAAATTTTTCCATGTCCCACTGAGCTCAGAATCCTCCCTGGGTGTACGCTTGGATCTGGGGAACTGCTACGAGGTCTTGTGCGTGGCCAAGAAGCAGAAACTGAAGGATCTGCAAGAGGCGGTCTATAAGGTCATGAGTGACAACTATCTCCAGGTGCTCAAGATCCAGGCCATCTACCGCCAACTCAATGCTGCAGAGAGGGACCTGATCCTACAGAAGAGGATGCGGGGCAAGAAATACATGACTGTGGCAGACATCAGTTCTCATACAAGCAGACTCTGTTACTATGATGATCAGAAGGACACTTGGTACCCGTTAACCCAGATCCCCGCTGAAGCCATCTCCAGGGGCTGTGCCATCTGCAGCATGTTCAACTACCTCTTTGTAGTGGCTGGCTGTGAAGGGCGTGGAAGGCATCAGAAGCCATCCAACCGTGTCTTCTGCTACAACCCCTTGACCAACATCTGGCAGGAGATCTGTCCACTCAACCAAGCCAGGCCCCACTGTAAGTTGGTTGCCCTAGACGGTTGCCTCTATGCCATTGGCGGAGAATGCCTCTGTACAGTGGAACGATACGACCCACGCCTGGATCGCTGGACCTTCGCTGCTCCTCTACCCAATGACACCTTTGCCGTGGCCCACACTGCCACCGTCTGTGATGGAGACATCTGTGTCACAGGAGGCACTTTGAGATACATGCTGCTGAGGTATGTCGGACGGACGGACAGCTGGAAAGTCAGTCTCACTGGAGGAGGTCAAGACAGGACAACTGAGATGGTGACCGCCGACGGCTTCCTCTACCGCTTCGACCTCAACCAGAGGATGGGCATCAGTGTCTACCGCTGCAGCGCCAAGGCCAGGCTGTGGTATGAGTGCGCCACCCACCCGATGCCTTTCCCGCCTTGCTTCCAGTGTGCTGTCATCGGGAACCTGGTCTACTGCATCAACCGGCAGTTCAACATCCGCTTTCTGGCTGACTTGGTGTCGCCACGGTTTGGGGCCAAAGAGCTGAAAAATTTCCCATCTCCAAGAGGAACTCTTGTCCCCGTTACTCTCACATTGCCAGAGGGGGATACAGCGCCCCAGACAAGGGTTTGAGTAGCCTGTACGAGCTGCCCTTCGGAGTGACGAGGCAGACCTGCTTCTTTTCCGTAGCCTCACCAAGGACAGTCTCCTCGTTTAGCTCTCCACCCACCAAGGAAAGGACTGCAGGCAGGTTGGGACTGTCTCTTTCTTCCAAGATACAGGTAGTCCTCGCTTAACAACCATTTGTTTAGTGATGGTTCGGACTTACAACGGTGCTGGAAAAACCGACTTGCGGCCAGTCCTCATACTTACGACCGTCGCAGTGTCCCTGTGATCACGATTTGGGCGCTTGGCAACCAGTTTGCATTTATGAACGTCGCAGTGTCCTGTGGTCACATGATCACCATTTTAGACCTTCCCGGCCGGCTTCTGGCAAGGTAAATCAATGGGGAACCACGTGATTCGCTTAACGGCTGTCGCAAAAGTCATAAAATCGGGTCGGATTCACTTAATGACCGCTTCACTTAGCAACCGAAATTCCAGTCCCTATTGTTGTTAAGCGAGGACTGCCTGTACTTAATCCTTGTAAATTTGCATACAAATTAACTGCAGCCTTCAAGGTCTTGGAGAGTGGCCAGAAGCAAGTACAAATTTAGGCCAATTCCATACAATCAGGATGGTGGGCCTCTGCACCACGTTCTCTCCCGCTGGTCTCTTGATTTAAGATTAAGTAATTCCATGCTCTCCGACTGGGATTCATCTTTGGGTCTTAGTTATTGATAGACTGCCGTGGGGTAGGGGAAGGGAAGTACAGATCAGTCTGGATCAGAGCAGAGAGGTTATTCAGCCGTTTATCCTACCAACGAAGGATCCCTAGGAAGCCTGTCATCCAGACATGATCACAATAATATTTCCTCATATGCTATCTCCAGCAACTGGCAACTGGAGGTAGAATGCCTTTAGACCTGGGGGTTCCATTCCAAGTCACAACCGTCTTTTCTTCCATAAACTTGTCTAATCTCCTTTTTATAGTGGTCTAGGCTGGTGGCTTCCGTGGCATCCTATGCGGAGAATTTCATGCCTTAACAATTGGTTTCTGTCGCTCTGCTTCTTCCCCTTAATCATCTTTTGTCAATCCAGCCTTTGCTGTCGGTCGGTTTAATTGGGTGGCCCTGAGTTCTAGTCTATTGAAGGAGGAGAAAATAGTCTATACTTTTTACCCACGAGCCATCAGCTTTTCAAAGATGGGGGCCCTTTGTGGGAACTCCATAGTTGTTCCAGCATCCCAACGGATTCATCCTAATCTGTTTTAGCGGAGGAGTTCGCTCCAGGAAATAACAACACGGAGGTTCTTTGTCCTGCTGCAAATCGTCTTTCATCTCATCTCATCCTGAACCTACAAACCTCTCACTTCCTTCACGGAAACCTTCAGTGTTTGATGTCATTCCATTGTGGGCAGTTTCCCCCCTTCGGTGGGATGACGGGAATGACCATTCCATGATGTCACAGAAAAGCAGCCAATGACGGCTCCAATGGCAAATCCCAACAAATTGTAGAATCTTAATGCTACTAGTATTTTTTATAAGAATTTTATTAAGTTTCAAGCAAAGATAAAAGCTACAAAGAAGAAAAAAAACTAAAGAAGTGTAGAAACACAAGAGAAGAATTTTCAAAATTACAAAAAGAGGTGACTTCCGACTTTTAACAGCAAGGATATACAACAGTTTTCCATAATCAATCCCTTACTCTATATTAAACCAAAATCACATTATTTCTATAAATCATTCCATTAATGCTACTAATATTTAATTGGTCATTTTTCAGGGTTTGACTGTGCAAATAAAGTAAACGGGGGGAAAAACCCTTAAAAACTCTGCCTCATATAATCTACTTTTTATTTTTATTTGTTTGTTTGCCGTGCCCTCTCCTGCCCTTCTTCCTTCCATTACCATAAGTGACTGAAATGGGATAATTAAGATGCATAACCTGCCATAATCATTAATACGCTTTACACCCACTGTCTTGGAATGCATTTGCCTCAAAGTACCACCAATTACTCATCCGGAGCATCAATTCCAAATGGATGCTGTTCAGTTTCAGGATTTATTTATTTTTTGAGAACTTTGCAGACATAGATAGAGCCAAGATGCTTACTGCCCACACTCGCTAACGAGAATTCGGCCGTGGTTCCCAGATTCATCAACTCAGCTGCAGACTCGCCAGCAGGAGACGGGGCAGAGTTAGATGACGGTCTTTGTTGCATGGATACCCTTTTTAGGTCAATGCGAAGGTACCGTCCCTTCTTACAGCCATCTTGTTCAATTTCAGGACTCCTTTTTCTCATCCTTCCTCTGGTGTAACAGACTGATGTCCATGGGACATCAGATCTTCACACCAGTCTGCTGTCTGTCCATTCGTCCGTCCATCATCCATCCATCCTCTATCCATCCATTATCTATCCATCCATCCATCCATCCATCCATCCATCCTCAATCTATCAAAATACCACCCCAAAGAGAAAGGGAAGCCAATTTGATGTGGTGTGGTGTGTTTTACCAAAGCCGAAAGCAAGGGTATCGGAATGGATAAAACACTGCACTGAAAGAATCTTGGTACACAAAAATGTAGGCCCACACCAATATTTGTTGGGGTTGTGTTTGATGTAGAACTGGAAAACAAGCAGGAGAAAGAGAAATTTATTTTTTTTAAATTAGGAGGAACAGCCTACACAGAAATAAAAAAAGGCCTGAGAAATGGCCGAAGAATTAAATACTACTGTTTGTAAGTATTTGCAAAAACATTATCTGATTTAACACCTAGTGTAACCTATATCTGTTGTGATGAGAAAAGCATCCCATTTTTTTAAATAATATCCAAATAAATAGAATGTGTAGCCTGTCTGGGTGGTGTTTACTTACCACTCAAGACAGTTATCACAACAATTTGCACTAAGCGTAAACACAGTAAAATAAAAATTAAGGAGTGCTTGAAAACAGTAAAATAAAAGCAAAGATACATGCAGCAAGCAGTTTTTTTTCAATATATGTGTCTTATCTAGTAAAATAAATACCTTCCCACACAGATAATTAAATATCTGCAGACACTGAAAGGGTTTGGCCATAACAATATCAGAACAGAGGCTGTTCAAATACCACTTTAGGAACAACTGCAGACTACCCCTTTCATCTTCAACAATGGTGTATCCCCTTTTAATAATAATTTGGAATGCCTCTTCTGTGTGTTGGTTTGCAGAACCAATTTCCGAGTACCGCTACTACCCCTAGTAACCCTGTAGTAACCTTGAAGTAACACGGTAGTAACCTTGTAGCAGAGAAGCCTTACTTTTTGGGGATTTTTGGATTTCCAGCCTTTTCTCGCCGCAGGCAAGAGCGCATTTGTGCACTTAGCTTTCAGCCTGGCCTCTCCAGACAACCCGATGATTTAGCCCCACGCCCCGAGCTTTCTAGCCTGTGGCATAAATGTCAGCTGCGAGAATGGAGGGCCTTCCAGGATGAAGGGAAGACTTTGGAAATTGCAACTGGCACCTTGTGAGCATGGTGAGGTCAGTGTTAATGAAAAGATGTTATCGGGAAGGCTGGCCGGCTGCCAAGCAAACGTAATTAGCGGTATTTGCAGAAGAGGAACCTTAACAAGCGCTGGGAGGGGTGGGGGGCCGAGTGGGGGGGACGGGAAGGGGTGGGTGGGGAGAGGGAACATGACCCCCTTGCGATGCTTTTGGAACAAACACTTGTCATTTGGAAAACGTCCAAGGCAGAGTAACAGCCCGGCGAATGACTATTTAATTAAAATCTGTCCAGTGTTGGGACAGAGAGTGAATAAACGCGGCGGTGAAATATACCCACTTTCTCCCATAAGGAATGTGCTCCGGTGCCTGGCCGATCTACTCGAGAGAGTTGCCAGCCGCGTTTGATTCACTGGCTATCATTAAGGAAAGAGAGACGTTTTCCTCCGTCTCTCTCTCTCTCTCTCTCTCTCTGTACCCCCAGGGTTAGACCCACACTGCCGTTTAAAGGGCATCAGAAGTGCCAACATTTTAAACACATTCCTCGGTCCCCATCTATCTGTTATTTGGACCCAGGGCCAGGACGCATTATTTGGACCCAGGGCACATTATTTGGACCCAGGTTCAAGATGGCGCTTTGCGTTTTGGGTATCCGGGTGAGTTTCCGCATCCACGGAGGCCAAAGGAAAGGGAGGGGCTTGTCCGCCCGTTAAGGCATATTTTATTTTATTTTCCAACTTTGGGCTTGCGTGCTCCTGGAAAAAGGGTTTTATTTCAGGCCTTGCAGGCATGGGTCATGGGTCATGCAAAGTGCCCTGCAGATTAGAGACCAGCACCGGGCAGTGGTGAATGAATGGGGAGGGACGGAGGGACGATTATTATTGTTGCTAATGCTGATGCTTCTGTTGTTGCTCCCACAATAGAATTACATAGCGGGCTGCATTTGGTGGTCTTCCTAAGGCCATTCAGGCAGAGTCTAACACCGTGTTTCTCAACCTTGGCCACTTTAAGATGGGTGGACTTCAACTCCCAGAATTCCCCAGCCACCCTTCTGCGGTGTCTCTTTCCCACTGCCTGGATGCTTCGGTCTCTTGCCTGTCTCTGCGACCTATAAACGCCGAGGGAGAAAAATGCAGCTTCAGAGACTGCAATGCTTCTAATTGCAATCATTTTTGGCTTGAATGGGGCCAGTTTCTTCATGGGCCTGGTAGCAAAGCCGCCCTCCACGGCTGATGGTGGGAGCTTTAACGTCACAACCACCAAAAGCTGAAATTAGGTCTCGGGAGAAAGACAGGGACATCTCAGAGCTGAGACGCTTAAATTTCCCAACCACGTGGAAAGAACAGAGACCAAGAGGGCTGATCTGAACGATGGGCAGCGTGGTTCGTCTTATCAGCTGTCCATCTTGAGAAGGAAACGGGCACTTGTTTATCTCAGAAAGCATCAAGGGGCCAGTGCGAGGATCTCATCAGGGAATGTGTCAACCGCAACAAAAAAATATCCCAGTCTGTGCCAATCACAGAGTGCCCCTAAATGTGGAAGATCCGTGTAGATTCATTAGGGAAACAGGCTGAAGAATGGAGGAATACAAGAACAGAAAGTGAAGTGGCCTCACTGCCGTCCACACGAGCCTGCCTTGTCCAATAAACCTAGTTACGCTGACTATAAATTCACCAAAAGATCAGGAAATACATCATGCATGAATTTATTAAATATGAAGCAGGGAGCGTAACACTATGTTGTGTGAATGCAGCCAGGTCTTTTTCTGACGTGGTGGTGTTGGTTGTAGGAAAACCAGGAACAGGCGTTCCAGGAACCAGCGAAAGGGAGCTACGTTTCAGGTGCTGATCATTGCGCGCAAGCTTCAAGACCCATCATTTATCTGCGCTGGGGGATCGGAGACATGCGAGGAAGGACCTCCGTTTAATTTCGGGAGAGGAGGCAGGCCAAGGAGAACACTCTGTTCAGGTGGTTATGCAGGCCCAAAGGAGGCGATTAATTACAAGCTCATTACCCACCTTTTCCAAAAGGGCACGTCTTCCAAAAACAGGCTCTGGACAGACATTTACCTGATCTGCAGACCCCTTGCCAGGTCAGACAGGTTTGCTTGATGACTGACTACAGTGGATGGCTCCTTTTCCACAGCTCATTGTCTGCACCGTGGTTGGGGGACCCGAAAGGCGGTGCCCTTCCTCCAGGAGAAAATTTGCAAAGCATAAAAAGCCAAAGGCATTCTAAGGCTTTGGAGAAACACGCTAACAAAGCAAGCATCAAGGTCTCCACTTTGATTTGCACACACAAACACCCGCCTTTCCCTGAAGTATAATTTCTCTGTGCATGGCTTGACACCAAGCAGGCCCACTGCGCTTCCTGCCTTCCGGACTCTATTTTTAAAGATGCTTTTAATTTCAAGCAGCCTTTTGGTGTGAGCACACACACACCCCACAGCTACAACGTGCGTCTTCTCCAACCTGGCCAACTGATAGGAATTGTAGTCTGAGACGCAGTGGACACTCGGTTGGGGGAAAATGAACTGCGATGACATGGAGATCGGGTGGACCCCATTATCGGGTGCAATAAAGTCTTTTGGTTTACAGAAGCAGAATTCCCTGTGCATTCTAAGGTAAAGGTAAAGGTTCCCCCCGCACATTTGTGTAGTCGTGTCCGACTCTAGGGGCCGGTGCACATCTCCGTTTGTTAGCCAAAGAGCCAGCGCTGTCCGAAGACGCTTCCACGGTCATGCGGCCGCATGACGCGCGCCGAACGCTGTTACCTACCCACCGAAGTGGTACCTATTCATCTACTTGCATTTCCATGCTTTCGAATTGCTAGGTTGGCAAGAGCTGGAGCTAGTGCGGGAGCTCACTCCGTCACGCGGGACTAGGGATTCGAACTTGCGAACTTCCGATCGACAAGCCTGGCGTCTTGCCCGCTGAGCCACCACGCCCCTTATTCTACATTCTACAACCAGGTAAATTGAGAGTTGGGTAGAGAGGAGAGGTGGAGAAAATCTTCTTTTCTCTTTGCATTATGTGCTGAAAGAGGGAGAGAGAAGTGGCTCGTCAGGAAGCAAAACAGGCCCGAACAGATTTTCCAAGAAAGGGAAGAGTTTTTAAAAACCGATGCACTGGCCACTGCTGATAACGGGCTTCGGGACCGTGCCAGGAGAGGCAAAACCTGGAAGCAGGGAGAAATTGCTCTGTTCCAACTCCATCTTGTGCTAAAGAACCCAGCAAATCTCCCTTTTTGAAAGGAAAACAAATTGGCAGAAATCTTATCCCCTGGGCTCCAAAGAAACACAGGTGGCTATCGGTTGGAGGTAGCCGCTGGCCAGAGGCCACATGGATGCCAAGTAACCAGGCCAGGCGTTCGGATGGAAATCTAAGCCAGAGAACGTCCAACGAATTATGGACAAGAAATCAAGAACAGCTCAGGCCCCCTCCTTGAAAGGGCCCTGATTCTTTGCGGATGGTTTCCCATTCAGCGGGAAGGAATTATAAATTTGGCAGCTTTCTGGCAGGAGCATGCATTAACCTCCGGCGAAGGTCATCCGTCAAGCCGCCGTGAAGAGCTACAGGCACCAAGGCGGAAACGGGCTTCTCAGCCTGCTGGTGGATCACCAGGAGGTGCCTGCTCTGTCCAGAGTGAGCAGCGATCCAAGGGTTTCTCCACTCCCGCTTTTGGAGACGAAGGTTGGGGAGAATCTGGGAGTGTGTTTTCCAGTGGGAAAGGGCTGGGTTCAATTCCAGGACAGAAAATGCTCAGAGGTGCTGTTCTAACCCTGAGCCGTTCTTTCTGGAACCTGATCCTGGTTGGGGACCATGTAGCTTCTAGCAATGAAAGAAGTACATGTAGGAAGTCTGGGAAGACCACGAATGCAAAGAAGGCTTTGCAGACCTCTTTCTACTTCTGGAACTGCGATCAAATGTGGTGGTGGTGGTGGGGGAAATGAAGCAAGGCAGTGCCCGGCAAGGGGGTTGCATGGATGGTGGTCTGAATTCCAATTTCAGGGTGACGGCAACAGCCTCCTTTGGACGGCTCCCTTCATGTCCCCATTCAAGAAGTAGCTCTGTTGTTTAGGCAGCTGAGGAGTGATGGAGTCAGTGAAGAAGAATTAAATAAGAGCCGATACGGATGAATAGCTAGAAGGTACCAAGCGCGGACGGTCAGACCCGCTGAGCTGAGCGACGCCTGGGAAGGGGCCACCTCGAGCCTTCTGTTCAGCGCTTGCAGAGGAAAGCTGACACTACTTTTGGGTATAATCACAGGATCTTGCAAGTCTGGTTATGTTGTACCTCCTTTTTATAGTTCATGAATTTGGGTTTTTCTGCGGAGAACGGTTTTGATTCAAAACACACAGAGCTTGCTTTAGCCTTCCTTTACAAATATCCAAAGCCTTAGCTTTATTTCTTGTCCTTGATCCCTATTGTCTTGCCAGGAGGGATCACAGCTCTCCGAAACGTCACCTGTAAATTGCTCCGTCTTTTTTGCCTTGCTGTCTGGAGTTGAACATTTGGAACAAAAACAGCCATTTATCCATTGTTCTTCGATCCTCAGAGGCTGTATCCGTTTCAGGTTTGAGAAGGTCTTGGGCCCATAGTGAGCCTCGCTCCCTTCTTGGCTGCTTGGGAATTAGGAAAGATCTGAAAGAGACCAGATTGGAGAACGATGGTGTGGCTTAAAATCTCCTAGCCTAAACAGTGGTTCTCTGTAGCAACTCATCCACAGCAGGTGTCCACCCACAACATGCGGAAAATCACAGCTGGATTAAATGATGTTGCCTTGTGTACTGGCCATGATCTCTCAAAAGCAACAATTCTCTCAAGATCTCAAGCAGAAAAGACCCCCATTTTCCTGAACCTTTCCCATGGAAGGACCCCCATGCCTTTTGAATGCCGTGTGAGCATCGCATGGCACTGAAACGTGATGCTTTTGTGTTTTGTGCTTAACACCTGAATCATTGGCAAGAGAGAAATCCTGTGATGGATGTCTTCAGTGCTATGACAGCTAATTATTTCAGGCCACAGAAGGGGGTCAAGCTGAACTTGCGAATTGGCCTGTTTCTAAAGCATCTGCCTTCTAGCTAACCGTGGTCCTCCGGCACGGATAATCCACGCCGCCAGGAGCCACTTTCTTTTGCTGCACGACACACACTCGCCCAGAACAAATAGTCCTGCACCGAAGAACAAAAGGAAGCTGGTTGCTTATTAAGCAGGTGACGGTGACAGGACGGGGCGGGGAAATAGGAAATAAATTGTATCGTGTTCCTTTTGACGCGCGGCAAGAACCAGCAGGAGTTTACCAGGAAGCATCTGAGCTCATCTTTCATTTCACATCAGCATTGATGCTCGGAGCCCTTCCTGCTCTCGGTTCCCTCATCTTGCATCAGCGGAAAGGCTCTGGTACGCCTTCCCTACTCCATTGCTTAAAAGCCGACGTATTCCCCTAATCTTTTCATTCCATCTTCCAGCTTTTTGCTGGTTTGAGGAGCGACAACGCAGAATCAGAATCAATTGTGCAGAATGAGGTAGCCCGGCATCCAAGGTTATCCAAGGTGAGGGAGATGTTTGTTGTCATCTCTCCCCAACGCCAGAACTCTGTTGGTCTTTCCTCCCCCCTTTCCAAAGAGTTTAGCCTCAGATTTGCAGCTCCAATCAATTCTGGACAGTGATTGTTGGTTTACGAAACCCTTTCCTCTCCTAGCTGGTCCTTCCCGTGTCAACTCGTTCCCCATCCTCATCACCTCTACCAGAGAGGTTCATTAAAGCTTTCTAAAAATATCACTCACATTATTTATCCCCCCCCCCCAAGTGGGTCTTTCTTCCATGTCTCTTTTTCATCTCGCTTTCCCTGCACCGCTCCCATCTTAAGGGTTGTGCATTTGAGGGGATCATCAAAATGGCACCCCCGTCTCCCTCCCACTTTCCCCACGGAGAAGCCCAAGGAAGTCAGCAACATTGGGAAGTGTTTATTCTCTGCAAATGAAGTCCCCATCGGATGGCTTGCAGGAACATCTCAGGACTCGGTTTCTCCATAAAGCCAATTAAACGCGCTCAGCTTTTTCATCGTCCCTCCAAAGTCCCCTTGGCAGCCCTTTCCGGCATTCTCCGAAATCCGTCTCTGACCGAGCCCTAAGTGATGGGTTGAGGGTTCCACCACAGGCCAGATTCCTTGCTTCCCAGCCAAAAACGCGTAGCTCTCATGGAGAGCATCTGCTCCGAAGGGCGTGCTGATCGCAGCAGATCGTGGCTGAGAATTGGCAGCCGGAGCCGGTGGCCGGGCGCGCGCGGCCCCACGTGGTCACCAGACTGCAGCTGGCAGCCTGGCGTTTCTCAGCTGGACCCGACTCCCTCTTTCTTCCCTCCCCACCATTTCCTTCTGCAAGCAATTTTAAGTTCTGAGGCCGTTTTGATTTATGGGATGCCAGCTGCACACCTTGCTTCCTTATGAACCAAACAATTAGCAAGAAACCCGTTATTTTCAGTTAACAGCAAGAACCGTCGGAAGTGGGGACAGAAGAGATTCCTCCTGCACATCCATCACGCTTGGAGAGGAGTATAAAGGGACTCGGGGAGAAGGAAGAGGGGGGAAGGGAGGTGTTGCACTGCTTTGCGCATTTACTCCTTTGGCAAGGCCACTGTTCAGCCACTTCACACCTGCTCCAATTGCCGTTTCCTCCTTATGTGTGGCACGAGATTGTGGCTTAGGGAGTCCGCCCCCCCTCCCAGTGGGAGAATGAAAACAGAGCTGTGGGGTTGTTATGGCCCCGGTCCTGGAGAAGAGGTCTATTCAAACATGCTGGGGCCAATTAAAGAGGCTTCTCGTGGCCCAGCGCTCAGGAAGATGGAGGCACGTAGCTGGCTTTGTGGGACATCCAGGAGTGTAATATTCGGCTGGGGGACCACCAGGAACTCTCAGGACCGGAGTGGGAAATGTTTTAAAAGCCCCGTTGGAAGAAAGCTATGGCTGCTGCCAAGCACACGAGGGGAGGCGTCCACAAAGTCTAGCCGAACTGATTGAAGATTGGACCTTTGCTTAACCTTGTGGATAAGATCAGGCATTTATTCTGGTGCAGAGTAAGACAACGTTAGGAACCACAACTTCCAGAACACGGCCACACAGCCCGGAAGACCCACAACAGCCAGCCCGGAAGACCCACAACAGCCATCAAACTTCTTTGACCTTCTGGGGTCCTTTAGGCGACTTCTCCACTTCTGGGGGAGGCGTCTGCATGCTTGAAGGTTCCAACATTCCTCAGTGGTTGAAGATGACAGGCAGGAGAGACGAAGGGTTGGACAAGGGTGAATGAAGGTGGCCATATGGCCTCTGTTTTGGACTCCGAGCCCTCGGGTTGGGCTTCTCTCTTGAGAATCCATATTAACATCCCTGACAGATATCTGCCCGGTTTCTACCTCAGGGTAATGGGCAAAGCGCTGGCATCCACTGTGGTGATGGCCATTAATTTAGGTGGGTTAGACCAACAGAGATGATGGATTCAGGGAGAATTGGTCTGCTCTTCTTGATGACCACTGAGTACCTCCAGAATTCATACATCCATGGAAGAGATGCCGCCGCTGCCGCCACCCCAATATCCATCTGAGCTTCCTGAGAACCCTCAATTGGCCCCTGTGTGAGAAGGCTTTCAGTCCCAGGGCCCATCTGTTTTTATTGCAAGTGGAACCTCCCTGTTCAGAGACAGTGTATCTTAGAGGATCAAGTTCTACAGAGGCATCGTTTGCAGGGCCGTTGCCCTTCTGATGTATTCCAGATTTCCCAGAGGAAAAGCAGAGAACAGGTGGAATTACTATGATTTGGTCCGATCCAGCAAACCACGGGTCACTCGGATCAAAAGGAAAAGGTTGCCTTGGTTCTGCGAAGAAGGGCAAGCTTTGTTGGGCTGTGTCCATCCGTCACAGGCTTGTCTTCCTTCCAGGGGGCTTGGAAAGATTGCCCACCCTTTGCCAGGATCCGTCGGTGTGTCAACCAGCCCTGCTGAATGAGAAAGATCGCCTGGGACTTCTGTTTCATGACAGGCTTTTTCCTTCAGCCCAGATGCCTCGTCCAAGATAACTCCCAGACCTTAAGGAGTTTATTTTCTAATTAAACCAGACAGGAAAGCGAGCAGGATGGGAAGAGCGCGAGGTTACGTGGCGCCACATGGCAGCAATGTTGAGGGCAGAGCTGGAGGAGAATTGGCCATTGGTGCAACCTGAACTCTGACAGTCAGTACAAGAAGGTGGAAAGCCCACCTGGGCCCCCTCAATGCACCAGCGCAGACCTGTGAAAAGGTGGAAACCTTCCTAGCCGATTTCCTTCATCTTTCCCGCGTCTTGCAGGATCTGCAGTCAACCAGCCATCTGCTGTCCTTTCCTTTGTTTCTGAAACTTGCATGAACCAAGAGATTTTAGGGTGTGGGGGCACAGCTGCTTTCAACGGGGGCCAGAGGGTGTGGCATGCCAGGGGCCGTGATCCCCAAATAGGTGGGAGCCCTTCTTTTCAGTTCTGCCATTCTCAAATTTTTATTTATTTACTGAACTTCTGCATGTGTGTTTTCAAGACTGCAGGAATTTCCAGGGCTGGCCACTCAGCCGAATCCAGTGCCTACATTGATCAGGCTTTGGCAAGATTTCCCCAGTACAACTATTTATTTACTCACATCCTTAATATATGCACATTCCCCTCTCTTTTTGCTCCAGGGAGCACTCCAGGTAGCTTCCCCAATTTGAAAAATGCAACGCCAAAGACTTAAGAACTCAACGTGAGTGCTACTCAAATCGATTTATGAGAGCCTGGTGAAAGAGAGGTGTCTTTCCAGATTTTTTAAGGGGTGGGAGGAGGTCAAATGCCACTCCTGAGGAAATGCATTTCTCTGCTTAGCAAAACCTGGGAGTTGTTCTTGAGGTGTTGGACTCAGACGAGGGAGATGTAGGTCCTGTGGCCCAACTTTTGCCATAGAAAAACCTGGGAGGGATTTTAGTGCAGTCACAATCTCTCAGCCCAACCTACGTCGGAGGGATGTTGTTATGGGGGAAAGTGGACCAGGAGAATTTTGTATGCCAGTTTTAGCTCAATAGCAATCTCCCAAATCAATACATCAAATTGTTTGTAGACCAGAGTCACTCTCTGTGGTCCTGAACATGTCACTGAGAAGACCGTCTACTTCTCCATCTACTACTCCACCCATTGGCCTAAGTTGGTTGCCCCATGTTGGGGGATCTCGTGGACCATCACTTTAAGCCAGGGATGGGGAACCTTTTTTCTGCCAAGGGCCATTTTGATATTTATAATATCATTCGCGGACCGGGGGGCGGGGTTTGCGGGCGGGAGCCAATCGTGCGCACTGGGGGCGGGGTTTGTGGGCGGGAGCCAATCGCGCACACGGGGGGGGTTTGCGGGTTCCTGCGGGTGCCTTGGCAGGGCCAGACCAAATTATTTTGCGGGCCTTATACGGCCCGCGGGCCGGACGTTCCCCACCCCTGCTTTAAGCAGATGATGGAGACCCCCGTGATAGGCTAAGATATAAGTCGTACCACTTACCATACTAAGATATACCACAATTTTGCCTGCAGAGAATCTCAGGGTCAGACATTTCTGGTTAAGTGCATCCCAGGTAATTGGTAGTGTGCGAGGAATGCAATTGGTCTGGCTCCCTGTCATGGGGAAGTGGGGCAGGAATTGCAGGTCTCCCCTGAAAGAGCCTTGATTATAACTCCAGAGTCTCTTCAAAGTCAACCTCGGCCCGTAATTACATTCCTGATGCCAATTACATACGTACCACGGGGCTGACATTTGACACATTCGAAGATCAGATTTTCAGTAGCACAACTGTGGCACTGCAGGGATAAAAGGAAGTTTTTTTAAATTTTTCATGTGCATTGTAAGGCCACTGTGTTTTGTTCAACAAACCATGGTTAAAAATCTTGGCTTAGTGTTTTGTAGTCGTTTCTGAACCCGGCCAGTGGGTTAAACCCCATCCTGGGGCATCCAGGTTCAAACTCTATTCCTCTCGATGCCATGAGAAACCATAATACTTCAGTGACTAGGTGAACATTATTGAATATTATACTTAATTTGGCTTCAAGGTACAACAGAAATAGGTGGATTTTGTGCATAATGTTCCTGAATTTTGTGTGCATTTTTAAAACTACAAATAGCAGCTCTTTGAAAGCTGTTAATTAGTAAGCTCTGCAAGAGGAGGAGTAAGCATTTGACCCTAATCATTCTGAAGCTGCTATTTTGTTGGGGGGGGGCGGGGGGGGGAGAAGTCAGTCCTGATGCTATGGGAGGTTTAGGGAGGCATTAAATCAGCTTCAAAGGAGGCTTTTGGTCCAAGCCAACTCATAAGGAAAGGGTTAACTGCCTGGTCCTTATTAACTGCAGAGCTCATTTTTACATCTCCTTCAGCTGCTGCCGTTTGCATTTTTTAAAAGTGTGTGTTAAAGGCCGGGCCACTTTTAACAACCTTTTAACAAAGGAAAGAAGCAGCAGATGATGGAAAACAAGAAGAAAGGTAGGTTGTGACTGAAGGCGCAAGTCCCTGTGACCCCAGATCATGTTCTCTGCCCTCAGCTAGTTGGCAAACGGCCTGAGGACCAAGGGTAGAGGTTTTGGGGCGAGGCTGAGAATTTGCATGGCAGCGTCTGCAAGGAGAAATCTCCATTTTTTGCTCTAAGTCTGGGGAACGTTTGCCACGAGAAAAGCAGCTGGTTTTCTTCACTTAAAAGCCTGCCTTCTCTGAAGACAGGAATCCTTTGCAGGTATACAATTTACTCATTCACATCTCCCCCATTTTTCTACACGGGTAAGGAATTCCACATGATCTTTATTTCAGTGGAATGGGACCCCAGCGGAAAAATCTCTAGCAGACTTTGGCCCTGTACGTTTTATTGTTCCTCCAAATATGTAAGGACTACAGGTAGTCCTCACTTAATGACCCTAATTGGGCCCGGCAACTCCATTGCTAAGTGAAGCGGCCATTAAGTGAGACATCGCGTGACTTGGGACCTGCTGGCTTCCCCATTGACTTTGCTTGTCGGAAGCTGGCTGGGAAGGTCACAAATGGCAATCACGTGACTGTGAGATGCTGCGACCATTGTAAATGTGCGGTGGTTGCCAAGCGTAACTTCGAACAGTTGCTAAGTGAATGGTCATTAAGCGAGGACTACCTGTAGAACCTTAGCTTATATTAAGCGCTACTCATTCTGTTCTTCTACTCCGTGGTCTGTTCTAACTTTTTTTTTTTAAACCACGGTTAGTGCACGGGAAACACTAAGCTTGAATCAAAGCATGCTTTCGGAAACCACGTTGAGATGTTTGTTGTAATGGGGAACAGAGCACAAATATTTCTCCCTCCTACAATTGTGCCATGCCCCTGTTAACCTTGGTTCCCATTCCCCCCCCCTTTTTTTTTTTCTTCTTCTTCTTCTTCCTTGCCTTGCCTTGCCTTGCCATTTTGCGGTGCCAACAAACCCATTTTAGAATTTGGCAGTTCTTCTCCCTGTTTGCGTTGTGTGTTTCCTTGTCTATTACCCAGGCAACAAGACGTGGCTGTTTTCCTCCTCTATTTTGCCTAGAATGCACGCACACATGCAAACACAGACCGACTTTTGCAGAGATCCTCTCCCCAATTCCTGGCCAAGAAAAACGCAGGCGAGACCTTTCCTGATTGAATTCTTGGAAGCCTAGCCTGTGAGGGTCCGGCCTCCTCGCTCAGCCCCTGCTGGACTGGACAGACCTTGATTTGAAGGACTGGCTGGCCGCCTGTTCACAAGTTGGTTGTACCCCACAGCCCAACTCCTATCCCAGCCTTGTAAGAAACAGCAAGCATTTCAGATAACCCTGCCCTGATATCACCCCCTTGACTGGAGCATTTTACAGACCCTGCAAAAATCAATCCACAAATAACTTGCTCTGTCTATAACCACATCCATGTAGGTGCAACAGACTTGAATGTGCAGCTGGTCACTACTGATATACGGAGATAAAGGCAGGGCCTTCTCAGGGGTGGCCCCTTGATTATAGAATACCCTAACCCCCAAAGGCCCAGATAGTGCCACGACTGGCTTTATTTGGGCACAATTTGCTTAGTTATGCTCTTTAATTCAGCAGGCAGACCCTTATGTACCTTAATTATTGTTATTAGTGGGACTAGATCACGGACACTTAATTTCTAGAGTCTTGATGTTGATTGATTCAGCCGATTTCATAACTCGGTGAACAAACCCAGTGGAGACTATTTTAAGCCAGAATAGCCCTGCTTTCAACTCATTTCTCCTTTCGGCCATTCCGACCAAACTGGAACAATAAATTTGTTTCCCAGATAGGATGGGTTGTATTTTAATTAATCGCTCGGCTTCCAAACTCCCCCACTTTGGAATTGTGTAAGACTTTTCCAAAATGCTTTTTTCATGCCATGCCTACCTCGGGGTCCTTCCAGAAGTGATTTAGTTTTTGGTTCTTCTGGCCCTCAGCTCGTTGCAGAGAGGACGTGTCTCGGTCTCCACATTTGTTACCCCCCCCCACCAAAAAAAAAACTACTGGGGGAATTTGCTTTCCCATCCGTGGCAGGTGTAAAAATAGTCTTGAGTGGTCAGATATCCATCACTTGCTCCCACCTGTCAGGCGATCAAGCGGTTTCCCCCCGCTTGGACGGTCCAGAGGCCCCTTCGCGGTCAAGGGCAAAATGTTGCAGCGGAACCGCAAAGCTTTGGGGGCTCCTGTCACTTTTGTGGGGAGATGATTAAAAGGATGGAGACGAGGGATTACCCGTTGCTGGTTCCAGCCAGTGTTTGGTGGCAGTCAGGAAAGCCGAGGCCTAAATCCTTGCGGAGTTAAGAACCTGCCAGCTTAAGTCTGAAGGTAATTTGCTCCGACACGGATACTTCGGTTTCTTCTCATCTTCCCCCTCCTAAAAACTTTCCAAAGGAGATTTTTTCACGTTTTCGTTGGGAGAAAGGGCAGAGGGCTTTTGCCTCGCTTGGTTTTCAATGGGAACTGCAAGAAATTCAGCCAAGTGGGATTGAGGCTTCTGTTAGGATGGCACCCCTCCAACTGCCCTCAAGGATGCCAAGGAGTGGGGGGGGGGATGAGAAAAAAAAATAGCATGGAAAGCAAAGCACAGATATTTTGCTTCCTGGTCCCACCTGGACATAAGAAGTTGCGGTTGCAGATACGGTTTGCAACGCAGCAGACCCCTAGCTGGTTAAGCGTTGGGCAGTTGGTAAAGTTAGGGCAAACTGGAGGGGGTGGGCTTTTAAGGTGGGGGGCCGTTCTGCTTCCAAAGTGGCCAGACCTCCTTGATAAACAGAGTTTGGGCATTTAAGAGTGGCTTAGCTCTCATGTGGACTGTGCTGGTGGAAACCTTGCGTTGACTTCCCAGAACTCAATACGTGGGGACATCTTAATACAGTTTGACCATGAGGAGGAGGGTCCCCACGTACAATTTCCTTGACCCACGGCCCAAGAGGCCTGCAGGTTGGCATGCCTTTCGTCTCTGCTCAGGTGGTGTGGTTTCTTCCCTGCCTCCTCCATCTTTTCTCCTGCAAGGACTAATTAGAAATCTATTCATGTTGTGCCAGTGTGGCTGGAAACTGCCAGCCGGTGCCAGCGTCAGCGGTTGGCGGGCACCAGGCCATCTGCCGCTGCTGCCATCCGAGGCTCGTAGCTTCCAGGGTGGCACCAGGGAGCTGAGCTTTCCCTCCCAGGCCTGCTGCAAAACCAGTCAGATCAAAATAAGGGCTTTGCGGTGGGGTTGCGGGGGAGAAGGGGCAGGATCCAGCCGGTATGCCTGTGGCTTCTGGCTGTGGTGTGGCAAGGGGCGTGAGGGTCCTGCCTGCCATGCTGTCACAGCAAATGAATGTAGATTGTGTGGAAGAGACGAGAGACGGGGGTCCCCCCGCCAACCCAGTCCATTTAATTCATGCTGGGAATTTGCTTTTAATGGTCAACTTTTCCTTTTCTGGGAAAACCTTACAGATTTGTATGGTGGTGGTGGAGCTGTGCTTTCATCTAGGCCTGGAGCGCCCCCTCCTGTTCGCATCTATCCCATGCCCCGATTGCGATGCCCGGGTGCCGAGAAATGAGAAAAAATGATGGCCAAGTTTCCTTTGAGTCACAGGGACGTGTAGCTTTCGTGGCTGCAACAGATCCTTCTGTATATAATAGGGGAATATCCTAAACCATACAGTTCTATTATAAAATAGCAGTTCAGCTCTATTAGTGAATTGCTGCTAGGTGTTATATAATGTCACACTTAAAAATGAATGGTAATGGTGACAGTTTGGAAGCTTAAATTGAAGAAGTTGATATATAAACGATGGGATTCCATTCCTAACTTAACACATCCAGATTTCCTGTTGAAACAGGAGATTTCTCCCTTGAGCCCTTTCTGATCAAGGAATTTTATCCCCTTCCGTTTCTTCAAAGCTGCCATCCAAATATGTTGGGGTCCACCCATTGCCTTATTCTGCCCCTCGCCCCTTGGAGGCAACTTTCGGAAGAGAAGAAGCCAACGCAAAAGCAGATGGTCTGATGGCTTCAGATATGAATTGTGTATTTAGGAGTGTGTGTATTTATTTATTTCAGTCCATAGGTCCCCTTCTGAAATAACCTTAGAGTTATTTCTGTGAGTTGGTGCCAGGAAGATGCAATTCCTTGCACTTTTGCCCAATTCTTTGGGGTTGAGTCCCACCATAGAAGAAAAGGCATGTTGCGCTTTATATCTTTCATCCAGTCTTTCATTCGAGGAAGATGGGTTGCAGATCCTGCATGCTGGTAAGAAACAGTATTTTAAAGGTGGTTTTAAAAGGTCAGCTACCTGTCTGCATCCACGACAATAAAAAGCTGCCGGCGTATGAATTTATGACCAATAAAATTTGCTGAGCGCAGATTGACGATGCCTTTGGTAGCTTATAAACACATAAAAACGCAGCGTTCCCCTCTATACGTAAGTGGTTCGTTGAGTGGGAAAATGAATGCTGCTGAATCGGAGCAAAGTGATTCTCATTTCGTGTATGCACCTGGATGCCAACTGACCAGGCGCATAAGGGCCCCGTCTGCTCCTGTGTTTTTATATTAATGTGTTTTTATATTAATGTGTTTTTATATTAAAAGCAGCTGGAAGTACTGCAGAGTCACCTCAAAATGTCCTTTCCCCTGATTCAAAAAGTGTGGATCATTGCAACGAAGCGTTTATTCAAAAAGCAAATGAAAAATGGAGATTTATTTTGCAAGCAAGTTGGAGACGTATGTGTGTGTTTTTACTTTTAAATTTTATCCATGTGTTGACGCCAACATCGTGGCAACGTTTTGCATGTTTATACTCAAGGGGATTTTGTGGTGCAAAGAGATTCTTCAACAACCCTCTGAAATTCCTCCCCAAATTGGTGGCTTCTTTGTCATGCTTTAAGAAAAATCTTAAAACCCACTTTTATTCCTTATTCGCCACCCACCCACCAGCTGTTAGGCCTCTGGGGGCATTGATGCAACTTTGGGATGCTTCTTCATGATTATAGACAGTTTCATGCTGTTAATATTTTAGTTTGTTTGTTTTTTTCGTTTTTGATGTTGATGGTTGTTTATTGGTTTGGTTGCTAACTGCCATGGGCCAGACTGTAAACTGGAAATACGTGTATATATAAATGAACAAAATAAATACAAACATTTGTAAGAGCTGGGGAAAGACAGAGGCACTCAAGGTTAGTTGGGTCAAGAGCCACAGAAGCTACAAACAAAAGGAAACCATGGGTTGGGGTGATGGTAAACTGCTGAATTTCAGTGGCACCTTTTTTGCCAAGAACTGGTGCTAGGTCTTTGCTGCTTGACCAAGAAGAGTATCAAAAGAGAGAAAATTTCTTGCTGAGCCTGGATTTGAGGAAGATGTTTTCTGGTGGGTTCCTACATGCTTTGATCTAGATTTAAAAAAAATAAACGGGGTGTTTGAGAGGGTACATTTGAGAGATGAGTGTTTCGTGAGAATGTACACTGAGCATCGTCTACTTAAAGAATACATATTTACACATCTTTTTTCCTTCCTTGCAGCAACGAAATGGTTGACCGTGAGCCAAGATGCTGCCTTTTCTGACGAAGAAGGTCTGTGAAGGTGAGGCTAGAACTTAATTTGGTCCATAATAATGTTGAGAGTTTTGCTTCTTGGTGTCCTGTGTGTATCAGATTGACCTGGGAACCCTGCAGACTTTTGGAGAACGCAACCGATGGTCCTCCTCTTGACTCAAGGTGCTACCATAAAAAGTTCTAAATCAGTTGTCTTCCTTCAGTTGACTCTGCTAAAGGAAGGCCCACATTCTCCCTTTGTTCCACCAATCTCTTGACTTGATACAATTCCGTCCAGTAGGCAAGACACAAGGATGTGGAACTCCTCCCAACGAACAAACTTCTTCAAAGTCCACGCACTGATGATGTTACCTAGTTGGGTAATGAAACATCTGCAATCCAGAACCCAAGTTCAGAGAACGTCAACCATGGAACCCGATTAGTTCATTTTCGTTGATCCTAGTTCTTTTATTGTCGTCGTCATCAATTGCCCTATTTTTGTGGCTTAAAAGAAATCGCGGTGAAGCTTGTTGCCATGATAGGTTGTTCTGTTTGTTACTGTTGGTGCCCAGTGCCTTTGTGGTCAAGTGGTATTCAAGTTAAAAGCAAATGGTAGGACACGTCCAGGACTGTGGTGTCCACTACTAAGCTACCTTCCCTCCCAACCTCAATGTTTTTTTTACCAACTCTGTCACCCATAAACCACTTTTCCGTGAAGCCTCCAGATAGCCTTAGAAGGTGTGACTCTCTGGCACTGAGGTATCGTACTTCCTCCCTTCTTCATGGTGGGATTTGTGAGGACCAAAGCTGAAGAGGTGTGAAGATCCATAGCCCTGTTAAATTTCCTCCCCTGGCCATCGCTGCCTTCTGAACAAACCAGATCAAGCACCAGGCAGGAAATTGGCCAATGTGGGTGCCTCTGTTTTATAAATCAGGGTTCCCTTCCCTGCAGGATTAGATTAAGATCTTTCAAAATCACTGAATGCAGCTACATGGAGGCTGGCCCTACCATTAAGGGAAATGAGAAAGCTACAGCAATCACAGCCATTTCTGTCTTGAAGGACAAAATTATGGATGCTACCTAACCTGTTCTGTGTCCCCTAAGCTGAAGAGGGCCGTATCCTGTGCCCATTTTTAAAGGACAGTTCCACCGTGTGTGGAATGGAGGGAGCCCCATCTTGTGAGATAATGACCCCAAAGACTAAAAACACGATACAATAATCCGTATAGATCACTACTCCCTAAACTCCATAAAGTTGTTTGGGATTGAACATAGAAGGGACAGCTTATTCTGGTATAGGTAGTCCTCGTTTAGCAACCATAACTGGGACTGGCAACTCGGTCGCTTAGTGAAACCGCGACTGTGCTTGTGATCTTCAGCTTTCCTTTGCTTTACAGACCTGCAAAGGAAAAAGGTCGTAAATGCGAGGATTGGTTGCAAAGTTACTTTTTCATCACCGTCGTAACTGCAAACGGTCAATAAATGAGGCAGTCACTAAACAAGGGCTACTTGTAAAACAAAACCAAAAAAAATATCATTTTTTGGATCCTGTCAGCAATAGAGGCCTTAGCCAAATCTGCTTCCATGTTGTCCTTTTCCTTAGTGGACCATCCATGACTTGGGAGGTTTAAAAAAATTCTATTTACATACCTTCCGATGAAAATGATCCAGTTCAACGTTTTAAGCCAACAAGCAGATCAGAATTTATCTACCTGCTAGAGATCACACTTCTTAAAACGCTGCAATGCGCTTTATACCGATCAAAAGTTGCATTTAAATATTTATTCTTGGGGAATGCCCTCTTTTGATTACTGTTTTTGAGAGAAACCCCAGATTTAAAGATATAAAACACATATTGACGGGCGTATCTGGGGAAGAAAACATTATCTTTCAGATTGTGGAAACAGTTGAAATAAAATTGTATGTGGAAGGACGACTTCAGAAAATCAAAGGAGACATTCTTTGCTTGTTTGTTCTTTTTTCTTCACATCTCAGCAAGAGGTAAAAGGAAGCATCAACCTTTAAAAAAAAAAAAAAACTACTCCTGGCATTCTTTTGAATGAAATAAAGATAATAAGTACTATAGGAAAACAGCATAACAGAGCAGGTAAAATGTCCTGATAAAAAAAGAAATCTTTCACTCATTGCTTGGAAGTTTTATCCTGAGTTTTGAACCCCCAGATTGAAGCAGAAGATTGGGTGAGTGTCCATCACTCGCTTCTTTTTAGATGTTTAAGTTCTTCTGGTCTTTAACTTCTGCATGCTTGTCTTTTTTAAAAACAAATAATAAAAATCTAGGAAACATATCATGGCCTTGATGGTTACAGAAGCCAGTGACATTGATCCAAGTCAGCCGAAGCAATAAATTATATTTGTAAGTGATGCGGGCGGTCTTTAACTGTGTCCCACAATACATATGGGCAAATCAGTCCGTTTTAATGTCTCCGTTTCCCATTTTTGTAGAACTCGATGTTTGAACCCCTCATTTCTCCGTTGCTAAATTTGTTTCATCCGAGTCTCATATTAACTTGAGGATTTAACAAATTCTCATAATGGTGTTTTTATTCTTCTGTAGGTTCCTTTGAATGTGCAGATTTGAACATGCACAGCTTTTGAACACTGTTTTCCCTAGCATATTATCTTCTGATTATCTGTGCAGACTTTCTTCTCCTTGTTGAAGCCCAGGGATAGCCAGAAATGGTCTTGTGATGTCCCTAAAAGATGGAGTAGAGAATCACGACCTCCCTTGAGCTATAACTTAACAACGTGAGATCCGTTGGGGAGATATTTTTATAGCAGATATTTTCATTTGTGATGGAGCTGGTTTAGGGCTAGTCTGTGGTGGGAGGAATCAGAAGTAGATTTCAGTGTTTGCATAAGTCTTCAAGTTTGTGTATCTGCCAAGGCATGTCATAAATAATACAGCAGATTCAGACTCCCTCTGCTAGATGTATTAAAATGGTTTCTTTTCTTAAAAGAACCCAGATGAATTGGTTGGTGTTGAAGAGGCGATTGTGGCCAGAAAACCACTCTTGTCTTCTCCTCTGGATGGACAGAGGAGAAAGCTATGTCTGCATTAGAAGGAGCAAAATGATTGGCTTGTATTCAGAACATGAATATAAGTTAGAAATAATAAATAAATCTTCCTTTTGCAAAGAAGCGAAACCCACTCCAGTGTGGGTCTGTTTGGGGCAGAAGGAAAAAGATAAAGTTAATTAAACGGAAGCCTGTTTGATTTCCAGTTCACGTGCAGAGTATGGAGAAGGAGAAGTTCTCCATCCTAGCCGTTGAATTTTGGAATCGGCTCCTAAAACAGATGAGCAAGAAATTGGGGTTGGATTTCTTTACATGGCATTTCGGGAACTCTGGAAATCCAGTGCCACACAATGGCTTTAAAAGGATTATTTATTTATTTTTATTGTATGTATTTTATATCCCACCTTTATTATTTTTATAAACTCAAGGCAGCGAACATACCAAATACTCCTTCCTCCTCCTATTTTCCCCACAACAACAACCCTGTGAGGTGAGTTGGGCTGAGAGAGAGTGACTGGCCCAAGGTCACCCAGCCGGCTTTCGTGCCTAAGGAGGGACTAGAACTCTCAGTCTCCGGTTTGCCATTGGCTCCTTCCTAGGGCTGAGAGAGAGTGACTGGCCCAAGGTCACCCAGCCGACTTTCGTGCCTAAGGCGGGACTAGAACTCTCAGTCTCCGGTTTGCCATTGGCTCCTTCCTAGGGCTGAGAGAGAGGGACTGGCCCAAGGTCACCCAGCCGCTTTCATGCCTCAGGCGGGACTAGAACTCACAGTCTCCTGGTTTCTATTGGCTCCTTCCTAGGGCTGAGAGACAGGGACTGGCCCAAGGTCACCCAGCCGGCTTTCATGCCTAAGGCGGGACTAGAACTCTCAGTCTCCTGGTTTCTAGCCCATTGCCTTAACCACTAGGCCAAACTGGCTCTCTTTCTAGATTAGAAAAGCAGATGGAGAAGCTGAGGTCAGCCACCATTTGCCCTGCTTGTGAGTGTAGAGTGGCAGCTGTTGGCTCCAATATCCATCCTTCTTCATAGCTGAAAATTGTCTCCCTGCTTCTGGAACCATCCTTTCCAAAAATCATGGTCCACCACCAATATTTCAATTTACCTCTGTGCATTTCTCCCTGACGAGTGACAATAAGAAATCAGCATTTGCTTCTCCTTGGATGTCCCATTCGAGCCGAAAAGCAGATCTTCCAAATTTACTACAAATTTTTTTTTCCACTTCTTGCTCCACATTCTGCTTTATCTGGAGCACATCAATTTCCAAAAACCCTTCGAGGATGTACTTCTTTATCATGGGCTATGGTTTCCTGCACCTTTGTGTGTGTGTGTGTGTGTGTGTGTGTATCAAGTTATCTAAGGCTGGGGGAGGCTTTTTCGTATTTTATGCTATTTTTCTTAGCAGTTCAAACAGGGGTTTTTTTTTTAAAAAAAACAAGAATATCAAGAAGAACAACCCTCAGCTTTCCCTCTTGACTGTCTACAAAGGACTGTCTTTGCAAACAAGGGTGTTCTGTTGGAGAAAGAGCTTTGAAGACGTGGTATAACACATTCTATCATGTGTCCGATTAGTGTTAGAAGTTTCCGCCGTGACTAAAACTCTACAATAACGGGTCTATCTCGGTGAACAGACTCGGTCACATGTTTTAAGGAGGAATGAGGGTTGCTGGAAGGCCAAGCTTGTACATCTCCAGATTTTCTAGTTTATTCCACTTTATTCCTCCCGCAGTGCCTGGCCGATGCAGGCTGAAAAGTGGGAAACGCCATCTAAAAAGGCATCCAATCTCCTTAAGGAAGGATGGACGAAGCTGGGTCAAGAGAGCTTTGAGGGCTGAGAAGCTTCTAGGGAAGAGCTGGGTCTTATTTATTTATTTGTTGTGGAGTCCTTGGTGCTCTCTGAGCCTTGTTGTTTTCTTGCAGACGTTTCATTGCCAGACCAAGCAACATCTTCAGTGTGAAAAGGGAGTGGGACTTGCTTTCTGTTTATTTATTGTCAAAGTTATACTTGTTCCTGACCTACCAACCCTCGGACAGCTTGCCTTGTGCCATCAATTCATCACAACCTGAAATAAAACAAAGAAGAACGGCATACCTACAAGGGCAAACCAGCCATTGTGCATAAGTCATTCGAGTGCTAAGATCAAAGAGGAGATGCTTGGTTAGCCACGGGGGCGAAGCTACACCATAGGGAGAATCCCACAGCGTAGGAGCTGCCATGGAGAGGCAGTTTTTCTAGCTGGGTCCCCTGTCTTGGTCGGATCCGTAATAAACCAATAGAAAAAGAACAAAGTTTCTGGTTGGTAATGGAAGTGGGTAGTTGTTCCTCTGGGTCAGCAGCTGTAAAGGGGTTTATATGTTTTATTTATATATTTGTTCAGTTTATACGTTAAGATGGTGTACGTAGCATTCTCTCCCTACAGAGAGAGAGCTAGAATGGGGCCTTTCTGGGGCCAATCCAGCATCTTAACCACCACACCACACCGGTTGAATTTGGCTCAGGAAACAGTGGGAAGCTGGTTGTGGTGTCCTATCACCGTTCCACCACTAGCTGTTAGTTGAGGGAGGTGCTTGCTGCATCCTTGTCAGACCCCCTGTTCTGTGCTCGCCTGCCTCCTTCCAATTCAGATGCTTTGGGTCATATTTCTTTGTCCGTATTAACTGGATCCTCTAATCTCTCTGCCTAGGCTTGCAGCCAAGGAGTTGGCTTCCGCCCTTCTTCACGACTCGTGAGAACCAGGTGCTAAATCTGTGATCTAACCCTGAGGACCATCCAAGGATCGGAAGAGAAGGAGGTAAGATGGTGAGCTTTTCAGGGTTCCTGTCTTAACTGGTAGGCACCCCGGTCCTTCCTTTGAAGTCATACCCGTACCTGCCTTCAGCAAATGTCCCCCCAGGTTTTTTGAGGTACAGCTCCCACCAGTCGCAATCACCTTGGCCAGCAATCCCAATCAGCGTAGTCAACAAGGGTGGTGACAGCTGTTGTCAAGAGCGTTGAGAAGAGTGACCCAGTTGGCAGCTGTAGTCTAGAGCATCTTGACTCCGTCTGATCCAGAAGATATATCCCAGCCTTCTAACCTTAACAGGGCACCAGATATGAGCCAGTCATGCCCAGAGCCTTGGATCCTAATCCTAATCCTCCTAAAACATGGACTTTGAGGGAGAAGTCCAAGGTTGCCTTCTCAGTAAGTTGAGTAGAAGAACTTCCTATATAAGGTAGTGCTGGTTGGCTTATCAGGAAAAGCAAGACATATCCTTAGAATAGGTTTTCTTCCATATAACCAAGGATCTACAATTACTTAAGTCAGAGCTTTCCAAACTGTGTGTCGGGACACGTTAGTGTGTCGGCTGCAGTGTCTGGGTGTGTCCCGGCTGCTGCCGCCTCTGAGCCCTGCCAGGATTCCGTGCAGGCCCTAGTGCCTCCCTTGTGCCTTGCTGCCTCCAAACCTGCTGTGATTCTGCGCAGGTCCTAGTGCCTGCCTTGTGCCCTGCTGTAAGAGTGTGTCACGAAATGATGCATGTCTAAAAAGTGTGTCACCAACATGAAAAGTTTGGAAAGCTCTGACTTAAGTGCTTTGGGTTGGGGGGGGGGTGGAAATGGCCTCCACGTTCACCATCTAGAACAGGCCTGGAGAAGTTTGGGGAAAGCGAGTTGTCTAACATCAAAGCCAGCCACGGTTGTTCCGAGACACATCCGCTGCGTGCAATTCCCCCGTATACAGAATCGTTATAAAACAGACTTTGTAGCCCAGCACCGAGCCTTCCCCACCCCTTGGCTGTCTTACAGTGACGAGAGAGAGATCTTTCTGTGTCCGTGTGTGGTGCCGCATATTTCCTTCTCTCCTCCTTGGACTTGGGGCAAAGGAAGATTTGTGAGGAAGAGCTGTCATTCCAGATATCAATCGCCTCTTGGTCGGGCTGGAATTTTCAAGTTCTCTGTTGCAAGGCACAGGATTTCGATTCCTTTTTTTCAGGGTTGATCTGCCACTCAAACCCTTCGCTCAGAACAAGCACACAAGAGTTGTTTGTTCAGCGGGGAGCATGGAAATTTGACGGCAAATCTCCCCAGGGGCTTATGTACTGAAAGGCTGTGAGGGAAGAAAACAGGGCCAGTGTACCAGCAGTTGAGCTGTTTGGAGCAGTGGACCAGACCCAACCAGTTTATCTGCCCCTTTCCAGCTTCTCTAGATTTCTGTCCCTTTTGATGTTGGCATTCCTCAACTCTCCCTCCACATCACAAGTTCCCCTCTCAAATAACGGAGCCAGAGGAACAGATAGTGATGGCCCTTCTTCATCCTTCTGGTCCATACTGGATCTGTATTATTATTTTATTTATTTTATTAAATTTATATTACCGCCCATCTCCCCCAGCGGGGACCCTGTATTGCTTCAAACATTAAGCTTTCCTTCCACGAGCATCATGCCATTCCCTGGTTGATGCCTTTATGTTAACAAAACTCTTTTTTGGATTTAGCTGCACTGGGGTCAGATGGCTGACAGTGGCCCCTTTTCATGCCTGGCCAGTTCTAAAAATGTAGTGGCTGTTAATACACATCATGGATGCCTGAGATAAAACGTTTCAGCATTTGCTGGTCTTCTAGTAGACCCAGCCATGTTTTCAGTCCATCCAGCCAAATCTTTCTTCGGAAAGCTGTACTTCCATCCGACAACCGCCCAGAGTTGCCCACATTGCGACTTGGTTGATGTGTTTGATCCGCACACAAACGGAGAGGAGGATTAGATCACCCCTAAGACAACATCTTGGTGGACTTGAGAGACCCTGTGACTCCATCAGGACTAAAAAGAGCTCTTTTCTGAGTTTGGGCAATGGGTCTCTCTCCCTTCCCTCCCCCCAAATCTGATAGAGGGAATGTCCTCCCCCATCTGCTAGCAGAAAAGTAAACTAGTCATCCCCTCCTTGTGAGTTTACTTTTAGTCTTGGTACTAAAAACTCAGTAATTCCTAGACTCATAGCATGCTCAGAGGTTCTTTCTAGGAGCTGGTTGACCTTATAGTTTTGGTCGTCATCATCATTGGCGATCACTCGTAGCCGAGTAAGATTGTCTTCCAAGGGTAAAATTTTAACAGTGGATCCGTAAGTGGCTGTAAAGGCCAATTCTGGATCCGCACAACCTCCCACAGTGGGGGCATAGGTTTCCGGGCGGGAGACGGTCATGATGAGGGTTTGCCTGACGTGCCTTCCTTTTAGCTCTTTTCTCCCTTTCGCCCTGTACTCGTGCTTCTTCAAAGTCCATAGCGCCTTTAATAAAGGCTGACCTCCAATTGAAACGCTCATGTAATTATATATCATGTAATCATAAAGTCATAAATCATAAAGATCATGTAATTATAAAGTAATTATAGTTTTGGTAAAACTAGTAAAACTCCAGGTTTACTAGATCTGGTAGTCCTAGTCAACAGGAAAAAGTTGTTCCAGGAAACCAGGATCAAAATTGCTCTGCCCAGTAGGATTTAAGCCAACAGTGAATACGTTTAAGGTCTGTTTCATGGTGCCCAACTTTTCACAGCAACTCCAAGAATCTATCTAGGAGTTGTGGGCATGTTTGAGGGATCCCCCAAATTTAAGAAAGGATAAAAAGGCTTTCAAGGAAAAACACGGAGCATAGGAGGAGTCCTAAAGGAGAATAAATTGGGTCATGGCTGGAAAATGGTGGGAGGAGGAGGGAGAGAAATGGAATTGAATGGGGAGAACCACGCTAAATTGCTGTGTTGGCTTTGCGTTACTGTGCGACTGGATCGTGGATATTTTAGTGGGTACGGTCTTCCATCCTAGCATCTTTCCAGGTGCCAGCAGGAGCTCCAGATCATTTGTAGGAAGACATGACCCAAATGTGTATCCTCTGTGGATCCATTTGTGAGTGAGGGAAGGGTGTTCATGTGATGGGCAGAATCCTTATTCAGCTTTCACAGAAAGGTCAAGTGGGAAGAGAGGATGAAATTCGATTATCATCTTGTGACCATCGTCTGAAGCTGAGTCCAGGGCATGTGGGGAGAGAGAAAGAACGAGAAAAGAACAAACCACATTTCCTGATATTCTAGTTCTGAAGAAGCCAGAGGAAACCACCAGCTCGTGGATATTTGTCTGCACCAAGTTTCCCCCATCTGTTGCCCAAATTTCCAAGTCAACGTGGCCTGAGAATTCCTCCTCCGGGTTTTGCCTGCATCTAGCCATTTTTGGTCAAAACTTACCTACCACCTAGATATTTGAAAATAGTAGCAAAGAGGGGCCCTCTTCCTCTTCCACCACTCCCTGAGGTGGTTGATCATTCCTGCTTTGCAAGGGAAAACAAGAATCGTTAAATGCCACTTCAGAAGAGGGTCAGTTTGGGTTGATGAAAAATGCTTTTTAAAAACTTGTTCGCTCGTAAATTCTGGATGGAGTGTCTGTTGCCCACCCAACTGCCCTTGAGAAGATGACAAACCAAGCAAAGGAATGCAATAAATAGGTGGAAGGAACTACCATTTCCCTGCATTATTTCTGTTCACACTCAACAAAACGATAGAGCGGTGGGGAGGTGGATGGGTGTGCACATGCTCCTGAACCACTAGAGGGCAGCAGAGAACTGCACTGATTAATTTCGGAGTCAGAGAATTTGTTGATGTTGACTTTGGCATACAGATCCATAACTTCTGAAGTGAAGGCAAAGCCTTTGCACAGCTATATGGGCACGCTCTGGAATTGTTGCAAAGGGTCAGTGCAAAGGCAGGCTGGCTGGCTTTTTCGCTGGAGGAGGGAAGGACTTTTGAACATCACCGTAGTGTTCCATGCATGGTGCTGTTTGCTGGGCTCCTTGAAAAAAGGTAATAATTGTGGATGTGTTTGTTGATACCCCCTTTTAAGGTGGCAGCGCCCCAGCACTTGAGGGGGCTGGCCATCTCTCTATTTCCATTTGATCCCAACTTTTTGAATCAAACTTTCCTTCGTCTGGCCTCTTTCCCACACGTCTTGGAGTGGTAGGAAGGAGGGGGGTTGGGGGAATTATCTGGGATTTCTCTGTCTCTTCGCTGCTGAGCAAGTCCCTGCGGGAAGAAAGCACCATAAAACATTACTCAGGGGCCCCTTCAAAATGGCCGCACCTGTTCCTGCCATTCCGGCTGAGTTATCATCCTGGACGTTTCGAAAGGCTGGAGGCCAACCCTTAATCCCGAATTCTGTCAGGTCCTGGAGGCAGAAATGCTAGACGCAGCAAAAATGGGGAGGGAAGGAAAAGAAGAGGTCCTTTACAATCCAACAGGGCTGTAACATCACAGGGTACCTCGGGAAGAATTTCACCCAGGAATGGGTTTCTTGCAGGAAGATCACTTTGGGGAAGGGAAACACCAAAGCCATGATGGGAAAGTTTGGCCTATGTGGTTCTGTTCCTATTCTCGTCAGCAATGGCTCATGTTTTGCCGTCATGGGGTGGCGGTCAAGGTGTTCAACTGGCACCAGGGAGACCCAGTTCTACCACCCTCAGCCATGGATGCTCCCTGGGGAACTGTGGTCCTCTCTTTCAGCCCAACCAGCCTCACAGGGTTGTTGTGAGGGGAAAAGAGGACGGAGCACAAGATATACCCCCTTCTGCTCCTGAACGAAAGGTGGGATGAAGACTGAAGCAATACATATTTAACGTGAGATGCAAGTGTGTCTCTCTCCGGTCTCTGTAATTGCGCAGCAAAAGGGCCACGATGGTACCAACGTTGCCGCCTTCTCCTCTTCCTCTGCCTACCAAATGCCACTTCAAAGAAACTGTGGCTGCATTCACAACCCTGACCCTAGGGTTGGAAGACCCTTTATTCAACTCCACCTTCTCAAACTTCTATTTCCAAACTTTTGAAGAAGAACCAGCCACTTCTTGAAGGATTGTGGGCCAGCAGCTCCAGGTCTACCACGAAGCAGCTACCCTGCAGTTTCCACCCGCTGATCAAGAAATGGGGATCAAGACCTCTTGGTTTGGTGGCACCATTCAGGTACCTGAAGGCGCCTCAGCTGGCCCTGAAAGGAGCAAGCGAGGAAGACCAGCTGCTCAGTCTCCAGCTTTGGACTCCCAATTTCATCCTTTGGCCACTGGGGGGCAGCACCTCCCTTTATTTAAGGCTTCTGCCTTAAACAACAAACCTTTAATTTTACTTGCCTTTTGAAGAAATTACTGCACTCCATTTCCATCCTCCTCTTTTTATTCTGTGATGCCCATTTGCTAGGTGAAAACACTTTGTATAAGATCTTGCCCTAATGTGCATGTTTCCCCCCACCCCATAGAGTCCCCCGTTGGGGGAGATGGGCGGTCATATAAATTTAAATAATAATAAATAAATGAAATGTATGAAATTTACAACAAAAGTCATATTGCAGGGAAAGAGCCAAACAGTGTGATCTAGCCATGTAGGCTGGAGAGTTTTAGGTGTGCTTAAAAGTTTGGATCTTCCTGTATTCAACCATTAATACTGATCCCCCCCCGCCCCCCGCAAGCTTATTTTGAATTATGGCATGCCTTTTTCCATGCTGCAGATGATTATACCTTTAGAGTTTTGACTGGCGGAGATGAATTTAGTTTGGTTTCTTGTTGTGTAAGAACTGACCAAAGTGTGCAAATTTCTCCATACATGGGATGGGAAAAATACAAGATTTATCTTTCTCTGAAAACAAATCCTAAGAATTCATCCCTCTCAATTAAGTCCAAGAAAAGAGAACTTTTTAAACAACCAAGAACATCCTTACCCAAGAATCAGCAATCTGATCTGAATGTCTTGTTTTTTAATGCCACTTTGGGGTCTCCAGAACAAGGGTGGGAGAATTAAAAAGAAGTCAGCAGAACCAAGGACAGTCATTTCCAAATTACAGTGCCCAGAAAACGGATAATCCGGCAGTTTCAAATTTAATTATCCCTTGACACATTTCCAGGGGTTGATTAAAACCCTCCCTGTTTCTGGAAATGAAGATCCCTCATTCATTCCCCTCTTTCTTTGCTGGTCTTCAAAGAGAGGGCTGAACTGGGAATGGGGTGGCAGGCCCCGGGCCCTAGTAAGTCAGTAACCCTTCTATTGTTATTCATGGGAGATTCAAACAGCTGGAGCTTCAAAATGGAGCAGTAGATAGGTGTGTCTAAAGGCGGAGGGGGGGAATAATAATCCAGGATGAACAGAAAATTAGGAGTTGGGCAGCTCCCTCATAATTATTGTCTTTTTGGAAACAATAAAGCAGGAACCACTTTGATTTCTCAATTAGGTTTGCAGAAGCAAGAAAATTGGCACAGAAATTTGAGGTCTCCCCTAAGCTGGCACCCCATTCCCATCATCCTCAAACAGTGAAGGAGGAGAAAGGGAGAAGGAATTTTGCCTGTGTGCTGTTGAATACTGCTTTCCCTTTGGTGGCAACACACAAATCTCATTTGCGACAGCGTTAAGCTGAAACAATTGCATGAACGCTTGGGCACGGTGGAACTCAAGATTTTTCCTTTTTGGGTATCTGGGCATCATTCCAGGGCAGGGGGAGACATTCAGAGGCCCGCCAAGCGTGGACAATCCGGGGATGTCATACATAGCTTTGGGAACCCCATGAAGATGGAAGTTTTAAGGAAGATGGGGAAAGATGGAGGGAATAAAGTTTAGCTGTCTTTCCCCAACGTCCCTTCCTTTCAGAGTTGAAGAGAAATGCAAGGTATTATTTCTCCCCCCCCCCTTTGAGTCTGATCTCTCCGCACTGCAACATTTTGTTGTATATCTCCAGTGTTTTCCTTCCCCCCCCCCCCTCCAACTGGCTGTCCTCAAAGGCCAAGGCTGACTGGGAGAGAGCTTGTAATGGTGTCCGGACACATTTGACATTTCATGGGTAGCTTTATTAATACAGGGATATTGCACAGAAATCTAAGGGGGGAGAGAGAAGGAAGGAGAAAAGGGGAGGGAGGAAGGAAGGAAGGAGAAAGAGGAGGGAGGGAGAGAGAGAAGGAAGGAAGGAGGGGAGGGGGAAGAGAAAAGGGAAGGAAGAAAGAGAAGGGAGGGGAGGGGAGGGAGGGGGCTGAAAAATCCCGACCTCACCCACTTTCTAAAAAGTAACTTTTGTCCCCCCCAACATCATGAATGCGTTTTTTCAGGCCCTGCAGTTGTAAATTTCTTTTCCTTCCCTCATTGTGTTTCTGTAGAAGGTCTGTGCTGTTGTGAATGCGGTTGGTGTGGGTTGTGGTAGGAAAAGCTGAATCGCGTGGTCGCTGCTGTGGTGGCCCCGAGGCGAGAGATATTGGTGCAACTCAGGGCAAGAAAGTCTTTCTCCCCCCAATTCTAGGCGAGAGATATTGGTGCAACTCAGGGCAAGAAAGTCTTTCTCCCCCCAATTCTGCTCCTGAAAAGAAAACTCGGAGCTTCCGCAGTCAACAAGAATACCAATATGAGAACTCTGGAATATTTGAATGCATCTAAACAAGCTCTGGATTACAGTCCAGGGGGAAAAAAATTACTACAGGTAGTCCTGGTTTAGCGACCACGATTGGGACTGACAGCTCGGTCACTAAGTGAAACAGCGGCTGGGCTTATGATCTGACTTCAGCTTTCCTTTGCTTTACAGACCTGCGAAGGTCGTAAATGTGAGGAAGGGTCATAAAGTTACTTTTTCATCACTGTTGTAACTCTGAACGGTTGCTAAACGAGGCAGTTGCCAAATGGGGACTTGATTTTTTCGATTGCATAAAGTGGTTCCAAGCTTTTTTCATCCAGTGCAATTCACTCCTTGTGTCTTTGGCCACTCTGAGGAAGGGAAAATCAATACTTCCCCCCCCCCACTTGGCTCTGTTAGTTTGTACACCAGCTAAGTGCCCTCTCAAGATCCTAGTCCCTAATGGGGAAGGTCCTTCCTAAAATACATCTGAAAAATATATTATTCTCTTCTTTTCCCTTCTCTCTTTGCTATTTAGAAAAGATGAAAGAAGGCTCTACCCTAAAATGAGGGGGGGTGTCATCTCAAGACACAAGAGAGTGAAGGGTGTAATGAGACAGTGATGGAGCACACGAGGTGCAGGCAAAAATCCTTTTGTGCAGGTTTTTTGATCCCCTGAACCATCTGAAAGAGAATTAATTTCATTTCCCACAATGAGAGAATGAATTGCCCCCGAAAAAATCTAAAATAAAATAAAATGGAGAACCGAGTCCGGGTGAATGAAATCTAAAAAAGGACATAAAGCCTTGATATTTAAATTGATGGGGGAAGTTCTTATATAAGGAGCCTATATTATCTAATAAAAATGCACTAATGTAGACTAAGAAAGTTTGTGGAAAGCTGGAATTGTGTTTTTAATTCACCCGCGGGTAGGCACCCAGTGTGTCCTTCAGTGCCACATTGTTCCAGCGATGGGTATTTCATCCAAATCTGTTTTCTGCTTCTTTGGTTAACTCACTGCTATAAAATACTGGATAATAATTTGCATGTATTTTCCTTCTTTTTTTTCAGATGAAACGCCCCGGAGGAGGGGAAATGTGCAGCTAAGAATAGAGTTGTAGTCCAGCATGCCCAGAGAGCACCACAGAGAGGAGGGTGCAGAAAAAAAAAACAATCCATTGTGGCACTGCAGCACTGCTCCTGGCTGGAGGGTGGTATTACAATTATCCGCTCCAGAGGGGTCATGAGATACCGGCCATCAATCAAAGTCCCTATGAAGTCCCAGGTTTTAGGGCAAGTTCTTAAAGAGACTGTCTGTGGGCTGTGTTGGAATGACTCAACGTGGAACACCAGAAAGTTTCCCGTAAAGCGCTCCATATTTTATTTATTTATTTATTTATTTATTTATACAACTTCTATCACCGCCCATCTCCCCCCAAAAGGGGAGAATGAAGACTTTTCTGTTGGAATTTTTACCACTATTAATGGGGTGGCCACTGTTTGGTGGCATCCCATCACTCCCATCGGCTCCCCAGTTACAAAGGAGCAGGTACCAGTTTGTGGAGGACCACCATGTGCTTCCTTAAAGCAGACTCCCTTGGTTAACGGTAGAAGATTCAAGGGAGAATCCTTGAATGTTCATCAGAACAGGGCTGAATCGAGAGAAGTGACCCTCGGACATTATGCAGCAGTGTCCTCGAGCTGACTTGATGGAGGAGAAGCCCTCAGTGGTCAGGATAACGTTATAGTGCCTACAATAATGAAGACGGTAGGCTTGGAAAAGACAGGCAGGAGGGCGGTACTGGGATCGTGTCCTGCTCATGGGCTTCCTGCTGAGGAAACGCCTGCTTGGACTAAGTGGACCATTGGATAGATCGGGCAGGGCTTAAGACAGTTTTGGGTGCAGTTTTGGGAAAAGGAGCACCCACCTTCTGTGTCCAGAGAAGACCGACCCGGAGCTGCCGTGGCTTGAAGCCTCCATCCTTCACCATGTGTAACTGGCCAACGCCCAAGATGGAGGGTGCTAAGAAGCTCTTCTTCTCCAAAGGGCCCTTGGTGATGGCGAGGAGAGTCCATTTCCGGGGACACTAACTCCATCTGGCAGGGCAGCCACAGTTCTCTTTTTTCCAGGTGAGCAAAAAACCTAGAGGACATCTCATAGAGGTTTTGAAGGGTGCAAATAAGGGATTTCATCCCAGGGTTCCCATAGAAATAAATAGGTGAGGGAAGGGAAGGGAAGGGAAGGGAAGGGAAGGGAAGGGAAGGGAAGGGAAGGGAAGGGAAGGGAAGGGAAGGGAAGGGAAGGGAAGGGAAGGGAAGGGAAGGGATCACCCTAATTAATCTCCCCACCTTCCAAAGGAAGAACAGGTGCTTTGAAGCCATGCATGGCTAATCTGCTGGAAAAGGGGGACTCACCGGGTTCTGCTCACCCCCTGTTGATGCTCAGCTACACCCCCTAGAAGTTTCCAAGCCCCGTGTTCCCCTCCCCCCACCTCCCATGTTTAATTTGTGTAATGAAAACGATGCTTGATTCGTTCTGGAGATGTGATGCTCTGGAAAGGTTGGAGGGTGTAAACTTTCATCGCCTTACAGAAGAGTTTATGCAAGGGTTACATTTCCTAGGGAGACCTCCGCATTCTTTAACCCAGCTGGTTGGGCAATGCTTGCCTCTCCTTTACATCGACAGGGAATTTGGTCCTCTGTGGTGGTCCCTGGAAGATAGTTCCCTTGGCTGCGTCCTGGTCACTGAACCTGGAATGGTTGAATATGAAGCGAGTTATCTTGGCCACTTCTTTGTGGTGCCCTTTCTGCAGGACATAAATCAAGACTTCTAACACCTTCAGAAGGGAGTTGGTTCCCTTGGCTAGTTTCTGGTAATTGAACCTGGAATGTACCTTCTTGGATCCATCTTGCCCAGTCCAGGGCCTTCTAGACATGCAGGTCAAACTCCCCGCCACCAACTTGGTCTGATACACTTCTTAGTATCAACTAGAGAGTCACTCGTGGGGAGATGACTGTTGCCCTCATAGTAGAAAAGAAATCATTGCTTCCGCTTCCTCCTCTTGGAGAGAAATGTGAATGAAAAGGTGGTGGTGGCTTCCTTTAAAAAACAGGAGGCCACTGTGTTGTGCAGGAGAAGGCGAAGTTCAGCGTCTTAAAGGAGCAACAGTTCCCTTCCTTAATGTGTTTAATCAAAGGGCTGCAGACACACACTTTGAAGGCCCCTTCTTCCTTAAAACCTATGTTGGGCAAACTCAACTTCTAGGGGAGTTCATGATCCACGATATTGTGTGAACCCAGAAGTGGAAGGCTAATTTAGTCTCTGGATTAAGTTCGTTGTGTGAATGCAGCCCTACGCTTGAGCATAGAGAGGTTGGAGATGAAGACATCATTTTGTAGATGTCCACCAACTTTCTGGAAGTATGTCCAGGTGGGTGATTTTGGGGAAGAGGCCTGGGGTTGCTGTTTTGGCCTTCTCCCCGTTTAAACGTAGGTAGGTAGGTAGGTAGGTAGGTAGGTAGGTAGGTAGGGAAGGAAGGAAGGAAGGAAGGAAGGAAGGAAGGAAGGAAGGAAGGAAGGAAGGAAGGAAGCCCCCTCCTTCCTGTTGGTTGTTGGCATTTCTGAATCACCCCAGCCTTTCTATCAGCAAATCTGGTGGGTCTGGCAAATCTCAGCTCCGGTTTTACTGCCTGGGGAATTCGTATGTTGGGGGGGGGGGCGCGAGTGGGTCCTGCGACTGCAATTCCCATCCTCCTGCTCAACCAGGTGAGCTGGGGCTGGTGGGAAAGGGAGTGGGGAAGGCTTCCCCGTTGGTCCGAAGCTTAGCCCTTTTCGGTCCAAGAGAGGATCTGAGTTGGGACCCTGGAAAATCGGGGGGGGGGGGGTGTTCTTGCTGGGAACCGTGCAGCTGGTAGTGCCCAGCATTGTCAGAATCATTGGGCAGTGATTGGGGGGGGGGGGAGATGGGGCTGGTGGTTGTCCACAAAGTGGAGAAGCTGCCAGACGCAGGACCCTCTTTTGCTGCCCCTCGGCAGGGCCCACACGTGCTCCGCTCACGTTTCCTTCCTACCCGTGTGAAAGGGCCTGAAAAGCAGGGGGAGGCTACCTTCCTCTTCCATATATACTTATGCGGGCGGGGGGCTCGCTACACCCCCCTCCACCCGGTTTTGTTAGGAAAGCATAAACCCTGAACGTTTAGGCGGTGGGCGCAACGCTTTGAAACCGCGGAAGCAAAGGAAAAACGTGGCGTTTTCTAAAACATGATTTTTTAAAATCGCTACCACCACCACCACCCCGCCTCTTCTCCGCTCCCGAAAAGCCGTTTTTGTTTTTAGGAAGATCCTGGAAATATTGTCGGGGGGGTGGGGGGAGCCGAGCGGAGAGGAACCGCGGAGAACCCCCGTGGGACTGGGTTCGTTTCCCCTCCCTGATAAGAAATAATCTACCCAGACCCAGGTTCAGCGCGGCGTTTAAACGGAGGGGCCGGGGGGCAGCGGGGGGGCGGGGGAGGTGAGCGGGCATAAAGGCTGCACCCCTCTCCGCCTCGCCCGGCGTGCCCCTCGGAGCGGCTCTCGGGAGGGGCGCGGAAAAGTGTGTGCGCCTCGCCCGCCCTTCGCCCAAGTTTTCAGCGGTCGATGCGCGCAAGGAGGGAGCGGGACCGGGGGCCCGCCGAGCTGGGGGACGGGCAGGGGGCGCCGGGTCCCGCCGTTGCCCTCCGCTGCGTCCGGGCCGGATGCTGGGGCTGGCCGAGTTTCCCGGGCAGGGAGCGCCGCCTTCGCCCTTGCGGGGGCTGCGAGAAAACGCGCCCAAGACCGGGCTGGGGTCTCCCGGAAAGCGACCGCGCGGGCGTCCTTCCCCTGCCCCGAAAGGGCTCCCCAGGCGCCCCCCGTCGTCGTCCTCCTCCTGTGGGCGGGGGGGGGGTCCTGCGCGCCACGCCGGCCGGTTGCGCTCCCCGTCCCGCGAGCAGCGGCCCAGGACCACGGACCAGGAGGCGCCTGCGGGGGGGCAGCCCTCCAACTGAGCTTTGGGGCACAAACAGCGCCTCCGAAGCGCTTCCTGGGGGAGGGGAATCTGTCAAAGGTGGGGGCTTAAACAGCAAGAGTGACCAAAGGCCCAGCGCCCCCCTAGGGCAGACGGGAGGTTGATCCCACCATCCTCGGGTGGGGACGATGGCGGTCACGATCCCGTGCGGAGAACGCGCGTCCTTCTGCCTCAAGGCCCTTCTGTTTCCCCCTGCGCTTTGGAGGAGGGGGCAGAGTGGAGCGAAAGGCGAGGGCCCCCCCTCCCCTCTCCCCTAAAACTTCGCTACAGCCTCCGCCTGCCCGCGAATGGAACTGCAAGATTCCACTTGCTCTCTAGAAGAGGCGGCGGTGTTGGGGCAAACGGGGGGGCCCTTCTAGCCTCCCCCCGCAACCACCGGCTTCCAAGCCTCCCTGCAACCTTCCTTCCTTCAGCTCATGAATAAAAAGAGGCTTTTGGGGGGGGGGAAGGAAAGGAAAGGAAAGGAGGGCGGCGGCCAGGTTGCCAGACTGTTTCACGCCCAGGCTGGACGAAAGTTCTCTGCCTTTTGGCCCCTTCCTTCCTTCCGACCGCCGCGGTTTCTTAGCAGCCCTGTCAAAAACGCCCCCCCGCCCCCGAAGTAAGTAGCACAAAATAAGGCAAGTTGGGGGGAGAGCACCCCCTTTGGAGCCCTCTGCGAAAGAGACCCATCCCTAGCTTGCCGGCGTGTGCGCACGCAATTCTGCAAGGGTGCGCGCTGAGTGCCAGCTGGTGAATTTCGGCGCCCCCCCCCCCCCTTTAAGAAAACCGGGCAGTTCCTGCTGGCGTTTTTTCAAGAGGGAAGAGGCTCGGGGAGGGTCTCTCTGCCCCCACCCCCAGCCGCCACCATCTCCTCCTCGAGTTCAACGCTTCCTTTCCTCCGCTGCCTTCTCTCCGCGAAACGGTCCAGCCCGGCAGCCTCGACTGGAGCATGGCTGCTCTCCCTGGGACTGTACCGAGGATGATGCGCCCAGCGCCCGGGCAGAATTACCCCCGCACCGGATTTCCTCTGGAAGGTACGTGGGTCGCCGTGAAGAGCAGGGGAAAATGAGGATACCCGTCAAAGTCGCGAGGGCCGTTCCCTTTCCCACCGTACCCCTTCGCGGCGGGCCTTCCTAAAATTCTGCTTTTCCGCTCTGGGGAGGGATTGGCGCCGCGTCCTTTCCTTCCTTCCTTCGGAAGAAAACTACCGGGAGTTGCAAGAAAGTTGGCGCGTCCTTGGAATTCCCAGCGGGACCGAATGCAGCGGGCTCCCTCTTGAAACCCGGGGAGGCTCCGTTGTTTAGGGACGCGTTGGGGGAGGCAAATAAACGACTTTCCAGCCAGCTTCTGGAGGAGGGCAGGGGGGCAGCTTCGCGCTTCCTCCACCCTCCCAAAGCACATTTCCCAGCCAATAAATACTAGCCACTTTCTAGTTTCGAGGGGTTTAGAACGCAGGAATGCGAGAAAGTCTCGTCTCTGCCTCGCTGTTCTTGGGGACGAGAGTTCTGTTGCTAGTCATCTGCTTTTAACCAAATCGGGTGATTCTTTCATGACTATGATTATTAATAATTATTATTATTATTGCTGAAGAACAGGAGGTAAGAACGGAGTGGCCCCAGCTGCCGCGTACGGGCTCTCCAAAATGTGCCGTTTTCCTGCCAAGGCGCTTTTCACTCCCTCCAGCCGCCCGCGCAGCCTGCGCCAGATCTGGGAAGGAAATTAATTAATTGGAACGCGACTTTTCCCGTGCGCGCCTGCCTCCCTCTTCCCCCACCCCGCAGACCATTTCTTGGCCGCTCCGCCGCTGCAGAATTAAACAAACTTGGGGTCCCTTTCTGCATTTATTAAAGCAAATCGGGTCCCTGTAAAACGTGCTCAAGTGGCCGAGCGCGAAGAGCCGGGAAGGGTGGCGGAAGGAGGGGACGCACGCCGGCTGCGAAAACACACACGCCGCAGGGATTGGGGCGGAGTGCCTCTTCTCTGTGGCAAATGGAGGGAAACCAGTCTGGGGAAGGGAAGGGGGATCAAAGGATTACCAAAATATTTGTACATCGTGATGGGGAATAATGACCAGGCATCACCAGCGGCGTCTTGGGCCACTCCAAGCTGAGCTGTGGCTAATGATGTATCAATCCGAGTGACTTCGAATTAGCGGCGCGTGATTCTTGATTAAACAGCCAGGCGAGGTCTGGAATCTACTTTGTTTGCAGGGAACAACTTAAAAGGGGCAAAAGGACACCCCCACACACACTTTTTTTAATTATTATGCAGCCTGTTTCGCCCAGTATAATACGTTGGTTGGATCTAGACCGGACTTAGAGCAGGCGAGGAAAAGATGATGCTGCGGAGCTGAGAAGGGGGGAACGAATTCGCTCTAACCCAGTTGAGCGAACCCATCTGATTAATGGTGGGGAGAGACTTAATATCTCAAAGGGATATTTTTGACTTTTTACCGGGTGAAAAAACGGGGCAAACGTTACTCAAAAAGAATGAAGTGTCCCTAGGGCTCGTTCGAAAATAGAGGAAGAAAGTTTGGCTCTGCAGCTGTTTTTAAATTTATTTTAATTATGGTTCTCTTTAATTTTTTAAAAAAATTAAGGAAGGGAGGCGGTTAGGAAAATCTGGAGTTTTGTTTTTAAGTCGGAGTGAGTGGTTTGCAAAGCGACTTCGACTTCGTTGACAAAGGAAAACTTACCCCTTTGCTAGTTTCCATCCCTGCCCAAAGTAGAAAAATTAGGGAGAGGAAAGCGGTTGGTTGTGCTGCAAGGGTGAGAGGACTCTTTCAATTTTTTAGGGAAAAAATGTGTCCGGAGATTGGAGAAAGCTTTCGGCTTTTGTTTTTAGGACCCCAAACTAGGTGGCTGTGAAACCAGATGTAAAAGCTGGGTGCGCAGCTGGAAAAGCCTCAGAGGAAAACCTTTATAAGCGTTTATGTTCGGGTTAAAGGGGGAGTGGGAGATGGCCGCACGCTTTGGAGATGCTCAGGGATGGCCGTAAGTCACCATATGTTTAACCCTGTTTATTAAATAAACCCCCGCACTTGGTTGAATTTGTGTCACACCCACGATTGACACTAAAGTAAGTCTAGGACAAACGTAAAAGGCAATTTTACACACCCACGCCCGTTAAACCAGGTAGTGCAAGTACGCCCTCTGGTCTACTTAAGAGTAAGCATCTTGAATGTAACAGCAGTGTTCACCCTGGCTCAAAGTGAGATGATATTATTATTATTATTATTATTATTATTATTATTATTATTATTATTACCATGCAAGGGATAAAGGACAACAAGCTGAAAAGCTGGCCAATCCATCCTGGCAGAAAGTTTTCACAGATTTCCTTTTTTCAGATATTGCTGGGCATTTTTATTTTTTATTTATTTTTTAAGGTACAGTAATTGCTCCCATTCTCACAGTTTCGTTGCAGATCGCAAAACAGAATGTTGTTTGTTAAAGGGAGATCAGTCTGCCTTGTTTATGTTTCCGCTCCATTTATTATTTTGGCTGCACCATACTTACCGAACCGCAGCTCAACCAAACCAAAACGGTCTGGTTTGCTCATCCACAGAATCCTCTCCGACTTTTCTCCAGTTGTGAGGGTTCGGTTCGGTTCGTGTGGCTGGGTCTCTCTTTGCCCTGGCTACGAGCCTGGTGGATTGGGCCCAGATTGCCAAGAGCAGAGCCTTGGTAACCAGCGACTTTAAGGGAGGCTCAGTCTTGACACCCCCCCCCAACAAGGAGACGCTGAGTGAGAAGATCCTCTTAGACGCCCCCTTCGTCCTCCCCATATATGCCCCACAGTCCCTCCGATGGGACAGAACGGAAAGAGAACGCAGTTTTGCCACAGCTCAGCCTTAAACACCCCAAGTGCCAACTCTTAAAAGCAGGAATCTGGAAGGTCGTTGCGTGCAGGATCCTGTCTTGGGTAGGAAGGGGAGACCCCCGGATTGAGTAGGGGGGAGCAGATCCCCTGTAGCACCCCCCCCTCCAAGGAATTAATGGGGCTTTTAATCCAAAAGGCTGCAACTGCACATCCCAATCTCATCTCTAACCCCGGGGGCCACTTGGATTTCCCCATTCCCGCAAAATAGGGCAGGGTCCTTTTTCCCAAGTTGTTGTTAAAAGGGGAAGGGGCTTGCTCCTCCTAGTAAAACAAGTGCTGGTTATGCAACTCCAGCTCCTAAAAAGAAAATGCAAAGCACATGCGCACCGCACCGGTAGAAATTGTGGTAGAAATTGTGTCTTTGGGTTTCCGTGGAGGGATGGCTCAACTAAAGGTAAAGGTTCCCCCCCCCCCCCCGCACATTTGTGCAGTCGTGTCCGACTCTAGGGGCCGGTGCACATCTCCTTTGGTAGCCGACAGCGCTTCAACTAGCCTTCTGCAAATGTAAGCCGCCAAATCTTGCCCGCCTCGGAAGGCTGATTTCCACCTGCCAAATCTTGCCCGCCTCGGAAGGCTGATTTCCACCTCCTCGAAGGCTGATTTCCACCTAGGACAGTCGCCTCCATAAAAGTGGGCAGGGGGAAGCCAATTCCCCCTCTCCAAGCATGCCCCCTTCATCGGCTTTGGAGCAGTGACCAGGGACCATCGGAAGTCAGCCAAGAGGTGGTGTGGTCCTCAGAAGCAGACTTCCCTGACGTGGGGGTCTCCACTGCCTTGGCTGGACCCCCTCCCCAACTCTCAGCCAGACTGAGCTGATCAGCCATCCTCCCCAGAGCACCAAGTCCAAATTGGAAAAGCTTCCATGATTCCCAAGTGGCTTGTCCAAGTGGCACCCCTTGACCCCTTCTCCTTCTGTTCTTCCCTTACCCCACAGTCTCAACCCCACTGGGCCAGGGTCGAGTCAACCAGCTTGGGGGCGTCTTCATCAACGGGCGCCCTCTGCCCAACCACATCCGCCACAAGATCGTGGAGATGGCGCACCATGGCATCCGTCCCTGTGTCATCTCTCGCCAGCTGCGGGTCTCCCACGGCTGCGTCTCCAAGATCCTCTGCCGGTACCAAGAAACGGGATCTATCCGCCCAGGAGCCATCGGTGGCAGCAAACCCAGGGTGAGTGAGTGAGGGAGTAGAAAGCCCACAAGCAGGGGGAGTGGGCCCCAGGAGGCCTTTGGAGCTGGCCAAGGGTGGTGCCCTCTGGGGTCTGTACCACTCCCCCAGTCCCTTGCCACGGATTGGCATGGAGGGGAGGGGAATCCCAAGCACCTGGTGGTTGCACGCTTGAAGGTAGATTTGCTTGGATGGTGGAACTCCGTACCCTCCCATACCTCCCCATTTGTCTCTGCATCTGCTTTCCCCAAATTTACTCTTGAGTAGACCAAAAAACCAACCTGGTCTCTTCCTCGGAGGGAAGAGCCATCCTTTTGGAAGAAATGGAAGGAAGGTGGCTGGTCTACCTTCTTGAGAAGTGAATCCCTCTTCCAGGGAGAAGCAAGGACTTCTTCTCTCCCCAGACCTCATCCAAACAGGCTTGTGGCCTGTGGAGCTTGAATTTAAAAGTGCTTTTTCCCTCCCTTCCTTCCTTCCTTCCTTCCTTCCTTCCTTCCTTCCTTCCTTCCTTCCTTCCTTCTCTGCTTTCTTCTGGAACCCCCGTTGATCACAAAAGCAGGTTGCCACTCCAGACGTGGAGAAGAAGATTGAAGAATACAAGCGAGAGAACCCTGGCATGTTTAGCTGGGAGATCCGAGACCGGCTACTCAAAGATGGTCACTGTGATCGGACCACTGTCCCTTCAGGTGAGAAGGAAGCCTGGCCACTGGGTGGGGGGTGTCCACTGAAGGAACCTTAGAGATACTCTGTATTTCCCGAGCCAGTTCCACACTAGAAAACATCCTTCAGATCAAGGAGAAAACCTGTAACTGGGGTTTACTCCATTGACCCAACTGCCTGACTTTACACCAAGTCTAAACAAGCCACAAGAACTGGGTTTGCACCACATACAGAATTTCATTTGGCCTAATTATGCCAAACCAGCCCATGTGGCTAGTTCTGGGTTCCGTGTTGTGCAGACTGCACACTGGATTAATTGAAGAAGATGAAGCAAAGTGCTAAGAACATCCATCGCCACATAATTGTTTCTTCATATCTTCCTGGCTTCCTGCAGCATTGCTCTGTGACACTCAGAAGCCTTCTTGAATAATCATTCCACCAGGGTTTGGGCCACACCATTTCAGAGTGGAGGAAAAAAATCTCCTTTAGCCCTTAGTTTTTTTGGGAGGTTCACATCCCTGATGGAGAAAGCAAAACTAGGACCATTCTTTGGTAGACATGCTCATTGTTAAAAAAAAAATTGTGTAGGCAATATTCAGACATGATCCATTCTTAACCTCTGAAGAAGTGGAGTCTAGAAACAATTTCAGCTTCTTATCTATGAAAACAAGGCCTAAGCTGGTTATGGTTGACATTTTAGATGAAGATCTGAGACCATACCCTTGCCTTGAACGGTCAATGAAATAGGCCAGAATTGTAAGATTTCCCCCCACCCCTTTTCACTGTTTGCAAGTCAGAATTTTAATTATGCCCATTTGAAGATGTCATGGCAGCAAACAAGAACTTCATTCCATTTGAACCTTTTTAATTTGTTCTTGTAAGAAGTAGTTCAAAAGGACTTTTGAACGAAAAGAGACCATTTAAGGGAAGGCAGGCATGAAATGAGAAAGAAATTTGGGAAATTTGGAATTCGGCTTTCTGGGACCCAGTAGAAATTGTGTGGCTGGAGAATTGGGTTAAAATCCAATCTTAGTTCAGTGCTGTTGCAAGTTAATTCACCAACATAATCTCCAAGATACTCTCTCTGCAGAAAAGTCTGCTGAACATGTCTGTACATAATGTGCCTATTCACCCATTTTTTTAAAATCAGAGATTGATATTCCCCCCATCCCCAAGAAAGAGGGAGGAAAGCTCTAATTATTAATATATATGAAGTCTCTGGGCCTGTGCAGAGTTCTCTGTCTTCTGGGAAGAATGCTGTGGAACTGGAAGGTTGGAATCTTTAAGTCCAGAACAATAATTTTAACTGACAAGCAAAATATGACTCAACTCATCTCAAAGCATCTTGTGGTCTGGATCCCACTTATGTATTTATTGGAGGAGGATTGTAAAGGCAGGAATGGTTTCTGGGATGCTTCGAGCTTTGCAGAGCTGAATTCTTCCTTTTTTATAGGCTTTTTTAACCCTTCCGGATTCCCCTGCTTCGTTGTTCTGCTTCCTATCCTGAAAATAATCCAAAAGGTCTGACTTTGGAGAGATTTGGCTTCAGTTGTGTGTGTATTCAAAGCAGGTTCGCTACAGCTCCTGTTGCTGTAGTTTACTCATAATTGGCAGTCAAACTAGGATATTAATCATCTGAAATAAAATAAATAAGGCCCATTCTGAGCCTGTTGACCTAGCAGCAGGTAATAATGTCCAAGAAGGCACCTCTCTTTCAGGAAGGAATTAGCATTAAAAACTGCAAGGAATTAAATTCCTGTTGCATTTAAAATAACAATATGTAAGGACTGCTGTTTTGTTAGATGGGTAGTGTCTGGAGAAGTGTGGACGTATTAATCCGTGGCAATTAAATAGATAGCTTAAGCATTGAGGTCTTGTGGGTTTCAGCGAGGTTTTTCCCTGCCCAATTTTATTTCTGGCTTGTCCTTCAAGTTGGTTGTGTTGTGGATCCAGGGGTGTGTTTGAGTGTTTTTGTATGTATGTTTGTAGGATTTGGAGCTGCCCAACTGCAACTGACTAATGATGCAACTGTGCAACTAAGATGATGATGATGATGATGATGATGATGATGATGATGATTATTATTATTATTATTATTATTATTATTATTATTATTATTGCCAAACAGGGAAGTCAAAACATTTTTCATTTGTTGCCACCCCACCCTCCAGGGATTCTGAATCCAAATGGGACAAAGAGTTCTGTGTGACTCCAAGTGTTATTGGAGTCTTCAAAGAGACAGTAAGATGAGGTGCATTCAGTTCTATTCAGTGGATTCTGTATTCTGAGGTTCTGCGTTTCCTGGGGTCTAACTAAAATGACAGGTTTGTTCCAGTGTTCACGCGACATCCGGTTGCACCCTTAAAGTCCTTCTCTGCCTTGATGGGAAGCACCCCAAAACCAGGAGCAAACATAGTGGTCGTCCTCATACACTAGCCCGCAGGGTTCTTGTGAGAATACCCCCTCATCTTCCAGATGTTGTCATTTTAGGAAATGCTGTTGATCAATTAAAAATGCATCCTTTTTTTTTTTTTTGCATGAAATTGTTTCCGGTCAGCATGCTGGCTGAGAATTAGGGGCGCTGAAGTCCCACGAGGCTAGAGAAGGTGGGCTTCAGCCAAAGGGACTGGGGTGTCCTGCTTTCACAGCCCCGCTTTGCTCAAGGAAGGCAGGCACCAGTCCTAGAAAGGAACGGATCAATTTGGGTTGCGCTTGGAATGAATTTCTTGGTTGGTTCACGTCTCTCCAGCCAGAGGACAGGCCTTGCTCCAAAGCTGTCAGCGCAACCTCAGACAGGTCAACCATGTTAGTGTACAACGAGGGAACCTGCACACACAACATGCTGTGGCCAGAAAGGGTTCCTCTGAGTCTGGATGAAGCTAGAATCTAGAATCTGTCCAGCGAAACAAACTTTTCTCGATTCCTGCCCATTTGGGGCAAGCTGTTTGGATGACCTGTTGTTCCTTGTGTCCCTTCCAAACCAGCTTATATTTTCTTCTTCTGTCTTTGACTGTCTGAGGTTTAGTGAGTTCGATTAGCCGTGTGCTCCGAATCAAGTTCGGGAAGAAGGAGGAAGAGGAAGATTGCGAGAAGAAAGAGGAGGACTGCGAGAAGAAAGCCAAGCACAGCATCGATGGCATTTTGGGAGACAAAGGTAGGGGTTGTTTAAAAACAAACAACTTTTTTTTTAGCTTAGAGGTTCTCAAACTTCCTGCCCTGTTTCTTGCTAAGTGAAACCCACATCAGAACATCCAGTGCGGCGTTTTCCTATTTGTGATGACTTTCTAGATATCCCATTGTGCCCTAATTCTCTTGATTATTTTTTCCCTCCCAAGGATCAGTCAGAATTCTAGACTTATCAGTTTCCTGAGCTGGTTATTTTCAATTTTTTCCTTCCAAAGAAATAGGCACTTTTACAAACTTTAATTTTTTTTTCTTGCCTGCTGATTTGGCAACTGATGCCTCAAGTTTGCTATTAATGTCCATTAAATTCAGCACCACCAGAACATGTGACTCTTGAATATCTAGATTTCTACTTTACTGGCTTCCCTGATAGGCTACTTTTCTATGTTTAGGGGAGAGGCGGCTTTCATACAAGAAGCCAATGCTTTAGGCCTTTGTAGTGATGTTGAAATTGTTGTTTTCTTGTATTATTTCCTTAAACAAAAATAAGTATACATGTTTCTAAGTGTTAATTCATCCTGGTGGCCTGTTAAGCAGAATAAGTCACAAATTAAATAAATGCTGTTGAGTCTCTGCCCCAAGCAAGTTGCAGTTTCAAGTTTAACAAAAGAGAGATCTGAGTCAAAACTAAAAAAAACAAGAATATTTTGATCATAGTTATGCATGTTGGTGGATTTTGTTTCATCTGGAGATGCAATTTGAAAAATGTTATATACTAGCCAATTTTTTTTTTGAGGAAATGAGTTGTTTGCTTTAATCCATAAAGACATTCTGGGACAGGTGAAGTTAAAGCTAGAATAAGTCCTCCTTTGAGAAAGGAACAAAATCCTTGGCTGTCTTTTTCTGACACCTTAAGGAATTAGGTAATTAACAAAGCTGGAACTACATAAAATCTTGGATAATATCTATAAAAGGCTTTTTTTCAGTATTTAAAAAAATGAGTTCTAGAGTCTGATTTTTTAAAAAGAAAGGTGTATTCAAGACCAATTTACCCCTTTCTCTGTCTCTTTCATATTCTATACCCATCAGGGTTAGTATACTTCATGCTTAAACAGAAAAAAAACTGTGTAGAAATTAATACATTTTCTTATTTTACATAATTTATTTCACATTGGCTGATGAGGCCCAGGGTTATTAAACACACTTCTTCACTCACTCACTTTTCTGGGGCACTCTCTTTGCATAAGTTCTTAAAACATTTGGGATTTTAGGAATTTTTATATTCCCCCTCCCACTTTGAACCCAGAAGGCCTAGAAACAGGAAAAAAAGGAGTTTTGCCTTAGAAAATTCTGCACTTAAAAACCATGTTTGAATTCAGAATAATGGGGAACCAACAAAGTTAAATATTTATAACAAGCTCTAAAGTTTTGTGTGCCTGTGTGTGAGGAATAATTGTTAGGCATTAACAAACACACAAACGAAGTGAGATGTTCTTCATGTGGACTTCTGCATTGGCTTTCTCTCAAAAAAGCCAAGGAGTAAATCAACAGATCATTCAGAAGGCAGGATCTGAATTACAATTTCTACATTTGACATGATGGCGTTGTAGACCTAGAAATGGCCGTGTGGTGTCCAGATAGAAAACACCATCCCTGACAACCATGAAGTCCTCAAAGAAATTATATTTAAATATTCTATTCTAGTTTTTTTAAAGAACAAAATCAAAAATAAATAAGTCTTTCTTGAAGTGAGGGGAAAGGAAAGAGAGCTTGGAAAATGGATGCGGCAGCGTCTTCCTTCCTTCCGCGCAAATTCACCCCAATAATTACAGATAAAATTGGGAGAGACGCAAATTGCCCCCCAGAGGGAGATCTCTTTCCTTTTTTTGAAGCTTGACTGATCTTTAAAGACAAATCTTGAATGCTGTTAATAAAAAATTAAAGGACTGGCTAGAGAATCGCATCATGGGGGAAAGGGCAGATTTGTCTGGAGGCCCACCAAGGCAAGGCGTAAGATGTGTTACCTTTGGAATCTGAGTGTTTGGCTTTATATTGGGGTGAGGGGGGAGATTCAGACTTTTTTTTCCTTTAACTTGAAAGTGGGGCCTTGGCTGAGAAAGCAGAGTCACTATGGATCACTTACTTTGAGAGCCGGCGTGTGCCTAGATGGATATGTTAAAGAGATCACAGTCTGCCCCGTTTCTGTTCTCTAAATGGTCCCCAGAAACCGCCTTTGACAGTTGACTGATGGGGGACATCGGATTCAATTATTCATGAATGTCTTTGTGGGGGGGGAGAGAAATTGGGGAGAGACCCTTTTAAACCTCTCACTCCTTTTAAAATCGGTTCTCTGTGGATTGGGGTCAGTTGAATCTTGGAACCTGATTGAAATGCATCCTCTTCTTCTTGCTTCCCTCAAAGGGGGAAACTACTATTTAAAAAAAATGTTTTATCCCCGTTTTTTTTTTCTTTTTTAAATGCACCGTTTAATATTTCGTTTGGGGGAAAAGATTAAGGGCGTCGCTGCGACGGCGCGTCGGTCGTTTTGCGCGCGATTTGCTTTTGTTTCGCGGTCCAGCGCCGGAGCAGAATCTCCGTCTCCGGGCGCAACTGCCCCGCATCCATAGCCGGGTTTTGCCGGGCAGCGATTCCACCGTCGCGCCCCTCCGCCTCGCGTCCTCCGTTCTTTCCAGGGGCTTGGGAGCAGCCCTTCCCTGGGGCGCAGAGAGCGCCGCGCCGGCCTTTCCCCGCGAGCGGAGTTCGGAAGCGCAACCGCGGCCGGGAGGGACGGGGAGCGGGGCGGCTCTGCTGCGGGCCCTCCTCGCGAGGAAGCGGCCGCGTTTCTGCCCGAGGAAGGAGGGCCGGGGCGGAGAGGGGGGCTTCCGCGTAAGCTGGAGGGGAACCGAGGCTTCTCGAGGCAGGCTCGCGCGGCGGACTGCCTGCGAGGGACGCCCCGTCCCGGCTCTCCCTTTTAGCGAGCCCGCGTTGGCCCTTCCGACGTCTCAAAATCCCACGGGCGGGCCGGATAGGAAGGACCATTGGAAAGATAACTCCCGACCAGCCCTAATGGCTTTTCCCTCGATTGGCGCGTGGTCGGAGAGCAAGGAGGAGAGTCCCGCGCTACGATCTCTCCGGCCAAACGCGGCGCGCTGGGGAGGCTTCGAGGTCCCGCGTTGGGGAAGAAGCGAGCCCCCCCCCCCCTCCTCCTCCTCGGCCGCGGGGTCTGTCTCCCTCGCCCCCTTCCTTTCCTTCCCCTCCCCGCGCCGCCGCCGCGGTGTTGAACTTCGCGGACAAAGTCTCTCCGGCCCATTGAGAAGCCCTAAATCAGGCCCCGCAAAGGCCGCGGCGTTTTGTTCCTGCAGCGGGGAGGCCGGCCGGGAGGGAGCCGAGCGCGGCGGCGAGGCCGCTCCCCCTTTTAACCTGCCCCTTTGGAAGAAGTGCCGGGACGCGGGCGGGGGCACCTCGCTTCTTCGCATTCAGAAGGCGGCCGGGGGCAAAGTTGGCGCACAAAAGCGGGAGGAAGAATAGGAAGTAAATTATTCCGCGCCCCCCGCCGGGGGAAAGTTTTGTAGTAGGCCCCGCGCCGTCTCTTGGGGGCCGGGAGGGGGACAGCCCTGCGCTTTTCTTCCCGGCTGGGGGCCGCTCGGGATGCCCCGGCAAAGGCGGCTTTGTGCGCAACCCGCGCGGCTCTCGGAGCGCGCCGCTTCTCTCGCGGGCGGGCGGGCGGGCTGGGTCTCGGCCTGGAAGGGGGCTACGCCGCCAAGGGTCCTCCCCGGCCGCCTTTTGTGCAGGGCTTTGGAAAGGATCCGATTCTCCCTGTTCCCCTCACCCGGAGGCTCCGCTTCGGCTCTCCGGCGGCTTCCTTTGTATTAAAGATGGGACGATGACGATGACGATGATGTTACAGTAATACCACCACCCACCTTTTTGGAATATTTTTTGCTCGCTCTCGAGAAAGGGCTGCTTCCAAGCACGCCCGAAGCCGCGTGAAAGAGGCGCTTTTCTCCCCTCCAGCGGGACGTTTCCGAGGGTGGGCAACAAAAAAGGGATACTTCACCCAGGTTTATTAGAAGAACCATGAGGGGGGGGGGGAGCATCCTGAAAGCCCCCTCGGGGGTTTTGAAAAGTGGCCCGCAAGCAAGCTCCGAAGAAGAAATTGCAGAAATTACCGGGAATGCCTTTTGGCCTGGGCTGCCCCCACCCGGTGCACATTTGGGGGTGGGAGGGTGGGCTCAGTCTGCACAGCAAGGGGAGCCTTCTTGGGAGTAAGCCCGCTTTTTCTCCAGTCTCCCCCCTCCAGCTGGGGCTTTTCCAGCCCAAATTTTTGGACTTCCCCGCCTTCAGAACCATCCCCCCCCCCCAGCAGCATCCTTCAGCCTTGAGAGAATCTGGGGGTCGAAAGGGGTCTGCCCGTTTTCAAACTCTTATTTGCAGATTTTATTCCTACTCTCCCCCCCCCTTCCAAATCCCTTCACAGTCCAGAAATCTTCCCAGTCTGAACTGGGCGGTTGGTTGAAAGTTCCTGGTCTCTGTCCATTTCTGGAGCTGTCTTTGGACAACTTAGACGCTCTACTGGGGGCCTGTTTACCCCCAAGAAAAATCTGTGGCCTTAGAGCCTAGTTTGTTTATTTCCCAGATATCAGGGCATGAAAAAACGGGGGGGGGGGGTAGTTAGTTAGACCTGGAAGGCCCTGGAGCTTTGCTCTCATTCCTGGGGAAGACCTTTACCTAGCAAGTGAGAGCAGAGACTGCGTGGAAGAGCCTTCTGTGCATGTTTCCTGAGGCCAGCCAGGGCTTCCTCCCCAGTAAAGCAACGCTGAATTTGCAGAATCAAACTTGCCCCCGCAGGCCCAGCCCTTAGGGCTGCCCAAAACATTTCATCCCGGCTCAGCCCTTTGCCGTGGGAGACCCCTCCCACGTTTCTTTTTGAGAAAGTTTCTTTTTGAGAAAAAAAAAAAACTTTCAAAAAGAAAGTTTCTTTTTGAGAAAGTCACTAGCCGGATTGGGGCTGTAGTGAGAAGCTGCCAGCTGCTAAACTGAAGCGGTGTGTAACAGAAACTTGAAGGTGGTCCCGGAGCTGCTGCTGCTGCTCCAGGCCCCTTGACTCATGGCTGCCTTGGGGTACAATGTCCATCCTCCACATGCTGGGGAAGGTTGGCTTTCGGGTAGAACTGGTTTGGGGTTCCCTGCTCTACATTGACGGAGATGCTGGCCTCCTGTTGTTGTAAGTGCAAAGGGCGAGGGGAGCCTTTGCAAGGCCCCCTTGAGCATATTTGGCCAGGCTGTCTTTTGCTCTAAGTGCGTCTCTTCTTCAGGTGGGGAGGGGGCTGTCAAGAGCCCCCTCCCCACCCAAAGAGCAGCAAACCCGGCCGCCTGGCCTTTAGAGCAGGCGCAGGTCGGATGGTGGAGAAGAAGCAAGCTCTGAGCTGGGTCGGTTCAGGGCAGGAGGGAGAAAGGGAGGGGAGGGCTAGAGATGCGACTGCAATGCCCATTATCCCCAGCTAGGATGGCGCAGAGATTCCAAAACAGCCGGTAGAAGGCGCTGGGTTGGCCGAAACACGGACCAGATTTCCAGGCTTACAGAACGCTGTCAGCCCAGAGTCCCTGTCCGGCTTCCCAGTTGGCCCATGAGCCCTCCTGAACCTGGAAAGGCAGAAAGAAGAGGCAAGGATGCTTTGGGAAGGAATGCAGTTCGTGCAAACCAATCTCTGTGCGTGCGTGCGTGCGTGCATGCATGCGTCGTGCGTGCGTGCGTGTAGATAAGGCTTCTTCATAAATCCACTGTGATGCTGAAGCAGAGAGAAGGTGGCTGGGCAGGAAGGAAAACAAATGCATCTTTTTCTTTTTCCCTGGGGAGCGCAGAGAGAGAGAACTGGTCAATGAAAAACAAGATGGAGAAAATGGGAGGGGGGGGGAACGTGGCTCGTCCCCCCTGCCCAACCTTTTGCATGTGGGAATTGCCAGTGTAGGTTGCCTATCTGCAGGATTGAACCCTCTCCTTTCCCTCTTTGAAAGAACCGGGGAACAATGATACTCACAATGATACTCGGAGTAGTGGAAACTTGGATTAGTAGTGCTGCTCACCTTCCTGTGTTGTCTGGCCTTCCTTCCACACCTCCCTCCCTTTTCCAGCCCTGCAAAGAGGCCTGGAGGCTTCCCTAAAACAGGGAAAGGTGGCTTCCTGCTTGACCCAGGCAGGAAAAATGTTATTTTCCTAGACGTTTGGAGTGAGTTGGAGGTTAGGGCTCTCTCTGGAATAAACGTCTCTCCAAAAACTCTGGAGTTTAACACCCTGGTCCTAAGCAAACTTTTCCAGGGAAATGTTTGTGCCAACACCAGCTGGGGACTGGATGTTGGGGGGGGGGTGTTGTCCTGGTTCCAAACCAAAAGAGTCATTTTGAACACAAAATCTGAGAGCACAAGGGTGCAGATTCCTTTCCTGGGTCTCGGAAAAGCTCAGCCAAGCTGAAATTGTATTCAGATATGGAATTGTGACCTGGAATTAAAAGATTCTCGTGTGGTGCCCCCCCCCCGCCCCCAGTGGGATTGTTTGTGCTTCTGTTAACTAAAACATGCACAAAAAAGGCATTGTTCTTGAACTGTTTTAGAGGGAAACGGAGTCACAGGTTGGCGTAGGGCATTAAGGGAAATAAAAAGGGGGTGAAAGTTGGTTGGTCACGCAGGGGCAAGGGAAGACCCATGTCCAGCGCCTGTTGGCGATTAGACTGATGGGGGTGCCTTTGTTCAGAATCCACTCAGCTCCTCTGCATTTAGCCGGATGGTGCCTTTTTAACAAAGGTCGGCCCAAATTTGCCAGCCGGGCTGAGCCAATTGAACTAATCAACCCCCTGTGGTAATAGAAGGGGCTGGTGCAGAGGTGAAGACTTGGGGTAGAAAATATAAATTTGGTTATAAAAAGTAATGTTTTTCTCCCAAGTTTGGAGGGGGGAAGAGAGGAGCAATTTTATGTCAACAAAAGTATCTAATTAAAAAAAAATTGATGGAAGTGTTTAGGATCCTGGATTATGCCAGATGTTCAACCATTCTTCCCCAGCCTGGTGTTAGATAATACCCATCTTCTTCAGCCAGTGCAGTACCAGCAGGTTGGCCACCTAACACCTGGGAAACGATGGGAGTTGTAGTGCAAAATAATGCAAAATGGGTATTTGAGTAGGTCTCCTCTGCCTTAAATCAACCATTTTTTCCCTCCCCTGTTTTTTCCCTCCCCTGTCATCGCACTGGGTTTTATAGAAGAAAAAGGATGCAGGTGATTTTTTCCTTTTCTTGCAGCGGTGTGGTTAAAGGAATTATATTATTTACCCACTTTTTTTTTTCTCTCTCTCTCTCTCCTTTGCAATTCGCTTGGTTATTTAAAAAAAGAAAGAGAGACGCTGGAAAAGATGAGACAAACACTTCAAACGAATCCATCATGTCTGGAGTTGGCGAAGGAGAGATTTAGAGACTGTATTGGGGAGTGGGGGGGGAGAAGTTATTTAGATATTAAAAACCATATTTTCCTGGAGGCATCAGGCGTTGCCACCATTTTCACTTCCCCCCACCCCCACAGCTATTTGGCTGGGTAAAATACCGGAGACCGAAATGCTGAACAGAGATAAGGGCGCCAAACCTCGTTGTAGACCTATAACTCCATCAGAGCATTAAACTCGGATTAACCTCCCTTCCTCTCCCCCTCCCTCCCCTCTTCCTCCAGCTCCCTTTCCCTCTCCCCATGAGCTTTTCCAAAAAAAAAAAAAATTCCAGTGGAATTTACATGGGAGGATTTTAATGCCTATCCCATTCTTAGCCTGTGAGCTGAAAGAGACTTACTTGAGTGTTAGGGTAAAACTGGGGAAGAGAAGATGATGGGGAGAAAAGCCCAAAATCAGGGAAGGACAGACTGGCATTGCTATGCTGGTCTTGGACCATAATAAAGATTTGATTTGATTGGAGGCTGGCATTGCTATCCGCATCTTGATGAGATTCATAATCCAAACAGTTGTATTCCAACTCTTCTCAATCAAACGCTTTCTTTGAAAAAACACGCTTTGTCTATCGAGCTGAAATCTTGGTGATAGATTCCTTTTCAGTCTTCCTTGAAACATTCCTATAAGGTAGGCTCACATTTTGGGTTTCATACAGTGTCAGGAAATCTCAGATGGCAATGATTTCCTCCCCATTCTTCCTGAATTCCCCCGTGGGTGGAATTGGAGTGGGTGATTCCTAAGCCACTTTTTAAAAATTTCCTTAGCAATCCACATCCTCCGTATCTTTAATAAAGCACCATTTATACAGTATGCATAGTCCCCTCCTCAGCCTGCAAGTCCTTAACATCTAAAATTTTGTCTATAACAGTAGGCATAATTGTGTTAGGTATTGACACATGACCTTTGCTGCAGGGGAGAGAATTAGCCAGAGATTTTGAAGGAATGTCTGTGCGAATGTGGACAAAATGCTGTGATTACTCTATTTCGCTGGTGATTGGATCCTGTTCCCTCTGTTTCATTTCAAGGAACATCAGAATTTGTTGCGCATTTTGAATGGGATGGAACTAAACCAAGCTCCTTGGCTAGATTTCTCATCTTTTTCAGCCTTCTTTTTTTTTTTTGGTCTGCTGCTGCTGCTGCTGCAAAAAATGCAGTGGAGTAGCTGGCATCATGCTCCTCAAAGCATTTGAATGCCACTTTATTTTACAATTCCAAGCTACCACATCCATTTCTTTCGGGTCAATGGCTGCAGGAACTGCAGATCCCAGTTCGATATTGGTTTACTTGCTGACTGCTGCCATGTATCACCCAAGGAGGGAGTGAGGAAGGCCTAGGATTTAAAAATCAGCTTTGCATCTGCACTCCAGTGCAGGGAGAGAGGACAACAGGCGATTTTCTGGCAGAGGGCAGGTGGCACAGAGGTGGATCTGCAAAAAACAAAATTGTAGAACTCCTTAGCAAGGCTCAGAAAGGCTGCAGCGCCGTGCACATTTCCTTGCTTTTCCTGCCAAATCCAGGTCTGGTGTCTCCAGCGAAGGCTGGATGGAAGATGGTCAGCCTCAACCAGGCTGGGATGAGTAGACCAAACATTTGACATCAGCGGAGGGTTAAAGGAGAGCCACAAGTTTTGAGCAGGAGAAAGTAAACTATTTTCAGATGTAGCGTCCGTCTTTAAGTTTGCAATGCTCTTTGCCTTAGGCAGGGTATCTTTTAAGTAGAGGGGGCCTTTTTCAATTCTCCACCCTAGGATCTCCCTTTGCCCCCTCCCGTTTCTAAAATTGGAACGAAGCACTCGGCTTGACCCTTCAAATAGAGGATACAGAGCAATGGACTCCTTTTTTTAGCGCGGCTCGGCTTTGTCTGAAGGCCCTAAAGTTCACAGATCAAAGTGACCTTTGGTGACCTCTTCCTTTAGAACAAGGAGGCCGTCATGGAGATGTCTTGCGGTCCAACTTACAACGCTCTTGGATGCTGAAGGGCCTGGTTCTCTCCTGTGTCCTTTCAAAGGTTATTCCATCCAGGATATTTTACTTGGTTTGATTTCTTTCTTCTCCAGGTTGGAGAATCTGGTGGAGTAAGTTGGGTGATGTGACAGAACGTCATCCTAGGGATAAGAAGGGGGGTTGTGTTAAAGTGTGTTTTGGAGAAAGTTTTCTCTCTTGTTTTAACAACTGGGTTATCGATTCCTTAATGGGAGGAAAGGAGAAGATGGGATGCATGCGTATCCGAGAGCTTTGCTCTCCAGCTAACCCCTATGGGGAGCTTCTCTGAACTTGGGGCATAAAAGCAGCCGCTATAATTTAAATAGAAATGCAGGAGCTTTTTCATTGTTGTGAGGAAACCATGCAATCTCCTTGATTTGATAAATTAAAGCATTATATTCATATGCAAGGGAATTAAAAAAAATCAGTCTACAGATGTAATAATATACCTGCCCCCTCCCACCGTTTTTGTAATTCTGCATTAGAAAAAAACAGACTGCCAGTTGAACTTCTGCCTGACGGTTAAGGCCCAGGAGGCCCTGTTTTTCTTCCATACCAATCCATGCAAAACCCTTTCAAGGCAGATATTGGAAGGGTCAAAAAATGCCTATCAACCGAGGGAGATCCAAATGCATTCTAGAATAAATTGTTTAAAAAGCAAGTAATATAAGTTCAGCTTTACCCCTCTAAGGTCGTCTAACCTGATTTCTGTCAACTTAGGATGGAAGTCCAACTTCTGTTTAGAGAACCTGGACAATATACATTGTTCTTCCCAATTTTTTTATTCTGAAAACGAAGCCCCTCTTGTTACTGAATCCTGCTGTTATAGCCGCTGTGGCAATCATTTTATTCATACACACACTTTGCCTTTGCATGGAAAAATGTGGTCTTGGGGCTGTTTGCTGGACACGAAGCAAATGTTTGTGTGATTAAAATGTGACCAGCCCATAAATAAATATCAGCGGGGACAGTGCATCAGATAAAACGTGAGCCAAATTTAGAAGCGGAGCATCTGGGCAGCCTAATCTGCCTTTAATTTTGCAAAACGAGGTTATGAAAGATGGTTCGACAAAACTTTTTGTTGCACCCCTTGATCGAGTAGGCGGGACTCAGAGATGTCACTCAAGGAAGGGCCTGCTGATTTAGCTCAAGTTTGGACGATGGTGGGGTCAGGTAAGCCAAAGCCTGGGACCCCGTTTGTAGAGACATCTAATCAAGCCATGCCTTGGCTACTTCTCCTTCAAGGGTCTCTCCCTGGGCTGTGTTTAGAAACGGTTTGGGCACTTCCATCAGCCCAGGACTTTGTAGACTTTATAGGGAGCAAGCGACTCCCTTCTTCAGCAAATTCCACTGGAGACTGGTTTATTCTCTGGCCAGAAACCATGGAAGGAACCTGAAGGGTCATCTAGAGCAGCTCTGACCAGTGGCTATCCAGCTTCTGTTTGTAGACCTCACCACTTCATGTGGCAGTCTGTTCCGCTGGCTGACAGTCCTAACAGTCAGGAACTTTCTCCTGATGTTTACTCTGAACTTTCTTCCTTGTGGTTTGCCCCCTGGGAAAATAGAAAATAAGTCCAGTCCTCCTTCCATGTGACAGCTCTTTAGATATTTGAACACTGCTACCATATCTCTCCTCATTTTTCCCTTCTGTAGGCTGATGTACCCAGATCCTTTAAGTGTTCTTCATAGGGTTTCCTAGAAAGGTATACGCAGAGCCGAAGATCTTAAGGACCAGAAATGTAAGACCTTCGGGAGAGGTGCCACCCTTGGAGAAACCTTGTCTGTTGGAAGACGAGAGCCTCCTTAGTGATTGCCCATTGACCACCATCTCTTTGGCAACCTTCTCCACCCCTTTGTGACTGACGGCTTTTCAAAAGCAATTTTGACTTACATTTATTGCAAATATAACTCGTTTTCTTCCTGCATTCTTAGGAACTGCCGTAGGAGCTACAGTATGTGGGGTGGGGAAGCGGGTATCCGTGTAAGAAATAACAATTTTATTCTCATCCTAAGGATAAATGAGGGATTGAAAACACGAATCATTTTCAGCAACCATTGCTACAGCTTCTCTCGGGTCGGTCGTAGCTCCTGTTTGAGAATTTTTTAAAAAAAACCAAACCTTTTCGGCAAACAAGTCGTCCCAATGGGCTTTCTCAGGATCTCAGCCACTGACACCTGGAAAGCCTTCAGGTGGAAACACTCGCCAAAGCCCTTTATTTATTTATTTTCTATCCCACCTTTATTATTTTTATAAATAACTCAAGGCGGCGAACATACCTAATATTCCTTCCTCCTCCTATTTTCCCCACAACAACAACCCTGTGAGGTGAGTTTTGCTGAGAGAGAGTGACGGCCCAAGGTCACCCAGCCGGCTTTCGTGCCTGAGGCGGGACTAGAACTCTCAGTCTCCTGGTTTGTAGCCCAGCACCTTAGCCACTAGACCAAATGCTCAAAGCATTTAAAATATCTATCTGAATTAAATTGTATACATTTTCCATCACCAAACACTTCCACCTTTTGAGCTGAACAGTGTAAATCCATACCTGCTTACTCAGAAGTAAGTCTCCTTGAAGGTTTATCATCCTGGTCTAATAACACTCAGTGAATTTATTTCTGAACAAAACATTAAAGCTCTTGCAAAACCGAGAAATCTATCTGGATCTTTAGCTTCCTCTTGTAAGGCCGTAGAAAGCAAAGAAAAAGGCTTAATGTTGAAGAATAAAAAAAGTTGGCCTGTTCTTTCCCTTGCAAAGATGCTTTTCTTCATTCTTCATTCATTCCTACAATGTTTTGGCCACCTAAAATCTTTGCCACGTTTTTTAGTGTGTATTTTACAATCCCTCTCTTCCCTGAATTCCCTGGTTTTTCTTGTTTTTTCCCCTTTCCTTTCCTCTTTCTTCTTTGGCCCTGCAATCATTTCGCCTGCTCTGGCTGCTACATTCCGCTTTAGAAAGACAAACAACTTTTAAAACTCAAGGAACCGCGGCCGAGTGGGACTTTCAATGAGAAAAATAGTTGTCCAATTTTGCCATAGTTTGCTCAGCCACCGTTGCCTAATCTACCTTTCATTTTGACCGACAAATGTCGAGAATCTGTATCTGTCTCCAACCCCTCGGGAGACCTGATTAATCAACAAAAGGGCACCATTATCCAAAGAAGAGAACAGGGAGGGAGTGAGAAAAAAACTGTGATTTGCAGAGTGAGGGCGTCTTTAAACGATTGACTTAGTGGATGAAGTCAAAAGCAAACACGCTGGGATCTTTAAAAAAAAAAAGTGGGGGAGGCATGTGGGGGGGTTGAAAGGAAGAAATTGGGGGCAACGAAGCCAGAAAACGCAGGGAAAATTCATCCTGGACAAGCAGCTCTCTTCCCTTCTCTTCTACTTTGTTGTCCTTCTTCTCCAAAGAACTCAGATGTAATAATGCAGTGGTGTCCACATTTCTCTCTTTTCAGTCTAATTCTCCAGGGGAAAAATTTGCATTTTAATGGGAATAGTAAATGTTAATAATAGTAAATGTTAATAAGCATTTAAGTTAACTTGCTGATTGCATTAACTCGTTTGCTGGGTTTACACAATTGACTAACCCTAATGAGATGGATTCACCCAAGATGTTGGGCCACCCCCAAAAAAGTCCTAACCAAGGTTGATAACTTCTAAGACTTGGTCAGCCGTTCGGAGTAGACCAGCTCAAGAAATGAACAGCACATTAATTACTTGAGTTCCACTTTATTGTTGTAGGGTATAACAACAGAATTTTGAAAGCCTGACAAGAGATTTTCTCCTGTTTATACTAAAGGGAATCAAAGGGGGGCAGTCTTGAGTTTCTACCTCACCCCCTCCTGTCTGTCCAGGCTAAGTTAGTGTTTACACAATGGTAGTTGAATTCTTTCTTCGCCTGCACACCAGCTGGTGGGTTTTTCGTTCAGGTTAAGTGTGTTGTACAAACTCAATTCTGCAAAGAAAGAAGGAGATAAGAAAGAAGAGAGAGATAAGAGAGGACAAGCAAGGTGGGGAAGAAAAGATGTGGTTTAAGGGCCTTGTGGGAATGCAACCACTGGACGATCAGGGCTAGAGAGACTAGCAATGGCCGCAGGGAGGATTCATTGATGTTGGGAAGGAAGCTGGAGAGGAAAGAGAAGTGAGGCATCTGAGAAGATGAATGCCAGGCTCCTCTTCCAGAGACCCTTTTAAGGCCATGGAAATATTTCCAGCCCTCCCCGCAAATTGGGTGCTACCGTAGCCTTCACCAGTCGGATGCTCTGCAGGCATCTCCCATCCAAGCTAGGCATGGTAGTCCCAGTTTCATTGGGATGATCTAGGAGGAAGACCACAGGGGTCTCCTTCTGCAAATCTCCATGCCTCTCTTACTAAAAACTGCTTGTGGGTCAAATTCTTTGCGTTAGGAAAGGTTTGTCCCAAGCCGCTGAGCTTAGGATTCAGGCTGGGCAACTCTCTTTTTTGACCCATATGTTTCATCCTGAAAGATTGAGGCCAAAGCCTCATAATAAACTCTAATAGGAGTCTGGATCTGCAGGTTTTTTTTACTCAGTAAGAAATGGATTTAGGCTCCTCTTGGGTACAAATAAAGTCCTACTGAACTCCATGGGGTTGTCACGGGGGATGCATCCATAGGATTACAGGGCATCTAGCCAACCATTGGCTGTAGAGGTACTACAACTTCCAGGATTCCCAGCTAGCACGCTGACTCGGTATTCTGGGCATTGCAGTCCAATGCATCTGGCAGGGACCGAGATTAGAAAGCTGGCGCTGAATCGGTCCTCAGTATTTTTGGACATCCCTGAACCCTAGGTCTGTACGTTCTCCAACCAGTTGGCTTGGGCGAAAGGCTACCCAATTCTTTTCCAGCAATATCTGGGAAGGGATTATATTCTCTTACCCCTGTGTTACTACCTGTGTCCTGAAAGCTTGAAAGTGGGGAGGAAGAAGCCAGCGGGGAGGGGGGAAGTGGGGTTTTCGGCAGGAGCCATAATTAGATGTAAACAAGAGGCGGGAGGGGGCACCTCGGCCCAGGCACTCAATTGTGAAGGGATTAACTCCTAAATAAACTAATAAAAGGGACCAGAGATTGCAGAGCAGATACAAAGCCAGCGAGAATATCAAAGGCTGCCGAGGCCCGAATTTTCTGACAATGCCATTCAGAGGTTCAGGCAACAGAAAGGTGGAGGAATTCACCCGGCGTGCCTTTGCTGGCATCTTTTCAAGCGAGCCTCGTAAGAACCCCTTTTCCCTTCCTGCGTCTGGAAAAAGGCCGGGCGGAGAGGCAAGATGTGGCCTTCCTGCGGGAGAAGATGGTGCGCCGGCGTCCCCTCCCTTTCCCAGCACCCTCAGCCTGCAAACATGTTTCTTCTCCCCAAGAATCCAGCTGTTGCTCCTCAGGGTTCTGAAACAGCAGCACATGTCCATTGCGTTTTCGAGGCGGAGGGTTGCTCCGTGAGTTGGGAGGCCAGGCCCAATGTGAATCTTCTGCCCAAGAGGGCCCTTTTCTTGAGACACAGAAAGTTGGGTGGGATCAGGAGGTCCACCTGTCTCCATAATTGGCACTCTCAAGGTCTTAGGTTCGAGCTTTGGTCTCCTCTCTAGATAGGACCAAGTAGCTAAGATGAGCCTTGTTGAATCCGATCAAAGCCCCTGTTGAATTTCCGTGAGTAATTCGCTAACTTGTCTCTTCCAATGACCCTTCCTTCTCTCCCAAACGCAGGGGGCACTGTAAAGCACCCCAAAACCACCCCTTTCCCCTGCGCCGCCTCTTCCCCGCTCCCCTCTTTTTAAATGTCTTCTGGTTTTCAGGTATTTAATTCCTGTTTTCACACGGTTCAGTGTCTCTCTTAATTCCCTGCCATTCCATTCTTCATTTTTGGCCTTAATCCCAAGAGATCAGAGAGTTTAACCTTTTCTGGGGTCCACATAAGAAGCGGGGGGGGGGGGAATACCTGGAATTTTGATTTGCAGTGGGGTCCCCCCCCTCCAGCATGAGGCTTCGGGGCGCTGAATTTGTGGGGAGGGTGATCTTGCCTTCTTCCTTTGCTGGCCGCCCATGTTCTTTCTTGATTACAGCATACCTACGGTGTCATTTCGCTCAGTCTTCCGGATTGCCAAAAGCTGAAAGATTACCCCCGCTAGCAGCTGTTTTGTAGCTGGAACAATGGAGAGGCCGTAGGAAGTGGAACAAGATTGGAAAAAGGAGGAAAACACACACACACACACACACACACACACACACACACACACGCACACACACCCCTCCTAATCGGCACGGCTCAATGTTCATAAAGTCAGTCTGCGGGACTTAAAACCAACTTGATGTTATTTCCATCAGTTGGTTGAAATAGGGCACGTGTGTGTGTGTGTGTGTGTGTGTGCGCGCGCACGTGTGCGTGTTCTTGGGCAAAACTGCCCCCCCATCCCATTAATGAAATTCCCCCTCTTCAGTGTAAAAGGGCAGATGTCTCCACGGGGTGAGCTTGCAAAATGCTCGAAGGCCACTAAGAAAGAAAACTCCGACAAACTCCGATTATGTGAATGTTGGTTAAGACAGATTTAGCTTCTGTCCAAATCATTTAGCATCCTTCCTATTTAAGGGGCTTGGATGACAGATGCTTCTCAGTAAAAAGCGTTTGCCCCCATCGTTTACTTCCAGTTTTTCTTAAAATAAAATGTTTATTTGCTCCCTGCTGGAAAGGTGGGGAATCAATCCTGTAACTTTCTGCACGCAAATATTATGAATGAATGAGTAGAAAAGATATCTGGTTCATTTCTGATCTGGCTAATGTTGCCAGAAGAGTCAGGCCCTGGATGGGAGACCACCACGAAACTCCAGAGATGGAGAAGTTGAAAAAACATCCTAGGAGGCCATAGCAAGCCGCTTCTGTATTATAAAACTGAGTTTATAAAGTTTCCAAGAACTGAGCTAGACTGGAAAGAGACTTTACATTTTTTACTTCTAGCTGCTCAAGACACAAAGTATACCCTTCTCTTCTGTTTAGATCAAACTGGAAAACCACACCTGGCCAAATGCCCCCCCCCCCCCCCAGCTTCCAGGCCTGAAGTTAGAAACTTGTTCTCTAACCATTAAGCCCCCTTGCCCCTGCTGAACACTGGCATGGTCACCCTTCAGATTTTTGCAGCTGAAAAACAAAGCTGCAGGGTTTTATGGAAAAGGGCCCCCCCCCAAAGTGTGCAGAAATGGAAAGATCCTCTCCCCCAAAGTGTACTTTAGGAGAAGCACTAAACAGAGAGGCCAAACGGAACTGAGAGTTAGCAAAATGAGAATTGTACATCAACATGGAAGGAGGGGGTTCGACCAGTCTTACTCTCCTGGGCTTTAGCACTTGTGGGCACGAAACAGTTAGTAGATGCCAATCAGAAGGGTGGGGGTCTTCCTCCCATCTCTGCTGCCCTGCCCCCCGAAGAGCTAAACTGGGGACACCAACCTGACGTCCAGCAGTTTGATGCATCTCTTGTTTAAAAATCACATCTATAAAGAAATACCCCAAGGGGTATAAAAACGAAGGTTTTACTTTGCAGGGTAACTCATAATTGCTGTGTGCAAAACGTGGTGGTGATCTCCTGTGCAATTCCCGGGTGTCTGCTTAGCTAGGCTTCCTGGTGTCCAGAAAAATAAATCCTGAATGTTTAACATCCCTTTATCTTAATTGCTCCATCAAGATAATGCCAGCTCTGGTGTGGTTCAGTAAGAGTTTTCATTGCTTCCTGTTCTTTTGCTGTCCTCCTTTGAACTCACTCATTTACGGGGTCTTCTGACAGTCAATCCCACTCTAGGTTTCTGGCTAAAGTAACAGTGGCTGGTAAAGTCGTACCCCAGGGGCTTTCTCTGTCTTATAGAAGAATAAACACAGATATGTGTGTGCATTTATATACGAATACACGCACGCTCCTCCGCTCTTGGGCCGTTATCTTTCCAAAAGGGTTCAGATGGTCAAAATATGGGTCCTCGTCCTGCCTCCATCTCGGCTTCTGTCTGGAAGTGGGGCCACGTCTGGGCCGTGAATGCTCAATTAAGCTTGCATTTGGCTGTCAGTGTATTTTGGAATGAGGCGCCCTAATGGACTTGACTCGGAAATCTTGACCTGCTCCGTTTTTTCCTCTGTTAAAACAAACTCATTAAACTTGTCAACACTCATTAAGGGCTTTAAGCGATGAACTGGAGTCACTGGCTGGGGGGTGCTGGGGAAGGGAGGGAGGATTCACAGGATTCACGTGGGGCAGTGAATAAAAAGGGGACATGCTTAGAAAAAAACGCTGGCAGATACCAGAAAGACGAGAGCGAAGCAGCTCTCCAAAATCTAGACGCCCACCGCCATGAACCTTTCCAAATGTAAAGAAACCAATTCCAAATACTGTTGCGTCTTCTTTGTCTCTTAATATTCAGAATGCAAACCAGGCAGAGCCTTTTGCTGTGGCTGGATTGCTCGGCGTTCACACAGGAATGTCGTGTGGCTCGGGAGAAAAAATTGTGCGCCAAACACGAGGAAGTGGGCAGTGGATGGGTTTGTACAGCAATTGTTCAAACATTGTTTTTACGTTACCTGCATCTGCAGTGGTTTTTAATAGTCATCCTCTTCTTGGGGGGCGCGGTGGCTCAGCGGGTAAGACGCCAGGCTTGTCGATTGCAAGTTCGGAGGTTCGAATCCCTAGCCCTGCGTGCAGAGTGAGCTCCCGCACTAGCTCCAGCTCTTGCCAGCCTAGCAATTCGAAAGCATGCAAATGCAAGTAGATGAATAGGTACCACTTCGGTGGGTAGGTAACAGCGTTCCACGTGCGTCATGCCGGCCACATGACCGCGGAAGCGTCTTCGGACAACGCTGGCTCTTCGGCTAACAAACGGAGATGAGCACCGGCCCCTAGAGTCGGACACGACTGCACAAATGTGCGGGGGGAACCTTTACCTTTACCTCTTCTTGTAAGAACAGACGTTTTTACAACGCAAGCAACAACGGGTTTTAAAAAAAATCAGTGCTGGTGGGTTTTCCACTTGAACCGTTAGATAATTGGAAGGGAAAGATAAAGGAAGGCGTGAGCAGACATTCACCCCTGGCTAAATGCATGTGTGCATCTGGTTTTGGATGTTTCCTAAATGTCTGGTAACCATTCCAAGACCGTTGGGAGAAGAAATTGGAATATATCTATGCTTGGTTCAAATGTACGTTTGGTGTTTCACATTTGCACATGCTTTGTTGGAGAGACATTGTTTGGGGCTGTTGCGAGTGGAGAAAAAATTTTTTGGGAAACATAACTCAAAGAAATACTGAGAAGAAATACATCATAAACGTGGTTTTGCATTGTGAGCTGAATTTGGAATATCCCAGACTGCCGAGTTTCCTATTAGGAACTTCATTTATGACCAGCGTATTTAGTTTTTTAATGTAGTTCTTGCTAAAACTGATTTTAAAAAAAGATTACTATGGGTTATGATCAGGATGTCATTCATATTCAGGAAGCTGGACTTTCCTGAAATCTGTAGGGTCATTATTTCAAATGTGTAGGAGCCAAATAGGGATTTGCCACTTGCGGGGTGATACCACTGTGCAAACCATTTTTTTTTGTTTGTAAATAAAATTGCAGCTGCGGAAAATACCTGAAAAGAATGAAGCTTCCATTATTCAAACAATCCTAGAATTGACAATAGACAAAAATTTATAGTGATAAAACTCAGATGGGCTCTTAATGGAACAGTAAACTTAATTTTTATTTTTCCCTCAATACGTTGAAGAAAAATTAAAGGAGGATGGCCAAAAGAAAATTTAAAAAAAGATCAGAGGGAAGACTGCCCCTTGAAATATTTCTGTTTCCCTTAGAAGTGTTTTCCCAAATCCCCTGTTTTCGAATAAAAAAGATAACCAGGGAGCTGTGTCTTCCCACTCAACACATCTAAATAGTTTTTTGCTTCAGTTTGTGCAGGGGGGGGGGAAACGATTGTAGTTCTATTACTGGTTCTATCTCAACAGTCTCTCTGCAGAAGAGTTCTTGTTGAAGGCAAACATGGATCTTTGTTATTTAAAAAAAAAGTGTGCTGGGGGTTTCTGAAGCTTTTCAAGACTCCCCCCCCCTTTTTTTTAATACAGAAATTTCTTCCCCCCTTTCCTCCTCCTCCTCCTCCTCTGTTTTGTATATATATAAAAACCAGACCTTCTGTTAGTCCTTTGACAATGAGAGCATCAACTATTCAACTGGATTGATTAACTCTCGGAAAAAGTTTATTAAGAGAGCTGAAAACAAAGACAGTAAGGTTTGGAACAGGCCTGTCGGTTTTATAGACTAGGACCCATTGTCTCGTTTAAAGAGCAATGCCTGACTAGTTTTCAATGACGGCGTTTCTTTCGAGTGACAACGGCCTGTTCAAGGCGAGAACTATTGCTTTTCCTTTATCTGTTTTTCTCCCGCCCCTTCCCTGGCTCAGAGCTGGCGGCTCCTGCATTAATGTACATCTGCAGTTTGAGAAAAGGGGAAAAAAATATATCTCCCTTCTCCGGACTCCTCCTTCATCTCCACCCTCTCCAATCCCACCCCAAGGCCAAAAGATTTCCTCCGCCATATGTTCCCCATCAGGCCCCCAAATTTCTACCACGTTGGGAGGGAACCGAATACATCCCGCCATTTCCCAGGCAGGAAAGTGCACCCGCTTATGCACGGGGGTCCCTCTTTCAAAAATCGAGAATGGGGTGGGAGGAAGCTGGTGACTTCTTTGTAGTTTCTTAGCAGATATTTTGACTCTCAAGGCATTTTTTTCTTCCCTTTCTTTCTCCCACCCACCCTTGGCATGTTATGCCCATAGATTCAGAAGAAAATTTATTTGGCTTTTAGCTGGACTAACTTTCATCAAGGTTGGAGCCTGTTTCTGCTTGCTATCTAGCTACCTATCTACCTATCTACCTATCTACCTATCTACCTATCTATCTATCTATCTATCTATCTATCTATCTATCTATCTATCTATTTATCACATTTCTTCACCACCCATCTCGACAAAGGACTCTATTTCACCATTAACATAAGGTATCAAGAGAAAATTGCCATTTTGCATCCAATGCATTGCAAGGTCTCTGTTCAAGAGGATGGTTAAAAATTTCCTAGAGAACCTAAGGAAATTGTGGTGGATCTATCTTAGAAAGCCCACCAGGACCACCCTTCTCACAACTCCTTGCTGTTGGCCAAGGATGAGACAAATCCAACACTGCTGGAGAATAAGAGATTGGGAGAAGTTGCTTTTTAGTAGTTTGGGAACTGGAATCCTTGACAAGGTTGGTGGGCCCAGCAACCAGGTGGAACATCTACCGTTGAACTTTCTGTGGAGCCACGTCTGGTTTTCTTTTTCTACATGGCCAACTTTTCACTTCTTCCAGCAGAATGCAACCAACCCTCCAGCTGTTCAGCCGTGCCTCCCCTTGGGTCTTGGTGGGGCGTGATGGGAATTGCTGCCCGACATCTGTTTTTAATAACAAGTTGCCTGCCCATTTTATCTTGCGTTTGTTTTTAAGATGTTTACTTTGGGAGCTGCTTTGGATGGGGGAAAAGTGAGGTATAAGCATTATAAAAAAGTAAATAATTAGGAGATAGTATCTCAGCCTCTGCAAGACGGTAAGAGTACAGAACGTCATGTGGAAATCTGTTGATGCTTTCATATTTTAGAGCAAACGTTCAGAAGATAGAGGATGAAGGGTTATATTACATACTTACTCCTTCTGGCATTCAGGATGAAATAGCTATGTAAGTAGAGAGGACCTTCATCTATTTTTCTGTTCTCCAAAACCTTTCTCCAAAGACGATGTTTGAGCCAGGCAATCTAAGATTGGATGGATGTATTCAATTCTTTTAAAAATTGTTTGCATTCCTTCCAGGATGGTGCTTTTTCCTCCTTCCTGAATTAATCCCAGCAAAGACCTTAACTAAAGAAGGATCCCTTGAGGACAATTGCATTAATAATTTGGTAGATTTTGCAACACACTCCCATAAAAGCTGCCAAAAGGAGTTGAAGGGATTCTTGATTTCGCTTGAAATGGTAGGCTCAGTGACTGCATTCGCCTAATATGTTTACTCTGGTTATTAAATTAACTCATTTTTTGAGATTGTATACCATAGGAATCTAGATACTAGCTCAGGGTGGTTTCTTACAACAGACTGCCACACAAACACACCCACTCAAAACCCACACCAACCAAGGTTAATGCTGACCCAGCTAAATATACTGTGTGAGTCTATCTCCTTGGGAAGACGTAGCATGGATAAAGACCAGGTGTGTGGCAGGTCCCTTCTTCATCTGAAAACATTTAAGTCCTAAACAGAAGGAGAGAGAATCAAACCGAGAAGCTATACCTCAAATAAGCTGCTGGTTTTGGAAGTTCTCAGCAGAATTGGGAGTCTGGTTTTGCAGAATTCTGGGCCATCTTTACAAAAGAACCAAGGCTTCCCACTGAAGAGTGACCAAGGAAATGACAGAGTTCAAATGTGAAGCTTTAAAATGGTTAGAGGAAACTTTGGGGCCAGACTTGGTTCTGGAGCAGAGGGGACAAGGTGGTTGGCCTCGACTAAGTCATGGAGTTCATGGCTTAACCTGCCTTGGATGACAACGTGGGCAGCCTTCCTCCTCCCAACTGGAGAAGCAGAGTCACGTCAACAATCACATCAGGAGGACGGAAAATTTAAGATTTTTAAAAGTGAAGAGTCGGTCTTTCCAGGATGAATAGTTTGCTTCTGCTAAAGATAAGGCCGTGTGTCTTCAAGGGGATAAAACCAGCTCAGCCTAAGAGGGGGCTTTTCCCAACAGCTAGATTGGAAAGCCCCCAGTGCTTACAAAAATGGAGGGGTGGAGATGGGAGGAGGAAGGCGCATCTTTTCTTCGTCATCCTCCTCCTCCTCCTCCTCCTCATGCATAGAACAGTAGCTGTTTCATGGCTGGCTGAAGCCAAACGTTCCCCAAGGGAGATTTTTGACATCTGACCCTGTAACCTGTGTTTAGCACTTTTAAAAGGGACAAGCCCCCCGCTTCCCCTGGAGAGATGACCTTAGCAAGGTCTCAATTGCCAGGGCAAAGGGAGGCTATATATATATATTTAAAAACGGTGTTGGGGAGGGTTGGAAACAGGGCAAGGGGCGAGGAGGAAGGGGGTTGAATGTAAAACCAGAAGTGTTCTCAGCTAGGGGCGCCCGGGCTCAAATTAACTCGCCCAGTGGTATCCAGAGCAACATTTATCACGCTTCCCGAATGCCTCGGAAAGGGTCAAAGGGAGCACGGGCTTACACTGGCGCCAAAGGGCCTGGTGCAACTGCAGACGTTGCAGGTGGGGGGCACCGAACCTGGGGGGGGGCAGGTTCTTGCTGCCCTTGCTTAAAGGCTTCCAGCTCTGCCTGAGACCTTCGAAGCAGCTTTTGAGGATGTCCCGCCGTGCACAAAGATCGACCCCAGCACGCAGGATGACACCTGCAGAAGGATGGAAAGATTTGGGTTGTGGCTCAGGGAGTCAACAGATGACTCCATCGCTTGGGCTGATGCCAGAAGAACTGATGATGGGGACGAGGGAAGGGTTGGGCTTGCGTGCGCCCTGTAAGATGGAGCACGATAGCTTTGCAAACGGGGTGCCAGAGGGATGCGGCACCCCTGGTGGCAAAGGGTGGCCCTCGTTTCCCTGAACTGCCGAAATGGGCGTCTCCAGAACATGCTGAGAGGAGGGCCCCCAATGCTTAACCTTCGGTATCTCGTCTCTTCTGTAATTTATTTGCAACACACACCATTTTTTGCAGCTTCCCCAATGTCGTGCCTTCCAGATGGGTTAGATAGGACTACAATGCCCATTATGCTAACTGGGGCATAATGGGAGCTGTGGTCTTCAGAGGTCAAGGTTAGTACCAACGGCCAAACGGGGGCTGTGGTCTTCAGAGGTCAGGTTGGTGCCAGCGGCTTTTATACACCTTTCAAAGTTGTGTCAACCCAAAAGAGTCCCCCCCCCCACTGGGCCCGTAACTTCCTGGAGATGTGCAATCTCACATCCCTCTATTTTTTAACTCCAAAGAGAAAAGTTTTGGAGGCTTCATCTCTATTTCCAAGGGTGGGAGAGGTTGTACCACAGGGAGGAAGTAGAAGATCTGAGGGAAAAAGTAAAATGGGATTTATCTATGTGTTTTCTGAGGCTAGTCATATCTTAAGGTCTTGTTCTCTTTTATTAACTAGCATCGTTCAAACCCAGTTGGGGTGCTACAAGGGAGGGGGTTTGCATTTACTGATAAAATCAAAGCAAATTCTCCACTTAAGATGCATGGTGGAGGCAGAGTATGCTTTGTCGCTTTTTCCCCCCCTTTGGGCATTTTTTTTCCTGTCGTTTTGGGGAAGAAATTTTCGGCTTCAGTATCACCAGTCTTGTCTTTGATGGGTGTATTGTTTTAAGGAAAAGCTGCAGGCAAAGTCGAAATAAAATCAACGTTTTGGAGAATTTAAGGGAGCAAATTTGTTCATCTATTCAGCTGAAGTAAGACCTAGACTCCCCCCCCCCTTCTTTCCATTTCCCCACAGAACTGTATAAAAAGGGACTGACCTCCCACCCCCTTAAAAATAATTGTGCATGTAGTCAATTTAGTCTGTTCTTTTCCAGTGCAACTTCCCATTCCCATCCCATGTGAATTTCTACTTTACTCAGTTATATGGTTGCAGTTTTCAGACATTTCTCATGAATTTGTTTGGTTGAAGGTTTACAGATTTGCAAGATGTTCTTAAGTGTCAGCTTAAGTGGTTAAGGCAATGGGCTAGAAACCAGGAGACTGAGAGTTCTAGTCCCGCCTTAGGCATGAAAGCCAGCTGGGTGACCTTGGGCCAGTCACTCTCTCTCAGCCTAACCCACCTCACAGGGTGGTTGTTGTGGGGAAAATAGGAAGAGGAAGGAGTATTTGGTATGTTCGCCGCCTTGAGTTATTTATAAAAATAATAAAGACGGGATAAAAATTAAATAAATAAACTCCAGAGAGACCAACTTTATAGATATATAGGCCACTCTATTAAACTGCCTGTTAATATAATTCATGCACTAAAAGTCAGCCATGATTGAAATGTCAGGAGAGAGAATATCTTTTGTCCATATTCTAGATTCACAAACTATGCTCTGTTTTGAACCTAGAAGTTAGTTTACTCATGATGGACTTGTTACAAGATTAGACCAGGGCCTGAGTCCAACATTTTATTTCTCACTGCAACTGACCTGGAGGGCTTGCAAGTTGGAGATAGTCATCTCTTCCTCCTGTTGTCCCCTTGCAGCTGATCCTTGGAGATAGGCTGTCCCCAATCTGGTGGAAATAGGTCTTCAAGTCCAACAGCCCTTGGTAGACCAGGACAAGAGCCAAATGGAGGAAGCTTTACAGATCCAAACTTGAAATGAGGAGGAATTTCCTGTGAGAGCCATTAAGCAAAGGAACAGTTGCCTCCTAGAGTCATAGGTGCTCCATCTCTGGAGTTTTTCAAGCAAAGATAGGAAGACATTTATTTGGGATGGGCTGAGGGTTGCTGAGGGTTCATCACCCCCTAAGGTCTCTTCTATGAACTGCAGAATGTCATAGGAGAAAACATTCCTCTCCATACCCTGGAAGATGTTTTGACCAACCAGAGAAGCCTCAGGTTTGATTCCAGATGTCTCTGGCTCAAGACTCTTGGCTTCCCCTCTCTGTCTAAGGGACAGAAGAGCATCCCTTGTTTTGGACCCAGAGCAGAAAACAGGTACAGCTTGTCACCTGTCTCCCAAGCTATGAAAGGCGGCTTGAGGGGGTGGGAAGAGGTCAGGTATGAATCAATCCTTGCGGTTAAACAAAACGTGACTTCTTCTGGTCCTCTAGATGTGCCCCAGGGCTTGGCTGAGACCAAAAAAACATTGCCAGGAGTGGAATGAGATCTCCTCCCCTTTTAAGAGTGTCCTTTCATTTATTCCTTAAGCCACCTCACCCCATCGGGCTTCACTTAAGCTGATGTACCTATAAGCGAGGGGGGATCTTAGAGGAAAGGGGCGTTTGAAATGCTTTAGATATGGAAATCTTGACCAGTTGTTTATAATTTTCTACCAACCAATAACCTGAACCTGATGGATTCAAAAGTTTCTCAGCCTCAACGTGGTTTCTTACCTCCAGAACAATTGGAGTCAATCCAGAGCAAATTATTTCCATAGGAGACGAAAGGAATGGGGTGGGGGAAGAGTCTGGATGGGTAGAAACAGGCAGAGTCTTTTTCTTTTTTTCTTTTTAAGGGACAAGCTTCCTCCCCACTTGGGGACACTCTTCTACTGTTTGGAAATAACTATTTTTTTGTTGTTCTTATACATCAAGGGTGCATATCAGAAATCAGCAGGAATCTAACAACACTCTTTTAGTCAACCCAATCTTATTAAAAGGCAGAAGCATTAAAAAGTGCTGCTGATTTTTGGCTACCCTAGACCAGTGTTTCTCAACCGTGGCAACTTTAAGACTGGTGGACTTCAACTCCCAGAATTCCCCAGCCAGCAGGAAGGAGAAGTTGGAGCAATAATAGCTGAGCAGTAACCGACGGGGTGGGACATGCTTGGGGTTTGAATGGGATTTCAAGACCCCTTCCTCTTACCTTTGGTTCCTCCACCCTTTAGGGATGCTTTGCCCCAATTCCAGAGACAAACAGAGTTTGCTAACTAAAGTGGTGCAGATCCAGGTCTGTTTCTCCAGAGTCAGTTCAGATGGAAGGTCTTGCCACAGGGATTCTTTGAGAAACGGTTGCCCCGTTTGCCCTCAATTACCTTTACATCCATGAGAACAGGGTAACAAGGTAGACAAAGCAGGTCCTCTTTTGAATTAGAGCTGGCCACTGGCCTTGAGTGGAGAAAGATGGCCATAAGAAGTCAAACGGGGGCTACAACTGAATGTTCCTAGTTTGGAAAAAGGGAGAAATGAGCTAAGAGGAAGGCACGTCAAGCAAACCCTCATCATGACCGTCTCCCACCCGGAAACCTATGCCCTCATTGTGGGAGGTTGTGCGGATCCAGAATTGGCCTTTACAGCCACTTACAGATCCACTGTTAAGATTTTACCCCTGGAAGACAATCTTACTCGGCTACGAGTGATCGCCAAGAACAGAAGAACAATTGAATGTTCCTACTTTGGATAACTCCTTGCCTGATTTCATTCCTTTGAATGATCCTCTCTTCTTGGCTCCAGCTGTTTCCCTTGATCTTTCTCTCCATCTGTCTGCTGACCAGGCTGAAACCTGGGAACTGACCATCCGTTTAAGGAATGTGGTGCATCTTCGACTCCCAGCAACCTTTGCCACGGATGAGGGATCCTGGGACTTGTAGTATAGCCACATCTGGGGGCCATAGGCCCAGAAGAAAGGCCACGTTGGCCTCCACAGCCAATACTCTGATCTGGGCCAAAGCCCCCAATCTTCCGACTCCCCTTTGAGTCAATTCTTTCAGCAATTCCTCTGCATCTCCTCTCCCATTTTTCCTCTTCCCGCCCCCTTTCGCTTGGCAAACCCAGAAGGCGGCATCCGCTGGCCGCCACGAAGTGTCAGCGTGACTTAATACGTACCGCTAATTAAGAAATAAGTCGCTGGGCTGGTTCCACGGCAATCATTTAACGGAGTTTACTAACCACGGTCGGCTGCCTCAAAAATCATCATTACACCATGGCACTTACGGGCATAAAATTTCTCGTTTTCTGCTTTTCACCGGCCTCACCCTGGAATCTTGGTTGGGCTTTATTTATAAATTTGCACTCAAACAATAGCAATAAACCCATTCCCAGAGTGTTACAAATCAGAAATTTGTCGACGTGTTCCCCCACCGCCCGCCACCTTCCATGGGCAAAGTTCCTTTTTTACTTGGGAACTGTGGCCAGCTGGGAAAAGGGGGCTGGGGGGGGGCGGGGGAGCGGGATGAAGATTGATGGGAGCCGACTGGGGGGCGGTGGGGGGGAGAGGAAAGTTAAAACACAGAGCCCCAGTTGTAAAGAGTGACTGTTGAACCTTGGGAGGGAGGGAGGGAGGGAGGGAGGGAGGGAGGGCGTTTCTCTGACCATCTTAGTTTGCATCCTGCAAAATACATTTAAACCCCAAAGCTGTGGGTGCTGGCTTGGAATGTAACCCCACGGGGGGGGGGGGTTCAGTCTTGCCCACCCCCTGCCCAGGGCAGCCTCCAGACTCTCCCAGCACTATTTGCTCCCCAAATCCTTCCAGCTGTATTGGCTGCTGAAAATCAGCAAAATAGCCTGGATGGCAAGGTTTATTTTAATGCACAGTGCTTGCTCTTTAGAAGGGACCGTTGAGGGGGTGTTTCTTGGGGGTTTTAAAATTATTTTTCAAAGTTTCAGGTTTTCAGTGTTGGTTGCCCCCTTGTTGGGGCCTCTGCGGGGCCTCTACTTAGCAAAAGTGGTTTTTCCATTCATAGGGTTGGAAGAACCTCAAAATCAGCCCATCTTTTTGGGTGGGGTCCACAGAAGCACATTTCCAGCGTCCCCCAGCAGCGTCTTGTTCAGGCAACTTTGTTAGAATAAGCACGAGTAGAACGTTTTTATTACACATTCATCTTTCCCACTTTCTAGTTTTGGAAAAGACCAAGGACGTTGCAATACTCCAGCAATGAGTTACAAGTTGCTTTAAGGTGAACACAACCCACCCATACTGTGGGTCACTTTTATCAAAATGGGCGCAAGCCAGCGTTCTAGGAGGGAGTAAAATCAGGTCTCTTTCAAATCAGCCTTCAGTCCCAATCTAGTCTACACTTTGGGATCTGACCCTGCTAAGCTACGAAGAACAACGGCTTCCTTTTTTGCGAGCTAGATTGTCCCACGTCAAGATTGGCGAGGCGTGCAATCAAAAGGGGCCCAAAATGTATGTGTGACAGGATGGCCTCACCTGGTTCCACCTTGGAAGGTTCTCTCTCTAAGGGACGCATTACTCAACGTGGCACCGGACAGAATATCTCTCTTTAGGGAGAGGGTATAGCTTACTTCTTAATTATTATTTTATTATTAATTATTATTGTAAGAGTCCCTTGGACTGCAAGGAGGTCAAATCAGTCAATCCTAAAGGAAATCAACCCTGACTGCTCATTGGAAGGACAGATACTGAAGCTGAAGCTCAAATACTTTGGCCACCTAATGCGAAGAGAGGACTCCCTGGAAAAGACCCTGATGCTGGGAAAGACTGAAGGCAAAAGGAGAAGGGGACGGCAGAGGATGAGATGGTTAGATGGCATCACCGATGTAACGAACATGAATTTGAGTAAACTCTGGGAGACAGTGGAGGACAGGAAGGCCTGGCGTGCTATGGTCCATGAGGTCACGAAGAGTCGGACACGACTAAACGACTGAACAACAACAACATAGCTTATTTCCTTTGCAAATCCATATTCTTCCTCTTCTAGTCTTCGTAAACAGGATGGAAAGCTCCTGAAGATTTGGCTTGTAGATCCAACTGGATTCATCCCTTAAGCTTGGAGTGTTCGCCTAGGACAATTCCAGCTTGACGTTGCTAAATATTCAACCCAAGTTTGCACCACTGAATTAGATTTGCTATTTCCTTTTCCCAGGTACATTCCTAATTTTAACAGACAGGTAGAACATGGTTCTCTCCATGCTGGTATTAGTAAAAGGGGCCTGTTGATTGACAAAGTTGGAAGAGATTTGTTCTGTTTGTTTTCCTATATGGACTAACCAAAAATCACACGTTTCTTCATAGACATGGGCAAGAAAGGGAAACTCTCAGATTCATCCGTCCTTAAGCAATATGCGGTGTGTGGTTAATTGTACCAATAATGAGGCCTTGTATAAAACGATTTCTGATGTAAATCTCGAGATGTGCCTTTAAGGGCCACTCAACAGTCTTTCTGGACTCTCAATTACGCTGAGGTAGTTTCACAGTGAACCTTAGGGTAACTGAATGGCTGTGTCCAAACGGTGCGATAAGCTGGTTCACACAACTTGTTTAAACAAGTGGTCATTCTCATGGTACCCTGAATCCCAGACCACCGAACCCTATTTCAGCCTAGCTTAGGGTGTTATGCAAGGAGAGATTTATTCCAAGAAAAATGACAGGAGGGTATAAATTAAGTGAATGTATGAAGCTCCTTTTGGGAAAAGCTGACGGGCTTAGAAAGAAGATTTCCCCAACTCCAGTTATTCTGTTTTTTACGGTGGGGAGAGGAGAAAGAAGGAAGTAAGGAAAGGAGACGTAGATCTCCCATTTTGTCCAGTTGAAGTCTTGGTGGATTAATCTTAAGCTTAAATCATAAGAGAGAGCCTCTTACTAACTGATAATGGTTGAATCTTGCTTTTGATTTCAGTTGATCCCCTCCTGTATTTCAGAACAGGTTGGCACTCCGTTCTGCCCTTTCCAGAGTTACATGGAGCATATTTAAAGCCTCCCTGCCACGTCCTTCATGTATCAGGCCACATCACCACGCATTTGTGGATCCTACAGAGATAGAATTTTTGGAGAAAAGAAGTAAGGAGGTGTGTTTGTAGACTCTTCCAAGAGATAAGAGTCCGGCTGCTAGATTATCTTCTGTAGTGGGCATCAAGAACAACTTTACCCTCGCCTCATTTCTCCCTAATATTTCAGTGCAGAAGCAACCCCTGGGTTGTCATGCTGGGGCGGAACTTGGTTGTCAGACATCTATCAAAATATTCCCTATTTAAAACAAGTTTGCTCTTACGAATTAGAATTAGAATCAACAAGTCCTGTATTGCCCCTTTAACAGGCGATTTGCCTATCATGTGAGATATTCCAGGCAGAAAGATAGAATTTCAGACTAACCCAGGTGTGCTCCATTCTATCATCTGCAGAAAAATTGATAAATTATGAGCAGTTTTTTTTTTTAATTACAAAAAACTAGATTGCTTGCCCGTATGGGTAAATCTGCTGTTTAGACATCCATCGTCAATTTTACTCCTTTCAGAAATAGGGACTTGAAGCCTGCAAAGGAGGACAGAGAGTCGACCTAAATTTAAGGAGTTGGATCAAAAGATGGGTAGAATTATAGTCTTATTGGCAAGGGACAACAAGCTGACCCACATTTCCCCTATTCTATAAAGGTCTGCATCTGAAAAGCATTATTTCTGGTGTCTTCAAAGTCTGGAGAAAGGGAAACACTCATTTTTATGAAGAGAGAAATAAGTTTTTCTTACTCTGTGCTGTATTTCTGAGGACGGTTGCCCCCTTTCTCCTCCTCCTCCTCCTCCGCCTCCCTTTCTCCCTCTACCGACCCTCGCGCCCCCATCGCCTTTTCCAGGCCACTGAAGAAGGCTTTTAATATTCAAGCCATACCTTCTCCTGAAGCTGCACCGAGGAGCTGACATGCCCCAGTTTATTGATATCACTTGCGGGCCTGTCAACAGCACATTCAGCCACTAATGGCCCCCTAAGGTGCCCGTCCAGGCAGTTCTAAAGAGATTCGCACACCAAAAAAAATTAAATAAATGCCCTTTGCTGAGATCTTTTTTTTTTTTGTCCAAGGTGAGACAATGCAGGCGAGAGAAAGGGCAACAGATGACGGGTGATAAAGAGTCCAGTGACGCAGGAATATCTTTCTTTTCACTTCGTACCCCGATTCTTTTTTTCTGTCACTTCCATTCTTTTCTCCCTCTTTTTGCTTGGAAGGAACCATAGGCGGAGGATTCAGTTGCAAACAAAGTCCCTTTCTTTGTTTGATTTTGCTTCTCTTTTAAAGCCAGCTCCCTTCGTAAGCCAGCCAGCCTGCCTGCCTTCCTTCCTTCCTTCCTTCCTTCCTTCCTTCCTTCCTTCCTTCCTTCCTTCCTTCCTTCCTTCCTTCCTTCCCCCTCTCAGTCCACTCTGCTCCTGTGCTTCTGAAATGTGAGTCGGTTGATATTCTAGCCAAATTTTATTGTAAACTGCCCAGAGTTCCCCGTTGGGAGAGATGGGCGGTGATATAAATTGGAAGGAAGGAAGGAAGGAAGGAAGGAAGGAAGGAAGGAAGGAAGGAAGGAAGGGAGGGAAGGAAGGGAAGGAAGGGAGGAAAGGAAGGAAAGGAAGGAAAGGAAGGAAGGAAGGAAGGAAGGAAGGAAGGAAGGAAGGAAGGAAGGAAGGAAGGAAGGAAGGGCCCTGGGTCACAACCAAATTGGGGTTGACTGCAAGTTTCGGAGTGGTGGGGTTCATATGTTGTCCTATACACAGCTTTGCTCAGCTGTCATCCACAATTGGTGTCCTTGACATGTCAACCTAAGCTGTAAACCTTGATTTACAAGCCCCTTAATGTTGGGTTTGCACAACCAGCTCCACTAAAACCCAAGAAAACACAATTTAGATTAGCATGTGGTATGAATTCCACTGGTGAAAGACAATGGCTGGTCTTTTTTGGCATCGCTGCTTCACTTCCACGGAGAAGGCGCTTAAATATATCACTTGTGGAAGTCCCAAGCCTTCCTTTCCATTTGGCCTCTTCAGGAGAATCCATCAGTTGAAGTAGTCCAAGGTGGCTTGGAAAAGGTTCGGAGGGAGGGAATTTTGCCCTGCGGGTTGAAAGTTTGGGTCAAAATACTGCCAATTCAACCTGGCATTTTAGAGCACTGATTAAAGAGCTGGGTCAGGTGACCTTCCCAGCTTCCAAACCCATATGGGTAAAGGTGCACGTGGTTCCAGGAGGGTGACCTCTCTCTATTGGCACCAGCGGGCAGTGGAATTGATTCTTTGACGAACCACCAGGACCAACGCTGCAGACAAAGAGATCTTCTACAGAATGTGACTTCTCTATTTCACCCAATCCCCCTCTTGTAAACTCCAGAATGGGCATTGGCTTGAAATGCAGCGTCGGTTACAGCTGGCCAGTTCGGGGCCTGATCAGAGAGCTGCGTTGGCCATCGACAAAACACCTCTGACACGAAAGCGTTACTGGAGACGCTCGTCCCCAGCTGAGCTTTAAATGACTTTTTCATTTTCCTAGACCCGCTGCCCCGTCTGTTCCGTATTCTCGGGCCTCCATGCCAATGTGCATTCTCATTCTGCTCCAGCTGAATTACTAGATTAAAACGCATGTCAACAATTACGATTTATTTATTTATTTATTTATTTATTTATTTTCATTCTTCAGCTCCAGGTTTCACGCGGCGTGAAACCTTAAACTATGTTAAACTGTAATCAAAACTGCCTGAAAGGTGGGAGATAGGAAGGGCAGGTTGGAAAAGAAGAAACTGAAATGAATCACAAGCAATTGGGTCTTTGTTGGGTAGATGGAGAAGGCTGAGGACACAGCGCGCTGGTGCCTGGGCAGTTAAAAAATATATGTTGGGTAGAGATGTTTTTATTTTGCAGAATATTACTCCTCTGTCCAGATCACCACCTCGTTTCTCATGTTCAGGAAGCTCTTTGGGAAGTCAGTTTAAGAAGGATTAGTTTGCATTTTGGTGCATTTTAGTAGCTATCTCGCTGTGCTTCTCGGAAAGAAATGCAAGCAGATCGGGAAGTTATCTGGAACAGCGCAAAACGCTAACTGTAATTCATCCTGTGTTTATTGGGCAGGAAATGCTTACTGCAATTGTGTTGTTCCAACAGTGTTGAGAGATACACCATTAAGGGCTGTCTGCTCAGAGTTAGCAACTCTTCCCACGCGCTTACATGCGCTGACCACCAGCTGTTCCAACAGCAACTCCCAAAATCTGCAGCCGTTGATCGGGAATTCGGCAAGCGTGCTCCAGGTTGGGGAGAGCTGCGCTGAATTCTCAGGGGAAAGAATTAAGAAGATCCAGATGGGACGAGCGAGGGGAAAGGATGATTGGGAGAGAAGGGTGTCTCCAATCTGCCTCTCCGAACATCCAGGTTCTCTTTTAATGAATGCGCCTCCATGTCCAGCCGGGGTAGCAAATCCTTCCAGGCTGCTGAAGGGTTCTTGAGGGGAAGGCAGCGCTCCTCAAGGGTTTCTGCAAAGCTGGAGGGTCTCGCCGTGGCCAATTTCTGCCTAATCCTGTTGATTAATTTAACTTTAAGGGTTAGAGTCCCTCTGAAGTGAGGAAAGCGTTGCGTGGGTGAGGACAGAGCGAAGGAAGATGGGAAAAATCCCTTCCTTCCTTCCTTCCTTCCTTCCTTCCTTCCTTCCTTCCTTCCTTCCTTCCTTCCTTCCTTCTCATGTTGGGGGATAGAGCCAGCCCTACTCGGGAGGAAATTGCCTTCTGGAATAGCTCTGGAGTAGCTTTCGTCAGTCTCTGCTGGATCAGAGCAAGGTGGAAAGGATCCAGATCTTGGAGCTTCCAAGACGTTGGAAGACAGACCCATGGCTTTTGGTAAACCTACTCCAAGTAGAACCAGGTTCTGGATCTTCTCCACCTCTCAGCTGGGTTCACACAGCCAACAAAGTGTCGGGCAAATATGTCAACTGGATTTCTATTTTCTCAGTGGAAACGTTTCGCTCCTTATCCAAGGAGCTTCTTCCAGAAATCCAGTTGACATGATTCAAGCTACAGACAATTCCACCTGGATGACTGAGAACCTTCATAGACATGTCGGGCAAATACTTTGTATTAGTTCATGGATCCAGGTCTTGGTCGAAACCAGAACATGAGCCTGTTGGGGATCCCGGTCAAAGGTCCTGTGTGAACGCATCCTCTTGGAAAATACAGCGCTGTCTCTTTTCTGAGCCCAACCTACCTCACAGGGATGTTGTGGGGCTAAAAGGAGGTGGGATACCCCTATACGCTGCTTTGACCTTTGCAAGGAAATAGAAATAGTAATACAATCATAAATGAAATAGAAGAGGTGTTTTGGCAAAAAGCAGGGTTATCAGATCGGGGCTGCAAAACTCCAGCCAAGCACTAGAGGGCAGGAAAGTATCTTTTTTCCCTATCTGCGGGCTGCTGCCGCCTGGTGGTCCTCTGCATTTTTGCTGCCCAGTTTTGGTAGCTCTAGCAAAAGGCCTTTCCCAGTTTTACTCTCTTGAGGACATGGGTGCCCTGGATGGGATGTGGCCCCTTCGGAAAACAGTGGCCCCAACTTCTGGAATAGCAAAGATCAGCCTGGGCGGATCAAGACGGAAGGCCCTATTTTTGGCTCCCAGTTAAGCCTTAATTTACACCGCTCCTAAACGTCTTAGCTCTATAACAATTGTTTTCCTAATAGGTCACCTCAGGTGTCATTCTAGATAGAAATATTGAATAGGGTAGCTTAAAACATTTGCAGTTCTTACTGCAATCTCCTATATACACACCCATTCTTTTTCTTTCTTTCTTTCTTTCTTTCTTTCTTTCTTTCTTTCTTTCTTTCTTTCTTTCTTTCTTTCTTTCTTTCTATCTTTCTATCTTATCTTATCTTATCTTATCTTATCTTATCTTATCTTATCTTATCTTATCTTATCTTATCTTATCTTATCTTATCTTATCTATACCCCGCCTATCCCCTCCCTAATGGAGGGCTCTAGGCAGCTTACAATCATGTAAATTTCAAATTATACAATCATATCCAGTCAAGTTTACCGCGCGAGAGGGAGGAGGGAAGGGAAGGGAAGGGAAGGGAAGGGAAGGGAAGGGAAGGGAAGGGAAGGGAAGGGAAGGGAAGGGAAGGGAAGGGAAGGGAAGGGAAGGGAAGGGAACCGGCTCTTCAGCTGCAGGCATCGGACTACATGCCCCAGAATGCCTCGCTCCGCGCCGGCTGCTGACATCCAGGAAGTTGCTGCTCCGGATCCGTCGTCGTCGTCCTATTGCTTTTGTTTGGTTTATTTTTCTTTATATTTCAGTATTTTTTATTGTTTACCTTTTCATTTTGCATATCTCTGACTTTTCCTGGCCTGACATTGTGTGGGCTGGGAGGAATTAGTCTGGGAAAAATTGGGATGAATCTACTGAGTGCTGTTACATTTCCATGTTCATATTGATTAGTCAGTCACCGAATGAATCGGACTTGGTGAGTAACTACAGGTAGTCCTCGCTTAACAACCATTCACTTGGTGACGGTTCTGATTTACAACGGTGCTGAAAAAACCGACTTATGACCAGTCCTCATACTTACGACCATTCCCCCCCACAGTCACATGATCACAATTTGGGCACTTCGCAACCAGTTCTCATTTATGACCGTCACAGCATCACATGGTCACGTGATCAACATTTTCGACCTTCCTGGCTCGTTTCCAGCAAGCAAAATCAATGGGGGACCACGTGGTTCACCTAAGGCCCGTGGTGATTCACTTAACGACCACCACAAAAATCAGCTTAATGACCACTTCGCTTAGCAACCAAAATTCCGGTCCCAATTGTGGTCGTTAAGCAAGGACTACCTGTAAGGAGCATCCCCTGAAACTGAAATGTCTTTTTCAAACCTGGGAATCCGAACCTGTTCCCCCGTTGTCCCTTCGCTCAGTTATGCCCTGTTCAGGGTGGGTCCCATTTCTAACCCCATCGTTCTCTTTCCTGTTCCCAGGCAGTAGGTTGGATGAAGGATCCGATGTTGAATCAGAACCAGACCTTCCCCTGAAGCGCAAACAGCGCCGGAGTCGGACAACTTTCACGGCGGAGCAACTGGAAGAGCTGGAAAAGGCGTTCGAGAGGACCCACTATCCGGATATTTACACTCGGGAAGAGCTGGCTCAGAGGACAAAGCTCACAGAGGCACGGGTTCAGGTCAGCAAAGCCATCTGCATTGGGGCAGGTGGGGGGAGGTTGTGGGAAGGTGCACGGAATGGGGTGCCAAGAACGAGCCAAGAGAGGGAATCTCCTGTCTCTTTTTTTGGGAAATCTGGAATTGCCCAGATTTAACTGCCTCTTAAAAACGGAGGAGAACCCCCTAAGCGAAGCGGTCATTAAGTGAACCTGACCCGATTTTACCACCTGTTTTGCGGCGGCCATTAAGCGAATCCCTGCGGGTGTTAAATGAACCACATGGTCGTTAAGCGAGTCACGCGGTTCCCCGTTGATTTTGTTTGTGAGAAGCTGGCCAGGAAGGTTGAAAATGGTGACCATAAAATGTGAGCTGGTTGCCAAACGCCCAAATCGTGATCATGTGAGCACGGGGACGCTGTGACAGTTGTAAGTCATTTTTTTTCAGCACCGTGGTAAGTCCCAACTGTCACTAAACGAATGGTTGTTAAGCGAGGATGGCCTGTACTTTCTGCCACCTTGTGGGAAGGCACTGCAGGGCCAGAGCTAAACTCCAGGGGTTGAGAAAGCAGCGGTTTTTAATTTTAATGGTGCATTGGCACGCACAGAGTTCTGACTTTATCGTTCTCTTAATGGAGTTGGGGATACTTTGGACTCGTAACCAATAGAAAAATGAAATGTTCTCACAGCTTGAGACAGGTTGGCAGCCAGCAGACAGATGGCAGGTGATGTTTTACAGTGGCAGGATCCTTCTGTCTGAAGCGTTTTGGTGTCCGGTTAGGGAAGGGAGGAAGAAATATCTCTAGGATTGGAAGCTTAATTTGCTGACTTCCTTCTCTTCCCCGGCATTACGCTGACTCCTCTTTGCCATCCCTCTTCCAGCAGCTGTTCCTCTGCTTGCATTTCTCATGATTTTCTCATTCCAGCCTTCTGGCACCGTCAGCTTCTTCCCACCACTTTTAAGCCCGCGCGCCCCCGGCCCCCTTTAAAATTTTCTAGGTATCAAAGAGGATCTTTTTGCTGGCTCCTAAGACGTCCTTGGTGGCAGATTGGAAAACCAAGCGGCCAAAACTGTGTTTTTGTTTCCACTATTCTTCCTTTTCTTTTCTCAATGCGTCCTGCAAACACCAGCCTCGTCTTGCAGAAAACAAGAAATTAAGCCAATGAAAAACTAGGTGCATGCAGTTTCTTCTTCATTCTTCTTCGAAACTTGGCGCTTTGTTAAGATTTAAACATTGAACTTTATTATTTATCTATATCTATCTATCTATCTATCTATCATCTATCTATCTATCTATCTATCTATCTATCTATCTATCTATCTATCTATCTATCTATCTATCTATCTACCTATCATCTATCTTACTTACTTACTTACTTACTTACTTACTTACTTACCTACCTAAATACCTACCTACCTACCTACCTACCTACCTACCTACTTACTTACTTACTTACTTACTTACTTACTTACTTACTTACTTACTTACTTATATCACCGGTTATATCAACTTCCCAATGGATGCATAAGACATGACTGTGGGATGGGAATGGGGAGGTGTAAATTAGCTTCTTGTTGTGTTCCTGGCCCCATTCCCTCCCCAAGGAGTGAGAAGTTTCAAGAGACTGTGTTTTGGTCTCACCAGGACCTAGGCTCCTTCAGCTGTTGTTTGACTACAGTGCCCAGTATCCCCAGCCATCCTGCCCAGTGTGCCCAGCTGGTTTAGGACAAAGCAATGCATTCCGCTGAGCCAGATCTGTAAAACCTGCTCATCCGCTCACAGGAATAAATTCCCTGCCAAAATACATAGATGGGTGATATTCGCTGCTCTAAGTTTGAGTTTCAAACCTTGTCCATCAAGGTGTCTAGATGGGTTGAATTTTACCACTCTTGGTTGCTTTGTGGACCTCCAACATGCAGGAGTGTCAATATGATTGGGGGAAGCGGTTTCAGACCAAATACCATTCAGCTAGGAGCAGGCTAGGCATCTACATACTATCTTCCCAAGATAAACACAAACTAAACTCTGTTTTTTGGCTCACGAGAGGGCAGGATGGCTGAAATTTAGAATAGGATCACGCGATCCATGGATCAGAAGGGCTTTGAAATGACTGTGCTAGAAGTTGAAGGTTTTGCTCCTATATCAGAGCTTTCCAAACTTTTCATGTTGGTGACACACTTTTTAGACATGCATCATTTCGCGACACACTCTTACAGCAGGGCACAAGGCAGGCACTAGGACCTGCGCAGAATCACAGCAGGTTTGGAGGCAGCAAGGCACAAGGCAGGCACTAGGACCTGCGCGGAATCCTGGCAGGGCTCGGAGGCAGCAGCAGCCGCGACACACCCAGACACTGCAGCCGACACACTAACGTGTCCCGACACACAGTTTGGAAAGCTCTGTCCTATATGATTCTTGGGGCACAGCAGGAATTCCAGGGTGCAGAGTTTGGAAGATGACCTTGAAGGAAATATGGAGGAATTACTACCTAGGCCAGGGGTGGGCAACGTCAGGCCCATGGGCCATATATGGCCCGCGGGGCTCCCGCCCGCAAACCCTGCCCCTTCCACGTGATTGGCTCCTGCCCACAAACCCTGCCCCCCAGTGCTTGTGATTGGCTCCCGCCCGCAAACCCTGCCCCTTCCACATGATTGGCTCCCGCCCACAAACCCCGCCCCCCAGTGCTTGTGATTGGCTCCCGCCCGCAAACCCTGCCCCTTCCACGTGATTGGCTCCTGCCCACAAACCCTGCCCCCCAGTGCTTGTGATTGGCTCCCGCCCGCAAACCCTGCCCCTTCCACGTGATTGGCTCCTGCCCACAAACCCTGCCCCCCAGTGCTTGTGATTGGCTCCCGCCCGCAAACCCTGCCCCTTCCACGTGATTGGCTCCTGCCCACAAACCCCGCCCCCCAGTGCTTGTGATTGGCTCCCGCCCGCAAACTCCGGCCCCCAGTCCGCGGAAATCCCAGAACCCCCCCCCAGTCCCCGGTTATAAATATCCAAATGGCCCTTGGCAGAAAAAAGGTTCCCCACCCCTGACCTAGGCAAAAGGGGCTGAAATTTTTTTAAGTCCAAAACAAGATAATGTTCGGAAGAGGCTCAGGCAGTTTGTTTCCACCTGGCCCTTGCCTTCCCACCCATCTTCCACCCACACCAACTCCTGGATGGAGGCTCCTCTCCACATCTGTCCTCCCTCCTCGTTTGACAGATTGTGGGAGCTGACTCAGATCCTAATTCACCCCAGCTTCATCCCAAGCATTTGTGCAGCTGCCGTGTTGGAAGGAAAAGGAACCCACTCTGCACCCTTTCCAAATATTGTCACACACAACATTTATCTTTCCTGCACTTGGGTGAATGTGTGTATTCTGGTTAAGTATGTTGGGTTCCAGAGTAATGTATAAGATGTGTAATGTATACAACGCATAGAATGCAGCTTTCTTGGGCCTCTGTCTTCCGCGTTAGGTTGCAAATCCATAATTCCTAGAGAAGGATTGGCCATGTTTGCTGGGATATATCGAAATAGCAATCCAACCTATCTGGAAGCTAAGAATGAGTCAGTCCCAGTTTCCAGCTGGATGCATTTGCTCAAGAAACAGGTCGGCGGTGAATTGCTCTTGAAATAACATGAATCGTTTGTTAGATAAGGGATGAGTTACTTAGGTTTGGATCCTAAGGAAGAAGAAAAACAAGTAGTCCTCCCTGAGTTAATCATGACCTTTGCCATCTTTTTAATGACAATGGAAGATTTCAACAGCAGCGATTCTCAACTTGGATGGGTGGCTTTCAAGAGGAGCAGGATGTTCATCATTCAGATGTAGAGTAAAGCAAAATTTGTTTCCTACAACCCTCCTCCTTTCCTTCCTTGTAGCAGGGAAACATTTGGGTTTGTCGATCGGTTTTCAGTCCCAGGACAGGGACACTGTCTTTATTTAAAAAAAAAATCTGTCTTTGCTTAATGACTTCTGTCAGCTCAGCCAAGGACTTTCCCATCTGTTCCATCCCTGGCAGAATCAGAAATCAGGAAAAACGGAAGCAGTGGGATAACTTTAAAAGTCGAAGGGACTGGGTGTGTTATTAGCTTGGAAAAGAGGAGCTGAATGCGCCTGTGCGTGTTCAAATGGCATTTTCTAGAGAAGAGGGCAAAACTTTATGGACTTTAGGAGAAGCTTTGAGAGGGCTAAACTCTTGTTCCTGGCCACCTTGACCAGACGCTACATCCACGTTCAACCTTTTGAGTTCTTCCACACACAAAAGGTTGGAATAGATGACCTCTGGAAGCCCCCTCCAACTATGTAATGCTGTGAGTTGGTGGGGTATTTTTCTTCTATCAATTTGCAGCTAGGTTCCTTTACCAGCATCTTTGATTTGCTGTGGCCGCATCTTTCCTCCCAAGATGCTGAAACCTTCAAATAGTAGGATTGATCTGATAATATCAGATGGTTATCATCATCAACTCACATCCCGGCTTACAGCAGATGGGGCGGGGAGTAAGTGAGGGAGCCGTTTTCAATTTTGAAAATATGGGGGCGGAGCTTAGAGAGGGGGCGGAGCTAGGGACGCCCTGCCATTAGGCAGAAGGAGGTGGCGTTTTGGGGTGAGGGCAAGGTGGCCGTGTTGACACGCTGCTCTGCTTCCCTTAGGACCCTCAATAATGTTGAATAGAGATTGAACCCAAGCAAACCTTGGGACCAGCCTTCAGCCGTCCTGACCATCGAAGGCTTCAACGGGGGACCCCGGAGTTTGGGGGGAGCATTTCCATGGGGTGGGAGCTGGGCCGCCTCCAAACCGCCGCCTTGCGCCCCACTTCCTCCCTCTTCTTGGGCTTGGCGTATCTGAAGCCGTGGGTCTCCATCCCGCGATGAGCCGTTTATTTATTTTCCGTAACCAGATCTCCATGGCAGGAGGCTCTCTTAGCGGCTGATAAAACCTTAACGGTGATGGAGGGAAAACAGATTTTCTTTGAAGTGGGTCTTGCATTACCCTTTCCGCTCCCGCCTGTATATTTTATCCGCCCATAAAATGATTTATAAGCATTAAAAGAGAGAGAGAGAGAGAGACGTCTGTCAGCTACTGTTCAGAGAAGGGGCGAGGGGGAAAATATGGCTGTTATGAACGGCTGGGCTGTATTTTAAATCATCTGCAGCTTCTTCCAGCAGCCCCCACCCCATAAGAAACCGCAGGGGGCTGGGCGGTTGGGCGGTGAATCCATCTTTGTAGCTCCCCAATTTCCCTTTCTGCGTTAGAAAAACAACTAGAGGGGAAGAACAATGTGAGATGGAGAAGTTTTTAAAAATGGCAGGAGACACCCCTGAGAGGCCGGTCCCTCTGATGGATATGGGTTGTTGTGGCGTGCCAAATGGAGCCTCCATGGACAGGGGCAGTAGCGCTTTGAAGGCAGAAAACAGCCAAGAAAACTCTTAATTTCCTTATTCCAAGATAAGCTTCCTCCAGTTCTTCAGCTGGCCGTCCCTGGAGACAGAATAGTAGGCACAATTTTTATTCTTAAGTTATAGAGGTGGTCCTCACTTAACAACCACAATTGGGACCGGCAACTCCATTGCTAAGCGACATGGTCATTGAGACATCGCATGACAGCACTGGACTTAACGACCTCACTCCCGCAGTGGTCGTTAAGCAAGACATCATGTGACTCCAACTTGCAATTTCACTTCCATTGACTCTGCTTGTTGGAAGCTGGCTGTGAAGTGCGCAAGTGGTGATCACGTGACTGCGGGACACTGTGACGGTCATAAGTGCGAGGACCGGTCATAAAGTTACTTTTTTAGCACCATTGTAACTTCGAACGGTCGCTAAACAGCGCAGTCGTTAAGCACGGACTACCTGTATACGATCTCAGAGTTTGAAGATGCAGGGATAGGAAGAGAAGATCACTGAATGTAGGACAGTGGCCATGCCAACGCTTTCAGGATACCCATCCAGAAGACAATGGCGCCCTCCTGTTCTTGGCCCCCAGCAGCTGGTATTCAGAGATATACTCTGCCTGAACAGGGAGGTTCTGATCTCAGTTGACCAGACCTTCTTGTGCTACAGTGTGCAAAGCCCTCTGCCCGAGTTGGGGGTCGACCCACTTTCGACTCTCTCAGTGCAGGCCAGTTTCCATGGGCAAAGGAGAGGCAAGGGGCCCTCATAAACGCCAGTACCTCCACCCCAGTCTGTCCTCCTGGCATCTCTGTGTGGGAAGAAGCTAATATCCCCCAGGGACCAAATATAAGATAGCAACAAAAACCGCATTTTAAATTAATGCCGTCATTCTGCATCCACCATTGGAGCAACTGCAGATGTGATGGGCTTCAACGTCCATCGCACCTGGCTTTTCCGTTACATGTCAGCCTGTGCAGAAAAAAAAAGGAAGAAACCCCCAAAATCTAATCCATGGAAAATCTTTGCCACAGGAAAACGGGGGGGGGGGGGGGAGTATTCTGTGTGCTGTGCCAATGAAGAGATAGATCTGCATCTTGAGCCCCCTTGCAAACACAGGCGTTGTCGTGGGGATAAAAAACAATTCTGCATTATTTTTCCTAACAATTCTCCTTCAGCAAAACGGGGGGGGGGGGGGGGGGCGGCGGCGGCAATGTTTTCAGAGAGGTTTTACATGCCAGTCCCCAACTCAGCAATTTCCCTCACTTTCCAACTTTTCCCCCCCCTAAGACCCCAGTCGCTATGAAATTTAATCACGTTGCTCAGCCTTGGAGAGCTTGGAGATCTTAAGCAGCTGCACTCCCCAATTCTCCCATTTCCCACCACCAGCAGCCACCCTTCTCAAACCTGGGCTGCCCCCGTGAATTGGTGGGTTACAATTTTTAAAAATGAACGTGTTCCTTAGATTGTGGTTGGATTAAGCATGGGACCATGTAGATTCAAATAAAGACGTGCTGAGATTTATGGAAACAAAGGGCACACCGTTTGCGTACGGATAACGTGCTCGTGTTAACATTTAATATTTTGTAGAAAGTTATACAATCCTAGGAAGGAATAGGTAGTTGATTGTCCATTAGAAGGTAAGAATTTGTCAATACAGGTAGTCCTCGCTTAACAACCACAATTGGGACCAGAATTTCGGTTGCTAAGCAAAGCGGTCATTAAGCGAATCCGACCCAATTTTACGACCTTTTTGTGGCGGTCATTAAGCGAATCACTGTGGGCGTTAAGCAAACCACGTGGTCATTAAGCGAATTACGTGGTCCCCCACTGATTTTGCTTGCCAGAAGCAGGCCAGGAAGGTTGAAAATGGCGAACACATGACCACAGGAGACTGCAACGGTCATAAATGCAAACCAGTTGCCAAGCGCCCAAATCACATGACCGCGGGGACACTGCAATGGTCGTGAGCGTGAGGACAGGTCATAAGTAGGTTTCTTCAGCACCCTCGTAAGTCCAAACCGTCACTAAAGCAAGGACTACCTGTAGTCAGCAACTAGCAGATCGAGGGCCAAAGATGGCTGGAAGGAAAAGCCACCTGGATGCTCTAATCCTCTGTTAATGCTCTCTAGGGCCCATTTTCCTAACAACCACTCACTTTTCCCTTATCTGGCGCCCTCCCCTTCTCAACCTCCCGAGGATTCTGGGAGTCGTAGTCCGAGGCATCGGGAAGGATAAGATGCCTTTCTTTTCCCATTGGTGATGTTAGAGATGCCGTCAAGGTGCGCAGCCCGTCACAGGCTCCCCCTCTCTCCCCCCAGGTGTGGTTCAGCAACCGAAGAGCCCGTTGGCGGAAGCAGGCCGGGGCCAACCAGCTGGCCGCTTTCAACCACCTCCTGCCGGGCGGCTTCCCCCCAACCGGAATGCCAGCGCTGCCCCCCTACCAGCTGCCCGATTCGACGTATCCGACCACGACCCTTTCCCAAGGTGAGCCGCAGAGCCCTACCCTGCCACGGGGGTCTCTCTCTGTTTTATTTATTCCGAGGTTCATAATCCCAGCTTTACGTGTACGACTCGAGGCGGTGCGTCTGATGCCCCTGCCTCCTCTTGTCCCCAAGTGGTCAGGCGCCCCCCTCCCACCTTTGCTCCCAAAGTGTTTTGGGTCCCTACTGTATCCCCTAGAGCAGCGTTTCCCAACCTTGGCCACTTTAAGATGGGCGGACTTCATGCTGGCTGGGGAATTTTGGGAGTTGAAGTCGGATGCTTTGGGCTCTGCAGTTGGGGGTCCCAGGAAGTGAGCGGTTGCCTCAAAACTGCTGTCATTTGTGCCTCTCCAGACAATTGCATGTTGCTTACGCAGAAATGCATCGCTATTCCCTTCTGGATTGTGTTGGGTTGTTGACTTCTCAAGCTAGCCTACAGCCCTAGTGGTCTCCTATCCATATCCTGGTGGTCTCCTATCCATATCCCGGTGGTCTCCTAGTGGCCGCCTATCCATATCCTGGTGGTCTCCTATCCAACTCAGTCAGCTCCACAAGGAAGTGGGCTTCAGGGTACGTGGCATGACTACACCGGCCCTTCTTTCCCCACAGATGGGGGCAGTACCGTGCACCGGCCCCAACCTCTCCCGCCATCCACCATGCACCAGGGAGGGCTGTCAGCCGCCGCTGCAGACTCCGGCTCTGCCTACGGAGCCCGGCATGGTTTCTCCAGCTATTCCGACAGCTTCATGAACCCCACGGCTCCGGCAAATCATATGAACCCCGTCAGTAACGGCCTCTCTCCCCAGGTAAGTCGTTCCCGTGTTTTTTAATCCTCTCTGGCCATCTGCAAACCACACCGGGGGCAGGGGGGGTGGGCTTTGAAGAGCGACGGATCCCTGGGTGGGGTGCCGTGGGAATCCAGAGGTCCACGACTGGTGTCGCCTGCCGCTTTCGGATATATTGAATTCTTGCGCACCAACACGAAGATTGACAAGGCTTCTAATGCTTCAAGAGCCTAGAAGATCATTCCTTTCCACCGACTTCACCAGGGGCTTCCTCCTAGACCCCCCTCCACATCCCTGATGTCACTCAACCCTAAACAAGAGCTAATTCATTCCCCCAGATTTGACTAAAACACAATTGTCCTTGGGTTGGCCGATCTGGCTACCTTCAGAAGTTGTTCTGACTCATCCCTAACCTGGATGGCCGATCTGATTTTACCGCGAGTCGCAAGCTTTTCCATGTGGTTGGGAAGATGCGGTTCGTGGGCTGAAACATTTTGAATTTGGCAAGAAAATGGGGTCTTTAGGCCACTCTGGGTTGGGGAAACCTGAGGATTCCTGCATCTTTCTTAGAGGTCCCCCACCCCACCTCGGCCCACTTTGGGGTCACTGATGGAGCCAACCAAGGTGGAAACAGAAGATGGGTCAGGCTGGTATCTCCTGTATCAACAAATCCTCAGCCACTCACTCTGGAGATCGAGTGCCTTCCTACACCTACAATTTAAGTTTATTTTGTTTTCCGATCGGTGTTTTGAGCAAGGCGTGAGAAAAACTCGAATCCTGAGCATGTGCGAAATCCCCCTTTCCCCCCTACACACTTTCTACACGCCCTGTTTATCGGTGGAGCAATAAAGTTTGCCAGATGATCACCAGCAGAGAAAAGAAGATCAAGACACATCCCGCTGAATAAGTCTCGTCCTTGATGTGTTTGTTTTAAATTATTTCGATTTCACTGCATGGTCTTCTAAGGGATTTAAAGATATTCTTACTTCAACCACTCCAAGGAGAGGGGTTATAACAATTTATCCCGCAGAATTGGGTGAAAAGCACACCTTATAGTTTATTGCTCTTTTTTTTCTTTCTTTAACGTTCCATCAGAATTGGGGTGGTACAGACCTATAGAAAGAATAACAAAGAAAATAAATCATAAAGAAAAAAATTAGAAGTTAAAACTGAGGGGGTGGGGAACTGTGAAACAGATACCGTGGGAATGAAAACCAGGAATGGTCCTTGTGTTGTATACAATCTGTTTATCCATATTCTGCCTCCCTTTCGTGCAGTGCTTAATTTAGTCAAGTCGGAGATCTCTCTTATGTGCAAAATTAGAATTTCCATACTGTAAGCCCTTTATGCTTCCTCGGGGATGAGGGGAGAACTTTCTGTACATGCTCAGAGGCTGGTTGAGAAGGACCCAGAGGAAGTTAGACAGAAGGGATGGTCAAGCACTCACACCTCACCAACAGATCCCAAAGTGGAGAAAGATGAATTAATTCTTGATTTTGGCCACCTGAAAGTTTTTCCTAGGCGGAGAAGAGCTCTCTCTTTCAATCTGGTTAGCCAATAAGAAGAAAAACAATCTGAAATGGAGAATTGGTGTCAATTTCTATCTAGTTCTGTGAGGTTCCCACTTAAGGAAAAAATCAGAGTAAGTTCACTTGGAAAAACACCCAGAGGCTTCGGATTCCACCCGCAAAATTGGGAGGAAGGGACCAACTTTGCCATTTGCATTACATTTGGGTTTGTTTTGAAGATGCCCAGGTTCCTAAAAGGGAGAAGAAGAAAAATAGATCACATTCTTGTTCACGCCAGACTACTTTCAGCACTGAGCAACTTCCAATCTGGGTTTAAATTTGGTTGGTTTAGAATGGCTGTGGTAGGAAACGAGGAGGAAACTTTTAGAGGAAATGGTTCGGTCTAGCAGTTTGTCCCAATAAAAGACGCGCTGTAGGTTGGGGTGACAATGTTTATTCCACAGTAAAATGCCGCACTCTGGCCAGCTTCTGAGTTTCACAGAACTCTTCATCAGGGAAGAGACGTTGGCCTCTGCCGAACGATCTCCCCGAAACCTGCTGAAACACTGCCAGGCAGAACAGTTTGCATATCCACTCCTGTTTCTTTCTAGGAAGGGGGGGGGCCTCGTGCATGCTCCCAAAGGTTGGGAGTGGTGGGTTTTGGGGGGGGGGGGTGTTGCAAAACACTTGTACGTACACGGCGATAAGCCGGAGCCATGAATTCTGATCCTCCCCGGCCCGGCCCTTGCAAATTGGCGAGTGAGCAGGGTCCTTAATGCTGTGTCGCCATAATGCCAGGATGTTCCCAATCTGCTTTGAGGGATGGAAAGATTAAGAATAATAAAAAAATTGCAATAAAATATGTGTGAACGCGGGGGTAATTGTGGACAAATGCGGCATTCAAATTCATTTTTCCAGTTCTTTCACACACCATTTCAATCTTATTTTCTGCTTATTAATGAGATCTTGTTGGCTGAAATGGGCAGCGCTACCCGTTTTTCTGGAGTAATTGCACATAATTTTCTTCCCACTAGTGATTTGCATCTCTGCCGCCACCCCCTTCATTCTTTGCTGTTTGACCCCCCTCTTCTCCTCTCTCCTCCTTCCCAAATCTCTCTCTTTTCCCCTTATTTCACCCCTCCCTGCCTGTCTGGCAAGACTTAATTTTAAATGCTTATTATACACTTAGACACTTGGACCAAAGCGAGCAACGGGTGGCAGAACGAAACTGTCCGTGTCAAGCTCTTTCTCTTTCTCGGCTCGCTCTGTGACGTCCCCCAGCCGACCCGCATCTTTACCAGCGTTATTGGAGTTGTAATTAACACTGTTAAAACTGGGCAGGATCCGTGGTGCATTGCTGGAAAGATCCCAACGTGGCTCGAAACTTTTCCTTTCTCTAAAGTTTAAACCGGAGAACGACGTCGACCGCAAATTGTTGCATTTTAGTTGTTAAAAATCATTGGGACAGACGATACTGAGAAGTTGGATGGTTGTCAACTATGTGACACGCAATTTTGTCTTGCTTTGTTCTGTGCTGTCTCTTCCGTTGTGTGAGAGAGAGTGGGGCTTATCAGTAGCCGGGAAAAAGATGATTCTCTTCTGAAAAACGCTCAGCAAATGCTGGCCATTTAGGTTCAGTTCAAACTTGATCCCGCAGCCTAAGAATTGTTATCTATCTATCTATCTATCTATCTATCTATCTATCTATATCTATCTATCTATCTATCTATCTATCTATCTATCTATCTATCTATCTATCTATCATCTGTACCGCCGTTACATCGATCTGGTTCCGAGCAAAGCTGTTTTTGCAAACGATACATGGAGGGTCAAATAATTCTGGTTTTATCAGCTTTATCGACAATTCTGTTGTTTCAGCTTCTCATGCGCCAATACTTAGGGGGGAAACTTTTGTGGAATTATCATAGCTGTGTGTTTGATTGGATTTGGAAGAAATGTTTTAGAGACCAGAGTTTTAGCTGTGAAGACGAAATAAAGCCTCTCTAGGCTCAGGCAACTACTTGTGAATACGGGAAAATATTTTAGGAGCTTTGTCCTTCCAGGGTCAAAAGGAACTTACTAGAAAACAGAGACCCGCCCAGGGTGTTTTGAGTGAATTTCTCTGTAGCCTTGTGCTTTTTATTCCAGATCAACCTCTTTTTACCCCGTCCTGTGTTACGAGATCCATATTTAAATGCATATTTTTTATCTCTGCTCTTCTTCCTAAGTACATACTGACTCTCCCTCTGTTTGTTAATGCATTTCATAAAGCAAGCTAGAAATCTGGATTTTCCCACCTCCCTACCTACCCCCAGGCCCCCTTCATGCCTAAAAGTTTGGTAAATTATTAAAGTACGGGATCCCACAAAGCTGCTATTTCTTCCCAGTTAACTTTTTTCTTTCTTTACTCCCCCACCCCTGCCTCTTCCATCTGTTCCTGTCAATTCGATGTGTCAGTGACAGGGCCTGGGAGGGGAGAGAAGAAAGACGGTTTTCTCGTGTGAAAAGAAAAAAGACATTTATTTTCCAAGTCAAGGGTCCCAGAACGTCAAGGTGAACCCTCCATGAGGACTTTCAGCAATAACCCAGATCCAAAATATCCTGTCTTTGTTGGGCGCCGTTTGAAAGTCAGGAAAATCGGTTGTAAAGATAGAGAAGGTTGGTTTTTGTGTTTAAAACGCATCCATGGGGAAGGTAGGGTGGGCAGAAGAAGTAAATCTTTGCCCTAAGATGGACTACTTGTTCCATCTCAAGGGCTCGTCCAGAATTCCAGAAAGGAAAACGTGTCTGGAGGTTTGAATGAGCCCAAACACAGCTCCTTTGGTGCCCCCCTCCCCAGTTCCCTTTTCATGAAAAATAATAATGGGAATCAGGCCTGTGGCACCCAGCCTCCACCACCACCATCATCATCTCTGGAAAATGGAAATGACAGCCAGGTGGTTGGTTGAGAAGCGTGCAGAGGTGACCCAGGAAGATGGACGCCTCACCACGAGAGTCCGGCTGGTCATTCAGGGCTTTGTAACGGCTTCTAACGCCAGCCATTTTGAGCAGGTGCCCGCAGATTTTCATCCAGATTCCAAGCGTCTGGGAAAATGCAAAGGATCTCTCCTCTTCCCTGTCCATCTGGTCACCATTTGTGGCCCGTCATGTTGTCCTGGTGGGTTGATTTCTGAAAGCCGAGGAAACGTTCTCAGTTCTGGCTTTTTCATCCTTTTATTTGCATCTCTAGCACCTTCTTCAACTCCGTCCCCTGTTTTGCCCAGAGATGCTTTCTAGCGCTTTCCGACATCTCCACTTCTCTTCAACGGGGAGGAAAACAGAAACCCCCTTTAATTCCTTTCTGCCACTTCTCTTTCAGTTTGGCCGCCTTCTTCCACGCCAAGGTTTTTAACAGGGTCCACGGCTGCTTGCCATGGAGAATTGTAATGAAGAATGATATTCCTCTTTTTTTTTTTGTCCTCCTTTCGGTGATTAACAAGGGAACAAGTTGAGGCAGAGAGAAAATGAGAGATTAGCAATTAGCGACATAGCCCGCCCCTGGTGACCTCTGGACTTCGGAGACGGCTCTGCTTTTGACAAGCTGCAAACGGTTGGGGTGGTGGGACCCCGTCTCTGAGAAGGCCCTCGAGTCAGGGAAGGTATGGGGGCCCGGCTGATGCCACAGCCTGGGTGCAAACTTTCGAGTGGGCACTGTCAGTGGATCGTGTGCCCTGGGGGTGATGCCAAGACAGACAGGCAGGGATCTGTTGCAGGGGAGATGCAGGGAAGACTCACCACCCTTTGAACCTCCCTTTATTTGGATGGCCTGCAGGATCGTCTGCAAGCATAGGTGTTGGAGGAGTGGGACCCTGACTTACCCAATTCTCCAGCCAGCGCAGATACAGTTTTATGGAAGTTTGAGAACCTCCAAAGAGCGAGCCCCAGTGGAAAGCACCTTCCATGCCCAAGAGCAGTCTACCCCCAGAAACCAGTCATTTTCAGGGCCAGGGTGCCACAAAGTCAGTTTCACAGAGAAACTGACTTGGCCGCTGTAGGAGAATAAAATGTTGGTATGAAGGGGTGGTGTCTTGGGAACAGACCTCGTGCCCTGACTAGAGTAGACTAGTGTTTCTCAACCTGGGCAACTTTAAGATCCCCATGTTGGCTGGGGAATTCTGGGAGTTGAAGTCCACCCATCTTAAAGTTGCCCAGGTTGAGAAACACTGGAATAAACGATCTTGCGGCCAAATCAACGTGGCGGGTGCCAGGGTCTCCCCTCGAAGGAGAATCTGCTGTCACCGGGAGAGAAGGCTTCTGTGGCTGAAGAGCCCTGCCTGGGTCGCCAGGCTGAAAAGAGGGAAACTGATCAAAGGTGTGGACAGCTGGAGCTTTTGCGATAAGCCCTGGTATTAAGGCTTATCAGGTTCAGGGGATGAGGGCGATCCTGTTGCAGTCAATAAGGGCTTGAAAACGGATCGCGGCTCCCCAGGGAGTCCCCAGAGGGGGCAGTGGGGGGGACTGCGATCTAATCGCAGCTCAGCAGCAAAAGGGGACCGGCATAGGCGCTGATTTCTCCCCACCCACCCTGGCTTCTGCTCTCCAGCCCCACACGGATTGCACAAAGCCGCCCCCACCCCCAGCAGCCCTGGGGACAAAGGAATAATGTCTTAGGCGCAAAGGAGAGGGCGCCCGTTGGGCCCCTGCCTGCATTGCAGGAACAGAAAGCAAATTCAGCAGCGGGTTTTCCAGGGTGAAAACAATGCTCCCAGCTTCTGTTAGTCTCTGGCCAGGGGAGTCTAGGGAAACCCTAAGTGGTGGGCACCATTTTTGGCATCCTGGGCAAAGGCTCTCCTCTTTTCTCTTTCCTCAGAAGGGAAGAGTCTCATTTGCCCTCTTCCCCCCTTCACTGGCAGAACAGCCCCTAACCAAACCCAGCGGCGGCAGGAGAAAACTCCTGGACCAGCCTGGCATTGTGCCCGCTCCAGCCGAAGGCAACACCCCTGGTTGGATTGCGCGTCGGCCACCCTGCCCCCTTTCCCTTCCAAGCTGCGGCTCGGATGGGGCTGGAAACCGCGGCAGGGCACCGCCTGGTCCAAACGTTCCCGGTGGGGGGGTTCGGGTTGGCCGCTGAAGAACCACCTTGGCCCAGATACTTTTTCACCCAACCCAGGATCCTAGCTCTGTAAGGAAATGCATAGGTGCATCTCCAATTCAGGATTGTAATCCCTCCCTGGCCAGGCAGGAGGATTGCACCCCATGCCCCACAGCCCTGCTCTTCCACTTCCAGGGTGCCACCTTCTGCCCCCCCCCTTAGCGCTGGACCCTCCCTGCCTCCGTCCCCTTCCCTCCTGATCCCAGCCTCTTCCTCCTCCTCCTCCTCCTCCTCCCCATTTGTTCTCGGCGCCTTTGATGTCGAGGAGAGCCGTCTGCCCATCTCTGCCACGGAGGGATCAGAAGTTTGCTGTGTCTTCCGCGGCCTACCTCCTTTGATCCGTGTCCTGAGGCCCCCTTGACGGTGGGGGGGGGGAATAAAAAAACCACGACCCAGAACTAGTCACTCCGAGTGATTCCTGACAAGTGTCTCCTTGCGATAAGGAAGCAGTGGGTGTTCGGGGTCCCCCCCACTTTCATTTTTAATACCTCTCTTCCGTTTCCATAAGAAGCCGTCGTCGTGGCGTTAAACGGAGGAGAGGAGAGCTTTCTTTCTGTCTCTCTGCACTCCACAACCCCCCCCCCGTTTTGTGTGTGTGTGTGTGCAAAGAGTTGCAGGCTGCAGAGTTTGCCTCTTAGCTCACCTGCCTCCTGTTTTTTCCGCTTCCAACTCCTCTTTCCTTTTTCTTTAATATTCCCCTCCCTGCCTCATTCTCTTTCTCCCCCTAATGCAGTGTGTCGGATGTTGCCACTTAAACCCAGCAACGGTTTAATTAGGTGCTAAAAAGAAAAGGCCGCTGAATGTGCAGGTGGCCAGGGTGGGTGCTGAGTTATTATCTTTAACCTTGTCCACAGGGAAACACCTGCATTCAGTGTTTAGTGGGGAAAGGACTGGGGGAGAGAAAGGCCACGGAAAGACGGATGATTCCACCACTTAATACACTTAAAACCAGCAAGGTTTTGCATGCATGAAGCTGAATGAGTTTTAACCACGGTTAGCTGGCTGGCTGAACGGGTTGTGTGTCTTCCTCGTGACTGGTGTGGATGGTATGCTCCCTGGAGGCACTAAAATGGCCAGGTCAGTTAAGACCTCCCCGCCATTTTGAAATGTATGTTGCGGACTTTGTGGCTTTGGAAAAGAGACGCCGGCGGTGGTGCACGACCCTCTTCTGTCACCATCCCCCAGGAGTCCCGTGAAAGGGGGTGCCCAGTTTGTGCCAAGGAGGATTGAAATGACTATGTGGCCAGTGGTTGGGTACTTCCACCGCTGGAGTACGTTTGGCATGTCAACGGGTTTAAGTTAAATTGCACTGACATCTCCATCAGTCGAAGCCGATCCCAGGCAGACCCTGGATTACCCAGCATGCTTGGTTGGCTTCAGCTTGGCATGATCTGTGATCCCAGCCAACTGTGTGTGGAAACCATGGTCTGTGGCATCGTGCGGTGGGGGAACCCAATTCTGAAATCTTGTGAAAAGGTAACCATGTCAGACCAATCACTTCCAGAGCCCAGTTGTCTTATTTAATCAATCACAGTTGGCTAAAACTTGGTGCAAAGTGTAAAACCAACGCTTGGCACTTCAAATAAATTACCCTGGGATAGAAGGACCGATGTTTGAGAGTCAAGTTTTAACTCAGGGCTGGGGGGCGTGGAGAATGTCTAGCTAGAGAACCACGGAAGCGTCACTTGACTCTGCTCCGATCAGCACCACCCAAGATGGTTAAAGATAAAGGGGTACAGGGCAGAGCAGTCCATTAGAGGAGGGGTCTGGCCCACGGGCAATTCACAGGGTCTGTGTTGTAAAGCCAGGAGTGCCCCCGGCTGAAATTCTGGATGGATTTATCCAGGGCCAAGGAAGCATCAAACGTTCCGTGGCATCTCCGGTTTGGGTCTGCCAACCTGATGCTAAACCATCATCTCTAGAGTTCCAAATTGGCATGAATGTTTGACCCCCGCCCACCCAACCACCCCTCCAGCGGATCCCTTTGGAGATAAAAACTCAGTGCTTTGTAGATGGAGGTGCAAAATGTGCCTGTGGAAATACGCGGCTGGTGCATCGGATGCTCTGAAGTTGAATTCCACCAGCTCTTGGGGGGTGGGAGGCTGGGAGGCTGGGAAAGGTGACCTGGGAGAAAAAGGGGAAGGACGCCATCCCTTTCTTAAGACCCCCCCCCTTCCCAGAACTGCGCTGCACTTCACTGATAAACAGGAAATATTGGCAATCAGGATTTCCACATTTATTATCTGAGTGCAGCAGAAAATAAAAATTTCAGTGTAAATCCAAGGAGACAAGACCCTAAGCTTCTTTGAGCCGATACAGGCAGCCCCAGCCCTAGAGAGAGGCTCAGGGGGTGCAAATAGTCTCTCCTCATTTTAGAAAGGGGGGGGGGGGTTGAGGAAAAGAAGATGAGGCAGGGAGGGAGGGAGAAAAGACGAAGAAGAGAGGCGGCAGTTGTGATGCCTCTCTCTCGTTTCTCCTTTCGGAGAGGCTCGGGAATAGAAGGTTGCTCCGTATGTGGAACTCACGGCCACAAGAGGACAGCCACTGGGTTTGCCCCTTGCGAGTTTCCTAGGGCTCTTTGCTAGGCAAAGGGGTTAAAAATAAATCTAGGGGGAAATGAGGTTGGGCTGTAGTTGCATCAAATGGTGCGTGGCCTGCTTACTAAAATGACCTCCTCCTTTTTTTGCATACCAGGCTAAGACACAAAGACGTTTCTTCTCTGAGTTTAGTGTGTGATGTGAATGTGACCCCAAAAGAGGGGCTAGCCCCCCATGTGAGCTAAACCTGCCTTCCCCAGCTTAAAATACTTTAGACTGCCATTGCCATTTGGCGTGGCAGGGAAGGACGTGAGTTGGGGTCCAAAATCTTGGCAAGGTGCCTGTTTGGAGACGATGGGACTTATGAAAGGCCTCTGCTTTCTCCTAACTTACTTAATGTTACTAGGTTGCAACGCCCATCATCTGCTGTGGGGAGAAGAGGATAACTGGTCCCAGATTTGGGGAAGGCGGGGTTAAGAAAAGGATGGGAAATTTTAGGTCCAAGGTCTCCTGTGCTGTTCCTTTCGGAAGAGCATCACAAGAGTCAGCTAGCCCTTGAAGCGTTTTTCTCAGCATCCTTTCCTGCCAGCCCTTCATTTCTCCATTACCTCTTGGCCTTTGCCCTCCTCCTCCTCCCAACCACACATTTCACCCCGGACGCACAGGCACGGCCACCGCGGGCTCCCTCAAGCAGCCCGGCCAAGGAGGTAGGAGGTCAGCCTCTGCTGCTGCCAAGTGTTTCCGTTTAGTTCCAGATGCCAGCCTGACAGGTGGATGCCCGTGATTGATACCCGGCGCCAGATTGGGACGAGGGGAGAAGGACGCGTCCTGCTCCACCAGCTTGGTGCCCTCCAGAGGCCGGATGCTGAATTGGACTCTTGAATTGGTTGGCATCCAGGGACAAATCTTGCCCAGTTTTCGATCCTTAGCCCCCTTGCCAAGGGAGAGAGCACCACAGAACCAGGGGGAGGTGGGGGCACTATGGAAAGAGGAAGCTGGACTTTGCCCTTGCCCGTGGCACCGGGGACATATTATATCTCTGTTCCCACGCACACAAAATCCACTCTTTTGACCTCCTGCGGACAGGAATTGTGTTCCTTAAGGAACATATACTTGTTTGCCAAGGCATCTAGTTTGAGATGGGGGGCGGGATTGATAGGAGAGAATAAGTGATAAGTGCCAGCATTTGAAACATACCTCACTGATCTCTCTCGTAAATCCATATTTTCTCAATTTTGCAGATAACATCTCCCATAGTGCTCAAGGCATATACATACACTCATCCAAAAGGGGGGACTGTTATCGGCCAGGATATCTCCTTGGGAAGACTAAATTTGATAAGGGTTTTTTTTTTCCCCTCTCTTTTTTTAAAGGGTGCCTTGTTTGCAAATTCCTCCCACCACCCTCATTCGTTTTTTTCTCTCCCCCACTAGTTCCTGTTTTAAACATAAAACAGAAGCCATGGGCAAATTTGTGTTGCTTTTTTTTTTCTTGTTTTGGTATGTATGTGCTTTTTATTGTCCCTGTGTTATGCCAGTGGCTTTATCCACTGATAAGTGGATTAGTGGAGCTAGACAAAAAAGGTGTTCCACAGCTAAAAAGCTCCAAACAACATATTTTTGTTTTCCGCAGAAGGGAGCTGCGGTTTTACTTTAATTTTCATTCCCTTCCCTACAGTCTGGATCAGTGTGTGGCATATACCAAGAGCAAAACAAAAAACCCTTAAACGTTCTTCTCACTTGTACTCACAGCTGCCCTTGGGCTATTCGGTGGTTTAAGACTTGTATTTTTGCCCTTTACTACTTGTCGTATTTCAGGGCCCCTTTCTGAGCTTTTAAAATTATCATTAGTATTTTATTGCTTGAGTGAATTTGTGAGCCAACTGCAACGAAATTTCATTCTGTTGTGCACTTGTATAGTGTATAGTGGGATGACAATAAAGTTATTATTCTATTCTATTCTATTCTATTCTATTCTATTCTATTCTATTCTATTCTATTCTATTCTATTCTATTCTATTCGTCTCTAATATGGGTCACTTCCTGACCCTGAACTCCCATCAGCCCAAGCAGTGGGGCAAGGATGATAAGTCCATGATGCCCCCCTGCTTTATAGAATAAGCCAGGTCTGGGAAGAAACTAAGGCATCTGTTGGGTGCAGAAGTGGGTCTGTTAGTCCATCCTGATCCCCCTACAGATTTTCCCAAGGATCTCTGGGATCTTCTGGGATCAGGGAAGAAGAGGGAATCCTTCCCACCCCACCATTCATGATTTGAAAGACACCTGCCTTCCTGGGGGAGGTAGAATTGGGTGGCCTGTATCTCTTTCCCAGCTTGACCCCCCTGCCCGTTTTCTGTGCCAAGGCCAAGCCCCTGGCTTCTGGTGTGGCACCAACTTAGCCTAAGCCCAGAGCCAGGCCTTGAGAGTTGCAGTTTCACCCAAGGACCAGCAGGGGCCTCTAGACTAAACTTGGGCAGGGTGGCGTCCAGGTTCGAAGGAAGCTCTTCTTAAGAAGCCACCCAGCAACGTGTTGTCTTGGGCGAAAGGGCTGCCTTTGCAGGATGGACTGAAGTGTGGCGGGGGTGGGGAGGGTAGGACATGCAAAACTCCCGACCATGAAAAGGTCCCCAGCTGGCAGTTAGAGGCATCTGCACTCGGCTTGATGGCTCCAGCTGAGCGGTATTTCACTAGTTATCTACATGTAATTATTGCTATGTGGTGCAGATATTAACACTGTCAAGAGTAATTTACCCTGACATTTTTCACTTGCTCTGTACTCTGAAGACTCCCCGCCCCCCTCCTCTGTTTTCTCTCTCGCTTGCTTGCTCTTGCACACATGGCTAAGCTTGGGCGTAATTCTCCGCACGGCCCAGGACCTTTCTTCCCCATCCGGGCGGATCCTTCCTAACTCATTAAACTTTAAGATTTAATCCTGCCCCAGAGAAGAGAAAGTCAGGCCCTCCTGTCTACTCTCGGGGTGCTCCGACTTGGAGCCTCCCTTCTTTCCTGCGTTTCCACTGGAGGCTCAAACCGAATTTGTCGGTGGCTGCATATTCAATTAGAAGGTGATCTGGACATTAACCTCTGGTTGGGAAGGTGCCCGAGATTTGGTTTAAGGGCCCTCTTGGAGAAGCCCGTTCTTGCGAACGCCCAGCTCCGACCCTTTTCGCAAGGCTTGTCCAGCTGGTGACAGCTCAGATTAAGGCTCCCGACCCATAGTTGGATCTTGATTTAATGAGACAGTTATTGTATGTTCCCTAATAAATATAAATTGCCCGTTTGGGGTGCGTTTGTGGCAATGTGACGGTGAAACAGACTCTGACAGTCTCTTCCATTCATCACCAATATGTTGCGGGCAATCCATTGTTGCTTTGCAAGGCGCAGAATCCATACGCAGCCAACAATTCAGCTGTTCTTCTGTAGTAGAAACATCAACACGGCCGGTCTGGTTTCAGGGATTTGCGCCGAGGTTCCCGGAGGCCCATTTTAGGTGCCAACGTTAGGATTGGGTCTACGTTGGAAGCCGTCATTTCCCCCACTCTCGCCCCAAGAAAATCCTTGTGAATTACGGTTCCACGATCCACAGAGAAGCACAAGAGGTAATAGCTGCTGGCTAGAAATTTTGAAATCTCCTTTCTTGCTTGAAGAACCACCGTGATGGGCACTTGCCCTTTAATTGGCATAAGTGAAAAGGGGAGGGGAGGGGTGGTACAAAGCAAACACTTGAGCACCATTCCTTCCCTGGCTGAGGTTGTCTCCCCCCCCCCCCTTTGCTGTATCCTTCCTTCCTCTCCCCAGGCCAATGGGCTTCCCTTCAACCTTGCATTATGGACACGTCTCTTTTCAGCATTATTGTGACAGTGTTGTCGGTAGCGCCTACTAACCACATTTCAGTGAAGATTTTAGTAATGTCCTTGGCTTACTTCTCCAAAGTAGGGACAACTGTGTGCGCTTTAATCTTTTCCTCTTGCAGAGACACTGACCAATAAGATTTTTCTTGCTGTGGTCACTCGACTGCGATCTGAGGGGATGCTCTGAGCTGGCCTCCTTCCTTGCCGTCCGATTAAGCGTGGAGTGGCCCTCCTTAAGTAGGAGGTGGGTGGGATGATGGTAGCTTTAATAATGTCATCCTAGGGAGCTGGTCGCAGGCGTGGGAGAGGAGACCCATCTCACCTAATCTCTGGCATGGAGCAGGAAACCCAGAAGTGTTACTTGCTTGAAAGCCACCACCATCGTTCTGGCCCATGATGAGCAAACCGTGATGAAGAACTGCTGGGAGATTTGCCCTCCATCAGCCCCAATTTCAGACTCACCATTGTTTAGCTGCCCAAATTATCCCGTGGGAACCAAGAGCTGGGCAGCGTTGAGCTTCAGCGTTTGGTGACCGTGGTCGAGACAACAGGTTTCCTGACGTTTCGCCGGCAACTCTGGCTGGCATCTTCAGAGACAAGGTGGTGTGCTACGCAGTTGCCGGCAAAACGTCAGGAAACCTGTTGTCTCGACCACGGTCACCAAGCGCTGAAGCTCAACACCGCCCAACAGATCCCGGCCATGAACGCCGACACCAAAACCAAGAGCGTTTGGGGTTTTGAAGTATGGGGTTGACCCTTCTGCACCCGTCCATCTTTTGCCCCCTATTAAAGCTTGGCCTACAAGTGTGTTGATAAGTCTCGGAGACACCTTATGGCTGATTGTTTGGGACTTCAGCTATAGCAGAGACCGGCCAATGTCAGGAAGGGAGAGGAAAAGATGATTAAACTTGGTGCACGTAGCAACAGGCGTGGCTTCCAGCGCTGATCTGTAGCCTAATCCCCGTCAATTAATGAGCAATACTCCACTCCGCCCACTGCAGACCAGCACACCCACCCCAGAGCCCAAGATACCGAGATGGATCCCCCTCCCCAGATCCCACCCGTCTCCCCCTCCACCCGCCTTTCACTTTCGGCTAACCTGGTGCACCCAATTAGGGATTTGACACCCAGACCCGTTGATAAATTGTTTCTGTCATCTGCTTTCTGTCTTTCATTACATGGAAAGACAGGACAGAAGGAGGAAGGATTGGGGTGCAGGGTGGAGGGGAGACAGCGGGAAGGGGGAGGAAGAGAAGATTTGCTCTGCCATGCTTAGCGGAGCTAGATACGTTAATTACAAAATAGCCATTTGCAGCATGAAAAAGCATTAATTAAATTTATGCAATCATTATCTTTAAATAGTTCTGTCTTCCAGAGATCACCCCTCCCCTTCTCTCCCTTTCCCTCCACCGAGTCTTTCTAATCTTTGCCCCTTCCAAGATCTATCTTGCAATCAGATCGGTCTCAGGTCCATTCAAACTTTGAGATGCGGCCTGGCCATCCCCAAAACGTCCATTGCTTTCTAGTTTCCAGGGCTCCTGTAGTTCAGCATCTCAGCAACCACAGGCTGCTTCTACCCTTCAAAGGAAGTAAGCAAAGTTGTTTTTTAAAAGGGGGGCAAGAAAGGAGTGGGGGTTTTCCCCAGGGCTGCCAAATTTGGCAGAACCTGGTCCACACATTAGAGAAACCTTTTATTTATTTTTATTTTATTATTTGGATTTATCACCGCCCATCTCTACCATGGTAGACTCTGGGTGGTTTACAATCATATTATAAAAAGTTAAAAACCTATACATATAAAATCTACTATAAAATAAATTTAAAAAATCCAAGCGATGGTGTGTTCTTAAAAGGAGGATATTTTAGGTTGATCTTTCCATATTCAAGTAATTTCCTCAGCAACAGGGGAAAAGGGGCTTTTCAATGTACCCATCTACCCTATAGTCCTGCTCTTCCAAGTCTGAGACAGGGTTGACCCTGCTTAGCTTCCAGGATCCGCCAAGGGTGGTAGGTGCTACCCACCCTTACAAATATATGTAGCTCAGTTCCTGAGGACCATATTGTTTTCTTGGCAGCAAATACAAGTTTTCACGTGCAATTCTGCGCCCTCCTTTATGGCTGTTTCCTTGGTGGGGGTGTAAGCAGACACCTTGCTGTAAGCTTGCAAATTATTTTATTCATTTGAGGGTTTGACACGCCTTGGGGAAGATGGAGGGATGTCTGGTTTGGTGAAAATAATAGAGAGTTAAACTCTCTCAGGTTTAACTCATGCCAGGAGCAGATTCATAGATCAGAGGAGTATGAGTTTTGTTCCATTCTGGCCCTCAGAACAAATTCCTGGGCTCTGACTTCATACATTTGTTGTCTCTACGGTTTCTGCAGTTCCAGCTGGTGGATCTCAAGTTTCTAGGGAAAGAGATGCAAGATGCCTTATTTTTTAAAACATGGTAACTTTCTGAAAAATGCAGCCCTGAACTCTGTGGGAAGTGCAACAGATGAATCAGCCAGAAGGGCAAGGATGTGGGGAATGGTGTCCCCATCTAGATGTTACTGAACTAAAACTCCCAGAACCCTCCCTCTTAGCCAAGTTGGCTGAGACTGCTGGGAGTTGTAGTTTAGCGACATTTGGAGAGCTACAGGCCACGACCGTTTGGCTGCAGAAAAGCAAGTTACAGGCATAGAAAGGGGGAAGTTGCTTGTGAAAGCTTTGTAGAGTTAATATATGTAGAGGGAGGCCAAAAAATGTGTGCTGGTTGTTTATAAAGCAAAGGCACCATGGTACAGAAATGGGAGGAAGTCAACCAAACATTAAACCGAGTGTCGATCAGACTGTTGTGCAGCTGTGGCTGCTCTCCGTGGTGCTGATTGCTAACCCATCTCTCAGAAAAATCACTTTGCAACGGAGCTGGCCTTACAAGCATTCACACCCAAGAGCGCTAATGCTCAAAGGCCAACCTTTTTAGTGTTTATTCCAGCTCTCTCCAATCAAGGATTGGTATTCTGAATTCCCCCGTGTCTGGAATAGGAGAGAGGGCAAAACTGGTTGCGTTTGTGGCAGTAACACATACCATTCTTGAAATCAAAAGTCTCAGACTGGAGATACCCACGCAATCACAACCTGGCTTCTCTGTGACTGTGGTTAGGTCTGTCCCACCACAAAGAGATTTTTTTTGCTTTGGCCTGGGAAGCTGAGTTTCAGTTTTGCATTCTGGCTGGATATGAATATAGGGATTTTCAGCGTAGGGTTCCTGTTCTTACAGGTTCTGGGTAGAGAACCTGGGGGGCACTGCAACAGAGCCTGGTCCATTTTCACTGCACACAGTGGGGGCAAGCACAAAGGCTCCACGTGTCATTGAAGCTGCAAAAGACAAAAAGAGAATAGCTCATTTTCTCATAAATCCAACAGCGGGGGGGGGGAGAGGTGGGGGGGGGAGAGAAAACCAGCAGTGTGGAATTACTTCTAAATTTCTCTTTTCTTTCATTTGCTTGCCAACCAGCCTTATTAAAGGCTTGATTTGGCATCTTGCTGGCTGGCACCATCTTTGGTGAACTTTGCTGCCGTTATTTCATCTCCTCAAGACCTTCTCCTTTTTGATATCCTCCTGTCCCTGATGAAGGGCCTCAGGCACCGGCTTGCCTTAATGGGTGTCTCTTCCTGCCCGTAGTTAAGCTGGACTTTAACTGATTGCAGCGCCTGCTCCCTCTGAGGTGGGGGGAGGCGGGGGGGGGCAGAGAGACTATCAGTGCACCAAGCATCCTAGCCTGCGGCTGGGATATGCGCCATTCTGTAACTTCTTTGTACTGTCAGGTCCGTTTCACCGTTGTTACTTCTTTTTACCATCAGGGGAAACGATGAGAGGAGAGAAAGCAGAGGGGGCTTTGGGGAAAACCTCAAAGGATCTCAGGAAATCTTGTTTGGAAGCAATGAAGAAGAAACTGCCACTCCATTACCGGAGTCTGCAGGGGGCTGCGATAGGGAAGACGGCCTCGATCCGCTTAGCAGAGGAGTCAAGAAGGGAGGAGATGTGGGGGGGGGGCTCTTCAGCCACGTTGTCCCACTTTGGGCTGGCATGAGGTGGCAAGGAGAAGGGGCCCTCACAGCCAAGAGGAAAGGTGTGCCGTGATTGTGAGCTTCTGACATTCCGTGGACCAGTTCCTGCAAGAAACATGGATTTTCTCCCAAGGGGGATTTGGACAATCTAAAAGCGGTTGTGGGTTGTTTGTGTATTTTCCCAGTCAGTCAAAAACAAAATTGCAATGGAGTTTTGCAGGCACTTTTCTCTAAAATATGCTTTTAAATTGCAAATCCACAACAGATATTTTTTAAAAATTCAACTCCCCTCTAATATATTCCAAATTCATTCCTTCCTTCCTTCCTTCCTTCCTTCCTTCCTTCCTTCCTTCCTTCCTTCCTTCCTTCCTTCCTTCCTTCCTTCTTTCTTTCTTTCTTTCTTTCTTTCTTTCTTTCTTTCTTTCTTTCGTCTCTCTTTTTTTCCTCTTTCTCTTTCTCTCTTTCTTTCTCCTCCTCCCATTTGAGATACATTGATTGACTGATTTTAGGAATATATAGGAAATTACCAACTCCTAAAAAGTATGCCCTTTGTAGGCTTCCTTTATAGATTTGTCTGTGGCTACATCTTCCAGGAGTGAGATGCACCTGTTAACGAAATACTGTACACTGGGATTTCTCTGTGTTGATTTACCTAAGCAGATATGAGAAAAGGCCTTTGTCCATTCTGAAGCTGTGCTTGGCCATGGCCCACCAGACGCTCCATGGGGCATCCACAAGATGGCCACCCTTCCAATCACTTCTCTCCCATATATTCCCCAGGAACTGGTTCTGAGAGGCTTCCTATCACCCATATTTAGAGTGCTCTGTAGGGATAACCGCCCAGAGTTCCCTTGTGGGGGGAGATGGGCGGTGATATAAGTTAGAAATAATGAATGAATGAATGAATGAATGAATGAATGAATGAATGAATGAATGAATAAATAAATAAATGGTGCCTTAGTAGCCTTCAGTAGCCTGGTGTACTGTGAATGTCTTTTAGAGTTGACTGAGTCGGCCTCATCCAGTGGAAGGGAACTTTCTTCTCTAAATCTAAATGATTGACCCCAAGTAGGATATAAGAAAAAGAGGAAGGGAAGGGAACTTTAGAATACAATAAGAGACGGGCAAACTTTTCCACCACCCCAGAAGAGGGGGGGGATAGAAAAAAAATCTCTCTTCTGTGTACCTTTAAAATCACTGCTATTATTGATTCCCATTGATTATGTAGAGGGTATTAATGTGAAGGGGGGCGGGGGGGCATTTCCTTTGTGGTGGAGAGAGGGATAAAGTAGAGAGATGGAAATATTAAGTTTGGTGTGAGGTAGGCGTCCCATGAATCCGCACTGGGGATTACGGGATAGAAAGGGAAGCGCGCAAGAAAATCTCTCTCTAATGACGGCGAGATCTCCGCTTTGTCAAACGATTCTGCCAGGGCCTTGGAAGGATTGACCCCTTACAGCCGAAATCCAACTGAGCTTTGCAGATAGGGAGGCAGGACGTGCCAAATGTCCCATTGAAAGAGGGCCCTTCCTCTTTTCCTGCAGCATTGGGTGGAATCCTACTCCTGGTTTTCCTACTCTGGGGTAGAAAGGGCAAACAGATATCGGAAGCGAGGCCAAGGGACCCCCTTTGCTAGTCGGGTCCCATCCATGACGCTGGACTTCGGTTCCCGCAATCCCCTTTGCTGCCTAGGGATTCTGGGAAGGTCTGACCTCTGGGAGAAATCCAAGAGATGGTGAGGGGACCTAACCACGTTTTTGCTAATCAAAGCCATCCTCCAAATGTGGATAAGGCCCTCAAACTAGGTCCAGAACTCGGATCGCCCCCTCCAAAGTCTAGACCTGCGCCTTTCCCTCCCTGGGATCCGGTTCTTCAGCCTGGCACCGTCCCCAGCGCCAGCTCACAACCCACAATAAAACCTAGAGCGGCAGCCAAGATTGCTTCTGTTCGCTGCGCGTGGTGTGCCAAAGCTGACTCCATTTATCGTAAAGGATGCACATTTGGCGGCTTGAATCTCCACAGCGAGAAGCCCTCGGGGCCAGCTCAGAAACGGAGAGAATTAATTACATTTTTAAAAAAGAAAGGAAGACAGAAAGAGGAGAAGTCCCGCTTCTTTTAAAGTGAGGGAGAGAGGGTTGGCGAAATCCTGGAGGGAGGAATACAATGGTGTGTTTGGAGGGGGGGCTGTAGAAACAGGAGAGGAGTGGGCCAGCCCAGGAAAAAAAACAGGGAAGGGGGGAGAATGAGGATTCTCACATTTCAGCTGCCGATGTTGGGTCCTGGATGAAGCAAGACAACCAGGCGTCTTAGTTGAAGCACAGATCTTGAAGCACAGATCTACTGGGCACCAGGCTATTCAACTCCGGAAGCGCCTTGCCTGATCCATGGCAGCCTAGTTAAAACCTCCATATCCAGGCAGTGTAAACCAGAGAAGGTGAGCTTAGGGCCTTCGTGTCTGCCTGGAAGTTGTCTCCCCCCCACACACAAAAAACACACACACAGGCTTGGATTGTGTCTTCTCTGCCTCTTCCAGCTGCAAGGTCCCAAGTCTGTTTGAACTACCAACGGAGCCTGAATTGGGTGGGAGGGTGGGAGGGCAATGCAAGGGGAGCAAAAGGGGTCGGAAAGGCGGGGGGGGGGGGTCATGAAGGATGAGAAAGCTGCCAATCCTCCAGATTGATGGAAGGAGAGATTTTTGCTCCTGATAATGATGATGATGATAATGCCACTAAATACTAATACCTATTGGATACGGAGGAACTATTGATTTTTGGTTAGCAATGGTGCTGCCCCCACCCAAAGAGTAAAGTATAGAAAAGCAAGGTCAAAAAGGGGAGGGGAGGGGAGGGCAAGAGGAAGGAAGGGAAGGGGAGGGAGATAAAATATCCCAGCCTTGAGGCCACCACATTTCCCGGTCTTGCCTCACCTGAAAGACTGTTCGCCTTTAAGAGCATCATCATTTGACATGGGCTAGGCTGAAATAAACTATAAGGTGTGCTTTTAGGGTTAGAGCTTTTGTTGACAATGTACAACAAGGTTCCACTTCCCAACAATCGGGGAGTGGGTTTGGAGGGGGTGGGGAGGAAAAGGAAGGCCCTTCATACTTGGGGGGGGGCAGAAGACGGTTGGGGCCCCAAACATGGTCAGGGTGGGGATCGGCTGGGTTTGCAAAGGGAGTGGTGGATTTGCGGTTGGAAAGCAGTTTTGGAGCACCTGCCGGGGTTCCCAAGGTAAGTGCCGTCTGCCTGCCGGGGGTTTCCAGGAAGGAAAAGAGGAAGAGAAGGCGGGGAGAAAAGAAGGAAGAAAGGAAGGAAAAGGAAGGGAGGGAGGGAGGAAGAAGAACGGAGGAAGGAAGGAAGGAAGGAAGGAAGGAAGGAAGGAAGGGAAAAGGGAGGAAAGGGAGAAAGGAGAAGGAAGGAATAAAGGAAATGGGGAAGGGAAGGAAGGGAGGGAGGAAAGGAGGAAGGAAGGAGAAGGGGAAGGAAAGGAAAGGAAAGGGGGAAGGTAGGAAAGAAAAGGGGAGTAAGGAGTAAGGTGTGTTCGTTATTGAGCCAGTTTGGTCTAGTGGTTAAGGTACTGGGTTACAAACCAGGAGACTGTGAGTTCTAGTCCCGCCTTAGGCACGAAAGCCGGCTGGGTGACCTTGGGCCACTCCCTGTCTCTCAGCCCTAGGAAGGAGCCAATGGCAAACCAGGAGACTGAGAGTTCTAGTCCCGCCTTAGGCACGAAAGCCGGCTGGGTGACCTTGGGCCAGTCACTCTCTAAGTGACTGTAAGGGAAGGAAGGAAGCAGAAGGGGAAGGAAGGATTAGAGGAAGAGAGGAGAAGGGAGTAAGGAGTATGGGAGGTGACGGAAGGAAGGAAGGAGGAAGGGAGGGAAGGAAGGGAAGGAGGAAGGGAGGAAGGGAGGAAAAGGGGAAGGTAGATTGGTGGAGGAAGGAAGGAGTAAGGGAAGTAAGGAAGGAGGAAAGTGGGAAGGGAAGGAAGGAAAGAAAAGGGGATGGAAGAAAGGGAAGGAAGGAAGGAAGGAAGGGGAAGGGGAAGGGAGGAAAGAAGGAGAAAGGGAGGGAAGAAGGAAGGAAGGAAGGAAGGAAGGAAGGAAAAGGGGAAGGTAGGAGATGGGGGATGGAAGGAAGGGAAGGAAGGAAAGGGGAAGGAAGGCAGGGAGGAAGAAGGGGATGGAAGGAAGGAAGGAGTAAGGGGAACGAAGGAAGGAAAGGGGGAAGAGAAGTTTGTAGGGGAATGGGGAAGGGAAGGAAGGAAGGAGGAAAGGGGCAAGAGAAGGGGAAGGGAGGAAGGAGAAAGGGAAGGAAGGAAGAAGGAAGGAAGGGCATGGAAGGAAGGAAGGAGAAGGGGAACAGAGGGAGGAAGGAAGGAAAAGGGGAAGGTAGATTGGTGGAGGAAGGAAGGAGTAAGGGAAGTAAGGAAGGAGGAAAGGGGGAAGAGAAAAAGATGTAAGGGAAGGAAGGAAAAGGAGAAAGGGAAAGAAGGGAAGGAGGAAGGAAGGAAGGAGAAAGGGAGGGAAGGAAGGAGATGGGGGACGGAAGGAAGGAAAAGGAAGGGAAGGAAGGGAGAAGGAAGGGGGAGAAGGAAGGAAAGGGGGAAGGAAAGCAGGGAGGGAAGGAAGGAAGAAGTAAGGGGAACAAAGGAAGGAAAGGGGGAAGAGAAGTTTGGAAGGGAAGGGGGAAGGGAAGGAAGGAAGGAGGAAAGGGGCAAGAGAAGGGGAAGGGAGGAAGGAGGAAGGGGGGGAAGGAAGGAAGGAAGGAGAAGGAAGGAAGGAAGAAGGGTAGGGAAGAAAGAAAGGGAAGGAAGAAGAGGAAGGGAGGAGATTGGTGGAGGAAGGAAGGAAGGAGGAAGGGAAGGAAGGATGGAGGAAGGGGAAGAGAAGAAGGTGTTAGGAAGGAGAAGGGGAAGGGAGGAAAGGGGAAGGGAGGAGATTGGAGGAAGGAAGGAGTAAGGGAAGTGAGGAAGGGGAAGAGAAGATGTAAGAGAAGGACGGAAGGAGAAGGGGAAGGGAGGAAGGAAGAAGGGGAAGGGAGGAGATTGGTGGAGGAAGAAAGGAGTAAGGGAAGTGAGGAAGGAAGGAGAAGGGGAAGAGAAGAAGATGGAAGGAAGGAAGGAGAAAGGGAAAGAAGGGAAGGAGGAAGGAAGGAAGGGGAAGAAAGGAGAAAGGGGAGGGAGGAAGGAAGGAAGGAAGGAAGGAAAGGGGCAAGAGAAGAAGATGGAAGGAAGGAAGGAGAAAGGGAAAGAAGGGAAGGAGGAAGGAAGGAAGGGGAAGGAAGGAGATGGGGGACGGAAGGAAGGGAAGGAAGGGAGAAGGAAGGAAAGCAGGGAGGGAAGGAAGGAAGGAAGGAAGAAGGGGAACAAAGGAAGGAAAGGGGGAAGAGAAGTTTGTAAGGGAAGGGAAGGGGAAGGGAAGGAAGGGAGGAAGGAAAAGGGGAAGGAAGGAGAAGGGGAGGGAAGGAAGGAAGGAGTAAGGGAAGGAAGGAAGGAAGGAAGGAGTAAGGGAAGGAAGGAGAAGGGGAGGGAAGGAAGGAGAAGGGGATGGAAGAAAGGAAAGGGGGAAGGAAAGAAGGGGAAGGGAGGAAAGAAGGAGAAAGGGAAGGGGGAAGGGAAGGAAGGAAGGAGGAAAGGGGCAAGAGAAGGGGAAGGGAGGAAGGAGAAAGGGAGGGAGGAAGGAAGGAAAAGGGGAAGGAAGGAAGGAGAAGGGGAGGGGAGGGAGGGAAGGAGAAGTGGATGGAAGAAAGGAAAGGGGGAAGGAAAGAGAAGGGGAAGGGAGGAAAGAAGGAGAAAGGGAAGGGGGAAGGGAAGGAAGGAAGGAGGAAAGGGGCAAGAGAAGGGGAAGGGAGGAAGGAAAGAAGGAAAAGGAAGGAAGGAGAAGAGGGAAGGGAGAAGGGGATGGAAGAAAGGGAAGGGGGAAGGAAAGAGAAGGGGAAGGGAGGAAAGGGGGAAGAGAAGAAGATGGAAGGAAGGAGAAGGGGAAGGGAGGGAGGGAGGAAAAGGAGGAGATTGGTGGAGGAAGGAAGGAGTAAGGGAAGTAAGGAAGGAGGAAAGGGGGAAGAGAAGAAGATGGAAGGAAGGAAGGAAAGGGAGAAAGGGAAAGAAGGGAAGGAGGAAGGAAGGAGAAAGGAAGGGAAGGAAGGAAGGAAAAGGAAGGGAAGGAGGGGAGAAGGAAGGGGGAGAAGGAAGGAAAGGGGGAAGAGAAGTTTGTAGGGGAAGGGAAGATAGGAAGGAGGAAAGGGGCAAGAGAAGGGGAAGGGAGGAAGGAGAAAGGGAGGGAAGGAAGGAAAGGGGGAAGGAAGGAAGGAGGGAAGGAAGGAAGGAGAAGGGGAGGGAGGGAAGGAAGGAAGGAAGGTGTAATGGAAGGAAGGAAGGAGAAGGGGAGGGAGGGAAGGAGAAGGGGAGGGAAGAAAGGGAGGAAGGAAGGAAAGGGGGAAGGAAGGGGAACGAAGGAAGGAAAGGGGGAAGAGAAGTTGGGAAGGGAAGGGGGAAAGGAAGGAAGGAGGAAAGGGGCAGAAGGTGAAGGGAGGAAGGAGAAGAGGGAAGGAAGGAAGGAGAAGGGGAGGGAAGAAAGAAAGGGAAGGAAGGAAGGAAAGGGTAATAGAAGATGATGTAAGGGAAGGAAGGAGAAGGGAGGAAGGAAGGAAAAGGGGAAGGGAGAGATTGGTGGAGGAAGGAAGGAAAGGGAGGGAAGGAAGGAAGGAAGGAAAGGGGGAAGAGAAGATGATGGAAGGAAGGAAGAAGGGGGAGGGAGGGAGGGAGGAAAAGGGAGGAGATTGGTGGAGGAAGGAAGGAGTAAGGGAAGGAGGAAAGAGGGAAGAGAAAAAGATGTAAGGGAAGGAAGGAAAAAGGGAAAAAAGGGAAGAAGGAAGGAAGGAAAGGAGCAATAGAAGATGATGTAAGGGAAGGGAGGAAGGAGAAGGGAGGAAGGAAGGAAAAGGGGAAGGGAGGAGATTGGTGGAGGAAGGAAGGAGGAAGGGGAAGAGAAGATGATGTAAGGGAAGGGAGGAAGGAAAGGGGGAAGGGAGGAAGGAGAAGGGGACAGAAGAAAGGAGAAAGGGAGGAAAAGGGGAACGGAGGAAGAAGGGGATGGAAGAAAGGAAGGCAGAAGGGGAAGGGGATGGAAGAAAGGAAGGGGGAAGGAAGGAAAGCAGGAGAAAGGGAGGGAAGGAGGAAGGAAGGAGAAAGGGAAGGAAGGAAAAGGGGAAGGTAGGAGATGGGGGACAGAAGGAAGGAAGGAAAGGGGGAAGGGAGGAAGGAAGGAGGAGAGGGAAGGAAGGAGAAGGGGAAGGGAGGGAGGAAGAAGGGGAGGGAAGGAAGGAAAAGGGGAAAGGAAGGAAGGGGAAGAGAAGGGGACGGAAGGAAGGAAAGGGGCAAGAGAAGATAGAAGGGAGGAGAAGGGGATGGAAGGAAAGAAAGGGAAGGGAGGAAGGAGAAGGGGACGGAGGAAAGGAGAAAGGGAGGGAAGGAAAAGGGGAAATGAGGGAAGGAGAAGGGGGTGGAAGAAGGGGACGGAAGGAAAAGGGGAATGAAAGAGGAAAAGGGGAAAGTGATGGAGGGGGGCTGGGGCGGGAGCTGGGGCTTGGCCTTTGATCCGGGTGCCCGGAGCGGAAACCGTCTCGCCACGGGGCGGGAGAGCTGCAGTTCCTTCTGGGGAGGCGCCCCGCGGGATTGCGAACTTGGGGGTCCCGCTTAGAGGAGGAGAAGTGGCCGGGCGGCGCCGCGTTCCCTGCCGCACCCCCCAGGCCAGGTCTTGCCCCCATGGCGGGCGGCGTCTCTCTCTCTCTCTCCGTTCGCCCGGGGAGGGACGGCGGTCGGAGGAGCCGCGTCTCCCGGGTTCTCCAACTTCTCCGGGCCGCTGTCGTCCTCCAGGCTGCTGTTCACCCGGTTCTTAACGTCCTTCGGGCGGCGCAGCGGGCCCGCTGTCCTCCCTCCCTCCCTCCCTCCCGCGGCGCTCACCCCTTCTCCCCCCGCAGGTGATGAGCATCCTGAGCAACCCCAGCGGCGTCCCCCCGCAGTCCCAGGCCGACTTCTCCATCTCCCCGCTGCACGGCAGCCTGGACTCCGCCAACGCCCTCTCGGCCAGCTGCAGCCAGCGCAGCGACGCCATCAAGTCCGCGGACAGCCTCCCCACCTCGCAGGGCTACTGCCCGCCCACCTACAGCAGCACGGGCTACAGCGTCGACCCCGTGGCCGGCTACCAGTACGGCCAGTACGGCCAGAGTGAGTATCGGTCCCTCGGCTCCCGGGGCCCGTCCTCGCGCAGCTTCCAGGGAGGAGCCGGAGGTGGGGGTCCGGACTCCCGCCGAGCGGGCCTCCCCAGCTGTCCAGGGGTCGGGGAGCCTGCAGATGACCGGCGGGCCTTTGGGGAACCAAGGGGTCCTGAGGAACCGGCCGCCCCGAGTCGGGGGTCTGCGGGTGCCCCGAATCATCTGCAAAGCGCCCAGCCCTGCCTGCCTGGGGGTGGGGGGGACACCTTTCACACACCCCTCCTCTTCAGCAGCACGGGCACTGCGGCGAACCCAAAGGGCCCTGATCCAGGAAGTGGGTGTCCCGGGCCCCCTTCCATAGCGGTGGGTGGCTCGGCTGCCCCCCCACTCTTGACCAGGGCGTTCGTGCTGCTACTGCCCCATCCGGTGACCTGGTGACGTTTGTGGCCAGCCCCCTCCCCACGGGGCTGCCCAACTGACCTCTCGTTCTACGTCGTTTTAATGCGCCTCCCTTCTACGGCCAAATGAGAAACGGCTGCGGTGGGGGTGGGGTGGGGGGCATGAACGCTTCCTCACCTCTCCCCCCCCCCTTCTTGGGGGCAGAAAAAACCCAAGTTTGATCCGTGACCCCCCAACCCTCCTCTCGCTTCTGGTCGTGAAACCCAGCCACACGTGGAACTGATAGAAATCTTAAACAAATTCCAGGGCCCTGTATTTCCAATAAAGATGCCCTCGGGCCCAGCGTTAGTCACACACCCCTATAGATGTGTGCGCCTAGCTCAGGACAGGGGAAAGAAAACACAAATAAGGAAATGCGGGGGGGGGGGGCAGATCTCAGGATAAGGGGAAGCGGCCGCCTAACTGCCCTCTGGCCTACCTGTTTCCAAAGCTGGCGATAGAATTAAGCGGGGCGCGCCCTTTGTGAAATTCCTCTGGATTTAAAGCTGATGGCACCACGGCAGCGCCTTGTTTGGGGGGGGGCGTTGCCCCTGCCACCCTGTTCTTTTGGCCTCTGGAGATACCCTGACCAACTCTTCTTGAATGAGCATCCCTCCCATGGGGGGTTTGTGGTGGCGACCCACTCTTGTCCCAGAGGCCTCGCCAAGAGGCAGGACTGGAGCCGGCCAAATTCTGACCACGCTGAGCTCCCGGATCATCTAAGTCTCCCATCGTGCCAGGTCACCAGGAGGCCGGAAGTGGCACGGGGAAGCCCGGCCTCCTTGTTCCCACACGTTTTTGCAGCTGAACTCACTAGAAGAGATTCAGCAAATGTTTTCCTATCTTGTCGTCCTCTTCCTGGCACCACCCTCACACCGGCGATGGAGGCAAGGGGTCCTCCGGTCTGACGTCTATATTTCTCAGGGACCCCGACCCAGCCTCCGTTTGGAGCCCTAGCTGAGCCCAGGCCCCCGATCTTCTGCACCTTCCTGGACAGGCCTTTCCAGACCCCTGCCCGTGGGCTCGGAGGGCGGTCGAGGTTCGCTCTGGAAACACTGGCCCACCTCCTTCCCAAGCCCAGATGGAGGAAACCATGTGCCTCAGGGGCTGCATGGAAATCTGCACTCAATCTTTAGAAATCACTTGCCTCAAATAAGGCGGGGGGAGGTATGTCCCACCCAACTCTGTCAAAGATCACCTCTTTAAAATCCCGTTTATCTCCAAGGGTGAGCATTAAGCATGCCGTGGTACCTCTGCCTCCTAAATCTCTGGGACGTAGACCTACCCCCCCGAAACATATTTTTTTTGCATCTGCTCTGTGTCTGCGCGCATGAGTGCACTAAATCGGGGGGGGGGGGTGACTAGTGACTTTGCCAAAGTTGGCCAGGCAGCACTGTCTGCAGGCAGCTGCCAGTGCAGATGTGTGGAACGTTTGGGGCATCTCGGCGGCCACCCTGCAGAGGCGTGGAAGGGGGCATTTCCACCCTAGGCAGAGCCGGCCTTGCTAAAAGTTACGGGGTGCCTTAAAAGGGCCACCGCTTGAAGCTTTAAATTACGTCTAAGACCCATCCCGCTCTCCGGCCCCGTGCCCGAGCCAAGCCCGCCACCGCGCACACGCTTGGTCCCGACTCACCAGGGGAGGGTTCGGAGAAGTGCCAGGCTGGAGAACTTTGCCAGTCCCAGAGGCCGAGGCTACACTAATGATGGCGGTTATGGAACGCCGAGGCGTGAAAAAATTCCTAATGGATGTGACAAGTCTAATAAGGATTTTTGCTTGGAAGGGACCCCCCTGTGGGGCAGGTTTCTGACAGGACGCTGACGGCTGAAATTTGTTTACGTGCTGGCACCAAGTGGGGCGCTCTGCTAGATTCTTATTAATCTAATTTGAGGCAGAAGAATTGCGGGGGGGGGGGGGGGAGGCAAAAAATTTGACTGAAGCTCGGCTAACAAGGAGTGTCACCACTTGGTTCCTGGATGACCAGGCGAAATAATAAATGCAAAAATATTTTTCTTTTGGCCTGCCAACTAGACTTGGGGGCTCACCCTCCAGCAGAAAGCAATTCAGGAGTTAGATTTTGAACCATAAAAGAACCCCGGGTATATCTTTGCTAGTGTTGTCAGCACTTTCTCAAACTCCGTCATGAGTTCAGCCCGGAATGCAACTCTTGTTTTTAAGTCAGTTGAGCTGCTAGATCTCCACGTTTAATTCAGGTATTTTCTACCACCCTTAAAATATTTAAAATGAAAAGAAACTTCTAAAGTATTTCGAAAGAATTACCTAGTTGGAAATCAGACTGCACCTTATCTTTAAAACAAGAATCTCTTTTTTGTCTTTTCCCCAAGGATTCAGTTGGACCTCCATTAGCAGATACAGTTAGCGAGCCCCACTTACTATTTTTTTTAACCTATGTAATTCCATTATGGCTTTGATGTCTTCTCCATTTAAGAACCAGTAGCATTACTCCCTCTTCAGCCCATTAAAACACTGATTTTATATCAGAAATGTTTTTTTCTTTTTGTTCCAGAGACTAATACTTCCTCATGTGGTGGTCCACAGGGCAAATAGAGGTGGCTTTTATTTTTGATTACTCTATTACCATCCATACTAGCTGCATCTGTCTGGGCCAGATCTATAAATCTATAAAGCTGACCCCTTCCTGATTTTCGGACCACTCCTCTCTTCGCCCCCTTTCCCACTGGTTTCTGAATGTGGCTGGTCCCTGTCTTTCTACCTCTCCCTTTGCACGAGTTCCCCAGAATTAATCGGCAATAATAAATTTTGCAATGGGGGGATTCCACCCAGGGGGGCGTGGGGGAGCTGTGAACGCACCTGCTGCAACATTCACACGTGCGTTGCCTCACGCTTGTCCGTCTAATCTGTCTCCCCTTCCCTTGCTCCTGGCAGCTGCTGTTGACTATCTGACTAAGAACGTGAGCTTGTCCGCACAGCGCCGTATGAAACTCGGGGAACATTCAGCCGTGCTGGGGCTCCTACCTGTTGAAACCGGCCAGGCCTACTGAAGGGTCCTCCTGCGCCAACTGCCTGCCACCCAGGAGGCAAAATGAGAAAAAGAAACCCGCTACTGCCACCAACCTTTCTGGGACCAGCCTCCGTCCACCACCCTTTCCTTCTGAGACTCAAAGCGCCTTCCCAACTTGCCTCCGTCGGAGGGGCCAATTGATCTACCCAAATCCTTGTCATGAAGACACCCTCACTAATGACTGTGTTCGTAACTCCAGAGACAACGAGCTTGTAAAATGACTTTGCCACCCTTCAAGAGCCCCGTGGCCAGCGAGGTGCCCCACCAACGCTCACGGACGTTTCCATCGTTGCAACCACTCGGCTGAGTCCCCGTGCGATCTCTCTCCTTCATAATTATATAGCTAGATAGGTATCGATATATTCCTTTTGCCCACCCGCCCGCCTGCCCCGCCATCCCCATCCATTTTATTATTGTACGTGATCAACATTACATGGAGGAACACCGCCAGTCAGTACATGTAGATCCGAGGACCAAATGGGCCCGGTTTGGACCAAAAACACAAACACATACAGTACCAAGAAGGGAGACTGGAAAAATGTTGTAACAATTGATCCTGATCAGAAGAGGAGAGAGATTTGCTATTTCCTGTAAATATTTTTGTTCTCCACTTCAGGGGGAGAGAGTTAGGTGCGGATGAGGTCCCGAAGATTCAGAAACCCCTGGGTTCAGTCTTGCCTGTTGAACGGTCGAACCGTCTAGGCCGCTCCACAGGGCCACGTCTCAGCTCCACGGAAGCGTTTGTACTGACCAGCTCCTCTTCCCACGCCTTAAACACTGGCTCCCAGTAAGTCAGCTTGGAGGGTCACCTGTCTACCAGGAGATAATGGAGGGTGGGGGGATTAGGAGGGGAAAGGAAAGGAAGACATTTTGCATTCACATCTCCCCATGACATTAGTTGTTAGCAACCCAGCGGAATGTGGCTTCTCTCGAGGGGGGGCTGCCTGGGTATGGAAAACCCCTGCAAAGTGGAATTGCTGCCTGGAGGAACAGCCCCAGCTTTAGATGCTCCCCTCGCAGGGAGCCGTGGGTTCTAGGGGGCATCCACGTGGTTGTCCTGGGGTAGCCCTCAGCTCTTGACCGAGCCCCCACCCACTTTCATTGTAGCAGCATTTTCTAACCACCATGTTCTCTCCCCTTCTTTTAAAGCTATAATTATAAATTGTGTTCTAAAATCGGAGATGGTGAAGGCTGCTTTAGGCAAGTGTGCAGAGAATGGTAAAAAGGATACACACACACACCTGGAAAACATCATCTTTTCACCTGAGCATCCCAATTCCTCCTGGATACAGAGCCATTCCTGGTTGGGTGCCTGTTGGGAAATCAATAAGTTGGTTACTTGATAACTTGGTAACTTTCATTTCCAATGTGTATTGCTCCACCCTATCCAAATGGTTTGTTTCAAGATTTTAGGGATCCAGGACAAATCTTTTCAGAGAGGCCAATAATATCTCGTCATTTACTGCTTCAAAGATGGCACTGGGGCTGCCTGATCCAGCTCCCCTGTGCCCAATGGGCACAGCTGGCCCTCGAGACTGGCCAGTGCTCACTCTGCGTTCCCTTGGCTGTTTTTCTAGATACCAAATGGACTCCATGCCCCTGGGGGTGTGAAATATCCCAGCAATTTCCCTGGCAGAGAATTGCGGTGTGGGTGCCGGCTGACAAGGGTATGACGGTGCAGAGGAAATGTTCCTTTCTGGAAAAAAAGTTAATCACGGCCATAACTAACCAACTTAATTTACCAACCCTAAGGAAATTAGGCTTTCATACTAGTCACGTTCGCCATTTCTCTTTGCCTAAAGTGCACAAGCATTTCAGTCACTGGTGTACATAAATTTGCAGCTTTGAGGGCTATAAAAAGCGGAAGAGGAGGGCGGCTTATCTATCCAAATTTTGTCCTTGGATCGCATCACACCTGTTGGAAGCTACGCCAGGAACGAACTTTCGTTCTCACATTGATTTCATTAACCTGCAGAGGACTGTGCTAGTTTTAAAAATTAACACACACCTATATGAATAGAACTATATAGAAATATACATATGTTATATAAATGGCTTCAGAGGCAGAGAAACATAAACGCTTTTTGCATATTATTTGCTTTCAAAACACTTTCCAGGAACGCTTCTCTGATTTTTACTAAAGGTGGGGAGTTGGTTAGCAGCTCCTGCTTCTGAAACAAAAGATGCATTTTGAAACCATTAGTGAAAAGGGAAAAAAAAGGAGGGGAAATAGTTTGCTTTGAACAGAATTCCTCTTCTCTTGCGTACCTCAATCAGGTTTGGGCACTTAAAACTAGAGCTGACTTACTGGCTGTGTCCATACAGTGGCCGTAACTCGTTTTGGGTTTTCCCACTGTGGGCCATACATTAACCAAGGGTTTCTACACCCCATGTGGCCATTAAGAAAACCAGACAGAGTGAATCTGGCTTGGCACCACTGGACCTTCCCCACTCCATAAGGCTTATATCCTGGGACTTTGTGCTGTGGTGGAGAAGAAAACCCCACCACTTTGCATTTTTAAGGAGATGTCTCTTCTGCCTTCCCTTGCTGCTCCCCCAGCCTCTTAAAAGGTCCTGTGGCTTCATGGTTTTGACAGTAGATCTGACAATAGCCGTGATGCTTGTGAGCGAAATTATACAAATGGTTGTCATCCACCAGCTTGGGAAGAGACACCACAGATGGTGAGACAACACAATCCTGTTGCATTTCTGCCACTTGATCTGCTCCCTTCTGTACTTAAAAGGAACAAACAGCAAAATCTTAGATTATTCAACAAACTTCCCTACCAGGAGGACACAATGGAAGATTCTTCTCCAATCAGAAAACGTTCTTAAGAACCAATGTAATTATGGCAATGCAATCCAAGTTTGTTGATCATTCCAGGAACTCAGGTTGTGTCCCCCCCCCCCCCCACAAAAAAACCTGGTCCAAAATAGCACCTCAAGTTCCCACCAGCTTCCTATTTCTTTTCAAGGGGGAGAAATGCCCCACCAGGAATACTTTGAAAGGAGAAACTTGGAACCATTTCATGGCCTCCCATCACCTCCTCCCCCAAAATATCATTCCAAGAACTGTGTATTTTTTATTTTTTCTATATCCCCATGGCCCCCAAACCCTGGGGGTGGAGACGTATTGCTGAGGACATTTTGTGTATTTAATGTTTCTAATTTTCCAGCCCTAACAACTTCATATACCCAAACTTGGAGGAACTATTACCCGTAGCACATGCCTTTATAAGTAGTAATTGCTGATTCGTTGCTTCTGTGTTCAAGTCATAGCTAATTTTGCTCCATGTGTGTGCATGTGGCAGGGCAAGTGTGTGAGAAAGAGGACCGGTATGTGTGTGCACGTGTGTAAGCATGAGTATAATCGCCCCATAATTTATTCAGCTATATGGAATAGTAGAGTAGAGAAACAAAACTGGTATTGCTTTAACCCTTGGCTGCCTGTGGTGTCCCTCTTTGTAACTCAGGCGTAACAGTTATACATTAAAAAAAAAGGGGAAAAAAATGAAATGTGGCTTGGAAAGCATCTTTCTTCCCCTCTCCTTTCATCCATTTTACAGCGTGGGAACAACTGGGAAGAAAACATTAAATTATGCCAGTGGAGTCAAACATTGGCAAGCAGAAAAGCAACATGGCTTGGAAATTTTGGCCAACCACCTTGATAACGCATCTCACGAGTGCAAACTGGAATAAAATTGGACACCATCAAAATAAATTTCAGAAAGTCTCCTTTGAAAAGAAATATGTCTCTGACTCCGAGATGATTCATTTAAACGTAGACAAATATTGGCAGAGCAATTCTACAGAATTGGGATAAAAAGGTACTTTGGGGGGGGGGGAGAAGAGGGCAAAGTTGCATGGACCAGAAATGCGTGGCCTATTTCTTCCCTTAAACCAGGAGGGTGGAAAACTACAAAAGCTTATATTAGGGCCAGTGTTGTGCTAATAAAAAAAAATAGGGTAAAGAATTAGAAATTTGCTAAGTACAAACAAGGGAAGAACGACGTTCTAACGTGCAGGAACGACAACCTGAAATTAGAATTTATGAAGTTTTACTTCAGCACTAACACAGCCACCCAGTCTCCAAAGGTTCATTGCATGCTTTGAAGACCCCTCCCCACTGCTTATCCCACCCCTGGAAATGGAAAGGCTTCTTGGCACAGAGAAACGGGATGGGCTGTGTGCCAGTGGCAAAAGGAGGGTGGGGTGAGCTTGCAAGGCTAATGGCCAAACAGCCTTGGCAAAGAGGGAGATGCCCCTTCCTTCCCAGCACCCTCATTTGGGATGAGGATTTAGGCAAGTATACCCCCCCCAAAAAAAAAAAACCCTGTCTCTAAACAGAATGGTGTCCTCAAGTGATTGCCCATCCTGGCCAGAGAAATGGGCTGGCAAAAGTCCCAGATTCACAGTCTGCTCCCTGGAGGGCATCCCAGGGGTCATTTAGTCCACCCTTCCGTTTGCAGGATGTATGGGTCTCGAGCACCTCAATCTGGATGGTTCAGCCTCTGCCTGATGGGTCCCATTAGCCAATCGCTCTGGATGCCACGTTTCTCATAATGCCTGCCCCAAATGGCGCCTTCTCTCCTTATACCCTTTTAATGCCATCCTGGAGGGTGGGAGGGGAGTCAAAATGCAGCCATAGCTGGCTTTTGCTGTGGCATGAGCAAAACGTCGGCCAGAATAGGCACAAAGGGGTAATTGCAGAATCTAAATTTTTGGAAGTGCCCCTATTCCAATTTGATGCCTTGTCTGTGTCAACTACAATCAGTTTTTAAACTTCTATTAAAAGGAACGATGCAAAAATGTAGGAAGGTTTTAAACATCAGATCTACCAGGCTATCGATGGTGAGCCTCCGAGATATTCACAGGAACGCATCACATGATGGATTTCTTATCCATACCAGCATAGAGGAGGCTGTAGGTCTGCATAAAATAAGAGCATTCTCTCTTATTAAAGGGGAATATGAAGCCATGGTGAATTTTTTTGGGGGGGGGGGGAGGAGAAAAAAAAAGCTAGCCATGGTTAAAAAAATCACCTCTTTACAAAAATGCAGTATGCCAACTGATTACATGAGACAGCAGGCTATCCAAACCAGTTCTGTAGTTAATTATCCCCTTTTAATTCTCTATTAACGAGTTCACTGAGTTAGTTACAACATTATTTAATTCCGTAGAGCACCTTTAGAATTGTAAACCAAGAAGAAAAGAAAACCCAGTTATTTTAGACCCATGGGAGCCAGAATTTGATCACCCCGGAGAAACAAGGGGGGCTTTGCAACCTGAGTCAGGCCATATTCAAACTCAGACAAGTTCCCAAGCGACTATACAGAGGACTAGAAACTTGGAGGGGCCAAATATCCACCCAGTACTGCAGCAATGTATCATTAACATTATATACCAGCATGCAGCCAGGCTTTATATCTTGAGAACAAGAACCACGTCTTTTTACATTCATTTCCCCTTACAAATAAAATGAAATGGGGGAGGAAGACATATTCTTTTCGAGGGATAAGATCCTATTGAAATATATAAATAAAATGGGGGGGGGAGATTTTTGCCCTAACGTTATGAGAAACCCCCTAAGGGGTTTTGTAGGAACCTTTTTCTCAGCTCTCTGTTCATAGAAGTATTTCAGCAGAACCCAAACAGCCATTTTTTCAGGCTTGCGAGGGTGGAAAGATTCGAACACAGAGCAGGGGGTGGGCTAGATGACCTTGAGGCTTTCATATTGTATTAATATTAAGCGAGGAAGCGTATGAGGAGGAGTGGCCAAAAGACTGCTCTAAAGCCACCCATGCAAATTTGCTACTTTTACAGATGATTTTAAAAACAAACTTTTTAAAACCCTTTGGAGGATGCATTTTTTAAAAACCAAGGGTGGGAAAACTCTATAAAGTTTGCTTTGTACCATTGTTTGCACCATTTTTTTCTCCCTCTTCTTGTGTTTTAGGAGAGGCTGAGACCTCTGTCCCCTGCCCCACTTTATATCAGCAAGGATCAAAGACAGGGGAAAAAATAGGAAAGCTTTTGCAGAACAATTCAAACTTTTTCAGTGTGGGACAATGAAGATGCTAAGGAAGTTGCCCTGATTATGCTTTAGAAAGTATAATTTGAATTCTTCTCCAAGAATTCCCACTATAACAGACAGCAGCATAGTTTGCTCTGCCTAATATATGCATGACTCCCTGAGTTTGTTGGTGTGTCAGCCATCCTTACTGGCTGAACCTGGGGTCTGTCTGTCTGTCTGCCCCTGCATAGAATAGAACTTCCTTCTATTGTTTTTGTACTCTAATTTAAAGCTACTGGTACTGAGCCATGCCATTTTTCTTTAAAAAAAGGCATAATGTTAAGATTTGAAAGGCCAGGTACTAAAACAGCTGGGTTGTCGAGAAAAACACAGCTGAAGTACATCAAACCGCCGGGCCCTGCCTGGGGTTGCCAACTTATCAGATCTGCAGAGGATGCATTAAATTGGGATTTTTAGGCAGCCAAGGACGGGAGGAGAAGATGACTTTTTTGCCCCATCCCTCCTGCTATTAAATACTTCTATTAGCAGATATGGGTCTATTTCAGCCACAAAGGCAAGGGAGAATTGGAGGGGTGGGGGAAACGGTCACTAGGGAGAGGAGAGAAGAAAAGGGGGGAAATAGATAGGAGGGAGATGCAGTATATAAAAAAAATGCAAGAAACTCCTTGCCTTTCCCCAAGACATCAACAAAGCTTTTATGAATATAACCGGATTTGCAACAAACCATCCCAGCCACATTTAAGGCATTCAGACAAGGAGACTATTTTACTAGATAATAGGGTATCATGCAGGATACAATTTAAATTAAAAAATGCAATTTTCACCTTGAAATGAACAAATGATTACAATTTCTCTACAAATTAAGGCATTCACTCTTTCTTTCAGTAGTTCCACCAGTCCGTGAAATATGACATAATTTCCATGAAATATATTTTCAAATATTTTGGTTTGTGTGTGCTTGGGTCCCCGTGTGTCTCCGCCGTGTTAAAATGTATGCCCACGCAGAGTCAGAAAGAAAGAAAAATAAAAACACAAGCCCACTCTGTGTTTTTCCCGCAGTCTCCCATCCCTCTGCAGGAAAAACGCATAAAATAAAAATAACTTGAAAACAACAATCAAAAAGGATAAGCTTTATTTTCCTTGTTCAATTTCTCCCTCCTCCCACATTTCTCAACTTGCAAGATAAAATGGGGGGGGGGGAGGGAGAGGTTTCATACCAATAGAAAATAGGAGCTGCAGATGCCTCCAGTTTTATCTAATCTAAATTACTATGCTTATCTGCAAAAATCACATCTGTTGGGTTATCTTCTAGCCCGCCAGACTCCCGTTCCCCCCTCCCTCCCGGCTTCGTATGAGTTTTTTTTTTCTATTCCTCAGTCTTTTATTTTTAATTATTTTTCCATTATGCCCTCCTCCTCTCATATAAGCTGTGGTTACAAGGCTAATCAGAGAGATTATTACATGAGAATCAGAAGAAGTGAAGAAACTTTTCTGTAAGGGGGGGGGGGAAACTTTTTAAGGAGAGAACGACGGGGGGGGGGGAGAGAGGAGGTGAGGAGGAATGAGGAGCCATTTTGAACGGCGACATTTGTGGCCCCGGATGGCAGTTTGGGTGGCGTGAAGGAAAGATGGAGCAGTTGCCAGCTGCTCCGCCTTGGGCAACTTGGCTTGTAGGCAGTTGTGTATCCCAATACTGCAGACCCCAGCCATGTCTGCAGACTGAGCTGCCCTGAAAGGCAGAGCAGCAAGCCAGAGATGGTTTTCCCAGTCAGTTGGCAACCCAAGGTCACCATTTTTAATCGCTTCTGTCTGAGCCACAATCTGCCTCTCTTTATGCCCGGCTGCACTTCTGGCTTCCGGTGTTTGCATCCCTTTCATTCCTACATGCCCTGCGCAATTAAAACCTACTAACATACAAAGCATATCCCCACTATAACCAGTTGAACCTTTATTTTAAGTTCAATTGTGACACAGAAAAGGGTTTATGGATCCAAAGACAAGGCAGGATTTTTACGATTCTTCTCCATCCAAGCTGCAGTTTAACCAGGTGTGATTCCCGCCCTACTTCTGTAGACGAAGGGCAAACCAACGTTTAGGTGATTGTCGCCCCCAAGAAGGCAAGTTTGCAAGAATATTGAGGGGGGTGTCTAAGCTTGCCAAGAAGATTTAGAGAGGGAGAAATATTACAAAGGAGGGAATTCAAAGCCCCCCACGCAGGACAAGGGATTCTGCACGGCAGGGCGGAATGGTGCAATCCCGGCAGAGCGGCTGGCGGTGCATTTCCCAGGGCAAACACTGGGTTCATTCTTATTTCCCCCCACTTCTGGAGGGTTTCCAATTCTGGAACGCCATCATCATGGTCCTGGGAAGAAAATGGAGGGAAGGAAAGAAGGGAGGGGGTGGGGGGGAAGCGAAGGGGTTGGTGCTTGGCACGCCTCCTGGCGAATCCAACCTGGGTCACGGCACATTTGAGAAATAACTCTGAAATTCAATTAGGTGGAGGCTCAGCACGGCCATGTAGCCCGACACCAGCTTGAGCCAGTCAGAGGAAGAAGAAAAGTGGACTCTGGTGAAACCTGAAGCCTTTCCTAGCCTTTATGCTCAGATGCCTGATGGCGTCTGGATCTGGGACATAAGAAAAGGGTTTTGCCAAATCAACCCCGGTGTTTTTTCCAACCCATTGCGCTTTTTGTCATTGGTGGCTGCCTATTAGATCCCTCTAGGAAGGAAAAAATGCAGGCTGAAGCATCCCAGCAAACCATTCTTACAGCTATACTACTGCTGCAAATGGAGGTTCCATCAAGTGAGGCTAGTCCAGCAACTTCTCCCCACCCCCCAGCACAAACGAGGTGTTTCTAGGAAGGGCCTAACTCAGCAAGGCATGAACCCAACTTCATGGCCTCCAAGTCTTTTGCAGGATCTGGGGTTCACAGGTAGACTACTACTATATATGGAGGCTTGCCACCCACCTCTGAGTATGGAGGCTATTGTGAAGCTTCAGCAGTGCTCTTGACTCTGAACCCCTGACATGCTGCGGGGATTTAGAGAGATTTCTTCAGTTTTACCCTCCTGGAAAAAAAAACTTTTCGGTTTTGCTCAAATGTCCACATTGTCTCCCAAGCCTGAAGAAAACTACTTATATTCAACTCAAATCCTGCGTTTTCGCTGCAGTGTGTTAAGGGAAAGGGGGTCATTGAAAGTTTGCCTGTGGAACTCTCTGCTCCTCCCCTGGAGCTACAATTTAAGCCGAGGCGGGACAGCCCTTTTGCAGAAATGTGCCCGGGCGGCATGTTCCAAGCGCCTCCCTTAGGATCTGCTGGTTTTTAGCTCCTTTTAACAAAGAGAAAAATTTAATGGGCAGCTGCCCTGCTGCAGAGAAATATCATCCTTAATATTTCGAAGCCGAGGCGTGCTTGTAAAATAAATAACATTTCAGTGATGCACAGCTGCAAGGCCAACATTGCAAGCCTCCACATCCTTCCTAAGAAGGGGAACGTTTTGCATTTCTCTACAAGGCAAACATTGTAGGAACGGCAGCCTCCACGGGCACCTTCAAAGTTTGCCTGCAGCCGAACCAGGTGAACGTGGAGATTGTTCCATCTCTACGGCTGCATCCGAGCAGCATCTCCGCCGCCGCGTTGCTTTGTAGCCTTTACCGACCTCTGGCTGCGCACCTTTGTGGCTCAGGGCCCCCCCTCCTTTGGCCGTAACAAATCAAATGGGGGCAGGAAGGGAAAGCATGTGGGGGGGGGAGAGGGTGCTGCCTTCGCTTCCCCCCTCCAAAGGTACAGCAGCATATGGAAACAGTTACCAGCACAAGGGGAGCAGGCGATGCAAAAAAAAAAAACCTGCAGCCTTTCCTCTCTCCCCAAAGAGTGGGGGGAGTATTAGGAGGAGGGGAGGGGGAATTTAGGATTGCAATCGGCTTGATGTCCCCTTCCTGTTCTTATCGGGTGGGGAGGAATTACCAAATTCGTTCTAGAGGAGGAGCCCGATTAAGGTCCTGGAAAGGTTGCCTTCTCGGAAGGCTTGGTTGGGGTTAAAGACAGCCGTGGGCAGCGTTGCTGCCAAGGGGGTTGAAAGGTCCCCTTAACTCAGCGCCCATGCAACACCAGCCTTGGAAAGGCAGGAAAGGCCTGGGAACAGCGGGAAGGCGGGCTCCAAAACGCAACCTCTTCCCCCCAGTTTAGAGGTGGGTTGAGGCGGCTTGTGGAGTTTCTCAACCTCCAAACTCAGGGGTGTTAGCAACTCACACCCCTGTTTTACCTCCAGAGCATCCTTAGGGAGACAGGCTGAGGCTGGGGTTTCGTCCTGCTACTGCCCCCTCTGGTCCTCGAGGAGTGGGAGAGACAGGTGGGCAAAGGCCCTACCTGTGAATGTGGAAGGGGAGGTAGGCTGCGGTCTCCTGCCGGGCCTTTCTAGCTGACCTCAGCGGGGTTTGTTTGGGGTGGGTGCAGAAAAGATGCCAAATTAAGCCCCCTGCGGCCAGCTCAGATGCAGCCCAGCCTCTCCCCTTGATGTATTCATGAATTGCTCGGAAGATAAATAAGCGCCTTCATTACCTCGCAAAACTGTTACTAATGACTATTTTACCTGCCGCCCAGCACCTCCAATGCGACACACGCAGGGAGAAAATGTATTTGCTTATTCAGGGGCCGGGCGGGGAATGGAAAATTTCCCATCCTTAGCTTGCCTCATTCCGCATTCACTCGCAGCAACATTTACAATTCTTCTGCTATTATGTCCTACCAGGCCCTCTGAGCTGGCTGTCATGACCTTGATATTAGCTGAAAATTGGAAATTCGATGGTGAGGTAAAGGGAAGGGCCAGGCAGGCAGAATTCCTACCCCAGTTGAAAGGGAAGGGAAAAAAGAAGGGAAGGAAGGAAGGAAGGAAGGAAGGAAGGAAGGAAGGAAGGAAGGAAGGGAAGGGAAGGGAAGGGAAGGGAAGGGAAGGGAAGGGAAGGGAAGGGAAGGGAAGGGAAGGGAAGGGAAGGGAAGGGAAGGGAAGAAAGAGGAAGGGAAGAAAGAGGAAGGAAGGAAGGAAGGAAGGAAGGAAGGAAGGAAGGAAGGAAGGAAGGAAGGAAGGAGGGGAGGGGAGGGGAGGGAGGGGAGGGGAGGGGAGGGGAGGGAGGGGAAGGGAAGGGAAGGGAAGGGAAGGGAAGGGAAGGGAAGGGAAGGGAAGGGAAGGGAAGGGAAGGGAAGGGGAGGGAGGGAGGGAGGAAGGAAAGGGAAGGGAAGGGAAGGGAAGGGAAGGGAAGGGAAGGGAGGGAGGGAGGGAAGGGAAGGGAAGGGAAGGGAGGGAGGGAGGGAAGGGAAGGGAGGGAAGGAGGGGAGGGGAGGGGAGGGGAGGAATTTTTACAAACAATAGAATAGATTCACAAGAGGCATCATTCCTTTCTTCACCCCAACCATCTCTATATAAACAGATTAACACTTTCTGAAACAACAGAAAAAGTCTGTTTAACACCTTTAGATTCTTGTGTAAGGGAAAACAAAGGGAAATGCATCAATTTGATGGGGTCAGTTGCTGGACAAAACAGATCCATCTGTCCCTTAAGGACAAAGGGGAGAGGCGCATTTTCATCCAGCACTTGCTCAACTGAATTCTGCCGGTGCTGGGGGGGGGGGGGAGAAAGCCTCTTTCTTGCGTCTTTTGCCAGAAGGTGCCCTGTTACCTGATGCCAGCTGGCATTAACTTCCTCTCTGAAAAGGCCTTCCTTGTTTTTTTTACAACCATAGAGATGCTTTTTCCAAGACACCTCACCCATATATAGTATTTTATTTTATTTTATTTATTTATTTATTTATTTAATTTATTCCCCGCCCATCTCCCATACAAGGGACTCTGGGCGGGTTACAATAATTTTAGCAGTATTTCACTAGCATTAACTTTAATAACAATGGGGTCACCTCTGTTGATCTAACAGATTTTTAAATAAATTGGAAGGAAGGAAGGAAGGAAGGAAGGAAGGAAGGAAGGAAGGAAGGAAGGAAGGAAGGAAGGAAGGAAGGAAGGAAGGAAGGAAGGCCATTCATCATATATGTAATATTTTACAGTTACTAACATTTAAGTCATTTTATATTTGATAAAAAATGGGGAGATCACGCACACGAAGTTGTACATGGTGTTAACTTTTCCAAATATCCCTCTACCCTAGGACTTGCACATCCAGAGACAAAATGCTTGTACACATAGAGAGAGAGAAGTGAGTTTTCTACACCCTTGGATTGTGGAGGAAGAAATAGCGTGGTCATTCGACACATTAGTTGAAAGATTCCCTGGATAATTCATTTTACTTCGCAGTCTCGCGGACCCTTGTGTGTCATGTGCATCCAGGCCGTTGCAACTGGATGAATCAACTGTGGTTCCGCGAGCCGAGGCTTTGTGTGATGTGTGAACATAGTTACCGTGACTTCACAGCAGACTTCACACCATCGATATTGGTGGAACCGGAGCAGATCTCTACGCCAAATCTTTGGTCCTTCCCAGCCAGATACCTCTATTCCGGATGCATCTGGCACAAGAGGGTCCAGTCGTGATGACGTACAAGGCAGAACAGTGAATTTGACACCCTGTGAATTAATCAGAGAACAGGGATGGGCAAACAAGCCGTTGAGCGGTGTCTCTTTGGCCTTGATTAAATTAGAAGGCTGTCCAACTAATACCAAAAAAAAAAAAGAGGAGGAGGAGAACAGGCCGTAATGAAGTAGATATGAAAAGCTGACAAGGTGACTTGAGGCTGGAGGTGTGAGGGAAGGAAATGGAAACAGAACCAGGAACGGGGTGAGGCACATTTCCACGTTGACTAGCGAGTGTCAGAAGTCGGATGTTCTTCCAGTTCTTCCACCGCACCAAAAACGCAGATCAGGTTGCAAGACAAAACCTTCCCCCCCCCCACCCACCCCCAGGCTCATCCGAGCAAGCCTGGAGGATGCATCCGTGGAGGGATTTTGCAGCAGTGGAGGAACCCAGGCTCGGGACCATTTGTGGGGAGCAGATCGAGGTCCTGGCCTTGGCGGGTGTTCAGAACCCCCAGGCACCGTTTGTGGGCTGCATGTTCCCAGTGTGCGAGCTTTCTAGAGGCAATATGGGAATCACGGGCAAGATAAAGAAATAACGGTGCAAGGCACGCCACTGCAGAAGCACATTTTAGAATATTTCGGAAGGGCCCCGTCCCCAAAACCTGTGGCGGTGAGTTCCAAAGTTAACAAGGCCTTGTGTCCCCCTCCGTTTGGGTAAGCTGATTCGAACACCCAACTGGGGCACAGCTATTATTCCCATCCTGCAGGGCCAACCCTTTTGCATCCTGCTTCCCTTCTCCTCAACCTAAGAAAAGGAATATTCAAAGAAATCCCATAGCTTGACCTTTTCTCCTTTCCTGCAAACGAACAGCACACCTTTGCACCGGTTCCTTCCTCCGCAGAAACCTAATACAGATCGTTTTTGTTTAGCTTTGCCATCACGCCTGCTGAAACCTTGGGCTGGCCGAGGCGGAAGTCTTGGCTACTGTTTCCGCCTCTTTGCGGGCAAATCCAATTAACCAGGAGATGCGAAGAGAAACCCAAGCCTCTTTTCCCCCTCCCCATCACTTTTCCGAGAAGGCACAGTGAGATCCGAAATCGCCAATTTCCGGGGACGTATGGTATGCCTCGCTGCCTGAGCTAGAAAAGCAGCAACAGGCAGGGGAAAGGAAAGGAAAAAAAAAAGAATTAGGCTAAAGGCAGATCAATTTTTCCAAAGATGGTTGACCTGGCTTCAACCGCTCCTCTAAAAATACAATTCAGTTTGGTGACTAAATTGCTTTCGCCAAGAAAACAGAATGGAGCGTCTTATTGCAAGCAAACTTATTGGTCCTCTGTTTTGCCCGTGTGTATCTACTTCCAGCTTATCCCCTTTTGCAGCCGCCTAAAATGACTCTAAAAAAACAAACCATGAATGTTTGCATTTCTTTGCAACGGTATTTCTGGCATGTACTTTATCTTAAAATCTTAATCGACTGACTGGGTGACAGTCACACCTGCCCCCAAAATAGCACTTGTCAAGGTGACCAGCTGTAGAAGAAAAAAATCCACTGAAAAAATCCACTGAAAAAAAATTAAACCAATTCAGAAGCCAGCAGTGCCCATCCAGTGAAACCATCCAGAGGCCAGTTTATAAACTGCTTAACTTCGTTTCTAATACACACAAACATTTCTTTGAAGTCCTTGCTATTGTATCCGCAGTCCACAGGTATGTTCTCTTCCACCCAATTTTCGATTTAAATGTTCAGAGATTCCTTTTTAAAAAGGGTCCAGAGTAGATCTGCTGCTGGAGAGAGTACACCAGTCATCCTTAAATGGGGAGTAATGCCCCCCAAGAGTGTAATTTGGGCATGTTCTGTGGGTAATGGAGCAATTTATAATTGCTTGTTTGTGAATCAAGGATCCAGTTTGGGGCTGCCGATGCTGAGATGGTCCTGCAAAACCGCAGAATCTGTTTTTGGTGGAAAGGGGCAATTGGGGCGAGCAGTTTAAGGACCACTGGGGTACCCAGCATAAAAGAGGCATGACTTTTGCAGACCCCTGTGGCTTTTGAGCAACAACTGTTTGGGGCAACAGGCACCCCCATCTTTTCTACGCACCCCAGCCCTTGTCCTCACTTTGAACCACTTCTGGAGCAGATTGGAAGGGCACAGCCCATAAGAAGTGGCCGTGCCAAGCCTCTCCTCCCACCGCCAGCACCAAATGCCAACTTTAAGTTTGTGGGAGGAAGGCCAGATCACCCAGGACAGATGTGCGTCTTCCCAGAAGAAAGAGCTGAACTGGCTAAGAACACCCAGAAGGATGGAGAGACTTCTCAGACAAGGGGGGGGGGGGGGCTGGCAAGGGTGGCATAAAAAGACATAAAATAAGAGCCCACAACATTTCATGCCCCAGCAGAAGGTTACAGAGATGAAAGAGGGGGAAGAAAGCAGAAACAGTGCCCAACAGGGGTAAAAATCCAGCGTTTCTGCTCACTCCGATTTGCGTTCTTTCTTAAAAAATAAGAAGGAACCGGCTTTAAAGTGCATCAAAAAGAAATCCACACACAAAAAAACACCAAAAACATCTTCCTTGCCAGGAACAGACCTCCTGCGTGAACCATCTTTGTGGGCTAACGGAATGGAAAAGCCTTTTCTTCACCCCCCCCCCCCAATAGATCATCCTGACATACGGCGGGAGTGGTCTGATGTGAGGATCCAGCTGGGGTCTCTGCCCCAAAGCGGGTGCAATCCAAAGTCCAACAGTGTGGCACCGAAGGATGAAAGGCAAGGAAAAATCATAGATGGAGGGTGTGTGTGTGTGTATGGAGAGACAGACTTTCCTTTGTCAGATTTGACAAATTGAGCTTAAAAAAAATATTCAGGCTTGACTCCTGGACATATAGAGTTAGTTTTCTATATATGGAAGGATTGGGTGATTGTCCTTTTACATGATTTTCCTTCTTAAATCCCAGTCAATTAATATTATTATTATAAGCAGCACTCAGACTTTTGCAAATCTCCTCTTGATGAGAATAATTGCATTCCTGCTCGCCTCTCTTAACATTATGCAACATTCTATGCTTCTTCCTTTGAATATTTTGGGTGTTTTTTTTCCTCTTCCCCCCTCCCCTAGGGGCGTGGTGGCTCAGTGGGTAAGACGCCAGGCTTGTTGATCAGAAGATTGCAAGTTCGGAGGTTCGAATCCCTAGCCCTGCGTGCGTGAGCTCCCGCACTAGCTCCAGCTCTTGCCAACCTAGCAATTCGAAAGCATGCAAATGCAAGTAGATGAATAGGTACCACTTCGGTGGGTAGGTAACAGCGTTCCACGCGTGTCATGCGGCCACATGACCGTGGAAGCGTCTTCAGACAACGCTGGCTCTTTGGCTAACAAACGGAGATGAGCACCGGCCCCTAGAGTCGGACACGACTGCACAAATGTGCGGGGGGTACCTTTACCTTTTTTACCCCTCCCCAACCCCCAAATATAGGTCTGTTGGTTTAAACCTTGGTGTTCTTGAGAAAATTCCTTCTTGCATGGAGACAGAAATCAATCAAGATTATTATTATTGTTGTTGTTGTTGTTATGGAGAATTACAGCCAAGTCCTCCCTAGATTTCAGAGCAACCCATTCAAAACTAAAATGTTGGCTGCAAGGGGAGAGATTGTTATGGAAAGGTGGACACCAAACCTCCTCCTGTTTTGAAGGCGAAGATGTCAATACTAGATGAGAAATGTGCAAATGGAGAGTTTAAACCAGTTAGGAAAGATCTGTCTCTGGTGTGTGTACGTGTGTGTGTGTGTGTGTAAGAGAGGCACTCATATTTCAAGAATTCAGGAAAAAAAAAACGGAACCCCAAAATATTTTCCCAGGCTAGGGATGGGCGCACAGCTGGCCTCCATCCACTCAGGGAAAACATACGCGGGGGGCACGAGAGGTTAGCAAAGGATTCGGCCAGCCTGGGTGAGAAAAATGAAACTTTTCCTTTTGCAGCTGCTGTTTCTACTGGCAAGGAGGAGGAGGAGGAGGAGGAGGAGGAGAAAATACGGACCCTGTGCCCACCTTCCGTTTCTCCCCCGCCTCCCCAGCTCCAAGGACAAGCCAAATTTCAGGCTGGCAATTTGGAGCAACAGAAGAGATTGAGGAGGGGGCTTCTTCTTGCAGCTGGCAGGAAGGAGTGGGTGGGCTCTGCCCAGGGCAGAAGTCAAAACCAGGTGACACCCGGTTTTGATCGCACTTCAGGGTCCCTCCCTGGCCCTCAGGAGGGTGCCAACTACAACACCCAGCAGCCCCAGCCATTGGGGAGGGGTAGAGCAGCATCCCAGTGCTCCTCGCTCTTGGAGAAAATGGGTCGGTGGTCCTTGACTTCCTCACTTCAGCCTTGGAAAGATAAGATGTGTTTTAAAAAGGGGGCCGAAATTGGCAGTCTTTCAGCCAATCCATGAGAAATCTTCTAGGAGGCATCTGCTAAGCCATGGTTTGACTGAGCCACGAATGCTTGTCTAAGTAAGGTAAATGGGGGGGGGTCCTGCTTGCACTTCTCAATTCTTTTAACTCCCAGCCCAACGTTTTCCCTTCCAGTTCAACTCCACCTATCCGCTGGCATCTCCTTCCTGGCTAAACCTGGTTTAGGAGACTCCCCCTTGGCTTCGTTTGCAAGGCCAGCTGTCCTGCCCTGTCATAGCTTACTCTGCCTTCCAGTAAAACTGACTCACTTCTCTGGAAAAGCCAGAAGCCTTATTGTACCAATGGCTTTGAAAGGGGAATAGACAAACAAACCCATTCAGCAGGGTGGGAAAAATGTTTTATGCCCTGGACCGAATTCAATTATTCAAAGCATAAGAGATCTGCAGAAAAGAAGGGCCTGGATTTCTCAAGGCCAGTTTTTTTTCCCTTCCTAAAACCTTTTGTTAGTCTGGAGCAGAGCCTCCAGCTACTGACGCAGTTGATCTTGAAATACCAGAGAATTGATGAAGCATCCATTTGCCCACGGATGGATGACCTTCGGTTTTAACTCGGATTATTTTGCACATAAAACGTTAGCCGTGGGAAATGCCGCCTGCAAGTTTTGGAGACTTATGACTTTCAAACAAACTTGGCCAGGCAGAGTCAGCTACTTTCAATCTAAATTGGCCTAACCGATCGCACAGCTTGGCCTCCTTCTCATTTCCCTGCTGTACTTTCAATTTATTTCTGCAGCGGAGTTATTATTCATTTCTAATCCAAGGCTCGCTCGCAAACGACGAAGGCCTTCTGCTCTAAGCACTGGCACGAGCGAGCAAGGTTACGGAGCACATCTTGCAAAATCTTTGACAAAGCAAGACGCCCAATCTCGGAAACCAGTGCGTGCAGAATCGCTTCGAAGCAGAAAAGGGGGGGAAAAAGGGGGTTTCTGGGTGCAGTTAAGACTCAAAGCAATGCAAACGAAAGCTGGGTATCGTTTGTGGGAGGGAATAAAACAGAAATAGGATATTCTACACACCCCTTTGTTTAGTGGCAACAGAAAGACTAAAAAAAGCTCTCTTTTTTTCCCCTGGAGGTGACCAAATCACCTTATGTTGCATCCACATGGTCCTTCAGATACAGGTAGTCCTCGCTTAATGATCACAATTGGGACCGGAATTTTGGTTGCTAAGTGAAGTGATCATTAAGCGAATCCGACCTGATTTTACAACCTTTTTTGCGGCAGTTGTTAAGCCAAACAAACCATGTGGTTGCTAAGTGAATCACAGAGTTCCCCACTGATTTTGCTTGCCAGGAAGGTCGAAAATGGTGACCACAGGACGCTGCAATGGCTATTAATGCGAACCAGTTGCCAAGCGCCCAAACTGTGATCACGTGACCGTGGGGACACTGCAAGTTATAAGTGTGAGGACCAGTCGTAAGTCGTTTTTTCAGCACCGTCGTAAGTCTGAACTGTCACTAAACGAATGGTTGTTAAGTGAGGACTACCTGTACCTCCAAGAAGTCCACAGACTGGGGACTTTGGCAGTGTTTGTTTCCCAGCAACAAGGTATACTGCCTCTGCACCTAGAAGCTCCATCTAATAGTCATTGCTAATCGCTGCCTTGTGGGAGCAATCTGGACGCTGGAGAGCTGAGTGGCTTGGCAAAGCATCTGTTAGCCTGCATGTGAGTTGAGTCATGAAACCAAGTGTTTTGCTTCCAGCTCAGATGCCATCAGGAGCTTCTGATCCCACAGGGCAGATTATTAGCCCTTCTGGGATCTCTCCAGAATTGTCATTCACAAGAAAACTTCCATTCCTTTTGCAAACCCAGTTCAACTCCAGCCTCCACCTGCCCGACCGGGAGGAAGATTTGTTGGAAAAGGAAAAGATGGTGTAAACGAAAGGGAATGCGTGAACTTCTGCCACCCGGTTGGTCACCTCCTGAGCCAAAAGTCTTGGCCCAGGCACCAGGGCAGATGTCCTGCTAAAAGCCTTGAGCCCCTGCCAGGGGGCCGGGATGTCTCCCGAGGAGGTGGCACCCCCCGGCGCATTTCCTTCTCCCCCACTTCCGCAGCTGCGTCATTCCACGAGATTTGCTACGCTCCTTTCAGCCAAGACGCAGGCAGGGTGGCGGGCACGCGGGGAAAGGAATGAAATAAAGAAAAGCAGGGTTCAGGGAAAGCCCAAGAAGTGACCAGGAGGACTGGGGTGAGAGGGGGCAGAAAAGGCCTGTTTGGAAGGAGCCCTTCGAACGGATCCGCCAGAAAGCTTCAGCCCTCGGAGGAGAATAAAAAAGACGAAATCCATCAGGACCCACACATCGATTGATCCTAATGCAGGTGCAACTGAAGGAAACCCAGGCATTGAGTTCTCTGCCCGAAGGACCAGCCGGCTGGCATTTCAGTGGGCAAAAGTTTCCCCCAAAAGAAGGGCAAAAGAGCAACACGGGCGTGCCCGCAGCACCAGAAGTGTTGGCACCATTGCTGCTGTGTGAAGTCTGTCGCCCTGGCACCATTTTCTTTACTTCTAGGACATGGTAGGAGTCTGTGGCATTTTCCATGCTGTCCTTTTACAAACACACAACTATTGTGAAGTCCCAGGAAGTGTGCAACCCTGCAATTGGCCATCAGGGTTTACATTAAACCATGGTTTGCACCAGGGTGAGCATCTCAAGTCCTCTTTTGGCACCCCTGAGGGGCCCCTCTGTGACTGGCCGAGGGTGCACTTCCTTCGCTATTGGAATACAGGCGTATACCCTACGGTAAGCCGAGAAATGGGATCATTCCCATTTAAGGGACAAGAACGCCCCAAATTCCTGGGAAAAAGTCCCACCCACACTGCAGATCTCAGCTCTTCCCCCCTCGCCCCCAAAATGTTAGCTATGGCTCTTCCTCAAAAAATGTTGCCCATAGCATGTTGGCAAATGTTTTTGCCAACTGATTTATCCAATAAACCATGGAAAAGCAAGATGGTGTTTAAGCAGGATGCAAGAAACCAGGATAATGTATTTCAACCAAAGGCCAGCTGTCAAATTTATTTATTTATTTATTATTTATTTAATTTTTATCCCGTCTTCGTTATTTTTTTATAAATAACTCAAGGCGGCGAACATACCTAATACTCCTCCCTCCTATTTTCCCCACAACAACCACCCTGTGAGGTGAGTTGGGCTGAGAGAGAGGGACTGGCCCAAGGTCACCCAGCCGGCTTTCGTGCCTCAGGCGGGACTAGAACTCTCAGACTCCTGGCTTGCCATTGGCTCCTTCCTAGGGCTGAGAGAGAGGGACTGGCCCAAGGTCACCCAGCCGGCTTTCATGCCTAAGGCGGGACTAGAACTCTCAGTCTCCTGGTCTGCCATTGGCTCCTTCCTAGGGCTGAGAGACAGGGACTGGCCCAAGGTCACCCAGCCGGCTCTCATGCCTAAGGCGGGACTAGAACTCTCAGTCTCCTGGTCTGCCATTGGCTCCTTCCTAGGGCTGAGAGAATGTGATTGGCTCAGGGTCACCCAGCCGGCTTTCATGCCTAAGGTGGGACTAGAACTCTCAGTCTCCTGGTTTGCCATTGGCTCCTTCCTAGGGCTGAGAGACAGGGACTGGCCCAAGGTCACCCAGCTGGCTTTCATGCCTCAGGCGGGACTAGAACTCTCAGTCTCCTGGTTTGCCATTGGCTCCTTTCTAGGGCTGAGAGACAGGGACTGGCCCAAGGTCACCCAGCCGGCTTCCGTGCCTAAGGCGGGACTAGAACTCTCAGTCTCCTGGTTTCTAGCCCAGAGCCTTAACCACTAGACCAAACTGGCTCTCCCTCAAGTCAGTGAACAACTGGATTTTAAATCCTGTGTTGTTTTTAATCATCAACCAATTGCATATCTACTGAGAGAGAGAGAGAGATGATAGAAGATAGATAGATGATAGATAGAAGACAGATGATGATGGATGGATGGATGGATGGATGATAGTAGATAGATAGATAGATAGATAGATAGATAATGATAGATGATGGATGATGGAAGATAGATAGATAGATAGATAGATAGATAGATAGATAGATAGATAATTCTGCAGTTTTCAAACTGGTTGTCCCAGAGTGCAAATTTATAATGAAAATAGGGGTCAAAATTATGCTTCTTCCACCTATTTTGTGGCTGTTAACATGGGAAAAGCAACTAACTTAGATTAAGCAAAGAGCCAAGCTTTTGATCCAACCAACCTTTGTTACTTAATAGCTTTCTAGTTGTGCCCATGATGGTTTTCTATCACTTCTGGATTCACGTAAAACATGTAAATTGAGCAACAAAACCTAACGTTGCACAAATGCAGTTGGTAAGTCTTTAACTGACTTGCTTAAGTGTGTTGTGTGAACACAACCAGACTATGGTGGAACAAGCTTGGCATGTGTTCAAAATGCTGGGTCCAGATGCCAGTAGGACAATTTATATATGCCTCCCAGCCAATCAGGAGATTGGGGAGGGGTTAGCGGGGTCAACCGCAGAGAAAGGACCAATCCCCTGCTTCTGAGACACAGCCATGCAAATGATAAAGATGGTTACAACAGCACCATCTGCTGGACCAAGGCTGCAACTGGCATGGAGCACATTGTAAAGAGTGCTCCTGAGCAGATACAGAGTGCCCTTCCTCTCATTCATAGCCAGCCATGGGTTTGTTTTTTTTTAAGCATCTTACAATATTCCACCAGAGTCACCCGGGAGGTAGAAATGTACCGTGGAGAGGGAGGGAGTAAAAAGACAATTAAACAGGTCTACTTCAACCGTGATAGGATCTTAATTGGTTTTGTTCATACACGATTGTCCATTAAAGGAGGCTGTGTAAACCCAAAAGGAAAAGTGATAAACATAGTGATGCAAGTTTTTCAAAGCGTGAACAATCTGGCACTGAAAAGGAGAAGAACAACTCAGCCAGGATTAGAAAGGAAGGGGGCTGGAAGAGGGGATTGGGAATCCCACAGCTCAGATGCACCGATTCCTCTCGGGAAGGGGATAAAGAACTCAAGGCAGGAGTTTTGGGACTGCCCTGATCTCTTACGGTCTGGCAATGCCAATCTGAAGGGAGTGGCGCTCTGCGAGGAGAAAGAGGAGGAGAAAGAGGTCCCTGCCATCGGAATTTTTTTGCCCACCATGTAAGTCACCACTATATCTTTGGGATGCGAGAGAGAGGACCATTTACCTCCTCGTTAGGGGTTAAAAATGATCCACCGGCCACCAAGAGTGAAGCCCAGTCCTTATTCAGTTTAGCTTAGAGAAAGCTGACCTGTTCCATTTCTCTTTGGGAATTAAACGAGGCATCCCGCAGCTCAAATTGGGGAGCCTTTTGCACGTGGGAGAGACACCCAAGATTTCCCCCACGAGGCCTTTGTGGCCACCCTTGCTCGGTGCAACGTCCAGGGCAGAAATTAACTAAACCTGGTTTTGCTTGAAAGCTTTTGGCGGGGTGTTCTGGATAGAGCAGAAACCTCCCGGTCTGCCTCGCCTTTTACAGGGTTCACACGGGCCCTGTAACCAAGCACCCTTAGGTGGCCAGATTTACCGGTGGGAATTGTCTGCTGGGGCAGCAAAATATCTTGGGCCAGCCTGGTGGGCTTCATCTGTCCCAAGAGCAGAAGAGAGTTTAATCAGGTGGACCAAAATAAATTATAATTTGTCTCTCCATGTGAACACCGATGCAACGGCCTTTCTTGGGCACCAAGAACTGTTTTTTGGGCTCAGGTGTTGGAGAAAGAGGTTTTTCTGGATCCCTCTCCCTTACCCCAGCACACAAGCCTGCATGTTCAGATCTTGAGCCATGCAAAACCTCTTGAACACCAACACACAGCTGGGGCAGCCAGTGTGAAGGGCATCTTCCTGTTTTAAAATCTCCACCGTCCTGAGCAAGCTTTCCTAGAGTTGACTGGGCCATTAAAATCTCTCTTTCTCTTCTCCGGTTTCTTCTGCTTTCCCTGGCTCTCTGGATTTTTTTTTTTTAATGTGCATTTTACAAAAAATTATGCCATGTGAACCAGCTTTGAGGATGTTGGACAATCGCAAATAATTTATCTCAAGAGGGGCTGCCCCCAGAGAGCAATAGGGGGGCAGAACGGCGCCAGCTTGGTTCACCTGTTCTTCTCCCTCAAATTTTCCTGGCTCCAGATTTGGAGTGTTTAGACAAGGCCTCCCTGGAGTACGCTGAGAATTGAGGGGGTGGGATCTCCCGCCCCACCTCCTTACTCTGTCTGCCCCTAGCCAGGATTGGAGACACTCAGAGAAATCTCAGATTGAGCTGGGGGGGGGGCGGCGGTGGCTGAGGACCGGCCTCCAATGGCCACCTGCCTCCTGCTTTCAAAATTTTAATGTCGGAGAACAGAGTTCTATCCTGAACTCAACGGGAAGTGGGCATTTATCAGCAAATTCGGGCTGAGAAAAATCCTCAGATCCTTCCCCTCTTCTGCCCCTTTTGCACCCTCAGTCACTTAGTCAAATTTTCTCCAAATACTCTCCAACAATTGCTTTGTCTTGCAACAGCTAACACACATTTTTTTTCTCCCCTAGAAAAATTTGGTGAAATGTGTTCCCTGAACACGGCACACTTTCCTTGCATACAAATCCGCCACTTGTCAATCCTTTGCATCCTTGATTCTTCTCACACAAGAGGAGATTTATATGCAACCATCCCTTTATACAAAATTGTCTGTCAGGCAAATATTTTCTTCCACGTAGTTGGATCTGTTTGTTCACCCGAGTGGCTGGCGGAAAAATTATTTCTGGATAGCATCTGCTAATCTATCTCACAAGCGTGTTTGCTTCTATAGTCAAATTGCTTTCATTTAAATGCTTCTGTGTTTAAATCCTATCAATAAAGGCTTAAACACAATTCTAGCAAACAAGAAAGAGAAGAAAAATACCTGCGAAAGTCCCTCGGTAAAGTATTATTGTAATTGTCCAAAACATTCTAGCTTCGGTTCCTTTTTCAAGGATGCTGCAATGAAGAAGACAAAAAGAAAATTAGCCTTAAGAGCAAACTCTTTACCTTGTTTAGATATTCTAAATATGAAGTCACCTCCAGAGCCCTTTCTGAGCCAGAAATGTTGCTCAGAAATAATTTGGGGAGTAAAATGAAGTACATCAGGGAGGAAATGTAATTTATCACCCCAGCATCTAGCTTTCTACATGCAAGGATTTGAAAATAAATAACGGTTCCCAAATGCACAATTTCCCAGTTGGCAACCAGATACAGATATAGAAAAGATCCTATCTGCCAGTCATGGGAACTGGGTCCTAAATTTGCCCCGTGTCCAAAGAAACAGCAGACTAGGATTGTTAATGTTGGAGAAGGAAGAGGAGGATGTAATGGCCTGAAGGGTAATATGGGCATAGGCCCACTGGTCTTTGGACCACCTAACAGGGTTGTTGTGATGGCCGTATGATTGTAAAATGAGCGAATGTGTGCCAATTATTCAAAATTCAGTGGTGTTTTCCATCAGACAAATCTGAGTTTGTGGGAGAAACTGGGTATCTGAATTATTACAGGCTGAGTGAAATAGCACCATCTGCTGTTCTGTTCTGGTAATGACACAGTGTAAACCAACCGGAGTGGGGTGAGGTTCTTCAAATTATATATATTTCCAGAATAATTGGGGCGGGGGGCAACGGAAACATTTTAGAGAGAAAATGTATACTCTGGGGTGGGGTGGGGGGAACCATTTGCTGCAAGAAAGTAATGTACGGAATATGTTTTTATTGTTCATGGGGAAAGATCTGCTTGAACCTAAAAATATGGTTTACCACCAACTATACTGCGGTGCCAATTTTGGCTCCTGTTAGCCCCATGTGTCTCATCAGGAGCCTGGAGGGTGTTTGGATGGGAGACCACTAAGAGATGTCAGAGCAAAAGACTGGGAGGCCAAAAACCCATCCCAGACCAGCCGCCTCCATCCTGCCACAAAAGGGTGGTCTTCTGTATCTACCAATGTGGGCATATTTTCAAACCAAACCCTGGGCTATCTGAGGGCACCCCCTCCCCTTTTAAAAAAATGCCTAGGAAATAATGATGATGCTAAATCCTGCTGGTGCCCTGCTTGGCAGCATGTTCCCCTTCATTTTTAAAATTAAATTAATTGTATCGGGTGAGGGGAGGACGAAGAGAGGAACCTGCGGCCACAGCGGCTCCCTTGGAGATCCGAATCTGGGCCATCTGTGGCCAAGGTCTCTTTATGGAGACTGGCCCTGGTGGAGCCTCCATGTCAGGAAGCAGTCTACCTTTGGACACCCTCTGCAAACGGCAGATTAAAATACTACCAATGCCTGTAATACTGATGCACACGCATGTTGAAATTCTTCCTGCAAAGGTCCTCACATGTTGGAGCTTTGCCTCCAGACCTCCCAAAAAATTCTGCTTTGGCGCAGATTCCCAAACTCACTCACTCCCTCCTTCCCTCCCTCCCAGAAAAAATCAGAGTACAAATGACATTGGGGACAGGTGTGTGTGTATGTTTCTCCTCCCCTGAACCAGGTGCACCCAAAATGCATGCTGATGCAACACCAAACAGCAGCAGCTGCAAACTCCTTTTGTTTATTTTTTTTAAATGGTTTTAATATACAGAGATAAAAGCAAGATGCCAAAAAAGCAAGGAAAAACACAGCAAAAAGATGAAAAAACTTATGTGTAACAAAGCTCAGGTTTAAAATACAATATTAAATCTTGATACTATTGCTCAGTCTTCCCTTTTGAAAGAGCAAACAAAAATCAACAGTCCAAAATTATGCACCTGAGCATATCCTTTCCATTATGGCCAAATAATATTATTGCTCAATAAATCCACGTATCAATAAATTCCAAATGTTTTATAGGTCACTCAAAACTACACACCCTTTTCCCCAAGACTATTTAACCATTTTGGGAATATTCAACCTAAATTGGAGATAGCAGGCAAGAATTTATTTAACTGTCCCCTCCATATTTTTTATTATTTTATTTATTATTCAAATTTCTATCCCCACCCATTTCCCCCCAAGGAGGGACTCTGGGCGGTTTACAGGAAGAATAAAATTTAAAATTCAATACCAACTCTAATACATTAGGTATAACTACAACTAAAAAATAAAAATATAAAATATCATACAATTCAGATGGCAGCAAGAATCTACTTCAGTCTGTGAATATGTAGGGGGCCATTCTAGGGGTTTTTTTTACATTAAATTTTACATTTGCAATAAACATTTTTTAAAAAGCCTGAATTAATCTCATTTTAAGTGCATAAGAAAAATAGTTCATGTTCTCAGAGACCTTAAATCCTGGATTTATCAATATGGAAGCCTTCCAGCGCTTCCCCATTCTGGCAAATGACTAGCATCCATCTTAAGAAAGCATTTACCATGTATTAAAAGAAAAAGAAAAACCCTTTCATTGTAAAATCAACCCAAACGCCCTACTATTAATTACAATTCAGGAGTAAGCCAAAGAGGAAGAGGATTTTGGGGAATTTCTGCATCTTGTGTTAATCTGCTGCATGTTTGCATTCCCTGCAATTGCTGCACTGCCACCCCCCAATTCCTTCCCCCGAACCCCGCCCTCTGCCCCATCTCCAAAGAGAACCGAGACCCCCCATGGCGATGCCCCCACCAAGCCCCAGAGGCCCCTCCCGGTGAACCCGGCAAAGCCTGTTGGACACCCCCCAGCCCGGAGTAACCGGGCCCAAAGGAAAGCCAAGGGGCCACGCTGCTCCCACCCCCCCAAGGGGTTCGGGCTACCACCTCCCATCATCCCCTGCAGCCTTGCCCAAATCCCCCCCCCCGGAGGCAGGAAGGGGGGCTCCCCAGCCTAGAAGTCCCAAAGCAGCTCACCTCAGGGGCCAACTCACAACCCACAGTGGGCTCCTCTGCGAAGTCCAGCTCTGAGAGGGATGGGGGCCCGGGGCCAGATGGCCTTTGGGGCCTCCAAGCCCAACCAGGGGGCCCCCTGTCCCCCCCCCAGCCATTTCCTGGCCCTGAGGAGACCCTGCGCCTCTTCTCCCCTCAGCAGCTTCCAGCCATGGCCCAGCTGGGGGCAATCAGGCAATTAAGCACCCAAGGCCCTTAATTGGAGCCTCCCCTTAAAGGGCCAGGCGCCCCCTCCCACGCCCAACCATTCAGCGCAACTGTGATTTTTCTGATGCGGGGCCAGCCTGGCATCGGCTCGGTATCTGTACATTTCTTTTAGCCCTATTCCCACCACTCTTGGCCGCTGAGCCTCCCTGGCAATCGGCAGCACGCCAAAAGGGCAATACAAGGACAACGCGACAGCCACAATGGAAATGGAAAAAGTGTGCAGCAAAATAAAAGCCAGCAGGCAGCACTGGCATCCCGAACTGTTCTGTTTTTAAAAGTGGACAGGCGGCCAGCCTTTGCCTCCTGGGGTTGGCTGGCCCCGTAGGTGATCTGTGCTACGGTCCCCAAGCCATCTTGGATTTTATTTATTTTATTTTATATTGGATATATTTTTATATATCTTCTTTTTGTATTGTTTTTAAATTTTAAATTTTAATTATTGTAACCCGCCCAGAGTCCCTTGCATGGGAGATGGGCGGGGAATAAATTAAATAAATAAAATAAATAAAATAAATTTTAAAATCAGATTTACACCTGCTGTTCTGTGTGTGGCAATCAGCAATATAGTCAAATTACAGTGGAAAAAAATGCAGCCAGATTACAGTGGAAGTACAATAAAACAGCTATATATTACCCCGGTAACATAAATTTAAAAATTGCAAAATAAAATCCAATTCAAGCAGCAATGACGATGTTGGTGTTATTTAATTCTCCAAGGGGTCTCTGAGAAAACGTCATTTCAAAAAGCTGACGGAAAGCCAAGAACTTGGGAGCCGACCTGATTTCTGGTGGCGGGCTGTTCCCCAGTGCAAACAGCCCCACTGAGAAACAACGCTCATCTTCACATTATTTTTTTTACTTTATTTTCTATCCCCTCTTTATTATTTTTATAAATAACTCAAGTTGGCGAACATACCTAACACTCCTTCCTCCTATTGTCCCCACAACAACCCTGTGAGTTGAGTTGGGCTGAGAGAGGGACTGGCCCAAGGTCACCCAGCCGGCTTTCGTGCCTAAGGCGGGACTAGAACTCACAGCCTCCTGGTTCCTAGACCGTTGCCTTAACCACTAAAGTATATTATAAATAATAAACAATAAAGTATATTAATATTAAGCATTCATTGGCCACAGAAGGAAATATTTCCCTTATTTTTCAAAAATCTTAATTTATTACCCTGCCTACGGGTTTAGATCATATTTTAAGAAGGTTGTGCACAAATAGAGGAAGCTTTGGGGGAAAAGTGGGGGGGATTAGCGTGGCAAAGAGAAGACATGGAATAATAAGGTGAGCAGCCACAACATGTATCATGACTGTAGGTAAGCGGAGCCTGTCAATGCCTGAAGCAGAAGCACAAAAACATTGCTAAAAATGGCAAATCCGGTGTCTGGGCCGTTCCTTGGGATCATGAGCGGCTGGATCTAGGTTGGGTAGCCAGACTGACGCGAAGGGAAGGTCCAGACGCCGGAGCTGGAACTGCGCGGCGCACGGACGAGGGGGGCCGAAGAGGCTCCTAGCCCTGATCCATGGTGTAGCTCTGAATGGCCGCCTGGAAGAAGGCCGGCGTGTTGCGTTCCGGGTGGACGTAGATCACGTAACACTTGGGCCCGAAATAGCCCAAGGAGAGGCTGAACAGGTTGGAGAGCACGACGGCTGTGTCCAAGGTGGTGACCGCCATCCCTTCCGAGACGGTCATGACCAGGACAAGCAGCACCCAGGAGCTGAAATAGCAAACCAGGATGACGGTGATGTACTTGGCCTCGTTGTAGCTCCTCGGCAGCCCCTTCCCCGCGTAGGCCAAGCAGAAGCACGCAAAGGAGAGGACCATGTCAAAGACGTCGTTGACCACGACGGCGGACAGGTAATCGGTGTGACACGCCAGGAAAAGCTCGGCCGGGTTGCCATTTACGACGGCTTTGACGGGCCTCGGTGGGTGGTACAGGATGTTGAGCGTCACGAGGGCCACCTTGATGGCGAAAACGGTGGCGATAAAAGCCCACTGCCCCCTGGGCTTGGACCACGCGGCGAAGGTGGCGGGCAGCCGGGCCATCACCTTGAAAGCGCAGAGGATCTGGAAGGAGCGGACGGTGGCGCAGGAGATGCAGACGGCGAAACAGAGGCTGAAGCCCACTTGGTGGAAGAGGCACCTCAGCTCGGTGGGGGCGCCGACGTAGGAGAAGACGCTGCAGAAGCCGAGGACGAGGGAGGACAGCATGAGGAAGCAGAGCCTGCCGCCGGCGGATCTCACCACCGGGGTGTTGGCGTGGCGGGCAAAGGTGGCGAGGATCCCCAGAGTTGCTGAGAGGCCGAGGGCAGAGAAGAGGACCAGCGCGACGGAGACGGGATGGTCCCACCGCAGGTACACCACGAGCTTTGGGAAGCATTCTTCTCGGCCAGGATGGGACCACATGTCCGGCGGGCATTTCTGGCAGGTGAAACTGTCTAGGGGCACAAAAACACAGAGATGCGCCTCTTGACTCCTGGGGTCACTGGCCCCCAAGTAACAGGTCAAGCGCCTGCTCGACACGCAGAAAGACTTGGGTTCGATCTCTCCGAAGGATCTCTCGGTCGAGACCGGCGTTTCTCAACCTTGGCAACTAAGAAGGGTGGACTTCAACTCCCAGAATTCCCCCGTCCACCCATCTTAAAGTTGCCAAGGTTGAGAAACACCGGTCTAGACAATGTCATTTGCGATGAAACAAAACCGCTGCCGTTCATACGTTCATGTGCAAACCAGACTGTTGGGAACAGCTCTCCCCTAATCTGCATCCCATGGGGTTTAAATTCCCCTAATTCTGCATATCTGGGGTTTTCTTGGAGGAAACTCAGAGAAAGGAATCTAGGGCCCAATTAGCTCGCTCCCTGGACAAGCCCATCCACAGCTGATTCAGCGAGTGGGTTCATCGTTTTCATTCTCTTCAAATTTATCACAAGAACGAAAATGGCATTTACGCTGCCGGTGGCTGTCCCTGATCGCTTGTTTTCCGCAGTGAAGCTCTGCAGGTTCCAAACAAAGTGGAACTTTCCGCTTTCAGCTCCAGGCCCTGGGAAATATGCGTGCGGTGGGCGATGGGCTTTGTTGTGAGGGAAATGCCACAAGCGTTAAAGGCAAACTCACCGCTGCTGTTGAGAAACGTCCCGGCTTCGCACTCCACGCACTCAAAGCAGCAGGAAAGGGAACCAATCTGCTTTTTCTTCTGTCCTGAACTGCACTGCTCAGAGCAGACGGACTTGGGAGGCTCCGGAGAAAGAAGGATCAGATCAGACATCGTCAGATTGCATCACAAACTCTCTCTCGTTCTGTGCATCGTGCACAGAGACGGCTACGTACCCATTTTGAAGTGTAATAAATATTAAACATTCCCATTAGATATTGCTCTTTGCCAGCGAAAGGAATTGAAGCCTCAAGAGTGTGGGAGATTTTTAGACAGAGATGCTCCCAAACCCCACCAGGAGTGAGGCTCAAAATGGACACCTGGGGGCGCCCTTGGGCCCATCTTCCCGAAAACCAGGCCCCTCCAGATGTGTTAGGACCACAACTCCCAACGCATCTGGATATCAAGGTGTTCGAAAACCTTACGTACCTGTTGCTTAAAAAAAAGAAGAAGTGTAAAATAGCTAATATAATTTGCTGCAGGACACGCTCCCCAAGGGAGAACTGGAGAGCAGAACGGAGTCAAGCATAATTTGGCAAGAGAAGGGGTGGCCCTCCTCCATGGAGGTGGCTGAGGACGAGGGGAGGCGGGTCGCAAGATACTTCAAGAGGGTGCCGGGGGGAGGCAGAGATGATCTTCTTTCCACCCACCCAGCTCTCTCCACTTCCCGGGCGCCCAGGCAGCTTCCTCCACCCACAGCCACCGAACCAAAGGGGCCCGACCGCAGGAGCTCCTCGCAGGCCCCACTCACCGTGTTGTTGGGCGTCTGCCAGGCGATGCTTCCCGCCAGGATGCTGAGCTTGTCCTCCAGCGAGTCGAAAGTCGCCACTCTCTGGAACGGCTTCCCGGGAAGGTCCCACCGCCACTGGACCACCTCGAACCCGTTTGGGGGGTCGCCTTTCTTGTCAAAGTTAATGGTGGTGTTGAGCAGAGTGAAATTCACCCGGCCGATCTCGTTCAGAAGCTGGCGCAGCGAGGAAGAGAGCGACACCGACACCGCAGAGGGCGCTATTCAACGTTTTCAGAACATTTCTAACAGTAAAATTGGCCTTTTCTAACCTCCAGCTTGGTCGGACCCCAAAGCCCATCTTCCCCAGGCCCCACAGGCAAGCTTCTTTCCCTTCTTTTCACTCTCCTGGCCAACTGCAAAACGAGGCACACCTTAGCTTAATTCAAGAGGACCGTAAAGTTCCTAATCATTCAATCCTAGCTGCAGCTTTTGTGTTTGAGTATCTTCCCTCTGGACTTGGAATTTCCCCTAACTTATTTATATTTTGCATTTAAAGGCCACCAGCTCCCAACAGGACTGTGGGGCTGATAAAAAAATATCAAATAAGCCAGGATAAAAGCACGTGCTTTAGAAGACCTGAGTGGAAAGATGTGTTTGACCTCCCTCCTGAATCCTTGGCACCTGGTTCCTTCCTGGGGTTCCCACCCCCTTCATTCTGCTTTCCCTGGTCCCTGGGTCTGGGTGGCCCCCTTAAATTCACAGCCACTCCCCTCGGGCCCTAAGGCCAACTGCTTGCAGGGGACAAATGTATCCCCCTTGATACACCTTTTCTCCCCTCCCCGATTTTGCCACGAAGGTGGAATTCACCTGCCAAGGGTAAACGGCCTTCTTCGGGCACCCGGCGTTGTTGCAGCTCAGCAGGCGGTGCAAGGCGTGCGCGACCACGTAGACGGCCGAGTACACGTTGAAGTCGACGCGGTTCCCCACCTGCCGGAGGCTCTTATCGTGGAGCTGGAGGGCGGGAAGACATTCCGGGCAAACCTGGTTGCACGTGCTGCCGGAGGCCGGACCTTCGGGGTCCCCGCTCACCCCGGAGGGCCCCCTGACTCGGAAGTCATCCAACCCCGGGACAGGGACGTCCTGCGCGGCCACCCCAAATATGGTTCCCACGCTGGAAATGTTGGGGATGCCGTGGATGGACAGCTCGGTGGCCCAGGTTTCCGCGGCAACCCACACCAAGCCGGTGAGGTTCTGGCAGATGGCTTCCTCGAAGAAGGCCGAGAGGGGCAGTTCCAGGCTGAGGACGATCGCCACCCTGGCCGTGCTTCTGCTGATCCTGCCCACCGCGGCCCTGATCCTCTCCTGGACGGGGCCGCTCCAAGCCTGTGGATCTGCTCGCTGCACCGGGATGGTCTCCTGCAGGGCGATGCAGGCCCGGGGAGCCTGGAACCGCAGCAGCTGCAGGTTCCGATGGCCGTACTCATCATCGCTGGACAGGACGACAAACCAGTTCCACCTGAAGTGGCGCAGCAGCCGCAAGATGATAGCGATCTGCTGCTCGGCACTTGGGATCGTGCGGAAAGCCACGGGGAACACGCTGGGGTTGCTCAGAGCCTCCGTGGTTGCGCTGTAGGTGATCTGAAGCAAAGGAGAGAAGAATAAGAATCTCTTCGTCAGGAAGCGGGAAATCTTAATTAGTGACCTATGGGTTTATTCCAGCTTGCTGACCATCGGGCAAAATAAAGTTGGGGAGACGTTGCAGCGTGCGGACCCGCTCGTATGTTGCAATTATTGGAACACCCCAGAGCACATTTAAAAAGGACTGATTGCGACTGCCTTGCGTTCAGGCACTAGCCTGCATCATTTGGCCTTGTCCCACGATTGCCTGTTTGGGCCCAAAATTTACGAAAACCACCTTAGAACAGTGCTGCTGGTCCAAGATGCGTCGTCTCTCCTTCATTTTATCCCCAGCATAGGGAAATAATCCTTTCAGACATGATGGCCACAGTAAGGGGTGTAACCGAATTAATTATTGCACAACATTTGAAGGATAATATAGACATCAAATAAAGTAATAAAATAAATCCACAGCAAGAGATTTCTGAACTGCATTTTTTGTCCGTGTTTGAGTTAGCTTAGTTAATTGCAATAGAAGGACAAAGGACAGGACTTTTAAGCAATCTGTTCTGTTGACAAACTTTGCTCCTTCCTTCCTTCCTTCCTTCCTTCCTTCCTTCCTTCCTTCCTTCCTTCCTTCCTTCCATCCATCCATCCATCCATCCATCCATCCCACAGCATTCATATTAGTTAGTTAGTTTAAGCCAATTAGTTTGAACCATATTGACCTTCCAATTTACATTTGGGGGTTATTATTACAGAGTGATTATTTTATACTGTTGCTAATAATATTTTTTAAAAACACCTAGGATGAACCTGGCACGTCTACCGTTTTTCCTGGAGAGAGACACGCGCTTACCTGCGGGATAAGAAAGTGACTCAAAATATAAGCCGTGGTGACCGCCGCTGGGGACGAATCTGGACCGATGACGGCGATGACCCTCGGATGGTACGAAGTATAATTCCTCTGGACTTGGATCGTGGACTGGTTGTCGGCGAGGAAGTACAGGACGGGGTGGATGGTGTTGGTGAGGTAACAGGTGTCAATCATTTCGTACCCCAGCAGAACCCCCGGCAAGAGCGTACTGGAGTTGTTGATCTCCTCCACCGCAAACCGCATGGCTTGGAAGTAGCTGTAGCTGACCATTTTCAGCTTGTACCTGTGAACGAGGGGCGAGACGGAAAAGGGGAGGGTGGGTCTGACCGAAAAGCGGTCTGGCCCATCGTCCTGCTCCCACCCACTCTGGTTCCTCTAAGATCGGTCCTAGGAGAGTGATGGCCTCTGTTCCTGGAGAAGCTTCTCCAATTAAGAGCAGCTGAAAGCAAAGCGGGGCAGTGTCCGATTCTCCTTTCGAGCCAGCCCAGTAGCCAGCCGTTCTCCACGTGGTAGCATCTTTGTAGCTGAAGAAGCCATGGGGCAGAGCCCTTTTTCCCACCTTTCGAGCATCTCTGAAGAGCCAAAGAAAAAAAGCCTCCTCCTTTATCCACTTTCTCCAAAGCATGAATACCTGTGCACCTTCCTTTGCCTCGTTTCCAAGCTAGCACCAAAAACTGTATTTTTATACAACTGCGTAACAAGAAAACAGCAGCATCCTAGCACTGGAACCCTGCAGGTCACAGGAAGGTTGGAAGTTGCGGGGCGGGGGGGAGCCATTTCAAAGCAGTGGGTCTAGAAGACTCCTGGAAGGCGTTACAAGTTCCTTGGGTCCCCAATCACTCTTAGGGGAGGGACCCCATTGACACCCCAAGGCAGGGAATTCCACCATGCCAGAGACTAAAACAGATTTCCTTTGGAGGGATCCCTGAGTAGGTAGGTAGGAACTGACTGACGGAGCAGACAGACAGCACATTTAAATTACCCCCATAGCACAGATGAGAAAACTGAGGCTGAATAAACTTCATGCCTTTAGCAAGATTGTGGCAGTGGGGGGGGGGGGGGGGACAAGTTTGGCTCTTTCCCAAAACAAGCTTTAAGCATGACTCCGTTTCAGGCCCATCTCACTCTTTTTCTTTCTAATTACGCAGAATGGCATCCTTCCATCCAGACGAGGCACTGCAAGATTTGGGCATGGCCAGGGCCCCAGCCTACCAGAGCCCCCGGCTTTGCAGGTGTCCAAGGCCGTTTCTGGAGTCTGCGCTGATCGCAAACCGATGCCGTTTCCTCCCTCTGCTACTTACTGCTTACAGACGGGCACCTGGGGGTACCGTGGGGGAGAGGTGCCCTCCACTTCTGCGTGCAGGGAGAAGAGACCCCCCAGAATATAATCTCCTGCCAAGTGGAAGGGGGAAGAAGGCGTGCTCGCAATGGCAACAGAGATGCTGAGAAAGGTGCCCACCGCGCTGGCAAGCGCCATGGTCTTCCTCGGGCAACCGATGGGTATGAAAACGTCTGCACTTCAGTTGATGTTTTCTTTCATCTGGCCCTTTGCATAGATGGCCAACTCATTTGCATACATTTCCATGCCTCTTCCAGGTGCTTCGGAGCCCCTGGGGGCCGACGGTGGTCGGCTCCACAAAATCTCTGGGACCTCTGCTCCACGCAGAGCGCTACGATTCTTCATTTTAAAAGGATGCAAGGTTCTGAATCCAAAACTGGTTTAAAATAGCCTTGGACAGTCCATACTGCCCAAAATCTTAGGTGGTCTTCTGCCAAGATGCCAGGGATCTGCCTTAATTGGGCTGGCAAAGATGATGAAGTTCAAGTTGATTTGCAGCAACTTCATGGACTGGTTTTGTTGGCAACGACACAAAAGGAATGGGTTCAGCCCGGACTATGGTCCTGAGGTTTCCTCAAAATTACTCACATTTCCCCAAATGTCTTAGCTGAGCCTAGAAACAGTCAAGCATCCATGCCAGAAGAGGAGTACTCATTTCTACCTAGGTACTGTGGGGGTACCTGTCCCACCCTCAGAAACAGGTTGCTGGACTGAGGTAGATTTTTGGGCTGGACCCTGCAAGGGGCAAAACAGGGCTTGCACCATCTCAAGAACAGGACAAGTAAAAACAAAACATGGAATTTCCCCTGCCCGAAAAATAAGTCAATAAACCACCAAGGATTTCATCCCCCAGCTCTGATTGATTTCTCTATGCAAAGTGTCTGTTTTCTCAGCCAAATGATGTTTAGCCTCAAGTTTGCATCTCAGCAGCCTGTTTGCATCCAGCCCGTCAGACGGCCGGCCAGTTCCCCAGTCCGAGCCGCATCGGATACGCCACGGTGCCAGTTTGGGATTGGCGTGAAGAGGGAACTCCGCCACCCAGCCATTTAGCCCGATTGTCTACGCTCTCTTTGGCCGATTGCTGGTTTAAAAGCTTCCACGCCACAGTGATGGGTACAACATTTCTTGACTCCTGAGTATCGGGGATCTTTTCAGACCTGAGTTAGAGGGTTACCAGCCCGAGATGCTACAAGCTGAATGCGCCAAACCAGTGGCTGGGTAAAAGACACAGGATGGCTCCGATCCATTTCCAACAAATACATCTCGCTCCTGTGCACGTTACGCTTTCAGAGAGAATTTGGCTGGAAAAACGCACTTCAGACTTTTTTTTTTCAGAAAGCTTTATTAACAGTCTTCTCCTGACACATTATCAATGCTCCGATCAACCAAATTCACTTCCACCCACCTAGTGAAGCCGTTTAAACTCCGATGACCATACAGATACTGGCTCTCCATGAACCACCGAACCGCATGCTCCGATCACTCAGGAACATAAAAACTCCAACAAGTCACCTCAAACTTGGTAGTTTCTCCGCATGTTGGAGGGGCACCCTGTCTGGAAAAAATGGGGGCTATAATCTAGCCAGCACCAGATTGGGGAGGATTGATTTAGCTAGCTAGCTAGATTTTTTCTTTCTTTCTCAAAGCACATCCAGTGTTGAGACCTTTTTGTGAATAGCTGTGACCTCAGCTATTGCAGTTTGCTCTGATTTCTCTGAGCGTTAATCACACTTTAGTAAAGACATAGCAGCATCTGGTTAAGGGAAGGAAGACACGTTTCGTGCTACAAAAATAAAAGCAGATTTTGGAGCATTTCTGCCCATACAGAGATACTCTGCTTTGACATGCAGTGTGGCTAGGCCAGGAAGACCAGAAATGTAAATTTGGCTTGGCAGGAAATGATTAAAACACGAGTCTGAATATCCGGACCAGGAATCAAAACAATTATCCAGAAAAAAAAATGAGTAGGGTCCGAGTTAAGAATTAACGGAGTAGAACCAAGTTGGTTTACATCCGTTTAAGCCATTCATTATAAATCAATTTGCAAAGACGCATGCTGCGAGGATGAAAACGTTAGTCAGCAAAATAGGGATAATCATGATGTAGGAACACAGTTGCGGATATCTTTGTAAGTTTTATGCCCTTTAAGGTACTGCAGATTAGCTGCTCGGTCTTTCTTCAATCACTCAGTTTCATACATTTAATTTTTCCTATTGATTTATTCTTCTGTCCCTTGATTTTAGAGCTTCTGCAGAGAATCAGCCCGGCTTAGTTTGCAAGCTGCCAAGAGGCCCCCTTTAAAGTCCCCGATTTGAGGGTTCAGATTTGCAAAAACACACCATTTAAAAAGAACCAGTGTCCAATCTGGAAGGTGGTTGCCCCACAAGAGAAACGTTTCAGCAAAAGTCTCAACCAAAATTCCTTAGGAGGTGCAAGGAGAAAATTTATAGGAGTTTGGTTTAGTTTTCTTGCGGATCCGATACACGATCCTCACAATTTTCTCTGGACGTGGGTCCTTCTTTGCTGCTCCACTGTTTCGTTAACAAAAGAGATTCGCTTTTAGCGAATTTTTCAAAGGCTGGAGCAGGTGTGCCTTTTAGCACAAGCCACTTCTCCCCTGCCCTCTGACGGAGGGGGCAAAAACTTATCAGAAACAGGTACAAAATTTGAAGAATGCGCATTAAGAGTGTCCAGCAGCAAAGCCTCTCTTGAGAAATTCACAAGCTTTTAACAAGTGGCAGTAGTAAAAGGGAGGAATAATGTTTGATTTTCAGTAGAATGCTATTTTTTAAGGCAAACGTTACTCTTAATTCCCCAAAGATATCCAAGGGGTAGAGAAGGAAATCTATCCATTCCTTAGTAATTCGGCGCCTTAGGAGAGATCGGCAAGGATAACCGCAGCCCGGCACACCAACGGTGGCAGTTCCAATGTGGAAGGCCCGCAAAAGCCGCATCACTGCATGTACGGATATTTCCAATCCCCCAACGGCTCGTGGGTCTGCTTGATCGCCTGGGGAGATGTCCAGCGCAGGATGTAACGGGCGCCGCCCGGCTTGTCATTGGTCCCTATTTCCAAAAGAAGAAATGAATGCAGTGCTCTGCGACCAAAGATTCCAAGTCGCTAGATCTCATCGTCCCATGAAAACATAGGCTCGGTTCTCACATCTTGCTGGGCCGTTACGTGCTTGCGAGAACCTGGTCACTGGGCTTGTCTTGCATCGTGCAAACCCAGCCAAGCAGCAAACCGTGGTACTGCCACTTGGGCGATGTGCAAAGAAGGTTGCAGTGTTCAACAAAGGCTCCCTTGCTGGTTTCAACAAACCATGACTAGGTATAGCGGTTAACAAATGCAGCATGTTATTTCATCTGTACTTCAGCTTGGGAGCCATTGGCAGGAATGGGGAACAAAGTATAATAATAATAATGATGATGATGATGATGATGATGATGATAACAATAACACCAAACACATTTGATGCTCCAAATGTTCTCAGAACAGGTCAGGTCATAAGCACACCCCTGCCCCCAATCTGACCCCCCATACCTGAGGCACGAGAACCCCCAAACGGCTGCTGGGCCACGACGGCACCGGTGGACTTATCGTTGATGTAGAAATTCCCGGCCGCGTTCCTTAGGAGCTTGGTGGCTTCGGCAATGACGGCCCTGAGAGAAGATGTGGGGGGGGGGGGGGAGAGATCAGACCTTCAAGCAAGAGGGGACCACCGGATACGCGCAAGTATTTTAGCCCCTCCAGGGCCTTAAGATATGCTACTCCTGACTAAAGGGGTTTCCTTAAGGCTGGGGGTTGTGGCAATCACAAGACTGAGGACTGGGGTCTTCCAGCCCGCCGAAGTTGAGGGATCCCTGCCAAGTGCACTTTTAGGGTCTGGGAGGTGGTTCGGGGCATCTGAGTCTGTGCCTACCGACGTGACCCATTACCGCCCAGTTCCCCAAGCACAGCCCAGATATCTGAAAAGAACAATCTGCAGCCACTGTGGATCCAAGTACGGGGAGGCCAGCCGAGGTGCCCCCGTTCTTACTTATCCTGGGCAAACACCGCCCCCGTGAGGCCGTACGGAGAAGTGCTGTCAATCAGGTGGAGAATATCTTTGTAGTCTTTCTCTGGATAGACATATACGGACAGAACTGGCCCAAAGATTTCCTGTCCGTGGGGAAAAAGAGGAAACAAACCAAAATGAAGGGCTGGTGCATCTGCAAAAGCCGTGTTACCAAGGTCTGTCGAAATTTCTGCAAACCTTTGGGGCACCTTGACTAGGGTGTCAAAAGTGAGGAGCCGGTATCCCTCCCGGGATGCCGGAACTACATTTCCCAGCATCCCTCACCATAGGCCATGCGGGATGTTGGGAGTTCTAGAGGGGGGCCTGCAAAGTGTAAAATTAAACGGCCACCCCGAGTGTTTTTGCAATGGTCACAGACGTTTTAAATTGCCTGCAGAAGGGTGCAAAAATGAGGGCCTGGCCTCACAGGGAACAGGCAAGGATGGTGGGATGCGTTGAGCGTTTTCTCAAGGAAGGAACTCCTGTTGGTGCCCCTCCCCGCAAAGACTCACCTCCTGCATGATGGGATCCTTCGGGTCTTTTGTCTCAATGATGCAGGGCTGGACAAAATAGCCCACGGCATCGTCGCAGCCGCCTCCGGCCAGGATGCTCAGGTTGGGTGAGGATTCGGCGTGTTTGAGCCATTTCTTGATGCGTCCGAAAGCCTGAAAGACACAGCGGCAGACACGGTGACACTACGTCCGTGCGACAACGGGCTAAGTTCTAGATGCGCCCGGCACGCAACCAGGCAAACATCTCAGAACAAGAGGCCTGCAGGATGTGCTGGAAATGCAACACCCCAAATTCCTGGGCGGAGATGAATACATCTTAAGAGCAGCAGAGCAGAATAAATGACAGAGCTTCTACACTGGAGGAATTGACTGACAGAATAAAAGGAATCTTATCGATATGGCTTGAAAGGTAGACTTATTTTTCTACCTTGCTCCGATAAAGAGAAACCCAAGGCCTCAGTTCTTGGAGAGGCAGAGCAGAGAGAAAGGACAGGAGGGACACCACGGAAGATGAGGCAGGGGGCCGAGGCAGGTTGGGGGAAATGGGTGGCCCCACAATGTGGGTGACGACATGGGGAGAAGCAAGATATGCTACTCCTGACTAAAGGGGTTTCCTTAAGGCTGGGGGTTGTGGCAATCACAAGACTGAGGATTGGGGTCTTCCAGCCCGCTGAAGTTGAGGGATCAACATGGGGAGAAGCAAGTTGGAGTCTCAGTGGCCTTGGCCGATGGCCCCCTGGGGAAGCGGCATTTTTAAGAAACAAAGGTTGGGCGCCCACCCTCTCCTTGCATTGCACTTCAAAGTTTTGGAATAAACCCCCCTTGTGACCTGAATCCCTAACTTTCCGTGCGGTTTTCCGATGCTCCCCGGCCATTAACAGCTCGGCACACAAAAAGGGCCTGCTCCATCTCCGTCGGCCGCTGAATTGGCCGCCGCATTAAGCATTCTAACTCCTGGGCCGTTCCTGGGTTTCAGAACAACTGACTTGCTCCGGAGTTATCTTGATTGCCTCGGTTTTAATCAGCACCAACATTTTTGTGGGGGCCCTTTGGCTGAGGAAGAGCGCGACTAGGGACACAGTAATTCTTAAAAAGGCTCTTTAGATTTGATTGTAGCTTGGCTGATCCGAGAAATATTAAAGGGTGCGCGTTTGATTTAATTTACCTCTCCTCTCAGCCTTAGCATCCTAACCCCCAACCCCTTCCTATTTTGAGCAAAGATAATTTGTAAAAGTGAGAATGGGAAGCAGGCAAGGGAAGAAAATAAGAGGGAAAATGGGATAGCCTCTGGCTATCCCCACCTGCAGGTTTCCCAACACACCAGCCAAAATTCATACCCTCCAGTCACTGATGAACCCTCTCAAGAAAAACCGCACTAGTTCGTTAAGTTATGACAAGAAAGGTACTATCTCAATACTGAGACTATAAAATAGCGTAACACACACACACAGGCTTGTTCTAAGTGTTAGTTGGCACATGCAAGTGTCAAAGTATAAAAATTCTGTCTGTGGAAAACGGAAGCAGGCTTATACGCACAAGGAAAACTGTGATCTAACCTTGCTATCGATCACCGCTGAAAAGAACGTTCCGAAATCTTCGGTTGGCTGCGGAGAAAGCCCAACAAAGAAAACGTAAGGAACTTGGCAACGGCTTTGGGGGTGGCCCAAATACTGCTCTAGCGGGCTCCGTGTCGTCTAGAGAAACCGGTCCGTGCCAGAGTTCAGACTGCGGCACTTCCCCGTTGGATCTGGAGATGGGAAGACCTCAGACTTTCAGCCTCCATGAAATAAAGATTCCAGCCTTCCCCAGGATTTCAAAAGTCTCCCAGCCGGTTGTGATAAAAATGGGGCCCTGGGCGTACGTTTTTCCTCCTCCCTCCATCTCCCTCCTTCCTCGCATCTCGTGGCTTTATTCTTTGGACTAAACATGTCGATGTCACCAATCAAGTCCTGAAAGTCAATTCTTAAGTCACCCCAACAAATGAGCTCCCGTTGAAGATGCATATGGGGCTGGGAAGCACATCAAGGGACGGCTTTTGGGGCAGGACCTGGCAGCCCACGAGGGCCCCCCTATTCCCGGGCCACAACTCACGTCTCCCACTTTGATCTTCCGGTGCTCCTCCAGCAGGCCGGCCTTGATGCGAGGCCAGAGAGAGTCGGGCGCGTAGAGGCGGGAACAGGCCGAACACTTCTGGCCGCCGTACTCAAAGGCGGAGCGCACCGTCCCGCTCACCACGCTGGGCACGTCGGCCGAGGCGTGAACGAAGTGGAAGTTCTTCCCCCCGCATTCTGAGACAGGCGGAACGGCAAGTGAGGTGTGACTGAGGAGCGCAGGGCCCGCTTCTGCGCGTCCCCCTCCCAGAGTGGGGGAGGCCTCTGCCCCCCCAACTGGAAACCCTCCTTGACTTTAGGTCGTTGCAAAAACTATTAAGGACAGACATGCACGGGTGGGACTGCTAAAAGCAACTTGCAAAATATGAGGAGAGAGAGGCGGGGCAAGAGAATCCCCCCCCCCCCCGACATATTGGGAGTTCTGGGGACCTGGGAGAGATTCAATAGGCTGGGTGCAGCGCCAGTTCCCCACGAGACTGGCAAATACGGAGCCTTGAACAGGAATCACAGCTGGGACATCTGGACCCTGCTGGTGGTGTCCCCCTCCCCACAATGCCGGCAGATCAATGCGTTTTACAGGTAGTCCTCGCTTAACGAGCACAAGTGGGACCGGAATTTTGGTTGCTAAGTAAAGCAGTCATTAAGTGATTCTGACCTGATTTTATGACTTTTGCAGCGGTCACTAAGCGAACCACGTGGTCGTTAAGCGAATCACACGGTTCCCCATTGATTTTGCTTGCCAGAAGCTGGCCGGGAAGATTGAAAATGGTGATCACGTGACCATGGGACACTGCGACGGTCATAAATGCAAACCAGTTGCCAAGCGCCCTCGTAAGTGTAAGGACCAGTCGTAAGTCAGGTTTTTTCAGCACTGTCGTAAGTCCGAACTGTCACTAAACAAATGGCTGTTAAGTGAGGACTACCTGTATAGGGATTGAAGGCTTTCGCCTTGTCACCAATTTAGCATTTGGGGTCCCAGCAGTTTTACTTCAAAAGAGCCAGCCAACAGTACACGCAGGGAGACGGTCAGCACAGTGGATAACGAAGCTACCAAAATCTCTTTGGATTCGAGAGGAGCAGTTTGTCTCTGCCTTCTGGGGAAATAATATTAAAACCAACGCACTCCTGGTTCTTACCCCCAGCCAGCCGTGGGAAGGTACGATACCGGTCGAGGTTTTCAGACACCCGTTTCCAGAGATGCCTAAAAGTCCTAAAACGGAAGACAAAAGACCTGAATCCCTTGGCCCTCCTCTCCTCTCCCTTCTCAACCAAAGCGTGCAGGCGCACGAGGGCAGGGATCTTTGCCTTTCCAAGCTCACCCTGCCGTGGTCCCGCTCAGCGGCCCCCTGCGCGGATGGACCCAGGCTGACCGGGCTCAGCGTGGAACCCTCTCCTGTTCCGGAGCACTTCCTTCCCCTCCCTCCTGCCCACCAAAGCCACCCCCACAGAAACTTTTAAAACCAGAAGACAAGATTCTTTGCAAGGAGGACGCCAGCTAGTTAGTATTTCTCAAAAGCTGTGTCAGCAGCTGCCGTCTTGCGAGGCCTCCCCCCTCCCCGGTGCTTGCAATCGCTGGCTCTACGGCATGACTATTAAAACCGCCCGGCACTCTGCGAACGCTCCGGTGCGCCATGCTCGGCTGCCCCCTGCTCCTTAAACGGGGGGGGGGGGGGGGGGGGGGGGGGGGAGGCTCATAAATTAAAAGGCAGAGTGTGGAACTCCTGGGGTGAAGCTATTAGCATTTTTATTGTTTTGAAAAGCAAGACGTTGGTCACACTTGAAATCAAGGAAAGGGAAGAGGAGGGGGCACCGCCCAGAAAGCGGGGACATAAAAAACCGAACTATTTTCTTTCTGGATGGCAATCCCCGAGACGCTGCCGGGCTTCGAAAACGGGGGATAGGCAGTGAAATGATAATAAGCGTCTGCATTGATCCAGGAAGCTTTTTCAAAATAACTTCTTTTATTTATTCTGCTCGAGTCCCACCTTGATTTGACCTTTTTTGGAAACGAAGAGGACCGAGACGTCTTTGGGTCGAAGGTGGAGTGCCTGGACCTCCACTTTAATTCTACGCCGGGCTTTTAGCTATTTAATTTGATTTCATTTAATCTGGCACCTTTCAAAGAGGCCCGATATTCGTAAGAGGGAGGACGCGAAGTGCTTCCTCTCAGATTCCAGGCAGCGAATTGAGGATGGGGCCTGGGCAACCCCCTCCTGGGCCAGCCACCTTTCCCACTTTTCGCTCCAGACGATGCCAGGCCACCCATACTTACGGCACGCTGCCGGTGAAGTTTGATGCCAGCCAAGTGCTCCGAGCTGGTCACAGTGTCCCCGAACGTGGGGACCCTCGGCTGGGACAAACTGGATGACGCTGGGAGGCAGCCCGGCTTCCAGGAGGACCTGGTAGACGGCGTAACTGGAGAGCACGGCCGAGTCACTGGGCTTCCAAAGGACCACGTTGCCCTGGCAGGGAAAAGAGAGAGAGCCCCCTTCAGCTTCCTCTGGCTACAGCCCCACAAAGGCTCTAGTCCTCATGGGGGCAAAGGAATGTTTGGATCCTAAGAAGCCTATCAGCTGATGAGGAGGAAGCAGAGAATATTCCACATAGGTGGGCATCCCCCAAAAAACAACAACAGAGAGACTGGTGGCACCTATTTTCAAAGGCTGGGCCAGGTGTGCCTTTGACCCGATCAAACAGAACCTTTCTGACATACATCCAAGTTGAGGAATGAGTATTCAGTACATTAGTTATGCTGTCCCTTCGGGGAAAATTTACTTCCACCTGCCAGGAGGGAGATGCTGAGACCAGATGGCCCCGATGGGGAGGAACAGGCCCATTTCGGAGGAGCGGAGCCCCCACGTGCAGGGGCACTCTACCTCCCAATTCTAGGTGCTGGGGGAAACTGCAGGAGCAGCATGAAGGTCACGCAAGTGCAGGATCCCCGAGCGGTTTACGCGGGCCATAAAATGCCGGTCCTCGTTTCGCCTTTCGCTTGTGGCTTTGGGGTTGCAAACAGACTCCCAAGCCCAGCTCAGAACGGCAGAGGCGGCGGCGAACGGATCCGCAGAGACTCACCATCAACGCCGGGGCCCCTGCTAGGTTCCCTCCGATGGCGGTGAAGTTGAAGGGCGAGATCGCAGCCACAAACCCCTGCGGAAGAGGGGAGGAAAGGGGGAGAGGTGACCCTGCGCTGCCCTGAGGAACATGACCCTAAGCACGGCCTCCCCGTTACAAGATTCTAGTCCTCATGCTGCAAGGGCAGGTTGGAAAAGGTGTGCCTCAAAATCTCAAAGAGGAGAAAATAGGAAGCGTGGTGGTGGGTGGTGGGGAGTAGATAATTTCTACTTGGCTATCTTTCGGGGGGAGAGCATCTCCTGCTTGCTTTAACCTTCAGCTTCTCCCCTATCAGGAGAACTCTACCCATACAAATTAAAAAAAAATATGTCTGCCACACCTGTGGTTTATAAATCACCATTTTTACAACCCATATGGAAGCATAGGGGCTTCGGGACTTTTTAAAATGAGAAGGGGGATATAAATGCTTTAAATGCAGTCATAAACGCCTGCTCACTTCCCGGCTTGGGCACAGGGACCAAACAGCCCCCCGACAGAGAAGCAAAGACCCCCCGCTAATTCTTGGGGGCTGCTTCCACAGGCCCCCTGCCCGGCGAAGGCAAAAGACGGGGCCCTGTTCGCCCCAGACTCTGCCAGGTCAGGATGGAGGTTCGAGTGGGGGCGCAGAGGGGTCTCTCCCTACCTCTAGCCCCCGGTACACCAGGCTGTTGGTGCTGGGAGGGGCGCTGATGGGCTGCTCCCCCTCCAACTCCACGGCGTACTTGGCGTTGAAGCGGAAAAAGTCGGCCAGCTCTGCGGCCGCGTCGATCTCTGCTTGGATGACCGTTTTAGCCTGGAGACGAGAGGGGGAGAAGCAGCGAGGCAGGGCAGGATTGTAGCCATTGGGGGGCGGGCAGAGAAATCTTCCAGCAAAGCCAGCAACACCCGGGGTTAGCAACTGACTGCCACCAAGCCAAATCCCGCCCAAGGGAGCTTCCCCTTTGGCCCTCCCTGCCATTTCCCGGGTGTGCTGCTCCCCAGGAGAGTCACGGCTCAAAGGCTGCTTAACGTCCCTCCCAGCGTGGAGCCACCTGCCCCCGAGCAGGGCTCTCCAGCCGAGATCCGAGCCAGCCACGCACCTACCTGGCCGACCATGGTCTTGGCCAAGATCTCCGCCCTCCTGGGCCCGCTCAGCATGTCGGCAGCTTTCAAGAAGACCTCTGCGCGGTCCTGGACGGGCCGGAGATCCCATTCCTTCCGGGCACCCACAGCAGCGATGACAGCCTTGTTCAACAAATCCTAGATTGGCAGAGGATTGGCCGCACTGAGGCGATTTGTTCCCGCAAAGCACGAGGGGTCGTTCAGGTCCTTTCCTGCAGACCTTCTTCCTTCCGCCCCATTTATGCACTGACTGGGCAGGGGAGGACAGCGGCGGGTGGAATGAAGCACAGCACGGAGGACACCCCCTTCCACAAATTTTTTTAATGCGACGACGATCGTGAAAACGTGGGGCTCACCGCCACGTGACAGCCAGTAACTTGGGTGGCTTTAAAAAGAGGTTAATCCTTAACAACTCTGTTCATCAAGGGCTATACATTGGCTCCAACCTTTTCAAATATCTTGCGCGGGTTTGTAACCCAACCATTCACTTTGAGCAACAAAGGATGGCCCAGACTGACTAAAAACTTAAGTTCTGTAATCTGGTCCAGAGCTTGTATTTCTGTGTAACGCCGCCTTCACTGGCGCTCCCTTATCTGCAGCTCTTACAGGTAGTCCTCGACTTACAATCATTTGTTTAACGACCGTTCAAAGTTACGACAGCACTGGGGAAAGTGATTTTCAACCAGTCCTCACACTTACGACCATCACAGCGTCTTCCCCCCCGTCACATGGTCAAAATTTGGGTGCTTGGCAACCAGCATGTATTTATGGCAGTTGCAGCGTCCCGGGGTCGCCATTTGCGATCTTCCCGACAAGCGAAATCAATGGGGAACCACGTGATTCACTTAACGACCACAGCAAAAAAGGTTGTGAAATCGGGCGCGACTCACTTAATGACAGCATCACTGAGCCATGGTGGTTGTAAGTCGAGGACTACCTGTATCAGCTGTGCTTTGAGCACAGCTCTTGATTGGGGGCTAGGAAAAGTAATTTGGTCAGGAAACCTCCCGAAGGAGGGTTAAATTCTGCTACACTGGGAACAAGAGAAGAAATTAATCTCCCAGGCAGAAACAGAGCGAAGCTGAAGGACCGGAACTAGGGACAGGACGACGAGTCATTCAGACAAACAACGGACACCCTCCTTTTTAGATGGATCTCTCTGGGGCTTACAAGGACTCTTCATTGCTATAAAATGCGCTTACAAGCACACCCCTGATCTGAAATGATCCATACCCGCAAAAACTCCCCAAAAGTCATATAGCAGGACGTTCCGCTCACCTTATCAGCATAGCAGAATTTGGCCACTTTGTGTAAACGGTTAAAGGGCTGAAAAAGAGGAGGAGGAGGAGGAAGGGGAAGGACCGCATGAAAAGTTTGACCAACCATCCTCTATAACAACACAGAGACAAGTTTAAGGCCTGACAGACCTGGTGGTCCTTCTCCTCTGAATTTGATGCAGAGGGCTACAGACGTGGGGGCTGGCAAGACAGGGGCTGCATTGCAAGGAAGGGGGCCTATTTCTGAATTTGGAACTGAATTTGGGGCAAATGCTTCCCCAGAATCAAAAACCACCTGTGCCTGTTTTAGACATCTGATTATTTTTAAGTAAACCATCCAACTTTCCAATTGCTGATGGATTTACCAAAAAAAAGAAAAAGAAAAAAGAAGGCAGCCAGTAAAATACTTATGACCAGTACCGAACCCACCAGCAAACGGTGTCTTTTGTGAAATATTGATGAACTGTGCTCTTTTTAAAACGAAAGCTGGAGCCTGCAGGTTTGGGAAAGAAGGGGGGATTTTATTACAGCCGTTATGTCAGACTACCCGCAAAGCGGGCCGGCAGAACTCACCGACTCTTGATACCTCACATCGGCCGTCCACACTTTCTCGCCCCCGACAATGCATGGAATCTCTTCGGTCTTGCCCTTCAAGTCCTTTAGAGCCTGCGGAGGGAAGTGAGGACTTTGTAGACATGGAAGAAGACATGTTGGCCCATCCGCCCTGCTGCTCAGATCACAGCAAATTCTTCCCTATGCTGGAATGTGCTGCACACACCTTGCCTAATCTGGAGACCACCTCATGCCCTCTCTCTCTCTTCATTTCCCAGTTAGGATATTTGTGTTGTTCTTCCTTCCTTCCTTGCAACCCAAACTACTACATCTTTCTTCCTAGCTTCAAATCCCTCCCCAAAACCCCCCTGTCCCCAAACCCCCAATCTTGGAATCTTTATCTGCCCACTGCAAGCAAGACACGACCACTACGCTGCGGCCACACTTGCAGCCTCCGCCTTTCGTGATTAGTGCAAATCAACGTGCGGCTTCGCTTCTCACCCTGAGCAACTGTGCCCTGCAACTAAAACGTTGCAATTGAGCTTGGAAAGCAAGCAGACACGGGCTTAATGGGTTCGCTACCCCTTGACTGGATGCAGTAGCTACAGTAAGGGCAGGACCCTGCGTGGGCACCACAACAAGGGTCCTCCGTAGGTTACCTTCTGGAGGGCGGCTCGCTCAGGGCTTCCAGGTTTGAAGGCCAAGACGGGTTCATTGACCACCTTGACAGGGGCACGGTGCTGCCATCGCAGGCTGGGGGACAGGGGAAAGAAAAAAGCAGGCATTATTCTGCTTTCTCTGAGAATCACAAGGGATCCCTGAGAAATCTGCAGGCCGTGACGTACTAAAGTTTTATTTCTTCAGCTCCAAAGAGGGCCGCGCTGTTGAGAGAGAGAGAGAGAGAGAATGGGAAAGCCGTGTATATTACCTTGACATTCTAGGAGAGAGAGAGGACAGAAAAGCAGACACAAGTTCACTAATTTTTTAAAAAAGAGAGCGAGCGCATTAAACCAGGACTAAAAGAGAGGGAAGTTTGAAACTTGAACTCTGCATCACTTGCTTTAAAGGTTCCCCCCACACATTTGTGCAGTCGGGTCCGACTCTAGGGGCCGGTGCTCATCTCCGTTTGTTAGCCGAAGAGCCAGCGCTGTCCGAAGACGCTTCCGCGGTCATGTGGCCGGCGTGACACGCGTACAAAATGCTACTGCTTTCTGTTATATACTTTGCAACACGGGTCTTTTAACAAGAGGGGAGGAAGACAGGCATAGAGATAAAATATAAGGTAAATATTCCCTCATGGTAACTTCACATAGGCCTTCATTCAGCTTTGCAGGAAGCAATATGGAAGTAGTTTGCTGCTGTTATCTTTTGAGAGGCCTTCGTAGGCTATGAATAACCATACCTGCTATCTATTTTCCCCCCCAATGATGGTTCAATTCCTCTTCCCTCCCCATTTCCTTTTCCTTGTGTGTTATGCTTCTTACATTGTAAGCCCGAGGACAGGGTCACGCTACTGGTATTTACAGGCTGCGCATTCTCTTGTCTGAAGTGGGGTTTAAATATTTTAAACAAAATGAGGTTAACTGAAATCTGAAATGTGCTTTCTCCCCTTGGGACTCAAGACCGCGCAAAATAGTAATCGACTGAAAGTCACTTTGTAAGTTTGATCTGAACCCGGTTGTCCCCAATCCAAGCCTAATACCCTGAGCAAATAAGTTTTTAAAAAAACTGACCGCTGACACACACAATGAAATATGGAGAGCATTGGCTTCAGCTTCTGAGAAGGGACTGCTCTTATTGAAACCTTTCGTCTCTCTCGTTTCCAAATCCCAAGCTGGAATGCGTGGTCAGCAAAATGCATGCTCGAGGAGGTGGACTTGTGTGCCTCCGTGCAAAGTTTGATATTTCCTGCCTCAGCAGGTTTTGAGGCATAACCTTGATTTTGAAGACCAGGGGCAAGTTGAAAGCAAAAAGTTTGAGCCAAAAAACGGCCAGCTGTTCAGTTTCCTTGGCTCCAGCTTTATCTCATGCAAGGCTGATAAGGCCAAATCCTTACTAATTCTGATAAGGACCAAAAAGGAAAGTGTGCCTAGGTAAAGAGAGCACGCTTTGAAAGCACATTCAGAGGTAAACCTTAAAGTGGGAAGAGAGAGCGCCTTCTGGGCCTCGAATTTAAAGCCTTCAGTTTGATGGGGCTTTCTTAACCAGATCATTTAGGAACTACAGCTTCGGTCAATGCCCTTTTACCAGCCTTATTTGACTTCTGCATTGTCAGTTTATTGCTTTTATGAGGTTTTTTTAGTTGCAATTTTTCCTGCCCATCAGTAGCCCTAAAAGGCCAATTTTGACGGCAAAACCAACTATTTTAAATTGAAATTAGACGACTGGAAAGGCCAGCTTTATCTTCCAGCCCCATCAGGTCTATTTCACCCAACCAAGCAAAAAGACACAGAGAGAAAATTTTTCCACTAGCCTACGACAGGGCCAGAATATTTCACCACCGTGATCAACCTGCCTCTTTTTCAAGTCCTGGGCTGGAAGCAAAAAAAAAAAAAAAAAAGGAAAAACAGAAAAGGAAAGAAGGGTCCTGTAGCTTGAATCATGTCAACTGGATTTCTATTTTCTCAGTGGAAACGTTTCGCTCCTTATCCAAGGAGCTTCTTCAGTCTGAGCAAAGTTAGTAAGGGAATCCTTAAATATGTTTCTAGGTGGCTGTGTGACCTTGCACCTGGGGCTAGGTCATGGTTATTTGAGATGTTTATTTCTAAGTCCCTTTAACGATCCTCCTTTAGATGATAAAGGGACTTAGAAATAACATCTCAATATAACCATGACCCAGCCCCAGGTGCAAGGTCACACAGCCACCTAGAAACATATTTAAGGATTCCCTTACTAACTTTGCTCAGACTGAAGAAGCTCCTTGGATAAGGAGCGAAACGTTTCCACTAAGAAAATAGAAATCCAGTTGACATGATTCAAGCTACAGACAATTCCACCTGGATGACTGAGAACCTTCATAGACAGAAAGAAGGGTCCGTTTTTCTCCCCAAAGGAGTTGAACTTGGAGCTGCTCTTCTTGGGCTCAGATTTCAAAGGGTTTCTGGAGAAGCCAAGGAAAATGGTCTTATCCCCCTCCCCAATATATACGTGTGTGTGTGTGTGTGTATTTGTATTTATTGATTTATCTTCAGGGCAGCTGTGCTGGCTGAAACTCCAGTCTGAAAGAGCAGCTGATCCAGAAGACACACCTGCCAAGTTCTCCTTAGGATAAAGATAAGAGAAACAGCAAATAAAGTGAGGTGGAAGGAAGAAAAAGGAAAGATATTATTATTATTAATATAGTAACAATAAATATAGCACCATAATAATAATAATAAGCACCAGCATAAAATGGAGGCTCCCAAGGGGGGAATTAATTCCTGAAATGGGGGGGTGGGGGATTGGGGGCGGGGTACCTGGAAGACCCCATCTCTGAGCCACCCCTTGTTGGGGGGCTGCCCTCCCCTCCCCAAAAAGGCCCACCGAAGGTCGTGCGGCCCTAATGCCCCCCCAGGAGGGACCCCCGGACATGGGGGCGTTGCAAGGCTCTGATCTCTGACCCCATCCTCCCCGGGAGGTTGGGAGCGGCAGTCCCCGCGGAGGGCCCCCCCGCAGAGAGACTCACCCCAACCTGCGGAGGGCGCTCGGCCAGCGGAGCAGCGGCAGCGGCAACATCCCGCCCACTCGTGAGGGAGCGACTGAGTGACGACGGGGATGCCGGGCGGCTCATGCCGCCGATTGGGCCGAACCATTCTTTCGGCGAGAAAGGGGGAGCCGGTTGTTCCTCCTGCGCGAGAGCGCGCCGTGGCGCTCCTTCTGCTCCCCTTGAGGGAGGGGCACGGTAACCTCATTTTTGGTGTTTTTTAAAGTACTTTCGGAAATGTCTTCCCAGCTTTCGAAATAGCTCCCGAGACAGAGAGGGCAGCCAAGGGGCGCCCCTCAGGCGGGGCAAGTGGACGGGCCCCTCGTGCTCCCGGGAAAGGGGCGGGAAGCGCTGCGGCCAATCGGAAGGCACTGCCTAAGGACCAATCAGAGACCGCGCTCGCGCTACTCCTCCCCCGGGCCGCGGGAGGGAAAGGGGAAAGTTGCGCAATGAGCGGGAAGGACTACAACTCCCATCACTCTCTCGGTGGGACCCGTGCCAAGCAGCGCCGCTCCAAGCCGACGGACGTGCCCCCCTGGGTTGCAGAGGGGTCCAGCTTGAGGGGGATGCAATTGAGGGGGGCCTCATTCAGACATAGGCTTCGCTGGGTGGGTTTGGGGCCAGGCCAGCCTACCTCGCAGGGGGCGTGCGTGGATGCGCACAGGATCAGAAGAACGCTGCCCACCCCGAGATCCTGCAGGAAAGAGGGTGCAAGGCTAGGAAATCAGCGGAGCCCCTTGGCAGCTGTGGATCCCCTCAGCCGTGGCACCCTCCCTGCCTGGTGGGCCCCTGGCTAGCGGACTGTCACTCTGCCCGTGGGCAACGGGCTTTGCCCACACAAACTCCACCTGGCAGAAACCCTCTGGAGTTATCGGTATCGCTACCAGGCTGGAATGAAACCCAGCCAATGTGGAGGCACCTGGTCAGGGGTGCCCAAGGTTCAGCCGGCTTGGCACAGGGCACCCCACACTAAAAGAAAGCTGTGGGTTGTGGGGGCTCACCTTGTTTTGCAGAGGGGGGATACAGAGGGGACTCTTCCTGAGCTGGTGGCAACTGGTGCCAGACGAGGCCGCCACAGGGGCCAAGGGCAGGGATTGGGCGATGTTCTTTGAGGAAGACTGGCGCGCCTTGCCAGCTGCTCTCTAGGCACAATTCCATCTTGAACTGACCTTGCTCTTTCAAGCTTTAAACGACCGGCCCTGACCCTCGGAGGGATCCTGCACATGCCCGGCTTGCCCGAAAAGGCCCTTCTCAGCCCTGCTTTTTCTCCTGAACCCTTTTATGAAGCCGGGCACCGGACCCAGGACCAGAGGCCGGATCACTAAGCAGGGAGGGAGCGAGGAGGGCTTGCGTTTGGAGGTGGCGTTTGGGTGAAAGAAAGAGAACGACACGTAACTTTAGTAACCAGAAAGTTTGGCATTTATTGTTGGGGGTTCCTTCCTTTGAAACAAAGAATGATCATACCCCGTCTCCCCCCACCGAGAAGCTTCGAGAACATCCCTGATTCGTAGAGAAACCCGTTTGGTACATGGTCATACAAAAGGAAAGACAACCCAAAACAGGAGGAGAAGCACCCCCGTCTTAAGGGAGAACGGGGGGGCTAAGGGAGGGATCCCACAGCACGGGGTGACGAACCTAACGTGGAGAAGGGAGCCAGTGTGTCATGCCAGGGAGGAAGGGAACAGGTTGGCTCAATGTGTCTGGAAGGTCTGGCACGGGCGTGCGGGCGGAAGCGATCCCTAGAAGGGTCCGCAGTCCGAGGCTCAGGACAATTTCTCAGTGCCCGGTCGAAAGCTTGCGCCCTCAATCCCTCTGCATCTTTGAAATACGGAGGTACCGCCTGCGAGGTTGAACGGAAAAAGGGGAAACCACCACACACACACGCACACCCCTTTTGGAGCAAGCTTAAGAAACGGTCCTTCTGGCAAAAGCACAAATACATGAAGCCCAGTTACACCCCGAGCCCCCCCTGAAAAGAGGCTAATATACAGAATATAAAGCACAGTATGTACAACACGGTAAACATTTCCATTCCAAAGAGTCGGCTTTTATCAAATACTTGGGCAACTTCAAGAAAGAGGAATAAGGTTTGGGGTGACAACTATTGCTCTAAATCAGCCTGCTCCCACTCATTCGTTCACCCCCCAAATGTGGACAGGGCACATTGCTCTGAATGAGATCACTGCAGTAGGAAGAACATCTTAAAATTATAAACACCGTTTTGTTCCTAAGCAGCTCTGTAAATGTTCGGTTTATCCCAGCCCGAAGGGCCCTACACTGCCCATCGGCTGCAAAAAAGAACTATGTATTTCAGCAAACCAGCGTGCAGCTCCTTCGCTTCACCGATTCCTGCAATGCCACTTGAAGGCACCGACAGGGTGTTTCGGAAGTTGCCCTTCCTAATCGAGTGAACCATTTCTGGACGTTTTTGCTGCAGCTCTGCAAACGTCCAGAAAGGGTTTCTGGCTCACACAACTTATCAGCCAAAGAAAACCGTTGCTTCTATTCAGAACCACCTTCCCGCTACGAAAAATCCGTGAGACGAGGCTGAGCTGGCTTTAAGTCATTCTCCAGGGCCGCTGGACCTGTTCTGAAGACACCCAAGCAATGTCATGCCGGAATCCCGGATTGTTATCTCAGTTTCCTCACAGAGACGCTGGGGGGAACCTGGGACTTCTGAAACGTGCCCCTGGCATGGTGCAGCCAAGGTGGATCCAGGAGGGCAGGATGGAGTCTCTGCTTCTTAAATCATTTCCCCTACGGGCTGTCCAGTAAGAAAGGGGTGACACTGGCTTTGAGGAATATATGTCTGGGCTCAGGGAATTTCACAGGGATGACTCGGGGGCTTAAATTTCAGAAACAGGACTGCTTCCTCGCTGTTGTTTGAACTAAGATTAAATTATAAAATCCTGGGAACAAGCTACGGTTTCTTTGGACATTTTATTCTTTTTTTTCCTTTTTAAACAACATGCATTCATGAAGTAGGCAGAAGGCTCTCTCCACATTTTGTACAAACCCCGTTTGCTTAGGAATTTGACAGATCGCCATCACCCTGCTAACAAGCAAAGAAAAACCGTTAGCTTCCACCCCCCTTTAAAAACCCATGAGGAAACGAGATTTGTAAGTCTTTAAAAAGTGTCGCTAGGACACGGCCTTATGAATACAAAACAAAGTATTTACAGAAAGGGAGAAAAGGAGGTCATCAAAAGTATGCCCAGCAGTCCCACCATTTTTTCCCCCTGATGCGCTTGAAATTGCTGCAGACGGACGAAACGCCCGCCTTCAACGCAATCCCTGCCTGCCGTTTCAGCAGAGTCAACTGCAACGTGCCTAAACGAAACAACGCTGGACGCTACCAACCAGAATTACGTGCCTGCTCTGTTCACCCTTGAATCGTTCACTTGGAACAACACCCCCCCCCCGTTTCCAAACAGTGAAGGCAAAAATCGAAGTACAGACTGCATACAATATTGACAACCACCACCTTCACCATTACTGCACCGTATCATCCTAACTGTATTCTTATGCAAATCTTTCCCGCCTCCCTTTGACACCTACAAAAAAACCCCACTTCTTCTATGTGACAAGTGCCCAGAGGGTCAAAAAAGTCAAGATGGAGACTGCAGAGTCAAATTCCCCACCCCATGCACAGAAAGAGGGGATCTGACTGCCTCCGTCTTGACTTTTGGGGACTCCCTGTGGATAGCAATGCAGGGGCCACCTAATTCCAGCCAGGAGGTGAACTGTCTGTGAGTCCCCAGGGCAAGTGACAGTGCCTTTCTCACCCAGTCACCCCCCAGCGAGAACCGGCCCTTCCAGCCACGCCCACCCCCTCAAACCCGTATCCACATGCCAGCCACTAAAAGCATAAACACCAAACCATGCTTTTTTACGTTCAAAAACTAAGCAATGAAATACACCATCAAGCAGCCAGGAAACTGCCCCGATTTTGCTGCGACGGAAGAGCAAATTCTCCGCCGCCAGGCAGCTCGACAACTGTGAAATCCGACGGGTGTTCAAGGGCACTCCGAGGCGTCTGGCTCGGAGACGCCCATCGCTCGTCTTCTGCAAAGCCGCCAAAATTAAACTCTGGCTCTGTGACCCCAAGGCATACTTTTATGAAAGTGCAGAGTATCAACTCTTAAAAAATAAAAGTGGTAGTATTGGTGGGCGGTTTGTTTTCAACCTACTCCCTGAAGGATTAAAGAGAAAAAAAGGGTGCAACTTTGGCTAGAGAAATTGCAAAGGAAACGCACTTCGGAACAAGAACCCCCCCACCCAAAAGCGTTGGATTGCAACAAGCTCACGGTGTCGTGGGAAAAGGTGCTCTAGCAGCCCGTCTCCGAAGGGGCCCTGTCGACGCAGCGGCTGTTTGCGCCGGAGAGAAACCGCGCCCCTCCTCGGGCGAGTTCCCGCATCAGGACAAGGGCAGAAACGTGCCCGGATGGAGGGGGACCGGTAGCCGACATTAGCTGTGGATGGGGGGTGTGTGTGTCTTCCTAGCTGACTCTAACCCCGCCACGGTCCACATCAAAAGCCAGCCCACCGCAGAACCCAAGCAACAAATTGGCAACACACATTGCAGCCACCGAACGTGAGTGGGGGGACGGGGCAGGGGGCAGCAGGGGCCTTCCTTCCCTTTTCAGTCGGGTTGCGGGTTTGCGTAACGCGCCGAACTCTCCTAAATGGCACGTACGTCCCTTGCCCCCATGTAATACTCAGCGTCAATGAAACGGAAAAACAAGATGGCCTCTCGGGTGCCAGGCTCCCGGGCCCCTGGCTCAGGGGCTCCCCCGCCTGCCGTGCCCCATGGCTTCCCTCCTCATCGCTTGGAGCCCCCGAGCCTGGGAGCCACGCGCCCGGCACTCGGGGAAGCAGCAGAAAAATGCAGCCCTCCGGCCGTGGCGACGCCAGAGCTCTTTCAAGAAGCGGAACCGAACAGGGCCAGGCCAGGGGTCCCAGGCGGACGAGCGCCCGGCTTTCCTCCCGGGGGAGGGACCAAAGTACAGCAGGGGCCCGAACGTGCCGCAGAAATAAGGCGAGCAAGCACTTTGCCTTTTTTTTTTTTTTGCATAGTAGTTAAAACCGTGACCTTCCTCCCTACCCTGTGGTCCTTCTGGCCTTGCCCTGCCCCGGGCTATTATTAAGGATTCCGGGCCCTGGCACCTCAGGGCCCCCCCCCCGAAGGCTCCTTTGTTGGCGCTGCCTGCGAAGAAGGGCGTTGGCCTCGGTCAGGACCCCCTCTGGCCCCCCCCCCATGCACAGAGGTGCCCGTCCCCGGGAGCTGGCCTCCCATCAGAAGCAGGCAGCCGTGCCAGGGGGGCTCAGCTTGGGGCAAAGGCACGGGTAGAAGTGCAGTTTCTCGGTTTGTCACATTTGTCGTTTGCAGAACAGTACAAAAGTTTACAGCACCAATCCTGAGAGGACGCGGGAGGCCGGGCCTCCGGGAACGCCGGCCAAGGACGCCGAAGTCCTGGATCGCTCGTGCTGCGCGTTGGTTTTCAACAATTGTCCAGGTTTAGTCTCCTGTCCCCCCCACCCGGCCCCCTTCGCCCCAATGCTCCGGGGGTCTATCAGCTGACCATCGGCTCGACGTCTGCTTCTCTGTCGAAGTCGTCCTGAATCTCATCTGTGTTTCCTGAGTCGCTGCTGGCGAGGGAACTGGGAGACGGGGAATTCCTGCAGGAGGGAGGCGAGGCGGAGAAGGGATCGGATTTGGACCCTCGGCACCCGCCCCCGGCCGACGATGAAACCGAAGGGCGAGCCCTAGACCAGCCACTTCCTGCCGCCCCCCCCATTCCCGCCCGGGGGTTCCCATCCCCGCCACTTTCCCCCCGCCCAACCTTTCAGCGGAGCCTTTGATCAGCCGCCGGCAGGTCTCCATCTGCACGTCCAGGCCCCGCTTCATGCTGCACATCTCCATGTACTCGTGGAGGTGGCGGTTCATGTCGCTCTTCGCCGTGGCCAGTTCCAGCTGCGGAAAAGCAGCAGGACAGGTGGTTAGCCAGGACGCCCCCCCCAAGGGCCCGGCCCCGAGCCTTTGCCAAGCGGGTCTCGTGCCTGAGCAAACCCAGCAGGGCCTGGGCTGTGGGCAAAGACCAGCCCTTTGGAAGACAGTGACCAGCTTCGTCGCTGTCGAACGGCACAAGAGGAGGGCCACTTTGCGCCCGACAATATTTGCAGGCGGCGCTTCTCGTGACACCGGAGAAGGGACCCTCCCGTCCCGTTCCCACCACCGCAGCGGAGGGGCCCGGCCTTCGGAGGCCGTGGAGGGTGGACGGCTGCCTCTGCGGCCCCAGGCTGGGGCACTTCCTAATTCTATTTTTACCTCTATCTGTCCTATTGTTTCTTGATACTCTTTGTCTCTGGTTTTGAAGAAGGATTCTGTTTCGTGGATCAGGTTTCCCAGGTTCTCCTCTTGCTGAAAGCGAAACCGAGAGGCAGCCTTAGGGAGAGGCAAGCGAGCAAGCCGCCCGCCGCGGCCCCAAGCCACCCGAGCCTCGGAGGGCCCCTCTGCCGGCTTCCCCCACCCGCTCCTCTGCCAGTTTCTCGAGGTCCAAGCCTGCGCGCGGCCCTTTCGGAAGGGGACCGCCAGCCCGAGGTGGGGTGGACACTGCACCCGCCCTCCTCTCTCTCAACATGGCTGCTGCGTTCAGGTCCTTTGCTGGCCTCCTAAACTCCTGAGCTAAGTCCCGTTCTGCAGGGCAGCTGCGTGGCTTGTGAGCCTGGCTCTGGCACAGGAGCCGGGGTTAAAATTACACCGTCATCGTGTCTGCTGGTGAAATGAGATTAATATTTAAACATCCGACCTGGCTAACAGCGGTTCTCTGAGGACAAGTGGGCACGTGCCATCCCCACCAGAACACGAGCGAAAATCACCAGCGAGAGGACACCCGTTTACGGCCCCAAACCAAAGCCGTTTAGTGCAGCCCAGCCGCCCTCGGACCGCAGACCCCCGTCTCCGTTGGGCGGCGAGGGAGCCGCCACCGCCACCGCGGCACGGCTCACCTCTCCTTGGAGTTCAACGGTAGGGTTGCAGTTGGTGAAATCCTCCCACAGGAGCAAAGTGTCCTCGTTTTCTTCCCAGGTCAAGCTGTCGCAGTCGTCATCAAAATCGAAGGTCTCGCGCCTACTTGGAGATAAGCCCCCACGTTACAACACGTTGCTGGCCTGCTCCAGAGGCAGCCCAGGGGGCTCGCCGGCACTAGTAAAGACGGGCTCTTCGTCCAAACTCTTTCCGGCCTCCCGTCTGTCTTTCCTTCCGCTGCCCGGCTTCAAGAATGGCGTCGCGGTTGCCCTCCAGGGGGCGCTCTGCGCTAACCAACGGCCCTGCCTTTCCTGCTGAAGCCGAATCAAAGGCCATTCTGCCCTCCAGGCAGCCCAGAATGGGAGCCATGCCTTGTCTGTGTTTGCTACTGGCTCCTTCCTCCCTTCCCTTCCCTTCCCTTCCCTTCCCTTCCCTTCCCTTCCCTTCCCTTCCCTTCCCTTCCCTTCCCTTCCCTCTCCTTCCTTCCTTCCTTCCTTCCTTCCTTCCTTCCCATCCATCCATCCATCCCCTTCCTTCCTTCCTTCCTTCCTTCCTTCCTTCCTTCCTTCCTTCCTTCCTTCCTTTTCTATGACTGCCCATCTCCCTCTCAAGGAGGGACTCTGGGCGGTTCACAGCTATAACAATAAAACAATTCAATAAAAACATGATAAAATACAATACAATAAATATAATAAATATAGTTTAAATTAAAACCAAGTGCTTGATGTGGCTTGAATCATGTCAACTGGATTTCTATTTTCTTAGTGGAAACGTTTCACTCCTTATCCAAGGAGCTTCTTCAGTCTGAGTAAAGTTAGTAAGGGAATCCTTAAATGTGTTTCTAGGCTGGCTGTGTGACCTTGCACCTGGGGCTAGGTCATGGTTATTTTTGAGATGTTTGTTTCTAAGTCCCTTTATCATCTAAAGGAGGATCGTTAAGATTATCCTGCTGCTGTTGAGCTTGTGAAATGGTCTTAATCTTCCTAGGCACAAGCTCAACAGCAGCAGGATAATCTTAACGATCCTCCTTTAGATGATAAAGGGACTTAGAAACAAACATCTCAAAAATAACCATGACCTAGCCCCAGGTGCAAGGTCACACAGCCAGCCTAGAAACACATTTAAGGATTCCCTTACTAACTTTACTCAGACTGAAGAAGCTCCTTGGATAAGGAGTGAAACGTTTCCACTAAGAAAATAGAAATCCAGTTGACATGATTCAAGCCACAGACTGTTCCACCTGGATGACTGGGAACCTTCATAGACAAGTGCTTGATGGTTTGCAGTGCTGCTGAAGACTATTTAAAATATTTGGAGTGGCTCTAAGCGATCAGCCATCCCCAAGCCTGACCACTTTCCCTCTTGCCCCAGGCGAGATCACAGAGCCAGGTTTTAATTTCCTTCCTTCCTTCCTTCCTTCCTTCCTTCCTTCCTTCCTTCCTTCCATCCATCCATCCATCCATCCATCCATCCATCCCCTCCCTCCCTCCCTCCCTCCCTCCCTCCCTCCCTCAACGGCCAACGCCAACGCCTCCAAGTGGCCCCGCTTAAGCCCGTCTGAGGCAGAGAGGCTGCACCCCCCTTCTCTGGGAGAGATGTTTCCCTCCTGAGCTCACCGCCTTCCCGGCAGCACAGACAGAAGAAGGCAGGAAGTTGAGGTCAACGCTAATCTTAGGACAAAGAGAGTCTGCCCTTGGAGAGCCCGGGCCAGTTTTCCCAAGCTGCTGGTCGCTTTTCCAGTCCTCCTCCAAACGCTTCCCTGCAAGCTGAGCTGGCTTTGAGAATCCAGCCCACTTTTGCCTAGGGAAGAGCAGCGTGCGGAGCGCTCTCCGCTGGCAAGCTGGCCTCTCCTGGATCCAAGAGAAGGCACGGGGCTCTGGGCTGGGGCTTCCTGGAGAACGCGCAGCCTCGGGTTCCTCTGGCCTGAGCCCCCCGACTCTGGAGACCCCGCCCTCAAAGCCAAGCCTCTCTGCTGCCCAACCGGACGAGTCAGGCCGGTGCCCGGACCTCTGCGGCCGCTCAGGTACTTACAACTGATTGAACATCCTCTTCATCTCATCGGTGATGTTCAGAGAACAGCTGACCTCCTCCTCCGAGAAGCGGGCATTGTCCGTGTCCTGCTCGGGCACGTCCTCCTCCGACGCGAGCCTGCGCTCTTTCTTCTTGGAGGCCACCTTAATTGGAGAGAAGGGCCGTCACCAGAAGGCTCGGCCGAGCCGCTGCACCGTGAGAGGAGGGGAGAAGACAGGACAAGCGCTCGGGAGGGGAAGAAAACGCCCGAGCTTCACGCTCCCTTCCCCAAGCGAGGCAAGAGTCGTTAAGTCACAGGCCACGAGGAAGCCGAGGGACGGCGCGCAGCAGAAGCAAGCCACGGGCCCCGGAAACTCAGCCAGCCATGCGCAGGCCCAGAGGAGGCGGCGAAAGCAGTTGGAGGTGCTCGGGGCGCAAAGCTGCAGAGCAAGAGGCATCTCGCGGGGATCGTCTTCTCGGCCCCCACCGGAACGTGGTGGCGGCGGTGGCGGGGCCTCTCCCCGGGAGAAGCCCAACCCACGGCCGTGCCCGTCAACCGGCGGGGCCAAATCCGGCCCCGGTGGGCCAGGAAAAGGGGCTGTGCAGGGTGGAAGTCAGAGGAAAGAGACCGGAAACGCCAAACGGTTAGTTTCAGACACCCCCCTCTCCCAGAGAACGGAAAGGCGGCTCGTTCGCGACCGTCAGGCACAGAGCGCCGTTCAAGCGAGTAGGCCTGAGTGTGGTCAGACCTGAAGACAGCTAACTGTTGGCCTAGCCTAGTGTTCCACAACCTCAGCCACTTTCAGATGGGTGGACTTCAACTCCCAGAATTCCCCAGCCTGGGGACTTCTGGGAGTTGAAGTCCACCCATCTGAAAGCGGCCGAGGTTGAGAAACACTGGTCTAACGTCCGCCCCTAGCCAGAGATTGTCCAGGAGCCAGAGAAATCTGGCTGGTCGGTTTTTGAGTACAAAATCCAAGAGAAACCTCATGGGAACTGCGTCCCACAACTCCTAGAGCGTCTTCTGAACCCTGCTACGAAGCGGGAACGGGGAAGCCTCTTCACGGGGAAGAGGCCTCCTCCCTCCTTCAGTCAGATTGTGAAGTGGGATGTCACCAGCACCCCCATTCCACGCCGGCTTCCTCTCCCTAACACAGCCGTCCTCTGCGCCGGACAGGACGAGCCTAATCACCTGGAATATCTTGGAAACGTCTTCCGAGTTGCGCTGCTGCGCTACATCGCACAGCTTGGCTGTGATATCGATTCGCCGGCAGATGTCCATGTCCACTTTCATGGCTTTCTCTTGGATCTTTGAGTCCAGGTCTGTCATGGGCTGCAGGGAGGACAGCAGGGGGATTATCTTCCATGCACACAGCTCAGAGGAGACACTCGGGAGGATCTCCTTCCGCAGGCCACGCCGGCCTTCACGCAAAGGCTGCCTCCGCTTAAGCGTGACAAATATGCCGCCGGGAGCAGCGTTTAGGGAAGGTGCTCGAGGGACCACGGAGGCCTAAGCGACGTTCGCCTCGAAGCCTCTCCGTCCTAACTGGAGCATCTGCGGTGGACTTTCCCAGGAAAAAAAAAAGCTCTACGTGGGATACAGGGACTATTTTAAACGGAAAGTCAACCTAGGAAACTCACCAGTCCGCTTTGAAAGATAAATAGCTTCCCCTTACCGATCTGTCTGAACGTTAGCAACCTGCCCCCCATACGAGGAGAGGAAGAAATGTGGCCCTTTGGGCAGCGGTGGGGGTGAAGCTTGTAGGCGGCGGCAAGGCCCTTGCTCAGCACACTTGAGCTTCCTGGCGGGGTCCACGCCAGCCAAGGGAATTGGGTGAACAGAAGCGGCTTTCCCAAATAGTCTGTCTTGGTGCCAATGTGACCCTCAAACGCCCCAACGGCTCTCCTCTTTGGCTCTCTAAGGCAAAGGGTTAAGAGTCTTGGAATCAAAGCCAGCAAATGCGGGGGGGGGGGGGGACCCCACTTCGGCAAGGTCCAGATCCGTGTGCGGCACACGAAGGAGGAAATCTGACATTCTGTCTAGTGCCAGCAGGGCAACGCTTTCGATGTCTGGCCTGCAGTACTTTGAAAAAGGTTTTCAAAAAGCGAGGCCGCCTGAAGACAGGCTGAGCAACCAGGGTTTTCGAAAACAGAAACCAAGGCTTGGAACTATCCAAGATAGTTTTCTAAGCCTGCGTTCTGGTTTTATTTCAAGCACATCTAGCTAGAAACTAGAAAGGTTTCACAATCCCAAAACATGCCAGTTGTGGCCTCTGGCCTCTCCACGGCTACCTCAGCGCGCTAGTTTTCAGGGCCAGAAAGTGGGACGGTATGTTTTGGTCATGGAATTCCCCCCTGAAAACCAAACTGAATTCTAAACGCAGTACAGGCAGTCCTCGCTTAACAACCATTTGTTTAGTGACGGTTCAGACTTACGATGGTGCTGAAAAAACGCTTAACGCCTGCGGTGATTCGCTTAACAACTGCCACAAAAACGGTCATAAAATCGGGCAGGGTTCGCTTAATGACCGCCTCGCTTAGCAACCGAAATTCCAGTCCCAATTGTGGTCGTTAAGCGAAGACTACCTGTAAAGGCGACGGGAACACTGGAGGGTTGAACAAGGAGACCCCCATGCCAAACGCGTTCGGAACCCCTGAACGTGAAAGAGCGGAACGTCGGAAACGTCGTTTCTGCATCGGCATCTGCATCTGGGGTCCAGCCTTTTCCAGACCCGTCCCTGAAGCGGCACCACAAGAAGGCAGGAGACCCTCTGAGCCAGCACGGGTGACGGGAGCGCATCAGCCTTATGGGAGGGGCACAATCTGCTCTGGGCACGTCATGCGGGGCGGGCGGGGGTCTTTCAGAGGCTGCGACGGGCCCAGCCCTGCCAGCCGCTGGGGAGACTTCGGGGCGGTGGGGAGAGCAGCGAGCTAATGCACCGGCACCAACCGGACGGGAAGCAGGGCGAGGGCGAGCGGGCTGCTCCGAGGCATCTGGTCACACAGGCGGCAATCCACTAACTACAAGCAGCCCTCCGCGGACCTCCCCGCCTGTCCTTCGGCGGCGTTACGGGAACGGCCGCTTGGCTTCGGGGGGGTGGCGGAGCCCGGCCTGACACGGCCGCCTCGGGTACTTACGTCACTCATCAGGCCCTTGAAGACCACCAGTTCGGCTTTGAGCCTCTCGATTTTCTCATTTAACTCCTCCTGGAGCGCCTCGGCTTCCTGGGCTTCCTGGAGGGAGGGAGGAGACCCCAACGGCCCTGATCAGGACTACCCTCGGCCCTGCCAGTCCCCAGGCCTACTCCAGGAAGAGCAGCAGGGCACAGTCTCCCTCTAACCCAGCACCCCTTCCCAGTCTGGTCAGAACTTGCGGATGTGCTCCGACCCACGGATTTTCTCCCCTATTTTTAGGAGGGCGGCCGCATCTTTCCGCCCATCGCTGCGGGCAATGGCCCCGCTTTCAATCTGCAATGAGCCAGCCCCCGTTTATCGAGCTCCCCCTGGGCTTCCTTTCCGCAGACGGGAGGGAGGAGCCCGACTCAGCCTGTTTTTCCACCCCACCCCCCCACCGGGTCGAGGAGGAGGTGAGAGGAGGGTGTGTGGGGCTGCCAAATGCGGCTCTTCTCTAGTGAGTGGGGCCCAGTTCCCGGAAGAGGAATGGCTGCCAGTTCCCGGGCAGAGCCGGGAAGCCAGGTCCCCGTGGTCCGCCTGCAGGCGCCACACGATGGCTGCCGCAGATTGCTCCCTGGTGCCCCGACCGAGGCCTAGCAGCCCTACAGGATTCGCTGCTCAGGGGGCCACGTTGATGGTCTTATCCAGGCTTCAGCTCCACCTCCAGCACAGAGATTGGAGTGTCCAAACGGCCAGAGGTCCAGCAACGATGACCAGTGAAGCCAAGGAGCTGCCCGCAAATGCCTCAACAGGAGAAAGCCGGACTGCTCCTCAGGCCCACCTCTTGCAGCGTCTCTACCACCGACTCCAACCGCATCCGCTTGGCCACTTCCTCCTCCCATCTGAAAGAGAAGCGAGCGAGATTAGAAAGGGGGGGGGAGACCCGGCGTTCCATGCTTCCTTCCCACTCAGCACAGGGCCTGAATCGTGCAGTTTCCCAGCTCACAAATATCTGAATCGATCAAGTTTTATTCAGAGTTCTCTGGGTGGGCGTCCTTCCTTCTCTCACTCAAAGACCAAACTTATCCTTTTGGGGGTGGGGAGCTCGATCCCAACTCTGAAATTTGCTTTGAGCTACAAAGGGGCTGATTTTCCTTCAGGGCCATGGACAGGAATACTCAGCAGAACTCACGTTTCGCCTTCAGGTTAAAAATCAAGATACCAAACTGAATTTGCTAGAAAGTCGGTCAACGCTGCTTTCGTTACATCAAACCAAGTAAACCCCAAAACGCGCCAAGGGGGTCATTCCAGAAGGGAAGAAGAACGGTGGCGGCTGTGTTGTTACAGGCACCCCAAATCCTTCCAAATGTGCTGGTGGGGTCTCCCCACAATGCCGTTGCAGAACAAGATGGCCAGGTCCACTTTTACATCTCCTCCCTCTCCTCCCATCCCTAATAAGCAACTGCTCACTTGAGCAGAAAGTGGTCCAGAAGGATTATTTCTAGCCTTGCTTTTCACCACCAGCTGTTTATAGGCCGACTGAAATACTGACCCTGGAATTTGTTCTTAGCCCAAGCGATTTGAGACTTCAACTCCAGTGACCCGGCGGGCACACGGCTGGACACGCAGCCTTTCCCAATCTTCTCCTGCCTTTCGATCAGGAGAAAGCAGCTCGGGAACAGGACGGCCTCCGGCCGCTCGGGCAGAAAGTGTGCCCCTGCCACCGATGCCCGAGTCCAGCAACCCAAGGGGCAGGCGGACGCCTCCCCAGCCCTTGGTCCTTCTGACCAGGTCCCGAGGAGGAACTGGCCGGCAGGCGGCCTGCTGACCTCCATCACGAGGCGGCCATCTTGGTTCCAGCCCAGTTCACCGGCTCTCCAAGGAAAGAAGTCCCCGTCGTCCCAGCGCCCCTTACTTAAGGAAGATGGAGGCATAAAGGGAGCGGGTGCTCTGCCATTCGAAACCCCCCTGCCTTTGCTGGTATTGATGGCGAGGCCGTCTTATTTATATCTTTTGACAGAGAACGGCTCGCTTTGAACAAGAGCCAAGCGCTGCATTTCGCTAATGGGAAGTCAGGGTTCCCCATCGCATTATTAAAAGGGAAGAAAAAAAAAAGGAAACGTATCCCTGGCTTTGATCGCTTCTCCCATGAGGGTGAATTCCACACCCGGCCCCCCCGTGAATTTCCCAAATGCGCTTCTCTCAAGGGCCGCCCCGCTGAGCCCCCTTCTTTAATGCTCCTCCCTCGAAACAGACCAGGCTGGAAAGCAGCTCCGTTGCCGCCCAGGAGCCCAAAGGAAGCGTGGCACGTGATACCGAGGGGGCCAGGAACATCGGGGCTCCCGGCTCCCCCTCCTCTAAGGGCCCCTCTGCCCGCAGCGCTGCGAGGCTTGACTGCAGCACATTCCAGCGGCCCTTCAGGGAGGCTTGGCTTGGAAGCAATCCAGGCGGCGCTGCCCTCAAGGTGCCCAAGAGATGCTGAGCCAGCAGCCCTCCCTCGCAGACGCCTCCCTCTCCAGAAGCCAAGAAACCGCCCGCCGGATCCATTAGCTTCTCCTCCGGGGCAGGCTCTCGGGAGGCAGCCTCGTTTTTGTTTTTTCTCCTGCAGGCCGGGGCGGGGGGGCCGAGGCTCACCTTCATCGCCCAGGCCGCGGGAGGACCGAGATGGCTGAGCAGGCCGCCCCACCGCCCGCTTGCCTTGCGGACAGCTGTTCCAGCCAGACTGGCTCAGACGTCAGCCCAGCTGCAGCCAGGCAGGATGTTCAAGGCCAGAGCCGGCCAGGAAGCATAAAGAATAAACAGTCTGCGGGGAGGGGGAGGAGGCCGTTAACGGCTGAGTCACCGGCTACTGGGATGCTTTTTAAAAAAGGCCTTGCTCCAAAGGAGTTTAACCCCCGTGTGACCCACGCCCTCTTTCTCTGCCCCAGGCGGCCCTGGAAGAGGGCCGGGCTGCTACCGACGTTCCCACGTTCGCGTTCACAGTTCCTGGGAATCGCCGGGCCAGGCCAGGCCGGGCCAGGAGTCTGGCCCTTCGTCTCCCGATGCCACAGGGATCCGGTCCCCCAGCCCCAGATGCTGCCTCTGCGTGGCTGGGCGAGGGAGAACCCAGAGGCAGCCAAAGATACTTACCAAAGGGCACAGGAAGGGACCCGGTGAGGCGGCCAGCCAGGGCCCTCCTGGCGCAGGGGCAAGTCGGCGCTTGATGGGGCCTTTTCAGGCCACCGCAGGGCATTTCAAAGGGGGCCCTCAAGTTTCCCGGCTGCGGTGCCTGCACCAAGTTAGGCCATCTCAACTGGGAGGGGGGAAGCCCTGCCTGCTTGCACCCCCCCAAAGCTCGGCTTCGCGAGTCCCTGAAAGCGGAGACCAACACCCCATCTTCCTCCAAACGGGAAGGGAAGCCCACCCTGTTCTGCTTCTCAAGAGGAACGCTGGACTGGAAACGGGCAGCGTTGCTCTTGCTCGGAGAGCTGGCAGGTCTCCAGGGCGTGCCAAAAACGCACCCCTGCCCCAGGGGAGAGGAGGGAGGGGCGCTTTGGCTGCCTCGCAACAGCATGGGGCCACCAAGGTCCTTGGCAAACGTCCTTCCTGGATCGAGCGATTCCGCTGCCAGAGAAGAAGGCCCACCGGACACTCGCTCGGGACGGACGCCGGCCCCGTGGGTTCAGAGATCGGAGGGCGAGAAACGGGAAAGAGGAAGTGGGCGTGAGGCACTGCGGCCGGCCCGAGCAAGCGTCGCGCCCAGGTTTGCTCATTGCTTCAAAGGGAAGCCTCAGCCCTATTCTGTCATGAGCCCCGCCAGCGAAGATGACAGGAGGAGGAACCCAGTGCCCGCGGTGGCAGCGCAGCTCATCGCAACAGGGCGGCGGCCCCGCGTCACTCACAACCGGAGATGCGCGTTGCCGCCGCCTGCCCACGGCAATGGGCGTCTGCTTCTTTCGGAGGCCTGTCCTTCCCCAAAACCCGCCTGACCTCCGCCCCAGGACTAAAAGACGGAGAGCAAATGAAAAAAAGCCCGTGGGAGGCTGGAACAATAGTATTTTGTTTCAGCAGCGGCCAACAACGTTCGACAGCAGAGGGACCTGTCTCTGCTCAGCCCAAGGAAGACAGCTGATCAAAGACGGAGGTCACTCAGTAGATGACAAGGATTTAAACAAAATTTCCACCTTTTTCCACCCAGAAAAACTACTTTGGGTCCTTTCCGCCCTTTGGGAGTGGCTGGGAGAGGAGGAAAGGGGACATGATGTTTCCTTAACTCCACAGTGGCATCCAAAACATCTTTGCAATGCTTAGGCACGCACAAAGCCACCCCTGCACTGAAGATGTGAAAACCCCACCGGCATCAATCCAACGGACACAAGGCCTGGGCAAGGGTCACCATTCACCTCTTGTGTTGTGGAGAAGGGAGGGAGATAAACATATACAAATAACCATCTTACAGCCCAAGATCCCGCATTCCCACAGCTCCGCGACCCTCTCCTTGAACACAAAACGGTGAACGGACAACTGCGTGTGGACTTAGCAAGCCTTCTCCCCTCTTTTGCTGGAGTTTAGAACGCAGCCGGTTTGATGAAGAGTCGGCCTTCCAACAACGCTGCACCTTGAGAAAACCACGAGCCACACTTTCACACCGTTCCCAGAGGAACTGTTGTGCTGCAGGCTCAGCTATCTGACTGTGTGTGTGTGTGTGTGTGTCATATGTATCGCAAGCTGGCGGAAGAGCTGCAAGTTTTCCCACAATCCTGTTGACTTTAAGCCTCTTCCAGTTGAGTTTACAGACCAGATGCTTCAGGCCCCCACCCCCACCCCGAGCTCTGATTAAAACAGAAAATTAAATGGTTCCTGAAGAGCTCCATGCAAAATGCTTTAATCTTTATGGGAACAGCCTAGCGATTAAATCCTGGCTCGTGCGCAACGCCTCCCCAAGCAAAGCGGTCCGGAGCTTGCCCAGAGAAACTGTCCGATTCCTGCCCAAACGGCTCCCTGGGGTTTCTGGCCGGGGCCTTTACGAGCCCCCCCAAGGGAGCAAAGAGGGGGCTCTATTCCCTCCAAGGCTGCCTCTTCGTTTCTGGAGAGGAAGACGCAGCGAGAGGGGAGGGAAAAGGGCCATGCTCGCACGCACACAGCTGCCCCTGGCCTCCTTCCATCGGGCTTTGCGATGGCGACCGGCCCCTGCAGTTTGCAAATGTGGGCGCTCCTTACAGTCTGTTCTCTCAGCCTTTGGGAGAGAAATTGAGGCTTCTTTGGGTGGCAAACCAAAGGCGGAAGTTACCCGGAGATCCCAGGGCCGCGGAACGTGCAGGTCAGAACCCCAGCAATTCCCGGAGGGGAACCATGAAAAGCCTCATAAGCCCCGGGGGGCGGGGTGGGGGGTGCCTGGGCCCCAGACTTAACGGCAGCAAACACCTCCGTGCTTGGCTCGACAGAAACCCCCGAGGGATGCGCCGGGCTGTGGTTTTGGCTGCACGCCCCACGGCTCGGCCTTTAATCCGAGCGGGGCACGGCCCGTCGGCGGACTGGCAATAGGGCATTTTAGCTGACGGTGGGTAAAGATTCTGGCACCCTGTGCTCCCACAGCTGCGGCAGAGATCTCCTTCCCTCGAGGCGAAGAAACTGCCCTGACACAAAATGCAAAGGTTGCCAGGCAGCTTCGGATCGCCTGGCACGTCCCAAACGCGGTGCCAATGGACCACTTGCCGCAATTTGTAAATGTCCACCTCTATTCAGAACATTACGGGGCGAGCCAATTTTAAGCTTTCCCCCAGATGTTTCTGGCGGAATAGCCAGCATGCGATACGGCTCCGTCCAGAGATTACAAGCCTGCGTACTGGGGAGGCAAGATGCAGCCTTGTTGCTTCATGAAGCCACAAAGAAGCGGGCTGCCTGGGCACAAAGCAAGGGGTCCTCTGATGAGGTGCCCGGAAGGCGCCACCACCTTTGAAGCCCCCTCCCTGCAGGGAAGCCCCCGCGTGCCTTTGAACAAGCGCCGAGCTCCAAATTCAGCAGAACAAAACAGAATTCAGAAGCCACCCGGAGCAGGCCAGTTCTCAAAACAGATGTGTGTTTGCCTCATGGAAGGATTCAAAGCCACATCCGGCCACACGGAGTGCTCCTGGATCCAATGCGCCACAATGGGAGAGTTAACAAAAGTAAATCAGCTCCAGATGGATTCCCCAAGAAAAGGACTGGAGAAAGCGTTGAAAGAGTCATTATATCTTCGAGCCAATTTGGATTGGGTCTACGGATATGGGGAACTCCGTGTTACCTTTTTATTGTACATCAAGAAAGCCTTCCAGCGTCAAGCAACGTTGTTCGGTGGTGGTTTAACGTGGCAATAACAAGATGGGCGGTTTATTTCTTAGCACTTCTAAAAATCTGGGTCCCTTTGAATGCTTGTCCCAAAGTGGTTCCCAACATCGCTTAAAAAGGCAAACCTAAACAGCAGCTAAAATATAAGCAAGCATACGATAAGCAAGAGGAGGATACGTATTCCCATCCCACCAGGTGGCAGACCTCAAGGCCCCAGCCCAAAAATCTAAGGTTAGACCAGGTCAATACTTGGATGGGAGACCATTAAGAGATCCCAAGGTGGCTGAAAAATCCTCCCCAGAGGCAGCCATGATTGAGGGCCTTTCTCTGTTGCCAAGAACACACCACAGACGAGCCCCATATTAACCCTAACCCTTGACACCTATTTCTAGGGGGAAGCGTTGAGAGTCTCTGGTCCCCAGAGAAGAGCGACGGTGAAGCCTCGTCGTTCCCACAGCAGCCGCTGTGCCAGTTTTCCTCAATTGCCCCTTTGGCAAATTCAGATTTGGAGCGACAGACGGTAGCCACACCTGTCCAGAACCGGTTCAACTTTTGCAACGAGCTCTCCTTTTCGCCGCCTAATTGCACCGCCGCTTTTCACTCCAAAAATATCCCTTAGCAAAGGGAATGTTAACTGCTTTCGTATGATCCTCCTGGAAAAACAATTAGCAGCAAAGCTTATGAAACATCGGTGGCAAAAAAGCCATTCTTTGCTTTCTCTAGCGCTATCGTTATTATAACTGGAGGTAAAAACAGAGTTTTTTTGGGCTTCCTTCTGAAAGCGGTAATTATTCTGGCAATCTGAAGAGCAGAGGATTAGCTCGCTGAAAAGAGCTCCAGGGTGCAAGATAATTAAATACAGAACTCATGTTTCAGAGAGCGTGTTTCTTGCCTAAGCAATATCTATCTCAACACATTGTAAGCTACCTGTCAGACTAGCTGCATTACATTAATACTCGGCTGAATTTTAAGCAAGATTTCAATACTGAAAGCAGGCTGATGGGAGGCTGGAGGTGGCTGGGCAGCTTTGCCATGCGGGGATCTGGGGAGCTAAGGGAGAAGAGGCGCAGGACAGGCCAAACACTGCCAGCTGGGCATTGGTCAGGTCGCCCAATATAAAAAGTCACAAAAACCTAGCATTAACGCTGGTGTGTGTGCATGCGTGCCTGGGCAACCGTCAGCAGAACGAGGATCGCTGCAAAATCCAGACCTGAGAAGACGCCAGAGTTCTCTAAGGCGGCCAAAATAATAGCACAATTTTGTTGCAGAAAAGCCCCCTGGCACTCCACCGCTTCCCCGCAGGAGCAGGCGCCAGTTTCCATGCCCTGGATGCCCCCCAAGCAGGGCAGGCGGGCGCGCAGGCACAAACCCCACAGGTCTCCCCTCTTATTTGGCCTACCCAGACCTCCAGCACGAGTCCTGTTCTCTCACACTAACAAAGTTGCAAACAGAAAACCCAACGTTTGCGGTTGGCGCTCCATCTGCCAGGCACGGGGGGCCGTTTAATCATTCCATGCCGGCGTGGGGAACTCCGAGAAGCCTCGAAATGCCGGAAAAACAGCAAAACTGGGGTGCTTCCCATTTAAATGCAAAGGCTGGACTGCTGGGAACAGGCTGGCAGACGCCGTGACCTCCTTCCCTCGACATTCGCTCACAAGAGAGGGAATAAAGCCGTCCTGCCCTCTAGAGCGACGGGCAAGATGAAGAGATGATCGGAGGGATGGCAAAGACGCGTTGCTAATTCGGTAGAGGCGATGGGGAATGAACACTCGCCACCTCCTCCTCCGAGAGAGAGATGGCTAAAGGGTGGTTGGTTGAACACTATGCCCTAACCAGTTTTGCTGGTGGGATTTATGCCCTGGCATCCTCTGCTTTGTGGGCCCCTTGGATCCTAAAGCGGCACCTTCCAGGGCCAGCAAGGAGGACCCTCAGGCCACACTTTGCTCTGCACTGGTGCCAGCGCACAGATTTTCCAAAAATGAACCGGACTGAGTAGTTTTCATCTGCCTTCTCCAGGGTGGGTCCCAGGCAGTAGCTGGCTCAAGTGGCAGGATTAGAGGAGCCGCTGCTGATGGGTGAATGTTTGCCACACGAGCGCCAACGACCCTTTGAGACATGCCACCCAGAACAAGCCACTGCTGACTCTGGTTCACAAAACCGGAGGGTGGATCTCCGGCCGGGCACATCATTAAGGGGGAGAGAACCCCTTTCTCCCCACTGCCCCGATCGATCGGTGTTGGCGGAGGAGATTTAGGGACGAGACTGTCGGAAGAGGCGGGGTTCGCTGGGCCAAATTAATTTTATTCCCTCCCCCCGGGACGGGGGGGAGGGACGTGATTCCCACATGTTCAACAGAAGAAAAATAATCAAGATGGCATTGCAACAAAAGATTCGTGGTGGATGCTTGCCAGTGACCAGCCCTCGCTCAGGATCCACAAGAGACAAGGGGGCAACGAAGGAGGAACAACAGAGGTGGTGTGGCCCGTGACTTGGGGAGGGTCTTCTGAAGACCGCCTGGCGAGGGCTGGAAGGGCCGCAGCCCAAAACGTGGCCTTCCCCTGCACAAAAAACCCGCCCCCTCCAATGTGGACTGTACGTTTCACTAGGCCCGTTCCATTTCAGAGGTCAATAATCTTCATTCCAAGCACGCTGGCCTGCTCCCCACAGAGTTGGGACGAGACAGGGGAAATCTTCCCTTCGCTCCAGGAAGTCTTAGGACTAGTCGACGGCCCAGCGGACTTATAAAAAATCAGGAATGCTGGCAGTGGCCCCATGAAGCCCAAGGAAGGGCAGTTGCCAACTGCTGCGTCAGCTTCCTTCAGCGACAGACAGTCCAGAGCTTGGACCGCAGTCTCCAACCACTTAAGCCTATGATTATGCACCGTAAAGAGCCAGAAATATCTTCTCCCTAGGTTCTACTTTCCCTGTAATCTTCAGACACAATTTGAGCAAGACCGCTTGCCTGGCTATACCTCCAAAATAAAACAAAACAGAGCTCACTTCAAGGGTCATGGCCAAAACATACAGCACGCGTGTCACGGATGTATGGACCCCCCGCGCTCCTGCTGGCAACGGGGCATCCTTCCTTCATCAAACCCCTTTGATACCTTAGGCCAGCCTTCCTCAACCTAACGCTGTGTGTGTGTTCAACTGCAGCCCCCCAAATTTGCAAGCGGCACAGCTAAGATCCACGCTACCTAGGAATCAGGACATCTGAACATTCAATTTCAAGGACATTCAAGCTGGAAGAGTTTGTTTCACTGATTCCTACCCCCACCCCAGAAACGCATGGCCGGCATAACCTCGAAACCAAGAGGTCTTCCCCTGTGCACCCCCACCCCAAGTCACTGGCCATGCTTGAAAGCCAGCAGCGCATTGGTAGGCCGAGGGGCCAGAGTTCAGCTGCTTTTGTGAACTTTACGGCAAGTATCCTTTCCCAGAAGCCTGACTGACATCTCTGATCTTATCTGCAACACCCTTCGACATTCTTAGCTAGATCTTTCCTCCTGCTGATTACAGCCTCCCCGGAGATAAGCCCAAGAAGGCTGGAGCACCTTTTCCGACTCTCACACCTTTTATGAAAAAGCAGCAGTTCCTACCAGCTGTAGCTCACTTCATCAGATGGGACCTTCCCTAAGCTTCCTTCCCTAAATGGCCCTTATACTGAGGACTGCACAGGAGAACCCTTTTCGCTCCTGTGAATCTTAGGCTCAGCAGAAAAACAAAAACTGCACAGAAGTTCCAAAAAACAGGAGTTTCCCTAGGGCTGTCCCTGGAGCATTCAATCAAACCAAGTCTTTATTACGGCTGAGTCAAAGCACAATCGGGAACTGTTTCACCACAGGAAGTGTTTACGGCCAACTTATGCTCCGTTCTATATGGCTGGAAATGGCGGGTGGAAGCAGGAGGGAAATGTCCCATGCAGAATGAGGGAAAGAAAAAGAAAATGCCAGGGAAATTTCTTTCACTTGCTCCTCTAGTTATTTCAGAGTAACCCACTGCATTATCTCCCTCAATTCAGAATGGGCAAATACTTGAATATTCCAAATGTACTTCAATATTTTCAAATATAAATAAGGAGCTGAAAAACCGATTCTATTTCATTCAGTTTAAACACCACCAATGAACTTTCCCCCACTCCCAGCAATATTATTTCTCTAGAAGTTTTCAGACTGCTTCCAACAAGAAGTCAAATTTGGGGAGTTACAAGCAAAATTTACTTCCTAAGTATACATGGTACATACATTGCGTTATAAATGCAATGCAGATACCAAAATAATCAGCTAGTACCTCCTCCAGATACAGGTCAGGAAATTCTAACTTTGCTGAAATTTCTTCCTGTATCAAAAAAACCCATTTATTTTTATTGGTCTCTGCTGGTGTAACATTTGAATCTTGTTACACTGATATTTCGGCTTAAAAGTTGATTTAGACATTCTTCATAGATTGCTCTTAGGGACATTTTTATTAAGATCCTTATCAAGGAAAAACAAGTTTGTTAGTTCTGTCATGCTTTCCCTTCAGCAGCGACAGCCTTTCCTCTCTCCAGCTGTACCGAATTTGGAACAAGCCCTAGTTTCAACTGGACTTTATTAATCTGCCAAAATCAAAGCGCAACCTGGGGAAAAGCAATTATTTCCAGCTCGGTGGTTATTAACAAGCCAGTTCCTCTACACCATGAGGAGGAACGCCCGGCTGCTTGATAAACCTCACAACCTCTCAACCAGTTAAGAGAGTTTGGGAATCACCACAGATTAACCCACTCCCGTGCTGGAACTAAAGCTCCAGAAGGACGCTGCCATCGAGTTTTGGAAGGAGCTTTAAAAAGCAAGAAGCTTCTTCCAAAATGAGAAAGTAGAACCCTTATAAAGGGAGGTGACTAACTTAAGAGGCTTCAACTACCTACGCTGCTGACTTCTAAAACAAATTGCACACTGAGCCCTTGTGAGATTTATCTAGCACCCCAAGATGGAGGATCCAGACACACACAGACACACACATTACTGTCCTCGATCCGTGCACATCCTTCAGATCAAATGCAGCCACAGAAAGGAGAAGAGCTGATTTCTGCGAAGCAGAGGAGGACAAAGGAGGAACACGTGGTAAACGAGATCCTTCATCAGACATGAGCATTCAATAGTGTTGCCCGGTTTCACCCTCCCCAGGAGGCCCCTGGGGAGGCGGCCTCAAAGTTAAAGGCCCTTTCCCCATTAGGGACTCAGGGTGTCTGCGCAGCGCCACACAGCTCCGGCTCCGGCGACATTAGGCCGGGCCCTGCTGCTGCAAAGAGATGCCAGTGGAGTAGTGACCTTAGACAACAAGTAGCAGATGGCGGGGGGGGGGCTCTTTGTCTGGAGAACCCCGTCCCCTGGGCTCAAGAGCGGCCTCGGAAGGGGGAGTGGGCTCAGACTTCTGCAGGGCAACCCCGGAGATGCCCACAGAGGGGGGCTGGGTTCACACAGCACTTATACCCAGTCTCAATGAACCCAGCCTAATTTACTCCAGAGTCAACATGAGGCTGAGAGAACATCAACCGTTATTAGTATTATCACTTGGTGGGACAGAAATCTGGGGGAGGTGAGGCTGGGAAAATCTGGGCGGGCCTAGATTGAGAGCGCGAGCCTGGGGCAGAGGAAGACGACCCCTCAGAGATCAGGCTTGGCTCCAGCAGAGACAGGAAGAGCTGTCAGTCCCTGGGGGCTCCAGCATCGCATTTGGCAACTGCAGAAACTGTTCTCACAGGCCCCCACCCCAACGCAAGCTCTTCTTCGCCTGAATGAGAGGAGCAAGCCTTGCTTTCACTACAAAGATGTATAAAGCACATCCGATACCTCCCACGTTTAGCGCACAACCTGGTTTGATGCAGCCCAGGCCTTGGATTTTAACCCACAAATGACGACATGCTGAATAAGAAAGGGAGAATGCAAGCGAGTCAGAGGAAACCGAGCCGTTCTCTGGACGTGTGAGAAACGGCAGCCGAGAATCCGCGCAATACTTCCACCACCACAGACGTTGTATTTATAGAATGCTGTTTTTGTTTGAAGGAGGGAATTATACACTCTGGCCTGACGCAAAGCAGGATAGGAAACATGGCCAGATTTCAAGGGCCTGGGAAGGGAGGCCGGCGGAAGCCTCTTTTCAACAAAGGCCGACTCTGGGTGCCCTCTTGAACAGCTGGCGGGAGAGAGGAAGACCCCTGCGGCACACAAAACGATGTAAAAGAGTAAAAGGGGAGCAGAATCGACGCAAAGAGCTCAAACCGCGCTTCGTGCAAAAGGAGGGGAGAGAACAGCAGACCCGGCGTTCTGCTCAAGCGGCCTGGCGCGGGGGCCACCTTCCCCCCGCAGTGCTCTCGGCCCAAATACTGCACCACTGAGCTCAGAAGCCCAAAAGCGGGACTGATGAAGAGAAACCCAAGCGTGGCGTTCAGCACCGGAAAGCCCCAAGCAGGAAGCCAGATGTCTGGACTCAAAGTGGTCTTTTTTTTTGGAAGCGTGGAAGAATCCGGGCAAGATTCCCTCCCTCCCTCCCTCCTGCAGCTCTAATCGCAGTCCTCCATTAAGGGAGACTGCCCATTCATTCCCCCCTTACTGGACCCGGTTCCCAGCTCTCCTCCAATTTTCACCGCAGTGACATCCCCCCTTCCTCCTCTCTTCCCCACCACCTCTCAGCTTTCTGGGGCAGCAACCTCAGAGAAAAGGGGACCCTGCCTCAAGGCGAGGTCCCTGCCCGGCTAGGCCTCTCTTCCTCCCCCTGAGCCCACTCCTGCCTTTGCCCCCCCAAGCCGCGTTGGGCCTGGTGCTGCAGGGAGGGGCCTCTGGACCCTGCAGGGCCTCCCCCGTCCAGTCTGTCTTCCTGACCTCCCCCGGAAGCCCCCCCCTTCATCTTCTGGGCAGCAAGTGGTGCTCAGCCACCCCCCCTCCCCACGGGAGGGGAAGCCAGAAGGCCCTCTCCCTCCGGCCCATCCTTCCCTTCTCCTGCTGGGTCTGGGAAGGGGCAGCCAGAGGTTCATGCCCTGCCTCGCCCACTCCCGTTATCTTATCTCCGGCCGCGCAGGGCCCAAGCCCAGGCTTAAGCCCCGCATTCCAAGGATGGCTTTCCCCCCCAAAGTCCAGGGGCCGCTGCTCTCTGCTGCTGCTTGCCCAACCACTGCAGTGCCCCCTGCCCTCTCCCCCACCCCCAATATTCGTCGGCACCATCTCTGCTTCATCCCCTGCCCTCATCTAGCAGGACCCCCCTCTCGCCAGCCCCGCCCAGAGGAGGAGGGGCTCCCTTCCTCCCGCGCCGGAGAGGAGGCCAAGCAGCGATCCCGGGCCGCGGGGCGCCCACCTGCCCTTGTAGTCGTCCCGCTCGCGCTTGACTTTGGCGAGGACGTTGTAGAGGGCGCGGATCTCGGGCGTGATGGTGTCGATCTGGACGCCGACGCCGTCGGGGTGCACCCAGGAGACGCCGGGCCCCTGCAGGGTCTCGAGCGCGCCGCCGCCCGTGCGCCGCACCTGCGTGTAGCTCCAGATGGTGCCGGGCAGGCGGCCGTAGGGCGAGGGCGAGGGCGCGGCGGCGGGGCCGAGCGGTGGCGAGGGGTCGGTCTGGACGGCCTGGTGGCGCGGGAAGCGGCGGTAGCGCAGGCGGCGCTCGCGCTCGCCCAGCTGCGCGGCCTGCAGCTGCTTCTCCAGCAGGCGGTTGCGGCGCTCCAGCTCGTGCACCTTGGCCAGGAAGCAGCGGAAGCGCACGTTCAGCCCCTTCAGCAGGTGCAGGTGGGAGCCCAGCTCGCTGCGCAGCGCCGCGGCCGGGGGCGCCCCCACGCCGCCGCCCTCCTCCAGGGCCGCCTCCAGCGCCGCCGCCTCCAGCGCCGCCGCCGCCGGCTCGCCCAGCATCATCGCCTCAGCGGCGGGGCCCTCCGCGGACGCCCCGTTCGGCCCGGCCCGGCCCGCTCCTCTGCGCGCAGTCTCTGCAGAGCTCGCACGCTCGGCGGCGACTGAGGCGGCCCCGAGCGGGCTCCGCCGACGGGGCTCGGGGGGCGGGACCGGCGCGCGCGGGCCACGCCCCCGCACGTGCGCTCGGAGGGCGCGTGCGCAGACTCGGAGTGGGGTGCCGATCCCTGTTCAATGGTGGGGGGGAAAGGGGAGTTATAGTGCTAATGATTCCCACTACAAAGTTTACCTTTTGGGGTCTGTCTCTGAAAAAGGAAAAAGGAAGGACCGACCCAGCCATTATTGTAAGGGGCCAGACGGACTGATGTGAATTATGACTTTAAGAGCGGTGGACTTCAACTCCCAGAATTCCGAGGCAGCTTGGGGAATTTGTAAGCCCTCCTGAGGGGGCTGAACTACATTTCCCAGCATTCCACTGGCCAGAGTGGGCTGGAACTGATGGGTCTTGCGGATTGGCAAGTCTGGAGGGGCATCAATCCCGCCCCCCAAGGGGGTACTATCTGGGAGAGGGACAGACGGGGGCTTTTACCAGCCAGCCGTGGCGATGCCAGGCCTTGGAAATGGACCATTTGCCTGCCACGTCGAGCCAGAAAGCACCCACTGGATGTTTCTCAACCTCCTCAGCTTGAAGATGTGTGGACTTCAACTCCCAGAATTCCCCAGCCAGCATTGATAAGTCATTGCTGGCTGGGGAATTCTGGGAGTTGAAGTCCACACATCTTCAAGCTGAGGAGGTTGAGAAGCACTGATGTAAATGAACATTGCATGGGTTTCTGTGTTCAATTGCATCGACCTGTAATATATTTATTAAAATTGCATACAGTGTGCACATGGGCGTGTATTTATACACCGTGTTCCCTAACCAAGGGGGCCACCACTGTCCATTACTGGTCAGGGAAAAAACAGTCAGGGCCTTTTTTAAAAGAGGGGAAGCCTTATACGGACTTTTTGCTGAAAAAAGACAAGACCGAACCGATGATTTATGGAATTTGGGGATTAGAAAGGGTTAAAGAGGGAAGGGAAAGAGTAAGATGGCCATTACTCAATAGAAAGAAGGGCAGAAGTCGTAATTCTGTTTTCTTTTTTTCACTTTTTTTCCGTCTTTATTTTTCCCCCTGTGTCGTTTGCTGCCCCCCCCCCCCCCGAAGTTGCACAGAGGCATCGTTGTGCAGAAGAGAAGGAAGCCAGGCTTCAGCTTCTCTGGGGTGAAGCCCACATTTGGGGCGGGGGGGATGTGTAGGGGTTGAAGAAGGCGCCTGTTGTGCTGCTGCCAAGAGCCTGCTCGGCCTGGTACGGTTCACGCTTCGTTACAGAAAGTATCTGACTTCCGGTGCAAGACGAGAGCTGAACTCTGGCAAGAAACACTCATGTGCCACTTGGCTCACAAAAGAAGCACGCATGTTTTCCCTCTATTTTCCAGTGTCAGCTCCATCTGGAATAGCTCCCTTTCTTGGGGTCATCAGTGTTCCGACAAGGGTACCAACAATGGGGGATTCCTTGGTCTTAGGAAGATGGTCCCCAGTTCAGAGCCTGGTTTCTGGGGCCAGGAGATGGAGCGACAGCCTCCCCGCCCATGGTTTGCTGAATAAGCTGTAACCAGTGCAGTCACATAAGTTGCAAACCACCCAGCGGCATTGTGGCGTGGCGCGATGGGGGGGGACGGGGACCTCGTCAAAGGAAGCAGCCTGCTTGCCCACTCACCACAGGTGGGAGCCCATGCCACTGCGTTCCCAAAGGCGCCTGGAGCACTTGCCTGCTTGGGTTTGGCGCACGCGGTGCCCGCCCTGTGTGTGTTCCTGGCGTCCTTTAGGCCCACAAGCACCAGGGACTTCTGGGCTGGTCCCTGTCTGCCGAAATAATTAACCAGGGAGGGTGTGCTGATCTGGCAGAGAGACAGGCTTTATCTACAGAGGCGTGAGGCTGTAAAGAGCAATTACGCTTAATCGTTTGTTCCTGCCAAAGGTGCTCTGGCAGAGGACAGTGACAGAAGCCTTCCCACACAGCACAACCTAGATGCTACAGAAGGGCTGGGAGGCTCTGAGGAATACCTCCAGCCCACTGCCGCACCTCTGCATGACTCACTGCGCCTGGATTCCACGGAAGTGCCAGGCTCAGCCTTTTTTCTACAATAATGCAATTTTGTTCACTCCCCGAAGCAGGGAGAGCAGAATTAGCCACACTCCACTCTGAGGATAGGCTTACACGGGCAGTGAGTGAAGTCCCCTGATCATGCACCATTAAGTTGTGGGTGACCCGTGTCCACACCAGGAGGCCTTCTCCAGGATCAAAGGGCCTTCAGATTTTAAAAGGGCAGAATTAGGCTCAGCCGTGCCAGACCCAGATAGAGAAAATAATCCTGGGTGGTTTTTTCTGCTCCCTCCTTAATTTTAAGTTGGAAGGGACTGCTACTTTCATGCTGAAATTTTCTAACAGGCACAAAAGAGACAGTCTGATGTGGAACAGACTGAATCTGAAAACCTGCCTGTGTGAGTTAACAATCCCCAAACACTGGCCTGCTTGAAAAAACCAGAGCTTGGTTCGCTGTGGTTTCAGGACCTTGCGTGCGTAGACCCAAGGCCCATCGCCCAAACTCAAGCTGAAAAGGAAGTGCCCTTACGGGGGCCGTTTTGCAGGAGAAATGGCAGGGCCAAAACTTTGGTGACCCCCCCTTGCACTCGTCTGCCGAGAAAGACAGGCTGTGCAGCAGAAAGGTATGCGGCATCTCCGGCAGGAGCAACGGACAAGACCTTGCACGTTACAGGAGGGACCCAAAGTGACTTCACCATCAGTGATTCAGAGACCTGCCTCTTCCCCCCCAAATAGTGACTTCATATCCTAAAAACTTTTAAAACTTTGGTGTGGAGGAGGAGAGTTGGATAAGCAACACAGGTAAGTCGGCTTTGCCATATAAGGCACAGGACTAGCAACGTGAGGATTCCTGGAAGCATCGCGCATCCTTCAGGTGAAAGATAAAAGGACTTGCTAGGACCCACCAGGGAGGCAACCGAGGACACGCTGCACCATCCCAGCTTGACTCACAATCACTCTGGCTACCAAAATCAACATTTACCCAGGAAGCAGGCGGAAATTCGGCCAAGAACTACCCGGAGAAACGTAATGTGCCTAATAAAGTCTCCAACAATCTCGATCTACTGAGCTGATTTATGGGGTACTTTTTCCTACTTTAAAACCTCTGGCCCAGGGAGATGACACCCCCGATTAATTAGACAGCAGGCTGTTGGCATTCGAAACAAACTCAGATTAGAATGAAAACCACCATCTTGGGAAAGGTGTTCCATGTTCCCTGATAGAGAAGAGGAAATGCCTCCGCTAAGATACCTTGCTATGATTCCTTTGTGCACCAGCAAGACAAAAGGGGCAAACTGTAATTTTTACTGCAGTGCAAACAGAGGCAGACTTCAATTAAGATTGCTGTCATTGGGTCACCACCACAATATAGCATTGTAAATGGTTGCAGGCCAGCTTCTTGGTGGCCAAGGGAGTAGCAGCATTCCCTGCGTGCTTTTGAACGCAAGGAAAAAATCCTGGGAATCCTTTTTCCCCCCACCCGTGCCATGATAACAGGCAACCGTGAGCTGTTCCCTTTCTTGGTTTGTCACAAACCGGGTCTTTTGACTCAAATTTCCCCCAAGAGCAAACTCTTTCTAGAAAAATAATTTCCAATCTCAGCAGGACCAACCTGGGGTTTTTTTTTTTCCAGTTTCCAGTCATCCCCAGCAATGCTTCTATACTGAGGGACCCCTTTTAGAGGCCGTGAACTGGGAACCATCGGAAGGAGAGAAAGTTTGGGGCCCTGCTTTCGTTCTCCTTTGTGGGAGAAACCGATCGACGGGCCAGGCTGACGCAATGCGCTCGGCAGCATCTCAAAACGACACCCTGGCTTAGGCCGAAGAGGATGCAACGACGCGCTCCATAGCAACGCAAATTCTTCAGAGGGCACCACCAGAATGAGTCAGCCCCATCTTGGTGTGGCTCCCTCGGAGAGTATCTGGGTGGGGCAGGGACAGCAGTCCGCAGGGCCACTCCCTCACTTGCGTGAAGTCAACAGAGGGACCGGAGAGAGATTCGGATCACCCATTGCGCTATTCCTTGGCGCACGCGGATCCAGGCGGATGGGAGAGTCCCATCGGCAAATTGAAGCCGCTCTGGAGCTTTGCACATCCTGGTAGCGCTGGCTCCGATTCCTTTTTATGCAAGACAAGAGATGGCTTCAACCAATTCCCGTTCTTAAAGAATCTGGAAAGAACTGAACTGGCCATGAGGTATCATAATAACTAATTCCCGAATTAGGAATTAATTAGGAATTCACCGAATTCAGAGGTGCTGAAGGACCCTCTGATTAAGGATGAGATGCTGGCCCACTTTGCAGGGTCGTTGTATGGCTGCCTTCCGCAGCCCGGTGCTCTGAGTCCCCAAACTCCTCTAAAGCCTGTGGGGCAGTCCTCTTTCCCACTTCTTCTCTCAACAGGTTTACCGTTCTGCGATCGATTCAGTTCGGCCACGGCAAGCTGTGTTGCCAATCTGCAGGTCCCTGGGCACAGCCAAGGTCAAAGAAAGGGAGAAGGGATTTTTTCCCCCCACCCCGAATAATTAAGTGATGGATTCCTCTGCCAGAAGATGCACCGATTTTGCAGCTCTCCTCGGCTGCTTTGAAGGGGAACTGTCAATTTCACGGTGGGAAGGAAAGCCGAACATCAGCTAATGGATCAGGGAAGCTCAAAGACGGGTCTGTGGTCAGCACCAAAAACCAGGCCTTTCCACATGCTTTCTGTGGAGTGCTGGTCAGCCAGAGAGCAAAGAAGTATCTGTAGGAGGTTTGCTTTCCAGCGACACCCAACCTCTATTGGGTGGCCAACTTTCTAAGTTTAGTGCAGCACTTTCCCATCCTACCCTGGGTTTTGCTTCAGTAAAAACTGGTTCCTCCAACTTGGCAACATGGAACCGAGTCTCACAGATCTCAAGATTGTGGTGCAAGGAAGACGTACAGTAAATCTTTCCTTTTGCCACTGCTGTAGATCCACTGCCTCCGGATACACCTCAGACAGAACTTTTGCCCTTCCAGAAGTTCAAACCATCTTGCTTAAGCCAGCTTAACCCCAAAGTAGGGACGGCCCCGCCTTGCGTGCAGAGGCCTCCAGCAACGCCGAGAACGCAACCAATACTCATGCGGGTCTTGCGTCTGTCTCCCCCCCCCCCCAAACACCCCCGATTGCTTCTCTCCGCAGCTACCCGCACAGCTCTGCGAACATTTGCAATGAGGACTTTTGGAGTTGTGGTTATGTCAGGGAAGTGTCGGCTGCCCAACATCCCTGCCGTCTGGTTCGCCAAACAAAAACACTGTTGCCCATTAAAACAAGCCTGTGCAATAATCCAGGCTGTGTAGTACACAAGAAGAGGGTTCTCCCACAAGCCTCGCTTAAACCGCAGCACAGGGCGTGTTACTACCGCCCTCACTTGCCTCACCGATGAAAAGCCGAATAAAGCCCAGGTCTTAATTACTCTGCTGGGATCAAACGGTGCCTTTGGAAGCCACCCAAAGTCTTTGATATGCCCAGATGCAAATGAGAAAAGAAGAAGAAAAAATATTTAGGAAAAGCAAACAGCTTACGTAAGTCGAGAGATGTTGCCGTAAGCGTTCGGAAAAACAAAACAAAACATCGACAGACCTCTGGGCTGGAGACAGATTAGATAACACAAGTTCTCTGGGGTTATTAAGATCTAAGTGAATGGGGCAAGATGGTGGGGGTTGGCCATTTAAACCCGCTCAAGTTTCTTGAGCGCGGGAAAGTTTTCCTGCGACCGAGCCTCGAAAACTCACTCGGATCTGCCTGCTTCTCCATCTAGCTGTAAGAGTGATCCTGTCCCAGAAAGCCTCTTGCCTCTGCAAGACTGAAGTCTTTTAAGTGGTGGGATCAGCTTAGACAAATTGGGAATTCCTCGCTCATTCGCTTCAGAGTCAGATGGTTCCCAAGCAGCAACATGGCTCGACTCTAAGGAGTAATAAGGTTCACCCGAATCACAGAATTCCCGAGTTGGAAGGGATCCCAAGGATCATGCAGGGCCACCGTCCGCTGGGTGCAGGGAAGGCAATTCAATCCTCCTCGAGAAGTAATCAATCTCACCTCCCCTGGGGCACAGACCTTGCCATCACCAAGTTTCTCTTTAAATGAAATCCAGGTTCTGCAACTTATTATTATAATAATTATAAATATTATTAAACCGCCTAGAGTCCCCTCTGTGGGGGGAGATGGGCGGTGATATAAGTTGGAGAAATAAATAAATAAATAAATAAACAAACAAACAAACAAACAAACAAACAAACAAAATTACCTGTTATTTCTGCTCCTAGGAGCAAGCAACTGAGCCAAAGGATTCATGGAACTAGCAACCGCTTAACAGTTCGGCTCTCGGCTGCGATGGCAGACACGTTCCCGACTAGGCTTTAGACGGGAGCCGCTGGCCAAATCTGGACCGGTTTATTCATGCTTTTGTCGAACGGACACAGAACGGAGTGTCCAGACCAGACTTGAAAACATGACAGGACCAGAATGGTCGCTAAAGGGTTCGTCGTCTTACTCGTGCAAAGACAAACACAGTCTAGCACGGGAATTTGAAAGGGTGATGGGACCTCCAGGCGCGGCTGCTTCGGACTTCCCCACCCACCCCTTTCGAAGGACGAGAAGGTTGCTTACGAGCTTTGCTTCCTAATTGAGATGAGAACGTCAGCCGGGGGGGGGGGAGATCTATCCTTCCGGGAGGGGGGAAAGGATCTTCAATTCCTTCTCGAGGGGAGAATGATTCTTACATCATTCTTCTCCCTCCCTGCCTCCAAGGTTGACGAAGAGCACGTGGAGACCCTTCACTGATCGGTCACGTCTGTCAGTCCGCACCGGTCCTCCTCGGGAAGACGAGACAGGGCATGGGGATTGGCACTCTTTCAGCCGGTGATGCCATCAAGAGACAGCAAACCAAAACCAAACACGGAGATTATCGTTCCTGGCGATAATGGGGTGAGGGGAGCTGCCCAAGCAGAGCGATGCCCTCCAACCTCCTGTGCACATTGTACAAGAGAGGGCGAGTGCTGAAAACTCTCAGGAGGGATTACAAGCTGTCATAGGGCGAGATGCCTGCTGGATTTGCAAGTTCTGGACCCTGACACCCTTGGCTTCCCCGGGAGAACCACCATGGCCAGCCTCTTCCAAACAAGGTGAGACCGAGGCCACGGCAGAGGGGCAGCAGGCCACGCCACGCCACGCCAGCCTAGTTACAGCAGTGAAACAGTTCCCCGCTGCTTCATAATTACTAACCAGAGTAAGCTGGGCCCTCTTTGGCACCCGATTAAGCAATTTACAACTCAGAGCAGTGTTTGCGTTGCCAACCACACAAATCCACACGGAGGCATGGGCCCCACGGGCGCGGGATGCAGAAAAGGAAACAGGGCAGAGGAAACGCAGGCAACAAATGCCAAGTGGGCACAAGACAGCCAGGGTGCAGAGGGTAGATGAGCTTGGCGCACCCCTTCAGCCCCGCCGATACCAGCCCGCGAAGGACTTCTCTCTCCCCGGGGGTTCATTCAAGGGCGATCTTTCGTCATGGGAAAGCTTCAAGGCGGCTCCGTGGCGCCTTCTGGAAAGGGAGGCATCTGGGCAAAGCCGAAGCTCAGGATTTGCTCCCAGGCTCCATGAGCGATCGGGAGGGAAGAAAGACGGCCAACCTTGCCATCCCTAGATTAAGCCTGCCGCCTCCGTGCCAAGCTCCCCGCCGGCCATTTTGGGAGATTTCTACCTCTCCCCTTGGCTCCCGAGCACAGGGCCTGGTGCAACAAAGGCTTTGCACACTGGGGAAGACACACACAATGCTTGTCGGTCTCAAGATTCCCTAACCCTAACCCTCTGAGCAGGCAGCAAATAAAAGGCTGAAAAGAAATTGCTTTCGAAAGAGAGGGAGGGCCTGGCAGGTGCTCCCTCTTCAGCTTCCAAAGGTTGGGAACTGCAGCCCCCGAGCCAAACCTGCCCTCTCCAGTTGCCAGCTCCAGGCACTTCCCATCTTTAACCCCCCATCGTCAGCCTCCTCCAACACGCCACCTGTTTATTCAGATTTTATTTTGCTTCTTCAAGGGTGCTACCAGCATGAATGGCTGAAAGGCTGTTCCAGAACGTGAAATGTTATTACAATGCGTATTCATGCCAGGGGCAAGAATGAAGCAAGGCCTCACATGGACCCAAATGAGAACTGGCAAGGGAAGTGGCCTTTGATGGTGAAGCAAAGCGAGGCACCTTCTCCTGAACGTGAAGCTTCCTCTCCTGTATGGCAGCAAAGACCAAGGGCTCAAACTTTTGGCAGTTCTTATAAAATTCACTCTGCAGAGAGGCTAAAATCTTCTTTAGGCACCTCCTGAAGCTCTGCCCTTCCAAAGCCAGGCATCCTCCAGAGGTGCGGACTTCAGCTCCCAGAATTCTCAGCAGTGGCCATGCTGGCTATGGGGGATTCTGGGAGATTTGGTCCATGCCTTTGAGGGCAGCCCGGCTGGGGACAGTTACACTATGCGTTCTAAGCAAACCACAAAATAATTCTGCTCAGCCCTGTAAAAATATTTTAAAAAGCTTTTGCGGCTCATCCTGCCGCAACCCAATCTTTAAGTTATTAGGTAGCCGGAAATTTGTTTCACTTAACAGCAGCGTGTTTAGAGACTAACCCTGGTGGGGTGGGGGCTCTCTTTGGAAACTACCACGGTTTCAAAATAATAAAAACACGATCTGTTTGTTGCCAGGCCTCTGGAAATGGGGAGACCCAAGTTCTGGACTGATTTATTTTGAAAAACCGTGGCGGCAGCCACAAAGTCAAGGGCAGGCTTTGCCAGGATTGCAAAACACAACCCTGGCAAAGGTTCTTGCGGTTTGTTTGTTTTGCGGCACCACCAGCAACTGCCCTTGTGATTTGGAGGAGGGAGGGAAAAGGAGAGGAGGAAAACAACAACACCCCCCCACACACACACTTCTAGGGGCTGCACAAGTGAGCCTGTAAAAACGCCTTTCGGAAAATGTCTGAAAGAAACGGCGTCCTGCCTGGAGAAGGAAGGGCCCCGTCCTGCTAAGGTGGCTGTGGCACTTAGGGCAAAGTGTTCCCAACAGGGCTTGGCCGAAGGAATCCATGAAGCACGAAGAGGATGACTTCCGAATTCCTGGGAAAGGACGTTATTTGGGGGCCTCCCGCCTGCGCTCCCCTCCGGACCACCAAGGGGAGCCCTCTGGAAGAGGAAAGCTGGGCAGATAAGCCATCAGCACGGATCCCCCGGAAGGCCCAGAGCACACCCTTTCCCAGGAAAAGAGCAAAGGGCAAGGCTGACGCTCCCAGGAGGGCTTCCATCTACAGCCCACCCTGCTCAGGAGAATAAACAGAAACAACTTCCCTCAGCAAACACAGCCACTGGTTCCTTTCCTTTCCTCCCCGGGCCGGGCACCTTCTGGGTCGGGTCAGGCAAGGCTGCCTGGCAGCGCGCAAAGGGCAACGTGAGGATTTCCCCCGCGAAAGCGTGTGCCTCGGCGGGCAGGGCGAGGGCCATGAGATTTACCTGGTGTCCTGCCAACCTGCCGGAGAGATCCTGCTTAGGGGCCGTCAGGAGTTTTGGAGGTCTAGCTGCGGGCCCCGGGGTGGCCTTGCCCCTTCCTGCAGGCCTCCGAGTCACGGGCAGGAGGAGCCCTGCTGGTGGGAAACGAGGGGAACGTTATCAGACGGAGGACAAGGCAACAGTCCTCCGCGAGGACAGCGACACGGCAGGTTGCCAGTGGGCGAGGACTGCGAATGGGCTGCCGGCTGCGCCTTTTCAGGTCAAGGGAAGTCGGCAGCGAGGGAAGAATCGGCTGGTGAGGGTGAAAGGAGACCAGGATGCTCCAAGAATACCTTGGGGAACATGTTAAGGATCCTTGTTGGATATGGGCAGCTTTTAGAACCCCACTTAGCACATGCCCACTGATAACTCGGTGGGTTCTTTTCACTTTACAGGTAGTCCTCACTTAACAACCACAATTGGGACCGGAATTTTGGTCACTAAGCAACGCGGTCGTTAAATGAATCTGACCCGATTTTACGACCATTTTTGCGGCAGTCGTTAAGCGAATCACCGAGGTCATTAAGCAAATCACACTGTTCCCCATTGATTTTGCTTGCCAGAAATCAGCTGGGAAGTTCAAAAATGGCCATGTGACTGCGGGACGCTGCGATGGACATAAATGCGAACCGGTTGCCAAGCACCCGAATTGTGATCACGTGCCCGCAGGGACACTGTGATGGCCGTAAGTGCGAGGACCGTCGCAAGTCGGGTTTTAGCGCTGTCGTAAGTCTGAACCGTTGCTGAACGGATGGCCATTAAGCGAGGACTGCCTGTATTCTCTCCCTGCAGTGTCTTTATACGACTCTGCCTATCGCTCTCAGCAGCCTTTTGCAGAGCCACCTCAGTCCCAACCAACCTTTGGTGCGAGGCGTTTGGCTCCCCCCCTCCGATCTCTTTCCTAACAATAACCGTGCCAAAATACACATCCTTGCCACCCATGGAGATCTAGAGCTTATTCCTCCTGCCCGATGCCAACGGCAGGAAGCGAGGGCCTTGCCTGCCCCTTCCACCCACTGCTTAGCCTGCCCATGACAAATTTACGCAGAGACTTCAATCCAGTCGCCTCACTCAGGTCAGGCCGACACACCTCCAACAACTCCTGCCGTGCTCCCCCAAACGCAAGCCGCCTCAACCCTGCCCTCAGGCCCAGGCCACCGAGCCGAGCCGTGTCTCTCACTGGACTGAGCCGCGTCGCCAGTTGCTCAATTTAAGGCGGCCAGTGAGAAATCCGGAGCAGCGCCCCCAGAAGCTTCCCGAGGAACGGAAAGATAACGAAAGGCTCCTCCGCCCACCCCGTTTGCTGGGCCAGCGAGTGCCAGGTTGGGCTGCTCTGAGCAACACCCTGGAGAATTGGTCACCCCAAGCGATCCAAGGGCTGCGCAAGACGTGGGGTGACTAACACATGCTTCTGCCGCCCTCGTTGGGTGTGAAACGGCCCCTGCTTCTAGCTGGGCAGTGTCTGCTTGGGGGGGGGGGCGGCAAAGAGAACGACCTCTGGAGAAGAGGCCCAGCTCAGTCCAAGCCTGCAAGCGAACGAAATCAAGCGCGCCACCAGCCCATCTCGATGCAGCGAGCCGAAGGCGGAAGCGACACGAGGAAACGTTCGCCCAAGTGCCAGAGAAACGACCCAGGAAGCTTGAGCGTCTTCGGCTCCCTCGCCCCCATCGGGAGATTTAAGGCCTTCCTCCAAGCCGAGCAGGAAAGGAGAACGTACGTGGGCACCAGGAAGGGGGCAGAGGCAGCTCAAAAACAACGCCCGCATCACCAGTGACAACTTCCTGCAGCCGTCGGGCTCGAGACAAAGGAGAGGTTTGGACAGTCCTCTCAAGCGTTAACTCCTAAATTCTCCACGGAAGCGTCAGCAGAAATTAAAAAAAAGGGCTTGTCCCAGGAACTGGCTCAGAGACACACCGGCCGGACGCCTTTCCTTCCGACTGTATTTAACTTATTTATTGACTGATAAAATGATCACACACATAGAAGCAGAAAAAATTGACCAGGTTTGGATTTCCTTGAGTCCGCCGCACATTCTGGCTCGGAATACGCAAGGTGGAACGCCGAGAAGCAAGGAGCAGGGGCCCGGAAGAAAACAAGCCCAGATCCATCACTCCGAGATCGGGGTCGAGGAGAAGGAAGAAGCGTGGGCCGAGGATCGAAGAAAAAAGTAACTGCAACGTTCCTTGAGAAGTGAGGGGGCAGAACACGGGGGGAAACGGGAGTCAAACAGTCTCTTCGGGTGTCGCTCAGGGAAGAGAGTTGAAGAGATCCTTGAGAAAGCCATCGGGGTCGCAGATCTCTGACAACAATCCTGAAATGAAACCGGTTAAGTCAGGGCCTGCCGCGTACCCACAACCCTCACCCCCCGGGGCGGGGTCCCTGAAGAGGGTGGATCGCAGCCAGGAAGCCAAGCCGCCTTAGGGGGTGCTCACCAGCCACGTCCAGGAATTCCGAGAAGGTCTCCGCCGGCATGAACTCCTCCTGGAAGGACTTCAGGGCTCTGTCGGCCGCCTCGTGGATGGGCATGTCGTTCTGGCGGATGTACTCGGCCAGAGAGTAGGACCAGCCCCCCTCTGTGTTGCTTGTAGGCACCTTCTGAAGGGGAAGAGGAAGCAGGGAGGTGTGGAGCTCGGGTGGGCGGGCCAAGACTCAAGCAGGAGCCTTCTTGAGGTAAATGCAAGCGTCTCGTGGGGCTCTCCTGTGCTCCCCTTTGGAGCTCTGTAGGCAGCTGGACAGTGGATCTCTGCTGGCATGCTTTGATCCCTCTACAGCAGTGTTTCACCCATGCTGGCTGGGGAATTCTGGGAGTTGAAGTCCACCCATCTGAAAGTGGCTGAGGTCGAGAAACCCTGCTCTACAGAGCTGAAAGTGACTGCAGCCCTCTTAAGTTGTACGCAATTGTAGGTTCCCCTTGATGGTGCCCTGGGTCCCCCTTCTTGGTGGTGCACGTGTTCAAGGGGCATGTCTAGGCCTCCCCGGAGGCAAGGAAGCACTTACTCTGAACATGTTGTAAATGAGATCAACAAGGGCCCAGAAGAGGAGGCTGGAGCGATAGGCAGTGTAGTCCTTCACTGCTTTGTCCGTCAGCCTGTTAGGAGGGGAAAGACGCAATCAGGTCCCTCAGTGGGCGGAGCGGATGGCTTCGGCCGGTGGATCATGCAGCAGGAAGTGCCGGGAGACCATCAAGTGTGCGGGAAAATGCACACACCAACTCAGCGGGGGGGACGGGGGGGGGGACACAGAGGCAGCCTGGAGCCCCTCCCCTTCCCCAGCTTCCTGCACAAGCTGACTTACAACCCAAGCTGCCCTCCATCTTTTTTTGTGCCAGAAAGAGGACGTCGTTTTTCTAACCGTCAAGGCAACGGGGGCCAGCCTTCAGCTGGTGCAGGCATGCTTAGCCAAGGGTCGCTTAAACGGCCATCCCTGAGGGAGTACTCCCTCCCCCTCCAGAAGCCGACGGCCAAAAGGGGGGATCAACCCCCAAGACCGCAAGCCCTTCGGCAGCTCCAGAGCTGCCGGTGAGCCTGTCGGAAAGGGTTCCCTGGCACCGGAGCCTCCCCGCCTCCCTTAAGCGAAGGGCAGGGGTGGACTTCAGTCCGGACGTGGCCAGGACACCCTGGAACGCAGCAAATTGGTCGCTGCCTGGCCTCAGGCCACCAGGCCCCCCCCTCCCCCAGCAGAAGAGGAAGACGGACAGCAAAGGCCGGCAGCGGCTGGAGGAGGCGGCGTTGCGACCCCAAGTCCAGCTCGGGGAAAGGCCTTCTCCAGATGAACCCCACAACCGAGGCCGAGGAGGCGTGGCTCTACTGGACCGGCAAGGAGGGAAGGGCAGCTCCCGGCCCAAGCGGTCCCTTCTGCCCCGGTGCTCACTTGCTCGCTCCCCCCGGGGACACCGCCCGGGCGTGAGAGATGACCAGCAGGCGCCTCAGGATGTCGATGCGCAGCGCCTTCCATCGCTCGGGGGGCAGGATGTGCAGCGCCAGGACTGTGTAGTAGTGGGGCCCGTCCACCTCGAAGGCACTCTCCACCCACTTCTCCTTGGGCTGTTCCAGGAAGCTCTGAAGGTTCTTCTCTTCTCGGGAGGTTGCCCGCGTTCTGGAAAGGGAGCAGCGGCCACCGGCCGGTGAGGCTCTTCCGTGGGGACGCCCCGCCCCGCCCCGCCCCGCCCCGCTGGCAGCAAGGCTCCGAGGGTCAGGGCCGCATCTCTGCCGGGCCCAGGAGAGCAGGAGGTCCATGGTCTCTCCTGGCCATGGGGCCAAGCTGGGAGCAGCCCAGCACAGGCCTCTCCTGGTCTTATTTAACCTGACCCGGAGGTTCAACTGGTGGCCTCCCCACGCCTGCCCTCCTTCTTTCACAGACTTGGCACGGGATGCCTCCGACCTTCACGAGCCCCCTAGCCCTCCAAACGTGCCGATTTAACAGTCAGCCCCGCGGATTTGGGCAGGAGGCGGCGATCCCAAAGCGTCCTCTGCGAGGGAGAGGGCAGCGGGGAGAGTGCGAAACCCCCGCGGCCCGCGCAGAGCAGCTGTAACAGCCGACCCCGTCCGGGGCTGTCCTTCCAGTCCATGACTGAAAGAGCAACCGGGCGTGTCCCGAAGGGCTTGGGGTACTGACGTGTTGAGGACGTAAAGCACGGTGTGAATGATGTAGGGGATCAGGTGGATGTTGCTCTCCCGCCCTCCGCCGCCCGTGTCCACGCTGAACGACTGCTCCGTGGCGAACCGGAGGAAGAGCAGCTTGGTGTCGTGGACGTTGAGCTGGTAGGTGGGCTCCCGCTGCCCCGTGCATTCCTGCAGGTACGTGTTGTGCCTGCAGAGGAAGAGCCGTTGGCAGATCAGGTCCCCGAGGCCCCCCGACCCCGAAGCGCTGCCATACGGGCCCGATGCCGTGGGAAAGCAAGGTTAAGAAGGGGTAAGCCACAAAAGCAGGCAGGCCCGTTCGACTTTCCTGGCAAGACGGCACCATCCGAGACATGAAAGGCCTTTCTTCTTCTTCTCCTTCTCCTCCCAGGTGGGAAGGGGCCACTTGCCAGACACTGCAGATGTTCCCCCGTCCTGCCAAAGTGAGGCCGGGAAAGGGTGTTCTTCCGGCTTACCTTGCCAAGCAGGTGGCAAAGGCGGATTCTGGGACGTGCGGCCCCCAGACTGGCAGGAGGCCGTTGCATTTGGTGTTGGCGTTCTGCAGGGCGGCGCTCTCCCACTCCTCGCGGCCACGCGCCAACCTGCCCGGCGAAAGAAAGCCGCGTCCGTCAGGGGCCTGAGCTCTCCCTGCCCTGTCAGCTGCCGCCCACCGGGCACCAGCCCGAGAGATCTCCTTTGGCTGGTCTCACAGGCAACCCCCCCACCCCACCATTAGCTGACTGGAGGGCTCGCTCACACGTGAAGCTGCGACTTCGGGCCAAAAGCCGGGACCGGCTGAGTTTCGAGGCTTCCTTACCTCACCGCGGCCAGGTGGCAGTCGTAGTGGACGATGTTGAAGTGCGAGACGGTGCTGTAGCCCTGCTGCTTCCGAGGCTTGTTCTCAAGCTCCTCCAGGGCCACCCGCTTGGTGAAGGTGTAAATACCCAGGACTTTGGTGGGCTGCGGCAGGAAAGGGCAGATGCGGTGGGTCGCCTCCCGACCATTTCCGGGGCAGGCCCAACCGGGGGCACTCCCCCCCCCCCGTGAGGACCGCGGGGAAGCTCCGGCCTCCGCTCGCTCACCTGGAACTTGTAGCCCTCCCGGCAGATGCAGCACGTCAGGCCGGGCTCTTCGATCAGCTCTTCCATCTGCTTCAGAAGCGCCGTCTTCGTCACCACCTGCCCCTTTTCGTTCGTCTGGCAACCAAGCAGAGGAGGGAGCTGAGGAGGAGGATGCGGCTGCGGCGGCGGGGCCACCGGGCAGGCGCTCCCTGCAGGCCTCCTCGCGCCGCGCCACCCCCAAGAGGCGCCCATTACCGTCATGCCCAGTGTGCCCAGGGCCTTCTGGCGCATGGCCATGGCCATCCGTTTCTTCTCCGCCCGCGTCTCCCTGCGGGCCGCGTCGATCTTCTTGTTCACGTCCGGGTGCTCCCGCAAGGCTTCCAAGAGGTTCTCGGCCAGCGTCCCGATCCCCTCGTCGCTGGAAACCTGCTCCAGCTTGTGCAGGTTGGAGATCGAATCGGTCCCAATCAGCGCCTGTTGGGGGGGGGGGGGAGGGAGGGAGGGTTCCAGGCTCGAGCATCAAAAGGTTTCACCAAGGAAACGGCCTGGGCCCCTCCGGAGCACGGCCCTCTTGAGGAGAGCTTCCCTTCCCGCTGTGGGATCGAACCCGGCGCCTCTGGCGGGTCAGGTGTCGGCTGCCCTGCACAGAAACCTGACCCAGTCTAGCGCTGCACTGGGGGCGCTTCTCCCACGCTCCCCACCCAGCGCAATGGGAGCACTTGACGAAAGGACGCGCAGGGAGGGCAACTGACCCCCCCCTGAGCGGAGGGGCAGATAAATCAATCGATTCAATCCGTCAACGGTTGCACGGCCTTCACATAATTTTCCCGGAAGACAACGCTAGACCAATTTCATGTACGACGAAGGGACCCATCCCATTATTTTCCTTTAAACCTTTCGCTACCAATTTTACCAGAGGGACATCAGCTGCAGCGCAGCCGCAGGACTACAATGCCCATCCTCCCCAGCCAACAAAGGCAGGTTGGGGGGGGGGGGTGTCACACTTAGCATCCAAAGAATAATACTTTTTATGGGAAGTCCCCCCCCCGTTGTACAACCCCCCCCCCTTTTAAATCCTGTCCCTCCCTCTGGGCTCCTTCGGCAACCCTGCACTCCCTCTGTGACAGAAACGCAGAGCCTCCAGCGTGTTTCCTCGTGAGATGTGTTTGCAAAGGCCCCGGGGGGGGGGGGCGAAGGCCCTTTGCCCTCCCCAAGGACAGCTATGAGGACAAGCCTCTGGGCCCTTCAGTGCTCCTTGTACGTGCCCAGCCCTAAACTCAATAGGGCAGAGAGCAGAGGGCACGCTGGGAGAGCGCCAGGCGCTCAGGCACCGTCCCTGCCGCACGCAGGCTCTGCCACGCCTCCTGCTTCCCCCGGCGAAACCAAGCGGGGGAGGAAGAGGAGAGAAGGCGCCTCCCTCACCTGGGTGGGCGGATGCTGGGTGGCGAGTCCTCGGAGGAGCCGGAGGATGAATGGGAGGGCTGGCCGAGACAGGAACTTCTTCCACACGTCGGCGTCCAAGCTGTCCAGAGAGGCAGCCAAATGACCACCGTCAGCACAGAAGCATCCGACGGAGCACCTCTCAGCCATGCCTCTCCTCGGGAGGAATAAAAGCCTCCCCCCTCCCTCGGGTATACAGCGGGCCTGGCCTCAAAATCCAGAAGGCCTCAAGCAAGCAGCAGCCGCCGAACCACAACTCCCCACCACAACCTGGTCGAGGCCTGGCCGGAAAGAGCCCCCTGCGGAGCGTCCCAGGATCCCCTCCCAGCACGGGCTGCTCGACCAGGAACCAGCTCTTTCCTTGCGGAGGATCGCCAGCACCCGGCGTTCAAGGGACCATGGGGCCAGCCCAGCTAAGGACTCCTGGGGGGGGGCCTCATGAAGAGACACCTTGCTCTACCCCCCCCCCCAACCCCCAGCCTTTCCTTGGGGAGAGGAGCCGGGCCTGGACGGGAATCCAAGCCCCCCAGAAGCCCCCCAGGCCGGGCCCCGCGTCCCCACCGATCCCGGGAAGGGCGCTCACTTCTTGGCGCTGGGGATATGCTTCTTCATGTAGTCCAAGGCGCTCTGCGTGATCCCTCGCTGCAGGATGAGGTCCTTCAGCAGGTGCCCGTTGGTGTTGTTCTTGATGCCGGCCGCAATCTTGCAGAAACAGTCCAGGAAGACCTTGTCGTCCCCACTGTGCTCCTCATCGTACCTGAGGGGGGAAAGCGACGTGGGGAGGGGCTCGCAAAGGCCCCCAGGCCCCCCCCGCTTGGGGCCGGAAAAAGCCACCAGCCCCAGGCGGCTTGGGGAGAGGGAAGCGGGAGGAGGAGGGGCCCGCACTTGTCGAAGCTGCAGTAGGGCTTGAAGCGGTCCACCAGGATCTCCATCTTCTCCGTCTCCCCGAAGGACAGGTAGGGGATGATGCGCAAGAGGCCCTGCAGGACGCTGGGGTTGGAGCGGACAAACGTGCTGTTGATCTGGTCCAGCAGCATCACCAGCTGGTCCTTGTCGCCCGTCAGGAGCAGGTTCCCCTGCGGAGGAAGTGCCGGAAGGAAGGGTCGCCCTGGTCCGAAGCGCCGCAGCGGCAGCCCCAACGCCTCTGCTGACCGAGGTGCACGCCAGGGGCTGCAGAGCCAAGGAAGGAGCGAGGCAGGAAGGGAGACACGGGGACAGCAAGGGGTCTCTCTCTCTCGCCCGGGCACCTGCTGCCAAGGCGAGGCTTTGCTCCAGCCCCTTGAGACCACCTTGTTGCTCTCTGTGGGGCTTTCAAGAGGCTCAAGGAGGAGAGGAGGCCAGGCCAGGCCAGGCCAGGCCAGGGACGGGAAGGGTGAGGGTTGCCAAGAGGACGGACCGGGTCCGTCCCCTGGGTAAGGAGAGGCTGGAAGGGCCCACCGGCCCAGTCAGACCTCTGCCCCTCGTGCCCCCCCCCCACAGGGCGACACGCGCGCACCAACCTTGTCCTCGCTCAGCGGCTCTGCGTTGGACTCGTCCAGGATGATCTCCATGATGCTCAGGACCTGCTCGGCCACAGCCGCCCCCCCACTGTCCTTGCTTTCCTGCTCGGCCACCAACGCCTGCGTAGGGGGCAAAAACGGGGGCACTGGAGACGGAGGGCCTTTGCGGGGGCCCGGCGGGGAGGCCGTAGAAGGAAGGGGGCAGAAAACCACCCAGACACCCCTGGGCAGGGCAGGGCAGGGCAGGGCAGGGCAGGGCAGGGCAGGGCAGGGCAGGGCAGGGCAGGGCAGGGCAGGGCAGGGGGGAGAGAACCGGCTGCCCCACGCTCACCAAGTTCAGCGTGCCCAGCATGACGTTGAGGGTGTTCATCTCCAGCTTCACCAGCTGCTGGCGGTTGACCTTCACTTTGACGCAGTAGCTGAAGAGCTTCAGCAGCACCTGAGGGGAGGGGGGGAGGGAGGGAGGGAGGGGCGGTCAGGGGCTTCGGGAGCAGCTTCCACCAAGCCTGTTCTTCACTGCGCTGACAGCCCTGTGGGCCAGAGGCAGCCTCTAAAAGGAAGGAACTAGCAGCGGTTCCAGCCAAGACGGCCACCGGAGGGCTGGGGCTTCCTGTCACCGCCTGGAAAGGTTCCTCGAAGACCATCAGCGAGGACCTCCTTGGCTCATCTAGCTCCCTGGTGTTGGCGGAGTCCAAGGCTTCAGGCAAGGATGGCTCTGGCCATACCTGGAGCCGCTGGGGTGTGTGTGTGTGTCTCTACTACAGGCTGCCTGCCTCTGTGCCGCTTGGCCGGCTTCAGGGTTTTGATCCCGGAGTCTTTCTGGGACCGAAGTTGACCAGGAACAGGAGAGGAATGAAAAGGAGGTGGCCGTGACGGTCAACAAAACACCTCTCCCTGCTGGAGGAGTAGCTGAAAGGGTTTTTTCCAGGCCCGAGCCACCCTCCTCCCATCAGCCTTCCCACCTTTCAGCCAGAGAAATGGGAGGTAGGAGGCGGCTCACCGTCAGCAGATGCCGGCCTTGCTTGAAGTCTTTGATCCCCGTCAAGCGGTTCAGCATGCAGCCCAGGCCGCCGCATTGCGCCATGACTCCCGCCATCTTGTACACCTCTTCCTCATCCTCCTCCTCATCTGGGGAAAAGAAAGAGGCTGTCAGGAGAGGGGCAACGGCATCAACACAGCTTGGGGAACAGACGCTGGCTACTTTTCCCGGGGCTGGGGGCACGGCTTGCCTGAACTCCCCCTCCGACCCCCGAAGGAGCAGCATCCTTGGAGGACAAGGGCCCACAAGGGGGTTCTGGGTACCCTGCCTAAGACAGCGACGGGCGGACCGGCCCGGCGGATGCATTTCCAGGGCTTTGCTGGACAAACGCCTGGCATTGAAAACACCCTTGCCCTCTTCCAGGGTGGAGGACGCAGCATCGGTTTTGCAGCTTCGGCCCCGAGCTCGATGGACAAACATCCAAACCGGTGTTTCTCAACCTCCGCAACTTCCATGTGCGTGGCTGGCTGGGGAATTCTGGGAATTGAAGTCCACACATCTTAAAAGTGGCTGAGGTTGAGAAACACTGTTCTGAACAAGCTCACGCCCGACGCTGGGCTTAAGGACCAGCATCCTGTGGTCCCCGTGGCAGAAGCAAGCGGGGTACCTGTGGTGGAGTCCAGGGACTCAATGAATTCTTCCGTCGCATCCCCCAGCAGGCCCCGCATGCGGTAAATTATCCTCATGGGTTCGCCCTGTCAAGGAGAAGAAGGGGAGGCCAAATGGGCTTTGGACACGCAAGCCCACGGAAACCCCACTGAGGCACAGAGATTCTCAACGGTCGGCCTCCAACAGGCTGGGCCAACCCACGGACGGGCTCCCTTTGCACCATGCAGCTGACTTCGCTCCAGAAGGTGAACGTGGCCGCTGCTTTCCATTAAAAATCACAACCCAGCCGTGAAGAGGGCTGAGAGAGGATGTGGCAGCTCAGACTGGCTCCTCTCGGTGGAAGAGAGGGGAAACACTCCAAAATGTAATAAAAACTAGGTGTGGCTGGAGAGGCCAGACAGGGAAGGCGCTCCCAGTTGAGGGAGCTTCATCTAGCCCGAGGAGGTAACGTGTGGGGCACCCGTGCGAGTCCCTCAGCAAAGTGCACAGAAAGTGGCGGTAACAGCACTCAAACTGCGAGGCGGCGGCGGCAGGCTGGAGTCCCTGTAGGCACAGATCTGGGCTTGGGTGATGCCCGGACAGGCTGGGAATAGGGTCTCGGTTTGTTCTCTTTCCTTCTATTTAACCCAACGAAAGCCACAAGGACACATCCACGGGTGCACGGCCCGCACTCAGAAACTAAAGAAAACGCGCAGAGGTGCGTGACAGGTTAATTAGACTGGCACCTTCAAAGGCAGGGTGGGGGAAGAGAAATCTCCTCCTGATGTGAGGGAAACAGGAGAAGGGAGGTGGGGGGTGGGAAAGAAAGTGACAATTTAATACGCTTCCAAGCCAAACCGGGTATTAGAACAGCGGCAGAGCAAAGGAGGGCCTTGCTGCAACTTTCCCCGCGGAGACAGCGCCCCTTTCAAGTCCAAGGCCCCAGCCGCAGAGGGCGCGTTTCCATTTTAAGATCATTTAAATCTGAACAGAGAAAAGAATCGGGGGCGAGGGGAGGGGGGTGCCATTCCTTCGCTGGGAGGAGGAGGGGGGGAGTGGGAAGAGCAAAGAGGGCCTGTCAAGGAGTCTGCCGCTAAGCCCCACGGACGGACGCTGAATAAGCCGGCGCTTAATGTCAGAGGAGATTCCCCAAGGGGACATCTGCGGCTCCACGGAGGGGCTCCAGAGCTGCAGTTGGCACCGCGGGAGCGCCCGTAAAAGGCCGAGCAACAAAGGAGGCAAGGGAAACAAACACGGTGGGGGGGATTTCTTGGGAGCCCGCCACCATCCCTCTCCAGGAAGCCGAGAGGAAGAATTGGACGGGGGGGGGGGGGGAGGACTCTAGGAGGGGAAACGCCCACTCTCGCCAGCTGCGGGCACACTGAGATGAAGTTAGCAGAGGAGGGTGCCCAGTCTGAACAGGGATTTTAACAGAACAGCGGAAGGGACACGGCCTGCGTTCACACAACCAACCTATCCAGGTCAGTTAAGAATTTTCCGGGTTAACTCCAAGCTTGGTCAGGGTTAGATTACTTGTGGCTTAGCGCTTTGTGTGAACCTAGCCGGTTAGGTGAACTTATGGTACAAGGCGTTGTGTGAATCCAGAAAAATGGGTCGATTCTGTGACCAGATTAAGTCCCTTATGTCAAGACAGCCGCAGCCCTCTCTGGCCAGGTCCTTACTACTGCTATCTATTGCAGAAAGATGTCTTCTTAACATCTAACTGATTAGCTAGGGACACTTTTAGACAATTGCATAGGCATTTTGTTCAGTGTCATCAACCAAATAGCATCACAACTTCGCTTTGGGCAAAAAGGAAGGTCCTCTAAGGCTTATCAAGGCCGTGATAATTTCATTACACTGTGGGACAAGTGCCCAGCTGTCTGTTGCCACCCTGAAAGAGTGCCCGGGTGCAGAGTTACACCGAAACCCAACGGCAGTGCCTATTAAGGGAAACAGCCAACAGCCAACAGCCACTAAGTGTGGAAAGCAGCCTGCGAAATGTTCTCTCTCATTCCCATCCAGGCCCAGAAGGGGAAAGCAAAGGGTCTGGAATCAAACGCCAGGCCCCAGCATTCCCATCCGTTTGCAGGGCTTTTGAGCACTAAATGATGAAATGCAGGCCTTTGTTCAAGAAACTGTCACAACATTCAAAACGCAGGCCCGTTTGGAGACACGCATCCGAATGAATTAATCTCCCGACTGCCTTCTCGACAACCATGAGATTCTTTTGAACTCAGATGATGGCGGGGTTATTTTAACATATTCATTCCTAGAGGCTTTCTAGAGGATAATACCCAAAGTTTGGCACTGAGAGTTAAAGCAAAGATATCAAGCCCTTAATCCCCTCCCCAAAATGCTTGCCTACAAAGGTATTTTGAATTTTTGATAGCGCACAGTCACAGCCCTTTTTCTCCTTTGGGATAAAATCGTTCACACCATAAACTGCATGCTGTTGATAGGATAGAACGCCATCTTATCTGCTCCCCAATTTTGATCCACAGCCCTTCTGACGTCCCTAACCCCGCGGGCAAAGGAGCGGAGAGGTCTCTTAGGAGAAAAGCCGTCCCGGGCAGGGCACCCCGAGGGTCCGCCTGGCAACGGAGAGGCCGAGGGGAGGAAATGAAAACGTGAGAAGCCCCGAGGAGTGGGCGGCTCAGAACCTCACCTCGTTCGTCGGACACCAGACCTTCTTGTACACTTCGGCCACTGGGAGGTCCAAGCTGATGATCTTGTTGTTCACCAACAGCTGAAAGAAACAGGAGGAGGAAAAACACGGGGGGGGGGCGGGGGGGGAGGCCTGCTGGTGAACAAGGCCGATCCTGGTTCTTCTGCTACGTTACTTTAAAAACGTGGGACGGCGGTTGCATCTTAGAAATGAGGCATCTATGCCCAAAGCACGTAACGTCACCCAAAGCTGCACGGGTGCCCTGTACGGACTGCCAAGGAAAAGAGCCAGCTTATTCAAGCGGGTTGCGTATTGGCTGAAGCCCGATGGCCAAGCCGCGTTGCCGCCCTCCAGCTGGGCCCGCCCGGCCTCCTCACCTCCATCCCGCTGTCGTCTTCCAGCAGAGCCACCAAGTCGCAGTCCTGGCAGATCTTGTTCTTGATGTCCCTCATCAGCGGCCCGATGCCCGGCTCGTTGCTGCTGTAGGGGTTCCCGGGCATCCGCCCCTGCAGGAAATCCTCCTGCTGAGGGTCCTTCTCCAGCGTGACGAAGAACTCCGTCACCTCGTTCTCCTCCTGAAAGGCAACCGCCACGCAGGGGTGAAAAACAGGGTCCTGCCTCCTGCTGCACTTCCCTGGCAGATGGCAAGAGCCCCAGGCCCATGCCTGCCCTGCCTTCCATGGGGCATCGGGGGTCAGGGCAGAGGCACTTCTTAAGGCTGTCCTTCCTGGGTCACGAGAAAAGGGGGGGATGCAAGTCCCCCTTCAAAGAGGCTGCCTGTTGCCCCTCTGCCTGCGCCGCCTCATGCCATCTGGGGCAATCCCATCAGCGGAATCACCCTGTGTCACTGCAGGATTCGGTTTGGCATTCCTCGCTCGTACAACTCCTTTCCTATTTAACGTTGGAGAGAGCCAGTTTGGTCTAGTGGTTAAGGTGCTGGGCTAGAAGCCAGGAGACCGTGAGTTCTAGTCCCGCCTCAGGCACAAAGCCAGCTGCGGGACCTTGGGCCAGTCACTCAGCCCTGGGAAGGAGGCAACAGCAAACCACCTCCGAAAAGCCTTGCCAAGAAAACCGCAGGGACTTGTCCAGGCACGGACACGATTAAACGGATTAAAAAATACTAATAACGCTGGGGACGGAAGGAACGGTGCCTCAAGGAGTAAATGTTTGGGAAACCCCACCTTGGTGCCCATCAATAGGTGGCTGGGGATGATGGAAGTTATAACCCAACCCATCTAAAGAAGAGGAGTTATTCCTCTCCATCCTCTTCCTGAGGACAGTCTCTCTCTCCTGGGCAACAGGAAGGTGGCAAGGAACCCCCCGGAACACGGCGCGACCAGCCCTCCCACCAGCCCAGGCCTCCGGGAGCCTCTCGCAGGCGGTCGAAGCAGCACGGTCCTTAGGGGCAGGCTGCGTTAGGCAGAGCCTAAACCGAGCGGGCGTCCACCTTGGCCGCTCTGCCCCAGAACCCCCCGGGCCAGGCGGGATCAGGGCCAGGCTGCCCACCTACCGGGTAGATTATGCTGCAAAGCCGCTCAAAGATGAAGACGGGCGTCCGGTAGTCGTCCAGGCTGTAGCGCTTGGCGGTTTCGATGCACACGGCCATGAACGCTTTGGTCTCGGATTCCGTGCCTGCGGGCGAGTAACAGAAGGAAGGGGGGGAGGCGAGGCTCACTGAGAGGTCCCCAAAAGCGGCTTCTTCCCTGGGCTGGACTGATGGGATTGACGGGGGGGGGGGGGGCAGCCAGGCCCCACCCAAAGCGCAGGAGCCTCTCTCTCACCCCAGACTGTTTTATTTCCCAAAGCTAAGGAAACAGAGGCGCCGTGGTTGAGGGTTTCTTTTTTTTTGAAGAAGAAGAAGAAGAGAAAAGGGCTCTTGGCCTGGGAAAACATTTCAAGACCTGGCCCTTTCCATGCAGACGGCCCCGAAGGGCCGGAGGCTGCTTTCCTCACGGCCGGGGCTGGAGCAGGCCGGCCAGCGCTCAGAAAGCAAGTTGGGGGGCCCTGCTGCCCCCCGCCCCGGCTACCTGTCGTCATGTCTTCCAGCATCTCGAGCAGCATGTCCTGGGTCTCGTCGATCAGCTTGGTGCGCTGCACCACCAGCTTCCGCAGGCACAGGTAGCCGTTCAGCACCGTCCCCACCAGGCGGCTCTTGAAGTGGCGCTTGATCGACTCGACCTCCACGAAGGAGGACAGCAGGCCTGGGAGGAGGGGGTAGGAGCCGCTTACCCACGGGCCGGCCGGCTCGGCCGTGCCCCCCAGAGCCCAAGGGAAACGGGGGGGGGGGGGACACGTCTCGCTGCTGCCCTACCGGTGATGCTCTTCAGAGCATAGCCCTGCTGCAGGTCGGTGCTGAGCGTGGCTTCCTCCAAGGCCAGGAGACGGGCGATTTCCTGAAACAGAGACGCACCGGCCTTGAAGGCTGGGGCGGGGAGGGCCAAGGCGGCCCCTGGGAGTGGGGCCGGGGAGCGAAAAGCGCCGCTCCACCTCGCTGAACATCAGGAGTCTCCATTGAACCTCTCTGGCTGAGCGGCCCTGCACCCACGAGTGGGAAGCCGTAGCCGCCCCAGATGTCGCCGGACTCCACTTCCCATGATCCCTGGCCACTGTCCTTGAGGGACGGTGCCCAGCCACACCTGGAGGACCAGCCTGCCAAGTTCCCTGGCACGCCCAGCGAGGGGGTTTGCTGGTTCAAAGCGGAGTTGGAGGGGAGCCCCCCGCCCGCCCGGCCAGGGGCTCCGTACCTTGGTGATCAGGTTGCCGACGTAAGGCAGGACCCCCCTGGCCGCCAGGTAGACCTTCCAGCGGGCCGGCTTGATGAGCTTCTGGTAGAGGGCCAGGTACTCTGCGGCACACTCGCCCGCCACGCTCAGCTCGTCCAGGTAGCTGGTGGAGAGGGAGGGGAGGTCAGAAGGCGGAACGGGCTCGCCGGGAGGAGGGGCCGGGCTTCCCCAGAGGACGGGAGGATCCCGCGGCAGCCCTACCTGGTCAGCAGGTCGAGGACTTGCTGCTTCCGGCTGGGGATGGCGGCCAGGGCTTCCACGATGGTGCAGGCCGCCTGCCGGGCCGCTTGGGTTGCCGGGGTGAACAAGACCTGGAAGGGTGGGGCGGGGAGAAAAGGCACCAGATGCTCCTTGGGCGCACGGCACGGATTCCGCCCTCGGCCCCCACATCACACGGTCCTGCTTCCCGGGCGCGCAGGGCAGCTCTGCTCCTTGGCCTCGCCCTCTCCGAGCGCGCGGCCTTTCCTCGTTTCCCCCCCCCCCCCGCGTGGGCGGGCGTGCCTCACCTGCCGCAGCCAGTTGTTGTGCCCCAGCTTGAGGTCCAGGGGAGAGGTCCTCTTGCCCCGCTTGCTCATGAACTGCTTCCACTTCCAAGCGTACTTCTCCGTCAGGTACAGGTGGCGAAGCTCCGTCCGTCCGGGGGACTTCCCGTTGGCTTCCAGGCCTGCAGGGGGCAGAAGCACCAACCGCCGCGTCCAAAGAGGGGCAGGGCAGGGCTCGCTCCGGAGACCGGGCGGCGGCTGCTCTTCTCAAGGGGACGCGGGAGCAGCCGCCTCCTCGGCCCCCCCTCTTCCGGCCGTGGGGGGAGGGGGCGTACCTCTGGCCGGGAGACACTTCTTCCACACCTCGTAGGACGCCTTGGGGTCCCTCTTGAGCCACAGCTGGGCCTGAGCGTGGATTTCATTGCTGTACGGCTTGACGGTGGTCAGGGAGTCCACGGGCGTGTCCTGGGGAGCCAAAACGGGAGTCTGAGAGGGCCCCCACTCGAGAGGCTGCTGCAACAGGCGGCCCTGGGTGGGCCCCGACACCCGGCCTACGAAGCAGATCCTCAGCCAGAGCGCGCAACCGCTTCTGCCCTCCGGCCCTTTGACGGAAACACCGCACGGAAGCTCCCTGCAACCCCCCAGGGTGGCTCCGAGGCCGGGTGGGGGTCCCAAGCAGGGCAGGTACCTTGTTCTTCTTGCTGGTGGGAGCCGGGGGCTTGATCAGCTTCTGGAGGATGCGCAAGCACATGAGCGTGATGTTCTCCACCACCACCGGCGTCTTGACGTTCACGGCCATGAGGAAGAGGCTGAGGGCTGGAGCAGAGCGAACAAGGGGGTCAGGATGGGACCGGAAGCCCAATAAATAAAGCTTCCCCCGCGCACCGAGGACTGCGAGGAAGAGGCTCCCGAGCTTCATTCTGCCCTCAGAAGCGAGGAGGCAGAGGAGAGGCTTCTCTTCCGGGGGGGGGGGTGCCTCAAGATGGAGGGGAGGCTGAGCCCCTCCCATTTTCCCAACAGGACATGGGGGGACAGACTCTCTTGGCCTTCTCCCTCCACGGCGGCCGGCCTGCTGAGCCCCGGAGCTCACCGCAGCGCAGACGCAATTCCCAGCAACTGTCTTCCTTGGAGATGGAGTCCGTCAGCAGCAGCATCTCATACTGAAGGCTGCTGGCCTGCAAGAGGGGAGGAAAGGGAAAGGGGCCTTATCCCTGCGCGCTCCCCGTCAGCAGAAAATGAGGACAGAAACGCAAGCGTCCACGTTTCCAGGCTGCTGACGGAGCCGGGAAGACCTTGAGGCTGGGCCATCCCTTTGGGACTCTTCGCCAGGCGGAAGGGGCGGTCTCAGGGGCGCCGAGGCTGAAGGCACTACAGAGGGACCCCAGCCCAAGGGGCGATCGGAGAGGGAGGGAGGGAGGGAGGGAGGGAGGGAGAGGAAGCAGTTGGCCAGCGCTCCTCACCAGATCGGGATTGGCCCAGTGGCCCTTCAGAGCTGAAGACACCTTGCTGATGATGAGGTCGTTCATCTGCTGGGTGGCTTCGGGGTTGTCTCTGGTTGCAGACACAGGATAAAACAGCAACAGTCGTCTCTAAAAGCACCACCTGGAGCCGCGTCCCCAACACTCACACACACACCGCCTCTTCTTACTCTGTGGCTCATGCAACACCAAGACCCATGACGTCCTTCCTGAGAGGACAGGGCTTGAAAGCCTCGCTAGCCAGTTGGGCAGCTGCACGAAGCAGGCCGATGGGCCCAAGGAGGTCCGTGTGCGCTCAAACCGGCTGTAGCAATGCTTAGCTGGCCAGACAGGGCTTCCCGGGGGGCCAAACACACGCGTGGCCTTTCCGCTTCCGCCCAGTGGTTCCAGGGCTCCGTTCTCCGCCAGGCAAAGCCAATTCAACGAAAGAATCTGCCTGGGTCCAGCTGTTCCCAATACTCCCAAGGGGCAAAACCATCGGGGCCGGGGGGGTGCACCCAGCCGAGGCGCAAAGCGCTCTCCCACCTGGTGAGCAGGCACATGAGCTGGCGGACGTCCTCCCGCATCGTGGCGGCCCCGCGGCGCAGGTTGTAGTCGAAGAGCTCCCGGATGAGGCCCTGGGAGACCAGGATGTGGCGGATGGCGGCGTTGGTGGCCAAGGCCCGCAGCAGCGTGATGCAGTGCTCCGTGACGGCCGAGGCGCAGCCGTAGCACTTGGTGGAGGAGGTGTGGCCGCAGCCCAGGACCGAGAGGGCGCGGTACTGGCTGGCGGTGAAGGTGGGCTGGACCGCCGAGCGGGAGGACTTGCTGGCGGCCTCTCTCTGCTGGAGATCGTATTCCAGGAGCTCCTTCCGGGAGGCAAACACTTTCTGGGGAAGGATAGAGAGGGAGGGGAGGGGGCTGAGCCGCGATGGAGGCGCAACCTGGGCGGGATCTCGGGTAGCCAGAGACGACTCCTGCCCCCCGTTTCTCGCACAAACGCCCAGCCAGGCCAGCCAGAAGCTAGACCTCGACCAGAGCAGCCCGGGACTGACCAGCATCCGCATTCGGCCCTGACAAAGCCCAGCCTGGATCTCCCAGCGTGAGGACTGTTTCCGACCTCGAAAGCCAACCGTTCCGGGCAGCTACTGAAAGCGGGGTGGGGTGGGGAAGGCCAGGGCGATGGGGAATTCTGGGAGCCGCTGTCCCAGCATGCTCGGGGAGGCCCAGATGCCCCACGCTGGCGCCGGCCACGCAGAAGGGATTACCTGGATGATCTTGGAGAGCTCATCAAACGAGTTCTTGCAATCGCCGCAGTACTCTTGCGCCAGCTGCAGAATGTACCTGTTCACGCTGGCCGAGGTGGAGCTGATTCCTCCGCTGCCCCCGGAGTCGTCCTGACGCGGCAAGGAGGGAAAGAGAAGTCAGGCCAGGACCGCCTCGCCTCGCCCGAAGTCCGCCCGGGGCGGCTGCCCCGCGTGCCGGTACCTGTGGCTTTTCGGGCGCTGCCTCGTTCACTTTGCAGAGCAGGTTCTCCAACTGGGGCCGGTGGCCCATGAGCTGGTGATACACCCGGTCAGCCTTGTCCAGGAGGGTGTTGATATTGGTCACCGCCTGGCGGGCAAAACACCACAGCGTCCCCGTTACGCTCCCGAACAACGGTGGGCTCCCGAGGTGCAAATGACAGCAGCGTTCTGTCACTTGGGGGGGCAAGGCAGCAACCCCCCGCCCCACAGAGGCAGGCCTCCTCCTGCCGCGGCTCCTGACCTTCTTCCGGTCCTCCTCGTTTTCGATGGGATCCACCGCGCAGCACGGTTTGGCAAACAGCATGAAATCAAAGCGGGCGTATTTGCAGAACCCGCAGGCGTTGCAGAGGAAGGGGTCCTTCTCGTCATAGTTGATCGACCTGTGGGGAATCGGGACCACGGGAAATGCCCCACTGGAAACCCCATCGCTCCCTTCTCCCCAGAGAGAGGCCCCGAACCTGGAAAGCCGAGCTCTCCTTCCAGGGGCAGGGCACGGGACTTTAAGAACCAAGGCCCAGCGAAAGAGCGGGGGGGGGGGGGGGCAAGGCTTCGGTTGCCATGGAGCAGTGAGGAGAAGTGGGGACAACGGGCCACCGGAGGGCTCCCTCTGGCGTCGCCGTCTGCTTCCTCCGTCTGGGGTTCCCTTAGCCCGGCCCCGCCATGTCCCCCCTTCCAGGCCGGCCCCGTCGGGAAGCCGCAGGCCGTGCCCCGCTCACCCACCGGCACTTGTGGCACTGGTAGACGTTCTCCCCACAGTTTCCGCACACTCCGGGGTTGGCGGGGACCGAGGCGCTGCATCGGGGGCACTGCAGGGTCTCCGTGGAGGCCTGGTAGTTCTCGTAGAAGTCGGCGAACTCGATCATCAGGTTGGACGCCACAATGGGCAGTGGGAGGTCGATCTTCACCTCCGTCTGGCCAGGAGTCAGCTGGACCTTCTTGGCTTTGTGCCAGCGGGCTGGCCTAAAGAGGGGCGGGAGGAAGGGGGGAGGCTGACAGTGAAAACCGGGCATGGAACTCGAGCTCTGCTGTTCTGCTCCCCCCCCCCGAAAACTCCTGCTACCGTTACTGCTGAAAATCCCCCCGATACGCAAGATGAACCGAGGGATATATCTCCTGCTTCTGGATTGGCAGAGAGAGAAAAAAATTAAGCCATTTTTCCCCTCTGCCCCAGCAGCACTGGATTACTGGAGCCGTCAATGCTCCGTGGGGAGGCGACTGCGAGAGATGTTCAAGTGTCTCCGAGTGCTTCTCATCGGCAAAAACCAGGAGAGAGACACCAAGGTTCCCCCGGGGATCCACTGCAGCACGCGGCGGAAGAACAAATGCATCCCGGCCAGAGATCTGGAGCGGCCTCTCGTGAATCCATCCACCCATCCTTACTTGTTCTTCAGCTCCACGATGGCCTGCACGGTCCGGTTGTTGTAGTAGAGGTTGATGGTCCGTACCATCTTGGTGCGCTTCAGGTCTCCGATCTTGACCGTCACTTTGCTGATGGTGTGGCTGCCGATGAGCTTGACCACCTGCTGGGTGGTGGTGTAACGGGTGTCAACCTTGATGGAGGAGAGCTTGATGTACTGCAAGAAAGGAGGGGGGGGGAGAGAGAGAATGAGAGGCTGGAAGGGGCCGGAGGGCTGGCAGGCGCAGGGCCAGCTTGGGCAGGGGGCCACTTACGCAGAAAGGCACTTCCGGGTTGTTGCAAACGAGACAAGGGTCGCTCTCCAAATAGTAGCCATCGAACTCCACCAGGCCGGAGAGGGTGCTGGACCGGGGGGAGAGAAAGAGAGCTGAAGCTTCTGGTCAGCCGAACGGCCCAGCTGGCTGCCCCTTTCCCTGCCTCGGGCATTCCAATTCACCAGCAGGACCAGAAAGAAAACTCGATTTCATCTCATGGACGTTTAACCGAATTAAACATAGTTAACGTCGTAATAGTTCTCCAAGAAGGCACCCCAGGATTTCGCCCCCCTGTCACGCTAAAAAAGGCTGTTTGGAATTAATTCTGAACGTTTTCCAGGGGCCGCGCAGACGATTTTGGCAGCAGCCCTGGCCAGGCACATCCATCCCCACGCCTCCAGACAGTGCACCCCCACCCCACCCGTCCCTTCCGGCTCCCTTCCGCCTCCGAACGCACCAACAGGATTGGGCGACACTCACTTGTAGATATTTGAGTTGGGGTGATTGGTCAGGATGTGGTTTTGCATCCGGAGGATCTCCACAGCCTTTTGGGAATATTCCTTGAACTGAAACAAAGCCCAGCGCAAAATCAGAGGGACCAACCCTGGGAAACCAGCACGTCCCACAGAGCACGCCCAAGCGAGCTACGGAAAATGGTCCGTGGCCTGGCCTGAGGCCGCTTCCCGCATCCCTGGAGGAGGCGAGGATCGGGTAAGAACGAACGAGAGCCTCGGCAAAGCGTCTTCTCTGGCTTCCCAGCACCCAGGCCGGTACCGGAGCCCTTGGGCCTAGCCAGCCTCACAGGGTTGCTGCAAGGAAGGCTGTGAATCACACAGAAATGCCCCCCCCCCCACCGCCATGGGTGTTGTGGCAAAACTCCCCAGCTGCTTTAAGCGTTCTAAACACGCAGGAGCACCCAGTCTCACGTGCAGAAACAGTCCCGGATGCTCGGAATAAGGGGGAGAGGAGAGGGCCCCCCCGCGCCCCTACCTTTTTCTCCGTCTGCTGGGTTTTCAGGGAGAAATACCCCAGCAGGTCCACAAACTGCGCGGCCTTCCGCCCGTACGCCGGCAGCTCCGGCCAGATCGACCACATCAGATCCAGCAGCAGCTCTTGCTGGGCCTTGTTGGAGTTCCTAAGGGGGGGGGGTGTTTCCACCGTCAGGGTCTGCGCTTTGAGTAGCGCCCCGTTGGGATTTACGACTGCGCTTTATCGGATTCCGCCCCTTTTTCATTTATTCTCCGTGTCCCACGGGCGCTTCTTAAGTCACGGGTCTCCAAGCGCCAAGAAAACGAATGCGAATGATGCTCTGGACGCTTCCCTCTACTCAGCCCAGGGAGAGGGGGACCGTGCTGGGGAGGCGGCCAGGGGCCCCTGCGTGTGCAGGGCCGGGCTGCTCACCGGTAGATGTGCAGGGTCAGGCAGTGGGCCTGCCAGCGGACTGAAGACAAGTTGGACTCCAGCAGGAAGCAGCGCAGGAACTGGATCAGGGTCTCCTTGTCGGCAAACTTGTTCAGCTGGTTCACCAGAGCCGTGCAGAGCTGGTCTTCCTGGCTGCCGGAGGAGCCCTCTCCTGGGAAAGGAGCAGAGAGGAGGCTGGCTCGGTAAAGGCAGCAGGGGCTCCCGCCCGCCCGCCCGCCAGCCAGAGGCCCCGTGTGGAGCCCCCGTTTCCTGGACGGGGGCAGGAGGGAGAAGGGACTTTGCCAGTCCCGGCTTGGCAGAAGCGCCTCTGGGAAGACGGCCGCCAGTCTTTCCCCCCGTGTGTTCTACCGGGCATCACCCAGCCCAGTGTTTCTCAACCTCAGCAACTTTAAGCTGCTGTGTGGACTACAACTCCCAGAATTCCCTAGCCAGCATGGGGTGGGGTCAACCTGGGGTACATATTTGGATACAGACATGCACCCCCAACCCCCTCCCGCTCTATATTCCCTTGAACAGCTGAACAGAGCCTGCTGTCGTTCTTTCCCCAACATCAGGTCCAGAAGCCTTTCAAAAGACTGGTGGGCCGCTTTCTTCCCCCCCCGCCCGGCCTGAACAAGCCTGCCAGCTACCGATCATGCCGTGGGGGGCTCCCCCCTCCAAAGGCAAGACGACCTGGACTCTCGGGTGCTGGACGCGAAGGCTGCCGCCCGCCCAGAGACCTGCCCGCGGCCTCCCCGCCTCACCCTCTCGTTCTTTCTCCTTGTCTTCCTTCTTGCTCTTCTTGCTGGACGATTTGCTCTGCCCGGTCGGCTGGCCCGCCCCGGAGCCTCCAGGGGCCGCGCCCGAAGCGCCCGACGACCCGGCCGGAGCCGCGCCGGAGAGGACCTTGCTGCCGCAGAGGGCGCCAGAGAGCAGCTGCAGGAGGACGGGCGACACGCCCTCGTCAACCAGGAAGCTGACTTGCAGGAGGAAATAGAGGACCGCTGGAGGAGGAGGAGGAGAAAGCAGGGGGTTGCTCCAGGTTCTTTATCAGGCGCCCTTAAAATGATTTCTGCAAGAAGTTCTGGCCGAGCAGGAGCTCCGGTGCGGGCTGGGAAAGAGTGGAGGTGGGGCAGCTCCTCTGATCGCCCCCAGGCTTTGGGGCTCGTGGGTCCGCCAAGGGGCAGCTCAGGCTGCACCTCCCCAGGAAGTAGGATCCTTCCGCCCTTCCTGGCCCTCCCCAGCAGGCCGCCTGACCAAAGGAGGGACGCGGGGCCCCTGTGGGACCCTCTGCCGCAGGGCCCCGATTCGCCTCAAGCCCGAGTGACTCACAGTCGTCCTTGATGCAGAACTTCTGCCAGTTCACTGTACGCTGGGTGGCAATTTCGGCACATGCCTTCAGGTGCTCCATCTGGAAGGGGCACAAGAGTTGGGGGGGGGAGGAAGGCAGGTTGGGGAACATCTGCAACGGCCAGCTTCGTTTCTCACACCACAGCAACAAAGGGCGCCAGAGATCTCCACGGGCAGCCCAATGCTGATGTAAACACCGGCGTTCCCAAAGGACCACTGTGTGGTTTGTGACAGGGAAGGGGACGCCGTAAACCTCCAGATGTGGCTGACTTACAACTCCCACCCTACATCGTGGGGAGCTGTCGTTTAGAAACATCTGGAGAGCCACAGCTTCCCAACCCTTGATTTTTGACCTCCTGGTTCCAGAGGCTGTAACTCCTCTTCAGCCCAGGGAACCCCCAAGCTCCTCTGGAAAATTCGAAGGCTTCCCTTTCCTCCTAACGTAACCCCAAGGATTGAACTGTCCTTTGGGGCCCCACCTTCAATACTCTGGGCTGCAGATGGCGGAAAGACCGGGAGAAAATCTCCGAGCGAGGAGGGGCCAACGTGCGAGCTGAAGGGGCCCCTCCACCCACAGACGCTGGGCCGAGGTTCCCTCCTCGAGGCGCTTCGGCCAAACCGAAGGTGCCGCCCCCCATTTCCCCTCCGCTTACCAGACTGATGAGGGTGTCGTACTGCAGGGCAGAGCCAGAGCTGGCGGTGACCACGCTGGCCCGCAGGAAGATGCCTTGCTCCTCCAGCAGCTTCTTGATCCCGCGGACGTGGGAATCGAGGGTGTGCAGGTCCCGCAGCTGGCGGTACTTCTCCTTGGAGCCGCAGATGAAGAGCAGCAGTTTGCGCACCTGGCGGCGCACGTAGGGGGTCTGCTGGATCATCAGGTACTGAAAGGGAGGAGGCGTCGCTCGGAACCTTTCCGTGTTTCGTGGGAAAACACAGCCTTTGCGCAGGCACGGGAGAAAGCGGGAGACCTCTCCTTCCCAGGCCTTGCTCCAGCTGGGTTACCGGCCACCCCCAACCACGCACACAGTGTGCCCAGCCACAGCAGTTCCAGGGGGCCGTGCCCTGGACCCCCACCAGCAGAGCGGAGTTGCTTCCGGGCTGGACAGCCCGAACATCCAACGTGCACCAGCCTCGGCCAAGAGGGCTGCAGGGGAGGAGCAAAGGAAGCTGCCACCTAACAGCTCCCGGGGACCCATGCAATTGCCCTCCCGGAGTGGGTCTGTATAGGGAGAGGAGCATCAACCTCGGACAGGAAGTAGAACCACGAGTGATCGAAGACAGGGGGCGGGATGCGGGAGTTGGTGTCGGCGATCTTCTTGATCTGATAGGGCAGCCGCAGGACCATCTCCGTCAGAAGCTGAGTGTAGGCCTCGAAGACGTCGGCCGCGTGACCCTGGGGGGGACAGAAGTGGGAGCCGTGTTCCCCCAGGCTCTTCCCAGCCCAGCTCTTTGGAGAAGCCAGGATTCCCCGCATCCAAAGGACGTGCGCTCAACACCAGAACGGACTGTTGGATAGAAATGGCTCGGTGCTTCTAAACATAAACATTGCTGTTTTGGTGGCTTCGGGACCGTCTCTTCCGCCTGTTACAAATCCTGCTGATTCCTCATGAAGAAAGCCAACTGCTGCTCCAGACCCAAACTGCACAACCAGCCAAATATGAGCTAAAAATTAGAGACTTGGGGGGTGGAGGGAAGAGTCATCTTCATTAGGGCACTCGTGTCTTTCTTTCTTTTTAAAAAAGCTTTTAAATGTGTGTGTGTGTACTCATACACACACACACAGGCAACAGCCACAGCTTTTGCACACTGTTACCTATAAACAACGCCAGCAAAGACAAAAGCACCCAAGGGGAGGATTCTGAAGTAGTGCGGTTCCTTTTTAATTTTTTTTGGTATTTCCTGCTTCCTCCTCAACGCTTTGGTTGAGATTTTGCTACTTTACTTCTGCTGTGGAGATGAATGTGAAATGACAGGCAACCCAGTAAAACTGGGTAACAAGCTGGGATATTGCCCGGGGTAAGAAGAATAAGCTATGCCACATCCTCACCAATCCTTAATACCACCTCTTCCTGCAGCTAGGGGGGCAGGGGGAGAAACCCTTGGCTGACAGGAGAAATGTGAAAACAGCAAGCCCCTTTGAAAGAAAGGAATAAAAGGGATTAAAGACTGCAACCGTCACTGCAGGCCATAAGAATTTTAGCAGGCTCTATTCTTCCAGAAAACAGCACCCTAACATTTAATTCGGCTTATTCCATTGTACTCTGTGAGTGCAGGGAAAAAAACACCGAAACAGCACCGCCAGTCGCCAGGCACAGAGGAGGCTCCGTGGGGGCTGAAGTAGGGCAAGATCCGCTTTTGGGAGCCTGGCCGAAATCGCAAGGAGCCCACGCTTGTGGCTGGCTTGCAAGACTCCCGATGACGCTCCCTTCGTGTAAGGCGGCCCTGCCCACCCCAAGGGAGAAGGATGGATGGGAAAAAAGGGCGTTTCTCTGAAGGGAACCCCACACTTTTTCTGTCCTCCAAAAATGTGATGCATCCGATGCCACAGCAGGTGAACAACACTCCCTTGCTAGCTTTTGACCGGATTCTGGGAAGGAAACGTCAGGCCCCAACAAATGAACCAGAGGCACCTTCTTCGCCTTCCAGACTGGAGAGCCATCTCGCCCGGTGGCCCCCGGGAACCTCACCTTGACGTACTGCCGCAGAAAGAAAGGGCTCATGTCTGGAGGGGAGGAGGTGGTGTGGGGCTTCAGCAGCTGGCTGGCGGTGACCGGCTCCTCGTCGTTCTGTTGGCTCTTCCAGTAGTCCAGGAGGGACTTCAGGACGTGCAGGCAATAGTCCACAGCTCCGGAGCTCAGCAAAGCCGCCGCGGTGGCACTCGAAATCAGGGAGGACGACTGCGGGAGGCGCAAAGAACAGTGAAGGGCCGCAGCGCGCTCCTCTCGGCGGGCCCAACGACCCGGCAGCAGGGAGCGGAACTCGAAGGCTCGGCACCCGGGAGCCCCACCCTCCGGTTCCACAGCTCTGAGCTTCTGGGGAAAGAAGCTTCTTTCAGGAAGACCGCGGGACCCCCCCGAGAGCATTAGGCGGGGCAGGACGGGCGAGGGGAAGGGCTTCTGGACTCAGAGCGGAGGCTGGCCCCTCTGGGCCTCCTCCTCCTCCTCGTGCCAATGCCAGGTCATTCAAAGAGAAGGGGACCGGGTGGCAGATCGGTCCGCCGTGTACAAGAATACCAACCATGACTGGCAGCAAGGAGCCCAGTGTTTTCCAACCCTACTGGGTGATATGTGACCTTGAACCCAGGACCTTCTGCAGAGGAAGGGTGGGAAGGCTGTGCCCTCCATAGGCTTGGCGTTTCAATTCCCACCAGCCCGGCGCGGCGAGGGAATGCAGGAGCAGCCATCCAGGCCGTCTTGGGGGCGCCAAGTGGCCTGCAGCCCCCCGAGTCCAAGCACTGAGGAGGGAGAATGAACGGGTCCCGAGAAAGGGGAGGTTGTGTTCGGGTGGAGCACCCGGTCCGGCGGGCTCCAGATGGCCCCAAGAGAAGCCAGAGAATGGCCACTGGGGGCCTGGGGAAATGCCGAGAGGGCCACCACACTTCCGGGGTAGGGGGCACTCTCTGGCCTTTGATTTTTAAAAGAGCGGCGACAGGAGCATTTACGCTGTGGAATAAGGGCTTAGTTATAAAGAGGGGAGGCAGGAGAGAAGCAAAATGGCAATCAGCTCTCCCGTCTAATCTCCCCTCGACACACATGCCGGTGGGCACCCGGCAGAGGATTAAGAGGAGGAGGGAGATTCTACGACCCCTTTCGTTCGCCTCCCCTTCAAAAGGGAAGCTGAAAGTCCTCTCCGATCCTCTGGAATCCGGCCAGCCGCAGGAGGGAGGGAGGTGGTGGCGCGTTTGAAGAGCCGCCCACACAAGCCCCGCTTTCGCTCGCCCCCACTGGTCATTGGCACTTGGGCAGGTTTTGAAAAGCACCCTCTTCTGCTCTCGGGAGGAAACGAGGGGAGGGGAGGGACCGGCAGTGTAAATAACACCATTAGAGAAAGCCCTTCTAAATCCAAACAAAGCACACAGCCCATAAGCTCATTAAAATTCAATGCATCTCGAGTTCCATTTTTAACCTCTGCGCTTTTGTTATTAATATGCTTTCCTCGACATGCGCCTTTGCCGGCTTCCGTTTTGAAAAACGCCTTAGCGTTGCGCCGTTTAGCAACGGAATCCTCTTAGCAATTTTGAAACATCGCCAACAGCGCGGCATCTCGGCCTCCCGACAATCGCCTTTGCAGATCCTTCCTCCCCTTTTTAACCGCGGAGGGCTGGTGGGTCAAGCCGCCCGGCCGAGTCCAAGCCGTGCCGAAGCGCTCGCAATCAGGGAAGGGGGAGAGGAGGAAACGGCCCTTTCTTTCTTTCTTTTCTTTCTTTCTTTCTTGCCGGACGCAGCGCCGCACAGACCCGCGTGTGATGCGCCCCCAGCGCTCCAAAGACTCCATACCTCGCAGATGGATGATTTCGATCCGGACTTGGTTCGGGACATGAAAACGCTCAGAAGCCTCATGATCACCAGGTGGACCTCGTTGAGGGCAGAGCGCTCATTTTTCTTGGACACGTCCTGCAAGGGGGAGGGAGGGAGGGAGGGAAGAGTGACGAAATGGTTGCCCTACAGGACTAACGGGAGGAGGTCTGCAAGGTTGCCCCGTCTAATCTGAGTCCTGCAAAGTGCAAAATGAGGGAGAAGCACACGCACAATCCAGACCCCCATTGTGATTGTTGTACACGTGCAGACCTATATAGGTAGTCCTCGACTTACAACCATTTGTTTAACAACTGTTCGAAATTACGACGGTGCTGAAAAAGTGACTTGCGGCTGGTCCTCACACTTAGGACCATCCCTGGTCACGTGATCAAAGTTTGGGCGTTTAGCAGCCGGCATGCATTTACAACGGTTGCAGGGTCACGTGATTGCCATTTGCGAACTTCCCAGCTGGCTCCCGACCAGCAAAATCAACAGAGAACCACGTGAATCGCTTAACCACCACAGCAAAAAAGGTCATAAAATCGGGCGCGACTCACTTAGCGACTGCATCACTTAGCAACAGAGGTTCCAGTCCCAATTGTGGTCGTAAGTTGAGGACTACCTGTATCTGATGTCCCCCAATTCCAGATCGCGTATTTATTTTTTAAAGTCGGCACCCCAGCCTTCAAATCCAGGCTTACCCATTCAGGAGCCGAACGGAACAGCTCTATGGCCTGACGAAGCTCACAGGCTGCCCAGCCGGCCACCCCCGCTCACTCTGCCTTGGGCCGCTGCTGCCCTCTGGCGGCCGTCCAATCGAGGGGGCCTCGCTTCCCAGCCTGGCCTACGAAGCGGCTTTTTCCACGCACCGAGCAGGCCTGACTCGGCTTAAGCGCTGCCACCTCCCGCAGCACACTTCCAACTTTCAAAAGGAAACGTTCAAGGACGTCTCATCCTGGGGGTTCCACGGAGAAAGCGGGGGGAGGTTACCTTCTTCTCCATGCAGAGCTCGGCAATCAGCTGCGCAAGGAGGTTATCGAGCGCTCCCTTGTCCTTCTCTTCGTCGCCATCAAGGTCTGTGGTCAGCATCAGGATCACCTGGGGACAAGGCGCATTGAGGGACAAAGCCAGAGAAAATGGGGGAGGGGGGAGGACAGAAGGTCTCCCCCCCCCCGAACAACACTGAAAACATTCAGGTGACGTGCTCGGTGTTCAGCCGCAAAAACAGGGTCAGGAAGAGGAGCAATGCAGAGGAATGTACAAGGTCCCGCATATTTCCAGCCTGTGCTTAGGATGCTGGGCAGGGTCAGCCTCTACGAAGGCCGAAGGGACCGCTATGGACGGCCACAAAGCTGGGAGAGAAACTGGACCTGGTCTTTGAGAACCAACCCCAGAAAAAGAGGACGAAACAGAGAAGGGAACGAAAGGATCTAGCAGCCACACGGGACACGCATCAAAAAGGTGGCGGGGGGAGGAGAGTCGCTCACACGCACCTGCATGTACGGGATGGCCCGGACCCCGCCGACGTTCCTCAGCTGGGGAAGGGTCTGCAGCAGCCGTTCCAGCAGCATCAAACGGACCATGTGCAGCCTGGGAGGGAGGGAGGGAGGGGGGAGGGGGAGGGAGGCTCGTGAGGAACCACCTTCTGGCAACCGAGCATCGTGAAACACGCTCCGGTTCCTAGCCCAGAGAGACGTCCACAGGAAGAGCTGCTTGGGATCCTCGACTGGCAGAACCTGAAAGGAGCAAGCCCTGGGGAGGGAGGGAGGGAGGGAGGGAGGGAGGGAGGGAGGGAGGGGCCTCACCCGCCCAAGGGTTCAACTGCCCCCCGCTGCCTTCCGGGTCCCCCGGCTGGGATGCACAAAGGGGGGCCTGCAGCCCTAGAGGGCTCCCCAGCTGGGAAAGAGGCCTTGCCTGTTGCTGGCGTGGACGTCCCCTTCCCCTTCGCCCTCGCCTTCGGATCCTTCGCCCTCCTGCTGCCCCGTGGCGGTGCTGATGGCCCCCGTGCTGGAGCTGACGCTCCCGGGCCCCGCAGGATGGCCCTCGGCCGCCGTGTCTCCGTACGCGCTGCTGCGGCCGGACACTGCCAGGGAGAGACGGGGGTGAGCCCCAGGATGGAGGAGGAAATGCCACTTCTTTTACATGCCAGGCTGAAGAGGCGAATCCAGCCGGGCAGCTGCTCCAAAGGGACGGGGAAACCGACAGGGGGGTTTACCGCTGTGCTCGCCCGCCACCGAGTCCACCGCGCTGCCGCCGCTCTCGGAACCCACGCTGCCACCATGGTCGGCTGGGGAGGTGCGGAGCGTGGAGCCGTCGGTCGCTGCCGTGCTGCCTTCGTCGTCGGAGGCTGGAGCTGAGAGAGTAAGGGGAGCTGTTACAAGTAAAAACACAGCCTCTGGATAACTGAGACGGGACCCTCCTCACTCAAGCAGGGCTATTCTGGAGCGCCTGTGCTTCTTCTGCATGCAGAAATGGGGGAGGGGGTTCACAGCTTGATCCTGGTTTGTAGAGGGACCTTTGGAAACTCACTTCGAAACCAACCAACAGGGCTCTGTTAAAGCTTGGGGCAACGAGGGCTCTCTTGCGAGGGCGAACCGCAATCCGGGCAGGGCCCTCCGGCTCATCAGCAGACGCCCCCGGGAGGGCTAACGGTCTGGGTTTCACCCCGTGAGCATTACCTGACGCAGTGGTGTCGGAAAGAGTCCCGGCATCGAGCGAGGAAGAGCTGGGGGCCTGTCCAGACAGCCCCAGGCTCTGCAGGCCGAGCGCGCTGCTGCTGCTGCCTGGAGGGAGGGAGGGAGGGAGGGAGGGAGAAATCAACTCCTGGGACACGGGGGTGGGGGAGCCCACAAAGCAGCCTTCGTTTTCCCCTCTGCACCCAGGATCCCCGCTGACCTTGCCTGGCAGCACAAGACGCCGCCTCGCCTTGCCCCGTCAGGGCCACAACAACTCTGTCAAGGAGGCCGCCCTCGGGGTGGGCTGCTTCTCTCACCTTGCTGATCCTGCTGCAGGCTCAGCGCAATGGCCAGCTCGACCATCGTTTCGTCATCGGCGTCGGGCGGGATGTCCAGCATGGGGGGGAATCCCTCGGCCCCGGCCAGGAGGGCCTCCAGGGGAGAGGGGTTCCCGTTGTTCACGTTGTCGGCGGTTTCCAGGACCATCGATTCAGACTAGCAGGAGCAACAAGCGCGAGATGCTGAAGTATCGTTGCCCGACGCATTGCGAAGAGGCCGCACCCCCCATTACGCTTCTGCCAGGCACCCCCGTTGGGGAAAACTATGCTGCGCCCTTGGTCTCCCTCTACGGCAGTGTCTCTCAACCCTTGGCTTTGCTGGCTGGGGAATTCTGGGAGTTGACGTCCACCTTTTAAAGTCGCCACGGTTGAGAAACCCTGCTCTAAGGGATAATTTTCCTGGCAAGCAGTAGATTCAAGACACCCATGCACACCCCAGCATCCAGAGGCCCCCGTTCTTCTCCAGTCTGAGCAGCCGGACCAGAATCCCTTGCCAGCCGGGGACTCACCACCATCTCAAAGTCTCCGTGGTCCACCTCGTTCTGCTCCTGGCTCTCCTGGCGAATGTCCTCTCCGCTGGGCAGGCCAGACGTCTGCAATTTGTCATCAGCATCGTCGTCGTCGTAATCGTCTTTGTCGCCTGGATGTTGAAAAAGAGGACAGTCCTGCGAATCCCACCAGGATGAGGCCCGGAGCGGAGAGAGCAGATGGAGGGAGGAAACTGCTCCAATCCCATCCAGCGGGGCTCAATCCTCCCGAGGACGAAGAGATGCTCTGCGGGCCTCCGCAAAGGCTCCTCCAGGAGCCGGCCCACCCTGACAGGACGTCCCCCGAGGTTCCACAAGCAAAGCAGAGCCTCAAAAGCGACGCCCTCCTTACCCATCGGGGTGTTGCTTCGGGGGGAAGAGGGCAAGGTCACGTGTCTCCGCTTGTTCCTGGGCCTCAGCACGCGGATCAGCGCTTGCTTGCAGGAGAAGCTCACGGCCGGATCCTGCAACGTAAGCAAACCCAGACGGGCTAGGGCGGTGTCGGGAGCGGCAGTGGCCGGGAGCCTGGGGCAGCAGAGCTCAGCGGCAGCGAACTCTCCAGGGACCCCCCCGTGCCCGAAAAGGCCAGCTGCTCTGCCCCAGGGCTTCAGCCACGCAGAGGAATGGTCAAGCTGTGTCCACACGCTGCTCAGACCCAGCTAACTGTGGCTTGCGCAATGAACCCTGATGCAGGGCAAGATGGGAAGCTGGCCTCTTCCGTGCCTGGACAGCAGGGGGCAAGCATTAAGGACGCAGGCGCTGTTCTGTCCCGCCCATGCTGCCCACACCGTTCTTCCCTACTCTTCTGGCTGAGGATTGTGGGGGCTGAAGTCCAGCATGGATCCGGGCCATACAGCCACAGGAGCGTTCGACTAGCAGGGACGCCTGAGTTCTCAGCCTGCCACCTCCCCTCTTCCGGGTGCTCCAGGAGGATGAGCAGACCGCTCTTCCTGCCCCCCCCGCCACGCGGCTGTTACGAGGCTGCCCATTCCCTGCCACAGCCACGCCGACAGCTGGGGGTGCAAGGGACAAGCCAGGCCTCTCCCTAGGGGCCGGGGCAGAGGAACGGAGCGTCCTCAGTCGGTCCCTCTGCTCCCGCCCTTCTACCCAGACACGCGCTCTGCACGGCATCCCCCGGTCGCTGGGGAACAAACCCAAAACAAGCCACGAGCAGGAAGCCCGTAAACGACGTACCGGGCACAGCAACATCTGCACGTAAATTTTGGAGGCGGCGTTGATGCAATCCAGCTCGCAGATACAATACCCGTGGAGAACGTCGACGAGGGCGTTGACGGTGGCCTCAACGTGGGTCAGACCTGCGGCACAGGGAGGGAGGGGGGGAGGGAGGGGGGCAGGGAGGACAGCACAATGAAATTGGGGGCCGTATATGCGATTGCCGGAAGCCCCTTCTGGAAGGAAGTGGGAATAAAAGAAAGAGGAAGGAAGGAAGGAAGGAAGGAAGGAAGGAAGGAAGGAAGGAAGGAGGGAAGGAGGGAAGGAGGGAAGGGGGGAAGGGGGGAAGGGGGGAAGGAAGGAAGGGGTGGACCGTGAAGAGGGACTTGGAGAAGGCATAACGTGGTCCCGAGATAGGAGGAAGCGTGGGAAAGAAACTCAAAATAACCCGCCTTGATTTTGTTTAGCATAAGACGGGACAGAGAGAAACTTGAACAGCTCTCAAAATTGATGACAGCCCATGGAACAATCTGCGCTGCTGTTGCACTGGCAGCAAAGTCTGATCAGCCCGAGAAAGGCGGTACCCACCTGGCAAGCAAGCAGGCGCCAGGAAGGCATTCTTGGGTTTTGAGGCGTGGAGTTTCCAGAAATGGTTGACCAGCTGGGTTATAAAAGTGCACCCTTCTCCTTCCGCAGCCTTTGGAGCCTCCTGTCCTTCTTCGCCGCCTTCTGAAACTTCAAGGAAAGCTGCTTTGCCAACTCTCCAGCCCCTCGGGCTCTGAGCAACTGGGCCCCCCCCACCCCGAGCCCCCAAACCCACCAGCACAGGAAGAAAAATAATGAAGAAAAAGCTAGGGTGGGTGGGTGGGTGTGTAGGGAGAGAAAGGAGAAGAGTTTTGCCCACCTGTTTCTAGATACGGAAACTTTGACTCGGCGAAATGGACCAGGTTATTGGGTCTCATGATGGCGATGGAGCGGGCCGTGATGACCAGCCTCTGGAAGACCTCTGGGTCGAGGTCCTTCCCCTCTTTGCTGGAGGTGGTGAGGTACTGGATGGCTTTGCTCAGCAAGGCCTGATCCTGCGGAGGCAGGCCAGACAGGCCAAAGGAAAGAGCCGAGTCAGAGCCGCCTCCCTTGCAGAGCTGCGGCTTCTGAATGGGGAAGAACGTCTGCCACAGGACAACGGCGGGTCCCACCCCAGCGAGGGCCCTCCCCCTTTCCCCTCCCCTCCCACCCAGTTGGGGGCCTCTTTCTGAGATGACGCCCATCGCCCCTGGCACCCCGCTGCACACAGATCTGGGAGCGGGGACAAAGACCCTTCTTCTCCCAGCTGCAGGGGCAGCGGGAAGCACAGAGAAACCAAGGGAAGACTTGCTGAAAGTCCCGAATTCCCCTGCGACTCCCCAGGATGGGAAAGGGAGGGATCCGGGAAGGAAGGAAGGAAGGAAGGAAGGCGGCTCGCTTACCTTGTGGTTGTGGTAAGCTGAGCGGCTGCTGTGGAGGCTGGCCAGGAGGCTCTTGGTCTGCTGCTGGACGCTGGAAGGGGCAGGCATGGACAGAAGCATGGTGGCCAACTCCTGCGTGGCAGCCTTGCTCTTCTCCTGCCGGCAAACGATCTGCGTCAGACGGCCCTTGCCCTGGAGGTGGGGGAGGCGCGCCCCCCTCCCACGAGGAGGGAGAGTGCCACGCCCTGCTTGGACCCCGGGGGCTGCCTTTCGGAACCCCAATTACGAATTCTCGGGGGGGAGGAACTGGCCAAAACACAGGAGCAAACTGTTCCTTTCAACCTGAAGTCACCCAGATGGGCAGGCTGGGCTGCTAGGGCACTCCCCCTGCTTCGGGGAGAAGAGCGGGAAGCCAGGCCGTGATCTCCCTGGCGAGGCACCTGGGAACCTGACCTGCCTGCTCTGACTCTGGGCACCCCGGAAGTTGCTGCGCCTTGACCAGTCTCTGCCTCCCACTAAAAACGAAGTCAGCGCTGCCGCCCACCCCAGGAAGATCCCTTCTGGCCAGGCTGGCAAAGAGCAGAATTCGGGATCCGTAAGCTCCCCCGAGGGTTCAAGGGCTGCTGCCGTCTTCCCCGACCTCCCCACGGCCCGCCGGCAACGGGACTTGCCTTCTCGTTGACTGGTCCGACAGCAAACCAGCTTTCCAGCGCTTCTAGAGAACTCACTACTAGCCTGGAGGGGGAAAGAGGAGGAGGGCCGGTTCAGAAAAGGCGCCCAAAGTCTCTGCCGTGTGTCTGCCACACGAGAGCCCCGGAGGGCCCAGAAAGAGGGCGGGGAACCCTTGGGGATGCCAAGCTCTTGGCCCCTCCCTGCCCCAGCCCAAAGAAGGAATCAAAGCAAAAGAAAGAGCTGCTACAGGTGCCATGCATCACATCTCTCCCCTCTCTCCAAGCAAAATAACTGGCAAACATTGCTCTCTCTTTGACCACATCTCATAGATATATTACATTAACAGCATTCCCACTATCTATTAAGGAGCCCATCCTTGTGCGTAATAAATCCAGGCGGACTTAATTACTGCATGATAGGCAAAGTGGCTACACAGTGATTCTGCGTGAGCTACTCCAGAGTCTTCCAGGCCATTGATGTCAGACCAAGTGGTCTGTAGTTCCCTGGATTCTCCTTTTGAGCAGATGGCAAAGCTACCAACAACAAGCAAGCTTTCATTTGCTCTTCCATTTATTTTAACCCAGATCTCTCTACAGCATCACCAAGTTCATTCATCAGGGCTGCTGAGACGAATGGATATTTTAAAGATACAATCGCTGATCCTCCCTTTGTACTGGTTCTTTTCCTTTTGAACAAATGCTGTCTCTTTTCACTACAACTTTCCAATTTTGAGATAATCCCTCCCAGTCTTCACTGTACCTATCAATCAGAAAAGAGCACCCCAACCAGGAAAAGAAGGAAGCCAGAACAGACCCAACAAGCAGTTCAGAGAATCCCTAGCTTAAGACACCCAAACCTTGTTCATCTAGCAGGCATCTGAAACAAGCGGTGAAGAGCAACTTACAGAAAGGGATTCATTATCTAGAGCAGGGTTTCTCAACCTTGGCCACTGTAAGATGTGTGGACTTCAACGGGAATTCTGGGAGTTGAAGTCCACGCATCTTACAGTGGCCAAGGTTGAGAAACCCTGCTCTAGATAATGAGAACTAGAAAGGGCATGAGCCAGGAGGACAGAGGTAGCGCATCCCTCTTGGGGCATCTCAGGGGCCTCCTTCACACCACAAGCAGGCAAGTTGCAGGTTCACCCCGCCCTGCCCTTCTCAACAGCTGGTCGCTCTGCCCTTCCTTTTTTCTGCCTAGACCGCAGGCAAAGGGTTAGAGGGAAGGCAAGCGGGAAAACCAACGGCTGAGATTCCTCCTCCCCCTTATCTGCCATGCAAGGGACCCCATTGCTAAGCAGCACGGTGGAGATTAATCGTTAGAAAGAACCCAAACCAACCAATCGTAGGCATAAACACACGCACGCATAACACAGCCAGGAGGGTCCAAGCAGTGGGCAGCCGTCTCTGTCACACAAAACCATTCGTGCAGAGAGAGGCAGGATACTAACCGGTCCAGGATGGTTAAGGACTCAGTTTCAGAACTTTGGGGGAGCAAAGGAAAAGGGGGAGAGAAATAATATAGGTATAAATGAAAAGATACGAAGCTCACAGAACAATAATTAAGGAAACACATCCTAAGAGCAACTGAAGAAAGGAGGGGGGTCAGCAAACTAAATGGAGCTGGGAATTAATTGGGGGGGGAGGGGGGGAGGCACCTCCAGGACTAACTTGATGAACAAACGTCTCTCAACAGGCTGAGTTTTTACCGATAGCCCCAGGAGGCTGCAGGAACCCTCAGAAGACCGAGAATCGGACTCCTTTTCCCTCTAATCATCCAGACTGTACGGACTTAAAGCCACAGCTGAATGTTATGGGGCTCTGCTTGCTGCATTCTAAGCAGCCGACGGATTCTGGCGACTAAAGCTGGGCCTCTTGCGCCTGGAACCCCATAAGGCCAACAATATCCCACATCTTGGTCCTTGCGAAGGAGCTAGATTTAACGGTAAACCCGAGTGTCCCTTGACTGCAGAACTTCGGCTAGTAAACACTTGGCTTCAAAGAAAAAGTACGCACAAACTGATGCTGTCAAAGGGAGGGCACTGGGAAAGGAGGGACGGCTGGCGGACCCGGGCAGAAGCCGCCAACGGTCACCTCTGCTAGACAGCTGCCAGGTCGGGCCCTCACCTGTGGCACCAGAAACTCGGCAAGGAAAATCACAATGAATTCTCGAGCCCTTAGGCGCCACTAAGACACCGTGCTTTTCGCAAACCCCCGGCAGCTAAGAGTTCCAAAGCTCGTGCAGCTCACTGTAGCCCCTTGAAAGCGCCCGAGATGGATCCAGACAGACACTTTCCAGAAACATTGGAAAGCAGGCGTGTTTTCAAGGAAAGATGCATCTCCAGCACATTTAATGCAATTCTACCGGACCCCAGGGATGAAGAGCTTGTGGCCCTTGATTTCTGCACAAGGACACGGACAGAAACGTCCTGCTTTTCAAAGCAACCAACTGGGGCTAAAGGTGGTCTCCACCCAGCTCCACACACCCCCTTCCAGATATTCTCCTTAAATCTCCCCCTTCCTGTCCTCCTCCCCTTCTGCCCTTTCCACTGAAGACGAGCGCAAAACCCAAGCGAGCAACGTTCACTCCACGCTGCATTCCACATCTTCCTGACTCGGATTCCCATTCTCTGCCTCAAAACTGCAGCGGAGAAAAGATTCAGGGGAGGGGAGGCGAGGGGGGGGGAAACTGAAAGAGCGAAGACAGAACTTAAGGGGGAGGGAAGGGGAGGAGGAGGAACAAAGGAGCTACAACCAGCAGGCTGGATGGTTATTCCTCCACAGAAGAGGCGGCCGAGGAAATACTGTCTGACACGCCTCCAAAACACACAGGCAAAGACAGGACAAGAAAAGGCGCTGCAGGATCGGGAAGCTGCTACAGAACGCCACGCACAGTGGATACGATCTTATCAGAACCGGTTTCCAACCTGGCCAGAAAGGTTTGACCAGGGGGAGCCAAATTTAAAAACCAGCCTTTGGCCTCGATCTACCTCTCCAAGACGGTGCCACCAGCGGCTGCCGGGGCCGCCGACTCTGTGTCTCCGGCACCGTTCCCCTGATTCAGATTTGGAGGGCAGATGCTGCTCACGGATGCCGACGGGAAATCTTCCGGGGGTTCGTCCGGCCAACCAAACTGCTCCTTGGTCTTGCCGTAGACCTTGACAGCGTCCAGCATGGTGACTCCGGCGGGATCCACAGACGCCCCGACTGCAGGAGAGAAAAGAAGGGGGGCTGAGCCGATCCGCCACTGAGGCCCCACCTCACCCCGTGAGGCACTGGATTCGGGCAGGGCCCCTTCTTCAAAGACGTCTGCTGCGGTTCACGAACCAAGGTTATTCCTCGGCGTCCTGGGACTCCGTCAACAAGCCACCATTCAACGAACTGTAGCTCCCTGCGGTGTGGTGTGGACACCCACCCCGCCCCCGGAGACGTGGCTCGTGGCGTCTGCCAACGGGACGAACAGCAAGGCCCTTACTGAAAATGGTCAGCTTCTTATCGGCCTGCAGGGCTTCCTCTCGAGTGAAGGGGAAATCGAACCACCGGGGGCGGCTGAGGTTGAGCTGCATGGTTCGGCCAAAGACTTCCAGGTAGGAGGGGGCCCTCTCGACGGCTTGCGTCCCGATCTGGACCCTCATGCCCGTCATCACCATGGTGCTGTTGTTGTTGCTGACCTCGACGGTGAACCCCCCGGGCTACCGAGAAAAGACCGGCACGGCTCATGGAGCGGGAAGGGCCGGGACCCGCCACTCCCCCCACGAGCAGCCCGGGGGCTTCCTCGCTGCCGCCGCCGGCCGACCCTGGCAAGGACGTACCTTGGTGTTGGCCACGTACATGCCGGTGGAATTGAGGCGGTGCTTGATCTGCTGGGCGTTGTAGACCTGCAGGAGATCGTTGCCCCCGAACTCCACGTCCGTCAGCTGCTGGTTGTGCTCGAAGAAGTCGATGGGGAAGTTCACCTGGGTGGAGGTGCGTGTGGCTGGGGGGCCGAGAGGGGGGGGGAGGGCAAGGACAGAACTGGAGGTCAGGCAGAGGGCGGCAGTATGGTGCCCAATAAACAAACAGTGGGGACAAGAGAAATCTTGTACAAGCGAGTAAAGCCATGTGACAGAGGAGGAGGAGGAGGAAACAACTTCCCCCCCAAAGTCCAGAGCCAACCTGACCTTGCAGCGACTTACGGATGGCTGCCGCTTTGCGCTTGCGGACGGGCTTCATGATGCTGGCGACGCTGCTGGGCTGGAGGGCGGGCTGAAGCCAGTGGGACGTGTTCTCCACGTTGGCCATGTAGATCCGCAGGCTGCCGTCCTCGCACAGGAGGATCATGGTGGTCCGCTGCTGCTCGTTGCAGGCCGTGTGCCGGATGGCTACCATGTCTTGGATCTAGGGCAGGAAGGGGACGAGGATGGCGTTTTGGGGAAAAGGAAGAGGGCTGGGAAGCAAGCGACGTTCGGCACACACACACACACACGAGCAGGGATTCTTCCCCCCAAGGAAAACCACGGCTCTGGATCCAAGGCGCCATCCTGAGTAAAAGCCCCACCCACTTGGCTTGCTCAGCTGGACGTTTCTGGTCTCCCTTCGCGATCCCGATTGAGAAGCTGATCCGGGGCTCCACGGTTTTTAAACTGCTTTGCCGCCACCTCCCTCTCTCGCCTTCTAAGTTCCCGTGGAACCGCCCACCAGAAGGGCGGGCCTGCGAAACTCACCTTGGCTTTAGCGGGCAAGGTTTTAATCTCCTGGATGAGGAAGGTGTCGGGCTTCACCATCATCACGAGAGGAATGCCCGTCGTCTGCTGCACGCAGCACACCAGCCCGGGGTGGTTCATGACTTCCGACCACTGGCAGAGGGCCGGGGAGGTCTTGCCGCCCCCGTTGGAGCTGCAAGAGCGGAAGGCACGGGGATGAAGCAAGAGGGACCGGCCCCTTGCTTCGTGTCCCAGGGGCACGGCCGAGGAAAAGGACACAAACCCTCCCTGGCTTTTCTGCGTCTCAGAGGGGAGAGAGGCGGCCTCACCTCTTGATGTTGATGGGGAAGAGGTGCAGCACCTCCAAGGTGGCTCGGCTGATCGTGGCCGCAAAGGACTTCCCCTGGCAATAGCTGAAGAAAAGCATCTGCAGGACGTGGGAGTAGTAGACGGACACGCCACCCCCGGCCACTTGGCCGTTGCTGTCCTGCCGGGAACACAGAGGCAGAAAATCGCATGGGCGGGCTTCCAAAGCGGCCTCCGTGGATCAAGGAAGCCCCCCTTTCAAATCCCCCCCCCGGTGGGAATTCTGGGCAGCGCGGGCGGTCCCCACATCTGGGGAGCAGGCTGAGCACCCCGATACCTTCAGGTCCTCATGCGCGATCTCGAGGACGTTGGTGACGTAGAAAGGGCCCTGCTGGGCGCTGCTGGCCTCCTCCATGAGCTGCAGGTAGATGTAGCCAGCCGAGGACATGATGACCACGATGTTCTTGCCCTCCTCGTTAAAGAGGAAGGTGATGTCCCTGATCTTGGAGCTGGGCAGCAGGAAGTAGAAGGTGGGGCTCAGGGCGTCCACCGAGAGGTCGTAGATCTGTCCAAGCAGAAGGGAGAGCAGCGCTTTGGGGCGAGGGAGGCCAGAGAGGCCCGCAGAGCCGGACTGCAGGGAGGGCACCGAGGGAGGCCCCACCCCCCTCCATGGAGGGCCGGCCGCAGAGGGGGAACGTCAGGATGGGCCAGCCGGCCTCGACTGGCCGTACCTTGACAAAGTCGGCTGTGACGATGGCCAGTTCCGTCTGCGACCCCGGAAGCCAGACGGCTTTGATGATGAAGTTGCCCGTGGCAAGCTGAGGGTGGAGCACCAAGTGATCCGAGACAGACCCTGAACTGCTGAACGTGAGGACGTGGCAGTCCTGGGAAGGGGCAAGAGAGGGGAGTTAACCGAGAGGCGCGCGAGAGAAACTTTCGCTGTTTTTCTATGTTTTGTCCAACGCACCACCGCGACCGCTTTCGCAAATAATGCTCCGCCACAAGCCGGAGTTTACAACCTACGATGCTTGGGTTCACCTCGCAGTCCGCAAGGTGGCTCGAAGCAAGGTGTGCATCCAGCCAGACGCTCGGCAGCCGGATGCTTGCAGGGGAGCAGGAAGCCGGCCGGAGAAGTCCGGGCCACGTGCCGGAAGGCGCAGCGAAGGGCCGCCAAGGGCCCCTGGCGGCTTCTGCTTCTGGGGATCTCTCTCCCGTAACCGCCTGCCCGCCCTCCCTGCAGAGAAGCAGCGGCCCGATGGCCGGCCTGCCGGGTCGCTACCTTCAGCCCGCAAACGGCCAGATAGTCCTCTTTGCATGGGTTCCCCGTAAGGCTCAGCACCGTGAAGGGAACGGGGGCAGAGGCGAGGCGGGTCAGAGTCAGCTTCCGCTTGCTGGAATCGGCTTGCTTGAGCAGCGCCGACAGCTGGAGCACCGTGATCTGGTTGGAAAAACACGCAGAGACACCATCGCAGAGAGCTCCTGTAAACTTCTACGCGCCAAGAGGGGCTCTGCCACCATCCCTGAGGCCCCCCGGATCATGGCTTCAACCCAGGAAGCTGTCCATCACAGCTATTCTACCCGACCTTCTGCGCTGGAGATCCTCCGGGGCTCAAAATTCCCTGGCCGAGCTTTACGGGACCACCCGCTGCCGCAGAGATCCCCTCGCTGCTCCTGGGGCCGATCCTCCGCCCGCCCTCCGTCCAGCTCACCTTGCCCTTCTCGTGGCTGACCGCCAGGTGCTGGCGCCGCCCGTGGGGCGAGGACAGCACGCACATGGCCACCCGCCGCAGGACGTGGGCGCTGATCAGCTGCCGGATCGTCTGGCCTTGGTCCCCGCTGTAGTTCATCCGGACGTTCTCAAAGGCGCCTTCCTGGGAGCCCAGCGTCGGCACCTGGCGGCAGAAAAGGGAGCTGCCGTGATTCGGCCCGGATGGTTAACTCTCCCCTCCTCCCGAGGCCTGGCTCTAGCCTGGGGGCCCGGCTTGGAGGGATGGGAGGAAGCGCGCCTCCAGCGACGGGAGGGGCGGGGGGCGAGCAGGGACTTTCCTGGAGGCAGCGGCCACACAGGCTCCCCCCTCGGGCCGGACCCCCCGTCCCCAAGCCTGCTGCTGGGGAGCGGCCCTTCTCACCATGAGCTGGTCGGTCATTTCCACCGCCTTGTCCAAGGTGTGCAGCTGGTTCAGCGCCTGCTGGGCCCGGCTGCTGCTGCCCATGGCCGAGGCCTGCTGGAAGTTCACCTGGATGGCCTCCATGAGGAAGTTGAGCAGGTCGAGCACCAGAGAGGCAAAGGAGAAGTTGGCCTTGGGGAAGAAGCAACAGGGGGGGTTAAGGAGGCGGGGCCTCTGGGACGGTTGGTATCCCCCCCCCTCCCACACACACACACAGTCCCAGGGCGGGGGCCAAACCTGGGCCTGCAGCTGCTCCCGGCAACCTTCTACGTTTCTGCAGAGGCTGCTCTTCTTGGGCTTGTCTTCGTCAGCCCCCCGGCCGTCGCTGGCGGAGGACTTGGACTTGTCGGTGGGCGAGGTGCTGGAATGCCGGACGCTCTCCGAAACGCGAGGCTCGGTTTGGAAGGCCGACTCCTTCATGGTTGAGCTCATGCCGCTGCTGGGGGTCCTCTTCACCAGGGCCTGGGGAGGGACAAGCACCGTGCAAGGGACCCCGGCCGGCCTCGGCCGTCGGGCAGGAAGTGGGGCGGCCGCAGCTGCCGGCTTCGAGGGCGGCTTCTCCACCCGTCCCCACCATTGCGGCCCCAGAACGTACCAGGCAGCTGCCGTCCTCCTTCGCCCCGCAGTCGCAGAAGAAGGACCCGTACTTGGCGTATGAAATCTCGTGGTCCTTGTGGCAAACTTTGGCGCAGACGGTACAGACGCCTACGCCGTCCACCATCTTGCAGGTGTGGCAGTGGTACCTGCCGAGGTAGGAACAGAGCAGGCCAGGGCGGGAATGAGCAACAAGGACTCGGTCACGCGAGCGGGGCAAAAAGATGTGCCCGGTTCCGTTAGATGGCAGGGAAAGCTCACCAGTGTTGGTTCATGAATTCCTTCTGCGTGATGGTGAACGTGCAAAGCTTGTTGCAGAGAGAGTCTTCGTCCTGCATCCGTGCGCGCACAGGGAAGCAAACGGCTTTTAGCCCAAGACCTTCCCAGTACCCCTTCATTCAACACATGCTCACCACCGGTACAGTTAGGAGAGGGGAGCGTGTGGTTAAACCCTAACCCTAACCCATCAAACGTGCCTCTTTTCTAGACAACGAAGAACGTGAGCAGTGCCCAGCTGGATCAGGTTCCTGGCCCATCTAGTCCAGCAGCCTGTTCCCTCATCAGACAGCCTTCAGGGGCAGCCGCGCTGCCGTCAAGGCCAACCATAGCCATGGATCCCCACAACTTCCATGCCGGCAGGTCGGGAAGAAAGCGAAATTACACCCTTTCTCCCCGTTGCACTGTTTGGACGTCTCCTTAAAGGAACATACGCTTTCCAAGCCTTCCTAGGCGACTGCTAGAAGGCGTTTGCTGGCCATTGTTTTATAAAGAACAAGCTCTCGCTTATCTGAATCCCCAGCTCCAAAGGTCCTACTGAAAACCGGCCAGGAAGCTTTGAACAGGTCACCCGCGGCTTGCTCGGGGCCCCTGCCCGGCTCCAGGGCTAGGAAGCGGGCTGCTAAGGCAAGCTCTGCGCGAACGTGTTTACGGCTCCCTTTTCCCGGCCCGCTTACCGAGTCTTCGGCCTGCGAGTCCTCCTCCTCCACGGCCAGCTCCTCCACCCAGTCGGAGTCCACTTCGATGGCCCGCTCCTCCCCGTCGACCGAGAGGTGGCTGGTGCCCTGGCTGCTGCTCTGGCTCAGGGCGTTGGTGACGTCGGCCAGGTAGGAGACGATGTGGCACGTGCACTCCAGGATGGTCACGTGCTGCGAGGGAGAGGCGGACGGCGGCTTTATCGGCCTTTCGTGACAGAACGACCGGCAGACAAGCTCGAGAAACACCGCACCAGAGCAAAGACGCGGACCGGCCCCTGGATGAGCCTCACCTTTCCGTGCATCACGCTGGCGTTCATTTTCTCGATCACGTTCTTCTGGGACAAATATTTCTTGCTGAGGAAGAGAGAGAGTGACCTGGGGGAAAACAAGGCTCCACCCCAGCTTCCCTCCCATCTGGAGCCCCAGGACCCAGCCGCTGCCTCTCAGGGTGAGCCCTCCGGCTGGAGCCCCAGAAGACCCCCTTTCCCCTAGGCAGAGCTTCCAGCCAAGGCACGGGAGACAACCCTCCTCGGCCAGCGGCCTCCCCTCACCCGAGCAGCACAGCCGCGTTCCGATCAGCCGCTCTCCGGCGCCCCTTACCATCGGCCCAGCCAGTCCACCGCAGCGCTGTGCAGCTGGAGGTGGCCGGCCCCTTGCCCGGCGCTGGCCAGGGTGGCCATGACCACCATGAGCTCCGGGAAGCCGGTTCCGTCCCCGTTGGCCAGCATCTCCGTAGCCATGGGGATCAGCGTACTCAAAAGGACGGTGCAGGCTCCCTCGCCGACTTGGCTGGGGTGGGGAGAAGGAGGTCAGACGCCACACGGAGAGCAAGGGGTGCGTTCTTCGCTCCCCCCAACCCCTCAGCCCTTCCTTGGAGCTCCGGGGGCGGGGGAGTGGGCCGCACACCTGTTCTCCCGCACGATGTAGGTCGTCAGCAGCTGGAGCAGCTGCCGGTTCTCCTGCACCACCTCCAGCTGGTCAGACTCCTTGGGGGGGGAGGTGCTCATCCGCGTCAGCCAGGCGTGGAGGCGAGCGGGCTCAACGCACGCCAGCTGGGCCAAGGAGCCGCACAGGCGCAGAAGGCTGGGGTTTGGGCTCTTCTCGGCTAGAAAGGGGGGGAGAGAGACGGGAATGAGCCGCCTCCGAGGCGAAGGTTCAGCAGAGACCAACTTCAATGTGTATTGAAACGAGCCACGTTTCTGTCCTTCGGGGAGGGACAAGATCCCTCCCCTTGCGGGCCCAAGGTTTGTCAGCGGTCTGTGAGAGCGGCAGTGCAACTCCGCAGTGGGATAAATGAACCCGTGTGTTTGGCAGCCGTCACCCTGATCCTCCCGAGGAGGGCGAGGCGGTTTGGCGAGGCAAACCCCGAATGCGAATTTAGCGCTCACTTAGCTGGAAGAGCTTGGTGAAGAATTTCAGGACGCGGTTGCAGAACTTGGCGGAGAGGTTCTCGTTGGCAGTCGCCATCATGATCTGGACCAGTTCTCCGCTGGTGGGAAGAAACGTCGGGAGGCAAACTCGAGGTGAGGAGGAGTTCGGAGGCTGCGGCTGGCCGCCCCCCTGCCGCCTGCCACGCCGCTCACGGAGAGGGGGTTCAAAGCCCGGCTTTCCCACCCCCGTGGCGCCCATGCTGCGCTAGTACTTCTAAGCTGCCCCCAAAGTGGGGTAAATCCACTTAAAAGACACGCTACAAAACAGGTCAGTAAGAAACCGGCGCCGAGAACATTGCTGACAAAGCAGGGAACGACAAGCACTCACCTCTCAGAAAAAAACTCCTCCATGGCTTTCCGCGCCTGACTGCTCTCCAGCTGTTTCTCCATGTGCTGCAGACACTCTTCCAAGACGGCTTCATCGAGGCCGCTAAGGGACGAGAGACAAACACAGAGTCGTCCCTCGAAAAAGCTGCTTTGGGGAGCCTTGCCCGATCGGGAAAAACTCGGCCCACAGCCGCCTCGGGCGGGAAAACGAGCCGGCTCACCTGTTTGGGTCAGAGTGGTTGGCCAGGATGTTGTAGCAGCCCGTGATCAGCTTCTCGTAGACCCGCGACAGGAACTCATCCGACTCCGCCGGGCCCAGGATCCTCTCGAGAGAATTGCTGCTCATCTCCGCCACGCTCTCGGTGCTGGTCTCCAGCAGCAGAGGCAGCAGCGTGCGGATCACCTGGGGCGGGTTCAGGTCATCGGACCAGCTGGAGCCGGAGAGGAGAGGAAAAGTTCCCTGGGAGGGGGCCCTGGCGAGGCCGCCGCCGCCGCCGCCCCTCCCGCCAGCGTTGCCGCGGGGACTCGGGGCCAAGGAGCCGGCCAGCACTTACACCACAAGATCCCCCGTGAACCTGACCAAGGACAGGAGGGTGTGCTTCAGCGGGGCCGCCAAGGGAAGGCTCTGACTGCACAGGGTGCCCAGGTGGGCGGCCTGCACGGCGCTGATGTAGCTCTCGGCCGGGATCGTGTCGTTCGCAAACGCGTTGCGCTGCAAAGTCACAGAGAGGGCTTGCAAGTTAAGGCACTCCAGAGACTGCTGCTGCCGCCAAGCTGGAAACAAGCTCGAGGCGGCCGCTGAATAAAACCCCGGCCCAGGCCTGGGGCTCCCAGCAGCCTCCAGTTGGAAAGGACAGAAGAGGCGGATTCCCAACAGAGACAAAAATTACGGATGTATCAGCTGTCACAGGGCAGCAGGGCAGCAAGGGGAGAAGCTGGCTCGCCTGCCTGCGATGGGAGGGAAAGAACAGCCCGGAAAGAAAGAAGACGGGGAAGGAAAAGGCCGCACTCCACTTCCTCCCGCAACCCTGAGTTTAGTTTGGAACGAACAAAGTGCACAGCCAGGGGCAAAGGAGTGGTTCAGAAGGCAGACTCACCCAGGAGCCGATGTTGGGGAATTCGTTGGTGTGAATGCTGCTCCAGGACTCGCACAGTGACTGGACAGCGGATGGCAAATTCTGGACAAGAGCCGGCCCTGCACACGAGAAAACAGAAACCCTCCAGTCCGGAAGCCGGGAGAGCGGGGGAGCAATGCCTGCTGCCCCCCGAAGCCCCGCTGGCCCCCCCGAGACAAAAAGGGCCAACTTCGGCTGGCAGCCGCCCGGAGACAGAGGTATTTTGCAAGCCTCGCTCCTGTCTTGGAGGACCTGGAGATTCTTACAATCGGTATCATCTACCTGGAGACCCAGCTCCTTCCAAGGGACTTCTATTTCCTGTTCCCAAGAACGGAGCACAGGGCCGACTTCCTAGAGCAAAACCTGAACGGCAGTCCGACAGCGAGCAACCCAGGCTGCCCGATTCGGATCCAGCTGATCTGCTGTGCTGAATGCCTTTTTGCAACGCAGTTGACGCTGAGCTCGGCGGCCATCTCACAGTCACGAGGTTCAATACAGATATTATTTTTATGCAGCCGTTCCTATGCCACTGAGCACTGTCGTACTGCAACTTATTCTGGCGTTGTCTCTTTTTCTTGCCGCAAGCGTACGATGCAGCAGCAGCAGCAGCAGCAGCGTGTAAATTTAATTGATAAAAATTTGCCCGGGCCAAACCACTCGACCCAGAGGGCGACCTACCCAAAGTGTTGGATTTGCAGCGGCTGGAGCCAATCGCCAGGACGGCGGCGTACCCCTGCAGCTTCTCTTCGGTCGGTTTGTTCTCGGCAGAGCTGTCCTCGGAAAGACTCTGCAGCAGGTAGGACCTGCGGCGAGAGAAAAGCCGTCTGGCTCCACGAGACCCGCCGGGCAGAAGGCTGCCGTGGCCAGGAGGAAGGGACGCCAACCTCAGAGCGCCAAGGCTACCTGGTGAAGGTGGCGTAGGTATCGATCAGCTGCAAGGCGGCCGGCAAGAGGTTCTTCGTGATCTCCGACGATTTGTGGGGGTCGGTTTCGGCAGCCAGCTTGGAGAAGTGCTCGTCGAGGGAGACCTGGACTTTTGAAATGGCAGCGTCCAGGGTGTAGATGGACTGCAAGCTGGGAATCTCGTGCAGCTGCAGGATCGTGGTGCAATCGATTCCGCAGAAAGAGGAGATCTTTGGAGGGAAGGAGAGGATCGCGTACAGAACTGGTGCCCAAAGGGGTTTTGTGGCTGACGTGGGTTTTGATCCCTCGTCCCTCCCTGCTCCATCTCAACCCTCTAAGACAGTGTTTCTCAACCTCGGCCACTTGAAGATGCGTGGACTTCAACTCCCAGAATTCCCCAGCCAGCCATGCTGGCTGGGGAATTCTGGGAGTTGAAGTCCACGCATCTTCAAATGGCCGAGGTTGAGAAACACTGCTCTAAGAGATGCCCTTCCATCAGCTATCAGCGTGACTTGTTAGATGAAATCCTTCCCCCCCGCCCCCCCGATCACGTGCCTGAAGGCAGAAACGAGCCTTTCGTTCATCTTTAACTGAGCAGTAACGCACCTGCCTTGCAAAATATTCCTCAGCAATTTCCACGTCGTACTTCACGGAGCTGCATTTGGTGGAAGTCAGCTCGACGAGGGAAGAGGCGTGCTCGGGTTTCATCCCTTGTTTGATGAGGTGATCCTGAGGGGAAGACAAGCCAAAAAAAGAACGCAGGTTAAAAGACGAGACGTGCCAGGCGGAAGAGAACGGCAAGGTGTGAGAAAGGAAGAAACATTCTGGTAAAACTCACTCCAGGAGCTGCTGCTGTTGCAACCCACCAGACGCACAACATTCTCCCACTGAGGAACGTAATTAATGCAAGCAGCAGCAACTTTTGGTCTTGTGCAGTCTTCGCCCCTGTTGCTTTTTAACATCCTTACATTGGATGTCGCTCCCCTTTTACGTAAATCATCGCCTGGACTTATACGCAAATTCTAATTTCATAAACAAGATCTTTCCCTCTCTCCTGGCCAACACGCGGCTCTGTGAGACATCCGCTAGTTCATTTGTGTTGTGTTTTTATTTGCAGTGACTGAGTCTGCTCAGCAGCTGCTTTTGGAGGACTCTCATCTTGCAAGACAAGATAATAAAGAGGCAGGACGCATGGTAACAAGGCAGCTTTGAATCTTTGGTTCCAAGCCAGCTCGTTTCCACGGAGCAGAATTCTGATCTCGCTCCCGTTTGCCTAGCCAGAAAGACACAGAGACAAGCTGCCAAGTTCCAAAATAAAACCAAATATTTACTCCCAGGAACCTAATCCTTGCAGTATACTAGGTAAGCCCGGGCTTGCTTAACCATGACCTACTGAAGGAACCACGCTTAGCGGAGTTCACACAACCTGCTATACCACAAGGTTCTAAAGCCCAATCAAAGCCTTGTGGCTTAAAGCAGTGTTTCTCAACCTTGGCCGCTCGAAGATGTGTGGACTTCAACTCCCAGAATTCCCCAGCCAGCATGGAGGACATTGCTTCCAGCCCTGCCCAGCCAAGAGGGGCGGGTACCTTGATCCAGCTGACGTAGGAGGGGATGTGGAGGCGAGACGACCAGCGCAGGGTATGGAGGATGTCACACTCTCGCATCTCCGGGCTGTTCATGGCCAGCTGGTTCATGTAGTTCTTGGAAGGGGGAAGGATCCCAAGGATCCGCCAGAGGATCAAGAAGTAGTACTGAAGCGCACAGGCCTCCTGATCGAGAGACAAAGCCAAGCAGCCCGGTCAGCCGGGCGTTCCAGCACCGGGGCCGAGGCCGGAGACCCTCGCCGCCCCCTCCCCAAGCTCTCCTTACCAGCGCCGTGACGTTTTTGCTTTCCTTTCGGCGGAGGGTGTCGAACTGGGAGCCGGCAGCCAGCAGCAAGGCGAGGGCCGAATAGAGCTCGTCGTATTTCATGGCCTTGGAGAACAAGACCTCGCACACCTGCAAGGGAAGTGGCGTGTCCTGAACGGGTCCGCTTCATCTTAATAACCCAGGTGGCCCCTCTCCCCCCCCCCCCCAGGATGATTAGAGAAAGGGCAGCTTGCCAGGGGAACGCAGACCTGCGGGCCCTCCGAGATACCAGGGATGAAGCCCGGGGCCAGAGGCAAGGCAAGCACTGAAGGGCCCCGCAGGCTGCTTTTTCCAAACGGAATTGGCAAGCACTGAGCAGGTGAGCCTTTCCCCCAGAATCCCTCCCTGGCGTTTGTTCGGCCTCTCAGCAGAGCAGCACCCGCGGCTACGCCCCGCCTCTTCAACGCCCCGGGGGCAAAACCTCTGCACCATTTACTGCCGCTCTTCCAGCCGCCAACCCACCCCTCAAACCTCTCAGAGGAAAGGGATGGGGGGCGGGCATCGGAAGGCAGGCAAGAGTCTTAAAGGAAGAGAAGTTGTCACCGTGCTATCAAGGCGGTTCAAGTCGTCTTCAGACGCTTCCGGGGAGAGAATGCAGTAGAAGCGAGGCTGGGGGGCTGCCTCTGAGAGAGAGAGAGAGAGAGAGAAGGCTGTTCACGAGGTTTCAAAGTCCCTAGAGAAAGGCCCCCACGCCGGGGCCACTAGCCACGCCCTCGGGCTATGAACTTCACCCTCTCCCAAGTGCCCGGCTTCTCAGGGGCCCAGCTGCCTGCCTTTCCTTGGGCCCTGCCTCTGGAGAGAGACCTCCAACTTGTTCCACACGCCTCCCCCAAGATTCCTCGGGAGCCCTTTCGTACCAGAGGGACAGTGCTTGGCCCAGTTTTCCTCCACTTCCTTGAAACCGTGATAAAGCGGGGAAGAGGCTTGTCGGCCGCCCTCCTGGCTCCCGCCGGCCCAAACGAGGGGAGGAGTCAAGAGGTTGTACTGCACCTAGAGAACGCACAACGGCAGCAGAAAACGAATACGGGTCACCTGGTTAATTCCAAAACAGTGCGTTTCTGCTCCGAGTGCCAAAAAAATAAAACCACCTTTTCTACACGGACTGTCTAGGATTTCTTTGAACTGCTTCTTGTTCAAAAAAAGAGAAAGGCAAAGAAGTTGTAACTTATTTGCTCGCTTCCTGGTCTGTTTTCTCCACGTCTTTGGCCTGCAAACAGGAAGGCATGGTGGAGCACCAAAACGAAGCAAGGACAAGACAAGGGGTGCCAAATAAACCACAGTTTCAGACTCTGACACCTACTGGGGTTATTTCATTGCTCAGGCCACCTCTAGGTGCCTAAGAGAGCATTCAAAAGACGGACCCCGAGGGAAATCTCGGTGGACAAGCCTTCCCTGGGCGAGCGGACCGCTTCTCCTCCTCTCCTGTCCCCGTGGATTTGCATCGCACCTGCTCAAATAAATACACCGGAGCCTTCGAGTATTGGTGAAGCAGGTAGTCAAAGACCAAGAGGAGGCGGGCCAGCAGGAGAGGGACGCAGCGGAGCTGGGAGTCCAAGTTGGCTGCAACTTCTAGGATTGTCTGGACGCAGAGGGTCAGGATGGACCGCCGGCCCTTTTCAGAGAAACTGTGGAAGATCAGCAACAGGAGCTGGAGGTGCTCCACGTTGAGGTCCTCTGCGTCGCCGGGAAGAATCCCCTGCAGGGCATTTTGCTTCAAAGTGCCCACAAACCTGCCAGGGAAAGGGAAGGGAAGGGAAGGGAAGGGAAGGGAAGGGAAGGGAAGGGAAGGGAAGGGAAGGGAAGGGAAGGGAAGGGAAGGGAAGGGAAGGGAAGGGAAGGGAAGGGAGAAAGAAAGAAAGAAAGAAAGAAAGAAAGAAAGAAAGAAAGAAAGAAAGAAAGAAAGAAAGATGGATGTTCAGTAAAAGGCAGCCCTTATGCCTTAGTGTTATCTGTGCAATCAGGGTATCATTTCACACATAACTGGGTAACAACTATCCATCGCAGCAGGATTAAAAACATTCTGCGTTTGGTGCAACCAACCAGAGCCCAAAGCAGCTGGACTTCAGAGCCTTGCGTGAAGGCAGCCCTAGGGAGCAGAAAGTCCGACGCACAGACCTCCTCCCCTTCCGGCGCCCCGCGTGCTCTGCGGGAAGTCCTCTGCCGTCTCCTACCTCTCCCACACATTCAGACATTCTGGGACATCCGGATCCGCCTGGGAGCTGGCTTTGTGCTGCCAGATGAGGAGGAAACGAGACAGCACCGACAAGCTCTGGGGCTGGATGTAGAGGGGCCACGGCCCTTCCGAGAAAGGAGACACCCCCAGCTGCTGCAGGAGAATATTCTGGCAAGAGACAACCATCGCACACGTTGAAAGACTGGAGCGAAGCAGGGGTGTCAGTCGCAAGCGGTACGCTTTAAAAAAGAAATCTGTGCCTCCTGTTGCTAACCGGATGCTCCGTTGTTACTTTCAGTTGCAACTTGTGATCGACCCCTCCTGGCCTCTAAAAGAAAGGGACGCTGGGGGGGGGGGCGGGGAGTAGAGATAGGAGGATGGAGCCGGTCTCCTTCTCGACCTGAATTAAACACACGGCCCTGCTTGTTCCTCTGAGCTCAGCATCCTACCCTAACTGTACTCCAGACTCGACACTGGAGTTCTCGGCACAGTTCAAATAAAGGGAACCTGCCCAACACATCTGCCTTTGAATACAGTAACGGAGACTTTTGCTCCTGGAATGAGAACAAGATGGAGATTTCCTAATCGTTATTCCTAACGATTTCCAGTTAACCAGCAGCTCCTCCCTGGCCATAGTGTCAGACTCACCTGCAAGGTCGGAGACTGGAGGTCAGAGGTCACCAAAGAGTGGTTGAAGTGATACAGCGCAGCAGCAAACTCGTCCTCTTCTGAGGTCCCTGCAGGACCACAGAGTCACCACGTGAGGCCAGACCCAGAGCGGCAGGGCAGGGCTGATCGTTCCACGTGCCCGCCCACCCCCCCTTGGGTGAGGAATAAGCCCAGCAGCCCATCTCCCTCCTCCTCGAGGCGGTCTGCCTCCCCTTGATCGCCACTGCAGTATTCAGAAGTTCCGTTTTCCATCCAGCCCGCCCCGCGCAGAGTCAGGCCCTTGAGACGTCTAGCTCCATCTGGCCTCACCCTGGCTCTTATGACTGGTTCCGTTTCTACCCTGCCTTTCTTCCCAGGGGGGCTCTGGGCCTAACTCTAAAGGGTCTGCAGCTTCGCCAGCCCTTCAAACAGAATGGAGCGGTCACTTGTCAGCGTGGCAGATCCCGTGCCGAGCAGGAGGGGTGGACCAGATGACCTGTAGCTCCAGGATGCTATTATCCTTATGGGTCTGGGGAGCCGGAAAGGGCAGAAAGTACGCCTGGGGCCCACAGGTGACCGGGCCGCTCTCCTGCCCCCGAGATACTCAGCGCTACCTCCAACACGCAAGCTGTCGCTGGGGCGAGGGAGACCCGCTTCCTGACCTTTGAGCCCGTCCTTGTCCACTTCTTTGATGATGCTGGCCAAGGTGGCCATGTGCTGCTCCGTCAGAGAGACACTCAGGTAGTTGCGAATGAAATTATTCTTCGAGTCCAGCATGGAGGAAGTTAAGAAGTTTAGGATGTTGGAGGCCAGATTTAGGAACTAAAAGAAAAGGGAAAAACAAAGGCATCGATTGAAGAAAAAGAAGAAAAAATAGTAGCAGCAGCAGCAGCGGGAGGCACCCAGAACTGGAAGCATCCCCCCTGCTTCCTTGGAAGAGACTCGGACAGTCCCCCCAGCTCACCTGTTCCGGGTCCTTGCGGCTGGCCAGGATGTTCCCGTTCTCTCCTGCTGACTGCTTGTTGGGGCTTTTCACCCGGGGGGAGCTCTCCAGGGGTGGTGGGGGAGGCGGGGGAGGGGGGGCCACCTTCTCCTTGCTGGGGGAGATGGTCTCTTCAAACCACTGCCCAAGGATGGGCTCGCTGTCGTCGTCTGGAAAGAGAAGCCGCCGCAGTCAGAAGGCTGAAGGGGAAGGAGGGTGGCTCAGGGACCCCCCGGCACCCCCCACCTGCCCACCGAAGGCCGCCTCTGCAGCCCCCACCTTGGCTGCTGTCTTCCGTGCTGCTGAAGTCATCCTCGTAGTAAGTGTTGGAGTCTGTGGAGGCGCTCACGTTGCTGCTCATCGACCCCTTCCGTTGTCTCTGCAGCACACAGGCCTGAAGGGGGGGGGGGGGGGAGGCACGAACAACTGAGCTCCTCCCGTCCAAACCTCATGCCCTCTCTCTAGAGCAGCGTTCCTCAACCTTGGCCACTTTAAGGCAGGTGGACTTCAATTCCCAGAATCCTAGAGACAGCCTGGGAGGTCAGGGTGCACAAGGCAGGGAGGTCCCCAGCTCAACACTGCCCCCTGGGGAGCAAAGGCCTCAAAACAACCACTTCCTTGCGAATCTAGCCGGCCTCTCTGCTTGTCCCCCCCGCTACCCAAAAATAAGCCCTGCTCTCATGAACTAGCCACAGAAACCACCATAGGACTCCCCACTGGGCTGACTCTGTCACGGGTAGAATTCAAGGCCCGTCTCTTTCCTCTCGGAGCAAGAACTCCCGACGCAGAGAGAACGGAGGGGAGCGTTCCCCCCCCCCCCCCGAGAGACCTCCAGCTGAAGGCTACCCTCGGAGGGGCCTCGCCAAGCAGACCCACCTTCCTGTACGCCGTGGAGAGCAAGGTCAGCAGCAGGTTGGCAAGAGGCACCGACTCGATCAAGCGCTGGATCCTCTGGATCGAAGTACTCTGGGCCATGATGTTCAGGGCGGCCGGAGGGCCGTCCGTCTCCCAGCCCTGAAGGATGAGGTCCCGGGGGAGGGGGGGTGTTAAAACACACCCGGACCCCCAGCAGCAATTCAGGGGGCCCACCGGTCCCCGCCGGCCCACCTTGTGCAGCGCCTCCACATGGAGGTCTTGGAAGAGCAAGGTCAGCAGCTTGATGGCGTGGTTGGCCAGGACGACAGAGAGGATGCCGAAGCCCTGATGCCTGCAGGCGACGACGGACGTTGAGAAAAGGTGAGAGCGGGCGTTAGCTCAGCAGGGGAGAGACGTGGAAGGCAGGCGGCGTTCTTAATGCCCGGCCCCAAAGACCGGAGGGGCGGCGGGGAAAAGGCCCCCCGGCCTTGCCGCTCCCGGTGCCAGACCTACCCTTTGCCGGGTCCAAGCTTGGGAGACCCCACGCCCTCCTTGGACCGAACGATGATATCCCGGACCCGGAGGGCCGCCAGCGGGTCCTTCTCCTTCCCCTTGTCGGCCAGGGTGGTCGGGCTGAGGTTCAAGATGAGGAACAGGCTGTTCAGCAGACACCAGGCCCCGAGCAGCTGGAAGTTCTGGTAGTGCTACCGTCCCAGGAAGGAAAACGCAACATCTCATTCTGGCTGCCGCCCCAGAGGGCAACGCAGGGAAGAAAAATTCTCCCAAGGTTATCGCTCTCACCTCCCCGCCTGCACGGCGGGAACCGCTGATGGCCTGGCCGATCATGTCGTAGATTTCTAGCTGTGGACAGAGGCGGGTTTTACAAAAAGGTCTCGCGAAAGGTCCAAAACGCAGCCGACTCCACCCTCAACGCCGCCATCGAGTTTGGGGCTGCGTCTTCGAGACCGGACTTCCCTGTCCTCCGGACCCTTCCCCGTCCTGTAGGGCGAACTCACGCATTTCTGTACGATGATGGCGGCATCGTTTTCATAGTCCTCTTCTTTAGAGCTCGTGGAGCCCGTGCGGACTTGCTGGGTGGTGCCCACGTGCAGGATTGCCATGCAGGTGGCCACGCTCACCCCTGGGGAGAGGAAGGACCCCACGGTCAGCCAGAGCAACATGGGGCCATTCAAGGCCTGCAATCTCACCCTGTGATGGGGGACGATGAGCAAGACATCCACCTCCTTTCAGCCTTAAAAACCACCCGGCTTTGGGAACTCTTTAAGTAATGCCAGTGGCTGGCACAGCACTCGATAGGCACTTGATCATTCTCTTCCTGCTTCGTGCCTCTGCTGAAACAGACAAGACCCATTCTCTTCCTTCAAGCCTAGAACCCCGCAACCATAAAGCCCCCCCCCCCCCGGGATTTTGGTCCGCTCCTGTCTCGTGCGGATTCACCTGCGTAGAGGCAGCTGAGCGCCAGGACGGTGACATCCTGCAGGCGGGCGGGAGTCAGAGGTTCCAGGACGGGGAGGGAGAGCGTGTCCAGGGCCATGGTCACGTCAATCACCAGGGAATGGAACCTGCACCGGTGGAGGGAAACGGCAGGCTGGGGTGAAGGCGGCAAGGGGCCAGGAGGTCGAGCGCTGGTCGCCAGCAAGCGAACCTCCAGGGGACGGCTGGGAACGCTGGAGCCGAGAGAAAGAGGCGGCGCTTACCCATTGCGGACTGCCGTGGCATCGGCTACGGTAGCTGGCATGATGAAAAAGGAATTGGCCGACACGGCGTCCTGGAAGCGGTTAATGTAGCGCAGGAAGTACGGGAGATTCAAGCAGACGCGCAGCAGCTTTTCAGAACCACCTGCATGGAAAGGGCAGGCAGGGTGAGGGAGCAAAGGAGGCCCCCGAAGGATCAGGACTGGCCTCCAACAGGGGTCTGCTAGATACCCCTGGGAAGCCAGAAGGCACTCGGCATGAAGTTACCGAGTTCCTGGCGGAACTACTCCAGACATCTCAGAATAATGCTGGGAATTGTAGTTCTAGCCCACGTGGCAGAAGGCTGGCAGGAGAACACATTAAGGCGAGAAACCAGCCCCAACACCTGGCGTTTTTCAGATGCCGCCTTCGGAAACAGCAAAGCAAAACGCCTCTTTCCTTACCAAGTTCTTGCAAGCTGGCCACGTTCTGGGCAACAAATATGCGCTTGGTTTTGGCCGCAGCGGCTTGGTCCATGGGGGGCTGCTCTTCGCCTTCGCCTTCCCCCTACAAGCAGACCGGGCATTACTGTTTCCTGCCATCAGCTGGTACATAGGCTCACCGAGAATACCCCGATCCTCCCTCAGGTCCCTCACAAGACTAGGTGGGACAGGGTATGGCGGGGACCAGGCCATTCAAAGAAGCGCTAATAAGCTGGGGAAAGGTCCTTCACATCCTTTTCTGCGCTTCCCAGAATCCCCTGCCGTTGCACCCTCAAGCAGTGCGCTCCCTTAAGCTGCCTAATCTCAGCCCCCCTCCAGTCCCTCCTCGCTAAGGAGGATGGGCAGCCACTTCCCCAGAGAACTGAACCTTCCATGCAGCCTCCCGCTGGGTCCAGTGGCCACACCCCACCTGAGCCTGCAGCGCCATCGGAGACAGGGCCATTTTGGGATTGAAGACGGAGGTCAGCTGATTGAGAAAGTTCATCTGCACCTCCTTCTGCCGTAGTTCAGGCCTGACGGGAGAAGCCAGCGCTTTCTGGTCCTCCACTGGAAAAGAGCGGCGGAAACAGAGGGTCAAGCCAGGGGAGCAGCCCCCGCTGGCCCCCCAGGGCAGAAGGCGTCACCGAGGGGAGCCTTTACCGTCCGAGAGGGTCTTCACTGTCTGGGGGAGCTTGGCTGACTTCATCATCGCTGTGAAAGTGATGATCTCCGTCCTGTCCAGGCGGCTGCAGCCGGTGCACAGCCCCTTGATCAGCAGGATCAGGTGTTTCTGCAGAGGAAAGGCCAACATCCAACTCTGCTTGCTACGGCAGGATTTCAGGAGGGGTGAGCGGCGCAAGAGTCGGGACGGCTTTTCTTAGCCCGAGCAGCCCCCAGCTCTGCGGGCATCGACTCCCAGAGTTCCCCAGCCAGCATGGCCTTTGTTGTGGACTCTGGGAGTTGAGATCCCCCATATCTGCAAGCAGACGCCGGCTCCGTGGTTCAGCTTCAGCCTAGAGCCGCTGAAGCTCCCCAACATGGTACAAGGGGCCTCTTTCCTCACCTGCGAGACAGCGCATGCTTCATCGGGGTTTTCAAGTCGCAACAGAGAGAATTCAATCAGTACTTTGCAGGCAGCTGCAACAGACTGCAGCTGATTCCGAGGTACTGAAAAAGCAAAGCGGTCATGTTCGTCAAACTAGGTTTGGGGAGATAACGCAAGCAGCTTTTAAAAGAATGCCCCTACTTTGCCCTACTGCGTTAGCTGTTCTAGAAACCCCCCCTCTTGAAATTCAGCCTGCCCCTCCTTTGGTTCCCTCTGAAGTACAGGTGGGGACTCTGTGGCCATTCAGGGGTTCCTGGGCCAGGACTGACCGACCCCAGTCAGGGACGATGGAGTCAAAGGTTACCCCAACATACAGATATCTGAAAAACCGTTTGCAGTGTTCTACTGCCTCCTTTCTGGAGGAAAGTTCATAAATGCCACTCCCTCCTGCTACGTCCCTTATAGGCTTCTAAGCCAGTTTTGGAAAGCTCCTCACAGATTTTCTGGGAGCTTACAATAAAAACTAGGCGAACGACAGCCCATGCAGAACGCCCCAACACTCACTCACCCACTCCACACACTGTGGTGATGTAGTGTGTTGCGAGTGCAACGAAAGATGAGTAGAAAGGCTCATACTGCTTGTCGTGGTGCAGGATTTCAGATGCACTGCCGTAGAGAAAAGGATCACGAGAAATACACACTTAGAAACTGGGCACTGTAAGTAAACATGCCAAGCTTTGAGCATGTAAGGCAGAAGAAAGGTGAAAGCTGCCACATGCTCTCAGACCACTGGCCTGTATTGTTTGGCACTCCTTGTTCCACCAAGAAGCAGACGGCAAGCAACAGCTTCACCGGTGGACAGATATCTCTCTCAATGCCAGATGCTGAGGAATTCCAGTGTGATGGCACTTTGCTTCTCCTCTGTTTATCTGACCAGCCACTGTGGAACAGAACGCTGGACTTAGCCCTGTAGCTTGATTCAGCATCAGCAATTTTTAAATTTTAAGAGGGATTGCACCAAATAGAATTATGGACTCTGAGCAAACCAACAGAAACAATCAACAAAGCTTTTCAAATCCAAGTAATTCGCTTCCAAGGATTCCATGGAAATGGATTAATTGCAGCTGACATCAGCTTCCCTGCACTATTTTGAAGCACCGCAATGATTCCACACAGCTTAAACAGGATCACAAGATGCTTGAGAGGATTTTGCAAATAAACTGTAAGAGTTGTATCTCTGAAAGGAAGAGCTAACTGGGCCACAGCACCTTCTAAACTTGCAGTTGCATACTATTTTTTGCTTTCAAAACCCTGACTAGACTCATGCTATTTATTCAGCTGAGAGCCTACAGCACACACTGAAAAAAGAAGCAAAAGAAGCAACGGTCATAATTCCACCCAGAAATCCAGAGAGATAAAGTTTGTGCAACTCTGCAGAAGGGAGGTTTCAAAGTGGGCCATTCCACAATAGAAGCTTTGGATAAACACCCTCATGTGACAAGGGAAGAGGAGAGCATTTGGGGAAGAATTTACATTCAGCTCAGGAACAGCGTGACTGTGAATCCAGGTAGCATTTTTAAATGTTGTTTTGGGGGATTATCTTGTTTTTAAATAGTTCTATTTTTGAACAACAGTCAGCTGCTCTGGGAAATTCTTGACCCAAGCAGCACAAACATCTGTACAACGTTTAGCTTAAAATGAATATACCACCAATAAGAGCAACATACAGTCCAAAAACAACTACTGACATATTAGTTCAAACAAGACAAGTAGCTGCTGTCTGAAATAGAAACTATGCAAAATGTGTACTTAAGGAGCAGAGTTCACAGCACGCCCACAGAATACAAGGCTCTGTATATGAAAGACTGTATATTCAAACCCTACCAGAGTCTCAGGTACCCAAAGAACTTCAGAATGGGATATGGAGTACCGCTGAAATTAGGAGCTTCTAGGTTCAATACACTTGGTGACACATTTGCCAGGCCATAGAAGAAAAAGAGGGAGCTGCAGTCCCAAAGATGGGCAAAAGACAATACAGGACCAAAGAAGTGAAGCAGAACAGAGCGCTCCATGTGTTCATCTCCAATAAAGTCAATGCGATTTTATCAGTAGGAGTGAGAATAACAGACAAGAGTTTATCCAAGCCTTTCCCAAGCTGCGCATAAGTTGGGCAGGGATAGGAAAGGAGTAGGGGCTGCAGAGCCAGGCCTTCTGCCAATCTATCTCTGGACAACTTTTCAAACAGGCTAAAACGCATGTCTTTTCGCCCCTCTGGACGTGTCTGGAAGGCCATGTTCCTTGCCATCCAAGAGGTTTGAAACACCAGCTGCCTCCAGCACTGTTATAAACTTCCTTGTTTAAGTCCGTCCACAAAAAGGTCAACGAAAGACGACTCCGTGACCATAAGAAGCCTGTTACAAACATTCACAATGGAAATTCTTCTTTAGTGAAACTGGTGCGGGGCCACCTCAACCGCCACACCGCCCTTTAAGACATCCCCTCTAACTCCCGGGGAGCACGGACCTTTCGGCCACCACAGCGCCTCCCACGTACCACTACAACACCCATCCTCCGCATCTTTGGCCACTTTCCCCAAGCGACTTGTTCTCCCATGTGGACCAACTGCAACCCTCCCATCTGCCAAACTACACCTCCCATCAGCCCCAAAGGGCAGGCTCGCCCCTTCAACCCACAGCATCTGGCCGCTCCCAACTGGGCGAGGAATACAACTCCCATCACTCTTCCCACCAACACAAGGAGGCTTTGGAGAGGGGGGAAGTAGAGGCCGCAGCCCGCCCCGCCCACCAGCAGCTCTCAGGCCGAGGGGCACCTGGGAGGCGAGGGCTGCGGGGGGGCAGTGCGTGATAGGGGGGCTGCCCCCCCAGGACCCTCGCCTCGCCCGCGGAGCCCCTTCCCCCTATTGCGCCCCCACAAAGAGCAAATTGCGGGCTTCGCCCCCCCTTTTAAAAACGGCGGGCGGGGGGCGAAGCCCCGCCCCCTCCCCACCTCTCAATGACGGAGGCCAGCAGCTGCGGCAGCTCGCGCATCTCGAAGGCCGAGTAGGAGGCCGACAGCAGCGGCCGCACCGCCACCTCCCAACCCGGCTCCCGCTCCGACGCTGACGGGGAAGAGCCGGGGCTGCCGCCGACGCCCCCCGACGCCGCCATCTTGCCGCCGCCTCTCCTCAGTTCTGCTTCCAGCAGCGTAGAGTTGCTGAGGCGAAGAAACCAGAGGCCGGGGGAGAGCTTCCGGGTCGGGGTGGAAGTGACGTCGACCGCCCGCTCCTTCCGGCTGAAACACCGCCCCCAAACGGGACCGCTCTGTTCCCTGATTAAAAGAAAAGGTCCTGGAGAGTAACAATGTTGTTGTTGTTTATCAACCGACACTGCGGTTCTCAACGTCGACAGGCGCATTGGCGCTCTCTCAGGACTTTAAAGGGGACCGCAGGTGCGCCTCAGAGCAGCGCACCAAAGAGACTTCCGGGATGGGCGGCTAGAGCAGCCCATTCCTGTTTCCGACCGTTCTTCCGCCCCCGCATGGAGAGGAGGCGAAAGGAACGCAAGCGGCGCTGTATCATTCCCCTTTCCAAACTCTTCGCGGAAGGGCGCTTGCGCAGAAAGGTGACTCAGCGACTTTCTCTTGAGTTCGCATCTGCGCATGCGCGCTAGCCCTCTAGGGCAGTGTTTCTCAACCTTAGCAACTTTAAGCTGCTGGGGGATTCTGGGAGTCGAAGTCCACACAGCTTAAAGTTGCCATGGTTGAGAAACACTGCTTTAAGGCGTCTATGGGCAAAGAAATAGAGCGTGCAAGCTTTCCAAAAATGGATTTTTAAAAAGTCTGTATTTTGAAATCTGTTAATATTTTGTGGAGTAATTAGCACGTTATGGCTTAAAATTCAAGTAAGTCTCTGCCCCAAGGAGCTTGCAATCTAAAATTCAGAGAAGGGCAAAATGGGCGAGGGTTGCAAGGCCGTAGTTATTTATTTGTCAAATTTAGCCACCGCCCATCTCCCCCCAAAAGAGGGACTCTGGGCGGTTCCAGAGAAGCCGCAAAGCCGGTCGGTTAAACACACATCCCTGGAGCCAACTGAATAAACCCATCTTTGTTTATTTTATTTCTGCTGTGCCTGATCTGGATACAAGGAGAAAGGTCTGACTTCACATTTTTCCGACAGATAATACAGATTCCTAACCCTGCAAACTCCAGATTTAGACTCTGCCTGTAATGAATCCGCCTACCGCAACGCACCCCCCAGTCCCCCTTCAAAATAAATATAAATAATTACTGACGGATTGGGTGGCTCTTAGCAAGCCAGCAACACCCCCATGTGCCATAAGAATAAAGGGAAGAACACGACGGAAAATGTTTCATCGAGAACGTAAAACCTGCTTTTCCCAACGAACTTCAAATACTCCCATAACCCAAATCTGGATTTCCCAAAAAAATTCAATATAAACGAGGAATTGTAAGATAAAGGAAAAAAGAATCTAAGAACGAGGGGCCCAGCTAAGAAAGAGAGGTTAAAAAAATTCAGTGCAGGGGAAAAGACCAACTGCATCTCTATCAAGCCCTTGCTTGGGACCCTAAAGAGTGAACACTGTCCAGCTCATACCCATTTTTTCCAAATTCACCTCCCGCATTTCCAAGCTGTTTTTCACTCGTCTCCAAAGGCTGTTTCCCCCCTAGCCATTTTCTCCCATTGAAAATCTGAGAGGGGGAGACGACAGAAACAGGCTGTAGATAAATGAGACAAGGCACCCTCCTTGGCCAGCTCAAATTTCAGGGGAAAAGCAGGCTGAAAATGCAGAGGGCGTATTTTATAGTGGCTTCAGGGGAAAGAAAGTAAGTTAACGGCAAAGCAGTTTTGCAGCGCAGGCCTCGAGGGACAGGGAAGCATTTTCAAAGCGGCTGATTTCACAGAACATTCCCCTGCCTGGAATTTCTCATTTTCCGTAGCGAATCGAGACGGGCTTTGGCGATAGGCAGCGCAACCCCCGAGTTCTCTCTCCATCGAGGGGAAAGTGGCAGGACCCCTTTCGGACGATGCTGCAACCCACTGAGCTCTCCTCATCGGGGCTCGGCAGTCCGTCCTGAAGGGCTGGCCTGGGCGAATCCCTCCCGTTACCGCCACGCGCGGTTGAGCAGCTTCACCTGAGCCAGCCTCTTGGTGATCATGGTGGCAAAGACAAGCCCGAACAACACACTGCTGATCAAGACATAATCATAGTCGTCTTTCAGGACATCGAACTGTTTGGACGGATAGACTCGGGTTTGGTAGATGTCTAACCCATATGCCACAACCTGAAGGACAGAAGAAAAAAGGGGGTTGCAAACGGCAAGCAAAGATCTGGAGGCGGAAAAGCAGGATTAGGTGGCAGGGTTTGCCCCATTAATCCAGCCACACCCCTCTTGAGATCCCCTGGGGAGGGTCTAAAGGCAAAGCTCTCTCTTCTCGTTACCCCTGGTAGTGGTTTTACTCAGGGGAAGACTGTCCCTGAATGTGGAGGCTCCATAAGGCTGTTGTGGCCCCCAATCCCTGGCATCTATTCTCCATTCCTTTGCGTCATCCCTTCTTGTAAAAACTCAGTGTCCAGTGACTGCCCATCAGAAAACCTGGGCCAGGATGAGGGTCTAAAGCATGGCTGGCTGGGGAGTCCTGGGACTTGAAGTCCACACATCTTCAAGTTGCCAAGGTTGAGAAACCTTGAGGTCTAGAGGCTTACCAGACAGGTGGACTCAAGGCCTGATGGGGCTGTGTAGATGCCCCTCATTCGGGAGATGGTCTGGTTGTAGTTGATGAACCTCTCGGCATGGATTTGCACATCCGGGGAATAAGGGATCAGGTTTTCTTCCCTGAAATGAGCAGGAAAACCTTTTAGTTACACCTCAGCCTTTTAGTACTTGCCTCTTATGTTCTATTCTAGCTTATTCTCCTTTGGCTTTTTTCTATGGCTCTTTGCAATCCGTAATTTTTCTGACAAAAACCCCGGTCAGCGACTTCGGAAAGGATTGGCCAGGAATGTTAATCCAAGCCAACCAAACGCCTCCCCCCAGCCCCGTCCCTGAGCTGGAGTCAACGCACCCCAACCTTCTTCTGAGCTGTTAGCAGCCTGAGGAGGACAGGGGGCACGTTAAAGACAGCCTGGAAGATCTGGCTGACATCTGAGAAAGCCAAGAGCATCCAGAGCCAACCTCCGGTATCTGCGAAGTCCCAAATGCCCTGCCAGTCCCAAGCCTGGGGCGGATGGATCACCTGCTGCCCGGTTTCCTCACCTCGTTTGCTCTGTTGGGACTTCCGGCCGCCGTGGGTCCAGCAAAGCCTTGGGGAGTGAAAGGATGGCCCCTGAGGGAAGACCGACTATGCCCGCAAGAGAAAAATGGAAGGAGGGTGAGGAGAAACTCCCCGGCCGAATTCCCAGGATGGGCAGAAGGACGGGCGGCCCGGCCTCCCTCTCCCGGACCCGCTCCTTAACTCAGCAGGTGGCGGCTGGTGATGCCCCGTTCGGTGATGGTGGCCTCCATGGCGCTGATGGCCGAGGGGAAGATGTACGACTGCTGCAGCACCTGAGGCGAGTACGGCCGGTCCAGGGAGCTGAAGGCGGTCGCGTTGTACTGCGTGGTGCCTTCGTACAGCTCCAGCACCGTGAATTCGTTCCGGCGGGCTTTGGCGTTCCAGTACAGGTACTGCGGAGGGGAGAGGCGAACGTAAAGGGGAGGTCTGGGCGGGAGGAGGCACGGCCGCCAAAGTTGCAAGAAAAGAGGGAGGCGCTTAAGACAAGCACAGGTGCTGTTCTCTTTGCCTGTGCAAACAGGCACCAGCAAACGCTCAGCGTGGAGAGGAGCGCGGAGAGAGCGCTGAGGAAGTAAACAACAGCTCCGTCCTGGGAAAGGAGGGAGCGTGAGAAAGACACTCAAAATAAGCATGCCTTGATTCTGTTAGGTACAAGAGAAACCAGCAGGCTTTCTTGTCCCCATGGCTGGCTGGGGAATTCTGGGAGTGGAAGCCCACCCATCTTGAACTTGCCAAGGTTGAGAAACAGTGCCCTATAACAATAAAGCCACTTCCCTGTAGTCCTTGAGGTGTCTTGGCCTACTTCAAAGGGCTGGCGCAGCGTCAAGTCAACACTTGGGCTGCGATGGGTCCCCTCAACTCACAGGCAGCTCTCCCCATTTTGTGACATTTTACTGAAGGCCCAGCAGTTTCCAAGCTCCTGCAGGGGTTCTTTTTTTTGGGGGGGGGGCAAATACAAGTCCTTACCACCACCCAGTTCTCCGAATGGACAATGTGCACCGGCCCCTCGGCCTTCTTCTGCACCGAGGAGTGGATGATCCGGCCAGTGACGCCGTCAATCAGGTAGATTCCAATGAAGGAGCGCTCCGGGTGGGTGTCTGTGCTTTCGGTCACCACAGCCAGCAAGTTGGGGTTCAGTGACTGCAACGAGGGAATGCAAAGCCCATCAGGCTCCCTCATCCAAAAAACTCAGAGTCATTGCAAACAGAGTGAAGAAAGAAAGAAAGAAAGAAAGAAAGAAAGAAAGAAAGAAAGAAAGAAAGAAAGAAAGAGGGAGGGAGGGAGGGAGGGAGGGAGGGAGGCAGGCAGGCAGGCAGGCAGGCAGGCAGGCAGGCAGGCAGGCAGGCAGGCAGGCAGGCTATGTAGTTCATCAGCCTCCACTAAGGCTTCAGTCTCATGTTCTTCTTAGGTGAACCCCCCCCCACCTCCAACAAAAGATTTATTTCTTTATTTGCTCTTCACACTGCCCCAATCGTGCCAATCCTGTATGCCGTTCTTCAGCACACTTCACAAACACTAAACAGCCTGGATTCACTTAACCATAGGAAATAAACCATATCCAGAGCAAGCTGCACCGTCTTCAACGCTTTCTTGCCCCCCCCCCCAGCACCTTGTAAAGGACGCTGCGGTCCCCCATCACACGGCCTTGGGAGTGGACATGTTCGTTGGCTCGCTTCCCTTTCAGAGTCACGATGCGCTGCAGGTCCGGAGGGATGGAGATGTCCCACGTCTCTTCAGTGGCCAGATCCTGGGGGGGGGGGGGGGGGTGGCAATATCCAGTGGGTCAAAGGCTGCTGATTCCTTGTGACTCTCCCCATCTGCGCACGCTGAAAGAAACTTCACCGAGGAAGTCTGGCTCTGAGACCAGCACCTCCGCCTCTGTACCTTCGGGACGCTTGGCAAGCCCCCGCAAGTGAAAAGCAGGAAAGGGTCCTGAGGCTTGAAAGCCCAGCCAGAACAAAGGATCAGGACAGCCAAGAGAAGCTCCCTTCCTCTAAAAAATCTTACTGCCCCGCCCCTTCATTTACACCCCCCCACTTGGGAGTCAGTGAGCCCTACCTTTCTCAACCTGCGCCCCATCAACTTCCCCCGTTTGGCGTCTGCCAGATAGAACGAGACGGATGGAGCCATATCCTCCAGCTGGCGCAGAACGTTCCTTGTGGCCGGGAATACGGTAACCTGCCGGACGGAGTTAAGGGGGAGCCAGTAGGGAAGGCTGCTCAACGCCCCCCACCCCCCAGGACTGTAGGAAAGAAGAGGCACCTTGTACTCGTCGTCAATCAGAAGCAGCACTTTGGCGTAATCCTGGTCCATGATGGGCAGCAGGACAGACTGAAGGACGGGGCGATTCAGCACCGGGGGGGCCACCTGGCTCCACTTCCCAAAGATGGGGTTGAAGACGTAGAGCTTGCTGAGACCCGACTCCTGAGAAGCACCGGGCGGGGGTTAAGCACACGGCAAAGCGCCCCGGTCAAAGAACGCTGGCACCTTTCTCCCCCCGCCCCATCTCGTTTCCTCTCATCCTTTTCTCTTTCCTGCTCGAGAGAGGAAACGGGACCGGCTCGCCAGGGGCGGCACCGACCTTGTCCTTGACCAGCAGGGTGCACTGCGGCGGGTGAGGGAAATGCGCAGTCGTCCTCTGGACCATCAGCTTAAAGGAAGAGCCGGGACGCACGTCCTGTAGGAACTGCTTCCACAGGATCGTCCCTGAGCTGCTCTCGATCCCGAAGAGCTGGAAAGAAGGAAAGCTCTGAATTAAGATGCTGGAGTCAAGGCGGGTCTGCTGGAAGCCTCTCCCTGGCCTCGGGGGGGGGGGGGGGAGAAGAGGACAGCCGGCTGGGCCCCAGGAAGCCACCCCGATGTTGGACCAGCCCATCCTGCCCGGTGGATTGAATGCTGGTTCTCTCTTCTGGCAACCGGACTTTGCATTCCGATGCAAACCAAATGTTCTATCACTTTGGACTTGTAGGACGAGACTCCTCCCTCACCACGAACATGAGGAGCAGCAACTCCACCTCCAGGAGCAGTCTACCGGGTTCTGAGGACAAGCAGAAGGCCGTGGCCCTCACGTCCTGCCGGTGGGGCTCTTCTTCCAAGACCTCTAAAGGGCCAGGGCGAAAAATGCAGCGGCAAACAAGCCCTTCTCCTCACCTTTCCCGAGGCTGTGACGATCACGATCATCTTCTGCAGGTTGAACTCATCCCGGGCTAAGTTGTCGATGTTGATCTCGTTCTTGGTCTGGCTCCGGGGCTTGCGGGCATCGTAGAACATCTTCCAGAGGTGGGCGGTCCAGGCCTGGAGCAGGATGAGCTGCGAGGACAAGCGCTTGAAGAACATGCCAAGGAGGCCGTCTGGAGAAAGGAAGGGGACGGCGGTCAAGGAGAGGCCCCGAGCAAAATTCTCCCTCCCGCTGGCCCCGAAAAAGAGGACTGTGACAGCGGAACTGTCACACTGCTCTGTGCATTCCTCAAACTCTGAGGAAAACTGGCGAAAGACACGGCTTTCCCGTAAAATGTAAGGTTAGCTTTGAAAGATGTGTTGCAGGAAGGCCTGGAAACTCGCCAAAAAAAGAAATCTCACCACAGGCGAGCTGGAAGATTTACTTCCAGGCTTCTGTGCACAGATATCAGGCACAACTAAACACATGGGACATCATTCCAAAATCAGAAATGGCTACGGATATCAGGTTGTCTCCCTCTCTCACACAGAACACACCCAAGCAAAACAGGACATGGGACACTCAGAGTTACCTTGAATTGCTGATTTCCAGGCAGCAAAAAGGAAACAAAAGCAGGAAACAATTCAATTTATTCTTTGGGGGGGGGGGGGGGAAGCTGAACACTCAAGAGAAATAGCACCACGAAGCACACACACAATGCCAAAATAGGTTTACGGATTCTTTCCTCCTAAGACGTCCTTCTATCTTCTGATCAGACAGGGGCACAATCCAAGTTTAATTTCAGTGTACGGACCTTTGACCTCGTTGAGGAAAATGCTCCGCCCAGTGACAAACACTAGGCTTACTTTGTAAGTATTAGTACCGACCAACATGGCAGAACAATTCTCTCTCCACGTCGCTCCTTACCGGCTTTCTTTCCAAATTCGCCCTCCAGTTCTGCCTGGGCCCCCGTCAAGGGCAGGTCAACCATCTCCAGGCTCACCACCTCGGCCAGAGACTCTTCCCTGCTCCACCATATTTTTCCTGCCGAGAGCGAGATGCATCAAGGAGAGCAAAAAGCTGTTTTCTTTTAGCCCCCGCTGGAATTTCCCCGGGCAGAGCGGAAGCAGAGGGAAGCCCGAGAGGAGGAGCCCAACTCTGCGTTTGGAGAGATACCTGGCTGCTGGAGGAACAAAAGCAGGTGGTCTTCCGTCTGCACCAAGGCCCGGTAGCCCACCGAGTCGTCCTTCTTCAAAAAGACCTGAATGTAAAGCTGCAAAGGGAACAAGCGGATGAGCAACGGACGAGGACGTCCTCTGCTTGCAATCCTGGGCCGGGAATGTTTTATTTAAAAAATGCAACTGGCGGCTGGCGGATCCCGAAGCACGTGAGGAACGCCCTTGGCTGCGGGGTGAAACCCCCTGAGAAGAAACCCCGCTGCTCTGAAGAACCGCTACCTGCTCAGGCCCGGTGCTGCTTTTCTCCAAAGCGAACGTGATGACGGTGTCCAGCAGTCTCTGTCCGGTTTCGGCCAGGTACAAGTTGATGGTGTAGGACTGGCTGGGGCAAGAGAGGGCCTCCTGCAGGGCGTTCCAAGGGGAGAGCGTAAACAGGACAGAACGGCCGTCACTTCTTACAAGATGAAAACAACGGCAGGGGAGCGGAAGACAGTTCCCGGCCCGCTTTGGATTGAAAACACCCCCCCGTTTCAGGCAGCCTCAGGCTTCCTTGAGGGCTCACCCAGGCAAGGCGGGACTCAGAACCATTTACAGACTCAGAGGAGGCAACAAGCCACGGTTTAACCCAGTATGTTAATTCCAAACCGTTGTCTGAGACTCCGTTTTGGGGGCCCTGTAAATTCTATCTCCTGCACTTTTAACGTAGAATCTCCCAACGTAGCCAAGCACTATGAAGAGACGGGAATGGTTTTTCCTCTATCTGCTTAGGGGCTTTGCTAAAAAGTTGGGGGCTGGGGGCTATCAGGGAGCTCTGCTTTCTGCAAAACATGCAAAACACAGGAAATGCTCGCGACTCCAAAGCCTCAGATGGTCCACAAGGGCGCAGACACCCAGCTACCAGAGCTGGTGGAATACTGCTACACATTGGCAAATGTCACCTCCCCAAATTCACGAAGGGCCGTGAGCAAGTTATGGGCTCTTAGCGTTCCTACTGCAACATGGGGATGATAGAGGCCTCCCTTACAGGGCTGTTGTAAAAACCACACCCCCCAAAGAATGCTTTAAACACCTGAAAGCACTATGTATTGATTTAACTCAGCCCTCCCTGGCTCGGTGCACAAACGAGTAGGTGAGACCGGTTTCCATAGCTTTCCTAACGTAGCAGAAGAAAGGGCTGTTTTGGGTACCGCATCCATGTCAAGCAGCAGAATTAAAAAAGGGAAAGGTTTTTCTTCCAATCCGTTCCTCAAAATCCCGAGAAAGTCAGTCGCATTTCAGACACGAGGCCGACAGCCCACGTCGCGCAGCAACGTCTATCTGTATTTACCCCTTCGCCCTTGCAGGTGAGGGCGGCCGCCACAGTCTTCTCTCCGGTAGTCGCAAAGGTCACGAGGCTGGCCTGGACACGCGACGCGGAGAAAGAGAGGGAGAGAATCACGGAGAGCTACGGAAAGCCAGACTGCGTGGATCGCTTCACACGACGGGCTGCGACGGAGGAATGTCCAGTAACAGCCACTGTAATGTCTGAAGCAACAGACCCAGGCCAAGTTGACTTAACTAACTGTCCCAGGGAAGCATAATTGGGAAATAGAGGAGTTTCCCTCACAGAAGCACAGGTGCCCGCTTAGGATGCCGCTAGGCCTGCTGACCTGAACTTCCCAACGACTTCCACAGATCGCTTGTGCAAAGCTCTCCTTCTCTCTGTTCTGCATGGATTGTGGTGAAAATTAGGTTCTTTTTTTTTTCGGGGGGGGGGGGGGAAGCTAGCCTTGCCAGCCCAGCCTTTGCACTGAAGGGGGCTCAGGAATTACCACACTGGGATTCAGTCATGGATTAGGAAGGCCCCAGGGGGCCTAAAAGAGGAATTGAACTTGGGAGCCTTGTAGCGTAAAGCAGGGTTTCTCACCCTTGGCAGCTTTAAGATGTCTGGACTTCAATTCCCAGAATTCCCCAGCCAGCATGCGTTAAGATCTGTGAATGACTCCCAGAATTCTGGGAGTCGAAGCCCACACATCTTAATGTTGCCAAGGGTGAGAAACACTAGCGTAAAGCACAAAGGCTGCAAGAGTCCCACCCCCAGTGCATTTCCACACAACGTGGCAAGTGTTCCTTGAGAGGGAAGGATCTCAGCCACCCTTGGCCCCTCACTCCAAATCCCGGACCTATTTATTTGTGTTTAGTTATGAATCATATTTCCACGGCCGCCCGTCTCCCCCGAGGCGTGTCCTCACCTGCGGGAAGTTCCGAAGCAGGCTCAACACGCCGTTCCGATACTGCAACAGGGCAAAGCGGCTTGGAGACAGACGCAGGAAGAACTGGGCCCGGGAAGCCCTGGCGGGGTTCGGCTGGGAGGGCAGGATGTGGGGCTGGGATAGGCCCGCAAACTCCAGCCCGAGAGACTGTGGGGAAGGGAAAAGGAGCAGGCGATCAGCCGGGCAAGCTACAGAGGAAGCGAAAACGTCAACGTTTTCGTCCAGGCCGTGCGGCGTTCTGAGCTGGCCGGCCACAGTTGAAAGGAACAAACCCCCCACCTTCCCCAGACACTGAAATCGTTGGATTGCTCCGTTCCAGGACCCAGGTCCAGCTCCTTAGCAGAGAAAATACAAGGAAAGATTTGGGGAAGGCCACTCACAAGAACCTCTCGGCCTTGCCAAACCAGACAGGCTGCCCGTCTCTGGACCGCTCACCTGCAGCGGAATCTCCTTCATCTCTTCCTCTGCGTCCAGAGGTGCGGTGTAGAGGGACTGTGTGGCTGGGTTCACACACACAAGCGTAGCTTCTCCTACGATGCTGCAAGTCCCAACTAGATCCCTCACCCAGGGAGCTGCCACCCTGATCTACGCAAAGGAAGGAGATACTCTTATTTCTTATCCCAACCCACCGTGCCAGCTGAGACGGATCTCTGGGCTAGCAAAGCCAAAGCGAAATAGGGATGGCTTCGCACTTTCTAAAAAGGGGGGAGAATTAACTGCCCGCTTAACGGCGCAGCTGCGCCCAAACCACTGATGCTGTTGTAATTTTACCGTAAGAGAAACGTGTTCGCGAGATTACTACCCTCCCTGCTCCCTGTCAGCTTGCAAAGGAAATCCCATTCAAAAGCCAAACTCTTCCTTTACCTTTCTTGTCATTTCACCATCCTCAATGCTGAACGTCAGGACGCTGAGGTGGCTCTGAGGAGCGACCCCGACAACGCGCACCACTCCTGTTCCGTGGGAATATACCAACTGATACTGGACAATCTCGCTGATAAGGAAAAGCAGACGTGAGTTAACATAGCCGGGGCGTCTCTTTTAAGCCGTCTTACCCCAACCTAGTGTCTCCCAGAGATGTTGAACTCCTGAAATCTCCCAGCCAGAGTGAAATCGTTCTTAAGACTTGATATAAAGTACATGGAACGAGAGACAGTCCAGCAAATACTCGAGGTGACTTGTATTCAATCAGTATTACAGGGATTCCGTCTTATCCCCATTTTATCGACTCACCCCACCAGGTCATTCAGAGAGGGCCTGCTACGAACCCCATCAATTAAAGAATGTCATCGGATGGGGTCTAGGAGGCAGGCCTTCTCTGTGGTAGCGCCCACACTGTGGAACATCTTGCCCCCAGAGTTGAGGCAGATCTCCTCCCTCCCGACCTTTAGGAAAGAGCTGAAGACCTGGTTCTGCCGCCTGGCATGGGAAGGAGGAAGGGATAGTTCCTCATGGGGGTGGTTAATTCCTTAATTTATTGTCCTTCGTTTAATTCCATCTCCATCTGGGTTTATAATTATTTATTAATTTTATATATTGTACATTGATGTTTTATCCTGTTTTAATCTATTTTATTGTAAACCGCCCAGAGTTCCCCGTTGGGGGAGATGGGCGGTTATATAAATTTAATTAAATAAAAAATAAAATAAATTCCTCGTTTAGCGACCACAATTAGGACTGGCAACTTGGTTGTTAAGCGAAGCGGTCGCTAAGTGAAACCATGACTGTGCTTACAATTTTACTTCAGCTTTCCTTTGCTTTACAGACCTGCGAAGGTCATAAATGCGAGGATTAGTCGCAGTTACTTTTTCATCACTGTCATAACTGCGAATGGTCGCTAAACGAGGAAGTTGCTAAATGAGGACTACCTGTAATCTTCTGCCGGTTGCTAAGACAAACTAAGTAAAAGTGCAAAGAATGTGCTGAATGGAATAGAATATCGCTTGAATATGTACAAGCTGTTTTTCAGAGTAAAACCTCTCCCAAGAGCCACAGAACCAACCCACCTTTCTGGCAAATGTTCTATCCATTTCTGGTAACCGTTGGAGAGATAATGTAGCAGCAGGGAACCTTTCTTCAAAATGGCCACATACTTCACGGCATCTTGGAGTCCCACCAAACTAGCCATCTGAAAGCTTAATTTAAGAATAATTTTTTAAAAAGAGATATTGATTTCTTTGCTTGCTACTTAAATTAACCTTTCACGGGCCTAAAAGGCTCACCTGCCAGCGTCCATCAGAACCTCCCAATTCAGGCCACCAATGTTCGTCTCCCAAGAGCGCAGGATACGACCCCCATTGGAGACCGTGATGGCATCTACAGAGGATGCAGAAAATACAGCTCAGTGCGTGCCAAGCCTTCTCTTCAAGTTTTTCCAGATGCTAAACTGGTCTTTCAAAGAGGTTTTTCAATTTGTTGGGTAAGCCAGAAAATCAGGGAGGAATGCTACCACTGACATGCAGAAACACTGAGCAAATGAGAAATCACTACCAGGATACCATCCCCTTACAGGTAGTCCTCGCTTAACAACCACAATTGGGACCAGAATTTGGGTTGCTAAGCGAAGTGGCCATCAAGCAAATCTGACCCAATTTTTTTGCGGCGGTCGTTAAGCGAATCACCAGGGGGTTGAGCAAACTACGTGGTCATTAAGCAACTCATGCAGTTCTCCACTGATTTTGCTGGCCAGAAGCCAGCCGGGAAGGTCAAAAATGGTGATCACGTGACCACGGGACGCTGCGACGGACATAAATGCAAACTGGTTGCCAAATGCCCAAATTGTGATCATGTGACCGTGGGGACGCTGCAACGGCTGTAAGTGTGAGGACCGGTTGTAAGTCAGCTTTCTCAGCACCGTTGTAAGTCCGAACCATCAGTAAACGAATGGTCATTAAGCGAGGACTACCTGTACTCACCTTGCCCATGGAGCAGCATGGCATCCACCGCCCCTTCGGGAGTTCCTTTGTCCACATGTCGCCACACTAGAGAAAAATCAGAATCGGATAAATATTTTAAAAACGCCTCACACAAACACCAAAGGGAGGGCTCTTTTCCCTTGGGGGGGCTGATCCTTTGCAACAGCAACACCCAAGACCTTTTGCTCCATGCTCTGCTGGGGGTCAAGGCAGGGGGCGCAAAGACACTCACGGATTTCACCAGTCCGGGAGTTCAAAGCGGCCACCACATTCTTCTCCGTAGCAACAATCAGCTTCTTGGAGGCGGGGAAGGCTTCCAAAAAGGCAAATTTGAGCTTCCCCACGTACTGCTGCCTCCTGGAATAAATACAAAGAGAAATCGCATTTTCACGCCCTTCCTGCAGTCTGGATTCCCAAGGTAAACTTTATTAGCTCAGAGAAGCAGCTGTGTTCACCCAACGAGCTAAGTTGGATCTGATCCGTTGTGGCTGAACGTTTTATGAACTCCATCGGCTTGGATTCATTCGTTGGTAAGAGATTTATCACCCTCCTCCCGCCCCCGAAACAAGCGGCAGGCTTCCGGCTCCGTTTCTAGTGGCGGGGCGTTCCACAGGCCAACCTTAACGCGCTGCCCTTCGAAGAACGGAGAGAAGCCAGGGCGGGCCAGTCACCCACCAGTCAAATTTGCCCACTTGGTCCTCGTAAACGGCTCCCGCCGGCGGGGCAGACAGAGACAGGAGCAGGAGCGGCAGAACAAGCAAGAGCTCGCCGGGCGCCGCCATGACGACCAAAAGGAAACAGGAGCCGGAAAAGGAAGCCGCCGACGTCCCGTCAGGCTCTGCGCGACCATCGAGTCAAGGAGATAGAGTCGAGCTTCGGCTTTCCTCCCATAGAGATACGAAAGTTATAGAGTGACCCTGACGAAAAAGGGCTCACAAACGTGAACCTACTTTCACTCCTTCAGCTGGTTTTACTTTTGCACAGACGCATCCAGGACGCGAGTAAAGAAAAGAACGAACGACGAAATCGCGAAACTCAAACTATCAATGGCTGTTGTGGGTCTTCCGGGCTGTGTGGCCGTGTTCTGGAAGTTGTGGTTCCTAACGTTTCGCCAGCATCTGTGGCCAGCATCTTCAGAGGGCAGGAGCACAGATAGAAGCAAAATCTCTGTCTATCTGTGCTCCTGCCCTCTGAAGATGCTGGCCACAGATGCTGGCGAAACGTTAGGAACCACAACTTCCAGAACACGGCCACACAGCCCGGAAGACCCACAACAGCCATTGAACTCCGGCCGTGAAAGCCTTCGACAATACATCAAACTATCAACCTCAATCATAGATCTATAGCCGCCGCTCTCCCATCAGGCACCGCGCGAAAGACCCTAGCGGCGAAGGGCCTCACCGGGGAGCTGAGAGGCGGCGGCGAATATTGCCTGATTGGAAAAATAAAATAGATCGAAAGAAAACAGCATTTTAAAATCCCCCGAAGAGGCTAGAAGCGGCCCGCGAGACTTTTTTCCATCCCCCCCCACCGGGAAAACAGGCGCCGCTGGGGACGCCTAGATCTTTCCCGTCGGCCCGCGGGGCTCCAGCCCTCGCTGCCGGAGGAAGCACGCACGTGGGTGGCCGCGATGCCCAAGTCCAAGCGGGACAAGCGAGGTGAGTGGAGCCGCGAGACCCCGAGGAGCCCCCCGCCTCGCCCGTGTCTCTTTCTCCTCCCCTCCCCTCCCCTCCCCTCCCCTCTAAAGACCTGGGGAAGCATGGGATCCTCTGCTTTTGAAGGACTGCCCCAATTCTCACAACAACCCTGCGAGGTAGGCTAGGCTGAAAAATAACATCTGGCCCAAAGGGAGTGATGATAGTAGCCTTTCTCCTGCCCGGCTCGGTCATTCTCTCACCCAGAGGTGGGAAAGCTTTGGTGCCCAGGTCGTGTTGAGTGTGGGCTGAGGTTGCTGGGTATTGTAGTACTCCAGAGCATCAGTTGCTCACACCACTTTTTTCAAGGTCTTTCCTGGCTCCACCATTAAAATAAAATGGAACTCCCTGCCACCGAATGTGGTCGTGGCCACCCATTTACTGGCCTTGAAAGCGGACTGGATAAAGGAAGAATGAGGCTATGGATGGCTGTGACCCTGAATTGCACAGAGCGTCCTGTAAATAGTGCTGGGGGCAATAGCAGTCGGGATCGGTGACCCAAAGGCCGCTCTGGAGCCCATCCTGAGTCCCCAGATCTTACGTTAAGGCCTTTTAAGAGTCAGAGAATATTTTTGGGCTGATGTGAGAAGTCACCAGTTCATAACATGATGGAAGACACAGATACCTAGACCTGAAACTCAACGGGTTCGGAGGAACGGGTATCGGGACACCTTTCGGAGATTCCAGCTGCTTTCTTGGACAATGTGCTCTCCTTCAGATATCGTTTCGCCTACTCACTGTGCGCTCTGGTTACTTTGCACTCCACTATGATTTTCAAAGGAAGCCACAACTGCCTATTTTCATGCGTCAGATTTCTAAAGGCTTCCCATTGAATACTGAACCCGTTTCTTTCTTCCTTGCAGTCTCCTTGACAAAAACTACCAAGAAAGGTTTGGGAGTGAAGCAAAACTTGATAGAAGAGGTAAGCGAGGTTGTAACCAGCTGCTGCTGGGCAATAATTTGAAAAAAAAGTCTCCTAAAAATAGTCATTTTGCAGGATATTTTCATTAGTATCACAAAGAATCACCAAGATGGGAAAGGGTTATGTTAAAGTCATTGTAATTTGCTATAGCAGTGCACCTTCACTAATATGTCCGCTAAGTTTTCTCTTTTATGAGAAATCCTGAAGTTTTGGCCTGTGAACCTTCCTCAAGATAGAAAATTGGGGTGGAAAAATCCAAAACAAAACCAACCCCCAAATACCTGTTGCCTTTAGCTGCGAAAATGCGTGGACACCTACAAGCGTCTCTTCATTTTTTCCATCGCCAACATGAGAAACAACAAATTGAAGGATATTCGTAATGCTTGGAAGCACAGCAGGTGAGCGGGTCTCCCAACATTCTGTTGCGCTGCTTGTAAAAATGAAGAAATCCCCAAGGGTTACCGTACCCCTACTTATATTCTGTTAAGTTCTCTGAAACTTATAAGAGCTCCTTATATCAAATCTTTTAGGTAACTAGCTTGAGTTTATTTAAACAGGAAAAGCAGAAATTGAAGAGGACGCTCCCTTGAAAGAATTCATACCTGAGCCTTTGAAATTCACTAGATCTGTTTTTTTCCTTCCAGGATATTCCTTGGGAAAAACAAAGTGATGGTTGTGGCACTGGGTCAGAGTCCCTCGGATGAATACAAAGAGAATTTGCACAAGGTAAAGCGCCTGGCATTAAAAGCTGTCTCGCTTGCCTGTGGCTGCTGCGTGCGTCAAGCACAGACCCTTCCTCCAGGGAAGCCCCCCTCAGCTGGGGCGCCCTCCGGACCGCAGCTCCCAGAATTCTGGGGAGTCCCCCACCCTGGGGAAGGTCACTCCAGTGCCCAGTCCTCCTTTCTCCTTTTAGGTCAGCAAGCATCTGCGGGGAGAAGTCGGACTCCTTTTGACCGATCGTACCAAGGATGAAGTTATAAAGTAAGCGTTTCCAAAATCAGCAGGGAACGCCTGAGGATTTCATCTAGGGAAGAAAAAGCTGTGGGTTTCTTAGATTTTGGACTGCCCGTTAAGCTTGTACCTGTGCTGGCTCAGTGGAGGCTCTGTGAGGAGGGTTCTGCATCAGTATCCAGACCATTGCCCTCCCAACCAGCCTGTGGGCTTCCCCATAACGTTTTTTACCCCCAAGATAAGCAGCAGAACTTCAGTTTGATCTTGCGTTACACCTTGTCTGCTTTCAGAAGCAAAATAAAACTTCTAGCAGAAGCAGGTTAACTGATCAAGAGCAAAGGTAGAAGCTAACAGTTGGTTTGATGGGTTGCTCCTGGACCCTGGAGAGCTGTCAAGATTTGGATTGTAGATCATCCCAAGTGGCCACTGAGTTCCACTACACTTTCCGCTGCTTTGCTAAAACCTTTGGCTTGTTGATGCAAGAAAAGAGTTGCTAGTCCTCATGAATTTCAAGCCCGCACCTTCCTTTTCTTTTGCAGCTGGTTTTCTCAGTTCAGAGAGACTGACTTTGCCCGGGCTGGAAACAAGGCAACCTTTACCGTCAACTTGGATATGGGGCCCCTGGAACAGTTTTCCCATTCTATGGAGCCTCAGCTGAGGCAGCTTGGACTGCCAACCGCCCTGAAAAAAGGTTGGGAACGTACCTGGGGAGAAACGTTTGCGAGATTCTTTCTTCGGCACCCATCCTTCATTTTCTTTCTTTTTCCCCCCGGTAGGCGTGGTAACACTAATCTCAGATTACGAGGTTTGCAAAGAGGGGGACGTCCTGACCCCAGAACAAGCTCGCATCCTGGTGAGTGACTGGCTGCAAAGGATCCTACTTTTATAGGAGCGTTTCCTTTTGGCCCATTAGATCCCCCAAGTACACAAGCCTACTATGCCCCAATACTTGAGTAGGTGGCAAACTTGGGAATTGCAACACGGGCTATTTTCATTCCTCTTTCCTCCAGACTAAGTTACCAATGCATTCTGCTCCTTCAGGGACTGCCTTAAAAATACTTTTCCAAACTGACACTCTCCAAGTGCAGATGGCACTAAAAATCCTAGCTAACATGGGTAAAGATGGCTATTATTTAAATAGCCTAGCATGTCCTTTCCCTTCCAATTCTGGACTTTCCTCATGAGAAGGAAGTGCCTGGACTTCTATTCCACCTGGTTACAGATCTCTGTCTCCCTTGTTTGTTGATCCTGAAGCTTTAAGTTAGTTTTCTTGACAGCCAGGGAAACGTTTCCACTGAAGTTCTGAGTGCTTCCCAATTTTCTCTGTGCCTTAGACTGTCATGCACAAGTTGGTTTTCCCGTTGAGATGTCTTGCTTTTATTTTCTTTCCCTTTATTTTAGAAACTCTTTGGCTATGCAATGGCAGAGTTTAAGGTGACAATCAGGAGCGTGTGGAATGCGGAGACGGGAGAATTTGAACAGCTGGAGACTGCCACTGAGGATGCTTTGGGAGAGATGGAGGAGGAGGATGAACCTAATGAAGAAAACTAGGGCAGAAGAAATGCCAACAGACTGTTGTTTTTTAAGTGCTTGATACCTCCTGCTCTCTTCCTCATTAATGGAGGACTGAGCTAATAACTTAAGGATGTTATCACAGTATGGCTTTTTAAAAAACGTGTACATACATACATACATACATACATATATACGAATACGTGTATAAAACGTATAGAAGAACTTACAGCGTGTTCCGATGTCTTTATAACTGATTAAAGTTTGTGGAAGCAATAATTCAACCATAGGACTCATGCCTGCAGAGCGCTCCATTTAATTCCAGTCAACTGCTTATCCAAGAAACAACACCCATGTTCCCCAATGGCATGCTTCAGCGGAAGTAATTGGGGCAATCGTGGGCTGTGAGGTGCCACGCCTTTTCAAAGGCCGCCACCACACCTGGGACGAGAGGCCCCTCCTCGCTGGACCGGAGATTCTCCTGCAGCTGGTCCATGTTGGACATCCCAATGATCACAGCGTCCCCGTACTTCCCCTGTGGAAGGGAGGAGAGGAGTAAACTATCAGCAGCCGGATCGAGGTAGCAGCAGAAGGTACATTTCTGCTCAAGTGCTCGACTGGCGCCAAGCAAGAATATAACATTTACGTGCTCTGACGTTCCAATCCATGCAACCACCGTGTGCAGCAGGGTGATTTTATATGACCCTTATTGCAATGGGAAGGTCAAGAAGCAGGGATGTATTAAAGCACAGTTTCTCAACCTTGTCCATGCTGGCTGGGGAATTCTGGGAGTTCCACACGTCTTCAAGTGGCCAAGGTTGAGAAACACTGTATTAAAGGAAGGCCCCCCCAGTGCTGCTTGGTCTCTGGATTGCTTGCCAAGAGTATGATCTGAGCTAAGCCTTGGTTTGATAAGTGGCACGTGAATTCCTGGCATTGAGGAACAGAATTGCAATTTGCAAATTTAAATTGCAATGGGAAGTTGGGGGTTCAAAGTAGAAGGCAGCACCGCCCCTCCCCACAAAAGAATTCGAAGCTTTGTAAAGCGGAAGCTTTCTTCTGCTAAATACCCTCTGGGTTTTGCAGCCACGAGGACCCGAAGCGTGCTCTTAAAAACAGCAGAGGCCCATATCTTGATTTTATCTCCGGGGCGGATGGCAAACCCTTGGCGTTACCTGCACCTCTGAGTGGTGGTAGACCCAGCGCAGGGCGGCCGAGGTCAAAGTGGGGGGGTTCGAGCCATACGCCTCACGGAGAGCGCTTTGGATCAAGGATACTCCCTCAAAGTGGTGCTGCTTCCAGTACCTGGAGTGGTATTTTTAAAAAAAACAATTAGTAATTAATATCCCATCACTTAAACAAACAAAAAAATCAAGCGCCTGGCCTAATAAAACATTTAAACAGTAGAAGTACAATTGACAGTAGAATTAAAGCAATTTAACAAAAAGGAAATAACATGTAAAAGGAAATAATTTAGCAAAAAGGAAATAACAGACACACATAACAGCCCCGTACCTAACAGAATAGCGGAAAGGCAGGCTAAGAAAAACTTCTGGATGCTAGCCTTTTCTATCAAAGGTCCAATCTCAGCAGTTCATTACTGCTCTCCTTGTTCAAGATGCTAGCCTCTTCTGCTACTCAGAGACTCACCTGTCCTGGTAGATTTTGGCCCAATCGTTCCCAAAAAACCGGCCAGCTGGTGGCTGACTTAAGTCTTTATCTTCGTACTTGTACTTCCCTGTCAGGAGCCCCCCTGTTCGAGAAACATCAAAGTCCTGGGATCATCCAGAAAGTCACTACATTCGTTTTTAAATCCATCCTCCCACGCTCCCGCTCCATACCGGCCAGGGGGTTGTAAGCGTAGAAGCTCATTCCAAAGTGCCTGAGACAGGGAAACAGCTCCTTCTCCACCTGGCGCGTTGTTGCGTTATACATGCCCTTGATTCAAACGGAAGCAAGAAAAAGATTGAGAGATCTCCCCCTTTGAACGAAGGGGATTGCTGGAGCACCCAGGGGGCTGATCGGAGAAACAGCTAAACTCGCAGGTTCTTGTCCTTTCACTGGGTATCGTTCTAAGGCAGAATTCCCGCATCTTGGGTTTGGTCCCCAGCATCCTCCCATAAGGACGGAAAGACATTGTCTAATGCTGCTTGGTGCTGACAGTAGGGGCTAGCCAGAGGAGCAGACGCAGAAATTCGGCCCGTGCCGTTTGCAGCAGATCCAAAGCGGCCATCTTGTTAGACGCTAATCTGCACCGCTCACCTGGTACACCGTCGGCAGCAGCCACTGGTTGGCTTTGCAAAGGGTGCAGATTTCTGCCACCTCCCAAGACGCGTAGTTGGACAAGCCGAGCTCCTTAAACTTCCCCTGTCAAAGTGAGAAAGCGATTAATCGGTCATTTTTGGCCTTATTTTCAGGTATCCGCTGACATGCCATAAAACAAGGCCTTTGGGATCAGGCCCAAAGAGCCCTCTGGCTGGGGAGGACGGGGCTGTAACGCGACACGTTTGGAGAAAGCGTTCACACGTGCTGTCTGTCAGGAACACGGCCACTCTGGGTCAGAGTAGACGGTCCCTCCAGCTCGCTCTCGTGCGATGCGGAAAGAGGCGTCTGGCATGTCAGAGGTGACGCCCCCCACAACCCTTTGGGAGCCTGGCTGTCCTGCCCCCCAAGGTTTCCCCAGGACCCCCGATTCCCGCACCTCTTTGTGAAGCTCGTTGCAGGCCTGCAGCGTCTCTTCCACGGGTGTCTCGTGGTCCGGGGCGTGGAGGTAGAAGAGGTCCACGCTCTGCAGCCGCAGCCGCCGAAGAGACTCCTCCAGCTGCGACCGGACGCTCTCGGCCTTCAGGGTTTTGCCCTCCCAAGGATTCGCCTTCGTGGCTATTTTGACTGCAGGCACGGGGAGGAAAGGAAGACGAGACCCCGTTTGGAGAGCAAACTCGATTCCCCAAACGAGGGGAAGAAAGGAAAGAAGGCAGGCACGATGGTTTCGAGCAGCACAGGGGAGGGAAACGGCTATTCCGATACACTGCTCTTAAACATGGAGGTTCCATCTACCTACTAGGGAAGGCGGAAGCTTCCAGAATATAAGAGGAGCCCAACTGGATTAAATTAAGGCTCTGCCCAGCACTGTAACACCATAAGCTGCTCAACCTGGTAAATTCTCTATCATAATGCAAGTCAAGTTCCCCCCATCTCGAGCACTGTGGGTCTATTTATCACAGAATGCCAAGATTGTGTCTGGGCACGGGCAGCCCCAACTGACTTGCATGTATTCAGGTTTTGCTAAAATGCTTTCTGGGATGGTGCACGGAGCCAACTCAATCTAGGTTCACACTGAAAAGTGTTCGTTTGTATTTACCTGGAGAGGTCTGGGGGTTTTTTTTACACCACAACAGCGGTTTTAATTTCCGGACTGGTTTTGCGTCTTGCCTGCTCCCTTGGATTTCATTTTTGTCTCTCAAGAAACCTACTCATTTCCAAGCAACCAAGCACCACTAATGCGATCCCTCAACCCTCCTCTCTCTCTCTGCGGGTGAAATAAATGATTAAACCACCAGGCTCCGGGCAGGTTGCTGAATAACCCAAAGGGCCAGAGGCCGAAGTGAGGACAAGGCACAGACCCAGAGCAGGGGGGGCAACAGACAGAGGAGTCTAACTTCGGGGGGGGGGGCAATTTTTACACCCTTTGGCTTCAGTGGGAGGGCTGCACCGCAAAAACCACGTTGTAAATGAGTACTATGGGGCGCGCTGCTGCCCCGGAACTCCAGTGTTTGGAGTAAAACACTCCAATTGCTGACGCCTTTGGACTTGCAGAGAAGGGGGGGGTGCCCAAGAGGGCATTTAGACCACCCCCCAGCCCAGCTGGGGACACGGGCAGGGGCACCCCCAGCCCCTCGTCGGTCACCGGCACTGCTCCGCCAGTCTGCAGGCGTGAGCAAGAGGCGGGTGGCGCCAAATCCGAAGCAGCCCCGTTCCCCGCGCCCCTCCCTCACCTCTCCCCGCCGCGCTAGGCTCGGCCGCCAGCAGGGCGCCCAGGATGCGCTCCGACTCGCCCCCCGCGTACATGTGCGCCGTATCCAGCAGGCCGTGCCCGCGGGCCAGGAAGGCGCGCAGCATGGCCCCGCTGGCCTCCGGCCCGGCCCGCCGCCCGAACTCCATGGTGCCCAGCACGGAGCGCACGCCCGGCCCCGCCATCCCGCGCCTCCTCCTGCTCCGACCGGCTGCGGCGGGACGGATCAGCTGCTCCCCCGGCGGAAGCGCCCTCCACGCAGGCGTGGCTCGGCCCCGACCCGCACCCAGGGACCGCCTCCGAGCTCCCGGGCGCCGAAGCCAGAGAAAGCAAAGCGAAACGGGCAGGCGCCCCGCTCCGTTCCCAGCCGCCAGAGATTCCGAGGCGCCGCTGCGCAACCCTGGCGAGGGCGGCCGAGAAGGGCCCCCCGCTTCCAAGGCGCTCCTAAACCCGCACCCTTTCTGGCCGAAACTCAACAGGGAAAGCCCCCGTTTGATTGCAGCTCCCGGGTCGGCTGCTTGAGTCACATGAGAACATCTGGCTGAGTCTAGTTGAGCCCCCCCAACCCAGATCCCCTTTTCCAGGGCAGGAGGGCCTGTCTTCCGAGGGGATTTAACCCCCTTTCTAAAGCCAGGCACACGCGCCTCTGCTTTACGCGTTTATAGAGAGTGGCGCGCGAGGAAACGGGTCGGGATTTGATCCACGGCGGCGGGCGCCCGGGAGGGGGGTCTGTCGGAGGGGCCAGCAACCCCTCCAGGATCCCCGGCCCCCAAAAGGGCCGCTTCCGCCCGCCCCGCGCCGCCCGGCGTCCCTACAAGGCGGAGCCGGCCGCCGTCAGCTGAGCCTCCCCGGCGCGTCAGCAGCGGGCAGGGCTCCAGCCGCGCTCCGGCGCCCCGAGGAGGAGGAGCAGCCGCCTTCGTCGCCACCGCTTCCACAGACGCACCAAAACAACCCCACCAAAACAACCCCGCCGGCGGGGGGGGAATCCAGATTGCCCCCGGCGAGGGCGCGACAGGAGCGCGCGCTGCTCGGGGACCCAACGGGGCCGGTGAGTGGGTTTGAGCGCCCGGGAACGAAGGGCGAGCTGAGCACAGCCTCACTGGGGGGGTGGGGGGTTTCTCTCCGCTGACACAGAATGGAGACCCCAAATGAAGGCGACGGGGGGAGGCCGGCCCCTCTCAAGACTCCATTCGGAACCGCTGTCCTTGCTTTGATTTCCAATCTGAGTACGGAAGCAAGGGCCCGGCCGAGCATCTCTGCGCCCATGCAGCGTAAAACCGCCCTCCTTGTGTTTAGCCAGCTTCGGGCAGATGTTTTGTGGAGTGGCCGGAAGATTGGGGGGCCTGGAACGAGACCTCCCAGAATCCCCAGCCACTGAGACGGGGAAGCCACAATTCAGACCTCGCGAAGTCCGCCAGTTCTGGCTAGTTCAGTTAATCCGTGGTTAAACAAGCCACCGTTCGGACGCCAAGCATGAATCCAGCCGCCCGGAAGCCTTGCCTTCTGGGTTAATGTCAGATGTCCGTAGGCTCTGCTAATGAGCCGGTACTAAAAATGCGATCCGGAGCAATTTCCAGTACGGTTTCGAAAGTAAAATGCATCCCCGCCGGTGCCTTCTCTTCCCTCCGCCTCCTTGCTTCCACTGATGAATCATCGCCTTTTGTTTTTCTGCTACACTCTGGATTTTTTCGACTGGCTGCAGAAATGGGCGTGGGGGAGGTAGCCCTTTTGCGCCACTTCCTTGGCAGATGATTTTTGGGACGGTGGAGGTACCAGACAGGTGATTCAGAAGACCAAAGTCTTCTGAACAGGTGTGGGAGGCCCCCCCACCTTGCTTGCTAAGCTGTTTCAGCCTAGAAAGTGCTGATAAGGCTGAATTGCAGCTCCCGGTCAGCTGCTTGGGTCACATGAGAACATCTGGCTGAGTCACAGCGAGGGGCCCCCCAACGCAGATCCCCTTTTCCAGCAAAGGCTGGGGATTTACTTCTGCTGTGAGACTTAGAAGCAGTCCTTCAGACTAGCCTCAGATACACTGCCACTGAACGGGGGGTTTGTGGGCTCCAATGAAGATGAGATACTTGGTTGAAGAGTGTTGTCAATATCGGTTAACTTTCCAGCTAGGGACAGAAGCTGGAGGCAAGACCCCGTCAGCTACATACTAAGAACTAGCTTTTTTTTTTTTAATGCAAAGCTCCATTCCGAGAGAGACTGAAATATCCTGGGGAGAAGAGTGGAAGGAAAATTCATGTTTTCACCTCCACTTTCTGCACCTTTTTTCTCTCATTCACATTTTTGTCCGAGAGAAGGCAGAATCTTCTGAGATTTTCCTTTTCTTCCTTTGCAGGTTCCCAGCTCGCAATGGACAGGCGTTTTTTGCATTTCCAGTGACTTCCAGAACGTTATCCCCTGCCTTCGGAAAGATCTCCAGGGACAGCCCGTGCCTGAGCATCACCATGTTTGCTCATCCTCACAAGATCGGCTTTCCCAGCGGGAATTCCTCGGAGTGCATCAACGGCTCAGCATGGATCCTGACCGTCTTCCACGAGTGTGCTCAGGACGGCTGGGACATCGCCAGTGTGGTGCTGGGCCTGGTTTCTATCGTCTGCTTTGCTGCTGCTTCCTTCCCGTAAGTAAAGGAGGGGGCCGTTAGAAGGGGCAGTCCTGCTAGGGGTGTCGGTTGGCTGCTTCCTTCTTGGCCCGGCTTGACCGGCAAATGTGTGGCTGCTAATTTGCAATGACAAAACAGAGGAGATGACTCATTTCCTGGAATAAGCACAAAGGGAATGCGGCTGGGTGTCCTGCCATGCCTGGCTGGTGGAGGGTTTTGAAACATCACCTCCACACACACCCCGTGAAACACACAGCGATTCGCACAGCAACCAGCAGCTGCAAAAATAAATAAAATTTCTCCTTGGCATCTCATGGGGTGGTATTTCACCCTTTGCAGAATGACACAGTGGGGAGGGGAGGGCGTAGAGGAGAACCTTCCCTGGTCAGAAGATGCTGGATTCCATTCCCCATCGTCCCTGGCCCGCAATCAATGGTATAATTTACTGGCCAGGGGTGACCGTGTGCTCCCTTCTTAACCGTTTCTTCCTCCACCTTTCCACGCAGTCAGTTCTACCTGGCCTGTAAAACTGGCATTATGGACCAGGCCCTGTCCATATACTTCCTCCTGGGATGGCTCGGAGGCGACTCACTGAACCTAATTGGGTCCTCCTTGGCTGATCAGCTGCCGCTACAGGTGAGAAGCTAAAAAAAAAAAGCAGAGCTCGCCCTGGAGGATGCTTGCTTTCTGAGCTGCTGGTCCCAATCCTTGACACGGAGGAAGATTCCCATAGTCCTTGGGATCCCCCTCCCCCCCATTATTTAGTCCCTTCTTCAAGCTGAGAGTTCCAGAGGATAAAATAGTTCCCCTCGTGACTATATTGTGTAATTCTTTCACTCCAGAATCCACTGAGCATCTTCCTCCTTCCCTAGGTATACACCGCCATTTACTACGTGCTGGCAGACTTGCTCATGATCTCTCTTTACGTCTATTACAAAGTCAAGAATCAAAACAGGATCTGTAAGTTGAAATCCACTAATGTGGCAGAGGGAGTCACCAGTGGCAAAACACGCAAACTCCATTTCTGAACCCGGCCTGCATTCGCCACAGAATAGTCCCGGGATTTCGGTTCAAATCAGGGCCTAATTCAAGGAACTGTTCTGATGCTAAGCCATAGGGGGTAATCGTGGCTTTATATCTAGGCCTGCAGAGAGTTTTTCTATCCCCTTTTATAATGGGAAACTCTTAACATGGAGCGATCTCTACCCGTCTGGAACAAAGTCTCCAAGGAGAAGGGCAGGCGGTAGTTTTAGTGGGAAGCAAATTGCTCTCTGCGCATGATCCCAAGCATAATTCAGTGTCGTTATTACCAGATAAGCCTTTGTGGTCCTGCCACAGGATTGGTGGTCCTTGTTCCCAAAAGCTTGGTCTCCAAGCTGCCATGAGAATTCACACCCCTGCACCTGTAATGCCCTTTGAACAAAACTTGTAGTTGCGTGGGGCGCCGTCTCTGCTCTCCGTGTTAGGCTTTTAACACACTTTCGGTGGATAACTTTAAACAACTTCCTCTCAGGCAGATAACGGAGTTTCCCACAACCTTGTCTTGTTCTGCTTCAGATCTGTTAAGCACCATAAGGTTTAAATCTGGTCGATTGCGTGATAGCGCTCCCTGCCAATTGCTGCAGGGATGGTTCTGGTTTGCTCGTGTTTCTTTCTCCCTTGTGAAACGGCTGCCAGAAAGAGATTGTGCTGATGTCACAAAAGCTGGTTTCCTTTTTAGCGAATTGTCTGATGGAACGGAAGAAGAAGAAAAAACCAAGACAGACTTTTAACCCCTACCCAACATTTCTCCCTTCCTCAGTTTCTGCGTCGATCAATGCTGTCTTCGCACTCACGGTCCTGGGAACGACGTCGGCGCCCTCCTGGCTGGGGGGACCTGCTTCTTCTCACCTTGGTGATGGAACGATGTTCAAGAGCAGGAGACTTCTGTCCTCTGCAGACCACCCACCCAGATGGGAGGCACGTTCTTCTCTTTAAGGCAGAATTGATCTTACGTTTGTTGCAAAGAACAAGCTGCGTCGGGCAACAGTCCCTGGTCCTTTGCATTCAAGATCCACAGGAAGATAGATGCAATAGCAAACCCCATCTAAATGGTGATGTTATTCATGATAGAGAGGTTAACAGTAGGCTGGGATTATGCTAAAGTTTACAGAAGACGTCCAGCTGCCACAGAAAACTGAACGTCCAGCAAAGGACACCCTGGAAGAGGGCCTGGCTGGCACTGATAATGCAAGTTATATTGTGGATTCCACTGGTGGTGCAGTAATTGCTTTTCACAAGGGAAATTTCTCCCCAGAGTTAGTAATTCCTAGGACTATTAAAAGTGCACCCCTTGGGTGGGAAGGATACTGGACAAAGATTAGTCTTGAGTTAAAGGGCTGTTTCGTGGCACGGGGATTCAAGGAAGAGACAAACGGTTATCCAACTAAACTGTGGGCTTACTCACTTTGTGGTGAGGTTTCCCAATGAGTAACTTCTATGTCTTCCCTTCTGGATCCCACAAGGCCCGCTGGGATCGCTCTGCAACGCTCTGTAACACCCTGTGTCTTCCACAGCCCTTCACCAAAAAGGAAATCTATGGCTTTGTGATTGGATCAACTTCTTCGGTTCTCTACCTGCTTTCCCGGGTCCCTCAAATCTACACCAACGTAAGCGTTGCTCGAGGGAAAAGGAGCAAGACCCATTTAGAGAGGGAGGGCAGCTTCGGGGAGCAGATTAGCTGAAGGAGGCCCCAGACTCAATTTCCAGCTTTTCCAGGGAAGGAGGAAATGTTTGAGGGAGCCTCTTCTGCCTGAAACCCCGCTGGCAGTCCACACTGCGCAGCGTTTCTAACCTTGTTACCTCAAGCCCTGGGCGTGCAGTTGCCAAGCCACGTACTGGAGCTAAAAGCAGAGTATCTGAGATGGGACCTGCTGGAACGGAACGGGGGATTTTAAGACGGCATCCGCGTGAAATACATGCCCTGACCTGGTCAAGACCAAGGAGATCCATTTGCCCAATGCGATAAGCGTGCTTCAACTTCTTTTGTGGTTGAGCAGAGCTAGCCAAACATGGCTGTTTGGCTAGCTATGATTCCAGCGAATGGTGCACATCAGTCAAAAGGCTTAATGTAATAACCACAATAAGGATGTTGTGGAAGCCCTACCTTTTAGGTTTACTACCTGAAGCTTCTAAATCCCGCTCTGTCTTGCAGTTCAAGAGGAAATCCACCACCGGGATCTCTTACTCTCTCTTTGCTCTGGTGATGCTTGGAAATTCGCTCTACGGCCTCAGCGTCTTAATGAAAAACCCAGATCCGGGGCAGGCGGAAGGCAGTTACGTCATCCATCACTTGCCGTGGCTGATTGGCAGCTTGGGGGTTCTGTCCCTCGACATTGTGGTATCCTTTTCTGGAGGGGGGTGTTCCTGCCTTTAAACGCGCCACGTCCAGATTTGGTGCTGAGGACGAGACTCCCTCGGGCGGGCAGGAAACGGGAGAGCGCCGTAAACTTTTGATTCAGACACTTTCTGAACTGCAATCAAAGGTAATGTCAAGAGTTGAAGTGGCAGCGAAAACAGGCATAAGCTAAACACATTAATTAAAACGATTTAACATTTCTGCTTTGCCAAGTGGGTCAGGCAGTGAAAGCTTATGCCTCGATGTATTTGCTTTAAATGTTGCCTCCCCCCCCCCACTATCCCACCTTTAGCCGCAAGCCTTTCTGAGGCTGCTTATAGGAGAATGAGAAACCATCTTTTGAGGATTTGTTAGCGGTATTATAATTCAGCCATTGGCTTTGCCACCCCAATTCTGCTGAAATCCCCCCCCTTCCACGGCCTGAAGTTATCCAGTGTCCGGAAGAGAGATTTCAACCCAGGCACCTGAGGTGACATTCGCCCAGTCCTTTAAAACAAAGCACCAAACCGGGGGGGGGGGGGGATCCTCTTGACCCTTTCGTCCTCCGTTGCCAACAGTGGGTGCCAGTCCAGTCCCAGAAGCAAACCTTAATTCTTCACCTTCAGATTTCACTCCAATTCCTGGCCTATCGTCGGAAGAGCCTGCCAGTCCTGGAAGAGAGGGACGCTCTCTTGGGCAAGCAAGATGACCCCCTTGAAAGCTGACCGATGCCCGGAGCGGCCGTCGGGCCTTCCTTGGCAGGATTCCAGCTTTGGAGTTCGGCGACTCGAGCACGCCCAGGACTCGGCCTTTCTGTCCCAGAAATCTTTCGCCTCTGGAAGACGCGCCTTACGAGATTGCTTTCCTACCTCTTAACAGATACCTTTAATAAAAAAAAAAAAGGGAAAATGAACATTGAGGCACAAGGCCGCACGTTGCTCGATGGTGAACTTTCTCAATGAAGCTTCCCCACCTCGCCCTTATCCCCCCAAAGGGAAAACTAATGTATGAGAAGAGAACTGTTGGAAAAAAACCTCAAAAGGGAATCCAGTACGTAGAAGCCGCCTGGACCTCGTGGGAGGCTCATGAGCCTGCATTCCTTCCGTACCCAGGAAAGGCGGGCGGGAGTGGTCTGCACGTGTGGGGCGTTCCTCTTAATAGGCGTTTTTGTGGACATAGAGAAATAAATAAAAATATCCCCCCACCCCACCACGACTGGATACGGTTGTTTGCTTATCAACTCTACCCTCCTGCGTTGCCCTTGAACCTACGGTGGGGTGGGTTTCAAGTCAATCGCTCCCGTTTTGGCAAAGCAAGGGCAGCTAAGGGGGAAAAAATCCTTGCTGCTCTTCGGGTAACTAGGTAACCTCTGCCAAGTTCGCAGAGCAGCGCTTCTGAGACGTTCAGAGGTAGACTTTCTCTGGCTGGAGAGGGTCCATCCAGTTCCATTCCCCTCTACGCATTTTAAAACCTCTTTTTCATACATACAGGACGCTGAGACCCCCCCAAAGAGTCGACGCCGGCGTAAATATTTCAGGGCAGCTGGCCCTAGAAAATACAAACTCAAGGTAACAAAACTGAACAGCTGGAAGCTCTCCCAACAGCTGTGAGGAATGAAGTGGGCTCAGTGGGAGCGGGGTCTTGAGGAAAAGGGCCAAGGGACCCTGTCTCTGAGGAAGGGAGCCTATTTGCCAACTGGCGTCCACCTTCAGTCTGACCCATCCAGCTTCCCAAATTATTCCCGATCGGCACATGGGAGACCCCCGTCTCCAGCCGTACCAATGTTAAAAAGATGCCAAGCTATACTTGGCAGCAGACCAGCAAGAAAATCCTTTTTCTCTTAACAGAGGTTTTCATTTTAAGCACTCAGCCCCCCCACCCACCCAAGGCTACGACCTGCCAATCAAACGGCGGACACTTGTGAATTGGGAAGGGACGAGAGAAAGAATCAGAAACGGCAGAGCAACCAACACTTTACATTTTTTAAAGATTTATTTTATTTTTTCTGTTTTAAGTATGGAGGCTCAAGTAGAAGATGTAGATTCCAATTTCAGCATTACATATTAAAAAAAAAATAATAACCAGTCTTTTGCATTCCATAGAAATCATGAACAAGTCAAAAGCAGCACACCTCAGCCTCTCAGATGGAAAGGAGGACCTTGGCGGCTCTCGCCAGCTTTGCAAATTTTCACGGGGCTGGGGGGGGGCAGCTTCCGCCCCTCACCCCGCCCCACGGTCCTCCTTTCCAACCTTTCTCAAACATACACCAAACACATTTTCCACGATGGTTTCTTCCCTCTTTCACAAACCACAGTATTTAATAAAGGTTTTTTTTGTTTTGTTTCTTTTACATTTTTTACACCAATATAACAAAATATGGAAAGAGCGGTGAGGGGGGGCGCACCAAAAAAAATGATTGGTGGAAATCGGCAGATAAACATAGGCCCAGAAGAAGGGGGGGGAGCTGGGAAGGCAAAAGTCTCAGAAGTTTCTCGACAGAAATACTTTTGCAAGGCTCTGGTAATAAGACAGTGAAAATTAAGCTGCTAGAGACCAAAAAAAGTTTATACAGCTTTATTCGGGGGTGGGAGTGGGGAATGGAGGTGCTTTTTATGAGTAGAAGAGTATCGTACGCAGGAAGTGATCTGACATAGAAGAAAAAAACGGGGAGGCAGAAGGGAGGAGGATGCAAGGGAGAAAAAAATTTCTAAGGAAGAGGGTCTAATGAATGCATGGCATGTCTTGTTAGCATCATCAAGGGAGATACTGGTTTTTAACTTTGCTGCTTTCTCTTCAACGCCTCCACCAGGTCGATCTTAAGAGCTTCTTGCTTTGATTTGTCCGCAAATGTTTGCACAGACCTGGAGGGGGAGAGAGGCAGTGGGTTAGGAGGAGAAACTGGAAGGGGATGGGAGGCAGCCGAGAACGGTGGCGGCTTCTGGTGAATTTCCTGGCAAGCAGCATCTCTGGCGCAACCTCCCTTTCAAGCGTCGGAGGGCGTTTCCCACAATTCGCCACCGGCTTGCTGGAGCTGACCTCCAGCGCCCTTGGACGGCCCGGCCCAGAGGAGGCTGCCGCCTTGGGGGCGCTTCAGGGACCCACCTTGACGAGCTGCTGGAGGGGAAACGGCCCGACATATGGGATCCACGTGAACCGCCAGTTCCCTTCTCCAGCTGGAAACACAGGGAGGCTCCGCCGCCATTCTTCAGACTAACCTTCCCTAAAGATCTTCACGGGGGCCACAAAGGTGGACTGGATGAAACCAGCAACTGTTGGCTCTCCAGGGCCTCGTTTTACCGTGCCTCCCCAGAGCCCTGCCCAGCAAGACGTCGAGGGCTGCGTGGCGATGCTCTGCACTCAAGGCAGCGGCACTCCAGACGCTACAACTGCCGCTGCAATCACGGCCGCCCGAGAGACGGGCGCGCAGCTAGTTCTCTGCCCCGTTTCCCACTGGCCAATTGTATGCCGCCCTTCGGCCCCGGGACGGGCATGGAAACAGCGGCCTCCGATTTATCTCTTGACAAATGTGTCGGGTTTCATTCCAAAGCTACGAGAGCGAACCCCCGAGGCACAGCACCGGCTCCTCGGTTCTCCAGCCCAAGAGCAGATCGCTCCTGTTCACTGCTCCAGAGAGCTGCCTTTGGTAACCAAACGAACCCACGCATATCTCACAGCAGCGTAACTGCAACTTACTACAGGGCGTTACATTAAGAAGAGCAACCACTGTCAGCCGAAGGGAGGTGCCTCGCTCGGCGAAAGATCCCGGCGCTGCCATAGGAACAAATGCGGCAGCACCGGAGAGTCGCGCCCTCGACTTACCCTCCCGCCTCTCACGCTACTTCTGGAAGGCAGTCGCGGGATTCGTCTTCGGAGCGTTACTGCCGGATACACCGGACACTGTCGAGGATGTTTTTTTCCCACGGCAAGATTTGGGATGGGCCCGTTACTTTGGGGCAGAAGCCAACGCTATTTCCCCATGGTATACACAGCAGCCTAGTCGTGGGGGTTTTTGTTTCTACTGTAGAAATCAGTAGAAAACGACGCACATGCACACACACATTTCTATCACATCTCAAGTGCAAGGAACTCCAAGCAGTGAGCAAGGAGAGCAAACTAAGGTGAGGAGGAGGAGGAGGCGGCCTCCGTTCTTTTCCTTAAAACGAAAGCAAACCGAACTTGCAAGAATTAGGGGTTAGTCTGTGGGAAGGCAGAGTTCACCATGCGGACTCTCTCAGCCAAGGTCAGTGGGGTTTTAGTGCCGAGCGAGGCGCCCTGCAGGCCCGTCTCAGCAGGGAGGCGTGTACCTGAGCTGGCTTAGTTATCTGGCTGAATGTACATCTGCCGCTGGGTCAATACTTGGGAGAGCTCTCTCTGCAACTGCTTATACTTTTGGTTGTCAGGAATAGCATCAATTGATCTGGAGAGAGCGGGGTGGAAATGGAAGAGGGAGCCGAGGGAGGAAAGAAAAGATCAGACAAGAGGAGGGCAGAGAGCAACACGAAAGAATGCGCGGTGGCTGGATATCAAGAGCGGAAAAAGGAGACAGGAGGAGGAGTTCAGAGCCCAGTTGTTTCTTCCAGTGCCAAAATCCACAGATTTCATAGCTGGGAGGGAGGGAGGGAGGGAGGGGAGGCAGGCCAGTAGCTCTTCATCCCGAGCCTCTCTTCCAACAGGATGCTAATGTCTGTCCGTGCCCGGGCAAACCATCACCCAAGCCCCCCCTCCCACAGCAGCAGGCTTAACTGGAGAAGCAGGCAGGAACACCAGGCACAGCTGGCAGGGATGCCGCTGGGCAAGGACGGGTGGGGTGTGCCAGGACAGATCTACCCCTGTCCCGTTGTGGGGGATGGGGCCACGTTTGAAAAAGGAGAGAGGTGGTTTCGGCAGAGAGGAATCTCAGACAGCCTTTCCAAAGCCATATTTAATTATCCGTCCCATCCTGGGCCAGCCAATCAATGCAGACTGACTGGGGAAGGTGGCGGGGCTTCATATAAGGCAGTCAACCAACCTGCAAGGGCTGTTCTTCATGGGGGGGGGGGGAGAGAAATATATATTAGGAGGAAAAGACCACAGCGCTGCAGTCTATCCATTACCTCAGCCCATTGACAATGTCCTTTGTCTTTCCAAAATAAATCTCATTCAGCGTACTTCTGATTTTATTCTCCATGTCCTAGGAGGGAAGAGAGAGAAGTCTCGGTCACCTCGAAGAGAGAACCATTAGAGTGGCCCGCAGAGGGAGGAGATGCCCAGACCTTTCAGGCCCCAAAGAGAATCAACCGGCCTCTTCATACAAGCCCCCTGCAGAGCATCTGCCTGTTGCTGAGGGGTTAAACCGGACCCTCCATTAAAGACAACTCCCAACCGGCGCATCAGCCAGAGTGCTCTTCCATGCGGCCTAAGAAACCCGGTGAGCCTTTAAACTTCCTGCCAGACTCCTCTGTACATTTTTTTAAAGAGAAAGCCTGCTCTGCTTGTACACAAGATGCTTTGCAATTTGGCAGAATCAAACCGTTTTCGGCTAGGAAGGGAGAATAAGAACAGGGAGCCACACAGACCCAGCTATCCCTTTTGAAAGTCAGGTGGGATCCTGGCCACGAGGGGGCAGCAGGCAGCTGCAAGAACAAGGCTCCGTTTCTTTCCAGTTACACTGGCCTTTTCCAGCCTGGCGCCCTGCACACATTTTGACTGCAGCTCCCCAAATTTCTAACTATCCTGGCCTGTGGGCACCCAGGCACAAACGCCCGGAGATGGACTATGGGTATGTCCCCCCGCGGGAGGCCAATGCAGGAAGGGGTGGGCTCCTCTTGAGGAGCAAGCCTGCCAGCCAGCAATTCTTGCAATCAACTGTGCAAAAGCACTGGCAAAGATAGTAGATGCCCCAGAGAGGCCTCGAATAAGACGTACTTTCGGGCTGATTTGGCTCATCGGCTGCTAGTTGCCCACTAGCAAAACACGAAGGCCAAAGGCGAGGAGCAAAGGGGCCTTTAGCCCAGGTGGCACTCCATTTCCTCAGCCCACCGCGCAGTCCAAGTTGCAGGAAGGACTCACTCCATCAGGAAGGGCTTACCTCAACCAAACGGCCAATATTGGCTATATGCGGAGAGGAGTCGCTCACCGTCTCATCTTTTTCCATCTGGGAAGAAAGGAAGGGAACGCTGAGGAAGAGGAAGATGCGGGCTACAGAGCCTCACCTGCCCGGGGACCAGGAAGGACGAGCAGAAGCAGGCCTGGGGCCTGCCGGGAGGGAGACGGAAGGTGGGTCGGTCACAGTCAGTCTTCCCGACCAGCCTAGGGGACAAGACTGATGCACCCAGCAGCCCTCTGGAGGAGGACGTGGTTGGCGAAAGCTGCCCAGGATGAGCCGGCCCCACAGGGATCTCCCTTTGGCCACCTCTTTCTGCAAAGGTATCCTCCTCGGGGAGGTTCCCCTCCCTTCTGAAGATCTGCAGCGGGGGACCGGGGTGGGGGTGGGCAGCTGAAGCCCCGTGGCTCCCCCAGCAGAGGGGGTGCCTCGCATCGCCAAGGCCTGATGGGGCATGTGATTTAATCAGAGCACCTTCCAGGCAAGCAATAGCCTGTATGGTGGCAGGGTGCCAGCTCCAATTAGCTGGCCCAGCCGTTTTCAACATACAAAAGGGAGATGGGAGGGAGATTAAGGCCTTTGTTTCACCGGGTGGGGGGAGGCAGGAAGAGGCTGTGGGGCCCTTCAAGAGCTCCTCCTGTCAAGTCCTTCGGCATTCAAAGGCCCCACTCCCCTGCGAAGAGCTTGCTGGCAAGAGGGGGGGGGAGGGGCTACAAACAGCTCTCTGCATGGGCTGCAGATATGAAGACCTCCCTGCAAGGGGCAACAAAAGCCGTTCCAGTGCCAGAGCAGGCCAGATGTTGACGGGGCCTTGCGGGCTTTGCCTCCTACCCCAAACAACAGGGTGCAGGCGTCCGAGAAACTTTAGGGGAAGGGCGCACAGAGTTTTCTCCCTCTCCCCCAAATTGGCAGTCCCAGAAGAGGCCGGGGAAGACCCACTGGGGGCGGGGTTCGGCAAATTTAAAGGTGGTGAGAGAGGATACTGCTATAATGCTGCTGTGAGGTGCTGACAACATGGAAGATGGGAGAGAATATAAAAATGCAACAGCTGTTTGGTGCAAGGAGGGAGGGAGGGTGGGTTTGGGTTCTTTCTTTTTTTTTTAATCTTCCAGCCCCTGGAATTTGAAGCATCCAAACTGAGGCGCATCGGTCAAGACCTTGAGCCTGTCTCCTCACTGTTTATGAGAGGGGACAGGGACAGATCGTAACTTTCACGTCTGGCACTCACAACGTGCTGCCTGAGTGCAGAGTCTGACACTGGGGTGGGGGCAGCTACCTGATCTTTCTATCAGAGACATCCCAGAGAGCGTGGAAGTTTCTACGTGGCGCTGCAGCCACATCTCCCACGTTTCACGAGGAGGCTGGACTTAAACCACTGGAAACCACAGCCCTGACCGGGGGCCTCCTGGTACCTGTCTGGTGAGGCTGCCTCCGAGGTTCATCGTGCCAGAGCCAGTCTTATTTGTCTGCAGCCACAGCATCACTGTAGAGGTCAGCTTGTAGTGGGCAGTACGGCCACTGGACTTCTCCTGGAGGAGAGAAAGGCTGCGTGAAGATCGGCCGGCTCCTGGAAGCACACGGTCGTCCAGGCCAGCCGGGCCGTGGGCCTCTCGCTTCCTCCCTCTGGAGAGGAAGAGGGGAGCATCCCAAGGGGCCAGTTCCTCTGCCAGGCTCACCCAAACGCACCTGACCCCTCCAAGCCAGAGGGGTGGCAAGCGGAACCCCTTCGCCCTCTTCCTGGGGAGGAAATAGGTGCAGGGGCCCCTTCTTCTACTTCTGCAGCCTCCCTTCCTCCCTCTTCCTTCCACAAGGGGAGATTTTTGCAACAGCTCATGCATCCTTTTGTTTAATGACCCTTTCTTCCCACCAGGGTCCCGGATTAAGGAGAGGAAAGGGGGTGTGGTTTTGGACGGGGGGGGGGGGGGGGGGGACACACACAGAATTAAGTCCACCAGCCTACCACAGTATCACATCATCTGGTTGAGCACCTGTGCCTGTTATTTGCCCGGAATTTAACTGGGCTTGCCTCCCTTTTCCCACTTTGCTCGGGGACCAGCCTCCGCCTCCCGAGCGAGAGAGACCAGGCTGTACCTGAACTTCTACCACGTGGATGGAATCCCAGCACCCTTTGATCTTCTTTGATCCATCGCCGGCTTTCTTAATTAGAATCACCCCGGCGAAGCCATGATCCAGATCCCAGAGGTAGACCGAGGAAACGCCCCCTTCAAAATACCTGCAGCCAAAACAAAGACACAGAGTGAGGCCCTGCCTGCCTGCGTGGGGGCAGAACAGGCCAAGGCGACCGCTCGGAACCGGGCCGCCCGGCACATCTGGAAGCGGTTAGGCCGGACAAGGCTGCCGCAGACTGTGTGGGGCGACGCTGCAGGAGCCCAGAAAGCAGAGCTGGACGAAAAGTTTGGTCTCCCGAACGTCTCTATTCTCCTTACTTGAAAGCAAGTTCCTAGCCCTCCTTCGAGGTCCTACCATCTGCTCTTAAACCACCGCACAACTGAGCCAAGATACCTACCCTTGGGAAGGTTTGCCTTCACAATTTCAAGTGTCCCTTTTTCTTCAAGGATTTGGGTTTGGGAATACAACAGAGATTCGCCCAGGTAGAACAAAGGCAAAGTACGCTGCTTAGGGAAGCCTTTTTTAAAAAAAGAAACAGCAATTCCTTTGCACCAACAGCAGGGTCCCATCTCAAAATTGGGTGAACCCCACTGAGTCCAATTAACAGCAACGAATGTTTAAGCAGCAGTCTGCAAACCCGACTGAAACTTAAAAACAATTTTTATGGCCTCCCTTCTCTTACCATGGCAGAAAGAGCAGGGCTGAGACTGGGTCTCCCTTCCCTACCAGCCCCCTAAATCTCTTTTACAGCAAGGCCACCTAATTAAGACCAAAGGGGGCAGCAGTGGGCTGGCTCTACCAATGCTCCTCTATGCTCAAGAGCATCTTTACTTCTTGGGGACTGCATCAGCGCCCAAAGTCTGCAGAGGTGGGGACTGTCCTTCTACCTGCCTTGGCTCGGGGGAAGGGCACACGCTTAGTCCACCAGGATTCCTCCACGTCCATCTGCAGTGGGGGGAAACGGTGCTCTCCTCTTTCTGCCATACCGCTCATCGAAGCTGCCTGTTGCGGGGAGCCGGCCTGGCCGAACAGTTCTCACGTGCGTTATGGCCAGCCCGGCTGGCTGGCTGGCAGCGATCCTGGGGGCTCAGTCTGAGCTCTGGTGAAACTCTATTTATGCCAGCCTAGCAGGGTTTGCAGCTGGAACGGAGGGTTGTGTCCGGAGCCATCCTTGGCATCAGCAGCTCCCAACGGGAACAAAAGCGGGCAGTGGAAAAGAGGGGTGAGCTTATGCAGTTAGGCCTGGAGCGAAGGCAGGCTTTTGAAGCCCAGAGCACGCATCGCTTGCGTGCAGGAGAAGCTGCCTGTTGCACCTCTGTAGGATTCCCTGCCCTGCTTTCGCTCCATTCACGCTGCCTCTATTCAGCTGCTCCAGGTGCTACAATGGACTTGCTCTGAGAGTCAGGCCACCAAACCTTCCTTCTACAACTGCGCACCTTGCACTTTCTTTCTTTTTCTGCCATGTGCTCCTGCTGTGGGTCTGCAACATACAAATGCCAGAACAGCACCCTAAAGTCAGACCACTGGACCCACTCTCCTCTCTGTGTCAGAGGTCAGGAACCTCCGTTGGACCCCAATCCCATCAGCCCTAGCTGGCAGGCCAGTGGCAAGGAATTGTGGGAGCTGTAGTGTGAAACGTCGGAATCTGTTCCCTTATCCCTGGTCCTCAGGGACCAGAAATGGCACCTCAGACCCCCTCCAGCCTGAACATGGGTGTGATCAAACCTCGGACCTTTCACAAGCAGAGGGAAAGGGGGGAAAGGAGAGGTATCACCTTCTCCACTCAGAGCTTTTTCCGTTTCCAAAGCAACTGGGTTTTCTGTTCTAATTCAGAAAAAAACACACGCACAACATCTGAAAGCTAATACTTCTTCCCTCCAATTATCCATGTCACCAGCTAGCCAAGAGGACGAAACTTTAATCAGACGGAAGGGGGTGCGTATCACGAGCGCTTTACATTCCCCTGTCCCCCAACTTCTGTACTCTAATCCGAACGACATGAAAGAAGCCAAGGGGGGGGAGGTCTGATTTTTATACACTTCCCATTTATGAGATTTTACATAAAGGCTTTTGTGGGTACATTTTAAGAATGCGCTAAAGGCTGTCCGAGACCACAGAAAGCCACCCGGGGAAGGTTCTTGCCAGAACAAGCAAGTGCACACATGGAAACACTCGGGACGGCCTTTGTACCTTGAATGACTCAATCTAGGATTAATATTATTTTAAATACGAACATGCTGTTTCCAACTGGCCTGGGGCTGGCGCTGGCCGTGGCCTCGTGCCCCCAGGGGACGCCGACGGCCAGGAAAAACAGCCCCGTGGCCATCCTGCGGTTCCTAGCCACACGGAGCTCGAGCCTTGGTGCTGGCTGTTGGGGGGGGGGGGTTTCCCTGCCACCAAAGGCTCACCAGCTCTTCTGCACAGGTCTGCAAGGTGTCTTGGGGGGGGGGCAAAACTGGGCAAAGAAGAGGTTTGCAGAGGGGAAGAACCGAGCCAGCCAGAAAGATCGACCCAGAGACTTTTGACGGGGGAGGGTGTGAGAGCCCAGAAGGGAAAGTGGGGGGGTGCCTCCTTTTCATTCTCTCTCCTTCTCACTGTAGGCATGTGACAAATGCTTTCCGGCAGGCATACAGGTGCAAGGCGCCCTTAGGCAAACATACCAATCCAGTGAGATCCGCACGGCCACTGTGCCAGGTAAGTTTCCAGAATGCACATCTGGCCGGCAGCTGGGCAGCGGCCGGCCCTGGGAGAACAAAGGGCGGATTCAGATGCCACACGGCGGGAGCCCCCTTGCCCACCTCCTCCTGGAGGCAGGAAGCCGGGCAGAGGCCTCCGAAGGGGCCTCCTCGCAGCCAGGGCCGGTCGGGTCAAGGGTTAGGGCCGCAGGAACCACCGAGAAGGACAGCAGGGGGTCGTCTGCTTCAGGAGGTTTGGGAGGAAGGAGCAGACGACCATGACAGCCTCTACGGAGATCTACACCTCGAACGCCTTGTGAAGCACTACCCAGAGGCTTCCAGGGGAGACCAGGGCAGTGGTGGGGGAAAAGTCAACCTGACCTTCATTAGGGCTCGGACCCATGGCTGCTTTGTATGGGGAGCTGTGGCTACAAAACCCATGGTGCGTTCTTGGGTCCGACAAGTGGGGGGGGGTAGGCTTTGGATCGTCCTGAGGCAGTGTTTCTCAACCGTGGCAGCTTGAAGGTGCGTGGACTTCAACTCCCAGAGTTCCCCAGCCAGCATGGAAAATGGGAGCTGCCCAAGCTTCTACCGGGGAACTGGGACGACCAAGCCAAAATCTCTGCCTCTTTCCCTCACCCCCCGCTGCGAAGACAGCCTGGTCTGCGACCAACTTCCCGCTCCTGCGACGCCTCCAGCATTAACAGACCCTAACTGGGGTCTCCAAAGGAACGAACCTTCCAGGATATGCTTCCACTCCTTTCCCAAACCAAGCAGGGCGAGGGGCCCTTTGCATGTCCTACCCAACTCGGAGCCCGAAGGAGATTTTGTGGAACTAACCAACGCTCACCAACTTTGCTGATTTTTTCTGAATGAGCAAAAGCTGATTAAGACCAAGGGAAAGTCCAGGATGGTCTCACAGCACGATGAATGAGGAACTAATTAAAAACAGGGCCTTTTGAACAGGAAAAGACAGCTGTACTTTATGACGAAGCCCATTTTTACTGTACTGTCCAGCCAAAGGCTGATTAATCAATAGTCTTTCTGGGGAGGGGGGCATTCGCAGTCAACTTCTCTCTCTCTTCCTTAACCAATCAGGAATAATTACATTCCGCAACCAGATCATCTCTTTCGCAGCCCCTTCCCCATAAAGGCAAAGGCACGAGGGAACGTGGAGAGGCCCCCCAGCTAAGTTCCTCCAGACACACAGCTGTTCCTCACGCTCGGATTCCTGTGGCCAGAGGCACACTTTTTCACTCAAAGGCAGCCCAATTACAGCCATGTGCTGCTCTGGATTCCCCAAGGTGAGCATCTATAAATGATGACAAAAAACACAAGGTCACCATGGGTACAAAATTGCTCCAGGATCACAGTGGCGTGGGGGTTACCGTAAAAAGCGTTTGGCAGAGCCTTCGGATGAGAGAACGGTTCTTGAGAGAATCCTGCGGGCTGTTTCTGGCCACAAACAACAGAGCCCTTTCCCCTCCACCATTGGAACTGATTATGTGCCATCAAGTCGGTGCTGACTCTTAGCGACCACACAACGGATTTTCTCCATGACGATCTGCCCCAACCTAGTCCTTCAGGTCTTCCAACGGTGCCCCCTTCGCTGAGTCCCTCCGTCTTGCTGCTGGCCATCCTCTTCTTCTCTTCTCTTTCCTCCCACCTTTCCCAGAGCCTTCTCCAGCTCTTCACATCAGGTGTCCGATGATCATGTCAGCCTGGTCACTGGTGCCTCGAGCGAGAACCCTGGGTGGATTCATTCTAGGACCCATTGGTCTGTTTCCTTGGCTCCCCATGGTCTTCTCGGGAGTCTTCTCCAACACCAAAGTTCAAAAGCGTCAATACTCTTCCTCTCCTCCTTCTTCAAAGTCCAACCTTTGCTTCCATAGAGGGTCACGGGGAATGCCATGGCTTGATGATTACGATCTTTAGGGTAGGAATACCACCTTTAAACAGCCTGCCTAAAATAAAAGGTAAGCCTGGCACTTAAACACCCACACAAAGAGGGCAGCCAAACGTCCCGGGGCAAGAAGTTCCAAAGCCTCCAGGCCTCGACCAGATCCACTGATCAAAACGTGGGCAACGTCAGAGGGTTGCAAATGGCTGTTCCCACTTTCCTACTTAATGCAGCTGCCTCTAAAAAGGAGGCTTTGTTTTCAATCGATGCCGTAACTCGGTTTTATTTCTGCTCCAATTCCCTTTTTGGCAAGCATGGGCCAACCCTCATGTTCCAGGACAAACACCAAAGAACGGTTCAGTGGACTGTTCACATATAACACTTCAATCTTGCTTTACAATCCTTTTAAAGGTAAGTTGGCTGTTTCTGCCGTAACCATTAACTAATCTGTTTTCACAATTATCAAATCAACGATGATTAAAATTCTCCACCATGCCGGCCCTACAGATATCGTCCATATAAATAAAACAATGCAATAAAGTATGTTCTGCAGGGCTACATTAAAAGGGTTTTTTTTAAATGTCCTTTATGTCATCCTCTGAAATACTGGGAGCCTCAAGGGGCAAATTAGGAGAAAAGTAAGGGGTTAGCAACAAGAGGCCTCTGTACCAAAATGAGCCCTGATGTTTGCAGGAGAGCCCCACAGCTGGTAACCCAAAAGGAAATGGAAAATATCTTCTGCAGGGAGCTGGAGTTTGGGGGGGCCTGCTGCCTTTTTCTCTCGAGGAAAGACAGCCTGGATCGGGTGAATCCCTCCACTGCGCAGAGGTGGGACCCAAACAGCAGCCTTGGGGGCTCACTAGGGAGTTTCCGCCACAGCCTAGAAAAACTTAGTCCTGAAGTCTGCTGTTGTGCGGGGCAGAGGCGCGTTTCCAGGGGGCCTTTTCCGCTGTCTGTTGGAGCTTCTGGCTAAATCCCTGACATGTTTGAGGCTCAGCTGCTGGGGATCCCCAAGCTGCTTTCATTTCAGCTCCTCCACGGTGGTCGGAGCACACGTGGCTGCAGGATCAGGACCCCCTGCCTCTTCCCCAGCTTTGCTGGTGAGCCATCTCAAGAGCAGCACCCCCAGAGAGGTGTAGGGACTGTTGAACACTGACCATATTAAAGCCGGACCCCTTTTGACAGACAAGGAAGCTAGCAGCTCTGGGAAAGCACCCACCCCCTCAGTCTTCCCTGTGACTCAATTTTAAATAAAGCACCTTCATCAGATGTGGAAGATTAAATCTGATGAAAAGGAAATCGCCTTCCATCGCAGCTGCTGGAGAACGCTGCTTATTATTCTGAGACATTCCAAACCTGTGGTAGCAGGTTGTTTCCTGTAATTTAAGACCGGCTTAAGTTTTGGCTCGGTTCGTCTGCAATGCCGTAACTGGGCAGGGGAGAGGGGACAGGACCGGAATGGCGGCCTCAGGAGAGGCTGGGTGCTCAGTGCTTCCTTCTACAGAAAGGTCCGCGTGCTTCTAGCACACAACTGCAAAAATAAGCAGGCTTCTAAGGAAGGGGAGGCCTCTTCGTGGCGAGATCTCGCTCCCTAAAAGTCGCTGCCTCCAGGGAACGAACCGGAGTCGCTCCTGCCCTCGGAGCCGGGCCCCCTTTGCCAGCCATCACCCCCACCAGAGAAGGAATCAACGTACAAGTCTCTGTACTGGTCAAAGGCGTTGTTTGCCTCCACCTCGAGCTTGCGCAGGCGAGCCGAAGGCATGGCGCCATCTTCCAACGGCGGATCATATTTGTTGCTCCAGGGTGACCTGCGGGAGGGGGAAAAAAACACGGGTCAAAAGAATCCCCCTCCCGACTTTGCAGCTGTCGAGCAGGGACGACTGGCGTGGCGAGGCGACACAACGCGGACTTCTTGGGGCGGGGGCTTACGGCCTGGCCTGGGGTGCAGGAGAAGGGGCTGCATCTGAAGCGGGAAGAAAACCGTTTGAACTGCAGTAATGCTCTCTGGGAGCAGGGGAGAGGCGTGCTGCAGGAGAGAAAATAGTGCTCCCACCCTGCTGAGCCCAGAGCCGCTCAGCCAATCCCTCCTCTTACCCTTCTTCAGAGATGGGACAGGGAACCCAGCCTCACGTACGATGCAGGGAAGGAACGAAGCTGCAGACGGGGAAAATCCCCCCTAAAACATCTTTTCCGGGCGCCGTCAGGACCTGGGCACTCCCCACACTAGACATCTCGATGGGCACACAGTTTCTCAGCCGCCCCACTTAATAGATGGCTCTTTCGAAACAGACGGCTTGTGTTCATCCCGAGTTTTTTTTTTCCCAAGCTGCCAGCTCTGTAGATTTTACTGTTTTTAATTAGCTTCGTACGTTTGTACTTTTAATGGTTCTAACGGTTATTGGGTACTTCTTGAAGCATTTAGAGAAGGTATGGGTGGAGCAGCAGAGACTCAGCTAAAATACGTATTTTCAAATGATGATAAGGACTGGGACTGGTGCCAAGTGATTCGCAAAAGGGCAGCGTATTGAGCTTTTCTTTATCGAAGCACTTTTTTTTAGGGACAGAAAGTTAATTCTTCTACTGTGATTTAAGGATGTCCGCTTGTGTCTGGAGCCAGGTAGCCACTAACGAGCGGTTCAAGTTCCATTCCTATCCCCATCTCCTTTAGTGAGGCAGAGATGTTTTAACAGCAGTTAGCAGGTCTCTCCTACAAAGCCCTGGGCATGAAACGCCAGAGCTGCACGGCTCCGACTCCGCCCTTTCCTGGCCTGCAAAACAGACACCCGTGTCCTAACCCACTCCTCATAAAAAGGATAAGGAAAAAAAAATGCTGGCTACAACAGTAATGTTATCCACCAGAAATCCATTGCATTACCCCAAAAAGCGCTTTTATAGCAAGCAAGTGCTCAAAACACATTTTAGGGAGGCTGTCTGAGGAAAGACAGATGGATGGGCCCTGCCCGGGATGAGAGAACATGGAGCTTCCAGCCAGCCTGTCTTCAAACAGAGATTCTGTTGCAGAAAACTCCTACCAACCCGTCTCTTGGAAGCATCACCCCCACCCCCACGAAGAAGAATTCCAGGAAGGCGATTAAAAGCAAGGCTAGGAGAGCACAGAGAAAAGGGGGCTGTGGGAAGAGGCTCGGATTTTTATATCAAAAGGGTCAGCCGTCCTCCTCCAGAGGCTGTGGCTGCTGACATTTCCCAGATGCAAGCCTGAACTGGCGTTCTCCTCCGCGCAATGGCGGGTGCAGGGGTGAGCGGGGCTGGTCGTCTCGCTTGTCGGGCACGAGGGCACATAGGATCGTTTTACCCGCTTATTGCACATGACCTCACTGACCTTTGTGTAAAGATAACACAGTACTATTCCTAGTAGATCTATAACGGAACCTCATCCCCAGAAGACTCCCTACGTGCTGCCATGTCTGCGAAGCAATCAATTAGCAAAACACGTGCCATTAATCTCGCAGCAAATGAACCATGTTCTTTTCTCCACCTGCCTCCGTTGAGGCGGCTTCCCGGGGCGGCAGGTCTTCAGGGCCCCAACCGGTAAAACAAAAGGAACGCGCATCCTCTTGGTCAAAACGAGAGGGGGATGTTAGTGGTGCCCTGTGGAGAGGAACCCTTGACCCTTCCCTACCTGTAGGAATCGCCATCCCGGTTGTAATCACACAGAAGGTAGTCTTTGCCCACCACCTTGTCTCGAGCAATCTTCAGAGGCTGGTCAACGGAGGACAAGAGATCTTCACAAAGGCTGGGAACCTAAGGAAGCGGTGGGAAGCAGGCAGGGGGGAAACAGTCAGGGCAAACCAGCCAGGAGTCTGTGCTTCTACATGCATCACGCTTGAGTTGGTGTTCTCGCCACCACCTCTGGCCCGTCCAGCTAGAACAGCCGGGCCTTAGAAGAGCCACACGACCCCCCTTTTCCCATTCCTGTCCATTCAGACCTTCGTCAGAAAACCAACCCCCTCCTGCTATGGTTTTCGGAGACCAGCAGCTACACCTCTATGGGGCCAGCCTCCGAAAGGCCTTCCCCTTTTAGCTTGTAGGGAAGAATGGTCTTGTTTGGTAAAAAAAAAACAAAAAAAACCCCAAGCTTCTCACTGCAGACAGCGCTGGCCTTTTGATGAGGTTAGCGCTACCATTCTGGACTGCTGTTATCAAAACCGGGTTTTACGTTCAGCTTTGATCTCAGCTTTCCAGTGGATGACGAAAGGCAGATAAAATGTGTTTTATTTTAATGGGGTAGAGGAGAGATTAGCAAATGGCAACTTCTCTATAAAAGACAGCCAACCAATGCCAACTTTTTTCCTTCTGCTCTTATTTCACATGCAGGTTCATATAACTTTCAACTCACCCCAAAAGGAGAACAGACTTTTCAACCTTTTCACTGACATTACCCCAAATCCCCCTATCTGATAAATCAGGATTCTGATTTCCCTTTCATCTGTTATCCAGTGTAAAATGCTATGTTTCAAAAAAAGAAAGAACAAGAAGAAGAAGAAGCCTCACCCATCTCAGAATAGTTAACAATCCAAAAAATGTAAGGCATCCTCAATCAGCACAAGTGCACAAGTCACAACCACCAGATCAAAGAACCAGAGGTCCCAAAGATAGGAAATGAAATGAAAAGGAAGACCAGGAAGAGGCAGACAGAAGGGTCTTCCCTTAGTGGTCAAGTGGTACAGTTCAGGGGCCTTCTCAACATCTGATGGGAAGGGCAAGGAATAAGACTTAAATCAGCAGACTGATACACGGTTATTGGAACACACTGCACCCCTCTCCTGGACGACTGGAGCGTGCTGCACACAGGCAACGGGCAAACTCAATTCCAGTCCCCTTAGCGCGGCCACTCGTGTGGTCTTGTAAAGCTCAACGTAGGCGTGTCTGCAGATGTGTCTTACAGCGTCTGCTTCTTGCCAAACTTGCTGTAAAGCAATTCCTGGAAGGGGGGGGGGGGGGACTTTTAAAAATGGTAAATATTTATAATGGAAATCTAAGAACTGCTAAGAGAATAAGCTGACCGTGAATGGCAGCTTAATTTTTTCCACTAGCTCATGCTCTGGATGGAGTTTAATGAGCTTTCTGGGCAATCTGCCAAACATTGCTAGTTAACTTTAAGAGGGAAAAAAAATTACCTGACTTTTTAAAAAAAAAAAAAAAGAGGTGATATTGCTGAAATAACGTAATACACACAGCTGAAGAAGTGAAAGATTAGTCATTTATAGGTAAGCCTTGAGTTTCTAACTCTAAAATTTAGCCTATTATTCAGTTAACCCAGTGTTTCTCAACCTTGGCAACATTTAACTCCCAGAATTTCCCAGCCAGCCATGTTAGTTAACCTCTCTGTCTTCCCCCGCCACGCTCTCACACACGCACATTCTTATAAAGGGGTGTGCTAACTAAACACTAACAATTTTGGATGCAAAAAATCCCAAGTCCAGCACCTGGCCCTTTAAGATTAAAAAAAAAACCTGGTAGGTGATGATGGGAAAAAGCTCCCTCCGTCTAAAGCTTTGGAGAGAGGTGAACAGTTTGAGTGGACAGCCCTGGCATGTTTGACCAACTAACGGACCTGGTCAAAAGCCTCTTCCTAGGTGAACGTCACCTAAAAGTAAGGAAAGCTTTAAAGCTTCTTCTCCATGTTGTTCCCACAAAGCCAAGGAGTTTCTCTTCTTCCCTGCCAGGCCCTTTTTCGAAATGGGGAAAAGTTGTTGGAGGATGAACTACCTATTACACTGACAGCAGGGGTCAAACCGCTTGCTAGTCTGAGGTATTCCCATGAAGAGCATGCGTACTGAAGGGCCGAGGGGGTTCACATGCACACCCACAGAGAGGTCTTGCAGATATGCTGCCTTGTGGATCCATCTCATGAACCCCACAGATCAGGAAGGGGTGGGTTCCCCTGGCCCACCCTGGCCTCAGACCACCCCAGAACCTGAGACCCGACTCCCTTGAAGACCAGGCTTTCTAAGAATGAATGAGACCACTATTTGGAACAAGGCTACAAAAGAAGGGCTATGTTCTGAAGAAGGCGGGGAGACCAGGCCTAGACAAAAAGGAAGACAAATTGAAAGAACAACCTGCCCTGCTAACGGCCCGCGCTGAACAAGAGTCTCCTTGTCCCCCCGCCACGCTACACTAGCTAGAGTTAATGAACCAGGTATTAGGACAGAGTTTTAATTAAAAACTAAGCCATCCTTCCAGCCAGCGAGACAAGCGGCCACCTGTGTGCCGTCAGAAACCAAACACCTTTCTTGAGCAGCTGGCCGAGCCTTTGCTTCCTGCTCTAAGGCCAGGATGCCAGTAGGCTAAATTAAGATTCATGGAACGGGCAGCATCAAGATGGGATGTGAGTCAAACCAGGTCTTGGGGATTACAGCAGGCCATGGGAACCTGTCCGTTTTTGTTCTTTCAGGTAAAGACTGGCAATATATTCCCCTCACCCCAGCACGGATCCTGTGGAGAAAATTCCAGCCCTCTCAAGCCCAGAGAAAGGAGGTCGGGGCAACAGGGGCTGGAGAAGAGCTTCTGAAGTTGGTGCCCTTCTGTTGCTCGGGCCTCTTCAGGGTTGTGGCACCTTAAAGGCGAACAAACAATACGTTGCATTTGGGAGCTTTTAAGCTGCCGAAAGCCAACTTCCTGAAGCCCCCGTTTAGACGCAGGACCCCAAGATGGGGATTGCAAGGCTCCTGCCGAGACTATTCCTTGGCTTCCATTAGGAATTTGTGGAGGGAACCTCGCCCTCAAAGAAAGAATTATGCATCATGGGATGAAAACACTGACATGTACAAGGTCCACAGAAAAACAATTTTCCATGCTCCGCTGACATAAGTGACAGAGTAGATCTGACCGATCTTCTGTTGCAGCCTCCCGCATGCGCCCGGCCTGCCAACATGCCATTCCAAATGCTCGGTGCTCATTTGGACTGAACAGAACTGTCAGCAAATTAAAGGGTATCTGGAAAACGCCGTCTCTAAATCCGCTCTTGCGCAGAATTATTCTGATGCTGCAACATCAGTTCTGTGTGTAACCAACACTTAACCTTTCTGTGATAAATGCAAAGGGCTAACTGCCTGCATTCCTTCCTGCTCACTGGTTGTAACCGACTGTAAAAATATGTCCCCGCGTCGGAGGACCAGCACCCACCGTCTCGGGCTTCAGAGAGACCCTTGAGTGACAAGAACGCTAATGAGCTCTAATTACAAGCTCAGCAGCCAGGGGAAGCAGCCAAAGACGGCTCGGCTAACGAGCGAGCGAGAACGCTCGCTCACCCACCGGGGGCTTGGGGAAGGGGCACTGACCCAGAAGGGGCACTACCTGCCGCCTCGCCCTGCCCTTGCATTTCATGTTCAAGTTAGACCTTTTCCCCGGTCAGCACAAATCACATCTGGCAAGCCCATCAACAGCTGCCACAAGGGCCCGGGGGAATCCAGCGCTAAGCTGCTGATGTCAAGTTTGCACTTTGGGGTCCCAGCTACATAACCCTGGAGGGAGTCTGTCTTTCTGCAAGACAACCTCAGTGGCCTTCCTGAAACGGGGAAAAGAGGAGAGACGCAAGATGTCTGCCTCCTTTACCAGGCTGTCTCAAGACCTGCCTGGTGGGGGTGTCACTGAGACGGGTACAACTGTCGTTACAAACACCAGCCCACCTAAAGAAACCCAGAGCCATGAGTTCCGCAGGCCTTGCTCTTCTCCCTTAGCTAAGCAGAAAAAAATGAGACAGGAGGGCCTTTGCCTGCCCTCGCAGACACAGCTCCAGAACAGTAGGGCCACCGCCTCAAGCATGGCTGGCTCTGGGGGTCCAGACTGGATTTTGAGTTCCCCCGCGGAACGGGGCCAAGACCCTGCACAACCTCTCTCCCCATCCCAAGCAGTGAGGGAAGCACCTTTAAGCAGGACAGCATTTTAAAAGGGGTTGTGGGGACTCAGTTGCTGGACTCTGGAGATCAAGGCAGGGAAGAAGGCGACAGGGAAACCGTGGCCCGGGGCCCCACGTTCCCACCACCCCAAACCTCAAACAACAGCTAATGGGGAACATCACCACGTCCTTCAGCCCACCCCAATTTGGTCCCCTGTAGCTGTGCTGGGGCTACAAAGCCAGAAGGGACCACGTTGTCTGAGAAGTTATCCCACACTTTGGGAGGGCACCAAGCGTTAAGAATGGCCAGCCATTTGGAGCTATTCCCACTAGCTGATGCAAAACGTGGCAGGGCCCCCTATAAGCTGCATTCAACGCCCACATACTCACCAGATCAATCAGGTCACTGAGGTTTTTCTCTATCTGCTGGGGAGGAAGACGCCTCATCAAATCCAAGGCACAGTCCAGCTGCTGTTCACTCTGTGGAGAAAAACAGAAAAGGTGGGGAAAGCCTTGAGTTACTTACAGCAAACACACGAAGCTGCTAAATTCAGGTTGACGACTGGTGGGGCGGGCTGCTCTCATCACCAGAGATGAAACCGATGCTGGGGTGGAAACTAGGGTCTTGAGTGTGCAAAGCTAGGACTCTGGCAATAAGCTGTGCCCCCTTTGCACACGCATGAGGACAACGTCCATCAGTACTGGGCTGGGATCAACCGTGCCTCAAGGGACCGGGTCGAGCTCTCTGTACAAGCAGAGAGTCAACCAGTGCGTAGGATGGGTCAGGGGACGACTATTTGCGGAAGACCACACCGCCGTCCTTCATAACCTTGCCATTCAGCACAGAGCAGTCCTCTCCCGTCCCCACCCAGCCATCAAAGCTTCCTATTACTACAACAAAGACCAGAGAGAGAGTGGCGGGCACTGCTTTTATCTGGAAGGACAGAACAGCTAGTGGGCTTCGCTCTTTACTTTCATTCTTCCTTCAGAACCTGACTCCAAGCCGAAGCAGGAATGTGCAGATGCAATGTGTTACAAAGAGAAGGAGATGCAGAAGATTTCCACCAAGACCGAAATGGGACACACGTGCAAATGGATTACTGAGAGAGAAGACAACTTTTGTTTGCCTTTGCAAACGAAGACGGGGCTGGAATTTCCCCTTCCGCTGCCCAGAAGAGCTCAGCTGGTCGATGCCAAGAAAGAAACCCGTTGCCCGCAGTACCGTTACCGTAAGGCATCACAAACTCCCAGGGCACCGTCCCTCATTAGCAAATGGTTTCAATATTTCCTCTTTCACAGGAGCCAGAAATGGCAGCCATCCACCGAGCCTGGGCGCCAACTCTTCAGCAGACATTCTTCAGAGGTTACAGTGCCACTGCAGGGCAGCCCTAGAGCTCCCCAAACAGACCACTGGATACCCCCACAGCAGAGGTGGGTCCCCATAGGACTCTTTCAGCCAGGGGGGAAAGGCACTTCAGCTCACCCACCAAGCACCGGTATGTATGTCTCTCTCGAGGGTTACAGGTTTGCATTTCTACAGCCCCAAGGCCTGTGGGAGCTTCAACGGTGGTGTTGAGAATTGGAGGCCAGTGCTCATGCAAACGTTCCCAGCTTTGCTAGATGGCAAGATATCCTGGCACAGATCGATCTATTTTTATCTGCCATTTGGCTGGATCTGAACCGCCCCCAAACAGATCTGTAACACCTCTTTGCTTAGGACAATTAAGAACAGCCTCCAGGCAATCAGAGAAGGAAGCCTCCTGCAAAGTGAAAAGCTCACCATGTACCACAAGAAATGGAAAGGTTAAGTCAGCAGGCAAGCTACATTTTTCTAGGCTTATCTGCATGGGCACCAAACCAGGCACCCTGTTAAAGAAGAATGCTCCAGCACTGAAGAGCAATCGAAGGAGGTCTCTTCTCTTCCCCTTCCTTATTTTCTGTCATTTCTCCTTCTGCATCCTATGAAGACAAGCCAATCCAGTTCAAAGCAGTGGCTTGAGGCAGAAGTGCAAATCATAGCTTGCCAGCTTAGATGTCAAGAAATAGGTCACCTCCCCCTCAACGCCAACCTTCTACAAGGGTGACTTGGACTGGGGGTATCCTGGGAACCCCCACTTCCTGACCAATTCTCGAAACAGGAGTCTACCTCTCTTACTTAATCTGCTCCCTCCGTCTCATCCCTTTGCCTCCCAGTCCCCAAAGAAAAATACTGTTTAAGTTGGCCCACGGAGAGGCAGCGCTTGCAGATGCAGCCCAGGAAGGGGGCCTTTCTGTCCAGATATTGTCATGGCTTCCTGTTGCTTCCCACTTCGCTTTCTAAATGCTGAATATACAGTTGCAGTGTCAGGTGTTGACACTGGGATCGTGGGAATGGTCACCCCAGCAGGGCCAGCTGGAAACGTTAAGTCAGATTGGAAGAGGGGGAAGGATCAAGTCTCACCAGCTGCTGCTTCCTTCAGCATTTTCCTACAACTCAGGAACTTGGCTTAAAACTTGGAAATATTACCCATCTTTTCAAAGATTTATGTTCGGTCACCATGGGGCTGGATTCCGGTGAACTTCAAGAGCAATCCAATGGTGCATTTCTACATTGTCAATAGAGATGATCTTTAAAAGCCACGCAAAAGCATGAAACCATTCTTATACCAAATCGCACCACTGGCCCATTCTGGCTAATGTTCTTTCTCTCCTACCTGACAGCAAAACCAAAATCAGAATTCTTTGGAAAGGAAATGTCAGAAGTTCATGTTTCTAGTTCCTCAGCATTGAGTCCCTGGCGGTATAGAAATACAATGACAATAGTAAGACAAGTGAGTAACAGAGTAGTCTGACAAAACTGACTGTCAAGAAACAAAAGACAAGAAATCAGCAAAGCTCAATGTATTTTGTTTTGCTCAATTTTTTTTTTAAAGATTCTTCAGCATTTTTCCAAGCAAAACATCTGGGGAAAGATGGGAGACCTTCAGGATCCCCTTCGTCCTTCCCATGATGGGGAAAATGGTAACTTTTGAACTGTAAATGCAATTCAAAGTTACTAGCCCTCATGACTATATGCTTGACAATGCATCGTACTGAATACAGTGGTCATATTGGACAGAGAGAGAGATTTTAAAAACTAAACAATATTTCCAATTCATAAGCTGTTTTTATCCTTGAGCCTGAATCAATTACCAATTCTTACGTTTTTTTTTCCTTTTCTTTTTTTAAGCGTACACAGCGCTTCTCAGACCCACCCCAGCCAGGTGCCTCATCTGCCAAAGCCAATTTAACCAGATGTCCTCCTGCTCCCAGGCAGGGCCACTTTCCTTGTTCTGAAAGGAGGGACGGAGGAAGGAAAACGTGTAAGCCACTGCAGAACGAGACGGCGAGAGCGGCGCTTTGCAGACCAACCCAGTGGGGGCTTCTGATCCTAATTTGGGACTGGTTTGTGCCTGGCAAATTTCCACCCAGCACATCTTTGCTCCAGGAGGGAAGGCGCATAAGGGAAGTTCAAAATGAATCTATTGTTGCAATTCCAGTCGCTCCAGGACGGAGAGATCTAAAGTGCGGAGTTTAACTGTGAACATTAGCCAAGATAAAGCATTTTTGATTTATTAAAGCATCTCCTGCAAAGATGTTTTGCTTTCGAAGACCCTCTCTGCACCACCTCTTTTGTTACAGCACAGCAGCACCGCTGCCCCGTCCTCTCCCACGCTGAGCTCTACCACCGGCTTCTTTTTCGGGCCTCTCATGGAAAGTGTCATAGGGACACCTCTCTGCATTAGGTCCACCCCACGTGTCCCTCGAAGGAAAAGACCTTCAAGGAGCGGTCGGTCGCCTATGGAAGCAAAGGCTGCCTGGAGAACGGGAACACCACATCAAAATCACCCAAACAGCGTTTTCTCGTTAGAGCCAACTGAGCTGCCACAGAAGCCTCCAAACTTTCTAGTTCCACAGCATTTTTCAAGAGGCAGATCAGAACGGTGACAAAGAGGATGAATGAACGTGAAAAAGCCCTTTGAAGGGCTAAGGGCATCTGTCAAGAGGTTTCTGCAAAATGAGGGTCAGAGTGGCCAGTGGGCTGGTCTCCCGTCTTGAACAGCACGCAAAAAATGCAACTTGGCTTCAGAGAGCACGAACTCAGCTTAGAGGAAAGCAAACGTGCGTTGTTATTACAGAGCACACACACACAGAAACTAAATCTGTACGCACACAATACAGAAACTTGGCACTCCTGCTATGAAAGTGGAACCACCTTCCACACAAAGCGTCTGATGCGTTGGAGAGACCACAGTTTTTGACCCACCGGCCCCCACAGCCATGTTTACCTTTTGGATAATAGACAGGATGCTGGTTATTTGTACGCCCTGCCCTTCGCCGTAACGGTGAAATTTAGATGGCTTTATCTGGTGCTAGAAAACCCCCAAGATTTTGCCCAGTAAGAATGGCATCAGGAGGAGGGTCTCAGAGCCATCAATTGGCTTGAAGGGAACCTCAAGACATGCCCACTCGTCTATTTCGCCGAGTTGTTTGCCCAATTGTGAAGCATGCTTCTGGATTCAGTAACAGCAATCAGGCGTTATTGCCTAATAAAAGAAAGTTGCTTCCACAGCCATTTGGGAGTCAAGCTGGCACCCAAACTCTTGCCTAACTGACAGGGGCTCACTTTTGATAGCTGTTCTATGCAGGAAACTGGGTATGTGTTATGGCAGGGAAATCATGTACAGACTTCCCTAGCAGGGCATTCTTCCCCCAGTCCTCTCCTGCAGACACCCCTGATACCTCCAGGTAGGCCAGACTCCAACTGCCAAAACTTCCAACCAGGATGACCAAAGGGAGAGCTGGCTAAAACTGAACTCAAAGGCATCAGGGAGGCTGGGTTGATCAGAGTCATGCTAGTTTAATTTTGTGCCAGGTTTGCCTGGGACATAAAACAAGAGGAGCCAACAACAGGGCTCCCACTGACGCCGGGGCCTACGGGTACCTCTGCTGCCAGACTCCCTTCCCCACAGGAGTTTAGTTTTTTAAAGAGTGTTTTAATTTAATAATAAATAGAAAGCTGGCACTGGCCTCTGTCACCGTCTTTCTAAGAAGGCCTCTGGATCTCCTACGGGCATTGTCAGAAAATAAAAAGGGTGTGTGTGCTCGGTGCTTTGTAGGAGAGGAGATCCATCTGCTGCTTTCCTCCAAAGGACAGGCAGCGCCTCAGAGGACTAGAGGGGCTGATGAAACCCCACACGTTTCCTTTCAGTAACCTCCATCCCAGCCATTTTGAGCGAGTGCCCGTAACAGGCCCTCACTGTTCTACATGTGACTCCCCAGCCCTCACAGATTGATGACTCCGGGCCTAGAATTAAATTCTGACAGAGCCATATTCCCAAGAAACATCCCCGAGGTCTCAGCAAGGCAGGCCCAGAGGCCATAAATTAGCTTAAACAGAAACATTTTCTTTACCTCTCCGCTTCAGACTTCTAATTTCAGCTCATTTTATTTCGTAGCCAGAGGTATCTTCCCCACAGGAGAATGGTCTGAACAAAATACCAGCGTTTTATTCAGCAGCTGCGTCCTTGAAACACAGCGGTGTTTGGAAGAGTAGGAAGTGATTCTAGGACTTCAGGGGAGAAAAGGCAGAGAAAAGCAGTGGCTAGATCCAGCCCGAGCCTAAACGTCATTTAGTCATTTTCTGCCTCAAAGAAAGAAGAGTGACTGAGCTGCACAAAAGAAGCCACGGTACCGTGCTCAGAAGTAGTAGTGCAGAATTATCTTTTGCAAAATGTTAAGGACTGAACATTAAGAACGGAAGGAAGGAAGGAAGGAAGGAAGGAAGGAAGGAACAGCAACACAGGCCGCAGGGTAGGCATAAAACAAGTCTTCAATATGAGAAGTGCCATGTGAACACTGCAACTCTACAGAACTGCAGAAACTGCATTGAATCTGTCTTCTTAAAAGGTTTTATTTAAAGAAATATACTAACAGACTGGATACCCACCAGTAGATGCTGCTGAGCAGGAGGCTGGTCCACTTATGGAAAAATTAAGTCTGGGCAAAAATATGAAATATTTAAAAACTGATGAATGCTTGCGAGTCCATCAAATCTCAAGAGATTTAGGCCTTTTACTTTTCTTTTTTAACTTAGGAGCATCAGCACCGTCTTGCAAAGCTACACAATGGCCAAAGAGGTTTCCCCGCAGAAAAATCTGTTTTGAAAAGTGGGCCCGAAAGGATGCTCGTTTCTGCAACATCATGAAAACACAGTGTCCACATTTCTGGCTTGTGAACCCTCACGCTTCTGAAGGCGCCTAAAAACTAGAGAGAAAATACTGCGGAAGCAGCTGCCTGCGTCTCTTTCGGCATTTGCACAGAACCATTACCACAGGCTCTGCTAGGATCTTTTTACCAGCATGCGTGGCAGCAGAGTAACGCGGAGGGGAGCGGTCCTCCTAAAACAACATTTGCTCCTAGGAAATGCCTGGAAGGTTTAGGGCAACATTTTCCCCCACCCTAATCTCTCCAAGCAAACAGCAGCTTGAACTTAGAGCTTGTTATGAAGCTTGTTATTAAACAATGCAACCTCGGGTCCTGCCTCTGCCTAAAACCTAGGCATTTTGTGCAGGTTCCTGTGGCGAAGGCAGAGCTGACACAGGGAAGGGAACCGGAAGGAGCAGAGTGGGTGGTGGGGCAGCCAAGGGAGAGATCCTTCTTCAGGTCTTCAGGGACAACTTCTCCAAGGGAGGTTTTCAGTGAAGCTGTCAACTGGTAGCAGGTCTATTATCTGTGGGGTCTCTCACTGCCAGCATGCACTCTGTAGTCCTATGGAGGTAAAGCTTCCAGTTCAACCTAATCTTATTACTGTGTGAAGGCTGCCGGGCCCTGAATTTCTCCTGCATCTAGATGATGCCTTGGCTGCCTCCCTTTCCATTAAAGCCTGGGATTGTATTTCTAGCACTTGCACCAAACGTACGGCAAGAGCAGAGTCCAAAACCACCACAGACACTGGTCCACCAAAGGCGTTCTATTTCTGCTACATGCCAGGGCAAAAAATAAACTGGGAAAGGCAGGTAAGTCGAGATCGGTTTCAACTCAATAGCACGATCAGCCAAAAAACGGTGGCGGTGGGTGGGGAAAGCAGGAGGACAGGACCACAGATACTCTGGGAAAAAGTATCAGGGCAGTTTTATTTACAGCTTCTCTGCTCCTGTGAGCAGATTCTACACCGCAAGGAGGAAGTGCAGTTAGAACTGAACTCCGCTCCTTATCCTGAAAAGTTACACCAGGATCCTTCTGAGGTTTGGAATCCTGTATCCTATCTCCTGGCCCAAGGCTAGAGGCTCCTCGTTCCCCCATTCTGTCTTCTGGAGCCACCCGAGACCGTAGCAAAAGCAGCAAACCAAAAAAAGCTGTCCATAAAATGTCTCAGTTCTGCCCGCTTCTCCTTATGAAAACAGTCATGCCCCCAGCTTTTAAAAGCTTCATGGCCAGCTACCTCTCTGCAGAAACTGCCTAATACCCCTGCAGAAAGGCAGCTCACACCTTCTTACCTTGGTCTCACCCAAAGCACTCATTTCAAAGCACCCAGCAAACTGCAACAGACTAAGCCAAAGGCAGCTTTTAATCCATCCCCCCACACACACACACACACAGGCCCTCTGGTTTCCTTCCCTGATATTTAAGTGGAACTCCCCTAATCCGTTGACTAGGAAACAAGCACAAAGGGTTCCAGGGTTCCCCTACTGATCGTTCTTGGGAAAGTCTTAAAGGCGACACATAAACCCTTTGCAGCCTAGGGAGGAAAAAACAACAAGAGACAGCGCATAATTAGAAGGGTGCTCAGGGAGACCCCCTAACTTGCTCCCAATTCTTCAAACCACTCAGAGCTCCCTTGGGGGCTCAGGAAGAAGCAAGTCCCTGCTCCAACCATGAGGATATCTGACCACTGTTGCAGAAAGCTTCCAAAAAAAAGGAAGAAAGAAAAAAGCTGGCTTCCACTTAAGCACAAGTGCTATTAACCACTTCATAATCGGGGGGGGGGGGGGGGGGGGAGAGACAGTGGTTCTGGTGGCACCTTAACCACAGGATCAGTTACTGGCAAGGTAGCATTAGAAGGGAAGCATTTGGATGATGGGGCAGATGTTTCATCAGACCAACCCATGGCATAGCCAATCAGCGCCAGCCAACGTTCCAAGTGGGGAGGGCAGGAAGATGGGTGCATGTGGTGAGCGATCCCTGAACGATCTCATTTAAGACATTTTCCCAACAGCTACTTATAGTGTCCTTCTAGAGTCATGCCACCGTCCTAGTGCCAAAATAACAGAAAGGCTATCTGGCTTTATATTACTCCAATAATTTCTGTGAGATGCTATGAAAACACTGCAGATGTTTCTCCCCTTGTGCACTCACTGGTGGAGAAATGATTGTATCAGTGTTTCTCAACCTTGGCAGCTTGAAGATGTGTGGACTTCGACCCCCAGAATTCCCCAACCAGATGCTGGCTGGGGAATTCTGGGAGTCGAAGTCCACACATCTTCAAGTTGCCACGGTTGAGAAACACTGGATAATATTGTCAAGAAGCAATGGGTTCTGATCACTCTTGCTTGGTCATAGACACAGTGAACATCCCAGAGTTCTCCTTGGGGAGAAGATGGGCGGTAATATAAATCCAATAAATAAATACCTGCTAGAACATATTTTGTGCCTATACTTGGCAGTTTCCCCCAACTTAGGGCCTCGCAGGTATGGTCATCTCCAGGTCCCAGACTTTCCAGCCACAGGCAAGGCGTAAGTGAGCCAACTGGCTGATTCAGAACTTAACTCCTTTGCCCCACCCTAGAATCCTCAAGGAAGTGCATGGTCCCAACAACAGAATGAGGGAGCTTAGCAGAGAAGCCATTGCAAAGTTGGGGGGGGGGGGGGAGTGGAAAGTGGAGAAGCCACCGGCCTATTTTTAGGACTGTGCGCTTAATTTTCAAGCGGCTATCGTGGTGCCAACCTTTTAATGGCTAACAGCAGGGTAGGACTACCCAGACACTACTTTGCATTTGCTACAACCTCTAGCTTAATTAGCATCCTCAAATCTTCTTTGTGAACCCCCCCCCCAAGAGGGAACCGGGAGAGACCACCTCTAAGTACAAAGGCCACGGAGGAGCAATAAATACGCTCTTTGAATAGTGAATTAAGTCTTCAGCAGCACCACCCACTTCTCCAAGGATTTGGTTTCTCTTACCAACTTGGGAGAAATGTACAGTTCTGAACTGGGGGGCTCCTTTACCAATTATTCCTGCGGCTAAAGGTTAGGCACGCTTTCCGACAACAGAGAAGCCTTGTGATTTCTCTAAGCTTTATAGTAGTTCAGGGACATAATTTGTTGTGTTAGCCCCCATGCAAGGTATGGGAAGGGAGGGCTGGAAGATAGACCTTGGGGTGTTCTGCAGTAAATCTTAGTGATTTTATATAATGGCGGTTAAAACCACTGGTAAACAAAGAAACAACTGCAGGATTAAATGGTGATGTGCGTACCAAACCAAGAGTTGTGTAGGAACCAGCCTTCCTGACATTTCGGATGCTTTGAGTGCACAGAGCCTGGGGCTCAGGAGTTTACTACAGCGTGTAGCTGGGGATGCTAGCAAGCCCTGAGATAACTGAGCCAGCCAATCAACAGCACAAAGCACTCTCTATCCGGTTTGACTGGGGTACCAGCTGCAGTTCTTCCTGATCAACAGACAGTCTTGCCGGTCAGCCTGACTCTGGACTGGACAACTGTAAGGGACTGTTCACGAGAGACTGCTCAAACATTGATTAGTAGAAAATAGGATAGGCAGATAATTAATTAGCCGCTGATCATCATCATGACATCATGCCCAGGGTGGAAGGAGCATGGAAGATGATGTCCCTGAATACCTCCTTAGCACCCATGGTTCTACCCAGAGTGCAAGCAAAGGCCACGTTTATTCTCCTGGCCTTTTGACTGATCATTTGCCCCACCTCTCTGCCTGCTGTTCTGCTTGCTCTGCTTTCTAAGACACGTGCAGAAACTTTGCAGAGCAAGGAAACAAGCCTTTTAAAATACAAACCCACACGGCAAAGGGGAATGAGGCATGCAGCTGGGGCTTAAGCCTGTCCCTTGGAACCCCGCCCCGCATCTGCTGCTGGCCCTGCCCTGCCCTCCAGTGCTAAGTCAGCTCCTTGGAGGAGAAGCACCACTTCACCTCCTGCTCCAAAAGGAGTTATTCCAACAAGCAAGTACAGTACCACAAGTGCTCTAAAAATAGAACAGCACTACACCTTATGGCTACGTTTTGTGCTCAGCAGTAGAGGCCATATTACTGCTGCTAAAAATGCACACCAGGAACAGGTCATGCTGGAGTCTTAACATGCTTTTTTGGGGTGGGGGGCTGCAGACGAGGGCTTTCCCACCAGCATTCCAGAGCCTAATGCGCAAAATACAAATAGGGAAGGCTACCCTTTGCAACAGCCTTGGCTACCCGATTACTCAACGTGAGACACATTTAATTGCCGTGGGGTTAATTGATCCTTCCTTTGCAAGCAAAATAGGAATTAAGCGGACCATCTGAAGTCAGCAATTCCCAGAGTGCCAGCCACTAAGGAACAAACAAAAGCCTGACTAGAGGGCATGGAAGGGAAATTACGATGGGGAGGCCTCTAATGAAAAACAGCTTGGCCTAGGAGGCCCAGAGAGCACTTTTATCCTTTCCGGCAGAAGTCATCTTCTCACTTTTGGAAAAGTAAACCATGGGTTTGCAGGTATCAGAAGGGCAGTTTCCCCCAAAACAAACTTTTGAAAATTTAATGGACTGTATACAGCTATGTTTGTTTCAATTCAGACATTCTGAAACCATACAGAAGTGCTGTTTTTTTTAATATGCTTCCAGATTCTTTTACCAAACTTATTGTTCATTGGTAGCACTAAAAGGGCTGTGTGGTATATAAGGTCTGTGCTCCTGCCCTCTGAAGATGCTGGCCACAGATGCTGGCAAAACGTTAGGAACCACAACTTCCAGAACACGGCCACACAGCCCGGAAGACCCACAACAGCCATCAAACTCTGGCCGTGAAAGCCTTCGACAATACATTGTGTGGTTATTGCTTCCCTCCTAACACAACTGTGTGCTCCTGCACATAGCAGTTACCTACAAGCCAGTATAAAGAGAACTTGCAGTAAGTCTGAAACCAAACACACACACAGTTGGGATATGTGTACCCAATGCCTGGAAATTCTGCGAGCATAAACACACGTTCCTGGTTGGTTCTGGAACACACATCCTCTTAAAGGGGATCCTACCAACTCCCAACAGACCGGACTCCTCAGGCTCAGAGGGGAGAAGACATGCTCAGCGCATCCCCATGTCTAGGATTTCAAGATCGGGTTCTCACTTTGGTGCTCTCACTCAATTTGGTGACTTACTGCTACTCACAGCAAAACCAAGCTAACTAGAGGAACAATTCTATTCAGCAGGCGGCTGTTCACCTTTGCCTTTGAGTGGAAAGGCAACGGTTTAGGCCAGAGCACTTCCTGTTGTGGCAGCCATTAATTAAGGGAACTGCCCCAGGCAAGAAACATTTCATTCTGGGTATGCAAGTTGGCGAGATCTACCATCAGATTGGCCTGTGACTCACAGGCATGGGTGGCAAGCCAATACAGTTCCCTATTGATCAACAAGGTGGGTTTATGTTTTTGGAACAGGTCGGGTTATCAGCGGACTTACAGCAAAAGCACACACAATCCACTTTGAAAGATGCACCACGTTTGCCAAAAGCCGTAAGGTGTTTCTGCAAGGCCAGAATGCGTCTGCCACAATGACAACAGAGCCCCACCTTTATGACTCAATGAGATATGCCATCTTGTGCCTCTACAAACACCCATTCCATTGTGTCCAGCAAATGCAAGCTAGAAAAGGACGGTTTCTCTTTTATTGAACAAACCGACGCACTTGTACCAGGCCAATGCCTTCCTTACACCAATTTCCAACTGCCAAAGCCGTTAAGCCCCTTGGCCATGAAGACCCTTCTCCCGATGGGATACGTGTGTCCAGCAGTTTAAGATGCTGAACGTTCTTACTTCAAAACAGAATCATAAGAGTTGGAAATGATCTCGGAGGTCATCCAATCCAGCCCCCTGCGCACTAGAGAAGTATCCACCTAGAAGCCAACCCAACTAATTGCCTCTCCTCTTCCACAAGAGCCCCCTCATAATTCTTTGTATACTTTACACAATTAGTCCCGTGAGAAGGGACCTTCCCCCCAGCAATATCTAGACCTCACCTCCTCAAACTGTACTGTATCCCCATTATGGTATCTCACATCAGCTGCACTTCACAGCCAATTCCCCAGCTCAAGCAGACAAAGACCAATACACCCTCCCCTTCCATACTCCAGCAACTGGTACTACAGAAGCAGTCTTAATAGCAGAATGCAAGCATCCTGTTTAGTATCCCAAAAGCCTTTTCCTCCATAAACTGAGGATTTTGCCCCCAGCATAGGCTATTCTTTCTCTTCTGGGGGAAAAAGAAGAGAAGAAACTTGTCACCTTCACAGCAAAACTGCCCCCGTCCTCTCTGCACAGAAGTCTTTGCTACTACCTCCCCTTTCAATAGTATCATCCAGCCTCTGAGATTTCTTTCCCCTTTCTTCTTCTCCCCCACCACCATCACCCCTAAGATTAGTTCTCAGAGCTCCCACAACCATGAGGGGCTGATCCCTCAAACTCAGCCTCTTGAGTTCCTCCATATCTGTCTTGTGCATATCCCTAATGTTATCCATTGTTACTATCATGCCTGAGGAACTTACAATCTAGACTTACATTTTGAGCAGGCAGAGAAAGAGAGCAACAGATCTATTAGAAATCTGGGTGGGCCTTGCTTTCACCCCTTGATCCTCCTCGTTCCTTTTTTACTCCACCTAGCCGGATATATCTCCTTTCCTCCATCATTCAAAATATACTGAGGGAAAGAAAACTAGGTGTTTTCTTTTTCAGTGCACAGTTCCATGCCTCTAGCTCCCCCATTACCATCTTCAGTCAATTTTCCCATCTTTCCTCAGCTCCCCATCACTACCAGCCTCCACAATTGAAATCTACCTCACAATAGCCAATTATGTCAAGCACTCAGGGTGGGTATGGGGGGCATTACAGTAATGTCTCTTGCCTCCCAACATCCTCACCTCCCTGTAACATCTTCTCTCAGGCCAGGCAACTATAATTACACGTCTGCTTCAATTTGGTGTCAGAAATAACCCTTAACTTCCAGCCAGGCATATCTCTTTTCCTCTGCTCCCTCCCTCTAGTTCAACATAGTGCCTGGGGGAGGGAGGGAGGGAGGGAGGGAAGGAAGACATTTCCATAGTCCTAAATTCTTTTCTCCCACCCTTAAGGGCAGAGACTGGCAGCGAGAGGCTCTCCTGAAATGCTAGCTCCTGCCAACCCCAGCCAGAGGCTAACAGCAAAGAAAGGCGGGAGCTTTAATTGAAAACATCTGCATCACCTCGGAAGTCTTTCCTCTTTATTCTCTGCTCCACTCCTATTTGCTCATTACCTACCCCAGCACAGATTGGCCCCACAGCCATCTTTTCTCACTCCACTCCCAGTAGGGGGGGAGGAAAGCCATTCTCCCTGCCTGCCAGAAAGCCAAGCATCTTTTAACCTCGCCGCCACCTCCTCCTCCTGTTAGCCTTCCTTCGTTTGACTGGAGGTAACGGGCATAGTGACACGCACAATGCACCAGGCTGGCCGTGACTGTCCTACTTCTGGCTACCAATCATAAAAACAGAGACCCAACCGGGCTGAGAAGCCCCTCTCGGTGCATGACAGAAGCTATAAACCAACGTATTAGGAAACAGTAGGGCAGCCCCCTCCCCCACTCTTAGGGGGGCCACTTGGCTGGGGAGGATAGGGCTTTTACCCTCCAGGTTGGCAGAAAGCGACCCTAAGCCTCCTCCTGCCTTTATGACAGACACCCCCGACCCACCCAAGGCGAGGAAGCGCTTCCCCTCCTGACAGCAGCCCTTGCCCCTTCCCACCCAAAGCCCCGCCCCTCCCCGCCGCCCCTTCCCTCCCCTCCCCGCCGCCCCTGACAGGAACGACGAGCGGCTTCCCTCGAGGTGCCTCACCATGATGCCTCTGCGGGGCCGAGCCCTCCTCAGCACCAGCAGCGGAAACGGCGACGACGACGGCAGTGACTCCGGGTCCCTCCGTCCGGCCTCTCCGAGTTCTGAGCCAGGCCGCAGCCCTCCTCCGCCGCCGCCACCTCCTCCTTTCTCTTTTTCGCCACTTCCGCCGTTGCCTAGCAGTTGCACATCCGGGTCAGCCAGCGCGCGCGGGGAGCCCCGCCCATCACTCCCCCCTCGCCCCACCGGCGGCGCCCTGAGCCAATCAGCTGGCAGCTCGCCGGTCATCGCCAAGTATGGAGCGGGAGGGCGCCCCGCGCCTGCGCGCTCGGGGCGGAGGGCGGTGGGAAGGACCATTCGCGTGCGTGAGGACGGGGTGGGCGCGAGAGAATGGGAGGGACTATCTAAGTACGGAGTGGGGGGGAAGAATATGGGGAAGAAAAAGAAGAGACGTCGCGGCGCAAAGAATGAGTTTGATTACAAGTTCAACCGTCCCTGCACCAGAAGCTGGACCACAATTCCCATGCGCACCAGCCAACACTTCTTGGGTCCCATCATCTGAGCAAGCAGCCCACTGGCTTCTCCCTACCAAAACTGTAGAACAGGGTTTCTCAACCTTGGCAACTTTAAGAACCGTGGACTTCAATTGTTGAAGTCCACGGGTCTTAAAGTTGCCAAGGTTAAGAAACTGAGTTAGAGGCACATGGGAGATGCTAATACCCAGCCAGGAAAATGTAGGGTGTTGGGTTAACGCTCCAATGCAGGGCTTTCCAAAGTTTTCCCGTGGCTACACACCAACCGCCGTTGGTGTGTCGCCACGGGAAAACCCGGAAGTGCCGCCGTTGTGGCAGCTCGCAAAAACCCGGAAGCGCTGATGATGATCAGCGCTTCCGGGTTGTGTGGCGACACACCAGACTGTGTGTGGCGACACACTTTTGTGTCGCGACACACAGTTTGGAAAGCTCTGCTCCAATGCGTTGGGAAAACTTCAGAAAGCCCATTCCCAAAACCGGAATGACCCATGACCTTTTGTACACATCTAACAATCCCAGAAAGAATCGTCGGAGATAATGGGCGATACCGGACTAGAACTGCCAAACGGTTCATGACTTCACATATTTCACTCTCAGGCAATGCAGTTTGCTTTGGGTTTAAACCCAGTTGTGCTTCTAAACCAGAAATTTTATTTAAATTATATTCTGCCTTTTAGGATAAAAATCTGCATCGAGTCGCTTGCAAGCGACATAAACCATCATGAATAAAGATAATACTGTTAGTATTATTTAAATACAGCACATTTCAAGAACCCTTCCTTGTAGGGCAAGTAGGAATAGGGAGAAGGGGGGGGTTGTCTCCTGCATTTTCCCAAGGGACAGTTTATGGTTTAGTGTGCTGTATGAACCCAACCAAATGATGCTTAGCCAACTAATCATGGCTAAGCAAAGCACGGCTTGTTGCAATGTGCAGAGAGGCTGCCTACATAAGCCAGCTGAACATGGACACAAGCATATGCCTTCCTTCTGATCCTCCCCAGGCAAGGCTTCAACTCCATCCTTTTCTCAACCAAACAAATGTAATCATTTCAAACATAGCCTTCCAATAAACAGTTGCGGACAAGCAGCTGGTCCTCATTTCAAACTACTTCCCTCAGGCTGAGGGAAGCACAAACATTTTTTGGCTGGTGAACTTAATGCAAATATTTGGGGTAAAGGGGAAAAAAATAACTGAAAAGCAGCTGTTTGATCCTTTTTTTATACCTTCTTAACAGTGAATCAAACCGCCCACCACTTGTCCCTATGCTGGAGCAGAAAATATTCTTGCCATGAACTACAGATTTGTGCAGCATAATGAGTTAGAAAGGGGTACTAATCAGATGGGTGATCATTCAAGAACTTAATGCACTTGTTTCCAAATTGAAATTGTATTTGACCAGGTCTTCTGGACTAAAAAGAGCTCTTATCTCACATTTATGTTCAAATTCATGTGCAAATTATGCTCTAGGAACTTGGCAGCTTACGTTCCATCTCAGTTTTCAAGGAATTGCTTTAAGCACTGCACAACATCTCACCTGCATCGAGCTTAAAAGAACACTCAACTGTGTGCATTGAACATGCCCAAAATATGTATAAGAAGAAAAAGAGCGGTCAAGATTTACTTTATAGGCTCTTTAAAGAGAAAAGGTAACAAAGGGGGGGGGGGTGCATGCACACAGACAGTGCCAAAAACAAAAAAGGTTAGTTTGATATGTCTGTGAAGGTTCTCAGTCATCCAGGTGGAATTGTCTGTAGCTTGAATCATGTCAACTGGATTTCTATTTTCTCAGTGGAAACGTTTCGCTCCTTATCCAAGGAGCTTCTTCAGTCTGAGCAAAGTTGGTAAGGGAATCCTAAATATGTTTCTAGGTAGCTGTGTGACCTTACACCTGGGGTCATGGTTATATTGAGATGTATTTTAAGTCCTTTTATTATCTAAAGGAGGATCGTTAAGATCACCATGCTGCTGTTGAGCTTGTGAAATGGTCTTAATCTTCCTAGGCACAGAAGACAGAGCTGGGAGAAAGATGGGAGAAAGATTGTGCCTGAGGCCCCCACCTCTATTCAAGGAAGGATTTTCCAAGTTGGCATAAATGGATTCCTTGACCCCTCTCTTAGTTTGATAGCTGAACGCCTTTATAAAGCCGCATCCATGTGTCTTTAATCAGGGGCATTTTTGATCACATAGTCAGTGACACAGTTCCCTTTCCTACAGCTTAAGTAAAGATGGATTGGCTCTGTTTCCTTTGAGCAGTGGAAAGCGTTTAACAGAGAGAGGGGGAGGGTTGTTATCATTTTTCCTTTTAGGATTTTCAAAGCCTGTCAGATGCGTGTGGCATCTTTCTGGGTTGGCCCCAAAGAAATCTGAACTGTTAAACCAGTTAAGTGAATGGAAAGAGAAACAGGAGAGAATAGAGTTCAGGGCCATTTTCCAGAAAAGTGGTGACAAGCACATGGCATTTAAGGAGCCCTTTGTGCGGTGCATAAGGTGATAATGAGGTGTTCAGGTTTTAAGTTCCTTTGTGACAAGTTTGCATAAATGAAATCAGAGGAGGAGGAGGAGGAAGAGGGAAAGCAGTGATAGCCTGTAGAAATAGCTACTTCATTCTAACAGATTAAATGGCAACCCTCTGCACAATGTTTTACATTTCTTATTCAAAAGATGAAGGCTACATTTCAGCTTGCTGAAGAGCTCCATGTGGTTGGACTGAAACATGGAATAGGTGCGCGCCAAGCTGAACATTTAGCTGCGAATCCAATAGGTTTCGCTGTATCCAACGACTCGGTTTTCCCCACACCACTACTACCTCCTGGCTACTCTCATTGTTGCATTTCTCCAGCCCTTCTTCAAATCCATTTAAACCAGCCAGAATCCTTTATTTAACTCAGGCTGACATTATGAAAAGTGCTTGTAAAACCTGTGTAAGGCGGTGCATCCCATAATAAATATCCACAATTACATTAGAAGGGTTTTAACTGCTGGCATATCTATGGCAACACACACACACAAAGCCTCCTGACCTTTATATGGCTTTTCTTCCTCCATCAACTTTTTCCCAGGAGGTAGGAAATGGATTCAAGGTCCTTAATGGAAAATATCTCCAACTCCTGGATTAAAAAGACAGAGACAAAAATCACTTTTTTAAAAAATAAAAAAGGGGGGGAGATAAAGAGAGAGAGAAAAAAGTCAGATCTTGGAAACAACTTGATGGAATATTTTCCCTATCTCTGAAACTGAATTTGTTATCCTGGGGAATCTACCCCGACTATTAAATTCAATATAAGTTCAGGATAATATAATCCATTTCCAAAATTAAACTGATAGAATCAGGCTTCCCCAGGGCTGCCAAATAATCAGAAAGAAAAATGGCTGTTTTTTTTTCCTTTCACAGCAAGCAACCTGATCTGTAGAAATCTCTGCATGTTCTATGAAAGCCTTCGACAATACATCTGCATGTTCTCTTTCATAGCAGGGAGAATTTTCCATGTTTATAAGTGTATCTCTACCGATAAACCCACTGATAACACACAGGGAAGGAGGGAGGGTTAAGCCATTTTAATATCACATTACTGCATTACTCTGCAACTACTTGACTGTTGGGTGTGTGGTCTTACCAACATTTGTGCCTTAAGAAAAATAAAAAATAAAAAGTGAATTCCCCTTTAAGTTTAAACACACTTTCTCCTAAAAGCTAAAAGATGGCAGTAATTATATCTAGGAGTGGTGAAAAATCTTTTCCGCTTTTATTGGACAACAGAGGGCACTTTGTACTTACTCAAGTTACTTTCGTTCTCATGCTGCATTCATTTGAATGCCCTAGAACAGAGCTTTCCAAACTGTGTGTGGCGACACAAAAGTGTGTCGCCACACACAGTCTGGTGTGTCGCCACACAACCCGGAAGCGCTGATCATCATCAGCGCTTCCGGCTTTTCCCGGGTTTTCCCGGGGCGACACACCAATTACAGCGCGAAAAACCTGGAAGCGGCAGCAGCGCTTCCGGGTTTTTGCGCGCTGCCGCACTTCCGGGTTTTCCTGCGGCGACACACCAACGCCGGTTGGTGTGTCGCCGCAGGAAAAACTTTGGAAAGCCCTGCCCTAGAACGTCAAAATCTGGTCTAAATTTGGGACTTTTTCTGCCACCACACTTATTTGTTCTAGAGCACCCAAAACCTTCCATGTTGTTTATTTATTTATTATTTAAATTTGTAGCACCGCCCATCTCCTCTACACCAGGGAACTGTGGGCGGTTTACAACAACAAGTTAAAAATATAAAAATTAGGGTTGCATTTTGGATGTAAAAAGTCTTGTTTGGTTAGGGACTCTGCCTTTCCCCCCCTTCCTTTTTCGGCCAATAGCTTTCATTTAAATATATATATATATATATATATTATTCTAGGTACAGGTTTTCAAGAGAGGGCAATCTCACAACTGGGTCTTCTGTTACTCCTTTCTTAAGTGTTTCCCACTAAAAAAAAAATCCAATTATCATTGAATCTTTGAGCAGAAGGGGATATTAGTGGTCATTTAGTCCAACCCGCTGCTCAGGACAAGATCCAATAGAGCAGTGTTTTTCAACCTTGGCAACGTTAAGATCTGGACTTTTAACGTCCAGAATTCTGGCTGGGGAATTCTGGGAGTTGACGTCCACCCATCTTAAAGTCGCCAAGGTTGAAAAACACTGCAATACAGAATTTCTAATACATAGATGCCTCTCCAACAAATAAGTACTCACTGCTTCATGTAGCAGCCTGTTCCACTGGCTCTCATGTCACAGTCACAAAGTTTCTCACTTGAACCCCTTGGGGTGGTCCTGCCCTCTGCTTTGCTAACTCATGTTATCTTGACTTGATTAATGATTATGTGCCATCAAGTCGTTTTTGACTCTCAGAGACCACATAGATAGATAAGATATAGATATATTGGCTGACAAATGTGCTTTCCTGCTGTTCCCGTAGCACCTTAATGTAGTTAATGGCTACATTAACATCTAATGCTCTCTCCTAGCTTTCTAATAATAATATTACTGTTTTTAATCGTGGTGGCTCAGCGGGTAAGACGCCAGGCTTGTCGATTGGAAGATTGCAAGTTCGGAGGTTTGAATCCCTAGCCCTGCGTGCGGAGTGAGCTCCCGCACTAGCTCCAGCTCTTGCCAACCTAGCAATTCGAAAGCATGCAAATGCAAGTAGATGAATAGGTACCACTTCGGTGGGTAGGTAACAGCGTTCCGCACACGTCATGCGGCCACATGACCATGGAAGCGTCTTTGGACAACGCTGGCTCTTCGGCTAACAAACGGAGATGAGCACCGGCCCCTAGAGTTGGACAGGACTGCACCAATGTGCGGGGGTACCTTTACCTTTTACCTTTTAATCGTGGAATGCTTCTAATACTGTTATTTTATGGATTTTTACTGTACGCCACCCAGAGTCATGTTTTGTGTGATGGGCGGCCATATAAACATGATAAAATAAAATAAAATCATCTTCCTTTTGAACAGGCTGGGTTGATAGGCAGCTGTAAGCCACTATAGTTTCCTTGGTCTGGTAGGCTGGACAAGCTCAACCATTCTCACACCTAAATCCCAAATTTAGGTCTTTCACACCCAACCAGAGTGGCTTGCCAGAAACCCCATGGTTTTATATTGTTGAAGCTGGGAAGATGCTGCTGAGGAACATGGGAACTGGGTGTTCAACACCCAGAGGCAGGCACCAACCTGGGGGAAACTTAGTTTCCCCTCTATCTTTCTTGCACATCATAATCTATCCACTAAAAATGGGAAGGAGGGTCACAGACAGAGGGATAATAATACAATAAATGGGTTGATGGAGGCCAGAAGAGTGGATTGCCAGCGGATTTCCCTGTGCAAGGCCGGCCCTTTTTTGCTTTTCGGGCCTATTCTGCCCCAAGGTCAAACTTTGGCACCAGGTTGCTAAGGGTACCCTTGGTTACCCTTGGCAACAGGAGCCAGGAAGCGGGACGGCGTAAACTAAAGTCGGGGGAAACGAAAACCAAAAGCTTCCTATTAAAAATCCCTCAACCCCACCCATCCAAGCTCTCGCGAGAGTGGCTGGGTGTACGGCGGAGCGGAGGCAGATCTCGCGAGACTTCCGCCCACCGAGGCGGGAGGAAGCTTGACAGACAGGGGGCAAGCTGGAGGCGGGTAGCGGCCAAGATGGCGTCGGAGGGTGATCTGGGGAGGAAATGGGACCGTTGTGTGGCTGACTCCGCCGTCAAGCTGGGTGAGGGGACTGTTTCACGGGGAAGGGGCGGTGGGTGGGGAAGCCTTGAGGCTGGGGCGTACTCGGGCTGACCCCTTTCTCCCTGGCTTTGCTATGGGGCAGCCTCGCCCACGTCTCCCGCTTGCATTGCATTGCATTGCATCCTTTTAAAAGTGCATTTTTTAAACATTGCAATTTAAAAAAAAGCATTTAATTTTTTTTTAAACATTGCATTTTAAAAAATGCAGGGCCCTTAGCACAAGCACTGGGGGGGGGGGAATGGTTGCATCCCATTTTGCGAAAGCGCTTTAAAAGGCCATTTGCAAGCCGCCTGAGGCTGCTCAGGGATGGGGCCCTGGCTTTGCATATGGAAAATGGGGATGCTCAGCACTTCCATTTGGGGAGAGCCCCAGGCTGAACTCTTGGAAAGCTGCTGCCCCTTCGCTCATTTGGGATTGTGTCCCGATTCTGAGTGTCAAGCGGGGTCCCCACGTTTCATGCAACCCCCAAGAGCCCTTTTAGCTTCACCCGCTTTGCTGAAACTTGGTTTCTTGTCATTCTGTGATACTAAAAAAAAGTGTTAGCACAAAAAAATGTAGCAATCTATCTTTCAAAGCCAGGTATCTTACAGCGTGGATGTCTTGAAGAGACAATAATAATAATAATAATAATAATAATAATAATAATAATATCCCTTTTTATATATAACTCAAGGCATCAAATTTACCTACTACTCCTGCCTCCTATTTTCCCCACAACAACCACCCTGTGAAGTGGGTTGAGCTGAGAAAGAATGACTGGCCCAAAGTCACCCTGCCAATTTTTAGATGGTTTAGGGATCTTAATTGCCAGTGCTGTTTGTTGACATATCAAGTATGTTGCCCTTTGTTTTCTGTGCGAAGAGTTTGAAACTTACCCCAGTGATTAAAAGGTTTAGCATTTTCCTCCGCTTGGAGTTTGGCTGTGCCAACAGCCAGCCAAGGAAGGATGTTCTTGAAATATGCAGTATGGCAGAATTGTCTAATATGGAGCAGCCACCCCAAATATTTTATGGTGCTTTTCTGTCAAATGACTTTCATTGCAAGTAAAAACCTGCATGGTCCAGAGCTGGTACATATCTCTTGTTCAAGCTCCACTTGAACACAGAGCCTTGAGCTCTCCAGAAATAGTGATGCTCCAAATCACTTCAGCCTGAACCAGCAGGACCAATGATTAAGGCTGAAGGAAGCTGTATGGAAACATCTGGATGATTGCAGCTGCCTCAGCCCTAAAAGCCATCCAGATTAGTCCTAGCAGAGGCAAAATTGAAGATGGCAAACCTGGAAATAGGTGCAATACTCTCTCTTCCATGTGTTGGCTTTGGGCTGGGATTGCTTGTGCGCTAATCCCCCAACTGGCTGTGGTGCTCAGGGGATAACCTTGAGCGTCTCGCGTTCAGCTTAACTACTTTCTCAGCGGGAACAGTTTTGAAGGCAGCATGAAAGGCCCATGGAGAAATCTTATTCAGGACCTAGAGGAAAATGGAGAAAGCTGCTATGAAGGGCTGAAATACTGATGCTTCACAACAAAATGCCAAAATATTCTGAAAATTAATGGGCAAAATCTATTCCTGACCCCACATCCCTCAGTTTCCTACCGTTATGTTCTCCTTTTAAATCCCAACCCCAAAACTTTCCCTTACTTCTAGGACCTGGACTGTAAACATTCTAGCAGTCCTGTTCCTACAGCAAAGGTCTGAAATGTTCACGAAACGCAGTGCCATAGAGATGCCCATCCAGCCAATGAGTGCCTTTCCTTGACGGGGTGCATCTCAAACCTTACTACTGGCTTCGGCACAAAACCCATTGGAAATAAATTGCCCAAGATGTTCCCGGCACACTGCAGTCTTGAGTTGGCCGTGACGGGGTAAAGCGTCTGCCTGCAGCCAACACCCCCTTTCCACACGGAAGAAGCTGCTTTCAAGTTTCATGTTATAAAATTTGTTTATCTGTGATGGGGGGGGGGAGACAAAATGACTGTTTGAATTGCAAATGACTTAATACCTGATTGATGCTGGGTAATTACAATTTGTCTCGCTGTCTTCTGAGCAGGTAATAAATAGACATTAAGTGAGCATGTGGAGAAGTCAGGCTGTGAGTGTATGCTTTATATATGTGATCAAGGATCTAATCAGACAGAGTTCCCTGATTTGGGGGGGGGGGGCAGTAGGCAGATTTTAAAATCTGAAAACATGTTGGAGGTCTGTTTGCCCCCTCCCCGAAATTGCCAAGGCATGCCTAACTACTCTTGCTGACCGTTGACCTTTTCCCCAGACTGGTGGGCACATTGGTAAACCAAATACAAGGATAAGCTGGCAGGCACTTCATTCTTGGAAGAACATTGAGAGAGACCCAGAAGCATTTCTGGAAATAAAGGATAATGGAGAAACCAGTCCTTGACTTAGGTGTAGGCCAGGTTTCCATGGTTGTTAGAAGGGATTTTTATAACTCCCAAGAAGTCAGATTGGTCAGGTGCCAAGGAAACTGTTCATGGACAGGTTGGTGCCCCGGGTGCCACTTGTAGCCCCCCCCCCCCCATGCAGCTTCTCATGAGTCAGAAGAACCTTGCTTAAGCAGATGGGGGAGAAATTATCTAGTCCGTGATCCAGAAAATCCACAGGAGACATGAATAACTGGTCTCAATAGGCAAATCTTGGCTAGAGAAACCCATCGTTTAACCTGGTATAACCTGTCGATCTTCAGCATGTCCTCATATAAACCATGCTCCCGATAAATCCATGGGCTTGTTTTGAAGAGCAGTTCTCTGTTGCACAACGCGTGCGCCTGCGTTTTCCCAGCCACAGCCTCGCCAAAGGCGCCCAGCAGGAATTTCTCAGCACCCGCTGATTTGGGCTGGCATCATGTTTAGGCACAAGGATTTGGCCCAGAGAACAAGAGGGAGCGATATGCTGATTTCAGCTGTACCCAGAATTAATGCATGCATGCCCGGTGCCAGGGGTGCAGCTGCAGAGCTAAGCATAAACCAGCATCACCCTGTTTGACAGGTAATTTCCAAATGGTCCTCGTTCCCAGAAAGGCCTGGGAACGTCTGAGGCTGCCATTTGCTGACTCCAAACAAGTACAGAATTGATCCTTCCTTTGAATCAAGCCATTCACAATCCTACCTAAGAGGGGGAAAAGTGCATCTTTTAAAAGTTTCACAGGTGCTTTGTTTTTCATCCGTTTTAGTTATTCGATTCCATTGTCCCCTTTCGGTGCAAGCTTCCCCCGAGCCCATATCAAGACCTGGAGAGGAGGGCGGCCTTATCCTTGTGATATTGGGGTACACAGTCAGAAAAGGCCGCCTATCTGATCTCCCGGGGGGGGGACGGACGGACGGACCCAAAGCTCCTTGATTCTGCTGTCATGCGATCCACCCATTTGTGCCTGCACAGTCCTGTCTGTGAGAATGTCGAAGAATATCCAGGTTGGGCAATGTACCATTTGACTGTTGCCAGTCCTTGATAACGCTCACCTCTTGGCCAGGGGCCACTTCTGTTCTAAAGGTTGTTACACCTTACAGAAACATGCATGATTCAACTTCATTTGCATTTAGGACTGTCACATTTTGGAGTCTACGGCATGTCTGCATCCAATTGTCGGCAGGCCTGAAGCAGTCATGCTTGCATTGGCAAATTGCAGAAGGGAGACACAATTAACAGCAAGAGGGCAATATAAATTGTAGATCAGGCGTCAGAAACCTTTTCAGATTGCTTATAAACTGTGGCTTTGCTAATTGACCAGGAACTCACAGGCTCTTCCTAATAAAGCATACTCAGTTTGCTGTTAGCATTATAGATGTCCCTCCTTGAGGGGGAGATGGGTGGTCATAGAAATTTAATAATAAATAAAAATAAATAGATAGGATGTAGGTTCAACTATTTATTCTAATGGAGCATGATCTCTCAAGCCTCTCTCTGTTTTGGCACCTGCCAGATTTCTGTCCCAGGGTGTCGCATAAGGTGACCTGTTTATGCTGGGAGCAAAGATTTCTGTGAAAATGCAAGTCAAAGCAAGTTTTTCTGTTTTTCCAAGGAACAAAAGCAAACAACATCAGACAGGAGTCTCTCTTTGGAACTGTCCTTCCAAAGGAACTTGAAGCAAACAGAGGAAGTTATTGATCCATTTGTGGCTAATAAACAGCCACTGTGAGGATCATTCTTCTCTCCTGACTGTTTCAGAGGCTTCTATTCCCTGGTGCATGGAAGAAACTTTTGCTTCTTAGAGATGGGAATATACATGGCCAGGTAGCAGCCTGTGAAAAGGCGTCTTCTGCCCTGAAGAACGTTGATAAACTTTCAGCTGTAACCCCTGTTTGTCTGAGCATCTGAAAAGAAAACATTTCTATTAATAATTATAAACAGACTAAAAACCCATCGTGCTCATTGAGTTGAAGAAGGCAGCTCAGGTTTTGGGCGTTGGCTGCCCCCAAGGTATCCTGGTGACCTAGTTTAGATGAACAAGATGAGAGAGAATTGGCACCCCCCCCCCCATTTTCAGAAGCAGTTTCACAGAGACTTAGAGCAATCATAGATCATTCCATCTCCTGGCTTCTTTCTTAGTGGAGCTGTAAATCAGACCACGCTTTTTTTGCTAAGAGTTGCAAGGGCCCAGGCAGGTACCGTACACTGACCCAGCTTTCAGCAATCCGTCCACATCCGGTGTCAGAGTTCAGGGGGAAGGTGAAAACGGGACTCATCCAGAAGCCGCCTTGTCTGTGGCCACTCCACCATCATGATAGCCTCTCTCCCAACTCACTGCTAGCTCTGTTCTTGAGAGATGGGGGGCATTCCTTTCCTTCTAAGTTGGAGGCCTCAGGATCTGTGTTGGGAATAAAAGGGTCCGCATCTAGCCTATTAGCTACTCCTGGTGTTGGATCCTTCTGACCAGTAGATTCTGGGGCACCTGGCAGACAACTGTTGCCTTCAAACATTGCATGCAGTTATTCCAGAAACTCTATTGGCCATACTTTAGAAGAGGAGGAAAACGGGGATTAGAGAATCTTTTACACTGAATTTGGGAAAACATCGCTTCCAGTTTTTCAAGCTTTTTTTCCCCGTTTTCTTAAATCAGCAAATGCTGAGTTTCAGAGAGAAAAAAATGTTCCTCCCCGCCCCCATTCTTTGAGCCCTCCATAGCTTGGGGGCGGGGGGGGGGCACAAAAGATCCCTCCTGTTTATTCTCTGCATCTGTTTGTTTCATTTGTAAGTGAGAACTTTCATGTTTTATTGTTCCGAAGCCTAAAGGCCTTCCTGGAAGTGCAAAGTTTAGTGGAAACAGCTGCCCGAATTGATGTCCCCTCTTCCCCTCCAAATAGGCCGTTGTTTAGGGGCAACACACTGCCCTCTTTCAAGGAAATGGAGCATGCAGAGCATGGCTGGACTATGCAAAAGCCATCAGCTAGTCCAGCTGTCTTCTTCTGATGGACAGAGGACTCAATAGAGGCCTAAATCTACAACTTGTCCCTCTTCCTCTGCCTCCTTCGCAGCCACACACACGCCAGGCGTGCAGGAGACCTGCCCTTTTTTGCAGAATATTCATGGAGATGCCCTTGATGGAACTCTGCTTCCTGACTCTGGGTTCCTTCCCAAGAAACACTGAGTCATGCTCCCTGTTGCTTCCTTGGCAATGCTCAACAGAAAACACAGAATCCCATCAGCTTCCCCGGGAGATCAGGAACGATTCCCAATCACAAGATTCCTGAACCAGCCAAGATAAAGGAATCTTTGTAATTGCTCACCTCCTTGCTTTTTGGTGTGTGTGTGTGTGTTAAGATGGGAGAACCACGTACCAAAATTAGACTAGAAACAGGTTATTTAACCCAGAGGTAAAAACGCATGTCGCGTTTCAAGACAGCATTTCGTTTTGTTCGTGTCCTATTTTCCATTTGTCCTCTGGATTCTCCCAAGACGTTGGGCAGCTGCCTTGAGAATCAAGTTGGCTAGCTCCTATCTACCTCTTCCCATCGCCTTCCTACCCACCTAACCTCTTTCTCTTCCATCAAACCTGAATACAGTCATTCTGGAACTTCTCAAAGTTTGTTCCTCGTTTTCTCCCTCTTGGCTCCTAGGTTGGATGGGAAACTGGAGGACTCTGTAGCCCAGCACTGGGCTTCCTTCAGATTGCCAATGCCATAATCCCCAGCCAGCATGGCCGCTGCATTCCAAGTTGACCGTCCTGGGAGCTGCAACCCCAGATCATCCACTGACTTCTGGTTCGGGAGGAGATCTCTTTCAACCACTTCCTCCTATCAGTTGCGACCGAGTGAAAGCGCCACTCCCCTTACCCCTTTCACAGCACCAAAATGGCAGTCTTCGAATAGGAGCAGGAGGCTCTTGAAAGCGAATGTTTTAAGGGGGGTGTTTGATGCGCCCTCCACTTCCCTGGCAAATCACGTCTCTCTGATTACCTGGCCCAGTTGGGTTGGCCAAGCAGAGAAACAGTTTATTTGATTTATATGGCCGCCCATCTTAAACGACTCGGCAGCTCACCAGCCATTCTGGGGCAGGAAGTTTAAAACCAGCCTTGTTAAGACGGGATAGACTAAGCAATCGCCTCACTGCGTCTGTCCTGCTTGTTGAAAGAATTATCTTCCTGAATTCCAGTGATCAAGCTTCAAAAGCCCTTGGACAAAGGGGCTAAACAATGCTGGATGGATCCCTGCAGATGGTGGTTTGTTTTTAAATAACATAAACACCCTCTCTTCTCCCCCAGTCCAGCACCAGCTGCTCCATCTGGAAGCGGTGATAAGGAAAGGATCTGCTTTGCTCTTAGGCATTTTAATTTGACGCCTGTTTGGCTACAGGCCCTAATCTTGCCTGCCCTAGTTTGGCATCCCCCAGATGTGCGGGGACCGCAGCTCCCCAAACGTGACCAGTGCGGCTGGAATTCCAGCAGTGGCCATCCAGGACGTCAGGAGAGCCCACATTATTGTCCAGTTGAAGGGTTGCCTCAGAGGATGAAATGGCGCTGGAAGTTTCTGGTGGCAAAACATACCTGAAATCGCTTCTCCGTTTGGCTGGGAATCAACTTCCAGGATCTTGGGATCACATCCGCCGAGTAGGGTTTGCAGATTTGCCAGCCCGCCCGCCCGCCCGTTCGCTTTCTGTGTTTCTGAAGGGGATGTCGAGCAGTCTTTCGCCAGCCTGGGGTCTGCCAGATGTGTAGGATCACAACCCCCATCCTTCCCAGGGCATTGTAATCCAACGCATCTGGAAGCAACCAGGTTGGGGAAAGTGGGCTTTGAAGACTTGATTGCTTAATTGCCTCTCAGGCAGTTGCACACAGGCCACAAGGCGGCCGGGTGGTGTTGTTCGCACTTAAACAGCCCCCTCCGTCAGCTGGTATCCATTTGCACTGCTCGGTGAGTCCTTGAGCATAGGCAGAGCGCCTTTTGCAGCTCCAGGCCTCGCAGGCCCCATTTCCTTTCTTTGGGGGCAGCACACACACCCATCCTCTGAACCGATCAACGGGGCATCGTCTGCGGCAGCTGTTTCCACTAAAGTTCAGCACTTCCAGGCCAGCCTCTAACTTCGTGAGAATAAAACATGAAAGGTCTCACTTACAAGGAAAACAAACCAATGGAGGACGAAAGCGGAGGATTTTGCAGGGCCAGATTTTTTGGGGGGTGGGGGGCTCCTGCTGCAGCCATCACGGCCTTAGAAGGTGGGAGACGGAAAAGTTGGAAGTGCTTGCAGTGGCTTTATGGCTCGGCTGGGGGAGACGGGAAGCCCTGTCTGTTGGCCAAGGACAGAGGGAGGGCTCCCTCAGTGGATTTTGTGAATATGGGAATTCGCTTCCAGGACGCAGTTTTGAAACAAGGTATTGGACTCGCTGGCCTCAACCATAACTCAGTGGTGATTCATGTCCGACAGTCTGCGCTCACTCGTATTTTGTCTTCTTTCAGGTGCCGGGTTCGGACTAGGCGTTGTCTTCTCTGTCATCTTCTTCAAAAGTGAGTGGGGGTTGTATTCTCCGGCCTCCTCCTCCTCCGAGAGGTTAGGGTTAGGATCCTCCTCTTGTGCTTCAGCGGCTTTTCCTTCTGGCCACTGGCTCCGGCCCCTGACACGCAAGGCTGGGCGAGGGTCAGCCCGCCACCTCCGTCCTTGGAAATACAGGCAGGTCGAGGCCATTTTTCAGAGCCCCTAGCAGGGATCCCCCAGGAGATCCAGCCTCCTCCCGGCATATTCGGGGGATCAGCCAATTTCAGGCTGGGTTCGTATTGCCCAGGCTTCACCTCCGCACTTTGTTTAGGCTTGCAAGATCGGAGTCGCCTAGGGTGAGTGGAAATCTCCTTCTGGTGAGAAAGTAGAGGCGGTTTCTGAAAAGGAGGGGAACTGGGTACGTACGTGGCTTCAGGCTCTTGATGTGCCTTGGATGATTTACAGGAGCGAGCACCAGGAAATACTTTAATTTTGCTGGTTGTGGGCATACGGGCGATGGCTTTGATTTACGCCTGGGCTTTTACGCTAGCCAGTACCCACGGTGGCCAACCGATTTCGGTGTTTGAAAAAACGAGCCCTGAATCTAAAAAGGGGAAAGCTGGTATTAAAATTAATTAGCACGTAAAAGCCTGGTGAAAGAGATGCGTTACAGAATTTCTAAATGCCAAGAGAGCGTGAGTCACCTCTGACTCCTGAAGTCTCCAGTGAGGACATCCTGATTCCGCAGCTGCTAAGCTCCCTGGGCCATCACCTTTGCCCTTCTAGGATTTTGAGCTTCGCTGGGGACCGGCATGCAACACGAGCGGCGTTTTGCGGCCTGCGCTCTTGATTCCTCTCTCTTCTTTTCAGGGAAGACCTGGCCCATCATTTTTGGCTCGGGGATGGGATTAGGAATGGCATATTCCAACTGTCAGCACGATTTCCAGTCTCCTTACCTCCTCCATGGGAGATTCGTAAAGGTGAGTCTCTGCTACCGAATGCTCGCTTTAATGCGGGGGGCAGCAGTTCCTAACCGTCAGTGAATTCTCGGAAACGGGCTGCCTGCTGAACCGTATAATCCGGCGATGCCCACGCAGGGGTCGCTGTGTGCTTCAGACGTCCATCGCCCACCTTCCGCAGAAATGCACATACCTGGAACAGGAGGTGAGAAATGGCTGTAAACGGGGCCTAAAGAAATCCAATCCCAAGAGGCTGCCAGGGGTTGCCGTTCAAGGTTCAGCTGAAGTGGCCATTTGCAACCCCCATCCCAGCTTTGCTGTGACTTTTCTCCTGCCTGTCAAGAAAGGAGGCCTGGTCTCAGTGGGATTTGGAGATAAAAGAGGCAAACTCTGGAGTGGGGTGGGGGGTCTGCAGTCTGGAAACAGCTTCGGGGCCCCTCCCTCCCTCCTCCCTCCAGCCTGCTGTCTCTTTTTTATTTATCAAATCCTTCCCTCTCGTCAGCAAGCCATCTTGTCTTCATTGTTCCTTGCATGTCTGCCCCTAATTAATTCTTCCATGACGCTCCCCCCTCCACCACCAACTCCTGGGCATGAAGGATCTTTCCCTGCTCCAGTGATTTCCCCTCTCAGCATCCTGACACATCTGCGGGGCATCTGGGCTGGGAAGGTGGGGTAGAGCGTTGCCCCCGTGAGCAGGATCTGTGGGGGGCCGGGGCCTTGCGTGGGGCTGGCCCCAGGAACTGACCGGCTCTGCTGCCAGCTGGCCGTGCCTTGCTGCTTTTCCCCAAGGGAAAGGGGCTTTGACCTGAGTGGACGCAGGAGGGAGCCGGCCTGTCTGGAGAGCCCTCTCTCTGGGGCAGTCCCCCCCCCCGTCACTGCCAGGCTCCCTGCAGTGATGTAAAACCAGTAGTTCGTACCAACTCTGTGGGTTTATTTTTCCCCTCAAGCGCGTGCAAAGAAATGTGTTTTGGAAAACGTCAAACCATGAAACGGTCCCGTAGAGAGGGCACTCTGTACCCAGAGAGGACGTTGCTTTAGGTGGTCCTTGGGGGTATAACGTGGGCTGTCTTCCCTCCGCAGGAGCAGTGACGTGGTCCCTACCCCTCGTGGCAGAGCAGCTGAGAGACCGCGGCCCCTCCTCGGGGAGACGGGCACCCCGGAGACCTTTGGACTTGCCGGCCGCCCCTCTTGCGGGCAAGCCACCCACGCCTGCAACCCAATCTTGTTTTGTATCTTCTTCTTCTGGGAACAGCGGGGAAAGGTGCCGTTCTGGAAAATAAAATAAAACTGGCAAAGAGATGGTGTGTGCACGCCCCTCTGCCCACTCTGTCGTCTGTGTGTGTCAAAAACCAAAGAAAAAGAAAGCGTGCGTGCGCGGGTGGGCAGGCATTCCTGTTTGAACTCACAGCTGCAACCACCTGCCTGAGACCTCCTTTGAAAGCACTCTTCCTCCCCTTCGCCAGCCAGCCAGCCAGGACCGCCGTCCTCTGTTCCTCTCCCTCTCCCAAGTTTACAGTTTGCGTTTCTTTTGAAAAAGCATTCCCACCCTATCGATCATCCCCCTCATGGCCGCCCTTTCAAGGTTAAAATCCGTACACCGGCAGGGAGTTGAAAGGCCCACGCACAGGCACTCTGTCCCGCCTTTGAGAGGGGGTGCCCGGGTGGCCACGCGCCATCTGGGAACCACCTCACCAGTCCCTTTGCTTCCAAGCCTGCCGCGGAAGGGGTGTGGTCAGTGCCAGGCTGGTCTTGGGGCACAACAGAGAGCAGAATCGGAGCCAAGCTACCCGTTTGCCCCCCAAGATCCGATCCAGAAAAGGGAGACTTTGAAAGGGGATAGAATAAGAGGCGAGTGGATCCTGGTTTAATCTGCATTGCCCCTGAGTTAAAAGGAGAAAAAACACGGTAAATCATCCAAGTCCCCTCTAGTCGAGTGTCCCCTACCTCACAAGGGCCTCTGGGAAGCTCACGACCAGGGTGTGGATGCAGCCACGTGCTTTAAGGTGAACTGTGCCTGTAGAGGATGCTCTGTAGATGAAGAATCCATTTATGAGCTTTAGCTGCTGGGCAGACTTCGCAGCGGTCAGCAGTTTTATTCTGGTTTTATAACGCCAGTTAACGGGAGTTGCTAAGGAATATATTCTGTTCCATCCGTGTTGGATCTCACCCAAACGGCTTTAAAGGACCGGCTTAGCCGCTTGCGAATGCAAATGAGGATTCAGGGTTGGGAACTCGGATTGCACGTTTGAGTTAAACCACCTCAACAGAAGCGTCCTTCGTTCGCAGGGCAGGTCGTTTTCTAGGTGCGGAGCAGGAGGATTCCCCGAGACCCTCGCCCCCCCCCCCGTGCCATCTCCTAATGAGTGGAACAGCCCAGTCCAGATTTAGGGTTCCTGCCTGTCCCCCTCTGCAGAAATGGGTTATCTTCAGGAGAGGGGAGGCCCTTGCGGAGCGACCGTGGCGCTTCGCCGGGCACCGTTCCAGAAAGGAGGGCAGAAGAAAGCAAGGGGGCCTTCACTGCCGGATACCCGCGGCAGAGGTGGGATTTTCCAACCTGTCCAAATAAACGGGACCGGGGCATCTCTGCAGAAACCCGAGCTCTCCTTTGTTTCCTTCCTTCCTGGCGGGCAGGGCCCGGCTCCGGCGTCAAACCAAGCAGTTCTACGCATGGAAGGAAAAGGCGGGTGGTGGAAAAGCCCCTCTCTCTCAAGTACCCGAAGGAATGCTCACTCTACTGAATGCTGCTCATCTGGAAATGATCACGTTTTCTGCCCCCCCCCCCCACCTTCTTGCCGAAGTTTCCCCTTCAAGATCGAAGCACAAAATGCAGTGCTGCAAAATGGACTCTCGATTGCCGGAGATAAAGCCAAGCGTGCCGATCTCGCGCTTGGCTTACGATAGAGCGGAGGCTTGAAGCGTCCGTGAGTCCCAGGCCCGCACGTTGGCACGGCCTCGGCCAAACCGCAGCTTCTCCGTTTTCTGCCTTCGTACCGCTCCGATTTGCTCCACAGCGCTCTGGGACAGACGGGACGCGGGTTAAGCGGGCGAGCGCGCCCTCTCAATCTGCCTGGCGCACTGCTCCCTCTCTCGCAACTCTCCCCAAGTGCTCCCAATAAGCCCCCGAGGAGGAGCCACGAAAGCAGGGGTTCTTCCTGGCCGCTTTCCAACCTCTGAACACGGCACAGTATTGTAGTCGGTCGCACAGGTAGACTGTCCCTAGACAGGAGGCTCTATTTGACCAATTACACCTTTTGACCCTCCTATGCACGATCCCGTCTCCTTTTAAAGCCATTGAAGCTTGTGGGAGGGAATCCCCCCCCCCCCCGGAGAAATAGCATTGAGAGGCAGAAGAGGAAGACAGCACAGCTCTGCATGAAAAAGGAAGGATTCGTCTCCAGGTAAAATGCAAAGACTGGCGGAATCCAAAATTGCAGAGCGAAATCTTGGAAACCAGAAAGGGCGGCTGAGACATCCTCCAGGATGGGAGTCGGGCCAAAGAGCAGAGATCAGGGACTCGTACAGAGACGCCCCAGAAGCAGCCAGCCCTGCCCGGGACGATCACGCCACACCTTGGAGCCATTGAGAGACGCAGAGTGCTACGTGGAGCTGCAACTGCTTAACAGCTTTTTTGAATGAATTTTTATCTTTGAAACAACACCTATTGTACATGCTGTGTTAGAAAGGAAAGTCGCTTATTTAAAAATACACACATAAACCTAATTTTCCTAAGCAGGCTTGTCTGGGCTCATGCCACACCAGAAAAGAACTCCACAAATCCTCCCCATTTACCCTCTTTCTTTAAAAATTAAAAAAATAAAATAAAATCAGACCCCGCCCCAAAACGGGGCGAAAGCTGATCCGATGAAAGGAAGCAGCTGAGGTTTGCATTCCGGGCCTCGGGAAGATGTGCACCCTGCTGTCCAGCCACATTCCAAGGAGCCGGGCCCAGATGTTCCTCCGCAGCCCTGCCAGAGTTCACACATGCCAGCCAGAACGCTCGGTGCAATCTAAGTCCCCGCCACGGGGCAGAAACGGGCAAGGCTGCGGAAGAGACGCGGCTCCTGCAGCCTGCCGCCCCCGCCAGGTGCCCGAGGGCACGGAGCACTGTGCAATCCGGAGGGGGTGCGGCGGGCGGGGAGAACCAGACGCCGCTGCATGTCCTCGCCTGCGGACCTAGCCCGGCTGCTGCCCACCCCTCTCCCGACCGCCCAGGGGTGGATTCGGAAGCGTGCAGGCCCGAAAGGGCCCCGTCTTCCTTTTCAAAGGAGCCTTTGCCTCTATCTGTACTCTCGTGCCCACGCGGGTCTCTCGCCCTGCCTCGACACGTTCCCGCTCTGGCACTCGCCCTGATTCCTGTTCCAGGAGCTGAGAGGGAAGCTGCCAAGCGCATGGCACCAGCGGATTCTGAGCTAGAACAGGCCTTCCTGGCGCCCTCCCCACTGCGCCCACCACAACGCCCATCTCGCCCTACGGAGCAGCCAGGTCCTCCCTCGCACCCCTGGGTACCCCCAGGAGCAGGGCACGGAGAAGGAATCGAGCAAGCAAGCAACCCCTTAACGATGGGCACAGTCAGATAGAATGCCTCTACACCTGGAGGTTTCACTTAACTGAGCCAAACACACCGCAGGTGGCTGAGATGAGATTTTAAACTGGCATTGGATAGATCCGGTTTATACCTTTATCGTTGTGGGCGCTGCCAGCGGTTCTCCAGATGTGAACCTTCCAACTCCAAGGGGAAGTGCCAAGGGCAGAGCCCAGCTAAACATCTACAAAACACCCACAACCAGGACGACACGAAGGCAAAAGGTAGACTGCCTCTGAACGTGGAGGTCTAAGGCTAACACCCCCTAAGAACGGATCAGACTAAATACACAATTATTCCCTTATTTCCAACACTTCTGAGATGCTTGCCACCTGATCCCTAACACGCTGCCCCCTACATTGTTCAACCTCACCCCGAACATCTCTAAGGTAGACTGCGTCTCCCCGAGGGGGCACCATTGACCTATTCTTGCCCTTTATCCCCAGGTACGCCGATCTTCCTCGCCTCTTCAGCCCAAGCTGCAAGGCATTCAGGGGTGTGAAATCCAGCAAGGACACTTTTAATTTCATTTTTCTCCTGCCTTCTCCCGAACTCGCTCATTCTTGCCTTTCGGAATATAATCATCTCTACTCAAGATGCTTAAAAAAAAATTTTTTTTCCTCCTGAACTGACAGGAGCCAGAGAGGCTGAAAGCCAGAGAAAGGCAGTGGGGGAGGAGACATGGGGCTGACTTATAAGCAAGCCGCTGTGTCTCCCTCTTGACTCTCGCCAGGAGGGACGGACTTTCGGATTTGAACTTTCTTCCCCTCCTGTGCCCAAAACCCTTTTCTGAAACTCTGCCTTAAGATGATGAGCAAACTTTTGGGAAGCAGCAAACTCTGAACGGTTTCCCCCTTACGAGGATTATGCCTCTGTTTCGTTTTTAAAACCCAACTTATTTTTTTCCTCCACCTTCACTGCTCCAGCCTGCAGAAGCTCTGTGATTTCTACGTTCATTTCTGGATATTTTGGACAATTTCAATGTCCCCCATCCACTTTGGTTACTGCCTACTCCCTGCTGGATTTTACGCAGACAAGGTTGGTCCCGGGGAGATAAAAATCACTGGGAATTGACTAAAAGTTTGGATCTCTCCGCAAATTGATACGGAATGTAAGTTTTTCTTGAGATTCAGATGCTAATTGTCTCCTCCTCTCCCCCCCCCCCCCGTTTCTCTTATAATCCTGGGGTGCTCTAGCAAATACAACTTTTCAGAGACCTTACTGGCCACGGACATCAACCTGGATTTGCGGGGACTGTTCCGGTGGCCTTTGTTGGATAAGCCTGTTTTAATCTTTGGCTCCTGGAAGAACATTTTTATGGGATCAACCTCCTGTTTTGAAGGGTGAGTCGATTTTTTGAAATCCTTTTCAAAATAACCCATCAACCTTCAAGCTCACGAATTGCTCTGAGGGATTTCACTGCCTGAAATCTAATCTAGGGACCCCCCCCTCCCACCAAAATCAATTTATAAAGGGGCAACACTTGGAAAAAGGTCTTTGTGAAAAGGTGTTTCTTTTTTTAATCCTCAAGTAGAATAGGTAATCGATTTGACCAAGTGCTGCCTTCAATTTTGGATCTGTAGTAAATGATTCAATATACTATAATTTTTTTAAAGATAAACATTACTTACAGATCCACGGACACAGTGCGAAAGGAGCTCAAGTCACACACGAGCATTTACCAATTCTTATACTAGTTCAAGGGCTTCCAAACTTTAAAAGGAAACAAATGTGAAATTCCACGTTGTATACCCAAAGGGAGACGCGAGCCAGCCCCTTTTTCTTACTGCATGATATACGCGTTTCAAAAATCCATCTCTTACAATTTTTGTTTCCCAGGGAATTCTGTACAATAGGGACTACCACCCATGACATTTTTAGCTCTTCCCTGAAATGGGTTGGAAATGGCAGCGTTAGCCTGTCTCCTTTGCGGTAAACATTTGCACACCTTGTTTTCTCCTGGACAGTGGGTGTGTTTATTTGGGGTGTCAATCACGGGAACAAAGCTATTTTCAGGGATTCACCCAGAAAGGCAGTTACGGACACACCTGGGTGGACCTGACCAGGGGACAGAGAGACATTTATTCAAAGGAAAAGAAAGAATGCACTTTTTCCTTTCATGCCATAAATGCACCAGCAATTTCAAAATATTTTTTTTGGGGGGGGGGCTAGCAATTTGGCAGCTTTGTGAATTATTGCGCCAGGGAGTAAAAGCCAAGATGCCAGCCCATAAGATACTGTTCCTTCTTCACCCCCCCTTCCAAGGGGTTGTGTGAAATGGGAACAAATCTGTGTCTCTTCTCAACTTATCAAGACCAGATTTTTGAAATGCTCCCCTGCTTCACACTTTCTTCCCCCTTATCCTCCACTGTGATGGATGGTTTGAAAGAGGAGAAATCTTAGCAAATAAATCAGTTACAGATGAAAACGTGCCAGAGGATGGCAGGGGGGGGGGAGTTTTGCAGCCATTAAAATATTTCCATCTGCCTTCCCTCCCCTGCTCACAACAGAAAGGAAGGAATCCGTGAAGAATTGTAGCTTGGAAATTTCTTTGGAACATCTAATCTCTTTCCTTTTCTCTCTCTTCCTTAGCAGTTATTAAGAATGGAAAACAGAGATCTGAAATGTATTAATTTGGGGTTGACTTTGGCCTGAGAAAGAAAGGGGGGGAAATACAGTCTTTGAACAAGAAGACGACAAACTGTCTTCTATTTTAAAAAAAATGAAGTTAAAACATTGCCTATGTTTAGAAAGACATCTTTTACAGTTACCCGCTTTAAAAAACCTGTTATTAACTCTGTTTAAAAAAGAGACATTTACTTGGGCTCCCTTGGGGGTGAAAAATCCATATTATTTTAAAGTGATTCCAAATTGTTTGGTCACCAAGTTTACTCTGTTAGAGATTTACACCATTAATATAACATCTCCCTTGAAATTCTGTGCAGTGGTTATTATCAACGAGAATTGGATCAATACTCACATCACTATACAACTTCAGTGAGTTTTTTAAATTTGGAAAAAAAAACAGCACAAGTTTGACCAACTGAACGAAGTTACCCATGAAGTCGCTTTCTTTAAAATAGGGAATGGGTACCCAATTTAAAATCATTCTGAGGCTTGAAACCAACCAGTAGCGCTTACTCTGCTTCTCCAGCATTTGATGGGGAATCGTTTATGGAAAGTCAGGGGTAGACTACCTCTGGATAGGAAGGCTCTACTTAGCCTTCCTCCTTGTGTATCTGGCCCTATCTTAAAGTGGCAAGGAAGGCCAAACTAGATGCTACTTGATTTAAGGTAGCCACGCTGATGGGAAAGAAAAATCCCCAAATCTTTAAAGGAACAATAGAACAGATTCTTAATACATTCCTGGAGGGAGGGGGCTTCTAAAGAGTCCCCCCGCTATTTCTCCTTCCCCTTGTTTCTTTCATCGCCCCCTTTCTGGATGGCGAAGCTCCCAATGCTTTTGCTGTTCCACCAAAGAGGAAATCTAGTTTCGCTCTTTTATGATTTGGGCTTTTCCACCCCAGACATGCCCCATCTTGCTTCCTCTGGGTAGTCAAACTGGATCAGGCCAAATTATAACTTGGAGAGAAGGCTGGTGGGAATGTCAGATGCTCCATGTTTGGCTCCCAGGATCTGGGCTAGGAAAAACTGCCCCAAAAATGGGAGGCCAACATTGTTGGCTTGTTTCCATCAGCTTGCCTCCCCTGAAGGCGACTTGTGGGGTCCCCACCGGCTGCTTTTCTCTTCCTCTCTCCTGAAACTAACCGAGTTGGAAGCAAGCAAACCCTTTTCTAAGGTCGCCTCCAAAGTGTGTCTGCATCGTGGTTCTGGCAAACAGACCAGACATCTAATGTCCCTGCGTGTCAGCAACTAAATTCCTTGCAAGCCCGCTCCAGCCTGAGTTACTAACACCACCGTTAAAATACTGCAATTCCGTGAACAGGTTAAAACTCTTCTATTCCCACGTGCTTTTGGACCCAGCTGGCTAACTGTGGCTGCCCATCAGTTTTATTGGGGGGTGGGGAGGGAAAGAAGCGTTACCTCGGCTTTTTTGTGGCTTTTTAAAATACGATTCTGATTAAACTACGACTAAGTTTTTTGTTTCGTCCTGGCTTAGAGAGAGGTTGCAGGCCGCACAGAGTCCTTTAAGATCAGAGCGGGTCGTATAAGAAATAAAAATAAGCACTGAAAATAAACAAACAAATGCCCCCTCCTCATCAGCTACAACAAAAGGAGAGAATATCTGGCTCCTCTCTTTTTTACCCTGCTTTCCGTAAATCTGCATCCCGCTTTTTGCTTGCAGGGAGTTGGGGTGCCTTTTTAAAATATTGCAGCGGCCAACTCCCGCTCAACTGGATCCTCAAATGTCTCTAGTGTTGCGGAAAGATCAGTAATTAATTGGGGGGGGGGTACAAATCAGAACTTACGTTTTCCAGGTTTATCTGTTGCAAAGACAGGGGATTTCTGTGTAGTCTTATTTGTAGGCTAAGCGGAGAGCAACCTTGCTTTTAAATTTATAGCTCTGTTCCCAATTCCCTTTTGGATGTCTCTGTGTCTTGTTTTTCTTAGAAATGAAGGCCCCACCGGCATCCAGGGACTGGTCATTCCCTTTTCAAAAGTTTACCAGGTTCTCTGGTAAAGAACCTGTAGTGGTTTCCCACCTGCTGTCTTTTGCCTCCTTTTTCTAATAAGAGAGAAACAAATCCTCCTGTTCGGAAACCTGAATTTTAGCTTTTTTTCTCGGCTGGGATATTAACTGGCACGTTTCTTTTTTCTTTTCTTTTTTAATGAAAAAGCCAGGGATTGAGGAAGGGCAAGATATGAAGGTCCGTTTTAGAAAACAGACCTGTTTCTTTCTGCTGGCATCCAAGTCCATCATCCCCAGCCAACAATCCAAACTAGATAACTGCACCTTCCAATTGCGAGACGGAAAGCAGGTTAGCTTCACTAGAACTGTAGTTGTGGGCGTTTTTCTCCAGCCTTACCTAGAGAATGAGCCAAGGGCCTGGTTCTTTTCTGGCTTTCCACACTTCAGAACGGAGGACTCATGCAAAGTCACAAGCCATGGGTGTGTCGGCGGGTGAATCACTTTCATTTCCCACAGAGCTGCACATCTGTGCCTGGGCGCACAGCTGCAGTGTTTTTCAAACGCGAAGGAAATCCTTCTAAGCATCACGTTCTCGCTTGCTTTGGACCCAATCCATACTAAGAATTCTAGGAAGGGGACAAATTTTCTGGGCCATTTTTGATCCCCTGTTGGCATCTTTAATCCTTCCCATAATTGGGTTTGGGTAGGGCGGGTGCCCTCCTGTCCACCCTCAGGAGAAGCTACCTTGCTGGTCTCCAAAAGCAGGATTATGCTCCTTGTAAAAATTGGCAAGATGCAGGGAAGGAGAGTGCAATAAATAAAAAGATGCGGATCTGCCGAATGGGTTCGCAACTCCGTACAGCCCATCTTTATTTATTCAACTCTAATTGGAGCATGCATACCTTGCATAATGTATTACATGCAAGTTGTTATATAAAGGAAGAGTTTAACATACACACGCGCCTGTCTGTCTACCTGTTTATTATCATCTCCTTCTAATGCATCTTTTTGAAATCACACTGGTTTTCGGGGTGTGGATGCCAACCCATGGTGCCTGCTGAGGCTTCCTCTGTTCTCCTAGGATTTTTGGCACTCGGGGAATTTTCTTTTTCTCTCTCCCTCTCTCTACATATTAAAGTTTACCTTGAGATAAGCTCAATTCCTGGTGACTTCTCAAAGACATCCCTACGATTTTCTTAGCAGCATTAAAGCATTTGACCTATCCAATCCTTCTGGGATGCTTTCCGCAAATCCCAGTTCTAGCCCACAGTCCTGCCGGAGATTTCCCCGTGGTCCTCCATTCAAACACAATCGAATCTGTCCCCACTTCTCTTTTTGAGATCAGCCCAACAAGGACCAGCCCGTTTTAGGGCTCCACCATTGCTCTGAACCAGGAGGAGCCTGTTAGCGCCTTTTCTGGCTAAGAAATGTTTATTAAAACACATCAACTTTCACAAGCTGAATTATAAATTGCCAGCTCACCTGGGTTTTCTGAAATAATTTTCTGGGGGTCTGTGAATTCCTTCTCTGGATAATCGTCAGTTGCTGGGGTTGATCTGGTACTGGATCCACTCAAGATCCACCACAATTGTCCAGCTCCGAATCCGGGAAGCACAGCCATGTACGGAAGAGAGAAAATATGAAAACATTATAGACTTTTCCTTTGAGCAGCATCTGACTGCCTTAAAACAGCACCACCATTTTGTGGATGATCATCACTTGCAAATAACGATACTCAAACAATCTTACTGGAGGCATTTTAAAAACTTTTTGGAATATTGTCACGAAGAGAGCGTTGTTCCTTACGGAAATAATGATAAAATAATAGCAGGGGAGGTGAAAAGGTTTGGAAATAGTTTACTCCATGTAAGGGAAAGTGTAGATAATATCTTTGGGCTTCCCGTGTCTAGAAACGCAATTTCTCTCTGACTAATTGTTGGGAGCAGCCCTGGATCGCTAACCAACTCCCCAGACTGAGGACTTGTTGTCGAGATGAGAAATTTAGATAATGGGGGAAAGTGTTCACAGACCCAGAATAATAAAGGAAGGACATGGCCCAGTCTTTCCTTGGACAAGGCACCACCAAGAAATCCCAACGATGTAGTTTGGGAAGTCAAACTTCGCCGAAGACCCTAACCCTTTCCTTATTTTTGCCAAGAAAACACCATGGATATTTCCAGGAAGTCAACACAGAATCTTTACTTTTTCAAAAGCACAAGGTCATTTCAGTGGTCCCTTGGCAAATTTAGGGGAAACGGTAAAACTGCATTGTCAAATTGTCTTTCCTTGGAGTGACCCCTGCTGGCCATATTCTAAATTACAGCCTTTTTTCCCCCCTTCTGAAACTCCAACACTAGATTCCCTATATTAGAATTTGAATTATACTGGAAAGATAGACTGTATTTCAATCACATACTTTGCTTCTGCTCTTCTAAAACCACTTCTTGGCATTATTTGTTGTTGTTGTTGTTGCCTTATAAAATTCTATGTCCCTACAGGAAAAGCTACATAAAACCATTACAAACAAGGTTAAAAAAACTAAAATTAATTAGCCTGTTGCTGTTTTTTTTTATTTAAAGATCAATTTCCTTTGTGTTGCATCTATTTTATTTATACTGCTTTGGGGGTGCGTTTTTATCAAAAGATAAACTGCTCAACAAGTGTTTGATTTATGCAGAATGCCTTCAGATGGAGAAATACAAAGCGATTATTGATTGCATTATACTTTTTTAACAATCCCAAATGCAATTCCAGTTCTGAACAAACGATAACATCCCATAAGGCTGAAGATCCCCTCTTAAAAAAATTTCTAAGGTTTTTTTTAAAAAATAGAATAAGCTTGAGGTACGATGGTTTTTTAAATAGTCAAAATGCATAGCCTGGAAACGTCTGGTTGAAACAGGGCTTTGGCGAATGGCGGAGTCAGAGCCAAGGGAGGGGAACGTTTTCTGTTCCAACCATTTAAAAAGTTAATTTTTAATTGTTAATTCCAACCCAGTTCTAGGTTTCCGCTGGAGCAGTCCATGATGCTGAGACTCTTGCTGAGCATGATCGTCCCCTGCCTGAGCCTAGCTGCACCGCCCATTAACAAGCTCGCCCTGTTTCCAGACAAGAACGCCTGGTGCGAGGCCAAAAACATCACCCAGATTGTGGGCCACAGTGGATGCAAGTCGAAAGCCATCCAAAACAGGTACGGTCTAGCTCACCCAGATCGATCTCGCCTCCTCCTTTAGGCCGGATGGAGCTGAAATTGCACAGAACCCATTCGGGGCCCACCTCTTTGCACGGTTAGGAGCTCAGATTTGGACAGCTCAAGGACCAGTAATTCCTGTCATAGGCTATCACTCAAGAAAAATATTGGTTTTTTTGGAGGGAGCAATCCGGAGGGGTGATTTGCCTCAAAGTAAAGAACAGACATTGCCACCTGGCATCTTGCTACTAAAAAGGTAAAGGTTCCCCCCGCACATTTGTGCAGTCGGGTCCGACTCTAGGGGCCGGTGCTCATCTCCGTTTGTTAGCCGAAGAGCCAGCATTGTCCGAAGACGCTTCCGCGGTCATGTGGCCGCATGACACGTGCGGAACGCTGTTACCTACCCACCGAAGTGGTACCTATTCATCTACTCGCATTTGCATGCTTTCGAATTGCTAGGCTGGCAAGAGCTGGGGCGAGTGCGGGAGCTCACTCCGACACGCGGGGCTAGGGATTCGAACCTCCGAACTTGCGAACTTCCGATCGACAAGGCAAATTTATCCTTTCCCCCCTCACTGCCATCCAAAATATTTTTTAAAAAGTTATTTCAACCTGGTAGGATGAAGATTAGAAGGAAGGGAAGGGTGTTAGCCCAGGAAAGAGGCTTCATCTTGGCTGTTAGCATTCACATCCAAAACGTAAATTATATTTACATGACCATACCCAGCAACAACAGAAAGATTATTCATGACTTAGCACGCATCCTTCCTCTGTTTAAACTTAAAGAAAAACTGCTCCAAGCAGATCAAAACCCAACCCGTTCAACCGTGACCGTTGCAACCAAATGGCCAGTGGACCACCTCAACAGTGCAGAAGAGCATGGACAGAGTGCACACACCTTTAAGCTTAGCAGCAGAGAGTTTCTTCTGCTTTTTAAAATGCAGCCCGAGGTTTACACCCATAAAAGTGCGGAAGGGAACGCAACACGCAGACTGGAAGGATAAATGAAAGTCAGGAGCTCTGAAGAAGCCAACCAAGGAAGTGATCTGCATAGAACTTTTGAGGGAGAAGAGATAATCATCATCATAATTAATAATTAAATTTATATGTCGCCTGAATCCCAGTGACTCTGGGCTGTTAGATAACTACGCTGGTGATGGTTTGCTGAGTTTAGGCATGCATGGGCACTCTGCGCATGCTCTTTGTCCTGTCGACCGTGGAGCAGAACGCTCTAAAGAGGAAGCCCTCTCAGCCTCTGCAGGAACCAAGAGCATGTGCAAAATGCAGACACCCCCCCAACCATTGTTTCTTTTTTGCATTTACATTTCTTGCGTGTAAACTTAAGCAGAGTAGCGCATGCCCTTGGCCTTCCTTGGCAAGGCGACGCATGTCCGGCCACCCCAGGAATCTTTGCAAAAGGGGCTGTGACTTCCCCTCCAGGGAAGGACGAGTGGGGAAGAAAGACCCCTCCCCATTTTTTTCATTCCAGGCTGTGCCAAAGCCTCACGTCCAAAGTGCCCACCTGTGGGCACCTGGAGGCCTCAGAGCCTCCCTCGGCAACCTCCACGAAAACACCCTCCTAATTCCTGCCCGATTTCCTCCCCTCCACAGGGCGTGCCTGGGCCAGTGCTTCAGCTACAGCGTCCCAAACACTTTGCCGCAGTCGACGGAGTCCCTGGTGCACTGCGACTCCTGCATGCCTTCCAAAATCCAGTGGGACATTGTGAGTCTCTCCCTATTGCCCTGGGACAAGGGCGGGCGCTTGGGCATTGCTCAACGGATTGCACAAAGGGGGTGTGGGCACTGCGCCCGTTTGCGCCAGACAGCCCTTTCTTTTACGGCTCCAAAGAGGCAGGGTGGCCAGGCGTGCCAAGGAACGTAGCGAATCCCAGCCAGGGTTGACAATTGAGAAGCAGTGCCCGCATCTCAATCAGGTGCATTTAAACCCAGGTTTTGGCCACCCCCTGGAAGGGGAAGAGCTTCGGCCTGCCCCAAAGAGCATTCCTGTCCCTTCGGGGTCCCCTCTTGAGAGGACGGGCATCCTTGGGCTGCGGCACAGCTCCTCATCCTGCTTCCTCTCTTCCCTTTCTCAGGTAGCGCTGGACTGTCCCGGCAATGAAGAATATCCTCTGGTGGAGAAATTGGTGGAAAAAATCCTGCAGTGCAGCTGCCAGGCCTGCGGGAAGGACCAGTCGCAGGACGGTCTGCTCCTGGACGTCTACCTGAAAGCCGAAGATCACCTGCCCCCCGAGGGCCCCAACTCTCCCTCCTTCGGCCCCCACCCCGAAGAAGACACGGCCGAGCACCCTCCCCGCCGGTTCGAAGGCGAGACGCAGGACTGAGGCTCTTCTGTTCCTCTCCTCCCCTCTCTCTTCCCTCCCTCAAACACCCATCCCGCTTTGCTCTTCTCGGCGATGTGGTGAAAGGCAAAAGGCAGCCACCCTTTCTGCAGAAAGGCACGGGACCCGGGAGCCGCACTGCCACCGCCGGGCAACGGAGGGCGTGGATTTGGGGTGCTGTGCGTTGCAACACACTATTGGACGGGCGAGGAAGGAAAGAGGCTGGCTGGGGACCTGGAAGCCTTTTCCTGCCAAGACCATCTGCTGCAGCAACAAGATGGCGTCACTGGGGCCACCTTGCGGAAGGACCGATTTTTCTCCACCCGTCGGAGAGTCCGCCAGCCCCAGACGCTTCAATTTGGGGATGCTGAAATGGGCGGTCGCCAGGCCGGCTTCATTGCCTTGATTCTGATGCCATTTGCCCACAATCGGGGAGAAGGAACATGGATTTTCTTGCCATGTCCCTTAGCGTGTGACCCAGGAACATGGGGAGGGACCCCCCCACTCTCTCTCTCTCTGACTGAAAAGAAATCCTGTTCATCAGTGTTATGGACCTTTATCAAAGCAGAGTGCTAATTAGTTTAAGCTTTCTTCCCTATCCCTGAGGACTCTGTAGCTGTGTGAAGGCGAGGAAGAGGGGCTGTGAAAAAGGAAGCGCTCCAGACGCCAATTTAAGTCCTAGTACAGACTCGCATCTGAAGCTTCCTTCGTGGCTTCCAGCAATGTGAACCCTCTGGAATGTCTGTTTCGAAGGTCAAGATCCAAACCAGGGGTGGGGTCCTTCAGGGGTCTTGGACTTCGGTTTCCATCAGCACCAACCACGGCGGCAGTTGGCCAGAGGCTCTGGGATGGGAGCTGTAGTCCGAAACGTCCGGAGGCCACTGCCCAAGCCATCTACCCACTAGGCCTTGAGCTAACAGTGCCCAGAAAACTGTCCGGTCTTCCTCAATGAGGATGACGTCAAGGTGCAATTCCCATTACTGGCCAGCAGGGCACGATCCATCCGATGCACCCATGGATCGAAGCCATTGGAGAAAGCCCGTTCCACAAGCCATCCTCTTCCCCTTGAGGACAATCTCTTGGGAATCTTTTCAAACTTGTTGGCAAGGGGGAAAATGGATTTCTTTCCTTTGCAACTGATCCTTCGATCCTCCTTTGCGTGATGCCGAAGCTGCCACGGTTCTGGGAAGCACCCCCAAATTCTCACGCACTATTGCAAGCTTTGGGGGAACAGGGCAGTGTGGGGGGGATATCCAAGCTCTTTTTCCTTGAAGGAACTGCTCGGGTCAGTTGCTGCTTTGAGGATGGGAACGGAGCATGACCCACATCGCCCATGCTTTAGCGGCCAACGGCCCGTGTCCTACAGCAGCCGAAAGGAAGGCTTAATTCAAGACTGGTGTCTGTGTTTACACTCTTATCTCGTGTTCCAGATCAAGCTTTACTTCCAAGTAGCACTTTAACGAGCCAAAGGAGGCTGGAGAACATCTGGAACTTTTGGGGCAGACTTGGGACGAGGGGGAAGAAAGAAGGATGCCAAATTATTGAGCCCTCTTGAACTGAATGAGCCAAACCAAGAATTAAATCCTTCTACTGCAGGCTCAAATCACCTTTGGCATTCCTTCTGAATAGACCTGGGCTGTATTGTGTCTGAAAGGTTGTCATATTTTCCCCATCCTCCTCTTGATGTTTTTGTCTTAAATCTTGACCACTGAGTTCACACGGGGCCTTGAACTCTTGCACAAACCGCCCCTTCTTGTTCCAGGGACAAGGGAAGCTTCCGAGTTGTGTAATGCACGTTCATTCATGCACACCCACTGTATATTTTTATCTATGTAGTAATTTCCACTGCCACCATCACCTTAAATAAATTAGACCGAACTTTCACACTCCTCAACGTTGATTTTTGTTCAGTGACTCCCACGAGCAATGCAAATCTTTGCCACGAAGCTTTTCAGAGACAGAGACAGGACGTCGGGCAGCGTCTGCAAACAGTGATCTGCTAACGGGGAGGGGGGAAATGGATAAAAGCTTCCTGAAAAAAGCAATTTGGGGGTCACTTTGGACACATCAGAACAAAAACGAGAACTCCAAAATGTGGATGCTGCCAGAGAAGACCCACCTGAACACGAAGGTCTCCGTTTCCCCCCAAACTCACAGATGCTGCAAATTGCTAGTGCCAGACGCTGTTAAAACAGCCACACAAGGGGTAAAATAGGCTGAAGGCAGTTTAAAATAAAAACCACGGTTAAAAAAATCTCTGACTCTCCCAGAGTGGAAGTATGGGGGAGAGGAATACTGCACTCTGCAAAATGTGCCTTTCCCCCCGCCTTTGAAGGCACCGAAATGATGCAGGAATCGAAACGCCCGCCTGTTCTTTGCGCCGTCCAGGCCTACTGCGGTGGGTGCAGAAATCCATCCAAACCCATCAAGATCGATTGGTTCCTTGCTTCCTGGGGAAGCAAAAATGGCTATTTTTGAAACATGTGTGTGGGTGGGGGAAAAATCTCACTAGGTCAGACCCTGCTGGTTACACACCTTGTTAAATTAGAAACGCCTTTCTTGCCCAGCGAGCTGTCTATCGAGGGCCATCCCAGCGTGCAGATGCTTCTGTCTCCTGCAAAGGAGGGAACGCAAAACGGACTCGGCTGATGGGAGGGCCCGGGGGCAGCTGTCAGCGCCCCCTGCCCTTGGAGAGGTCGCAGGTGGCGGCTGATGGGAGGGCCAAGGCCGAAGTGCCAAGCAGAGCAAGGGGCTCGCTGGATCCGATCAAGGCCCAGGCGGCCGCCAGCAAAGTGCATCCAAGCAGCCCCGAAGCCAAAGGTATCCTAAGGTAGACAATCGCTGGATGAGGCAGCTCTGCTTTCCTCTATCACAACTCACGCCAGTCCGTCAAGTAACAGCAAGGAAAATATGAGTCCGGACCCTTTCTCTTTGATACACTAGCTTTCAAAAATATATATATTTGCCTTGAATTTAGGGGAATATTTAAATGTACGAGCGACTCCACTGTCCAATTGAGGTGACAGAGGAGGTGTTACTGTCCCAAGAATCCGCCACGCACACACACACACACCCTGGGCCACCTTGCAAAGTCACCCCTATTAACTAGCTTTAATTTTTATTCCTGCTATCTGCCTGGCTGATTCCTCGCTCTCCCGATCCCTCGGCCATCGCTTCCCAAGTTGCATTCCTGAGCGGGCAGAGCCCCCGGCCCCAATTCACTTTCTTCAAAGCATTCCCACCCCCTGCCCCTCAGCCCTGCCAAACTGTTCCCGAGCGAGCAGCCGGATGGTCCAGATTGGCCTCTCCTTCCTTCTCAGGCGCACCAGCTGCTTCGCTCTCCACCCTCCAGCCCAGCGGCAGCGCCAACAAAATCCCTACCCTCCGTCTCCAGGAAGGGAAAGGGGAGAGGCGCTCGCGACGCCAGCCACGGCAAGCTCGAGAGGGAGCGAAGGGGATCCGCAGCGGCTTTCCTTTCTCCTCGTTTCCTTCTCCCCCAGAGAAGCCGGTGCTCCACAGGTAGGAGATGGGGGACGGCTCCAAGCCACCCAGGAAGAGGGTCAGGGCAGCTGGGGGGGATCCCCCAAGCACCGGCGAGCAGGGGGGTCCCCAGATTCCTGGCAAAGAGGAGTGAAAGAGCCGGGAGAGAAAGGGAGGCATCGGTCCTCCTGGCAGTGGCTGCTCAGCCCCGGCGTCCGGTCTTCCCTACGCCCAGGCTGCCCCCACCCCTCGCTGGACAGGCTGTCTCGCCTCTGCTTCCCCCTCGATGGACGGGCAGCCCGGGAGCCTCAACGCCAGCCTGATCGGGCAGGAGCCTCGGCTCCGCGGCAGCGCCTGGACGGCCACCTTCCTCTGCTTCATCATCCTCTTGACCATGGTGGGCAATTTCGCCCTCATCCTCCTCATCTTCAGCCAACGGTTCCTGCGGAACACCTCCAACTTCTTCCTGGTGTCCCTCTTCATGTCCGACCTCATGGTGGGCTCGGTGGTCATGCCGCCGGCCATGCTGAACCAGCTCTACGGGCGCTGGGTGCTGGACGGCGCCTTCTGCTCCGTCTGGTTCTCCTTCGACGTCATGTGCACCAGCGCCTCGATCCTCAACCTGTGCGTCATCAGCCTGGACCGCTACCTGCTGATCATCTCGCCACTCAAGTACAAGCTGCGGATGACCTCCGTCCGGGCCTTCTGCCTCATTCTGGCCACCTGGACGCTGGCTGCCTTGGTGTCCTTCCTGCCCATCAAAATGGGCTGGCACAAGATGGAGATTGACCGCCGCCCCCCCAACGTCACCCTGCAGCTGGAAGAGGAGCAGTGCCGCCTCCTGGTCAGCTTGCCTTACGCCCTCATCGCGTCCGGCCTGACCTTCTTCCTCCCCGCCGCGGCCATCTTGTTCACCTACTGCCGGATCCTCTTGGCTGCGCGGAAACAGGCCATCCAGGTGGCTTCTCTCACCAACAAGGCCATCAACGAACCAACTCAGCAGGTAAAGACGATGCCAGCCCAAAACGGTCTTATTTGCACAGGCAGGGAAACGGGCGGGCCAGTGACAAGGGGTCTTGAGGGAGGCCCCTGCTCAGTGCATTTGCTCCAGAGGGAAATTAACTCCACGCATGCTCAGAGAGGCAGTGATATTTCTCAAAGTCTTCCTTCACTAGCTAGCCATGGGCACTGTTAGCGCTGCATCAGTCAGAGACTACGGGAAAATTAGATCAACGTGGGGCCCGTATCTGTCCATTTGCCTCGGAAAGGTTTTTTCTGCTGCCAAAGAGGCTTCCGTTTTTCTGCGGAAATTCTTGGGGAGCTTTCGAATTTCTTTTAATGGTGTATTTTGGAGCCGGGCCATCTTTCTTCAGACTTAGCATGGCAAGCTGCGTGCCGGCCAGCTTGTAACCAACCGAAGTGCAAGAACCCCGTGCCCCGCTCAGGAGAATTTCATCAAAGTTTTCCCCTCCTTTAAGAAAAATAGGTAGCAGAAAGCAGCTTCTTGGGCATTATTGAATTGAAGGAGAATTGGACAGAAAGGGGGAAATGGCAAAATGAAACTTTCATGCAGCTTTAAAAAAGACCTTTAAAAAGTGACCTTTCTCAAGGTAAAGGTTCCCCCCGCACATTTGTGCAGTCGTGTCCGACTCTAGGGGCCAGTGCTCATCTCCGTTTGTTAGCCGAAGAGCCAGCATTGTCTGAAGACGCTTCCACGGTCATGTGGCCGGCATGACGTGTGCAGAACGCTGTTACCATCCCACGGAAGTGGTACCTGTTCATCTACTTGCATTTGCATGCTTTCGAATTGCTAGGCTGGCAAGAGCTGGGGCTGGTGCGCGAGCTCCCTCCGTCATGCGCGGCTAGGGATTTGAACCTCCGAACTTGCGATCTTCCGATCGACAAGCCTGGCGTCTCACCCGCTGAGCCACCACGCCCCACATAGACCTTTCTCAAGGGGGGGGGTATTAATTTGGAAAACTTTGTTTCCTTCCCAAGTTCAACAGTTCCAATTTCAGGCAGCCCTTCAACGGATTGAGCACCCCCAGGGTTGAAGAAAGAGATTACAAACAGTTGGGAGGGGTCTGGATTGCTAAAACAAACAGCACAACCAATTTTGATTGAAAAGGCTGGGGAGAAGGCAAGGCCCCTGGTGTCTAATTTCTAAAAAATAGATGCTGCCCTTGTGAAAACATCCAGCCTGCACACAGGAGGTTATACGTGGTATTCTCATGAATGCGCTTGGAAATGCACAAAATAGTTTTACATCGTTGAGGCAGTCTATGGAAGGGATAAAAAAAAAAAAAAGAATAGAACAAATCTCTGGATGGCCACAAGATGGCAGCACTATGATATGGAAAAGTTTGACCTCCGATTCAGCAGCCTTAAATCAGGCAAGACTTGCCCATCGACATTGGGAAAATAAAATCCAGTTTTTACACTTGGCCTTTCTGGACGTATAAGATATTCCCTTATTTGAAGGCTACAAGCCCAGCCATAGAGGCCATGCTATCAGCCTTGTGCCTTCCCAGAGTGGAACTGCAATTCCCAAAATTTCTAAGCAGGCTAGATAGGAATTCCGGGAGTTGCAATCCTAACACACTTAGAGGACACCAGGCTGGAAAAAGCTGGCTGCTTTTCTAGCCCAACATCCCATAACCCAGCGACACCAAGGAGGTTTTCCTGAAAGAGATCACAAGCGGGATATAAAGGCCAGCACCCTTTTCCTTGTGGCTGGCTCTAAGGTAGCCTGCCCCTGCCCAGAGAAGTTCCATTTCACTGGCATGCTACTGATTGTGCCAAGGGGCCTCCACGGATCTGCTAAAGCCTTCGGAAAAACCCGCTGAGCTCTTGCGTTTTGCCCACCTTGGCTATCAGAAGGGTCCGGACCTTGCGCCAAAGCTTCACGCCTGAGAAATCCACCTTTAAAAGGCTTCTCATTCATGAATTTGGGGAAGGGGCTGGTTTGAAGGCGCAATTCCCCCCTTGTCCCTCTTGTCCAGCCCCCTCTCACTTTCTGGCCCTCCACAAAACATCTGCAATTCCCAAAATAGAAGAGCAGAGGTAGAGATGAACTGTTCATCAGGAGGAGGGAAGGGGGGGGGAAATCAGCACCAGCTCTGTTTCCCCCCCCCCCCTGCGCAATAATCCACCCACCACCCGGTGCCATGTGTGAGTAGGCAGGGAGCAAATGCTCGGCTCCGGAGGAAGCACAGAGTGACTCTTCAAGAGCTTCCCCGCCTTCTCCGCTCACCAGACGCAGCCAAGCTGCAAGAGCTTGAATTCGGGTCCTGGTTGGGGGCAGCCTGCAGAGCCTCCGCTTCGAGGGCAGTCTACCTGCCAGCCGTAAGGGGTGGAGAGGCAGTGCAAGAGAGGGCAACTCCTGGGCATCCAATGCAACAACTCCTCTGGAGACCACCAAGGAAAGGTGAAACTGCAAATCCTACTCGCAGGAAACTTTACTCCTCTATTGGGGCCTTCCACGTACGCCTGACTACGGGCCCCATCCCTCCCTCCCTCCCTCCCTCCAGCACAATGCCAAGCATCCCTACAGACCCCTCACTCTGACCTCCACCGCTGCGGAGCATCCCTGCCCCAGCAACTCATTTCACCCTGGCAGAATATGCCAGGCCCGTCCTGTTGGAGCAGCAGGAGCTGTCCAAACAGCTTCGAGCGCCGCTTGGGCCTCCGTCTGAAAAATCTAATTAAACCCTTTGCAGAGTTCAACAGGCACATAAGCTGGTGGGAAATTAAACACTCCAGCAGGATTTTGCCTTGGAAGGAGTGAGCTACCGGAGCCAGCTTTGATGAATAACATAATCTTTCTTTCTCTTGGCATTGGAGGGATCTGGAGCAGTCCCTGCTGCGGGCAGGGGGGAGGCGGGGGGAGGCGGGGGGGGGGGGGAAGAAAGACAAATGTTCCCAGCAAGTGAAACTTAATTAGCTAATATCGTTTAGTCACCAAGCAGCTCGTTAGAAAGGAAAAGGCACCAGGACTGCGGCAGCATAAAGCCAGAAGCGGAATCCAGCTTGCCAAAAATCTCCATTGTAAATATTAAGGGGTAAAAAACAAAACAAAGAACTAAGTTTCTAGTTCTCATGGCTGCGAAAGCTAAGCTAACTTCATTCAGGGCCCATGGCATAAGGCTAACATGCATTCTAACCACATTGCCTTGGAGAGCCTCTAAGCTGAAAAGGTATAGATAAATACAGCCAAAGTAATAAACGGTAACTTACCATTTCTCGGCCCTCTGTTTTGACATTCTCTTCCAATGACAAATTCTGCAACTCTTCATATGTATATTCCAGTAGTTTCAAACCCCTTTTTTCCCCTCAGGTTTGATGTCCAAATCTTTAGACAACACACACACACGTTCATTTTTTTCAAGATGCCCAGCTGAAAAAATAAATAAATTGGAACTCTCAACCACCACCCCGTGCTTAAAGAAGTAAAACAGCAATCTGCCTACTTAACATAGAAGATTTAGAATGTAATTCCTTCACTGTTTACACAAAAGTAAGGTCTAATGAACCTAGGATTCTCAGGCTAGGCTTTCTCATTCCATTAAGCCTTAATGTCATTAGTTTAGTTCTGGCAACGTATTTGGAATTCAGCATAGTGAACCACAGTTTACAGCCCGTATGAGCTTAGCTAACTGTGGCTTATTGAATGATTCAACTATGGTTTAGTGCAATATGTAAACCAGGATGTAGAGTCACAACTAGAAAAGTACTGGAACTCTTTTAGGTATAACTGTTTAATTCCAAACTCTGTTCAATTTCCAAATAATATCACAAGATCTATAATACAGTAACGGTCTATCAGAAGGATTATTGTAAATTCAGGAATAGCACAGCCATTTGGATGGTGGTCCAATTGCACTCTGCTCTTCCTACCCTCTATAACTAATAATGAGTTGATCAACTTTTTATGCAAATCCAACCTTAATGGCATCCCTAGCAGTAGGAACAGCAAGAAATAGTTCAAGTCTTTCAACATTTAAATTCGATCCCTGCAATTCCTGATCCAAATGCGTGTCTGGAACCATGCCTTCCTTTTTAGAATTATTCCTACACTTCCATCACCTCTACTTTGAGCAGGCGGTAAAGAATCATAAACACCAAGTAATTTAACTTGGCAATAATTGCCTCTAATTGACTTTATAGCCTGCAGAAAGAGAAAAAGGAACATAATTGCTTTTAAATGCTAGGACACAGCTTTTAGAAATCTTACTTCCCCTCATTATTAGTAAATGCAAATAACCAGTTGCTGATTTTTGGCTTAGGATATTTTTTTTTAGAGAAGAAACAGACTCCAATTTTTCAAGTTATCAGTAGGGGTGATGAGGCAACAGTCTAAATTATTTCTTTTTTGGATGATGATAAATAGAAGTGTGATAAACACAGTTTTTTACAGAACCCTGCTGCTTATTTATTTTTAACAAATGAACTTGGTAATCTTAGCAGTTTCAGGAAAGAATTATTTTATTTATTTATTAATCATATTTATATGCCCACCCATCTCACACAGTGTGACTCTGGGCAGCATACAAAACCACCATAAAAATTTTTTTAAAAACGTTCAAAAGTACAAAAAATTATTATTATAAAAAGGTAAGAGAGAGCATCAGATTATAAACAAGGAGCCATCTCATCCAATTACCATTAAAAATGTTATATAATTATAATGTTATACTACCATTATAAATGTTATAATTATAAATGTTCTCTACTGCTTCCTGAAATTACCTGCAAATCTGACAATAAAAACATCATAGGATGTTTGGAATTAACAAAATGCAAACTGTCTCCAATCCATAGTTGGAAAGCGGAGAAAGGAAGGGAAGAATTGAAACAATGGAGCTGATTTGCTCAATATTCTTGTTTGTTATCACCTGGCAATCAGCAGCCGGGGTTGCAATCCAGCCAAATATCAGTTCTGCTTTTCTAGCACATAACAGGATCCCGATAGCATTACACAATCTCGCTGCTCGGAAGATAAAAGAGAAACAGGGCATGTCTTTTGATCTCCAGGACAAGGAGGAGAAGTATTGGGAGAGAAAAGGGACCAAGTCCTTTAGTACCCCAAGTATGTCAGCACCGAGGACAGTGATCAAAACACAACAGGTGCCCAAGCTCACACATCATGCTAAGATCATGGTTTGCTGCTTATCCAGGGTATAACAGACTGCCTGAATCAAAGGGGCATTATTTCAACTCAGAAACACAAAAAGTTCTAGTTTTAAAGAGGGCTGTTGTTATTTCTTAGCTTCACTGAAAATTAACACAATTAATGACCAACATTTGGGCTTCTGGAATCAAGCTATAGTTCCTTAACCCAGCAATGAAGTCTTATTGCACTGCTTAATTAAATCCCCCCCTCCAATTCTGCACCAACCATAGCCAAAACCTGGCAGTCAGAATTACTTTGACAAATTGAAACACACATTAAAAAAACACACACACACACACAAGCAGTTTTTCAGCAGAAACTTTTGAAAAGGTGTCAGGTTGTTCTGTAATAGAAAAGTCTAGAATGCCTCCGCAAGAAATACGGGGGGGGGGGAAATAAAGTTCTAATTGGGGGGGGGAACACTCTGGTTTCTGGAAACTGCTTATCCTTTGCTAAAATCATGAGGACCAGAAACTTGATTTTCTTTTCAGGATCGAAAGAAAACATATTCCTAGGATAGCAAAATAAAAATGCATCCCACTGAAGCTACCAACTAGACCATAACGGTGTATTTTTCATGACAACCTCTTTTCACACAATGAACAATTCATTACAATTCTGAGCCTCAGAAGCAAAGACAGACACAAATTATGCCCCCCCCCCCCCACACATGCTAAGAAATGTGCTTGAGGCTGGGCCCCCAGGTGTGTGATGGAGCCCATTTCTTGGTTGTGCTGACTGATGTTTTTTGTAATTTTCTCTCCTTTGCTAGGTGTTTTATGGGGTTTTTTGGTATGTGGTTTTATTATTTTTAATATTGTTAGCCGTGCCCTCTCCCCTACCCCGGCCATTTCAGACAGCAGGAAAGGCAGGGGAAAAACTCACTTTTGAGAACTGAAATGAACTGGAGGGGCCTCCCAGGTTCCTTGACTCCAACATCAGAGGAAGCCCACTTGGGCTAGCTTCCTGCAGCCGTGTAAAAGAGGAGCGGGGAGCAGCCCTGAGGGAGGGGAAAGAGACGGTTCCAAAATTCTGCAAAAGCCAAAGGTTGCCCCGTTGTCCCCCTCAGCCACCCCATGTCAACCCCCTCTGTAGCAATTCCAACAACGAGTACCTACTCCCTCAGCCCAGGCGGGGGGCGGCAAGGGTCCAAAGCAGCTCTGGCCCCTCAGCCCCGTCGTCCCAAATGGAGATGCGACCCTTCGGGCACACAGGCAGCGAGGGCGCACTCGGGCAGCCGGGAAGTGGAGGGAAGGCCGTCTGGGGGAACACTCCCTTCAGGGCGGGGGAGCCTCAGGGGGCCCGAAGTTGCTCGCCCCACGCCCACCCAGGGCCCTTCCTGAGCCGGAGGGGGCCGAGCGCGGCGGGGGAGCCGCCCCGAAAACGCGCCAAGCTCCGTGCACTGGGCCGGCCTGACTTGGGCCGGGACGGGCGGGTCAAAGGTCACAGGAAGGCCGGCGGGTCTTGGCTCGGCCGGCAGAACGGAGGCAGATCCGGAGGGGTCATCGGTCTCTCTCTCTCTCGAGAGAGAGAGAGAGAGAAAAAGCACTAAGTTCTTGTGGTCAGATGGCCCTCCTGGCTTGATCCCTTCTGTTACACAAAGGATGTCCTCTGCAAGGAATCCACTCCCACCCCCGCTGTCCACATGCCAAGGTCCAGCGCCAGGTAAGGATGTGCTGGCCTGGCATCCCTCCAGCCCCAAAACTCACTTTGGGCGTCCCGAGCTTGCGAGGAAAGCCACCCAGCTAAAAGCCGAGCAGCCGGTCCGAGGAGGACAGCCTTTTCTCCTGGGGCGCCAGGTCCCTTTCTGCAAGCTGGAAGGCTGCTTTAAAGGGGCCGCACCCTGGCTGCTCAACTCCCCTGGTCCCAGCAGCTGGGCACCTCCTTGGCATCGCCAGCCCCTTCCCGGAGTTCCAGCTTGTGGCACCTGACACCCCCCTTTCCAAACGCACCGTGACCACCTCCTGCTTCTGGGCCTCTCTGCAGGTCTCCCGGGATCAGAGCCAACCGACAGGGGCAAGCGACAACCGGAGGTTTGCCAACAAGCACAGCAGGCGGGCCCTCAAGGCCAGCCTGACCCTGGGCATCCTTTTGGGCATGTTCTTCGTGGCCTGGCTCCCTTTCTTCGTCTGCAACATGGCCCAGGTAAGCACCGGCGGCGAGGTAAATCCTGGCCCCGAGCAGGAGGAGCGGCACACGGACATTTTGCAAAGGGGCAAGAGATGATGAAAAAATGGGGAGGGGCTAGAAGAGGGGAAATCGGGAGTCCTCTTAGCTCCAATCACTTCTTTCTTGGTATCTTCTTATAATCATGGAGATTTAGGTTCAAATCCTCACTTGACTCTGGATTTTTTTTATACTTTTTGCTCTACTCACCAAAACCATGCTATTTTTATGCACAAAGCCTTTTTTTTTTTTTGCATCGACTAAAGGTGCAGAAAAGGACAAGGGGGGTTTGAATTCACTAGAACCAATGTATTGTTAGGAAAAGCAGTTGGGAAGGGTTATTGTTCACCCCATGGTAGGTTTATTTGCAAAACTGAGGCTCAGCAGCCATCCTCAGTCTGTCCTCTTCTCTCCTTCGCTCCTCTTCAAAATGGTTCTCCTCTTGCTCTCTCCAGGCCGTCTGCAACTGCATTTCGGCGGATTTTTTCGACATCCTAACGTGGCTAGGCTACTGCAACAGCACCATGAACCCCATCATTTACCCGCTGTTTATGCGGGACTTCAAGCGGGCCATGGCCAAGTACCTGCCCTGTTGCCCCCGCGCTTGGGATCGCAGGCCTAGCCGCGTCTCGCTGTCCCTGAGGAATTCCAACAGCGGCCCACGGCCGGGGGTCTCCCTCAGGAACGCCCTGACCCTGCCGGGGGAAATGGACTCGGCCGATTCCATCGTCCAAAGCAACGACCACAGCGGCCAGCAGCTGGGCTTTCTCCTGGCCACGCGGGCCGACTCCGTTAACCTTTCTGATCCTGAGCAGATGGAGCCGGAGCTGAAGGTCATCTATCTGAACACTCCCACGGACTGACCGCCGCCCTGCACTGCCGCCAAAGGAGGCCGGACCATCGGGCTGTGGGGGCCGCATTCACACCCTCTCTCCAAGCAGCTGCTTCAAATGCAAACGGGGGCCGCAGCCCGACCTCTCCAAGACGGACTCGCCCCAATCAGCCTGCCAGATTAGCCGAGGCTTTAGAGAGCAGCGATGGCCTTTTCGGAAATGTGGTCTTCCTTCTGCTGCCTTAAATGGATTTAAAGGTTGCCTTTGCCTGTGCTGGATTGGCAGCGGGGCACAAGAGGGGGCAGAATCTGGGGGCCCGCCGGCCGAGTGTCCACATCAGGGCCAAGGAGAGTCTTTCTTTCAAGTCTTTCTTCCTTTCCCACCTGGATTTGTCTTCTCCCTCTTCAGAAACTGACAGCTTTTTCTCAGATTTTTGCTCTGCCCCCAAGCCTCGCAGCTTGGATTGTTTATAGCACGATTGTATGTGATTGCCAGGAAACTGCCAAGTAAACCTAAGTGTGCATGTGTGTGTGTGTGTGTGTGTGTAAGAGGAACACCTGCACCTCCGGAAACGAAGCGATGGCTTGTCCTGGCTGCGTTTCCCCCCTTGGACCCACTCTGGATATCCCAACCTTTTGTTCTTCACCCGCTTTCTCCAAACAAGCGCTTGCGACCACGAGCCAGGATAATCCGTGACCGATTCACCTGTGCTCTAATTAACCCCAGCACCCCCTATTTTAAGACAGCTGAAATTCCAACGAGGCACGACGTTTCCCACCACCAAATACACAAGATTTGAGCGACGTTTTTTTACAGCCATTTTGGCTGGGGAAACCTGCTGTTTTTAGAACAAAGGGGACACCGGTCACCTCCTCCTCGTGTTCACAGCTCCTGCCTGCTTTTCGGTGTTTATAAGCCACGGCAGCCTACTAACCCCACCCTGCCTTTCTGCATTTCTTCGCTACATTTGACTGCAGCATAGAAGGAATTGTGGTGCAATTGCTTGGTCACAAAGTTGTGGTGGTTGTTGTTATTATATGCCAGTTATTACTATAATATGCCAGTTAAGGACTTTCTAAGCCTGGCTGGTGGACATTTAAATCCTGTTCACTACTGCACCCCAAGCCAGGTTGAGTCCAGCTTGTGACCTTAACATGCCCAAAGTGTGTTTGTTCACAAGGGGACTCAGCCGGAAAGAAAGGGATTAGGGCTTACAGGGGGTGAAGCGGGGTCGTCCTCAGTCCCTCTCCTTTTAGCCCGGTTGCCATTTCCCAGGTCTTTCCTACCAAATTGTAAATTTCAGAGTAAAGAGATTTATCTTTACCCGCCCAGAGTCCCTTGCAAGGGAGATGGGCGGGGAATAAATTGAAATAATAAATAAAATAAAATAAAATAAATCTCTCTCTGCCTGCCTGCTCTCTCTTAATCTTAAACCCTGCTCAATCCCTCTTGTGCTCCCCGGCTGCTCGTTCCACCAATACTGCACAGAGCACTGAATTGCAAGGAAAATGTCCTATTGTGATTATTATTCCTGCTACCACCACTAGGGCCCTTTCTACTCTGAGCTGTGCTCAAGGGACCTAATAAAATGTAAAAAAGTTAAAAGGATATGAAAAGTACAAATTAAACTTAACGTGACAGCTGGTAAAGGCCAGCCAATGTCTGCCCTCCTGTGGATATTTTTGGCTATGACAACTGGCAAAGCAGACAGAAGGCCGCCTTTCACTGGGCACTTATTCTTAATTTTTCCTCTCTGTTTGATGAGGACTCAGAACACCTAAGCACTTACAAATGAAAGAATATAAAATACAAATTAACATCATCTCCAAGAGGGCAGGTTGGCTGGTAAGGGCCAGGAAGTCTGCCCTCTTGTGGTCACGTTTAGCCATGGCAACTGGCAAAGAGACCCAAGGCCACTCTTCAGTGGCGATTCATTATTGCTGCTGCTGCTGCTGCTACCCCCACCCCCACCGCTTTCTTTTCTGATCAGCACCCAAGTCACCTTAAAAACACAATTTCGAATTATGATCGCATCTCCAGGAGCATTGCAATCAGTGAAGGACCAAAAAGTCTGCCCTCCTGTGGACACATGTGGTCATTACAACCTGCATTAGCAGGCTGATGATGGCTAACACAATCTAAAATTGAGAAAGATAGAAGTGAAAACTAACGAACAGCCAGGAAACCCCTGGACTGGGGTACAGCAGCAGCAACAGGAAGCTACAGAAAGGACCGCAAGAGATTCCTCCCCGTGCCCAATTTTTTAATGATTATTTTTGAGTTTTCTTCATTGACACGGACAAAGATACCTTCCAGGGGCTGTTTCTACTGATCTGCTTGCTCTGAATTTAATCTGTACCCTCCTTTCTGCCAAGGGGGCTCAGAGAAATATAAAAGCAAGAAGGAATATCGCCTATCGATTAAAATCAACAATAAACAATCAACCTTTAACAGCTGACGAGCAAAAGGCGTGTCTTTACAGCTCTCCAAACCGGGAGGGAATCTTCAATTCTCAAGGGGTGTATTCAATGGAGCCTCCCTCTTCAGAAGCAGGCTAACTTTCCTTTTGCTCTGCCTGATTCCAAACGGGGCCATGGCACCAATAGCTCGGAAGGGCCGGCGCTGGACCTGAGGGCTCCCGAAGGCAAAGCAGACGATCCTCGCTTGCAGTCTGGCTCGACGGGCGATCAAAAGAGCCTCTTATAAAGAAAGACGGGGTCCAAGCATGATCTTTGGGAAGTCTCACCTCTTCTGGGTTCCCCCCCGAAGGCCCCGTCAAAACGCGCCTCCCCACCTGCCCCCCCCCCCCCGAGCTGGGACAAGGGCCCACACGGAACGTCCCGGGAATGTCAAGGTGGAGCGAAGGGCCGTGTTTCAGCAGGCCGGTCCTTCTTAGAACCAGAGGCCTCCCTCGCTGGGGAATCCCCGTCCTCGGGCTCCGGCCCAGGCCCGGAGACCGGCTCCCAGCACCAGTGGTCCCCGCTGCCATCGAGGGCTTCCTGCCCCTCAGGCCCACCCATGTCCGCCCTGCCCAGCCCGGCGGGCTCCTCGGAGTCTCTGCTGTCCGGCCACGTCCCCTGCTTCTCCTTGCTGGGGGGGGGAGGCACCGCCAGGAGCCCCCCTTGGTCTTCCAGGCACGGCCTCGTTTTGAGTCCCACGGCCTTCAGGATCGTGTCCATCTGCTTCACGTAGTCCAAGTGGCCGCTGACCTGCAAGGGAAGCCAACGCCGGCGTCAAACCACCCTCGCCTGCAGGAGCCGACAAGCCGCCCTCTGGAGCGCGTTCCTCCTCTCTGGACGCGACCCCAGGACAGCCAGACCCTGGGACGTCTTAAACCGGGGGGGCTGTGGCTCCCCCAAACCTTGACTGCCAGCCCCCTCCCAGAATTCTCCCCCTCCACCACCAGCACTGACAAAAACCCAGGTAGAGTAACCACATTTATTCTACTTAATTAATCCTTTTGATACCACCTACATTAAATTAGGCTAAACTTAATTAACACATTTCAGGCTACATTTGATTCATTTGATTCTTTCTTTTGGACACACGCTTCTCTTTTTTTCTTTTCTTTTCCTTCACAACTGACAGAACACAGTAATTCAAAGTGAAGTTACTTGAACAACACAAACTCTGCTAAAATGCATTTTGGATGGCTCTGAATGTGGACAGCCCGATGATTGCAATTTAACTCTTTAAAAGGTCTTCCGTTTGCCTCCAGAATCTAGGGATACACTGCCCCTACTCATGGAGGCTCCACTTAGGTTCCATAGTTAACAGCTGTTGGTAGAGCCCTCTTGGCTGTATGGAGAGAGAAAACTGAAGCATGTTGGCATTTGGAGATCCTGAGACCTGCCCCGAAATGCCAAAAGCTTTTGGGCTTCCTTGTTTCCCGATCCTTGACTTTACCAGGCAATCTGCCGCTAGAGATAATTCTCCTGGCTTCAGCTGTTTCCTTTTCATTTTAGCAAGACTGGAGCTTTAATTAAAAAACCTGTCAAAAGCCCTAATGCACATCTGATTTTCAGATGCCGGCAGTGATCTCAGAGGGCTACGGGAAAGCGGCAGATGGCCTTGAAATCAACCAAGGTGAAGCAGCAGAAAACAATCCTCTGGTTTAATGGGGGAGGGACAAAGCCCCCTTATGGTCCTGGGCTGTGTTTGGGGAACGAGAGGCACATGCGGGGTTGGATCCCTGCGGCCAACAAGTCACAAAAAGCGGATTCTGGGCGACACAAGGCTCTTGTCATTTCTGCTGCAAAGCCCCTCCTTGTGAATGTTTAAAAAAATCTTCCACGTTGTTGTTGGCCTCTCTGGGCTTCTCGAAGAGAAACAGGGAACATGCATTTTTATCAGCTGCTGGGAATGCATATTCTGGGCCCTGGGGTGAACTGACACAGGAGAAATGTTGCGCTACGGCTACATTCGGACAACCCGCTTAAACCCTAAACAAGCCCTTTGTCCACATTATGTGCTATGTCCCAAGGAACCACAGGATGGTCGAATCTGATGGCCCCCTTCCCCACGAGGCCAAGACAAGGACTGGGTTCCCCAGTGTATGTTGGACCACACACTGTCAACCCTCCTAGCCCAGACTGGCACGCTGTTCAAACCCAGCCAACGGTTTTGCTGGAAACAGTCTTCCTAAGCAGGCCATATTTTTGAGAAGGCAAGAATGTACATTCTTGCAACCACAGGGGGTCAGGAACCCCATCTGCGTAGAAGCAGGCACACAGCTGCTTTCGGTACATGCTGGGGGCGTCTCTTCAACCGCCCTCAAACCACATCTGCCCATGCCGTGGATTGTCTCTTTGCAAACCCCTGAACCTTGCAAGACCTCCACACTTGCTTCCCACCGACGTTTCCAGCCCGTTCGTCGGAAGCCGCCCAACTTACAACGGAAGACAGATCCACGTTCACCATCCGGCGGTCATCCAGGTTGACGGGCTGAAGTCCTGCGACGCTGAGCTGAATAGACGACGTCCGATAAACAAATCTCAACAGCCAGTCTCCCCTGGAGGTTGAAGAACAAGAGAGGGAGGAATGCAGCTGGGATCGCAGGTTAGCTCGAGTCTGGAGAAACTTCGAGGGAGACGGGGCTGCCGTCTAACATCTGAAAGGCTGCCAGGCAGAAGACGGAGCAGAGTACTCCCCACAGGACAGGTCAAGTTCCGATCCACGAAAAGGCAAGAGAGCAGATGAGCCACGGCGCTTCCTCAATTCGTCCAAGGCCGGCTCTTTGGGAAGGTCCACGAATCAGATTTAAACCCAACAGTTGCCTTCCCTCTTATACATCTCCAGTCTTTGGCACACAGGTTAACGGCCCCTGTGCATGGAGGTTCTACACTTCTGGATGTAAACAAAGCTGGGGGGAAACTAAATTTAATCTTCCCAAGGTTAAATTCTGGCCAAGCGATCTGTTTTCTGATGGTTAGCTTAAAGCCGGTGGCCATCTCCTCGGAGAGAGTGGAAGTCAAGGTGGAGGGTCAAAGTTTGAAAAGTAATTTTTAAGGAAATTAGAAACTTCCTTGGAAAGAAAAGGAAAATAAAAAAGGGGGGTGCCTCTGTCGGGGGCAACAGTACCTGCAGAAGCCATTGATGATCTTGCCTGAAACGACTTTGGTGACCGGTTTCCAGTATCTGGCCTCTCCTTCTACTGGGGCCCCCAGAAGCACCACGTCTTCAATGATTCCTTCGCAGTCTGAAAGAGACCCCACCCGGGGCGGCCCACTTGCATCACTGGAGGGGACCCGCTGAGCTCCAGTCCCTGGCGGAAGGAACCACTAGAGCTGCACCCCGGGGGTCCCCTCGGCCTCCTTCTATTGCCCCGCTTGGAAAAACAATTCAGACTGATTCATCGAGCTGAGATGGAATCAGCTGTGTAAGCTGGAAAGCAGTATTCTTTTTATGGCTTTACTACAGCCACCAAACAGAACAAAAACAAAACAGGTGGATGAGAATAAAGACAAGAAAGTCCAAACCGCCAATAAAATAAACTCGTCAGAGCACTAATTCTGGATCTGTGGAAACTTAAACAACCGATTTCCACCTTTATTTAGGGTGACGGGTTTCTTTGTGTTTTACTCTGTGTTCTGTTTCATTATTATTTTTTATTTGCTATGCTCAAGACTCCTTCCAGCTAGACAAAGCAGGGCCCAAATTAAGAAAGACAGGCACATTAAAATAGAACTCAGAGATTCCACCCAGAATTTGCAGGCACAAGCTGCAAATTAATTATCCTGGAACCGGAATGACTGTCGGGATGGGAGACACCCCCCCACACACACACACTTCTCTCACAGGCTGGAGACAGCAGAGAATTGGCTACCAAGGCAACAACCCGGGGTTAGAAACCGGAGCGTTGGTTTAACTCATCTTAGAGCCAAATGCTGCCTCTTTGAAATCTGCCGGGGAAAACACCCTCCTGCAGGCCTGCCCCGCCAGGCTTCCTTTCTTGGCAGGAGAAAACGAAGCCCTCGATCGCGATGGCGTCAGATTTCCGCTTGGCAAGGAAGAGGGACCAATCTGTGATTGCGAGAAGCCAAAAGGCTTAACGGTACCCCCACCGCATCCGGCATCTCTCGAGCCATCCCGACGACTCAGTTCCTCCCCGTTTTGCCAGCCAACAGGAAGGGGAGGGGAGGCATCATCAATACCTGGATGCCAGTCTGCAACGACGACAGATGGCTGGCCAAGGGCGCGAGAAAAGAAACCAACGGCAGACGGGGACGGAGATTTTAAGGAAAAGAGACAGGCTGGAAAGGAAGCTTGGGGGACTTTCGTAACTGCTGCGAAAGCCATCGAAACAGTTCCTGGGGAGATCTGGGCTCGGTTAAGCTGAAATCACTTTGGTCATCCGAGCCAAGAGGTACCATCTCTGGGCAGGGGGGTCAGCCCTCGGGTACAAACCCAAAATCTGGGGAGGGGGCCTGACCTACCTTCCTCCTTGGCCATTTCCTGCAGGCAGAAGTAGATAACTCTAGCGCCAAGGCTGAACCCAACCAACGTCACTGGCCGTTTGCCCTGGAGGAGGAGAGGAGAGAAGTCAGAAAAGCCATCTGGGGCATCTCGTGTCGTTTGTTTGTTTGTTTTTAAAGCCATCATGTCTCTAGTCCTCATTCTGGGGGACGCAGGTCAAGGTCCCCAAAGGGGATGCCGGTGGTGGGAACGCAAGACCGCCTCAAAGATGGTGCTGATGGCAGCTAAATAAGCAAGAGCGGAACTGAAGGCCAAGAAGACATGGCCTTACTTGCTTTCAGGCCATCTGAAATCACGCAGCCATTTCCGTAATTTTGCTTTGTTGTTTTCCACTTGTGTTAGCAGTGGGGGGATGATATTGTGTTGTGAACCGCCCAGAGTCCCTCCTTGAGGGGGAGATGGGCGGTTATAGAAATTCAACAAACAAACAAACAAACAAATAAATAAATATCGGGGTGGGGGAGCTGAATCACAGCACCCCGCTACTGGGGACCCTCTGGCTTCTGAAACTTTACTGCCACGAGGAATGGGAATGTTGACTCCTAAAAGTAGGAAAACCAGCCTCTGCATTATGGCCACCTTTCCTGAAATCATAGTAAATGACACTACTATGGACTGGTGTGCCTTTGAAGAAACCCTATCAAGTGTAGGCCAGGACAAGTTTGGACTGTGGTCCAGGACTTCGTTGGGCCTACCTGCCGCCGGCTAAGTAGTATCTGTGCCAAGTGTTTCCCGACCTCGGCGGAGCGATGGAGACACACTCCCCAGGGGTTGTCTATCACGCTAGCGACCGTCAGCAGCGAAGCGGGCCAGGTCAGGGCTGCGACGATCCCTGGGAGGAGGCAGAGCAAACAGGGTGGCCAAAAATCAGAGAAACACGCGGGGGACCTGAGGCGGCCCTTTGAAGCTGTGGGGCTTCAGCGCCCATCATCCCCACGGGATCGAGCCCATCCGTGCCCTCCCTCGCAATTGCCTCCCAGCCACTGAAACGTAAAAGCAGACGACCTTTGTGTCGGCTCAGGCCTGGTTCATCCTCGGACGGGAGGGCACCCGAGGAGGAGGGAACCGTACTTCCATGTCGATGCCAAGAAAACCACACGGAGGGGGACGTGAAGTCGCCCGGAGCGGAGCCCGGCTTGAAGGAGCCGTGATGTTTCTCCGCCCTCCCCAAAATAAGGCTGCTCGGCGCTCACTCACCCGACAAGACTGTGTACTTGAGGGCTTCTTGAGCGACCACGTTGACAAACCCGTTCCACAAGGTGTCCAGCGCGCCGCCCAGCTCCATCAAGTATTTGGATTCCCAGGCTAAACAGTACTGCTCCTTGGACTGCAAGAGGCTGCTCCATGGAGCGGCGAAGCTGCCTGCAGAGTTACAGAGCCCAGGGACTGTGTCAGGTGCCGGTAGGGGGTGGACAGGTCTCCTTCGGGAGCCATGACGGGGTCGCGGGCGGTGCTCCTGGTCCTCTTCCGGCAGGGGGGCGCCACCCTCCCCCCAGCGCCTCGAGCGGGCCATCCCGAGCCCTCGCCGCGCTGCAGCCAAAAGGGGCATTCTTCACACAAGCAAAGCGGGGTTAGGAAATCTCTGGGGAAGGGAATCAATTCTTGCCACCGGGAGTTATACTCCCGCACCCCTGGAAGAGCCACACGTTCCCCAAAGAGTGTACATCTTTCTACCAGGACAAGCCAATGGGGGGGGGGGGGAGAATTTCTCGCTGTGGTCGTTAAGCGAGACGCACCATCACCAGCTCAAATTAATCCCCGAGTCCGAGGGAAAGACGGCTCCCCTTCTCTGCCCGGTCCTGAAATAATTCCCTCGCCCGCCCCGTCCCAGACCCCCAGGCCATTCACACCGTCACCTTTCACCCAAGGGAGAGTTCCCTGCTCCCCAGAGGCGTTGACCTCAGCCTGAGACGGGAAAAACAAAACGGTGTGGGAGCCAAACAGAAATGCTTGTAAAAAGCAAAGGTGAATCATCATTTTACAGCCAAGTGTGTTATAGAGCAGCGGCTGACGTCAAGAGGGGTAACCGCCCGCAGGAAAAAGGAGGAGGCACGTTTGCCAGCAAGACAAGGGACCTTTGGCGAGCAAGGACACCAGAGGAGGAGAGCCAGAAAGTAACAATATTTAGAACTGCACACCGCCTGCCTGCACAAAGAAGTCTTTTCTGAATGTAAAAAGCCCCATGTTCGCTAACGGTGACCAGGACCATTAGATCATTTTTTAAAAAATGGCAATCTTTTGATATCCACCGTGCTTTGGCTGCACCGCTGCGATGTTATGGAATACGAGCAGACGTTCTAAGGGAAGGGCAGAGATGTGGGCTCTTACCGTATTTCCCTGCAGAGAGCCAGCCGGTGATCGCAATGGCGATATGGAGCTGATTCCCTTCCGTTAAGGGAAGGAATTCAAATTCTTCTATGGCACCCACACGCTTCTTCATCTTGTACCCTAATGGAGCAAGCATGCACACAAACACACAATTAATACGGTACACGTCCCAGCTCTTCAAAATACAGGCCACGGTTCGTCACAGCCTTCTTCACACCACACACCCTGCCTGTAGAGAAGTTAAAAAAAACAACAACGTAACATTTGCATCATACATGAGGTTTGGGGCAGGAACCTTCCCTTCCCCTGCAGATGCCAAGAGTCAAATTGTGCGATCCTTCTGCACAATCAGAGGCTGCTCACGAAACCCCCGGGGCGTTTTCGTCCCCCTTCCAGGAACCCTGGAAATAAAATAGGGACGCGGTGGCTCAGCGGGTTAAACCGCTGAAGCTGTAGGGCTGCCGGTCGGAAGGTCGGCAGTTCGAATCCCCGCGCAACGAGGTGAGCTCCTGTCGACCCAACAGTTCGAAAGCTAGCGAGTAGATAAATTGGGTACCACCTTAAGTGGGAAAATATGCTGGCGTCCTGTCCTGTCGGGGGTCAGGTTCCACCGGACGGAAGATCCTCAAATGGTGGCAGATCCCGGAAGTAGTAACACCCACAGGACGTCAGCAGCCGGCTCCGACGCAAGGCATCGTGGGACATGTAGTCCAGAAAGCCAGGAAGAATCGGTTCCCTTACCCCCTCCCCTTACGCGCAGATTGTATAATGAAAATGTATAATGTATAATGTATAACAATGTATGTAAGCCGCTCAGAGTCCTCCGTTAGGGAGGGAATGGGCGGGATATAAATATAAGTATAAATTAAAAAATAAAAAATAAAAACCCGCTACCGCCTTACCCACAAGTCCTGCCCCAGCAGCTCCAAAGAGCGAAGCCATAATGGCGATCCCGGCCGTCGATCCCAAGGCAGCCGCCCCAGCGGTCCCGATGATGGTCGCTGCTCCGGCAGCCACCAAGGGGGCCGCCAATCCCCCGGTCAGGCCTAAACAGAAAGAAAAACCCGGGGAAAACAAACAACATTGGCCTTAGCCAGCATTCGTGGCTCTTTGCTCGTCCACCCGAGAGACGGCCTTCGCTCGATGAGGGTGCCGAGCCCGCTGCTCCCTGGACGTGCCCTACTACAGCTCCCATCACCCCCAGCCAGCATGCTAACTGCTGGAGGTGATGGGCCGGGAATCTGATCCTGACGGGAGGCCTGCCGTTCAGGGAAGGCGTGTTTGAAGGTCTTGCTTACCAATGACCGTCCCGCCTCCCACAGTCGCCAAGCCGATCAGCAGGTAGCGCTTCAGGCGTTTCCTCCTCTCCTTCTTCTTCCGCGCAGCTTTGACCGTTCTTGGGGGTGACGGAAGAGGAGGAGGAGGAGAAGAAAAGTGACTTTCTGTCCTAACCGTAAACTGAGGTGGCCTCACAGGTGGGCCAGACCCTAATACGTCTCTTTCGATTCACAAAAGTAAAAATGGACGCATCAGAAACAGAAGCGACGGCAAGTCAAACGCGCAGAACGACTTACCTGCCAGATAGCTCCTATTTCCTAAGCAGCGTGCGTGACAAAAACAGCAAATATTAAAATACACAAGCAGGCAATTCACGAGATGTGCATTTCAAACCCATGGCAATGTTTAAAGTGAATTGTTTTGGTCCACACCCAGCATTTTTTAAGCAAGTCCTACGATTTCAGTAAAACAAACACTGAAAGGACTCAAAGGAGGTTAAATGGCCACAAAATCCAGGGTCTTTTCAGTGACAACCCCCCACTTTTGGAATATCCTGCCCTGCAAAATGAGCCTTCTCCTCAATTCTTTCCAGTTCTACATCTTTGATTTCAGGCCACTTTTAAACCAAAAAGGCAAGGGAGCGATTAAAATGTGGAGCTGTTTTAATTATTTTCTTGTAATGAAACGGCTGGCTTGAAGATTTTTCGACTGCGCTTGCTTGTCTACATTAGCTCTTTATGAAAAAATATTGTCAACTGGAAACAATTATGTTTCTTTTCAGTAGATTGTGCTGCATCTGGATCACTCTTTGGGGAAACCATTTGGATGGAGGCTTCGAAACCCCGGAGAAAGGAAAGAAAACGGATACAGAGGCTTCCAGGGGAATGCCATCCTTTGCCCTTGAGATCTGGGTTTTTGTTATAACTCTTTCAAAAGCAGCAGCACTTTTATCTGTTCTGATCAAAATACCGCCCTCTCCCATCTGCAGGAACCAAATATTTAAAAGGCATGCATTTTTCTAGCTGCACGGTATCAATTCCCTTGTGGCTGCGCCTTGAAAAAAGACACAAAGGTCTGGGAGAAACATACTCCGATTCCACCTCTTTTTCCTCCTTCAGACATTCAAGGAGATAGTCCTCCGCATCTTCCAGTTCCACCAACGGGATCCTCAGCAACCAGGTGAGGTGGGACAGAAGCACCCGCATGCGAGCATCATAGTAGCCTGGGCCAGCAGGGAAGGAAGAGGGGGGCGTTTACTATCAAAGGAAGCCAGTCCTCACCGACTTGTGCCCTGTCCCTGAATGGACGGAGGGGAAATCTTTCCAAAACCAGTGGCCCACTGCCTGGCTCCCCCAAATATTTATGCCGTGGCAAATTGTTAAGATCGCCCTCTTGGATTTTCTATTTAATTTATAATAATAAGTAGTTGTATATTGTATTTTTATATTTTATAATAGAATTTTAATCTTTATGTTTGTAAACCGCCCAGAGTCCCCTTTGGGGGAGATGGTGTGGTGATAGAAGTTTAATAATAATAAATTGTACCCTTATGACCGGCTCGACCAAGAACAGCCAAGGCGTGTCCTGTTTCAGAGCAATTCAATGAATCAACAGCTGGAGACAGCTGCCCACTGATCCAGAGCGCCTAATGCTCAGGTAACGCGTGGCCAGCTGTGTCTTGGAAACGTTTTGGCCCTTGAACTATTTCTAATAAATCTTGTACATTGGAGAGGATTCTTTTGGACATAAAACTCCATATAAGGCAGCCTAAGAAGATGCTGATATAAGAGCTCTTAAATTTATATCAATAATATGTGTGTGTGTGTATACACATGTATTTTCCAGACTCTTTCATTAACAATGTATTTGCTGATTGTTCTTTTCTAGTTACATTATATGGGTAGAAGGATGGAAAAGATACTTATATAGATTTTCAACGCTTGTTTACGGTACGAATTCCCTTTAATCTCAACACTGTTGCCAGGGAAGTCTCAGAGAGATCGGACTTCCTTCAAAATAAGTTTTTTACTGCCTGCCTTGATTTCTTTCTCTTTGCTGCCTCTGCTAGAAGCCATTTTGCTTTGACCGTCATCCTAGTTAAGAGCTAATAAAAATAACTGGGGGAGGAAGGGAAAAATAGGACCCCGAATCCACTTACCATCCTTGAGAGAAAAGGCGACAAGATCCTAAAAGAACAAACAGAAACACACAGGAGAAATGATGAGCATTTGAAAAAAGGAACAAGGGCATTCCCCAGAAAGTTTGGGTAGGTGAAAATCTTGGCTAGAAAGAAGTTTTTCCACTCTTGAAAAAGAGAAGGAAAACGGTAAGGGTTGTTCATGGCACCTCCGTTCTCAGAGGCGGGGAGCAAAAAGAAGAGAAAGTTACTCTGGAGTGCTTTTCAAAGACATCATCCATACGTGAGGTTTAATTCGGAAGGGACCAAACCACACCGACCACCAAGGGGAGGAAAGGGGGCAGGGATCCCAGGAAAAACGCTTCTGGCTCACTAGAACGATGGTGCCGGGCTGATCTTTCAGAAGCGGCTCACTCAGCAGAATCCGAGCGAAGGTCTCCGTCCCTTCGGCTCCGAGGCCTCCAGCAAAGGCCAGCATGGATGGCAGAACAGCTTCCGGCAGCTCGAGCCACGTGACCAGGTTCTCCACCACTCATGTCCGGTACGGACTGCAGGAAGAGGCCCGGGAGAAGCGAGTCACGGCATTTTTTCATACACACCCGCGCACAGATGCTCATCAATCGGGGAGGGGCAGGGTTGCTTTGGGGATCAAAAAAGGCAGAGGGGTTTAATTAAATTATGTCGGCCAATCCACCTATACTTGCCTTGTTTCCCCCAACTTCAACGCACATATAAAACCTTCCTTGCAGGGAGGAAGGGAGCTTGGTCTGTAAACATTTACATCATAACGTGGCTTAGCCTGAAACGTCCACCCACCCCTTTCCTTTTCTGCAAAAAACTAAGCCGGCTACCTCTCTGAAAACTTTTGCAGATGCCAGCGGGGCCCAGGCACACATCTCTCTTCTTCTATCCAAATCAGGCACTCTCTCCTTCTTCCCCTCCGACAAACACGTCAGAGCAGAGGCCAGAATATCCGGCCTTTGCATTTTCTGCGCGACGCTCTCTTGGGAGCCGGGAGCAAAAACCGCAGCTGGGCCGGAACGCTCACCTTTCCTCCTGCTCTGGAAACAGCGAGGCCGAGGAAACCGCACAGAGGGCTGCGTAGGCAAATCTCCCCGGTTCGCCCAACCGTCTGCCCAGACCTGCCCTTGGCCCTCCGTTTTCTTCCTTCTCCGGCCCGCTGCCCCAGGGCCCCCAGCCCGGCCGGGGATGAGCAGACATCGCCTGTTCCTGCCACAGGGGACACGGAAACACCAAAATAAGAACACAAGAAGAATCCCCGTGTCTCTCGCCATCCTTTTTCCAACAGCCCCATGGCAGGTGAGTCAGCAAGCAGGCTGTAAAAGCAATGGCCCTCCTCCCTCGTTCCCATAGACTGCTTCTTCCTATGGAGATTGCTGAGCTTGCATTGATATTCCGTATCAAGGAAGTTCAGATTCCAACCTTCTAGGCAGTGTTTCTCAGCCTTGGCAACTTGAAGACGTGTGGACTTCAACTCCCAGAATTCCCCAGCCATTCCAAGTTGCCAAGGTTGAAAAACACTGTTCTAGGGCAAGTCAAGGGACTTCTGGGAAGGCTACACAGAAGATGTGAAGCTAGGAGGCTGCTACCAACATTGCCCCCCTAATTACAGAAATCCCAAGGTAGACTGCCTCTGTACCTTTGCCTTCCCATGGCCCACAGACATCGCTTGATTTTGCTGCTGTTCACTAAGGATGATAAACCTGCAGAGTGAATTAACCCATTTTCTAGTCCCTCTCAGAGCAGTAGTGCATAAATTGAGCCAACAGATTTTGAAAGCAAACACACACAATTAAAACAAACCAAGTTTAGTGAGTTTTCCACTGAGCCGGTTAATCCTTTGGGGTGAATGCAGCCAACAGGACAGTCCTCCAGTTTGTTTTGAAGGCAGGTAAACAGTGGGACGGTCCTCACAAAGGTCTCCCAGAAGCCAGGCAGCTTGACAACCTCCACTAAAGAGCACACCCAGCCCAGCCCACTCTACCCTATCCTCCCTTCTTAGCAAGGAGAAAGGTTACAAGGGAACCGGCCAAAGGGAATCCCTTCACTTCACACGTTGCCAACTTATCAGACGACGGAAACTTTGGTCCTCCGTGTTCTATTACTACAGGTCATACTTTGCATTATAGGGAAGCCGCTGCCCAGACCAGTGGGACGTAGATGCCCTTGATGCAGTTAATAACAGGCATAATAATAAAACGGTAAAATTCCAATTACTCCGTGGCTTGATGAGAGCATCAACCTTCTGGCACAGATTCTTCTGCGGGACGGCTGGCCTTTCAGGACAAGGGTCTGCCAAGGAACGCTTCACTTCGTTTCAGCCCGCCTTCAACCTGGCTTCCATTTCGCATGACGTAAATCCGGCCGGCTTGCTTTCACGCTGAACCCAGGGAGTCACACGTGTTTCTGATAGCGTTCGGTGTCATAACAAAGGGCTCAGGACCATAAAATCTGCTTCAATAGATCCAGTGTAATCCCAGGGGTGACTCCTGGTTGGGAGAAGGCGGCTGGCTCTTCCTTATCATCTGCTCTCTGATTTGTTTTAAACGGGACGTGCCAGAAACAACTCGCACGCAAGGAGAAGTCCTACCCCAAAGCACGCAGTTGTTCCTTACTCGCCGTTGACTTTTCTAACTTGCTTATGCTTTTATACTCGGTCGCCTGGAGGTGATTTTTGTGCTTGCCCAAGGCAATCAAATGATACAGGTCAAATTGATAACGTCTCACCTGGTTAATTCTCCGCTCCTAGCTTCTCATGACCAACAGGTCTGTTTCTGGGAATGGTGATGTTGGAGTTCCTAGCACGTTTTGGTAGCTTTAGACTGTTTCTTTAACATCCCTCTGTGTTCTCCACCTCCTGGTTCTGGACACGAGGACAAGCCACAATCTTGGGGTCAGACTAACACGAACACCACCACCAACCGTAAAAGTTTTCCTTCGTGTGCAGATGTGCCTCCTGACTGCCCCAGATCCAAATGCAACAAGTTGTGCACAAACTAAAAATGACTTGGATCATTTGTAAAATTCTTTGTTTTTCTTCCATCATCCCTCCCCCTCCCCATTTATGGAACAAGCTTTAAAATGACAACCAAGGCCAATTTCATTACAAGCTATAACACAGATGTTCCTTTTTCCAGACTGGCAAATTATCTCTGGGTCTCAGAATATGTGCCTAAGCATAAGTGTGCCATCAAAGGACTTATATATATTATAATCAATAAGACAAGCATGATCTACATTGCTCTTTTTTTTTTTTTAACAAACCTTAGTAAATGCCGCGCAACAGTGATTCCCCTCTAGAAACACTGCAAAATAAATTCCTGGGGGCAATGTCCCAATTCCCAAATATGTCCTAAATGCTGCTGTCCAAGGCAGGGACTCACCTTTGGCTGGTGATCTTTAATCTCTGGCTAATCTTATCTTTTGGCCTTGTAGCTCAGGGGCAGCTGAAAGAATTGGGATGCGGTATTTTTAAAATTTGAGAGGCAAAGGGGCTGATCATTTTTTCCCTTTTTGATGGGACTGGTCATTTTATCCCCTTTTATCAGAAAGAGCGTGGCTGGCATTGCAGCAGGAGAGCTATTGTTAATCTACCGTAGCCAAAAATCAGAATGAGCACCTTGTCAAACAAACAATTTTTATTAAACCAAACCAAATCAAATCCATCTTTATTACAGTCAAAGACCAGCACAGGCAAATTTTATTTAAAGGCATAAGTTTTCATGAGCCGCAGCTCACAAAACCTTATGCCTTTTAATAAAATTTGATAGTCCGAAAAGGCGTTACCAGGTTCCTTCTGAATATTGTTGCTTACTGGATAAGCACACCAAAGAAAATAAAATTTAGATTGACGCTTTTTCACTGTGCAAACAATGTCTTTCCTAGCTAACTCGCAAAACCAACATTCCTCCTTCTTTTTTTTCTCCATTTCAGTATTGTAAGCCTTATACAACCCTGGGATCAGAAAATATTTCTGCCAATCATATTTCTGAACATTGACCTTGAGGACCAGTAACTATAGCATAGCTATGTCCTTATTGCTGTCAGCAGTGTTCTCAGGTTGGGGTATCATAATTTAATATTTGTATTTCATCGTGCCAAGAAACTTCCCCTTCCAAGGTCTTTCTGAGATGGGAGTTTAAATCTTGCTCAGAATATCCACATGGTAAATTTTCCAATTGTCGGTACTGTAAGTGGTTATTGGCATAGGAGGAAACAGCAAGAAGTGAGTGGCCGTTTTATGTAAGGAAAGATAAGGCCACTTTCTGATACCAAAAACAGCATTAACTTTGATTGCCATATCAAATATATATATTATACGCAATTGAAATGTTGCTTGGTCATTGATGCAATGGCTGGGCTCCTGTTTTTAAAATCATCCTGATGGGGGTGAAATGTATGTTTTGTTTTGTGTTATTAATTAGGTAAAACGAACAACAGAAAAACAAAACAAAACAAAAAAAGAAGAAAAGACAAAGGAATATGTTTACATACACAAGGCAAACTTTAAACTTGAGCGAAGGCTGAAGTTAAACTAGAATAATTATTTTTGGGGAAAAAATTAAAGACAAAACATTTCTTTCAAAAAAGGAAAAACATAGGAAAAAGTATTCTAGTAGCCCATTTTTTTCCCCCGCTGTCACTAATTGCTACTTAAATATTTTCATATTACACTTTGGACATCTGCGATTATTGCTCATTTCGATTTGGGTCATTTTAATTATTTAATATTTATTATTTTAAGCAGTTTCTTGGTGTGTGTGTGTGTGTATCCTTTAGGGGTCCCAGCCCCCCAAAACCCACCCTGGGAGCCAAAGACTTTCTGCAGAGGCCCCACCGCCGTGCCAGGGGTGCAGGTCGTGGCTCCCCCACATGTGGGGCTGGGGGGCTCCCCTCTCCTGGGGCAATCTGTGGGAAGCCCCCCAGGGCCAGGGGGGCCCTTTTGGACCCATAACTGGGTTGCCCTGGAATTACGCTTTTTCCCTTCCAGCCCAAGGGATGGAGGGCCTGCAGGGTTCAAGGGTGGGGCTGGAAGCAGGTCTCCCCCAGGCTAGAGACCCCTTTGCAACCCCAAAGTGGGGAGGGGGATTGAAAGCCTTCTACAAACGGGGTGGGGGTCGCCTGTGCTCCCCATGCAACACGTTTCCTTCATTCCCTGCCAATTTCCATCCCTCTGGGCTTAATTTACCTCATTCTATGATAAAGGAAGAGCCCCCCCGAGGGCCCCAAAGCCCCCTCCCCTTATCTTAAAATTTTATATTTCCAATGATGAAGGACCCCCCCATCCGCGCCAAAGACCCACCTGGCCGTCCTGGAGCTGGAGGAAGGCCGCATCGGGCCGCCGGGCCTACCCAGCCTCCCGGTCACTTCGCGCGGACTCGGCGCTCACTCCAGTCCGAGGCTCAGAAAGGCCGCAAGGCCCGCCCTCACCGGCCGGCCCGCGAAAGAGCGATTTCCGGAAGGAGTTACGGCACAGGTGAGGCGTAGGGCACGTAGGAAAAGGGGAGGGCTACGCAACCTTCGCAGCGGCTTAAAGAGGAAGAGGGAAGTTGCGGAGTGCATTTGAAGTGGCGTTGGAAAGCACAAACAATTTGCATTTAATCGGGGGAGGGATGGGAAGCGAAAGGGGGCGTTTTAAGATGCAAGGCCCTTAAATCCTAAACGCAATTACTAGACGGAGGGCTGCTTCTGATGCATTTTTGATCCTCACCTTTGGAGCAAACCTGTGTAGATTTAAATGGGATTGTTTTGGCGAAGCAGCTGACCAGAAAAATCATGAGGCTGGGCTGTTTTGCAACTGAAATAGAAACTGAAATGTATTGTCGAAGGCTAAAAACTGAAACTGAAATTCTGCATGGCAAGGAAATTAATAGCTGACCCTGCAATCAGGCTGCAATGAAAGCACCACCACCAAAAGTTATTGTCTAACATTTGCAGACTTCCCTCTTCTCTATAAAATAATTGAGATTCAGTGCAAATGAAAGCTTTTCTATCACAAAGCATGGGAGAACTTCACTGACTGAACTGTGGCTAAGCTGTAAATGCAGAGACCTTTTTATAGCCTTTAGCCACCCACTAAAAGCTCTGGGCGGGCAAGCAGAATAAAGCGAAAAACCACCAAGGAGAAATTCTCTTTATACAAATCTTTACAGCATACACATGAAACATTTCAACACCACTGAATGCTTCAGCAGCCCTCGCTTCAGGGCTGCTTCATCTGTGGTTGTTCCAAATTTACTAAGGTGAACCTTGGTTTCTCAAAACATTTGTACCCTACATCAAGTGTTTCCAGAGGAAATGTAAGTCACCTGGTGCAGAAGCCACCCTGAAATAGATTTAAATTCCCAGTTTATCCGCAACGTGTGTACTGATTTTTTAAAAATCTTTTTAAGCGCCATAATTGTGTGTTTAACAATGGAATTAAAGAGCCAGCTTTCTGTTTTAAATGTTTACGGTTGTGCAGCCCTTGAAGATACCTTTGTCCCCCAGTTGTTGGCGTCTTAACATTGGCTCTTTGGAGGCAGACTGCATCTCACTGTGGAGTTTCCATCTAGGTGTTACTGATTAACTTTTGTTTGACTTTCCCACATTTTTTAAAGCCAGAAGCCACCCTTTGTTTGTCATGGAGCAGTCAAAGCAATGGGGAAACTTGTTCAGACACCCTGCAAAATAATACCTGTACCATTCAGGGAAGCATCAGGATTGTGTTTGTAGTTTTCTGACCAACGTGCCATGAAGCTGGATTCCAGAAAGAGCTATGGATCTCTGCCATGATTCCCAGCTGTGTATGCACAGGGATTGGAGAACATTTGAACCCACCCAGCCCTGGCACCCATTTGGTTTCTCTCTCGGTCCTCTTCCTCTACTGCCTGCTCGAGTCCCAAAGCTGTCCTCGGGCCACCTGGTTGACCTTCTTTGTGCAGAGGGGCAGCGAAAGACTCGGGCATGTCCACCTGGGATCCCAGCAAAGCACGGCGGATATGACGGCCCCCAAAACCATCATGAAGCAGAGGGACCACATCAGCAGTCCAGCGTTCGTGAACGGGAGGATGACGACGATCAGCAGAGAAACCAGCAGTAACAGCAGGATCAGTCTCTTGGTAGCAGCCGGGCTGACCTCTCCACCATCCTGGGGCTGCATTTCAAGGGAAAGATGCTGGCTGTGACACGCACCGGCAGCGCCCGGAGGGCCAGCAATCTCGGCATCTGGATCTGGGCTCCCCAACTGCTCCATGACGTGTTCTTGGTTTTGGAGGGTGCAGACGAGACCACCGAATACCACAGTGGCCTTTCGGCAGAGGGGACAAGTGATGATCCAGGTGTGATCTTCATTCCGCAAGACCAGTTTCAGGCACATGGCGCAGAAGGTGTGCTGGCATGCCAGGACTTTGGGCAGCCGGGCGAGGCTGTATCGGTTGAAACAGATGAGGCAGTCCATGTCAGCAATGGAGACACTGAACGGGCATTGCTGGAGAGGTGCCGGGGCCAACGATTTCAGAGCAACGGGACCGAGAGACACCGAAGTCTCAGTTTCTGGAATTCTGCGTTCTAGATCCACGCTTTTTTCGCAGGGCAAACAGCACGGCCTGTCCTCTTGGACGGAGTAACCCTGGACTCCGGGACCACCATCCATTCGGAGAGACGTCTCTTCAGAAATCTCACATTGGTCCATCTCCTGGGCGACTTCACTCGCAAGCTGCAAATTCTCCATGGAAAGTTCCACGGAGTTTGCTGGGGGGAGAAATACCCTGCGCTCTCAGCAGTACAGACCAACGTCCTGCCTTTGACTGCATCTGTGGATTTGACTGCTCCTTTTATAAAAGTGCTTTGTCCCAGAAACAGAGTAATTGCTTTGTTTAGCTTTCCAAGCATGTCCCACCCATCAGGCAGAAAATGGTCACGTTGGGTGGGTGGATGTGTTTTTTTTTAAAACCAAACGGAGATTAAATTTAATCAGTAACCTCAACAGCCACAGGATTTTACGATGCCCAATAACATCGCTGGGCAATTCTGAAAGAAAAAGCAAACATTTCTTTATAATGGGCAAACAGAACTTCAAGCGGCTGCTTCAGATTTGAGCCAAGGAGATGGAGGTTAAATACTGTAATTTGCTCAAAAGAACTAGTAGTTACAGGGGTATATATGAATGTGGAAACCCGTTCTACTCACTGGGGAATGTTTTTGAGCAAATTCAAAAGCAGGAAATGATCTCCCTGATTGAGAACTCCCAACTTTTATCCATTTGGCTTTCTCTTGGATTCTTAGGGCTGACCCAGAAGCCGAGAATAAAGGCAAAGGCAGGTTAGGAATTGGGCCAAATAATAAACAGGACTGTTTCAGCTCCATGAAACTTTATTGATGCTCAAGCAGCTCTCCTGCTATCCAGAACAACACAACATCCTTGTTTGGGATGCTGTCTGTAATGGCCTCGCCTGCCCTCTGGCAAACAGCCTGGACCAACTGATGCCCTGGCCAGGCGAGCTGGGAATCATGGGTGTTGCAGTCCAACCCCCTTGGAGAAGGGCATGTGGTTCGAAACGGGTGCTGCGTGGTGGTGAAGTCTGCTTCGCTGCCCGCACAGTCTTCCTATACCTCTTCTTTGTCGTCCACCACGGGGAGGCTGTCGTAGGACGGGAAATCCAGATGGGGCGGAAGAGGGATCTTGACTTCGTGAGGTTTGGGGGAAGAGAGTCTCTCGAACTGAGAGAAGAAGCCAAATCGAGCCTTGCTGCCCGGACAGTCTTCTGGCGTGCACACGGTGCAGTCTTCCAAGGAGCAGGCTTTCTCCTGCCAAAACTCCGAGGTCTTGAGGCCTAGGGAGATGTTGGCAGCCCACACCACAAAGTGCCGTATCCGGGCCTGTTTGTGAAGTTCGCACATACACACCCAGGGCTGCCAATTATTCCAGTGGATGTTTGGGTCCCCTGCAGGTAGCAAGAGAAAACGTTGGAGAAATAGGGAGTCTAGTAAAGATGACAGTGAGCAACGGGTGTGTGTGTGTGTGTGTGAGGGGGGAGCTTCTTCAGAGGCAAGATGGCAGATCCAACTTCCAAGGCCCCACTGAGCCAGAAGATTGATTCCCTGGGGGGCTTGGACCCACTCGTTCAACCACCTGATCTACCTTACAGGGCTGTTGTGAGGGTAAAATGGGCGAAGCTAAAACTGTACATGGAGAGGGAGGGGAAGGACTGCCTTAAGCACCATAACAACAAACAGGATATACGTTTAAAATAAAGGTATCTGAGAATGTCAGCCTTGTGCACATTAAGGCTGCATTTACTGGGAAAGATGGACCAGATGCTAAATCCAGTTTTCTACCTTGCTGGGTGTGATGGTTTTTTTAATCGCAGGCATTGCAAACTCAAGCGATTTATGGTTTTTGAATCTTGGTGATCCCCCAACATGGATTAATCCAAGAACAATTAATTAAGCACATGGAAATGCAGCCTGTCAAGGAAATGAGAGGGAGGAATGTTGCTTGAGGCTGAGAGAGATCCATCTTCAGTGGTGGTCTACTTTGCAGCCCATACAGGTGTGTGCTAAAAGATGAAGTGAATAAACGTACATTTTTTTCTCTTTCATCGTATGGGAAATCAGCATTACAGAGTGTTCTGGCAGCCACTGGGAACCAACTGAAAGAAAAGCTTGCCTACCGACGGGCCATTGGTGGCCAACAGCACCACCCCCTTCTCCCTTCTGGCAAAGCATTGTGGGTACCCCTGGACTTCCAAAGGTAGAAATAACTATTAGAATTGCAGCTATAAAAATCACAGTGTTCTTTTACCAACAGCTGGTGGGAGGCTAGCGCCGCTGACGTATCTGAGAAGCCACAGCTCTGAACTGAACAAAATCAGCATCATCCACTTTATCTCATCCAAAGAGGTTCGATTCTGGACCAGAGAGAAAAGGAGGTTGCGTACTCATCACCGTGGCAACAAGGAAGGAGCCAATCAGCAGCTGCAAACCGCCACACAGCATCTTTGGAATGCTCTTGCTCCTGGCTGGCTGGCTGGCTGGCTTTCAAAACCTGTTTATCTGCAATTTGGTCTTGGTGATTTCAGATTTTAGAGTGAGTGTTCACTCCTCAGATCGGTCTCTGGGTCCAAAGAAGGTTTTACCTCCCCTCCAACATGTCAAATATCTGTACTAGTTTTTTCCCCCATGCCGTTATTTTTTTTACACTTTATGACCCAGTTCTCTGCATTAATACACATTCCATGTTCTTGAAAGATGCTTGCCGCTTCAGAGTAATATTTATTTATTCTTTTTTAAAAGAGAGATTTTAAAAATGCACACAGCACAAGTCAACTTTCCCCTCCATCAAACGGGTGTATGGTTTTTAACTGTTACGGTTCCCCCCCCCCCAAAAAAAAGGTGTTCATGTGTGTGTTGTTTTGTAAGCCACGTGGACCAAAAGACAAACGTTTTTTAAAAAATTAAAATGTGGATTTTTAAAAAACAAAATAAAGGTCCCACCAGGTCATTCTTGAACTAAACAATTTACAAAGCCTACCAGTTCAGTGGCCGTGGGCGTTCACACGGAATGTCCCATTGCTCTGTTGTTCCCCACTGCGAGCAAAAAAGAGACGGCACTATCAATACAGACTGGATGTGGTTTTAATTGAAAGTTGCTTCGTGGCGTGGCGGCTTTCGGTAAGTCTGCTTCCAAGGCACGCTGCTGAGTTCAAATTCCACCACTCGAGAGCGGTCCAGCAGTTGGTCTGTCCTGGTTCCACCTGACACCCTAGAGACAGATTTCTGAAAAGCGCATTTAGAGATCCCCGTTAAAAAGGCTCTATCATAATTTGGTTTGAAAATACCCTTCCACCCCGATGTAGTTTTATCTAGTTGTGAAACGTCTTTGGAAAAAAAATCAGTTCAGTTCCAAAGTGAACATTTAGCAGACTACAAAACAGGTCCGGACAAAGACTGAATTTAAACAGGACCGGAAGCCTTGAATAGCCTTGTTTAAATGCGATAATCCCTGCTTTACAAGCCACAGTGGCTGTGTTGGCACACCACGGATCACACACCACAAAAAGAACCACAGCAACCACAGTTTGGCTGAAGGTGCTTGGAAACTGAAATTATCTTCCCGACAGTCAGTTCTGCCTGCCTACCTGATATGGACCCTGAGAATCCAGGGATGAATGAAGATCCAGGCTGCTGAGGATGGGGGTGAAAATTCGGACGGGGTTTTCCCAGCCAGCAAGGCAGTGCTATGGGAGCAAAAGAGAGAGTGGGTCTTTCTGTCAATCCGGACTGGATTCCTGAGTTTTGTAGCTCCCGTTTCTATAACCAGGCCCAAAGAGACCAGCAGCCATTGGCAGTTTTCTCTATAACTTTATCCCCGTTTTTAAAAGCCAGCCAAGCTGAGGTCCGTCACGACTATCTTTTACCTAAATCAAAGATTAGATTTTTTTTTCCCTTCCCAAATAATTTACTTTTAAAATGGAAACATCTTATACACTCTGAGAATTCAGGTACTGTTTTTTTCAGCCTCATCTTCCTTTTGGAAATGCAGGGTCACCTCCCTTCCAGGTGAACCCTGTTTTTATTCCCATTTATTTTGCTCCCTTTAATGCCATCCCTGAATTCTAGAGAAATGCTAGGATTTGTTTCAGTTTTCTCCCCGCCCAAGCATCATTCTGTGTTTCTCTTTCTGTTCCTGCACACACTTCTCCCTCGAAACCCAGCAGCTCACCGAGGGCAGGGCCAAATTGTCCTCCATCTCATAGCTTTTCCGTCGATGGATTTTGTGCTTGTATGTGGGGAGAAAGGTGGCTCTTGGGATGCTAATCCTGCAAAATATATCCCGCAACATGAGAACATCTGAAGGGAGCAGGTAAGTATCAAAACCAGTGTTTATATAAAGAAACTGGATAAAACCATCAATTCCTAAATTAAAAGAAAACAAAACTGAACAATATGCCACCATAAGAAACCCGTAAACAGAAATGCAAATCAACTGACTCCAGCAAAGTTAACTTACTGCATTACAGGTAGTCCTCGCTTAACAACCATTTGTTTACTGATGGTTCGGACTTACGACGGTGCTGGAAAAAACCGATTTATGACCGGTCCTCACACTTATGGCTATCACAGCGTCCCCGCAGTCACATGATCATGATTTGGGCACTTGGCAACCGGTTCGCATTTATGACCGTTGCAGTGTCCCATGGTCACGTGATCACCATTTTCGACCTTCTGGCAAGCAAAATCAATGGGGAACTGCATGATTCACTTAACGACCATGTGGTTCACCTAACACCCACGGTGATTCGCTTAACGATCACCATAAAAAAGGTCGTAAAATCAGGTTGGATTAGCTTAATGCCTGCTTCGCTTAGCAACTGAAATTCTGGTCCCAATTGTGGTCATTAAGCAAGGACTACCTGTATTTTTTTTTAAAACCCTTTTGGGGAAATCCACAAAAAGATGCCCTCTGGAGTCTTCACAAGATTCAGAGGGCTTTGGCCAAATGCTGCAAGCAGCCTTCCCCTTTCTTGGCAGTAAGTTCCTCCAATTTGCCATTAAGTGATGACACAGCGCAAATATATATTATATATTATATATTATTATATATTATATATTATTATATATTATTATATATTATATTATATTATATTATATTATATATATATATATATATATATATATATATATAATATATATAAATTTATATATAAATAAATAAATATATATAAACAGAGAGCAAGTCCCACTCCCTTTTCGCACTGAAGATGTTGCCTAGCCTGGCAATGAAACGTCTGCAAGAAAAAATGTCTATGAAGGTTCTCAGTCATCCAGGTGGAATTGTCTGTAGCTTGAATCATGTCAACTGGATTTCTATTTTCTCAGTGGAAACGTTTCGCTCCTTATCCAAGGAGCTTCTTCAAGGAACTTTGCTCAGACTGAAGAAGCTCCTTGGATAAGGAGCGAAACGTTTCCACTGAGAAAATAGAAATCCAGTTGACATGATTCAAGCTACAGTCTGCAAGAAAACAACGAGGCTCAGAGAGCACCAAGGACTCCACAGCGGAAAGACCCACCTAACAAAGGCTGGCTCCACCAGCGTCTCAGGAGGCTTTTCAGCCCGTGGGGTTTTGCAAACGGGGCAGGCTGATTCCGGATCCGTTGGCACCGTAAAGAGGCGTTTATTCAACCGATAGCAGAAGACACCTGTGCAGAAAAATTAGAACAGGGCCCTTTATGCAACTGTGGGTTTTAACCGGTGCCAAGCTTCTAGCCCTCATGGCTGCAAAGTTAAGCTAGGGAATGCGTGGCTTGAAACTCTCCCCCTTTACTGGGACGTGGGGTCCTTCGCCGTGCTCCCAGACCCTGCCGTGGCTGTTCTCCCCATGCCTGCTGAGTTTCTGGGGTTTCCACCACCCTCCAGAAACGAGCGGGCTACGGAAGAGCGTACATTGGTGGGAAGCCGCATCTGCTTCCATCTCCCGATCCGGGGCTGAAGAATCCATGTCTTCCAACCTGTAAAGCAGGAAAGTCGCAAACTACAGTCTCGTCCCGCCATCCCGCTAACAGAGGCAGGGGAATAGGGTGTATGGCAGGGGGTTCGGCTAGATGACCCCTAAGGTCTCTTCCCACCCTTCGGCTTGGGGGCTGAGTTGGCCCCACACGTTTGCAAGCCAATTATGGAACGGACTCGTTTTCTGGGGCCACGCAACATACAGAGCTTTAAAAAGAACCTCGCCAAGCTTGGCTGCTTGTGTGAACGCACAGCTGGTGGGTTTTAACTATCTGATTAAGGGTGTTGTGTGGACCCGCGCCCTGAAAATGGCGCTTCTGGGTTTGAGCAGATCAAAGCCCACCCCTTTTTTCAACCCCCCCCCTCCGCCAGGTCCCTGCTCGTACTGTAAGTCCTGGTCGTGGATGCAAGCCTCTTTGTTCACCTGCCGGAAATTCTGCAGCTCAGCAAAATATTCCTCGGGTTTCTCCGACAGGGATGTATCCATCTCCAGCAGCCCTACAGGAGGAGGAAACGTCCAGTATTCAGATGTACTGCATCTGAGCATGGAGGCTCCGTTTAGCCATCAGAGGCTGCCCTTGTGTTTCTCGCAAGGCCCCGACCGGAAAGATGATTTTCACCGCATCCCAGCCGGCTGGACCGAGAGGCTCTTTGGGCGAGAAGCCCACGACTTCACACCTGCAATCCAGTCGTAGCCCAGGAAAGGGCGCGCAGACAGGCTGTCCGCTGGGATCAAATGTTCCTCGGTGTCGGAGACAAACGTCACGTGCCCAGCTTCCTTCTGGAGAAGAGAAATGGCGCCTCGTTTGTGCCAATGACCAGGAAATGCCACTGAAACGCCCCCCCACATCACCTATGACCTCCTGCATGGAAACCGGCGGAGCTATACCATCTTCTAAAAGCAAACTAAGATTCTAGTCCTCATTGCGCAAGCCACTAATCTTCCCGTCCTAGGTCAGCATTATCCACATGGCCAGTTTGCGCAGCTGTTTTTCCAACCCGACTGCAGATGCTGGAGACCAAGTCTGCCTGCAAAGCAGGCTCTGTGGGGCAGTTTACTTTGCCCGGGGGGGCCGCCAGCCGCCAACCCTTTCAAGTCAGCCAAACGCTTGTGAAATCTCTGAAATGTTAACAACGACCAGCACCCACCTTATTCCTCGCCTTGGCATGCTTGCCCCCTGGCGTGAGCAGGATGGACTTGGGCGTCTGCGGCATCCGCGCCGAAGCCCCCCGCCGCCCCCGCTCTTCAGCCGGGGTTTGAGCCAGCTCCCGGTCTCTGGGCCTCGGCTTCTCTCCCTCCTCCGCGCTGCGCAAAGCAACAAGGGGTGGCTTTTGGGGGGCATCCTCCTCCGCTGTTTCGTCGCTGCCACTTGCAGCCTCGCCGCCAGACGGCACGACCACCACACCGGGGGAGCCGAGCGGCCCAGGGCTCAGGGAGCACCCTTCTCTCTGCCGTCCACGCCGCGCCCTGCTGCCTCGAGAGGGAGGACGGAGACCCCGCCGGGCTGCTGAAACGCTCAGGGCGGCCCCCTCCACGTCTGCGCAGAACGGTGCCTGGATCTAGAAGGACGGCGACATTAAGGCAAGGGTATGCCTCCGTGCGGTGAGGCAGCAAAAGCAGCAAGACGTGACAGGCCATCGCCCCAAGGCACATACAATCTGGAAACTCAACACGCGAGAAAGGACATGTGGGGGGGGCGGAAATACGGCAAGAATCCCTATTTAGGGCTACATTATGCCGGGAAAGATTGTATCTGAAAAACAGGAGGATGCCAAAATGAGCAACTGCTTCCAATGTTTTTTTAAAAAGACTTGCCCTGTTGCCTCTAGAGAACCTCCATGTCCAGAAGCAGTCTGTGTCGTTTTATAGGTTTTTTTTAACCCTCTGTTTCAATTTTATTTTTTGAATGCTAGATAGCGAGAACAGGACAGCGTTGACCCCATCCAGGCTTCCTGCCTAGGGACACCAGGTAGAAAATATGAAGTTGGGTTTTAAACTCCTGTGGCCGCGAGGGGCAGGGAGGTTTATAACCCAACAGTTGCCTAAAAATACGGCATGTGCATTTGGGTAAGAAATGGACCCCGGGAACTTTATATGCAGGTGATCAACGCTCGGCTCTTTCCCGTCCACGTACCCCATTCTTGGAACTGGGCACCCCTTTGCGCTCAGGAGTCGCCAGCCGGATGGGAAGCCTTTTCCTGAACTCTTCTTGGTTTGCCTTCAACCTTCGCAAGAGGTCTTGGTTTAAATGGCGAAGCTGCTGAAGATCCATCTCTGCTGGAGCTGAGCAACGACCCTTTGAGAGCTGAGGAGCAAATATCTGAAAATAATCCTGACCGATCTTTTAAGCAGCAATGATTTCTGCCTGGGAAGCCCGCCTACGTCTATAGAGGCTGCGAGGAACTCTGTACACGCCCAGAGGTACTCTTGATCATACCCCCCACAGGTCTGAGCTAAGTTGAACTAAAGTTAGGCCTGGCCTCGGTCTCAGGTGCAAGAATTTTTTTTAGGCTTCAGTCGTGGCTGATCTGAGCTCGGAAAGGGGCAGATCTCAGCCATCACGTCACATTAAATCCAGACTCGCGAGGAAGCGGAAGATGGGCGGACTGCAGCCGATCCTAGCTTCTATTTTGTTAGGGCCCCAAGATCAGCCCCCATCCCAAAAGTGCCCGAAAACCAGGCCACCCAAACTGAGCCTCCGGACCCACTTTCCGTCGCCCCTGGTCCCCACCCCATAGCGTTGTTGCGCCCCATCGGAAAACAAAAACACCCCCTCCCCTATTTCAATTTTCTTCCAAACGTGCCGCCCTTCGGATGCGATGCACTACAACTCCCATCAGCCCCAGCCTGGGGAAGGCTGGCTTAGCTCCTCATCCCCTTTTAACTCCCCCCCCCCGCCCCGAAAAACAAAAAGGCGCTCCGCTTTACGCACTCATTCACTCCCGCGTCCGTTGCTTACTATGTTGCAAAAGCCAAGCTTCCGAATGCCTCCGGATTGGCCAGGCTCCGCTTTCGTCACCCAGCAACCTACGCCATCGGGAACTTGTGATTTTCTCTTAAAGGGACCTCGCCCTCTCTCGCTCTCCACCTTGTGCGCTCCTCCTCTTTTTGACCTTTTAAAAACACGGGCCTTCTTCCCCAAGCACGGCGACCTCCAGCTGCCCTGGATTACAATCCCTATCATCCCCAGCCAGTGGGATAATCCACCTCACATTCTCAATATGAAATTTAAAAACAACGACCACAGGTGTTTTAAAAGTAGCATTTGCTATTAGAAGGTACCACCATGCAGAGCAATTCTATCCATTTATAATTATCCAGACAACTTCCTGAAAAAAAACCTTGTTTTTTTCCAGGAGGAAGCCAAATAAAACCTCCATGTTCAGGAGCAGTATATGGCTCTGAGTTTTAGAAAACTAAGAAGCATAGTTTTAAACAAGTTCACTCTTGTTTTAAAGGTAACGCGGACCAGTTTATGCTCCCGGCACAAAAACTTCAACAGGGCGAAAAGAACATTGGCACGACGCGGGTTACCGAAGAAAAGCATGTGTATCCTAGAAAGCAAACGACAGAGGTTCCCATCCGATTCATTTGTTCCTTTTTAATTCTGCTTTGTGGTTATTAACAGCACTGATGCAGCCAGAAACAATATTCATGTCAAAATAGTAGTAGCATCATTATTCCCAAACCCTACAGCCCTATATAAAAAAAAAACAAACGGGATAGAAAACACCATCAAGAGGATTTTGAAGGCCTGGCCAGAAATGAAAAGAATACACCTCAGCTAGCAGCATTAAAAACGAAAGGTAATGTGCATCGGGCTAAACGCTTTTTAACCGCCATCTTCCGTGTGCCCACGCCAACAACCAAGTGGTTGCCAGTCTCCAAATTGTCGTGGGATTCTCAGATTTGGCTGAGCTGGTTTGAAAGAGGATCAAAGGCCTCCAACTGAGAACTGTGACTTCCTCTAATGCAGTGTTTCTCAACCTTGGCCACTTTAAGAGGGGTGGACTTCAACTCCCAGAATTCCCCAGCCAGCCATGCTGGCTGGGGAATTCTGGGAGTTGAAGTCCACCCCTCTTAAAGTGGCCAAGGTTGAGAAACACTGCTCTAATGAAAGGAAGGAGAAGGAGACACCAGACCCCAACAGGAAGAGTATCTTCCTTCTGCAGGTTGACCTACAAGCTCTCTACGGCCATTTCAAAATCCACCTGGGGGAGGCACTTGGGTGCGAGAGCTCACACACAGTTCTAACCCAAAAAGCTACATTTGACACCCCGACGAGGGCGGTCACTGCAATTTCTGCGGGGACTGGCCGAATGAATCTACTGGAGGGTCCTTCAGTCCAAAAAAGGGAATAGTCCCAATTGTGACCCCCGCACAGATCGGACTGGCACAAAATACCCCCCGTGAATCTCCCCCCCCCCCCAAAGCCAACGCGTCCTGTGTTGGCCTCAACGGGCCCAGGAGGAAATTCTATGCCTGCCAATTTAGGCAATTTAGTTGGAAACTGAATTCTGAAAGGGACGGGAGTGCAGCAGATGTCCTTACTTCTCCCCCTCAAAAAAAAAAACAATTAAAAAGGTGACAATTGCATAAGTCATGAAAAGTTCATAAACTAGCACAATTTAGAAGGGGGGGCAACAAAAGAAATAGTTAGAGAAACGATAAAAGGCATCAAAATCCACTATAGTTGGTTATTCTATCTACTCTCTCTTGGAAGGATTCCCCCAAAAGCAACATTCTGAATTTTTCCCTCTTGAGTCTTTTCCTACATTTCATCCATCTAACTACGTGCATCACTCTTCTTCTACCTGCACACACACTCTAATAAATTCATTAGGGTTTGCGGTAACTCAGTTAACTTCACAAGGACTAGCATCTTTAGGAGGGCGGTTTTAGGGCAAAAGCCACAGGAAAAGAAACTGCGATCCTAAGGACATTTTCTGAGGATCAGGACAGAAAGAGACAGAACATTTAGCCCACAGAAAGTTGCCCCCAACAGGCAACTTGGGTCTTCCCAGATATTTTGAATTTTAACTCTGGTCAACCAGCATAAGCAATGCAAAGGACGAGAGTCTGTAATTCTGGAGTGAACAAATTTGGGTTGCTGGGACTATCTTCTAAGAAATCTGGGTCAGTTGTGTGTAAATTAGGGAATGGGGTTACAAGCTTGAAGGACTCCAGCCAAAGACTGTTTCTCGCCTCCAGAATTCAGAAGCCAAGCTAGAACCTGTCCCACAAGGCCTGAATTTGGCTGGGATGCACCCAATCTTGTCCTATAAATTATAAGATTCCCTTTGGGAGAAACAGGGACATTCATTGAGGGCAAGCAGGCATCAGGATTAATTTCATTCCACACCCACTGAAAAAATGCAGATTCAACTTGCTATTTCATTGATGGCTAAAAAAAAAAAAAGGGGGGGGGGGGAGGGATCCAGAACCGGGGAATGGCTGTCCCAGCCCCACCAATCAGGATATCCAGGGTCTTCCTGCTAAGCAAAAAATTGCTACGACCGCAAGGGATGGCTAAAACGAAAAGCGCCGACGTGGTGAGAAAGGAAAATTGAGTGGATTTCAAATTTGCATGTGCACGGAAGGAGCAGGTGCAGACAGACAGGAACAAGGTTCTCCAGCTCTCCCTGGAAGTTCCCATCCTCTGGAACTATTTTCGCAATGGTGTAACGGGGGGGGGGGGGGGGACAAGACGGACTCCCCCCACACTCCCATTTTGATCGCTTATCTGCTCTGCTGCAAATATTGATGTGTGAACATGTTCAGCTCGCTGTCCAACCAACCGGCTTTATTCCTGTAGAGGCACAGAGAGAACAGAAGAGACGCACGCATGAAAACAAAGAAATAGCTTACAGCCTTTTATCAGCTACGTTAAATCCGTTAAAGGAAGGGAAGCCAGTTTTGCTAAAACTGAGCAACAAAATGTGAGCTTACAAAAAAATTGCAAGTGCCAAGGGCCATTTTAAAATATAAAATGTTTGTATTTGGATGACTGTGGGAGAGAAAGTTTTTTTTAAAAAATGCTTTCCAAAACAGGCACATTCATAACTAATTAACATCCTGAACACAATTATCTGTCAATTTGATTAACCGTGAAAATGTGTATCAAGGAATGGCTTTTTAATGTATGCTGTCCTCCTGGGTTTATGAATGTTTTAATGGAGTCCTTGGCTTGAGAAAAAAAATATCTCAAGCTAGGTTTGAAAAAGGAAGTGTCTGAAAGATGATGCAGTGAAAAAGACAGAAGATCCATCACAAAGTATGTCTGCAACAATTGTTTTTTTAAAAAATACAGATGCAACAAAATGTAATGCAAGAAGAGATTGCAACAAATTGATGAATGAGAATGCTCTAATAAATATAACAACAACAAAAAGACACATGGCTATTTTTTCCCATTCCTGCCCAGAGCATGAGAAATTAGTTGGGAAATAGTGGATCTTATTTACAGGCAGAGCTTCATATTTCTCATAATGGGACTAAAATACATTTTTTTAGCAAGTGCAGGATGATTTTATATAAACTTAATCCCCACCATCCCCCCCAGTGGTGTGGACAAGCGTAGAAATGGAAATGCCTTACCTAAGTAACTTGGCTTTACTCTGCAAAGTATCCAAAATCTCAATCTTTTGATTCAGGCCTGCAATTTCTTTCTCAAGATCTTCTCTCGTCACGTCCACCTGCTGGCAGAGCTGAGCAAAGGTCCCCGCAAGTTCCCTTTTACAAGATTTTTTTAAAGTGAAAAAGAAAAAAGAAGAAGAGTCAATAAAAGGGGAAAAGGGACAAGACACTGACCTCAGTGTGAGAAAAGCTTTTCTATCTACAGATCTAACACAGTGGCTTCATTTTCCTCCATCTCACGCACCAAGTAAAATCCTGAAAAGGCTCCAATAATATCAGAAGCCGTAAAACATCTTAACATCACCAACCCAAGATTTCAAATTAGCTGCGATCACATCGTTTGTTGCATGCAGGGCGAGCACAAGTGTTTAATTTTAAAGGCAGGTTTTTCAGTCCCAATCCTGCCCTGGCATGTCTAATTCTTCGTCTATCCCCAGTATTTTTTGTGGCACTCATTATTCCCACAACTTTGCTTTGCAAACCCCCCCCTGCATTCTAACCATTGTAGAAATTCAACAAGTTAAAGAAAATGCGTTTCTTTTTGCATCCATTTTTCTGTTCTTGCCAATTACGTGGAAGTGTTAAAACACCTACAGGCACCGTCCTGCAAAATCTACTGGTGGGAATGGTGCTGATGATCATGAGTGAGTTTTAACGCAAGCTGATTTCCATGGCTCTACCCTCAGGGCCCGTGTATGCTGCAAATATTAAAAGAGCCTTTTCCCCAAGCGGCTTCCGTCGCTCTCCGTGCTCAGAGAAGGCTGGAATGCCTGTGCATCTCCTGCAACCACCTGCCTGGAACGTGCCCTGCTTGGGAAGGAGCTGGACGCAACGCAGGGAGGACGCTGCGAGGCTGACTCACTGCTGAACTTGATGGCTGCAGTTGGAGCCGGTGTAGCTGACTATCAGCTGCAGCTTCTCCCCAGCGTATTCCACGAACTGGCGCTTGAAGCTCCTCTCTTTCGCCCTCGTGGTCCAGGTGAGGCGCTCGTACACGTACAGGAGTCCGTAGAGGCCCAGGGAAAGAGCGATCAGCCTCCAGCCGACCGCCTTCCAGACCTGACCACGGGGATGCAGACAGGAAATGCGCTTTGGGTCAGAAAGAACTGCATTTTTTTAAACAAAGCATTTCTTTTGGGTTTTAATGTCAGCCTTGCACTGCCTGAGAAGCTACGGCGTGTTCCCCAATACGCAGGACAGTGGGGCCCTAAAATTAGCCTGACCACCGGCCCTAGACCAAAGGAGGGGGTCCCGGAGAAAGCAGGAATGATGGAAAGACGCAGAAAGATGCCATACGGATGCTTTTCCCCACAGGGAGCTTCCAGATATGGACTACAGCACCCACCACCCCTAGCTAGCACGGTCCATGCTACTGGAGTGGCTGAATTACGCCTCCACGTCTGCCTGGAAGACTGGGGGAAATCAGGAAGCTGGCTTCCTTCACCCCCCCCACCTACCACTCCACCGATCACCAGGATGCCCATCGAGGTTCTGGACGTGAGGGAGGCCAGGCCAGTCACCATGGAGACCATCAGCTCCTCCTGAGTCAAGGACCCCTGCGGCAAGGGGGGCAGGCTCGGGTTCGCCGGGGTCAGGGGCAAAGGTCGCTGAGCCTAGTCGCCAAAATGGGAAGGTCAGGGAGGGGAAGGAGAAGCCGGGCCGCTGCCTCTGGGGGAATTCCAGCCTGCGGTGCCCATTTTGCAGATGAAGCAACTGAGGCCGAGGCAAGGGACCTTTAAGCAGCACAGGGGAGAAAAATTCCACACCAGCCTCTAGAACCAAGGTCGGTTGGTGCCATCTGGCAGGATAACAGCTTGGCATCCCTCGGTGGGTTTTTTCAACCCCTCTCTTGTTCACACTCGATGGGATATACCGAAGGCCTAAGGCGGAGCAGAGCCTCCATGCACAGGGGCAGTCTACCTTGCCTCACCAAGCCTTAGGGAAGAAGGGACACGGAGGACCGCCTTACCTGGTCATTGTAGCCCATCAAGGCCCGTCGGGTATTTTTGGGGCCCAGAAACCGGTTCACCAACATCGTCCATCCGAGCGAGAAATGGAACTGGATGTCCTCTTGGAAGTCGGCGCAGAGCTTGTCGCAGTTCAGGTCGTAGCTGAGCGTGAAGCATTGCCGGGGGACCAGCAGGTCTATCTGCCCTCTCAGGGAGACGGGAAGAAGGGGCTTCAAGCCATCTGAAAGGGGCGGGAGCCAGCAAGGGCGAAGGCGGCGGGGTTAGGACCGTCCACGCTCCGCGGCTCAGCACAAATCGGGAAGAAAAGGGGCTCTTTCGTTAGCCTGGGCAGGCCAGCTCACCGATCATTTCCAGCTGCGTGGTCTGCAGAGAGGCCGCGATGGAGCTGGAGCAGCGATCCGACATGTTTCGGCCCAGGCCTTCCTCGATGTGCCGGTGCAATTCCTGAAACAGAAAAACGAGTCCCGGGGCCTTCCACGCAAAGCTCCAGGTGGACGGGAGGTGGGCCACCAATACGAGGGGGGCAAAACCGCAGAGTGGCACCGGGCCGGCAGGCGCTCAACCGTCCCCAGGGAAAGACCCAGCCCGCATGAAGCCGCTTACGTTCTTATAAACTTTCAGGACCACGGGAGATGGATGGAAATCCAGCTGAAAGTCATCCACTAACACGGAGAGCTTCCTGATCTCTTCCGCCATCGCGTTTGACACCTGGAAGGAATAGACATGGAGGAAGCCAAGTCTGCAGACGGGGCTCTTTGGAATCCCAAACCAGGGCGCCGAGACCCGACAGAAACTAGGTGATGGTAAAGATGCTCTCGAGCCCAATTCAGCTGCACAGAGCGCGCTTAATTTTTTTTGCGCTAAGAAAGGCACGCTTGAGGCTTCCTCCTGGGATGGTCTTTGCCCCAAGGGGTCCAGCATCTTCAACCGTGCTTTAAATCCAGGGAAACCTGCCTCCGCCTGCCTGGCGCCTCACCTGGCGCTCGACTTCCTCCGTGATCTCCTTGATTTTCAGCTTGTAGCTCTGAGTGAGCAAATCCAGCTGTTTTTCTATGAAGCCCAGGCGTTCCTGCCGGTCATCAAACTTCTCTAGGCAGTAGACCCTGCAAGACAGGAGAAGGAAGGACGGAAGCGAGTGAGAAGAAAGAAAATAAGAAGCATCCAGAGCATCCAGTTTCTCGAGGGAGCCAACATTCTGCAGGTGTCTTTTTTCTGTGCTCTTTGATTTCCACTTCCATATATTCCCTGGGAAATCCCAAGCGGAGCACCGTACGCTCGGCTCACCTCTGTTCCTGCGCGGCAACGTGCACGGAATCCATGATGTGTCGGACTTCTTCCGCAATCTGCTTGGCTCTAACCGTGTGCTGCTCAAACTTTGTCTTCACCGCAGACTGCGAGATGCACTCCTGCAGGGGAGACGAACTTCAGCTCTCCCAACAAAATTTGGTACCCTTTCACACATGCAGCAAGGCTGTGGACCGCCTTGGGCTAATTATATGAGGTCAGCCCCCGGAAATTCCACTTGGAACTGATGGTGTCCTTGAGGACTAGCGACTTAACAACAACAACAATAGGCAAACCAAGATGCTCAGGATTCTGGATTAGGAACCTACTTCAAAGTGTTCAACAAGGCTGGATTATCTGCTTGATAATGTTATTTGTTTCTGGTTCTGGAAACAGATCGTTCAAGGTTTCTTGTAGTTCAGAAATGTGTGTTTATGGAAAAGAGGTGTATACAGATGTAGGAACAACTGGACAGAGAAATGGGAGCAGCTTTTAAGTTCTTTATGGAAATTGAGAAATTAGATTCTCAGTTCAGCTCTCTTTGGACCAAGAAGATGGAGACAACACCACACGATCGCAGGATAATATTGTTCACACTGCCTGCTATTTGATTCTTCAAGATGGAAGGACTTGACCCCAACTCCACATTAATTATTTTGTTATGATTAATTACAAAAAACCCCCACCAACCTCTTGCTAAAACATACAGCTCTTAGATACTAAACAAAGAATTAGACCTGTAAAGACACCTGTTCACATCATACTCCGCAATTAAATTTAACAATATTACAATTGTTAAGTTTAATGGGCAAAATTAAGCAAATACGTTAGAATTTACAGCCCAAATGTCTAAGCTGCTCTCCAAACAGTAAAACTCATGTACAAATATCAACGTCTGACGATGCACTTGCCTCAAATCTTCGCTCAAAATTCTGGAATTCAAACATCCTCACTTGGAAACCCTCGGCCAGTGCCCCACCTACAGAGAAAAACCATAGAAAAAAATCACCATCAGATTTGAGCAGCCAAATAGGCACGCATTTTTCTTTCTTTTTAGGAAAGCAAGTTTCTAGTCCTCATGGGCACCAAAGCCAACTTGAATATATAGGGGCAATGTCAAGCATAATTTTTAGGGAAGGGGTTGCAGATTAAGATCTGCAAGATAGGAGACCGGGCCCCTGGCAACAGGGAGAGTTTAGAGGGCATCTCACCTCCTTCGGGCATCCCCTGAGCCTTCTGGATCCGGGCGTTCACGACTTCTTTGGCGGAGACAAAAAAGATGCGATCTCCAGCCTGGGCACGGTCCACCACGCCCAGCTCGTCCACCAGGAAGCTGGTGCAACGTTCCATGTGTTGTCGGCGAACCTACAAGAGAGTACCGGAGAAGGGGATGGAAAGACGAATCTTCCTTTTGGGCTGCTCTCCTTTAGGAACCCCAGAGGAAGGCTCACCTCCTCCATGTATTCCGGTTCGGACGCCGAGGCATCCCAGCGGTTGTTTAAGATGAAAATGTTTGGCCGAGAGAGGCGAGCGTTTACTTTGTGGAAGAACTGCTTCTCCTGCATTGGCAAAAAAGAAACAAACACACACCCTCCATACACCAGAATCATAAGATTCGCTTGCAAAAGGAATTATGTCTATTCAAAACCTCAACATTTCTGCCACACAGGTGTCTTGAGCAGAGTGAGGGTGGGGTAAATGGAGACCTAACTGTGCCCTTGATGACCTATCCTGAGCAAAGCAGGGACAAGTTCTAGTTAAAAGCACACAGCCAGAAACAGATTTTCTAACCTTCGCCAATGCAAACCCCAGCTTGAACGGATGGTTGCAATGGCAGATGAACTTTTAAAAGCAGGAGCTGCAAACTAAGCTTTGCAACCAGATGCGAGGAGCGAGGAGAAAGAGAGACAGAAAAATAAGCAAATCCATTCCATTTCCTTCAATTCAGCAACATGCAAAATCCAGCTTTTTGTGGCGTTTGTGTTCAGAAGCCTTGCTGCTAAACACCATTCCATCCTGGACTTTACATGATTGTTGCAAAGACAAAGCAAGGATCAACTTTTTACCGTCTGCATCAGCGTCGACTCAGAATTGGCCACCAACACAAAGACATCTGCGTCCAAGCAGAATTTATCAATCCAGCTATCCAGCTCGGTGGTGACGTCAATTCCAGGGCTAAATACATACCAAGAAATACAGAACTGACGTCATAATTTACACACTGAAACGGTGGTCTCTCTACCAACACCTCCCCCATCCTGTATGAGTTTTAAACTTAAACTCTGCTGTTTAGTTTTAAAAGATAGGAACAGGAGAGCTATGCTGGATTAATCTGAAAATCCCTTATTCCGGCTCTTTTATAGGCCCTGCTAAAAGTCCACCCCAGATGACAACGGCACAAGAGCTACAATTTAAGAAATTATATTGGGGTTTGCATTTTTCCTCCTCCCTCCCCATTCCTGCTTCTTTTTACGTCATGTCTTCCAGAGGAAAAGCGTGCAAAACAGGAACTAAGTTGTTATAATTACACCAATCTGGGAGCTTTTTGATGAAAGGAAAGTATCGGGGATTTAAAAAAAAAACCTTTAGATAAATAAATACACGATGAGGCATTAGTCTTCCTGGCCGTGTGTGAGGGAGGGAAGATTTATTTGGGGTGGGGAGAAAAGTCACTCACCTGTCCATCAAAACGAGATCATCTTTGAGCAAAGGGCACTTGGAATTTGGCCACATGACGCTGACCAGACCACCGGCAGTTAGCAATTCGTCCTGGTGGAGGGCGTGAGCCAGCTGGTTGACCGTCTGATCCAGGAAAAGAAAGAAAGACAGCCGGGGAAGAAAATCCCAGGAGCAAGGAAAGACGTTTCAAAAATTCAAGAGTTAAGTTAATAATAGGTCCACTGGGCAATGTAGGGGATGACTGGTTGAACAGCTAGCTTGGAAGCATTAGGCCACCCGAAGCACTACTTATCCAAATCTTCCACCCCACGTTCCTCTGCTCCTGCAATGGCCAATCTTCGGGTCGTCCCCGCGTTGCCTACCTTGACGCTCTTCTTCTCCTCGGACCCTTCGGTGAGCAGGAAGGCGTCCTGGCCGTCTGTCCCCTCCACTCGCAGGAAGCAGTTCGTGGTGTGGCCGATTCCCGAGGGAAGGACTTTATCCCACAGCATAGCGTTAATCACGGTACTTTTCCCATTACTCGTCCTAAGAACCACAAAACACACAGGACCACTTCCTCCCATTCTATCCTCACAACCACCCTGCGAGGTACAGTAGCTGGCATTTAGAGGCAGGGACTTCACAAGAGCCCTGCAGCGTCGCTTTGAGAACAAAAGCATGCCCGCCCTTGCAGTTGAAACAGCCTAGGCACAACTTTGCTAGGCTAGAATCTTCCCAGTGGGCTTTGCAGGCTTGCCTTGGAATTATGGGTGACGTAGTCCAGCCCACCTGGGGAGCCCCAGATTCAAGCAGTTTGCTTCCCCAGAGTTCCCTAGCAACTCTCCTGGCCAGGGAGATGCCTTGACTCACCGCCCAAAGAAAGCCACCTTCATGTGCCTCCTGGCCAACACTTCACTGATCCCGCTGACCTTGGACAGGTAGCCTTTGACCTCTGACACCTGCTCTTCCGTGGTGACCGGGTCGAGCTCTCCGTTCTTGTGCGTTTCTGAAAAACCAAAGGAAAATACAGTACATCCAAGCCGGGCATGTGGGAGGTCAGTCGTTTGGCCCCTGCGACCTCTAGCTATAGAAGGCTCTCGTACAGCACAGCAGAGAAAGGACTTTTTGAGGCAAAAAAGATGATGCCAAGCTAAAACTTTGCCTGCTTCTGAACTACAAGTCCCAGCATCCCTCTGCACTGCCTTGGTTGGTTAAGGCTGCCACGTTCAAAACATGCAGAAAACCTTGACCAAAACACAGCTGGATCAGCACACCAACACGGAGGGGCAGCAAACTGGAGGCAGGAGAAGGGACTGAATTGAGGAAAGAAAGGAAGAGCCTGAGAGATGTGGATAAGTGTGCACTCTTTCCTTCCTTCCCGTTTCCTCCCTCCCAGTCCAATCTGAGATTGTAAGCCCCTTGGGGCAGGGACTTCTCTGTTTGCATCCTTGAAGCAGATAGTGCTACGTAAATAAGAAAACAAACCATAGTTTGGTAGTTCTCAGTGGATGTGCAGAAATGGCACCCAAGTTTAAAAACAGCAGAATAAAAACCAGCCAACAAGAACCATCAAAACAGCCAGGATAGTTTAAGAAGATAAAAATCCAATACCAAAGAACTGAACAAAAAGGCAGAAGCAGAGAGATTAGAAGTGCCGGACACCCCAGTTTCAGTTCCTAACCTCAGCTAGCAAAATAATTCTTTCAAAGAAAGAAGTCAGGCACCTGGTTCTTCTTCATTTGCACGCATTCGCTCGCTTGTGCGCCCGAGTCTGTGAGCATTGTCAAACCTAAGGCCGACTTACCCTCCAGAAACACCGCACTCTCCTGGATGTAGGCTGCCAACTGTTCAAAGATGCCATTTATTTTTTTCTTGGCAGTGACAAAATGCTTAAGTGGGGAGGCACTGACGTCCGCCATATGTCTCTTGTCCTTCTTGCTAGTGATGGACTTAGAACGGATGAACAGCAGGGACATTGTGCTGGAAGGGGAGAATGGATGGATGATGCACAGAAAAGGGGAAAAAGGCTTCGTTTACTCTCTACTATACGCTCCAGGTAAGTGAGCGAACATATTACACCTGACCGTGATGGTCTGGTTTTCACACAGCATGCTAAAGTAATCACTGTATTTTCCACAACATGCTGCATCCCAAGCAAATGCCAAATTTCCTAAATCTATTAAATGGCCATGAAAAAATTCTATGTTCTGAACTCAGAGACTTCACAAGTCGAAGGAGCGAATAGGCTGGATTCCTGGGAGAACTCCAGGCTGACGTTTATTTTTAATTGCTTTGACATCTCCTGGTCTTTCCCACCAAATCTACCCAACTATCATGCGGAGGATTTGAGTCAGCAGCACCAAAACTAGAGTCAAATCAGTCCCAATTTTGAAACTCCCCTAGTTCACTTACTACTGAGATACAAGCTGGGGTTTTCATAAGCCGAGCATGGTTACCATCTTCTTTCCTGAGCCCCAGAGCCCGACGTGACAAGCTGTGGCCAAAGAAAAGAACGCAATGAACTTTGCGGCTGTCGTCGTCATAAGGAAAGGAAAATACACAAGATTAGAAAACGCAGGAAGTGAAGTCTGGCTGTTTGATGGATGAAATCAACTCACCAGGCAATGCCAGGTCTTTCCTGCCCGCCTGCTGCTTTTTGAGAAAACAAATGGCTCTAAATAACCGTAATATAAAAACACGTTTAGGTTTCCTCCTTACAGGAGGTATTTATCTTTTATAACTTCAAGCCTCCTAAAATCAAAATTTCTCCAGGCAGGCTACCTATCATCCCACACTTTTACTTCTGCCAAGATTTCCCTCTATTAAATCAACCTTGGGGGGCTGCTTCGGAGCGGCTTCCCTCCCAGTTCTGAAATGCTCCATCATGCACTGCCCCATCCTTCTGCAGGCCCGTCCCCGCAGGCAATTCCCGACTCCTGGCACATGGGGCCGTCAACACAACCCCACCCAAAGCAACACCCCCGCTGTGCTGGATGTCAGCCTGCCATTTGCCCCCGAGCCGTCACCTGCCTTGCACACGTGCACCGACTCACCTGGCTGGGGGGGCCACACCAGACACGCCCCCTCCCCACACAACTTGCACACTTGAGGAAACACACTCCGCTCCCTCAGGCCAAAATTCGGAAGGGCAGAGGGGGAGCCCTTAAATTAGCCCAGCATTCTCCAAGGCCACCCCTTTACTCCCGGGGGAACGCTGAATCAACTCCCCAAGAAGCCGTGTGTAACGTCTGTCCCGGCTAACACGCGTTGCAGCCCCTTGCTGGCGTTCGCGTCTCACCTTCACTCTCCTCCTGCCAGCCGCTTGCAAGAAGCAACCCAGTCCCGGGAAACGTCAGAGGGGCGACGGGAGGTGACGTCACGCCGTCCGCGACGGCCGCGCCCCGCTCCCTCCTGGGAATTGAAGTCTGACAGCGGTTTACAATTTTTTTTCTTCTATTAGAAGAGAATGTCTGTAGCTGTATTTTTCCTTTTTTTAATTTGGGGAGGAAGGAAAGTAATAGGGGACGAGGCCAAAGGCTGTTTGGAAGGCCGGGCCGTTCCCTCTCCTTGATTGCACCGTGGTGTTTCTCAGTGGATGGAAATCTACTCTGCACATGCTCTTTAGAATTGAGAGTTCGCTTCATTTTTCATAACTCAACATACCCCCACCACTTAGGGCTCCAGTTCCCTTCATTCGGTTCGCTGGGGATAATGGGGGGAGGAGTCCAACCCTTGTGGAAGGCGTCTTCCTCTTAATTTTGATTAAACTGAACGTTTTGTTTCCTGACAGCTATTGTTTTGTTTTGCTTCCAAGACAGCTATTACTGCATTATTTTAAAAAAAACCATCAGTGTTTCTCAACCTTGGTAACTTTATAAAGTTGCCAAGGTTGAGAAACACTGACCTAGATATTTGCTTCTCCTCTGCACACAATATTTCATAGCATTTCCATCAGCCCTCTTCCAAAGTCCAAGCTAGTACTGTCCTATATAAGTCTACTCAGAAGAAAATTGTATTGAGTTCAGCAAGGTTTACTCCCGAGTAAAACTGCAGCTTTAATGGGGCTGGTAAACTGGGAAAGGCTGTGCAACAGGACACAGAGGCCCCCCCTGTTCTGTCTTTGCTAGAGTTTCCACACCTTTCCCCCAAGCTCAGAACAGTACGTAACATTCCTCTGTACCTATTTTTAAAAATTATTTTCATAATGTAATTTCACAAATAAGGGGGCGTGGTGGCTCAGCGGGTAAGACGCCAGGCTTGTCGATCGGAAGATCGCAAGTTCGGAGGTTCGAATCCCTAGCCCTGCGTGCGGAGTGAGATCCCGCACCAGCCCCAGCTCTTGCCAGCCTAGCAATTCGAAAGCATGCAAATGCAAGTAGATGAATAGTTACCGCTTTGGTGGGTAGGTAACAGCGTTCCGCACGTGTCATGCGGCCACATGACTGTGGAAGCGTCTTCGGACAACGCTGGCTCTTTGGCTAACAAACGGAGATGAGCACCGGCCCCTAGAGTCGGACACGACTGCACAAATGTGCGGGGGGAACCTTTACCTTTAATTTCACAAAATGTCAGGAGGGGTTCCTTTGGGGCATCTCTAGTCCAGCTTTTGGTTTTCAGCAAGCGCCCGTAAGATATCGCGGGGCCAGGATGCCCTTTGAAGGAACAATTTCAGAAATATTTGTTATTGATGTCGCTTAATGGGCTTCTCCCAATACAGGCTGAGAAAAACGAAGGCAGGCATTTGGCTTTTTAAAATAAAAATCTTTTTAATGTCAAAGTTTAGTGTAAAAATCTCCTAGCAAAATCTGTACAACTTGTGCAGAAAAAGTGGGTGACTGAACGAAGGGGCTGACTTTTAAATAAATACACACGTAGAAAGTTCTCTGCTCTGGCATCAGGATCCAAGACACTTTGGATGGGATACCAAAGCAAGGCATCCAAAGCACGTTTTGCGTTCCTGATGAATTTCTAATGCGTTTGCCACACTTTTCTCCTCTTGCCCAGTTTCCAGAAAGAGAGAAATGTAAAGCCGGGGGGGGGGGGGAAGGGATGTGATGAATTGTCCTCGTTATCCTTATGAGGAGTCTTGTTTCCAAAACCTTTTGTGGCAACCAACTCTGCGTGCCGTCCAAAAAGTGATCATTTTAAGAGGCTTCACCCCGTCAGCAGAGAACAGAAAACATTCCAACGTGTCACCTTGGACTCCGAAGCATCTTGGGCGTCTCTGTTGGAAGGGCGAGTGCAGAAGATGAGGAAGTCTTGCCACGAGGCAAGGGGGGAGGTGGGCACCCTCACTGGGTGGAAGGCAGTGGGTCAGACTGCCCTAACTGGCTGGGGCGTTGCGGGGGCGGAGAGAATCCGGCGGAAGCAGAGCCCCTCAAGGGATAGTATTCAATCTAGGCAACGTCTCTTGCAACCAATTGGCATCCAATCAAATTATCGGTCCTGGAAGCCCAGCACTCCTGTCCTGGGCGGAGCTGTCTGCCAAGGGGGTAAATGGGCTGGCAGGAAAAGATCCCCCCCCCCCAGTTCTTCTCCCTCGTCGCAGAAGAGGCAGCTCTACGGGTCGAGGAAGGACACAGCGATGTAGCGAGTCCCTCTGGTGGTAGGGAGGCCCTCATGGTAATGCGTCAGGCGGCCTGGGTGCAGGAGGGTCCACCCTTTCCGGGGGGCTCGGACGGAGCAGTTGTAACGGAGGAAGCGGCAGCCCCCGCCCTGCAGGGGAAGAGAAGCTGAAGCCCGTCTCCCCAGCCAAAAAAGTCCCTTTTGCTATCTGGAGTACCATGAACCACAGCCGAGGTTGCGGTGACCTCAGCTGTCCGTCTCCGCGGGGAGGGCGAGGGGATCGAGTTGCCGAACTGGAAAAGGCATTTGGAAGTTGTCTCGATCAAACCCTGCTCTGTGCTGGAATTCTGCGGCGGCGCCATCTGTGAGAAACGCCTGTCCAGCTTCTGCTTAATATTCCTCCAGCAAAATAAAACTCTCTTCCAGAGCAAAGCACTCCACCATCAAGTATGTTTTAGCTGTTGGAAATGCCTTCTAACATTCAGCCAAAATCGGCTTCCTTGCAAATATTCCCCCCTGCCCCCCCAATTCTGGCCTTGCCCTCTGAGCACAATCATACAGATCTAAAAACTGCTTTTTTACCCTCCTTCATCCTCCCATCTCCCTGCTAAACAGACTCGGCGATTTCGCACGTCCCTTAGGCTGAGCCAAAGATCTTTCACGGCACTTACTTCATAATCTATCCCGACGTGGTTCAAGGCAATGTTGATAGTGAACGTGGAAGCATCATGATGCGGCATCAGGGAAGGCTGCTCATCTGGTTTGTACCGGACGACGAAGGCTAGCTCAAACTGGGCCTGTTCAGTTACAACAATTTATCAAAGTGTGATTGCTGCTTTTGGGGTACACGCGCCCTCATATTTTCTTCTTTCTCTTGGCCTGCCCCAAACTGCACGTCAGAAACCCCGGGCCGCCGGATCAAATTTCCCCACGGGTTCCCAATGCCGGCAAGTATAAATGGAACTCACCTGCGTGTAGTAGCCAGGGTAGAGCTTCTCTGTGATGGGCGCGATATAATCCAGGAGAAATTTGTGCCACTCGCGCTCAAAGTTGATCTGGTTCATGTGGATATCAATCGTCGGGACGTTCTCGTAGCCCCCCAGGATCCTGTGGTCCTATCAAAACAGGGTGTAAAGTTAGCTGGTAGCTGTTCCGAAAACTAAGACGCAGAAACGGGGGGAAGGTTACCTCCACTTTAAAATCAGCCGCTTGCCTGGGGCAAGGCAAACTTTTATCAGCAGGCAACACGGCTAAGAAAGTGACATCAATGGGCAGGAAGGATCCCAGGTCGTCAATAAACCACATTTGTAAAGTGGCCTTACCGTGTTGTCTCCCTTGGACCATTGGCCAAAATGCTCCATCTCTTCAACCATCTCGTCACAAGCCGTGTCGGTAAATATGGGGAACCAGTAAACATCCGGACAGGGCTGGCCAACAGAAGGACAAGCGAGAGGTAGTAAATTCCAAAGCTGTTTGGGTCATGAGTGTTTTCGTCCCAGGAAAATATATTCTCCAAGGAACAGTTCCCACACCCGCAGCTTTGAAATGGTTTAATGCGATTTCGTAGCAAAGATCATGTTGTGGAGGTCACCACCAATCAGTGCTGAGCAGAGCCAACAGCAGAACGACGACAAAGGGGAAATATGCGAAGCTCCTGGAAGTTTGAGAATTCAGGAGCCACCACGGAAAAGGCCCCGCCATCCCCTCATTCACAACTTTGCTCTATCAGAAATTTAGGAGACGGTTTTATTTTGTGCAGCAGTGATTTTATTTTGTGCTTCATGTTATTAGTTTTTAGTGCTATAATTTAAGAGCTGTTTTTATGATCCTGGAATCAAATGTCTATTTTGCACCACTCTGGAGCTGTTTGTTAAATGGTGGGTTTTAAATGAACAATTAAAAAAATAAAACCAAGCAGAAGCAATTGGGGAAAGGAAAACGGTTTTGGTTTTGCTGCTTCCAAGAGAAAAGAGCCAATCCTTCAGGAAGGTGCCCTTTCCTAAACAGAGGATCAAGACCGCTTCTCTTCTCCTTTCTGCCAGCCTCCCGCACCCCAATTCAAGTATAACTATAATGAAGACATTTACCGTTTCTACCAATTTGCCTTTTAAGGCGGCCGTGTAGTTTGGGTGAATGTATTTCTCCTTCCAATCCTGTTTTGTGAGAGAGAGGGGGGGGGAAAGAAAATGGGTAGGATGCTCGACGTATTGTTTTTCCCCTAAAAGACTCTTACAAAGGACTATTCCCTCTCTTGCAAATGCATGCATGCACCCTCATTTTGGAACTTTGGGGGCTGGAGAATTCTGGGAGTTGAAGTCCACACACCTTGAAGTTGCCAAGGTTGAGAAACACTGTTCTATGTGAACCCTTCTTCTCAGAATTCTCTCCCACTAAGAAGCAGGACCCTCTTTTTAATCCTCACCCTAAACCGGCTCCCACCTCACCCACACCTGTCTCACTCTCAAGTTTCAGAGAAAGCCTTCTCACCTCTGGGTTGCCGAAGATTTGCCAGAGATCGTTGTGCAGGTGCCTTGTCTGATAATTCTCCAGGGACAGGATGTGCCCGAACTGCTGCTGGTTTGTCAGAAACATGAACACCCCCTGCAGAAAAAGCAGAGCCCTTCTATTGTATGGAGATCTACAATGATCCACCCCGTAACTAGTCTTACAACTGAAGGATGGGAATCCTTGAAGCCCCCAAAGTTCTATGGGACTATAACGCCCAACAACCCGGATGCTTTATTTTATTTGCAGTCTGCTTTCTCCTTCTTCTTCTTCTTCCTCCCCACCTTTCTGAAGGCACAGCTTCTTGCTTCCCACACCAACCTGCTCGCGGATGTTACGGCACAGAGCCATGTCTGCATCCAGTTTGCCGCTGTGGAAAAGGTCGAGGTGAGCGAGTTGCGACCTCAGGACGCTGCCCTTGATCAGGTAGACACTAGAAATGTATGGGACGTTCCAAAGGCCACTGAGAGAGAGAAAGAGAGCCAGTCAGGCATAAAAAGAACCGAGCCAGATACTAAACTATTAAATAAACTAAAAAAACAAACTATTTTTGTACAGTGCTTACTTCCAGGGAGGCTTACTTTCCACTGGGAATCAGTAAAACCCTGCACAAAACGGATCTTGACGCACAGGGCTTAGGATCACATTAAGACGACGATGCTTCAGAGTGTGATTGTTTAAGAGCCAAAGCATATTTGCATTGAACAAAAAGAAAGCATCAACAATACTGCTCGGCCCCCCTTGAACTAGGTGGCTCTTTTCAGCCGTGAGACTCACGGCCCTCAAACCTCCAGAGAAAGATGGCTTCAAGGAGAATTTTGGAAGCTTCTCTCCTGAGCCCATCACGCTACTCACATCCTCCGCCTCTGGACAATGTCCACATAATCCTCTGAGCGGGCATAGTAACCATCAGCACTCAAGGCCCCCCAGAAATTCGACCACAGTTTCCCAAGGCGGCTCACGAGAGGGGCAATCACAAACCTGGCAGAGACAGAGACAGAGACAGAGAGAGAGAAAAAGAAAGCATTAAAAAAACCCAAGAATAACAAGAATGCATGCATTATTTCGGTTATATAGTAGGAGGAATGAGCGAGGCCATTGTCCCCTCTACCCTTAAAAAAAAACCAGACAGCCAAGGTAATTCACACTCCCTCTGTAAACGATGCAAAATACATTTGCGTATCTTCTCTTTGTACCATTTGCTGTGGGGTAGGGTAATGAGTTCCTGCTCCTTGGAGGGAGATTCAGCCTTAGAATCCGATAATGAATAAAGCTCCACAGCAGAGGCAGAGGCAGAATCTGTTCCAATCTAGCATATCCCTCTGGGATCTGGAGAAAGGAAAGGCTGCCTTCCCTTTGGCCTGTCAGCCGCTGGACGGCGAGCCGGAAGGCAGCCCCCGACTCACTTATTCTGCTCCATCAGGATCCGCAAGGTGTCTGGATTCTTGAGCACCACTTCGGCGTCTAGACTGAGGTAAAATTCACAGGCAGGGTTCTGCCTACAGAGATTCCTAGAAAGGGAGGAAGCACAGGGGTGAGGCCCCATCTCAGGGGGAAGAGCACCGATCTTGGGGAGGGCAGCGTCTCAGCATTTCTTACATGCTCACGTTGCGAGCATCGGCATTCTCCAGGTGATCCTCCGGCCCGATCGCTTTGAGGGAGCGGTATTCTGGCCCGTGCTTGTCCACAAAGGAGCCCACCTGGGAGAGGTGATGCTTCTCCTGCACGTGACACGGAGCAAAACCGATTACTCAGAGGCCAGTCGTCCTGGCAAGCAGCCACGCTCCCTGGTTGTCCTTGCGGGTTGTGAGTGGAGAGGCCAAGCTGCTCGGGGGGGGGGGGGCGGCCTCCTCCGCCAGACATTCTCAACTCACACGATTGTGGATGAACAGGTGGATTTTCTTTTTCGGATAGCGGAGAAGCCGGAGCCTTTGGAAGAACCGGTCGAGGAAGGGCGTGGGTTGTTCGATAAAGACGCCGATCACGGTCAGAGGAAGCGAGTCTTCCTGCAGAGGGAATGCGAGAAAGAACATTGGGCCCAAAGGTTCACCGAGCTGCTCTGGATTTGATCTTACTTTATGAGCTGAGGATAGTCCCCCCATGTCTAAAAAAGGGTAATCAATTTGTAATCAGGGCTACATTTCTTATCTCCCAGCCTGGAGCCCTGGACTGCTGCAACTGTCAACCCTGCCCAGGGGTTCCCACTTCCTTACTGCATCATCCCATCCCAGAAAAACCCACAAAAAACCCACAAAGCCAGGTTCTCTTGTTAAAACACCATGGAAATTAAGCCTCGGCAATCTGGCAAATTGGGTTTAAATGCGTCGGCCTTTGACCTCCCACGCCACTTGGGAAACGCTGGAATTTCAGATTGTAAGGGTTAGCTTAACCAACGCCATTCTGTTTTTGGATACTGCTTGCGACAGGGAATTAGGTGAAAGGGGACTAGAGATTAGATAACACGAGGCTCCGTCTCTAGGAGTGAGTTTGTTTATGCTTTCTTACTGCTAGCAATGCAGATCCAGAAACCTTGCCCTCTTACTAGGTGAGGGTTCACTATGCTTTCTTATTGAACTTCGGAAATCTATAAAGTGTTGAAGTTGCAATGTGTGAGTGTGGATATCTTCCCAGATATTTCACTGCCATGATGTCTGCAGAGATTCCACCCAGCTTTGCTTAGCTAAATAAATGCTGTTATTTTAATCTCCAAGCCTCGACTCAAGACTGTTTTTGGCAACCTCAGGAACTTGGGTAAAAAGTATAAGCAGGGACCTTACAAGATCTACAAGTAACTCAGCATCTCTGATAGAAATTTCGTATCTTCACCAAAGGCAGGATTCTGTGTACGGTGCCAAACCGAGCAATGAAACAGCGCAAAGCACAACTCGTTTAACCTTCCCCAATCCTGCCCAGCATCGCGCGAGCGTTTACTTTCAGGCCAGTGAGACTCTTCAGGCCTTCGTCGCAAACGGTGCAGCCTGTCTCAAAGGTCCAGGACCGAGGTATGTAGTTCCCCAGGTAATTCAGCTGCAGCTTTGGGGAGAGAAAGAGTCCCTTGGTTCACACTGCTGAAACAGAAAACTTCCTCCCTCTGTCAACCGGATTCCACCCCAGCTCTCTTTTCCATCACCCGCCACCCAAGGCCCCGTTGCCGGGGAGTGGCTGAAACTGAGCTGGGCTGGCCCGCTTCTTTAGGCTAAGCAGGATCTTTCCCACGGAGGTCTACTCTGGATCTCTGAACCATTTCCAGCCGGCTGCCAGAAATCAAAGCCCAAACCAGCTTTGTTCCAGGGCAGGAGGAGACACATTCAGGACGGCCATCGTGGCTCCAGGGAGCTGGGACTTGGCATACCTTGGTGGCCCCGTTTCCATGAATCACAACCGGGAGGGTATCAAAGGCCAGATTCCGCACTCGCACCCGCCCATTTTCAAATTTCAAAGCCACTTCATCTTCGAAAGCAAAGAAGCAGGGAAAGAGAATCAAACAAAAAGGTTCTTTTGTGCGTATGCCGGGGGGAGATAATGGTTTGGGGCATTAATAAAGTACGACCTAGCTTTTCCAAGCAGCTGTGTCCTTAGAAAGCCTCCAATCCAAGCCAAAAGATATGGCCTCTCCCACCCGATGCAACAGAAGTCCATTTTAGAGTCCAATCAACCCAGTTTGCAAAACAAAAAACAATCCCTTAATTAAACCTTTGAGGGTGCTGCCCCATAGGCAAGAAATAGCAGATGATAAAATAAACCATGCAGCAGCAGGAGGGGGGGCGCAACTGGGGGAGAGAGGCGTCCCAAATCCTCTATCTACTATGGAGCAAGCATGTTGTGGCTGCTAACTCCTCGGTCATCTGCTGCCTGAGCTCCCTTTTACACGGAATCACCCCTCTGCAGTCTGGCTCCAACTGGAGTTGCTTGGCCAACGGATTAAGGGCTTTAGGCAGCGGTCAGCGGCCCCAGGGAACTATCCCGAGTCTCCCAGCAGGCCATAATGCCACGTAATGCTTGTTTACAGCACTCAAGCAGGAATGGGAGAATCACCCCCAAGCCCAAGCCGGTTTTATTTCTGATGGCAGGAAACACCCATCCTTTCCACAGATTCTCACCTAGAGCGCCGTTAAGATTTTGGAAGATCCGGCACCTGTGATCCAAAGTTATATTGATGGTCCCCTGCAGAGGAGGGGAAAAAAGGGCAGGAGTTAAAAGGGTTGGAAGAAGTAAGCGTAAGAGGACAGCCACGTTGCTCTACGGTAGCTAAAAATCAGGGGGAGCCCGATAGCACCTTTTCAGACTAACACGTTTTATGCAAAGGCAGAAGCGTTCCTGAGCTGCTCCTCCCAGACTCCTTCTGACTGAGGGCTGGACAGGGAATTGAAAAGGCCACATTAAGTCTGAGCCGCTCTCTAAAGGGGGAAAGAGATGCTGATTAACACTGGGGGACAACACAAAGCAGTTTCCTCGTGCCCGCAAATAGTTCAGATTCACGGAATCGCCCAGTTGGAAAGGGTCTTTGATGCTACCTAGCTCCACTCCTTCCAGAAATGACTCTCTACCCTCTGCCTGAAGATCTTTACTGCCAGAAAGCTGAGCCCCCCCTTTGGGAAAGTGATTCCACTACCGAACTCCTCTTATCACGAAGAAAGTTGCAGCAACTTGTCAACCAGTTTACAAGCACGGAGGCCCGACACCCCATGGTTCAGTTCAATAAGGGGAAACCATGCCAGGCCCAAGCCTGTCCCAGTCTCATTTATGCCACCTGGGCGTGCCGGACTCTGCACATCTGCTACATCCCCTTAGTCAGCCACCAAAATCCTCCCCAGCAGAGCGCGTTGGTCTGCCCTGAGGGCTCACCCGCTTCTCAGGATCCAGAAACACTTTGGTATAAAACAGCTGGTCACTGTCGCTGTCGAGGCCTTGCCAATGCGCCACAAGCTTGCTGAGATATGGAGCATAACCTATGAATCCTGCAGGGAGAGAGAATAAACGTTCCTCTCTCTCTTCCTTCATTCCAAATGGGCAGCTCAGCTCCCTGAATGGCGCCGGCACCAAAGAAAAGGATCAATCCTCTTTTATGGACTATCTGTGCCGGAGATGCCAAAGTCCGTACGTTTTGCAGCTGCCGAGATTCTCCTCAAGGAAGCACGTCGTTCGTATGTGACAAAATGCCACTTTCTTTGCGGATTAAGAACCCGTGCTTTGAAAACCCTACCTTGCTCCCACCTTGATAAAGACACCCGAGATGGTTCTGTCGCTGTTCCGCTCCATGACGCCCTCTTTGTAACTAGAAGTTTCCTACTTCTAGACCAGTCAACTCAAAACAACGTATTCCTACAATTGTTTTATATACCGGCAAGGCCATCACCGGTCAATGAAATACCAAAAGAGATTATTTTATTTTAGGGAGAAGCAGAGGTCCAAAGCTTATCTGTTTTAGCTGTAAAAAAATGTTTCTAGTTTCTAGACCTGATTTTTAGGTTGGAAATCCTCAACATTCATTTGTACGTGCTGTCCAAGGCTCCCAAACAGATCAACAGCTCAAATTTCATCCCCGCTCCCCCTTCCTTAGCACGCACTCAATGTTCCTTCTGGTCGCTTCTGTTCCCACCTTGTCTTACCTCCAGACCCCAGAAACCTTTTCCCTTCTCGGACCAGCGGGTACTTGGCTTCCAATCTTCGGTCCGGGTAGATGAGCGTCTCTGATGAAAAGACAACTTTTGACTTGGCCTGCCTGAATTTCTTCAGGACTTCTCCCGGCCCTGAAGCAAAGATGACGCTGCAGCTGCAAGAGGAGAAGAGGCATCTGAAGGGAAGTTTAGACCGCAGAGAGAAAAACGGGGAATAATCAAGGAATTGCCTGCTCAGAGTTGAGGAGCCTATGTACCTGCCAGTCTTAAGATCTTTATCCTTTTACATTCCAAGTGTTTTTTCGCCAAGGAGGAGATTCTGAAGTTGAGGTGCCCTACCATCATTTAAACGAACTTGTTTCAAATAAACTATTGTTACAATTATCCAGAGTTTGCAGTGCAGGTAACACAACAAACTGTAGTTGAGCAGAGACAAAAACATTCAGCTCCTCCTAGCTACAGGAGGCAAGAAGAAGGGAGTCTCCTGGCTCGCGTTTGCAAGCCCAAGCCATGCCTATACGTAGGCACACCTCAACTCCACGGTTAGCATAACGTTTGATTCAGGCCTTGCTATCCTGGCCATTCTGCTCGCCAGCAATTACCTCTCTGTGAAAAGGATCACCAAGTCTTCCTTGTCTGCATGTGCTTCCAAAGCCGATTTCAAGAGACGGATCTTCTGCCCACCTCCTGCTCTCTTGTCATCTCGGTCGTCCCATTCTTCACCTAATCCCAGAACCTGGACGGATGAAAAGCAATTTTGTGGCAGGGTCTTGTCAAAGTTTCAAACCACTTAGTTAGCGTTTGTCCCCTCTGAACTGAACTGAAGGGAACAACTAACATCTTGTTTGGAGAATGAATTTCACTGCACTAGTGAAGTTTTCTAGAGACCTTTACAGCAGGAACTATAAAAAGATTCCCGAGGCTTATCGTATTATATTACTTTTGCTTAATAACTTGGTGCTTTGGGGTACAATTAGGAAAGAAAAATAATTAGAAACTAACAGGTATAGAAACAACTAACATTACTACCAACTACCAATATTAATATTAATATTAACTGAAATTAAGAATCATGTGTTATATACTGCCTGCTTTTGCCACGCGCTTTTCCAAGGGTGCATTTTGAAATTTGAGGAAATGCAGGGAGTTTTGAATTAGGAATTGGATTTTGTCTTGATACAAATTGGGATCTCTATCCAGATTAGTTATTGGCACTACCTTCAGGTTATAGTTGAAAACTTGGGCTGATCTTTGGAAACGCCTGAAGCTTTCTGTCTCCTTTGTAGCCACAGTAAGGACCAATAAATTATCTGGATGGATGAGAAAAAGCAAAGAATCAGATTCACATCTCCCAAACTATCCTCAGTCGCTACAACATCTTGCATTCCTCAATCACTGCAACTTTTTTTTTGCATTCTCAAAAGACATAGCTCAGTTGTAAAACGCAGGCTTTGACTAGAAAAACGTCCAGATTCAGTTGGTAGGAATTCCCCATTTCTTGAAAAACCTGCTGTTTGTGAACCGGGAAGCCAAGCCCTTTAAGAAGAGGAGTTTGGAATATTTGGTGGAAGCTGATCCCTGGACTCTAAGGTGGATCATGGGAATGTCTGCAACACCAAAGTGTGGAGATGCAAGAAAGTGAAGCAGGAGTCTCAAAATATCAAAGAACTACCAATACTCCAATTTGAATTGAAAACAACAAAATAAACCATCTGTTGATCTAGATTTCAGAGAAAAACCAATCTCATTCTGTTCTTTTCTGTCATACACTGTTGCTTTTATACAGATGCAGCAGGCTAAACATTTTGGCTCTGTATCTGAGGATTATCAGATGATCAGGCTTTGTTCCTTGCCCCTGGCTCTCAAGAGTCTCCAGCAGACTACCAGCTGTTGAACCGTAAACAAGAGAAAACTCATCTCCAGTGATTCAGAAAAGGCATCCAGATGCAGCAATAAAACAACAGCTGGGATGTCAATCAGGAGGCTCAATGACCACCAGATGGACACTAGGAAAAGAATGAGCCACTGCATTTGTGTCTATCTTGGTCTTTTGCTTTTCCTTACCCACTGCTGCTTTCCATGGTCCTCACCAGGAACCCGAAAGCATCTGGCTGTCCACTGTTGGAAACAGAATGCTGGACTGATCCAGAACGTTGGTCTGCTCTCCAGGACTTGTGAACTTTCAGCACCTTTGCAGGAACTGAACCTCCTGCTCTTCTAACTTTCAAGTGAACGCAACATTCAGAACCAGATTAATGGGGCAGAGGGGGAAAAACTATTTAATATGTGCTTAAACACAACAGGCTTCAGAAGAAGGTCAGAGGCCTCCCAGATAGACATAATCGTATTTTCAAGTTGATGGAAAGAAAGGCCTTTTTTTCAGTCTCTGGAGGAAAACTGGTGGCTGGGAAAGAGGCAATCTGAAGAAAGCTTGCCTTTCTTTTTTTAATGTACAAATTGCACAGCGAGACAAACTTCCACACAATGCTTTTTTCCTCCCCCTAAATACTGACGTTTTCCCAAGATGTACGTGTGGGACGTGATTTTAGATGAGTCAGAAATGGGTGCCCAAGCTTTGGCTGAATCCTTCTTCCGGCACTCACAAAATCCACCTGGGGTTGACCAGCGAGAATCAGCAAAGCAACTGAAACGCAATTTATAACCACTCTCCGCTTTCTGCAGGCAAGGCGAGGCTGCAGCACAGCAGGGAGAACAGCATGCCCAAACTTTTTTGGAAATATGGAAGGCAGCCTTCATTCATGGGAGCCATCTCGCATGCCTTCATGCCTGTGGGGAAACTTCCTGCGAACACCACATCAAAGGAATGCTAGAAGGGCATTTTCTGGTCCTCTTTCAGAGGGGAAAGTTATATCCTGATTTACATCCAGAGAAGATTACACTCTGCCTGCAGAGGACCCCAGATAAAAGATTAAGGATTAATTTTTTAAAAATTGCACTTCACTGCAATTTAGCAACACAGATTTGAGCCCATACTGAAAGAGAAACATCGGAAAAATAACCGGCACCTCGTGAAAGCTTATGCTTTTGGAAAAAAAACTGTTAGAAAAGGCTCTCCTCCTTCAAAGCGAGCAAGAACAGAACATGCAACTTGGGACAGTAAAAAACCTTTTGCTTTTTTTTTTTTTGCAGAGAAGAAAGAAAAAATGGGAAAGGGGGTAAGAAAATACAACAAGATGGTGTTGCGTCAAGCGATCGAATCAAGTATTTGAGTGCCAAGTGAAATTCCACAATTAAGGCACGGTGTCTCTCGTCCCCTCTCCCATGGAGGATTTCAGAGAAAGGAAACTTCCAATCCGGTCTTCCCAGACTTTTCACCCTCCACGCACAGCCAGCGACGGGGATGGCTGCCCAGAGGGCACTGCTTAGACAAGGCAAGAGAGCTGGATGTCCACCCACCCACCCGCATTCCTTAGCTTACCGTCCTGCGCTGTATCGCTCCCACCCTCCTGGGGGGTTAGGAAAAGCAGGAGCAGGAGCAGAGGCGGAAGGGACATGGTGGGGAGACCTCAACGAGGGGATCCTGCTTTGTCACGCCAGCTGTTGGGGGCGACGGCTGCCGACGGAGCTCGGGAAGCAAGCCCCTCCTCGCCATCCGGGGGCTGAGGTGCCACGCAATAAACACGCCCCCCGAATGGGGGGGGCTCCTCCTCTCTTCAGTCCGGCCCATCCTGGGCCCCCCATCCGCCTTTTCTGCCGTCCAGTTCCAGAGCCTGGCGTCCACCCCTGCAGAAAAGAGGGAGGCAGAAGAAAGTTGCACAAATGCACAACACCAGCACGCGATGATGATGGTCGCTGGGCTGAGGCACGTCAGGATCCCCACTTCGTTATTTGCAAACAGCCCACAGCACCCAAAGCCCAAATCAACCAACTTCTTCCCCCTTTCTTCTAGAGCCTAATTGCCAGGATACGTGTCCACTGGCCGGCGCGGCTGGGGCTGATGGAAGCCGGAGTCCCAAAGAGGAGGAAAGCAGGGAAGTTTAGAGGACACCGCACGGCTGAAATCCGGAGCTGAAATCCAGGCGCCAGAGACGTTTTCTCTCTGCTGCCTTTGGAAAAGGGCTGCTCTGCAGATGCTCAGAGACCCTCTGCCCCCCGATAAAGGCCCTGGGAGAAGAGGGGCGCTCTGCAGATGCTCAGAGGCACTTTCCCTGGGCTTTGTTCCTCCCTCCCTTCCAACAGGGCCTTCCAAGGAGAGGCGCTCTGCGGATGCTCAGAGGCCGCCGCCGCCGCCAGGGGGACTCCCTCGGCCTCGGGCCGCCCCGAGCGCGGAGGAGGCGGGGAGAGAAGCGCCGCCGCCCCGCCCGGACCCGCCCCGCCGGCCCAGACGGCGACGGCGGCAGGAGGCGGAAGGGCAGGCGACTAGGCCGCGGAGCCGGGGACTCGCGTAGCCGCGCCGCTGGGCGCCATGAGGTAGCGCCGGCCGGCCCGCCGCCTCGATGTGGGTGCAGCAGCGGCTGAAGGGGCTGCCGGGGCTGCTCTCCAGCAGCTGGGCGCGGCGCCTGCTGGCTCTCCTGGCCTGCCTGCTGGTGGCCTCCTGGTACCTCGGCGGGGCCTGGCCGCGCCTTCTGCGCCTGCGGGCCGGGCGGCCTTCGGGGGGCGCGGCCGGGCTGTGCCTGCAAGCCGAGACCCGGGACTGGCAGGCGCGCGCCCAGCGGGGGGAGGCCCGGCTGCTGGCGGGCGGCCCGCGCGCGCCCCCGGGCCTGGTGGGCAACGGGCACCTGCTCCTGGACGCCGACGCCAACCGACTCTGGGTGGCCCCCGCGGGCGGCCCCGGGCCCGCCTTCGCCACCGACTACGCGGCCCTGGCCCAGCTGCGCACCCCGGCCAGCGCGGCGGCTGAGGCGGGGGCGGCCGCCCTGCTGCCCAAGGAGGGGGCCCTGCGGCGCGTCCGCTGCGTCCAGGCCGGCCCCGCTGGGGGCTGTGTGACCGTCCGGGAGGAGCTGCTGGCCCACCGGGGCCGCCCGCACCTCTACCTGCAGCGCCTGGCCGTGGAGAACCCCACCGACCGCCTGGTGGCCTTCGAGGTGGCCGGCCCGGCCTCGGCCGCCTCCGGCCGCTTCGCCACCAGCCTGGAGAAGGCGGGCGACCGGCAGTTCTTCCTGTCCTCGGGCCGGGTGCTGCAGCCGGCCGGAGACAAGATCGTGCTGGTGGTGGTGGCGGCCAAGAAGCTGGTCAACCGGGTCCAGGTGGCCCCCAGGTCCCAGTTCGAGGAGACCCTGCTGTCCGTGGTGCTCACCTCGGAGCCCATCGAGGCCGCCCAGCTGGACGAGACCTTCAGCAGGCTCCGGGAGGCGGCCAAGACGGAGATGCTGGAAGTCATGCCCATGCGGACGGACGACCTGGTTCAGGAGCACCGCCGGGCGTGGGCCGAGCTGTTCATCTCAGGTGTGGGCCTGCCGCCACGTTGGCCTCCGTGCGCAACCCCGGGGCAGCCTTGGTGCTGGGCACAGCCAGTTTCAAGTTTCCCAGAAGGATCCCGGGCAGTGCCGTTGGGAGGTGTTCTTTGAAACATAAATGTTGGTGCTTGGCACCAACCAGGCCACAAAGATGGGCATTTTGGAGCTAGGCAGGCATCCCCCAGCGGCCCTGTGGAGGTGCTGGAGAGGCTCCACAAAACTTGCCTGTAATGGATGCGAGATCAATTGTCAATGACACCTCTCTGTTACTTTGAGAGGGTTTCTTGGTATGCAAGATTTAGGAAGTCCACAAAAACCACAAAGTAAGTCTGCCTGCATTTGTGTGAAAGCAGCAGTAGCTCTGGGGGTGGGGGTGGAAAACAGATTTTTATTTCTCAGGATAGAAATCTCAACATTTTTTTTTTTTCAAAAGTACACTCGTGTTCCCGGTAATTGGTACAGAGAGAGAAATATCCCCTGTTCAGGAAGAAAGGGTGAATTCAAACTCATGCTTATCCCAGTGCAAGGATATAGAAATAGCCTGGTTGGGACAGACTATTTTATAGTCCGTATTATTAATGTAAAAAGTATGATGATGGTTGTAAAGGCCTGACCAAGCCTGTTAGGAGTCTTTCCCAATTTCTCCAGATCATGTGAAGGTTTCTCACATCCAGGAGAAGTAGGGAGAAGGTAGAGAAACTCCTTGCTACATAACTGTGCGTGAGAATTTAATTGTGGACTTCCCAGCTTCCTAACCCGATGACACGGTGATGCTGTTACTCCAAAGGAAGGCAGAGCTGTTAGCTGAGAGCAGGAAACACACTGAGCAGTCCTTTTGCTTTTCAGGTGTAGAAATGCGGAAGATCACCGATGCTCACACGCCCTCCAGTGACACCGTCAACATGACACTCTACTTCGTCCTGTCCACCACACCGGCTCCCCTCCTCGACCCCCACATTAGCCCTGAGGAGAAGGAGAAAATGGAGGCCACTTTGAACTATGCGGACCACTGCTTCAGCGGCCACGCAACCATGCACGCCGAGAACCTGTGGCCGGGACAGCTGTCGACCGTCCTGCAGGTCTTGCAGCTCTCGAACCTGTGGAAGCTGACGCTCCAGAAACGAGGCTGCAGGGGGCTGGTGGCCGCTGGGGCTCACGGGCTCATGCAAGGAATAGTGCTCAGCTTCGGCGGGCTGCAGTTCACCGAAAACCACCTGCAGTTCCAGTCCGACCCAGAGGTCCTTCAGAACAGCTATTCCTTGCGGGGGATCCACTACAACAAGGACCTGATCAGTCTGGCTGTCCTGCTGGATGCCGAGGGGAAGCCCTTCCTGCACGTCTCCGTGAAGTTCCAGGACAAGCCGGTGAAGCTGTACGCCTGCGAGGGCGGCTGCTCCAACGACCCCGTGGAGCTGACGTCGGAACTGCACGGCCACACGTTCCCCGTCATGGTGACGCAGCCCATCACGCCGCTGCTTTACATCTCCACCGATCTAGTCCACCTGCAGGATCTGCGACACACGCTCCACCTCAAGGCGATCTTGGCCCACGAAGAGCACATGGCCAGACAGTACCCGGGCCTCCCCTTCCTGTTCTGGTTCAGCGTGGCCTCCCTCATCACTCTCTTCCACCTCTTCCTCTTCAAGCTCATTTACAACGAGTACTGCGGGCCGGGCGCCAAGCCCCTCTTCCGGAGCAAGGTATAAAATGTCAGCCAAGCTTGGCCTGCAGGCCCGACTGGCTGAAAAGAACCCCGATTCCTGAGGAGGGCTCGGATTCTTCTCCCTGGAAGCAGGGAACGTGTAGCAGCTCAGCTGAATAAGCAGCCTGTGTGTGTGTGTGTGTTTGTGTGTGTGTACGCACATGCACATGTACACTTGCGTGAAAGCCTTTCTAGAAGATAGAAGATGCGATCTCAGTGGGGAGGCTGATAAAGAAAGACTGGTTAAAAATGAAGCACTGTTGGTTCTTCCGCCGAATTGTTCAGGGTTTAGCCCCATCTTCTGTAATTGTGGTCAAAAAAGAATTCACCAGCCGTGTGATGGGGGAACATGGCCTCTGGGTTCCAAGGCTGACAATAGAATTGATAAGCGAGTATCAAGGGCCCTCCCCCTGTGTTAGCTCACTTGTACAAGTGCCCTGAAAGAACCAGGATGAAGGGAGAGTGCTCCTGGGGGGGGGGGGGGGTAGAAAAGCTTGTCACGAATGATCTTACTCTCCAAAAAATGGCAGTTTATGGTGGAGTAAAAGTCAAACATTCTTACCTTGCAATATATCTAGGCCTAGCTATTCAGCCAAAGAGCAGAGACTGAGGCGGCAAGGCAAGGCAAAAATCCAGCATAACTCGGATTGACATTGGCGCAGAATTCTGGGACTTCTGTCAGGTGGGAATGGCATCTCATCTGACCTGAAAACCAGATTTCAGTGTAAAAACGGGGCAGGGATGCAGTTGGAGCTGCTGTGCGCTAAAAACATCAAAAAAAAAAACCCCTCTTTGAACAATTGTTTAAAAGATGTAACGGGGAGAGCTGTGGAAAGAGATCCCTTGCATAATATGTGCATATTAGTGGAATCCATTTTTCTCACTCCCTTTTGCCTTTTCCTCCCCTTCTTAAATGTGGCTGGTGCCTCAGCTATTCAGAGTTTTTTTTCTTAAGGGTGATTGACAGGCTACATAGCCCCTCTAGAAAAGTTCCCATCCCTGCCAATGTCTAAACAGTAACTGTGGCAGAGATGTATTGGACCTGAGCGTGGAGGATACCTCCGGCCTTCTCTCTCTCTCTCTCTCTCTCTCTCTCTCTCTCTTTTTAAAGGTTTGCATTCCGAGGAATTTGAGAGCAATTTGCTATCATTAAAGCAGAGTGAGAGAGAGGCTGCCTGCGGTATGTGGGGGGTGCGTGCGTGTGTACGCAGGTACATTTTTCAAAGACAGCCTAAAACAACAGTAAGATGAATAGTCCAGAAAAACGCCTTGGGCTCAAAAGAATCATTGCTGTTTGAGCAAACGGACGACTGAGCTGCTCTCTTGCGCCTTCTGTCCAAGGAGCTCAGCACAAGAGGGCCCCCCAAAACAGCTTCAGCTTTTGTGCCGTCCTGCGAAGGAGGTGCCAGTAAAACAAGCATTGGCAGTAGCCCCTGGGTCTCCTAGCTGTGTCTCTACCCCCCCCCCCCCAGACCCCATCGCTGCTTACTTCTGTTGGCTTTCATCACCATTTTTTCTTCGACAAGGAATACTTGAAAATGTGCATTAAGGCTTTTTGTTTTGATGGTAAGCGATAAGGAGACATTTAATCGGCGCACCTTTCCTTCGAATGTTCTTGCTTCTCAGATTCAGCTTTAAAGTGGAGAATTTCTCTTTCCCCTCCCCAAACTGAATGTTGTCTCATTTCTTCGTGTGGACTTTAACTTATTGTTGGTGGGCTTCAGACATCCATTTTGTTAACCACAGCGTTTCAGACTGAAAAACAGCCAGTTAAGAATGTGTGTGTGCGTATTAATCTCATGCTTTAATCTAGCACTGATAACAGGAATTCTCAATCTTTCTCTGAGGACCGTGTACAAAATAGACAACTTTAATGGCATTTATTGGGAGGGGGGTTGTCAGAGGGCGTTGATTTATTCTTTCACCAAGCTTCTTGCAGTGTCCTGTTTTTTGAATTATAGGGAGACTTAACATATTTTCTGGTGATTTGAACACAATTGTTGTGATTATTTTAAGATGCCAAAGGTTCTGGGTTTTGTTTTTGTTTTTTTAAGGAATAAAAACCTTTCAAATCTGTACTAGATGACTCTAATGGGTTTGTTTCTTTCTTAAGCCCTTGGTTTGCTCTCTACCTGATTTATCTTGACTGCAAGAAAGAAGTATCTTGAACTGCATTCACAAGACACAACCTAAGATTTCAGCCCCGTTATTATAGCTCATCAAGCTTGTCTCCCATGAATTCACATCTAATCCCCCCTCCCCACAACTCCACCCTAGATGCTTGTTCTGCTTTTTTTAAAATTTCTGGAGGCCATGTTAGTCCTACTCTTTAAAGTGCCCTGATTTTTTCGTATGTAACCCAAAGACCTAGAAATCCAGAATGGGCAGGGAAGAGTCCACCAGATGTGTTACTGGTTAATGGGCCGTGTCGTCCCCTGCTCCCAGCAGAACCGCTGATCAGCCGTGCTGCTTGCTGTCCAGCCCCATTGCCTTGTCCCAAAGTGTGGGCCCCTGGAGACCCCGAGGCAATGTCGGGGACAGAAAGCCTGCGTTATCTTACTCCCTCATCTTCCTACAAGGGGAAACCGGACCCCAGCAAAGAGAATGGGAATGGGAATCCAAAACCACTGAACTCTTGGAGGACCCTTCTAGCTTGCAGGTAAGTCAGGAAGATGGCGAAGGCGGTGACAAAGCTGTGCTGAAATTTTTACTGAAGAAGGCTTGGCTGGACCCTGTAGGGGTTTGCACAATCCTAAGACAAATTTCATTTTCTTGTAAGCCTCCAGCCACAGGAGGAACAGGAGTAGCCTAAAACACGTGCCATTTTTAATCATATATTTCTAAAAAATCATGATTTGGGGGCTGGTTTGGAATTTTGTTCTAGTTCAGGATCAAGAAAGCATCTTCAGTCTAAATGACTTTATCTCAAATCAATATTGGCGCAATAGGAGGTCTGTTCGGTCTTTGGATGGGGTGTTTGACTGGCTGAGTTTCAAACAAATCTAATTTAGTAATTCATTTGTCAATCGACTTAAAAAAGGCAACAAAAATCAACAATGGATTCTGATGAAGCGGATGGACTTTTAGAAAGGAAATGTGTAAATATATCACAACTGGCCTTTTTTATATACCTTAACAGTTTTTTTTGTAAAAGCCATTGGTAAGAACTGCATTTTTGGTTGGTCTGAAATTCAAACAATATAAAAAAAAAACTCTACAAATTTGGGGGGGGGTTCCTTGCAGCCATCAAATTCTCCACTGTTCAACTGCATCTATTCTAGCTACTTTGCTAATTGTCATAATCCACCTATCTCATTTTTAACCACCTTTCGGGAACCAAGCTTCTATCTTTCACACTACCAAATGCAAGCCATTTTCTACCCTCCATCCTGAGGCAATTTCCAAACTGAAGTGCTGCTAATTCAGAAAAAAAATAGCATAGTTATTTCCTGGCTCTTCTTCCTATAATTTACAAAATAAAACAACAGTGATTTCACATTATTCAAAGCTATCTATAATTCTCCAGAGGAAGGGAAGCCATCCTAACAAACCAGTTTTAAATTAGGGCAAGTATATTAGTCTAAAGCCAATTTTTGAGTATTGTAGAAAAAACAGAAAAGAACTATGCTGCTGCTAAGAATGAGTATGACCCTAGACATGTATTTTCCCTTTAAGAGCCCACAATTAGAAAATTTTCTGCATATAACTCATATATGCATGGTACGTTAATATTAGTATGCCAAGTATTACTCATCTCTTTATGGAGTATCAAAGATGGCTGAAAAAAACAGATCAACTAACCAGGGAAACATTTTTTGCTACACTCATTCTACAGCACTGTCAAAATATTAGGAGGATCCATCTAACCACCAAAGGAAGAACATGGACAACTTATTTACTTAACTGATTTCCTTCCAGATGTTCTTCTCCTCCGTCGGACTGCCACGCCAGCAAGACGGTGAGACGGATCTTGACTATCTGCTTGATCTCCTTGTTCACCTTGCTGGTAAGCACCGCTCTGGATTTAAGCCAATCTTTGGAGTCCTGGTGGCATATCGAGAAGACTCTCAGCAGCCTCTCTTCGTGCCAGAGTCTCCTGGCACTCTCGCTGTTCAGCCTCCTTGTCCAAGAAGGGGACTGGCGAGGAGGAGGAGGAGGAGGAGATATGGTGGCCAACATCTCTTGGTCAAAGGATACACTGGAGAGCTTGGCTGCTCTCTGTAAAGAACCTGCCCCGGGCACAATCCCCCGGTGCAAGGACGATGAAAATTTCGGGTGTCAAGCTTACATCACCTTGATCAGGGAGAGAATGAATGGCACTCAAGAGATGTTTTTCCTGCAGCTAAAAATGATTTTAGGAATCCTGGAGATGCTTCAGAAGCTTGAGAAGGGAGACCACCAAAAGATGAGATCAAACCCATTCTGGTTGGATGTGGCTTTTTTCAGACTCATCCTGCGAACCAAAGGGGCCATGCTACGGGCTCAGGAAATGTCCCTCTACCCTGAAGATGCCCAAGCGTTGTGGCGTCAGCTGTCTGCTGTTCTTACTTCCTCTGCTTTTATCTCAGAAAGCACACAGGAATGTTGGGCTGAGCATCACAACTTCTCCACCTTGGCCACCCATCACAAAGGACTCCACAGGTTTGCTCCCTCTTTGGGCTTGTCGTCACTGCCCCCTCCTTTGATGGATGAACTTGAGGTCCTCCAGAGATGTTTGCTTCAGAAACGCCAGGAGAAACTTCAGAAAAAATCTAAGGATATCATCTCCTTGGTCAGCCTCAAAATCAGCCTCTTGGTGGTCACCAGTCTTATCTACCCGGCGGTCCTGGTTTCCTTTAAAGAGATGACAGAATGGATCCAGAATTATGCCAGGAACCTCAAGGAACAAGCAGAGGATTTGAAACAGGAAAGGCGCATAGCTGAAGACCTTCTTCACCAGATGTTGCCCAAATCTGTGGCCAAGCAGCTACGGAAACACAAGCACGTAGAGGCAGAAAATTATGACCAGGTAAGACACCAGAGACAATAAGACAATGTCTGAAGGGTTCAGACAACTTTCAGATTCCCAATCGTTTGTTGTATAGTTCTCCCCGTAACATCTTTATTCAAATGAAAAGGCTTCTCTTCAAAACTTCCAAGGGGTAAAGGAGGATCAACAGAGGGACCCAATGAAAACTACAAATCTAGCTCCTGGAGCGGGTTGGGGGATTACCAAGAGCTTTAAACCCCCTTCTGCCCCTCAACCCCCAATTCTGCCTGTATACAAAATAATGACCTTCTTTATATCTGATTGGCCCAAAATCAAAGAACCTTCAAATTCTGACATAATTATTGACTCTTTGTTTCTCACCTTTTTTTGCTTCTCGGTCCTCAGCTGTTTCCATCTCACTGTGGGGAGGGACCCCCTTAATTAATTCCTCCTCCCCAATTAGTTTGCATTTTGTGGAGGGCCGCCATCATTACCTTAATTGGTCAATTACAGCCAGAGGAGGTATGTCAGAAACCATCTGGAAATAATTGGGAAAATTAAAGACAAAACATAAAGCTATGGACAAAATCAGGCTAGGAACATCAAACAAGTTGGAGCATCAGACCAAAATCAGAGTTGCTTGAGGAAGCTTTCTCTCTCTCCATCGTTAAAGGCCAGCAGGCATCGTTTGCAAAGCTAGTTAGGAGCAGCTTAGAAGCTTCGTCCACGATGGTTCAAATGAGGAGGAGGAGCTGTTCACTTCCAGGCGTGGCCACGCCTTGACAGCATCTCAGGGAACCATGCAAAGGGTCCAGAGAACGACCTAGCATGATGCCAAGGCCGCCCTGTCACAGATGCGGAGTTGTCTCACCCTGCCCAGTTCTGACCCCATCTGGTTTCCCACAATGCTTCTGAGCTGCTGCCGCCACTGCAAGGCATTATGGGAAGACTGAGTGGCTGGCAACCCTCCTCCACGGAATCCTGCCCTTTCCATATTCCAGACTGAGTCCTGCAGGCGGCCACTCCTCTTTGGAGGGGCTCAAAATCACCCCTTCTGCTTCCCCCTCCCAGGTGACCATCTTCTTCTCAGACATCGTGGGCTTTACCACCATTGCCGCCTCCTGCGCCCCGCTGCAGGTGGTGGAAATGCTCAACAACCTCTACGTTTGCTTTGACACCAGGATCGAATCCTACGACGTCTACAAGGTCAGCCCACCTTGTTCTTCTGCAGCGGGAGGGTGAGAAAGCGGGGACAAGTTTGCTCCTGGTTGGCAGAGCGGGTCCATCCAGTCTCTGGGTGTAAAAAATCAACCACATATAATTAAAAATCTGCTCCTTAAGTTCTTAGTGGCTTCTGCTACGAAGATCTCCCAATGCGTTTCCAACTTCCTTAATAGTGAACAAACTATCCCCCCCCCAAAAGAAATTTAGAAATCCATAGCTAAAGATGATAACGTTAAGAGGCAAGGTCTACAAAGAAAAATTTAGATTTGGAGGATCCATCTCCAAGTTCCAAGGTTGGTCACGTTTCTCTCGGGTTTCGGGAAGTGGGCAACAGGCCGTCCACCCTCCCTGGATTTGAAGGAACGGCATCCTGAGTGGTACTCGCTTTCCTTGCGGCCACCAGGTGGAAACCATTGGCGATGCCTACATGGTCGTGAGCGGCCTGCCCGAGAGGAATGGCACCCGGCACGCCGACGAGATCGCCAAGATGGCCCTGGATCTGGTCGCAGCGGTTCGGCAGGTTGCAATTCCGCACCTGCCTACCAGCAAGCTGCAATTACGGGCCGGGATTCACACAGGTGAGCCAATCCAGCAGCACCCCATGCTTTGCGCCCGGGGGGCGACCCCATCTGCCACGTCTGTCTCGACGTCTCTCTTTTCCACACTTCCCGCAGGGCCCTGCGTGGCTGGCATTGTCGGGCATAAAATGCCCCGGTACTGCCTCTTTGGTGACACGGTGAACACGGCCTCCCGCATGGAGTCAACCAGTCTGCGTGAGTAGCGAGCGTCCCTCGGACAGATCCGTACCTCGAGGGCAGCTTCAGTTCGACCTAAGGTCCCGGAGAGCTGATGTAAATAGGGCTACGTTAGATCTCTGGTCCAGCTGCCTATATTCCTCTTTATTCAGAAACATGAGGACTGGAAGCTTAGTTTACTTTTAGGGTAATCCCTATTCTTCATGCAAGTCTCAGGCTTGGTCTCCAGCTTCTCCGAGTAGGGCTGATGAAGGTAGGTAAAGGTTCCCCCCGCACAGTTGTGCAGTCGTGTCCAACTCTAGGGGCCGGTGCTCATCTCCGTTTGTTAGCCGAAGAGCCAGCGTTGTCCGAAGACGCTTCCGCGGTCATGTGGCCGGCATGACGCGCGCGGAACGCTGTTACCTACCCACCGAAGCGGTACCTATTCATCTACTTGCATTTGCATGCTTTCGAATTGCTAGGTTGGCAAGAGCTGGAGCTAGTGCGGGAGCTCACTCCGTCACGCGGGGCTAGGGATTCGAACCTTTGAACTTGCGATCTACAAGCCTGGCGTCTTACCCGCTGAGCCACCACACCCCTAGGGCTGATGAAACTCCTCTCTAAAGCTCTAGCACTGTTGGGTGAGAAGACCAAAGTCTGCCTTGGTAAATGAAATCTTCCCTTAGCGGACAGGGAAGATGGTCCCACCTGGGAGGTTTAATGATCTCCCAAAAGCCCCAGATTGAACCTTTCCTGTCACCTGGCATCCTGGGCCAAAAGGATTATAGGTAATTGCTTGCATTCCTCTCTTTTTGACTTGAAGCTGCATTAAAAAAAAGTATTTTTGGTGATCTCTTTCCAGCCCAGAAAATACACATTAGCTCAGCCACCTACAGTGCACTGCTTGAGGATGACGCCTACGACATCGAGCCCAGAGGAGAAATCGAGGTGAAGGTCTGTGTCCTCCTTATTATGATGGTGCCTGTTTTATCAAAGCCACACAAAAGAAAACAAAGGATCTGCTGTTTTTAGCAGCTCACAGGAAGAAGCAAACAAAAGGGAAACTTCCCTGCCCCAAACAGCTTACATTTTTTAAAATAAAGTTCCTGCCTCGGGTTGCTTGTAGTTAAAAAAAAAAAAAAAAAAAGCTGTCTGTGTTGTGCTTATGATGGAAAAGACTTCCTGCCCCTTGTATGCTGCCTGACTTCCAATAACTTTGTGTGGCTAAAATGAAACAAAAAGGTAATAATTTTTAATACATTTAAAAGGAAAGCATGAGAACGGTTTAGAACTGAAATGGATCCATAATCCTTAAAAAGAAAAAAAAAGCTACATAAAAATAGAGTATCTCATCCTTGAAGACAGCACGGCAATTCAAGCTACAGACAATTCCACCTGGATGACTGAGAACCTTCATAGACATCTCGTCATCCGCTGCTCCTCAGTTTACACTTTTGAACGCGTTGGCCCAGGTTTTGGAAAACTAAACCCGTGCCGGGCACAGATTCCCGCTGTGTGTTTGCGTCAGTTTGGCTGAATCTCTCTCTCCCCCCTCTTTGAAGGGCAAAGGGAAAATGAAGACTTACTGGTTGTTGGGAAATAAGAACTACAGCGTCCAAAACGACAGCCTCGTCTGCCACTGGAATCCAGGGCTGTCTCAGAAAAAGAAGGCAGAACGAAGCTCAGCGTCTGAGCAGGAGGTACGCCGTTGAAAAGTTACACAGGCCCCAGGAGATGGAAGGGACCTTTGAGGTCATCTAGCCTGACCCCGATGAAGGCAGGACTCTTCCCACCCCAGTATCCCAAAGGGTGATCTGGGTTCTGCGGAATACCTGCAGGGGAAGGGGGGGGGGGGAAATGGTTTGAAAGTGTTAGACCTGGACACTTTCTCTCTCGCCTCCCAACAGATCAGCACTGGCGCTGGGAGGGGTCTGGACGGCGAGAAACTCACCATCGCTTCCCGAGAGCCGCATCGTCCCACTATCCATGCTGGGGGGCAGCCCAGCTCACCTGGCCCCGCTGGACGAGAGCAAGATTTCCCTGGGCCCTTAGAGAGGCTCGAGGCCCCTCATCTTCGCGCTGCCAGCCCAGCGCAATTCTATCCAGACTGTGAGAAGCCTTCGCTGCCAGGGTTTGTGAAGGAAGTTGAGACAGGGCCGCCCAGTGGATTTTCCTATGAGGCCCAAGAGTTTTAGGGCTCTCACATCTAAGCACAGCGCCCAGCCTGCTCTTAGATGGGGCGGCCACAAGGTGTCACCCAAGGCCCAGCTGTTGTGCCTCACCCAGGGTGTTATTTTAAGTCTGTATTTGATTGTTTTTATCCAGCTACGTTTCCACAGCTGGAAAACAGCGAAACACTTGCAAGCAAAACTTTTAGGGGGAGCTTTGATAGCTGGGGGTGACTAAATGGCACCTGACAATTTCCCCACTGCTTCCTCGCTTCTCTTTATGGTTTTCAGCTGCATTTTTACGCCTCCAAATGCATGTTTCGGGACAAGGCAGGCACCACCCACTGCTTATCTGTGGCTTCATGCTGGCCTCTGTGCCCCAAGCAACAAAGAGAAAAGATGTGCCCCCACAACACAGCGCATGGTCAGCAACTAGATTTTGTCAGGAATCAAGGGGCCTGTCCTCCAAGCAGCCTGCTCGCACCCCCCACTATCACAGATGCTATTAGCTCTGCACTCACTTTTTAGCCCACTTTAGGCAGAAGGGAGGCTTGTAAAACAGTCCCCTCCTCCCAAAAGCCAAATTTACTCAGGACACTGCAACTGCAAACCCTGGTCTGTCCTGTCAGGATCCCTCCTGTATCAAGATTTTGCTGCCGGGCAGGGAATGAATCACCTTTGAATTTCCAGGGCGAAATCCCTGCAAATTCTCAGCAGAAAGAAACTTGAGATGCAGGGGTGGAAACCAGCAATATAACTGGAATCAATTCTGACGTCCCCGCAGTTGCTGCATGATCGTGGCCAATTCAGCCACGTCGCAAAGGCTCTGCGCCGCAGGACTGCATCCGATGCCTTAGATTAGCCAGGCACAGGATCTGGGGGTTGCTGACGTGTCTCCAAGCGCAGGGAGGGCCAAGAATGGGTAGAGCAGAAAATGTCTCGCCCCCTTCTTCATGTCAGGTGATGCCAGGGACGAGGCCTGTGGGGTGGCTTCTATGGGGAGGCTGGGCCGATGAGTCTGTCCGTCCAGTCTTCACGTGGGCCCTGGCACGTCCGCTTCAACCGTGCCAGACAAAGGGGGCAGAAGCACCTCGGCCGAAAGCCCAGGACTGGAATGTCCTTGCACAGACAGAAGCCGGGCCCCAACCTCGCCTTCTCCCACATTTCAGGCCCCGCCAAAGGCAGGAGAGTCAGAACAGGTGGGGGAGTCTGCAGGCGGCCTTGGAAGAGGCCTCAAATTAAACTGGCTTTAAGGGGGGGGGTTTAGACAACTCATAGAGGAGTGGAAGAAGATGTGGATCAAATTTGAAAGCTAACAAGATCTTCCACATTTGCTGGCAGTTGGCCTTCAAACTGGTAGAGTTTCCTGCATCATCAGCTGGAAGCAGGATACCGAGTTAGCTGGACCCTGCAGAGTTTTTCTTCCCCCTTTACGTCCTTTTCCTTGGGGACATTGTTCTAAGATGCCATTAGCACGCATTTAACGAGGATCTCCAAGTAATTACTAGTGCATGACTCAGCTGGACCCTAGAGGTCTCTTCTGTCCAAAGCCACAATCAGACCAATAGGAATCTCATTAACCAGTAACTCCAACACCCCCAAATCCTGAAACCAAGAGCTTGCTTAATTACGGGTGCTGGAAAAAGGTGAGACGACAGACAGTAGAGAAAGTGCAGAGCGATGGTAGGTTTACGGACGCCAAGCACAGGTACACAGGTCGTTTTCAAAAGGAGGTTTTTGGGCCCCACTAAATGGGCTGGCCAACCTGTGCTTTTCAGAAGAAGCCGACTTCCACCAAGCTGGGTAATTTAAAAAAAGGGGGGAAAACACCTTTGTCGCTCTTGAGTTTTTCCAGAAAACGTGGTGAGGAAAGGAAGGCAAACTTTTGACAGGGAGAATTTTATTTCAGGGGGTGTTTTAAAGACCCTCCCTGCAACACATACATTTTGCATCACAGATCAACAGAAAAGCAGAAATCATACAACAGATCAATGTTACCAATCGAAGAGATCAATGTTATTCCAATGTTATTCCTATTGCAATAGATTTACCCTGCCATCCATCCTGGTTTTATGGGCAAAACACCGTCTTCTAAAGGAAATGTTTTTAAATTAAATTGTTAAATGATTTTAAATTAAATTGTTAGCCTGAATTTTGAATTTATTTTATAGGCCTGGAAACAGATCTATTAATTATAGGGTGAGCTGACGAAGTTGCTACAACTTTTTTGTACTGTTCTCTCCCAGGCCTTTTAAAAGCTTTTTTTTTTTAAGTCTCATTAGTCCCCCATCATCTGTGCCAAGTTTTGCATTTTATTCTGCCTGGATTTGAAAATTTGCATTTTCACACTGGCTCGGATCGCCTAAAAAATTCTAGTCAGAGTTTTTTTAAAAAATACATGTATTGATTTTTAACTGTTTGGGTTGGGAACTTACTTTCATATTACATGTTGCAATTCACTTGAGCGTTTTAGATTTTCTTGGAAGCGCCCTCGGTTTTGCTTGGTTTTTGATTTTAACTTTCCTGTTTGGGGCAACTCGCTCCCCATCATCTTCCCGGGGATAGAGCTGGAAAGCAGTGAGGGGGGGTGCAGGTTTCTGGCCCCTACTTACTGGAGGGAGATATGCATATCGTGAGCAAATCCTGTTCTATTCTGAGAAGGTGTTGGCTTGTTGCTGCAGAGAGATGGCTAAATTTAGAGGTGCCCCCACCCTTCGGGGCTTTAAAGACACCTTGGAGAGACACCCCCCACCCCAAAAGAGTTGTGGAAAGGGACTCTCATCAGTCAGGAATGTGCCCCAGGAAATACTTATATGGCCCCTGTCTAGTTGTTAGCCTCACGTTACTGGCTAATAGGGCCGGCTAAAAAAAAACAGAAGTGGAACTTTATGTTGGGGGAAACAGGACAAGGGGAATGGAATGTAGTCAAACTACTGTGTACCCGCAGGCGGCAAAGCGGCAGGCGGCAAAGCGTCGCATCAGGTGTGAGGTTGGCATGTCAACTGGACAAGCTCTTAGTTCGGACAGATAGTGGACACCAGCGAGATAGCATCCGAAAAAAGGGAAAGCTGGCAGGAAGGCCACCCCGTGTGCGAAACACGTGGGGAGGGGAGGAAGAACACTGGGGAACCCAACAGATTTCGGAGATGTATGGAAAAGTGGCTGACCAGAGCAGGGAGGCACCCTCGAGGCCAGTGACGGGAGTTGAAGTCCACACGTCTGAACGCTGCTGAGGTTGGGAAACCCTGGGGCTGGCGTGGTCCAGAATTGCCAGGGTAGAATCCAGCTGGGGGAGGAAGGTTAAGAGCCCGAAGCAAGATTCCTGCGAAGTTCAACAAAGAGATGGGCGAGCAACGGTCTACAGACCGGGTCCTGGAGGCAAAACCCCACCTTCCAGGTTGGAAGGTCGTGAACCAAACCCGCTGCCGAGGGTCTTTGGGTGGCTGGGAAATTACCCGGCTGGAAGGAAGGTGCTGCGCTCCTTGTGGGAAGAGGAATTCTGTTTCTTTCCCCCCTGAAGTTTGGAGGCATCCTTCACTTTTTAAAATCGACTTTAAGTATATTGGGGGGGCAGCGAGAGCCACCACTCACATCCCTGCCAGCACAGAGTCGAACGCAGCTGGATGTGATACAACCGTATTAGACCCTCAAAGGCCAGACAGCGTCTCCATTCTTGGTGCAAACCAGAGTCCCCGAGGGGGCTCGGCCATCCCCTGGCTTTTTCGGGGTGGGGGGCTTATGTCACAGACTTCCGCACATTCTCACACCTCGACACCCAACTGGAATGTAGCATGTTATCCGTGGGGAGCTGAGACCACAAGACTCTGGGGGAGGCTAAAAGTCAACGACGCCAGGCATTTGGGGAGGGAACCAAAAACTCCCTCGGAAGGAAGGCCTTCCTTTTCTGCTTCTGCCTTCCGCCTGGAAAGGGAGGAAGGGAAGAAGCAGGCTGGAGTCAGCACTGGGCGGGAAATCCCGTTGGGAAGGTAAAGTTATCCAGGTCTGCCCAGCCACGAAAATGGCACTTTGCGGAACACGCTTTAAAAAAGCAAAGCAAAGCAAAGGGGGGGGGGGGAAGCATATTTTTTGGTGGGGGGGGGCAGGGACCAAGGAGACACAAAACTGCGCAGATTCGCAGGGATTTACCTAGCAGCTGTTTCATCCAATAACAGCCGTTCAAACAACCTATTTTCTACGGAAATGATTGTTCATTTTGGAACAGAGAAAAAATGTACCCTCAGCGCCATCCCACTCTCAGGTTTTGGTGGAGAATTTGAACTCAGGAGTGTTTCAACGGGCGGGCGGGCGGGCTGGATAACCCACCCTTTCCTGGATGCAAAACCCTGAGTCAGATAGGCCACTGCCGAACCCCGCAGGACCCTCCTTTATTATTTATTTATTTATTTGGATTTATCCCCGCCCATCTCTACCATGGCAGACTCAGGGCAGACTCCTTGCATTTTAACCACCGAGCCGCCCTTTGGAAAGTCCCTCAAGCTTTTTCCCCCCAACTGAGACTCAGTCCTTACACACTCAAACTCATTCCAAGATCCCCAAGATGGAAAACTAACCCTGGACCCCCTTTTGCCTACGCTCGGCTCTCGAAGCCTTGGTGGCTGCAGGGTCCTTCTGGGAATAAGGGGGGGAAGGAGGGAGCAAATTCACCAAACCACAGAAGTGCGAACAACGAGAGATGACAGCTAGACTTATCGGCTACCCTCGCTCAGACTCCAGGCCTGCAGCCCCGAGAGCTGCTTATCAAGCGCCTCCAAAGTGTGAGGTTTCAAAACTCTGGCTTCTAATCTGCAGTGATGACAAGCGACCGTTCTGACATCTGCCTCCCCCCAGCCCGCTGCTCCGGTCCGGTCCTGCGGCACACAGGCACACGGCTGCTCCCAGAAGGTGTTTTTGGGGAAAAACACTGGCTGGGCCACCCGACCTATTTTGCAGCGAAAGAATGTTTCAGGGAGGAGATTTTTGGCAAACGGGATGGGATCTAGGGGGCTCACTTCTGTGGCCGGATCACTGGGGAAGGGAGGCTGTTTGGAACAACGTGGGGGTGCTCCTAAATGTGGCCCCAGGCCTGTTCGGGCTGCTTGCAAAAGCTTTCATCCGAGCCATTCCAATTTAGGAAAGCTGGATCTCAGTTGCAGCCTGTTCCTGGCAAAACAACTGGCCAGGGCTAAGCGGAAAACTTTGCAAGCAGATTCAGGTTTTTAAAAAATAAAACTATTTGCAAGAGACTCTGAGAAGCTGAATATGGAACCCACGTTTGTTATATGCCAATGTCCTGATTAGTTCCTTGTAAAAAGACAGCGCTTGGGGTCGTGTCTGCAAATGTACATTCCCGCTGAAAACGCATCATCGGTCCCAACGGCTTTCCTTCCTAATCACATGCTATTTTTCAGGAGGAACACCTTAACCCCCCTCCCTCCTTGGTGTTGTGGTTCTGACCAACAGCAAAAGGGCCACTATGGCACGACTACGTGATCGCAAACGTGACGCACTCGGTGTCAGAAGTCAGCAATGGCACCCCATTAATTCTTTTAATAGCCATTTTGCTCAGCGGAGGCATCCCCTCTCTGCCTCTAACATTTACAAAGGAGAAGTTTCAGGGAATGAGTCGATGCCACTACGTGCCCCGTTACTCAGAACCAGCTGGCTCTGAAAGGGGTCAAGGCAGAATTAGAAAGAGCAGCTGGCAGTTAATCTCTACAGTCACGGAGGAAGCCTTGATGGAAATGTTAAATCTCAAACAGAAAAAGAGACGGGCGGCTCGCCAGGGGGACCTCCAGGTGCCAAGGCAATCTATCTGAAACACTGGCGCAAAACTAAATGCAGCGCTTCTCCGCTGACACAGCCTTCTTTGTTGTTGTTGTTGTTCAGTCGTTTAGTCGTGTCCGACTCTTCGTGACCTCATGAACCATAGCACGCCAGGCCTTCCTGTCCTCCACTGTCTCCCGGAGTTTACTGAAAATTCATGTTCATTCCATCGGTGATGCCATCTAACCATCTCATCCTCTGCCGTCCCCTTCTCCTTTTGCTTTCAGTCTTTCCCAGCATCAGGGTCTTTTCCAGGGAGTCCTCTCTTCGCATTAGGTGGCCAAAGTATTTGAGCTTCAGCTTCTGTCCTTCCAATGAGCAGGGTTGATTTCCTTTAGGACTGACTGGTTTGACCTCCTTGCAGTCCAAGGGACTCTCAAGAGTCTTCTCCAGCACCACAGTTCGAAAGCATCAATTCTTCGACGCAGCCTTCTGCTCTCCTGTTATTTATAGAAAGTACCCACTGCCCAAAGCAAATAAGCAAATAATTCACCAAGTGTATCTCCTGACCCCTGGGTACTGCTTAGCTTAGGAATGGACAGCGCCGGCCCCAAACACGCCTTGGGTTTCCCCAGGAGATTCTCAGCTGGCTGAAATGTGAGCTGTGGTGGTTAATTAGAAAAAGAAACACTCCGTGGCAACCACGTTCTCAAAAGGACGTTCTTTACACGGACACACCACCACGGGCAAACTTTGAAAGCCTCGTCATCACCTCACCTGCCAGAGCAACATTGCGTAGAACAGAGCAATCCTCCAAAGCAGAGTCAGGGTCCCGCTAAGTAGATTCCTTTGTGGAACATCTTTCAAGAGGCCAGGAGGGCAAAAATGGGTGTCTTACCCATTTTCACTTGCCAACAAGGGGGGGGGGCTGTTTGGATCTCTCCAACTTGGGCAGCTTTCAAAGAGGACTGGACAAATCAACAGGAGAAAAGGCAACTTATGGTCTGGGATGGTCATCCAATCAGCAGAGGCAGCCTCACTCTTAAAAACTAGCAGCTGGTTAGCTCCGCGGAATGGAAATACAATCCTGCATCAAGTCGTGGCTGCATTTCCATTTAAACCCTTTTCCTAAAAGGGCGTCTGTCTCTGCAAGTCTTGTGTCCCCAAAGGGCACCATCCAAATTTGCTGCTTTTTCATTATTACAGCTCAGTTTCCCAGCCTTTAATGCTGGGATGTCACCACCGCTAGATTGCCCCCAAATCTGGGAGGGCTGTCACTTTGGGGAGGTCAACAAGCACAGCTAACAGCAGGTTTCTCTCATGCGGTTCCTAAGCCCAGATTCAATCATTTCCGGCACTCAGTCCCACTGAGCTTCGTCAACCGTCCGCAAAATGTGATAGATGAACCTGGCAAAACTCATCCAGTGTTTCCTGTCCTCCGGGACCACCTCTGACCTGCTGCAGCTGAGCTCCAGGATGGTGACTTCTCGCCGCTTCATGCCAAGGCTGCTGGATGCCACAATGTGGCAGAAGAAAACGAGGAAGGCGTTTTGCTTCTGAGCGGGGAGAAACCATCAGGTTTGCAGTGATGACCGTGAGGACAGGCAGAAGAAGAGAAATGCTCTTGCTTCAAAGTGGGTTGCACCTATATTGGAGCAAAAATATTTATTACTTGAAACAAGGTTGTCTATGAAGGTTCTCAGTCATCCAGGTGGAATTGTCTGTAGCTTGAATCATGTCAACTGGATTTCTATTTTCTCAGTGGAAACGTTTCGCTCCTTATCCAAGGAGCTTCTTCAGTCTGAGCCTCGCTGGGACAGGGGGCGAAACATTGGCAGAAAACCAAATCGATGCCATGGAATTGATTTCCAGAAGCTCAGAGAAGCCAACTGCAAACTCTGTAGAGCAAGCCTAGGCTAGCTCGATTCCAAGAAATCCATGATTATTAAATATTAAACAGAGAAATTGAACTCCAAGTGCTGTTGAGACATATATGATACGTATCCATGTATTACAAGTAGAATTTGTAGCTGTAAAGACAGCCAGCCACTGAGCATTACAAGGGAGGGGGTAACATCATAAGCAGCAGAGAAATCCCCCCCCCCAAAATACAGGCTCTTGGAAGAAGGGACAGGAAGGCAGAAAAAAGGAAATGCCCCCCCCCAGTTGCGCTTCTGCTGGGAGGACCCAAATGTCACCCATGTGCCCAAAAGCCACGGGGGGGGGGGCTAAGTTTCAATGCTTAGCAACCGGGACTCCTGGTTCAGCCAGTAATTGCCACGCCGAAATGGCAGACGTTGCTTGGTTTTCCGCACAGGGCCAGCAGTGGCGGGAGCAGGCAGCCCTGTTGAACTCCCTCAGAAGTCAGAGAGCCAAATTCAGCTGATTTTGCCCACCCACAGAAAGCAGAGGAAAATGTAGAGCTGGACTGAACATTATTTTTGCATCCGTCCTTCTTGTTCAGCGTGCTGGAAAAGAAATTGCTCTTAAGTCTTCGGCCGAGTTCGCACAGCAGTTATGCCGACCAGCTCAAATTCCACTGGCGCAACAAACACGCTAACCTTGGTTAACATTAACACTGGTTCAGCAGGGGAGCTTGTTTGTGGTTCAAAGACTTGGCTGAATCCAGAAAAAGCAACAAGCAGGTTCAGGGGGATTTAGTCAAGGGGTGTGTATGAACATGGTCATCACCACTCCTGCGAAGAGGATCCGCTATGGGATCCTGTCCTCCCGCTCTTTTGGCCCGGAGAAGGGGCATAAAAGGAGAAGAAAAATCACAGGCCGAAAGGAAAAAGGGGGAGGCAGAATTGCAGCTTCCAAGCTGGCGCCCCTCACGTACCAGCCCCCTTGCCATTCTTCCCAGCTTCCGGTGCAGGTGAACATTCAACAGGTGACTCTCTCTTTCCGTCACTCCATCAGCCTGCTTGGGAAAATATTACCTCTCCTGGGTCGTCCTCACGCTGTTTTTAAAAACACAAAGCTTCTCCCGCTTAATAAAAAAAACAATAGGCAAGGGAACAGGAAGATTTTTCTTCTTCTCCAGCCTGCCTCAAAACGTTTAGAGGACTCTCTTTTGGACCCGTCTCTCTTCCAAACTGGCTTGTAAGCTTCTCGCATTTATGACATCGGCCAGTCTCTTTGTTCACAGCGTGTCCGCCAAAACCTTCTGAAAAATTAATGGAAGGTTTCTAATTGGAGACCCAGGCAGAGGTGCCTCATTAAGCCACCCACAGCTGGTGTCATGGGGAGACCCCAACTGTGCTCCAACTGGATGGGGAGGCTCAAGCTGGGAGGGTGGAAGACTGGGAACAGCCTCCCCCCCCCCCCCCCCGTTTGTTAAGTTGAAACTGTCAGCTTCCCGCGTGGACACAGACCTTTTAAATCTTGCGTTACATGTGAAGAACGCCCCCCCCCCGCCCCATTACAGGGGTAATAAATAAACCAATTCTCGAGTTTGCCCAGCCCGCTTTCCTTACAAGGAGAGAGGATTCTGCTTTGCAGGCCAACAACTGAATCTTCCCAGTCCCTTTCTCCCTATCCAAAAATTGAGGGAAACAAATCCGTTTGTCATTTTGCATCCTCTCTTTTTCCCTTGGAGTTGTTCTCACTCCTATTTTCTTGGTGGGGAGAAAATAAAACCACCTGGCTAAGCGCGGGGAGGGCTTCTCAGCATGGGATGGGCGCGGGCGGCCTGCAAGCAGTGGCCAAGGTTTGCCCGTCCAGGGGTTTTGATCTCCGAGCACATCTGTGCTTGCTGTTCCGCCCGGCAGAACAGAAACTCAGGTGGTTTCCACCTGCAGAGAGAAAGAAAGAGAGCGGCAGAGCTGCTGGGTCTGTTTCCTCCTCCTCCTCCTCCTCCTCCGTCCACAAAGGATGAGCCGAACCTAAACCAATCCCCGAGCCTTTTCTGGCACCTGGGAGGGGGGCTCGGGAGGGCTTAAGGGAGATATAAAAGCAGCCAAGAGAAACAGGCTAGCTCACCTTGGCACGTGGCGGGGAGGAGGACGGAAAAGGGGTCCCTGTCTGAGGAGCTACTACAGAGCAAGGATGACCTGGCAGGTTCCCTGCCCAGGTTGGCTCCTTCTGCTTCTCCTCCTCGGATGCGGTCAAGGGAGAGCCAAGCCGCTGGCAGAGATCCAGGTAAGAGGGAGGCTGCCCCTGGGGGATTTCTGCTGAGGCAGCGGAGACCCCTTTGCAGGGTAAAGACCAGCCCCAGGGGTTTTCCATTCCAAACAAAGTGAGAAATGAGCTTGGCATACTGGGCTTTTGGGTGGGGAGACTTGGCTAGGACCATCTTGGGGCTACGGGGCAGAGTTGCTTGAAGAGCAGGAGGGAGATGCCGACGCCAGGTTCTCAGGCCCCCAAATCCCCCTCAGCCCTTTCCTGCTGAGCACATCCACCCAGGGAAGGCACCCTATTCTGACAGGCCTGGAACCCTATGCGATTATGCCACTGGGGTGGGGGCAGAGAGAGAGAGACCATATTTCTTGTTACAAGGAGGCTAGCCGGCTCTCGACGACGACGTTGCAGAGAGGGAAGCAGATTTTTTCTTCCCGCTTGCAGAGCTTGTCGAAATTGCTGGAGGAAGACCTGGAGCCCCCCCTAGGCTTGGAGGGGAGGGACCAAGAGCAGGACGGGCCCCCGATGACTGGGGCGCTGGACCAGCCGGATGTGGTGTTCCCGTGGGCCAGGAGCCTGCAGGACGACGTGGCTTTCCAGCAGCTTTTTGGCAAGTTGCTCAGCTCCGCCCGGAGGCACCAGCCTAGGAGCAAAAAGGGGCCGTGGCGGGGCTGCTTCGGGGCCAAGCTGGACCGGATCGGGGCCTTGAGCGGGCTGGGATGCTGAGTCCCAAACCAGCAGGTGAGTCCTTGGCTGGAATGAAACGCCACTCAGGCTCAAAACGGGGAAAAGCAGGGTACAAATGGTTGAAAAACAGGGTACAGTAATTGCAACCGACTGGGACGGGCCGAAAGCCTCAATCCAGGGAGACCGGCTGTCGCTCGGTGTCAGGAATCAATACCCTGGTTCAGTTCCAACGATTAAAGTGTTCCCTTCTCTTCAGACCATGAGGACTAGCAACTTCCTTTCTTCGTAGTGAGAGTCCTTATCTCCTGCAACCAGACCAGGAGTGGGGCATTCCAGGCGAGCCTGCTTCCCGTTGCCCTCTCGCAAGGCGGGTTATTTCCGGTGCTTCTCTGCCTGCCAACCGGATCTCTGAACATTCCTAATGCAGGGATTCCCGCTAATGGAGGGAGGTTGCCCACTGCCTCTGTGTGAGTTCCTGCTCTGGGTGTATTACTCTTCATGGTCTCCTTGTAAGAGTGTAGCCGCCTTTCAGTGGCTTGTCGTCCTCGGTCTTAGCCTCTGGGCAAAACCCAATGCTACCGCCTTCCGAACAAGAATTTCAGATCGCTCTTCTTCCTTCACAGGCTCCCTGCCTTCCAGCGGAGACTGTTGGCAGCACCTTCTCCAAGCCTCATCAACGCAGCATCAAGCCAGTCCCTCAGCAATCGTGTCTCCCCTGCGCACCTGATCCAGAAGGCTTAATTCACACATGCATGTTGAGTCCTTGGGAAGCTGGTTCAGGCCGGACAAGCCATCCTTCATAAAGCTAGTTTTCATAGAGGAAGAGAGGGATCCCTGATCACGCAGTGGAGCCTCCATGTACAGGAAATGCCAGGGGAAAGATCGGCATCTTTCTTAGCCCAAGGACTCCCCAGAAGTATCTGACAGACCCCTGGATGCCAGGTGATCAGGCCTTGCAGCTGTTTTTTTTTAAAAAAAGAACAAGGTAACCTGCTTGTGTGAACGAGCCAACGCAGAGACAAAATCCGCCAGATATCTCAGCTCTTCAAATGATCTAGCTTCAGGTAAACCAGAAAGAATGACACGTGCAAATGTGATGCATGAAATGACTCTGGGAAACAGGTTGCCATAATGCAGACATTTGTCCCTTGGTGTTAATTTATGAGCTCTCCCATGTTCATGCAATGTCTTTCAGTGTGTGATCAATGTACGTGCCAACAACTTCATACATGTGACAGTCAAATATACCAGATTTTGTAATTTGTCCAATTCATTTCCTGAACCTCTTTTTGCTTCCCCATTTAAACCAAAACCAGACATCCTTCTTTTAAAAAAGAAAAGCAATCCGTATAGTATAATCCAGTTCTATGGCAGTATTGGATTACAATTCCCACATGACACAGGTATAGAACGCCAGAGTGGGGCTGCTGGTATATTCTGTTCAGCCATCAAACCAAATCTGATGCTGGAAAATAATCCTGAGATCAAAACTCAGCCAAAATAGGGGAAAAGCCATCGTAAAGAGCCTTTTTAATACGTTCAAAGGGATTTATTCCCTGGCATTTTAAGAGCCAGCCAAGCAATCGCTTGGGACCAATTTAAGAGTGTTCAGCGCAATGCTCCTTCTCGGCTTGGAAGACACAACTGTTTCACTATTGTCTACCTTCTGAGCATGCCCCACTACAACCTCCCATCATCCACAGCCAGCATGGCCACCAAAGCATGCTAGTACCATGAGAAGTCAAGTTTATGGGGCTAAAAATGGGGTGGGAAAAATCCTGAGATACAGAAATGGGGAAACCTCTGGGATGGAGAACACAAATCTGGCGGTAACAGTGTAAGATCCAGAGATATGAGAAAGTGAATCAGTTTTTCTGGGGAGGAGGAGAAGGAACTTGTATTTCGGGGGCGGGGGGTTAAAGAGAGGGGGAAATTAATACTCTACAACAGGAGTGGTGCTCCTTCGTTGTGTCATAAGCCTGTCTTGCCAGGACGGAATCTATCACAGCCCACACAAACCAGGATTTTACACACACACACACACACACAAACACCATTAACTGGATGCTTCAGAGAATGCTTGAAGGTTTTGCAAACTGGCAATCACAGGGTGGCCACCTTGCTAACAGAAACCTAAAAGTGGTAGGCAAAGAATGACCACAATATAGTTGGAAATACTGAACGGAAATATAATTGGCAATACAGTTTTGCTTCCCTGAACACAACCACCTTGAAGCCCCTGCAAGAAGGCTGGGATACAAGCGTGTGTATGCACAAAACACGCTCACATATTTATGCAATTAAAATAATGTCCTGACGACAGATGGAAGCTGAGGACTAGCAGCTTGGAAAGGCTGGCTTAGAGAACACTGGCTGTCTCCCCCAAGTCCCTGCTTTGCACTGGGCTCCATTTATTTTGAGATTCTTTAAAAAGAGGAAGGGGGGGGGGTTGAAAACCTGATTATTTTGTTAGCCTTAATTTTGTCCACTGGTTACTCCTCCTCTTTATAATCAGAACATCGCTCCCACTCCTGTTTAGCAACGGAGGTGTGTTCCTCCTTGACCTCTGGGGGCAAAAACGCAGACAGACTCCAACTGCAACCGTTTGGGAGCGAGATGCAACTCTTCCACCCATGTTTCTACCTGTATCCAAATCACGCGTTGTTTTTATTCTCCCCGTTCCCACATCTCCCACCTTTTCCGGACCTTCAAAGTATCATACAGACACCCACCTGGCCCAAATCCATCCAGGGAAATGAAACCTCTGCAGAAAACTCTCAATTAAAACAGAAAGGCAGGCCGGCAGGCCATGGAAAAGTATTTTTCCCCACACATAAAAGGCTCCCCTAATTAAAGGCATCTGCCTGGCTCCCTTTGTTTATTCCATTAGCATATAAATAATGGAAGTGCCCTTTGAAGCCTGACCAAGGTGGAGATGACAGAGAAAGGAGTCCCCATGAAGAAAGCAGTGGGCCAATAGGAACCCAGAAAGAACAGCTGGATTCATAGAAACCCCCAAATCCTTCCTTTTCCATGTTGAATCCATGAGAATCGCTGCAGGTCTCAATCATTCAGCCAGAATCAAGCAGATCTTAAGGTTTCAGATGCCAGGACAGGCAGAGGGAAGCTGGAGGCATGAACATGCCCCTGAATAAAGGCACTCTGAGCATGGACAGAGCACCTTTCAATGCGCCAGCACAAATCCTTTCTGTGCCAATGGCCACCTTCCACCTTTAGTTACTTGTTTATGGTTTCAGTTTATCTTCTGCGGGCCTGCCCATCGCACACTCAAAGTAACAAACAAGAATTAAAAAAAAATCAAACATCAGCCCTTAAAATATAAAGTCACTTAAGCTAGCTCAAACTGAAAAGGCCTGGCTCAGAAGGAATGCCACCTCAGGGGTCAGCTTCCAAACCGAGGAGCAGGCGGGGGCAAGACGAAAACTAAATCCATTTCCCTTCAGCTCCACGTCGCCTTGATTCAATTCAGAGTTTGCATGATGTCTATCCATCACGGATTTAATCGCTTTCCCTTCCTGTTGCGTTAAATAACAGAAATGGTTGGCAACTCATGGGGGGACATGGTTATAACCTGCTCCTTTGCGTCAAACGGCACTGGCCAATTTCTCAGGGCCCTCCAGGATCAATCTCCCCTCCCGAAGTTTGTTTTAGCGCATCTTCCTCCTTCAGCACGCCTGCCCTGGCAGGAAACCGGACGAGGAATTCCCAACCATCCGGCACCCTGAATGGAGGATTAATGGTGACAGGTCGAAGCACCCGACCACCTTAATCGGGAAGCTGGAAAGATTCAAACAGGAGGGGATTTGCTTGATGGCAGCCAGAACCGGGGAAGTTTAAACCCACCCGACAGCGCTGGTGCTCGGCGGCTCAACGACAGAACTGTAATTGCTCCGACCGATGGGGAGGGGGTGGGAAGCAAGGGCGCTTTTGCCAAACTCTCCACTCTCAGCAGGGCTAGTTAGAACCAGTTTCCTTATCGGGAGTCAGTGGCCTTTGTCGCTGGAGCCCAGCCGGCTTGAAGCAGAGAGAAAGCTCCCTTCGAGGGGCTTATAAAACGAAGCTCCCTTCGCACTGTTCCGCAAAGATCCCAGAGGCCTTGAGATACAGCGAACGAAATGGACCGCCCAGTTCTGGCTTGCTCCTTCACTCTGCTGGCGGTGTTTCTGCTGGCAGGGCCGGGCTCGGCTCATCCAGTGACGTGGAGTCCCTCTGGCCAAGATTTGCAGGCTCTGCAGGTAAGGAGGAGAACGACGTACTCCTGGGAGGACCCTTTTGGCTGTGGCACAACATACAGTGGCGGGCATGAAAAATAAAGGCGTTTGCTGGTCAAGGATATTCGGCTTGCTTTACCTGCTGAAAATCCAGGTGGAACATATGCGATCTCCAGAGCTCGGGGAGCAGAGCAGCTGCCAACAGAGTGATGCAGAAGCTCTAAGGCAGCCTTCTACAACCTTCTTCTAAGAAACCCTTCACCTAGAACCATGAGGACTAGAATCTTATTCAGCTATGATGGGTGGGCAACAGCTCAGCAACAGAACCCAGGCTTCCCACCACACACAGGGTTGTGCAGGGATAAATCCAGGGAGAGGGAGTCCTGTTTCAGGAACGTTCCCATTTTCTTTTCATCCTTTACCATTTTAGCACCTCCTCGATCGGCTACGGGAAAAACTCCACCAGGGGGAACTAGAACTTCCTGACTACAAAACCAGCGGTGCAGATGATGATGATGATGATGACGATGACTCTTATCCTGACCTTGGGGACTCCGAGATTACCCCTTCCCACCAGCCCAAACTTCAGGATCCCCTCTTCCAAGAGATGGCGGCGCCGTGGAGAAAATTCCTGGTGGCCTCGAGGAGGTACTTCTCCGGATGCTTTGGAATCAGACTCGACCGGATCGGGACCCAGACGGGACTCGGCTGCAAGACCTACAAACCGCGTAGGTCCCTTTTAAGAGCTTTACGGTGTAGGGCTATTCAAGCATCACTTGCAGGCCAGTCTGGATTTGGAACCACACGAAAACATACACAAAAGTACCTCTCTGCCCCACCAACTCCTAGGGGAGTAAAGTTGCCAACAACTGTGTTTGTGTATATTATTTCCAACAAGTAAGGTGGCCCCAATCTGCTTACGGTGACTCTTTTCCAAATCTCAAAACGGAACAGATTTCACTCGCTGCGTTGGGCAGTGGGGAGAAACATGAAGCAAACATCTGGATCAACTTTCACTTGGCGCTGGCGGGATGAAAAGATAGGGACCTGGTTGAATCACTGGAGGAAAACTCAGTTGCTTGTGTATTCCGACACCAATTTTGTAAAACAAAAGAAATAACCCGTCAGAGAAATCACCCCAATTTGAAAGGCGATAAATGAAAACCTCTGGGGCATAATGTGCTACGTGTGATTTTTTCCCCAAAAAAAAGCAGGAGAAAGCACAAATGGGTGACAGAACCTAGAACATTTCTAGAACCCAGAGAGGGACAAAAGAGCTCAGCTTCCAAAATCCAGTTATCAGTTTACTTAAATTGTGGGGAGGGACAATTCTGGTAGAAAGTAGTTGTAGGAGAAACGTAACATGGGAATGGCAAACTCCGCATGAGGTTCTCGCAAGGGTAGGCTAGATGTCCTTCAAGGCCTCAGCTCTACCTGTTGAATTCTGGCTCTGCTTTCCAAGGCGGGAGGGTTACCACCTCACAGCTTTGTCCCCTCCACGCTCACACAAATGGGCCTCTTACCTGAAAGGATTCTGCACCAATCCGCTATTCTTCTATATACTGGGATGACTCCTCAAAAGCAGAAATGGGATTTGAGGATCTAAGGATGTGAATTCTCGCTGCCTTTGAGCGAGATGGAACACCTTCACCCATTACTTTTTAAATTTTTTGTTTCAGGTTCCTGGAGGAGACCAAGAAGCTGAAATTTAAAACCTCCTCGACACGTCTTCCTCCAAAAGTAAGCAGCCATCAAGGTCCTTGCTATGAACTGTTCAACCTTTGGAAAACCATTCTCTCCTTTCCATCGCCTGCAAAGCTCCGCTTTTCACACTGTCTAAACCTCAGAGTCTCAATATTGTACAGAATATTTTACTATTCAAATGTTGTCATCCTACAACCATGGAACCCTTCCTTCTGTCCTACCATGGGGACCAAATCTGATTGTAAGAGGGGTCAATAAAAGTTTTGTAGAAATGGAGACTTGGGTCTTTGTCAGACAGGAGGGGAGGGGACGAGTCCTGAAAAGAAATTGCACCACAAATGCATACACATAACGGTCAGATGCCCAGAAATCTGTCAGTGAGTTCAACCTAGGCATGTCCAATTCTGAGTGCATAGAAGGACTGACCCAATTTCTCACACCCAGTTGTGCATCTCTACAGGTTTGAGTGATGCTTGCTGTTCGCAGAGCGAGCTGCAAGGTAGAGATTTGTAGAGCGGTGTGTTCAGCACCTTGGACAGCAGACAGCAAGCCTCTGCATGCAAAGTCCTTCCCAGGCTGGCTCGTTCTTTGTCCAGCTCTGACCGGTTTTTCTCCTTGACCTCCAAGGCCACCTGCTCTTTTTTCCCAAGGTCAAAACTGACCTCAACCGAAGGAGGCAATTGGCACAAATAAATAAGCCAGAGGAACGTTTTTCTCACACTTTTCCATCTCCTTGCCTATTTCCTCCAACAGAGGTTGACTGACTTTGAATGTGGAGCTCCATTCCCTAACGCAGTGGCTTACAAAAGCAGAAAATTAGTAACAGCAGCATTTCCTCTTCCATTAAAAGCACCTAGAGTGCCAAATGAATTACTCTCCCGGACACATTCCCCAACTGCTGGTATCAAATGCCTTTGACCCTAAAAACGTTGCCATGGGCAGCCATCCACAGGCATCATGTTGCAAGGAGTTCCACAGCACCACCATGTACTGGCCAGATTCATCCACTAAGCTGGGATTATTTTCTCATTTTGATTTGTTGAAGATCCCTAGGAGCTCAATTGAGACAGAAGTCACAGGGACTAGTTTCTTACACTTGAGTTCAACACAGAAAGTAAGATATCATGCGATGGCTTAGCACGTACCGATCTAATCGCTGGAAGAAAAAAAATCCTCTTGTAGATGGTATGCCCCTTTTATATATATTTTAATACACACACACACACACACTTTAAAAAATAGGAGCACAGGCAAGAACATTTGCTATTTCAAAAGGCTTTCCGTTCTTGGTCTAGATGCAGGCCAACATAGTACAGTACTTCTTCAGCAGGTCAGCAGTGACAATGACAGTTTTTTGCCAGGAGGCTGGAACGGTTGAGTGTTGTCCTGATTCCTCTCAGATCACCTCTGGGCAAACCACTTCCTCAGGAATAGAGGGATGCTCATTTCAGGCATCTGCTGCCCAAACTGACAAGCCAACAGCTTAGATGGCTTGCAAAAGGTAGGAGGCCAACTGTGTAAGGGACTGTAGACACCCTACAAGACAGACCCTCCATCTTCAGAAGCACTCTACATTAAACAGCAGCAAAGGGGAGCAATTTTCCTTAGGCTTTCGGAAGCAGCTGGATTCTTAGGCTGCATCTGCGTACAGCGCATAATTGTGTACAACTAACCAACATGCCAAGCTCGCTTACTTTTTCACGGTTAGCTTACATGGTTCAACAGATCACACAAATGGGTTAACTCAGGTTCAGCCTGCTGCACGCTTTGTGTCCGCAACTCGCTTTAGAGTAACAACTCTCCGTTCCAAAAAGAAAAAAAGCCCCAATATTCGGAGGTGAAAAACATGGCTAGCTCTCTGTAGGCCATATATGGCAGCAACAGATGAAGGCTGTTGGACTTTGCCCTCCTGAAAAACGGCCGTCTTCCTTTGTGCCTTTCCTAAACAAGGCAGTTTCTCCGTGATGCCTTTTGCCCCCCTTGGGAAAAATTAAAGCGATCTCGGTCCCCAGAGGCCATCAACCTGAAAGGGGGGAAATGTTAAGAATGTCCAGCCAGGGGTGGTGTGTAATCTCCCCTCGTGGTATCAACGGAGCGGTCCGGCAACATGAAATCACTGACTTGTGACTCGCATGCCTCTGGAACAGCCGCTGGCCCGTGACACCTAATAAAGAGAATCTTCCCCTGGAAATGCAGCATGCCAGCGACAGCACTGGAATGTGCTCCAGATAACCTAAGAAAGCAGAGCTAGCTTCCGAAGGGTATATAAGAACTCGCGGGAGAAAGGGGAGAAAGCACAAGCCACAGACGTGAGAGAGAGAGACGACCAGAAAACCAGCATCGCCTCCGGAAAAGCCGACTCCGCCGCAAGAGCTGATCTAAAAGGATGGATGCGAAGGGTTCCTTCCTCACCATTTTCTCCTTGGTGCTTTTTCTCTGCTACCAGCATTCGGCGGCTCACCCCGTCCATAACCTCAGCCCAGCCGAGGAGCTGGCTAACATGGAGGTAAGGGAACTTGGTCCTTGTGACCCATCTAGGTTTGAGAATAATCCAGCATGCAGACTGGGACACCTGTGGAACTGCCAGCCACTGCCTAGCAACAGTCTCTTAGGAGAGAGTTCCTCCAGGAGCTATCGCTCATGGGAAACCCAGGTTCAGAAGCAGTCTATCTGAGAGAAGAGCAGTTGATTTTATACCCGTGTCACAGGCCATGCACTTTTGGCAGAAAGAGCTGGTGTATTTAAGCAGAGAGAGAGAGACATCAGAAGGGCTGCTGCGGAAAGAAAGGAGTGAGGTTGCGCTCAAGGGCTCCAAAAAGCAGGACTAGCACAAATGTGAAGGAAGTACTGTAGGTTTTGCAAAACGTTAGGAGAAACTCTTGAAAAGCAGACGGGTGCTCCTTCCTTGAAATTATTTAAGGCAGAGTGAGATGATCACCAGTCAAGGATATTGAGCAGGGGAAAACAGGGATGTTGATCCATGTTCCTGGCAGTGTGAAACAGCTGCCTTCTGCAGAGATGCTTTCTGGCTTCCCCAACATCCATCCATCCAGCCAGCCAACTGGCCCATAATTTTGCTCAGTAGCCCAGCTCTTTTTCATTCCTCCCAAACAGGGGACCAACATTTTGGGCCAACCGAACATGCCCCGGAGAGTGCCTGCTTCGTTTTTATTTTTCTCTAGCTTGCTTTGAACTTGCAAATTCCTGACTCAAGTGTGCTGTTTTGACTATCGACAGGCCATCTCTTGCTAAACTGAAATCACATTTAGTAGGGTAGGGAAATGTGGATGCTGGTGTCCAGTGAGAATTAAATTTAAGGCTCCGTTCATTTATCTGTGAAGTCAATGGGTCTTCCTTTGGAATAGACATGACCGTGATTGCCATATTCTGCAACTGATTCTTGATTCCCATCCCAGGCTCTTCTGGAGAGGTTGGAGGAAAAGGTGGCCTTGATGGAGGATTTACAGGGCAACTCCGATGAATTCGAAATCCAGGGGGAGAGCCGGGCAGAAGATGACATCGACGATCAGCCCGCAGTCGACGACGCTTTCCCCGTCTTTTCCGACAGAACTTCCCTGCTAAAACACATGAGGGGAATTCAGGCTGCAAAAAGCATGCGAGAATCTGGCTGCTTTGGCAGGAGATTGGACCGGATCGGATCCGTCAGTGGAATGGGATGCAAAGGTGAGTCGATAATATTTTCTGCTCCGTGGCCAGCCTCGTTATTAAGCCTACTCAACAAAAGTCCCCAAGTTTCTGAGAAAAGAATGCTGTTTTCCCCTGCCGAAGCACACTTCCCTTTGGCACCCCCTAAAACAGCGAAGTCGGTATTATCTACACTTGGGAGAACACCATCAGCATTTCGGATACAAACCTTGGAGATAAGCTAGAACTGAGGCTCCCGACAGCCTGTTTTCCCTCACCACTGCTCTGCCCAGGGAAGCATTCGACCATCACCCCCATTGCAAATATTAGTCATTTAAAGGGAAAAGGACTCCCCCAAGCCAGGGCTATTTCAAGGGAAAAAGCAGCCACATAAATGCATATTGAAGCCCCAACTGAGTCCTGATCCGATTCAGGCTTTGCTTTCCTGCGGCTACGTTTTCCTCCCAAACTTTCAGCGGTTTTCACAAAGGAACAGGACTTCCTGTCTCAAAAACAACTTTTAAACAAATCTATTTCACGCCTCGTTATATCTACCAAGGAGGTTGGCTTTATCTAGAAATATAAAAACCGCCCACGCTCCCTTTCCCGGGGCCTCAAATGTGCCCTCAGCACAACTGATTCTCAGGATGAGTTTCCTCCTCTCTAACCAGTCTGTTTTTCATTTCTTTGCGTTCAGGGTCAAGAAGGAACTAAAAGCAGCTGCTTTTCCATGGTGTGTGAATTTCCGAAGATTTTCCGGTCGGTGTGCCCTGGAAGAGAGAGTGCCCTGCCTATGTATTTATTTATTTATTAACTTATTTATTACCTGCCTTTGTTTGCTTTTTCCCTTCCCTTTTTCAAGAAAAGAAATTTCTCTTATTTTCGGCACAGAGAACTTAGCCTGAAATGATCATTAAAGTTACAATCTCTAACTCCGTTTTGTTGTGTGGGGTTGCCTTTTCCGCTTTCGACTCTTCCCCTCGCTTTGCGTTTTGCAAGGTCTGTTTGCCCCTCACCCCTTTTTCAAAGAGAAATTTGCATAGCCCTTGGCCCCAGCCGCCTCAATCGACCTTTCGCTTATAAGGCTCTATGAACGATCCCTACACACTGAAAAAGAGACGCCACCAATTTTCACATTCTGTAAGAGATTTCAAAATATTAAAATTACAGCTGAATTGTTAAAATGCCAGCTTCTATCACTGTTAGAAGGTAGCTTACATACAACCCTGTCCATCAAGGATCTAAGGCAGAATTTCTCAACCTTGACAACTTTAAGATGTGTGGACTTCGAACTCCCAGAATTTCCCAGCCAGCATCCCCAGCCAGGTTGAGAAACACTGATCTAAGGCATTCACCTCCTCACCAGCTTCCTATCCGTTTCCCACCTTGTCCTCCACTTCTCACAAGTCTAAAATAATCAAGCTCTTGGCTGGGCAATTTCCAAGCAAATGAAAGTTATGGTTTCCAGATCAAAAGAAATGGGAGAGGATGCATCGGAGAAGATCCATTTAAAAAGCCAGCAGAGTTTCTGGACAAAATTGCTCAAGACGATTGGAACATGCCAACCTTTTTGCTTGGCCACACCCACTTTCTGCTTTGGCCCCACCCACGTCCCCTTGCCCCACCCACATTCAGCTCTGGCTATTTTATCCCAGACTTACAGACAGCCCTTGCTCCAGCCCTTGAGCATTTGGGGTAAAAGTGTGAATCACACTCCTTAGCTGGGTAGGTGGGGGCTATTTCCCCAATGTAGGAATGCCATCAGCATAGTTTTTTCCCTGCGGTGGGACGATTTATATCATGCCACCGCATTCAGAAGACTTTCCATGGGGAAAGTTAAGCGTTGCACCTTCAGTTCTGCAGAAAACACATCATCCTGAAGGTCAATCAGAGCACCTTAATTTCTGGAATAGTTCTTGTTTCCTTGATATCAAAATGAGGAGTGGAGGAGAGTAAGCCAAATAATAGATGTTAAATATCAGACTCTCTCTCAGGAGGGTGCCATCAGCTGTATTTAACCGTGGGGGCTCCAGACTCATGGATGTCCACGTCTTAAGCCTAACATCCTCCTTCCTGAGCCTTTGGGCCTATCACTGAAAAGGATTAATAAATGGATCCCAAACTACAAGCTGAAACAGGCAAAGAAATCTGGGGGATGGGGTGGTGGTGTCCTTGCCTTTGGCATCAGAAGGAGTCTGAAGCGGTACAGTCCCATTCTTGCAAGCCAGGAGTGTACCGCCTAGTTCTGCCACACTCACAGACCAAACTTTCTTTTAGAAAAGAAACGCAACATGACAGGCATTTATACGACTGACACAACATCAGCTGCAGTTCTTGACAGTTAACGCAAAGTCCTTAGGGGGGCTGGGGTGGGTGCGCATTCCGGAAACTCAACCAGCTTCTCCTACATTCAGGCACTCCAGCTAGTTACTCAACCATCATAGCCACAACAGTCCAGAGGCACACCTCTAACCACCAAGACGCTCTTCCCGACAAGGACCGAGAGTGTCCAAACACTGCCTCCTCCCAATCCAAAAATTGGCGGCCTGAGAAAGAACTCTCCCCACCCAGTGGGGAGCACAATATTGCATGCACAATACGGGCATTACATGAAGAGATTCATGGTCAACGATAGGCAGACACCCCTACATTAAGCCATCATCCCTGGTTTTGCCCTGAACCAGCCAACTCCTCCATCTTTCGACTTGCTTTCTGGAACGTGAGCCCAGCATCCTTCCCTCGGATTTGAAAAGGCTGCACGCTCTTCCAAAAAATTAACAGAGAGATAGATACACATATTCCACTTTGCATTCAAATCGAAGGAATGTTGTACTTTTAACCCTGGAAAACTTGGGTTCAAGCCTTCTCTAGTCGGGTGCCGTGTATCGTGTTTTGGCCCTATAATTCCCAGTTGGAGGCATTTTACATAATCAATCAAGGTTTGATTCTCCCCTCCACCTTCTTAAAAGGAAGCACATCTGAGAGGATTTCTCAGGCCGGCATTTAACACAGAGGCCTCCAATTCCAAAAGCTCTCAACAAGGTAAATGAGAACCAAACCCATTCCATTCTGCTCTGTTGCCATCTTTATCTTTTATTGATTTTATTGCAATTTCTTGGTATGATTGTTGTGAGCTGCCCACAGTCATTGAGAGTCAGGAGGCATGCAAGTTTAATAAATTATTGTATTATCATCATCCCAAGCTTTGGGAGAGCAGCACACGTCCGCCATGGCTGGTTGGGATATCAAAGCAGCCCCATGCTCCCCAGCCAATCTGATTTTCCATTGCTAAAGCACTCCACCCCCCTCCTGAAGGCTGTCTCCTAAAACAGATAAAGAGGGATTTTTCAGAGCTTCTTTCACACCTAGGAAGTGTGAAAACTCTCCAGACAGGCCCGAGGAGGAATGTGTGTGTCAGTGTCACGGGTTCCCGCAGTTACGGTTCCTGCTGGTCAGGTTGCTTTCCGGACAACGAAGATCACTTTAAAAGGGAATCTTCTCCTGGCTCCAGTATCTGAGATCCTTTATCGAGTCAGGGTGATGGAATGTGGGGTTCATTCTTCAGGCATGAGCTTTGCTGCCCTAAAGATATAAAGATAGAGGGCACCGAATCCACACAACAACGGGGCAGAGAACAGACGGAGAAGACCATGGGCTCAAAGATTCCTTTTTTCCTGCTCTCCCTGCTCTTTACTGCTCACCTGGAAGGCGCATCTGAGGGTCAGCCCATCTCTCGGTCAGAACTGGCGGATTTCGAGGTAAGACACACCTGAGGTTGCATCAAGCTCGGAACGAGTCTCGGCTGAGAGCTTGGAGAGAACCGCAACTCGTTGGCGGAGCCCTTGGTTGGCAGGCGAAGATCCCGGGTTCTACACCCAGCTTTTCTGCTCAAAAGGTTGAGAGAGCAGGTGATGGGAAGAGCCATTTCCTGAGCTGAAAAAAAGTCAGCTGCCACCTTCTAAGTAAAGGGTTAACAGGAGACACGCACAATGCTGTGATCGCTGTCTGGCCTTCAAAACCTTGAAAGCTCCTACTTAACTCAGAAGGGATCTTCCCAACGGGCTAGTCTCTAACAAGTCACAGGGACTGTGTATGATAATGTGTAAATTAGTCCAAGATAAGGCATGGTGAGAAAAAGACAGTTAAGTTCCAAGTTTGAACCTTGCCTTGCTTTCAAATCTTTGGTCATCTCCTCTTGTCTCAGCTTCAAGTCTCCAAATCTGCTACTCGAGGGCAGGATTTCCAGTTGAAAATATTTATTAGATCGAAACAGATATAGTTACAGGATCGCCCCTCCTGCCCCCGTTCCCCAGCATTGGAAAACTGGGTATGACAACTTGGCAGAAGCCATCAAGAGTCTTCCCTTTCCACAAACTACTATTGAAAACTAAACAAATCAGCATAGCCCAACGTTGAAAAGAATGTGGAATTTTCACCGCAACTAGTAAACGGTTCAAGACGTACCTGAACAGCCTTAAATTATTTATTCTGGTGTGTTTTTTAGCACCCTAGCGAGAATACAGAAGACCACTTCTACGGAGACTGACTTTAATATAAGGGTTTGCAAAATACGTTTTTCGTTTTCCCTTTCGCTCTTAGGATCTTCTGGACCGCTTTGAAAATAAACTGGAGTTGGCAGAAAGAGGAGAACTTGAACAAGATCTGGATGAACCAAACGAGGAGCCAGTGGTAGATGCAGCCCAGCCTGTCTCCTCCTGGGACGGCGAATACCCAAGACCTCAAAGAGAAGGCAGCATCGGCCGCGTCGACTGGCCATCTCCGGAAAGAGCACCAGCAGCCGTGCGGAACAAACTGGGGAGTTTTTTCAATGCCCCCCGCAGGTTATCCAACTGCTTTGGACAACGGCTGGACAGAATAGGGTCAGTGAGCGGACTTGGATGCAAGAGGAGCCACGTAAGTTGCAACGGGGAGAGAACAGCAATTTGGGGCGGTCTTCCAGGAAAGGGTCTAAATCAGGGCTCCCTAAAGTGGTCAATATTATTCCCAAGGGTCGATGGGACTATCCAAGGGGTAGAGAAATGTCTGGGGGTCAAAAGGCGGTCAGTAAATGTCTGGGGGGTCAATAAACGATGGAAGGTCAATTGGGGTCACTTAATCCTTTGGGATCTCTGTAGAGCTCCACGCCAGTCCCTCGTCCTGAAGGTGAGGTGGCGAGTGGCGAGAGCAGCCTTGTCTTTATTATTATTATTATTCATAGTATTATTAAAGTGATATTTATTAAATTATTTTCATATAATAAATGTTTGGGGGGTCGATGAACAATCTGAAACTTCATGAAGGGGTCGATGAGCTGAAGAGTTTGGGGACCCCTGCTCTAAATGGGCAGAAGAGTTATATTATTTTAAAGGCTTTTGCTTTTGCAAGTTTATCTGCAAGTGTCAGCTTTTCTGGACATCTCCCTCTCCAGATACATGAAAGGAGGGAGACCTTGAAAACTAGCTTTGCAAAAGGCAGGAAGAGATAGCCAGTTTTCCCCCTCATATTCGATCCTATTATTTCTTCAATGTGTTTTGATTTCTAAACTGCCTCCTGTAAAATAAACTCAAAATTTAGCTTGGGCGCAGGATCGCAATTTCCAAACATCAGTTGGGTAGTCACTGTAATTCTTTTTTTTTACAGCACTGAAGCTAAGTGGAAGAAATTACCTCATAACTCATCTTGTCCCAAAGGCGTTTTTGTTTCATTCTGACTTGAAGACTCTTCCAGCCAATAGTGTGCTCCACCGAAAAAATCTTAACACATCGATCCCAGAGTTTGGATGAATATCAGCATTTTGCGCCAACTGAAACATACCCCACAGGGCAGTTGTGAGGCCAAAGCGAGACCACACAACACCTCTAAGCCAACAGTTTTCAGGTTAAGAATGGGAGAGAAATCTAGCATTTTTCCTGGTCAGGTGAATTTAAAGATGTACATGCTTTCCCCTTTCATCTATGCATCCAATCTACTGGATAATTTGCAATCAGGAATTTAAGATGATTCAGCACCAAGGACAGAGACAGGGCACAGGGTGAGTTCTTTCCAGCATGCCCAATTCTTATTCATAAATTAAATGAAAAAGGTGTAACAATATCTTACTTTCTTTCCCCTAAACAAAACCCACTGAAGTGGGGCCCAATTATGAGGACAAGCAGACTGTAATGGGGGAAAAAGATTGGTTTTCCAAAATTACACAGCCAGAAAAAAACCCTTAAAATGCCTTGTTGCCAAAAATCTGTACTACAACAGCAATTTTGGGTTTGTGGGGAAATTTGAAGGACCCTATCATGCCCCCTCATTCTTTGAATTATTAAGAGGAATTGATTTTGAGAAACATTTTTCATCCCTCCAAGTGTGCTGGAAGATATTCAGTTACAGTTATGGGTTTTATTTAATCTGCACACAACAAAGACTTTGTGGAACACTGGTGTGATTAAATAAATAGTGTTTTAATGACCTTTCTCTATGTGTGTGTAGTTGTGGGGTTTTTTTAAAAAAATTTGTGCAACTCAACATCTCAACTGAGATTGACTCTGAATTTACTTCTTGACACAGAGATAAAACAACAGGATAAACGTAATATACAGTACTATCTTTTGAGCGGCATGACCACTTGCTTCCAAAAGGAAGACAAGTTGGCACAAGTGGGCACCACAGATGTATCACTCTAGCTTAAGTTGTTTGCTGCTGCACAGAACTCACTGGGGAACCTTGCTCCTGAGAAGGGAAGGTTCCAGTGGGCAAAAATTGGGCTGAAACAGCAAAATGTTTGCAGGTTAAAAGCCATGACAAACAGGGCATTTCAGAGGTGGGGAAACGGGCATGAAACATCAAAGACTACAAAAGCACCGGAAAAACTCTGAAGCCAAATCTCTTTGCACTAAATGCTTAATCAAGACTACGAATGACCACGCAATTGTGCGTACATAATACAGGAAACTCAGCCACTTTTAAACTTGGTTATATTCTTCCACGCGTGTGATTTAGTGCGCTGGGCAAACTCAGGTACTGGGTTGGTTTGGGATGCAACGCATTGTGCAAATCCAGAAAATGGGTTCATGACGTTGGCGAGTTAAGAATGTCTTACGAACACAATGTAAGAGTTGGGTTCTTACCAGTGGTGGGAGAGAAGTTTATCCATTGATGGAAAAACACAATTGAGCATCTTATAAACCTGACTGCAGCTGTTGTCGTCTCAGGCTAATATACATGGGAACTGTAGTCCGATGCATCTGCCGCAAAGCAGACTGGGAGACAAATGAAAACGAGCCTGCATGTTCAAAAGCACTCTAACTCTGAATATCAGATTGTGGAGACTAAGAGAGAGAACTGTTATATCACCTTTTTCTTTAAGCATTCCAACAAGCCTCTGTGCAAGAAAATGCTAGTTTCTGAATATACAACAAGATATCCAATGCCACCATTTTTACTTTTCTTCCCCTTATTGATAAGTAAGGTAACAATGCAACAAAGCTGAACATTGGGAAAAATCAAGAATGGAGAGAAAGGGTAATAATGACAGATATCCGGGAGGATCATGAAGACATACAGGAGGAATTTTATTATTGTTTTTTAAGAGAAGAACCATGGTTATAGAATACAACTGCTCAAACCTAAATTTAAAAAAATAGCACATTCTCTAACCAGAACGTTTTGAAACATTATTAAAAACAAACGTTACACACAGAACAAAATTAGTTCCCGTGATTCGGCTCACGATGACAAGGAAAAGTGCAACTGGAAATCAAAGGTTAAGAGCTTAAAACGAAGAAATGTTCCGGGTGCTTCCCTCTGGAATGGCTGGCTGCTAGAGATTAACACTGTTTAAGTGACGAGAGAGCAGAAGTACAAGAATTTCCCCCCCCACACTGTCCCAGGATCCATGAAAAGCCCAGACGTGAATTCTAAGAGGCACATCAACCCAGAATTGGGGTCCTGCTCTTGGTCAGTAAAGCAGGTCAAGCCAACTCTGTGCACAAATGTTAATTAAATAAGGTTTTGTGGGAAGGGGAGAAAAAGCTCCCCATTACTTTAAGACAGAAGACAATTCTCAACACACCAAACTCTTGGAATGTGGGAGAGATTAGTGCAGTGTTTCTCAACCTTGGCGACTTTAAGCTGTGTGGACTTCAACTCCCAGAATTCCCCATCCAGCCATTTCCCACACAGCTTAAAGTCGCCAAGGTTGAGAAACACTGGATTAGGGTTACTTTACAGGAACCAGTTCCCCTCCAATTCTGAGCTATCGTTTTAAGCTCTGCCAAACGAGAGGATTGAGAATTCTCACCACAACCATCTTTTTACAAACCAACCAGGCACAGGGAATAAAAATCCTCCTAGACACACCTTTAACTAAGAAACAATGGTGAGGGATTGCTCTGCTTTTCATCTGAGACATGACGTCGGGGAAACACGGGCAGGCAAAAACAGCACAGAACAATGCAACAAGTCTCTTTCTGGTATGCAAAATATCATTGTGGCCTTGACCCTAACAATCTTCGGACGCAGCAGCTAAAGATTGACAGGTTGAATAATCAGAACCATAATCATCAAAATAGTGGCCATCTGTACTAGCTTAAAAAGATTCTCTTCCCCATTTTCCTGAGGTGTGTAGCTGTGTAACTCCTACGCTGCTGGAACCTTTAAATCTTTGATTATAACGCACACATAATACACACACACACATCACATGTCAGCACATGGGAGAAAAGAGATGTTTGTCATCCGGATTGCAAAGCGAGAACACGCTAGATGTGGCACCTACTTTGTCAGTAGGTGACAAAGACACCTGAATCTCTAGGGCTACCTTATATTTTTAAAATAAAGATATTTTTATTCCAAACCTAGCAAGATGCCAACAATTGGGTAACACAGATGAACCCAGCAGAGAATGCCATTTTTTTGCCCTCCAACACTTTCAAGCTTCCAGAAGGGAGGAGGGAAGCCTTAACTGGCCAGCAATCATACAAAACTGCCAAAAATATTAGCTTGGAACTTTTTTCCATCCACTTTTAAAGGATGAGCAGAAACAGCTAGCTTAGCCGGATAAGCAGGTATCAAATAAGTTATTTTTATTTTCCCCCCTCTCTGCAAATTCTGAAATTCTCAAAGCAAAGCAGAACAAAAACAACTTTAGCTTCCTGGGAAAACAGAGTACTGGTCTCTTTCACTAACACAAACACACAGAAATGCATACAAAATTGTCATTTATACCCTGCACTTTAGAATTAAATGCCCATTTTGCCCACTACACAAAGTTGCAAGCCAACCACGGTAATTTTGGTCTTTTTGGAAGTTCCAGTTGCAGATGGAACGTTCAACAGGCTGATGCAATGAAAGACAGGGCAGCGCAGGGGGAAAAGCGGTGGACATATTTCATGTGCCAGTCAGCACCAAAAGACAGCTGTCAAGACTGCCTTTTTTCTGTCCTTTTTTTTTTCCTGTTAGCTGTCAAGACTTGCTAACAGGGCTAAAACAGGACCTGTTCTAACCAGAAACGGTTGTAAAAAGAGCAAAGGGAAGTTTGAGGGCGGTAGCACCTTGGAAAATGATCTGTCCCTATTATTTATTTTTTAAGGTCAAGAGCAGGAGTGGGGGGGCAAAGGAGCTGCAATCTCATTTGGGTTGAGATGGAGCAAAGAAAGGAGGGTTAGGGAGGGGGGGAGACACAACAGAGTATCCCAGAGAGGTGAACAAAAGTAAATCTTGCAAAGCCATTCCTGTCTCGAGTAGACAGAACCAGTATTCAAAACTGCACTCCTGCTCGGCGCCCACCCCACATTTCTCAAAAATATGTAGAAACAATCTATTACTGGAAAGCAGGGGGGGGGGGGGGGAAAGGCGATGCTGCACGGCTAACTTAATTAGCAACAGAACACATGAAAAATCTTGCCCGTGCAATGCCATCCCTCTGAAAAGTGGTAACGGTCGTGTCGCATTTGTACACCGAGCCGCAAAACAATGGCTGGATTCCTTATTTTGTGGCTGATAATATCAGTGGGCAAATAAGTAGGGAATCCTTAGAACTGAGCAGCTGTCCAGCAAGACTCCAGCCTTGCAGAATGCAGGCCCTCGGATGCCCCCCTGGGAATTCGGGGAGGACCCGGCCATGCTTTGATGTCACAAGGGACCGAACTAGCCCCTTGCCTGGCACAAACGGGCACCCCTCTCCAGCAGGAGAGCCCCAAGGGGACTGGGGCAGCTGCATGGATTAAGTCCTGTAACCAGAGGGGAACAGAAAAGCTGGACCGAGAGGGGAACCGGGGAGTGCGGGCTCTTTTCCAGGAACGCATTCCCACTTCCCTCGGACCTCAACAGCTGTGCTTTATCAAGGCGGTATCAGCTCTGCGGCCCCCAGTCTTCCAAGGCTCCGGTTCTGCCTTCCCTCGAGACTGATTTATGCAAAGGTTAAAAAACACACACACACACACACACACACACAAACCCCAAGCTACAAAGACAGGAGTCTGCCGGAATAGCCAGCGCAACAGCCAGGCGGGATGAGGCTTGTTGGAAAGACCAGACCGGTCACAGCCGGCTCGAGGCTCTGTGTGACCCGGCGAGGATGGGAAACCGCTTGAACGCTGCTGGAGCCGCTGCAGACGCGCCCCCCCCCATCCATTCCAGTCCTGCCTGGGTATTCCTCATAACTATTCAACGCGTCCTCCCCTGCCCCCTCCCCAGTTGCAAATTACAGACTTTCTGTGAAAACCAGATTTGGTGAAGGGGAGGGGGGCGCCGGACTGTGGCTGCAGAGAAGAAGCCGGGTGGCGGCGATGCGGGGAGGGTTACGCCAGGGCAAGGGACGCAGCCGCCTGCCGAGGACAAAGGAGCGGGTGTGGACAGTACCAGCCCGGCCCTTCCAGGCGGCGTCTGGCCGAGACAACAGGGAAACTCAGAAGTTATATGGGGACACGCTGCGGGTCACCCTTGCACAGCTGTTTCCACAGCAGGATTTCCAAGAATTGGGAGAGAACGGCCAGGAACAGAGGAGGGGGTGGATTTGGGGATAGCAAAAGGGCAGCACAGGGGGACACGGGGAATCAGCCAAGCTGGAAAGCCGCATGCAAAGAAGAGACGGATAGCGAGAGGGGCTGATGCAGGGATGGAAGAAAATATCACAAAGTACCGGTTTGGTCCTGCCAGATATGGGTCCCCCCCCCACAAAAACAAGCTTGATTTTCTCTGCACATCCAGCATCGCTTGGCAGTGAACTGCCTGTGCATCAGATTGCCTCCTGGGGGGGGGAAAAAGGCTCAGTTTGTCTATCAGCACCCAATGGAGATGAACCCGCTCAAAATCAGGATCAACGGCTCTCCGGAAGACCCCCATGCCAGCAACCCAAAGACAGCAGCTTCCATGCGTTAATGCACACCCTTCTGGATTCCCACACTTGCAAGTTTTTTGAAGAGATCCCAAATCAGGATCCGGAGGACCAAGGGCTCACTATGAATCTCCCTAAAGCAGAGACTCCCTTGGCCCCGTGGCGGTTGACCTCAGGAAGACATCAACGGAAGTGGAAGAGCGGAAGGGACACGCACAGACGTGCAAAGAGCAGAGAATCAAAAGCCCCAGGCAGAAAAACCAAATTTTTGCCCTGTTTCAGCCTTACCCAAGGTGTAAACATTAAACCGAGAAGCAGGTAGCTAAGTTTGGAGCAAAAATACGGGTGTCCCAACCAGCCCAAGAGAGGGAAGTCTGCAAGATCTGCAAAAAAAAGTCAGCAAGAAAAGAGAAAGACCACATTCTCTCTCTCTGGAATAAGGTGGAGATGTAGTTCTCTCGGGTGCCCGCAGGGCTGGGCAATGGAGCACTGTGACGGTTTGATCCAAAGCCCCTGAGAAGTGCATGGCTGCCAGAAGAGAAGAGGGAAGCCCGCTCCCAAGATTTTCCAGATAGGCGTTTTTCCCCAGCCCAAAGGATTTACGGTTCACGGCTCCGAGGAGGACAACGACAGGCCTATTTTGTCGACTAAAGTGCACACGGTGGGCCCAGAAAACCCCGGGGGGGGGGGCTCTGGAGGCGGGAGACGTGGTTAGATGGTGTGGTAATGCTGCCGCAGCCTGGCCTGCAGGAACTCATGAGTCAAGCTGTGCCGGGTAATAATGCCCACAATCTGGAAGAGGGGGGAGAAAAAGGCAAATGAATGCGTACAGCGTGAAGGCAAAAAGGCAGAAGCTCGAGAGGGCAGGCCTTTCTGAGTCGGCTGGGGAGTTTCCAGCATGCAGGAAGCTAACTCAATGGCCTTCTGATTACGCCCCACCCCCACCCCAAATCGGCGCTTGCTGCCCGTGCATTTCATAGAGGGTGACCCACGGAAAGGCGGTAGGGAAGCAGCGGCCTTTCCGAGGCTTGCGCTGAATTTGTGGGCGGGAAACCGGGCAGGCAATTTCTCTGAATTTGGCTTAGTGGGGACGGCAACACTGCTCCCTGACCTCTGCCCCCGGATGTAACCAAAGCCTAGCAAACAGGGAGGGGGGAGAGGGAATGGTACAAAGAAAGCCAGCAGATTTCCCCAATCCTCCATTAAATCGGTGCAAGAAAACCGTATTCCAGGCAGGAAAACAGCACCCAAACGCTCCCCCCCCCCCCCCCCCCCCCCGCAAAGAAAAGTTATTTTGAAAGTTCAGAGCAGTCTTCCCTCAAACTGAACCTCCCGGACAAGGAGCAAAAAATGCCGCCCAGCAACACTCCTCCCTCCTTAGAATTAGCCTCATACTAGTTTCCCCAAATCTCTCTCCCGAGTAAAGGCTCTAAAGTAAAGTTGCCTTTGGATGAAGCTCAACAAGGGGTTTCCGGAACAGACCCACACGGTTTCCTTGGCGGTTACGGAAGCCGACTGCCACTGGCACATTTCTTCCCACTCCCCAGGCCAGCCTAGAGCTCCGGCTCCGTTTGTGGGCCTCCAGTGACATCTGGCGGTAAAACCTCAACTCCTGTAACCCTGGCTCAACTTTAATCCGAGTGCAAATCTGAGCAGGACAGAAGGGCGAGGCTTTCTGCAAAGACCCCGCAGAGGGACTCACCTCCCCGACGGCGTTCACCACCGGCAAATGCCTGAGCCCCATCGTCCGGAAGAGGTTGAAGACTTGGGAGATGTGAGCGTTGGGCGAGATGGTGAAGGGAGAAGGGTTCATGTACGGCGTGACATCCTGTGGGGAGGAAAAAGCTTGTAAGTCCCACAAAAGAATTAGTTTAGGTGAAGAAAACACACCAAGCGAAGTCTGCATTACAAGCCTCTAACCCAGAGCTTTCCAAACTTTTCATGTTGGTGACATACTTTTTAGACATGCATCATTTCGCGACACACTCTTACAGCAGGGCACAAGGCAGGCACTAGGACCTGCGTGGAATCCTGGCAGGGCAGGTTTGGAGGCAGCAGGGCACAAGGCAGGCACTAGGACCTGCGCGGAATCCTGGCAGGGCAGGTTTGGAGGCAGCAGGGCACAAGGCAGGCACTAGGACCTGCGCGGAATCCTGGCAGGGCAGGTTTGGAGGCAGCAGGGCACAAGGCAGGCACTAGGACCTGCGCGGAATCCTGGCAGGGCAGGTTTGGAGGCAGCAGGGCCCAAGGCAGGCACTAGGACCTGCGCGGAATCCTGGCAGGGCAGGTTTGGAGGCAGCCAGGCAGAAGGCAGGCACTAGGACCTGCGTGGAATCCTGGCAGGGCAGGTTTGGAGGCAGCCAGGCAGAAGGCAGGCACTAGGACCTGTGTGGAATCCTGGCAGGGCAGGTTTGGAGGCAGCCAGGCAGAAGGCAGGCACTAGGACCTGTGTGGAATCCTGGCAGGGCTCAGAGGCAGCAGCCGCCGCGACACACCCAGACACTGCAGCCGACACACTAACGTGTCCCGACACACAGTTTGGAAAGCTCTGCTCTAACCATTTATCCTCTGAGGGTTGTTCTGGACAGGCAGCCTCCAAAAACATATAAGGAAGAGATAGAGGTATGGAAAAATTAGTCTAGAAAAATTCCAAGAAATGCAGAAGCATATTTTCTAGGGAGCAAGGTGGAACCAGCTGCAGCTGCAAGAAGGGCTTACCACAATCATCCGTGGGTTCAGGAGCGTGAGATCTAAATCATGGATGTCCGGATAGCGCGGGTAATCCTCTGACATGTCTGCGTACGACAGACGAGGCTGGCTGGCACTCTGAGCAAGGGTGAAACGAGAAGACAGACAGACACCGCTTTTCCACCATGCACCGAAACAACCCCAACACGGCTTCTGGTGGAAATGACTCATTGGGGCATTAACGCAAGGATCTCTGATCCTCCTCCTATCCCAGGAAAAAAAAATAAACTGCTGGATCATCAACTATTCAGAGAACCCGGTCACTTCTGAGTTGGAACTCACTGACTGATTCTCCGCATAGCAGATTCCTCGGACAAGCAAGGTGACCAGCTGCGAGCGCAAGATCAGGCCGTGAAAAGTCAGAGGCCGGAAGCGTTCCTCCATAGTCCACTCCTCGCTGGGCGACTGGTCTGGGTACAGATTGGGATATGGAGTATATCTGGAAGGAGGCGAACAACTTGATTATTGAGGGGAGGGAGGGAGGGAGGGAGGAAGGGAGGAAGGAAGGAAGGAAGGGACAGTTATCAGTTTCTGAGAGATGTCCACATTTGTTCCTTACAAAGCCAAGGAAGAGCTTTAAGCGACTTAGGCTCCATGAAAGTTCCATCAAAAATTAGCTGGTCTTTTAAGTGCCACAAGACTCTCTGATACATAAGAGGGAGTCTACTAATCCTGCTGGCCGGATGGGGCAGCCTCTCGAGGCAGGCAGGCAGCCAAGGATTTGCACGCCTTCGCTTAGTACTTTCAAGACCGGAAACGCCCCCCAGCGCTCACTTCCGCTCCAACATCTGTTGCAGCATGTCCTCCGTCTCTGGGGGCTCCTCTGCTGCGCTGTGGTCGTCGCACACATTTCGCAACTCGCTGGAGGGGTAGGACTTCATGGACTGGCTGCGCTTACGTTGCTCAGCCGCCCGGGTGAGGATGCTGGATTTCTGGAACAGCGAAAGCAAGGCTCAGTTTACCCAGAGATCATTTTAGGGGAACTTCCAAGATTCTTTTGACTCAGGTCAGCACTCCAGAGATTCACATATCTAAACACACGGTGGCCATTTCAATTACCGGTAAGCCTAAAAAAGATAAAAAGAACCCCATGTTGAGCCAGACCTGATTGGCTCAACCATGTCATTTCTCTGCAACATTACAGGGGGGTTTGCTAATACATTGGGAAATCGTTCAACTTCCCAGCTGAGCCCGTAGGTCTGATATTCCCTAAAACACTTATCTTCCAGGCTTGGAACCTCAATTTCAGCAAACCACTGCCGAAATCCTGCTTTGCTTTCATTTTACTTTTAAAAATCTGGATGTTAAACAGGCAACATTCCCACACAACAGCCTGATCAAATTCTTCAGAATGGGGGCATCCCTGGGAAAGCAGGTTAAGACACCTAGCTGCTCCCATAAGCTCACAAACTCAGATGGTTTGTGCGTAATAATAACTACACGCGATACGTGGTTTGTTGATAACTCATCGACAGAGTCAACAATCAATATTTGCTGCAGCTTCTCCTCCAGAGGAACAAGGAAATCGTTGATTAAACTCACCTTGAATTTAATATTGTTGCTAATAAGCTGGTCCCACTTCATGAATTCTTTCTCGTAGGCCCGGTTCTCCGTCACCACCGGGAAGGCGTGATGGACCGTGGTGCGGAGAATGCTGACGAGGGACTGGATCCGGGTGTGCGGGTAGACGTACATCAGGTTGGGCTCCATGATGTCGCTGGCTCTGAGCCTTGGGCGACAGAAAGTTTGGGATTAAATTAAAAGCAAGCTTTTCAATCCGCCACACGAGTCGAGTCTAAGCTGGCAGACGTTGCCAGCCTTCAGATCAGCCGACATTACTTGTCCATCTCAGCCTTGACCTCCCACTCCAGCAGCGGGACCCCACGCAAGTCCACATAGATGTCGTAAATCCCTTTGTTGAAGAGGTCACCTGTCCACTTGGCCACCTGCAAACAGAAGGGGGACAGGTGTTCCAACACAGCTCCCGTGACACAATGTATTTTGGGCCTTGACCTGTCATCACCCCCAAGCAGCTGGGAGGACGTTCAAGGCCCCGAATGCTCAAAGGCCTCACCATCAGGGTGATCATGATGGGCAGCCCGTACGTGATCTCGTTGGTGGACTCGATCAGGATAACGGTCAGGCTGATTGTCATGCGGACCACCCCGCCCAGGAAGGCGGCCGCTCCAATCAGCGCAAAGGTGCCCGAGTAGACATGGTCCAGACCGATGTACCTGGAGGAAGGGAGCAAAGCGTTAGAGAGTGGCATCTGGAGCCGAGGGGAGAGAGGCAGGCTCTGCCCAGGGAAGGCAACCCACGAAAGCCGAAGAGGGCACCTTTCAAGGAGGTTGGCGGCCAGGCGTCCGTAAGAGGCCCCGCAGAGCAGCGATGGGACAAAGAGACCACTCGGCACAGAAATCCCATAAGTCCAGCAAGAGAGCAAGAAGTACAGAAAGAAAAACAGAGAGAGCGTGACAGGGCTGAAAGTACCTAGAAGACAACAGGAAGAGAGACAGGAAGGGGGTTGAGCAGCAGCTGACAGACACCTCCCCCCTGAAACAACAGGCCACGCCCAGCCAGGAGCTCCACCCCCTGGGACTGATGCTCCCTCAAATGATGAAACAGACATCGATCAGCTTGCCTGTGTTTTAGGCCAGCAAAATTAGACTTAAGGTGGCATAGGTTCAAACTCAGTACGAACATTGGTGTGGGTGGGAATTTATTAATTCTAGGATCAATTCAATCTACAATTTCTCCTCCCACCATAACCACACAGCAAACAGGGTGGTCTGAGTGCATTTGCACTAGAAAGTGGACAGCGTGGCCATCTCTACAGAAATATTAATGGCCAGAAGGGCTGTTCGCGTGCAAGAGAAACCAGGACAAGGTAAATTTAATTGCTAGCGAGTCCCACAGAGGCACAGAAGGGGGACTTACAGCCCGCACAATTCTGTTTTCCAACTGCTTCCAAACATGAGAATTCTAGACCCACTAAGCGTGTGAACTGTCTGGGAGCAGTTGGCCCCGTTGGAGAATTTATTTCCTCCTCAAGATGGTTAGAAGGGTTCATCTCTCAGGCCTGAATGCCAACACTGCAGCTAGCGTGGAACCTCCGCCGAGCGGCCCCCAGCTGCAGCACGAAAACGCCGCCTGCCTGAATTCCGTCTCAGGTTAGGGATCTCCAGTCCGAGCAGAGCCCAGGTCAGGCACTCACCCTCCTGGTGAAAAAGCTGCAGGATGGCCGACTCTTGTGGGTTGAAGAAGAGGGTTGCCATGTCGTTGTAAGTATGGTTGTGACAGAAGAACTTCTTGATGCTTGAATTAACTTCCTCCGACGAAGAATCCTTCACAATAAACAAGCGCCACCTTTAACTCGGGTTCCAGAATCACGCCAAGCGCCCCCAACAGGCATTGGCCACCCGATCGATCGGCTGGTGGCCCCTCCTCTTGGGACTGTTCTGAGGCTTCCATCTCTTGCTTTCAGTTTCAATCTTTTCCCACTAAGTAGAAGCACCGGTGTATCTTTAAGGGGGAGCTCCCCTGAGACCACCAACACCCCTTCTTTCCGTGACAATGGGGTTGCTAGGCTCTACGGTCACTCTACGAGCCAAGAGGCCGAGTGGAGACGCAGACCGTTCTTTGAGGGACCTCCGCTCAGCGCGGGCCCGCAAGGCTCTCCGCTTACCTGCAGGCCAACGGAGCTGTTGTCTCCATGGCTAGCGGAAGACAGAGGTCGGCATTCCCCGAGAAGCATTGAAGCGACAAAGATGACAAGGGTGGTGGTGAGGCACACCAAAAGGCTCTCCAGGACTCTGCAAGCAAGACGAAGCAAAGCAAAGCAAAGCAAAGCACGCAAGGAAAGTCATTCATGGCTTGGAACTGCGCCTTGATGTCCTCAAAAGCAGCAGAGGCCGAGATACCCGCTGGCCCCTCTCCAGCTGCGCCGGGGTACTCCTAAAGCCGTTCCCTTGACTACTGACTGCGAAGACGCGCCCAACCACAGAAAAGGCCCCGATACCTGACCAGCTTCGGCTTGGGGTGCACGTTCCGCATGCGGTATTTCGCCAGCCTCCTGTTGATGCAGTTAAAGGTGGCCCCTAAGAGCCCCCCACCGACCCCCATCAGGATGAAGAAACCCAGGTCCACGATGGTCCACAGATGACATTTTTTGTTGGATTCTGGACACTGGAGAGGGAAGGGTGGAAAACAGCCAGAGTGAAGACGAAGCAGGATGGCCTGAATTCCTTGCATGTTTCGAGGCCCCAATCCAGCTTCCTCCAGCTTGGCCCTCCCCACCCGCATCAAGGCTGTGTCAATTCTGAGCCGAGGCTGCTTGTCTGAAAGGCCCCCCACTTGGAAACCCCAGGGGAAGGAAAGAAGGCTGAAGTACGATTAGCAGAGGACCTTTTCTCTAAAACTAGTCAAGGAAAGACGATCAAAGTCCGGCAAGGCCTACCTTGAACTCTCCAAAATTCAGTAACCCTGGCAGCTGGAAAGACCCCCAGCTTCCAAACTGAATGCCGGAGCGGAAGAAGTTGAGTGTGAACGTGGCTGACATGGAGCAGAAGAGCTGGAAGAAACACAGCCAAGGTCATCCCCAGGATGGCAAGAAGCCGTGCCTCTGCCACGTCCCACGTGAAAATGGCACGTCAGAGTCTTGCACTGCAGCCAGAGCTGAGCTGAGCTGAGAGCTTGGCCTCACCACTTTCCATGTGAGGCCTTGGTTCCAGAAGGAGGACCCCTCTTCCAGGCTGAAAAGTGTCCCCCCGATAGGCGCCCCAAAAGCTGCAGCCACCCCAGCAGCTGCTCCCGCAGAAACAAAATCTCTCTTGTCCCTGGGGGGGGAAAAAAAGAACAGGAGGAGTTTCATGCAGAAAGAACGAACATGGAGGCAGCAGAGCATTTCCTATACTCCGTCGTGAAAGGCAACAGGCATGTTTTAAGAAAATAAGTAAGCGCATTAAGAGAAAAAGGGATTCTTGGAACAGCAAATACCGCCTCGGATTCAGAGACACGAGAGCTTCTGATTCAGAGAGTTTCAAAATGGGGGTTGAAACGTTCATGGAGATCAGCCATGGTTAATAGCCACAACCTGCTACAGCCCTGGGAAAAAAATGAGGGGGAAAGTGCAGGTGGTTTTATCCACTGTGGACTGGCCGGAGGTACCTCGTTGGTCACTCTGGACGCTTTGGGCCCAATCCACCAACCTAGCTCTCCTCTGGATCCAACGCATTGGCTGGGAGCGGGGCATGCTGGGCACTCTTGACGTGCAGGAGCTCACGAGAGCGGCATTCCCAAGGGGATATGCATTTATGTCACCCATGGATACAAATGCAAATTAAGATGCAAATCTTCCCTAGCAATGCCTCTCTTGGGGTGAACTTTTGCACTTCCAAACTGCCCAATCATCTACTACTTATTCTCAACCGGAGCTGACAGAGTCAGTGGAAGTTCAGGAAGATGGCGCAGCTCTTTGCAAGAGCTGAACGGATTTCACCGTTACAAATCTAAAAAGAACAGGAAACTAAATACCTTCACCATCTATCAGTGTCCTTTAAAATCTACAACTATCCTAAAATGCCAGCCCTGGGCCTGGTAGCTGATTGGCAACCGATAAATAAAGCATCCATTGATCAGAAGGCTCGCAACTGCCTCTCCACTGTCCGTAAGAGACCCAGCATTACATCCCTATCCCCCAGCAAATCACAGCCAACTTTCCCCACAGGATTGCCCGGGCAAACAGCAAATCTGAAAATCTGTCCCTCTCCCATTTCATCCTGCTCAAATCCACGCCTTCGCCTCTAGAGCAGCCATCGTACCTGTCACTTCGGAAATAGGGGAAATTAAACTGGATCTTCTTTAAAGAGATACTCTGGAACTGCACAACAAGAGAGAGAGAGAGAAAAAAGAGGAAAGTAAGCGAGCCTCCAAGAAAATGTTGAAGGATTATTCACAGGGTGTGATACTACACACAAAACATCCGAAGTGTCCATTTTGTGGAAAGAGAAATGAAAAGACAACTAACGCTTCTTGATCTTGCAACTGTAAAGGCAAACTCAAAGATCAGAGAGCCCATCTGGGACCCAGGTATCCCAGCCCATTCTAGGTCTGCCAAATTCTGAAAATATGGAGGTGGCAGAACTGGGTTTTTCCTACTGTCAGAAACGCTTGCCCAAAATCACTTAAAAAAAAAAAAAGGAGTAACTAACGCTCAATTTTTTTACCCGGGCCTTGGACACACCAAGCACAGATCTGGAGAAGCGGCTTTTCGAGAAAATGTTACTGCTTACACTGACACTCACCTGAGGCAGGCCAGCCCCTACGATAGCACCGCTGTGGATCATGGGGCCTTCCTTTCCTACAAAAAGACCTGGGAGAAAAAGTACAGCCAGTTATGGGGAAACAGCAGCTACCTCAGAAGAGGGGTCAGAAAGGCAAAGGAGAGGGGAGAAAGATTCTGGCCTTACCTCCAGCTACGCTGAAAAGGACCCCCACGGCCTTGCACACGAGAGTCCGAAGGCGCACGATCCCAGGGACCTTGACTCCGTTCAAGTAACACTTGATCTCTGGAATTCCAGAGCCGGCAGCCACTGGCTAGAAAGGAAAGCACAAGAGGCGGCTGTGATGGAACTAGGACCAGAGGGGCGAGGGCTACCGCCAGTCAATTAGGCCCAGGGTAGCCCACACCGCTGGGAATGGAGGTTGTTTACCTGCACCCTTTGAGAGCAAAATAGGAAACAATGGCAGCTGCCAAGAAGAAGAACAGAGAGAGAAAGACGCTGTTTACTTGCCTAGTTCTCCAGCGCACCCAAATTTCAGGCCTCATAAGCTCTTTTCTCCAATCCTCGCACTGTCAATTGTAAATCTATTCTCGGTAAACAGAGAACCGGAAGGGTAGCATTACCTGGATTAAGACAAAGAGGCTGGCCAGAAAGATGAAGGTCAGGTTGAAGCCCAGCAGCTCTAGCAGGGAGATGGCCAGGCAACCTTTCTCGCTGCAGTCCTCCACCGCTGCAGAGACGGAATCAAGGAAAGGGAACGAGAAGTGCCAAGCTACGTTCGTGCGAAAGTACCTGGCCCAAGGTCCACTTGGAAGATAATCACATCCCGCCGAACCATGGGCCCTGCCCAGGCCAGCAGGATTCCTCCTAGATGCTAGTTTGCATTCTCTCCCGCGTCAACTTTCGGCTTTCCAAGCCGCCACCCCAGGGTTTCTCAACCTTAGCCACTTTAACAAGCAAGCTGGCTGGGGAATTCTGGGAGTTGAAGTCCACCCATCTTCAAGTGGCTAAGGTTGAGAAACCCTGCACCGCCCAAACAACAGGAACAGCAGAAAAGATACAGTTCTGAACAACGTGGAATTTGAATCTGGAGAAGAGGCGGACAAAGAAATCTACAAAAAGGCCCACCTGCAGAGAGAAAGAGCAAGGCAATTTATTTTTTGTAACGAAAAAGCCCAGTACCCTGCTCACTGTCATAGGGTTTACTTGTCATCAATCGCAGATTATAACTGCCTAAGGAAAAGGTAAGAAACGCAGGCCCATCTCTGCTACCGGAGCGGACCGCCAGCGGCTTACCATCCCTGTGCAAACTCCAATGGCAAAAACCATCACCCACTTCACTGCTTCATAGCGCTGGCCTTTCTGAAAGGGAGAAAGACAAAGGTCCTGAGGCAGGTGGGAACACACGTAAAATCAGAGAGCCCTTTCCTTTTACAAAATTTTGCAGGATCCCCTGCAGAGAAATATGCACGTTAACACAGCATGAGACTGAATCCCGGCTCCTCTCACTTTTAACCTGCATCCCTTACGAAAATCAGGTTTCCAGACCTCATGGCTGCATTGGAAAGGTGTTGTGGCCTATGTAACTTCCTTAAACAGATGGTCAAATGCCCTGATTGCTCAGGCCTCTCTTTTTCAGTTTTAAAGGTATAAAACCGGAATTGTGTTCCAGTTTCAACATCAAAGCATGCCCAAAGCACTTTAATTAACAACATTTCTCCCAACACTGGTCTGAATACATTCCCTTCATCAGTTCTCCCTGGGGGCAAAGGTCTACACCTGGGGCATGGATGATAGAACTACAGGGTGGCCAAATCCACACAACACATACTTAAACTTTGGAACTGCCAACAACCAGACCTGCCAACTCAGTCTCATCAGCAAAGATTAGATCAACTTACAAAAGGCAGAACTATCAATAGCAACCAATGTTGAAGGTTTTATATTCCCTTTGTAGTCCCAGACCGAAACCATTAGCAATTTACTAAAAGACACACACAAGATCCTGCATTTACACACGCTCTTCTCTCCACCTACTCAGTGAATGCTGAAAAAGGAGGGAAGTACATATTTGAAATGTACATTATCTCTCACAGGTTAATAAGCTTTGAAGGGGAAAAAATTGCAATTATTCCCAGGAATGCAAGTGGCCTTTCGACATTTCATTTATTTGACTTATAACCCACTGCAATCAAGACTCTCATTAAATTTTACCTTGTTATCGAGACTCTCTAGGACTTCCAAGTACGGTTCATTGAGGCAACGATCGTAATCCAGACTCTGGAGAGGAAAAAAAACACGAGCATATCAGAAAGGCTGCCCAATCTGAAGACACAAGCAGGCTGTAGCCTACTTCAAGCAGAAGCCATTTAATCTGCTGATAGTTGGATTCACACAACACACTACGACAAGCTTCCCAATCCTATGATAAACTAGTCTAACATAATTCATCAACCCTGACTTTAAGTTTCAGCAGTGAAAGTGCTGCTTCTCTCCAAAGCAGAAGTAAAGTTGGCTGCCAAGTAAATGAAGCCAAACTTCTCTGGAGTAACCAAAAATGCCACCTCAAAATCACTTTACAGGGACTAAACCTACTTGTCCAAACCATTATATTTGCAGCAGTACAAAAGACGTTTGCCATTCTTTCAAGCTGTTGTTTTGACCCCCCTATCCTGCCTGCAATCCTGAGATTTCTTTGTGGCCTCCCATCCAAGTCTGGCCCTGCTTAGTTTTCCAAGAGCAATTAAAGTAACAGAGTTTGGCAAAGACATCCATTTAGAAGGCTTGAGGAGACATTCTCGGGGATGATAAGGCTACAGGCAACCACTCTTCACTTTTATGCTTTTTTTGGAAAAGCAGCAGCTCCCAGCAAAATATATCTCCTCCTTTCTGCAGATCTTCACGATCTTCCTAACAAATCAAGCTCATTTTTCACTCATTTCACCTCATAGTCTTTACGGGGCAGGATTTCATCATCTTCCTCGGTCTCTCCAAGGATGGTCTGCAAAACACAGCCAAGGATCAACGGTGCAAAGGCAAACCAGGTTTATTCACCCCAACAAACCACTGCTAATATCCAGGAAGAAAGCAAGTTTTTTTGCATTAAGTACCTTGGAGATCCAGGCCTTGCTGAAGCTATTGCTTCATAAACGCCACAAAACAAGGCTTCTGTTTTTATTTCAAGCATCCTCATTCCTCCCCCTTCCCAACCCTTAGAGAGTTGGCAGCATATTTTGAATTTTCACCTCATGATTCAGTAATGAACTCTGTACCTGCTCAGAGGCACCCTCCTCACTTTCCCACGAGGTAATAGCAAAAAATTAGTCATATCTAGCCTAATTTGCATATACATATGCAAATTTAATACAGCCCCCCAAAGCAAACTCTGCTGAAAAGGAGGGGCAACCCTAAATTGGAGCAAGGACCAGGCAGGACCTCCCACCCCGCCCCTCCGCGCCTTGCTGCCCCTCACCAACTCTTCCGGGGTGCGGCTTTCTCTTTCCCCACAGCAACAGCACCCGCAACATCCCCCCCGGCACCCCGCCGCCATCGTCCCCCCTCAAGGAGCCCGCTCTGGCGCCCCCAAAGCAGCCCGCCTTCGCGCATGCGCCTCACAGAAAGACGCTGACCCGGCGCAGAACAGCGGAAGAGGAGGGCGCTCCTGAAGAAAGCTTTCCGCGGATTGGAAACGGCGACTCCAGGGCGGAAGTTGCTAGTTCTGTCATCTTAAAAGTGGGCAAGTGAAAGAGGAAGTGGAGCTGTAGAGATAAGAAGGGGAAAAAAGTGAAGAGAAGCATTCTTCTGTGTAGGAGCCGTTCTCAACAATGACCATAAAGATTTTTTTTTTACTTTCTACTATTAGTAGTAGCATTTCTAACAGAGTTCACAGGAGTTGGGCGGCCAATAAATTTAAATAACTAACAACAACAACAACAAGTCCATATTGATATTTTTATCAGAGAACTGAGGTTGGGTTTATATTATTATTCCAAAGCAATACCACTTTTCCTGTTAGAGAATTCAGACCGGTTTACAAGATGCATGGAAATGAAAGAGACACTCTGATGGTGGCCTTTGTAGGAAATTAAACCATCATATTGTAAGCACTGATGAAGGAGGAATTTGACTGAACAACAACAACAATTTTTTTCAAGAGAAACAACCTACATCTCATGCTGCCCTGTAATGCAATGTCACTCTTCAATAAGGACATTTGAGGACATTAATGTTCACATTTTAGACAGAGAAGATAGGTGGTTTGAGAGAGGGGTCAAGGAATCCATTTATGCCAACTTGGAAAATCCTTCCTTGAATAGAGGTGGGGGCCTCAGGCACAAACTCTCCCCCATCTTCCTCCCCGTTTTGTCTTCTGTGCCTAGGAAGATTAAGACCATTTCAGAAGCTCAACAGCAGCATGGTGATTTTAACGACCCTCCTTTAGATGATAAAAGGACTTAGAAATAAACATCTCAAATAACCATGACCTAGCCCCAGGTGCAAGGTCACACAGCCACCCTAGAAACATATTTAAGGATTCCCTTACCAACTTTGCTCAGACTGAAGAAGCTCCTTGGATAAGGAGCGAAACGTTTCCACTAAGAAAATAGAAATCCAGTTGACATGATTCAAGCTACAGACAATTCCACCTGGATGACTGAGAACCTTCATAGACACTCTTCAATAAAGTTTTATTTCAACATTGGGAAACATGTTTGGCTATTTTAAAGTTCACCATAATGGGCAATGTCTCTCTTCTGTGACTTCTTTAAGCTTTCCAAATGCCCCATTCAAATATATTCATTTTCAGTGGTTGGCACGCATGGATTGCTATTGCAAAATAGCCAAAAGGTTTAGAGACAGAGAGAGCCTTTGCAAACTTCAAGCCAGACTTGGCTGTTGCAACAACTCAAGGCTTGTGTCAGGTTAATGAGTGATAACCATGTTGTTATCTGGTTAATCAATGACTGAAGCTATTATTATGTTTTTGTGGGCTGGTGATTCAAGAAGAGGTTGCCTTATCTAAATGCAGACCTTGTTGAAATACTTTTATTTTTAGCTCCCTTGCAATCGTTTTATAGGCAGGTCATGAATTAAAAACCCTCCAGGGGGCATTTTGTAAAAAGGGGTTTGCTGTGTGCTCCCCTGTTCTGCTTTGCCTGGGGCTTCTCAGCCACGTGGCGGAACTAAAGAATAATGCTAGCTACAAAAATAAGGCAGAATTTATTCATTCATTCATTCATTAAATGTATACACCAGCCATCTCACTATAAAAGCGACTCTTGACCTCAGAATGGCTGATAAGGAAGTAAATTATTTTTATTAGATTCTTGGCTAGTTGCTTATTATGTGATTATGCAAAGGAGGAAAAAAAAAGACCTTCTGTTGTTCACTAGGCAACCACGTGCCAACAATAACAGTGAAAGAAAGATCTCTCCTATTTAAAAGGAAGAGAAAAAGACACCCCCGCTGCCATCTTGGAAGTGGGCGCCAGGCCATCACACCCGAGGGGCGTGGCTTTGCCCTTGCATTAGACGTGGGGATTTAAACAAGGCGGCCCTGAGGGACTGAAGAGTTGGCGCGCATGCGCACGCAATCTCTCTCTCTCTCTCTCTCTCTCTCTCTCTCTCTCTTTCTCTCTCTCTCTCGCTTCGGGGTGGAGCTCGCGCTGCCGGCGCCGCAAGCCCCTCAGGTGTGCGCGTGAGGGAGGGGTCGTGCCCGCCCGAAGGCAGGTGAGTGGAGGCGCGCGCACGTGGAGCAGTCCAACTGTCCGAGCGTGCGGGGGGCGGAAGAGAGTCCCTTTCTCCACGCGACTGGCAAGGGAAGGGTAGAAGGAACCATTTCGAAAAGGAGCCTGGGGGAGAAAGCGCTCCTTTCTCTGTTATATCTGGGGCTGGAGCGGGCAAGGACGGTCAAAAAACTTTTTCCAGCCGCAACAAAATACATGCACTTTTTAAAAATAAAGTCGAATCTCCTTCTCCCCGTTGCGCATCCCCCCCCCGGGGGAATTTAATGTATACGAAACTACTAATTTTCCCATCCCGCACACGAATAAATCAAACCCAAATCAAAGCAGCTTAAGAGGAACGTGCAATTTCTCCCCTTCCAAAGGTTTACACCCCCTTCTAGCGCTCCCTTGGGATATTTTACAAGCCAAATGGAAATAAAATCGATTTTTCTTTTGCAGGCGCCAGTTGCAAACTAAAGACGGGTGCAATTTCACCTCCCTTCGCCCCTCAGTTTCGGTAACCCAGGAATGAAGGAAAAACCCTAATAAGAATTGCAAATATTATTTCCTTCTGCCCCACCCTAAAAGAAAATCCTCTTCCCGCTAGTATTTCCTTGCCATAAATATCTTTTCCCCCCCCATCTATAAATAGGCACCATATTTTGCCCCCTTATATGGGTGGACTGAGAGATGGAGGGCAGGGAGCCAGTTCTGGGGGTGCCCTCCATCCACCTTTCAGTCTCTGATACGACTTCTTTTCCTGCTGCGGTGCAGAATGCCATCCTGACAGGTGGACTACAAGTCCCATCACCACTGAGCCCTATGGGCCAGATTTATGGCACCTGTAGTCTGAACAGGAGAGAGCAGTGTGGTGTAGTGGTTAAAGGCGCTGGACTAGTCTTCTGGGTGACTTTGGGCCAGTCCTAAAACCATCCGTGAGGTTACCAAGAATTAAGAGTGTCCCGCAAGGACCATAACGAGTCTAACAGGGGGCAGATCCTGGGTCAAACATTTCTTTTTTCCTGCAGTTTTGCCATTGGCTAAATTCTGATTGATAGCTCCCAAGCATGAAAGATGATATTAAATTATTAATTATTAATTTATTATTATTATTATTATTATTATTACAGTAAAGGCCAGGAAGGATCGTTCCACTCCGCAATGCCACTAAACAGACCTCTCTGTGGCTTCTTCCATCCCAATTGAACCCCTGCTGTGGAAGAGGAATACAAGGAGATTTGGTGTGTGTGTCTCCCCCCCCCCCCCCGCTTTTTGCCATTTTGATTTGGGGGAGCAAAAACTTTACAGATGGAGTTGGCTGAAAAAAAGTCTATTGGAATGTGAGTACCATGCCTTTAAAAAAATGCGTGTCTGGGGGCAGGGATGCTTCCTGTCCTTCCTTGTCTGAGAAATAATCTCCCCCTGAAGACAAGCTGAGCAAAGCCACTTTTCTCTGCCTGGGAGCAAAGAGGGCAGGGGCGGGCTCTTTCTCCGAAAGCCCACTCCCCATTGGTAGAGAAGCCGGGCGCTGATTGGCGGGGATGCTTAGATAAGGGGGTGCCTGCAAGTTGGGTCCCTTGGGAGGAACGTACCTTGAGTCGGACGCCAAGGAGGGACTTCTCCAGGCATTGCAGTTTGCCTTCCTCCCGGGAGGCTGAGACCGCTGGCCAGGATCCATTTTGGACGGAGCCAGCCAGCCAGCCAGCCGCACGGGCTCTTTGGTGAGCTTGGCACACGAGCAGCCCGAGCAAACAAGCTGGAACGCCTGAGTAAGTCTACTAAACTGGAGGGATCCTCCAGACTCCGGTGGAAAATTGCCCAGAAGGATACCACCGACACCAGGTGAGTTAATAGTCCTTTCAGCCTGGGACTGCTCTCATTGCTCCCCCCCATCTCCTCCTTTTGCTAATTCCCTCTCCTCCTTGCCTCTTGACCCTCAAAGGTAGCCATGTCCCCCCCCTCTGGTGCGCACAATTTGCAAGGTCCCACCTTCCTGGTCATCTCTTAGCTTGGCCTACAGAGTAGAAAGATCTCTGTACATTTTTCATGCTTTGATTAAGAATTCCAGCTACTTAGCTGCTGAGCAAGGTCAGGGAAGAAGCCTAAATGAATCGCAGCTGAAATTCCTTTCTTCCTTGTTAAATTTCACCCGCTCCTCCCTGCCTTCTCTGTTTGGGATGCAAACCCCCCCCCCCCACTTCCCTCTCTTCCGTGTTTTACTTTTGTTCTGTTGCTGCCCGAGAAGGGGAATTGATCCCATCAGCCGATCAATGGATTTGGCTGCCAGGTATCAGCTGAACACTGAACTGTTGCAGGATAGTTGTCTTGCCTTGTTTAGCTTCCCTGATCTGCAACACAGGGCTACCCCACACCTTCCTTCACAGGGGCATGGAGAAGTGGTGCCCGGTTTCCTGCCCAAACCGCTTTTAAGATTCCCAGCCGTTTTCACAGGGAAGAATTAAGAGCAATTCTTAACAGCTCCTGTGAACCTCTCCCTAGAAAATTGTTTGGATGAAGGCTGGGGAGACGTTATTCAAGCTAAGAATAGTTAATAGCTTAATAATAATAATAAATAATAATAAGTAATAGCTAATAGCTGAGCACAAATCTGCTAGCTGACAGGTTGTGGCCGGCGGTGCCTGGTGGCTTCATGCCTTCTCCCTCTAGGGCCTTCACCATGGTCAACGAGTCTTACAACGGGTTTCCTCCCGCGAGCAACGGCCTCGGCGGCCCCAGATCCAATGGCGGCGGCGGCAGCAGCGGCGAGAGCTCCCAAAACAGTTCCCGTTGCTCCACTCCCGTCGACACGGAGCGCCACGACCGCCTGCGCGAGAAAATGCGCCGGCGCCAGGAATCGGGAGACAAGTGGTTTTCCCTCGAGTTCTTTCCTCCCCGGACTGCCAGCGGGGCGGTCAACCTCATCTCCAGGTGAAGGAGCAGGTGGTGAAAGTCGAAGTCTGTCCCCCCCCCCCCCAATCACTTGGCAGGCTCTGAAGCAGCCTGTTCAGTATCAGCGGATTCATTTAATCCCCTCTGAGTTGACGGCCAAGTTCCAACTGGAGCAGGGCGCGAGTTCTGCATTCACTCCCACCAGACCTTTCGGGTGTCTTTCGCCCACGCCGTCCCTACATGCTCTTTCCAATGACGACACATGAATGCGGCGTCCTGGTCCACCCCATGGACTAACCCAAGGGCCAGCGTCCCTCCGCATGCTGAACCCCCACCCAACCCCAATTTTAGCCTGGGTGCCCCTCTGGTTGTATTGTCGAAGGCTTTCACGGCCGGAGTTCGATGGCTGTTGTGGGTCTTCCGGGCTGTGCGGCCGTGTTCTGGAAGTTGTGGTTCCTAACGTTTCGCCGGCATCTGTGGCCGGCATCTTCAGAGGGCAGGAGCACAGACGGAAGCGCTCTTTCTGTGCCCAGGTAGAGTGGCAATGTTCGTTTTCTATTTATAGAGCTAAGTTATAGGAGATTCGGTGGGTTTTCTTGTTGTGTTGAAATGTGAACGAGCTTAGGAACCACAACTTCCAGAACACGGCCACACAGCCCGGAAGACCCACAACAGCCATCGCCCCTCTGGTTATTACTTTTTCCCCAGAACTTCTACTGGGTTCCTTTCTGAGGTCGCGCCAGCTGGAGGTAGCCGGTTTCTTTTGGTGCCCGCAGGTTCGACCGCATGGGGGCAGGCGGCCCCCTTTTCATCGATGTCACCTGGCATCCGGCTGGTGATCCGGGCTCGGATAAGGAGACCTCGTCCATGACGATGGCCAGCACGGCGCTCAACTACTGCGGGCTGGAGACCGTTCTCCACGTGACTTGCTGTAACCAAAACCAGGGAACCATCACCGCCCATCTGCAGAAGGCCAGACATCTGGGGCTCAAGAACATTATGGCCCTGCGAGGAGGTGGGGGACTCCCAGAAGATGGGGACGGAAGGCCTTGTCCCGGACAGTTTTTTCTTAAGAAAGGGGTCTCCTCCTCCTGCAGATCCTGTTGGTGAAGAATGGGAAGAGGAGCTGGAGGGGCTGAACCATGCAGCGGACCTGGTGAAGCACATCCGTCGCGAGTTTGACGATTACTTCGACATCTGTGTGGCAGGTGAGTATGTGAGCTCACCGCTTCACGCAAGGCGCTCGTGATCTTCCAAAGTGGTGGCTCAAGAGACCATCAATCTTTTTCTGGTTTCTCTTCTTGGTTCTGAAGGTTACCCGGGGGGGCACCCCGAGGCCAAGAACTACGTAGATGACCTGAAGCACCTGAAGGAGAAAGTGTCGGCCGGGGCCGACTTCGTCATCACGCAGCTCTTCTTCCGGTCGGAGACCTTCCTCAAGTTTCTGAGGGACTGTCAGTCCATCGGCATCACCTGCCCCGTTGTGCCAGGAATATTCCCCATACAGGTGAAAGTCCTCCACATACACCTGGAAGGGTTTCAACAAACATAATTGGTGATTCCCAAAGCAGTCTGTGGCTCCCTGTAGCCTCCCCACATTTTGTTGACCAAAATGGCCACCTCTGTCCCTGCCTCCTGTATAAGGGGACAATCAGCAGCTCACGAGAACAAAACAATGTCTTGAAAGTGGGTTCGTTCAAGGGCCTCATAGGCACACGAGTAGCAGTGGGAGGACTGAAATGCCTGAATAAATAAGGCTCCTTACTGTGATTATCACAAAAAAGCGATTATAATACCCCAACCCATTCAAGCAAGCTCCAAATTAAACACCTGTGTCTATGTTACCTGTGATTCCCGTTGATCGCTTCTTTGTCTCTGAATGGTTTCCTTGGCATTTGGTATGAAAGAGGGGTTCTCGGCTCTGCCCGTTTTTTCCTTACAAGACAGTCTTCCCAAAGGGGGAATAGTACAAATTAAATTCTCGTCCAACGTGGAGGCAAAAGGTGTGAATTAACTCCTCCTCCAGAAACCGGCCTTGGTGAAGGACTGTGCTTGATCCCTTCCAAACATTTTGAGTCCTTCAAAGCAACAGTTTCTGTCCTTGCTCAGCCAAGTGTCATGGTTAAGGACACCAGGCTAGAAACCAGGAGGCCATGAGTTCTAGTCCTGCCTTAGGCATGAAACCAGCTGGTGACTTGAGGCCAGTCACCCCCTTGCAGCCCTAGGAGGGAGACTTCCCAAAAAACGTGGCCGAGAAAATTGCAGGGACTTGACTCTAAGGTGCATGCACGCACAGACCCGCACGGAGAGAGTGGCCAAAAAATGTCTGGACGTTTGATGAAGACGCCAGCACCTTAAGCTTTTCTTCTTTCAGGGGTATCATTCTCTGCGCCAGCTTGTGAAACTCTCCAAATTAGTGGTGCCTCAGGAAATTAAAGACGTCATTGAGCCCATCAAGGACAACGATGCTGCCATCAGGAACTATGGCATAGAACTGGCGGTGAGCATGTGCCGAGAACTACTGGACAGCGGCCTGGTCCATGGCCTGCATTTCTACACCCTGAACCGGGAGGTGGCCACCATGGAGATCCTCAGGCGTTTGGGCCTCTGGAAAGAAGATCCAAGGTGGGTCACCCGCTCAGAATACGGGTACCCGGCGTGGGATGGCTTCACACGTTGGGTTCAGCCTTGGCTTGGTGAACAAGCCACAGTGATCTGATTTACGACGCACAGTGAGCCCTAAATCATGGTTAACAGCCGTAACGACTGGATTTGCACGTTCCACCAAGCCAAACCCACTTCAGGAGTTAGCTCTTGGCTATTGAGAATAATTATTGCGTAAGAATCGTGACCTCACTTCCCCTTTAGTATGAGTTTGGAATCTGCTTGCTTTAAATGAACCACAGTTGACATCCACTGGGGGGTGGGGGCAAGGGGGTTGGATGGTGCCAAATACCGATTAAGGAAAACTGAACCAAAGATTTCCAAACCCCTTCTCCTGAGGCCAGCTCCCCAATAAACTCTGGTTCAGAATGGCCCTCCCTTCTCCGTAACGGTTAATGATGTCAGGGTAAGCCATCTTAAAAAGACCTTGGCACGTTTGATAAAGACTTTGAACCATTTTCATTTTTCCTGCCACCAGGCGTCCCTTGCCATGGGCAGTCAGCGCTCACCCCAAACGGCGAGTTGAAGATGTCCGGCCTATTTTTTGGGCCTCCCGGCCAAAGAGCTACATCCATCGAACGCAGGAGTGGGACGAATTCCCCAATGGCCGATGGTGAGTGTGATGCTCTGGCAGTTAGGCCTGTGGGTGCAAAAAGGAATCGGTTGGACCCGGGAACCATAGTGCTAAAAGCAAACCAACTTCAGGGTCCTTGTGGAATTTAGAGGATTTGGTTATCAGACTCTATGTTTATATATATTATGTATAACATATAAAATTTTAATATATATTACCCAGCTTTCTACTAATTATGGACCTTAAGGCTGCTTCCCATGCTCTTAATTTAAATGTTAATTTAAATGCTGTCCAGTAATAATCAGCCAAAGCAGATGAGAAGTCCCTAGTTGGGTTCTTCTTTCTCTTCATCACTGACGTGCAGATTCTCTCCCCAATCCTCAGGGGCAACTCTTCCTCCCCGGCCTTTGGGGAGCTGAAAGACTATTACCTTTTCTACTTGAAGAGCAAATCTCCTCGAGAGGAACTTCTGAAGATGTGGGGAGAAGAGCTGACCAGCGAAGAAAGCGTCTTCGAAGTCTTCAGGTGCTACATCGCTGGGGAATCCAACAGAAACGGGCACAAGGTGAGAATTCGGGGGGAGCACGGACCTTGCCTGGTAAAAGAGAAAGATGGGTGCTGCCACACGGGAAGACCAAGTCAAAGTTGCGTGCTCCGGTCTAGTCTTCCTTCCCCAGCCTTGATCCGCTGCCTTCTTCCTCAAGGTGACGTGTTTGCCGTGGAATGACGACCCCTTGGCTGCTGAGACCAACCTCATGAAAGAAGAGCTGGTCAGGGTGAACAGGAGAGGCATCTTGACCATCAACTCTCAACCTAGTATCAACGGAAAGCCATCTACGGACCCCATCGTGGGATGGGGACCAGAGGGGGGTTACGTCTTCCAGAAGGTAACTTCCTTGATCAGTTTGGCGTTTGTTTTTGTGCCTTTGAGTCACTCTTGACTCCTGGGGACTGCCTGGACAAGTCCCTGCAGTTTTCTTGACCAGGTTTTTCAGAAGTGGTTTGCCATTGCCTCCTTCCTAGGGCTGAGAGAGAGGGACTGGCCCAAGGTCACCCAGCTGGCTTCGTGCCCAAGGCGGGACTAGAACTCTCAGTCTCCTGGTTTGCCATTGCCTCCTTCCTAGGGCTGAGAGAGAGGGACTGGCCCAAGGTCACCCAGCCGGCTTTCGTGCCTCAGGCGGGACTAGAACTCTCAGTCTCCTGGTTTCTATTGGCTCCTTCCTAGGGCTGAGAGAGAGGGACTGGCCCAAGGTCACCCAGCCGGCTTTCCTGCCTAAGGCGGGACTAGAACTCTCAGTCTCCCGGTTTGCCATTGCCTCCTTCCTAGGGCTGAGAGAGGGGGACTGGCCCAAGGTCATCCAGCTGGCTTCGTGCCCAAGGCGGGACTAGAACTCACGATCTCCCGGTTTCTAGCCTGATGCCTTAACTGCTGCACCAAACTGGCTCTCTATTTCTAAATAAGTATTTCTCAAACTTGGCCACTTTTAAGACGTGTGGACTTCAACTCCCAGAATTCCCCAGCCCCGACACAGAGCACAACCCAGGTTTAAAACCAATTTATCGCAATCCGTTTTTAACAAGTCAACTCACCTGAGGACTGTGACCCCAAAAAATTGGTTCAATCAGGGAGCGGCTGGAGAGAGAAATTTTTCATTTTGGTTTCTTAAAAACAGCGGCCGTTTGCAAGAACGGCACCTTTTCACATTGCTGTTTGACTACTTCTATTTAACACTGCTTCGAAAGATAAAATTCTGCACTATCTGATTCTGTTCTAACGTCTTCTCCGTTTCTTTCATTGTACGTTCTGGATGAGAAAGCTACGCAAATTTCTCCCAAATTCATTAGTGTTTCTTGGTATCAATTTAAATATCTATTGGATATGCAATCAACTCTACCCTGTTTTGATACCACACGAGGCCTCATAAACGCAATGCCAGTCCGTGCTTGGTGTCTGATGCTTAACACCCACAAAAATCCCTGCTGAGTCAAGGGCCGCATCTCAAAAGCAAGGGGCCATCCTCATGAACCACTCAATCGTTGCAAAGAAATTGCTGCTGTATTCTCTCCTCTCACCCCCTCGCAGGCCTACCTGGAGTTCTTCACCTCCGCCGAGAACATCAAGGCCCTTCTGGCAGTCCTGAAAAAGTATGGGCAGCGGGTGAATTACCACATCGTCAACGTCAAGGTATTCTGGAATTTTTCGGGGCCCTGGAAGGATGCTGAGAAACCAGCGTCTCCCGCAGATCAGAGAACAAAATCAGCTTAGCTGCCTAGAAACAGAGAGAAAACGAATAGTTGGGCGATCATACAGCCCTCCCTGGCTTTGAAGTGTGAAAATAAATGTCTGGGCCTTTTGCTCTTCTTCGATGACCCTTCCCTGTTCCTTTGGCAGGGAGAAAACGTCACCAACGCTCATGAGATGCAGCCAAACGCTGTGACGTGGGGTATCTTCCCAGGCAAAGAGATCATACAGCCCACAGTGGTGGACCCCGTTAGCTTCATGTACTGGAAGGTAAACCCGTTCCTTTTCCCCACGTGCAGATTTCTGCTTGGCCTGTTCCTCACTGTCCAGCCTGCAATCCAGGGAGAAGATACTACTTTTCCTTGGAAAAAAAAAATAGGGCCGAGTCTAATTTTTCCCACGCTCCCCAGGTTGCATTTAACATATTTATGACATAATCTCTGGTTTTGTCCCCTCCAATAGCGCAAACGTCTGGGGACATTTTAAACCTCTCCATTTCTTCCACATAATTTCTCACTCCCCTTCTTCAAATCTTAGAAGGGTGTTTATTTATTTATCAAATTTATTCACCGCCCATCTCACTCAGGAAGCGACTCTGGGTGGTGTACATAAAACAGGAATAAAATATTAGTTAAAATACAATAAAACCCTAAAACAATACAATAAAAACAATCTTCATAATAAATAATAATAAATAAACAAATATTTATTTATTTAGGCTCTGTTCTCCCTTCTAAAGCAACCTCAAGGCAATTGCAAACTTGCTAGTGTTCTTACTACAGGATCACAACCCCCCCCCCATTCCAGATCTCTGAATCCAGAATAACTTGAGCCTGTTTTTCCAGAGGTAGCAGCGGATGAAAAATATTAATTCGGCTCGTTTTTCGGGAACAGCTCCCAGGCTGAATCTGGTGTTTGAGGCAAAGCCTCTGCAGCTCTTCTATCTCTTCTGCAACCCAAGACGTCTCTCCTGCTCTTAAAAACGTTTCTTTAACCCTTCTGTGTCCTGTTGGTAGGACGAGGCCTTCGCCTTGTGGATCGAACAGTGGGCCAAGCTGTACGAAGAGGAGTCGCCCTCCCGCATGATCATCCAGTACATTCACGACAACTACTACTTGGTCAACCTGGTGGATAACGACTTTCCCCTTGATAGTTGCCTGTGGCAGGTTTTGGAGGACACCTACGAGCAGCTGAACTGTCCAGAAGAGGAACAAAGAATCCCCTCCCACTTCTGAGACAGGACTACAAAACGTTTCCCCTTCGTCAAGACTTACTGCAGCTAAGGACCCCAACAGAAGCCTCCTTCGGATCTTTCCACCTGTTTTCTTCTCTTTTTTTAATGACCGGTGCTCTAAAGAGCATCTGCTTCACGCAAGGCCCTGCTTCCGGGACCGATGCTCACAAAGGCCTGCAACCCACCCCCCTTTTTAGATCACCGAGTCCCCAACACCCCCCTATTTATTTTAATTTTGTAAGAGGCAGACCTCGAGTTTCACTCTCTCTCGTTTGGGGAAAGGGGGCCAGCCGGTTCAACTCGCGTAAAGGAATGGAAAATGAAATAAAGCGACGCACCAATAACATCCCCAGGCGCTGGGTCAGGAGGAGCAGCAGCGAGAGCAGCCTCTTCCAGGCAAACGCCTTTAGCCAAGCAAATCCTTGCGCCGCCCCCCCGCGCCCCCCCCCCCCCGCTTCTGGACGGCACCACGTCCAGCTGTCTGCCGCCCCTTTGCATTTGCAAATGGCCAGGATTCAAATCCTCTGCCTAGAAAACAGGGACTTTGGCGTTTTGCTCTCCCTTGGAGGGTTTACTCCAAAGCTGCAGGGCGGTGCAATCAGTAGCAAGGGGACGATGGGAGCTGTAATCCCACAATATTGAGCGATTCTCGAGTCTGCTCTCAGCCAAACGCAGCTCCTGCCTCCTGCATTTCTAACCTGGCTGCTCAGCTAAGAGACCTCAGCTCAGCAACGTGCAAATGGTTGCATAAAGCTGAGAATTTCTGTTTTCCCTCCACTCAGGAATAAGTTGGCAAAGAAGTTATGCCTCGCCGGTATCTCAGAAGCCAGGAAATTGGCTGAAGGGGGTGGGAATGCTTGCTGCGTTACCCACAACAGCCGCTATTGCAAAACCAGGTGGTTCCAAGATGCAACAGAACTGCGCGGTTCCCAGCCTGTTTTCAGGCCAGGTAGGTTCAAAAACAGGCTGCGAGAGACGACCCGTGGCAGAATGGCACGCAGCCAAGTTCAACACATAATTCCAAAGAACGTCACCAACCCCTTGGTCATCTTCCCTGGAATTATATTTGGCCTCTAGCATTGCACCCATGCTCCCTCCTTGCCCTCAAATTACTATCAGTTTGTACTTTTGCACTCTGTGTGCTTTCTTAGTACCTTTACCATTCTCCTTTGACTGACCCCTTGCCCAACAGAGTACAATATAAAGCTTTATTTTATAAGGGCCTCTCTCGCCTCCTTTTTGGTAAATAAAAGCTGAGATTCTTAGCCTGTTTCTGGTCTCCCCCATCTGGCTCTGGGCATGACTGTCACCTCCATGAGGCACAGGAGGTTTTTCTCAGGGATGTAAAATCAAAAGATGCTAGTCCCTGTCTGTCTGTCTACCCTCAGTGGTCCAGAAGGAAATGGCCAATATGAGCTTAATCCTAGATGAGTGTTTACAGTGGAGGCTGAAGAAGACAGAACAATCCCTTGTGAGGGAAGGGGGGATGTTTGGGGGGGTGAGGAGACAGTTATCCCCAGCAGATTTATTCATCACTGCTTAATCAGCAAATTAGAGAAAATCTGCAGAGGAGAAAGAGAAGATTGTCTGCTCCACCAAGCATTAAATGAAGACCTGATCAGCTTTAGCATGGATGAGTAGAAAAAGATTCCAGCTGCGAGTGGGGTGTGTGTGTTAAATACAGCCTGATTATCCTCTGGAGGAGAATCTGCTCCATGCAAAGGGATGTTCCTAAACATCAGAGGGGCCTTGCCAAGTAGGGATCGGTTGATCGCGCGAGGAAAGATCAAAGAAGAGACCATCGATGGGCTTGGATTTTAATGACGGTATGAAAACAAACAAGCCACGTGGGCATGGCGCAATTCCTCGTCTGCCTCTCCCCTTCGGAAATGTGGCCGCCGGATATAAACTGCTGCGAGTGTCTGGAGTGCAAAGTCCAGCCTCCCTTGCACCCTCTTCCTGCCCTGCAGCTGGTTACGACAAAAGGGATCCGGCCAAGCATTTACTCAGCCTGGGCACGAGAGGCGGCCGCCAGCCGACGCCACTTTCCAAAAGCCTGCAAAGAGATGGTTGGAGGGATAGCTGTGTCTGCCCCCAACCCTTTCGGTGGGGAGCCTGGGCACAACCCAACCACTGAGCAAAGGAAAAGGGGAAGTGCAAATTCCCTCCTACGCACACAGACACACACGGATCCTTCTTACTGTTTGGAGCAATTGTTCCTCTTCAGCTTCCCGGAAACGCTGGGCCACCCGAAGCTGCAGGCAGCGCCGCCTCCATATTTTCCAGCCCCACTGAGCCCATCTCTGCCATCTCTGGGGGAGGAAGGATGGCACGGGTAAGGACCCCCAAGCCTGGTTAAACGCTGCCTCAAAGGGAAAGCCTAACAGTTGCCAGGATTTGGGAGCTCTTCCGCAGCTCTCACGTTTCCGAAGACCCACGCCATCTTTTCCGACGTTTGTTTATCAAACACTACCCCTAATACTCAAAGCCACTCGCAGGCACCCAGGCCGGAAGAACCAGGTTAGCTGGACTCGCTTGTTCCCATTCTACAGGTGCAGAGTTCGAGACAGAAGCAGGCTTGGCTGTATTAGGGTTTGTTTATTCCACAATCTGGGGCATTCACATAATCCCTGCGGCTGCGTGTCCACCAGAAAAAAGCCAAAATCGGTCACAGGAGGACTAACCATGATGCAAGATCCCATTCAGAAACTGGTTTGCTGTCTAGCACGGGTGCCAATTGCTTCTGATCAAAGGATGCTATCTTCACCTCCTCCCACCATGCTGCAAATCAGGTCCCCCCCCCCACTTCTTACTGAAGTTCATATGGACTAGAAACTTCATGGCATTTTGAACAAAGGGTCCAGATCCCGGCAGACAGATCCCAAGCACGGCCACGGAGGTGGTTGTGGGTGCTGTGCAAAGCCACTCACCAAGGTTCGCACCAGCAGCTCGGTTCTGCAGGCGTCTTTCCAAAGCAGCCAGGCCTTCGCCAGTTGCCGCGCGTCCCGGGCCTCCTGGAACCGGCGCAGCCGGACTTTGTGTCTCCACAGCCTCCCGCACTTGCGCCTGGAAGCGGGGCCAAGAAGCAGAGGAGTTAGGCACGCAGGGAGTGCATCGAGTTTGCAGACACAGAGAAAAGGGAGCTTCCTTCCTTCCTTCCGCCAGGCACGCAGGCAATCTGGCTTACAGGGACTGTGGGCCATATCCGAGCCACCGCTTGTCACCCGCAGCTGGGGGCACCTGGCAGCTAAGCAGCACAATCTGGAACTGAAGGTGCCCCGGGTGGAAGGTTGGGGAAAGCGGATTGCTGCTGAATCCAGCCGAAGGAAACTCCGGATCCCCAAACGGAGGGACTTACGCTGCCTGCCGGTTAAGCCGAAGAGGAGAGTCCTGGACCGGGAATCGGTCGGCATCGCCGCGGGCGAGATTCCCACGGTCAGAGTTGCGTCTCGGACGGCGAGAGCCGGGAGGGGGAAGGAGGCTGGGGTCTTCCACAGCCGCCAAGGAAGACAGGCTGACAAGGCTGGGCTCTACCGGTTGGATCTCCTGCGCCCAGCAAAGAAAGGACACATCCTTAATCCAGAAGGCAGCCTGGCCAAGCCGACTTTGCTACTGAAAAGTGTGTCTGCCTGGAAAATAACCAAGCAGCAACCGCCAGAGTTCCTTCCTCTGTTTACAAAATTTAGGGCTGAGGACAGATCGTTGGTAGCCAACGTGGCTCCCTTTGCACCGTTAGCAGACCTGGGGGGACATTACGTCCCGTGCATTCCTGCCACCGATGAGGCCTCCTTGCCTTTTCCCGTGAGCTGCTGGTGCTGGGCAAGCCGGAGGAGGAGGAAGACTCTTGAGAATCCAGCGACGCAAGGAGAGAGCCCTCAGCGAGGCCAAGAGGATTCAGACGGGGGCTCCTCTGCCGCCACCGTTCCAGAGCCTCCCGCAGCTGGCGCAGGGCCAAGCCTTGATAGAAAGCACTACAGAGAAAAAGAGATGGCGAGCATCCATGAGGACTAGAAACTTGCCTTTTAGAAAAGAGGGGGGGGGGAGGAACTGGCATTCGGAAGCCCGGAAGCCAGCCACTTACCCAGCCCGCTGGGCTTCCCAGCATCTCGCCTTCCAGGTCCCAAACGCTTCCTGCAGTGCCCTCAGGTGGAAAAGATACTCCAAAGTGACTTCTCCATTCTTCCGGGGCCACCTTGCTCTGCCTGGGCCCCTTTGGGCCCCTGGAGCGTTTGGAGATGAACAGCTTGGCTTGGCTTCTTCAATAGGTCACCCCAGGAAAGGGAGAACGGGAAAAACTCCATCAGAGGTGGTGTTGTTATTATTATTATTATTATATGTTGTTGTTATTATTTTACTCACCGCAGGAGCTCTGCCGCTTCACCGCCAGCAGCTCCGCCACCGCCCGCTTCGCCTTTTCTCTGGCTTGCACCATTAGGGACCACTGCTGGAAACACGCCCTCAAGGACTGGACCCGCAGGCGCTCCAGAGCCGCCTCGCTTCGCCGCTTCTGCTGAGCCAATCCCTTCCACGCTTCCACGCACCTTGGAAAGACCAGACCCAGAGGGAGGAATCAAAGACACGGAGAGAAAGGGCCGATCCATGGATCGGGACACCTATTTTGATGACGCGCTCCTCATCCTGGTCATTATCACTGCGCTTAGAATTACGACGACAGCAGCTCACCGCCCGATCCGCCTGCTCTGGATCCGAGACGCCAGCAGCCGAGTCCGTTGGTTTTCCCTGCCGCGGGAACGCCATCTCTTGAAGGCATCCCCCAATTTCTTCTTTTCCAGCAGGACGCAAGCTGCTCGGAGGGGACCCCCATCGTTCGCCAGCATCTCTTTCGGAAGGTACCACGGCCCCCAAGCCGCTGCAGGAAAGAGGGAAGATTTGCCGGCTTCTGCTGCTCACTGCTGTGTTAGACTTCGCGCATCCCCTGATGTCTCTCCATGCGTGGGCCCCCTCCGCAGGGGTTGGACTACTACCCCCATCACCCTCAGCCAGCCCAGGGTGCAATCTAGCAAAAGGGAGGCCCAGCTGCTGTCCACCTCTGCAAGATGGTTGTGATACTAGTGCACCTCCTTGAGAAAACAGGCTTGGAGGAGCCTCTACGTCAGTGTTTCTCAACCTTGGCCACTTGAAGACGTGTGGACTTCAACTCCCAGAATTCTGCATAGCTGGCTGGGGAATTCTGGGAGTTGAAGTCCACACGTCTTCAAGTGGCCAAGGTTGAGAAACACTGCTCTAAGTGAACTGAACAAAGGCAAATATCGATTGACCCATCACCCAAAATTCCCCTGGATCTTTACGGAGGCCCCGTTTCTGAGAGAGCACCTCCATCAGGAACAAGCAACCCATCCTCGTTTTACCAGCCAACCGCCACAAATCCTGCATTTCTTCCTCCTCCTCCTCCTCCTCGCTCAGCGTCCCTCCTTCCTCCCCGCCACGCAACGGCATCCACAGAAGACGCTCTGCCCTGCAAACCAACCATCAGCTGATCAGATGCAAAAAGGAGGCAGGTTCTGCAAATCCAAGAGACCGCCGGCAAGACAGAGGTGTCTGCTCCGGATCAGAAAAGGAATTCCAGTAAGGAATTCACTGGCAGGCCCTGGAAGGGGGCCAATGGTCACGACTGAGCCTCCTGTGCAGGGGGTTACGTCAATTCAGAGTGACAAGCTTCTTAAATTGGTTTAACTTTTCAAAATACATGCCCCTGTGTGTGTTTAGATGTGCATTTAGGCACAAACACAGGCTTGCTTCCCATGACACGCTAGTCAGCATGTCCTCAGTGGGACATCCGTGTAACGTCTTGCAAAGCAGCCTATCTGGATCGGAACTCTCTACTTTCGGCTTAGCAGGCCACACAAATTAGGATATGCCAACAAATCATGGTTAAAACCACAGCTGAACACAACGGCTTAAGCAAGGCACAGATAAATCCTGCCTGAGTTTTGCACCTGTCCCTATTTTTTATAGTCAACCACCATGCAAAGGTCGAGAATCTTATCCTCGGTGGACTAAAATCTTTGCCCAAATCATTGCTTAGGAAGCCCGTGTTGTGTTTCATCAAGGGAGAAAATTATGTTCGCACTTCAGCTTTGCACACCTGTAGACCTGTAGACACTCGGGAGGCGGCTGGCACAAGGCAGGCCATTTTGTTCTGCGCTTTCTTCCCGGAAGGCCATCTTTTCCACAGGTCGGGGCTCCGGGCTCTTCCAAACCAGGCCTCTCACGCTGCTTCGCTGCCGCGTCCTGCCACTGACAAACCATCGGGTTTCACTGACGAGGGCAAATCCGCCTCTCCCAATTAGAGCTGAAATGCCATCGCGCCCGCTGGAACATTTCCTAACTCTGAAGGCAGAGGCTTCTCCTCTTTCTGATCCTTGCAAGGAAGTTTTAAAAGTGTCTTCCTCCAAAGCAGCTTTGCGGCTTTCGGGGGGAGGGGGGGAATTGCAAAGAGGTGCCCTTTCCTTTCCTTGGTTTCCCTTTAACTGGGATTTCAAGGAATTGAACCCAAGATTGTGGCTTGCAAAACCCCCGTTCCGTTCCTGGGCAGAGGCCACCGCGGGCACCCTGCCCACCCCCGCCCCGTCAGGCCTCTGTCTCTTACCTTCCGGAAGCTGCCAGCAAGGACCGCCAAGGCGTGGTGTTCGTGGGCGGCTTCTCTTTGGACGCGCCCAAGTCGCACTGCCCATTGCAAGGCACCGACGCCCTTGTGCAAGAGATGGCGCTCGTGTAAGGCTTGAGCGGCGTCCCTCTTCTCAAAGACGTGGCCGTGCCAGGCCACGAAGCATTTTTCCAGCAGGGCGTAGCTCCTACGGGACACGCGTTTCCAAAAGAAAAAGCAAGAGAAATCTTAGTGTATTCCTCTGATACAGCTTTGGGGTTTGGTCCTGGCCTCTTCCCCCATCCCTCCCAGGCCACCAAACTGGCCTCTTACCCATCTTTCCTCTCCACTGATGCATCGTCGTCTTCCAAGTTCTGCAAAGGAAAAGACAATCAAGCGCTTTCTCAAACTAGCCTGCCCTTCCTGTTCAGAGAAGAAAGGCACCGCTTCAGCCAGGCCGGATCCGAACATTCTGCATCTATGGGGTTGTGCAGAACTGATTTTAAAAAAACAAACAAACAATTGTATGTCATTTGCTTGTAGAACTCACCGCCACAAGATGGGCGTCATGGCGGCTGGCCGAGTTAAATGCAATGAGAAACATAAAACAAAAATAATGCAGGGGAGGGGGGGGGAAGAATAAGAGGTTTTCTTCTTGTTGGGAGCGAGTTTCCTTCTTTAAGGAAATAATTAAAGAATTGTGCGTCTGTTGAGTGCTGGATGCAAATCAAGCATCTCCCACAGACGGCCACCCAGGGCTGCTTAAACATCCCAGCCCACCTCGTTCACGAGAGCTGTCCTATCGCCTCTCTCTTCACGGGATGGGGGTCCAACCCCATCTTCGGTCTTTCCTGCAGAAGGGACTTTACTCTGATTCCTCTGACCAGCCAAACTTACATTCTCCCTTCTCCTGGTAAGATCTGTATCTGGTTCGTCAGTGCTGTCGGCCGGCTGGAAACATTCTCTGGGACCCTTCCGGATGGCTTCCCCAAAGGGGTTGACCTTCTCATTGGCTGTAAGGAGACTGGCCCCATCAACAGAGGAGGTGATGATGGGGGCTCCACCAGCTTCTCCATGTTTTTCCCCAGCTTCGTGAACGGCAAGGTCTCCAACGCCCTTACCAAATGGGTGAAAGATTGGGACCCCTGGGTCTCCAGAAGGATGGGCACTTGGTCGCTCTTCCTCTTGGGTGTCATCCTTGGACAACCCTTTGTTCAGAGAAGACTCTGCACACAGCATCTCGAGGGAGCTCTCCAAGCCCTTGAAGGAGAAGACATCCAGTGGAAGGTCCTTGAGATACAACTCCGAGCCACAGAAGGCTCCAGAAGGAAGTTCTTCTGGGTCAAGTGTCCTCGGATAGCCCTGGGCCTTTAATTGACCCCACGTAGCGTTTTCATTTGTAGCCGGTGGTCTTCCTGAGCTGCTCCTGAGACAGCAAACGGAGGAGTTGGAATAACCTCCCTGACATGTCAACAAGGTGGAACTAACTGTGGTTCGCCATTTATTTCTCATTTGTCCAGAGGAGCTGCCTTCCACCGAAGCCTCCAGGACCTTCCGCACAGCCACGGTTGAGATCTGTGGCTCATGTGCTGGTCGAGGAACTCGGGAAGGTGACTGGGATTCACGAGGGCCGGAAGCACCGGCCTCTGTTGAAGTGGCTTCCTTCTTAAGCCCCTGGAGGGACCTGCACAGATCAGCAGAGCTTTGAGAAGACCGTACGATAGTCGGAAGTCCCTCAGGAGAAGGATGACCATCTACCAAAGTAGAAGACTTCAGACTGTGTAAAGTAAGGGCTGTTCCTGGAGATGAGGAGTCACTGATTCTGCTGAAGGGCATCGGAAGGAGACAACTGTTGGGTGGGGAATCCAGAGATGGAGCCACTGAAAATTGAGTGGGTGAGGAGGACCCTCTACTGGCCTTGACGTCCTCATAGCTTCTTTTTGAGGCGGAGAAGAGCCCATGCTGTCGTTTCAGCAAATACTGATCTCTATTTTCCATTCTGGATGTAGCCCTGGGAACGTCCCAGCGTCTGTCTGGGAACTCAGTCAGGGGGCTCCTTTCAAACCCAACTTGGAGCGTCCCACTTTCCCATCTTCTCCTTGGCAGGTTGGACCCAACGTTGCTTTGCTGCTGGGGCAAAGTGTCTTTTGCGATACCCCAGGAAGACCTGGAAGGGCAGAGGAGGTTGGTCTGAAACGGGCCGCAAGTCTCTCTCCTTCCAGTCGCGGCTCGCAAACGTCTTTGAACGTTTTCTCCAACAAGATTCGACCCACGGATGTCGGAGCGGGTCTGCGGCCAGAGCGCTCCGATGGGGCTTCCCGAGGCTAGGAAGAGATTAACGTTGACATTTTTCTGGACGTGTCTTTGCTCTGGAGAGGAGAAGAAAAATAGAGACCCATTACGGTTCCGAAGGGGTGAGCGGAGGAGATCCATCCTACGTCCTCTTCCTTGGATGGTTCTATCTTAACACAACCCCTTCTTCCCAAGAGTTAAGACTCTCTATGAACACTACGTGACACTCCAAAAGGCAAGCCGTAATATCTAAATTATTGCGGCAAATGAGATAGTCAGACGCAATTACCTTCAGAAGAAAGGCAAGTACAAGAGATGGCTGGGGAATCCTGGGAGTTGAAGTCCACACATCTTCAGGTGGCCAAGGCTGAGAAACACTGATCTGTAGGCAGCTGCTTGACCGCTTTTTTTGCTCAGCAAGGCAAGTCATGTGGTTGCATTGGCCACATAGAGCTAAGCAATCACACAAGTTAGAAGGGAACTTGGGAGGTCATCTATCCAACCCCTTTCTCGGGTGCCAGACCCACACTGCAGGATGGGATTCCATGAGGAAAACTCCAGTGGGTGTGAAGAGAGCCTCAATAGGGCATGGAGCTTTAATTTAACCTAGCACCGCATTTCCAACAAAGAGAAGTCAAGCTTCCATGTTCAGGGGCAATCTACCTCAAACTCCCACACATTGTGCATCAGCAAGAAAGGAAAGCTGCTTCGAGGGTGGGCTTGAACTTGGTAAGAACACGACAGAAAATGCTAAAAAGCTGTTTGCCTTGGAAGGCCACGTATAATTACATCCCAAACCCTCACCCCCAAATCCTCAAGCAACCACAGCTTACCTCTTGGGGTCACGTAGCAACTTAAAGCCGGGGGGATGTTCTCTTTCCTCGCAGCTGTTTGGATCCTTTGGGGAAATTCCATCTCTGGGGAGAAGCGCTGCCTGACCCACAGAAAGGCCAGCCTCCTTTGGCTGCAATGCAGTTTTGGCGAGGTGGGAGGTCAGGAAGGGGGTCTGCAAACTGTAGCCACCGGCACCTTCCCTCTCTGCAAACGGGGTACAGCCAGGGAGGCAAACAGCATTAACATTCCAGGCACCTACTTGCCAGCCATGAGGACTAGAAACTTGGGCATATGATTTTTTTCATAAATTAAATAAAATGGCATCCACTACCTCAGCATTCGCCTCTCTCAACCTGCTGCTCTCGCACTACAGCATCCATAATCCCTTGCCACCAGCCATACTACTGAAACCCATTTTTTGGGCTGCCTTTCCCTTGCTTTTTTTTTTTTTAAAGTATACACCGTAGGTGAGTCACAAAGAAATATTTGCAAAATATTTGGGATTGTATCTGTTGACACTGATACAATCCCCAATCTGAAAGGAGGAACAAAGGAGCTTTGTTTTCTTTTGGAAACCTGCCTGTTTTCCCAGACAAACGACTGCAAACCGTTTTAAATCAACAGCGGAGGCGCTGGAAAAAAATACTTTGCGTGTCCTTTATATAATTCCATCCTGCTTCATTTAAGTCGGTTTTTTTCCAGTTGGTTTTGTTTACTTATTGATAATTTTGCAAAAAAAAGAAAAAGAAAATTAATAATACTGCAGATTTAATTGGGGAGGGGGAAAGCACTAAACATGACCGTCCCCTTCGACAGAATTACTCTCAGGAAGTTTGCAAAGGGCGGCGTGGGGGGACGCCTTACCTGGGCGGCAGTCTGGCTTAGAAAACAGATGTGCACCTGCTGGAAGAGCGAGGCGGGAGGGGGAAACGGGCTGGGGGGGCCGCTAGAAAAGCACCCCCCCCCTTTCCGTTGCAGCTTCTCCTCACCTTCCTCCCCGCGCCGGCTTTTAAACGGACGGAAGTGCAACGGGGGGACTCGGGGGGGGGGGCTTCGCACGGCCGCCGCGCCGAGCGCTCCGGGAAGGGGCCCGGCAGGGAGCCCGCGACGGCCGGGCAGCGCCGAGAGAATTTAGCCTTGGATGCGAGCATTTCTCGAGGAGGAAGACCCAGGAGGGGAAATACGTGTGAAGGCAGGCTTCGTTCACCCACTTAGGGGGGAAAAAAATCTGGAAACTGAGCCATGAAATGGAATCTGGTGAGCCTAAAGGAAAGTTGCAATTTTGTACCCCAATCACATCCCATTTTATTTATTTCAATTTATATAGCCGCCCATCTCACAGTGACTCTGGACAGCTCACAGAGCCAAACCACAGAAGCAAACTCATATAAATAAAAATAAAATTAAAAGCCATTAAAACCATTCAAAGTTTGATCAGAATCCTCACATCAGGGGCAACGCACAGCCGCCTTGTCCATCATTTGCCCTTTTTTCAAGCACTGGGGGAGATGTTCCTTCATGCTAGGGGCCCAAAATAGCTAAGTTTTAGCTACAGTACACTCTTCCTGCTTCCAAAACAAGCCTGGATTAACTTCATTGAGCACTGAAGCATTCCTCCCCCAAGCCAAGGACTTCAAGAGTTCACAATTCCCATTAGGCCCCATCAGGGAGACATCAGGTCGGAGAAAAAGTGCCCTATGTTTCTCCAGACACACAAACCTGGTTTGTTCTAAAAACCAGTGTTTCAATTGATAAAATAAATTCCCCAAACTTGCCAGGACGAAAAGCAAAACAGAAACAAGGCCCCTAAAAGACCTCCAAAGCACGAGAAGAAAACTAGTGCGCAGAATCACACCATCCAACCCCAACGCTTGCATTTTTCCTAAATGGGCAATTTACTGCTTTTTAGTCACCTAAAATATAGCAAAACATGCACGTTTTAAAAAAATTGACATTCAACCCAAGCAGGCTGCCTTTTCCGCTCACTCTGTATCCTTTTTCTATTTTCATTTGGTTCAACACTGTATTATAATTTGCCACAACGGGGCATCTGGATCCCCATAAAGCAGTCTTCCCTTCCGATGTGTTCAGCTACAGCACCCATCATTCCCATCCTCACTGGGAATGCTGGGAGCTGTAATCCGAGCCACCTCCAGACTCCAGAAACAAACCAAGTCAGAGAAAATTGTAATCAAAAGAAAACACTAGTAGGGGAAATGTTAAAAGGGTTTTAGGCTGCACGTGGGGTAAATCAGCAGCAAAAACAGGACTTAAAAAAAACAGGACTCAGAGGTATCTCTCCTCCAAATTCACCAATTTTTTCGTTGATGCAGCCCCTGGCCTTCAGAGTGGCTGATGGGAGCTGGAGTACATCTGCCTTTGATGGGCCAGACCCCCTCCCCAATTTAGCCTTCTCTTTTTCTTCCTCCTCCAGACTGCTTCTTCACAGGCCTGAGGAAATCTGAAAACTCAGCCCCAACAAAAACAATTCTAAGCAATTGAGACCTTTGAGAACGGATTGAGAAACATTTTATTAAAAACCATCTTAATTCTCAGGCACCCTGAAAATCAAACCCCAGGGAAAAGAATGTGAAGGCACGGTGGCGGTTCACGGGCAGAAAAGCAGCGGCCCGAGGCAGCGTTTGGGGAAAGGTTCACCGTCTCCTGCTACTGCCCTCAGGCATCCGTCTTCTGCAAACGCCAGCCAGGCCAGGTTGGCCACAACCTCCACGCGCCAACGTCCAAGCAGGGCTGGGCGACACCGCAGAAAAGTTGTGCTTGAAACAGGCACCTCTGGCGTCATTAAAAGCACCCCTTTTTAAGGAAGCAAAGTCTGTGCGAAGAACGCCCTTTTAAGAGATGCCTTTGCACTGATTTAGAAACTATCGGCCACTGCATCCCATGAGGCAGGGGAATGAAAGCCGGAGGGACCCCGGGGGTATTCACACTTTAAAACACCGCAATTTCCCAAGCTGCTGGCAGTTCTAGGCTGGGTCGGAGAGTGCCGCCAGATTTTTTGCCCAGAAAAAACTTTCCCTCCAGCGGGAACAGTGTACAGCTGCTTTCCAAAGACGGCGGCGTGGAGAGGGGTCAGCCGCTTCACCTCCCCAAGAGGGCATCAGTAAGGGAGTGGCTGGGCAACTTTGCTGGCCACGTCGGGGTACGGGCGTGGCGGGTCAGGCGTGTCGATCGACTGGTAGGCGCTGGTATCCTGGCCGACGCCGAGCACACCTGCAGGGGTGACATTGAAACACCTTTAGCGGAAAAGCCTTACTTCAGTCCCAGTTCTTCCCAGCAGAGGATCAATAAATGCAGAAGTGGCTCAAAACCACCAGCCATCAGAATCGGTGTCCGAAAGCATGAGCCGTTCACGAGCAGGGGCGTCTCTGAAGCTCAGCTAGGCCACAGATGTATGAGGCCTCTGCGTGGGAAAGTGCGTTTGTCTTTAGATACCGCACAACCCTTGGGTCCCAGATGCCAGTTAAGCCACCCTGAGGTGGGTTGGGTTGACTTCACTTTAGTGCGGCCCAAATCCCACTTGTAAACAGGGGCCCCTCACTGCAGCCTGTTGCACCACCCGTTAACAGAGGCTGCCTTCACGCAATCTAAGAACGTTCACTAAATTCCTCAGATTAACAGAAGCCGGACCGATGGATGCTTCTGATGCATGAAAAATCACGAAACCTCCCAAGACGGAGGCAATCAACCTTCAAAGTACCTTGGTGGTTCCATGGGTCTTTGAGACACCCGTAAGCAGGTCTAGAGAACAGATAAAACTTGTGCCGAATTGGTTTCAAGATACAGAGCTCATACCCTTTGAGAATAGCTTTAGGGACAGCTAATGATGCCCCATTTTGAAGAATCCAAGAAAAACACAACTGGCCTGGGAACAGCTCCAAGTCTGAACAGGGAGCCATCCAAATATTATGGGATTCCTAAAGCCCAACAGTTCCGATCTACCTGGCAAGGGGTGGAGAATTATGGGACTTGCAGTTTAACCACCGCACATTCCCATTGCCACGGTATCATATTAAGCAATTTGATGCTCAGATTGGCCAAGGATGCATCTGGACCCACCTCCTGTGTACACTTTTCCTAAGGAATTGGAAACGCGTGCGAGGCCTGATCTAGCACAGCTCTTCATGTCTTCTTCGAAAGTGCAAAGAACCGTGCAAAAGAACACTCGGACATTTGCACCATTACTCCCCACTTAATAACCCCTCCCTCTTCTCCAAAATCAATGTCCCCATACGAAGAAACTGTTATTACTTGGGTTTGGAATGAGGATGCAGCTGATACACATCTTTGCAAAAGATTGCTTTAATATTGCATATTTACAGCCTCCATAGTGCTGGATTTTGAAAAAGAATGTGGGATGGAGAGAGATCACATTGGCGTGCGCACACATCTCTCATCCAAACAGGCAACGTCTCTTCACGTGTCCTCCACATCAAGAAAAGAAGAGATAATTCAGGAGGGTCTCAGGGTTCGAAAAGCAGACAGGGAAATAAATATTTGAAAAACACAATCAGCTTGTCAGCTATTTCCAGCTACATCTGATCCTCTGACAATGTGCTGCCTGCACATTTTACTCCAAGGAGCATCACAACTGTGGCACAGCCAGACATCTACTGACCCACAGTTTGGGAGTAAAATTAGTAAAATTTTCTTTCAATCACCATTTCAGAAAGAACGGGTTTATCATCCTTTTTCAGCCTGCATATATTTAACCCAATAAACTGACCCCCCCTATTGAATTGTAGGTGAAAATGGAATTTGAAGAAAGGCTGATTTTTTTCCCCAAGTTAGCAAGATGACCTTTTAAGAGAACTTTTAGAAAAAGCGTTGCAACAGCTGTTTGAAGGCAGGTGAAATAACCTTGGAGTAGATTAAGTTGTTTTGGTGTTGGGATATACAAATTACATTAAGAGCTTATGAACATTCAGAACCACGGGTGAGTTTTAACGCTGATCTCAACCACAGGGAAACCTCACCACAAGGAGAGATAGTGTTTGTCCTGCCGGCAAAAAGAAAAAGCATAGCTTGCTGTTTTGACACAGGGGGGTGTGCATGGATGGGGCCCCAGTCATGAATCATGTGGAGAAAAGAAAGGGATAAAATTGAATTTCCTTTCCCTACAGAGGTACTCTTGACACATGAATGTAGACTCACCAAGGCTAACTTAATTACAACGGTAATGACAGCGTTTCAATGGCTTCCTTCATGGGATTGTAATGTGGTAAAGGGCAGAAAGGTTTCTCAATAAAGTCCCAGTTCTGCTCCTTTGTACAAGGCAAAAAGCTAGCTTCCTTAGGCCCTTGGAAGATGATTAAACTTCTGCACCCATGGAAAAATTCTTCAGGTTTGGAGGGCTTTGTGCCTCTAGTCTGTGGACCTTCTAACAGCAGGAGGAGGAGGAGGAGAAGATGGAGGAAAAGAAGGTGGGGGAGAAGATGGAGGAGAAGATGAGGGAGAAGGAAGAGGAAGAGATGGAGGAGAAGGAGGAGAAGATGGAGGAGATGGAGGGGGAGAAGGAAAAGGAGAAGACGGAGAAGATGGAGAAGATGGAGGAGAAGGTGGAGAAGATGGAGAAGGAGGGGGAGAAGGAAGAGGAGAAGATGGAGGAGATGGAGGAAAAGGTGGAGAAGATGGAGAAGGAGGGGGAGAAGGAAGAGGAGAAGATGGAGGAGATGGAGGAGATGGAGGAGAAGATGGAGGAGAAGGAGGGGGAGAAGGAAGAGGAGAAGATGGAGGAGATGGAGGAGAAGATGGAGGAGAAGGAGGGGGAGAAGGAAGAGGAGGAGATGGAGGAGATGGAGGAGAAGGTGGAGAAGATGGAGAAGGAGGGGGAGAAGGAAGAGGAGAAGATGGAGGAGATGCAGGAGAAGGTGGAGAAGATGGAGAAGGAGGGGGAGAAGGAAGAGGAGAAGATGGAGGAGATGCAGGAGAAGGTGGAGAAGATGGAGAAGGAGGGGGAGAAGGAAGAGGAGAAGATGGAGGAGATGCAGGAGAAGGTGGAGAAGATGGAGAAGGAGGGGGAGAAGGAAGAGGAGAAGATGGAGGAGATGCAGGAGAAGGTGGAGAAGATGGAGAAGGAGGGGGAGAAGGAAGAGGAGGAGATGGAGGAGATGGAGGAGAAGGTGGAGGAGGAGGAGGCATTTTGCAAACAGCGAGCCGAGCCGCAGGCAAAGGGAAACAACCAATAAATTAAAGGGAAAGTTGACTTCAAAAGCGACGCAGGAGGGGCAAAGCGTTGGAATCACTATTATCCCGGATCAAGCGGCTGTCTGGTGGGGTCTCCAGCTCTGCAACGGAAGAGAAACCAAATAAAAGAAAAACCAGAAAGGGCTGGAGTGCCTGTGGAAATGGAGAAAGCAGAAGAACCGAGGGCCAGAGATGCACGAGTGAGGGGAGCGATGGAAAAGCAGAGGGCAACGATCGTTCCCAGTTGTGCACGAAAACAGACCAAGTGGACGAAAACGGCGCTCCGTAGAGGAGACGGGACCGCGCCCAGGATGTGTTTGGAGAGGCGAGACCTTCCCGGCCTACCTAGGCTCAGGGCGTACTCCCCGCCCCGCTCTCGGTACATCTGGTAGGCGAAGAAGCAGGACAGCGGCTTGAGGAGCAGGCTGAAAATGGCCATGCCGGTGCAGAAGCGCACCGTGTCGGTCAGCCAATCCTTCGAGTCCCGGTAGTAGAGGCTGAAGTGGACGATGTCCGTCAGGATGGTGAGCAGCAGGCCGCTGAGGAACTGGGGGGGAGAAACACACCGGAGAGCATCATCAGTGCCCACCCCAACCGCTTCCACGGCCCCCGTTCTCGCCCGCGCTGGCAAATTTGGGCTGGCCTGCCCTGGTTGGGCCTCAGACTTTGGACCGATTCAGCTCTTTCCCGGGGCCTTAAAAAGCCAAAACGATGGAGCCAGCTGCCTGCCGATGCCACAGACAGCAATTCCCATCGTCCCCCAGCTGGCCAGGATGATGGGAGCAAACATCGGGCATTGATCAGGGTTAGGGGTGCAAACTGTGCACCTTCAGAGGCTCCTGAAAGACGACATTTTCAAGGCAATCAGAGTCAGCCAGCCAAGGTCTTGCCCTGACAAGCCTCCTGCCAGTTTTCTACCTCAAAGATAGATTCACAAACCATGAAGATGGCATCAACCGAATCCCTCTGAGCAATCGCCCAGACGCCCAGGGCGAGAATGGTGAAGTTGCTCCAGGCATAGGTGCTCGGCAGCCAGTGCTCCATGCAGCCCCTGTGAGCAGAAGAGAAGACCTTTCATCCAGGCGCTCCCCCATCCCAATCTACCTCACAGGGCTGTTGTGAGGAAAAGTAGGAGACCGCACTAGAAACACTGCCTCGAGTGGGACATAAATCTAAATAATAAATATATTAATAATCATAGTAATGTAACTTGAAGGCATCGGAGACCGCTACTTTCTCCCCAGTTGGCACATGAGATCAACCAATTTATAACCCTTTAAAATGCACAGGGGGCCTCGCCATCTTGAAAGACAAGGCGGGAGAAATCCGCAAGGTCCTTTACAACGATGACGCTTTCAGAAGACTGAGAAAATCAAGAAGCTTGGCCCATTTCCCAAAACAACCCCCGTCTTGTTGCCGACCAGGGTGTACTTCCTCTGCCCCGCAGAGGGTTCTCTGGGGTCCCTTGTGACTAACACCTTTCGCCAACCTGCAGCTGTTTAACCCTGACATTTATATCAAAGTCAGACTTTCTACCCGCAGCTTAGCCCACAACGTTAAGGACGGGGTCACCGTGCTACTTTTAAGAAATACGTTTATGGCCCAGGACGCAAGAGCTGACGCGCCCATTGCAGACATCACATCGTAGGCGACCGTTCCCACAAATTCCAACGCCCCAGAGGGCAGTCAGGTCACTCACCATATTGTCAGAAGCCAGTGAACCAGGACAATAGCCTAAAAGCAAAAAAGAAACAGTTGGCTCACCCTTTCTTAAAATACCCATTTTGACCAACTTTTCTTGTCCCAAGGGGTTCAATTGGGAACTTTCACCTTTATCCACTTTCGCCCAAGTCCCTACCAATTCCGGATTTTTTTTTTTTTTGGCTTAAAAGCATGCTGGGCTGCCAAACTCACAATTTTGGATCTGAGCTCATCTGGGGGGACACCAGGTTGGGGAAAGGCATTGCGCATAAACATACACACTCACTCACTCTCACTCACACACACACACTTGGACAAAGCTTTACACCAGTATGACAAATTTGCACCACCCTGAGATATTTATTCCTGCTACATTCCTAGGTGTTTTCTCCAAGCCCAGCGACAAAAAATGTGGCCCAATTATTTCACATGAACATTTTCACATTTTATGTGAAAAGGGCTTACAAGCCACAATCAGTTTTATGCCGTACGTAATATTGATCTCGGGCATAATTAACGACTGAAGAACAACAACAACAAATAATTAACTCAATGAATTATCTTGGTTGTGGCAATGAGGAATTCATCGAAAACCAGAAAGCCACTCAGAGAAGCAGGAAGTTTGTACCGTTGACCTAAAATGAGCAAGCGAGCAAGAATTCCAGTATTATTCATTTTTTAAAATATATTTTTCACATGCCACACATTCCCCATTGCTGGTTCTAGGCAGTTTAAAAACCTAAACGTAAGACAATTAGTAATACCATGAGATTGCAGATCCAGCAAAGATGAAAACATCTGCATAGGGACATTAAGCCAAGATGATTAAAAAATAATAACAATTTGAGATCCAGAGCATAATTTAAGTCTGTGGCAGGAATCACGTCTGGTTTGCATTTCCAGAATGACTAAAAGCTACCCAGCAACCAATAAATGAATGTTGTGCCCTAAAATTCAGGAACAATAAACCAGTGGGACAGCTCTCTATGAACACATCTGGAAAACCTGAAGGCCAGATAGGGAGATGAGTCCTGAACACAGCTGCACCACCTCTGAATAATGTCTGCAGAAACGGATCCATTTTTTAAAAAAATGGCTAGTTCCTAAAAGTCCATCAGGCCAGGCAAACAGCATCTGCTTAAAAACCACAAGTCACTCCTTTTATGCAAAACTTCATCTTGGTTTTCCCCCATAATTTCTTCCTTCCCACAGCCAAACCTACATTGAAACACCTTTCACTTTCTATAATTGAACAACTGCCCACCCCAAATGCCAGAATTTGCTAATAGATTAAGGCTTTTTCTTGACGCAACAAGAATACAGGTCTTGTATTCCTAAAAAAAGCCTCTGAGCAAGTGTCGAATGGCCTTCTTTTACCTCTAAACTGCTTCTATACTAGCTTAAAATACTGGCTTGGGGTCTGGAAATAATATAAACGTTCCTAAATACATTTCTCAAAGAGTTTAAGCTCTTCTTAGGTGCCAGCTGTAGCTAAAACGTAGACCACGGAGATAGAAATACGGACATATTGGAGGTCATCCGCTGGCTAGCTTCTATGCCAACTACCTATTAATTCTCTTTCAAAAGCCCTAATTCAAAAAGGAGAGAGAGAAACATATTGTGATATATTTATCATTTCAACAGCTGGAAAAAAATCTGATTATATGAACCAGCAAGACTTCGAGGGCTAGAGGGATCTCACAGAAGTAACACTCATAAAAGAAAAAACCTCAACTAATTAAAAACATGGCCCCCACCCAGGGCGTTTAGAGGGCAAGGTTATTAAAATGAAAAGCTTGGTGCACGCACAGCCCACATTTGACAAATTTAATTGCCCCCTTGCGGCTTCCAAAATTAAAATAGAAGCGGGAGGATTGTGTGTGACTACAGGGAGGGAAATAAGTGTCTCATAATCCTTAATTGCATTTTTTCCCAATTTAAAAAAAAAAAAAAACCCAACCAGGGATGGTAGCTTTCACAACATCAAGATCTCGTTGAAAGCGTTCCCGGTTCCAAAAGCATCATTTTTACGGACGCTGTCCCGGAGCCTGTGCGGATCTGGATCGGGAGAAAACATCTCTCTCTATCCTGCTGAGACCGAGTGGCTGTGGATGGAGGTCCATCGAGATGTGGGATATTCCGTCTCCAACCTTGAATGGGGTTGTACTTCCCCATTCACGAGTGCTGTGCAATTGGGGGACTTCCTGGACTCGGAGCAGCTGCGGCCAGGAAGACTTTTGCCAATTGTGCCTTTTCCTAGATCAAGATAGTCACTCATGCCCTAGCCCCCTCATGACTTGATTACTGCAACACACTCTGCCTGGGGCTGCCCTTGAAGGCCACCTGAAGGCTTCAACTGGTCCAGAATGCAGCAGTGCATTCGGTATGCCCATGTGACACCCCTCTTTCGCGAGCTGCCCTGCTTACGTCTGCTTCTGGGTGTGATTCACGGTGCTGGTTAGGACCTCCAAGGGTCATGAGGTCAAAAGCTGCAGATTCCTTCAGCAAAGTGAAGTTGCTGGAAGAAAATGTAATTCATGGCTTAGGACTATTGTTGTTATTTGATTTACCTTATAATATATTATATTATTTATATATTTATATCCTATCTTTGGAGAGAGGAAGGAAGGAAGGAAGGGAAAAAATCTTTTCGCTTTGCACGATCGTAGAGAGCAGGTTTTCCAAATCATTATTGTCCACAGCCAAAATATAAACCAGGAAGGGAAGAGCCACCACACACACACACACACCCCTGGAATGAGGAAGGAAAAAAATTTGGGCAATGCTCATCGAGTCAGCTTTTTTCCACCCCAGGAAAACCTAGTGACTCCGACAGGTAAAAATAAGCTGGTGATCCTGTTTTTTCACCATCCCGTTGGTGTCTTCCTTGCTTTCTGATGTCACGCTTTGCTTGTGCTGCATCTGAACCATTCCCTTAAAAACAAGTGACTCAACTCTCTATTTCCACATACCCAGAAAGAAACGGGCCAGGGGGCGGGGAACTCCATGGATTCTCTGTCACTTTAGGCAATTGTGAAATTTTTGCAGATGATAAGATCGCTGCTTAACAATTTCCTTGGGGCCAGCTTCTGGCTGAGCCTCTATGCAAATCAAGATAACACTCCATCGGTGTTTGCCCAAAACTTCATGCCATTTCAATGTAGACTAGCTCTGAACAAGGAGGCTCCATTAATCCACCTTTGTCTGCAAGGCCAAGCTGGCTGGGATGGGGATCTGACACGCATCCCACAACAGGGAACCAAATTTCTACCAGTGGCTTGCCTTTTCAGCGGGCTACTCCTGGCTTGCCTCTTCAGCAGGTGAGTTCCAAGCACAGTCTGTTTCCCAATGCTAGGGACTTTCCCCAAATCATCTACAAACCACAAAACCCAATTAAGGCCCAGAAAAAATATTTTTTAAAAGCTCTGCTGATCAATGCCGCTTCTCCCGGCACAGAGGTACATGCCCTTCCTTTGCAGAGAAATCAAGAGTGTTAATTAACAGCCAGGCAAGTAGTTAAGACTGCACCACACCATATTTTTTTTTCCATACAGTATAAAGTTAATCACTGTTGGTCAACTTCTTCCCCTCTGCCTTGGACCCAAGCCAGCTCGCTGCCCGTAATGCTAGGACTAAACAGAAAAAGAAAATAAAAGTGTAACTTCTCACAGACAAAGAGACCCATTTTATTCAACCCCACCCCCCTCAAGGTTTCTGTGATTGCAGAAACAAAGTGTAACAGCATCGGAATCTCTTGGAAACGGAGCGTACTATTTGCAAGGTTACCATGCAGCAGCCTCCCCGCACTTAGAAAGCGAGCACATCAAGGTGGGAGTCTAAACCTACCCTGTAGTGCTACCTTTCTATTTACAGTGCAGAGTTTAGCTGCACCTGAAGAAACCGAAACCGTGTGACATTGAACAGACTGCTAAAGTGGGGGAAAAGGTCTAAGCCATGGTTTGGGGCCCATGAGATTTGTTTTCAGGTGCAGTTAGTGCAAACCAACATTGCATGTGGTGCAAAACAGTATTTTCCCCCTTCCCAGCTGAGAAACTGCCCTGACACACCTGTGTTACACCAGGGGCTGCATGCAAGCCCCCGCAAGGAGGCCATCACTTGGAGATGGGCCAAGAGAAATTTCCAGTCCCCTACCCCAACGGGCATCCGCCCGCCCATTGGGCTTCCACACTCGCCTCTCTCCTATCGCACACTGGCTTCCTGCAGAGGTCTGCTGCGGAGCACGTGCCGGGAAACTTGCAGCGCCGATCCCACCCAACAGCCGTGGAGGCATTCGCAAGGCTTTAAAGGGCTCTCCCTTTTCCCCGTTGAAAGATGGAGCCGAAGGGTGCCTACCTTGCAGGGGTGTCAGTTGGATGGAAACGCCTCAGGTGAAGAACCTCAACTGCCAAGGCTTGGCTGTTCGCATCTTTGCCCACAGCCTCCTAGCTACATCTCCTTTGCAACCCCGTGTGCCTTCCCGCTTCCTTGCACACTTCCACAGGCTTGCTTGCACTCGGCTCCCATCACACCCTCCCCTTCGCACACCCTCGCGCCGCCCCACTCTTCTTACCGGCACAGGCTCGGCTTCCACCTTCACCCCAACCCAACCGCGCTCCCCATCTCTTCTCCAACGCCCACCCAACCCTTTTCCCACCGAGGAGATGGCCGTGCAGCGTTCGCACCACCCGCTTCTTCTCCCGTCGCCCGCATCCACCCACCTTCCGGGTTCCTCCGACACGCCGAGCCGCGAGGAAACGGCCCCACGTTCCCGCTCTGCAAGCTGAGCCCGCTGGCAGATCGGATCCCCTCCCGGGTTAAGAGGTCGTGGGAACGCGGACGCGAAGGGCATGCCCGCAGCCTCCGCACCCGTGTTTGGCCAGGTTCAGCCTCGACCTACCTTCAGGTTAACGGAGGGGACCTCCATGCCGACGGAGCCCGGGAAGCGTATCGCAGCTGGAGACGCCGCTGCCGCCTTCCCCTTTTTCCCGTCCAGCCCCGCCCCGAGACTGCCGGCCTGCCCCCCGGCCTCCCTCCCTCCCTCCCTCCGCCCGCATCCGGGAAGGGGCAGCGTCAAAGCTCGGCCGGGCTGGGAAGCGGAGCCACTCCCTCCCGGGGCAGAGAGCCTCTGAGCGCGTGCAGAGGGCTCTCCCTTCCGCGCCGCCAGCTCTGGGAGAGGACACATCGCCATCGCAACATAGTAATATTACTATAAATAATATAGCCAAATGATCCCCCCCCCACCGTAGCAGCTTTTACTACAGGGCATTGGATGCACCAAGTCATGCATGTTGTGGCCAAGAGTATTTCTAAACTAAACTTTTGTTTATAAAAGTATTTATCAATTTATATACAGGGAAAGTTTGAAAGATGCCGCTCTGCCCCGCCCCGCCCCCGGCTGTTTGTCTCCCTTGGAGGAATATGCTGAGTGAGGAATAATCTGCAGCGATGGAATATTCAAAGACTTTCCAGTGCAGAGAATGTCAGGTCAAGGTTGGCCAAAGAAATGAGCTCCAAGGGGGGGGGGGGGGGAGGGATAGGAAAAAGCCCAGATAAATTTTAAACCCACCCACGCAGGTTTATCTAAGTGCATTCAGGAAAGGAGGCCCAGAGGTGATGTTGTGAGAAGTATATTTATTTACATCTCATCGAAACGGAAACATGCAAGCATGGCACAAGGTTCGCACTACGGGGGGGGGGGGGGGCGCGTCGGGCGTACCCAGGCTCCCCCGCGACCAGCAACAAAGGAACTCCTCTCTCCCTCCTCCCTCCCCCACAGAAAGGGTCTCCTCGAATCATGACAAATAATGGAGAATCAAAGGAGCTGACCCCATGAATTGGCTGCTGCAAACTGGCCGGAAAAAATCAGTCTCAAACAGGAGTTCCCCAAAGGAAGGTGTACAAAGACAAAACAGAAATAAACGGGGGGGGGGGGTTGTCCTTCACTCATGTGCTGCGAGTCAAGTTTCTAGACCTGATGGTTTCTTATGCAGCTAAGCGCACTACAGCAGGCAGGCAAATAGTGCCTGGTGACCTGGGGGGTGGGGGTAGCCCTCCAACTAGCCTTTCAGAGCAATTGAGTTTTACAGCCTTCCATATTTTCTCAAGAAATACCTGGCTGTGACAGGAAGCCTCCTGCATCTCTGGATGGGTCCCTGCTCAACCCGCCTCTCTTTTTGCAACTTTTTTTTGCAACTTTTTTGCAAATTTCGCAGACTCCAGTCTCTCCCAGCACAGGGAAGGGTTAACCCTAACCCTAACCCACGGAAGGAGATATCCCAAGAGCGCTGACTCAGAGAGAGACACAGCTGGCAACCTCCTCCCTTGGGAAGGAACGCCCAATTTCTCCATTTATTTCAGAAACTTTTGCCCCCCAACCCCAGATGAGCACGGCCTACAGCACTCAAGTCATCCGGTCAGCCTCTGTCTGCACCCAAGTTATAAATTAACAGTGCCCACTGCTCAGCCCCCCCCCCCCCAACCCAGGAGTCTCTTTCTAGACCAGTGTTTCTCAACCTTGGCCGCTTTCAGATGCGTGGACTTCAACTCCCAGAATTCCCCAGCCAGCCATGCTGGCTGGGGAATTCTGGGAGTTGAAGTCCACGCATCTGAAAGCGGCCAAGGTTGAGAAACACTGGTCTAGACATTAACAAACGATCCTTGATCTCCATCTGCAGATTCCGGCTCTACGCAGCGGCCTTTCCGTCGGATGACCCTTCGGTTCCGGTGGAATTTGGCGTAGCAGCGGAGACCTAGCGGGGGAGAGAAAAACTTTAAGCCACGTTTAGGGGAGGGGGTCTCCGAAGAAGGAAGACGTGACCCCCCCATTCTGTGTCCCCGAGCGAGGGGCTGCCTCGCCGAGACACACCTCTGCGTACCTTCACTGCACATGCAGTCATCGTAGCATTTGTTGTTCAACCCACGGTTATGCAGCTTGCAGAGGTGTCCTCGCAAATCACAGCAACTGCCTGCCGGGGCAAACAACCCAGTTTAACGCACCCCCAAACTAGCATGGAATCGTTTCTCCCCCCACAAATCAGCCCGGTGGGGAAATTCGGCTCTCTCGTCTCCCTGGCTTGCGGCGCTCCCTTCTGGCGAGGCTAGTCCTCATGGAAAATGGCACCCACCTGAGAGGCAGTCAAGGTGATGATCGCACGGCTCCCCTTCGGCGGATGACGTCTCGTTGCCCTCTCTCTGGCTCCGCCATTTCTCTGGCGCAACGAAAGCGTGGAAGAAAGAAAGAAAGAAAGAAAGAAAGAAAGAAAGAAAGAAGGAAGGAAGGAAGGAAGGAAGGAAGGAAGGAAGGAAAGAGTTCAAGAGGGGTAGACGTTTTCTAACCATGGAGGCTCCATCTAACCATTGGGCCCATCATGGATTTCCTCAACGCAGCTGGGTCTCCTTTTCTGGGCACCCGCTTGACGAACGGCAGTTACCTTTCTTCCTGCTGGACGGCCACATGTCCAGCCGGAGGTCTTCGTAGTCGGTCCAGTCGAAGAGGGCCATGTCTAGGGTGGGCATGACGTCGCCCTCTTGCCAGACGCGGAGCTGGGGCTGAGAGGAGATGGCTCGGACAGGAAAGGGGTCCTCGGTCAACGTCTGGGGGGTGGAGCTGGGGAGGGAGGTGGGGACCAAGCCAGCGGAAGCCCCTTCCCCGTGGAGGGGCCGAAGGTGGTCGGCAAGGTTGCCCGGCTTCTTCACCAAGGCCCTCGGTCTCAGCTTGGAGCCTTTCCCTGAAAGAGGCGAGAACCGTAGCAGGGGACCTTTCCGTTCTGTGGAAGAGTGCCCCTGTTCATGGAGGTTTTACAAAACTAGGAGCCAAGCAGGATCAGTCCCACAGCTGGCAATTCGGCCCTGGAAGGGCTTTGAGGCAGCTAACGAGCCATTTGCAAAAGTGCCTTCACTTTGGGGTCCAGCAGGTAGACTGCTCCTCATACTGGAGGTACGCTCTCATTGGAGGACTCAGCCACTAGTACAATGGAGCCCCACAACAGCAAAAGCTGTGAGAGCCCGAAAAGGGACCTCAGAGATCACCTATATCTACCCCTCGCTCAACCCAATACGGACCCCGCACTCCGCTGCCCCCCCGTGGCGGCCGGCTACCTCGATGCTGCTTCAGCCTCTTCCTGCGGCTGTGCCGCCGGTGCGCCTGGCCCTGCTTCTTCCCCCTCTCGGGTGCTGGGGCGTGGTTCTCCTGCTCGGGATACGGGAAAGCAAGCCCCGCAAATGCGTCTCTCTGCCGGAGGTCAGCGGGGCGCTCCATCACCCTCGGTTCTGGCCCCCCCAAGCCAGGCCAGCTCGGGAGCGGAGGACCGCCGACTTCTCTGGAGCCCGGGGACCCGGGGAGCGTCCCATCGTGGTCCATGTGCTGCTTCTCCGGCCCTTCTCTGTGGGGGTACGGGGCGACCCTCAGGGAATGCATCCAGGGATCCCGGCTCGGGAAGCTATTGTCAGCTTCAGGGAAGTTGGAGGCCATCCTGGGTCCCGAGCTGAGAGCGCCGGTGGCCGTCGGACGGAGGAGGAGGACGGAGAAGAGCCAAAGGGGAGAGCAGGCCATGTTTCCAGCTCCCTTACCTGCAAAAAGCAAAATAAGAACCTATGAACCTCCAGGATCAGAGAGCAGTCTGCCTAGAGAGGCACTGATGGAAGGTTGGGGAACGTGCAGAGGGGCCCTCGGTCCCCCTAAACCAGCATTTATTTTAAGCAATTCCACTTGAGAGCGGATCTTTTCATGGAGATGAAAAGCGAAAAAGCGGCACGGGGCCTTTGCACACACAGCACCACCGTCCTCTTTCAAACTGGACCACATACTCCATCACTGGCCAACGGCCCCCAAAACTGCAGCCGTGGAGACTTTGGCACCAACCTTACTGGAGCACAGATACAATAGGATGGCTGAAGACTCCATCTTTTCTACTGGAATTTATTTCAGAGGCCACGCAGCGACAGAACATTTCCAGGCAACGCTTTTAGGGAGTCGGCGCCTTGCCCCCATTTTCCAGACCCCCACGCGATGGGTCACGTCTTCCATTTCCAAACAATGGACCCCCATTTTGGCATCCCCGCCAAGCATCGAGGGATGCAGCACCCCCTCCCCACGCAGAGAGGCACCTTCCATGCTGGGTTTGAGCCCGACCATGTGCGAGCGCTGCCCCATGGGAAGCGTGCTGGATGCAAATGGGGTCATTAATCAAGTGCAGCGTCCCCCTTTGAGAGGCAGCCCCCACCTCAGCGCCAGAGGACTGCGTGACACATCGCGGTGCACCAGCTGTTGCTCAAAGTGGGTTTTTTGGGGGGGAGGCAAAACTAGCTGGCATTCTTGGTCTGTTTCCACCTACCAGCTGCTCCGCCTTCAGCGCAAAACTTCAGGAGGGAGAATGCAAGAACCAGAGCAGATGGCAAACTTTCAAACCTGGCTGGAAGCTTCCAATCTCCCTGCTTTGGGCCAGCCCACCATATTTTACTGCTTCACACAAAAGCGACTTTGCCTCTGCCACCAAAGGCACAAGGAGGTATCCAAGTCCTGTCTTCCTCCTTCGCAGTCAAAACGTAATCACCTCACAAGGAATCCTTTTCTTCTCTTTCGCGCTCTCCAAATTCCAACTTGCCAGGCCCGCACTGCCATTTCCTTTCCACCCCAAGCCTTTCAAGGGCCAATCCTAAAGAGAACCCAGCTACTTGACGTTGTTCATTCTCCAAGGCCAAAGAACTAGTAAAAAGCAACAGAGGCAGCGACGAAAAACATCGATGCCACAAAGTTGAAATTGCCAACAGCTGCAAAATGGGAAAGGGGCGGTTTCCAAAAGCTTGCGAAAACACAACTTTGTTTTGTTTCTTAAACCGCTAACAACATTATGCTAACACCACCATCGTTCTTCCCGAGGGATCAACGGCAGCTTCCACACGTACACACGCACCCCATGCAAAGAATTTTGCCACGGGTTCAGCGTCGCCTAAATAGGAGCCCGAATTCCCCTGGGCATCGTGTCGAGCCAGCTGGTCATCCTGCCAAGCCACGACACAGGTGCGGCATTCACGCCACTGCCCGGCTGAGCGATGCGATGCCCCCACCGTCTGTAAGACAACTTTGCTTGCAAGGATGCTGAGAAGATGACAAAAGCCCACAATCGCTGCTCCCAGACGGGCCCAGCTCCTATTGTTGCTGGCCGCGAGCGGGCCTGGTGTTGCGTTTCCGAGCCGATGCGCAGCAACGGCTCTAGCCGCGTTGCCAAAGGAGCGCATCAGCGGGACTTGGCAGGGGCCGGGATGATGTACGAGACGGCGCGAAGCCAAGCTGCGCTCGCCAGCCACCATGCCGCGAGCGACTGGGAAGCGGGAAGCCCCCATTGTCGGCAAAATGAGTTTCTTTCCTGCTCTGCTGAGCCAGCCTCCATCTGCTGGCTCAAATTCCAAGGGCAGACGCTTGGGCCACAGCAGGGAGAGACACAGCGGCTTCTGTAAATTGACAGCCTACTTTTCCTTTCTCCCTTGCCAGGCACGATGCCCCCAAACGCTTCTGGCATCCCCTTTCTTGCAATTACTCTTCATTATTTCCGGGGTACTGAATCAGGTTTGTAAGGAGGGGTTTTTAAATCTCGGTCTGGCCTGCTTTCCAGGCCAACTCCGGCATTGATTTCAGTGAAATGCCCACACCCCCTTGAATTCAGAAGCTCCAATCCGGCCTGGGCTGGGCCCTTGCTGCTGAAATTTGCCCCTTTTCAATCAGTTCAGGATTGTGCGGGGCAGTTTCCCCACACCCCCTGCATTTAGATAGGGACAGCTCTAAGCAACCCCCCCTTGCACACGCACACAAACTCATTAAATATTTCAGCCGCCTTCTATACTTTTAAGACTCCAGGATTTTGGCATTGTACTGTTCTTATTTTGTAAACAGCTGCTGTCCTGTTTCTCTTTCAGGGCGAGGAGAGAAACCGGACCTGCCAACAGAGTATCTGCAAGGTTTCATGCAAGCTTGAAAACATTCCAGCTGGGCATAATTTACCGGTGCTGTTTGTCCATTCGAATTATATCCTGCCTCTCTGCCCAGCGACGCACCGCTCCATCAGCATGAACCGCCCAGAGTCCTTCCTTGGGGGGAGATGGGCAGTGATAAAAAATTTAATAAATAAATAAATAAATTTTGAACCATAATAGAAGTCAAGGGTTTCCTGGGCGCGGCAAAGAACAGGATCCCGTCCCTGACCAAACTCCAGCAAGGAAATCTTCCCATGCCAACTTCCCTTAACTCACCAGTCTCTCTTTTTGCATTGTCTGAATGCCCACAAGGTAAATGCCACGGGGCCTAAGCATTTCTGAAAACCCAGAGAATCTCTTTCCCTTGGGTCAGTTACAGAGGGATTGGGTGAGGGTGAAGCTCAGGCTGGCAAGGGAGGTCTCAGGTTGGGCAAGGCTGCCCAGTTGTGCCAAGAGAGTTGGGATGTCACCACTGGCCCCTAGTGACAAAAGTGAGCTTTGCCACTTTGCGTTTAAGCATAACTCCAAAGATACTTAAACTAGATAAAGTTTCCTTCAGTTAACCCCATCGGCTCCTTCGTGGGGTTTTCTTGGCCACAGAACCAAAATCTCTTCTGAGATTAGTTTTTTGACTCCCCAGTCTACCTTCCCACCTGGGGATTTTGTGATGTCGCCCATCCACACAATAACCAGGGCTGACACTGCTTAGCTTCCAGAAATCAGCCAAGTACAGTATAGGAGGGGAAGAACAAGAATGTTCTGGACATCAAAGGGGCATATTTTCAAAACGGCTAGTATTAGATTGCAGCTTTAAATATCCTGGGAGGTAACACTGAATGAGGCTTGGGGGAAAAAAACACCCAATACATTAGTAGCAATCAGCAGTGACAGTTGGACAAACCGCATGGAAGTTTTGTTGGTGCTGGAGATCCGCAAAGTTTGAAAGTAAGAGAGTATATCAGCCCTTGAACAGAGTGAATACTGTGTGGTTTATTCTGGAGCAAAATTTGCTGCAGCCAATTGGGGCTAAAACAGCTTCCTACACTTAATATTTATTTTCTATCCCACCTTTATTATTTTTTATAAATAACTCAAGGCGGCGGACATACCTAATACTCCTTCCTCCTCCTATTTTCCCCACAACAGCAACCCTGTGAGGTGAGTTGGTCTGAGAGAGAATATTGTAGGAAATATCACAATAACCATCAAATAACCAAGCTGACAAAAAAAAAAAAACCCTCTTAGCATGCTGTGCAAACTACATGTTCCAGTTAAGTGAGTTGCAAAGATGCAGTTTTATTTTCCTAAGCAAGAACACATTCGGGGTCGACACAGACACAGTCACTGTTAGAAAATGTAGAATCCGTGAAACCGAGCTTTGCAGGGGAATAAAACTCCATTGGCTGGGCTCAGACAGCATGCCAAGCCCTGACATTTTCTGCAAACTCCAAAGCAAACCACAGTTTGGCAAATTTAATCCCACATCTGGGATTGCCCTAACCCTCTTTTTATCTCCGGAGCCTCTTCTCTTTCATATTTGTAAAAATCAGATCCCAACCAGCCCTCTGAAAGCCAGGCAGCCTGGTCACAAAAGGAGGAATAAAATTGGCAATCGAACCAACTCGGGGTGGGGGGTGTTGGGGGAAGAGCTGGGATTGTGCAAGGTTGTCAAAAGAAAAGATAAAACCCACTAAAAGGAAAAAGAAAAAGAAACGTTAGGAACCACAACTTCCATAACACGGCCACACAGCCCGGAAGACCCACAACAGCCCTCTAAAAGGAATTTGACAAAATGGGAGATAAAGCCACTCTCTGCCACAATCGCCACCAGCCTCAAATTGATAACATTATAGATTTTACCTGCAACTTCCACCCCCACCCCCCCACCAACCCTTCAACTCTGACCTCCAATTTGGGAGATTTTTTTAAGCATCAATCCAATTTCTTTTCTTTCCCAAATGGAGGCAAAAGGAGACGGAAAAGGTGCTTCTGTTCCCATTCTCCAGGGAGGACAGAGGATGGATGGTATCCTGCAAGAGCCTAATAGTTATAATAGTATCACCATCATCATCATCTGGGGATGTATTGATTAATAGGCTTGTCCCTGAGCCAAACGGAAGGAAGCTTGATTTTATTCCCTTTGTTATAACTACAGCACAGTTCTTAAAAACCAACTGAAAGGAGGCAAGTCACAGGCACATGCAAATATTGGATGGAATTATTATGAATCAAGTTTCTAATTTCCTCCCCAGGTCTCTCCGCCCCCAGGTCGCCTCTTAGCCTGATCCTGGGTTCTACTCAGGGATGTTATTGTTTCATCTCTTTGCTGAGCCACCGAGGTGGAGGGGAGGGAAAGGGTCTGTTTTGAAAGTGCAGTTAATACATTCGGGCTCCAGAGCGCTTTCTCAACCCCCCTCCCCCCCCCACGGAGCAAAAGATTCATTTTTCCACTATGAAATACGCATCTGGCTTTTTATTTTCTCCCCTCAGCCCCCACCTCTCCGTTTTGGAAACCTTCATTTCCTAAATCAGTTGGCACAAGCGGAAGGTTTCCAATTCCATTGGAAATTATTAGTCCATTTGATTGAGAGGAATCCAATTCCAATTTCCAAACATTTCCAGCTCGGTGGGTTTTTTCTTCTTCCCCAAAATCTGGGATTTAAGGCAGGTCTAGGGGGCACCCTGCCTCTCCTCCGCCCCCCCCCCCAAGGCACTTTTGGCCACCCACCACCCAGAGCGCCAGAGCCAGACTTACCTACTACGTGGGTAAGGTTAAGTGGGTACTCCTAAGTGGTGGAGAATCCCGGGCTGGATCTTGGCTCTGCCTTCTGACAGACTGGCCTGGCTGGTGGAAAGGCGGAGGGGGGGGGGGGAGGCTGGCGCTGGGACGCTCCCCCCAGGAGGCAGCAGCAGCAGAGCAGGGCGGAGGAAGAGAAGGGAGCAAGAAGGGTGTGAAGACTCCGCTGGGCTGTGAGGGGTGTGTTTTGGCCCGCTTAATTTATTTATTTTTAGGGATAGCTGGGCATTGCAAAGAGGGGAGGGGCGCGCTCACAGCCAGGCACTCCCCCCCCCCCCCATCGGGACCGGCGCTCAACAAAGGAAACAAAGGGAACTGGGATCAAGCCAGCGGACATCAAAACCGGGGAAGAAAAGGGCACCATTGGGAAATGCAGATTGGAAGGAGCGGATCTATTCTCTCCCGGGGTGAGGGAAGGATTGGGGGGATTTAACGGCCTGCCCCCTCCCCGCATCTGCCCACCTCGCAGCCGCTCTCTTTCTCCCCAGCCTCCATCCTGAAGTCCTCCCCCCGGTGGATTGTGGGAAACTCCCGAAAGTAAGAAAGGATGCTTAGAAAGAGGAGTTTACACTACTGGCCGGGAACAATAGCCTCGAGGGAGGGGCCTTCTGAGCAGGGAAAAGCCTCCCCCCCCGAAAATAGGGAGGGAGAACTTCACCTCTCTAGCTTGGGCTCCAGCGTGGCTGTCTCCAACAAGGGGCCCGCCGGGTTTCAGGCCCTGCTTTGGGGAGGGGGGGTTGTGTTGCGTCTCAGGCTCTGACCTTGGGGCAGCGGGCCCCCAAAAGGTGAGGGGGGAAAGACCCGCTTTTCCTGTCTGCTCCGGAGCAGCGGGCGCCGCGGAGTCAACCGCACAAGGGGGGCGTGGGCGCCGCTCCCCCAACCCGGGGGCCCTTCTCCTCTTCCGCCCGCCAACTCCGGTTGCTTGCACTCCACGTCCCATCATCCCCAGCCAGGGGCGCCCGCCGAGCCGCCTGCACCCCTTCTCCGTGCCCAGCAGCCTCAGGGCGCCAGCTGGGCAGCGCGGGGGGGGGGGGAAGAGGCGCGCTCGCGGAGGAAGGCAGGTAGGGCGCAGCGGAGCCCGGGCGCTAAGACCGCGGGCGGCGGGGCGGGGAGGGGAAGGCGCGTCCAACAGCCGCTCCGCCTTTCCAGCGTCCAGCCGCCATCAGCCCGGAGGTAGGTGCAGCGCCGGCTGGGGTGGACCCGCTTCCGGAGCCTGCTCCGGTGCAAGCCAGGCCGGCTGCCCCGCAGGGGGTTGCCCCGGAGCCAGGAGCCCCCACCCCTCTCGCGCAGGCCTCCAAACGCGCCTTCCTGCTCGGCTCGTCCCGGGCATCCACCCGGATGAAGGGCGCCCGGTTGGGGAAGGGCAGCCTGCCCAAAGCGGCCTCCCGCGCCCTAGAGGACGCTCCCTCCCGTGTAGCGCTTTTCCCGGCCGTTTTGCTCCTGGGCAAGGCCCCCCGGGGGGGGGGGGGGCTACAGCCAGACTCTGGTACTGAGTGATGCTTTCCGTGTTTCTTTTCAAGCCCTCTGGAAGGATGACCACTCTAACGCGCCAGGACCTCAATTTTGGACAAGGTACCACCAGGAGATCTTGGGGTTCCCACTGGAGCTGGGGATCGGAGCGCCTTAAGGCCTTCAGAGGCTCCTCTGGATCCTAGGGCGCTGAAATTTTCAATCCAAACCGCCCAGATCGGACATCAGACGTTCTCCCCCTTATCTATTCTGCTTGCTTTCAGTCGATTAATCTGCCGAACCAGCCAATGAATCCTGCTTTTACTCAAGTGGGGTCTTTGCCACATAATAGTGGGGGCAGCCTTGGAACTTAAATGGATAATTTAACGCTCGCAGCTCAGATACCAACTTTCAATACAGTTTAAGCTGAGTTTTCCAATTGCACTGGTTTTTTTTTTAAATCCTCTTGTGCTTGTTTTTTTCCATCCCGATTCCTTTCTCCTCCTTCCTAGTGGTCGCTGATGTCCTTTCCGAGTTTTTGGAAGTAGCCATCCACCTCATTCTTTACGTCCGAGAAGTTTACCCCACTGGAATTTTTCAGAAGAGGAAAAAATATAACGTACCCGTTCAGGTAAGAGACACGTTGGAAGAATCCAAATCATGCGGCAGAACAAGATGGTAGAGTCCTGCAGTGAGGGGACTGTTCCACTTTTGACAGTATTGCAGAGGGTCGTTTTTTAAACTGCTCTTCTATGTGAGAATGGGAAGAAAACGTGCAAATTAAAAAAAAAAAAAAAAGTCTATCAGATAAGGGTCAAGGCCCCAGTACTCCTTTTCACAATTTATTTGCATGTATACAAAATTTTCTACTTGAAGGGGGTTAATCAACTCTAAAAACTTCCAGATGGCTATAATAATCTTTCATTAATGTTTGCAGTTTCAGTCTGTTAAAGGTCAGTCCAGGGTGTGTTAAAAAAAAAAAGGCATCCAAAACATACATTCTTAAATGTGAGTCGAAGCACGTGGGGTGGGGATGAAATAAATGGCTTATATTGTATGAAAGTAAGTAGAGAACGCTTAAAAAGAAGGCAGGTAGAAATTTTAAAAAAATGCCACTTAGTTCCACCATGCATATCTACAAGAAAAATAATGAAAAAGGAAGTGAAAATAAAAGGCATGGAGTGCAGTTAAACGCACAACATATTTTCCCCCAAACTTAGCAGAGGCTTTTATGCTGGATCAAATCTCACCTGTGAGCACTGAAACGTGGAACAAATTGGGTGATCTACTATTTAGATTTGCAGCTGCTTAGAAGGGGAAAATAATTGATCTAAAACCAAAAATTCAGTGCTTGGCTTTCCAATGAACCTTTTAAGAACTATGTCTGCTTCTGGCTGAAATCAAGATAAATTAGAGCGCTTGCATTCCCACTATCAACTAAAGCCAGGTTTGTTTTAAGGAGAGAAACATAGAGGGTTACTCAGGCAGGACTGATTTCTATTCATACCTGAACCAAATGCCTTCCTTACACAGATGTCCTGCCACCCCGAACTCAATCAGTATATCCAGGACACCCTCCACTGCATCAAACCTCTACTAGAGAAGGTGAGTCTTGGAAGAACGGGAGAATTCCGTTGCATTTCATCCAGCCTCTTTTCCTAGCAAACCTGCTTGTGTAAAACCCCAATCCACGGGAACCAGCTTCATGTGGCATACCTGTGTGCAGACTTTCGATATTCAGACTTTTTCTTCAGAGAGGATGTTTCTGGAAAGCGTCCTTGTTTCCCAATATTTTTCAGAATGATGTTGAAAAGGTGGTGGTGGTCATCCTCGATAAGGAACATCATCCAGTGGAAAGATTTGTCTTTGAGATCATGCAGCCCCCCTTGCTGGCAATCAGGTGAGGCCCTTGCTTCCACCATCCCAAACGCCGGGCTGCTTGGCCCTCATCAAACCAGCCAAATTCCATAACGCTGGGAGGGAGGAGAGCTTGGTACATCAGTTTGGCCTTGCAAAAACTCAGCCAGAGCTCTGGGTTATCCTGCAGAATGCAAGGATAGCAACTATCCGGGCTGCTGAATTTAGGAACAAAATAAAGGTATTGCTATTGAAAAGAAATTAAACACATTTCAGCAAGCTGCTTTGAGATCTGATTGACCAGACTGATTCTACATCTACGTTGCTGGCTGGGGAATTCTGGGATTTGAAGTCCACACATCTTAAACCTGCCGAAGTTGAGAAATACTGGTCTAGCCACTCCGTGGCCCGATGAAGTGAGCTATAGCTCACCAAAACTTGGGCCTCTCAATCAAATGGACTAATCTGAAAAAGTGCTACCAGACTCCTCCTGATTTTTGGCTACCAGATAACAAGGCTGTCCTCCCTCAACCATTTCCCCCAGAAATGCTTGCAATAGCCATGTGAAAATGTTGGAAAAACTGTATTACTCTTAGTAGCATTAAATCTTAGAAATATGGAGCAGGGGAAGGGAGAAATATAATCGTAAAACACCATTTAATCCGGCCTTAGGTCTAGCACTCAGGAAAGCAGTAAACACCGCGGTATCCAGAGTGGATTTTCAAATCTAGTTTGGGGACTTTCTTGTCTCAAACCTTGAAAGTGAATCCTTACAGACCGCTAATGACTTGCTCATTCTTAAAGGAGCAGAATTCTCTGAATCAAACCAGATACAGGTAGATGGGCGGGGAATGAATGAATGAATGAATACATTCATTCATTCATTTCATTCATTCATTCATTCATTCATTTCATTAATTTCATTCATTCATCTGCCTTTTCCCTCCCCAGCTCGGATTCCCTTCTCAACCACGTGGAGCAGCTCCTGCGGGCTTTCATTCTGAAGATCAGCGTGTGTGATGCTGTGTTGGACAACAATCCTCCCGGTAGGCCGGCCATCGCAGCATGTAATCTAGCTGGCAGGCGGTGATGGGGGTCGAGGGCTGACATGGCAGGAGGATCTTATCTTGCTTTGCACATTTTTCCTCCAGCCTAAAAGGAGACACCAAGTTTGACATCCAATTTTGAATGCAGGGGTTTGTTGGTTTTAAACAGCAGTCTTGAATAGGAGTTTTTCTTCTAGCGGTTCTGGGAAAATAGGAAAGAGTATTTTTAGGAATGTTTATAACCACAGAGCTACAATAGTGCAGTACCATTTCCCCATTAAACTGGTAAGACAGAAGCTTAGCGGGGAATAAAATATATTTACTCACAGGTTGTAATTCCCCTGTCTCTCCCTTCTTCTACTTATCTCTATCCCTGGGCCTGGTTTTCTGCAGGCTGCACCTTCACCCTCCTGGTACACACCCGTGAAGCTGCCACTCGCAACATGGAGAAAATTCAAGTGATTAAGGTAAGGAATACCAGAATCACAAGAGCCACACAGGAGTTGTGTTTCACTCCATCTGTGCACCACGCCGAGTCAAATACAACTTTGGTTTGTTGGGCCAGCAGCAAAGCTCGTCACTGTGGTTTGTAAACCATGGTTTTTAGCATCTCATTTTACAAATCCAGGCCCTTGTGGCTGATTTAACAAGCCATAGTTTAATACAGGGCACAAACCAGGTTTAAGAATCCCATGATTGTTGTTTGGACATCCTTCCCATTATTTAAATGCATGATCTTGGGCAATACATTCTACACACTTTGAAAGTAAGTCAGGAGTAAGCCGAGTCAGGGTTAGGAAGGTATATAATTCCCTAAACCTGACTCTGCTTACTCATGGGTTACTTTCAAGTGTATGGGATGGCAAATGCAGCCGAACTACAACTCCCATGAATTTTAGTCAGCAATGCCAGCAGGGAGGACATATGGAAAGTGCATACAAACGACTCCTAAACTCATATTACCCACACAGGCAACGATGTCTATTTTTTTCCAACCTGTAGGACTTCCCCTGGATTCTGGCTGATGAGCAGGACGTCCACATGCACGAGCCACGGCTGATCCCCCTGAAGACCATGACGTCGGACCTGTTAAAGGTGAGCAGGCCCACCTTCTGCCCCCGGACCGCAGCACTGCCGCAGGCCAGCTTTGCAGACAGAGAGAAGCACCGCTGCAGATCTGCTCCAGCTGTTGGCATTTGCTCCTTTTAATACCTCAGAGTGGCTCGGGATTGGCTGCCTGGGGTCAGCTGACCCTGATCCCAGGAGGATTCCAGGCAGGTGGGCCTGCAGTTCTTCCCTTTGACCACCGGGGGCACCTGCTCTACAGGTTGAAGCTATGGACCCCCAGCTCTGTGGCTGTCTGGAAGGGGGGCATGGGGGGGGTTGACAGCGTTGCCCACCTCTCCCTGCCGAACGTAGCCCCCCAACAGTCTCCCTGGTTGCATTTGCACAACAGAGTGGTGCTTAGCCAGCTTGCTGACTCGGTCCCAATTCTTTGGATTCACACAACCCATCAAACCCCAAAGCTGCAGCTGCAGCCAGGAGCCAGCCAGCTCCTTTGCACACTAACACCCCCCTTAGTGCTTTGTGTGTTTGTGCTGCTGCCAGGCAGCGAAGGGACCGAGCCATTCAACGCGCCCTCGGTTTCGCGAATGCCCGAAGATCCCTGGATTTTGTAGCTGGAGGTCCTTCTTGAGGGGCAAGTCAGCTTTCCGGCTGGTGGGAAGTGGGTCTCGAGTGCTGAGTGGAACCGTTTCTGGCGGAGCACCAGTTCCCACATGCCGCCTCTCTCCCCTCGTCCCTGATCTCAAACCTCCCAAGTGGGCTGCCGCCTCTTTGCAAAACCGCCTGCCTTGAGTGCTTGGGAAATGCAAAATTTCCCTTTTGAAACGCGTCCTTCCAGATGCAGCTCTACGTGGAGGAACGAGCGCAGAAGGGCACCTGAACGCCAGCCTTTCCCAGGGGATTTTGGAAGCCCCGGCCCTCTTCCAGGGCGGCACGTTGCCAAGCTGCCCCCGCCTGCCGTGGCAAGATTGGTGCTCGGACTGTTGACGTGCGTGCACCAGGCCCTTCCTGGCTGCGGCACGCCTGTGTTTCTGCAAGTGCCCTTAAATCCCGCCAGACCATTCTCACTTCTTCAGCCGATTCACGAGTCGTGTACTTTTCAAGTTGCTAGACCTGAGGGAGGGGGCATTACAAAACTGTGCCTAGAAAGCGGTGATGTTTGTTTGCCGTGAAAACAAGCGTATAACTCTGCTGGTGCAAATGCTCATCCGTAATCTTTGAAGTGAATGTTGATTATTGTGTCCCAAGGTGCTAATGTAGAACTACTATCTGTGATGATTAATCCACTGTAAATAAACTTCACGTGACTCTTGAAAAGTTGTTTCTGTGAACACACGCCGTGTTCTTCCACGTCCCTTTGGCCCTGCAGCTAAACCGAGAGCAGAGATTTGGAGCCACACAAAAATATTTTTATTTTTTTTAATTATGATTATTATTAAGTACCAAAGTTATACAACTTTCCAGACATTGCAGAAAAGGCAAGGGAAAATAACCATTATTCACAATCAACGGCGACTCTCCTACGGATTTACTTTTCTGAGCTGAAGAAAAACATCCTGGCGGATCTGCAGGGGCACCTTGCGGTGACCGGAATTCAGGCGGGGGTTCTCTACGTGTCTTTCCCCTCCAGGCCAAAAGACAGGCTCGCTCACCCCAATCTGGCATCTTCCAAGTGTGTTAGACTAGCCTTCCCCGGAGCCACTGACTGGGCATGATGGGAATTGTAGTCAACACACTAGTCAGGCAAAATGGCAGGAGAGCCCAGCTGGAGTGGACTCAAAGTCCCGAGGAAAGTCACCTGCTTCTCCCTGGAGTATCAACTATCCTGCGTAAGACCTACACCCTCCTCTTTAAAGTTCCCCAATTTGCTTGAAAGCCATTCAAGTCACAGCAATTTCCTTGCTGACCACTGATTTAACAGCTGGCTGCTCACTTTGGGTTGATTTCTAGAGCAGATAGACAGCAAAGGCCACGCCCCAAAGGGGCAGTTTACACAAACAGCCTGAGGGTGCCCCCCTGCCGCCACTCCTTACAAAGATACATCCTAAAAAAATAAGCAGAAAAGATTTCATAACTGATATCCAGGCCCAACCAATCAGTGTGCCTGGACGGGAAATGGGTCCAACCAATCAGCATCATAAGAATCCATGTTCTGCTTACCACCTAGAAAAACAGGTTCTCTCCTTGAACTTGATGGTGCCAAGTAATCTTTTCCACCCCACGAGAAGCAGGCCGGAAGCCTCATGAACAGCATGAGAGAAAGGGAGGGTTGAAAAGGGGGGCTTCGCTTCTCTCCTTTTCCACGAGTACCAAAGCCGCGATTCTTCGTCAATCTGCCACTTCGGGGCCCAGCGTGATGCTGCTGTTGGTCACTCGGACACCGTACCAGCCAGCCCAGAATTGGGTATCTTGGCCTCCGTGCTTAAATAAGATGTGACGGACCCCCGAAGGGTAGTTGTGAAAAGTGTACGAAACCTGAGAAATGGGAAGTGAGGGAGAGAGAGAGCGAGCAGTGGGTGAAAAATTGCATTTTGCCTGATTCCGATTCCGTCGCAAGTTTCAGACGAATTTGATTCCTAGAATGATGGAGAGAATTTTAAAAACCAACTTTGGTTCGCTCTGAAATTACCACATCCTGCAGGTTACACACCCGCCCTTACGACAGGACGATGTTTTACTTCCTAAGCAGTAACCAATACGACTCCTCAGCCCCAAACTGACGCCAACGGCTGAATACCGGTGGCAGGAAACGTCTCTTCTTTACCTCACACCATTCGGCATCACTCCACTGCTCGATCACGACGTCTTCGGGCAGAAACTCCTGGAGGACAATGTAATCTTTGGACAGGAGCCTCACGCAGACTTGGTACCGACAGCCGCAGTCGTAACGCGCAGCGTACCTGGAGGAGGACGGGGCAGAACGAGAGAACGTCAAATCCTAAAAGAGACCGATAAACAGATTCCTTCCGGTATCGGTACGTCAGAGCAAGTATGCAGTAGGATGTCCATTTTAGATCAAAACACGAAACGGGTTGCACGCGAGATTCTGCCTCTTGCTTTGAATGTGCCATTTTCTGTGCCCAAGTGTGCCCTCTGGTTTTGCTCACATTTTTTTTAAACTCCCCCCCCCCCCCCAGAACTCACCAGTCCTTCACCACAATGTCAGGCTTGACTTCGTCCATCAGCTCGTCCCAGTAGCCGTGATCCCTCAAGGTGATAAGCTGGCTTTTCAGGCAAAGCCTGGAGGGGTGGGACAGAAAGTCACAGGTTTATTATTTATTAGATTTACTTATTTATGTATCAAATTTATTCCCTGCCCATCTCACTCTGGGCAGGTTACATAAAACAGGAATGAAACATTAATTAAAATACAACAAAACTGTAAAACAGTATAGTAAAAACAGTCTTCTTAATAAATAAAATGTTCCAAAAGATGGCTGGTAAAAAGTTCTTGATTTAAATTGCGGGGAGCGACTTTAGCGTGCCAACCACCCCCAGGATCGGCCACCCCTTTTCACCCCCCCATGCGAGATGGCAGAGCCAGGTCTTCACTCCAGGTTGTTACAGGCCTCCATGTGGAGCGCAAAATGGTAATCATTCTCAAATCACTCTCAACTTATTGACAATGACCCAAAGGACGGATGTCCCGTCCTGTGCAAATCTGCGTCTTTTTGAACCGCAATGGCTGAACTTTAAGAGCTGAGCGATTCCAGCTGTCAGAGCTGCATCTGGGAAAACCCGCCATCGTTTTCCCCTTTCCCAAAAGCTCAAGAAAATGAGGCCCTTTCTCTTATGGCCACCCCCATAATAAGGAAAAGGAGCCCCACCCCCTGCTCACGAAAAGGCAGTGACCCCCACACCACGTTGCTCACTGGAAAGAAGTCACGAAGTATTTCTGAACGTGCGGATGTGGAAAGTTTCTTCCGTGATCCCCGGGAAGCGGCTCAATTTTCCACCGGTCGCCGTCGTCGGATTCTTTCAGCCAGGAATCAAAGCCTTCTGCGGCACGAAAGAGAAACACTAATGATCCCCTATATGTGGTTAGGATTTTGAGCCCTCTTCGAACAGTTCAGGGAGGAAAAAGATAAAACTGGGAGGGTATGCCCTAAAATAGGCAGCATTGTGGAACTGGTTGCACTGCTTTCTTTCAGGATATTTTTTATGTTCTCAGCCACCTTGGCAACCCGGGTGGGATTTCCTGGTGGTCTCCCATCCAAGGACAACGCAAAGCTGGCCCTGCTTAGCTTTATCTGAGACCAGGCGAGGCTGGCCAGGAGCTGCAGGGAAGATCCTGCCCCAAACAACACCCTCCGAAGAGACAGGCGGCCGCCCCGCTCCGCCCCACCGAGGCAGGCCCGGAATCCCCCCCCCGGGGGCCTGCAGTCGGACAGCCCGGCCCACCTTCGGCGCAGGGGCTCCTGATCAGGTTCCTCTTCAGGCTGCAGAGGAAGTAGAAGTCCCGCCAGTCCGGGACGGGGCGGCCCAGCGGCTCCGGCCAGTACCCCTCCCGCTGGCTCTTGCGCCGCCAGAGCGAGGGCAGGTCCACCAGCCCGCGCCACAGGGAGCACACCAGCCGGCAGCGGCGCACCAGGTCCCGCGCTGGCACCAGCACCAGCACCGCGATCAGCACGTCTTCGGGCAAGGCCGCGAGGCTCCCCATCTCGCCAGCTGCCGACAGGAAGCAGAGGCTGCGGGAAGGGCGTGGCCCGGCGGCTGCGTCATCGGATGCAAATGAGCCGGGATTCCCACCTCCGCCCCCCCCCCCCCGAGAGGCTCCGCTGCCCTCCTCTTCTCCGCTGATGCAGCCCCGCGGGGCAGGGACCGGCGGCAGGGGGGCCAGACCCCAGTAACAGCCGTGGCGACGGGGAATCCGCCAGGCTTAATCAACGGCACACCTGAAAGGGCGCTTCTGAGCGTGTGCAAAGCGCCCCTTCCCTTTCCCCGAGGGGAGGCATCCGCAGGGCTTCATTAGCAGGGCAAATGAAAGGGGGGGGCTCCCATCACGCACGATTCTCTTCCCCCTGTTTATACGCCGATTCTGATCAGCCCCTGGATCACCTTGGCTGATCCGGGGCGACCTGGTTAGGAGGGGATGGATGGGAGACCACCAGGAAATCCCCGGACTGTGACCGAACTGGGATGTTGATAATGGCAAGCCCCTCGCAGGGATGGTCCTTGGTGTCTTTCCCTGCCCCCCCCCCCCCAATTAAGAGTGGGGAAACCTCCTGCACTCTCGCCACTTCCCTCCTTGTCAACTCCTGCCTACTCACACACGCCCGCCCGCCATGGGGCTCCCTCGCCCACTCCGGGGCCCACCGACCCCTCCCGGCCCCCGCCTGGGCTCCCGCGAGCCAACCATCCCCCCAAAGGCGCGCTGCCCTCGCCTGGCCGGCGTCCCGTCGGAGTTACTTGCCTGCGACACGGCAGCCCAGCCCAGCCCAGCCCAGCCCCGGCGGGGGGCGGAGTCACTCCGGCCGGGCTCCCGGAGAGGCTGCAGTGTCACTCGTCTCACAGCACAAGGGGATGTGGGATTTGCCCGGATTATCATCCTCCTTAACTTTATTAAGATTTCTTGCGATTATTTTTCCCCACCTGCAATGCGAGGAATGGCCACCGGATGGCAGACGTTTCTGTCACTTGCAATTTTCCGTAGCCATTTACAGGCGGGGTTTTAATTATATTTCAGGGGTTTTACACCCTTATTTCCTCTCCAGCGTGAAAGGGGGTCTCAGAGCACAAGGGGACGTGGGATTTGCCCGGATTGCCCTCCTGATTCTTTTTATTGGGATGATTTCTTGCGACTATTTTTCTCCGCCTGCAATGCGAGGAATGGCCACCGGATGGAGGGCTTTTCCGTCCCTTGCAATTTCCCGTAGACATTTACAGGCGGGGTTTTAATTATATTTCAAGGGTTTTACACCCTTATATCCTCTCCAGCGTGAAAGGGGGTCTCAGAGCACAAGGGGGCGTGGGATTTGCCCGGATAGCCCTCCTGATTCTTTTTATTAGGATGATTTCTTGCGACTATTTTTCTCCGCCTGCAATGCGAGGAACGGCCACCGGATGGCGGGCTTTTCCGTCCCTTGCAATTTCCCGTAGACATTTACAGGCGGGGTTTTAATTATATTTCAAGGGTTTTACACCCTTATTTCCTCTCCAGCGTGAAAGGGGGGTCTCAGAGCACAAGGGGACGTGGGATTTGCCCGGATTGCCCTCCTGATTCTTCTTATTAGGATGATTTCTTGCGACTATTTTTCTCCGCCTGCAATGCGAGGAATGGCCACCGGATGGAGGGCTTTTCCGTCCCTTGCAATTTTCCCTAGACATTTACAGGCGGGGTTTTAATTAAATTTCAAGGGTTTTACACCCTTATTTCCTCTCCAGCGTGAAAGGGGGGTCTCAGAGCACAAGGGGGCGTGGGATTTGCCCGGATTGCCCTCCTGATTCTTTTTATTGGGATGATTTCTTGCGACTATTTTTCTCCGCCTGCAATGCGAGGAATGGCCACCGGATGGCGGGCTTTTCCGTCCCTTGCAATTTTCCCTAGACATTTAAAGCCGCGGTTTTAATTATATTTCAAGGGTTTTACACCCTTATTTCCTCTCCAACGTGAAAGGGGGTCTCAGAGCACAAGGGGACGTGGGATTCGCCCGGATCACCCTCCTGATTCCTTTTATTAGGATGATTTCTTGCGACTATTTTTCTCCGCCTGCAATGCGAGGAACGGCCACCGGATGGCGGGCTTTTCCGTCCCTTGCAATTTTCCCTAGGCATTTACAGGCGGGGTTTTAATTATATTTCAGGGGTTTTACACCCTTATTTCCCCTCCAACGCTAAAGGGGGGTCTCGGAGCACAAGGGGACGTGGGATTTGCCCGGATTGCCCTCCTGATTCTTTTTATTGGGATGATTTCTTGCGACTATTTTTCTCCGCCTGCAATGCGAGGAACGGCCACCGGATGGCGGGCTTTTCCGTCCCTTGCAATTTCCCGTAGACATTTACAGCCGCGGTTTTAATTATATTTCAAGGGTTTTACACCCTTATATCCTCTCCAGCGTGAAAGGGGGTCTCAGAGCACAAGGGGGCGTGGGATTTGCCCGGATTGCCCTCCTGATTCTTTTTATTGGGATGATTTCTTGCGACTATTTTTCTCCGCCTGCAATGCGAGGAATGGCCACCGGATGGCGGGCTTTTCCGTCCCGTGCAATTTTCCCTAGACATTTACAGGCGGGGTTTTAATTATATTTCAAGGGTTTTACACCCTTATTTCCTCTCCAGCGTGAAAGGGGGGTCTCAGAGCACAAGGGGACGTGGGATTTGCCCGGATTGCCCTCCTGATTCTTTTTATTAGGATGATTTTTTGCGACTATTTTTCTCCGCCTGCAATGCGAGGAATGGCCACCGGATGGAGGGCTTTTCCGTCCCTTGCAATTTTCCATAGACATTTACAGGTGGCGTTTTAATTATATTTCAGGGGTTTTACACCCTTATATCCTCTCCAGCGTGAGAGGGGGTCTCAGAGCACAAGGGGACGTGGGATTTGCCCGGATTGCCCTCCTGGTTCTTTTTATTAGGATGATTTCTTGCGACTATTTTTCTCCGCCTGCAATGCGAGGAATGGCCACCGGATGGCGGGCTTTTCCGTCCCTTGCAATTTTCCCTAGACATTTACAGGCGGGGTTTTAATTAAATTTCAAGGGTTTTACACCCCTATTTCCTCTCCAGCGTGAAAGGGGGTCTCAGAGCACAAGGGGGCGTGGGATTTGCCCGGATTGCCCTCCTGATTCTTTTTATTGGGATGATTTCTTGCGACTATTTTTCTCCGCCTGCAATGCGAGGAACGGCCACCGGATGGCGGGCTTTTCCGTCCCTTGCAATTTCCCGTAGACATTTACAGGCGGGGTTTTAATTATATTTCAAGGGTTTTACACCCTTATTTCCTCTCCAGCGTGAAAGGGGGGTCTCAGAGCACAAGGGGACGTGGGATTTGCCCGGATTGCCCTCCTGATTCTTTTTATTAGGATGATTTTTTGCGACTATTTTTCTCCGCCTGCAATGCGAGGAACGGCCACCGGATGGAGGGCTTTTCCGTCCCTTGCAATTTTCCATAGACATTTACAGGTGGCGTTTTAATTAAATTTCAGGGTTTTACACCCTTATATCCTCTCCAGCGTGAGAGGGGGTCTCAGAGCACAAGGGGACGTGGGATTTGCCCGGATTGCCCTCCTGGTTCTTTTTATTAGGATGATTTCTTGCGACTATTTTTCTCCGCCTGCAATGCGAGGAATGGCCACCGGATGGCGGGCTTTTCCGTCCCTTGCAATTTTCCCTAGACATTTACAGGCGGGGTTTTAATTAAATTTCAAGGGTTTTACACCCTTATTTCCTCTCCAGCGTGAAAGGGGGTCTCAGAGCACAAGGGGGCGTGGGATTTGCCCGGATTGCCCTCCTGATTCTTTTTATTGGGATGATTTCTTGCGACTATTTTTCTCCGCCTGCAATGCGAGGAATGGCCACCGGATGGAGGGCTTTTCCGTCCCTTGCAATTTTCCATAGACATTTACAGGTGGCGTTTTAATTAAATTTCAGGGGTTTTACACCCTTATATCCTCTCCAGCGTGAGAGGGGGTCTCAGAGCACAAGGGGACGTGGGATTTGCCCGGATTGCCCTCCTGGTTCTTTTTATTAGGATGATTTCTTGCGACTATTTTTCTCCGCCTGCAATGCGAGGAATGGCCACCGGATGGCGGGCTTTTCCGTCCCTTGCAATTTTCCCTAGACATTTACAGGCGGGGTTTTAATTAAATTTCAAGGGTTTTACACCCCTATTTCCTCTCCAGCGTGAAAGGGGGTCTCAGAGCACAAGGGGGCGTGGGATTTGCCCGGATTGCCCTCCTGATTCTTTTTATTGGGATGATTTCTTGCGACTATTTTTCTCCGCCTGCAATGCGAGGAACGGCCACCGGATGGCGGGCTTTTCCGTCCCTTGCAATTTCCCGTAGACATTTACAGGCGGGGTTTTAATTATATTTCAAGGGTTTTACACCCTTATTTCCTCTCCAGCGTGAAAGGGGGGTCTCAGAGCACAAGGGGACGTGGGATTTGCCCGGATTGCCCTCCTGATTCTTTTTATTAGGATGATTTTTTGCGACTATTTTTCTCCGCCTGCAATGCGAGGAATGGCCACCGGATGGAGGGCTTTTCCGTCCCTTGCAATTTTCCATAGACATTTACAGGTGGCGTTTTAATTAAATTTCAGGGGTTTTACACCCTTATATCCTCTCCAGCGTGAGAGGGGGTCTCAGAGCACAAGGGGACGTGGGATTTGCCCGGATTGCCCTCCTGGTTCTTTTTATTAGGATGATTTCTTGCGACTATTTTTCTCCGCCTGCAATGCGAGGAATGGCCACCGGATGGCGGGCTTTTCCGTCCCTTGCAATTTTCCCTAGACATTTACAGGCGGGGTTTTAATTAAATTTCAAGGGTTTTACACCCCTATTTCCTCTCCAGCGTGAAAGGGGGTCTCAGAGCACAAGGGGGCGTGGGATTTGCCCGGATTGCCCTCCTGATTCTTTTTATTGGGATGATTTCTTGCGACTATTTTTCTCCGCCTGCAATGCGAGGAACGGCCACCGGATGGCGGGCTTTTCCGTCCCTTGCAATTTCCCGTAGACATTTACAGGCGGGGTTTTAATTATATTTCAAGGGTTTTACACCCTTATTTCCTCTCCAGCGTGAAAGGGGGGTCTCAGAGCACAAGGGGACGTGGGATTTGCCCGGATTGCCCTCCTGATTCTTTTTATTAGGATGATTTTTTGCGACTATTTTTCTCCGCCTGCAATGCGAGGAATGGCCACCGGATGGAGGGCTTTTCCGTCCCTTGCAATTTTCCATAGACATTTACAGGTGGCGTTTTAATTAAATTTCAGGGGTTTTACACCCTTATATCCTCTCCAGCGTGAGAGGGGGTCTCAGAGCACAAGGGGACGTGGGATTTGCCCGGATTGCCCTCCTGGTTCTTTTTATTAGGATGATTTCTTGCGACTATTTTTCTCCGCCTGCAATGCGAGGAATGGCCACCGGATGGCGGGCTTTTCCGTCCCTTGCAATTTTCCCTAGACATTTACAGGCGGGGTTTTAATTAAATTTCAAGGGTTTTACACCCCTATTTCCTCTCCAGCGTGAAAGGGGGTCTCAGAGCACAAGGGGGCGTGGGATTTGCCCGGATTGCCCTCCTGATTCTTTTTATTGGGATGATTTCTTGCGACTATTTTTCTCCGCCTGCAATGCGAGGAACGGCCACCGGATGGCGGGCTTTTCCGTCCCTTGCAATTTCCCGTAGACATTTACAGGCGGGGTTTTAATTATATTTCAAGGGTTTTACACCCTTATTTCCTCTCCAGCGTGAAAGGGGGGTCTCAGAGCACAAGGGGACGTGGGATTTGCCCGGATTGCCCTCCTGATTCTTTTTATTAGGATGATTTTTTGCGACTATTTTTCTCCGCCTGCAATGCGAGGAATGGCCACCGGATGGAGGGCTTTTCCGTCCCTTGCAATTTTCCATAGACATTTACAGGTGGCGTTTTAATTAAATTTCAGGGGTTTTACACCCTTATATCCTCTCCAGCGTGAGAGGGGGTCTCAGAGCACAAGGGGACGTGGGATTTGCCCGGATTGCCCTCCTGGTTCTTTTTATTAGGATGATTTCTTGCGACTATTTTTCTCCGCCTGCAATGCGAGGAATGGCCACCGGATGGCGGGCTTTTCCGTCCCTTGCAATTTTCCCTAGACATTTACAGGCGGGGTTTTAATTAAATTTCAAGGGTTTTACACCCCTATTTCCTCTCCAGCGTGAAAGGGGGTCTCAGAGCACAAGGGGGCGTGGGATTTGCCCGGATTGCCCTCCTGATTCTTTTTATTAGGATGATTTCTTGCGACTATTTTTCTCCGCCTGCAATGCGAGGAATGGCCACCGGATGGCGGGCTTTTCCGTCCCTTGCAATTTTCCCTAGACATTTACAGGCGGGGTTTTAATTATATTTCAAGGGTTTTACACCCTTATTTCCTCTCCAGCGTGAAAGGGGGGTCTCAGAGCACAAGGGGACGTGGGATTTGCCCGGATTGCCCTCCTGATTCTTCTTATTAGGATGATTTCTTGCGACTATTTTTCTCCGCCTGCAATGCGAGGAATGGCCACCGGATGGAGGGCTTTTCCGTCCCTTGCAATTTTCCCTAGACATTTACAGGCGGGGTTTTAATTAAATTTCAAGGGTTTTACACCCTTATATCCTCTCCAGCGTGAGAGGGGGTCTCAGAGCACAAGGGGGCGTGGGATTTGCCCGGATTGCCCTCCTGATTCTTTTTATTGGGATGATTTCTTGCGACTATTTTTCTCCGCCTGCAATGCGAGGAATGGCCACCGGATGGAGGGCTTTTCCGTCCCTTGCAATTTTCCCTAGACATTTACAGGCGGGGTTTTAATTAAATTTCAAGGGTTTTACACCCTTATATCCTCTCCAGCGTGAAAGGGGGTCTCAGAGCACAAGGGGACGTGGGATTTGCCCGGATTGCCCTCCTGATTCTTCTTATTAGGATGATTTCTTGCGACTATTTTTCTCCGCCTGCAATGCGAGGAATGGCCACCGGATGGCGGGCTTTTCCGTCCCTTGCAATTTCCCGTAGACATTTACCGCCGCGGTTTTAATTATATTTCAAGGGTTTTACACCCTTATATCCTCTCCAGCGTGAAAGGGGGTCTCAGAGCACAAGGGGACGTGGGATTTGCCCGGATTGCCCTCCTGATTCTTCTTATTGGGATCATTTCTTGCGACTATTTTTCTCCGCCTGCAATGCGAGGAATGGCCACCGGATGGCGGGCTTTTCCGTCCCTTGCAATTTTCCCTAGACTTTTACAGCCGCGGTTTTAATTAAATTTCAGGGGTTTTACACCCTTATATCCTCTCCAGCGTGAAAGGGGGTCTCAGAGCACAAGGGGGCGTGGGATTTGCCCGGATTGCCCTCCTGATTCTTCTTATTAGGATGATTTCTTGCGACTATTTTTCTCCGCCTGCAATGCGAGGAACGGCCACCGGATGGCGGGCTTTTCCGTCCCTTGCAATTTCCCGTAGACATTTACAGGCGGGGTTTTAATTATATTTCAAGGGTTTTACACCCTTATTTCCTCTCCAGCGTGAAAGGGGGGTCTCAGAGCACAAGGGGACGTGGGATTTGCCCGGATTGCCCTCCTGATTCTTTTTATTAGGATGATTTTTTGCGACTATTTTTCTCCGCCTGCAATGCGAGGAATGGCCACCGGATGGAGGGCTTTTCCGTCCCTTGCAATTTTCCCTAGACATTTACAGGCGGGGTTTTAATTAAATTTCAAGGGTTTTACACCCCTATTTCCTCTCCAGCGTGAAAGGGGGTCTCAGAGCACAAGGGGACGTGGGATTTGCCCGGATTGCCCTCCTGATTCTTCTTATTAGGATGATTTCTTGCGACTATTTTTCTCCGCCTGCAATGCGAGGAACGGCCACCGGATGGCGGGCTTTTCCGTCCCTTGCAATTTCCCGTAGACATTTACAGCCGCGGTTTTAATTATATTTCAAGGGTTTTACACCCTTATATCCTCTCCAGCGTGAAAGGGGGTCTCAGAGCACAAGGGGGCGTGGGATTTGCCCGGATTGCCCTCCTGATTCTTTTTATTGGGATGATTTCTTGCGACTATTTTTCTCCGCCTGCAATGCGAGGAATGGCCACCGGATGGCGGGCTTTTCCGTCCCTTGCAATTTCCCGTAGACATTTACAGGCGGGGTTTTAATTATATTTCAAGGGTTTTACACCCTTATTTCCTCTCCAGCGTGAAAGGGGGTCTCAGAGCACAAGGAGGCGTGGGATTTGCCCGGATTGCCCTCCTGATTCTTTTTATTAGGATGATTTCTTGCGACTATTTTTCTCCGCCTGCAATGCGAGGAATGGCCACCGGATGGCGGGCTTTTCCGTCCCTTGCAATTTTCCCTAGACATTTACAGGCGGGGTTTTAATTATATTTCAAGGGTTTTACACCCTTATTTCCTCTCCAGCGTGAAAGGGGGGTCTCAGAGCACAAGGGGACGTGGGATTTGCCCGGATTGCCCTCCTGATTCTTTTTATTAGGATGATTTTTTGCGACTATTTTTCTCCGCCTGCAATGCGAGGAATGGCCACCGGATGGAGGGCTTTTCCGTCCCTTGCAATTTTCCATAGACATTTACAGGTGGCGTTTTAATTAAATTTCAGGGGTTTTACACCCTTATATCCTCTCCAGCGTGAGAGGGGGTCTCAGAGCACAAGGGGGCGTGGGATTTGCCCGGATTGCCCTCCTGGTTCTTTTTATTAGGATGATTTCTTGCGACTATTTTTCTCCGCCTGCAATGCGAGGAACGGCCACCGGATGGCGGGCTTTTCCGTCCCATGCAATTTTCCCTAGACATTTACAGGCGGGGTTTTAATTAAATTTCAAGGGTTTTACACCCCTATTTCCTCTCCAGCGTGAAAGGGGGTCTCAGAGCACAAGGGGACGTGGGATTTGCCCGGATTGCCCTCCTGATTCTTCTTATTAGGATGATTTCTTGCGACTATTTTTCTCCGCCTGCAATGCGAGGAATGGCCACCGGATGGAGGGCTTTTCCGTCCCTTGCAATTTTCCCTAGACATTTACAGGCGGGGTTTTAATTAAATTTCAAGGGTTTTACACCCTTATATCCTCTCCAGCGTGAGAGGGGGTCTCAGAGCACAAGGGGGCGTGGGATTTGCCCGGATTGCCCTCCTGATTCTTTTTATTGGGATGATTTCTTGCGACTATTTTTCTCCGCCTGCAATGCGAGGAATGGCCACCGGATGGAGGGCTTTTCCGTCCCTTGCAATTTTCCCTAGACATTTACAGGCGGGGTTTTAATTAAATTTCAAGGGTTTTACACCCTTATATCCTCTCCAGCGTGAAAGGGGGTCTCAGAGCACAAGGGGACGTGGGATTTGCCCGGATTGCCCTCCTGATTCTTCTTATTAGGATGATTTCTTGCGACTATTTTTCTCCGCCTGCAATGCGAGGAATGGCCACCGGATGGCGGGCTTTTCCGTCCCTTGCAATTTCCCGTAGACATTTACCGCCGCGGTTTTAATTATATTTCAAGGGTTTTACACCCTTATATCCTCTCCAGCGTGAAAGGGGGTCTCAGAGCACAAGGGGACGTGGGATTTGCCCGGATTGCCCTCCTGATTCTTCTTATTGGGATCATTTCTTGCGACTATTTTTCTCCGCCTGCAATGCGAGGAATGGCCACCGGATGGCGGGCTTTTCCGTCCCTTGCAATTTTCCCTAGACTTTTACAGCCGCGGTTTTAATTAAATTTCAGGGGTTTTACACCCTTATATCCTCTCCAGCGTGAAAGGGGGTCTCAGAGCACAAGGGGACGTGGGATTTGCCCGGATTGCCCTCCTGATTCTTCTTATTGGGATGATTTCTTGCGACTATTTTTCTCCGCCTGCAATGCGAGGAATGGCCACCGGATGGCGGGCTTTTCCGTCCCTTGCAATTTTCCCTAGACATTTACCGCCGCGGTTTTAATTATATTTCAAGGGTTTTACACCCTTATATCCTCTCCAGCGTGAAAGGGGGTCTCAGAGCACAAGGGGACGTGGGATTTGCCCGGATTGCCCTCCTGATTCTTCTTATTGGGATGATTTCTTGCGACTATTTTTCTCCGCCTGCAATGCGAGGAATGGCCACCGGATGGCGGGCTTTTCCGTCCCTTGCAATTTTCCCTAGACATTTACCGCCGCGGTTTTAATTATATTTCAAGGGTTTTACACCCTTATATCCTCTCCAGGGTGAAAGGGGGTCTCAGAGCACAAGGGGGCGTGGGATTTGCCCGGATTGCCCTCCTGGTTCTTTTTATTAGGATGATTTCTTGCGACTATTTTTCTCCGCCTGCAATGCGAGGAATGGCCACCGGATGGCGGGCTTTTCCGTCCCTTGCAATTTTCCCTAAACTTTTACAGCCGCGGTTTTAATTATATTTCAAGGGTTTTACACCCTTATTTCCTCTCCAGCGTGAGAGGGGGTCTCAGAGCACAAGGGGGCGTGGGATTTGCCCGGATTGCCCTCCTGGTTCTTTTTATTAGGATGATTTCTTGCGACTATTTTTCTCCGCCTGCAATGCGAGGAATGGCCACCGGATGGCGGGCTTTTCCGTCCCTTGCAATTTCCCGTAGACATTTACAGGCGGGTTTTTAATTAAATTTCAGGGGTTTTACACCCTTATTTCCTCTCCAGCGTGAAAGGGGGTCTCAGAGCACAAGGGGGCGTGGGATTTGCCCGGATTGCCCTCCTGATTCTTTTTATTAGGATGATTTTTTGCGACTATTTTTCTCCGCCTGCAATGCGAGGAATGGCCACCGGATGGAGGGCTTTTCCGTCCCTTGCAATTTTCCCTAGACATTTACAGGCGGGTTTTTAATTAAATTTCAGGGGTTTTACACCCTTTTTTCCTCTCCAACGTGAAAGGGGGTCTCGGAGCACAAGGGGACGTGGGATTTGCCCGGATTGCCCTCCTGGTTCTTTTTATTGGTATGATTTCTTGCGACTATTTTTCTCCGCCTGCAATGCGAGGAACGGCCACCGGATGGCGGGCTTTTCCGTCCCTTGCAATTTTCCCTAGACATATACAGGCGGGGTTTTAATTAAATTTCAGGGGTTTTACACCCTTATTTCCCCTCCAACTCCAAAGGGGGGTCTCAGAGCACAAGGGGACGTGGGATTTGCCCGGATTTCCCTCCTGATTCTTTTTATTGGGATGATTTCTTGCGACTATTTTTCTCCGCCTGCAATGCGAGGAACGGCCACCGGATGGCGGGCTTTTCCGTCCCTTGCAATTTTCGTAGCCATTTACAGGTGCGGTTTTAGTTAAATTTAGTTATTGCTACTTTGTTGCATTCTGGGAGAGGAAGTGCTCTTTCACAGGTTGCAGGTGCGGAGGGGAGCGCCGCCAGCACGGACGCCGTCGCCGCGAAAAGGTCAGCCAGCCGCCGGGGGCGCGGGGTGCAAGGGGAGCCCCGAGGAAGCAGGAAGGCGGGGCGGGGGATTGGGGCGGTTTCGGGGTTTGGGCAGCCTGGAGGGACGCGGCGTAGCGGGGTAGCCCCTGTTAGATGTGAAATTAGGTATAGTTATTCTTTTACAAAAGTGACTCCATACTGGATTCATTCTAACTATACATATGAGCCAGACTGCATCCAGAGTTCAACATTCCTAGCTAGCCGAAGACGTGGTCACGGGAAGCAATAAATAACACCCTATTGATAAGGGAAATAGACGAACCCAGATGGCCGGAAGGGAAATAGGATACGTGCCAGTAGGACCAGCCTGAAGTAACTAAAATTAAAAGGGGGCCTTAATTTAAGGGTGAGGGTTCAAAGGGTGCTCAGACAGGCGTCAGCAAATTGTGCTGGACACTTTTGTATGGGCCGGTCTACATGCATGGATGTCTGTTACATGTCAGTTTCAAATTGGTCTGAATATATAGCTGTTTAAGGGTATTAACAGAGGTGTGGCGAACTCTAACTATAGGTCAGGGGTTCAAAAGGCAAAAGGACATGCTTAGCTCTGCTGGAAAGCAGGAAACCATGCATAACACACTACGCGCTACACAAAGGAACAATATAAGATGGAGATGAAGGATTTAGGGGAGGGGTTAAAGGGTAACAATTAATCATTTATGACAATTAATCATCATGCGGCCGGGTCAATTGTAACCAGCGTCGGGAAGAACGTATATATATACCGTGCATGACTCTATATTGGTGTGTGCTTCCTATCAGCCAATCTTGTGGCGTCAGGAAAGTGCACCCTTTTGCCAAAGATAATAAATCAAGCTAGCTATCTGTTAATTACTGCGTGGTTTATGTTGTAAGCTCTAGTTTGCATCTCACACCCCCAACCGGGGAGAGTTGGCTGATTGGGCTGGCTTCCTCCCCTGGTTTACGTGCGTTCGGCTCAAACTCGGTGGCAAACCGAAGTTTTAGTTAAATTTCAAGGGTTTTACACCCCTATTTCCTCTCCAGCGTGAAAGGGGGTCTCAGAGGACAAGGGGACGTGGGATTTGCCCGGATTGCCCTCCTGATTCTTTTTATTAGGATGTTCTGTAGCTTGAATCATGTCAACTGGATTTCTATTTATTTCTATTTATTTCTATTTATTTCTATTATATTTCTATAACTGGATTTCCAGTTGACATGATTCAAGCTACAGAAAATTCCACCTGGATGACTGAGAACCTTCATAGACATATTTTTATTAGGATGGTTTCTTGCGATTATTTTTCTCCGCCTGCAATGCGAGGAATGGCCACCGGGGGCAGGCTTTTCTGTCCCTTGCAATTTTCCGTAGCCATTTACAGGTGCGGTTTTAGTTAAATTTCAAGGGTTTTTCCCTTTCCCCTTATTGCTTCTCTGTTGCTTTCTGGGAGAGGAAGTGCTCTTTCACACGTTGCAGCTGCGGAGGGGAGCGCCGCCAGCACGGACCCCGCCGCCGCGAAAAGGTCAGCCAGCCGCCGGGGGCGCGGGGTGCAAGGGGAGCCCGGGGAAGCAGGAAGGCGGGGGGGGGGATTGGGGCGGTTGCGGGGTTTGGGCGGCCTGGGGGGGCCCGGCGTAGCGGGGCAGCCCCCAACCGGGGAGAGTTGGCGGATTGGGCTGGCTTCCTCCCCTGGTTTACGTGCGTTCGGCTCAAACTCGGCTGCAAACCGAAGAAGGGGTGCATTGCGTTGCAGCGGTTGGGGTCCGGTCTCGAGGAGCACGCGGCGTGCCATGTCCCGTCTCCCCCGAGGTGGGAAGGCAAGGCGTCCTGCCCATCGCGTGTACGGCGTGTTCGTGTGAGTGAACTCCATAACGTGGGGACGCGTGGCATTGCATCTTTCCAGTTGGCGTTGCACGGAACGCGCCTTACAAACAATCTTGCGTGCGACTCAGGAGAGAATGCCCATTAATTAATTAATTAACCCCCATTAATTTTTTTGGAAAGCTTAGACCTGCGGGGGGGGGGGGGTTGGACGGAGGATTGAGTCGAGTTGCCTTTTTAAAATTCTGAGTAGTAGGTATTATCACTTATTTCTTGAGTTTTACATTTTACAATTTTTTTTTGCTTTTTTGTAGTTTTTATCTTTGTCTCAAACTTAATAAAATTCTTATAGAAAAAAACCAAACTTTCTTGGGAGGAATAATTGGGAAATGAGCAACACCTGGAGGTACACCTGAAACCTTAATTGCTTAATTGGGAGCGGGTTCGAATCAAAGGAACCTTTGCCGTTTCTTCTGAAGTGAATGCAATGGTTTTGGAGAGCCATTTGAGAGTAGTAAATCCTAATCTGTTTGTTTCATTTATTTGCATTATATATATTATATTAATATTATATTTACAATATATTTATTATACTTATCAAATTTATATAGCCGCCCATCTCACAGATGTGACTCTGTGGCATATAATTAAAACAAAACTATTAAAGACAGCCTTAAATTATCATTGTGTGTTTGTTTGTTGGTGCTGGCATAATATTGGGAGTTTTCTGTTGTATCAGCCTCCCAGAGTTGTTACTGTGAGATGGATGGCCATATAAAACTACTTTTTTAAAAAGTATTTATTAGCATTGTTTATTTGGGGGGCCCAAGGAGTGATGGATTCCCTTTTTCCTCACCCACTTTCCCGTTATTTAGTTCCTTTCCAGAAGATTTCAGACTTGTAAGATCTATTGTTTCTTTGTAAAAATGTATTTTTATTTAGCAAAACAAACAAGAAAAGAAAAACAAAGAAAAAGAAAAGGCATACATACAGTATACATACATAAAATAAACTTCACACTACAGCAAAGGTTGAAGTGGAAATTGGGTGATAAAAAAAATTAAGGGAAAACAAAAGGGAAAAAGAAAAAAAGAAAAAATTACAGGAAAAAGCATTCTAGTAGCTGCCTCTTCTCTCTCTCCCCCCCCCCCCCCCGGGCTAATTGCTACTTTTTATGCTATGCTTTGGCATCTGCAATTATTGCTCATTTCTTTTGGATGGTTTTAATAATTTTTTAAACCGTTTCTCTTTTTCTTCAAAAATCAAGAATCAAAGAACGTTAAACCCTGAACTTGACTTGGAGGTCCTCGGGGAGCTCTGATTTGTTCTGGTTGCCTCTGAGATTTTCTCATTTACAGGACTTAAAGCAGCAATGCAAATAGCGTTAATTTCACTAGCAAAGCTGCAGATGTGGGTCCAGCATACAGGTAATCCTCATTTAGCAACTGCCTCGTTTAGCGACTGCAGTTACAACACTGATGGAGGTCTATACAAGAGGTCTGTAAAGCAAAGGAAAGCTGAAGTAAGATAAGCGCAGTCATGGTTTCATGTAGCAGCCGCTTCGCTTAACAACCAAATTGCCAGTCCCAATTGTGGTCGCTAAACGAGGACTACCTGTATTTGCTAGATGGGGAAGCAGCTAGACTAGGATATCGTAATAACACTCTGGCCTTTCTAAATAAAACCAGTTAAAATAAGAGATGTCTTGTTTTTAAAAACCTCCTTTATATCTGTTTACCTTGCCTTTTCAGGTGCAGAAAACTGGGTGACTTGAGCGTGGATGAATTTTTAACCTCTGGATTTGATTCCGATGAGGATTCGGCAGAAGATACTCCAAATTCTGGGGAAGATGAGAATAGAAAGCCGCCTTCAAAGGTTGACAGCAAAAAGAGACCAGGGTGTGATTTGATACCGGTGAAAAGGTGAGTTTCCATGACTTGGATGGGTGGGTAGATATATAGATTTATTTACGGCGGCTATTAAACTGTGTGCCTAGCGATCTCAGTCTGGGAGCTGACTGACGTTCCTAGATGAGAAGACGGTAAGAGCAGAACAACTTTGCCTTGTCTCCATTGTCTTTCCTTGAAGAGAATGAGGAGGGGTTTCCTCTAAAGCAGTGTTTCTGAACCTGGGCAACTTGAAGATGTGTGGCTGGGGAATTCTGGGAGTTGAAGTCCACACCTCTTCTAGTTGCCCAGGTTCAGAAACACTGGACTGGATTCACCTCCCTGGATTGGAACAGCCCATCCCTGTTGTTCTTAATTGCCTCCAAACATTTGGGGTGGCGTCCTTTGCCCCCTCATTTCTAGGCTGTGTATCTGGGAAGCCGCCTTTCCCCCTTACAGGGACATGTCGCCCAAAAGAAAATGGGGGGAAAATAAGATTGAGACCACCCGGGCTTTCTTCCCCTGTACCCCCCGCCCTGTGTTAGAGACACCCAGATGTCTCTCTGTCCTGCAGCCTCTTCCTGTCTGCAGATGCGGTGGCGCTGATTGATTAATTAGTGCCGATGATTAATTAGCACCCAGCTGCCTTTTCTGTTCGTCTTCTCGATAAGGTAGGATTTACGCCTCCCCTTCCTTCTTTCCCCAGGAGGCGAGGGGGCTGTGCCTGGAGGCCGGGAACCACTGTCTCGGGCAGGGCTGGCACGAGGAGGAGAGGACGTGGTGGAAGACTTGGACTTCTCCGATGGGGACCGATGGACGGGCTCGGGGGATGATCGGACAGCTGTTGGACCACCCGTGGGGGTGCCGAGGAGGGACTGCATTGTTCCAGCTGGCCCTGGAGCAGCGTTTGTGCACTTGGGGAGACGCGCCATAACATTTGCGATCGGGCAGGGGAGCAGTAAAAAGACTCAGCAAAAACATGACTGCAAAAGCTGCTGCTTTTAAATTTTGTGGATTTTTTAAACAATGTCGGAACAAAACCCAGTCAGCAATGCTCCCCCTTCCTCTCCTGGACTACTGTCTCCCCACCCACCCAGCACTGAAGATTCAGAGATGAAGACCAATTTCCCACTGCGGTTGCTGCATAAACACTTTTTTTTCCCCCCAAAGGACTTCTGTTTTCTTGCAAGCACCCTTAGACGAAAAATATTTCGTATTTTTTTGTAGCACGCAGCAAGAAAAGTTGGACTGCATCTCCAGGGCAACAGGATGCTTGCTTTGAATCCCCCCCCCCCCAATTCTTGCAATTGCCCATTTTCATTTCTGTATGCGCGGAAGACTTGTTTGAAGGGGATGGGGAAACTCGTGCAGGTTTGTTCTGTCTTGCTGGCAGAAATGGCTTGTAAAAACAGCCTGCCTTGTCGATTTTTTTCTCACACGTGGATCTCGGTCTGCTGAAAGCGCAGCGGGCAAAACGGCCGGCTCCTGAGGGAGCGCCGCCGTCCCCTGCGGCTTTCACCTGCCAATTTATTTGAGGTCACCCAACAGATCAGAGCTAGCTATTAAGGAGCTTGCAAACCTTATAGTTTTGTCTTGATTTGATCCCAAGCGTGTCAGGACGCGTTTCTGCAATTTGCGAGTTAGATGAAGGAGCGCATTGCAGATCTTCAGAGAGCTCCTTAGGCCTTAAGCTTGGCTAGGACAACCACGTTTTGTGGCTTATGGGAACGGAGTTGAAACCCAGAGAACCCTTGGTGGAAGCCTTTGGTTCCCATAAATCTCGAATAGTGGCTTCTCTGGCTTTAAGTTGTGGGCAATGGCATGTAAGTGCAGCAACTATTGTGGGCTTTTTTCTTGGGCGAACACCGTTTATCTTGTCTGGTAGCCTTGTGTAGCACAAGTAGAAACTTCAAGTTCAGGTGCTAGGACAGAGAGTTGAGGTGTCGGAAGAACCTAGAGCAGTGTTCCTCGACTCTGGCAACCTGAAGACGTGTGGACAGTTCAACTGTTCAAAGATGCTGCCTGCCTGGGGGACTCGGGGCGTTGAACTGTCCACACGTCTTCTAGTTGCCACGGTTGAGAAACACTGACCTGGAAGGTCGCAAACTCCCACCGCCCCCAGGTTTGCGCCAAATGCGTGTGGCCGTGAACTCTGCTGTCATCAACCCAAGTGGCTTTTACATGGGTGGACTTCAGCGCTCAGAATTTCCCAACTTAATCTTGCTTGAAAATTCTGGGAATTGAAGTTCTCCCGTGTAGAAGGCACCAGAGGGCTGCCTCTCAATTCCCAGCATTCTGCAGCACATTTCAGAATTTTGAGAGCTGTAGTCCACCCATTGGAAGAGGCTACTTCCAGAGGGATGGGCTTTAGCTCCCAGAATTCTTTGCAATGGTGGGCTAGAGAATCATGGGAATTGAGGTCACTTCCCCCCATCTAGAGACCACCAGGGGGCTGTCACTCAATTTCCAGCATTCTCCAGCACATTAAAAACTCTGGGAGCAGAAGTCAAACTTGGAAGGCATTGAAATTATGTGCCTTCGTGATGAGTGGACTTCAGTTCCCAGAATTCTTAATGGTGGGATGGAGATTTCTGGAAATTGGGAGTTCACCAATCTGGGAGATGGAGTCCTATGCCTGCTAGGTGGTGGGCCTCCACTCTTGGAATTCTGTTAAGGGTTCTGGGAACGAGGTCCAGCACCCCAGAGGGACCCTGAGTCCCTGTATCTGGATGGGAGAACCCCAGTTCCCTGAACTCTCTTCATTGAGAGTTCTGGGAACTGGTAGCAGGTGAACAAACAAATGCAACCCACAATTCTCCAGCCCACTTCTCTATTCTGGGAAGGTCAGCATGGAACTTCCCAATGAACCTCAGCCCCCGAATTCTTAGCAGTAGTGAGCTGGAGAGTTGTGGGAAACGAAATCCGCCCATCTGGGAGGCATCGGGGCCCCTCGGGGAGTGGGCCTCTGCTCCCAGAAAACGCTGTTGAGAGTCCTGGGAATTGAAGTCCACCCAACTCATGCCCAGAACCTGGATGTCCTCAGCCTGAGTGGGTTGCAAGTTCCCAGCATTCTCAACGATGGGCTGCAGAGTTCTGGGAACTGAGGGTCTTGCATGCCCAAGTAGGTGCACTTTTGCTCCAGGGCCTGCCCTCCTATGTGGCATGGCCCAGCGTGTGTCAATCCTGGCAACCTCAAGTGTACACACCTGAAGGTTGCCACGGATGAGAAACAGCTGTTGTAGGGGCCTCACTTGGTTTCATTTTGTGTAATGCCCTCCCCATTTCCCCCCAGTGTAGAGAGAGATCAGAAGGAACATCCTTGTTGGTCTTCGGTGCCTGCCTTATAACTAGGGATGCCCAAGGGCTTCAGAGTTTGAGAGGGGCGCCTCCTGTGACTGCTAAGTCTTGCAGGGCACTTGGCCTGTCACTTCAAACCCTGGGTGTCTTGTGCACCCAGCAAGGGATGCACAGAGAAGGTTCTGTGCATGGTGGGCTGGTGGGGGGAAGGTGGTCACGGAGCCCACCATGGCATAAAGGGAGGCAGGCAGAGAGAGGCCCTGGGAAGATTGGGGGCACCCAAGCCCCCAGGGGCAGCCTTGGTCCTCCCAGAACTGCCCCCCTCCTGCTTGTCTTCATGTCATGGTTGATGCCAAAGGCCCTGGGGGAGGCCCAGGAAGATGGGGGTGGGGGCTGCTGGGAGATGCCCCTTGGCAGTGGTCTCCAGCTGGCCCTTCTGCCCCCTCCCCATCTTTCCTAGGCCTCCCTTGGCCACTGCCACTGTGTTGTTCTTGGGGAAAATCCCCCCCCTGGGGTTAGGATTGAAGCCCAGGGCCTTGGTGGGGCTGGGGGAGGCCCAGGGAAGGTGGGCTGGGGGCAGAAGGGCCTGCTGGGGCACCACTTCCCCCCCCTGGTGTCTCCCAGCAGCCTGCATGCCCCCCAGCCTTCCCTGGGCCTCCTTAGCCACTGCCCTTGGCTTCAATCCTGACCCAACCCGGGGGGGGGGGGGGTTGGGAAGCATGGGAGGGGATGGCTTTCTGAAACAGCAAATGGGGGGGGGGCTGTTGCTTTTTTTTTTAAATAAAATTTCTGTACTTGGAAAAATTTTTCACTGTGTGGTCTTTTCCTTCTCTCCCAACACAAGCAGCAGCATCTTCTCAGCAGTCTGCCAGGGGCTACAGCACATTTTCCCAAACTGTCAGTCACTGCGCTGCCACAAGGGCAGCACTTCATGTGCTCCCAAAGGAAAAACAGGCCTGGAATGCTGCCTGCTGCCACCAGGGGCAGCAACGACCTCCCTCTCCCCAGGAGGGCTGCCCAAGCCAGGGTGGGTGTTGGAGGCACGCTGCCAAGGCAAGAGGGCCCTTGCCAAACACCCCCAGCCCCTCTTAGCGCACGCTTGCGGGGAGACCATTGGTGGCGAAGGCGAAGGCGGGAAAGGAAGGGCCAAGCGGCATTTCTCAGCCTTGGCAACTTCTAAGATGGGTGGACTTCGACTCCCAGTGGAAGCCCACCCATCTTAGAAGTTGCCAAGGTTGAGAAGCACTGGACCAGAGAGGGTGGAGGGACGGGCAGGTCAGAGCGCCCCCTCCCCAGTTTTCAGGGGAGGCATCTCTGCCTGGCCTGCCCGTCTCCCCCTCCCCTTCAACTCCAGGACCTCCCATTCCCTTCTTCACCAACGCCCCTGCCCACAAGCGTGGCATAAGGGGGGCTGGGGAAAGGGCACGGGGGCATTAGGCAAGGACCCTCTCGCCAGCCTGCCTCCAACACCCTCCCAGCGCCTTCCTTTCCCCACCTCGACTTGACCACCACCACCACCACCACCACCCCCCCTCCTGGGGAGACCAGAGGGGGGGAGAGGAAGGCCCTGGGAAGATGGACGGGCCGTTCCTACCCCTCAGGCCACCCTTGAGGCCAAAGATGGTGGAGGGGACCACGGTGGGGCAGAGAAAGGCAGGCGCTGGCAAGATTGGTGGGGCAGGCGGGGCAGCCGGTCGGAGAGCCCTCGCCAAGCAACACCCTCGGCTTTACGTCTGCCCCCTCCGACCGGCTGGCCTGCTTGCCCCCACACCCCCACCTACCTCCTCTTTCCTGCGAGCCGCGTCCTCTCCTCTTCCTCTCCTCCTCCTCTCCGCTGCCCGTCCTCTTGGGTTTCCACGGATGCGAACACCGCGAAAGCTCTTTCATACTTATCGCTTTGGCCTAACCTGGTTCCTTAGGCCAAGGGTTGATCTGATAAGCTAGGCTACATTTACCCTTCTATCTCCCCCACCAATTATTTTTACTGCCCACCACAAAAACCTCCCCCAGGAATGGATGTTCTGAAGGACGCACCCCGACAAGCCCCCGTTTTATAAATTGAGGGAGTTGTTTTTATTGTTACTTTCAACTGCTTTGCTGGAAAGCCTTCATTTTAAAGTGATGGACAATATACGTACATACGTATGTATATATGTATAGGGACGCGGTGGCTCAGCGGGTTAAACCGCTGAAGCTGTAGACTGCCCGTCGGAAGGTCGGCGGTTCGCATCCCCGTGCAACGAGGTGAGCTGTCGTTGCTAGTCCCAGCTCCTGTCAACGCAACAGTTCGAAAGCTTTGAAAGTAGATAAACTGGGTGCCACCTTAAGTGGGAAAATTTGCTGGCGTCCTGTCGGGGGTCGGCTTCCACCGGGCTGAAGATCCCTTTGAATGGCGGCGGTCACGACAGATCCCGAAGCAACATCTTCTACAGGACGTCAGCAGCCAGCTCCGACGCAAGGCATCGTGGGACATGTAGTCCAGAAGCCAGAGAGGAGTCGGCTCCCTTACCCCTTCCCTTAGCACGCGGATTAATGAAATAATGTATAACGATGTATGTAACCCGCCTGGAGTCCTCCATTAGGGAGGGGATAGGCGGGGTGTAAATACAATAAAATAAATAAATAAAATAAATCAGAAGAAGCTAAGGCACCACTGAGCTATCTTGGGTTGATTTTGGGGCTGTTGAAAATGCACAAGGGGGGAAAAAGGACGTGCGGGTGTCTTGAAACAGAACGGGCAAGCTTGGCCTCACGTTCTTTTTCCACCGCTGTACAAACTGGGGACACACACACAGGTTGGTTGAAAACTGGCAAGGGCTAAACATGGATACGCAACGCCTGGGCGTGGATGCCAGGGAAAATGTGCAATTCCACATCCTCGGCCAGGCTGCCCTGCCGGCAAAAAAAATGCACACCTCCTTCACGCACAAAACCCAATTAAAATGGAACATACCTCTTTATGTGCACGCACGCACACACACCCACCCATTCAAGGAGGGAAGCAACAGGACCCCCACCCCAACTACACTATCCTCCTCCTGCATCTTTTTTCTCCCCCTCCCAACAGTTCCCAGGCAGGTCACCAACTGTGGATGGACTGTCTGCAGCGTCCCAGCAACAAACACCCAGATAGGCAAGGATGAAAAAAAAAACAACGCACACCAAAGAGAGAGACAGAAAGCCAAAGACAAAGAAAGAAGATGCCCCACAGGGCTTGCTTCTTCAGACCATGAAATGTCAGATTGCGGAGGAGAGGCGGGGGTTACGACGGGGGCTCGGTGGAGTCGCAGAGAGCCGCCAGCAAAGGGGTCCCGTTCTCCTGCTTTCTTGAGACCTGGCTGGGGAGAAGCGTCCCGCCGTAGGGGGACGAAACCACACTTCGGGTAGAGGCCGGGCGAAGCTCCATGGGAGGCAAGTTGCAGTCGGTGGGCCGCAGGCCGGGCGGCTGCAGCGGAAAGGCCACGTGGAACACGCGGCGCGGCCCGCCCTCTTGGCCACCTGGGGAGAGACCACAAGGGGAAACGGTGCTCGTGAGCATCAGAAGGAAGCGCGCCCCTGCGTAAAGCCCGTGTGCGGATTCAGGCGTGGCCAACCGCCGGGCGTTTGGGAGCTGACTCCCGGCCCGAGGAGGGCTATGCTCGCAAGGATTTTGGGAATAGAAGGTAAAGCAAAAAGTGTGCCCATAATTTGGCCTCATCTATCCTCCTTCCAAAGCTGAACACAGAGAACTGTACCTGCTCTGCCACAAAGAGTGGGCCCGCTTGGTATCGGCCACAGGCTCTAGAGCGGTGTTTCTCAACCTCGGCAGCTTGAAGATGCGTGGACTTCCGCTCCCAGAATTCCCCAGCCAGCCCCTTCTAACTATCTCTATCCCTGGACCTGGTTTTCTGCAGGCTGCACCTTCACCATCCTGGTACACACCCGTGAAGCTGCCGCTCGCGACATGGAGAAAATCCAAGTGATCGAGGTACGGAATACCAGAATCACAAGAGCCACACGGGAGTTGTGTTCCACTCCATCTGTGCGCCACCCCGAGTCAAATACAACTTTGGTTTGTTGGGCCAGCAGCAAAGCTCGTCACTGTGGTTTGTAAACCATGGTTTTTAGCATCTCATTTTACAAACCCAGGGCCTTGTGGCTGATTCAACAAGCCATAGTTATACATACAGGGCACAAACCAGGTTTAAGAATCCCATGATTGCTGTTTGTCTTGGGGAATACGTTCTACACGCTTTGAAAGTAAGTCAGGAGTAAGCCGAGTCAGGGTTAGGAAGGTATATAATTCCCTAAACCTGACTCTGCTTACTCATGGGTTACTTTCAAGTATATGGGATGGCAAATGCAGCCAAACTACAACTCCCATGAATTTTAGTCAGCACTGCCAGCAGGGAGGACAAATAGAAAATGCATACAAACAGTAATTTGTAAACCGCCCAGAGTCCCTTGAGGGAGTTGGGCGGTGAAAAATCGAATAAATAAATAAATAAATAAACTCCTAAACTCACATTACTCACACAGGCAACCATGTCTATTTGTCTTCCAACCTGTAGGACTCCCCCTGGATTCCGGCTGATGAGCAGGACGTCCACACGCACGAGCCACGGCTGAGCCCCCTGGAGTCGGACCTTTTCAAGGGGAGCAGGCCCACCTTCCGCCCCCGGACCGCAGCACTGCCGCAGGCCAGCTTTGCAGACCGAGAGAAGCACCCGCTGCAGCTGTTGGCATTTGCTCCTTTTAATACCTCAGAGTGGCTCGGGATTGGCTGCCTGGGGTCAGCTGACCCTGATCCCAGGAGGATTCCAGGCAGGTGGGCCTGCAGTTCTTCCCTTTGACCACCAGGGGGCGGCTGCTCTACAGGTTGAAGCTATGGACCCCCAGCTCTGTGGCTGTCTGGAAGGGGGGCGTGGGGGGGTTGACAGCGTTGCCCACCTCTCCCTGCCGAACGTGGCCCCCCAACAGCCTCCCGGGTTGCATTTGCACAACCGAGCGGAACATTTGCTTGAGAAATGCAAAAGTTCCCTTTTGAAACGCGTCCTTCCGGATGCAGCTCTACCCGGAGAAGCGAGCGCAGAAGGGCACCTGAACGCCAGCCTTTCCCAGGGGAGTTTGGAAGCCCCGGCCCTCTTCCAGGGCGGCGCGTCGCCAAGCTGCCCCCGCCTGCCGTGGCAAGATAGGTGCTCGGCCTGTTGACACGCGTGCGCCGGGCCTCCCGCCAGACCATTCCCACTTCTTCAGCCGATTCACGCGTCGTGTCCTTCTCAAGCTGCAGCCGGGCTGTCCCGCTGACCCCCACCGGAGCTTCCGTACGGCGGCAGAGCCCGGGAGCCGTCCCACTGGGGCGGGGGCGCTGCCCTGCGGAACTCCGCCCTGGGCGCGGGACCACCGCCGCCCTCGCCCCCTGGCGCCCCGGGCTCCCCGCAGCGCCCCCCTGCTGCGCGGCCCCGCCCGCCTCGGGACCACCCCCGCCCCCCCGCGCGTCCCCGCGTCCTACCTGGAGGAAGGCGGCGTCTGCCCCCCGGGGCGCCGGAGAAGCGGGCCTTGCGGGACGAAGTCGGAAACGCCGCCGGGGGCTCGCACAGCGAGGAAAGGGAAGAGGCGGGCGCTGCCCCCGCAAGACTTCCGGGCTTGCTGGCGAAGAATTTCTCCGCTCTTCGGGCCCAGCCCTCAGCTGAGTTTCTGGGCAGCTGCAAACCAGCCGGGACAGTTAGTTAAGAAAAGTTAAGTCCGTCGAGGCTGCTCGCCGCAAAGGAGCCTCCGGGTGCGAAGAAGGGGAGGAGCTAGGAAAAGAAAGGCGGGGCGTCCTGGAGCGACCTTCCTGCTGGAAGGGCGTGGCCCGGCGGCTGCGTCATCGGATGCAAATGAGCCGGGATTCCGTCTTCCGCCCCGCGAGAGGCTCCGCTGCCCTCCTCTTCTCCGCTGATGCAGCCCCGCGGGGCAGGGACCGGCGGCAGGGGGGCCAGACCCCAGTAAGAGCCGTGGCGACGGGGAATCCGCCAGGCTTAATCAACGGCACACCTGAAAGGGCGCTTCTGAGCGTGTGCAAAGCGCCCCTTCCCTTTCCCCGAGGGGAGGCATCCGCAGGGCTTCATTAGCAGGGCAAATGAAAGGGGGGGGGGCTCCCATCACGCACGATTCTCTTCCCCCTGTTTATACGCCGATTCTGATCAGCCCCTGGATCACCTTGGCTGATCCGGGGCGACCTGGTTAGGAGGGGATGGATGGGAGACCACCAGGAAATCCCCGGACTGTGACCGAACTGGGATGTTGATAATGGCAAGCCCCTCGCAGGGATGGTCCTTGGTGTCTTCCCCCCCCTCCCCAATTAAGAGCGGGGAAACCTCCTGCATTCTCGCCACTTCCCTCCTTGTCAACTCCTGCCAAGTCACACACACGCCCGCCCGCCCGCCATGGGGCTCCCTCGCCCACTCCAGGGCCCACCGACCCCTCCCGGCCCCCGCCTGGGCTCCCGCGAGCCAACATCCCCCCAAAGGCGCGCTGCCCTCGCCTGGCCGGCGTCCCGTCGGAGTTACTTGCCTGCGACACGGCAGCCCAGCCCAGCCCCGGCGGGGGGCGGAGTCACTCCGGCCGGGCTCCCGGAGAGGCTGCAGTGTCACTCGCCGCCCTCGCCCGTTGCAGCTCCTGGCATCGCCCGCGGGGCACCCAATGGTAAGCGCTCCGGATCTCCCTCTCTCCTGCCCCTTTGAGCCTGCACACTCCGGCGGCCAGGCCGCTCATTTTCCCGGGGGGATCCAGCTCTCCCCTCCCCTGTGCCTGTGCAAGCTTTGGAGATCTGCAGGTCCCTTCCCCAGGGGCGGGGCGTGCGCGTGCAGGGGATGCCCGAAAGGCAGCTAAAAAAGTGCGGGATTTCTTGGTCTTTCTTGCGGGGAGGGAGAGGAAAGGGGGGCTTCAAGGTCAGGAATGCTGCCAGATGACACTCTGGGATGGAAGTCGGACACGTGGATGTAGCTCCTGCTGCAGGGCTTTTGCCCCAGGATGCTGAGGGGGCAGCCAAGGTGGAGGCGGCTTCGTCGTCAAACGGTGACTCACTCAGTTGGCAGCCCTGCCCAAGAGTCATCCTGGTCTCTCTTTCAGAACACAAATCCCTGATCGACAACTAGGTCGGCCGGAAAGTTACATTTGAAGGAGCGGATCTGCTCTCCCTTTCTTGCTTTCCGACTGGCAGTCAGGGAACAAACTCTGCAGCCTCCCGGGGTCTGAAATTGGCCCACGGCGCTTATTCCAGTTGCCAACGTCAGTTTAAAAACAGAGCAAAGCTCAGAAGGAATTCGCTTTGCTGCCTCCGAGGTTCTGTCCAACTCTGCCCTTTGCCCCTCCCAGGAGGCCCTTCCGGAGCCGCTGCTGGTGCAAATCCTGGCCAGCCTCCCTGCCACCCACCTGGTCTTGCAGTGCCGCCTGGTCTGCTCCCGGTGGAAGGCCCTGGTGGACGGGGCAGCCCTCTGGCTCCTGAAATGCCAGGCAGAGGGCTTTGCCGGGGAGGACGCAGAGGCGGAGGGCGCAGACAGCTGGCAAACCCTCTACTTTCTGAATAAGAGGAAGCGGAATTTAATCAGGAATCCAGACGGCGAAGGTAAACGGCCGGCAGCGCTGTAAGAGCTCAGCCTTGATGGGGGCCGGCCGCTGTTCTCCCCTGCCTGACCACGGGCCTGGATCTGAACCTTCCCCCACCGGACCCCTTTCTTAGAGCCAGGCTTTCCGGGGTCCCTGGACCGAAGGCCGCGGAGGGGAGCCATTTCAACAGCAGGGGAGACACACACACCCCAAGTACACAAGGGAGGGTCCTTTCTGTCAATCGCTCTCCCGCCCTGCTTGGGGGTATTTGGGGCGGCGTGGAGGGACGTTTGAGACTCCCGCTTTTCTGCTTGGTTTTAGAGGGTCTCCAGTATTGGGAGGACGTGCAAAATGGGGGCGACGGCTGGAAAGTCGAAGAGCTGCCTGGCGATTTCGGGAAGGACTTCCCCAGTGATGAAGTCCGCACCTATTTTGTCTCATCTTTTGAGTAAGTCCATTTCTCAGTCTTCTGGGCAGCTTTGGTGGGGAGGGGGGTGCTGCAATGTCCCAAGAGCTCAGGAAACCCACGGAACCCGAGGCGGTCCGCTTTAATTTTTAAAATCAAGCTCCTAGTCCCTCTGATCGTAGAAAGAATGTCAGGCCTGGAAGCAGCTGGAATGCGAACTTCCAGGTGGGCTTCCCCACTGTTTCTTCTTTTGTTTCTCAGCTGGTGCAGTAAATCCCAAGTGATTGACCTGCGCGCGGAAGGCTACTGGGAAGAGCTGATGGACACCACACAGCCCAAAATCGTTGTGAAAGACTGGTGAGTGGCCGGGGTCCCCGGCTCCTGGTTCCTCCCTGGGTCACCGTTTGCCTGGCCTCCTCTTCCTCCCCCAGGTACGCCGCTCGCTGCGATGCCGGCTGTCTCTACAACCTGAAGGTGAAATTGCTCTCCGCCAACGAAGACGTGGTGGCCGAGTTTGCGAGCGACACCATTGCGGTCCCCCAGGACAACGAAGGCGAATGGGCCGAGGTTGGTGCTCTGAGGAAACTCCCAAGAAGGAAAGGAAGAAGAGAAAAATCTTGGCCAAGGATCTGTTTTCCAGGGTGGGGTGCTGCTCCCCCGGCCCCTCCTGGGAGAGGAAAACAGCGGGGGCTTCATTTTGGAGAGCACCCATTAACACGCTCAGCAAAAAGGCAAAAATAATGCAGGGATTGTATTTTCCTTTCTCTGCCCCTCTCACCTGAGCCTTACCTTCCTCTCCCTTCTTTCAGATCACTCACACGTTCACCGAGTACGGCCCGGGAGTTCGCTTCATCCATTTCGAGCATGGGGGTCAGGACACGGTTTTCTGGAAGGGCTGGTACGGAGCTCGTGTGGCTTCCAGCACGGTTCTTGTGGAGACTTAGCTCCGCCCTCGGAGCGGCGGCCTGGCCGGGGCATCGCCCCGTCCCTCGCAGAGGCCTCCCACTACCTATCCTACGGGAAATCCTTGCTATGAAACAATTCCTTGGAATTTGCAAATGCAAATTTTAAAAAATCCCCATACATTAAAAAAAAAAAAAAAACGATGGAGAGACTGCTTCCTTTTTTCAGGCTTAGGGAAATCGAAATCCTGCATATATACAGTACTTGGCAAATGTAGAGCTGGGAATCCGAAGTGAATGTTCCTACCACTCCAAATTCATGATGGGCAAATGGTGAATTGTCTCCTAAATTCAGTTTCAAAAGGTCACAGGAGCAGTTGCAGCCGAGGAGGAGAACCCGCAAAAGTTGGGAGGGGCAGAGAGTCCTCCCCAAACGCTAAATTTGGGAATAGGTTTCTACTTCCTGCCCTTCTTTTAAATATCAGCATTATTCCTGCTCTAATTAGGCGGCAAAATGTAAACATGCTTCTGAAACAAACAAGGGTTTAAAAAAAGGCAGCCCAGTTGCCAGTTGAAATGAGAGATCATCTTCAGTTTCTCCACTGCGTAGTCTTTCCAGATGCCAAAGATCTGGGCAGGACCTTTCTCTGGATGTCAGGGCCTTTCCTCTCCTTCCAAGAAAGGAGTCAGAAGTTTGACTACTTGCATGCAAGGCTGTACATGGCCACATTGGCAAGGAGGAGACGCAAAATGAACTTGCCAGGCCAATTCCCTCTTGCTGAAAACACGGCCTTAACTTAAAACAGTTCTTATCTTCTAGCTTTCCAATCTCTAAACACATAACGGGGCTTGACAGTCCATCAGAACAAAATAGAATGTAGCATTTATCGTTATAATTAGTACTATTCCAACTGTTGTTATTTCCAGTATTCTTCTTCTCCACCTGCGATGTGAGGAATGGCCACACGAGGGCAGGCTTTTCCGTCCCTTGCAATTTTCCGTAGACATTTACAGGCGCGGTTTTAATTAAATTTCAAGGGTTTGACACCCTTTTTTCGTCTCCAACGTGAAAGGGGGTCTCAGAGCACAAGGGGATGTGGGACTTACGAGGATTATAATCCTGATTATTTTTATTAAGATTATTTCTTGCTATTATGTTTCTCTGCCTGCAATGCGAGGAATTGCCACAAGAGGGCAGGCTTTTCTGTCCCTTGCAATTTTCTATACACTTTTGCATATGAGTTTTCATTTCATTTCATACCATGTTTTTTACACCTTTTTTCATTTCAAATGTAATGTAATATTATTATTGGTATTATTTTTATTAATATTATTTTAAACTTCAGGAGCCATCTGCCATCCCAAGAGCAATGGTGATATAGGGTGCGGTTTTTCTTTTAATTTATGGTTTGCCAATTTTGTGTTCCTCTCTGGAGAGTGGTGATGTAATAATCTTCGTCGTTATTATCAACCTCTGAATGAATGAATGAATGAATGAAAGGTGACCTTTGCTGTCCTACCCCTGGTGCAATGGCGTTTCTAAAGGTACCCAAATGGACTTTTGATTGATAGTTCTTCGATATTCCTTCGTTTTTAATTTCTTTTTAGGAGCCCTGAGCTGTCATCCTATGAGAAAGGCAGAGTCTCAATTGAATATTTATGTAGAGCGATGTGCCAGTGGAGACATCTTGCTCTAGTACTCGCCTGGAAAGATGCCCAGCAGTCCGACGGACGTGGCTATCAAGTGGGACCCCCAGCAGATGGGCTGGAGTAGATGATCTCCCGGGCCCCTCCTTTCTTCTTTTGGAGAAGTAACTTTCCGGTTTGGACTTGACTAGCACCCTCCAACGTTTGCCAGCCGCTAATTCGGCAGAGGGTTCTTGCTTTCACGCTGAGAAAGTGAATACCGCACAATCAATTTTCAGGGGGGAAACAAACAAGGGAAAGGAGGGGGATTCTGCAATGGTTATCCCTGTGCAGCAGTTAGATGCACCTTGTGCGGGCTCTGCTCTACCCAGAGAAAGAGGGACCGAGGCCGTGCTGGCCCAATGCGCAGGCAGAGGGGCCTGGCTGGCGGCTTGGCGGGCAGAGACCGCAGAAGAGCGCCAGCTGCAAGGCACGCAGCCGGCGTCGCGAGCATCGAGGGGGCTGCTTCGCTTCGCTTCGGGGCCAGGCCGGGCTGCCCCAATCTCCGCCCCCCCTGCAGCCGTCGCCCCCCCTGCAGCCACCCCGGGCAAAAAAGACCAGCCTGGTTGTCCGCCATGTTGAAATGCCCAACGGGCAACGGTTAAAGGTTAAAAGGTTCCCCCCGCACATTTGTGCAGTCGTGTCCGACTCTAGGGGCCGGTGCTCATCTCCGTTTGTTAGCCGAAGAGCCAGCGTTGTCTGAAGACGCTTCCGCGGTCATGTGGCTGCATGACGCGCGCGGAACGCTGTTACCTACCCACCGAAGTGGTACCTATTCATCTACTTGCATTTGCATGCTTTCGAATTGCTAGGTTGGCAAGAGCTGGGGCGAGTGCGGGAGCTCCCTCCGTCACGCGGGGCTAGGGATTCGAACCTCCGAACTTGCGATCTTCCGATCGACAAGCCTGGTGTCTTACCCGCTGAGCCACCACGCCCCTATAGTATACATAGGTAAAGGTAAAGGTTCCCCCCGCACATTTGTGCAGTCGTGTCCGACTCTAGGGGCCGGTGCTCATCTCCGTTTGTTAGCCGAAGAGCCAGCGTTGTCCGAAGACGCTTCCGCGGTCATGTGGCCGGCATGACGCGCGCGGAACGCTGTTACCTACCCACCGAAGTGGTACCTATTCATCTACTTGCATTTGCATGCTTTCGAATTGCTAGGTTGGCAAGAGCTGGGGCGAGTGCGGGAGCTCACTCTGTCATGCGGGGCCAGGGATTCGAACCTCCGAACTTGCGAACTTCCGATCGACAAGCCTGGCGTCTTACCCGCTGAGCCACCACGCCCCTTAACGGGCAACGGTAGCCTACGACAAAAATATATATATTTTTTTGTTTTACAGGAGGAAGCAACCCAGAAACCTCCCCACCAAAATCCTGAAGGGAGAAAGATGAGGGGGAAAAAGTCTGCCCATCGGATAGGACCTTCCCAACTGCCGGAACATCGAATGGCCCACCACTAGGAAGGCCTATTAATCCCCCTCTAGCCCTCAAATTGCATGCTGGGTCCCGCTCCTTCCTTGGCCCCCTTCTTAGAAACCGCAGAATATGGGAGTCCCATGAGATCTAAACGGGTCGCCCCCCCCCAGCTCAACACCATACACGAATCACAGGGATAAGGAGGGAGACGTTTTCCCGGTTTGGCATTTCCCACACTCTGGCAACGCTGCTGCTGCCGCCGCCTCTGCTCTGGATGAGCCCAAGCCAGCCTTTTGTGAATGGCGGAGGTGGGCAGAGTGCTGCAGGCCTCCGATGTTTAGAAATGACAGGGAATGGTCAGGGAATTAGCAAAGGCCTCTGGAGAAGAACAGCGGCTGCAAAGGAGCTTGGGGCCATCCCAACCCTTCCCTCCGTTAACTCCATTGAAGTGCCCGCTCATTAGATTTACAGTACTGTGAAGGAAAAGGGGGAAGAGAGGAAAGGAAAGCCGTTCGTATTGCAGAGAAATCAAAAGAGTTTTAAAGTTTTTGAGTTTAGTCTCCGTGTTGCTTTGGAACTGGTTCAGCTGCTGGCAGGGAAGCACAAAATTGGACAAAGAAATAAAGTAACTCGCAGGGGTATCCACAGGGCAGGGTCAAAAAAGGCAAGATGGAGGCCGCTATGCCACATCGACCCTGCCTGTTTTTAAGACGCGTCACACTGTCATGGCTGCCATCTTGACCTTCTGACCCTGCCCTGTGGACCCCCCTGAGCCCATGAGGAATGCTTGGGGGGGGCCAGGTGTGGGTGGGGAAATGGGTGTGGTCAAAAAGTAGGCGTTTCCAGAATTCTAAAAAGAAGGGGGGGCATTTAGGGTAAAGCAACCCACATTTGTGGACCACCTTGTTTGCTTTCCTTCCTCCCTATAAGTCTACCTTAAATTGGCTACCTTTAAACTTAATCCTGTAACATTAGCTTGTTTTGAATCTGGTTGGCAGGGTACGATGATAAAATTGGAGAGAGATAAATAGATTAATCTGCTCCCTTTCTTTAAGGCACCCAATCTGTTTTTGAAGGTGGTGACCTCTGCCATATCTCATGGCAGGGAGTTCCACAGGTTAACCTGCTTCCTATTGCCTTAAAAGCCGTATCAGTCTTTAATCACCCCTGCCTTCCTCCTGAACATCTAGGAATTTGCAGCTTAGCATGTATGAATTGTCAGATTCATTATGCTTCATTAGGTAAACAGGGTGGCATTTTTTAAAAGAAAAGCCTTTATAAATATGCATCCCCGTCTTGTTTTGAGAAGCTCAGTAACTACAAATTTAATGAGCTGCTCCTTAATTGCCCTGAAGGAAAAAAAATTGCTGAGATGATGAGATAATTATGCCCAAGCTACGAACCTTTTTCTAGTTGCTGGGGAAGACGACCGGATGAGAGATGATTTTGCTTGCGATGTTTTGTAAAGAAAAATAAAAATCAAGCAGACAAAGCCAAGCGGCTGCTAATGAAGACACAGACTCTGAGTGGCAGAGAGGAGAAAGAGAGAGTGGAAAACCCTCATCCACTGCTACAACGTTCGTGAATGGAGGCTTCCTCCAGTCAGGGGTGCGGCCAATTAATTTCCTTAATGAGCTCTTCATCCCAGCCGGCTGGTTGTCACAGGCAAACGCAACGTTGCACTCGCGCTGCCTCGGCGTCGGTCCTTCCGGCGGGCAGCCAAAGGTGCCGAGGACTGGCCTTGCAGCAAAGGAGAGGGCCAGATCCGAGGGTTTCGGCACGAGGCAGGGGTGTTCCTCGGGGTAGACGAGCGCCAGTGGAAGACCCCTGCCCCACCGGCATCGGTCTCCCCTTGCAAGATGATGCCGTCCTACTCTTGGGGCCGAGACCCGCCCGTGGGGGTCGGTGAAGGCGGGCCTTCTGCAACCGGAGCCTCAGCGGCTGGGAGGCGCGTGGCCCTCGTCCGGGAGCACCGACCCCCAGATTAGTTCCCCATCGCCCTCTTTGGTAAGCGCCGAGCGGGCGCCCTCTCGACCGTCTCCTCGCTCCAACTCAGCTACTTTTGCCTTCTTATTCATTTCCAAATTTCATTTCCACCCTTTCCATCCTGACACAATTATGCATCTCTAGGTGGCTTACAAATCAAGTCGGAACAGGCCATAAACATCACAGTAATGGTAAAAATAAAGAAATAAATGGGCAGCGTTTTAAATAGGCCCCTGAGGATTGGATAAGAAGCGCAGCGGAGACGTTGGCTCTCCAAAGATCCGCAGCCCTCAATCCGTCTTCGGTGACGTCCCCTTCCTGCCTCTCCCATCGCTCATCTTGCTCCAAGCTCCCCGGTCTTGCGGTCCATTCCAGCAGGCAAACGGCGGGGAGAAATCTCAAACCTGACATCTCCCGGTCGATAAATGGAAAACACGGCTATGTTGGCGCATCCGTTCGCTTGGTAGCTTGTTCTCTACAGCCGGTTTCCTGCAGTTATGCTGGCAAACCGACATCAATTTCAAGAGATCTTGGAGCTACGCTATCTCCCCCTTCCTCCAAACACTTTCTCCTACTCAACTGGGTGTGTGTGTGTGTGTGTGTGTGTGTATCTCCCCACCCAAGTTGGCTTGTTGGCAAAGAGAGAAAGAATTCTTAGGCTCCCTAATTAACTAGAAAGATTTCTCTCTTTCTTGCAATTATTCATTGATGAATAATGATTTGGGCTCATGAAAATGGCTGTCCTTTTTAAATTCCATAATTTCATTCTGGGGAATATAGAGTAGGGGGCATGGGAGGGGGATGGGGATGGAGAGAGAGGACCAATTCCTGGGACATTAGAAACTTATTAATTTCAAGTGGTGCTCGCAGAGGGAGCGTTAACCACTGCAAAAAGGTTTAATGTCTTGCTGATTAATTACCTCGTGAGGGTTCGGGAGCAGACAGCGAGTTTTATGGGGCAAAGCATTTTTATCTGGCGCAGGAAGCAAACAAGTGGAGAACACTGGAAGGTGGGCAGGAAGCCACAGTGGAGGAATTGGGTTGCGGCCCAGAAAAAGAGGCCAGCGTTTTCGAGATGGGAACCCACCACGTTTTATTCGGCTGGAGAAACGGCCACTGGACACATCGCCTCCTTGGTGGCTTCAAGGACAGGCTGTTCCTTGCCCTGAGATGCCACACTTGATTTACAGGAATATGAAACCCGAAGTAAGCAAGGGGGCCATTAGATGCAAGGCCCAAAAAAGCGGGGGGGGGGGAATCAAACCTGACAGCAGAAGGGGCAAAACAACCGTGGTCAGGAATATCTGCAGAGAGATTGGGCAAGCAGAGAAGTTTTTGGGTCATTGGAGCCTTCCATAATCTCTGCAAGTCATTTTTGCTTTTAGAGGCATAAAAATGGGTGGGTGGGTGGGGGAAGCGATTCACTGGGATGCTTCAACGGTGGCCTTGGGGGGGACATCGTGGTGACATCACAATTGCTAAATGGCTGCTTGAACGTAAGGAAAAATTGCCTTGGGTAGCAAATCATTTCAGGGATGTGATCTTGGGGGCAGCAGAAATAGGCTGGGGGGACGCGCAGCCCCCGCCGCCTTGAACCCAGGCCCGGCTGGGCTGTGTTGGGCCTCCCTCATCACGGCACAGGAACCCCAGTCCGATCCAGGCCCTGAAGACTGACTGACTGTAGGTGCGCATTTCCCTTTCCCCCCTTTTTTCCAGAATTCTTCAGTCCTGCCAACCTCCCTCCATCTTTTCCAACCCTCCTTCCTTCCGGTTGGCATGTCTCCGCCACAGCACCCATCGCTGGTTTCCTCCCCTGCCTTCGTACCTGGCTCAGACGGGTGTCGGAAAACCCCGGGGTTCTCGGGCCTCCGCCGCTTTCCTGAGAGATCAACGTGCAGGAACTCAGGATCCTTCTTCTCTGAAACCACAGAGATACAAATAAAATAGAAGGGAAAGACTCACGCATTTTATAGCTCAGCCCGACCTCCGATAATTAATTATCTTCTGTAGTCCCCCGTTCTGTGTTTGCCCTCTTCGCAGGCCTCTCGGGTTCAACCTTTTTATTTTGGGGGTCCCCAAACGGGACGAGCTAATTGCCTTTTCTTAAAAGTCTGCCAATCACTTCTCCAATTAAACAGACTTTCTGACCAGTTTAACGGGCTCGCTTGCACAAATACAGGGGAAGACTACAGCCTGTTTTTTTTCTAAATGCCATTTTTCTGACTTAACGTTTCTAAAGCAAATGCTTGATCGAATTTTGCCGAAATCCCATACAGTGGATCGGTGGGACCTCGAGGTGCAGAAAATAAAAGGGGGAAAAATTGCTTAATTGTTGCCAAACACATGCTTAGTTTGCTCTTTGTCTTTCCCAAAATGGCTTTCATGCAACTGAGTGGGGAGAAAGGTTTAGGATCTGAAAGACATGACACAAAAGGAAAAGAAGATGGGGAGGGCAAAGGAAAACGTAAGCAAGCTTAGAACTGGTATTTAAGAGTTGGGTGGTTGGGTAACAGCTCAAGAGTGAAAGGGGTTCACTTTACTGGATTGTCTTCCCACCTCCGGGTTTTAGAACTAGGAAAGAAATCTTAACTCAGAAAAAAGCCTTGTTTCCATTACCAAAAAAAACCCACCCTCAAAGCATCATGCCGGATCAGACCAACAAAACCATGAGCAAGGGCCCTCTTACAGCAACTAGGAGACCATATACCTGACCAGTGATCCTTTCAAAGAGAGTTGTCTTAGTTCACAAAAGCAGAGGCTACTGAAAAACCTTGTGGCAGTGAGTTCCACAGTTTTCATCTGCACTGTGTATAAAGAGATTTCCTCAGTTTCTGTCACGTAACCCAACTCTGACTCGTCAAACGTCTCCCATCTGCTTGGGGATTAAACTCTCCGTGTATCACAATGGATGATGCACCCCGAGGAGCGGTGCCCTCCATAGGACGTGTCCCGGATCCCCCCCGAGTCGAGTCGTCTTGGGCAGAGGCAGCCTTCGAGATCTCTCCCTGGGATCTTGACGCAGGCCGAGGCGCACTCCTTGCTCAACCTGCCGCGAGCCGAAGCGTCTCCACCCACCCGTGGGTACAATTATGTAGCCTCCTTGGTCAGGCAGCGCCTGGACCGCTGCGGGCACCGATAAACAGCCCCCGCAATAAAAGTCTGGCGCAGGAGGGGATGTGGAGGGCAAGAAATCCAGAAGCAGGAGGCAGATTGCTCAATGAGGCGGCAACATCTGCCTCCAGCCATCTGCTCGGCCTCCTCCGTCTGCAATTAAGCGCTTAGCCAGCCCCCGTGCCCTCCTCGTTGCCCGGGGTTAGACCAACGCGTCCTGCTTTCCACCCCATGCAACTCCTGCCGCCCGTAACCGGGGAGCGATTCTTCCTCGCTGATCTCCCCGTTGCTTCTTCTGCGATCAACCGAGCTGTTCAAAAGGCCCAGAAGTTTGGAAATCACCTGCTGGAGTCGCCTCCCTTTGGTGCTTGGCGCTCGGAAGCTGCCAGAATGTTTCACGTGGAGCCGGCCGGGGACTGGGAAGAAGATCCCCGCTGAGCGTTTGTGGAAAGGGGGAAAAGTGGAGGAACGTTGCGCATATGCGTGCGTGCGTGCAAAAGAGAGAAAGGCGGATGTACAATATTATATCAGATGTATTGCACAGCATGGCGTGGCATCGTATTTTTCCAGCGGGGGAGAAGTTTGCTCAATGTACTCTCGCTTTTTAACATCCAGTAACTCCAAAAGGTTATCCAAGCTGCACGATTCATCCAAGTTATCCAAGAGGCGGGTCCAACTTGCGTCACTCTGCGTGTTTGATGGCTTAACGCTTTCTCCTCTGGCAAAACGCCAGGGCCTGATCCATAAGAAGTTAGCAGGAGCTGTCCAATTCAGGGGGAATCTGTCCCCACTAACGTCACCAGTGATGCTGTAATGATTAAATTTTGGGGCCTGCAGGCCTTGGCGCCCCTGTCCTTATTGAATGAGTGGAGCGCCTTGTGTTGACCGAGAGGAGAAAGTGTGAAAAACTCAGTAGAATTATTCGAGGGGCTTCCCCATTCCTAGGGGAGAAAGTAGAATAGAAAGTTGTCTTGCTGAGGTATGGAGCTGAGGATGAGAGCCCCGACTCCCAACAGACGCTTCCTCTTAATCTAGGAATGCAAAAGAAAGCCGCCACCTGTGTCTGCGCGAGTGGATTTACTGTGGACTCTGCCACCAAATTTAGGGGACTGCCAGTCACAGATCTGGACTATGAGAACTGACCGCGTAGGAAAGAGAGGAGAGGAGAATTAAGACAAGGCGCAGGTCAGTTTTCCAAACTATGTTGCACTGCTGGGTGCAGCAAAACTACGCAGCTTGCAGGAACACTGCAGCGGGGAGCCGGGCGGAACCTGTAATGGTGCGCGAAGCTGCGATTAACCACAGCAAAAGTTTGCGGAACCAGGCCCGAACCCTTGCTCTCTCCCTGCAGAGTTTGGGACAACAGTCAACAATTAATTCCCTGCGTGGTGCTGCAGCTGTGCAATTTTCCCAATTAATCCCCAGTGAAGCTCCGACGGGGAGGAATAATTAAGAAAAACGCCACCATGCAAATAAATCCGCTTTGTCTGGGCTGACCCAAAAGGATGCAAAGGAACCGGAATCGAACTCCAGCTGGCGGGCGGCTTTCCAGCACCTGGCGTTGAGCCTGGGGACTCCACAACTGACGTCTGGCGTAACTTGATTGTCGAGATTCATGTTCTTGAGGCTTTTAACTTTGTAAGTTTCCCAAATGTTCACGTTTTAAGGACTCAGCACGACTGAACGGGAATGGTTTCCATGCCAAGGAGAGGGAAGAACTGGGGAAAATCACTCAGGCGTTCAACCCAACCATACTCTGCACTCACCCAGCCACCTTAATTCAACTGGCTTGTCGAGGTGGGTTGCAAAAACCCGCTTTAGACCAGGACAGACCGTTGTAGCCATCGAAACTGGAATAAGGGTCTCTCCTGAGCGTTGCAAGGTGGCGTGTGTCACGCAGAGATGCCGGAAGAGGAGGAGGAGGAAAACGTAACAGACGACAAGGGCCACGTGCAAAAGATCATCACCCACAGAACTCATAATAAAAGTCAAGGTAGCTTCTCGGCATCTTGTCATGCCCTGAGAGATGGCGGACTGGGATTCTTGGCAGCCTGGAGGAGGAGGAGGTCCACCCCTTCTCCTACAGACCAGGGAAGGAAGCAGGTAAAGGTAAAGGTTCCCCCTGCACAATTGTGCAGTCGTGTCCGACTCTAGGGGCCGGTGCTCATCTCCGTTTGTTAGCCGAAGAGCCAGCGCTGTCCGAAGACGCTTCCGCGGTCATGTGGCCGCATGACGCGCGCGGAACGCTGTTACCTACCCACCGAAGTGGTACCTATTCATCTACTTGCATTTGCATGCTTTCGAATTGCTAGGTTGGCAAGAGCTGGAGCTAGTGCGGGAGCTCACTCCGCACACAGGGCTAGGGATTCGAACCTCCGAACTTGCAATCTTCCGATCGACAAGCCAGGCCATAACTCAAAACAGAAAATCAATGCGTCACGTTGGACGGGGGGGGGGGGGGGGGGAAGGAAAGCCAACAATGAAAGCCAGTGGAGATGCTTCCTTCACTTCTCACCTTTCTGCATAATAGAAGAGCCAATGATTTCTGGAGCTGACACCCCGCAAAGATCTGACATTGAATGCTTCTTTCCTGCCTCCCTGCCAGTGGCGTCTGACGTCTCGTAGGCCCAGCGGTGGATTCAACAGCCAAGAGTGGAGAAAGCAATGATAAAGCAGAAGGAAATGGATTGCTGGGTGCTGAGGAAAAATTGTAGCAGGGAAAAAAATCAATTTTAGCTACCTGGTGCCAATTAAGGGGAGAGGAGGAGGAGGAGGAGGAGGAGGAGGAGAAAAAGACCAGAGATGTTGGAGGGATTTCACCCTGAATGGAAATTAAAGCCAGGCTCTGAATGCAGATAACCCCTGCAGAAGAACTGTGTGTGAGGGGATAGATGTAGAGGGCAGGTGTCAGCAGTGGGATTATGTTGAATGGAACTTCCACGCAAAATAATACGTGAAATCCTGATCAACAAAGGTCTTCTGCAGCATGCTAGTTTTCGGTACTACTGTAATGGAGATGTCTGTCTACATCCAGAAATGGGACACATCCAGGAAGTGGGGCTACATGACTTTGTGGACTGCTGCAGAAAATAAACTAGGTATTATGGCACTAATGAATCTGACAGGTTATGGACATATAACCTTTGGGGGTTAATGGCTACACATGTAGAATGACGTGGGGGCCCAGTTGGGGTGGAGCAAAGGCAAATGTGGGTGGGGCCAAATTTAAAGGGCAGCTTTTTGGCTGCTGCCAGACGTTTAATCTCCCACTCATTCATCATCCACAAATTGACTTCTCTTCCTTCCACTTTATCCCGTCTTAAAATCAGAACAATTTTAATGTTTCGACCAAAAACTGGCAAGGGGCCTGGAACGTTGTTCCAAAGTCGATGTTTCAGGCAAAAGGACTCGTGCACCGACCTGGAGCTCTGTGGGAAACTGAGAGCTACCATGTTTTTTATAAAGGTCTCCCCCGTTTTGGGCGATTGGTCCAAGATCCTAAAATGGAGCTTCTGCGCGTGGATAAAATGCCCCGGCTAACTTCTTGCCGCAGGCATCAAACAAGGACAGGATTACTTTCTTTCGCAGATGATGAATGGCCTACCTCAGAGGGCGGGCCCAGAGGAGGAAATATATTAACATGCAAGAAATCGGGCGAGTGGGGGATTGGGGAACGGAGATGAGTTTTCATTTTCGACTTGTCAGGATTGGCAAAATGAATTACAGAAGAAAACGCCTTCTACCCTCGCCAGAAATAACGAGCTGTTCATTTGAAATCTAAAATAAATAGGTAAATCTCTCCGGTGACCAGGCGGGATAAATGGTGGCCGGGTGACAGCCAGTGATTAAATTAAACAGTAATGAACTTGTGAGAGATGGGGCTGCCGGAATGAACGGGGAGGGCAATCCCTTTGCAGGCTGGGGGTCTGGGTTTTCTCCCACACAGAAAGATGTCCCCCAGCCGCAAAACAGGCCCGTGTTGGGGGTTTTCTTCTCCGTTACGCTGAATTTCCATGTAATTGGAAGGCAACTTGTTTTCCCGAGCTCTCAATGCTGACACCAATTTCATCTTGGCTATTTCCTGCAAGAAAATTCCCACGTCCCTCACAGCTGGCAAGTGGCAGCTGATGTCCCTTCTCATGTATCTTCCATAGGCTTATTTCGGAACAAAACCTGAGAGCCCAAGAGGCCAGACAGATCGAGACGGATCTGCCAAACGTTTATTCCAAAGCCAATTTTAGGATTGCTGGAGGAAGCGGTTTGCTCTAGTAGCCTTCTCTTTGTCCCAAGTCCTTCCACTCCGGGTCTTCACATTGAAAAGGCAGTGGTAAACCCCTTCTGCACTCTTGCCACGAAAATAACGGTGCATGTCTAAGTGGTAGCCAGGAGCCGAGCGTCATCTGAGTGTATCTGCTTAATCAGGGAGCGTTCAAAAAAGCCCTCTTGGTCTGCATCAAAAGCTGAGTATCTTGTTTCATACAGTGATCAACCTGCTTGTGTTGCCCAGCAAAAGAACAGCTTAGAGGGCTGGGGGTACCACGAGGACTAGTCACTTGTGAGCAGGCGTGCTTTCCCTTCCTTTCTCATGCCCCTGATGACGACGGTTGGGGAGGGACAAGAAGAAGGGGACTCCTACACGTGAATTAAACTCTCGGACAGGATCCCAGGAGGAAATTGTAAGCATTCTCCCCTCTCCCTGTTGCCAGTTTACTGCTCAGTGGCTTGATGTTCATCAGAGCAAGCTAGTCAGGCCCAGCGTCTCTCTGGCGACCGTCCCAAAGGGCCGCGCGGAGTCCGGCCTCAGCGTCTCCATCTAAGGGACCACCGAGAGCCTCCAAAACAAAGCAACACCACTCAGCTTCCATTATTCAGTTCCAAACTTGCCCGCTCGGGAGACGGAGGAAGTTAATTGAAAATGTCATCTGCAATTTAAATTGCCAGAAAGGAAAGGCAGCGCCGAGACTTTCTGGAGCTTGGAGCTATAAAACAGAATTGTGTGCGGGCGCACGTATGTTTCTGCACGACAGCCCTAGAGAGAATGCAGCGTAAACTTGCTCCCTTCTCCGCCTTTGCCTGTCTCGATTCCTCAGATACCAAATCTGTATTTAATGGGCAACTCGGAGCTGGTTATCGACTGCTAATGCAACTGGGCCGAGGCGACGTCACGGCGAGGGCAAACGTGTCGCTAATTGAATATTATGGATGGGTGTGAAGGCAGAACGGAGGAACGAACTCTGCCTAGGCTAGCTATTCTTATCCAAGCAGGCCATCTGGAGAGTCGAGTCAACAGCCTTTCAATCAGGTCTCTGAACTGAATCCAACTTTCCAAATTGGAAAAACAAATAAAATCATCAAATTAAATGCCTCTGAACCGATCTGGATGATGAGACGCTCCTGGGCCTAACGCAGACGGAGCTTCTCCTGACTGTCTCAGAAGTCCTAGCCGAACTGCCCCAATTTGATGGGAAGGTCTGCACTGCCGAGTCTGTTTGGCCGAACCGAACCCATATCAGCTGTCTTATTCAGAGCAATGCGTATGTCTGGACATCTGTGGGGAGTAATAGCTCGCCTTCAAGGCTGTTTGGGACCGGCTGATAAGACCATTTTGGATTGCACTGCTTGGTTCCCTCCATTCCGCAATCCACCTATCCAGGCCAGCCTTAACGTCCAGCCCCGGAGTCAAAGAAATGAGAAATTGGAGTTAACATCGGTCCCTTGAGAGTTTTACTGGTTTGCAGGCAGCCTGCTGCTGCTTTTAGACAAGGAGGGAAAGTAAAGCAGCATTTATTGCTGGGTTGTCAAAGCAAACGCTGGCCCGTTCTCCCCTTTCTGAAAATTGCAGGCAATTACTGGAAATCTGCTGGGGGTTGGAGCCGCACGGTTCCTTCTTGCAGATTTTTAGATGCCTGGAGTATTTGGCATGTGTGAGAGGGAGTAAAAAGTACAGGGGGAGAAACGTGGTGCTGCGGTGACCTTTTCAAAGCTGGACTTGTGATTGGGGGGCGGGGACGGGAAGACGAAGGCCCTCCACCTGATCCGGTAATCCCTGCACCAAGGCCAGGGCTGACCGCTGGCGGTTCTTCAAAGTCTCATCCCAGAAAGACCTTCTTGCCTCCTTAAGCTCTTTTTTCCTAGATATTTTTTTGCAATCTGTAAGACAGGGATGGAAGGACGTTCCCGGAGTCTCACTTGCCCTGCTTTCTGCTCCCCCCCCCCCGAGGGCTGCTAAAGGGTGGGACGCTTTCAACTCACACAGCACATGCCGCAGGAGGCCAGACCATCACAGTTCCCCTGTGCAACGCGTCACTTGTGACTTCAGTCCCCGAAATCTGGGCTCTCCTGTGGCTCCTGACTTGTCCACAGGGCACACTTCCAACCACTGCCGGAGCTGGACTCCCGCTGGGCCCTCTGCTCTAGGCTGGATTTCGATTAATTACACTGGAAGGAATCCTGAGGCCATGCAGTCCAACCTCCCGCAATCCTTCTACTTAAACACCACCCCATTCGAGAACAGCCCCCAGGATGAATGCAGCCCATCCACTCTCAAACACTTCTTAAAATGAATCGTTTCTCCCTTGCCAGACATCGCTCCTGTCTGATCTTCACCTCCGCTTCTCCAAACGTCAGAGTTCTATCTTTCAAAGTTGGATTTTCAGTTCCTTCCCTATCTCAGTCCACGTTGCAGTTTCCAAGTTCTGTGTGAGGTTGAAGTCGCTCCTTTTCTGATTTCCAAGCAATCTGTTTCCACGGCAGACTTTGAGCCTCCCCACTTACAAGCATGCGCCCAGAAAAGGGAACGATTGCGAACTGAACAGTAAATCAAACAGAGCCACTGGCAACCCTTCTGACATCTGTAATGCGGAATACATTTGCGTTGGCTCAGCACAAATTTGTACAAGCACCGAAGGCTTCCATTACTCAAAAGGCAAATTTGTCAGCCTAGTTAAGGCTCCGAGTCAGGGGGTGGGCAGATCAAGCCTGCCCAGGTGTTCTGTAGGTAACACAAAGCTACTCACCAGGTGTTCGGCTGCATGGAGCTCCCGACAAGGCTTCGGTTATCGTCCCTTTCTGAACCTCCTGAATCGCTGTGTGCTGAAAAACAGAATTAAAACACGACTCACCCCCTTCAGAGCCAAGGCTGGCCATGTAAGGTGGGGAGGGAGTTAAGGGGGATTCAATTAGAGGAAGAGGGGTGACAAAACAAAGGCTACAAAAAGTCCTCCATTCTGGCGGAGGGGACAGCAGAGGAGAAGGGCAGAAGCAGAGAGACGCCTTGGAGATGGGCCCTGCTGAGCTCTAAGCTAGAGAGGAAAATGGATCTGGACGGAAATGCCTTCCGGGCAGCCAGGCAGACATTTTTACAGATGCAGAGGTTAAGAGTTTTGTCTGCGATGGATGTAACCTTGCAGGGAGCTCGCAGCCCTCCACTTGCTGGTTTTCCGTCCTACCACTCCTAGCCAGGTTGATTGGAGACCGAGAAGTTTCCCACTTGGCTGCTGGCGAGGACAGAGAGCCTGGATTTTCACATAGCATGTAGCCATGATCTGTTTAAACCCAGCTTACTGAATAAAACCCAGTTAGCTGGGGCTTTGCCACCCACGCAACCAAAACGTTGGTGGGAGGTTCTTTGAAGCTTCTAAGCCGCCTCCCATCCGAACCTCCTCCTGTTGAACAGTCAGTTGGGTCCATGTCCGTCCTCCTCACTGAATTTGGCTGAAGGGGTGCCCTCTCCTTGGGGAGCTTGGAAAGGCCGCCGGTGGCCACTCACCGCCCGCCCACATTCAGCTGCACGTCCGGCCTCTCGGCTGGCTGCCCGCCCAAAGGCGGCCAGTGCCGCTCTCGATTTCCTTCTTTGGAAAAGAGCACAGGCTCCATAAAACCACCATGAGCAGCAGCTTCCTAATTTACAAGCTGAATCGCCACTGCCATTGAAGGCCTGGCTATCTGCCTGGCTTTTCCACAGAGCGCGAGTCAGGGGCAGCAAAAATTTATTTATTTATTTATATAACCGCCCATCTCCCCCAATGAGGAACTCTGGGCGGTTTACAATAAAATAGTTAAAATAAAATATAAAACATCAATATACAATAAATGTAAAAATAATAAATAAGTATGAATCCAGATGGACGATGGAATTAAAACGAAGGACATTATAAAATTAAGGAGTTAGCCACCCCCATGAGGAACTATCCTTCCCTCGATCCCATGCCAGGCGGCAAAACCAGGTCTTCAGCTCCAGTCTCCAGCAAAATCCCTTGAATAGGTCAAGTTTGGCCTGTAATTTCTTTATCAATAGGATTCAGCTCAGATGGAATCGTTTTGCTGACATTGTCCTTCTTTGCTGATCGCCACCAAGGAAATTTGTTCTCCTTCTTCTCTTCACTCCTCACGTAGCACCACAGCTCTCCACAAAATGTGAATTGCCCAGATATAGAGGTGTTTTTTTTTTTTTTTGCTTTTATGGAGACCAGGGGGGTATTGTACAACACTCCAGGCAAGCAGCTAGCTGTGGGGGTAAACTTTTAATGGTGCTGTAAATTGCAAGGTTATTTAACAACACCCAATCAATTCGGCCGCATTAAAGTGCATTTACCAGGAGTTAATAGAAAACCGGGGGGGGGGGGAAGTGGGGGAAGAACGCTAAGAAAATGTTGATGCAGCAAATTCTTACAGAGTTTTCTTCCCCCTTCTTTTATTCAGCACTGATAGAAAAAGTCAGCAGTTTCCCCCCCCCTTCCCTTGTATGTAAATCAATACGCCCTTGCTGAGTGTGACCAAAACAGTCCAATTATGGGTTGCAAGAGAAAACCATCTTTTAACGTCCCTTTTTGGTCCCTCGACTCAAAACACACCAAACTTCCCAACAGTATCCGCTGCGGAAGTGACAGCCGGGAGATGGAGAGAACCATTAATCTGCTAATTTGAAATCAATTTAAAGTGCATTTGCTTAATGGGTGTGAGCCTCGTAAATGATCGAGACGTTGTTAATTTAAGGAGAGAACGCCATGCAAAAAAGGTTTCCCTCACTGGTGTTATTATTAAACAGGCCTCCACTTTTTTCCCGGGTGGATTTGCTGGGAAGCTTCACTAACGGACAAAGTTTTGCTGCCTACGTGGAAGTGCAATCCGATCGGAGAAGCCGGTGGGGACGGAAGCAGACGTGGCGTTAAGAGAAAGAGGCTGAAGTTACTCCTTGGAGTAAACCAGGACTGGCCCTTTATTAAGATTAAGGCATCCGGACCAAACTGAACAGGGATTTACCTTTCGCTTGGCCTCTTTCATGCTCATCTCAGGGATGGAGAGAAACTGCCAATTTGTCTTCGTGTTCCCGTGCTAAAGAAGCTGCTTGTGTTTCAGTTTTCAGGGAAGGAGGAAGCTGCTCTGGAAACCCAGCTGGATAAGCTTGACACCTGCAAAAGGTTGCAAACTCTGTTCTTTTCTGGCCTTGAAACCTTGAGGAGCATCAACAGCTGGAGTCTCTAACACACACACACACACACACACACACACACTGTGCCTGCTTCTCTCCTAGTCCAAACAGCAGCTTTTTGTCCCGAGTGGGGGTGGGGGTGGGGGGAGAGAGAGGCATGGGAGGAATTAGATTCTCCTTGTCTACTTCCTGCGTCTCAGACTAAACCGTGCCAATCAAATCCACCTTTGCCACTTCCACCAACCTGTTTAATCGCCTGCTCCTTTCTTGGCCCTCCTGCTGCTGCTGCTCCGCCAGCTTGGCGCCCTCTCGTTAACCAGAGAGGAGCAGCTGTGATTTCCACCCAGTGCCATCAATAACCCTGAACGACACATGGCATGGTGGTAAATGTGGGGCCTCATTAGGTGATGCTTCAGCATACTCTCCTTCTTCCCAGAAAGTCTGCTCTGCTTGCAGATGTCTTGGGAACACGAGGAAGACGACATACGTGCTGTGGCGCTGCTCACATGCCAAGCACCATATGGCCAAAATGGCGGCTTAGTTGGCAACCAGACAATCATAGAGCTTGGAGGACCAGAGGGGCACTTGTTCTTCCCAAGCAGCCAATCTGTCACTCTAGTTGTTGATTGCACCGTCCTTCTAATGGCTCTTTCCCACTTCGGGCGTTCGGAGTGTTTGTGGCCCTTCCGCGACATCACAAAGACCTACAGGCAGGCTGCTTTTAAACTTTCTTTAAGCCTGGAACTTATTCTGCCCCCAAATCACTGTTTTTATTTGCTTGCTTGCCCGCTCTTTTGCTTTTTGTTTCAGCCACGTTGGAAACAAGTGCGAGGAAGGACATCCGAGATCAAATCTTACGGTTGACGGTCGTTCCGTCTCCAGAATTATCTTATATTTCTGGTTTGTTTGTCCTGTTTCCCCCCCCCCCCCCCGCGGTGCCTGTTCTCGTTCATCGCAGGGCTCAATTGAAGCAGAATAAGAAATAAGATGCATGACGCTCTCAGGGCAAAATAACATTTGAGAGAGAGCCCTCATTTGTTACGGCTGGGAGAACGGCACAGGATCTTTTTGGTAAGGACTGCAGTGTTTCAATTCACGCCAGGGTTCCCTGGGGACTCAGAGCCAGCATCTATTTTCAAAACCGGCTCTCCGCCTCAGGTCAGAAGTTAACCAATCCCAGCCCGAAAGGGACTTTCTGCTGAGCGGAAAAATAATACTCTCCATTAACCGTCTTAGCAATCAAGAAGTTGGGTGCTATGAGTGCGTGTTGCGCAACACTCTGAATCAGGTGTCAATCCACCAGGCTCTTAGTACTTCTGAAGCCGTTAAAAAGACGCTTGTATACATACACCTGCTGAAGCGTAAGAATCCAGGTGGTGTTTTCGAGGGCCCTGGCTGTAGGTGCAAAATATGATTTTTCTTTTTTCTTTCCTGAAGAAGACTGGGATCTGAGATGGCAAGAAACAGACCTTTGTTTTCCTTGCCTTACGCTCACAAAAGATTACAGAATAATCTCTCATACCCAGCTATGGCTTGTCACTCTATTCGCCCAATTTGAAAATGTGGTTTTGGTTCTTTTTAGTAGAACGATGGGAAGAAAAGTGGCCACGACTGAGCCTTTCTGTCCAGGGGCCGAGGAATGGACATCTCCCTGGTCCCAAGAACTGAGCATCCATTCGTTACAATGCAAGGTGATTGTGGGGGTTGTTCTGGCCTTCTTGGATGTAACTTTAGCCCCACGTACCAACTGGAGTGCTGGACCCTTGTAAATGAAGGAAGCCTGGCACCGGGTACGGACCATAACGTTCAGCCTGGTGCCAGGGTGAATCTATGGCTTCTTTCCAGAATTAGACGGGCACAAAACCTCTGAATCTTGCTTGTTGCTTTCCCACCCAGAGCTGGTATTTCCTGATAGACTGCCTCCGAGCCTGAAGGTTTCATTGATATACAAAAGGGTCTTTGAGGAACTCTGCTGGAGTGACACTTAGGTCTCTCTCCCACTTTCCCAACGCCAGCAATTCTGATAAACTCCCAAAGAAGGCAGAAAGGTGCGGAGTTTTTCCTCATAGGGCCTTCAAGGGGTCAGCTACTTTAACCCAAGGGCAGGAAACAAAAATGCCAAGGGGGCCCAGAATCATGAGGACTAGGAGCCCGCCTAGATCCCAACACATCCAAGCATTAGCGGATAACTTATTGCCCAGGTAACCATCTTCCTTCCAAATAATTAAGAAGTTCTCCTTCAGATGGCAGGTCACGTTTCACATTTAGGAGGTTGCAAAATTTCGCAGGTACAGTGAGGCCTTTCTTGTAAGAAATCTCTCCAAAGCCAGGGAGCGTTGTGAAAACACGGTTCCCCCTCCCCGGGCTGCAAATAAACAGGGGCAGAAAATATCACTTTACAGCAACAAAATAGTGTATATTCACCCCTGCTGGCACAGACGGGGGAAGAGAAGAACTGGTATTTTCACACTTCTGTCCTCCCAGTAGCAGGAGCAAATGGAAGTCTGGCTATTTATGCACTGGGTGGGTGGGATCTTTGACTTATAAGTCGTTGAACCTTATTACAGAGATTTGGGCCTGCGCCAAGGCTGACTCAGCTGTAAAGCGGAGCAAGGCATCCCTTGGTGGCCAGGAGGACGAGGCTCCGGCGGGAACTGTGTCTGCAGCCTCCCTCTGCCTTGGAGACAAGGGGGAGGAACAGGGCATTCGCAGAACTAACTCTCATCCGTTTCTGGATGAACACAGAAGTCCTAGAATTGGGCAAATTGGAAGAGACCTCAAGAGGTCATTCAAGCTGTTTCCTTCGCCCCAAAATCCATGGCCGTATTGTCCAAAAGTAACCCTCCAGCCTGCATTTAAAACCCCCGTTCCCATTTACTACAAGTCGGTCATCCTGAGATCCAAGCAAAATCCTGCTTCTTGGATTTTGTTCCTTTTGACGTTAACTTAAAGCCTTTTGACCCCTCCTTTCAGCTAGAAAAAGAGTTTCATATATTTCTTAATCCTCCAGGTGAGAAACCCGCCCGACATTTGGCTGGATGCCCATGTTGTTCTGCAAGCAATTCCCTTTTCCCAGCATTTATGGTTCAAGGCTCGATCCGAGAGAGCAAACAATGGTGGTATTGAAGCGCAACACGACTCATCCGTTCCCCATCCCAGGGTCTGCCCTCCTCTGCCAAGCACCTTCACCCGGGCTGGGCTCCGTGGCTGATCTCGTGTGCAGGAGCTCTTCCAACGGGTTGGAGAATGGGTCGCACTGCCCCAAACAGACCCCGTGCGCAACCTGGGAGTCCTCCTGGACTTACGACTCCTGCTCGAAGAGCAGGTGGCAGTCGTGGCTAGGAGGGCCTTTGCACAACTTTGTATTGTGTGCCAGTTGCGCCCGTTCCTAGATCGGGGGGCTCTGCTCATGGTCACTCATGCCCTGGTCACCTCCCGATTGGACTACTGTAATGTGCTCTACATGGGGCTGCCCTTGAAGAGTATCCGGAAACTTCGGTTGGTGGAAAATGCAGTGGTGCGGGCAGTTATGTGTTCTCTAAAAGAACGCACATTACACCTCTGCTCCATGAGCTGCATTGGTTACCAGTCTGTTTCCTGTCCCAATTCAAGGTGCTGGTTTTGACCTTTAACGCCCTACATGGCATGGGGCCGGGTTATTTGAGGGACTCCCTCTCCCCAACCACATCTGCCCGTCCCATCAGACCTGGCAGGAGAGGCATGCCACGAGTCTAGGGAGCTACGTTTGGCAGGTCCCAGGACGTGGGCCTTCTCTGCCATGGCGCCCGCCTTATGGAACATCCTCCCTGTTGATTGTCCAAACCTGGTTATGTCATCAGGCCTGGGGACCCCAGGGGACCGGTGAGATACTGAGGTGGCTCCATTGTTATTAGCATCTGCTGTTCTCTCTTACCCCTGTATTTTTAACATTTTTAAAATAATAACTGTTTTTATATAGTTTTTTTTAATCTTATTGTACGCCGCCCTGAGTCACTTTTTTGTGAGATGGGCAGCCATAGAAATCTGACAAATAAATAAAATAAATAAACTACCAAATGCAAGGGACGGGAGGACCTGATGGATGCAGCAGTGTTAAAATCCGGGGGCCACAAAGACCCGTGTTTTTCCAGAGCCCCTCCGCCCCGTGTGCGTGGCGCGCAAAGCAAGGGAGAGAACACAGGCGCGTCCGAAAGAGAAAGGCTGAGTCTGCCGAACTGCGGAAGCATCAGAATCCAGGACTCTGAAATTGCCCACCGAAAAGAAGCTTTTCTGCCAAGACTCAGTCTGAGCGAGAGGAAATCTATTTTTAACATTCTGTTCTAGAGGAATTGCGGGGAAGAGGATCAGACAAGCAGTATCTATCACTCTCCAGAGAGAAGAAAGGATAGGGTTCAATCCGCCTGGTTATTGCAAACCAGGTATGAATAGGAAAGTCCCGTTAGTCTATAAAAGAGGAAAACTGCCGGATCTGGAGAGAATTTTGGTTCATAGATGATGTTAAATATTTCTTTTTGAATTCCCAGTCAAAAAAAAGAAGGCATTACCGTGCTATGGATTTTTATCTAGTCCCTGTTCCTCAAAGAGCCAATATATAAAATTACTCAGTTGGTACAGGGCATGATGTCCAAAGCTGAAACTTCTGGCTTATAAAGGAAACTGAGTTATGATAGTATCAGCTATGCCAAACAAAAGAGAGCTTCTGCAGCAAGGAGCAATCTACCCCTTACTGCTGCTTCATCACACAGAGAAGATTTGAAGAGGCTCTGCTTCGCTGCCCGCATGCTAGAAGCCCTTGAAGCATCAGCAAAACAAAACTGGAGGTGAGAAAGAAATGAGGCCAGAGAGACACACGTGTGAATGTCCAAACCCGTGTTTTCTTTTAAATATTATTTACATCAGTCTCAGAAAGAACACACACACACACACACAAATTCAACAACTTAGGAACCTGGGGATGGATAACTAAGGAACAAGGGAGGGAACAGCCAACTCAAATAATCTGATGGGTACATCAAAGGAGGAAATTGTGCTATATAACTTCCGGGACAAACCACGGCAAAGGCTTTACATCTGCTTGTCAAGACAAGAGTCCCGTTTCTACCAACCAGATGCCGTAATCATCCGTGGAGAAGCGTGCAGAGTTGGAGAACCAGTAAGAGTCTTTAAACGCAGGCGGGCAATACAGACTGAGGCTGGATTTCAGTCCAGAACAGCTTGCAGTCCTGCGACACCTTCTCTTCCAAACATCTCCCCCACCTAGAGCATCCAGCAAGTCGGGTCGCTCTCCGCTCCCCCTGCTGTCTCCTCCCCTTCTCTCTTGTTTGGGGCATCCGATGGAGGAAGACAAGTGGAGAATTGCCCTCCAGCTAAATCTGAGCCTCGTTGTGCCCGCCCGGGTGGTTTGACACGGCACTGCTCAGATCAAGCGGTCTTCGTTTGGCTAAAAGAGGCGCTGGCAACATCCCCGGGCACAAGCTCCCGAAATCCCAACAGGAATCCCAAATGCTCCTCTGCTCTGCCGCCCGAGCTGAGCAGCAGTGGAGCCTCTTTCTGTGTAAATCCAGCCGCAGCGGCCGCCTCGCCACCCGAGGATTCCTGTTAGTCACAGCGGTAAATCACCGGCAGTTTACGGCCTTCCCAGGAGAAGCAGCTTCTCTTGGAAGGAAACTTGAAGAGACTCAAATTACATTCCGGGAAGGAAAAAGCAGGGGGTTCAGAGAGCAGAAAAATAAGGTAAACTCCAAGGAGAAAACGAGAGACTCAGCTGGGTGGGCAATTCTCCTATTACTGTTCTGTTTGTGCCCCCCCCCCATTAAAACACTAGCTGGGAGCAAGACAAGGGGAGGTAGGAAGTAAAGTGCAACTGGAAATTGAAGGCGAGGAAGGGTTAGGCTTGGGAAACTGAGGACGTTTTCTCCTGGACCTCTGAAAGGTTTTCTTAGAAAACCAGATGCAGAATTTCTGGAAGCCACCCGAAGCGGAAACGTGCTGGCTGGTTCCGGAGAGGGAGCGGGGCCTTCTCCCGTCCCCGCAGGAGGACACCGTCTTTCTCCTCCACCCTCGGCTTCTCCCCATACTGTGCGTGGGGCACGACCGCCCGGGTTGCAGCTCCGATACCTCCAGGAGACCCGAAAGGGGAAGGAGGCATCCCCTCTCGGTATCCCGTACAGCCAACGGGTGAGCGGTCTACGGGCAGAACGCCGCGCCTCCCGCCAGTTCCCGGGGTCAGGACGAGAGCCGAGATAAAGCCCCCCCAACAGATCATGCAGCCAAGAAACCTCGCAATACAGTTCTCTTCTTTTGAGGGGGGGAAACGGGCACGGGAGGGTCCTGGGAACTATAGGCCTGCCCCGCTGAGGAGGGGAATCTCAAACCCGCTTCTTAGCAGCCCCAGGTAAAGGCAGAGGCCGCCCGCCCCAGCGAGGAGCACGCCAAACAGGGCCTTGAGGAAGGAAGTCCGGCTACGGGTGAAAGAGGGCGGCCCCATAACGCTCAGCAAGGCCGTGCTGACGGTCAGGGTGTAGAGGATGGAGAGGCCCGTGTTGAGGGCCACGATCTTCCCAAATTTGGCAAAGGGGGCGATGATGCAGAAGAAGAGAGGGACGGTGGCGATGACGGTGGTGACGGCGCTGGAAACCACCGCCACGCCCACGTGCCGCACTGACTCCACCGTCCTCCACTGGCGGCTGGAGCTGGGGTCCTGCGGGCAACAAGAAACGGGGGGGTCAGCTCAGCTTTCTCCCCAGGCCCGAGCGTTTCGGCTTTGAGACGGTGTTGTCGCATTCCAAGGCTTTTCCTCCTCGGAGGAAGCAGCAGCCCAAGTCAAACCACGCCTGAAAGTTTGGACATGCACATGCTGTTTTTCTCATGCATCCTCTAACGCCCACAACAGGATGCCGCCTGTTTTTGCCACCTTGGCAGTTTTTTCCTCCAATGCATGCACTGAACTGGGGGCATCCCGGGTCCCGTCTGAAAACAAATGCCAGTTTGGGACTGGCAGGTCAGTCGCTGGAGCAAAGCTTGGACCCGTCTTGAGCTCAGCAAGCGTTTGAGAAGGTGGCCTCTGTCCCGAGAGCTCCGAAACATTGCTGCGGGGTCGGGGTGGGCGTCGAGGAATGGTTTGAGGGGAGCGGGCACATTTAATAGCTCTCTCTCTCCCTATTCCAAAGTTGGTGCACCGTGTGAGGATCTCCTGAACGCAGAGGGGGAGAAGAGAAAGGTGCCCCAAGGCAAAGCCTCACCTCGGCCAGGTGAGGGGGGAGCGTCTCCCCAGCCAGAAGGAAGCCTTCCACGAGATGCACGCAGTAGTCCACCGAGGAGCCGACGAGGATGGAGAGAGAAATGGCTTCCACAGCCCCAATCTCCCAGCCCGACCAGTACATGATCGTCACCACCAGACAGACGACGCCTGGCGAAAGAGACCGGCAGCCATCAAAGCTTCTGCTTCCCTCCTGGTTTCAGGGCTCCGTTTCGGAGCTGAAATCCAAGGTCCCTCCCTCCCTCCCTCCCAGCCAGGACCCTGATTTGTTACTGACGAAACGGGCCAGGAATTTTGGAACTTTTCAGCAGAGGAAAAGGCTCTTGGCGCGTGCATCAGGAAATGTGGCTGGTGCAGCCCTCTTATTTGCCAAAAGCCCCTCTAAAAGAATGGGGCAAGAGGGCCAGACTTCAGAAACTTCATTTCCTGGGAAGCGTTGGCTGCCTGCTCTGATATTCAGAGCGAATTCTTGAAAAAAAGGGGCAAAGTTCTCTGCAAACCCACGGCCACAGCCGTTCCGGCCGAGCGCTGTACCTAAAATGGTGAGCAAGACGGGAAGCAGGAGGAGGAAGTGCGTGGTGAAGAGTGCGACGGCAGCCACGCAGATCACCAGGGAGAGGATGAGGCCGTAAAGGGCACTTTGCACGCCTGGAACAGAGACGGACAGGAAGAGAGGGAGAGGAAGAATCACACTGCGCCGTGAAAGAAAAAAACACACAATGCCACCCAGGAGCTGGGAGAGGCAGGTGCGTTTACCTCTTTATCGTGAAATCCCTGCGAGGTGGAAATTTGGGCTCAGCGATGCAGAGGCGAAGGTGCTGGAGAAGCTTAAGTGGGGTCTCTCGCTAGGGGAGACTCACTCACTCCGAGCAAGAGAGCCGATCTCCTTCGCAGAGCTGTTGTGGGGGGGAATACGTTGGAGGAAGGAGCCCTCCCTACAGGGCCCTGCGCTCCTGGAAAACCTAACGCTCTGTTCGTTACAGCTCGGGAAACAGGGAGCAGAGACTGTGGCTTGAATCATGTCAACTGGATTTCTATTTTCTTAGTGGAAACGTTTCACTCCTTATCCAAGGAGCTTCTTCAGTCTGAGTAAAGTTAGTAAGGGAATCCTTAAATATGTTTCTAGGCTGGCTGTGTGACCTTGCACCTGGGGCTAGGTCATGGTTATTTTTGAGATGTTTGTTTCTAAGTCCCTTTATCATCTAAAGGAGGATCTCCTTTGATGTGTCCTCCCTTTTCACCAGCATCCCCACCACTCATGCTCTATCCGCTGTCAGGAAGAGACTAGAAGAGGACAGCACCCTGGAAAGGAGAAGCCATCTCAACCCAAACCAGATCTGCCATCTTCTGGACCTGTGTCTTAACACCACTTATTTCACATACAGAGGTGACTTTTACAGACAAAAACATGGCTGTGCCATGGGTTCTCCTGTGTCACCCATTGTGGCCAATTTATACATGGAAGAAGTGGAGAAGAAAGCACTCAACACATTCCAGGGAACGGTGCCCACCCACTGGTTTAGGTATGTGGATGACACCTGGGTCAAAATCAAGGCCCAGGAAGTACAGGCCTTCACGGACCATATAAACACTATAGATGCCAACATTAGCTTCACCAGAGAAGACACCAAGGACAACAGACTAGCATTCCTAGACTGTGAAGTCCTCATTGGGACCGGTGGCAAGCTAGAAATAGGGATCTACAGGAAACCCACACACACAGATCAATACCTGATGTTTGACTCCCACCATCCACTGCAGCACAAACTAGGAGTCATCAGGACATTGTCACACAGAGCAGAAACCATCCCCACCTCCGTGGATTCCAAAAAGAATGAAAAGCAGCATCTGAGAACAGCTCTGCAGGCCTGTGGATATCCAAATTGGGCCTTCACCAAATCTAAGTCTACCAGACCTAAAACAGCGACAGATAGGGCTGAGACTCAGAGTAAACGGAAGAACCTGGTCATTCCTTACATGGCTGGCGTGTCTGAAAAGATCAAACGGATATTTGGCAAACACCACATACCTGTATATTTCAAACCCACCAACACACTGAGACAGAGGCTTGTACACCCCAAAGATCAAACTCCAAAACACAAGGAAAGCAATGTAGTGTATGCAATCCAGTGCAGTGAGGAGTGCTCTGAACTCTACATTGGAGAAACCAAACAACCTTTGTACAGGAGGATGGCCCAACACAGGAGAAGTAACACCACAGGACCAGAGTCAGCAGTTTATCTTCATCTAAAGGAAAAAGGACACTCATTTGAGGACATTAATGTTCACATTTTAGACAGAGAAGATAGGTGGTTTGAGAGAGGGGTCAAGGAATCCATTCATGCCAACTTGGAAAATCCTTCCTTGAATAGAAGTGGGGGCCTCAGGCATAACCTTTCCCCTATCTTCCTTCCTGCTTTGTCTTCTGTGCCTAGGAAGATTAAGACCATTTCACAAGCTCAACAGCAGCAGGGTAATCTTAACGATCCTCCTTTAGATGATAAAGGGACTTAGAAACAAACATCTCAAAAATAACCATGACCTAGCCCCAGGTGCAAGGTCACACAGCCAGCCTAGAAACATATTTAAGGATTCCCTTACTAACTTTACTCAGACTGAAGAAGCTCCTTGGATAAGGAGTGAAACGTTTCCACTAAGAAAATAGAAATCCAGTTGACATGATTCAAGCCACAGACTGTTCCACCTGGATGACTGAGAACCTTCATAGAGGGAGCAGAGAGAACGGCGGCAATGGTCAGCCAGACCAGGAGATCCACTCCCCAGGAAGACTCGATGGAGACTGGCTGTAATAACAGACGCTGGCAAGCTTGATAGCGCCTTACTTCCCCCCCTCCTTCTTATGCCCCAGTGAATCAGGGAGGCGCTGCCCAATATTTATATTTTATGTATTAATTGTGGTTTTATTGTATTTTGATTTTTTAGCTCTATTGTAAACCGCCCAGAGTCCCTCTTTCGGGGGCAGATGGGCGGTGGCGAAATTTGATAGATAGGTAGACAGACAGACAGACAGACAGATGATAGATACTGTAGATACTAGATAGATAGATAATTAACTTGCTTCCCAGGACTTAAATGATGTTTCAGCCCCCTTTACCTGGGTAAAGGGGGCTGAAACCTATTCACTCTCGCCTATTTCTGTCATTTCTCTACAGCAGGGCTTTCCAAAGTTTTCCCGCAGCGACACACCAACCGCCGTTGGTGTGTCACCGCGGGAAAACCCAGAAGTGCCGCTCTTGCGGCAGCGCGCAAAAACCCGGAAGCGCTGCTGCTGCTTTCGGGTTTTTGCGCGCCGCGGTTGGTGTGTCGCCGCGGGAAAACCCGGAAGGCGCTGATGATGATCAGCGCTTCCGGGTTGTGTGGCGACACACCAGACTGTGTGTGGCGACACACTTTTGTGTCGCGACACACAGTTTGGAAAGCTCTGCTCTACAGCAATGGTCAGGAGTAATGGGAGATGTTCAGAGGGGCAGGTTTCACCCGTCCTCTCTTAGCAGATCCCACCTCCCAAGACTGTGCTGGGGACAGAGTGGGTAGGGGCAGAAGACCAGCAGGAGAAGAACACAGTGACCATCTGTCTTGATATCTGCTGTTGGCTTTCTTTCCTTTACGCAATTAACACTTATTTCCCATTCTGCGTCCCAACCCTGCCACCCACCTACGATCTCCATGAAGATCTGCTTCCAGTGCTCACAGGTCTGGAAACCCCGGCGTAGCGAGGAGCCCTCAGGAAACTGCCGGAGCTGGTCCTGGAGGAACGTTTCCCACTTGCGATAATCAGAGTAAGTCTGGAAGGACGATTTCCCCTTGTAGGTGGTCTGGAGAAGGAAAGGACAGGGCAATCTAAGGAGCCCGCACACCCTTTCCTGTCTCTCTGGGGCCGCCGTCACACGGTATCCTCAATGTAATGGGAAGTGGGAATGGCCTTGGGAGACAGGAGGGAGAGCCGCAGAGGAGACAACGGTCAGATAAGAGGCAGCTGAGCCCACAGCAGGAAAAGGGGCATGGGAAGCATTTCAGAAGGGACCCCCCCCCAGTTTTCTGGAGAGTAAAAGGAAAGGAGGGGAGAAATACTAGCTGGTATTCATTGCTGGGCTTCTAGTCTGGGCTACCTTGAAGGGCTAACGTCAATCTTGCCAGCCGGAAAGTATTTCTCCCAGATTTTCTTTCCCCTGAATATCCAAACGGCTTTTCAGATTAGTTGTGTGACTATTCAGGGAGGCACGTCCATTAGACTGAGCACTTGATTTTTTTAAAAAAGAACATGCCTTCAAAAATAAACGAAGCAGCCACTTGGTTTCAGAAAGCCAAAATAGGGCCACTGCTCTGCCTCCGAGCTCGTTTCTCTACCTCGGCAACTTTAAGAGGCTGGCTGGGGAATTCTGGGAGTTGAAGTCCACGCCTCTTAAAGTTACCGAGGTTGAGAAACACTGCTCTAAGCCTTTGCAGCCTCCCCGAGCGTTTCTACATATCCATGCTTGGAAGCATGGCTCCTGAGGACTAGGAGCTTGATCTGTATTTTTAGTTCAGAAGACGAAAAGAGTGCATGGCAATCTGAGGAAGCCAGAAGGGGCTGGCTGCAGAGCAGACGGGGGGGAAGGGGGCTGCTCTCACCGACTCGAAAGCCATGGAGATCCACTGCACCCGGCCGTCCTTCACCCCCACCATCCCATGGGAGAGTTGTCCGGGAAGCAGGTTGGGCTCGGGGAGATCCTTACACTCTGGGTGTAGCATCTGAAGGACAGAGGAGATACTGTAACCTAGAAAGGGAAAGAAGACTTTTTTTCCCATGCATTCTGGAGGACCTGAAGCAGGGCCTGCAAAACTGCCTACCCACATTTATTCATATTCCAACGTATTTATTTTATGCATTGGAAAGATTTGTACGGCCGTGGGTCTCAAAACACAACTCTGGGCGGCTCGCAACAACAATATACATGATCCACAGCTAGTGAGGTTTGTTCCTTTCTTTTTCTATGGGATGGCTGGCCACCAATCACGCTAGCAAATATCTCCACTGGGGATTGCCGTGAAAGCCCCCCGGCCGTATCATCGCTCAACCGCTCCCACCCCCTTTATATCAACCACTCTAATCAAACCAGCCCCGTTTCTAAGATTTCAGCCAACGTGAAGAGCAGCACACCCACAGAATTCATTCACAGGCACGAACCTCATAAGGTCTAGCAGCTTGCTTTGTTTTTAAATGAAAAAATAATAAAAAAAGGGAGGGCAAAAATACCTGAAGGCAGGCACTGGGCTCCCCCCGGCTTGACCAGCTCGGCGTTGCCGGCGATGGCCTTGCAGATCCGGCACAGGTTGCCAATTTCTTTGAAGAGGTCGAAGCGGTCGTCGTAGATGACGCTACCCTTTCCCAAGGAGATACGAGCAGCGAAGAGGACATGTAAGCGAGACCCGAAGTGGGGCGGCTCCTTCCCCCCAGGCCCCGGGGGGGACACGCACCATGTCTCCAATGACGTGGTTGTCGGTGTGCCGGGTACGGTTGACCCCGAGGATCCCGAACACCACGAAGACCATGGCGCCCGTGTCCACCAGCGGCCGCACGGCCGGCTTCCCACAGTTGCCGTTCCTGCAGGGGTTGAATCCTGACGTGATCGAGAACTTGGATTTGGGAGGGGCTGGAGAAGGAGAGAGAACAGAGCAAGGAAGTCCCCAGCGAATGCCGCGATGAGGGTGATGACGCTTCTAGACATCCCAAAGTACGACAGGGCAGAGAACAAACAGAAAGCATCACATCTTTGACCGGGGGGTCTTTGGAAATTCAAGTTCCAGCCTGGAACCTAGGAATTATCGAAATAACGTCTTAAGATGTAACATATGTCCAAGGAGGAGTTTTTTTTTTTTTTTTTTTGTAAATCTGCAGTTGATGCAGCCAAAATATTTAGCTCTTGCAAATGTTTGTTTTTCGGTCTAATGTGCCAATAACAACTGTTGTTGTTGTTAGTACGTAGGTGGCAACTGTTCCCTAACTTGATCCTCACAACAACCCTGCGCAGTTGGCCAGGCTAAGAGAGCGCAACTAGCAGAAAGTCACCCCTGTGAGCTTCCACAAGGGAGAGCGTGGCTCACCTCTCTCGCTTGGCACGAACAGGTAACCTTTGTTGGGTCCGTCCGGACTGGCGCTGAGGAGGCAGCCTGGGGGCGCCAGGCACACTCGGCCGTGGTACGGAGGCTTGTGGGACTGGGCAAAATACAGCTTCCTGGGCAAAGGAGAAGAAATCCACAGGTGTGACAGCCAGCTCAGAGCACGGGCGAAAGGGCATCAGGCCGCTGCACCACTGCTCCGCCCAACCTCGGGCTGGACCAGCTCCATCATGAACGGCCGAGCGTCCAACCCAGACCACGCAGGGGCTCCGGGCTTGCCTTCTAACGCCTGCCCAGCATTACCGTGTGCGTTGTTGCTCCTTGGCGGCCACGTAGAAGCTGAAGTCGAATTTCCACCCTCTCTTGGTGTCACATGACAAGCTGGTCATCATCCACTTCTTGCTGGCCCCTGGTTGGACATGCCCTACTGTGGACATACAAGCGGTCAGCCTCTTGGTGAAGTTACCGTAAGGAACTCTATACACCTAAGCAGTGGATTAATGAAAACACAACACTTAACTCGATGCCTCTAGAGCTGGGAGGCGGGGGGGGGACAAACAGGGCACGACGGGGAAGTCAGTGTGGCATGCCCCTCCCTGCTTGGTTCTGCCAAGGGGCACAGGCAGGGAGGAAGGAACACGGAGTTGGCAGACGCCACCCGATTGGGAGCCAAAACAGCAGCAGTGAGAGAGGCCACTTAGAGTAACTGTTGGGACCACAAGTCCCATTGCCCACAACCGCCGTGGAAGGACTAGCGGCACTGCAGTCCAGCTAGATTCAGTTGAGGCTTATCTAGTCGGAACGTCTCAAAAGGTCGGTACATGGCAGCCCCATCTATGCCCACGCTGGATTACGCATTTCCTAATGGCGCTAGACCGGCCAGGTAGTTTCCCACCTCCTCCGCGCCGATTTATGGCCCTGCCCTGATAAAGGCATCCCCTCTTCACCATCTGAGTGTTACTGACCCTCCCTGCTGGTGCTTACCTGAAAGGACGGCACTTCCCCATCTTTTGCGGACACTGTCTGCCACGGGGCCGGCACGGTGGCGTTGAGAGAAAACCTGTAGATCACCGGCCTGCTGTTACCCTTGGATCTGAAGATGTACACCGTTCCCTGTGGATCTGGAGGACACGGGACAGTCATCAGAACAGCCCTACTGGATCAGGCCACAGGGGAAGTGAATCGGGCTGGGCCACCCCTGGGTTCAGGGGTGCAATTCGAAGGCAGGTTGATCCGATGTCCAACTTGGGCATCGAATTGGTATTACCGAATCACCTCTCTCTGATTCAGGTGTGGTTGGCTCTGTGCCTGCGTGGAAATGGCCTTCTCCGGATCGGTTCCCAAATCTGAACCGAACCAATCGGATTCAATAATTTAATCTGAACAAAGACGGGCTGACTTTCTGAATGGATTCTTCCCAATCGAATCAGTGATTCAGATTAGATTTCCAGAGGCCTAACGGGGCAACCAGCCGCTTAAAGAAGCCCATAAAAAGATCTGGATGCATAGAGAAGGCCGCCTCTCACCCTGCAGGGCTCTGTCGTCCATGGGGCTCCCTCGGCTGCTTCCTGGTGGTCCCGATCCCCGTTTCTTCTTCTCCAAAGAGGTGCGGATGTTATTCTGCAGATTACGGGGCTTTTCCTGAAACAAGCCTGTCGCACAAGGCTAGTCAGGGACAAAAGAGCATCTCCCGTCAAGGACCGCATCGCCCGGAGGGGGCATCTTCACGCAGGGGCCTTCTGCTGCGTAACTCGTCCGAGGGACAACCAGCTTTGCGGGTCGAAGAGCCCCTGAGGCAGGGTTACTGTGCAATGCCTTGGCCGGATTTTTCAAATAGCAAGAAGTAGTGTTTTGGGGAGTGGGGATTCCCAGAGGATCAGCCTAACCAACGGGGGAATGAACCCCAAAGCTCAGTTGAAAAGGGGAGCGTTTCAGCCGGCAGGTGAAGGGAAAGCACTTTCTCTTCAAAAGTCCTTGACAGCTGCTGCCCATCAGAGTGGAGCGGGAGAGAGCTTGGCTTGGTAAATAGGGGTTTCTTTTGTTCTTCTGATACAAACAGATAAAGGCTAATTAGATCTGGGAACACAAACTGCTCTCGGATATTAAATCACTCCTGCTTCTCCTGGCCTAAAATTCTTAACAGGATCAGCAGCTGTTCTCTCGGGTTTCCCACAGCAATTTATCCAATTTAGATATGAGCGGGGCTGAACCCGAGACCTCTTCCATGCTGGGTGAGCCCAGGAAATGCAAGCTTAGCTTCTCTCCTGTTCAGAACCTGAATCCTTTTATACTGTACCAGGGGTGGGGAACCTTTTTTCTGCCAAGGGCTATTTGGATATTTATAACCGGGGACCAGGGGTGGGGTGGGGGCGGGGTTTCTGGGATTTCTGCGGACCGGGGGCCGGAGTTTGCGGGTGGGAGCCAATCACAAGCACTGGGGGGCGGGGTTTGCGGGTGGGAGCCAATTGTGTGGAAGGGGCGGGGTTTGCGGGCGGGAGCCCCGCGGGCCTTATATGGCCCGCGGGCCTGACGTTGCCCACCCCTGCTTTATACCAATAGGTTGGCTGTAGCTGTCCAGGGTCCTGACTGGAGAAGGTGGAGATCCCGAGGACTGAATGGGGACCTTCTAAAGGGAAAGGAAAGGTTCTATCCCAGAGCTAAAAATTTCCTTTGGATAAGAGGTTCCTCAAAGCCCCCAGAAAGCAGGTGGAAATACATTGAAGAAACATGGGTCAATGTGGACACGAAATGGAGATCACCCCACCTTTGAGAACCACCCCCCCCGTGCAACATCCTGCCATGATGTCTCGTGGGCTCAGTCGAACTCACCTGAGCAGGTGACGCAAGAGATGCCCTCAGCACTCAAGTTGTACTTGAGATCCATCAACACCTGGATGTTGGTATCGGGCCTGAAGAGGAGGGGGGCGCGGCTAGCTGGGCGAAGGCGGCTGGCGAAGAAGATGGAAAGGATGAGAACCAAGACAAAGAGCCCTGGAACGAGAAACGTGGGGCAGACAGAGACCACGCGTGAGATGATGCTCAGGCTGCTCTTGTGGTAGGCCTCCATATTTAGGCAAGCTTAGTTAAATCGAGGAATGACCGACATAAAAAAGAGGTAAAGATACGGAGGTGGCTTACCGACAATCATCCATTTGCTTTTGACCGCCGACCACAGCACCCAGCACTGGAGGAGCTCCTGCAGGTGAGTGATCAGGTGTCCCTGGCTGTCACTCCTGGTAGCGAGCTGGTGGCTCTCAGGCCACACGGATACCAAGGGGACATCCCCCATTTCCAGAGCAACTAGCCAGAGAAGAGAGGAAGGCCGAGTTGAAGAGCATGACACCAACGCAGGCCGCAGACCAGAGATATGGTCGCTTGGGTGCAAAGGCCTGAACAGGCACATCTATAGATATTGAACTAAGTGAAGGAGTCCAGTTCTCACATTTAAAAAGTCAGCGGCATTTATTCCAGAGGACACGTAGTCCCTGGTAGGGCTTCATCAGGGCCAACGATGGCCTGAGTTCCATTTTTCACAGGAGTGAACCTAGAAGAATGGATTGGATCTCAAAGCCATCTTGATGCTCTCCAAGGTCCTGAAACTCCAGCCCGATTACACCACCTTAGCCAAGACCAAAGATCCATCTAGACTTACTTCACAATAGTCAACCAGATGCCTCCAGAAAGACCATGGCTGTGGTCCTTCTAAAAACACCTGGTTGACTACCAGTTTCCGTTTTGATTTTACGCCTAACGAGAACCTAAGAAAACGTGGTTTTGAAGGATTGCGTGCACACTTAAGCAAACAAAGAGGAGTCTTCTTGGACTGGTCTGAGAGTCTGAGCTTCTTGTTTCCTATAGCGGACCACTAAACATTTCTGCAAGATTTACCAGGGCAGAGTCTTCAAGTGCTGGCCCTTCCTACTTGGTTGTCCTCAGGATAAATGAGGTCATTTTCTATTGGATGCCTCCTATCACCCCAAAAGGCGAGTGGGAACCTTTTCCCTCCCAGTCCTGAAGAGACTCTCTGGCTCCCACTTTATGGCCTCCTGCTCTCATCTGCCTGGTTAGCACATGGAGAGAAAGAGCTCCTTCCCTGCCCCGTTGACCTGAGGGGTTTCTGGAGGAAACGGTCCTCCTGCCTCCTATTATTCCAGGAGAGAAGCAAAGAAGCCATTTCCATAAATTATCATTTGGCACCGGGGTGGCAGGGCCACAAGGTGGTGTTCAAGCCGCTCAGGCTGCCTGCTGAGAGGCGTCTGACCCCAGATGGCAAAGGGGCACTACGGAGGGTGGGAAGAGCTCAGCAAAACAGTCCCCGGAGAGGCATCTGCTACAGGGCAAGACTCAGGCGAGAACCTCAAGAGAAGCAAATGGATTCTACCAGCCTCTGTCCTGGGCACCGTGAGGGTTTGGGAGCAGGAAGCATGCCAGTTAGTTCCACCTCCAGTATCTCTAAGGAGGACGCACAGATGTCTGGCTTGGGAGCCAAGGGGGTGTTGATGTGTGGGGGTAGTTGTGTCTGTTGCCTACCTGGTTCCTCTTCCACATTCAGCAGGGGAATGTCATCATCCAGGTAAGGCAGGGTGCCCAGGCCCGGCCGGCCTGCCACCGCCAAGGAGACGAACAGGCCGTCTGAGCCGTGCAAAGCACTTTCCTTGGTGCATTTTTTACTGCATCTGCAGACCAGGGAGGAACCAAGGCCAAATGAATCTCCTGGCGCTCTATCCAGGCGAGGCGGCCGAGCCAAGGGAAGAGCAGCTGAGTTGCAAAACAGCCACACTCCAGGCAAGGATCAGCTGCACCTGGTGTGCGAGCAATTACCATGGCTAATGCACAAGGCGGGGGTGGAACACTCGCACAGGCTGGCCAGCCGTCTGGCGCCCCCTCCCAGGGGTCCCCTCCCTCCCTTTCATCTCAGCTTGGCAGATACACAATTCTGCAGCGGCTGGAGTCAGCAATGCTTTACGGTCCAGCCACCACCGCCTTCCCGTGGGTGGTTGAAACCTGGACTAATTTTCCTGCCCTTTCCGCCCAGTTTGGGTTCAGTTTGAAGGAAGGAAAAGCGAAGTGAAACGCCTTGCAGAAGAGATCATCTGAGTGCAAGTCTCTTGGGTGGACACCGGTCGTCTAGCTAAACCTTCCTTGCTCTTTTGCTAGAGATGCGATTCTTTTCTCATTTGAATAGATCCCTTTGACCGTACCTGGCTTGACAGGTGTTTTCCAGCGAGGACCAGTAGAGAGACCAAATCCCCAGAGCTGCGGGCATGGTGAAAAGGACCCCCACCCAGCAACAGGAGACGATCAGGGACATGAAGAGACCAAAGTCATGGACAGCCGGGATCTGCAGGACAGGCAGGGGAGAAAGAAGGCGGGGAGGGCATGCAGCCATCTCCTGGAAGTTCAAGCACGCCTTGAATTTTTTAAAAATGGAGAGAAACAACAGGAAGCTGCTGATTCCCTCTTAAAATCTGCAGAGCTCTAAAAAAAATCTGTGAACAAAAATAAACTCACTGAGGAGACGGCTGTTGTGGGTCTTCTGGGCTGTGTGGCCGTGTTCTGGAAGTTGTGGTTCCTAACGTTCTGTCTGTGCTCCTGCCCTCTGAAGATGCTGGGCACAGATGCTGGCGGAATGTTAGGAACCACAACTTCCGGAACACGGAAGCCACACAGCCCGGAAGACCCACAAGAGCCATCGAACTCCGGCCGTGAAAGCCTTCGACAATACATTCACTGAGGAGACTTTCTGAAGGGTCAGGGCTAATGCACTTAACTAGCCCCCAGTGGCAGAGGCCACAGGTGCCCTCATGGAGGAGATGCCCTTCGGTGTTCCCAGGAGAGGGAACCGAGGATATCCGGCAATGAAAGAATCTCGGCGACACTAGACCGTCAGCAATTTCTGAAGATTTCCAGAGGCCGGTTTCCACTGGAAACAGGCCGCCGCGTTGCCTGGACCAAATCCGGCAGGCACGAGAACGGAAAGCTCGCTCAAGGCGTGTGCTACCCACTGACTGATAGGGGTGGGAAGGCCAGATTCACCTGAGAAAAAATATTGGCCGCGTACGCAGCAGCCGTGGTTAAGGAGGTGAAGAAGGTGGCCTTGCCAGCTGTCTGGATGGTGTGGATCATCCGCAGGTTGAGATCTTTCAAGTGGGTGGCCTGCCGATAGGTGTTGATGAAGACGAAGACGTCGTCCACCCCTGAGAGAGGGACACAATTAGGAGGAAGCAGAGGTCAGCGTGCTCTCCCACCTCACAAACTGCGTCCTGCCCCCAGGCCTCAGAGTTGAATTTTTCAGGCCTCGGTTTCCCCTTTTCAATGCAGGTTGCCTTAATCTGGGCACACGTTTTGCTGTTCTCCAAATTCTGCAGCGTAGACCCCCCAATTCATCAGGGAAAAAGGAAGAGAGGGACTGGGGGCAAAAGGGTTACAATGCTAGGAAAAACCCCACCTCAATTAAGGAAAAATTCATACAGAGAAAGATTAAAGAAGAAGAAGAAGAAAATATTGACAACGATGTGAAGAAGGAAAGTTAGGTTGGAAGGAACGTATTTTAAAAAACTGAACAGATCTGCTCACCCTAGTTGAATCAGCCACAGCTTTTTCATGAAGTCGATCCCAGATTCCATTCCTTTCTTTATAAATCTTAAACAAATTGAGGTGGTAAAACCTCTGCTTGAAGCCCCCCCCTCCCCTCACTGCAATATTAAAGCAATTTCTTCCCTTGCTCAGGTTTGAACTTCCAGTTCCTTATAAATCCTTTATCCGGAGCTCTTCCAAGTTCAAGGATTCTTTTCCGCATTGGCAGCAACCGTTCCCCACCAGCCGAGATTTCCACCCCAAAGCAAAACATTTTACCATTCAGCTTCTGCAAGCTAAACTGGGAAAGAGGAGCCTTTTTCACCCCCTTTGCAGACACCCCCCCACCTCACGTTTTGCAAAATAGACTGCCTGCTTGCTCTGACTCAAAGGTCTCATGTAACCAACAGATATGAGGAGGAGGAGGAGGAGGAGGAGGAGGAGGAGCGGCCCAGAATAAGGAACATCAGTTTTGACGGAGGCGTGTCAGGGTAAAAAACAAAAATCTAAGAGCCTCAAAACAGGATGCCTCTGGCTCCAGTCTCAGGATGAGCATCAACTTTTGGAAGAGGATAGAGGACGGCTCCTAACCTGGTTGGATAATCTCTTACCGATGCCCACGATGACAAACGCCGCCACTCCGTTCAGGATTCCTAGGTACTGGATCCCAAAGACAACGTGATAAAGGAACAGGGCCACAAGGCAACTGATTCCGATGCTAGCAATGCCAAAAAACGACAGGAAGACTGTAGGAGAAGGAGGGAGAGAGACTTTATTTCTCCAATTTGCATTTGGCCTTTCCATCCTCTTGAACACCCAGGTTTGTTGGTTTGTTTACAGAGCTTATATGGCTGCCCATCTCATGTCACGATCCTAGGCGGCTCACGGCAATCGCCAGGACGTCCCAGCCCTCCAGAAGGCTAAGAGTGTGGGGGGCCACCAAGAAGGTCCCATCAGGTGACAACATTTAAGGGAGGGGACCTGGAGTGCCCCCACCCTATCTGAACCAGGTTGACCCACAGCCCCTCAGGTGCAAAGGACGGATTCCAGCACAGGATAATTTATCCATTTTTTGAAAAGGCATTTTTTCCAACGAATCAAAACATGACGCAAGATCTTTGGCACAGATTTCATGACATTTTACATCATTTTATTTTCTTCCAAATTTGAAATCTTCATGCATTGTTTCATATTTGATATATAGGTGACGTCCTTAAATTACTTATACTTTTTTTCCCTATTTCATTGGTTATTGTTTATACTATTTCTGGTTTTTAAACTTTTGTTTATAGTTTGTTTTTGTACTATATTACTTTGTGGTTAGTTGGTTTCTTTTTGCATTGTTCTGTACATTTTTCCAAACTTGCAATAAAACAAATTAAATTAAAGCAAACATCTACGTTTGCTCTGTAGGAAGTGGGGCCCAAACTCTGAACATTCAGCATTAGTAGCTGTTAGTCAAGCTGTTAGTTAACCATCTCCAAGAGCTGCACATTCGAAAAATTCAAAAGGCCTTATAGAAGCTTCCAAAGGGAATCACATCTGGGTTAGATGCGGCATCTGCGGAACTCCCCGCCACTTGAAGTCGCAGGACGAGCTAAGCAGCTGCAGATCTCCTTACCTGAACATGAGGCCAAGAGGTAGACCAGCACCGCAATGGAAGTGCTGCTAATGAAGGCCAGGAGCATATCGTTCTTGAACGTCTTCCTCACTTCGTAATCAAACAAGTCCGTCCCGCCGTAGAGCACCTGAACTTTGCTAATGAAACAGCAGAGGAGGAAACACAAAATCTTTTGTTCCATGCAGGAGAGAATGGAATTGCTCAGGGAACAAAGCCAGGAGCTTCTCAGGGCAGGTCAGAGTGAAGCCCCGTCTCTGTTTCAGGAGCCCTTGAAAATGGGCCTCTAGAAAGAGCAGGGTATTTATGAAGCAGGCCGGGCGGCCTCAATCCCACCCACCGCCAATTCCAGAAAAAGACCTGAGAAACATGAATCATTCCCCGAGGGAAAGCGTGGATTCAAGAATTGGGAGACTGGCCAAGCGAAACTGTGATTTGAGGTACAACAGCCAACGTCACCCTAGGATCTACGAGAGCCTGGCTTTGAAGCTCTGCTCAGCCGCGAAGCCTTTCGGGGGACCGCAGCACAGCCTCTGACTGACTGACTTTGCAAAGGGTAAAATGGGGTGAAAGGCCCACCCTCCTGCTGATTCGATGGGAGGTGTATCTGCCGGTTTTCCCCTGGGAAGTTTTCCCTTCCCAGTCTAACCTATTGCCCAGGTTAGCTTTTTGAGATCAGCCAAGGTGGCCCCCACCCCAGGGGCCCCCCACTGCAGCTCAGCTTCCTGGACATATCCGGTTCATTTTCTTGGCAACCGAGCAGAAATGGTGGTCGTTATTTCCTCGTGGGATGGCTTCTCAACTTCCCAGGCTACTGGGCCGAGCCTTTGAAGGCAGCTGTAAATGTGAGTATAATTACAACTGATAATCAGAATAAAGAGGATGAGCAGTGGATAAACGCGCACACCACTGACAGGGAAGGCAGAAAACAGATCAAGAATCAGGAGGATTTTTAAAAAGAAGCTCCTGCAAATTCACCCCACGGCGTACTGGCTGCATTCTCCTAACACGCTTAACCTGGTTACTGAAATAACTCATTTTCTGGACTGCATAAGATGTACACCAAATTCTGACTAACCAAACACTGGATTTGCATCGCCCCCTAAAAATCCCCGAACCAGCTGGGTGGGCTGGAAAGGATGCAGGTGGTGGTCTAGCAATCTGGAAGGCACTGAATTTGCGCGGGAAGACTGCAATTTGCGTGATAAATTAAGCCTGAGGGTATGAAACCACGGAGGGCTAAATAAAGAACGACACACTAAGCTGTAAATCACAGCTCCCGAACCACCGGAGTCGCATCGTTCCCAAGAAAGCAGAATACGGCATGGCACACGATGCAGGGTGTGAACCGGCCAGCCTTGGGCCGACTCTCTTCCTCCCCCTGCCTCATTCGAGGCGCAGGACCTTGGTTCGTTCCCCAGGGGATCCTAAACTGTTTTATTATCTGAAAGAAGGAAAAAGGGACAATCATCCCGAGTCGAAAGCTGCATGAAATAGCCCAGCTCCTTAGGAGGGGAGAAGAGAAAGGTAATTAAATAAGGAAAGACAATTAAGCCCTCGCTGCAGGGAAGACGGCCGGTCTTCCATTGCTCTCAGCCTCAAGCCGAGAGAGTGAGAGGGGACAGACCTGGTCTGAAATGCATCAGACCCCTAACTCGGAATCCCGGTTTAATCCTTGCATTCACATGACACGACCAATGCAACAAACTCAAAGCCTGGCTGGGTTCACACGTTGCACCGAACCCCCGAGAACCCACCCGAGCCGAGCCTTGTGTGATCCATCAACGTGGAAAGCTTGAGCCTCGGCTTCACTTTCAGTCCAGGGCCTTTGTCTTGGAACGAGGCGCCGTTAAGCAGGCTCCCTTGGACCCCCTGCTGCAGGGGGGATGCCTCGCGTGTAGAAAGCTTGCTCTCAGCTCCCGATGGCCCAGAACCCCACCTTGCTTTTGCCCTGAGAGGCTACCTTTCTGCCTGGGAAGAACACAGAACATCCGTCCCCCGCTTGACGTGGAAGCACCCACGTCAGCCCTTCTCTGCTGTTGACCGGCAGCTCGGGTGGGGACGGGCCAGGGAAGAGCCCCCGCCTCACCTGGTGGACTCCTTGGCCAGCAGGGCCACGTAAGTGACCACGAAGTTCTGGAACTTGCGGCACTGCTCTTCCCAGCGGTCGTCCATGGAATAGTAGCTGGGCAGGGGGGCGCCAAAGAGGACCTCGCTGCGCAGGAGGGAGCTCTTCCTGTTCTCCACCGAGAGCGCCTCGTCCACGTACCAGTAGAACTCCGGGTGGGTCATGGCCAGTTCGAGAGAACCTGCGGGGGGGGGAGCAAGCCGGCAGTCGGGGGAGGTCCCGTCACACGGGGGGGGGGTCCAGCCGCGCCCCGGCTGTAACCCTCGTCCTCGACCAACGGTTATTTCTCCTTTGCCCTGCCTCGCCATCCTAGCGCCCTCCACACTATACAGGTAGTCCTCGATGTACAACCACAAGTGGGACTGGAACGTCCGTCGCTAAGCGATGCTGTCATTAAGCGAGTTGCGCCTGATTTTACGACCTTTTTTGCCACGGTCGTTAAGCAAATCACGCGGTTGTTAAGCGAATCTGGCTTCCCCCATTGACTTTGCTTGTCAGAAGCCCCCTGGGAAGGTCGCAAATGGCAATCACGGGAACCCAGGATGCTACAACCGTTGTAAATACATTCCGGTTGCCAAGTGCCCGAATTTTGATCACTTGTCCGCGGGGACACTGCAACAGTCGTAAGTGCGAAGACCGGTCGCAAGTCACTTTTTCAGCACCGTCGCAATTTCGAACAGTCGTTAAATGAATGGTCGTAAGTTGAGGACTACCTCTAACTCCCAGAATGCTCTACAGAGCATGAAAACACGGTGGCTGTAGAGAACCACAGTGGCGGAGTTGCTTACTTTCCTTTTCCCTCCTCCTCCTCCTCCCTTCCTTTAGTGACACTGGCAGAGTGCCATTTTGGCCGCAGGGGGTCAATTCTTTAAGCAGGCATGGGTTAGATGAGAGATCCGGAGACTCGACCGTCTTGTCCCAGGTTGGAGCAGTCCCCCAACCACACGAGGCTCACCTTGGATGTCGGCGAGGTCCTGTCCTAGGCCGTCGTAGTAGATTTTCCCACCCCTCTCTGTGGGGAAGAAATAGGTCATGAGGGAACTCGGAGGGGAGCAGTAGGAGTAGGACCCCAAAGGGAGGTCCTTGAGGACCTCGTGAGGCTTCCAGCAAAACTCCTGGAAGCGAGGATGGTCCATGATTTTGCGCTCCACCTCATGGATCGTGACCAGGCGCTCGGAGGTGAAGATGTTCTTCTCGGTGTCCCCCCGAGCGAGGAAGATGAGTTCGATGCGCCAGTGGGCGTGGGTCTGGGTGTTGGCGCTCACGGCCGCACTCGGATACTCCCAGCGGGGGGCGGCGCCCCGGGGCTGGCGGGAGGTTTGGTTGGCCGAACTCGCTTGGGACGGACCGGCCCGACTCCGCCCCGCGTCCCTGCGCCGCCTCCGGGAGAGATTTGCGCCGGCCAGCCGCGAGGCGTTGCGCTGCAGGTGCTGCAGCTTCTCAAAGATCAACCTCCGCAAGGTCTCCGAGCCGAAATCGGCCAAGTCTCGGCGGCTGCGTCCCCACAGGCCGAACTGGGACTTGAGGGCCAGGGTGAGGGCGTCGAAACGCTGCGAGGACTCGTGGTTCCGGATCTCAAAGGCGTTGTACGAGATGTCGATGTCCAAAGCAGGGTAGCGGAGGAACATCGTTATGGCCAACCCAGCAGGGATGGCGCATCCCAAGAACAGGATGAGGCTGGCGGAGTACGGGTTGGTGAAGATCCAGCCCACCACGGTCCAAAAATCGGAGGACAGGAGTGTCACGAAGGCTGCTCGGGGCCTGGAATTCCACTGGCATTTCCCGCAGAGGCGGGGGGCCCTGGTTTTCTTGCCAGGGCCACAAGCCACCTCCTCCTCCTCATTGGTGCAGACATCTTGCAACAGAGCATCATCCTCGGCGTCCATCCCTGGTCCGGGGGCCAACTGGAAAGAGAAGAGGGGAATCAAGAGGCGAGAAGAGAACTGGAGGCAAAGGAATTGTTTACCCGCTAACTTAACACAAAGAACTGTTAAGAAATGGATCGTACTTCCTGAAAAACCCTGGGTCTCCAGCCAGCTTTATGTAACTAGCCACGTTTAAAACTCGAAAACAGACATGCCGAGCTTGAGAAGAAAAATCCATACAAAGCCAACATCTTAACCAGTCATGGATTTTGTAATTACTAAAACGGCTTTTCAAATTTAACTCATCCGTCGGGAAACAGTTAGATTGCAATCTCTCTCTTTTACTCATTTTAATATACAGATTCCAAAGCTAAACATAAATTGGTATTTATTTATTTATTTATTTGTTTATTATTCGAATTTATCACCGCCCATCTCCACGACAGTGGACTCTGGGCGGTTTACAACATTAAACCCTAATGTTGATTTGGTGCTGGACTACAGCGCCTGTGATTCCTGGCCAACACAGCTGGGGACGATAGGTAACATAAACCAATGCATCTAAAGGGCCCGGTTTGGCAAGGCAATCCACCTTGCCACGCTTTTCCAAAATGCAACTCCGGCTTTCCTTTCACCCGTGGCACAGACGTCACTCTGAGATCTTTGCCTCCTACTATTTGTTGATTCCAGCCTGGTTTTTAATGTTAGATGCCAAACCAACTCCTGGTATTTCATAGGCACGCATCCTCTTCAAAGAGAGATCCTTCAATATAATATAGGCTTTATATTTTTATCTCCAACCGTGAGCCAACTCAATCCATCAAAGATTCTGTCTTCCAAATAACCTCATTAAGAGTCATTTTCAAAAAAATTATCAATATAAAGAAAACGAAGACAGAAAGAGAGACATGCCAAAAGCTACATGTTGTGTATAAATATAACCCCTTCTCACAATCATCCAACATTTCTTCTTTATTAAGAGCCTTCAGATCTTTCTTGGCAAAACTCCCAGGATTAAAAGAGGCTTCACACCTGCGAGTTGATATCCTGCTGCTTCTAAGAAGCCAAAAAGCTTCCACAAGGAGGCTTTTTTAAATCCAAATGGAAGTACCAAGGAAGAGGGAACAAACGCGTTTTCCCAGTGGGAATCCTTCTCTTTTTGCCTGCAGCATTCCGGCTTCTGCAAACAGCAAAGGGGACGCCCGACCTTCCAGGGCTCTCGTTTAGTTAGAACAGACAAGGAATCAAACTGCATAAATAAAAGAAGAGTAAATTCCATCGTTAAGGTGGGATCTCTTCCTGGTTCTAAATCCAGCGGCCTACGACCCACCCTTTGTCCTGAACTACCCCTCCCATTAGCCTCACAGCTAATGGCCAGGGATGATGGGAGTTTTGACAAATATGACGGCCTTACGTTTATCTTCTCAGAAATAAATTCCCCTAAATTCCGAAGGACGTATGCCCAGAAAAAGGGAGAAAAAATTAAAGCTTAAATATTTTAAATCTTAACTATACAAGATGGCAGGTATAATCCCTCGTATGAACCCTTGAAATCAAGATCCCTGTGTGTAAATATATCTACACACAGTAGGGGTGTGTGTGCATGTCTTACATGTATGCATTTCGTCCCTTCCCTTCCCTTCCCTTCCCTTCCCTTCCCTTCCCTTCCCTTCCCTTCCCTTCCCTTCCCTTCCCGGCTGTGTTAAGAGAGTGGGAACGGATCCTCTGTCTTCATACAACACACAACCTTGTTACTGAATTAAGTCATTTTCCAGGTGTGCATAAGAGCTGGATACAAAACACGCAAAACGGCTGAAACACCTGACCAAAGTCGATCCTAGCCTAGATTCTGGGGCCACCCACATGCCAGGCCTTTTCCTCCATCAAATTACATGCATGGCGCAAAACCGGCCTGCGAGTTTCGCTGCCCACAGCCCCCCGCCCCTTTTCACCAAGGTCCCATCAATCCCGAATACCATTTGCACACTGCGCTGGAAACCCCTCCCGCTCTCCGAAGCCGCAGGTGAGCCAGCTGGCCTCTTCCCTCCCGGGTTCTCAAATTGGATGCCATGCCGGCCAGAGAGCCTTGCACTGCTCCTCCGAAATGAAACAAGAGATGTATTGCAAGGCCCTGAAGCGAACGGGCTTTCTCCGCTCGTGTGGTGGCGCCAGGAGGCATTCAATTTAGCGACCTTGTCCTGGCTGTCGAAGGCAGAGCATGTTATGCTCTAGGAAGAAATACGCCAAGGTTCCTTGTGCCCACTCATTACAGTGGAAAGTAGATCTTTCTCGCCTTCCCATCCTGGTATTTATAACCCCCGTTATTCATTCTCCTGTCTGGAACAAACCCACAGACATTCAGGGCTTACAAGCACCGCCATCCCCACCTTTCTTCACCAGCTATCTGAAAACCTGAGGAAAGGAGGGGAAGAAATCTTGGAGCAACGCTATTTGCCCAGAGGGCAGATGGCTAGCAAGAGCAAAGGGCTGTGAGGGAGCTCTTGAAGACAATTTGCTCAACTTCCGAAGAAGTCTGAAGAAGACAAAGCAGCTGGGGATGCCGGATGCGGAATGCGCTCTTAGCCGAGAATGATGCTTGCCCGCCTTTGCTGCTGAATCCCACATTCCACGCTTCCAGCAAAAATCTGCAGGCTTCGTTGTGAACTTCCCTCTGAACTGAGGCAATGCACAGCACTCTAACCGTTATACCGTACTGTCTTTGCATGCCTTCTCCTTGTGCAGTAACGGACTGGCCACTCATCTGATAGTAATAATTTTGAGGGCATTGTGGCTTTAGACCGCTCTCTCCATGCAGGAAGCAGGAAGAAAAATGGCCCTTGCTTCTTTTCCCCTTGGCAATTTCAGCCTTGGCAAGGCTCCTTTTATAGTTGACCCTGTAAGTCACAGGCAATTTCAGTACAAAAACCAGGAACCCATTTGAAAATTTACCTCTTGAGAAGGTTTCTTTCAGACAGACTCCAGACGTGCGACTACCATGCCAATGTCCTGCTCGAGTGGCTGATTTTAAAAACACTGCACCAGGTTCTAGCAGAAAGACACGGCATGCCTCGTTTTTATAAAGCCAACCTTGTTTTGCGGCAAATAATTTTTTTCAAGTCCTGTAAGACTTTTTATTGCTTTCCCTCTCCCCTAAATTGACTAATAGAAAAGCCACTAGAAATGTGCTGACTACATTCTGAAAAATGTAGCCAGAGGGAGGCCAGGATGTCAGGAGTTAATAAAATAATGCATGGAGTAGGCTGGGTGTTTCCCCCTTCCTCTCCCATAACCTAGTCCGGATTTTTCCAAATGTGTTGGACTACAATTCCCATCTGCCCTTGCTAACATGGCACCAGATGGGGAATGCCGCATTCTTCTTCAAGCATCAGAAATATTCATTTATTTTTTTTAAAAAAAAACAGGGATTGGCATAAATGTGCAGTGCAGTGCAAAGGGGAAGATTTTTGCCGTAAGGAGCTGATAATCAAAAATGCAAAATCAGAGAGAAAACAGGAAACGAATCAGCAATAAAGTGGCAAGGAATATCCAGCAGTTCCCGTGAACAACAGAGGGGCTCGGAATAAGGCTGCACTACACTCTAGAGCAGTGTTTCTCGACCTTGGCAGCTTGAAGGTGTGTGGACTTCAACTCCCAGAATCCCCCAAGCTGCTAAAGTTGAGAAACACTGTTCTAGAAGGAGGTGGTAGTGCTAAGATGGTTGGAGGGGCTAAAAATGGAGAAATACCTGAGCAGGCAACAGGAGGGTCTTTGTGCCATTAAGAAAGACTAGAAGCAACAGAATGGAACAAGATTGCTGGTGGAAGATATTTTTAAATTCCTCTTCATCAAAGAGAGGAAAAATGTGGCAGGCAAAGAGAATTTCCTCGAGGTGTGTGGGGTGTCCAGCTGCAGAGAGGTTTTGCCCTGAGGTGGGATTCCGAAGACAGTATTTCCTGCTCTCAAGTCAGAAGTCCCACAATCCATCCAGCGTGTCAGGGAAGCACATCCAGAGGCAAGGGAAAAACTTCATAAAAATAGCAACAACCCGTCGTCCGCACGAGATGCTCGTCACCGGATATGGCGGGGGCAACTGGCTTAAAAATATTTTACTGCAGTAAGTGCAAGGTGTGTTTTTATTGCATTCTTGTCCTAATGCTCGGTAACGTTTGCAATGGTTCTGCCAAGCCTCCAGGTGCAGGGGCAGTCTATCAGTGAACACGCAGTAGGCACTGAACTTGATCCGGAGGGGCTGTTTTCACTGTGGCGGTCTGGTTCCCCTCCCCCCCAATTCCTTGGAGACTTTAAATAAATTCACCCTCTTTCTCAATAGCAAAATTGACTAAGTCATCACCCCTAAGCCTCCTTGCAATTTTCCAGCTGATTAGAATAATGGCTTCATTAGCTGTTTTTAAAGTTCCGCAGCGCCAGAGAGGGGAAAAAAATCATCTCTCATCCCCATGGAGAAAGAGAAATTATTTATACGGCTCTGGAAAACAACTACTGCGCACCCAAGGCCTTGTGTACGAAAGCAGGGCAAAGGAAGCGGAGATGATTCTGCGGTTTATCCTGCTCTGCGCCCACCCTCCCCTGCATCTTCAGCCGCGGCAACGCAAGAGGGGTTTTTGCATTAAGCCCCCTAGACGGCTGCTGCGGCCGACCAATATAAAGGATCTCTGCTCTTTCCATCCTCAAACCAAGGCCACGGGAAGCTGGCTAAGGGGCGGACGAACAGGGGATTTCAAGAGTGGGATTGCCCTTAAGCAGAGGGCTCCCTGTGATCTGTTGGTTTTCAGCTCTCTCCTTGGCTGATTGTGCAAAAGCTATGGCGGTTTACCAACAAGCCCAGGCCAAGAAAAGCGTGTTATTGCTGTACAGATAGGCCTCTGTTGCCACCGGGCTGCACAGCCTACCTACCCAAAGTGTTTTGAAGAGTCCTTGGTCTAACTTAATACCATTTCGGGAGACCTCTTCCAGACTAGATCTGGGTGATCTCAGATCCCCATAGGAGGCTGCTGGTGTATATGTGTGTGTGGGGGGTGTTTAGCAAATCTAGCTAATGGAGAGCCCTCAGAAAATCCAATCAACTCCCAGCGGCCTAATAAAGCTGCGGCTTTAATACGGATTGCAAAGAGGAAGGCAAACACGTTCCAGATGAGAGATGGACCCACGGCGCATACAGAGGCTGAGGAGGAGGAGGAGGAGGAGGAGGGCGGCGCTGGCGTCTTGCAATCTCTTTCCAAGCAGTGCAGAAAAACGCCAAGCGTTAGGAGCAATACAGAGCAGAGGCAACCGAGCCGAGAAGCCAGGCAGAATTGGAGAAAGGCAAGAGAAGTTTGCTGGCAAGATCCCCACCCCTCCTTCAACGGGGAATTCATTTCACTTGAACCCCCTCCAAATGACACAAGCCTCACGTGGCCCCTGAGCTGGATGGAGCTACCTTGGCAAGGCTAAAAACAGGAAAAGAAATTTGGAGAGAAACGGAGTTTATATCTGGAAATCAAAGCGCAACCAGAAAGGAAGAAAAGCCGAGCGCCGACGGGACATGAGCCAGAGGTGTGACGCTGCTACGAGGTTTGCTAATATGATCTTTTGGTAAGCAGTGCCATGTCTTAAAGATATTGGCAGAGTATATCTGACAGCTAAGATAGCTATAAATCATATCTTATAAGGAGTGGTTGAAAGAATGAGGTATGTTTAATTTGGGGAAGAAAATATTTGTATTTTTAAAAGAAAAGCCAGTTGCCTTTGGTTTCTCCTTAGTCAACACTTGGCAGTGCCACCCTATCAGATTGTTCCTGGTTCCACATAATGGGCTAAGCCATAGCTTATTTAATCATGGCTTGCCTGAATGCATCACAGTTGGCTGGATTTGCTCACTGTGCCAAAGCAAACCAATTCACACAATGGCCTCATGTTTTGCATGATTATCATTAACTGAGGAGTCACTTTAAGAACTGGTCCTGCTTCTTTCCTCCTCTCTCCCCTTCTGGTTTTCCTCTTGTGACTTTCAGCTCACAAAGGCAATTACAGCCTTACCATCAATTGGCCGTTGGAGGAGGTTTCAAATGCATTAAGTTAACAACACTTTATTGCACACTTAACTAAGATTTCAGAAGTTTTTAACACCCTTCATTCCACAGCTGAGAATCGACTTCAGGAGAGCTGCAATGCAACTCAACTCTTTCGCTTTGCTTCAAGTGGGGATTAGGCACTTGCCTGCAGATAACCCCCCACCCCCTATTCTAGTGTATAGCTGCTTCTAGGGAAACCAGACACCAGGCAGGGGAGGCCAAGAATGGGGAAGGGTCCCCCGCCAGTCACTTGGAAGATGAAAATGCAGGAAGATCTACTGTGCCATTCACTTCCCAGACAAGGCCCACCCACGGCAGGGAAGAAAATCTACTGAAAAGTGGGCTACTCTCTATTAGGGGGTTTTAGGGAAAGCACATAGCAGTCCAGCCAAAGCAGGATTTCGGCGCCTCTCTAGAAATCAACATTACAGCTTTCTGCCTCCGGATTTTCTCTAGCAGGGAGGGGATGGGTGATCTCTAAGGTCCCATGAACTCTCATTCTATGTGAGCGGGGCCCCTTTCTGAGAAGAGGCTGCCCGTTGTGTCTCTGGATGAGTCTCTCCTGCAGGCACCTTCCATTAAAGCCCTTTTAGGGCAGGGAGAGAAAGAAGAAAGCAGATCTTGACGTGCTAGATTAGCTAGGCTGGTACTGCTAAACTGGTTTGGTCTCCCGTAATAAGCCAGGCGAGAGGTAAGGGAGTCTGCCTGACCATATCCTTTGGATGTTTGGACTTACCGCTCTCATCCTTTGCAGAAAAGTATACCCCGAATCACTGCTGCCTCCTTGGGGACTATTCTAGTAACCAACCACAAAAGGGGTCCTTTACCACAAGAGCCAAACAGAACCTCCATGTTCAAGAAGAGTAGACCTTTGAATACCTGGACGATGCAGCGGAAGCATCACAACAAACGTGCAAGCTGTCAACAGAAGAAAGATGTATGGACTAAGCTTTGATTCAACCAGGTTTGTATATTCCTAAATGGAGAATATAATCAATGAGCAGAGGGTTTAATATAGAGGCTTATTCCCTCCACAACAATACACCAAAAACCAGGTGAGCTTCCAGGCATTTTACCGTGACTCTGGCCATCAGCTGATCCAGGCTCCCAATTTTTAAGGGGCCAATAAAGTACGTACCCCATTTGGAGCTGAACCCCAACCCCAAGCCCTCCCCGTGGCTGTCCGAAACGCTGGAGTCAATGAACACCGAAAGCCACCACACCGTCCGTTTATCTAGCCGGACACTGACAAGCTGGAGCTTTGGATATTTTTTCCAGCTGCACCGGGAGACTCATACTGGGGGGGAGAAGAAAAGAAAGGCCTCAGTTTCCCATCAAAGACCCTGAATAAATCTAATCTTATCTTAAAAGCATGTGCTTTTAAGTTTCATCTGGGAACGGACTTCTCACCAAACCCCACGGGGAGAAACGGACAGAGACTAATTTTAATAGCAGGGGCTGTTCAAAAGAGGAAATGGAGGCTCCTTCTCAATGCAAGGGAATGTCTGGACCCATCTCTTGCTGCCGCCAGCCAGGCAGGCAAGTCAGAAGTTGGGTTCCCGTTCACTAATCCTACTCAAACCCTCCCCTGCAACTTTATAAAAGCCTATTTAGTCACTGGGCTGACTCAATACATTCTGGAATGCGTTGAAAAAATCTTGTTTTAAAAGCCACTGTTGCCACTTTGTTGTGCCAGAAGCTTTCGTACCCAAGTATCTCCTGTCCTTTATCGATGTGCACTCCTACACAAACGCTACGATGCTACAGAACAGTGGGGATCTCCAAATATACTGGGCTATGCTGAAGAAAGAACACGCAGGCTTTTCTGCACCCCCAGCTCCAGTCCCTCCATGAAAGCTCTTTACGCAGAATCGGGGCGAGCAAAGATGAGTAATAAGAACTGACTTCAGACAACCCAAGAGAAGGGGAAGCACACTTGGGTGAATGAGAGAAAGGAGTTGGGAGTTGGGGTTCGGCTGCAGTTATCCTTCGCATAAGCTACTTGTCTGGTTTATTTCCAGGGCTTAATCTGTCCCAGCTTGCGTCCTCTGCAGGGTTTGGCCCAAACAAAAGATTAAGGGAAGCCATTCCAGAAAAGAAGATGGGCAGAGGTCTCCCTCCCTCCCTCCCTTCCCCCTGCATCTCATTCCACAACAGGTGCTGATTTGGGATGGATTAGATGATCTCCCAAATCCCAACTCTAGAATTCTAAGACACGTTTTCTACCAGAAGGACATCCAGTTTGGTACAGCCCACCCCCAAATCACAGTCCTCAAGCATGAAGATTTCCCACGCCATCCTCTTAGCTGCAACCAAGCTCCAGTATGCAGACTTCAAACAAGAGCAATTTCCTTCTCCTTTGCCACTGCCTCCTCCAGCAGCCAAACTTGGTACTGTGTGTTACCACAATCACCAGCCGCTACACAGGGCACAATCTCTCTCTCTCGCACGCACAGAGAAGTGCCAGGATTTCACTGGGCAACAGTGAAACCGTAGAGCCCTGAAACAGGTTCGGTCTTGAGTGAGACGTTTCGCAAGGACAAGCCTTTCTGTTGGGAGACCGACTTTTCTCTGCTTAGGGGCTCAGGGAAGCAGCAATCAGCTAATTTCTCCTAGCACGGGCCCCATCCGGCTTCTGGCCCAAGATCTTAAACTTGCACTGCTCTTCTGTGACCCCCCAAGTCTAAATCCACCCTCCTTTGGCCGCCTGCTGGATGGATTGCATGGATGAAGCTGCTGCAAAACATGGAAGGTCTGAACTAGCAGCCCCCGACAAAGGGGGTGATACTTCCCCTTTGGGGAAGCCCACCAGCAACAGCACCCACCCCAGTCCCACCTCCCCTTCTCTGGACCCCCCGTGGCGCAGCTCAGATCCCATTCCTCTGAAACAGAGGCTCTGCATCGAGGGGTAACCCCAGTACAAGTCAGGAAGACACCCTCCCTTATTTCAGTACATATTTCTAATGGAGGGGCGCAAGAGGCACAAGCTTGTTGTTTGCTGGCTTAAAGCTTCCTTCGGGATCCGTTTCTTCATTCATTTCTCCTTATTCCACCTCCCCCCCCCAACATGCATGTGCTTTGGAGTCCAATGGATGGGAACTCTACTGAACTGGGGGGGGGAGCAGCGGGGCAAGGCGGCTTCTTAGCCTCGCTATCCCCAGCACCGTCCCCAACTCCCCAGGGTCCAAGCGGTTGCTATTGCTTTTGGAAAAGTAGGGGGGGGGGGTCAGGAGCAGGCAGCTTCTCAGCGAAGACCCAAGTCATCCTCTCCAAGCCGGTGCAAGAGTATGCTTTGCCAGCACCCCCACCGCTTTTAGAAATTCAGGAACTACGACAAACAAGCCAAGTGGAACTCTTGATGTCGCCCACCCCAACTCGCAGCAACTCTTAAGAGCACGTCCTTCCCAGTCACCCAACAAAATGGGGCACTAAAGGAAGCAGCAAACATTCTCACACACACACACACACACCACACACACACCACACACACACACACCGCATCTCCGAAGCTGAGACCCCCACTCCGGTCTGGCTTTTGAAACAAAGGAGCCCCCCCCCCCGAGAGGTCCCTGGGGGATCCCGTCCCCAGAAGGCAACCTTCTGGTCTCTCACCAGCATCATCATATCATCATCATCATCTCCAAGCCAACATTCACCACTGGGCACTGAACCAGCAATCAAGGCTCTCCTCTGCCAAGGCAGGCGTTCTCCAGCGTGCGCCATGCTTGGCAGCTGGCACTGAAAGAGACCCGCCACCCTCTCCCACATTTATCTATTGATCGATCGATCGATCGGCGAAAAGGCAGCTCAGCGGGCAGAGGACCCAGGTCGGAGCTGCTACCTCTCCGGGAGAATCTCGGTCGGAGGAAGCGGCCCCTCTCCCGGGCAGGTTTCCGGCGGTCTTCCCTCCGCGCTCCCGGAGACGCCGCCGAGGATGAGCAGCGCGCTGGCCAAACCGAGTCCCATCCGCGCCTTCCGCGGCTCTTATACTCCGCCTGGGCAGCCTCGCGCTTGCGAAAGCCGGGCCTCTACCATCGCTTCGGGCGCGGGGGGGGGGATAGGGAGAAGCGGCAGCGGCGGCTCCCAATCCTTGGGCCGCCCCCCTCTCGCTTCTCCCCACCTTGGACAGCGCCGCCCGACCAGCCCGCCGGCGCGCTCCGAGGAACTTTTACGCAGGCTCCCCCGCTCCCCCACCCCCTGGGGAGGCGCGATGGTACAGACCGGTGCTATGTTCGCGGGAGAGAGGAGGGCGAGACCACGTCGCGGAAGGGGAAGGGAAAGGGAAGGAAGAAAAGAAAAAAAAAAGGGGGGGGGCGGAGAAGTGCAGTGAGACGAAATCGGCTGCCTTCTGCAACCAGGCGTCCGCCAGGTCGGAACGACTCCGCTGCCTATCATAGCCAACCATTTTGGACAGGCATGATAGAAGTTGTAGAGGGTGCCAGCCAGGTTGGGAACGGGAAAGGCTGCTAGTTCTAGGTCAGCGAGTTTATTACACCAGGGTGATGCCACCCGTGGTAAAAAATTGCGCCCCCCCCCGGCGAACTCCCCATCAAATCTGTCCACAGAGAAACTGGAGGGCTGTTTCCCCCTTGCTTGGGGGAAGAAGAAATACCCAACAGTGTCTGGAAGGCAGGATCCCCCCCATGCCCCCAGTGCCCTGGGAGAAGATCCCTCCAGCGGGATCCCCCTTCCCTTGGGATCAAAGGGAGGGCTGAGAAAGGATTACAAGGCACGCTGGCCTTTGCACACCAGAGAATTGCACCTAACAAGGGGGAAAATGCAGGGGAGCTTTGCTGCCCAGGATTACAACCTGGATTACAACCCGCTTTCGGCACCCTCTCCACAGCTCGCCTGGTTCTGCAGGGCTGCCCGATCCTATCTGGTCCCCCCCAAACCAGCTCCAGGGAGTCCGGTCAGCCTGAGTGGGTGGCTGTCACGTCAGGTACCCAAGGCCCTGCAGCCACATGCTCAAAAGAATTGGTATAGGGGGGGGGTGTTGCACAGAAAGAACTGGGTGGCATAAAAGGCCTGGGGAGAGGGGAGCCAAGTCCCCTAGCCCTCCCTCTCCCCAAACTCCAGCTTTCCCTGTTAGCAAAACTAAGGGACTCCTTGAGTCATATGCATGACAAGGCACTTCTCTGAGATCGGTATTGCATCTCACCTGCAGCGCTGAAAAACAATCCTACGGCAGACACGCAACAGATTCGAACAGGACATTTTCAAAAGCGCCATCTCAGGTTGCCTTCCCTTAATGATCCCCCCACCCAGTGCAAACTAGACCTCCCCCCAAGCATTATTGTCCTTGGTGATCAGAGATTCTACAGACCAATGCTGTACTGGGAAAAAAGTAAACCAGGAAAGGTTTATGAGCGGGATACGTCTCAGCCAAGACAGCTGAGCCCCCCCCCGCCCCCGCCAGCATGAGGGTCAGCGATCAATCCAAGAAGACGGCTAATGAAGAAGAGCAAATTGACAGTCTTCCTATGCTGGGAAATGTGGCTTCAGTAGCTGCCCAGTTTTGGCCTGGAAAGATGCTCCTCCCGTCTACACGCCGTTCAACCCTTTTGAGCCTCACTCTTTGACTCACAATCAAAAAACTCCTGGCCACCACCACCGTTGAGGGAAACCCAGGTTTAGGCTTGGCCTAAACCAGAGCAACGATCCAGCTAAACCAGCTTGCTATCCAGCCTGAAGACGGCTCTCGCTCTTGGATGACAGCTCCCATCATTCTCCGCCCAGCATGGCCATTAGCCGCAGCCGCCACAAGTACATCGACGGGGCACCCAGCTGGGGAAGGTTGCCTTCAATCATGTCGGCTTCAAGGGCCACCTTGGCGGCGACCTAAGAAATGCTTTTTCGAAACAGCATGGAAAAAACCAAACGAAACCCACGGGCGTTCCTGCTGTTGAACTTAAATTGGGGACTTGAAGGGGTACGACGAACCCGGGCTGTAACTTGCTTACCAGTAGCTTGCTGAAGAAATCTCAGTTAGTTGAGATCCCCTAACCCTTTGCCAACGATTACCGATCTACAACTCTCAGAAGCCCCTCGATCTGGCCGATTGTGATTTGCAAATCGCAAAAACTGGGATCATCCCACATCCTAAGCCCAAACAATATGAGTCACGTTAAGGAATGTGGGTGGAAGGTATGACTAACTACCAACGGCTTCAGTAGTTCTCTGGTTCTGTTGTCCTACAGTCCATGGATACTAAGGGGAGAAAGAAAGAGATGTGATTCAGGATAACCAACGTTGCCAATTTTGGATTCTCTCCATTGCCTTTTTAACTGCCATTGCGAGTTCAAGTCTGCGTTATTTTGGGGATTCAGCAGCACAGCTTCAGGCCGCTGCAAGCACGGCCACGAGTCGCCGAGTACCTTCAGTCCCTTGGAAGTGCGGTCAAAAAGGCCAAGCAGGGTTACCAACGGAAGGGGGGCTTCAAGAAGAACGGAATCCGAGGCAGCAAAACAGTCCAGGAAGCTTTATTCATAAGGAGAGCTGATTCTTGGTTAAATTGGACCCTGGATCCACCTTCATTCCCCTGGGCTTTGATAACAGCAGCAAGAGACCTCCTGTTTACACTTAGGCTCAGGCCCAGAATTGCCCTGGGAATTATGACCCTTCAGGCCTCTTCTGGCAAAGGAAAAGGCTACCTTTTTTTGTAGCGCCAGCCAGCGCACACGAAGAACAAGTTCATACTCCGCGACAAGCAACTGCAAACCAAGGTGCCATCACCGGAGGCAAATTAAAAGAAAACACATTCCAGAGTTATCACGGGGTGATCAGAGGAAGAAATCAAAGGAAGGAAAACGGGAGGTGCACAGGACTTTAAGACTCCCGGCTGAGATTGTGGTTTTCCCCCCCTGCAATTAAATGAGCTTAATGGCTTTCAGCGAGCCATTTGTTTAAAAGGTTGTGGCTTCACGCTTGAAAGGCAGGCCGGGGGATGCTCGGCAGAGTCAGGGACTCCCAAGGAGGGTCCTCCCAAGGCCAGGGGCTGGCCTCCGTCCCGTGACGGCACACCCAGGGGCTGCGGTGGGACCCCAGCGCTCGCTCGGTGGGTTTTATGCGCCGTTTGCTCATCAGCATTCCCGTCATCAAGACGGAGCCATAAACCAGTTCGGCTCAGTGCATCTTCCCAGCCACAGGGCAGAGGAGGGGCGGGCGCTTTCCAGCTTGAGAAGAGCGGCGGGTGGGTGGCTGGAAAAAGCAAACCCGCGTTGGGTGGGAGAGCCTGGCGGGGCGCAGGGGGGGCGTCACAGCCCAGGAGGCCCCCCGGGACAAGAAACTTGGAGGGAGCAGGAAGCCCCTTTGATACTCAGGGGCAGCCAATGGCTCCCGGGGTGGGCGGGGCCAGCCCAGCTTAGGAGCAGCCTCATTGGGGGACTGGCCCCTGAAATCCCCGAGGACCCCGACTGAGGGGCATCTGTCCAGCATCTCAAGAACCGCTGCTCCCTCCCATCCTTTCTAAAAGTTACGCTGTTTTCGGACATGTGTGGAAACCATCAATGTGGACTCGAGGGCCTTCGATGAGACTTCAGAAACTCAGTTCAGTCGTATTGTCTTCAAACTGTATCTCTGAACTGAAGCTTCCTGCGGCTTCTGCGTGATGCCAGTCCAAGTTCAAGAGGAGAGTCCTACCGAGGCAGGGCTTTAATGCCGAATCCTGTAAAATACTGTAACAGCCCAGCTGCATCCAATATGGGAATTATTGCATTCAGTCCCCAAATTTAATTCCCAGCATTTCTAAGTAAGTTGTTGCCTGTCCGTGCCTTTGCTTGCCCCACGCTCAACTAGATCAGAGGAAGACGAAGCAATTCCATTCAGGCGCTGTACGAGACGGCTTCCAATCTTCCTTTTAATCAGAACCATGAGGACTAGGCTCTTGGCCTTTATACCCCTCTGAGTCCAGGAGGATTCAACTCTCAGCGTGGCTAGGCAAGATTAGGTGAAGGTCTGACATATTTCGCTGCCTATGCCAACATTTTTCTACTTGATGCACTTCTAAATTCCAGCATCAATGGCTCCCAGCAGATTTGTGTCGATGTCAAGGTTCTAGCCCTCATTTCTACTTCTATTTTGGCCACCACTCAAAAAGATGAAGGTGTGACTGCTCCAGAACTGTGAAGAAGAGAAAATAAAAACCCGAGCATTCGGCCAGCTTGATTTTCCAGACCTTGAAAAACGATCCCTTTCCAAGCTCAAAGTATTTCTCTCTCTAAAACTACGGTTGGGGGAGAGGAATTAAATTAGGCTGCGGGTGGAAAAACCCATCTCCTGCTGGTGTTCAAAGTACTTAATACAGCAGCTGGGCCTTTCAGGAGCCCAGGAAGACTTCCAACAGATGCTCACCTGCAGGGGACTGTCAATCAAGCCAGGATTTGAGCCTTGTCTCCCCCACAGGACTCTCAGACCTACTGGGAACGCGAGGGGTGGGGAACGGTCAAGGAATGTTGAATAAAAGTTATTTTCCCCTTGATTTCTGATTTCTTTCCAGGATCACAAACTGCACCATTCCTTCCACCGCTGCGGACAGTCCCCTGCTTTCCCTGCTATACGTTACAGCATCTTTCTCGCTGGTCCACAAGTGGGCGATAGCTTTATTAGGCTCAAACCATGTTCACCGATGTTTGCAAGCTCCTTTGTTTGTCTTTCGCCAAGCAGGCTGCATAAAACTCTCACCCACCTGCCTCAGGCCACTTTGGCTGGTTATTTTCCACGAGGAGGGACCAGACGCGCCTCCACGGTGTCTCCTCTCGAAAGAGAGCTCTCTCGGAAGTCCCCCCCGCCCCCCCCCCCCGGGGTGAAAGCCAGACTTCTATGTCACCCTCCATCTGGACAGGTGAATCTACCAGTGCTGCTTTTTCTCCAATTGCGTATTTCACATTGCAGATCCATGTCTTCCGGTTTATTGATTGGGACGGCTGGTTCTTCCTTTTTTTCAATCCAACCCTAATCTGGATTAGGGAAATGCAGGGGATTTAAAAAAAAAAAATCCCCCCCTCCCAAGACTCAGACAGCAAGCCTTCCTTAGAGACCTGCAATTTTTGACTGCTTCTTCCACCATCCGACAGCATCGAAGCCTCCAGATCATAGCAGCTGCGATCTTCTGCCCCCCCCCCCGGACTTTCTAATGGGAAGACTTCTGTGGCACTAACTCTCTGCAGCAGACGGTGCCCTGCGCACTCGGAGGGTTTCCTCTCCTTGCGTTTCTAATGAGCTGTGGAGCACAATATGGAATTAAGACGATCCAAGTTATTAATTGTCTACAACAATTAAGTCTTGAAGCCTAGGCCCTTGGGCACCTTTGGACTACACAGAGAAGCCAATTAGAGCCTCATCCATATTCATGGGGCTTAATCCAAACGCTGCGAGCATTCAGCTCCGTCCGCCCTTCCCACTCTGTTCCGCGGCCCGTGGAGGCGGGAACCCTTCTTTTTCCATGTGCTGGCTTAGGTGAACATAAAAGCAAATATTTGACGCAGCCTTGATTAGGACAGATCAAGTCAGTTCCTGGCTGAATCTGCTAACAACACCTGAAGGAGAGATCTAGAATTTGAATCCATTGATTTGGCCTGGATTCAACCCTTCCTGTGACTGTGTCAGATCCCAGCTGGGTGAGTCTCCACAGGCCCAAACGTTTTTTCCAGTTCCCTGGTGCTGTAATATTTAACCTTCTCCGTGCCTGAAATCTGCAACATCTCATTCTAACGTCGGTGTTCTTCAGCTCGGATGCTAAATGTGAGCGTCCTTTAGTCAAGGAAGGGTGAGGAAAGACGCACCAAGTTGTGTAAAGGTGTGGAGCAATGCCCCAGCCGTCCTGCAACAATAATTTGGGCTTTTCTGGCTTAGAAAAAAAAAAGATGGTTAGTTAGCTAACCTAGCTTTGCATTTCAGGTGGGAGTTTTGTAGCTTGTTCTTTGAAATATTAAGGGGAAACTTACACACACACAAGCACACGTACAAACATACACACACAATTTGCCAATGAGATGCAGACCCTTAAAATATTTCCCCCCCAGAAAGGAATATTCTACATCTGGAGAAAAAAGGTATGTTTGATCTTCTGTCATTGAATAAATGAACTCCCCGCCCCCGCCGCCCTGATCTCCCTGGACAGACTGCTGGAATTTTGCTACTGTCCATCATCCGCAAAGGATCCTGGGAAAATCCTCTGAGGCTGAACAAGAGATGGAAGGAACAATCACCCCATTCTAATTTCCCCAGCCAGGTTCAAACAATGAGATGCTTTTTGCGAGAGCAACACGGCAGCCTTGGAAACGTCTACAGGCCCAGCTGCTTTTTACCCAAAGGTTTAGCTTCTCTTAGACTCAGGTAGAAGTATGTATGCATGTATGTATATTTTTTTCCCGCTCGTCACGACTCTTAATCCTGTGCCAAGATAATTAAAACAGCAACGAAAAACGTGCCTGGTGGTGGCTCTAATCAGAGCTAAATGAAGAGATTGTCTCAAAAAATGTGGCTCATCGCGATTCATATTTCTTGATTAACAAAATCTGCTAATTGCGAGAACGTGATCCCACAAGTTGCTTTAATTACCCCTTAGGATTGCTGTAAATGGGCATTCTGCAAGGTCTGTCGCTGTGATTTCCTTGATTTCTGACAGCCAAGCTGGGAGCGCCAGCCTTTCTGTAGCTAAAACAGCTTCATCTGGGCACAAGAGGGAGTTATCTGTCATCCTGGGGAAAACCCGGGCCTTGCAGGAAGACACAAAATTTGGAGGAAAAAGGTAAGTAATGGTTGGGAACCTGCAATGCTTAATAAAACGTCCCAATGCTTTTCTGGTGATCCTATTGGCCCTCAATCAATTCTTCTGACTTCACCAATGACCTCCAGGACACATTCCCACATGCTGACAGTCCCAGGAAGTTTTGCTTCTATTGCATTATCACATAAGGATGAGGACTCGGGCTTCAAATTCTCCACTGTATAAGGTCACAGGGGATCTGAAGATCATATAGTGCTCTAAATTCCGAAATCCAGTCCCCTCCTCCCCCAACGTCCACTGGGTCTTCCTTTCTCTCCCTTCCCTGGGCATTCGAGCTCTCCGTTCCATAATCATTCCTCAACGGCTTTCATAGAGTATGTTTAAAAAAGGTGATCCACAGTTGCCTTGGGAACCATAATTCTGAGCGTATCAATTAAAAAACAAATTGTGGAAGCATGCATGTGTAGATACTTCTGTGTGTCTTCAAACCAACATGTCAAAGCTGACATCCTGGGGAAAAGAAGCCCCAAAACAGAGAAGTAGAAGCCGTGGTGGCTGTTCTCCTTCTCCTTCTTCTCCTGCAAGCCTTTCCCCCAGAGGTTTAGCAAAGGACAAACACTGGGCAAGACGGGCCCATCCGTGGCCTGACTCATATAAGGCACTTTCCTACACTGCTGTGTCTCATGTAAAGGCCGTACCACAGTGGTAGAGCCTCATCTTTGCCTCCCATGTTCAACACTGTTCCACTCAAAAACATTTTTGCTGGGATCGTATAGACCAGTGTTTCTCAACCTTGGCGGCTTGAAGATGTGTGGACTTCAACTCCCAGAATTCTGGGAGTTGAAGTCCACACATCTTCAAGCCGCCAAGGTTGAGAAACACTGGTACAGACAATCACATCAAAACTGCTTTTTCTGCAGTGTTTCATTGAGGCAAGGACACCTGCGTATTGGTGAAACACTACACAACCCAATTCCGCTGCAGTGCATGGGTTGAGTACCTTGATACTTTATTCCAGGAGGTGGGGGGGGGGAGTGTTAATCAATGCATCTAAGCACAGAGGGTAAGATTCCAAAGAAATGAAGGAAGTGGAATTTGCAGCCAAACGCAAATGCACACATTTTATGCAGAAATCTGAAAGTGAGACGTTCCTAATGCACCAGTTCTACTTCAGCTCTATCGCTCATACTATCAAAATCCAGAGGGAAAAAGCAAGGAGAAGGGAGCCTTTGCAAAGCAGGAAATATTCACCGCGGCATTTCTGCAAAAACGCATCTATTGCCTTTCAGTGATGCCTAATTACATTCCGCTTCCTAATCTCTCTCAACTTCCCTAGTCTTGCCCAAACCCAATTTTTTTTCCTGACATACCAGCAGGCAGCCTTGAGTAAAACTGCACTGTAAGCTGGGTTTATTATAAACAAGTAACAAATGATAAAGCAAGAACAAAAGGGAAGGAGGGGGGAAGTCTAGAAAAGTCGGAATCAAATAGAAAAGGATCAGCACGGGATGGTGAGAGATAGACCCATTAATTTCTTTGTGTTTGTTCTGGGATTTTAACAACACCACACTCTGTTGTGGTTTATCTGAGCTCCTCAGCTGTAAAACTCGCCTCCTCTCTGTCTCCTGAGCTTTAGAGATTTGCCAGGGAAGCAGGGATGAAGCCACAGGCTCGACAAACAGAGATAGCGGCCCCAGCATCATACATCACCCTCCGGGGAAACACAGGCCTGCCCAAGGGTGAAATTACATTGTATTCTGCTTGGATAATTGGATGTCATCTACCACCCAGCTTGTTAGAAGATGCAGCTTCCCATCCTTGGCGGGGTGTCAGCGGCAGCTGCAAGGGAGGGAGGCCCATGGAGTGGCCGGATGACCCAGCGGCTTTGCCCGCCGGCCCATCAGCTGCCGCAAGGAAGTAACCAGCAGCCGTGATAATCATGGCCCTTGGAAAGAAAATTATTGCGCTCCCAAAACGAGGTACAGCTCAAACGGCGGAAAGGGACCCCCATCCGTTGATCTGACGGCTTCGCCTGATTAATGCCCTTTGCCGATCAATTCCTTAATTATCCTGCAATAAACGGGGTGGAGCCAGACCCCTGATTTAAGCACGGCCCATGATTTATGAAAGGAAGGATAAAGGGATGTATTATTTGGAAAGGAAAAGCAAGCATTCCTTGCTGCACGGAATAAATACCAAATACGTTACTTTCCACCTCCTACCATGGCACAATAACGGAAAACGGCTGAGTTACGTCAGGATCAAACTGGGATCCTTCGCTGTGGTTCCCCATTCAGAGCCCCCAACGAAGCTGGTCCCATGTCCAGGCATCCCAGAAACTATAGGGCAGATTTTCCCTAGCGCCCTCCAGACATATGGGGTAACAACCCTCGTTCTGGCCAGTATGATCAGATAGGGGCTCTAGTCCTGGATCACCTCTAGAATGGACTACTGTAACATGCTCTACATGGGGCTGCCCTTGAAGAGTATCCGGAAGCTTCAGCTGGTGCAGAATGCGGCTGCGCGAGCAGTTGCGTGCGCCCCTTGGATGGCGCATGTTACGCCTCTGTTCCGCGAGCTGCATTGGCTGCCAGTTTGCTTCCGGGTGCAATTCAAGGTGCTGGTTTTGACCTTTAAAGCCCTACATGGCATTGGGCCGGGTTACTTGAGGGACTGCCTCTTCCTGGTTACATCTACCCGCCCCATCAGGTTGAGCAGGAGGGGTATGCCGCAGGGAGCACACTCTGCCAAGGAGTTCCATCTGGCGGGACCCAGGAGAAGGGCCCTTTCTGCTGTGGCCCCTGTCCTCTGGAACATCATTCCCCAAGGTGAGATTGGCCCCATCCCTGCTTGCCTTCCGGAGAGCCCTCAAAACAGGGTTTTCCCACCAACCCAGGGGTCCCATGGGGGGAAGGTGGTTGTGTGATGTAGAGCGATGGTTGTTCTCTCGCTATCGTGGGTTTTCGTGTTTTCTGTTTTTTATTTCTGTTTGTTTTATGGTTTTTATTGTTTTTATGTATTGTACGAGTCATGTTTTGTGAGATGGGCAGCTATATAAATTCGCTAAATAAATAAATAAATATCTGAAAGGTCTCATCTTGTGGAGTTGGTCAGGATGAAGTCTGATCTTTAAATTCTTCCAAGACAGCTTTAGAGGACATATTTCTAATCTGTGGCCTCTTTCCTCAGATGGCTGGCACTCACTTTTGGCAAGTCAATAGCTGAACGGAAGCCAAGACCTTTAATCTAAGTCGGTGGACTCTTCAGGAATGCTTGGAGGGAAAGCACCAGCCGCCCCCCCCCCCCCGCGCTGCGACCCTTTTCTTTTTTAATGGCAGGAAAACCAGACAGCAGACTTCAGCTCAGAGAGTACACTCGCCTTTTTAAAGCACCTTTGCACCTCGGCCAAAACCTGGGTTGGGTCAATCGCGATTTCTGAATAAACCCAAACGGGACAGGTTTCCACAATGCGGGAAGCTATACATCACAAGCCCGCGCCCGCAAACTACCTAAATCCAAACCAAACCAACCACAGGACGAGAAGCCCAGCCAAAACGCACACCCAGGACAAGTCTGCAGGGAGCGTCCCGGCCCTCTTCAAACCACCTGTGCCGGGTTTTCCCAAAGTGCTCTGGAAGGCTCCTCTCTCACTGCGGAGGAAGTATTTGTCTTTATTGAAATAATCTTTGTTCAGCCCTGCTGGTTATTGAACCACCTTAGTTCAATGGTTTTGCTCAATACTGACTTTCTGGACTGAATAATTGGAGCTGGAGATTTTCATCGAGTAAGTGTTTAATGTCTGCTTAGGAGACACCACAAAACGGCTCAGGAAGAGAAAGGCCTGGCAACGCCAAGGAGTAACGGGGGCAAATTCAGGAGGAGAATTTCGGGGAGATTGTTCCTCAGAAACCATCACTGCTATCACCCCATTTCTCCAGCCTCTTGTTATTATTTATTTATTTAAATTTATTGGCTGCCCAACTCCAATGGACTCGGGGGGCGGGGGCGTACAAAACTAGAAAAAAAAAACATAAAAACAGCTAAAAACATTAAATCAGACGGACAGCCCAGTATTGTATGATTTAAAATACTGTTTTATGTCAGGTTTACCTTCTGCTTAAAATTCCCCCCTCTTGCCGGCAGAACAGGACACTTAACTCAACGGGTTAAGGTCAGAAAGAAGATGCCAGGGCTGGGTTGCGGGCACCAGGGCAGGTTCACAAGTTGCACTCGACCACGGTTTGCTTAACCATGGTTTACCGATCAAGCACATCTTGCGCAAAACCATCAGCTCCGTTGTTGACAAGCCATCGTGAACTGGTCTGCTGGGTGCACTAACCCGAATAACAACGAAGCAGCCCGTCCTGCTGCACAGGCCCAGCCGTTTGGAGAGCAATTGGAAGCAGAGCCGCAAAACCGAAGTCCCCTTGTTCTGTTTCATTTTTTACTCAGCTCCGAAATTGGCAGAGATGAGCTAAGCAGCAACCCCAATGAACACAAAGGTAAGGAAGGCAGAGCTAGGAGAATCGGTGGGTTCTGGCCAAGGTGGGGACAGGGGCAGATTTAATATCCTTGCACTACCCTTTGCAAGGATTGAGGACATGGAACCAGTTATATAAATTAAAGCTTTGCCGAATACCATTCTCGCTTCAAGCATGTCTCAGTATTTCCGCCGTGCTTTTCCTAAAATATTTCTCCCTTTAATTCCTCTCCACCAAAGCATTTCTGCACCCGCCGCTTGCTGCAAGGTTCTATGCAGACTCAAACATTTTTCTTCCCTCTGCCCCACCCCCCCAATTTCTGGGTGCAGGGGGGAAAAAAGGCATTTTCAAACAGAAAAGGAAGTGGGGAGAAGCAAGGTACTGGGAGGATTTAGATTAGAAAGGGTGAGATTAGAAGAGGTCTTGTTACATTATTTGCCATTTAGATTTAAATTCTGCCCTATCTTGAAAGCTCAGGAAGGATTACAAGACATTTCCGTGTCCTTCCCTCTGTGTCGGCTCGCTGAAAATGATGTGAAGTTCAACATGACTCACGCTAGAGGACGGACCCGTATTGCCTCCACAGCCCCTTCGACTGATGCCAAACGTCGATAAATAAAAATTAAAACGGGTGTTCTTAATGGATTTTTGCAGGGCTCTTAAAGAGCGTTCTGGTTTACGTTGCTCCGGACCTTGTCTTCAATCAGTGGGCTGAATTTTATTAATGCTTTTTAAAAAATAAAAATAGCAAAAATATAGTGCAAGAATCAAGCCCAACGCCATGTTTTTTCTTTTTCTTTTTAAACACGGCATTGGGCTTGATTCTTGCACTATATTTTTTGTTAACCACCCAGACGCACCTGGAATTAAGTGGCCAGGACCCTGCTGGAGAAATAAAATAATAAATAAATGCACAAGTTGGGAGGAGCTGTGCGGAAGAAGGGGAGTGAAATCTAGGTATGAAAGCGATATTCAGCAATAGATCATCCCAACTTCTTGCTTTATCTCCCAATACATTTCAGAAGATCTCTAGGTGACCCTGGATTCTGGATAATTTAATAAGAACAATAACGATGTATGTGGCCATCAAATTAGAAAGACCCAAGGTGGTATGCAGAGCTAAACGTTGCAAAAATATTTGGAGAAACACTAGTCCAATGGAGAAATATAAATGTTCAGGTTACACTAATCTCAGCATACACAGTTCCCCAATGGGATAGTATTTCTATATTTGGACATGTATTTCAACAGATAAAACGATATAGCCTTTTAATTACAGCACAGGATAATTCACCTATAAGATTCCTCAATCTGCTCGGGTTTCCAAGCAAAAAGTTCAAAAGGCAGACAAGATGTTGATTTTCAGAAATAACCCAGGTGCAGCAAAAGTCGGGAAGCATTTCCTGCCAAGGGAATGGCTGAAAGGGAGGAACAATTCCTTAGGAAACAGCCATTACAAGCCTGGTGGAGTGTGATTATCTTTCAGAATCAGTTGAAAGAGCGCCCACTTGCAACCACTGTCTAGTTCCTAGGCCCAGCCTTAGCATTGAGAAGAAGCTCTCGGGGGGGGGGGGGGAATAAAATAAGGAAGAGTGTCCTCATATAGGCCAAAGGGGATGCTTTGGACGCTTTCTCTTTTGCTCCAGTCACTCCTCTGCTGGCAATAATTAAATCTCCCAGGTTGGCGGTTGGAGCCAGTAGCGTTCTTAATGGCCAAGCAGAATTTTTATGAGTTGGCCCCTGGAAGGGCACTTAGCCTTAGAAGGAAGGAAAGAACAAAGCAATCATGACAGATTCTCTCACTTTCAAAAGTTGCAAATTGCTGCTGTCACCTGCCCTGGTCTCTGCCTGTAGGGACAACGCACCTTGCGAGCAGAAAATGGAGTGAGGAACTCTAGACTTTTTAAAATGAGATAATAATTCCAGATAAGTCCCGGTGGTGAACTCCAGAATTTTTGGGCTACCTCTTTCTTTATTCACATCTATCCTCATTCTGGACCACATGGGTTAGAAATTTTGAGACTTGTCATTCAACACGTCTTGAAGACACTGGGCGGAGAAAGGCTAGCTTGCGATAGGTAATAACAAAACTAACACCGACATTGCGGCAACAGAGCCTCCTCAAGGCAGTTTACCAAAATGATCCTGCAGATGTAAACGTTAACCGAAAGAGATCCCTTTTTAAAAAAAACAAAAACTATGTGCCGTGCCAATGGGTGAAATGCATTAAAATTAAGACGGCGCCATTGAAAAAACAGCCTTCCTCAGACCCTCAGCCATAGAACCACAAAGCAATGGCTGCAGCTAAAGATGCAAATGCAACTAATTCTCTGGATTTCAAGACGATATAATCCAAACAGCCAAAGCTTTAGCTGGGGTCAAGCTAGGCCAAGGTTTTAACGGGGAAAAGATGCAAAGGCAGGGTCTGTTTCTACACCAAGCTGTCAAGGTTCTGGTGTTTGTTATCACTTGGGAAAAGGAAACAGCTAAAAATGAACATCTCCTTCTAACCTGTAAGGTCTTTTGGGGCAGGCAGGGAAATTTCTTAGCTGCCCATGACTTATAAATCACAAACCGAACCAAGTATCTTGGCTCGCTGCCCGGCCTGCTTCCTGAAAGTTTAGCTACACATCCAGCTTTTGGCAGCTCAATAGATTTATTGGGTTTAGATGGCATTTTGGGGCCGAGACGACAACTTTTACTCTATTTGTCCAATGTTCTGTTTGCATCTTCCTCCATTATGGCCGCGTGGCAACATCTCAACAATTACAAGCTGCTGAACCTTGGAGGCAGGTGAACTCAAAAGCATCTGCTTGCCCACACGAGATTAGCAAAAGCCAAATGGAAGTAGGGGAAAAATCTTATTTTGGATCCAGGAAAAAGGAGCTGGAAGGGCCTGGATCAATTAAGCCAGGCCTGGGTTTCGATGACCAAAAGAATCTCTTTGTCAGCTACCTTTGCAACGCAAAATCCTAACCAGGCTCACGGGAAGCAAGAGGCTGAGGATCCTGGATGAACGTGTCTTTGTTTTTATCATCTCCCTCGGAATTAAAGAAGGGTGGGGAGAAAACAGATAAGGCTGGCTTACGGTGCCCCATCCACCCTGAAGACACCATCCCTTCTATCAGTAACATATTAGCTGTCAGCCGTTTGATCGATGGCTACAGTGCTCCGGGGAATGAATTACAGCCAGGCTCCTAACTATAAAAGAAGGCAAAGAGAGAGGGAATTGCTGTTGGAGCTGCAAAATTAACTCTGCTTCTAGAGGACGCACAGAGTGAATGCAAACCTTCAGGGGTATTCCCCCCCCCTTTCTGAAATGAAATGAAGCTGGTGCTGTAATTTGGAAGAGGGGGAGGAAAGACAGCATCCCGTGGCCTTCCAATTGTCACTTGAACTCGGCTAAAGAGGAAAAGATCAGAGTCCTGGGGCGGGGGTCTATGGTTGTCAAAACGCTGGACAACTCACACTGCGCTGCGTTATCCTGCTGGTCTAAAAGGCAGAAACCACAGCTGGACTCCTGAGACTGGTTCCTGATGTAAAAACGTTGGGTGTCACCGCAGTGCCGAACCTGAGTGGAAAAAAAACTCCATAATCCAGCATCAAGGGCTGCTTTCAATTCAAACCTTTCTCCACCTCTCTGGAGAAAGGGGACTTTCCTTGGGACAACCTCTGGTTTGGTTTATATCTCCTGACCAAGCCGCACCCAGCGCAGAAATTGGTGACTTAGGAGAGCTGTTGTTCTGACTTTCTAGCTGGGTGGGGAAGAGACGCCTTTCATAAAAAACCCAAAGTGTGTGTCATCAGGAGCCAAACCACACAGGCGCTGTCCGTGGTGCTGAAAAAATATGTGGAAAACTGGTTCCTTCTCTTTCTCTCTCCCCCTCCCCGTGATACTGCAAATGAGGCGTTAAACTGATGAAAGGGCTTGCATGATATATAAGGAGCCGGTGAAATGGGATTTACCATTTCAGACCACAGGTATGTGCAAGAGAGGGCATATATTCTCATCCTCCCCGACATGGCATTTAAGATGAAAGACGTTCCTGTGGTCTGCAGGCTGCTAAAATACGGGGAACGTGGAAACTCTTTTTTTCTAGGGCAGAGGTAAATTTGCAAGGCAGGGGAATGAAATGCAAAATTAACATCCTTTTGACAGGCCACAGTTCTTGGCTCACTTTAATCTAAGCCTCCAGGATCCAACTACATGACAACACACGTTCTCATCTGAGGTAAACACGTCAGCTGTAACTTGGTCTCCATCAGCCCCCAGAAAGAATATGGAGCACCGGAGTAAATGGAATGGCAGGATTGTTATTGACTTGGAGTTTTTATACTCTGGAGAGCATTAAAAAGCAACCCCCTTCCATCCCTTCAGGGAATGGAACTGGAAGCCGGGATGAACCCGTGTCGAGTCTCTGAACTGGGCAGCATGTAGATTATTATATCCATGCTTACATAAACAAAAAACAGCATAAGGATCATGCAGGGGACCATTGTCCAACCAAGATTCGTGATTAGTGAATTGCCCGGTGTTTAAGTAACCAATTTATTCAGTTAAAATGAATGTATACGCTGCCTTGTATTTCAACAGTGGGGGGTTCCACCCTCTCTCCCTCCACATCTCTTTCTTTTTAAAGAGAAAGGCCAGGTAACATGGGCTAAATATATATATTTAATGGCAAGACACATTTAGGAAAAGGAGTTCTGACAGGAGACTGCCACAGAGGCAGGGTACCAAATGTTTCCTAATGTTACACCAGATTGGGCAAAGGACCGGTGTTTATTCCGAGGTATAAACCGGCTCATATGGTTGTCAAAAATGCCCCCAAATGTGATCAGTTGAAGAGTGTCTTGCCTATGTTGGAATCGAACGTTCTGCAACATGCATCAGATGCTCTACTGGATCCTGTTTGAGAAATAATGGCCAAGCTCTAATTCAGGGAAGCTCATCTAGCTTATCAATGTTTTCATTTCTTTTACGGCACATTCCATGAGAAGCAGGCAAAAACCCCTGGGGTTCCCTAAAAATGGAACTAGAAAACCAGGATAACTATAGATTAGTGGTATCAATTAGTTATCCAAACAGGTTTTATTAATTTTACCCCATCGTTTCCTCTCTGTTCCGCTATCTGCCCATATCAAGGTAAGACGAACAGGGCGAAACAGCAGATCTTGTGGGCTGAATTCATTTTATCCACATAATCAATGGCCATTTTCCAACCTTCTGGCGCATAAACACACACACACACCATTGTTACGTTCTTGTGCGAAGATTTTTTGTCAAATTGCACATTTTAGGCAAACCGAGAGAGCTGCAAGCAAGCTGCACTTGCTGTTTATGGATTTTTATGTTTTTTAGTTTCCTTTCAGGCTCCTGCTGAATAAGAAAGCACTTTTGGCAAAGGGAATAAACATAAAACTCCGCAGAAGACAGCACAGAAAGGCAACTGGAAGGAGCAGCTATCTCAGGAGAGGGAGGGAGGGGGGAAGATTTGTTCCTTCAGCCCAGATTCCCCAAGAAAGTTCAACCAGATGAAAGAAAGAGGGAGGAAACTGGGGCGTGAACTGTAAATTAAACATTTCTGCATATTGGTTTATTAGACACCACGACAGACAGAGAAAAAGGGGTTTAATAAAGGCGGGAGTTGCAACAGGGAGAGATGAATTCTACCCCTGCCAGCAACACGGGCGACACTTTTATTCCAAGCCAGTGGCTTCCAGCCTGTCCTTGAAAAAACGTTCTCTGTTGGGCGTGGGGGCAAGGCCACGGCTTGACAAGCAACCACGGGTCCTGCGTGGAGAAATTCTCCAGTTCACTCCTGCTGGCTACTAAGCAGAATGGATCAATAGGGTTACCTTGGTAAAAGCAGTAGGGTTTTTTAAAAATATTCCTCAGTTTCTATCCTAAGACTACAGCCTTCTCCAGACTTACTAGGAATACTCAAAAGGGTCCAATCTACCTAATCTACTCAAAAAGGCAAGGCGGAGGAGACACGTGCTCAGATGCACGGCCAGACCGGCATAAAACAGAAGAACCCCTTTGCCCTCCTCATCCCCTTCTCCTTTTGCTCCACGTCGTCCTTTAGGTTACAAACTTGAATCAGGGAGGGGACAATCTAGTTTTTAAAAGATAACTTACCTGGCTTGGGCTTAGTGACTAGGGTCTGCAAACTAAGGTTTATGGACTAGCATTTTACGTGAACCAGCCTTTGCAGCTTCTTCAGCAAACTATGGCTTAGCATAATGTGTGAACTCCATCAGTGACAAGCGGTGGCTTCAGAAGGCTTCAGGTCCAGATCTCCTTCTCCCCCCCCCCCGGAATGAATCCAGGAATGTCAACAGGTAAACTAAAGATGACCACTTATCTCTGCCTCATCCTCAGCATTGCAGCCCAGCTTATCAGAGATGGGAAAATGCAAAGTTTGGGGTTCGCCATCCTTCTGGTTTGAAACGAGATCAGTTGTACCAATCGAAGAGAATATTTGTAGCTCAGGGTTGAACTGTGGAGTCCTTGGTGCTCTCTGAGCCTCGTTGTTTTCTTGCAGACGTTTCATTGCCAGGCTAGGCTTCAGTGCGAAAAGGGAGTGGGACTTGCTCTCTGTTTATATCCCATGGCTTGTCCTGCCTGTGTTGGTGGCGGTGTTGTTCTCCCCTTGGGAGTTCCTTGATTGGGCTGTTGTTTGCTGCTTGGTCAATCAACTCAGTCAATCAACCAAGCAGCAAACAACAGCCCAATCAAGGAACTCTCAAGGGGAGAACAACACCCCCACCAACACAGGCAGGACAAGCCATGGGATATAAACAGAGAGCAAGTCCCACTCCCTTTTCGCACTGAAGATGTTGCCTAGCCTGGCAATGAAACGTCTGCAAGAAAACAACGAGGCTCAGAGAGCACCAAGGACTCCACAGAGATCAGTTGTTGCATTTACCTTGGCTGCTTCCCTTAACTGATAGTTAGCCAGTCTGCAAGCCTTCCTGGGACTGAAGAAACGATCGGGATTCTCTGTATAAATAAATAAAAATCAATGTTAAGCTTTAGCAGACAGAAGGAACTCAAGCCGCTCTTTTATTCCCAGGTGTGAATTTCAATTTAGGAGCAAAACAAGCACAAGACAAAAATAACGTTTTGCAACGTTGCTATTGCAAAATAATAACAATAATAATATGCACATATCCTACGCCGATACGTTACGACATCCTAGGTTCTTGGGAAGAACTCGATGCAAATGAAGGCCAACACCAGCTAAAGAACTGACAGCTGTGATCCCATGTTGTTGTGTATAGAATAAAAATAAATGAATGAATGAATGAATGAATAAATAAATAAATAAATAAATAAAGCATTCTTCCCCATACGCACTCTACAAGTGTCCCCCCAGCCCAGCCTAGTTTCTATTGGGTTAATATCCCTCCATGGGTTTTATTAGCAAAGAAACTGGGATGTATTTTTGCACGCTGCATTTTTTTGAAGGCAGGGAACAACTTGTGCAAGAAGAATGTGTCAGGTTGGAGACAGTGAGGGGGAGAGAGAACGGCTGGAAGAATGTTAAAGAGGCAACTGCGGGGGGAAAAACACTAAGAATGGGGAGAAACGAAGGAAGAGGTTCTCGAAATGATGCAAACCAATTCTCAGGCAGATCAAAAGGGAAAAAGATCTGACCTAATCTGAGCTTCAACAGATTGTCTCTACCAGGCCTTTAATCAGCCTATTAAATCAAATTGCTTGGTGCAGATACAAAGCTGTTGTTTAAAAAAAAGAGAGAAGAGGAGGAGAAAAAGAACTGACAATCAGCTGAAATTAAACCACAGCCAAAATGCAGCATGGTGCCAAGCCAGCCAACTGAGACTTGTTCCACAAACACGGTCGAGCAGCGCTGAGCCGCTGCCAACGGGGGGCATTGGAGAAATAAGGTGACCCGTATGATTGCGTATTGTAATCTGTGTGAATTAAGACCCTGTGCCTCATCGGAGGCAAATCGTGGTTGAAAAGAAGGGAGGAAATCAAGATCACGGTGCCTTGAACAGAAAAGGTTATTCTGTCCTCATCTCTTCATCTAGTTGCTAGGACAAAGAAGGGACTGGAAAAATTGCAATTGCTGCCCAGAATTTGTAAAGCAGGATAATGTGTTCTTCCATGTTGTGTATCTTTCTGGGAAACCAATGCCTGCGCCCCCCCCCCGCCCTTCATCACTCTATATGCCTCCATATTTGACAAGAACTCTTTTGAAGCGCTGACTGCTGGGAGGACCAGCGAAGTGGACTGAGCTGCTTTGAAGATGAAATCCTGGCTGACAGCTGAAATCTATCGGCCGTCCTTGGCAAGCTTCTCGCAAGAAAGCAGACCCAGGTCCTCAGTTGGTGGGTGTGAAAAATGCATGCTCTCTCTGCAGTCTTCCTGCCCCAAATGGTTGATCCAAAAGGCCAAAGGGGTGTGTGTGTGTGTGTGTGTGTGTGTGTGTGTGTGTGTGTGATGCTTGGAGGCATGGATTCAATGCAAAAATAACAGGGCTTGGCGTTCTTTCCCGCCAGGGACCCAGTTGGACCAGGGCCATCATCCGTCTTGTCTCTCTCTCTCTGTCCTCCACCATGTGCTGAATTCTTCTGCATATCAACACCCTCTTCCTTGGGTCCTTGCTACAATCTCCAGAATAAAGGTTAAATCTTTCCAACTCAAAGGTAAAAAAAGGATGCAGGGCTTTGGTTTATTTGCCCTTGAAATAGGTGACGGGTGGTGGGTTTTTCTGAGAATCTCTGGAGCTTCCATGCTGTGCTGCCACCATCAAATCCTTTTTCCAGCAAGGGTGGGTTATTAAACAAACCGATCAGAGTGAACAAAATAGCAGAGGGGGCTCAGGTTCCATTATGCCCTCGCTCATAGGTAGGTAGGTGGCTGGCTGGCTGAATGATGGGGGTAAACGCGGAGTCACACTTTTCCCTGGGAACAACTGGAACCAGACTTTTGAATCGGCACTCCTTGACTTCTTCTGAGCCTTAACTACTACCCAACATGGTTACCATTGAACCCCAAAATGGCATGAGATATATAATAGAAGGGCAACTAGCTGGAGAACAGTATCCTGCAGAGATGCTGAAGGTCCCCTCCTCTGGATTCAACAGAATTGGGACTAATTGCTTCAGTCGATTTTCTCACGGCGCACACTCTATGGAGAGCCGCACCGGGAGAACAAACGCACACAAAATGAAGTGTGTTGCTACAGTTCCAGAGACAGCCCAAGGAATGAATGGGAGAAGCTTTAATTACATATGAACCCATTGGCTGAATTCTGAAAATCAGAAGGCTGGAGAGGATAAACCCCACATACTTCCTTCTGTCAATCGCTTAGTCCAGATTAGGAGGATGGAAAATGGGCAGAAGTGAAAACAGAAGTGGATTTTTGGACTCAACTCAGCCCTTACAGGAGAATCCAAAATGGCGGCCGAGAGATTGTTTAGTGCTGGAGCACCTTGTCTCTGTGTGTGCGGGTGTGGATGTTTCCCCTTCTCATTAAATGGTATTAAATTATTTTAATTTTCTTTCCACCACTTCTCCATCAACCATTTGGCCTCCTTCCTCATTACAGCTGTGAATACATATACAGCATATATTTAATTATCTTCAGAGATTCAATGAATAATTATAAATCTTTTCAAAATGCAATCAAAAGGGCTTGCACGGTTCATTAATGGTGGGAAATCAATTGAAATTTGTGTGATTCTTCTTGCATTAGCTGCTCCTTCCCAGCCTTCAGCCTTGGTGACTGGAACCTGCTGTTTCAGATGCTCAAGCTTTGGCAAACGACCACCAACCAAGTGCTGAGTGATTGGCCATCAATCCCGGCTTCTGTTTTCCACCATGAAAAATGGGGCTTCTGGAACGTGACCCAGAAACAGCTTCTGGAATCCGGGATGGATTAAATCCCTCTTCTTTGGGAGTCATTTACAAAAGCCTTTTGCGTGGACCTCCGTCTTGCCTTGTGGCAGAATAGAAAGTTGGAACCAGAGGCTCAGTCTGCGTTCGACTCGCTGAGTAAGCCACAGATAGCACTGGTTTTAAGCCACGGCGTCTAGGTGGCCACAATAACCTCAACCAAAGAAGTCAACGTTTATGGCCGGGTTCCCAAAACGCACTGTTGGGCAGGCTCTGTGGGTTGCGCAACAAAACCCAGTTCAAGGAAATCACGATTTAGCACGATTTCGGAGCACCCAACCTGTGGTCTTCCAGGATCGTTGGAATCACGCTACTCGCTGTTTCCAGGCTTCACGGACAGAAGTGTCCCACTGCTGAGAAGCACTGAAGCACAACTCGAGCGAGTCACCATTTTGAATTGACAGACCAAGCCTTTCGCTGTGCCAAAAGGAATTACAAATGGCCCTTCCTGGATCAGTTTCCCTCCAATGGGGTTTCCTTCTTCTTCCTGTCTTGCAAGCTACCAAGTGGGAGGGCAGAGACATATTGTTTTCCCAACACAGGCTGCATAATGAGATTCCCTGCCTCCTGAAATCCTCCCTTTCCTTCACCGGGGCTACTTTGCCACCCCTCCATAAAATGGCAGATAGCGTAAACCATCCGGCTGCAAGTACAGAGCGCACTTGTTAAATCCCCGGCACGCTGCCAGCCTCTTTGGTCCTTCTGGCAGATCAGCTCCCCTCTTCGTAACCTTTCTAATTGAGGCTTCTTAACCTTTCTCCCTCAATTATCTCCACAATTTTTTTAAAAATTTTTTGCGGAATCCAAACATTGGGGCAATTCTTCTCCCATGTTTCCTTTGTAAAGGTTAAAAGGGAGAATCTGGGGTGGGGTGAGACATGAAAACGATCCGAGTCAACATCTGCCATTCTGGGCGATCCTTGGAGGGCTCTGCAAACAGAGATGACATTTTCAGACCATCAACATTTCCTTAGCACAGCAGTTTGCATGCCTGATAGGGAACCGAAAAGGCAAAAATGGCGGCATAGCCTCTCTTCCTGATGGGGCTCCATGTGAATGAATGCTCACTGTCACGACTCTCCCGGGCCTGAACTCTCGGCTTCTTCCCGGTGGTCATTTTAGCTAGGAAATTATTCTGGAGCTTCTGGCCCCGCAGATCTCATTGAGAAAACCAGAGAAGGTCTGAAGCCCCAGGAAGCAGGGAAGGGCCGGCACTGCCAACTGGAAAAGGGGTGCAGAACTACCACTGAGCTGAGCAGCCGCACCAGCTTCTGGAGGGGCATCTCTGGGGCTCACTGCAAAAGGGCTGAAGAAGTGGGCGAGGAAGAAAATCAAATCAAGTCAATGAAATCTTAATATTATTACGTTTCATTGTTTTAATTAATGGCTACATTTTCAGATACACGGGCTTATAATGATCTTCCTCTACATCTGAACTATTCCCCAGGTTTAAAATAAATTATGAAGTTCCATGAGGCTGTTGGTTTTTTAAACTGACCTATCCAGAATGGCCGTATGCACACAAGCTTAGCATGGCTATCACGTATACTTATTTTCTGGGTCTGTCTGCACAACATACAGAATCTTAAATTAATCAGATGGACTGCGTTCATCCATCAGGCTCAGCCACACATAAAAGCTAATCGTCTTTAGCCTGTGGTGTCTACGCAGCCACTAGGTCTGCAACGGACCTGGTTCTGCACATTGTGTGAATTTAGAAACTCACAAACACACACTCTTAAATACAGAAGAGACAGCAGGACAAGGACAAGACAGAAGGAAGAGGGAGCAACAGTGCGATGGTCTGTTGCCGAAGAGCAACAGACATGGGTGGGGGTGGGCTATAAGAAGCTGGGCCTGGGGCCACAGACCCTGGTCCATGAATGGTGCACCTGAGCAGCAGAGTAGTGCTGATATGGATCGGAGGCTGGGGCTGTCTGCTCTTAAGGCATCATCTCAAGAACCTGCTGGAACAAACGTCAGCTTCAACAAGGTGCTACCGGAACTTGGACTTCATGTGCTGGACACTTAAGAGGTCCAAGCAAACAGCCTTGTATTCTTCTTGGGATGGATGGTGGAGCAGCCAAGGAAGACTTTCATTTTTCTTGCACTTAGCTTATATTTAAATATTTATTTATTTTCTATCCCGCCTTTATCATCTTTATAAATAACTCAAGGTGGCGAACATACCAAATACTCCTTCCTCCTCCTCTTTTCCCCACAACAACCACCCTGTGAGGTGAGTTGGGCTGAGAGAGAGTGACGGCCCGAGGTCACCCAACCGGCTTTCGTGCCTGAGGCGGGACTAGAACTCTCAGTCTCCTGGTTTCCCATTGGCTCCTTCCTAGGGCTGAGAGAGAGTGACTGGCCCAAGGTCACCCAGCCGGCTTTCGTGCCCAAGGAGGGAGTAGAACTCTCAGTCTCCTGGTTTCCCATTGGCTCCTTCCTAGGGCTGAGAGAGAGTGACTGGCCGAAGGTCACCCAGCCGGCTTGCGTGCCTGAGGCGGGACTAGAACTCTCAGTCTCCTGGTTTCTAGCCCAGCACCTTAACCACTAGACCAAACTTGCTAAATAAATTAATAAATTAAATAAATGTAATAAATTAAGTTTTGGACAACCTCCTTTCTCTTGCAGTTCAGCACTCTTGGCCCCTGGATTACTAGGAGCCTGGGATCCCCTCTGGCAGCTCCCGATTTAAAATACTGTGTGTTCCTGAGGGGAGAATAATGAGGATGGGAAAAGATTGATCGCCACAGTGGGGATTAACTAGGAGATCTCCCTCGCCTCACAGACCGGCAGATCTCTGTACAAAGAGCCCTTCAGGGAACAAAGGCAAAAAAGAAGCAAATTCCTTTGCCAATGCTGGAAATCTCCAAGACTGAAATGGAACTACTAAAGTAAATCTCCTAATCTTTACAGTCAAGGCAAATAACAGATAGTCCGTCAGCCCCACCAAGTCCTCCAGGGTTTTCCCATCAAGACCCCGCCGTGATTCCCTCCTTCAAGAGTTAGCTAACCCTCCGTGTGCGTGCCTGTCCCCCGTCTTCCATCCCTGGGAACTGCCAGTGCCAGCTCAAGAGAAGAGATTCCTAATGGCCACTTGGAAAATCATTTCCGTCTCCAAAGCAAATTAACGTGAGAATCAGAGAGACGTCTAGAGAGAGGGGCTGTGCCCCCAAAGAGACAAGAAATTACCCCAAAGCAGAAATCTTTTTAACTGAGCTGCGTGCTAACTTCGCTCACAACATCTGTTGAGAGCTCTACTATGGCAAGAAATGGGTACTGAAATTTAAGATACTTACGGATATGATTTGCTAGTATTTGGAAGATCACTTAACTCATTGCACACACTCAATCCTTTCCACGTCTCATTCTAAATCTTGAGTGAACAGCAACCGTTTGAGGGGGGGAAAACGAGGTGGAATGGGGGGTACAGCAAAACCCTTCTGAGGTCTTGAGATTATGATGAATTTTGGTGACATGTCCCTGGGGACATCTGCATTGCTTGAATTCTGAAGTGCATTTGTTCCTGATACATTAGCAATTTTTCCATGTTGCAAATAACTTTTTTTCCAGGTTCGATACAAAAATCTGTTCAGTTAACTGAGTTCACAAAGGTCTCTTCCTCCCCGTGATGCTACTGACAGGTCTTCTTCTGTCCACCAGCCCAGCACTCTGGTATCAACCATGACAAGATCGTACCAGGATACTTTGGGTCAGGTGTTCACTTCTGTGTTTGGGCAAAGAAAGCCTTGGGAACAAAGTTCAGTTGCAAGGCGAGATTTCTCCTGAATGTTTTTCATCCGGATGACCAATCATGGGAACGATGGGGCTGAAATCCCCCCTTTTCCTTCTCATTATCCAATGCAGTGGGTTGAACGTGGTTGGAAGCTTGAGGTCCATTTAGAGAGAGGGACTGCTAAGAAGATGACTGGCATTTGAGAGGAACCGTTTCCTTCCTTCCTTCCTTCCTTCCTTCCTTCCTTCCTTCCTTCCTTCCTTCCTTCCTTCCTTCCCTCCCTCTCTCCTTCCTTCCTTCCTTCCTTCCTTCCTTCCTTCCTTCCTTCCTTCCTTCCTTCCTTCGAATCGTTGCAATATCTGAGGCTTCAACCTTGGCCAGTCTGCCTTTTGCCCCAAGCGTCTCACGCCTGACCCACCCCTGTGCCGCCTGTCTTTTCAAGGTCGCCCATGGGCTTGCAATCTCTTGGCCCTGAAACCCAAACTCGGTGGGTGACAGATGCTTCGAGAGAGCGACAGGAAGCCAAAGTCAGCAGAACGTGACCCGTTGCCATGGAGATCCAAGCTCCCCTTCAGCATCTTTGCAGCTCGCAGGAAGGAAGCCAGCTCCCACCGTGACAAGAGAAAAATCCCTGCCAAAGGACTTGCTGGGGGATTGTTCAAAGCATCCAAGCATCGCGATCCGACCGGGCAACGGCCTCAGTGCAAGGTGGAAAAGAGTCCCAGCGTGGCTGCGAAGGACGGACTCAAGACCACAATCCCAGATGGAACGGTCTGCAGCCGGCCTAATCAAGTTAGCCTTGATCCCACCACCCCTGATTTTACAAGGATGTGACAGACCAGCTCTTTTGCAGGCCTTAGATCAACACATCTCCCCAAGAAGGGGAGCATAAAACGCCTCCGCTGTGATCACTCCTGCTCTATTATTTATGACACTTTCGTTCTTCCGTATATAAATAATCCATGACTGTAAAGTGGGGTTTGCGCATTGAATATTCATGGGCTTCCTTTGCATATACAGCTCATTCATGCCCCAGGACCTAGAAAATTCCAGACAGAAAAACAACGCAATCGCACGAACGAAATGAACCCCGAGGCCACGTCACGATGGGCAAGGCCATCCCCTCCTGGGACTCCCAACGGGCATCGCAACCCACGGGGCAGGAAGGAGATGAGTTAGTTGGTATGTTGGCAGGCATCTTCCACAGGAGGAAGAAAAGCCCCCTTCCTGCAAAATTCATTGTTGTTTTTCCATCTCCAGCAAGTCCCGATCAATTCATCGCGCTTCTTGAGATGCTGCTTACTGGCCATGAAAGGGGGACCTTGGGCCTTGAATCAGAGGGATCTTCCTGGAATTGCAGCCAGGGCAATAAGAACAGCTTGTTTTGCATATGGGCCGAAGTTCCCAAGCAGAGCCTGCATGCAGCTGGGACTTTCCTTCTCAAAGGCTGACGTTTTGACAGGTGAGGCCTCCCCGCTTCTCTGCCTGGGGCCACCTTTTCTCTATTTCTGACCCCCCCAAATTACAGAGAAGAGGAACTTGCCCTCCACAAGAAGTAAATTTGCTCCCCAAATCTGCTCCTTGGGCTCTCTTGATTTCAGGAGCCCTAATTCAGGAAGGAGAGAGAGAGACGTTTTGAATGACCCCATTGCTAAACCACTGGGAATTCAGAAGCCTGGGATAATCAATAGCAAAGCCCCGGATCGCACTGCCCCTCACGTATCTTGCAGGCTCCACTGTTCTAGGCAGGGAGTTTCAAATTCAGCTCAGGGGATTTCCACGCAGGGACTGCTGCAACCAGTTTGAAACCTTGGAGTAGCTGCCGGTCAGAGTCAGTAACACTGGGTAAATAGATCAACGATATAACACAGTAGCAGGCTTTTCGACACACTTTTCCTAATCCTTCTCTTTCCAGGGTTGTCCAAAGCAGCCTTCTCTGACCTTTGCAGCTCCCTCTCCCCCCAACCCACCAGGGGGTTCTCTTCCTAAACCGCCCAATGGCAGTCAGTCCTCCCTTGCGCACGGAAGGCAGAGCATTTTCAGGCAAGCTTCCCAGAATGATTTATGGATCCTGTCAACCCAAAAGGCAGGAACGGTAGCAACAGCTGGAACGCACACTCGGCTGAGGACCAATCCATCAGCGCAGACTGGGAGCCTTCCCCAGAAGCCATCAAGAGTTTCACAAGAGTGACATCCATGCCAAAAAAAAGAAGAGGAGGAAATTAATCTGAAGGAGAGGAAGGTGGCCATGATGGGTGCTAGGAAGTGTCTTTGCAAGAAGCCAACATTCTTTAAGAGGGGTGGTGGTGTCTGAGCATGACAAGCACTTGTCTGTTTTTGCTTGCACACGGTTTGGCCAGGAAGCATGGATTTAGCTGAGGGTCTTGCAAACAGAGCAGTGATGATTTCAGTGGCCCTCTCGAGTTTGGCTGTGGCAGTGAGCAGATGTTTGGAGGGCTCATGGAGGCCAGCTAGTCTGACCTTCTGTTTGTTGCTGGGAGACGAGGACCAGACCATCCCAGCTATGACTACCTATTATCCGCTTGAAGACCTGGGAGGTGGTGGTGGTGGTGGTGGTGGGTGTTAGTTAGTTAGTTAGTTAGTTAGTTAGTTAGTTATCCATCCATCCATCCATCCATCCATCCATCCATCCATCCATCCATCCATCCATCCATCCATCCATCTTCTATCACCGCCCATCTCCCCCCACAAGGGGGACTCTGGGCGGTTTACAATCAAGTTAGTAATTAAAAACATGTAAAATATACTGTACACTGTATCTAATCATAAAATTAAATATAAATATATAAAATCCAAGAGGCTATGATATGCTTGAGAGGACTCTACGGCACAAGCCATCCCCAAGAAGAGCTATTACTCTTCCCATGCCAACACAACATGCATTTCTCCAAATGTCCAACTGCAAGGGGAAAATTTCTGGCTGCATTTCAGAAACAGAGAGAGGGCTGTTCATTTGGCACTTGAAAATTGGGAAAAGGGAGAATTGCGTGAGAAGAGCGTGAAAGAACTTTCGGTGGATATTTCTTCATACTTATCATCCTTTGCTAACCTTCCAAAATTTTAAATCCTGTATCCTGGTGCATGATTTTTTTTTTTAAAAAAAACCCTTTATGCCACATTCCCCTTGACAAGCCACAGCTCGTGCCAAGTAATTTATTTTCATTTTAAAATTAACAATGATTCGACCACAATTGCTGCCAAATCCGCTCTTGCCTCAAAAAGGGGAGAAGAGAGAGAAACTGGAGCAAGAGCTGGCCATGACCAGTTTTCCTTCACCACCAATCTTGCAGGAGCAAGAAGATCCTTTACATTTAAGAAGAACACTTTTTTAAAATAAATGGGGGTGGGAGCATGCGCATGGATCTCCAAGGAACTTTTCCAACTCCTCTTAACAGGAAAACAAAAAGTGCTAATTCCCCTGTGAATACGGAAGGGAGTGAGCCAGCACTGAGCTCTCAAGCTTATTTTAGATGCAAGATAGAGTTGGAAGAACCCCAGAAACAAGCCAGGATTGGAAGGCTGTTCCCAGCACTCTGGAAAGGAGCCAATTCCCATCAGCTGGGAAGAGCCATGCAAACTCCCTCAAGTTTGTACTTGGAGGAGCTGGTCGTCCTTCAGCTCCAAAGCTTTGCTCCTGGAGAAGGCTAAAGTGGGTGGAGTCCCATCTGTAGCTCCGCCTACTATGTGCTCGGTCCCCACCCCCTCATCTGACACAAGCACAATCTGTTGCTTGTTTCCAGGGCAATCCAGGGACATGCCCTGTTACCTCTTCCTACCCTCAGAACAAAGGTGGGAGGCCCTTCTGGGTAGCAGATGGGCTGGACCCCGTAGCCATGTTGGGCCTGGCTGGGGGAGGCGAGGATGCAGCCTTTGAAAACTCCAGCTACCTTTGGGGAGGGAGTCAGAAATAAATAGGAATAACCAGAGCCTTGCGCACAGGGTTCGTCCCCTGTAGCAGACCCCAAATGATGCTCCAGCGGCCTTGAGCAACCTTTTCTCATCCCCAGGAAATCCCAGGCTCTCTACCCGACCCCTCGCAGCCCAGCCAGAAGAACAAAAAGCGTTTCACTTCCCTGACTCCGAGAACGGCACAGCGGTTGCCGTGCTGAAAATAAAAGGCATTTGTTTCCAAGGGGAAAAAGGATAATAATAACAGCATCCAGCCCAGCTTGCAAAGGTGTAGCACAGGCCCGATTCTGAACCTCGCTGCTTGCAGCTTGCAAAGATATCCCTTTTCCACACCAGGATTGTGCACTGCTGTTACGGCTTGTATGTTCCCTTTTTTATCGCCGTTCAGATGTTTCCCCCCAGCTTCTGTTTGGAAGGGGGCAACTTGCTCGTCCAGCCTGTCCCTCCCTCCCTCCCGGGTGAGCCCCCATTTCTTGTCAAGCTGCCTGGCGGTGGCGACGCAGTCCCTCATCACACCAACCAGCTGCAACATAAAACATCAGCATTCCTACAACTCCAAGCTGGTCCACGGATGCTCCCCCACCGCACTTCCCCACTTTCTGCCGTTCGAGACTTGCACGTTGCTTTCCCGTCCCTGGCAGATCGCTCGGAAGATGTGCCCAGAACAGCCAGCCCAACAGCTGGGCCCATCTTTCCCAGCGCACACCGCCGTTAATCTTGGCAAACGCACGGTAGATTTGAGACTGGGCCCTCGCAACGCTCACTCGCCGGAATCATAAAGCCTGGAAGATGGAAGGGGGAGTTGGTAGCAGCGCAGAGAAAAAAGGGAAATGCCGAAGCAACCAAATGGCTTTCACGTTTTGCAGATTGTGAAGTGGAAAACTTATTCCAGCACTTGGTGGTGGCGGCGGCGCTGGTGGCGGCGATGAGGACGATCTTCATCCTTCAGAGGCCCCCCAGCACACGGCACTTACACCGCTGGAGTAGCCAAGCCTGAAATGTGTGGCTTAGTTTTTGGATCTGGGAATCCCTTCTGTTTTTTACGACAAAAAGGCTGACTTTTAGAGCTTCAATTGTGAAAAAAGACAAAAAACAAAACAAAACCCACTTCTGAAAATTGTCCCTTTTGCTGCCTAATTTCAACAATTTCAAGTCGGAGCCCCCCGAGGGCGTAAATCCGTTCCTCCTCCCCCTGAATTTCCTACCCATGATGCACAACCCATCTTGTCCTTCTGCTCTTTTAATTGGCCTTATTCTGAGTCTACACCCTCTAGGATTATCAACGGCTCCCCAGGGTTGTTTCAGTCCCACCTGCAGGCGCTAAAATCCTGTTGCCCACTGTTCCATTTCACTTATTTTGTCCAGCTTCTAATCCCTAACCCTTTTCTAAATCAAATAAAACCCTGGCCTGGCTGGGCCCTCCAACCTCGTTTCCCCAACCATCCCTGAGCAGGCCTGGAGCCAGCGATTTCTAATTCCCCTGCCCTGGCTGTGCTTGGAAAAGCGCTTTGGGAGTTCCCTATGTGATTTACCACACCGTGACAAGCTTTAATGTCTGCGGGTATTATAATCGACTTTATCTTAATGCAATCTTTCCCCGCTGAACACTCTTGAGCCTTAAAAACCATCTTTCCAACAGAGAACATTTCCAATGATAATTCTGATGATGCTATGATTATTCTTAGAGCCGAACTCTTGGGGGAGGGAGGAAATTAATAAGAGGAGGTTTTTTAGTATCATTTTGTTTATCTTTTGTTGCTGTTCTTGCTATTAAGCATCTGAGGAACACACAGAATAGCAACTGGCTACATGGAAACCCGCACACGCAACGGGTATCCTCTCCACGCCAAGCTGGGTTTCCTTGGCCGTGAACCTGCTGGATTCAGCAGAACAACCAAATGGGAGCCAGTCTGGTCTAGTGGTTAAGGCAACGGGCTAGAAACCGGGAGGCTGTGAGTTCTAGTCCCGCCTCAGGCATGAAAGCCGGCTGGGAGACCTTGGGCCAGTCCCTGTCTCTCAGCCCTAGGAAGGAGCCAGTGGGAAACCAGGAGCCTGAGAGTTCTAGTCCCGCCTTAGGCACGAAAGCCGGCTGGGTGACCTTGGGCCAGTCCCTGTCTCTCAGCCCTAGGAAGGAGCCAATGGGAAACCAGGAGCCTGAGAGTTCTAGTCCCGCCTTAGGCAGGAAAGCTGGCTGGGTGACCTTGGGCCAGTCCCTGTCTCTCAGCCCTAGGAAGGAGCCAATGGGAAACCAGGAGCCTGAGAGTTCTAGTCCCGCCTTAGGCACGAAAGCCGGCTGGGTGACCTTGGGCCAGTCCCTCTCTCTCGGCCCTAGGAAGGAGCCAGTGGGAAACCAGGAGCCTGAGAGTTCTAGTCCCGCCTTAGGCATGAAAGCCGGCTGGGTGACCTTGGGCCAGTCCCTCTCTATCAGCCCAACCCACCTCACAGGGTTGTTGTTGTGGGGAAAATAGGAGGAGGAAGGAGTATTAGGTATGTTCGCCGCCTTGAGTTATTTATAAAAATAATAAAGGCGGGATAGAAAATAATTTTTTTTAAAAAAAGTGATGTGGCTTCTCCTTTCGCAAAACTGCCAAACAGCCTTTGGTCATTGAGTGCCTAGACTACAGTATCTGGTGCTGTCGTTATTCTTGTCATGTCATGCCATTCTTTCTTCCAAAGAATGCCGCAAAAAAGAACAAGAAAGCCACCTCTAACCAGAGTTAAAGCCAAGCGCATTTGGAAGAAGTTGAACACAAAGACGTTCTGGTCCCCGAGAAGCTGGACGGGGCTGGGCCAGGCAAACTTTTAGGTATGGCTTCTTAAGCCTTCGCAGCATCTTCAGCTGGGTGGGGTCCAGGACCCCCTTCTGTGGTCACACTTAACAGGGACATCCTGACACGCTGCAACATCTCCACTGCCTTCAAGCCCAGCCACCAATTCCTCTTCCACCCTTGCCGCCACCCACCTACCCACCCACAGCCGCTGCCCAGGCTCCTCTCTCGGTGTCCACATCGCCCCCCTTTGAAACCCTGATCCAGAATCCGTAGGTTCCCACGTCCATGGCTATTGGCCCTGGACAGGCACCCCCTTGTCTTTCCCCTTCCTAGCCTGAGGCTGTCTTCTACCACCACGTTTGAGTTTCCGAGGGCTTCCTGCACCCTCAAGGGACACCTCCCTTTCTCCTCTGCAGCCCCTGAAATAGGAATTGCAACCAAACTTGCAAACCAGAAAAAGTCTTGATAACTCAGAGCTAGATGACCGTGGTCTCCCTTCCCTGCTTGCTTCAGAGGACTACTCTAGGTTCTTCCCTCCTGCAAGCCGATTTATTGTCTCCGTGCCTGTGGAGACAATATGGAGCTGAGCCAAACCAAGGGCCTGATTCTCTCTGCTAAGCGATGGTTGGCTTAACCACACATGACTGACTAAACTCCAAGGGCTGGGTTTGGACAAGCTGCTAACCCCCCAGGGCGAGTGAACGATGTGAGGGATACACAGGGTGTGGAACCCAGCTGACGTAAGCCACGATCTTAGCTCGTTGATCTTAAGGCCTAGAAACTTGGCTTTTTGAAAGGAAAAAAGTGGGAAATCTGAGGTTCTTGCTTTCTGTTACGCTTTAGCAATGCTTCTGCCACCTAAGCAGCAGGATTACAGGTCTTGAAAGGAAGTACACCGTGCGCTGGCTCTTCAGAAGCATCGCGTGGTGCTCCAGAGTGGCATCCCCACTCTCTGCCTGTTTCCCCCACCACCTCCGTGCTCTGGCAAGGGCCAGAATGTTTCCTGATGTGCAAAGGAGACATTTTGACCACGCTGTTCAAGAAAACATTAGGAAGAAAGGAAGAGAGGCCAGCAGAGATTTCCCTGAAGAGACGGAACTGTCCCCGCCCCCGCCCAGGCTGACCCCACTAATGGGTTGCAAAGGAGGAGAGGAAACACCATTTCCAGAGGGAGCTTGCCTTGCGCTAATGCTCAGGAAATCAAAACCTCTGCTGACAGATTTCCTTTGGCCCTAACACAACCCCCTTTGATGGGTTTCTTGGCCCCGGATCCTCAGCGCGCTCCTGTTTCCAAGTAAATTAAACTCATTTGTCATCATAATCGGTAATGCAATGTGTCGGCGAACCAGGAGAACAGCCAGCCGTCAGGCTGCGCAATGAAAAAAACGCAAGGGCAGCTGCACGGCTGCACGGCTGCGAGGCCTGCCATTGTGCAAGCAACAAAACCACCTTATTCCTGGCCAGGAGACCATCAAGGGAAGGAATGGCCCCCATGGAAGGAGCACAAGGCCAGGTCTGATTGCGACAAAGGTTTCTCTCATGTCATGGGGAGGGAAACACCCCCCCCCCCATCCTTCTCTTTTCACTGCTCCTCCTATTGGAACAGAATTATCTGATCAAAGGATTACCTGCTTCCAAGCAAAGACTAATTGGAAGTGAGGAAGGCCAGGGCAGCAAATCATAATCATACTGAGATTCCCCGGCCGGCCTTCTGGGAGGGGACGTAACTCCACCGGGTTGGGAAGGATGGAATATTCTAAATTAATTGTTCACCGCGATGGCAAGGAGTCCGGCCCGGGTCAGCAGAGTCACGGGAGGCGGAATAAACCCTCGTCTTGCGAGGCCTTGGGGTCCTGGGAGACTGCAATTGTTCAATTTATTTCTCGTGGCACTTCCCCATCTATTGCGCCATTTGGGAAGGATGGCTATAAATAACGAACCGACAGTTGATCGTTGAACTGCGGACAGGGCCCATTCATCACCCCGCCTGACAACCCACGTACAAGGCTCACACCCCTTCACGCCCGTCGCTTACGCACGCAAATCCAAACCAGGATGGGGGTGGCTATTCCCTTCTCCCTTGTTTGCCCCCTCCTCTCTCAGCTCCTGGGAGGATCTAGCTGATCCCCCACAACAGCTGTGGAGAAAGTGGCCAGGTTCACACAACGCCCTTAACCAAGTCAGGGAAAGAAACAGCAATTCTGCATTCAAACGATGCACTAGGCTTAGTCAGTTTAATCTTGGTTTTATGCAAACAGATCATCTTGTTTGTTTATGGTCCGGGACGTTGTGCAAACTCAGAAATGCAGCCATTTTCTGGCCACAACTGGGCCCAATCAGCTGGCTGGGCAGTATGGGGAAGGTGAAAAGAAAAGCATAGATGTAGAATGCCTAGAGTAGCCCTGCTTCTGCTGGGCTCCTCTAGCCTCCCAGCTCTGTTTCCACAGACAGAGGTGAGCCTGACTCCATTTTAAGCTCGTTTCCTGGCTTCAGATGATACATCAGGACTTGGTCAACCTCTGGGTTACTGGGGAGTCCAACCCTGGCCTGAAAATGATTGGAGTTTCTTGGTTCACGCACCACCGGCTGCCTTGGCTCAGTAAACTGAATCGTGGTTGACTCAATGACCCCCATGTTCTGGGCTGGCAGAGCACACTGAACCAATCATTAGCAAGACGGGGTCAGCTGGTACCACACACCAAGCTAAAATGTGGTTGGCTAGCTCATGGTTCAGAGGCTGGGTTCATACAGCACGCCAAACCCCAACCAGGGTTACAAAGAGCTACTGCTGCTCTCCTATAACACGAAATATGGCTTCCTATGGTGAACTATTAGAGCCGACTTCACCCAAAAGGCCAAGGAAGTGACTGCGATTCCCACGACACACCAAGTCACAAACCACCCAACCCCGGCTGGGTTGTGTGAACGCAGCAACGTTCAACGTTCAGCGGCCCTCGCTGGGCTCCAATCAATCTGATCACCAATTGCCTTCATAGGAGAGCTGATTCACTGTGAGCAAAACAAACCCATTATCATTCCACAAGGGTGCTTTGTGAGACCATCTGCCAACCAGGAGCTGGGACTAATTGGAGTATTTACGGCCGTCTGCACAATGGCAGAGTTTCCCTAATAAACCGAATGGTACTCTCGCTTACCTTCTCTCCAGCAATCAAGGAAAGGGCCCCGCAGTAAATTCCTTTCATTTCCAATTTAACGCAAACTCTCATGCTGTTGTCCGGCTTGGTGGGCAGGGAGAGAAAACATCCTGCAGTCATCAAGAAGGGACATAAACCATAATTTGTAAGCTTCCTAATTCCGAGAACATCATGGTTTATAGGGTCATTCCCAATAAAGAATACTGGGGTGGTGGAAGGGGAAGGCGGGGAGAGATAAAATGCGTGGTGGAATTAGCCAGCCGGATCCAAAGGAGCTCCCCGTTTCTCCCGCAGGCTTGGGCAAGTTAGCGAGAAGGTTAAGACTTACGGAGCTGCTACTGAGTTCTGGACGTGTTTGCAGCCAACTTTCTCCTCCCTTGCCTCTCTCCACGGGGTGCCTTTTCCAACATGGGGTTCCTCTGTGCTGACCGGCTGGCAGGTCTGCAATGGAGAATTAAAGCTTCATCAACGCATTTCTTTTATCCTCACCTTAAAAAAGTTATCCCAAATGGAGGAGGACGTGAGTTGGAACCGGCCAGCGTTGGGCAGAAGCAGGTGCTCTACGCTGGAGCTGTTCGGCTGACCAGGTAAGGAAAGGAATCCACGCTTTCAGAGAACCGGGTATGGCGGGATTCACCCACCGTGTCGGGCTCAATTCATTGAACGGGGTAAGCTAAAATGTGGCTGGCTGGGTCTGTACCACAGACAAAGCTGCCAAACAATTCTAACCCAGATGGACTATGTAGTCCAGGATTCCGGCGGCCCTCAACTCCATCTCCTCCTGCGATGAGGCCGTGAGAGGCCGTGGGGCTTGAGAGGTCAGCGTTGGGCTGCAGCCCAACCGGTTGTGAGGAAAGCGGTGAAAACAATTAATAGAGGAACTCGCTCTGCATAACGCTCCACCACGGCTGACTCCCATAGCGACAGATGTAATAAATACCTGAGAAAGCAGAGCAGGTGAGAAGGGGATATAAAGACAAGGCAGAGTTGCCCAGCTGGATCCAAAGGAAGGAAGCCTTGGTGCTCATCCAGATCAGCAGCAGCAAACCTCCCCTTGGCACATGTATCTGGGGATCCCCACGTGTCTTTCTCCAAACAGCGGAATTTCCCACGGCTTGCTCCCAACCCTCGCTTCCAGGCATTCCTAGCGCCTGCTGCTTGACTCTCGATGAATTCTGGGATAAAGGGCGCAGAAGATGGATGAAATGGAGGTTAAAAGAAGACACCTGCACAGCCGGGCCCTGATCCTCCAGCTTGCTAATAAAGACACTTCATCTCCCCAGTTGATGCTAATAAGGAGACCCACATACCAGTTCCCCAAAGATCCGGACTGTGCCAACTCAGGAAAGCCAGCCACATGAGCCGTTTAGATTTTAATCCTTTTTATTCTTTAAGGGTCTTACAGCCACATCATATTTTTCCCTCCCAGGCTCAAAGTCTTATCACGCAGCACCGAGTTCTCGGAGATAATCCTACAGAAGAGAGAAGCAAATCTCCCCCATGGCCGAGAACAGAGATTCTTCTGAGTGCTTGAAAGGGAGAAGTCGCAGATTTCTTTCTTGCTTTTTTTAAAAAAAGAAGAAATGATAGGATAAAGTGCAAAGAAGTTGCTTTCGCTCTCAAGGGGGAATTCAGAAAGTTGGCGGTTTAAGTCCCTGCCAGAAGCAATGGGCGACAATTCTGAATAACTACCTTAGAAGGCTCGGGATTTCCTGATTATTGTGCAGAAACTAAAAGATAATCCCTGCTCTCAGTGGCCCAGGGTGACAAGAGACCACAAGTGCTTCTGTTCGGCTCTGCAGTCCCAGGGCATCATACAGAGACATAACAGGCAACCTCATCCTTTGCCTTTGCTCTCAGACCTTGATTTTAAGCAAGGAGATCACTCCCCAAGGTCACGGCGCCTGTTTCAGGTCTTGAACGGCTGCCCGCCCTGCAGGTGGGAAAACCCTTGCCTGGGAAAATGCCGTGCAGGAAATCCAAACCAAACTTGCAGGACCATTCAAGCTAGAAACCATGCCGCTGATGCGTTAGTAGCTATGATACACAAGGGACCAAGTGTGCGGTTACGAGAGCAACGGGAACAGAGCTCTGGGAGTACGCAGGATGGACGGACTGGATTGCTGCTGCCCATTTCTTAGAGCCTGTCCCGGTGTTGCTTTTTAATGCTTTAATTCCCTGGAGGAGAAGTGGTTCGAAACACTTTCTCCTCTCTTCAGAACCCCAGGAAGGCGGTGTGCCTAAATCTTCCCTACCCTTCCTACGTTATACTCACAACGCTCCTGTGAAGTAGGCTAGGATGACAAGCCAACAAAGATCTTCTAGAAATCTTGTCGGCTGGGGAATGACAGTCGTGCGGATTCACTTTAACTGCGACGCCACGCAGCCGGGACTTATTTTTATGAAATGGCACAGGAGAGCCTTTCCCCCCACAAGCAACCTGATGTTTGCTCTGCCTGCCAACCCCCAAATGCTATTTCCCCCCCCTCCCTTCCACTTTTTTGCACCCTTCAAACCAAGTCAAGTATGCAACTGCGGCCCCACGCCGCACCTGGAAACAATTTTATCACCCTCGGAAAAATGTGCAAATACCATTAAGTGAGACAGATTTTCTCATTAATTTTCTCTCCCTCTGACAGGCTAGGAATTAACACCATTGATTTCCCAGCTCCTGCTCATTATCAATCACCCCAGGACTGACTCACACGTTTTCTGTCCCACCTGATCCACTCTGCAGCCTTTCAGGAGCCGGTGACGTGCATGAAAGGAGTCTAGGGCAATGGATTCGGTAAGGCTCGGGGATGTGTTTAAGCTTAAGGCTTAAAGCTTCCGAAACGAAACCGTGGGATCCTTTTCCTGGCGCTCTGCGCAACAGGCTAGCTAACACGATGCTGGCGCATGGCGCTGGGCAAACTGTGAACTAGGATACTTAGTTCCTAGTCCGGTGGGCTGTGAGGACTGAGGCTGTGGGGTTAACGTTAAGGGGGTTATTTACGGAAAGATCAGTTTCAATAAATAACTAGCAGTAATTGGCTATTATTATTATTACCGTATTGTTATTGGCAAAACCACCAGCATACCTTTTCGGCGCTTCCTCACCTACAAAAAATAGAATTCAGGATCAGAGTCCATATAACAGGGAACCCAGAGCCACGTGTACTACAATTCCCAGCTGCCCCAGCCAGCGAACCAAAGGCCGTAGCCCCAGGAAACAGGCGAAGACGTTTGGGCCAAAGCCTTGAGACCAACAAGCACCATCCCTGGACACAGCTCCAAGACGTGACCCTCTCTTTCCTGGGGGAAAGCTACCCTGGGGCCAAACCCAGGGGTGAGCAGCCCCTGGCGGGAGTGACCCTCAATGATCACCTTCATGGAAAAGGACGCGCCATCTTCTTGGATGGAGCGACCCTGGGGGGGGCGTCCAGCGGTGAGACGGTGCCACGGAGGAATGCTGAATGGTGGGGAGCTTAAGGGAAAGACGGCAGGCTCTTGCTTGCTTCTCCGGTTTGTTGCATCCCTAATCCCTGCTGCGTCGGAACTGCTGTGCGCTTACCTGGATGGCTGGGAGCAGGACGCTCGATTAGCTCGAAGCGAGGGACGCCGTCAGCTGGATCGAAAGAAGAGCAACAAGGGATTCAGGACGCCGCCTGCAACTGCCCCTCCCAACCCGTGCTCGGGCTGGCACCCGGCCATGGCCTGTTCTTGCTCCCCCTTCCAAGCCCAGGGCTTTGGGCTGCCCAAAAGCCACAGCGGGGCCTGCCAATCTCGGGCGGCCTTGCCAGGCAGCGATGCTCTGCATGTTCAGGCCGAGGCTCCTCGTCCCGTCCCAGCAGAGAGGGGATTCAAGGGACCCGCTCCCCCAACACAGGAAGATGCAACTTGGCTCGGGTTTGGCTTAGCGTGCACCGCAATGCAGCCCCCGTCCCTCAGAAGCCATCATTGATGGCTTGGTGCGAATCCAGCCAATGGTACCTTAAACCACGATTAAACAACCCAGGTGATACACAAAGTCAGCCTTAATGTAGCTAACCGCTGTTTTCCAATTCTGGAGGGGACTGAAATGGTCAGTTTGGTTCCAAAGAACTCACTTTAAAGGTCTTTGTCAAAGGCTTGACCTCTGCATAAAATATAGTTGAAATAAGGGCGGGAGAGGAAGGCCTCACTACTGCTTCCTCTCTAGGAGTTGCCACTCGCTAGGTGGGCAGGGTGGGCGGAGTCACCAAGAGGCCACCACCCTGCAATTCCATGACTCACCACATGGGGAAGCGTTTAATTTATTTTAAAATATTTATGTACCGCTTACCCTTCAAGTGATCCCTACGTGATATGCAAACTAAAGCAAGATTATGAAAAGGGGAAGGCTTAATGAAACTACATTGGTGTGAAAAATCATCAGTGGAAACCAGCAGTGGGAAAACTCTTCCCATGAACAATGCAAACCAGCCTCGCTTTTTTGGCTCTGCAACGTTCAAGCGAAAGTCCAGCCTCGCTTTTATGTTCTCCCCGCTCATCTGCATATATTTAAATAGTGGGCTCTGTCCTCATTACACCAATTACAAAATTGTTCCAAGCAGATGCCACTTCCCCTTTATATAACGAGAAATGGCAGGACGATTTATTGCTCTCCCCTGCTTCCTGCCTCCAGCCAGATGTTGGAAATCATCATTACCTTTCCAGTAGCCAAAGTGACCGGGCAGCTTCACAAGCCTGCAGGAAACAGGCTGATCAACTGCAGTTCCAGGATGCACCAGAAATCTTCACTGGTTCTGTCAATTCCATCCCCTCCCTCCCTCCCTCCCTCCCTCCCTGCCTCCCTCCCTGCCTCCCTGCTTCCTTCCTTCCTTCCTTCCTTCCTTCCTTCCTTCCTTCCTTCCTTCCATCCATCCATCCATCCATCCATCCATCCATCCATCCATCCATCCTCCTTCCTGTCTGTCTGTCTGTCTGTCTCTTCTCCCCTCCCTCCATCTCTTTCCTTCCTCCCTCCCTCCCTCCCTCCCTCCTTCCTTCCTGTCTGTCTCTCCTCTCCCCTCCCTCCCTCCCTCCCTCCCTCCTTCCTGTCTGTCTGTCTGTCTCTCCTCTCCCCTCCCCTCCCCTCCCTCCCTCCCTTCCCCACTCCTCTCCAACTTCTGCTTTAGCAAACGCACCATCTTCTTTTCCCCCTCCAATGATGGGTGAAGAAAACAAAACTCTTTCAGATCTTCTGATGGTGCGCAGATCCAGACCGACAGACAGGCTGAGGGTGACCCTGGATGGAAAAAAGGAAAAACCTGTAAAAGAAGTAATGGTTTTGCTCTTTTTTTTCCCCTTTTCTTTTGCTGGCTTTCCAGCTCATTTTCAGGCAAAACTGCTAACTCAGTCCTCATCTCTTTCATCCCTGCACAAAATAACAAAGCCAGCTGATTAACTGGCAGAAAATCACCTCCAGGCCAGAGCTGAAAGGTACATAAACCCCTGCTCTGACTGAAAAGACCATTGTTTCTGATTCATTGCCTGGCTTTTCATCAATTGATCGGACCCCTGATCGATGTATTTTTTTATATTACTAAAATTCCAACGGACAGGTCGCCTTTCGCTCTCAAGCAGCGAAAGCAAGTGCTCACCACAGTCCTGGGTTCATCAGGAATGCTGGGATAGTTTGCTCCCTGAAAAAAAATAATTGCTTTGCTCCATCTCTGTTCTTTTGGTTATTGCTTTTTCTTTTCTTAATATGGAATAAATCACAATTGGCCAGGTTCCTACATCACACCAAGGCTGATGGTGAGGGGCTTTAATTTAAGTTTCTAAATTGTGAATTCTCCCCCTTCCAAGAGTGGCTGGATGGTCATCTGTCAGGGGGGATGTGCACTGAACAGGAGGTTGGACCAGATGACCTGCAACTCGCCGATTCTCTACTTTTCAAACTGCATTGGCTAGGCTGACATGGCACACCCAAGCTGCAAAAAAGCAAGCCTTGGGAGTAACGTGTTGTGTGAACCCAGCTGCATACTCACAGATACATATTTTAAGAGAAAGGCCACACTGCAGTTCTAGAGTCCCTCCTTCGTAGGCAGAAGGATCTGAAACGATAGGTGAAAAAGCGACAGCCTGAAACTCTGCAATCTCTGGAGCCACAGGTAACCTGACGCAGCGCAGACTGCTGCTAAAAGGAGCAAAGGTTTAGCGCAGAAGAAATATGCTTCTAACAGCTCCGTGTTTCAAAATCTAGCAGAGGACAGTAACAACAAAACCGTGTGGGGAAAGTAGGGTTATGTTTGCCGATGCTCTTGCTTCCCCTTCACCCCAGCCACACACCAACAGCTGTTTCATTTCATCCTTCGCAGCCAGGACGGAGCACAGAATCTGGAACAGGGAACCATATCGGCGGTGGTTGCCACGGAAACAGATGCAGCCAGCTTGTTACTTGTGATGCTTTCCTTGTTCCAACAAGGTTTCCCGGCGCTCGACATGCTGGGTTCCCTGGCGTCTCGGGCCACGGGCAGGGCAGGCAGGCAGGTGAGGGCACGAAAGACAGACTGGAATGGAAAGCTGGCTGGACCGAACACTTATCTTGCTTTTTAGCGCCTCCCTTTCAAACCGGTGACAGATGGGCTTGACTCCAAGTGGAAACTGGACGGCGGTTCCCGTCTCTGCCACAGCAACCCAGAGTTTGATCAGGCCTCCTGAATTTTCTAGCACCGCGAGCAACAGATTTTTTTTAAAGGGGGAAGGGGGGGGGGGAAGCCAGCCGGATATTTCATTCCACCTTCAAGTGAAAAACAACTTCCTGAAAGCTGGGAAAGCAGTTCATCTCTTAAGCAGGCAATTCTGGCACAGAAACAGAAGGGAGGGGGGGGATCAGGTAGTTAATTTTTAAAGGATTTGATCAGGGTGCTTCTCCAAAGAAGCAAGCCAGGAGGAGAAAAAGATGGTCCATTTTTCCTTTGATAATCATGATTCCATTCCATCTCCGGCCCATTCCCCAGCAATTCACGGACTGAACTTCTGGGATGGCCTGGGAATATTCATTAACCTTCCAAGTCTGTTTTTTTCCCATATTCCCAAATTCAGTAGATGTCATCAAACTGGGCTTCTTGAGATCTTTTGGTTGTTCTTTTCTGCTTTTCTTAAAAACAAATTACATTCCGGGTCCGGATGGGGGCAAATTTGAAAATGTGTCAACAAAACTATAAAGTCTTCTGAATTAAAAAAAAACCCCAAGGCCGTGTAATAGGCTAGAGCAGGGATGGTAAAACAGTCACCAAGGACGATCTTCTTCTCCAGAGGTCCCCAAAGGATGGAATTTTTACCTCTGGATGCTCCTCTCTCCACCACCTTCCACAGGGAAGTGGCTAGCCTTTCCGCTCATCAGCATCATGATTTTGTGCATCCTTCCGACAGGAACAGCACAGCGGTGGCCAACCCAGCTTCGTTATCTTCTGGAGCTGCCTGTCCTCCTGGTTTCTCCAACGCCCTTAAAGGCTTTTTCAGTACACGCAATTCCCACGCCAGCCGTTGGGCCTGATGGACAAATCTCTCAAGCGCAACGGACACCAACAGCAGCGGCCCATTTACTTGCCCTGGCCAATTAGCTCTTTAATGAGGGAAGACAAGAGAAAAAGGGAAAAGCCTGAGGTGGGAATCCACAAGGATCAAGACTGCAGGAACTGTGCTCTGAGCCACCAAAACAAGTCATTAGAATCACTTCTGAAAAAACAACAACACTGGTTTCTCCCCTTTTTCCCAAAATTTCACATGGCATCAGAAACACTGGTGTTGTTTTTTTTTAAAACTGCCTTAAGACTTTTTGTTTCATTGCATTCTATTAATTGCTGTGCCTTGAATTAGTTTAGACTATTCCAGCTGCAGGCTGTTGTGTTTTTTAAAAAAAGGGATGGCTCGATGTTATGACGTTTTCTCTTAGAACTTTATACAGCCTTAACTGGGATGCCCAAAATGGTGGTTTAGAAATCTTTTATATTATTTTGAAAAGAAAATAAATCAAAACGCTTTGTATAGTGACAGGGCGGTGTGTAAGTGGGCAAGTCCTTTCTTGCTAGTCAGTTGAGCTAGCTAGAGATCAGGAAACTGGCCCCACGTCCTGAAAGCAAGCCCTGCCTTCTGAAATGGAAACTCCACCCCTAGTTACCCACCCAACAAAGGCCGCACCCTGGAGGGCCTTCCTTGCAGAGGGTCCATCGTGGATGCTGATCTAGGATGTTCTCTTCAAGCTCTTCCTCTGGGTTGAGGGAACAGCCAGAGATTAACCCGGAAAAACTGACAGGGCCAGAGACGGAGGGGAGAAAAAACATGCCTGCGTCTCCTTTCAGATTCTGGAGTAACGGATGGGATGTGCAAATGGTAATAAATACATGGAGCTCGCTGTCCCAAGACGTGGTGAGGGGTGACCCGTGGGCTTTCCTTGCATCAGAAGGCAGGCTGAAAAAGGAATGGCACAACGGCTCCTTTCTTAAGTCGTAGCAACGTGAAAGGATGCTTCATTCCAAGAAAAGATGGTGGTTCAGTTAACAGCTGCTCTTCTGCTCTTTTTTAACCCTACTTGGAGATGCTGCAATTGAACCGGGACCTGCTCCATGCAAAATCCGGGCTCTGGGCTTGGGGGGGCACCTGTCTATAAAATATTGAAGATTTAATTCAACCCGTCCTTATTAGCATGAATGGCAAAATGCTGCCCTCTTCAGGATGCACAAAATCAGAGCTGGGCTTTTCTTTTTGTTTGCCTCTGCAGGAGAAGAAAAAGCAACTCAGGGTTGGAAAGATGGAAACTTAAATTGGAACGGGGGTGTCCAACAGGGATGGCGGCCACGGCAGTGTGATCAAAGCTCTGCCTGTTTTTCATGTCCCCCGACTGGAACCAAGCACTGATGTTACGAGATGTTCCTGGCACAGTCCTTACAGCTCACCACTGTGCGCGCAACCTGAAGCCACACAAAAGCTTTGCCTCTCTCTCTGTTCCCAAAAGAGAACCAAATCTAAGCAAGAAATGGAAAGGAAAAACAAGTTACTAAGGATTTGCATTCTTATTTTTATTTAAAACAATGCGGGTGCCAATAAAAACAAACCACACTCAAGTTGAAGAGTGCAGGATCCGAAATGCTCTTTTTCGATCCTTGCGCAACGTTAAGTCCTCGGGCCAAATCAGGCCCCAGCGATCCGGTGAGGCTCAGCTTCATAAATCAGCCAGCTTTATTCTTTTGCCAGTTCTCCACGGGGGTGGCTGGGCAGAAAGGCAGAGATATTTTGATGTAGCAAACCAGCTGCAGTGGGAAGATGCATCAGCAGGACTTGAGGCAGTTTAGAGAAAAAGCAGGGCAGAGCTCACACGCCAACGCATCAGGGCACAAAATGAATTGGAGCAGATCTACCCAGAGGAGGTGTGTGGGTGAGGGTCTGGCGGGACGGCGACTTGACTCAGAACCCTGAAACGGGAGGTGATCCTCACATGAAATGACCGGCGTGAGGACGGTAGAGCGTGCCTAGCCTGGAGAGGAAAGCAGAGAACGATCCTCCGGGGGTAGCTTGAAAACCGAGAGCCCTTGAAAGTCCACAGGAAACCAGGCCAGCTGTCTTCTCCAACCTAGTGCTCTCCGGGCGTCCCAGCCAGCGGGGCATTGAAGCACCAGCACTTCTAGAGGTCGCACATTGGGAAAGACTGACGCCTCCTCTTAAACAAGGCTCCAGTTTCTGGTGCCCAAAGAGTGAGCGACACCGACTGGAAGCATCATCTGAGAGCCCTCCGAACGCCCATGTGGCTTCGGCCTGGCTTCCCCACGAGAAGGGCCTCCCTAGAGGGTCCTGAGCCTCCGTGTGGCTGGACGATGTCCCAACACGGAGCAGGCGAGCCACAGGCTGCGCTCAATGCTGCCAAAACTGTCGCTTGGAGAGGCGCCATCCAAAGCCACTCCGTGGAGTGTATTGTTAGCAAGGTGTGGCACCAATTACTCAAAGAAGACGGAGGATGTCAACACCTGAACTCTGAACAGGTGGTCTGGTACAGGTTCCAGCGTCCCATGGTTGGAACAGCTGGGATACGATCCCAAGTAATTTTTCCCAGGATGCCAAAAGAAATCTCCAGAACTCCCTCCATCAAAAAAGCCCAACTTTAGGACAGAAAACTAGCAGTTGGGGGAAAACGCATTAGATGAGATGATTCACTTGCTTTAGCGCTTAGATTTCCTTCTTGCTGGTGTGCTTTTTCAGATTCTGTTTTAAAAGGGATTGTAGGAACAAGGAGTTCCACCCTGGAGTGCTAACCTTTCTATTTTTATTCATGAAACGTAGGTAAAGAAAGAAACCACAGAAAAAAGCAGAAACCAAACTCAAGAGAACTAAGCTTTATGAAGATGACTGCTCCCCTTGTAAAAAGGAAACATTTCAGGATGTTCGCAGACAAAAAAACCTCGTGCAGCTTTGGTGAAGACTACTGTAGGCATACACATATGAATATATACACACACGTGTATCTACGTGTGTCTGTGTGTCCGTGTGTGTATTCCGTGAAAGCTCTCTGGGAAGAAGTACGGCCAAGACCCAAGGCTTCAAGGGATCTTCCATCCACTCACATCCACCTAGAGTTTGGGGAGGGCGCCGGGGGGAGCCAGAAGGATGCCGAAGACATAAAAAAGTCCCAACAGGAGGTTGAGCTTGGCTGTCCTTTGCGGGATTCTGAGGAAACTCTGGCTCCGGAACTGCCGTTCCAGGGAAAACGCCATGGGCAGGGTCAGCAGGGGTAAGGCCATGCTGACGGTGTAGCGAGTGGCCAGGACGCAGAAGATGAGGTACGGCAGGAAGAGCAAGCCGCTGTAGAGGACGTAGGACAGCGTGGGCCCGATGAGGATGGCCAGCGTGACAATGCCCGCCTGCTGGTCGGACTCCATGTCCCGCGTGTTGTTGCTGTGCAGGATGGCCTCCGTGCTGAGGGCCAAGGGCACGGCGTAGAGCAGGGGCGAGAGGGACAGGTAGCCCACCTGGAGGGCATAGGCGAACATCACGGCCAGGGGCCCAAAGGTGATCAGGATCACCACGTCACCCAGCGCAACATACTTAAATCCGATGCCTGCAGCAACGACAAGGGGGGAAGGTCAGAGAAAAGGGGGCAGGAGGGGCCGGGAAGGACTGGGGGCCTTCGAACTGAGGGGCAGCCTTCTGCTTCAACACGTTCTTAACGGAGCAGGACACCTTCCCAATCTGGGAGCCGGAAGGGTGCTCAGGGGAACATCTAGCCCGAGCCCAGCAACGCAGGAGCCCGGGACGGTAGCCTCCCGACAGTCTCTGCTTAAATGCCTCCAGCAGAGGAGATCTTTCCTTCTCCTGAGGCAGAAAGTCCCACTGGCAAACAGCTCTTGCCATTAGGAAGAGTCTCCTAATATTCTGCTGAAAACAGCTGCCCAAGATTGGAGTCGTGGGGTAACCAAGGACATGCCTGCTCCATCTGCCCCTGAGCCCGCCCCACCCCAAATCTTCTCTTTTCCAGGCTCTTTCAACTGAAGAGAACTCAGTTCACTGCCGGAGCTTGCTTTCCTTACAAAAGACCCCAGGCTTAACGGGGTCTGCAGTTTAAACCCTTTCAGGGAAGAGGCGAAAAGAAGCCAGGGAGAAAGCCTAACCCTGACCTGAGTCTCGAGGAACCACCCCTAATGCTAAATAGCCCCCTAGCAACTGTTAAAGCCACATTTAGACTCAAAAACACAGAAAGAGCTCATGGAATGCCAGACGCGAGATCCAGTCTTCCAACCTGACTGCCATTTGCTCCTTTACGCATGGGAGCAGGATCAAACCAAGGAGATTGGGCAAACGTTTGAGGTAGTTTCCCCATATTTAAGTGATTCATACATACAGGCCACAGAACTGAATCTCTGCGCATGGCCTGGGATTTAGACTGATGGCATTTTAATGCAAGGCAGATTTTTTTTCTCCTGGGTTCCACAGTATGGAAGGAAGCCCACAGAGAAACAATCCTTACCTCCAGTGTAGAGAAAAGAGCTGGAGAGTCCTCCGAAGTAAATCAGGGCCAAGTGTTCCAACTTGAGGGTGGAGAAGCAATAGAGGCACGCTGCCGAGATGCAGCCCAGAGTGTACAGGAAGACCCCAAATCTGACCACATCCTGAGGCTCTAAGATCTGGTCCACCAGGGTCCGGTCGTCACTCTTCTTGTGGTCGATGCCCTTGGAAAAGTCATAGTAGGTGTTCACGAGGTTGCCGGCTCCGTGGACTGCCAAGACGGTGACGGCGCTGCCAACCAGAAGCCCCAGGTCGAGGGTGCCCTGTGAGCGGTAAGCAAGGGCGCTCCCCAGGGCCACTGGGGTGAGGGAGGCGCTGAAGCTCCAGGGCCGGAGAGCCAGGACATAGGAGGCACATTTACGGGGCCAGGTGTTGGATGGGGTTCCTTCTTCTGCTGTCTCACTGTTCTGGAGGCTTTCAGACACAATGTTGATCTTCTCCATCTCATCTTCCATTTCCATGGCCCAATACACTCCTCTAAGGACAAGTGATAGAAACCGACCTGAGGAAGGAAGGGAGGGAGGGAGGGAGGGAGGAAGGGAGAGACTGTTTGTGCAATTGCTCATTTTTTAAATCATTTTCCTGTTTCCCCTTCTTTTCTGAAGGCTGTTTCAGGAAAGAAAGGAGACACTTTGTTGATTATATTTGGACAAGGAAATGCTGGGCAGCAGGGGGGGGGGGAGGAAAAGAGAGATGCGATTCTCCCCAGGTGAGCACATGCTTCTGAAAGTCCAGGAACTGATCAGTAACCGCTAGAGGGAAAAGAAAGGCAAGCAGCTGGAAAAATTTAGAGAACTAAATTGTAAAAACAGACAACTAAATACCTAATTTAGCCAAATAATTGTTTAGAAGCACCAGAATTAATCTGGAAGAGGGGAGCCGAGTGTTCCCACCTGGTTATCATAAATGCGCCGAGGCATATACCGTATGCGTATAATAGGCGTGAAACCGTGAATCCACGATGCAATGGATGGTAGGTGGAGAATTGGCTGCAGCACACCAGAGCTGGCCGGCCAAAGTGCAAACCGTTGAAGTTAACAAGCCGCGAGGGCGGGTGAGCAAGCAACCTACCAGCCTTGGCTGCTGACTGCAAGTGAATTTGTTAAGTGATCAGTTTGGCAAGAGAGACTGCTTTTCCTCCATTGGCCCTCAGGGGAGAGGAGGAATGGCCTCGCGCCCCCCCCCCCTTAAGAGAAGACCACAAAGTGGGCTCAGTCTGAAGTCCCACTCGCGCTCCTAAATTCTTTACATTGTTCAAAGCCAAGGAACCCAACTGATTGCCCACTTAAAGGCACAGCACTCTCTTTTACCCCAATGCCGCTTTCAAATGTGGGTGATGCAAGGAGACCACGGATACTGCATGACTCCTGCATGTTCTGGGAATTACAAGTGGACTGAGGAAAAAAAATTGCATGCAGACGGGCCTGAGCCCTCCTTTCCCAGTGAGGAATTTCAGAGAAACTCAGATGATATCTTTTTTAAAAATAGGAAGGGAACCTCCAGATGTGGTGGAACTACAAACCCCAGCAGCCGCTCAGCACTGCTACTGCAGAGGAGTGGGGTAGTTCAATAGTAACAGGAAGGCTATTGATCATTTCTTCCTGCTGAAACTCAACCAGCTCTGGACTCCACCAGACTGGATTCAGTACAAAGAACCTTCTGACCAAAAATGCTTCTAATTCAAGATCAAGCAGTTAAAAAAAGAATTGGATTCAAATTTTCCATAAAAAGTATCCGATACAGGAAACAGCCTTCTACCAAGCCGTCTAGTTCAGAGAGAGGCAAGCTAGTACTCTCTCCATGCTGGGGGCAACTTCGCCACTCTTTCGCCACTGGCCACGCTGGCTGGGGTGACGGGAGTTGAAGATCAAAACATCTAAAGCAGGGCTTTCCAAAGTTTTTCCTGCGGGTCGCTGCGGGAAAACCCGGAAGTGCGGCAGCGCGCAAAAACCCGGAAGCGCTGCTGCTGCTTTCGGGTTTTGCGCGTTGCAGTTGGTGTGTCGCCGCGGGAAAACCCGGAAGCGCTGATGATGATGATCAGCGCTTCCGGGTTGTGTGGCGACACACCAGACTGTGTGGGGCGACACACTTTTGTGTCAAGACACACAGTTTGGAAAGCTCTGATCTAAAGGCTACTGCAGTCTTCCAGGCCGAAGCAGCGCTCCCCAATCCCAAACAGCCTTACCTGGAGGGGCTGGGAGTTAAACCTGGAATCTATTCTTTGCAGATCGGAGGTTTTCTCTGGAGCTGCAGAGGCGTGGAAAGGGCTCAGGGAGTTGAAGTCCTGGATTATGCAGACCAACAGGCTCTGTATCAGAAGCCAGACATTTTCCAGTGGAACAACTGGATCACGTAATCAGGAAAGATCTTAACTCCAAATCTGGGAGAAGCACTGTGAAACACGGCAGAACCGGATGGATTACTGCCAAGACATGAATGATCCAACTGGATAGCCTAATTCCCAGTGTCACATGGGGCTGGCTGAGTTTCAACTGATGCATCCACCCAGGGAGAAGGCCTATTGTTTTTGAACACCTGACTCCTCTGCTGGCATGCTGCTGTTTAACTGCTTTATTATTTGTGATATTTAAATATAAATGAACCACCTACAAAGGCAATACCTCTCAGAAAGTGGTTAAAAAGAAATCCAGCCATAAAAAACTACATTACAAAATAGGAGGGACACCTCATGAAATAAAACAGCTAAGCTGATACCTTTAAGTGTGTTTATTTGTTTTAAGGCAAAGCCCTGCACTTGGCTTTACTGTCTCAAGGGGAAGCAGTAAAGCAGCCGCCGCAAAAGGAACAGAGAGAATCCGGAAAGTTTGCCCCCGTGGCCTAAATGACGAATTACCGGGACTCAACAATCAGGAGGAATCCGAAGTCGGAAAGCTTCTGGCTTTTAATAAAACGCGTTCGCCTGAGGAGGTGCGGCCAGACTCCGGATGTTGGGGTCCAAAGACTACCTCCTCCTCCTCCTCCTCCTCCAAGAGGGGGGCTGAGACAGCAGCTGGAACCCCCGACCCGTTTCCCGCCTCCGACGCGCTGGGAGGGAATCCCCGCGGCCCAGGGCGGCTGGGGACGATGGGGCGCGTGATCCAAAGCTGGGAGCGTCTCCTCCGGACTCACCAGGCAGGACGGCGCGGCTCTCCGGGAAGCTTCCCCCCGCCACCTCCGCCCCCTAGCCGGGGAGGGCGGTGAGTCTCCCAAAGCCGCCTGGCGGGGAACCCGGAGCCCGGAGCCCGTCGTTCCGCCTCTCCTCCGCCGGCGCGGACCAGTCAGCCGGGGAAAAGGCTGCCCCGAACAGCAACGACTCCATTTCCCCCGCCATTTGGGCTGCCCTTAAATTAAAGAGGGGAACCCTAAATGCCGCCTTAGTTTAGGAACAAAAATCTATTATTGCGACGCGATAATGAACTAGGGAAAATAAATGCATTTACAAAAGTTGGGGGGAGGGGGGAACATGATGCATAGGAGGATCTATTCTACTAAATACGGTAAGGACGTTTCAACTGCGTAGTACTGGTCGAGGGGCGGATGATATAATTTATTATTGGAAGTAAATGGGCGATAATCCTATTTCTTTTAGAAGACTTGCTGCATAGTAAGGATTTTTTTTAAAAAAAATACATGCGTGCCTTCTCCGAGTATTATGGTAAAGAAGGACCCTTCGTGACCTTCATACAGACGAGACGTTGGATTCTAACGGGGGAAACTTTTCAGCAACGCACGTTAACCATAGAGATGCCATCTTACTTACATCTCTATGGCACATGCCTTAACTCTTGGCACATGCGCAGTCTCATACCGCCTTAAAAGAGGCGGAAAGGCTGGTAGAACTCTCACCTCTCATCTTATTGGCTCCTATTAACCTGCGAGATCCCGCCTTTTCATGTTTGTGGGCGGGCCAGGAATGGCAAAGGCGAGGAAAGAGAACCACAAAGGCGGGGCCGAGGTTCTAGCTCTTGCCGTTGCTACTGGCTAACGCCATGCTTATCTACTCGTTCACGGAAGCTGATTGGCTGATTCGCTACGAAGGCGAAAACCCCGTTCTCAAAAAAAAAGTTACTTTTTGTAATCAATTATTGTAATATTCAGTTATATTGAATTAAATATTACCTATTTAACATGACTTAAATTTTTATTTAAGCTATGTACGCATACCATATAAATCTTATCTGATGGCTTTACATTCCGCCTTTCCTCCAAGCGCGGAAAACCAATAATTCAGTCCCGGCAAGGGCCGCCCTATCTCTGCCGGCAGTTTTCCGCGCCTGTGTTGCCATCCAGTAGCGGTCCGTACCTCTGCGGGGCCCTGCTACATTCATAGCTTTAGTTTGCTATTATTGGCCAATTTCCCCGTATCATTTTCTCCCCCGTATTCACTAACTTGGAATAGTTGGAATCAAAGGGCGAACCCAGAAAACGTCTCTTTCCCGCACGAACCGCGAAACCTAACTTCGCGGCTCCCGAGCACTCTGCACATGCCCAGAGGCTGAGCAAGCGAAGCCCCTCCCGGCGCTCAGTCGCTTTGCAAAAGAGGAGCGGCGGCCCTCGCCCCCAGTCCCGGTTGCTTTCTATGCGGGAAGACCGGGCCGGCGGGGGATGATGGGAGCGGGAGGCCAACTGCTGGGGGTGCAGCCGGGGGCTCTCCAGGGTACGGGGCGAGGGGAGGGGTCCCCCCCCCGATTCTTCGCTACGGAGCTCCGCCCGGAATCGGACCCGCCCTCCTGCCCGGAAGGCGACGCTCCGCCCCTCCGCCCCGGCCACGCCCCCTGCCTGACATCAGCTGGGCTGCCTGACATTACAGCAAAGGCACCCATTTCCTTGACTGCCACCGACCGACCCACCCGGGCCACGGCCGCCTCCGCCTCCTGCCGCCCCGGGACCAATGTCCCCCCTGGCCGCCAGCGCCTGCTGCTGCTGCCGCCGCCGCCGCCTGCCGCGTTCCCGGGCCAGGTAAGTCCCGGGGTTGGGGAGCAGCGGGGGGGGGGGGGGCGGGAGCAGCCAACGCCGGAGAGGAGAGCCGAGCGGCCTCGCCCCTGCCCCGCAGCACATCAGCAGTCCGCTAATAAGCAATGCAAGCCATTAGGGATCCGGTGGTGAATCCCATCCTTTTCCTCTGAAGGGCGCAGCGCGGGAGGCAGTCAGGCCAAACACACCTCCTTCCCCGGAGCTCCCGACAAGAGCGAAAGGAGCAGAGGTGTCTCTGAGCACGTCCAGAGTTGTCCGCCTTCCTGCGCTACTTCCTGGTGTAGTTTAAGCAGCTCCACGCCTCTTTGCCCGCTTCCTGCTAAAACGTTCTGTCCTTGGATTTGATGGCGCTAGTCCTCATGGTGGTTCTCTCCCCGCTCAGTTCTCCTGAACGGAAGGAGCTGGCCCTGCAAGACCTGCCGGAAGACACTTTGCTGGATGTGCTGTCCAGGGTTCCCAAGCGGGATCTGATCCGCAACTGCCGGCTGGTGTGCAAGCGGTGGCGTTACCTCCTGGATCTTCCCGTGGTCTGGAAGCGGAAATGCGAGCGCCTGGGGTTCCACCTGGAGCAGCTGGAGGGCGGCCCCCCGGACTGGAGGGCGTTTTTCTTCAGCCTGAGCAAGAGGAACCTCCTAAGGAATGTTTGTGGAAGAGGTTGGTCCCTGCCGCTGGGAAGCAAGGCTCTTCGGAGCTGGCCAGAGGCCCCGGCGGCGATTACCAAAGTCCTCCTGAGGACGGGCCCCAAAGCATCCGTGCCGTTAGCTGACACACGCAGGAGCACCGCCCTTTAGGAACAGGGAAGCCGCACGGCTTGGGTGCAAAAAGGGAGGTGAGGATGGAACTCTCCTCCCTGAGAAGCTAGCTTTCAGCATGCAAGGAAGTCTTTGGGGGCCCTCACTCCATTCCTTGGTAAGGGTAACGGAGGAGGCCATCACAGGGAAAGCAGAGACGAGGACCTACGTGGCCGTCTCTTGTTCACTTGCCTTCTTTTCTCTCCTGCAGCCGGGCTGAGATACTGGGAACTTCGTCCTGTGGACTGGATGGCGGACTGGATGGCTGAGGACATCCCGAGAGGTTTCAAGAGACATTTCCCCAAGATATTTAAAAAGAAAAACAAATCTCCTCTTCCGGACAGCGTTTGGACTTGCTTCGTACCCACGTGGCACCAAATTGGCGGTCTGAGGTATTCTGAATTTGATCACGGATTCTGGGGCTCGCCAGGGACTTGCCCAGGAATTGGAGAGTGTGCATGACCGCCAGGCCGGGTCACTAGTAACCCCCCTCCCCAAGCCCAAACCCGGCCTGTGCAAAGAGTCAGAGGCTGTATATGTCTGCGGAGGGCGGATTTGGCTCAGGAGCTCCTAGCTGCTGACCGTCTCCAGCTCCAGCGCCTTCCCCAGAAGGAGGATGGCCTTTCTCCCTGTCCACCTCTTCTAGGTTTTTTGTCAAGAAGAGGCAACGTATCACCTTGAAGGACAAAGGATTCCAGACCTGGGTAATGGACGAATTGAAGCCCAACATCATGGTGAAGGATTGGTGAGTGCTGAAGACTGCAAAAACGGGGTGTGGGGGCTGTACAATTATGGATGGGCTCCCTTTTTTCAAAATGCACCACATACTCTCTTGAGAAGAGAATTCTGCTTCCCCAGATGCTGTATTTCACGTAAGAAAAAAAAAATAAAGTTTCTAGTCCTTATGGCATGTCAAGGATGCTTGGGGTTGGGCTGGGCTCTTCATGCCCAAAGCTCAGAGACCAGGAAAGAGGGTTCAATGAGATTTACTGTCTAGCTAGGCTGGAGGAAGCCCTGTTTTTTCCTCCATCACTAGGCTGCCCGAAGGGACTGCTTTACTCTGCCACGTTCAATACACGCTTTATTATTTCGGGGCACAGAATGGCCCTTGGGTGTGACCAGCTGATGCTTGTTGTTTTCTGTCCCGTTTGCCCCTCTGTCAAAATAGGTATTTTAACGTTGACAACTCCCACTACCAGCTGACCGTGAAGCTGCTCTCGGAGGATTTTCAAGTCCTCCAAGAATTCTGCAAGATGTTTGAAGTCCAAGAAAGAGTGCCCACTGTGGAAGAATGGCGGGAGGTAAAATAGCCCCTGGGGACCAAACGTAGATTTGCATTTTACAGCAACCGTTTTTTTCTCTTCTGCCGCCTTCTTCTCCAGACCAAACGGCTCCTGCGTTTCTCTCCTCTGCAGGTTTTGCACACCTTTGAAAACTACCCACGTGGAGTGCGCTATATTGATTTTGAACACAGAGTGGGCTGGCGATCAGCAGTAAAAGTAACCAACAGTAGTATTACAGTTGATCTAGTATGACGGGGAAGCAGCCTAGCTTGGGACTCTTTATTTAGCACTTTTAAGCTTTCGTATCGTTTTTTGGAGGGGGGGTTTCTCTGCTTTGAGTAAGTATTCTCTGAAGCTGTATGTTTACACTTAGACACAAACCACGAATGCTGCTGATAATTACACGGGATAAAGGCAATATTTTCAGATCTTGAGGGGGTGAGAAACAGGAGAGATCATGAAGGTAATTTGTGGACTGAGGCCTCTGTTAAATTTCAGGCGAGATTTTGCACACACATTCTCCGAGCCAAAGCACTGACTTCACCAGCAGCGTTGGGACAAGTTTTTTAAAAACAGCAAGAACAAATATGAAGCCAGAGCACGTGCAGGCAACAGGGAAGTTTTACTTTTGGGGTTAAATGCCTCAGCTGCAACTTGCTAGTTATTGATATTCACTATTAATACTTAGCATTCCCCCATACAGGTTTTTTTATGCAAATTCAGAGTCTGGTTTTGATCTGAATATTTTCAGAGTAAGACCTCTGAAGTCCCAGGCCAAGTTGTCAAAGCTTATTTTAGGCTGTCTGAACAATCTAAGGAAGGCGGATCCCCTCTTGCGGAGCGCAGGAGAGGGTTAACGACGGTGAGAAAAATGTGAAAAGAAACCACCTCTTCTTTGGAACCTCCTTGCCATGAATGTCTGCTCAGGCTCCGTTCTAATTCTCAGTTTTCCACAGTTGAAAACTCTCTTTGTAAGTGTCTCGTGTCTCTTGCTGTCATCTGATGTTTTTGAATTCTTTTGTAAAATTAAAATCACTTGGGATTTTTTTTACACTGTGCTCTAAGCTGCTTTGAATGCCTTCTTTGAGTTCTGTGAAAAAGAGTATAAATATTCCAGAATTTTAAAAAAATACCATAATACTCCTTGGAATGGATGTCTAGGTAAAGACAGAGCAGCAGGAACATTTGGATAAAGCAGAGATTCCATTTATTCCTGTTTATTTTTGTGCTTTAACGGTCCGTGACTGAAACAGTGAGTTGCATTTTGAAGCTTATCGAAAGGGGAAACGGTAAGTTGCCTCAACCACTGGCAGCAGAAGGAAATCCTTTTAGACGCCTTTTTAAAAGACAGGCATAATTTCCCCACTGTAACCATGAACTTTAGCCTACTGTCCAATCTACAGAGGTATTGTTGGAAGGGAAGATAAAAGTGCAGTATGCACCTCTTGTAAGGACTGAAAGCTCTGCAACAAATAAGATCGGAAGTTTAACTCCTAGCAAGCAAGCCCAGCTGCATTCTCGAGGGAAGGGAAAACTCTGCATGTGTTTGAAAGAACACTCTTAGATTTAAAAGTTTAATTGCTGGGCCACCTTGGAAACCAAGTTTTAATGCACAAGGAAAGTGGTTAAAGCTTCTGAAAACCTTAAAACAGAGGGTCTTTCCTTCTCTCGGCAGCTGCTATTAAGAAGCTCATTCACAGGCCGCAGCTGTGCATAGGTGGTTTCTACAACGCCATCACAAAACCAAGGCGGTGCTGTATCAGATTTCAAAACACAAAATACATCCAAAGTCCACCACAAAACAGCTTGCTAGCTCTTGAGTTCTTCAGAGCCTGTCAGCATCCAGGAGCTAAACAAACAACCTCCTAACTGCATTGAGGGTTCACGTGACATCAAGCAAGTGCGTCATTGCATGCAAATGAGCCAGGGATTCCCTCCTCCTCCTCCGCCAGACAGGTTACCGACATCTCCAGTACTTCCTTTTGCGTCCTTCCGCTGCTGGATGACAGAGACTCATCCTTTGCCCAGGGAAGTGTCAGAAAACGGGGCGGAGGGGGAATCAAATTTCTGAAGAGCTTTTGCAGCCAAGCAGGAGCCAGCAGAAAGATTGTCGATGTGTCAAGAGATAAGAGTCCCTCTGAAAGTCCAAAAAATTAGTGCTACGGATCAGGAAGGCAGGGCTCCAAGAAAAAAAGAGGCATGGGCGGCCGCTTGAATGTTACACCCCAGTTCCGGGAGTCCTAGCAGAAGGCTGTCCCTGCTACCTACTTCCGGGTCACATGTTTTGGGTACCATGTGCGCAGAGAGGCATCGTCCAACCTGGAAGCCTTCAGAGGGGTCGGAAAAGCCTATTGCCTTAGAGTTTTCCCACTGAGGGACCAGCAACGGCCCCGTAAGAGCTCAGGGCGGAAGTGAGAGCTATGCCAGGGACTCCCCGCTGGTAGCACTGCTTTTGCTGCCGAGCCCCCTTCCCCAACCTTGTGCCCTTCAGGAGCACCGGACCCCAACCCTAATCCGCCCTACCGAGAAGGCCCTGGGGTTGTGGAAAGCAGGTGGGAAGTATTCTCTGCCGACACAACCATCATCTCCGTTTTCCACAAATAGGCTCATGATTCTCTTTCCTTTCTTTGCAGGCAGACCAAGCTTCCATGAAGGAAGATGGCGAGCATTGGTGACTTACCCGACAACCGCTTGCTCGACGTGCTCGTTCTGCTTCCGATGCAGGAGCTGATCCGCAGCTGTCGGCTGGTTTGCAGGAGGTGGCGAAGCCTGGTGGATCTGCCGGCTTTGTGGAAACGCAAGTACGAACAGAAGGGAGGCCACCTGGAGACACACAGGGTGTGCCTGAAAGAGTGGAAGGAGTTCTACCTGTTCTATCATCTCGAGAGGAACTTAATCAAGAATCCTTGTGGTGAAGGTGTGTGTGCTCATGTTTCTCTGGAAGGCAAGAACAGAAAAGCCAAATTAAAACATTCTCTCTCTCTCAATCTCTCTCTCTCTCTCTCTCTCTCTCTCGGCAAGAAAGTTGGAATCCTCTCACTTCAAAACACATTTAGGAATTCCTCTCCTTTTAAAGGAAAAAAAAGCCTCCTCGTTTGTAGAAAGCAAGCTCCTCAAACAGATCTGGCAAAACACGTGGTCTTAACATACTAGTTTTCCACAGGCGGTGTGGGACTTGCCACTCCTTGCCCGTTTGCAGATTTACACTTATTTCGTATTTCAACCTTTCTACGCTGCTTGGCAGCAAAGCTCTGACAGCAGCAGCAGCAGCAGCAGCGCGATGCTGGCTAAGCCCGGCTTGAGGAGAAAATGGGAACGATGAAGCAGCTTGCTTCAGAGAGCCGGACCGCCCCTTCAAAGTCTGGCACGGAGGCCCCCCGTGTTCTTGACTATATAATTAGATCCTGATCCGTTCACGTTTTTAAAGAACGTAATTCTCATGTTCTTTCTAGTCACGATAACCTGTTTGTTACTGAAAGGAGAACAAATGTTTGCCTGAGGCCTGCCTGTTACCACTGCTGTTTCTTTGCCTCTTCCTTTCTTTTCTGGTTCTTCTGCAGAGGGCTTAACCTTCTGGGAAATCAAGGTGCCTCCGGATGGCCAGTGGAAAACCAAGGAATTATCTGGAGCAGATGCTTTGACCTACCGGGCAAAGGAAGTCTTTCGTCGGAACCGCCTTTTGAAACCAGCTGATATTCCTTGTGAGGAGATTAAGCAATGCTTCGTTGCCTCTGACGGGTGAGGGTCCATGCTGGAAGTGAAACTGAGTTTTGGGCATTCTTGAGCTGATGTGAAATTCCCCATACAGATCACACCACGAACACCCTGCTGGAAATTCCAGTAATTACAACAAAGGGGGGAAAATTCTTTCGATTTTGCACAATCAGTTGTCCCAAAATAAATCCTTCTGAGAAATGAAGGCATTCTACGACGTCTTCTGCAGAGAAGCTTCTGGTCAAAGGGAGCTCGGGTCAATTATATCAAACCAGAAATAGCCCCAGCTGTAGAAATGACAAAGAGAGAAGGTGGAGTGGGACAATAAAGATCTCCTTAGGGCAGATGCTGGGCAATAGCCACCCAATTTGCTGTCTGTAACACGAGGGTTTGGCAGCCCCTTTGTGAGTATGCCCGTGGCCTTTTCTCAAAGAAGTCCCTGCCAGTGAAAAACTTTACCTGCCAGTGCATTAGCCCAAAGTCCTGCTCTTGCCATGAATAGGGAGGCCACCAGCAGGGCTCAAGAACAAGGCCTGTCTGCCACGGTTGAAGCCATGATTCTGAATCATCTTTACCTGTGGTTTAGCCTCTGCATCAAGAGCCAGCTCATCACCTTGAAGGATGAAGGCTACTGGGATGAACTGATGGATGACGCTGAACCTACCATAGTGGTGTCGGACTGGTGAGTACAGGACAAGCCACCGCTGGCCTTGGATGGCCGGAGGACCAAGACGATACAATGGCAGTGTTTCAAGGGAGGTGCCAAGATCTAAAGGGTGGTGGCCCTTGTTGAAGGGACTCTAGAGCAGGGCTTTCCAAAGTTTTTCCCGTGGCGACACACCAACCGGCGTTGGTGTGTCGCCGCGGGAAAACCCGGAAGCGCTGATGATGATCAGCGCTTCCGGGTTGTGTGGCGACACACCAGACTGTGTGTGGCGATACACTTTTGTGTCACGACACACAGTTTGGAAAGCTCTGCTCTAGAGTGTGGATGTCAACTCCAGGACTATGGACAGCTCCATTGTTTCTACCTTGCTCCAGATATAGTCTAACTCCGTGTTTCTCAACCTTGGCAGCTTTAAGACATGTGGATTTCAACTCCTAGAATTCCCCAGCTGGGGAATTCTGGAAGTTGAAGTCCACATGTTTTAAAGTTGCCAAGGTTGAGAAACACTGGTCTAACTCCATTCCAAACCATTATAGATGTATTTATTTAGGGAAGGTACAGTATATGGCCGCCCATCTGACGTACATAATCCTGGGCAGCTAACAACAATCAACCTCGATCAAAAAAATACAGAAAAAGAATTAAAATAATCATAATGCAGTAACCAAGGCAGCGTATAACAGATTCACAGCAGAAACCACAGTGCTTTCAGCTCAACTAACATTCCAGCCCATCCCCTGAGGGACTTGGGCAGGTTTTGAAGACCCACCCAGTATCCCTTTGCTCAATTTCTAAGAACCCCTCTTCAAGGCAATGGAGAGATCTGCCCAGAGGCAGAGCAACTTGGCAGGCAGAGATGATGTTTTAGGCAACAACTGTGATAGTTTCACTCAAGGCTAAATGAAAGGTCTGGGGTATGCCAGGTGCCTTTTCTTTTCTTTTTACAACCTCCACCTCTTTCAAACCTGTCAGGTTTTATCGAGGCTTTGGCTGCCGTTACCAAATGTGTGTGAAACTGCTGTCCGCTGACTTCAAAGTCATTAAAGAAGTTTGTACACAAGATGCCTATGAAAGAGAGCCGAAAACTGAGCATTGGGATGAGGTAAAGGTTGAGTCAGGCTGGGGGGAAAGGTTATCCTCGGATAGGTAAACCTGACAGGCTCTCCTCCCTTCCCAGGCTCGGAGCTAAAGCCGTGAGCTCCCCCCAATCTAACGTGTTGTTTTCTCTCTAGGTTACACATATCTTTGACTTAACCCCTGGCATGGGAGTTCGCCACATACTTTTTCAGCATCAGGGTCTCTATACTAATGGGAAACCCTCTGGAGACAATGGGGTGAAAATAACCCAGAGCTGTGTCACCGTCGGTCCGTATTCGTTTGACTGACCCAGGGGCCGGCTGCACATGATGGGGCCGTTTCTTCAGCCCAAATGCTCCAGGACCTGAGGTGCAACTGAAGAAGGGGGCGGAGATGTATCTCGGCGTCAAGACGGCTGATTATACGGCCTCAACCGGCCTAGCATGCCCAAGCCAGAAGGGGATCCCTTACGTTTGGGAGTAGCCCGACGTGTGAATCCTGCCCATTATGGTTTACTTAATAAACTGGTTAAACGAAGCACAGTTTAGCATAGTATGTGGGCCCAGTTGGGTATTTCACCCCTTGAGGTCAGAATTTTCCTTTGTAGTGCAATTTCTCCCAAACCCCAAAACTCATCTTTCTGTCTTTGTTCACTTTTTAATTCCAGTCCTGCCAGCTTCCTCCTCCTCCTCTTTCTAGCCAAAGGTGGGAAAATTAACAGGCATCTGCCTCAGAGACTTACCCAAAGCGGGTTCAGCTCCAGTCTGTTTTCTTGCAACACAAACTGATTTCGATTTTTCCTGGCTAAGGCTGGACTCCAGGATTGTTGTAGAGGGAGCGTAAGGATGAACACAGGCTCAAACTGAGACAGGAGTGAGAAGGGAAGGTTTTTTTTTCTTCTTACTTTTAATATGTCTCTGCTTCCTGCCCTCTTTGAAGATAAAATATTGGCCAATGTGACAGTGGCCTAGATTGTGTGGCTTTTGGCTTCTCTCTACACTGAGATTGTGGCTGCTTCACACTTGTGACAAAAAGAGGCATAAATGTTACTATCAAAACAAACACGTCAGCCCTTATGGGACCAGTATGTTTTCTGTTGCCTATTACAGGTTCCTCTTTGGAGGCTAACATTATGCATCCTGAATCCTGAAGATTAGCTATGCAGCAGGCTGAAATTCAACTGGGAAAGCTTTTCCCACCACAGACCACACAGTCCCCCTCCTCTGCAGAACCAGAGATACATCATTCCTTGCTCTGTCTGGAAAGGAGGAGGGATCTCATCTGCATTATTCTGTGGGGTTAGCATATCTGTTTAGGAGAGGGTGCAACCATGCTGGGAATGATGGGAACTGTAGTTTTCTGGGCCTGGAAAGCATCCAGGAAGGTTATAGACACCTGACAAACACTCATCTTGGGGGGCGGGGGGAGGACAGGGCGCCCAGTTTGAACTGTTGCAGCAAACATTTGGCCCCTGCTGGCTGGGGAAGGCAACCCTAAGGGGGAGGGGCTCTTTCAGGGTGTCAACATATGCAAATGAGTTGGCCGGGATTCCCCTCTCTGCTGTCCAAGAAAGCCAGGTAAAACTCGGGGGGGGGGGGGGGGTGTCCTCGGGGAAGGGGTGTCTTAAGGGTCCACAAAAGGGGTGGCAGTCGGCTTAATCTATGCCAACAGCCACCCAGTTGCATGTGCATTGGGAAGGCTTTTCTGTCCTGCCTGTAGCTTGAATCATGTCAACTGGATTTCTATTTTCTTAGTGGAAACGTTTCGCTCCTTATCCAAGGAGCTTCTTCAGTCTGAGCAAAGTTGGTAAGGGAATCCTAAATATGTTTCTAGGTAGCTGTGTGACCTTACACCTGGGGGCATGGTTATATTGTTAATGTTATATACATGGTTATATACTTAAAATACATCTCAATATAACCATGCCCCCAGGTGTAAGGTCACACAGCTACCTAGAAACATATTTAGGATTCCCTTACCAACTTTGCTCAGACTGAAGAAGCTCCTTGGATAAGGAGCGAAACGTTTCCACTAAGAAAATAGAAATCCAGTTGACATGATTCAAGCTACAGACAATTCCACCTGGATGACTGAGAACCTTCATAGACATTTTTCTGTCCTGCCTTTTTCCACCCACTGACAACCCCAAATCGTTTGGGTTAGAGAAATTGGGGGGGGGGAAGAAGCAGCTCATGCCAGCTGACCATCCAGATGTTGTGAAGCAAGGGAGCCACATTCAGCTGCTGAGTATCCCCTGCACGGGCTCCAGGGCAACTCTCTCTTTTCACGACTGCTTTCGCCGCCGCAGGGCCGGTTAAGACAAAGCTCGGGGTGTGTGTGTTGAGGGGTGTTGAACTATTTTAAGGGCTTCCTTGCCCAACTCTCGTCCCACCATCGGCTACCGGAGGAGACCAAGAGGCAAGTAAGAAGGAAGCGGCCAAAGCAGGGCGGAAAAGCTCTTGGCCCCAACGCAGGCTCCACTTGGCATCCTTCTGGAGATCCCAGCAGCTGGCTCACCAGTGCGCGCTTTCCATTTTAATGCCCGACTCCTCTCACAAGCTGAGACGTACCGTCTGGGGTGGTGCCCCCTCGGGAGTCAGAGGCAGTGACTTCCTAGTAAATTTCCACAGCATCCAGGAAGCGTTTGGGGCCGGGGTGGGAGAAGCGCGTCATTGGGCGAGCAGAGCCTGGCCTGGCCTGGCCACGCCCACGCCCCGCCCAGAAGGGAGGCGCCGCTGTCCCGCCCACCCAGCCTCATAAACAGCCAAGCAGGGAGCCTTGTGCCCATCTTTGGAAAGTTGTCCCTCGCGGGGCCACATCAGTCGGGCGGGAGAGGGCACATCCTCCCAGCCAGAGGCGCTGCTGCCTTTACTGCTCCTCCCTTCCGAGCCAGGTAAAACCACCTGAGAGATGGATCCACGCCGGGCAAGCGGGCAGGCCCCTCTTCATCCCGAGCCTGCCCTTCAAGGCTGAACCCGGGCAAAGCCCCCCTCTTTCTCCCCAGATCTATCGCCGAGGAGCTTTGGGAGTTCAGGGTGAGGGAAGCGGGGTGAAGGATGGAGAGGGAGAGAGCACGCGAGGGCAACCGTGCACCGAAACTCAGAAATACCCCTGCTTAAAATAAAAATGGGGTTTCTGAGCATCAAAGCAGATGCAGCTTTGATACCTACAGCCCTTGTAAGTGGCTCAGTGCGAATCAAAAAAGGCAGGATTAAAACGGGGGGGGGGGGGGCTGAAAAGAAGCTTCCAGGACGTCTGTCTGGTAGGGGTTGTTTACCACATCTGGGCGTGGTCTGCACCCCACCGGCCTGCTCAGCCCGGCATTTACTCACCTCCCATGTCCATTCCGCTCTAGTCCTCCTGGGCACAAACATGGCAAGCATTCAAGACCTGCCCGAAGACATCTTGCTGACTGTGCTGTGCCTGCTCCCCATCCGTGAGCTGATCTGGAGCTGCCGGCTGGTTTGCTCCCGGTGGCGAGATGTCGTGGACATCCCTCTTCTGTGGAAGCACAAGTATCAAGAGGAGGACGCCAATCTGAGGATGCCCAAGACGTTCTACATTTTCTGCCACCTGGAGAAGAACTTAATCAAGAACCCTTGTGGAGAAGGTGAGTTCATCTCCAACTAGCAGGGGACGGGGGGGAGTGGCCACCTTCCCAAAGGCGGGGGTCCGCAAAGACCATGCTGGGGGGCTAGGCTACTTCCAAAGGCCAAGGTGATGGAAAGTCTGCCAAATGCCACCTGGTATTTTCCTTCTTTTTTCTTTCTATAACTTTCTATAGCTCAGTGGTACAGCGGGCATGAAGGCCCTATCCTCCAGGTAAGTGATAATAGTAATTATAGAAGATGCTTTTATCATTGAGGATAGCCCTTTCACACCTTGACCGGCGTCTTCTATCTATCTATCACTCTGGGGATCGATATGAATTACATGCGCCTGCGTAAATAATGATCATGTTCACATTCTGTCCAGTAATTGCACAACAGCTGCCCAACCGCTTTACCACTTGACTGTTCGTACTTCACACCCATCCATATGGTGGTTGATTTGCTCTGGTTTAGCAGAAGGGACGAAAGCAGATCCCGTGCTTTGCAAACTCAACCTCAACGTTTGAGCTCAAATCCAACCAGCCAAGCAGCGTCAAGAAAGCCAATGCCTCTCCCTTGACTTCCTGTGGCTTTTTCACAGGAGGGTTAGACTTCTGGGACACTGCGATGCCTTCAGACGGGCAGTGGAAAATTAAGGACGTCCTTGAAGAAGATTCATCAAAGCTCCAGGCCTGGGACTTTCTTCAGAGGAATATTTATATAAAAGATAAAGACATACCCTATCAGGACGTTAAAAAATGCTTCGCTGTATATAATGGGTGAGGATTATAGCCATGTTTATTCTGACATTTAATTGACGGGGAAGGGTTCTTAGTTCTTCCTGTGGGAATTCGTGTGTGGATGTGGAATCCTGCATGCAGGCTAGACTTTCCATGTCTCCAAATGGTACAAAAAGGAGTTTCGGTTGACATGGATTTATTCCATCTAATCAGACTTTTTATTTTAAGATTATCAAACAGAAATAGTTTTCAAGCAAAGGAAGGATGTTCCCGTTAGTCTTAACAAGATTTAAATCAGGCAGCTTGAATTCGGCTCTATCCAATGGACATTCCCAAATGGCTTGTCTACTTTCTTCCGATTTTTCAGTTCGTTAAGCGCTACAGCTGAAAGAACTTCATGTCTTTTTCTCCTGTTCAACGCTTAGGGACCTAAAAAGACTTGTTTCACCCAATTAGGCCACAGTTCCCTCTGCTCCCATATCCAACGTCTCCTAAGGGCCAACCCATTACCTGATGAAACTCTCCAACTGGGTTTTGCCTCCAGACGTGCGGTGGGGTGTTTCTTAATTGTTGTAATTTCTGCTGCAGGCTCTGCACCAAGTCTCAGTTCATCACTTTGAGGGATGAAGGTTACTGGGATCAGCTGATGGATGATGGGAGGCCCACTATTGTGGTGAACGACTGGTGAGTGCCACAGCGCTATACAGGGGAGCAGGAAACATGTGCTACCAGACATACAGCAGTTCTCGAGAGACACAGAAATATGGGTTTAAGGTAGCCTCCCTGCTTATATCTGGACTGCAAGGCTTCGACAGTTCTAAAGCTCTTCCTAAGGCGGCAAACGTCTGGCTACGGGTTCAACTCCAGATAAGCCAGGCCTCCTCTGGCTATCACCCACCCACATGCAGGGTTGCTGAACCCTAGGGCTCTGGCGGGTTTTAAAGGTTCATACACTGAGGTCAACCACAGCCAATATGAAGGTGACCACTGTGGTTTGTCAGTCATGGTTTACGGCTTGGTATTCTCTGGGAACCAGGTCACTAGGGTTTGTTCAACCAAAACAAATATGGTACTCCCAGCTAGATACAGCAGAATGCACGTCCGTCACAAGAGCCCGGAAAGCCTGTAGCCTTCTAGGAAGACAGCAGGTCTCTGTGGAAGCTCAGATGAGGCTCCACTAGGAGGAGGATCATCCCTTTACTGACTGTCAGGAAGTGGAAAGTCAACGTTCAGTTCAGTAACCAAGGCAAATTGCAGAGGTGGCAACCAGTTCCAGCTGGAGACCAGGAACGCTAATCAGAATTGCCACAGGAGCTCCTGTTTGTTATATTTTTCAGTCCCCAAGCTGCTTCTCTTCCAGAAGGCTCTTGGCCAAGCTTTGCCTGGCCACCTTGGGGCAAGGATGTGCTGGGCTCAAACTTTTTCTCTCTGCTTTGCCCCCAAATAGGTTTTACAACAGCTTCAACGGCCATTACGAGTTGTGTGTGAAGCTGTTGTCTGCCGATTTCAAGGTCGTCAGAGAATATCACTCCAAAAACAAGTACAAATACGACTCCGAGTACGATGGCGAATGGCGTCAGGTATGATAAGTGGTCTTCCTGGAATGGGTCAGTCCTCTTTCCCACCCAGTGCTGAGGCTCGTCTCAAAGCCAACTCACACTGGCGTTCTCTCTCTCCGTCTGTCTCTCCTTGGCAGGTCTCATATGCTTTTCACAACATCCCTCCTGGAATCCGCCACATCTTCTTTCAGCACCAAGGCCAGAATTTTAATTGGCAGCAATCCAAATGTGGCACCAAAGTAATGAAATGCTTGAGGATGGCCAAAGAGAGGAGCAAATCAAAACGAATGAGAATTACCAAAACGAGCATCACCATCGGACCATTTTCTCTAGACAAGGCCATGTACCACAGACATGGCCGAGACATTAGACACTGTCACTTCAGCCAGTGTCCCTGCCGTGGGAACTATATTCATTTCTGACCTTATTAGGGAGGAGCAGGCCGACCTGGCATGCATTAACGAGACCCGGCTGGGGTCTGAAGGGGGGGTCCCCTTTCGGAAATGTGCCCGGCTGGGTTTAGGGCAGAGATTTCCAAACTGTGTGTCGGGACACGTTAGTGTGTCAGCTGCAGTGTCTGGGTGTGTTGCGGCTGCTGCTGCCTCCGAGCCCTGCCAGGATTCCATGCAGGTCCTGGTGCCTGCCTTGTGCCTTGCTGCCTCCAAACCTGCTGTGATTCTGTGCAAGTCCTAGTGCCTGCCTTGTGCCTTGCTGTAAGAGTGTGTCGCGAAATGATGCATGTCTAAAAAGTGTGTCACCAACATGAAAAGTTTGGAAAGCTCTGCTATACATCTTATTCTGACAGATAAATATTTCAGGATGTTCCTTCCTGAAACATCAAACAGAAGATAAATTACAAAGATTGGTCCTAGTGCCTGCCTTGTGCCCTGCTGTAAGAGTGTGTCGCAAAATGATGCCCTGCTCTAAGAGTGTGTCGCAAAATGATGCATGTCTAAAAAGTGTGTCACCAACATGAAAAGTCTGGAAAGCTCTGGTTTAGGGTATGGCACCAGCTGAGACCCCAGGGCAGGGGAGGGGGGGTAGCAATTGTCACCAGGGAGTCTCTGTTGGCCTTCAGGGGCACTGCTCCCCAAGTTGCCAGTTGTGAGACCGTTTCTGAGGTGAGGCTCGTGGGATCAGTTGGGAGTGTTGCTACTGTACCAGCCTCCCTGCTGCGTAGCAACCTCCCTGCCTGAGCTGCTGGAGGCCATCTCAGGGTTGGCGGTGGAGTTCCCCAGGCTTATGGTCTTGGGGGACTTCAGCCCGCCTTCCCTTGGGCTGGCCTCGGAACATCTTGCCCCTGAGGTGAGGTGGGCCTTCCGGAAGAACGTCAAGACCTGGCTCTGCCATCTGGCTTGAGGACCCAAGAGTGACAGGCAGCCCTGGGGACGGTTGGTGGCTTAAGACGCTCTCTCTGCCTTTTAGTTTTCCTCTTTTATCTTCTATCTTTTGCATTTTTTGTATTTTTATAATGGTTTTTATGACTTTATTTGCAAGCTGCCCGGAGTCACTTTGGTCCGGGCAAAGTGTAGATGGGGTGTCTGCCGCTGACCAGTTTCAAATGCTCTCTGCTTTTCTTAAATTGTATAAGTTTGGTGCAAGTTTCAGATAGAGCAGATACAAAAAAAATATATATATTTTTTGCGGGAACAAGATATATATATATATATATATATATATATATATATATATATATATATATGGTTGCAGGAACAAGATATATAGGGTTGCAGGAACAAGAACAAGGGTTGCAGGAACAAGATATATAGGGTTGCAGGAACAAGAACAAGGGTTGCAGGAACAAGATATATATATATCTTGTTCCTGCAACCCTTTTTCTCCCCCAGAAGTTAAACTGAAGTTTTGGAACCGGAAACAGGGTGAAATGGCCCAGAGTTGGTTATCTGCTTGTCATTCCCCCCTGAAATAGCGCATTTTTTAATGAAAGCACGTCCAGATTCCAGGCTTTACAACATGATGGACTTTATTGGCACAAAAATTAGGCTACCGCAAGGCATCTAAACACAGGAATGCTTTGTGCATTTTGCTTGAAATATCTATCGCTGACAAAATCATCGCCATCCAAAGCTTTTGAATGCCTCACAACTACTTTTCGGATCCCCCCCAATGCTCAAAGAACAGGAACACAAGCAAAAAAGAGTGAGAAACATGTGGATATTCATTCTACTAGGGTTTCGAGTTGTCTTTCCCCCCAAAAGAGGGAATGTTCCATGTTCTTCCTCCAAAGCCGCAAATGCTGTAACGTTCAACGTTAATTTTCTATCCCTTTATTTTCTGTGCTGTTATGGCAACGGCCCGGATAATAAAAACTTCTGTGAGGCCCTATTCCTGTCACAATACCCTGCTCTACAGCAACTGCCATTCCACGCAATCCTAACGCGTGCTCCAATTGCGTTTTCACAAGCTTCAACTGCAGACTGGCTGGCCTAGCTTCTGAGCTTGGCAAGTCACATCAGCCAACGCCTGGCTCGTAGACGCTCCGCGTTTTCCCACACCGCAGCAAGGTGATCTGGGTCCCAGAAAGGGCTCGACTACAGTCCCGAGCCATGTCTTTGAGGACGAGTCTTGGGGGAAAAAAGCCCTCCTTTTTTCTCCTCCACAGCTCCCAAAGTCCGAGAAAAGATGTTTCCCTCCACCCTCAAGCCGCAGTCCATCTTTACTCCCCATCGCTTCTGAGAAAAACTCACATGGGGATACCAGACCCCAGAGAGGGAGGGCAGGGAAAGGTTTGGCCACAAGTCTTCTATTACCAGAAAGGGCACCTGGAGGAAAAGAGACCAGACAGGGAGCAGTAAAGCAACTTGGCCTGGGAGCCCCACACAACAGGGACAAGTTTACTTTTGAAGTCCCACGGAGCTTTCCATGGGAGTTCGTGAGAAAGATAAGGCATGGGTAAAAAAAAAAAAAAGAGAGAGAGAGAGAGAGCGCGCGCGCGCGCGAGCGCGAGCTGGCTGTATGATAGGGAAAAAAGGAATGTTAAAAAATCCAAGTTTTTTTCAGCACTCAAAAATTCTTTCAGGACCCCCATCAATGGAGAATAAAATAAAATATCCCCCCTCATGCAATGTAATCAATCAACCATGCGATTTGTTATGACACAAACAGGGGCGTGTGTGCAGGGTCAAGTCAGAATGCTTAGAAGCCACCGCTCCAGCGAGAGGCAGTGATACCTTTTCAATTCCCTGCTGGCACTTACAGACCGTCTTTCAGCACCTGTCACCAGCCTGTACTTTATAGACAAGCAGTCGCAGGAGGCTGCTGTAGCTCCTAAGTCCTGTGGGTGACCTTTCCATTACTACCTGGGTGACCGCTGTTGGGAGGGCCAGAAAAACCTTTTGGAAGAGACCCAGAAGGGCCTTTCTTAAGTTGGGTCCCAACCTACTTCCCAGGGACAGGCAGGGCTCCTGGCTACTACTGCATTTCCGGGCTCTGTAAGCAGAGGAGCAATTTGCCCACTGAACAATGCTCCTTGCCCCAACAGGCTCGGCAAGAGCAAGGCAAAAGGCCGGGCGACTTCAGGCAACCCAGGGTCCCTCCTTGAGGGGGAGATGGGCGGTTATAGAAATTCAACAAACAAATAAATAAATAAACAAACCCACCAGGAATAGCTAGTAGGTCATGCACACGCCACCCGATCAACGGTTTCCAACCCGACTCCCTCAGAGCGCGGCGCGCGAGCGGCAGGCCCTTTCCAAGGCCGAGCCGACAAGCACGCGAACTCACCATCCGATGTAGCACTGGCAGAGGTTCTCGTGGGAAGTGGCCTGCTTAATGAGCAGCTCCACCTGGGTGGGCACATCCAGGGTTTCGTCGTGGGAGAAGTCTCGTCCTTGGCAAGGGAAGGAGGAGAGAAGGCTTAGGCAAGGGGTACCTTCCTCTGCAAGACCGGCGGTGGGGTTGAATGGAGCCACCAGAAAACTCGCCGGTAGGGCTCTTCCATCACAGCCGAGACAACCGTGGTTTCTCCCCATTCTGGATTCAGGATTTGTCACACTTGCTGGACACGAGCGCTGAGAACTCATGCTTTCCCATCAGGTCTTGGCTTACTCCCTCGTTTTCTGTCCTGATGGACTCACATCCCCTGCTCCTCCCCACCTTTCGCTGTCACCCCGCTGGAGGAGAGCTAAAGACTGTGAGTTCTTCGGGACAGGGTCCTCTGCTGGCGCGTCCTCCTAAAGGGGTCCCGAGAGTGGGGATGCCGTGCAAAATGCCAAGAAACCCTGAACAGCGCCCCCCCCCCCCCAATTCCATGGGAAGGTTTGGCAAAAGATGCACTACATACTTACCAGTGAGTTTATCACGGACTCTGTTGATAATCTGAATAGCTTTCTTATTTAGAGCTTCTGGTTTCACAAGACCATCCCCTACTAGAAAGAAAAAGATGGGCAGTAATTAGGTCTGAAAGTTCACAGCAATCCATCTGCAATTACTTATCTACGTCACTGCTAGAACCCTAAAAGTCAGTTTTCCTAACCCTGGTTAAAGGGGGAAATCGTCATATCCGTAACAGGCTCCTCAGTCCAATTCTGAGCATCTCATCTTTGTGTATTAACAAAGGGAAACTTCCGACGAAGAGGGGCCAGAGAATTTTCTTTGCAAGACAAGGCTGGAGGCCTTGAGACTTTTTGAGTTGTGGGCCAAGTGGATAAAGGGGTTTTTGACGGTGAATATTACATTCTTCCTTCTCAGAACACTAGGATACTCAAAGGAACTGCAACAATAGATTTAGGACAGAGTAAGATACTTTTACATGCCAGATAGAATGAGGAATCTGCCACCATGAAATGTTGTGATGGCACTTAATACAGATGAACTTTATAAGGGGTAAACTAATCCCCCAGGAACGTGACCAGCCATCTTACTAATAAATGTTGTTTTACAATGTACATTTGAAGCAGAACCTCAATTTCAGAGACATAAAGCCATAATACCTGGAACAGATCTCGGGGGAATACTGAGTTAACTACTCAAGGAAACGGGGTTCTCTACCGGCTGGGCCTTTTGGTCTAACTCGACCAAGCCCAGCCCACATCTTTCTACGACTTTTACACGTTTGCCCTCCATAGTCTGGAGGCTTAACACGAAAGGATACGCTCTCTAAACTTACTGAAGGAATGGATAGACTCGGGCACCGTTGTTCCAGCTTTCTTATGGGCCGTTTCACCCAGCTCCACGCTGTCCAACATTTCTTAAAAAAGGAGGAAAGTGGTCAGATAAAGACAAAACGTTCTGCTCGTGACTTTTCTCGCACTGCATAATGTTGGTTCAAACAGCCAAAGAGCTGTGAGCTGCTTGGGAGAGAGACAATTTAGTTACTAGCCCCTGTATTCCCAGATGGTAAAAGAGAGGACGTTGAGGGGGAATAACTAGGTCTTTTATTAATTCTTTATTACGGTCACAGACCAGAATTAAATAACTAGGTCTGGCCTAGCCACCTGCTCATCTCTTGCAACTGAGAAGGCCTCCGTGGGGCTTCACGTCGCCTCCCCTCCCCTCCCCATCAACGGGGGGGGGGGGAAGGCCAAACGTCTTTCGTGCTTCCTTCTTGCTGCAGTTTAATCTCCTTAGAGAAAGGAGAGATGTTCAAAATGGTCCCCGTCCAATGGGAACGCAACGTAAAGGAAAACGGAGGACACGCTGGCCCCTGCTCACCGACTGACTGGCCAGCAGAGTACGAATCTGTCCGGGTCCGAGACCGCTTATTGCCTTTTGTGTTTGCTGCAAAGAAAGGAAGTGGGTCAGTTCAGGTTCCCCCCGACGGGAGCACGTAAGAGCAACGTCTCTTATTGCGAGAGCCAACTAGTTTTGGGGGGGGCATTCACATCAATCCTAAGTGTAAGGGGCTTTTGTTCCTTTTACCTAATTAAACAACATCCACCTTTATTTCTTGCTCATTATAAACCTCGCTGCGTTGACATCTACTTATTAGTCTTATTGGTCTTGCTCAAACCTGCTGTTTTAGTCTCTATTTTACTATCTTTATTCTTGTATTTGATTGTGCTATTAACAGACTTACTTAGTTTTATATGGTTGAACTGCCCAGAGCAGTGTCAGAACAGCAGAAAAGCCGGGCGTCTGTTTCTTTACGTTAACAGACACCGTAAGAGGACAGCCACGTTAGTTCTAAGGTAGCCAAAAATCAGGGATTGGGTAGCACCTTGTCCAATGAACAGATTTTATTAAAAGGCAAAAGCTTTCCTGAGCTGTTGTTCACTCGTGCATCTGATGAAGTGCGCTGTAGCTCACAAAAGCTTATGCCTCTTAGAAAACCGGGTTAGTCAGATAACGGGCAACCAGACTCTTGATTTTTAGATGAATAATGTTCTACGCTGGTTTTGGGGACACTGCACGGGAGGGAAGCGGTTCAGGCGAGCTGGATCCCCAGGCTGCCGCGCTTCCGCTTCAGGCCAACATACTGTCCATCAGCCTCCAGTTCAGCAAGGGGTCGTACACAAAGGCTTCCAGGACGGCCATGACGCTGTCTTTGTGCTCTCGTAAGACTTCCATCACGGTGTGGCAGGTAATTCGGTAGTTTCCATCTAAGCCGGTGACCTGGTTGGGGAGAGGAAAAGGGGGAAAGAGTCGGCAAGGGGTTCTGACCCAAATACCCTCTGAGTCGCTGAATTCGAGGTTTGGTAGGCCGGGAAGGCTTTGCGGGCATCCTGGTGGGCTTTCCAAAGGTTGTGCAGGGCCTGACTTGGCTTAGGTGGCACGCCCCTCTTCCGACGGTCCAAAGTTGAGATGCCAATGAGGTACGTGAGCAGGACTTCCGGTCCATTACTAACCAGCGGTAATGGTGGTGTTAATTCCTAGCAACAGTTTCCCAAAGCGACCGTCCATAATGCCTTGTGATGGGGTGGAAGTGTGAGCAGCCATGTAGCCCCGTCAAAATCGGCTGCTGGAGAACAGTTGGCCATGAAGCTCCAGTTCCAGAAATATGTTCAGGATGCCTCCTGAGACGCAGTATCAGTTCACACGGAGCAGTGGCCAAGGAGGGGCAGCAGGAAAGGCAGAGCTCCCAGGTGCCCAGTTTTGCCCTAAGGAATGGTTGTGAGTGTTGCGGGATCTGGCTTACCTCCATGGCGTTGGTCAACATCCTCGTGAGCCTGAAAGGGATCTTCTCGGGGAATTTCTCTCGGGTCATTGCAACCTAAAATCCAGACAAATTGAAGCCAAAGAAATGAGGAGATGCTCCAAAGTATGGAATTGTGAGTGCTGAAAGATATTAAAGGAGGGAAGAATTGTGGCTCGCGTTCCTGACATTTTAATTTAAATTGCCCAAACTGACTCAGGACTGTGGTAGTGGGGAGCGAAGCGATGCCTAATCCTCCTATTTAACGTCCTTCCCTGATCTTCATTCTCCTTTGGCTTCAGCTCCTACTGACCCCACAGGAGAAAACCCCAAAGTACCTGAGTTTAAGTTAACATTAAGAGAGAGAGAGAGAGAGAGAGAGAGAGAGAGAGAGAGAGAGAGAGAGAGAGAGAGAGAGAGAGAGACCTGTTGCTTTGCCCTGAGTTGATATGAAATAAGTAGTGATTTTCCCCTGTCTTTATCTTAACTTCCACCGAGTGCTTCATTTTCTAAAAAGCAAATCTCACCAGCTTACCTCAAAGCAATCTCCAAAGTCGATGTGCAGAATTTTGCCACTCAGTCGGTCCAGCATAAGATTGGAGGGGTGCCTGTTTGAAGGAACAACACTGTTTACTAGTAAATTTGGGGCAGGAACTCAGGCTCTCGTATCCCATGATTAAAAACCCCAAATCGTAAAGCACAATTCTGCTCTGCTCAGCCCTCCAATTCCCTTCTCTGTACAAAATTTTAGGTTGCATATGTCTCTGGGCACTGCATCCAATTAAGCAGTTGGCTTACATTCCTGCAATTAATTAATGTCTGTGAGCAGGGAAGGCATTCCCTAAGTGAATGCCTTTTTTGTTCTTTATGGGAAATAAGTTGAGTTTCACTTGCCTGTCCCCAAGACCCAAAATGTAACCAACCATCGACATCACAGCTAATGAACGAGTGTAATTTGTTCTTCGGTCAAACCACACCTAAGGAGAAACAGCAAATCAAGAAGTGGGTGACTGGGAATAATTTCCTTTTTTAAAAAAGAATGTGGAATAGCAATCTCGGTTCTTCATACAGATTATTTGAAAATGGAAAGTAACCCTTGGAGCGGGTAGTTTTATCAATGTGACATTTCATCCACGTTCTGCTCTATTACTGCCCAAACTCCTCCTCGAATCTTGCCTTCCTGCCTGAACGACACAGCAGTGAATCTCAACAGCTTTCCAACACCACTAGAGTCACCCATGTTCTGGGTTCAGACAAGACCTGGCATCGTCAGTGCATAAAGGGGATGAGTTTGTGCATTCGGACAGGTGACAAAAAATCTAAGCAAACTTTGCGTGATGCACCAAGGTTGCCCGTTAAGCACGGCAGCTGGTGGGTGAAGCACGTCAGAGTGACTCCGCTTCAGCTGATCTGAAGTGCCCACTGGGGACAGTGTGTCATCCCACGGATGCTACTTTGTTTACTGGCAGACAAGATTTCCAGGCTTCTCAAGAATGACCGGGAACTGGCAGATTAGCTGTACCTCCGAGCTGGGGCTCTTCAGCCACAGCAGCTTGGCCAGATCATCTCCGGCTGTATTGTTGACTGCGTGTTCAAATACTTCCACCTTTTGCATCAGAGTGAGATGATCGTAATCAGGAGCCATCTACAGAGAATTAGATGAACGACATCCATTAGCTGTTAATACTCTTTTCAGGGAAGAGAAGAAGTTTGAATAGGTAGGAAAGAAACGCAGGAACTTTCCTGATACCGAGTGGTTTTACTCTCATGAGCAAAACCAACTGCGAATGGCTAGCAAACTGGGTTCTCTCAGCCTGACCCGCAGATTCAGGGATGGAATATTAGAGCTGCAAAGCTCTACAGCAGTGTTTCTCAACCTTGGCCACTTTAAGTTGGGTGGACTTCAACTCCCAGAATTCCCCAGCCAGCCATGCTGGCTGGGGAATTCTGGGAGTTGAAGTCCGCCCAACTTAAAGTTGCCAAGGTTGAGAAACACTGCTCTAAAGATTTAGCAAGGCTGCGCAACACCTCACCCTCAGCATGATGCGATGCTCAATGTTGAGCAGAATCTTCTTCTTCTCCCGATAGTCTCGAATGAGCGCGTGCAGAGTGTCGCAGTGGGGGACCCAGCCTATAAGCCCGGAGTTTGTAGAAAGCGGAATCACCGCATAGCGCTGGATGCTAGAGGAGGAGAAAGGAGGAGAATCCGTGTTGAAAAGGCTGGGTTCTGTACGCCGGCAGACGGTTTGAAATGGAATTAAAAATGTGCTCAGAAACCAACGGGGGCTGACATACATGCCCTTGCAACTGACTTGCACAAGCTGCTGCCGTCGGCTTAGCTGGAGCACCCTGTCATCGTGGCCAAGTGAGCACCAAGCAAAGACTGCTCGGCTGGCATTGGCCCCTTCGTGCTACCTTCTCCCAGCCTTAGAATGAGGCTACTAACTGTTGCAGCGTTGAAGAAAGCCGCTAGTAACGTCATGGCGGCTCAACCACAGGCCCCCGTCTCTCTCTTCCAACACCTCTAGAGCTCCCACTTCTAACATTCTACTGTATTGTTCCGTCAAAAACGATGCATTTCTCATTTCGCCCTTTTGTGCTGAAGGAGACTTCTCCGCCCATCTTTTCTAACAAGCCGTCTATCCTGGTTGTGACAAAGGCTGAGGCACCTAAGGTTTTTACGGAGGGATGTGGGGTCATTGGCGAGGAGAGTGTTCACAAGGCCAAAGAGCTGCATCACTCTCTCGTCCTGGCGCAGATCCTCGTGTCCTTTCAGAAGAAACACAAACTCGTGCCCGTTGCTTCCTGTGCGAGAGGAAAAGATCTCTTGAGGTGTGTGGATGTGGTGAAAATCCGGATGGAGGTTTAATATTGTGTTGCTTTGGGTTAAGTTCCTACAGTCAAATGATAAACACGCACTGCCCTGGTTAAATTAATTATGGGCAGGGCAAAATGTACCAGAATGAACAAGCATTCTTTGGGCCAAACGCTCTCTGATCCTTCTCAAGCGTCTTCAGTTGTCCCTACACCCATCAATTTAACTCTTCTACTTCATTAGCCTCCATGCATTTCTATTACTGGTCTGGCCTCCTCAAAGGAACTGCTAACTAACTGGATGGCGACATGTAACTGATTTGTTCTGAATCCCGAGCGGTACACGAACGGGATACGGCTGCCAAAGGAATCATTGCATCGGCTTGTTATTCCGATGCGATGGCTTTTTAACTGGATGCTTTTCTGCGAGAGAGAACTGGAAATGTATACATCTGAGATCAAGCAGCAAAGTCGTACCAGCGGGGACCTGAGAAAAGCCAGAGGTCTCCGAGAAGCCCAACGTTACGACCTGAAGGAGGGACCTTTTTACTGCCTTTACTCAGCACAGCCCGTTTCTCACCCATTAAAGTCAACTTCCTCGGTCTCTGCTTGGATGTGATCACTTGCAGCGATGGGGCGATGGACTGGATGCGGATGATGGGCTGGTTGGGGTCGTACGTTCCCGGGACAGCCAGCTCCAAATCGCGGCACATGAGGAGTTTGGGAGAGACGTACTGCAGCTCCAAGGAGGTCAGCTGTGGGCAAGATGGGAAACAAGCCAACAAGAGGGCTTAGGGCTGGTTTGGAAGGCCTTGCGATGCTGCACCATGGCAGGTCCCCACAGGGAGGGAGGGAGGGAGGGTTCTCTCTCCCCACACCTGAGGCAGCTGCTTGGAGATGCGCCGGAAGACGTGGTAATAGAGATCCCACGCTTGGGTGAGATCCTTGACATTCCCCGATTTCATGTACTTCCGGCACCACTCCTGCGCCTCCATCAGATCTCTGCCGTAAGCCTGCAGAAAACGGAAGACGGAGGCTGTTCGTTCAGGTCAGGGTTCCTGTATGAACTCGGACTCTCGGCGTTTCTTCTTTATGCTCAGCACGGAGCAGGGCGGGTTTCTCCCGGGCTTGCCGTGGGCCGGGGCGGCCCTCTTGCACGGGTACCTGGTTGAAGGAGGTTTCCTTGAGCGTCTGGGGCCCGCGCTCCATCATGGCGTGCAACGGCTCGAGCACTTCGAACATCCCCTTCACGTTCCTCTCCCCGAAATAGAGGCGAGACGCCTCCTCCAGCCCTTCGTGCCACATCTCGTGCCAAAGGATGGCCACCCGGATCAGTTCCTCGCTCACCTGGGTTGCAGAGGAGAGAAAGGCCCCAGGGAGCGGTTCAGAGGCAAAGGGAGGGGGGCTGGACTTCCACAGCTGGGGGGGGGGGCTTTGGGTCTCCTCCCTATATCCTCCCCCCCAACCTGCTGGATTGAGGAAGGCCAGGGTAAAGGGGGAGCCACACCCTTGGCAGTGGAAGAGGCCCAGACAAAACTAGGAGAAATTGTCAGAGGAACTTCTTCTATCTGTACGCTAAAGGCCTGCCACGGAGCCTCTGACTGGCAGATTGGCTGGGTAGATTCCAGGAGCCCCCCCCCCCCCGTTTTCCTGGCTAATACAGCCCCTAGGTACGTGGAACCAGGCAGTGTTCGGTCGACGACCACCATTCCGCACGGACTGGAGTTTGTGCATACGCAGCTACGGCTGCAGCACCAGAGATCAGTTCTCGCCCTGGCTGACTGCTCGAGGGAGCCACGCCATTATTCCCGGGTGATGCTGGAAGCTGCTTCTTACGCAATTCCAGCATTTGTAACAAAAGGGATCCCCGCGTGGGCTTCGGCAAGCTCTCTTTCCCATTTCTTGTCTTAGCAACAGCAGAGGGTGGGCATGGAGGCAGGAGAGCGTCAACAGACCAGCCGTTTCCCAAGATTTTGGAAAAGGATCTCATTCTCGACCCCGGCTTGCTTTAAGTGGAGTTTAGGGAACCAGCATGTAGTAGTTATGGTTCCGAGGAGGGGCAACGGCTTGGAGATGATTATCCAAATAAGGACTATAAAAGTTAATAAGCCAGAGCAGAACTGTATGTGGCGTGAACACACACATTGGTGGAGAAACAGACAGAACTCTTGGACTTTTATTACAAAACTTTTAAAAATCCACTCCATCGGAGCCCTGATCAGACTCTTTCAAATTTTGCATACTACGAATATGCACGCAGAAAAAAAGTTAAGCAAATCAGCGTTTGTAAAACTGTAATTAGGAAAGAAGACGAAAAGGGAAGAGTATTTTTACAAAGGCAAAGCTGGTAATTGGGACTGAACTATGAGCGGAAGTACAAATTAACTGAAGTGATACAAATCTACGTAAATCAGGGTGAAAATATTAAAAGAATAAAGGGGCTTTTCTCCCATGGTTTTGCACATGGTAAAAGGATGGCAGGGAGCTGTAGAGAGGAACACACGCACGCAAACATCACCCACCATCATGGCTTGCTGGACTAGCGTGTTGCTGTGCTCGCACATATTTTTCAAGATCTTGTTAGCAGCATTGTGCCGGGCTGTCGTCGTTGACTTGGATGCAACTGTCAGTGGATAGATCAAAGCCTACAGGAGGAACCAGAAAGGAGCAATTCATCAAAGCTTGCTTGGTCTGGAGTCTGAAAGGGGTGTGTGTGCGTGTGCATGCGCGAGTGCGTGGAGGGTGATCTCACCTGTGGATGGTACCTTCCGATGTCTGTGAGCAGCTGGTAAATCAGTCGACCCACCAAAGGTCGAGGTGTGTCAATTCTTGCAATCAGCTGCGGGATCACCTGATTTTCAGGAGAGGGAGGGGTGAGCGGGGGAAATTATTCTGCCCCCTTTCAAAGCTATGTGACCACACCGCTGCCGCTCGACCCAGAGAACAAACTCCACCAGGACTGCCACTGCCAAAGAAATGCCCAAACTGCACGAGGAGGAGGAGGAGGAGGAATACTTTGCCCGGCCTCCTGACATGTCACGTATCAGCAGATGCCCATATGGAAGTGGGCGCCCCAAGCCAGCAGAAAGCGGGGTGCTGGATACTCAGCTGTAACCTGCGGGTGTCAGGTTTGGTTGGCTGGGCCAGTCCCTCGCCCACCCAGCCAAGCAACCTCGCTTCCTAATTAAACAACAGAGGGAGCAACAGTTGCCACAGCCTCTAGCGCCTGGTACCCCAATGGCGTTTTGCTTTGGAGCACGGAGGCCTTGTTTTTGACTTGCGCCGCCAACGGCTTTCCTCTCCGGCCCCCCCGGGGAAGGTTTAGCCAAAGAAAGACGTCTGCCTCTCCCAAGCCAAACCAGGCGCCAGGCAGGTCTCTGTTCCGGGTCCCCCTTCTTGTTGCTGTGCACAGAGAAAAGGCTGGGCAATGCAAGGCCAACAACCCATCCATCCATCCATCCATCCATCCATCCAAGAAGATGCAAAATTCCCTGGCAGAGAGATCAGGATTAGGACGATGGGTGGGTGAAGAGATTAATTGCTTTTAAAGCTTGAGGACACACACACACGACGATGACTAAATTGCTCTACCTGTTGCACCATGACTGCTCTCATGCTTTCCTTGGAGTAAGACGGGCAGTTTGCATTTCAAAGCAGCCCCTTACCTGGAGCCAGGTGTCGATCTGGATCGCCTTGACCCCTTCCACCAAGGCTTCATTGACTTCCGGCCAGTGGCCATAGTCAAACCACAAGGTAAGAACCCTGGAGAAAGAGAACCAGACTCCATCAGCTCCGTTTTCGTCCTAGAGCAGCAACTCAAGGGGAAGGCTCAACTGAGCCACTGGGCCTACCCTACCCACCCACCCCCAAACTCGGATGATTAAGGGCTTAAAATCAAAAGGGCCGCGCCCTCTGACATCCGGCACCTGAGAGTATCCTGCAAATTGTTTCCACGGGACAAGGAGATGGATCGGAAGAAACCCTGCACTGCTGGCACGGTGTACATCAGGAGCGTTTTGGACAAGTCCTGCCGGGAACAGAGATTGCGGGGTGAGCCTCCCCTAGAGCAGGCGGGGGTCAAGGATTTCTTGTAGGAGGCGGCTCAGACCCCGCGGTGCCCCTGGCGGGAGCAGCCTGACCTCAGCGGCCTTCTTCTGCACGGGGGAAGGGGCCGGGCTGTTTTCAGCGCTCTCGGCCTCGCTCTCGCTGTTGCTGCCTTCCGTGTTGGCGCTGGTAACGCTGGTCCCGCTGGCGTGGCGCAGCTTCTTCTTCTCGTCCCGGGCCTGGTTCTGGAGCTTGTAGTGCAGGACTGCCTCAAAGTTCATCACCGCCCAGGCGTGCCATGCCTGGAAGAGGACAGGCGCCATTGGGATGATCTTGGCCCTCCCTCAAGGCCAGGGACTGAAGCACCAGTTCAGTCCTCAAGTCATTCATTCACCTTCTAGGTTCCAGAGCCCATGTTTCCCCCAGAAGCAGAAGATAACGGACTTACCCCCCCTTCTCCAGTTTTCCCTGCAACAACCTTGTAAAGTGGGCTGGGCGAAGCCACCAGTGAGTCCCCTGCCATCCAAAGGTCCCTTCATCTGAGAGCTGTGATTCCCTCCCCTCTTCCTCTGTTTGCCTCTTTCAAAGACATCGACTCAACCTCGTTCTTCCTGATCAATTCCCCTTTTTTCACCTTGCTTTTCCCTCCAACCTACCCGGTTGCTCACTTTAGAACGGTAACCATGCGGGCCACACCTCCTTTCCTAAGTGTCGGGTACCTCTTCGCCAATCCCAGTGTATTGTTGGCAATACAAAGCCAACTCCGGTTGCGTGGTTAGCAATCCAAATGAAAATGGCGGAGCCGAGGGAGGGTTTGAGTGCAAGGCTGCCCAGGTCCAGGTGAACGTCTTAAGCTGGACTTTGCGCTGTTTCCTAAAACTTTCAGGACCTCCTCTCACTCCACAGGCTGGTCCAGCCTTGACCCACCTTGCTTAGCGCTGCCATCCCCTCCCCTCCAGGTTTCAGACCAGAGCGAGTCCTTCCTGGAGGGAGAACCTGGTTTCTGGTTTCTTATCCCTGCAGCACAAGCGCTCTGGCACCGAGCGGCTGGGAGCCCTGCCTGCCACACCCCCCTGGCTTACTTTGTACCAGTTGCGGTCATGATCCGTGGAGGCGCTGTAGTACTGCAGGACTTTGGGGATGGTGCTCTCGTTGATGCCTTGGAGGTTCAGCTGCCACTCCCCCAGTTTCAGGAAACACCTGGGAACAGGGCAAACAAAGGGCCACTGTCTGGTTTACCAAGACGACTTCTTGGTTAATGCTTCAACGGTTGGGAGCTGACCGGCCACAATCCTGGCTCTGGATCACGGATGATCAGCAAGAACGAGGCACAGCCCACCTCTTCGGGGCACCTTCAGGAGTCTGGAGGTGTAACAGCATCATGGCCCCAGGAAGGGAACTCTAAGAGCTCACATCTCCTTGGGGAGTATTACACACACACACACACACACACACACACACACACACACACACACACACAGTGTTTCCAGAGAGGTCACTGGTGCAAAATCTAACAGCTACCTAAGGAGACATTGACATCCTTCTTGGAACACAACAGAAACACACCGGTTGCTTTAAGATAGATGACAATGCAGAATACATCAAAAGACTGTTTTCACTGCACGGCTGCATCGTGAGGTTAATAATCGAAAAAAGCAGCACGTTTAGATTAATAAATACGCCAAGAACAACCTTATTCTGGTTTATTGAAACTCCTGCTTAAATTTCAGGAGATTCGAACGCCCCGGGCAGGGAATATCGGTATCCAGCTGATATGAGGAGATGAACTGTTAAATACGCAGAAGTAAGAAATAAGAACCCACTCGTTTCTTCTCCTGATCGGCAGCCCACGGGGAGGGAGGCTGCTGTTTCTGGGTTCGGCAAGGCCGTCACTCACCGGGCCATGAGCTTGTGGAGCTCCTGCCGGTGCTGCTGGTCCTCGGTGGCGATGGCATGTTGCGCTTGCTGCTGCATCATCTGGACAAAATGCTGCATGTGCTGGAAGGCATCGATCTGTGAGACAGGAAGCCAATCAAGGTGCTGCGAAGCGTCACCGCTGGGCTCCTGAGGACTAGGAAACTGCCTCCCTCCTTCTCGGGGAACACTTAGGGCTCCCTCCCCCAACTCGCCCCACTTCCTCTGCTCTGAAAAGCCATTTGTCAGACGTGCCATTCGCTAGGTCTGTAATGCCTAATCTGTTCAGAGGAACATATGTTTGTCTCTCCTTCCTTTTTTTTTAATTAAAAAATATGCCTGATTACTTAAAGAGTAGAATTGAAAAAAAGCCTCCTTGACCTGGAAGAGCTATCTAATTAAGGGCCAATTTCAAATATTCCGCTTTAAAAAAATGTAGCAATTAAAAAAACACAGGGGAAAAAAACCCCATACAGAAGAAAAGCAGTAATAGATACACACAAATTAATGATTAACACCACAACAAACAAAAAGAATAAAACAGACAAAGAAATAAACAGAACCCCCCCCCCTAAAACTATTCCCTAAGAAAATATCCCATTCTTAGGTAAAATAATTGAGAAAGCTCTGGAGGTATTTGGCTGAAATCAACGTTCTGGACCCGTTTTGACTGGGGGTTTCATCCAGGATAAGGCAAGATCTGCAAGGAACTATTGTGGGTGTGAAAGTTCTTCGCAAAAAGCTTATTTTCTCCGGCAACCAGAGAGGCAGTGGAAAATATGCCCAGCTCCGGAAAAGGCAAGGAAAGGACCAGTTCTCCTCCAAGCTGGAGGAGGTCTGGAGGAGGTGGCAGCAAGGGAGGGAAGGCACCGTTTCCCCTGCCAGCACTGCAGCAGCTCCAAGGGAGAGGGAAGCCATTCTGAAAACCGTTGCGCTGTTTACCTTGCGGGCGCTTTTCCACATGTGCTTCATGTACGCGTAGGTCACTTGAGGGTGAAGAGTGGGCAAGGGGTGGTCCAGCTGTCGGGATGGGTCGACCCCCAGGAGCAACACCAGGGTTTTATGGGCTAAAGCCTTCAGCAAAGAGAAAGGAGGGACAGGTAAACGCAGGGCTCACATCCGGGCCTTTTCGTTTCCGGGGCCAGGGAGAGCTGCCCCATCGCCTCTGCTTCCTAAACCCCTGCTCTGATTGCGTTTTATCCGTCAGGGTTTGCTAAACGGAGGTGCTTGTTCTGGAGAAAGGCCCTACAGGTCAAAATAAAGAAACTTCTGGCCTCGGGCTCTTCTCGTGGTGGCCTAGCTCAGTGTTTCTCAACCTCAGCAACGTTAAGAAGTGTGGACTTCAACTCCCAGAATTCCCCAGCCAGCATGCTGGCTGGGGAATTCTGGGAGTTGAAGTCCACACTTCTTAACGTTGCTGAGGTTGAGAAACACTGCTCAAGCTCGGTGTGAAGTGGAGACCAGAGTTACTCACCAGCCTGCCACTCTTGCCGCACAAGCTGGCATACTTGAGCCACATTCTCATGTCTTCGTGGGGGTTGACCACAAGCGATCGGACCATGAGGATCCGCTGCCAGTCCTCTACGATCCGCTGGCAACCCTAGGGAGAAAGGGATTTCTCAATAGCCTCTCGTTGGTATTCCTGACTTCCTGGAATTAAAATGGGCATTGGGAATGGCACCTGATGTTGAGAGGACTACCTACCCACGGCTCCCACGGGTACGTTAATAGATAGTTGCATCTCTACGGACCTGGAAGACGTCTGCTTTCGGCATAATCTCTCTTTTACGTATAAATCTATATTTTCATACCAGAAAAATTGGGCTTCCTTTGGGCATCACGTTGCATGCCTTCGCTGCCAGAGATGTATGGACTCAACTGCACCTGCTTTTTAACTATTTAGCCACCTAAGAGGGACCCAGGAGCTGTCTAGAGTTTTCTCTGCCTTCCACAAATAATCTTCTTTTCTCCCTAGAAGCCAGGAGACCAACTGCAGGCAGCTGAATAGGCAGCGTTGCATTCAGGGATCACTTGGGGCGACGTTTCCACCCGTCTAAAATTAGAGGGGAAACATGATGCTCCTGGAAGCCTTTTTTAAAACCGACTTTCCAGTAAGCCATCTGGCGGGATGTGATGAGTAAGGGCCGGAACTATGTGTCCTTTCGTTGCCCTGTTTTCCTGCTTTCCAGGAGCATAAACAGCTCCATCGGCAGACATTCCCCAGCTGCTTTTCCTCGCCGGTGGAATGTTCTCTGAGCTCTTCCAGGCAGGAAGGAATGCAGCTCTGGAGGCAAAGTGCTTCCCAGATGGGAAAAGGAAGAAAGCCGCCGGCAGTGACACGTACAAGGGTCCTGTGCTGGGGGGACCCGGCAGGGGCCCAACAGGAAGGAAGGAAAAGAGGTTGGGGGCAAAGCTGGGGTCCTGCATTCTGTTCGTGGGGCGGGATGGGGAGGAGACCAACCTTCAGATAAAGGCCAGGAGGCCCTAAAATTGGGCGGGCGGGCAGGCAGCATGGTGTCGATGGCCAAGTGTCCTGCAGAATCCAAGTCTGGTATTGCTGGGATGGTTTTCCAATCAAAACATTAGGAGATTAAGAGCCCTTCAAAGTAAAAAGCTGGCTTCTAGCTGTTGACGCGTTTGCTCCAGGAGAATTCTGGGAACTGTAGTCCTAGCCTAGGCGAGCCTGCGGATACTCTTCTCCCACCAGCAGAATTCCAAAAAGATTCTGAAAATTAGACCTGATTTAGAGCGGCTGCTTCCAGCGGTCACTTTACCTGCAGTCTCTCCCACCAGATCTGGCGGAGGATCTCCCGCCGTTCCGGCACAAGCTTGTACTGGATGACTTCTTCCAGCTCGGACAGCATCTGGCAGGAGACCATTGCCTACGGAAAGGAGGTTGGCACAATCATCCCTGCCCCGGAATGGACTGCAGTCCGGGGGGGGGGGATTGGGATACTCACCCCGTAAGCTCGACTGTAACTCTCTCCCGCCATGGCCGTCAGCTCAGCGTCTAGGAGATCTCGGGCTTTGTCAATGCACTGGGGGAGAGGAGACCAAGAAAAAGTAACACTGCCCCCAAGGAAAAGCTCTCCAAAAGAATCCAGTGCTAAAATGGCTTTTTGCTTTTCTCAGGAGGCTGAATTCTTATTTTTGTCTCCAGAATCCCAGCCTTTTGATTGCTATTCTCATCATTAGCAACATAACTGAAGTGGCTAAGCAGTTTATAAAAAGAGAAGAAAAGTGGTACTAGGTTAAAAAAAAAAACACATAGAAGAAAAAGCAGGAGAGAGGATGAATTGAACGGATAAAGCCAGAGGGAACAGATGCATCTTAGAGAATGTGGAGGAGCAGAGAGCGGGAAAGGAGTCGCTCAGTTATCTGGTGAAAAGACATTTTGTGGCAGGGAAACCAAAGACAGCTTTGGAGGCGAGAGATACTCCACGGAGCAGCAGATAGACAAGATAGCTGTAGCCGAGGAAAAAAATTGAGATCCGGACAAGGAGGTACAAGAAGTTTAGCCTCTGGGTGCCAAGAGAAAGGAAGACAATATTGAAAGAAGGAAAAAAGGTTGAAGCAAACGTTCATGTTTGCTAAACAAATTTAAATAATAAACAAATTTAACCATCAGTGAGATCTTCAACTTTTGAGAATTCCCTACCCAGCACGGACACTGTTGGGAATTGTCTCCCCACCTGCCTTGTTCAAACAGGCCTTTAATCCCTGGCTCTTCCCCCAGGAAGACGAGGCAGGGCGGTGGGCCCTGGTGGGAGTGCTGTATGTTTGATGGTCTTGGCTTTATTTCATCCAGATGGCCACAATCCTCTTTTTTCACTGTGGCTGCAAGTTTGTTTTAAATGTTGTAAGTCAGGCGGCCTTACAGATTTGATAAAGAGATATTTTAAGACCGCATGGTGCAGATCTTGGGAACGCCCTGCCAGGCAAAGGCTCTCCAGACGCCAGCTTCCTAAAACCTCAGCTGGCCTCCTGTACAAGCAGCCCCTTGATGAATTTCCCCTGAAGGGACACGGCTTCCTACTCGCAGGACACGCCACACGTTCTCTCGATGGCTCCAGGGTTACGTAACCAACTCTTTCGTTTATAATTTCAACTGGTCCTCATTCTGCCCAAACATAATCAAAAGCTGAAATACAGCCGCAGGATTGGGCATTGTATCATCTTTCTTCTATAGCTTTCCCTCCTCCCGCTCCGTTTCAAAATGCGAAAGGGGGTCATGACAAAGGGAATGCCTTTCTAAGGCCTGAGCGTGTTTTCTTCTCTGCGTTGCTAGGGGCAGGCGGGTTTTGACAGGGTCGGTTTGGATCACGTCAATTTCGTGAAGAGGCATCTGTTCTACCAGCGGGCTCCTTTTGGAAGCTAGGCAACAACAATGACCGTGACTGTCTGTCTCGGCAAAATACAAGAGAGCATCTAAAAGCTCGGCAATAGATGAGCACGCCATTGTATAACGCTTCTTTAGAACGATGCCCCATGGAGTTCAATGGTCTGTATCTCTGGATAAGTACGGCGTCATGATCCTGGCAGCTCGTTACACTGATACGAAGCAGGTTGCCCAGTATAGTTAAAGCAACCCTCCTCCTCCTTACAGATTAGGAAGGGGCTGAAGAGGAAAGAGGCCCGTGAGTCCCGGGTTCCAAACGGGGGCTGCCAAGGTTTAGGGTATACCTGCTGGGCCAGGGAGAAGAGATCCTGATGGAGGGCCAGCACGGCCCGGTAGAAGGCGCCATCGTGGGTGTCTCTGGGGATCATGCAGGTGTACTCTTCCATGCTGTCCCACTGGCCTGCAGGAAGAAAGCGGCCCAGCTCAAATCCACAGGAGGGTCTGGTTTATCCCAGGAAAGAGGCTTTGCCGTAGCGTGCCCGAAAGGAAGCTCGGTTAATGTCGGCTTGGGTTTGCTCTCCTGTTGCACAAACCCAGCCCACTTGGTTAGTGTCATCGCTCAATGGGTTGTGTGAAACCAGGACATCAGTTAGCGCAGGAACCAGGTTCCAGCATACTCAAGGCAGGCAGACTTTTTGGCCCTTTCGCAGTCACCTGTGTTTAGGATTTTACAGGCACCACTGATTCTAGGATGTGGGCAAAACTGGGCCAAATTGGGGGGTGGGGGGTGGGTGCAGGGAGAACGACCACTTTATGTCAGTCTAAGAGGGAGCCCGGGATGCTGTTTGATTTCAGGGCTGAAGCGGGCTGAGGACAGTGCCGAAGTCTCTGCAGCTGAGCATCCGAGGTCTGAGAGAGCCCCTTTCGCATGGTCGAGCGTGGCTCTGCCTCTTTAAGGCCCTCTTGCCAAATGCAACCACAGGGATTTCCCTCCCAAAGACCCTTGAGAAGCAAAGGGCAGGGTGGATGGTCACCTAAGCCCCAAGCTGCCGCCGCTGCCATTCTTGCCATTTTGGCTTGCGTCTCGTCATTCACCAAGGTCCATTTCTCACAGCACTGCTGATGGAGCTGTCCCCTAGGAACAGACACAAGAGCCGAGAGCTACAAATCCAGCCGAAATCCTCCTGACTCCTTCCCTCCCACAAACACACACCCACGGGAAAAGCGGTGAACCCAAACATCTTCTGTCCCCACAAACAGCAAAAGTACTAATGCAGCGATCTCTGGAATTTCATTCCAGAATTCACTGCCCCCAGATTTACATCATTTGCAACAATGACGACAACAAAATAAGGCAAAACATAGGCCCTGAGAGATCCCATTCCAAACCCCGATGAACCTGATAAAAGCAGGGAAAGAATTCAGCGAAGATCCAGGAGCTCACGAGGGGTGAGACGCACGGCAGGGCCTCTTACCATTCGCCCAAGGCTTCCAGGCAGCGCATGCGGCCCAGCATCAGCTCCGGGTCATCCTTGTTGGTGTCCATCTTTTTGTCGTAGGCCACGAGGGCATCTTCCCACTCGTGCAGCTTCTCATACCAGGTGGCCTGGATTTCCTGGAAGGAGGGGACAGGAAATCGGGGGAGGAACACTCAGCCCCAAAAGACATCCCCAACCAGCGCAGAGCAACCGCTGGCAGTTGGGCAGTCCGACGAGGAGCAGCCCGTGGGAAATCTTTCTGCAGTTAAAATGGTCTTGAAACGCACCAGAGGGCCGCCGCAGCCATTTCGCTTAGCTGCCCTGGACCTTCTCAGAGGTTTTCCTTTTGGAAATGGGTTGCAGCTCTGCACTTAGCCTTTTCAAAAAAGAAGGCCCAAATTCACTCCTCCCCTTTTGGAATAAAAAAGCTTCCTATATTCTTATCGTTGTTTAGAAGGCACCTAAGCTTGGGACAACGGTAGCTAGATCGTCTCCCTTTGCTTGGGGCCTGTCAGCACAATCCCAGCACACGCAAAGAGCGCCTGGTTGGGGAAGGCTGGAAATGAATGAGCACATAGTAATCCTCTTTAGAAAAGAAAGATGCTTCAGATGGGCCTTAACACCCCCGTTTTCAGAAGACGAGTACAAAAAAAATAGCACCAACTCAAAAAGGCTTTGAAACCCACAAATCTTTCTCCAGATACTTGCTTCACTGAGACGCTGTAGCAGGAGAGTTATGTTAGTCTGTGTTATCCAAAAATTAGGAGGAGTTCGGGAGCACCTTTTCAGGCTAATACATTTTATTAACAGTAAGTTTTTGTGAGCTGCAGCTCGCCTCATGAGATGCAATTATTAAGTAATAAATTAATACATAAAGTAAAATGATATCATTACAAGGCATGATTGCAATTTGTGGGTCTGAAGTGCTACCCGACTCCTCCTGATTTTGCTACTTTAAGGAATTTCATTTTTAATAATAATAATAATAATAATAATAATAATAATGCTTTCTCTTTTCTTTCCCCCTTTTTTTTGCTTAATGACCCTGCCCCAATGCAGGCACCAGTCCAGGTTCTTTGGCCTCCGGCAGTTCCTGCTGCAACGGATGCCAAGCAGCGGATTCCTTCGCAGCCGGCAGGCAGGACCAAACTGCACAAACTCTGCGTGAGACAGGATGCTTCCAAGCGGACAAGCCGAGTGAACTCATGGGGCGCCCCGTGCAAAAAGAGAGGGATCACTTACCAGCTCCCCAAAATGCTTCATGGCATATTCCAGCACCCCAGATGCAGCCTCCGGTTGCTGCAGTTTATTGTTTATACTGCAAAGAAAAAAAGAATCACTTAGGGCAGTTTCTGTTTAAAACATAGTAAAAAATCCATGTTCTCAAGATTGGGAGACATGGCTGCGTTGCTGAATTCTTGTAATGTTCACTTTTATTTAATGGGACTCATCCTTCAACATATTCTCGGGGTAGCTCACATTAAGAAACACCTAGGGAAAGCAAGATATTATTCAACAACAATGGAACAAAGCAAAAACTGAACATTAACAGCTGTTTTAGGGTGTTCTTCACAAGTAAAATTGTGAAGGCCTAGGAAAAAATAATGATGCCTGAAAAGTCTCCCCATTACCAGGGTGCCACAACTGAGAAGGCCCTCCCTGCCTGTCCACTATCAAAACACCAGCCACAAATGTTTGGGCCTTATTAATTAGACTTTCTCCCCATCAGAACGGTTAGCACAGATTTAGCAGCTCAACTTAATACTGCAAGTAGTATTAAGCAAGTGTGCTTGCAGCTGCAGCTACACACCCTCTTAAATTAAGCAACTGCCCCGTAAGTAAACGGCAGAGAGGCAAAATGGCATCATTTCTCTCTTGTTCCCAGCTACTCTACTCTTTCCCCCATCTGACCCCACCACAGTCCTCTTCTTCTGTCTCATCTTGGCCTTTCTGGTGGACCACCAGGGCCAATTGGCCACTGCAACCCTTACACAGAACTCGGGGTGAGATTAATTGGAGGGATAATCTGCCCAGAGACCATTTCCATTTTCAAGCAATGAAAATCAGCTACGCCCTTGAGATCCAAAACAGCTAGCTGGTGAAGATGAGATGTGGTCCAGCCATCTCAAAGACAACCACTGGGAAGGCTGCGATAACTAGGTCAGCTCCTCTCAATTTCATTCCATTCCAAGGAAAATAAGGCAGTTATTTCCCTGCAGCTTAATTTTGGCTGAGATGCAACAGATAGCTTCATGGACTGAGATTGTTTCATAAAAAATTTAATCAAACGTGAACAAATACAATTTGCTATGTTAGTCTGTGAAGGTATGTGCCTATTCAGTTTAACACGCTGCCCACGTAGTAGTATCAGACAGATTATGAGAGAAACATGAAATTATACTTTCAGAAAACTGTTGTAATGAACAAGCTTAGTGCTAGGTTTCCAATTGCCGGGTTGATCTACTGTGGAGGACCTTTTATGTTAATTCTTTGTAGGACATGGAATATTTTGCTCCGTGGCTAACATTTCTGTTTAACAGAAAATTTGATTTTTGTTAAATGATTACCAGACATGTAAGTAACTTAGAAGTTTCATGAGGTTCACAAAAGTCAGGTCTGTTGTTCTCAATACAGGGTGTTGCTACGGTGAGAATTATGTCATCCCCGTCTTGTTTGACACGGGGACTACATCATTACTGTCTTTTAGCGTTGACTTTCTCCTTGGGAGGAGGGAATTAAAAAAACTTTATAACCTCCGTCATGATCTTCATTCAGAGGTGCTGTTTGAAAGGCTTTCGTGTTTCAGTTATGTTTCATTAGGAACAGTATTAGTCAGTGCCCACCAGCAGTAGTGGTGAGGGTGTGCCTGCAAAGACCTGAAAAGCATCATAATGAGCTGCAATCCAAGAGAGCAAAGGCAGGGAAAATACAACAGCCTCTGAAGCGCTACCCTTCCCCAAGAGGTGCAGGGGGCTTGTCGTCATAAAATAGATTCAAAGACTGCAACAGAACAGAGGAAGGCAAACTATTATGGCCCCTGTGTGTCTTCCCAGCCGAGACCAGCGCAATGAGCTGAGAACGGTTGGATATATTCAAGATCTGTAGCTTTAGCAGGGTTAAACAGGGATTACTCTTGTTTGAGTTGTAATCTCAATCAGGCGGTGGATAATGTATAAGAGAAGTATCCTTGTTTGCTCCGTACGCTGCCTCTTTTCCTTTCTGGCTTTTCTGCCTGGCTCCTTACTGTCTTGGTATATTATATTTATATTGTTGTCCGTTTGTTGTAGATATATTTTATGCTTTTTCTTTTTGTATATTTTGAACTATATAAAGTTGATAATTCCCTTTTGTCTTCTCTTAAATTTATTACCCAACAAGAACTACATCACAAGCTTTTTATGGGCTGCTGGAGATAAAACAGAAGTCGTACAAAGGGAAGGTTTCAGAACTCTAGCGAAACATGCCCATTTTTAGCTATGATGGCCCGTTTCATAGAGTGGATTGGGGATCCTGATAACACTGTTCTATTGTTCTCTTTTATGTCCTCTACTTTGTAGGAAACTCAGCTTCTTCTAAACAGAAGTGATACGCGCAACCAAGAGTTATTCAGCACATGGACATCTCTATACCTTTACCTGTCCCTTGTGATGAGAGGAGGAACCACACACAACGAGCACATCTTGGATTCATGTATCATCTTAGCCATGAACTTACCAAGCAATCTGTCTCAAACTAGCTCCATCTTACTGGAAAGCAAACCAGGAATGGGGATTTGCCTGCTGTAGGCCAAACAAACAAAATAGGAGGAGGAAGGAGTATTAGGTATGTTCGCTGCCTTGAGTTATTTATATAAAAAAATAAAAAATAAAGGCGGGATAAAAATTAAATAAATAAAACCGCCTGGGTCGAAGGAGGTGGTTGGGTAGCATCTTCTCACTCATATTTGAAGGTTATCAGCCTACCTCTCAGCTAGAAGGATCCAAGATACAAATCTCTTGGGTTTGCTAGCCACATCCTGTTATTAGGAGCCCACGGGTGAAATCCACAATCTCGGATTATGAGCAGCTGTAGAGAGGTCCCAGCATGAATGTTATCCCCTCCTGTTCGAAAGACCTGGTTTTTTTAGTTCTTAAGCTGTCTTTCAGTGACTTGTCAACACCAGTGTTATTGATGAAACAGTAAGTCATGTTTGTTCTGCCTCGAATATGGCCACGGGCAATAAACCGCTGCTGTTCGGGGGAGCGAATAAGAATGCTTTCCTCCTTGAGAAAGAAAATCAACACACTGCTATAAAAGTGATAAATGGCTACCACGTTCTGCTTGATAGATATGAGCATCTCCTCTGCCTGTCGGGCACTTAATTATCTCCAACTTTATCTCCCTTGTCAACACCTACTGACAAATAGGCCATTATCCTTTTTTTCCCCCTTTTCTCTACAACTGTTGCTGCTCCCTGCACTCCGCTGCCTAGCGTTCCTTTTCATTTTGTAACTTGTCAAGAGGGAAAATGAGAGGAAATGCTTCGTACTTCAAACTCGACTGAGCTCAACTGATTTTGCTCCGAAATTCCAGGAAAGGGAGCTGGAAAGAGAAAGGCAAGATGCTGCAATTCCTACGGTCCTTTCTGGTGCTCTCTCAGCGACTATGGAGACCGAAACAAAACTGGACAATATCAACTGGATATTTTTGCTGGGTTTTTTTTGGCTCTGTCTACTTACAGAAGAGAGGGAAGGACAGAATTCAGCATGAATATTTTTCACATGGTGCCGCATTGCCTGTTAAATAACTACCACCCACTCTCTTCGTCAAGCTTAGATAAATTTCCCCAAGCTAGGACTAGATATGGGTATTGCCAAAGAGTAGGCATAGAGATATCTCCAATCCTTGCTCCAGAATTGTCTTGATAAAGGACATCCAGAGAGACATCAGCTGCCTCCCTCTAGACTCCACACACTTTTCTGCTACCTGTGGGACCTCCATGGATAAGAGATAATCATTCTATGGCGACAGAAGTTTTTTTTAAGGATGAAAAAGGTTAGAGTAACAATGAAACATGGTTCCCGTCACATGAGGAAAGATCAGTTTCTTCCAGTAGGCCCAAGTCTAGGACCAGGAAAGAGCAAAGGCGGAGAAGAAAAGGTCTATGGTTTCTAGCAGAAAGCTGTACCATTTGGACACTATTTAGCTCAGGCATTTGAACACCAGATCACGGTATTTAAGACAAGGCAGGGTCAATTCCTGGAGTTTTTATGAGATTGCACTGAACTACATCTCAGCTAACATAGAAATTATTATAATCCATAAGCCACTGGAATACGAGACCAAGGAATTCAAAACCACAAAGATATTTACAGGATTGGTCTCAATATGTTTTATATAGGCACAAGTGAGTATCTTTAGAAGACCCTTACATAGTCTAAAATTCTAGTACTTTGGAAAAGACAGAAATCAACTTTCCTGGATCACCCAGCTTAGCTCTTGATGTTACCTATTTTAGGTTTTTTTTTAAAGGAACTATAATACATGTAACAATTTTCAAGCCCATACAGTGAGAGTATGAAGGGATGACGTGCTTCGCTGGATTTCTGTCCTTCTTCCATAGCAATCCAGCTCCCTACTTTTTCCCACAGCAACCACCCATGTGGTGGGGCTGAGCTGAAAGACCAAAGTGGATCAGAGAGTGTTCATGGCTGCGGGTGGACTAACCGGGAGCTCTGCGGTCTTAATGCCAAGCTGTAACCACTACTCCATACTGTACCCTGATGCTCGGACACACCCTCAGCAGAATCCAGAATGGGAATAAAGGTAATGGTTTTTCTCTTCCGACGGGAGTCCTGAACCCTCTGCCAGGTGGCCTTATCCAACCAAGAGAACGGAGGTGAAGTAGCCTACCTGATGAGGGACTCAAGGATGGCTGGGGTGGGACCCTTCTGAAATTCCAGCTCTTTGTAGTGCAGCGCCTTGGCATATGCCCGGCACTTGGCAGCCCGCTCGCCCAGTAAGACAATGCCGTTATCGTCCCCCAATGGCAGCGGGCCCTGTAACAGAGGAAGCAAGGCAAAGCGTCAGGGCTGTGGCAGGGTGCACGTTTCCAGACCAGTAAAAGGTTCTGGAGAACGTTATTGTCAGCGGCCAGCTGCGAGCTTGCTTCCGCATTATCAGCGGAGGAACCTCGCCAGATCGGAGGGAAGTTGTTGAAAGAAAATTAGAAAACCCCCATCCCAGCGTGCACAGGGGTGCACGAGTTCCAAACTGAAAGCAGTTCAGTCGCTGGAATTTCTGGAGCGGTCTCCTTTCCACCTCACGGAGTCTTGCTGCCGAAGAGGACCCAGCGAGAATCTCGCTGGGACAAGGATCACTTTCGGCTCTGCCAAAGAGTCTGACGCTGGCAGTTGGCAGCTTATCCCAGGGAAGTGGAGAGCCGGGACAGGGAATGGATCCCAGAGTCTTGCCCGGCATCAATCCTTCCCAAGGCCCGGCAACCCACAGCAGAAGCGAGCCTAAAGGCAGTGGGCTGGCTGCCCAAAATAGAAGGCCAAGGTTGGTGAGACTCTCTTCTTTCAGATTCACCCAGGATTCTCAGCCGAATGGAAAACTGGGGTGGGACTAATTAGCTCCTGCTCCAATTGGAGACAACATGTCTCCATCGCTTCCTCGCACATCCAAGTATGAAAAATACACCTTCTTACAGATATTAGGGTGCCTGCCTGTGGGAAGACAGATCTGTCTCTGGATGAGCAGAGAAAGGGGTTTAAAATAGGCTATTCTTAGCTTGGCCCTGGCTCTGTAGAGTCTCAGGCACACAAGAGTCTTTCCTAACAGATGCTCCATGATCCTTTTAACTGGAGGTTCCAGGACTGGCGACTGGGATAGCCGGTGCTTTGGCATGGAGATCCCCCTCTCCCTCCCCAAAAGGGAATCCCTTTTCTTTCCCCTCCAGCTGCAAAGGACGCGCTAAGAACTTGACACGGCAGCCATCCGAAGCATAGAACTTCTCTCCTGGGTTGGAAGCTATGAAAACCGGTGCGGCAGCAACTATTGTGGGCATTCACGGTGGGAGCAAGTCGTTTGCTCTCCGGCCCTCCGTGGCCTTTACCTTGTCGCTGTGCTCCATGAACTCGGCCAAATTCAGCAGGGTCTGGGTGACCTCAGCAATATCCTGAGATGTCAGCGCCAGCTCGATGCTCCGGATCAGCTCGTCCTGCTGGTCTTCGTTCAGCTCAGACCAGCATGAAACAAAGGCCGCGTTAAAGAGATCCCTACGGGGGAAAGCAGCAGGAGGAAAGGGGACGTGGAGAATGGAACTGTAAGTCTACAAGGGTTGGACACACCACGCCGCCGATCCAAACGGAACCCAGAGCCACATCCCATGGGAGCCCATAAGTGCACAGGGGAGGATTTCTAAGAGAAACCGCCATCAGGCCTGGGAACTGATCAGCAGCTAGAAATCCTTCCTTCTCAAACTACACCTTATCATTCTTCCAGCATTCAAACAACTTAGTTTTTTTCTATCCAATTTGCCGTCCTCCGTGAACATTCTACTGATGTACTGTACGTCATTCACTTGCTCTAGTTTTCAGCACCGATGCCTAACTCACAATCCGTCACTCCATTTTCCCCGTCAAGCACAGGTACCTAGGTCTTCCATACATTAATCTTCACATGCACGGCATACGATCTATTTAACATTTGCTGCAAAACAGTCAGCTTCTCAACCAAGTACACAGTGCCACCTGCCTACAAAAGTTCGCATCCCAAACCAAAACGTTTCTACTCTCACACACACTTTCCTTATACGTTTTTCACACTCGCGCTAAACAACCGAGGGGAAGCCACACGGCTTTGTCTTCTCCCTGAACAATGCTGCAGAGTTACCTGGCCATGGGGTTGTAGGCCTGAGCCAAGGCCCAGCAGGAGCGCAGGGACGGCGATGAGGAATCTTTCAGCAGCTCCAGGCTCAGGCGTCTCAACCATTCCAACCAATCGTCCTTTGAAACTCTACGGGCTGCTCCCCAGGCCTAGAGTACAAAACACACTTCCATGAGCTGCTGCAATCAGCCACATCAAGGCCAGACAGACTTATGGCACGTGGGCCATACAGCCCCAGCTCCATTGCTGTGGCCCCTAAAGCACCTCCGAAATCATGTTGCTGAAGTTCAGTGACAAATTACTGCCTTTCGATGACCTGTTTTGTGATGGCACGAAGACTATCACATAATTGTAGATATGTATGATCTAGAACAGTGTTTCTCAACCTTGGCGACTTCAAGCTGTGTGGACTTCAACTCCCAGAATCGCCCAGCCAGCCATGCTGGCTGGGGGATTCTGGGAGTTGAAGTCCACACAGCTTGAAGTCGCCAAGGCTGAGAAGCACTGATCTAGAATCTTCTTAAATACCACTGGTCTATCATTCCCTGGCTTCTTCTCTTCCTTTTTTTAGAAGAGCTGGGCTGGAACAGATCTCAGACCTATCTAGCCAAGCATTCTGGTTCTTGCATTGATCAACTAGATTAACTTGGGAAACTCACAAGCCTGGACTGAGAGCTCATTTGATGCTGCTTCCCGACAATCAGTATTTAAGGCATTTAATGCTGCCTGTGGTTTAGGAGGAAGTAACAACTTTCAGCACAGTATTAGTCCCTACTGATGGCCTGATCCTCCATGAGGATCTACACAGGGACAGCATTCCCTCTTCCTCCACTTGTCTGGAAGCGTCATTTTTTAAGTTCCTTGAATGTGGGAAATCCAGTCTGACAAATACTGCCTCCGTTTTGAAAGTGACGTGAAGTCTGCTAGATAATCAAAAACTGGTCCTGGAAACCAGTTCTGATGCCACAAAGCGTAACGGTCTCTGAAAATCGCTGCTCATCTTGAGAAGCACGGCCCACGGTGTACCTTCTGCAAATTGATGGTGCTGACGTGCAGCTTCTTCATGGGCCCCGTTTCGACAGGGCCGCTGGCAAGGGCCTCTCCTTGGCTGCTCCTCTGCAGGCGGTGCTGGTAAATCAGGGGGTCGTCTTCTTCATCAGCAAGAGTGTAGCCCTAATGCAGAGCAGATCAGCTATTCCCCAAAATTAAACCCAGCATTTGTGGAGCCCTGCTGCAGTTCCCAACCCCCTTGTTTCTTCTACTCCTATATTCTGGGATGTCTCAACAATCCCTGTTTCTTCCCCCTCCCCCGCCCCCTCCGGAAAAACTCTTCACGAGGCATCTTCACTGAACTTGTTAAGCACCAAGATAAAAACAAGCCAACAAGGATTCAAGATTTGCAATACTTCCAGAATAAAAGAAAAAAGACAGGAATTATGCATGGCTACTTTTGACCCCAGCATAAAGATTCTCAGATAGCTTTAACGGCTTCATCACGCCACTTTTAGAATTCTTATCTAAGCGACTTTGGACGTTTACCAAAATGGAAAAGCAGGATGTATGAAAACTGTGTATAAACGTGTCTTAGCTGCATTTTTTAAATAAATGGCTGAGCAAATGCGGCCAAGTGGAAGGACTTGAATTGCCCCTTTCTCATATAAAAAACTGAAGGAGCATTCTGGAATTAAAGTGGAATACAGGTGCACTGATAAACTCGGGGCAGGACCACAGATGAGCGACAGGTTTCCTTCAAACGAACGGATAGCCATCCCATTCTGCTTCTCAAGAATTCACTGACCTTCACAATCCTGCAGATGAGGACATCGTATCGTTGGTGGTTGATCCTGTGACGCACCAACACTTTGTTCACCATCGGGATGAAGATCTGATACTGCAGGGGTGAGAAAGCAAGTTAGCATCCAGAAGACTTTTTCTTTTCTTTTCTTTTCTGCAAAATGGCAAGAACAACGACGGCTGAAAAGAAAAGCAGCTCAGAACAAAGGCAAGAGTAAATTTTAAAAGATTTAAAATTTGCATCGGGATACAATCTCGAGATCCCCCATATTAACGATCACATTCAACATCTGCTTTCCAAAACAGCTTGAGGAAAAACATTAATATAGTCAATAATAGGTGATTACATTTAACTGAGTTTGTCCTTCAGCTGTAGAGTATTTTACAGCTCTTTGTTATTGTTATTGTGTTCATTTTTTGGCCAAAGCAATCTTCTATACTTTCAAGCACCACTGATCCAATACCACTGAGGTATTTTCATGTTTTGCAGCAAAAAGACCTAGAGGAAACAACCGACGTTTGGTTTAAAACTATACAATCTAATGTCTCATTAAAAGTACAGACTTACAGCGTCACTTTCCCAACCACCTAAGGAACTATTTGAGGAGACCCACACTAATCAAAAAAGGGGCGTGGTGGCTCAGCGGGTAAGACGCCAGGCTTGTCGATCGGAAGATCGCAAGTTCGGAGGTTCGAATCCCTAGCCCTGCGTGCGGAGTGAGCTCCCGCACTAGCTCCAGCTCTTGCCAACCTAGCAATTCGAAAGCATGCAAATGCAAGTAGATTAATAGGTACCACTTCGGTGGGAAGGTAACAGCGTTCTGCGTGCGTCATGCGGCCACATGACTGTGGAAGCGTCTTCGGACAACGCTGGCTCTTTGGCTAACAAACGGAGATGAGCACCGGCCCCTAGAGGCAGACACGACTGCACAAATGTGCGGGGGGAACCTTTACCTTTACCTTTTTACACTAATCAAAGAAAAGGATTGATTGATTGATTGATTGATTCATTCATTCATTCTTTCAATTTCTATTACCGCTCCATCTCCCCCAAAGGGGACTTAAATCCAAAGAAGATGTTGTTTCGCGTAAATACCAAAAAGTTGCATGCTCAGGACCTCTCCTTGGAAAAATAAGGTTCATCTTACCTTCTTCCCCAACTGGAAGACCAGCGATGAGAGCGTGTCCATGGCAGTTGTCCGAAGCTCTGGGCTCTGGTCGAGAGTTCGCACTATGGGATGGATGATCCGTGAAGCGTAATCCGTGAAATCAAGGGACTCTGTTAATCGGTCCACAGTTTCTAAGGCAGCTCTGGAAGAGGGGAGAAAACAAAACCCTGCAATCGTAAACATAAAATGGACACGAATTTGCTGTGAAGATGGACATGGCTTAGGCAATGCAGCAACCCAAAAGAGGAACGAGTCGGAACGTCTTTTCAAGAAAATTTAAGAATCTGGGCAGTGCCAGCAGCATCTTTTATTTCAAGCCTGTAAAACAGGGCTTTCCAAAGTTTTTCCCACGGTGACACACCAACTGGCGTTGGTGTGTCGCCGCGGGAAAACCTGGAAGTGCGGCAGCGCGCAAAAACCCGGAAGCGCTGCTGCGCTTTTGGGTTTTGCGCGCTGCAGTTGGTGTGTCGCCGCAGGAAAACCCGGAAGCGCTGATGATGATCAGCGCTTCTGGGTTGTGTGACGACACACCAGACTGTGTGTGGCGACACACTTTTGTGTGGCGACACACAGTTTGGAAAGCTCTGCTATAAAACAACGAAGATGCACATGGACAGCACCCATCCTTACTTGCGAGCTGACAGAGGAGCATCTGGAGCATCAAAAAGCTTTACAATGGGAGGCAGTAATAAATGCAGGTAATCGTCCAGATTGGCCCCAAACAACTGGATGGCATTCAGCAGCTGCAAAGGAGAAAAAGCAGACTCCGTAGGAACCCAGTGCAATATTCAAAACAGCAATTCCAGGTTTAACCACATGCATGTTTTCCTCCTAAAAGTCAAGTGAACGTCTTGAGTAGATCAGTGGGGATGGGTTCTGTTATATTATACCACAGGACCCAAGAGACTTTGGAGAAATTGTAACCCTGAACATAATTTACTTGAGTGAGTAGAAAACAGGTAAGACACACCCTTCAGTGCTCCGACAAGAACTAAAACAAGCGAGGTTAGGACTTCCTGGGAATGCAGGCCACACATGCAATTAAGCGGAAGATGAACTGACCCAGCCCTGCAGCAGCACAGGATTTAGGGGGGCTGATCAGTTTGAATCAGACCAGGGTGTGTGAGGCAACCCCACCCCACTCACCTTGGTGGAAACGCTGCGTGTGCTGCTGCTGTCGTGCATGAAGACGCGAAGCATGTGCGGGATGAGCTGGGGAAGGTAGAGCTTGAATTCCCCGCCGAGGGCCACCACTATTTGCTCGATGAGGAGGATAATTGTGCTCTGGATGGAATTATTCACCACCCAGAAGTCCTGGAAGGGAGTGGAAAGTGGAAAGTGGTGCAAACTTAGGACAGAAACCGAGAAAGCATTAAAAGGAACCGTATCGCATTACAATCCTTAAAGGGGCTCTAAGGCTAATTCCAGCATCAGGAACTTAAATCCCAAGGCTTTTTTTGGAGAAAGATGGAAATTAGCTTGGTTTTCTAAACAGGGGACTAAGCCAAATCTCTGTGGACATCTGGGACTGGATTTTTCCCCCACCAGTTTAGAACAAACATTTCTCTTTGATGGCAGCTTCTATTTTTTTTTAATTGCATTTCTACACTGCCTTAAAATACATTCTCTCTCCTGCCGGTCCCCGACACCCTCCAGACATACGTTTGCCAGCAATGCAGGTATCAGAGGGTGCGTCCAAAGGGCTGGGATTGCTGCCGCGAGAAGAAGAGCCAAGGAGTTGTAGCAAAATAGCTGAACAACGGTTGCTCTCGATTCCGTATCTATGAACTGACCCCGGTACGTGCATTGGGCCACTGCCTTTTTCAGTGCAAACAGAAACGTCGGCCTTCTTACAGAAGGCAGGACACCTTACAGGACTAGTCTCACCTTCAAGTGCTGATTAATATCAAAGGAAATCCAGGCCCAGGAAGTCATTGATGTCCATCTTAACACATTCCTTCCGAGTCGCACATGCTTGTAAACGTTCAAAGGTGGTACTTACTCTCATGAGCGTAACAATTTCATCCATGTACGGTCTAATATGGCTTCTCACGAAAGACACCAGCATTCCCAGCTGCTGGAAAAGGAACTAGAAGGGGAGAGAGAGCAATGGCTGGGGACAAACCCTCAGGCGCACTTGGAGGGACCGTTTTCAATCCCCGCCCCCCCCCTTTGCGTGTTCTTGCGCTTCTACGTCATGCTACGTCCCCCGGGCAAAGAGTTAGTTTCAGCAGCTCAGAAGCATGGTTTGCCAGCACCGCTGCGCTTGTGCAGAATCTCGGGGAGGACTACGCAGAAGCATTAGCAAGCACGATGGCGAACGTTCAAGTTTCCAGACATGCAAGGATGAACACCAGAACCAAAGAGCCCCAGAACGTCCCCAACTCTGCTTTCAAGCCCGCCCCCGCCCTTTCTCAATCCCTCCAAACACACTCAACGTTTCCACGCACGTTAGCCATACACTTTCTCTCTCGGGGTGCCCAGCACACTTGTGGGGAAATGGGACAGCAGAAAACGGAGGTGGCTTGCAAAAGAGAGATGGTAAAGTTTCAGGCTGTGAATCCAATGATCAAGAGAGATTTTACAGGAGTGGTGCAAATCAGGACCCCCTTGATCATTCACCTTGACAACGCAAAACAGAGCGGAGAGAGAGAAAAGGACCAGCTGGGGGAAATCGGTGAGAGAGTGCTGTGAAAAAGTAGCAGCAAAGGGATGCCTAGTGCGTTTCCTATCCGGTCTTTTATTAGGAATTTGAGACGCTCTAGAGCCATCTCAGGAAGTGCCTTGCTTGGGCACTTAAATGCCAAGTGTACCCACCTCGGCTCTTCTCCCCAGCACACTATCACCATCTTCTTTCACCTGCAAATGTTTAAAGACAGTAGGCAAAGTGCATCAAGGCCAGGCCAGGTCCAGTCACGCAACAAACCTTGGATTACCAAAAAGTGGGCTTCCGCATCCACTCGGCGGTTTCATTCTGGGAGAAGGTGGGTCTGCAGAAGCTTCCTAAGAAGGGCTCTGCCTGAAAGCACATCTTGTGCCTGTAAGGGTTCCACAGATCCCAGCACTGGAGTAATCCAGGGTTCCAGCCTTTCAGGCAGATGCTGAAGCTGAGACCGAATGGGTTCTGACTGGACCTGTGGGGGGCCTTCCTTCCTTTCCCTGGACCGCATTCTGGCTCCTGCCGTTCCAGTCAAGTTTTGATCCAAGAGATAAACTGAGGCGTGGGTCGATCAGTGTCAGCCTAGTGGCTGGCCAGAAACAAGGCGTTCTCCCTCTTGGCCCCACAGATCACCTCCTGCAGTTACAACAAACTCACTGTAGAGCTTTGCAGGCGGTGACGGGCTCTTTAGGAGCTGCATCAACTCCATCGTGGTCTCCTTGACAGTGGCCTGGGGCCACGCAGGATGTGTGAGTCTTAGACAAGGGGCAGCAGATTGGCAATGGGTGGCAGGAAGCTGGGAGAAGTTAGCCAGCAGGGATGGGCCACGTTCTCCCCTTCTGAAGAGGGCAATGCAAAACACACGACTGGTTGCAGAGACTTGAAGACAACCACCGGGCAGAAGCATGCCAACAGCGGCTGGACAAGAGCTAAACGGGCTTCGTTTCTCTGGCCAGGAGCGGGGTTCCACCTGGGAATACTGTATTTGCCATTAAAAAGGAAGCCACGGGGCAGCCAGCTTTTGCATGAAGAGAAGAATGGCTGGTAGCACACCATTTTCCAAAACGAACAAAAGAGAAACAGGAAGTGGAAATGATCACTCGCTCCTTCAGCCCGCTGGCAGCACAGATAACTCAGCCAGTCCCTGCCCCCCCTTCCCGAGAGAGCAGAACTGCGTTTCTACTGCTTGCTGTTTGAAGCAGTTTCTGGGGACATGAGAAGGGACACACTCACCTCCCGGATGGCCCCATCGCAAACCCGAATGACGTTGAGGAAGGTCGGCATAACTTGAGGCAGGAACTGCACGCACTTGAGGCCGAGGGATTTGAAAATAAACGTGATGGCTTGGACCACCATGGTGTGATGGTGGGACAAGGACTGGTCCCGGAAGATCCTCATGAGCGCCACCATGGAGACCGCAGGGTAGAACTCGTCCAGGGGGAGGTTCCCCATATTAACAAGCATCTCACTGGTGCTGTAGTCAGCTGGAAAGGAGAGACTCTCCATTCTACGTATGCAGAACACAATAGTTGACCAACACCCAAAGCAAGCCAAAACTGGAGTGTTTTTAAGGACTTCATAGATCTGAGACACAAGAAACTTAAGAAGGATGGAGCTAGTCATCAAACTCACTAGATGCCCTGAATGTTTTTTTTTTTTAATTTCAGCTCTGATAATCCAATGTAACCAGACAATGGTCCGGTTTCTAAGCACCCAATGCAACATCCAAGCTCAATTGAGCTAATCTGGACAACATTCCTAAAGCAAAGTCAACATCTAGAATGGAAAGAAGTAAGGAAACTCAGTCGCAAAACGCTATCCTATCTATCTATCTATCTATCTATCTATCTATCTATCTATCTATCTATCTATCTATCAGATTTATATTACCGCCCATCTCCCCCAACGGGAGATTCACTTATCTTTCTTTCACTTATACTGACTCGCTTTCCTTCTTATGTTCCAATGGCAGTTTTCTGCACAGACCTAGAAAAGCTCAGGTCCAAAATGCAGAAGTGGGGAAAAGTTTACAGCAGCTTACTTAGGTACACATATTTAACTGATTTGATGAATTCACTTAACGTCGTAAGTCGTTTGCTAAGAAATGAGGGATTATTATTATTCAACACCATGGGTCTAGTAATGTGGGGAATACTTTTTTTTTTTTTTAAAGTGAACTACTAAATAACACAACTGCCTCTTTTTGACAGAGGCTGACACAGGGCCGTCTTTTCTCAGTTCACTTACAAGAATCTTGGCTCGATTTAGATTCTGACAAGCTCACAGCCGAAGCATCCCTGGACTGGTCTATCATTCCAATGTTCACCTTATGTTTATATGGATCCAGAGCTCCCAAGAGACCAAGGACACGAATAGCCTAACAGAGGAAAAAAGGGGGAAAACTACATAATGGGAAGCCAAAAAAATAATAATAATAAAATCAGGCGGCTTGATTTGCATAATCGGTTTCCCTGGGCACAATTTCTCCTGGTGAAGGACCACGTGGCCCTGCTTTTCTTGCATGCACAAAACGTCAACAAAGCAGCTGAAGAAAGCTACCTCCACACTTTTCATTTGAGGCTAACTGGAGGCAACTTTCCAATTCATCAGCCCTTCCCAGCCTGCCAAGGAGAGGGAGCAAAGAGGCCTACCTCTCTTCGAGTGCCCTGGTTCTGCTCTGTCTTCAGGAAGTTCAGCAGCACCTCTAGGAGAGTTGGGTACTTCCTGTAGGGTTCCACCACATAGCCAGTGCTGGCTACCAGCTGTCCCAGCGTCCATAAAGCCACCTGGGGAAGATCCACCACGGGGAAAAAAACAGAATTACAGCCCCATCCAAATATTTCGCCGACTGTTCAGCCACATAGGCTGAGGGACAGGGAGAGAAGCAAACAGCACGTCAGCTTCTCCAGCAGGCACCAATTTTATTTCTACGCCTTCCTACGCAAAAGTGGTTTATATTAAAAAAAAAAAAAAAAAGCAAACAGCACACAACAGAAGCAATTCAAGAGCTTCCAGAACAGGAGAATAGCAATGCTTGTTGCCCATTTCAAAATTTCAGCCCAGGGGTAGAGAACCAGCTTTGGACGCAGGTTCAGGCATCTCAGTTAAAAAGTCTGAGTAGCATTGGTGGAACATGCTTAGCTTGGTTTCCAAATCTGGCTAGATCGGCCTGCAGCCTGACCACAGAGGAAGTCCAGCTCTTAATCAACAGCGTGTTTAGCATGCCAAGCATGAAGATGGAACAGGGGACTCGTTAGCTAGCCTTCACGCTCGAGGCGGCTCATAAACAGAGCAGATCATCCCCGACATCAAAAGGGGTGGGGGGAGGCAACTCCTCAGGGACAAAGAGGTGGCCCAGAAGGTCATCACCTCTGCAGGCCAAACTCACCTGTCTTTTGGCAAGCAAGGAGGAGTCCTGGAGCATGTCCATGATTATGATGAAAAGCTCGTCCACCCACTTTCGCATCTCCAGTCCGCTCACCTATTGGGGGGGGGAAATCCACATATAAAAAGCAGCAGAGTCCCGAACGCAAAGGGCAGAACTATGACGATGCTACGGCTGTGGCGGGAAGGGTCTCGCTCCTTTAAGCAGCTCCCGGAAGAGAAAATGCATAGCTTACCTGTGCCAGTTCACCGATAGTAGCCAAAACATTATTGATCACACCAGGGTTTGGATCAGGGTCTGGATCTTTAAGCTTCACGATTAATGCCTGTTGAATGACATAGAAAACAAGGCAAAATGACAAGGAGAAGAAAAAAATATACATTTCATTCTCGTCTTATTGAGGAGTGGATGTTTCAAGCTCTCTCCTCAGTAAGAGATACTGGATGCAATTATTAATCTTGCTCAACATTCTGGCTGGTGGAAGACAGCAGCTGGAGGCTGATGACTCTGGAGGGCAAACGGCAGGACGCTGCATTACATTAAGGATGGGGTGTATTTGGGGATTCTGAAAGTCACCCCCAAACTTCCTGGCCACCTTACCTTGAGGATGGGTTCCATATAGGGTCGAATGAGCCGCGGGGCATTGGATACCAAGTGGCCCAACATCCTGGCACTCTGCTCTTTGATTCTGCCCACGCCACTGTGCTCCAGCTCGGTCAGGATCTGGAAGGGAGAAGATGGTGGCTGCAGGTTAATAACAAGAGGAGGGAGCTCGGAATTTCAGCTCAGAAGAGAAGGGCCGATCCAGGTGACTTTGATGCCCTTGAACCTCAAGAGGCAAAAGATGCTCCTCTTAGCTTGCTCCACCTGCTACTTATCACTACAAAAGGTGCCCACTTGGGCCTGTCCTCCATTTTGGAGCTCTCACACAATTCTACAACTTCTGCTTCAGAATAATGAAAACATCTGAAAACCCACATCAGACAAAGTGTGCTTATGGAGTGTTTACTGCAAAGACAAAAAGAAAAGCAAAAACGGCCCCATTCACCTCTGCGCTGGAATTACGTTATTTCTTTGGGCATTGCTAGGAGCAGACCGGGTGTGCCGCTGGCTTGACACCTCTTCCAACGCTATTACCTGAATCAGCATTTTGCGGAGGAACGGCATGACGAAAGCTGGATTCATGCTGCTCAGCCGGCCGACGGTGCAGATGGCCAGCTCACGGATTTCAAACACCTGGTCGTTCAAAGCGACGAAAAGCGCTTGCAGGTTCTCTGCCTGGGCCAAGTGAGCATCAAACCGCTCGTCCAAGGACGCCAGCACGCAGTACCGTATGTCGGGGTCTGGAGAGGACAGAGTTGTACAGCAGATGCTTGGAGAGAAGCAACGTTATCAAACCCCCAGGAAGTCCATTCGCTCTTAGCAGACAGTTTGATCCAGCGCTGTCTGCACAGACTGTCAGGCGCTCTTCAGGGAGCCAGAAGTATTTCTCATCATGGGCTACTAAATTATTTTCATTGCAGATGGCAAGAAATAGTTCAGACCTCCATTGTACAAATCCTCCTACAAAAGCATCCCCTCCCCGCGAAGATACCCCCAAGCAGTAATGCCCTGAATAAAGGATTCTCTGGATTTATGTGCCCAGAGTCCCCTCTTCCCTCGGCCTTGACGCTCACCGGGGTCTGTGATCCCAACCACCAAGAGTTTGCTGAGGACATCGGCCACCACTTGGACCGCAGTCTGGCTGACCACGTGGGCGTGGCCGCTGATCAGGTGAATGGACGGTGTGAGTAAGCGGGAACATGTCCGTGCTGCCTCCATGCGGACCTCCTTGTGCTCGCTGTTGAGGAAGTGATCCGCGCAGTGCCGGACGAACTGAGTCAGCGAGTGCCCTGACAAGAGGGGGCAAAGGAAAACAAGGAGGTTTGGCCAGCTCCCTTGCCCAGGCCCCTGCTGCGTCGTCAACTGCAGCCCGCCACAGGCTTGGACTCCTGCTTGCGGCCTCCTCCGGCCTGCCTACCTTCAAACTCGAAGCTGCCCAGGGTGCGGAGGGCGAGAGTGATGCTGGCCACGTCGTTGGCCTCTGGGATGTTGGTGAGGCTGGGGGAAGCCAGCTGGTGAGCCAGCCCTTTCGGCATGCCCGGGTGGCGCAGCGGCCGATGCATCAGCACCAGGGACAGCATCTTCAGTAGCCCATCCTGGATCTCTTTCTTCAGTTGTGGGATCTGGCGACTCAGGTCATACAGGACGGCCGTCAGGGCGGGGCTGAGGGCCAGATACAGAGACCCATTAAGTTCTGGCAGCTCGGTAAGCTGTTAGTTGGGGCTTCAGGTCCTTGCCAGGTCAGTATGGATTTTATCATTTCAGCAGGGGCTCTTTAATGCCCAATATCACTCCAGGCTGAAAATGAGTACGTATGCCCGGAGAAAGACTGGGCTGCCTTCATTTTTCTCCAATGGAGTTTTGGGAACGGATCGGAGCTTTCCACCAAGACGCCTGAAGTGGTAAGCCTTGATATACAACAGCCCACCTCACAGAGAAAAGTATAGGAAACAGAGGGGAAAAGAATGTAAGTTAGACACCCTTTCTTCTCATTCATCAGCTTTATAGTTGTTGCTTCCAATGCAGGGTCCACTTGTGCAAGGAGGGGATATAAAAACCCGGTGCCCACTATCGAGGATTGTGCTGTTAGGTCCTACATTCCCAGTCACGCAGACACGGAAAGAGCCAATGAATTCACAATGATGGGAACATTTTCCTAGCGGATCCTCCTATATCACCAGACACAGACGTGCACGCCCCATAAGATCACTCCCACCGGCATCAGAATTGTGGGCAATGCAGGAGAGAAAAACTATTATTCCATATCCCATCAAGTCCTTTGGATTATGTAGGGAAAACCCTAACGAGGAAGCTGCTGGGTGTTTTCATACAAGCCACTCTCCCAATGAACTGTGGGGACCTGTGGGGGACGGCTTGTGACGACAACAGAAGCTTCTCCCATACAAGCCAAAGATTTGGTGTCTGAAAAAAAGGGAGTAAGCAGGGGATTTTGGTTCAAGGCCTGTGAAGAAACCCAATTCCCAGGCAAGCGAGTGCTTAGAAATGCCTTGGATCTCAAGTCTAAGGGACTTTCCAGGCACTAAAGCCAGCTGGGGAATTCTGGGAGTTGAAGCCCAGACATCTTAAAGTTGCCAAGGTTGAGAAACACTGGTATAGAGAAACGCATGCCCAAAGCAGAAGACAGAGGCTGCTGGAGAGAACGCAAGTCCTACCTCAGCCCCACAGCTAACATGGGCTCCAGAAGTTCCTTGATGTCTTGCTGAATGGAGGGACCCATGGCTCGTGCCAGCATGCTGATGCAGGTAAAGACAGTGGCATCCACCTGCACAGATTTCTGTCTCCTAAGGAGGCATTAATTACGTTTCTTTAGCAAGCAAAACATTTCATACGCAATGGCAACTTAGCCACATAATTCTCACCCCGCCTAGCAGAAAGTTCGCAGGTGGCAGGAGTGGAAAAATAGCTGTGACTGTGACCTCACACGCTTCACGATCCCAAGACCTGAGATAGGGAATATTTATTTATTTATTTATTTATTTGTCAAATTTCTCTGCTGCTCATCTCATATACAACGAGATAGCTGTAAGCTTCCTTGTTTGTGGCAATGGACCCTGTGGCTGGAGGGAACTTTAAAGCTCCCATGGAATCCCTTTTTAATGACTCTCAACTCCGGCCCCAAAATGGGAGTGAACCTCCATTTTTGTTAATGAGCCATCAAAGCTCATGAGCTCAGCTGATTTTAGCACAGCTCCTGGGCATTTTACAAGGTATGACAGAATTGCTTCAACTGCTTAGGCGCTGTCATTCCCAGTGAAATGTGATGCACAATCCTGAATATGTCACAATCATGTTTAATCTTTGGAAACCCTCACTTACTTGTGGGTAAAGTCCTTCAACGGGAGGGCACCCTTGATAATTTCGAGCACCTTGGGCAGGTAAACCTGGAACTCTGATCGGACAGCTATGGAGAGCAAGCCCAGGGCTTGGAAAGCAGCAGTCCGCTCCTTTTCTTTCTTGACGCAGCTCAAGACGTGGCTCATGGTATCAGGAAGATAGTGGTCGGCTAGTCACACCAACAGCGACCGGGGAGGAAGAATAAAAACCACACACCTTCATTAAAAACCACAGACTGCTAATTCAGAGGATTCAAATATTTTCCCACAAAGCTCAGCTTACAAAAAATACAGAAAACCAACATGTTAATCAGTGATGAACGGGACACACTTCACACGTGTCCAAGATGTCATTCCTATAAGACTGCAGGAACCTCGAGAAGGAGTGGGTTAGTGGCTTCCTGAATTAAACTTTGAACTAACGCTAAGCAGAAAACGTGGATCCTCAAATTCTTTCAGCTGCTTAGTGACCTCATCAAATTGAGCATACTTCATTTCCCCCATCACCGGCACAGAGAAAGAACCAATCTGCAGGACGGGCATATTTTGTTCTATACTTCTGTGCATCCTCTACAGAAAAGAAACCATAGACTAAAAGAAAAGAAACTAAATCCTTCTGGTACCTCATTCCAGATTGCCAACCTCAACCTTGTGTCTGGGAAGTTCTTACCCGTGAAAGCGGAGGGGCGGAAAGCAGCTAGCCGGGGCAATAAGCTGAGGACGGTCATTTGGATCAAAGTATTCTTGCTGCTTCGGCACTTCAGGACCCAATAGCACACCTTTAAAGTGAAAGACGTTCCGTTAATGGCTGAGGCGGGCCCCCCGAAACAACAAGGCAGCCACCTCAGATGTCAGAGGTGAACGCTTGAGAGCAGGGAGGGAGACAAAAAGAGAGAAGCTTGCTGAAGCACTTTTTCCTTTAAGATAATGAAGAAAGTAAGTTTCTTCTTTGAACAGAAGATACGTGAAGGACACCTGGAATGAGGTTAAATCTGCAGTACCAGATAAACACAGTTCTTGCATAATGCTTCCTATGAGGCAGAATTCGCCACCAGTAACATTTATTTATTTTATAATTCAATTTATATCACCGCCCCATCTCCCCCAAAGGGGGCTCTTGTCCAAGCACAAAAATGCATTTTTGTTTGGTTTTTCTGTCCCAGCCAGGTACAGGCGAAAGTCAGTTTTCAAAGGAGCTTGTGCTAACTGGCATTTCACCGTTTATCTGAATCCGCACCTTTGCTCTGCCTCAAAAAACAAGTCCAAATCAGAGTTTGGAGCAATACGTGGATTGACTGCCTCATCAGGACTTTACGGACGCTCCTCAGGGGCCACTTGTAATTGGGAGGGGGTTGAGAATGGAAACGGGGGGCCCCCAAGCTCACCTGGTCAAACTTCTCTTCCATCAGCTCTCGGCAGCACCGGCTCTCTACCAAGGTTGACTTGGCTGGGACAGGCAACGCCCCAAATCCCAGGATTCCTGAATGGGGGCCGTAGCCCAAGAGTCCAATCAAGGCGTTGCACTGCTGGGGCTGTACCGCCTGGAAGCTGGAGAAGGGGGTGACGTGACGTGGCTTAGTCCCAAAGCCCAGAAGGTCCTTGCAGTACTTGTCGTGCACCAGCTGCTGCTGCGTGATTTCTTCCATCTCTTCCCTGAGACGCTGAACAAAGGGAGGAAGCAGAGGGTGAAGACCGGGCGGCCCAGGCAATCTCAGCAGGGCAGGCCGGTGCCTCAGCACGGGAAACGGGCCTTGCTGGATCAGAGCAACCGCTTATTGCGTCCGTCATCCCTTCAGCAACAGCCTGTAATGCCAGCAGCTGTTCAATTTTTCTGTTGGGCAAAAGGGAAAGAAAAAAAAAGGGGGGGGAGCCACATATCTTTCTGCAGCTCACGAGACTCTGCTCTGAAAAGCTCAGTCCAACTGGGCCCATTCATCAGGCTGTCCAAGCAACTATTTAAGATTTTTAATCCACACTGAAGGACAGAAACGTCTTACACCGGCACGTTCCCCCCCCAACTGATTAACTCACCTCTCCTTCCATGCTGCTAATCCGCACCAGCTCATTGAGGATCAGTAAGGCACCATGGATTCGGTCGTCCCGGTTCACACCCTTTTCCTTGGCCACAGACTCATCAAAACCCTTCTCAGCTTCCTCATAGGTTTGCTGGAACCACATTGACTATTGCTTAGGAGGTAACTAAATGAATTTTATTTTATTTATTGATATTTTGAATTTCATCACCACCCATCTCACTCAAAGAACAACTCTGGGCGAGTCTGAGGAATATTAACCTCTCAAAACAGCTGTGCCCCATTTGATCAAAGAAATCATCTGACCGAGTCTGACAATCCCACACATCTTGCCTGAAAGCAGATTCTGGCCCTTTCCATAATGTCAACCGACTCTAGTGGGTTTATGGCTTCAGAAAGAAAGCCAAAAATGCCCCTTCCTTACTCGGTACCACTGTGGCTTCTGCATCTCTTTTGACTCGCGTTGAGTGGTCAGGATAAGACAGGCTCGCAAAGCAGAAACAGCTCCTTCCCGGATGGCCTGCTTTGGATCCCACACAGCCACGAAGATGTTGTCAAAAAACGGCTGCACTTGCTGGAAGAAGAACGTGGGGACACTGATGGCCAACTCTCGCAAAACCAAGACCTGGGCAAGGAAAAGGAGACAGCCCATTGGGAACTGAAAAATGGAAATGTTATTGAACTAAAGCCGTTTTCTAAATCAGCATTACGTATTACTTAATTATAAAGGCGTTGACGTTCTGTCAAAAGAGCTGCTGGTACAGCTTTTTAAAAAGCATCCATTTATGACTCCACAATGGATGTGGGAGGAAATAAAAGGAATAAAGCCAATGTGTTGGCCAGAAATAAGCCACTGGATGCCAGAATCTCATGGGCAGCTTGAATCACAGCCATCCTTACCGCCGCGTGCCTCCGCCCTTCATTCCTGTCTGCGCCAAGCCACTCCAGAGCCCGCTTCACCTCAAACTCCACATACTCTGCGGTGAAGGTATCGCCGGCCATGGCAAGACGCCCAATGGCTTTGGAGGCCATCTCCATGACAACAGGGTCATTGGACGGAAGAAGATTCCTCAGGTAGTTGGCAAACCTGCCAATGCGCGTGGCATTGCCCCCCTCGACGCCAATGAGGCTTGCTGGGGAAGAGAAAACACCAGGAAATACTGAAAGCGCCAGAGCTGCTAAAGGACCAATGAAGGCGGGTGATTCACTGGGGGAAACAGAAGATTCCCACTACCTTTGCCTTTAATCAGGTTCTCTAGGAAAGTGGAGAGAAGTGAAATGAACTGTGCAACTTAGAAAATGAAATGCCTGGCTGGCACCTGGCACAGTGAATAGCCATCCTGCCCATGGCATCATTTTGGGCATGCTCCACAAGCAGGTATCACGGATCTCTCCGCCAATGTTTTTTAGGCAAGCTACTCGGCTACTCACCAATCGCCAAAATGCCTCCTTTCCTTTCATTTGCATCTGAACTAGAGACCAGCTCGAAGATGTGATGATTCAGCTGATCGTAAAAACGTGTGGATTCTTCTTGGCTCATCTGTACAGGAGGAAAAAGAGGGAGAAAGAGTAGAAATTCCTGGCTGCGAATTACCCAAAACCTTTTATAAATCTTACCAGAAAAGAACTAAAAAAAAACGTGTAAGAAATACGTGTATGATCATAACGCAAAAAGGGAAAAAACCGGGACTTGTTTGCTCTTGATGACGAAAGCAAAGTTCAGAGCAGAGAATGTGCTTCAAGGTCCAGGAGGTTCGTCGTTGCCACACAGGGTCTTCCCGACTCACCTCTCGGAGCTCCATGGTAACGTAATGCTGCAAGTCTTTGGCAGCCTTGGCCCGGGTCTCTTCGTTACGGCTCTTGAGGCCACCAGCAAACTGCTGGAGGATAATAACCGTTCCAGACATCCTGGCATTGAGTCCTCCTGGTTTTTCTGGCGGGGGAGAAGGAGGCGCAGCCAAATCTTACTTGGAAGCAACCTGGAGAGGAGAAGGAAGAGAGGCATTCAGGAAAGAGCCTGCCCCCAGGGCAACAGAACCTCCGTATTTCCCGCAGCATTGAGGGAAACTCCCTATTGGAAACCGTGGTTGTTATGAGCTTTGAGCAATGCCCACTAAGGTATGGATTTTAGTGGGAACCTGCAACCTCCAGATGTGGCCACTCTCAGCATGTCCCAATATTGGCCAGCTGCTGCAAAGCTGTACAGATAGTCCTCGCTTAACCATCACAATTGGGACCGGAATTTCGGTAGCTAAGCAAAGCAGTCATCAAGCGAATCCGACCTGATTTTACGACCGTTTCTGTGGCAGTCGTTAAGCGAATCATTGCAGGCATTAACTGAACCACATGGTCGTTAAGCGAACCACGCAGTTCCCCATTGATTTTGCTTGCCAGAAGCCGGCCGAGAAGGTAAAAAATGGTGATCCCGTGACCACGGGACGCTGCGACTGTCATAAATGCAAACCGGTTGCCAAGTGCCCAAATCGTGATCACGTGACCATCGAGATGCTGCAAGAGTCATAAGGGTGAGAACGGGTTGTAAGTCTTTTTTCAACACCGTTGTAAGTCCAAACCGTCATTAAACAAATGGTTGTTAAGCGAGGACTACCTGTAGGCCATCAACATCTGGGGAGCCAGTGGTGTAAAACTTGACGTATCGGAGTTCCTCAATGCCGGCTGCAAATCTACCTCCCTCAGCTCAGGAAGGTCCAGAAACTTTAGCAGATGAGCTGGCCAGAAATTACCCCCACATTGGCTAGTTCTCCCCACAGCTGGGAAATCTCGGAGTCTGGGAGGAGAGAAGCCAAAGGGGGCAGCGGGGAGGAAGCCCACGCCTGAGGGGTGGCATTCACACTGAGAGGGAGGAGCCTAAGGGGTGGGAGGGGCCAAACGGGAGCGGGGCAGGCAACTTGGGGGTTCAAGAGCCCAAAGCCTGGCGAGTGGGCGGGGCCAATGGTCTCAGGGGAGAAGCGAAGAGGCGCCGCCAGGCTGCAGGGGGCGGTTTTTCGAAACCCTCAAATCTGGCAGCCGAAGCACGGCGGCCTTTGACGGCGGGCCCGGCGGGGACTGCTCTGCGGGGGAGCAAAGGGTGCGGCGAGACGGAGGATTCTGGGGAACGGGCGGGAGGGCGCTATGGGGAATTCCCCACACTCACGCCCAGGCCTGTCGCTGACCGGCTCCTCGGCCTCACAGCTCCATCTTCCCCCTTCACGGCCCGCTCGACTCCTCCGTCCCTTTTCTTGTCTCCACTTTTTTTATTCCGCCCTTTCTGATCGCCGCCCCACGCCGGTGAATCCGACCAATCACTTTCCCCGCACCCAAAGACGGACAGGGGCCCAGCCAATAGAAAGACGGGAGAGATAAATGGCAGGAGGTTATTCCCGCTCCCCTCCCCCCCTAAACCAACCATTCCCCGTTTCTCCTCCCTCTGAAGTTTCTACGGTACGACCTCAGGGGCGGAAAGACTGGTCCAGTCAGGAAAGAGGACTAGAAGATTGATACGGAAGCGAGCCAACAGGAGTGGGAGTGAAAGCGTGGCCGGTCGAGTGAGGTCAAGCCGCCAATGCTTCCGCCCGAGTGCCAGCTAGTGCTAGGAATGCGCGTGCGCGAGGCTCCTGACGCCTCAAGAGCCCATCTGTCATACATCTCAATGGTTGATCGGGAGGTGTAGAGTGGCTCCCTTTTGCTTTTCGGAGCACGCCCTCTTTACCGTAATTATTAGATTGACGCGCACATTTAAAAATTATCTCCATGCACATTCATTTGTTCTGTTAAATGTAAGCAGTTTATTTCACTAGTAAATCCTCCCTTCTCGTCGGATTGCAATAAATTAAATAAATAAACAAACAAACAAACTTCCCCATTGACTTCAATGGCCTGTTCTACCAAAGGGGCAACATTTCAGCTTTCCAACCTGGAAATTAATTACCTCTGCAGGTCGGAAGAGCTGCCACTCCGAATTTATTTCATGAGCCTGTCGAAGCCGACTGTGACCCACTAAAACAAGGCGGTGTAAAACCACCTCCCCCAAACTTGTGCTGCGCTCTGAATCTGGATGGATTTGGGGCTGCTCTCGCTGGGATGAAGTCTCGCGAGAGAGAGCGCGAGCGTGATTTCGCCCTCGCTGGGCTCGCCGTGCGCTGCGCAGCTCAGCTTAGCATAGTGGCTGCCTACTCAGCGGGGCTTTGACGGTATCGCGGTGGTCCTCGATCCGGGTGGGCCATGGCGGCGGCGGAGAGCGGCCAGAGCTTAGGCGGCACGTCGGAGGCGCCGGGGATGGAAAGCAGCAGCGCGGAGACGGTGCTCCCCGGGTTTAGAGACGCCAATTCCTTCGTGAAGGTAGGCGGAGGCGGAGTGCGTATGCGCCTGTGGGTAGCTAGGCATGTCGGGAACTGTAGTCTCAGAGCTTCCGCCCCCGTTCTGTCGCTCTTCTGAGGTTACGTAAAAGAGACATCGAACATTCAAAGTGCAAAGTAGGCATATTAAAGGAATTATGTTAAAAGCGCGCGCAAATTGAAAAGGAAAATAATATTTAAAACTGGCCGGCAGAAAGGGCTAAGCACACAACAAGCCTTTACAAGCCTCTGCGGCAAGCAGGGAAAGTTGACAACGGCAATGTTTACAATCTTCTTGATCCTGGCGCTAAAATTGTTAGATAGAAACTGTTGACAGGTTTGTTGGATATTTTGAGAGTGAGTGGGTGAATCTTCTGGGAGAAGTCCAACTCTTAGTAGCCTTGGTTTCTTAGATTTCCAAGTACCAACCAGGCCCAAGCCGCCTCTGCTTTTTGAGGTGGTTCAGGTGAAGAATGTGGGTCATGAGTTCCTTTCATTCCTGGGTGGGTGGATTTATTCTGGCGGGAGAGGGCTTGGGTGTGTGTGTGTGTGTGTCTATGTACACAATAAAAAGCCACTGACTATGGTAATAAAAAGACAGATTGGAGAAATGTTCAAGGCCTGACTCTTGCAACGCGTTGCATTATTGTCCAGCACGCTCTCGGCACGGTGGTCTCGGCCACCAAGGCTTCGACCGGCCTCCCTCAGCCCGGGGATGAATACGATTTCTACCGCAGCTTCCCGGGGTTCCAGGCGTACTGCGAGATGCAAGGAGAAAGGCTGCTGCAGTGGTGAGTCTCTCCAGGTAGCTTCCAGGGCCAAACGGGCCAGATGCAAAGCGGGCGCAAGAAGGGAGCTCTGAACGTGGTTCGGCCTGCTGCCCGTATGGAGCAAAGCCATGAAACCTGCAGAGGAAGGCAAACTGCCCTGCAGAGGGAGGACGCCCTGTTCGGGTCTGGGAGCGTTTGTCTTCCTGCCCGGAGCGTCCTCCAACAGGCAGAGTGTGGCTTCCCAGTTTAAGACACAGAAAATTAGGCCAGGAAATAACAGCCCGCCACATTGGTGGAAGCCTGACCCCAATCCCTAGGCCAGAGCTTTCCAAACTGTGTGTCGCGACACAAAAGTGTGTCGCCACACACAGTCTGGTGCGTCACCACACAACCCAGAAGCGCTGATCATCATCAGCGCTTCCGGGTTTTCCCGCGGCGGCACACCAACGGCGGCGCGCAAAAACCCAAAAGCGGCAGCAGCGCTTCCAGGTTTTTGCGCGCTGCCGCAATAGCGGCACTTCCGGGTTTTCCCGCGGCGACACCAACGGCGGTTGGTGTGTCGCCGCGGGAAAACTTTGGAAAGCCCTGCCCTAGGCTCTTTCCACTGTGTGGAAAATGTGGTTCCTACTATTATTTCTCGCTCCTTGGCTTCATGTTAGCTTTCATGCCTAGGATTATACGACCTGCTAAATTCTCTCTCTCTGCCTCCTCAGCATGAGTAAGGTGATGCAATACCACGGCTGCCGGAGCCACCTCCAAGACCGCAGCAGGCTCACAGAGCTGGAGGACAAATTTGATCTGCTGGTTGATGCCAACGATGTCATCTTAGAACGAGTGGTGAGCGTACCAGCGCCCTTCCATGAAGGCTCCCAGGAGATTCCTCTGTGGCTCCCCTTTCGTTCTTGTGACCTGCCCACTCACGTTCATCAACTCGAATTTCACTTATTAATCCCCTGGCAAAAACCAACTGATATTAAAACCCCCAGATTTGGAATCTTATGGCGGGGTAGAGCTAACATGCTTCATCGAAACAGGCGTCCACTTGGTAGCCTTTATCCTATTCCCACTCCCCAGCAATTTCCTTGTGACGTGCCCAGAACTTCCTTCTCTGAAATTTCAGGGCCTGTTATTGGACGAAGCTGCTGGAGTGAACAAGAACCAACAGCCAGTCCTTCCCACAGGGTTACAGCCTCCCAAGACGATAATCTCTAGCTGGAATCGCAAGGTGAGGTTTTATATATATATAAAATTTTATATATATATATATATTTCTAACTTATATCACCGCCCATCTCCCCCTATTTCTAGAGGGGACTCTTTTTGCTCAGCATATTAAAGTGCCTGGTTTATTTCTAAGTCAACCTCCCCTAGATAGCCTCTCTAGATTATAGCTCACCTCCAGCTAGTTTGGGGAAGATGGGAGTTTGAGTTCAGCACTTCTGCAGGGGTCCAGGTGGATGATTTGGCTAGGCAGTTTTTCCCCCCCAAATCTGAGCTGGGGAGAAAAAAACAGACTGTTACCATCTGGGAGTTTTCCAAAGGCATCTTAACTGGATGAAAGTCTCATCCTGGCCTCCAATTCCCCTTTTCCCAGCAAAACCGAGAAGCCAGCATGAGGACGAACCTGGCGACGTTCCGCCTTCTCCACGCGAAGAACATTGTCCGTCCTCAGCTCAGGTTCCGCGAGAAGGTGGACAATTCCAACACCCCATTTGTGCCCAAGCTCTTCGTCAAGCCCAATGCGCTGAAGCCCCTGCCCCAAGGTGCGAGGGAAGGGGAGGGTGGCGGGGTCTGAGAGGGTGAAGGGCTACAGCAGTGTTTCTCAACCGTGGGGACTTTAAGACGTGTGGACCTCAACTCCCAGAATGCTGGCTGGGGAATTCTGGGAGTTGAAGTCCACACGTCTTAAAGTCCCCACGGTTGAGAAACACGGGGCTACAGATGGGCGTCCTGCCTTCCCCTTCTGTCTTCCTTCCAGCAGCAAAAGGCTGTGGACAGTTGGCCGCACCGTAAGCATCAGGGTGGCTGGGTGGGTCCCGCTGGGTCTCACCGGTTTGCTTCCCACTCTCCAGCGCTCCTGAAAAGCCGGCAAGAGCGGAAGGAGCGCCCGGAAGACCTGGATGTCCCCGCTGTCCTGGCTGATTTCCTCCACCAGCAGAGAGCCCAGCAGACTGAGCAGGACATGTAAGGACGGGGAATTTAATTTACGTCCGCCGTTAATTTAACTTATTAGATGTGTTAAGACTCTGAGCAGCTTACAGAACCCAAGCCACAACTGAAACAGTGAAAACCCACATCAACAGGCGGCCGGGACGAAATCTGCGGAACGTGTTTCTTCTACCGTGCAAAACCGGCAGTGAATCCCAGAGCAGCATTAACTGTGGAGTCCTGGGAATTTCCTTATTTATTTATTTGATTTATATAGCCACCCATCTCACAGAAGTGACTCTGGGCAGCTGTATACGTACCTCAGATACATAAATTTCAGTCTCAAGGCATCCAGCTGCAGAAGGCAGGGTTGACCTGCCGCAGAACCCATTTCTCGTCAAGGGAGCCTCCAAGATTTGTCTGATAGGAAGTCTGAGAACCGGCCTGCCACGTCCATTGTCTTCTACTATTCCTGTTGCTCCTGCTGATTGCTACCATTCCCTGGTTCATCCGTTCCTGAAAAATCACCACCTTTCTTCCTGACTGCATTGTTCTTTCTGGTTCCTGTAGGTTTGCTCACCCTTATCGGTATGAACTGGAACATTTTTCGGTGCCAGCAGAATTCCTCGAAAAGCCTCAGGTCCAGGTGAGCATCGGGCCACCTCCTCCGCCCCCATCCAGCTCTTCCTGGGCTCTGCAGTTGAAGTTGCCAGGCTCACTGGCTTCTTCCTTGCTTTCTCCTGCCAGATGTTCCGACCGCTTGCAGAGACTCCCTGTCACTTCGTTTCCAGCTTGGAGGGGTTGGTGGAACTGAACGAGAAGCTGGGGGGCTGCAAAGAGTTTGCTTTGGATTTGGAGGTGAGGCTCTTTTGGCGTGGCCTGTTTTCTTTTACGCTTGCAAAAAAAAAAAAGTGACTTTCAGGACTTGAATCGGAAGTAGTGGGAATTGAGAAATACTGGGAGGACTTAAAATTGAGGAAGAGAAATCTGGGAGACTTATTCTTCAAAACGCTCCACTTGTCATTAATTTTATTTTCCTTTGGGGGAAAGATCCCTGCTTTGGGGGAGGTGTTATTCTAAAAAGTAGGATGTGTGTGTCTGTAACAAACAAACAGCACGTTGCCATGTGCTTCCTGTTACCTACTCTGAAAAGCGCTCTCTGTTTCTCTCCTCCTCTCCTGTAGCACCATTCCTACCGGAGTTTTCTGGGACTGACTTGCCTGATGCAAATCTCTACCCGAACAGAAGACTTCATCATCGACGCCTTGGAGCTCCGCAGTGACTTGTACATCTTGAACGAAACGTTCACCGACCCTGCAGTTGTCAAGGTGAAAGAACAGGCGGTTAGGGATGAGAACGAGGCAAATTTGATTGGGTTGTCATTCGGACGCGGGGGTTGCTCACCGAGGTACGGGCAAGTTCCCCATCCATCCAGTCCGTCCTCGAGTTCATCACGCCCTTCAGGGCTCAACCGAGGGCTGCCTCTGAGCCCACCAAGTCTTTCCAAAGGAAAGGTGGCTAAAGGTCAGGGATGCAGAGATGGGGACCTTATGACCCTCCGGAAGTAGCTGAACCACAACACCAGCATCCCTTTGCTCTGATTGTGCAAACATCTGGACACTGAACTTCCTCCACATCTGGAGGGGGGCCTCCAGTTCCTCAACAGAGACAGAGGAAATGAACTGAAATAGGTTGAAGGGCACTTTCTGAATCCGGTAGACGGGTGGGAAACTCGAGGCCGGGGAACCCATCGGGCCCCATCACTCCCCGCGTCTTACGGTGCAGCTGGGCCGATAGGGGCACCTTTTGCCAGAATCTTGCGGCGAGGTGGAGTGGGCAGTGGCCAAACGGGAAGGCAAAAGGTGGCATTTCAGACCACGTTCTGTCGTCCGGGGCTCTGCAGGTCCTTCACGGTGCGGATTCGGACGTGGAATGGCTTCAGAGGGACTTCGGCCTCTACTTGGTGAACGTCTTTGATACTCACCAGGCCGCTCGCCTGCTCAGCCTGGGACGGCACTCTCTGGATCATCTGCTCAAGCTGTATTGCAGCGTGGATGCCAAGAAACAGTATCAGCTGGCGGATTGGAGGATCCGGTAATATTTGGTAATATTTGGTCACTGTGGATGTGGCAAGAGCCATTCCGATGCAAGTCCCCTCTTTTGCTTTCTGTGCGTCTTAATTCGTTCTGTCGCTTTGCTCCTTCTAGCTTGTTATAATATCAGTCTGCCCTTACAAAACGCCAAGGAAGGAAAAACAAAGATTCTCTGATCTAAATTCATCCGGTAAAAAGAAATATAAATCTTGACTGCACCCATTTGGGTCTGTATTTCCCTTGGCTATGTTGGCCGAAGCTCTGGGCAGCTGTAGTCCAAGACGCTCGAAGGCAGTTCTTTCTTGATTTCCACCCCCCAGTTTTGAGAGAAGGTTCTTTACCACGTTTGTTGACTTGAGTGTTTTAGGAACAGGCAGGGGTAAAAATATTTCAGAATCCATGGACGACCCTTGAGGTGACCCTGCCGTTCTCTGGCCCTGTTTTCCAGTCCGCTGCCGGAGGAAATGGTCTTTTACGCCCGCGGGGACACCCACTACTTGCTCTACATCTACGACAGAGTGAGAGAAGCGCTCTGGGAAACGGGAAACGAGCAGCCCGCTCAGCTCCACGTCGTTTGGCAGCGAAGCAGAGAGATCTGCTTCAAGGTGCGGGCAGAGAAAGCGGAAGAACCATCCGAAGGCACGAGGGCACGACTCGAGCAGAGAAGGGAAGCAGTTGCCTTAGATTAGAAGGACCCACATCTCTTGGGTCTTGCCTGTTACAATTTTGGAAGCGAGGAGGGTGGTTGAAATGAGCATTTACACGCTGCGCTAGTTTTACCTTCCTGGGATAAACAGCAGGATAAATTCTGCAAGGGGGGCAGTGAGTAAGAAACTGTTGAAATTGATTTAACGTGGTCAAGTCGCAGAACCGATTTTCTTAATGTAGAATTTTGACATGCAAACGTAGTCATGCACACATATTGGGGGGGGGGAATGCCATATAGAAATGGGGATTTAAAATAAATATTGGGGTGCACATATAGAAGGCGTTCCCTCATATATTTTTCTCTGGAAAAGGGGCAGCAGTTGATTCAGCAGCCCTCTCTCTATAGTGGACAATCACGGACGTTTCCCCGACTAAATGTGTTGATCTCTTCCTGATTAGAAATATATCAAGCCCATCTTCACAGATGACTCGTACCTCGAGCTTTATCGGAAGCAAAAGAAGCACCTTAACACCCAGCAACTAACAGCTTTCCGGCTGCTCTTTGCCTGGAGGGACAGGATGGCGCGCCAAGAGGATGAGAGCACAGGGTAAGGAGAACGGCCGCGGGGCACATCTACTGGGTGTTACCAAATTAGCAGTTTTGCTTTGCTTCGTTAGTTACACCAGGGAAAGACTCTGAAGCCAGCTAGATCCACAGGAATGGGGGACCCCTCGCTTCCATAGCAGAGCAGATATTTTATCAGGACCAACTTAAAAGAGGTCTGTTCAAGCTACAGGTGAACAAGCACGGAGTCTGGGGAAGACCTGCCCCAAACCGGCATCTAAGACAAGCAACTAACTTACTCTGTGTTTTGACTTGTTCTGCAGATACATCCTTCCCAATCACATGTTATTAAAAATAGCGGAGGAACTGCCCAAGTAAGTGTCTGATTCTACAAGCAGGTATCTTGGATGAGATGAGGAAAAGTTTGGGGGTTCACGATGCAAGCATTTCCAGAAATGCTGAAGCCATGAGTATTTGGGGGGGGGGGAGTGAGACTGATTTTCTTCCCTTTTTACTGCCAAGCGGTTCCTTCACCAAAAGTCGCTCTTCTTCCTTTTCCGCACCTCTAGGGAGCCCCAGGGAATCATCGCCTGCTGTAACCCAGTTCCCCCTCTTGTTCGCCAGCAGCTGAATGAAATGCACCTGCTGATCCATCAGGCTCGAGAGATGCCCCTGCTGAAGGTAAGGAAAAGACTCCCAAGGTGACAAATGGCCTCCTTCGTTAAAGTAACTGAGCAGAGGGATGGGCAGAAAGAAAGAAAGAAAGAGAGAGAGAGAGAGAGAGAGAGAGAGAGAGAGAGAGAGAGAAAGAAAGAAAGAAAGAAAGAAAGAAAGAAAGAAAGAAAGAAAGAAAGAAAGAAAAAGAAAAAAAGAAAGAAGCTTTGAAGCCCTGTGTTAAAAATCCAGCTGGGTGACCATTTTCCTGTGCGCGGTTTCTCTGAGCAGTTGAAATGTTGGTGGACGTTCTCGGGCAACTCATTTCGTTGCACCTCAGCAGTGACGGGGAGGGAGGGAGGGAGGAGGTGCTTATACGGGCAATCTTTTTCCTTTGAATTCTTTTCCAGTTCAGTTTCCTTATTGTTTACTTTTTGTCCCCTCTTAGTCAGAATGTGCAGTTGGCATGAAAAAGAAAGAGCCTCTTCAGAATTTAGAGGTACGCAGTCTCTGATATCCATTCTCCATTCCCGTTTATTTTTGATGTGAACTTCACGCGCCTGGAGGACATTTCAAGTTACTTGTGTGGCTTGCCCAGCCTTTCTCTAGCCCTCGTTCAGCAAGGTTCCCGAGTTATTTTATTGTCGTCTTTCCCCCCGGTTGCCATTATTCCATCACCTGGTTCGGGGTTCCTCGCAAAAATGGCCGAGAAATTAGAGAAAGTGTTGGGTTGGGTCCCATTTAAGCTCCTTTGAGTTTAGATCTCGTTGATTGCAGAGAGACTGAAGTTTAAGTCATTTTAATTGGGGTCCTGCCTCTCGCCTTGAAGAGTTTGGGTCCAGGAGGACTAAAACATTAAAATGGTCCACAGAAGCTTGTTTCTTTTTTTAAACCCTGGTCTTGCTAGAGTTGCCTTCTCTAATCTGATGCCCTCCAGGTGAGTTGGGATGACTACAACTCCCAGAATCCCCAACTACCCTGGCTTTTTATTTATTGTTCCTTTGTTTCTTTTGAGAGCTTATTCGATGTCTTTTGATTTTGTCAGAAGCCAGAGAACCATTTGTTTGGGCCCCATGACAGCTCCCACAGTCCCCAGGACGAGAAGCTAAACTATTTGGATCCCGGTAAATTCCAGAATGGGGGAAGAGGCATCTTTAGCCTGTGAAGGGGGTCAGATCATGACCATGGATGGATGCAAAACCTCCTGTGGGCAGGCTAGGAACTAAAATAATGGGGCGGGCCTGCCGCTTTATTCTTCTTCTGCCTCACCTTCCTCTCTCTCTCCCTCCTCCAAAATTAGTTTGCAGGGGTTCCAATCGGGTCATGATCATCAGAGCTCTAACCTGCTGATCAAAAGCGTGCTGATGCAAAAGGTGGGGTGGGGAATCATGGGCACTGTCCAACGATTTCTGGGAGAATAAGAGGTGGATTTTTTTAAAAAAAATAGCCTAATTTCTTTTTTTCTTTTCCTTCCTTTCTTGAAGCCCCTGGACTGCCTTTGGAGCATGCAAGTCTCTTTTCAGACCTGGAACCAGAGTCAGACCAGATGGGCAAGCCTCCGCGTTCACTGTGCCTCCAGTTAAGAGCTAGCATCAGTATTTTTAACGTGAGTAAGGGGAGCTGAGAAGGAGGTGCCCTGGGGATTTGGGTGCTGCGAGAGGGGAGAGAGAACGGGCTGGATTGAATCATCAGTCCCACAGAATTAAATGAATCGGGAGCCTTTGATTGGAAGCCTCGGTCCTTCCAATTTAGCGCTAATTATACTTCCCCTGCATTCCCAAAGGAGCCCGAAGGGGATGAAGAAAAAGGCAAGAACTTAACGGTGGCCCAGCAGAAAGCCCAGCATATCATGGAGTCCTTTGAGAACCCGTTTCGAATGGTAAGAGTCCCCTTCCTCGCTGAATAAGCACCCGGGGACTTATTTTCACTGAGGGAGGTGGTCCTTGGGCCTCCTGCCAGTGGGAATCAAGGTCGGTCGGCAGTTGCACCTCGAGAGCTTCGGAGTGTTTTCCGTCTCTCGGCTTGGCTAAAGCTGTGGTGATGTGGGCGAAGAGGGGGAGGAGAAGCCGTCCTTTCCGTCCAGTAGGCCCTGATCTAAGTCAGGAGGACCAGGTGTCAACCCATAGGCCACGTCCCGGCTCCTCAGGTGACGCCTCTCTGGACGTATGAGTCAGATGCACAGCCTGGTGCAACGTTCTACTTCGAAGGCGGAAGAGGAAGAGGAGACTCTCTCAACTTACAGCAAACGTAGCTGTTTCACGCTGGATTTCTGTGTCCAGCGCTGACGGCATCTAACAGAAGTTGCAAATCGATACGTTAATAGATAACCCGGCCCTTAGGTGGGTCCACGCACTCTTGCCTTAACTGAGCTGATTTCGCGCTCTCCCCGTTCTACTTTTTTATTCCCCTCAGTATCTGCCAGCAGAGCTCAACCCGGTTCACATCTCTCAGGCTGCAAAGTCTGACCCGTCCTCAAAAATCTACGAGGTAAGAGCGTTTTCGTAAAAAGATTTCGGAAGGAGGCTCTTCTAATCCAGTGACCGGTTTGTTTTAACGAGAGACTCCGGGGACGTTGAAGCGGCCTTCTGTCCCTCGTGATTGTCCCTCCCTTGCACCAAAAGCAGGCCAGGGGTGATCCGGCTTCACAAAGGCAGCGTGGCCTGCTCTGCATTTGTGTCTTCCAGATCAGTAACCGGTGGAAGCTGCTGAGCCAGGCCCAGCTTCAGGCAGGAGCAAAGAAAGAATCTGCAAAGCGAAAACTTCAGGCAGGTGGGTTTTGCCTTCTTCCGGTTGGCAGTTCGTGGGGAAGTGAGCCGAAAGCATCTTCGGTCCTTCTTTTGACGCAGAATCACCCGTGAGTGGGAGGAGGAAAGTCCCCGCCCCAAGGGGGTTGCAATCTAGAATATACCCATGGGCATCAATGCTCGTCTTACTCTGGAAGAGTAAATGCTGCCGTTAAACCAAGCGGGTGGGCAGTTGCCTACTTGGGGGTGGAGAGAATTGGTGGGGGCTTTGCATTAGCGATCCGTTCCCACCAAAGCTGAGCTGAATGGTCCTGAGCCACGACCCAGCAAAGCTTCCCGTGCGTTCTTGGGGGCATAAGAAGAAAATTCTCTCTTCCCTCAACATGGAGAGCGAGCCAGTCCAGATTTGTTTGGCCAAGACTTGAATTTCTCCATCCCTTCCTTCCTTCCTTCCCCCACAGCCTCCTCTCTGCAAGCGGCCCCAAAGGATGCAGAGAAGAAGCCCAAAATGAAAGACACGGAGGATGTCTCGGTTCGCCAATTAGCTGCAGTAAGTGTCAACGCTGGGTAGCCCTAGAGCACGCAGGGAATCTGAGGCCTGATGGCTGTTGTGGGTCTTCCAGGCTGTGTGGCCGTGTTCTGGAAGTTGTGGTTCCTAAAGTTTCGCCAGCATCTGTGGCCAGCATCTTCAGAGGGCAGGAGCACAGATAGAAGCAAAATCTCTTGATTGTGGCTTGATGCTGGATTACGGTTGGCACGATCCCCTCCCTGCACAGCCAGCAGTTTGGATCTCACCTAGTACAGTTGAAATAGCTGCAGCCGTCTTCCAGTTCCTGCCTTCGTAATAGGGACAAGACTGAGAATTTGTTCTGCATCCTTTGAAACAATGCAGACGTCTTTTCTCCTTCCTCGGGTGTGTTTCCAGCAGGAGCACGCCACTCCGGAGCGGGAGACAGCAGACCGCAATCCTGCGACGGAGACGCCCAAGAGGAAGAAAGCCAAGCCATCTCCCCAGCCTGAAGCAGACGCTGCCGCCACCCCCTTCACGCCCTTCGACTACAGCAAATCCGATCTCCGAGTGTTCGCCGGTAAAAATCACCCTCCCTTCGGTTCTTCAGCTACCACCCAACCGCCGGGTGTGCGCTGGGAAGGAAAGTCACGCCAAGCCTTTGCCCAAGGTGACGGGGCTGTTTAGTGGTGGTGCAGCCGCAAACGCTGCACGGCCTGGGAAATATGCCGCGATCGCCTTAGAGGCCCAGCAGGGCGTTATTAGGGAAAGTGGTGTGATCTTATGCCAGTGCGGCAGAACAGAGAGAGGCACGCAGTGTCTCGGTCTCTGAACGCCAAGCAGCTCCGATTTTTTTCTTGTCTTCTGCCACCTTTTTGACTTGGCAGCTTTGCGCCAACATTCCTTCCTAAGCGTGTCCCGTAACGTAGCTTCTGGCTTTTCCCTTCTTTCCAGGGAGCAGCAAATCCAAGCCGCCAGCGCAATTTAATCCCACCAGTCAGTCCCACGGCAGCAAGGTAAGGGCTCCTGTGCTCTCCAGCAGTGTCCAGTGCGTGGCTGTGGCCTGAAACCAGGAATGGAAGAGCGCTGGCCCTCTGGGTTTTGCTCAAGCATGTCTCCCCGGGTCTCTTGGCCACTCACACTCGGGTTGTTGGGAGCAGATGCCCAGCAACACGTAGGCGGCCTCCTGTTGCCAATCAGCAGTGGTTTTGTGTTACCTGCAGACTGGTAGCGTTCATCCTCGGCCCACCTTATGGATCACAAAAAGCAGGCTGCTGTGTGTTGTGTTCTGTTGTGGCTGTTTCAGATTTGGGGAAAGCAAGAGGGATGTTGTTGGGGGGGGGGTGGCAAGAGGGACTGACGCTTGGCCAGACAACGTATTGTAAGCTGGAGATGGGCTTCTAATAATTACTGTTATGGAGGGAAAGAGAGAATTCTCAATCGTTCTTTTTTTCTCTCCCCCCCCCCCCCCCCGGCAAAAAAAAACCTCCAGAAATTTTCAGGAGCCAACAAAACACAGCAGCCAGCAGGAACAAAAAGCATGTCTTACACAGCTGGAAAATCCAACAGGTAGCTTGAGTTAATAAGTTTTTTTTAAGAGCTGGAATATTGGGACTACCTTGCAAATAAGATTTACGAATGTTCTAGTCCACAATATTTCATACCACTGTGTGGTGACCATCCTGCCGTGAAATTGAAAATGAAGTAAGTAGTTGGGCAATTCCTGATGTTTAAATTGCTCCTACTTTAAACCTTATCAAGTTAGCTATCTTCTTACCTTTCTGTAATCCTCATACAGGGGCTTTCGGCACAACTGGCCAAAAAGATGATATAGTTCAAGGAAGCTCCTGGAAGATGCCGCAAATCGAGCAACTGCTGCCACTTTTTGTATGGATACCTGTTTTCGATGTTTTTTTAAAGAAATGATTAAAGTGCTTTTCTTTCCCCTGAAAAGGAAGGGAGGAAAGTTTAAATTGGTGACTGTTCATTCGCTTTGCTTTCCCCCTCTTGTTTATTTGTTTGTGTGTTAGTTTTATTATCAGTTTAAATTACCTTTATTTAAATTAACATTCATGTGAGTATAGTATAGTATAGTAACACTGAGGGGAAAGGGAAGTTAAACACGTAAAGCTATTGGAGTGCAAGTTTTGTTTCCAATCCCTCCCTCCCCATTTTTAAAATTGTTACGGAGTTTCTGAGCAGCTGCAGAGTGCAGCTCCCTCTTGAATATTGGTAAAAATGCTCTGCAAGGGCCACTGGGAAGGTTCTCCTGCCACTAAAAGGGGCAGCGTTGGGCTAACTGTGGCAGCTCCCAACTGACCGTAGCTGGCCTCCAAAAGCTAATGGGTCAGGCCTGGCTGGTTAAGAATGGGATACCACCAGGAGATCCCACAGATGTAGACTGGGAAGCCAGCAAACATCCCAGAAGAAGGGCATTCAAGGCAGCTAACGGGTGACAGAGAAAAACAGAGTTTAAGAAAACACTGCAGGGTTAACCAAGCTGGTGACTTTGCCACCTGATGTGCCTCAGCACCGGACCCCACGAAAGGCTGGGCGGGGGGGTGCTTTTGGCTGAGATTGATGGGCACTGTGATCCCAGCTCTTTAATTCACGGTGTCTGGCTCTTACGTCCTGCTTTTCTGCTCCGGAGGGCAGTTCTCAGGGAGGCTCCACCTCAGGCACGGCTGAAAACAACGCCCCTGGAATCCAATGAGCTTCCTCTGGAGTAAGCCCAGCTGCAAGCGAGCCACGTGGAGGGACGGCCCCTCGCTTCCGTCCCCCTTCTCCCAGCCAATCAGGGTCGCATCTCCCGCCCACCCCCCCTTCAGCTGCTCCAGCAGAGCTCCGCGCAGCAACGCCCCGCGCCCCACGTGGCCAGCCCTGAAGCGCGCAACCTACCCTGCTGGCTTCACTTGGCCTGCTCTCGCCTCCCCCCGCGCGCTGGCCAATGAGAGGCTGGCTTCCCGGGCGGGCGCGGCCTCCCATTCGCCAGTCCTGGGAAAGGCTGCGGCCACGCCCCCCCGGGAACCGAGGTTCGCTTGTCGCGCGCACAGGTGGCAGGTGGCCGCCGCAGTGGCGAAGGGAGACCGGCCGCCCGCCGGGCCCGCGCCCTGTTTGCAGCGAGAGGAGGTGCGTCCCGGGCCCCGCTGGGCGCCATGGAAGCGGCGGCGGGGGAGGCCGCGGCCGCTGGAGGAGCCGTCTCCCGGGAGGGCTGGTTCCGCGAGACCTGCAGCCTGTGGCCCGGGCAGGCGCTCTCTCTGCAGGTGGAGGAGGTGCTGCATCACCAGCGGTCGCCCTTCCAGGAGATCCTCGTCTTCCGGAGGTGAGGCGGGCTGGGTCTTCCCCGGAGCGGGGGGAGCGTGTTAGGAGCGGGGATCCCCCGGGCGGGGGGAGGTTGCTTGATCCTGCCGAAAGCGATGAGGAAGCGGGCCTGGAGGGCGGCTGCAGCCGATCCGGCCGAGGTCCTGTCTGTGTGACGCGTGGCCTGTGCGATCAGTCCGTGGCTTTTCCCCGCGGCCGTCTGCCTTTCTGGTCAGGGTGGAGCTCCTTGGCTCAGCGACCCCAAAGCCACGCATTTGATCCCAGAATCGGGGACTGAATGGAGCGAACGCGTCAAGGCAAAGGCCCTTCCGTGCAGAACCGGCCCGGTGGCAGATTTCGCCCATGGATCCAAGCCGTGGTTTGTGGCATAAGCTCCAATTGGCTTATACTGCTAAGCCTCCACCGGGACTGACAGGCTGCATCACCCAGAAATACACACCGTGGCTTAGTGTAACACCTGAGCAAGGAGCAAGGGCTGCTGATGTGTCAGCAGAAACAGCTGCGAAAAAATTAGAGGCTAAAAAGTGGTTTGGGCATGGGGGGGTGATCCTAATGTTTGCAGATGGGCGAAATTTAAAAAAAAAAACTTGCAGAAGAAGGATTGCCTGATTTTGCCATCTGCGGGGTGCTGAGCAGACAGACATTGTGACAATGTTTCATTGAGTGGTACAGGTTAGTTTCTTCGTCACAGGGACATGAAAGGTGGCCAAAAGTCTGAGCGAAGAGGCGAGGCCTCACTTTCAATCCTCATCCTTAAAATTCAGTTGGGTCCTTGACCCTCTCTCCCTTTCAGCAAAACGTACGGGAACGTCTTGGTCCTTGACGGCGTCATCCAGTGCACCGAGAGAGATGAGTTTTCATACCAGGAAATGATTGCCAACCTCCCTCTGTGCAGCCACCCGAATCCTCAGAAGGTGAGGTTTCTCCTTTCTCGTGCTTTGCCCGCTTTCGGCTACGTGGGCTGGTGACGGCTCTAGCTATGGAGCAGCGTTTCCACGCTGAGACTTCTGCCTGGTCGCAGCTGCCCCATTGGGGCTGAACAAAGCATTTGAATGTTGGCCGATGATTCGTGTGTCTAGTCCTCATGGGGAGAAATTGTTGCAGTGCCCGCCCAGTAGAATAAGATCCCCCCAGAGACCCACAAGGCTCCCATCTTGGTGATGCTTAAAAAGCTGTTGAAAATCTGGCTGTTCCCCCCGGCCTTGAGGGAGTGTGGGTGCCAAGCTCTGTAGAATTATGCCTAAGCATTTGTCTTCTCGGAGATGTATACGATCTCTGCGTTCATTGTCTTCCTGCTTTTAACGCTGTGAGCTGCCCCGAGTCTGGTGGGGCTGGGTGGCCCCTGCATGGAGATTCACGTAGCTCGCAGTCGGCTGGGGACATGGCTCGGGCCCCGTGCAGCCTGGCAGCACCTTCTCCTTTTGGTCCAGATTCTAATCATCGGTGGTGGCGATGGAGGAGTCTTAAGAGAAGTGGTGAAGCATCCTTCGGTGGAGTCTGTAATACAGTGTGAAATTGACGAGGTATGCCTTCTACCACTTGGTTTACTCTGGGAACTGGTCTAGTGTGCTTTTTTGTGTGTGAAAATCAGACCCCGATGCTCAAAATGGTACAGAAGTATTTCACCAGTGGGGAGGTGTATGCATATAGATTTATTCTCTTTCACTCCAAGGGCAGCATAAGATAACATTTAAAACTATGGACGTCGTAAGAGGAGAGCCATGTTAGTCTGTAGTAGCCAAAACTCAGGAGGCGTCTGGCAGCAGCACACTTTATTTAAAGGAGTATGCTTTCGTGAGCTATGAAGGCTTGTCTTTTAATACATTTTGCTAGTCTAAAGCGGTGCTACCAGACTCCTCCTGATTTAAGTTTCCCAAACATCGCGATTTATGTACACCGACTATCAGCAAGATCATATATAAATTTATGGCACAAAACAATAAAGTCCTTGGCAGTCAGTCCCTATATCTGGAGCCTGTCCTGATTGAGGATCGCTGTGCTAATGCAATCCGTTTGCTTGGTGCTGGGTTTGCAGTTCTGTCCTGGGTCCAGACTTTGTGACGAAAAGCACCCTGCCGCCTGAGCTTGTCCAAGGCCGATTGTCTTTAGGAAGTTTACTCCAACGTAGCACCGAAATCCACCTCCTTGCCATTTCCCTGTTTTGATTCTGGCCCTGCCCTAAGTCTCGGAACAAGAAGAAGGACCAGAGCGTTGGTGTTTCGTTGCTCGAGCTCCCCAAAGAGGAGTGTGTTTGATTTCCTCTTGAATGGCATGTTGTCCTGGTTGGATTTCATCAGGGTAAAAAACATGCCAGTTGGCAGAACCTTCCAGATTTGGGTGGAGGAGAAAATAAAAGATTATTTCCCGAAGGCAAGAAATAATTCTTGTCCCAACTGGAGGGTGAGATGCTTAGCCTGGAACAGGATGTTCTTCACCAAAGATGCCACCAGGGAAAGTCTAACTCCAGGGCAGGAATGTTCTGGCGGCGGATTTTCTCCCTCCGAGTCCTCGAACCACCTCCAGTGAGACAGAAAAACAAGGCGCTTCCTGGCAGAAACTCGGCAAGCCATTGAGTTACGTTTACTATAAAAGTTACTATTGGAATTTGTTAAGCTCGTATTTGTTGTGATTCATTCTCAGGCTCACTGCTTACTTTCGAATTTATTGTCAGCTGTAAAGTAGCCCGTATTTCATGCAGTGAGAGTCTTTATTGGGCCGAATGGCACCGCCTGGGGCGGGTGTGCAGGAGGAAGCGAAGCAGAAAGGGCCCGTCCGGGGTAAATTGGGAAAGCAGAAAGGGGCTCCCTGACCTGGAATGGTCTGAAATGAGAAACTGAACCACATCAAAAGTAGGGCCTTAGGACTAAGCAGCAGAAGAGCTGTATGTAGCTCAGTGGGAGTGACAGTCAGAAGAGGCGATGGTCATTCTTCAGCCTCTCCAGGCAGGGCTAGAACAAGTCTTGCCTGAAGTTCCGGAAAGGTCTGATGTGTCGCAAAGCGACTTTCTCTGTTCCGCCGCCCTCCCTTGGACAAGGATGGGTTGGCTCTTCACTGCGACCGGCAAAAGAGTTCCATGCCCGTCCAGTCAGTTGCCCCGAGTGAGAGTTTGGGCTGAGCTGCTGGCCCGTTGCTCAGCGGGCGTGGAAAAACCCATGGATAAAATGTTGCAGGACGTGATCCAGGCCTCTAAGAAATACCTCCCGGGCATGGCCGTGGGCTACTCCAGCCCGAAGCTGACGCTCCACGTCGGGGACGGCTTTGAATTCATGAAGCAGAACCAAGAGGCTTTTGATGTGATCATCACCGATTCCTCTGACCCCATGGGTGAGTGTGCAGGGGCTGGGTCCCACCTGGAACCTTCTCGGTCCACCTTCTTCCCGCCTGTTTGTCAAGGCCACCTCTCCCTCCACCTCACAATGACCCTGCCGGGTCGGTTAGGCCGAGGGAGAAGCAGCTGCCCTGATCACCCAGTGAGCTGCAAGCCGGGTGGGGTGGGGGGGTTTGCAGCTACGTCTCTCCGGTTTTAGTCTCATGCGCTGACCCTACCATGCTCTTTTAACACCCCCTTTCTTGTCAGGTCCTGCTGAAAGCCTGTTTAAGGAATCCTATTACCAGCTGATGAAAACTGCTCTGCGGGAAGATGGGATTCTCTGCTGCCAAGGTGATTCCTTGCCCCTTTGAGAGCCCTGCTGTCCGGCGCTCCCTTGATAGAGCTACACCTCTCTTTGGCCCCTTTTTGTTTTTATGCAAGTTTGCTTTAAGATCCTCCTTGAAGCACCCTCAAATAGTCTGAACCTCAGCATGGTTAAGCCAAGTCAGTTTCAAACTGAGTAGCTGCCTTTGCAAAATATGCCCAACATGGTTGCTTTCAGCCTTGCTTTGCCTGCTTGTTCGTGGCCGGGCCTGACGCTTAGAGCTGGAGGCGTGGTACAAACCCAGAAAATGGTTTCATCTAGTCACACGGTTGCTCATACAGTGTTTTCAAAAAGCAACAAAAAACAAGGAAAATGACGAGAGTTGCAGGAAAACAACACCTCTGACTCTGAGCTGCCTCCTGAGAGAGACCGGGGGTGGGGGGCAGGCAGTCGGGACAAATCCTGCTGTCCAAATTTTCTCTTGAACAGGCGAGTGCCAGTGGTTGCACCTTGACCTCATTAAGGAGATGCGCCAGTTCTGCAAATCTCTCTTTCCAGTGGTTGAGTACGCCTACTGTACCATCCCGACGTATCCCAGCGGCCAGATTGGCTTTATGCTTTGCAGCAAAAATCCAGTAAGGGCGGAGAGCTTTTTCTTCCGAGTTTGCATTAGCCGAGTTGGGGCGGTTGTGCGTGGTTCGTACTTGGGGAGCTCAGATGGCTGCTTTCCCTTGGAGTCAGAGCTTCTGGCGGCTTCTTCGTGGGCTTCCTTCGAAATGCCCGGGGCAGTCTCGCTGGGGGAAGCTGCTCTAGTGATTCCAACGGCTGTGAACGAATAAACACAGCTGTGTGTGTGTGTGTGTGTGTCAAATCTTCTGTAGAACACTAACTTCAGGGAACCGATCCAACTGCTCTCCCAAGAACAAGTGGAAAAAATGGCCCTTAAGTATTACAACTCAGACGTCCACCGAGCAGCTTTTGTCTTGCCGGAATTTGCACGAAAGGTAACCAGTCTGATTGTTTCCTCCAAGGCTTTGGTGTTAGTGTGATGAATCCTGCATGATACTGATGGAACCCCTTTCCTGCCGTTTCTAGCGTGGTTTTCCTTTTTTTGGAACTGCCCGGCCCTTTCCTTGGAACCTCTCTCTAGGCATCTTTCCTTGTTAGCTCAGGCCCCAGCCTCATCCCCCCCTCCTTCTGGAGTTCAGCTCCCAGCCTAGAAAAAGTAGGATGGACCCGATTTACCACCTTTGCTCCATGCCCTTTTCACTGCCCCCAGAAGAAGCAACCGTTGAGTAAGCATTTACACAATTACCTGTCCAGGGTGTATGTTTTATTCATTGGGGGCAGAATTTTTCCCACGCTTTTCTCCTCCGTTTCCTTTAACAGCTCTACCTTTCTGCTTTTCTCCCCCACCTCCCCAGGCACTGAGTACCGTGTAAAAACACCACCAGACAGGCTGGCCTCTTTCCTCGAACTTCCGGGGGTCTTGAAGTGGCGTCACTGTAGCAGATTTCCTCCGGCGACGGCTCGGCCACTCCTGTCTGCAGTCCAGGCACCCTCTCTGCCAGCGGAACGTTCCTTCCTGTTTTGTATTTAAACAAAAGGACTTGGAGTTTGGCCCCTGGCAAGAATCCCAAAGGTCTCCTCAAGCCTCAGTTGCAGGCTTTGCTGTTGGGGTGGCTTTTTCCAGAACCGAGTATTAACTCGGCCGCCTCTCGGCCTTTCCTTTTTAACAGCCCGACTCTGTATTTATAGCTAACAAATATATCCCCCCCCGCCGCTCTTTTTCTGATGCTCCGCCCTGTAACTCAGGCAGGCCCCCGCCCCTTTGCCTAACGGTTTTGTGTTTTCGAAAACAGACACTCATTTTCCATCCTTTTTCCGATTCTCCTGCGTTCGTCTTCCATAGGAGAAGCAGGTCCTTCCGTTTCACTGGTTTGGGTATTTTCCCCCTTCCATCCCCAGAATGCCCCGCCTGCCCGCCCGCCCTCGACATGGACCGCTCTCGGACATGACTTTTTAGTTGGCCCAAGCATCTGCCAGCTAGAAAAGCTGCTTTGCCCGCTGGCATCAGAGAGAAGATGGAGGAGGCGTTTAAGCTCCCTCCATTTGTACTGGTGGAAATATCACTATAAATAATCAAAGATCTCCCAACTGACAGCAACTCCGGACCTTCGCCACATCACTCCCAAATTGCCTTTGTAATCATGTGTCTGTTAAGGAGAGGCAGAAGCAGCCTAGAAATGAGTTATTGTCTCTGCCAAAAACATTCTATACAAATGAGAGAGCGGTCCGGTTCCCCTTTTAACAAGATACCTTGGAGCATTTTACAGACGGTTTGCAAAATGAAATACACCTTTCCTTGAGCTGGCTCTTCTCTGGGACCTCTGGAACTGCAAGCACCCAAATTCCCAGACTGATGGTGAAGCAGCTGCCCTTAGATCCAGTCACCCCATTTCCCCTTCAAATACCAAGGCAGATTCCAGTCCTCCTGGTTCAGAATGAAGGACCAATGGCTGGGAATTCTGGGGGCTGCAGTCCATAACATCTGGAGAGCACCTGGGGAGGAAAGATGGACTCTCGGAAGCCCCAGATTTCAGCCAGTCCCCATGTCACTAATTCTGCCTTGTGGGAAAACAGCGTGCCCAGGTAGCAGGCTGGAGGGGTGTGTGTGTACAATTTTGTTTTCTTTTTAAAAAAAATGCCTGAAACACTCTTTGTCTCTTCTTTTTAACCTTTTGGGGGGTGGGAAATTGAGGACAGCAGGCAGAAAAAAGAAAAGCTTGTATTACCACTAATATTTCTGCCAATAGAACCGGAAGGTTTCAAAACAGACTTTTTATTTTGGTCTTGTGTGTTTACACTGGAATTTGCCAAATATTCGTAGAACTCTGGGTGGTGAGAATTGCCGGTGTGTTTCGGCCAAGGCAAGTGGTCAAGGTTTACGGAAATCACAAGACTAGAGATTTTGAAGACGTTGCTGGTTCATTTTGCTCCCAGATTAAGCTATTTTTTCCTAATGATGCAATGAAACTAAAGCCTTTAAAATGTAAAGATGGCACCTTTAATTTCTTTTTTAAGCAGAAAAACAGCTGAGCTGGACTTATTTTATTTTCTTTGCTAGCTCTCTAAAGGCACCTGCTATTTCTGTGTGTGTGTGTGTGTGTGTGTCGATTTCCTGCAGTGTTTTAATGAAATTATTTTGGGGTGGGGGTTGGAATATTGTTCACAGTTTTGAAAAATGGGATTGAGTAAATGCTGAGTCTCAGAGAAGGGAGAAATACTAATTATACACAAAAACTACCTTGGTTGGTTTGTGTAGTTAGTGTGGTGTTGCTGGAAAAACTCCAGTTTCATCATTTTTAATTTCCCCCCCCCCCATTAAGGCTGTGCTAACATTTGATTCGAAAATGCAATTTGTAGGCAACTCAGCCTTCCAATCAAATTGCCGTATTAATTTGATACAAGAAGTCAGGTACCTTCACATAATTTCAGAAAGATGAAGACATGACTCGGAGCTTTGAAAATTTGTTTTGAAAATGCAAATCAACTTGAATTCTTGCATTCTGTCAAGGACAATTGCCAGGGCCACACACATTGTTACTTCAAAGGCAAAAACTTTTGGTTTGCCACCAGAGGGGGCCATTGTGAAACAACTGAGTGTTGAGATCTTGGTCTAGGCAGGCCGGGAGATACAGCACTGCCCCGTTGGGTCAGACTGGAATTGAAATTGCTGGTCCTCCAGCCACTTCTAAAAAAAACTACCTTGGGATGCTAGCAACAGAACTGGAATGAATGACTGCGAGCCAGATCTTCTTTTCCACCCTCCAAAAAGAAATCAATTGTTCACATAACACCAGATTAGCAAAAAATAGCAGCTGCATGCACGTAACATGCCAAGGTTAGTTTTTTATGTGGCTATTGTGCAAAGCAAGAAAATGGGTTAATTCAGAAATTGGGCAAAACTATATGATATTAAAGGCAAAACTCAAGGACTTTGGCCACATAATGAGAAGACAGGATACCCTGGAGAAGATGCTGATGCTGGGGAAGGTGGAAGGCCAAAGGGGCCGACCAAGGGCAAGTTGGATGGATGATATTCTGGAGGTGACGGACTCGACCGTGGGGAGCTGGGGGTGGCGACGGCCGACAGGAAGCTCTGGCGTGGGCTGGTCCATGAAGTTGCGAAGAGTCGGAAGCGGCTGAGTGAATAAACAAACTCTGCAAAAACAGCCTTTGGTTTGGACAGGAATAGTGATGGTAGCAGGGCAAAATTTTGGTGTGAGGCTTTGGGCTGGATGCTGGGATTATTTTCAAACTTGGGGGCTGGGGAAAAGATAGGGAAGATCACTGCACGGATCCAGGACATCCTATCGGTGTGACTCCCAATGGCTGAGGAAGAAAAAAGCCACCGATGCTGTTCCCCACCCAGCTTTTCAAAGATCACTCACGTTTCCAGCTCCTGCGAGACACGTTGGGGGTGACTCGGGCGCAGGCTGTCTGGGGCACAGCAAACCTCCCATAATGGCGCCCACTGAGCATTCCGGAGTCCTCCCTCTCTTCTGGGTGACAGGAAAGGGAAGCAAGGCCCCTGTAATCCATCAAGCTGCTAGCAGGGCAGTGGCTTCGTGGACTGGACCTATTTAAAGAGTGCACTGGATGAGCGTGCAGAAAAAATAACAGGTTGTTGGATCAATAGGTCCTGGCTTTCAATATTCCTGTGAATTCCTAAGTTTTACAAGAAGTGCGAGGGGTCTTCCTTTGACCTCCAGGCCTCAATTTGGAGACTGGATTTCACTTCAGTCCTCTTGGTACTGGCAACTGTCCCCAAAGCTATTCTGTTTAATTTTATTTTTCATCGCTGCTGCTGGTCAGTAGGGCTAAGCTGGTCTGGGTCGACCCCCAGCAGGTCAGGGCCGAACTGTGTCGTTTGCAACAGCGCTGGGGACTCGGGATGCATCGTAACCCAAACCAGCCGGATTGTTTCGGACCATAAACTCTTTCACTTCCTTTTGCCTAATGGTAGAGCTGGCTCTACAGCTTCTGATGATGACTTCTGGGGACACCCATCAATGCAAGGTCAAAGGAGGTGCTAGGCCCTTGCCCATTTGTTATCAGGAACATCTGGTGCCTAGAATGGAGCTATAATGGTTGCAGAGCATTAAGAAATAATAGAGATAATATTTGCAGGCATTTCCATTCTGCGCGATTTACTGACCAGAGAAGGACATAGATCCACCTGAAGAGAGCTAGCTGCCATCGTGGGAGCTGCCAGTTTCTGACAAAAGCCCTGCGCCTTAATCCCCCCTTTTGGATGCCCCACCGCAAGCTCCAGTTGCCCTCATCCCATACTTTCTCTCTATGCAATCCTACTCCAGCGCCTCGGTCAAAAGCCAGGCCTTGATGGCCTTCCGAAAGAGAGAGAGGGGTGCATTTTCCTTTCGGGCTCGGATTGGGAAAGTCTGTCTCTTAAGCTCTCCTCTTATTTCTTTGTCTTTGGGGGGAGGAGGAGGAGCAGGAGGAGATTGAGGAAAAGGGAAGTCCTATTAAAAAGAAATAGAAAAGACAACTCATTCCCCACCACCTGGCCCACGAGATCACCAAAAACACCGGCCACCCCTCTGAGCCTGCCGCCTCTTTGGAGTTTGCTGCTGTCCCCAGTTTACTCTTCTCCTCTCGGGCACCACTTGGAGGGGGAAGGTCTTGGATTGGGTCCTTGCCAGCTGCCAGGCAGATGTCTTTTCCCTCCCTGCTCTTCCTCCTGGCCCATCCGTGGGCCAAGGGTCACCAAGAGCTGCTGCAGGGGCAGCATGGGCCATGACGGGGGTGAAGGCACCTGGAGAAACAACAGGAGTACATCACTTCTTAATTGCCCGTGATGCATCTGAATCCAGCTCACCGATGCTGCTTGTACCTGCACGCTTGGACAAAGACTCCTAGCACACATCTCACGGGAGAGATTTTTTGCCCAATTAATGGCTGAAATGAGTTTGGAGGGCTCCAAGGATAGGTTTCCCTCTTCCAGAGCTCCGGAAGGCAGACTGGAAGACAGGTTGGATGACACCGTCGCCGTATTTTCTCTGCTTTAAAAATAAATGCAGGATGAGAGAAAAAGAGCAGCTTGTCAGACCCCAAGTTTGGTAAATTTCTCAGGCAAAATTCTTCTGCTAGGTGGGAAGTGAATCTGAGTGGAGAACCAGATTCCTGGGGAGTAGGGGTGGGGGTTGAACTAGACACCAACCGTGGTCCCTGCTGCGGAACTCATATCAAGATTTTCCTTTTGCAATTATTTTTTCTACACTTCCCCAACTAATCTTCCATCTGTTCCTAGTTCAACAAGGTTGCACGGTGGACCCATTATGGAGCAATTGATGGAATGTAGTCCACCAATGGTCCCTGAAACAAGCTCAGCATGTACCCCGTTCGTTTCCTAAATTGCATTCGGCTCTAGTCCAGAAACAGGTGGGGTCACTCAACAGAGCTTAGCAAGACTCTCCTTACTTAAGGAGAGCAGCCCCCGTCCCCACACGCAGCTCTTCTCGAGCCTGTTCTTCCCACTCATCCAAGAAGACGCCAGCCTCTCCTTCCTGTCATGAAGTTATTGCTTCTCCTGTCAGGAGTGGTGCTCCTGGTTCTGATTGTGGGAACTGGGGAAGCTGAAGCCCAGGAGGCTGATAACAAAAACAACCTAAATCAGGTCAAGCTGAAAACGACCAAAATCCGGACCAAGGTCTCCACAGATATACTCCGGGGCAACGAAGAGAAACGGGCCTCCGGCTTCCAAACAAAGGTAGGTAGATGGAATGACAGCAAATTGAAGGCCCTGTCTTGAGTTGATGGGCCTATTTCTCTCTGCTCCAAGCCAATATTTAAAATGTAAGTTAGTCACAAGGCGGAACAACATACATAGGCTGACCATATTTCCTTCAGACAAAAACGGGACATTTGGGATGGCAAAACGGGACAGGGTCTTATGCCACCATGCCAGCCTCCAAACCCCGCCCCCCAGTCCACGCAATTGGCTCCCACCTGCAAACCCTGCCCCCGCCCCACACGATCGGCTCCCGCCTGCAAACCCTGCCCCCATCAGCGTGATTAGCTCGGATTTTTTTTTATTATTATTTTTAAAGGGTTTTTTTTCTTCTAGCAGTAAATGGTGCGTCAGAGCTGGTGTGTTTGGGGGAGGCCGGAGTACACACACTGTGCACACAGCACCGTCATCGGCCGGGGAACAAGGGGAGGGGATGGAGGCCCACCACTGCCCCATCCCCCTCGGGCTTGGCCGAGGGAGGGAGGGGAGTCGCTGCTGCTGCCACCGCCACAGAGCAGGAGAAGCAGGAGGAGCCAGCTGCGCTCGGCTGCTTCAACCACACCACTCCGCCCCTTGCTGCCCGCTGAAGCTCCCCAGGGTGGCCGGCTCCTTCTTCTCCTGCTTGGCGGCCCGACAACTCTCCTCCCTCAGCCAAGCCTGATCATATGCACATACACACATTTTTCTTCTTATATCTCTTTTTTTCCCCCGCCCCCCCCTATGTTTGTATTTTTATTTTTATAGTTTATTAATCTCTACTTAATATTATATTCTTTTTGAATATATATAGAAGAAAGAAGAAAAATGTAAATCAAGTATTTACACAATTTTTTGTTAAGAAAACGAGGTATTTTAATGAAATGTACGTATGTATTGTATGGTAAAGATGTATAAGTCAAAAATTGAATTTGAAATAAATACTTAATAAATCAGTAATATAACATAAGAGAAGAAAAAGAAAATAGTGATAAGGTTAGAAATAGATAGATATAAATAAAGTAGTTAGAAAGGGTTAGAGGAAGAAGAAGGGAAGTGCTGTGCTTGGCTGCCAAAAGTCTAGGTCTGAAACCCCAGGGTCTGATACTGTGTACATCATTGCTTTCCAAACTGTGTGTCGCGACACGTTAGTGTGTCGGCTGCAGTATCTGGGTGTGTCGCGGCTGCTGCTGCCTCCGAGCCCTGCCAGGATTCCGCGCAGGTCCTAGTGCCTGCCTTGTGCCCTGCTGTAAGAGTGTGTCGTGAAATGATGCATGTCTAAAAAGTGTGTCACCAACATGAAAAGTTTGGAAAGCTCTGCTATACATTTTATTCTGACAGATAAATATTTCAGGATGTTCCTTCCTGAAACATCAAACAGAAGATAAAATACAAAGATTGGAATTTTCAATTGAGAAGTTGATGTTCCTAGAACAAGAACAGGCTATGGTAGTTCTCAGTCAAAGGATTCTTGATACAGAATTACAAACAGAATAATGTCTCTCAATACAACTTATATTTTGACCAATTTACAAACAATACATTTTGCTGGGCTTTCACATTATTGCAGTTTGCTCAGCAGGGCTGGAGGCTAAATTCTGGAAAAATGCCAAAAGGCTTTGCTTTGTAGAAATTGACATATTGAATCCCAGGCACATGTTTTGCTTTTTTGTAATTTTGACTGAAATATTTGTAATGAGCTACTATTACCTCTTTTTAGCCCATTTCCTGGACGGGTGGAAGAATTCTATGGGCTGATAAAGATCCTAAATTAACCCTTGCTGTTGTTAGGTTTGCCATTTTAACCAGTAGAATTCATGCTTTGCTAACAGCAAAAAAATAGACCAAGCACTAGCACGGACCTTTTTCCACCTGTTTTACATTGCAGTAAAGAGATTTGACTTGATTACGTACTGATCTCCTTGAGGTAACGGTCAGAACATTTTAGAAATTTTAGAAGCCACTATTGTAAAATGTTACACTTTATTTTTCCTATTAAAAGGTGAAAGAAACTTGGAAGAATATCAAAACTAAGTTGCCGGCCGCGGGGAAAGAGTAACTCCTAGCAAAATCTCAGAGTGGCACGGATGACCCTGTCTTCTCGGAATGAGCTACGGATTAACCCCAAAAATCTCATGCTGCCTCTCCCAGTTACGGGTCTTCTGATGATGTCAAACAACAATCCCAAAACTACGATGTCACCATTGTCATCCCACATGATCTGGGCAACTTAACTAGGAAAACATGATCCCACCCTCTCTGTGATTTTCTAAACAAATAAAAGACAATAAAGCATAATTTGCCCAGTCTTAAAGCATCAATGTCATGTCTTAATTTCTTTTCTTTTTCTTATTTTTCCTTCTCCTTTGTTCCTGCTCTTAGCTGTCCAGAGTCATTTGGAGTTAGACGGCCTCTAAACTGTGAGGTGAGATTGGCTCCTGCCCTGTTGGCCTTCCGGAAGGCCCTCAAAACTTGGTTTTGCCATTGGGCGTGGGCATCTCATGGAAGTGTGGAGCCTGTTAAATGGTGGTATTGTGTATAAGTTTAGACTGCACTCTCCCGTCTTTTTGTTATTACAGGTAGTCCTTGCTTAATGACGGTATTTGGGACCGGCCGTCGCTAAGCTACTTGTAGATAAAGCAGAGTTGTATATACAGGTACAGCATTGCAAAAGTAAAAATAGCTTATAAGCAGAATACACATAATCCACATGTGTCGCTTCCACTGCACAGACATGAAGGAGCACCTACCTAGGAGAACAACTCTCTCAGACCCAGGCATAGCTACACACTTCTCAGTCCTCAGGAGCAGAACACATGGAGATGGCTAAGAGACGGGCAGAAGTCAAGAAGCAAAGGACACCATTTTGCATGGGTAGAAATACACTTTTTACCAACTTCTGATTGGCTGAAACTTAGGTGTGAAAAACACCAAGCTCACAGCATAGAACATAGCACATACTATATCCTGTCAATGGGTGGCAGTGTTGCATCTAAGCAAGCATGCTGTCTCCTCCTCCCAACTGCTAGGGCAATGTTCCCATGAGAAGTTTTAGGACGAGACATAAACAATGCATCACATGGTACCTTTACTGGCCACCTGCACCTTCATATCTATGGAAGATATGGGCACAGCCATTCAAAGCTATGTTAAAGCTTTGTTTTTGTACAGAAAGCGATTTGCAATTTCACACGAGAAATCTGACAACATGGTCGTAAAGTGTGATGTCACGTGACTTATGACGGCAGTTGTGGCAGTCCCAGTTGCCGTCGTTAGGCGAATCCCGTGCAGTTGCAGCATCCCACGGTCATGTGATTGTCCTTTGCGACCTCCTGCCGGCTTCCCCATTGACTTTGCTTGTTAGAAGCCGGCAGTGAAGGTCACAAATGGTGATCATGTGACTGGGGGCGCTTCGACGTAATTGCGAGCTGGTTGCCAAGTGTCCCAATCGCGATCATGTGACCGCAGGGACGCTGCAACGGCTGCAACTATGAGGACCCATCATAAGCCCCCCTCGTTCAGCACCATCATAACTTCAAACAGTCACTGGACTTTTAGTGAGGATTTATGGCGATCTAGTCATCTTCAAGGAGTGGAGACAACACCACAGCTTGATTGACACCTGGCAGCCAGCACTGGATGCCAAACTTCCTCCGGATAAAAAAGGAAGCATGAAATCATCCTACCTGATCTCCGGATGGCTGTTCCCCGTGAGTTAACCGTAAAGACGGAAGTTTTTGTGGTTGGCTCGCGAGTTGAGGGACGGGGAGTTGAGGGACCCTATCTTCGTTCGCAGCTGGGGTGTAGCCTACAGTACGTGGACACTAGGACCTGCCAATCCTCATTTCTTAACCATGTTTGGAATATAATTATTCTTCAGCTTAAGAGAGACTTTATTTCGAAGCAGGCAAGTACCTCTCGGTGTTTTTCCATTCTTTCTGGGATTATAAATTTACAAGAAGATTTAATGACTTAAAGTATATTGAATATTTTGCAAAAAGGTGGACTATAAGGACGATATAAGAAAGCTAACAACAGAAGGCGGGGAAGATTTAGTTTTCAAGGTTTAATTTTTAAAGAATCTGCATTATAAAAATCTCAACTGCATGAATTGGATTTAGTTCTTCCATGGGAATGCTTTTTGTTTTGTCTCAACATGCTTGATAATTGGCTGGAAGTCCACAGTAATTTGAGTAGACTGTGCTTATTGAGTAGGCTGGGATGCATGCCTGTAATGTCGGGGTTTCTGTGTAAAAAAATCAAATAGCTTTCTTCACTTTACTGTGTAATTTTTGTTTACTATTCCTCTGCTCTGTTCTCATAACAAAATGACTGATAACGCAGGTGTAGCTATACCATGTGACACATTGTTTTGGCTATATGTCGATGAAGGTTCTCAGTCATCCAGGTGGAACAGTCTGTGGCTTAAGACTGAAGAAGCTCCTTGGATAAGGAGTGAAACGTTTCTACTGAGAAAATAGAAATCCAGTTGACATGATTCAAGCCACAGATTGTTTTGGCTAGTTTCTAAGCCATCCCATGGGAACGTTTCCTGGGGGAGAGACAATGTGCAACACTGCCATCTCATGGCGATTTATAGTAAGTGCAACTCTTTAAGCTTTGTTAATCTGAAAATGTCTTGTGACCCTCTGACTGTAACATACATCCAATCAGAATGCTGAAACAAGTATATCTCAGCTGTGAACTATGGGTCTATGCTTCTTGACTACGTTCTGGTCTTGTTGCCATGTTCATGTATGTGATCTGTTCCTGTGCATAGCTATGCCTATCTGCCTACCTGCTAATGGAACCAAGGAACGAAACTCTGCTTATAGGTTTGTTTTTCCTTTTTGCAATAATGTAACTATATATGCATTTATCTCCAGCAAAGGAGATTGTTACCTTGTCGTGGTGCTGGAGCTTGAGCACCTCAATGAAACCATGAGCTAAACCGTGAAGGGACACCCAGGACGGGAAGGTCGTGGCAGAGAGGTCAGACTAAATACGATCCCTGGGGAAGGTAATGGCAACCCACCCCAGTATTCTTGCCGTGAAAACTAAATGGATCAGTACAACCAGAGATATGTCGGTATACCATCGGAAGATGGGACTCCCAGGTCGGAAGATGGTCAAAATGCTACTGGGGAGGAACAGAGGATACGTTCAACTAGCCCCAGATGTGATGACGCAGCTAGCTCAAAGCCGAAAGGACGGCTAGCGGCCGACGGTGCTGGTGGTGAACGACGAATCTGATGTTCTAAAGATCAACACACCATAGGAACCTGGAATGTAAGATCTATGAGCCAGGGCAAATTGGATGTGGTTATTGGTGAGATGTCAAGATTAAATATAGACATTTTAGGTGTCAGTGAACTGAAATGGACTGGGATGGGCCACTTCACATCAGATGACCACCAGATCTACTACTGTGGACAAGAGGACCACAGAAGAAATGGAGTAGCCTTCATAATTAATAATAAAGTGGCTAAAGCAATGCTTGGATACAATCCAAAAAACGATAGAATGATCTCAATTCGAATTCAGAGTAAGCCATTTAACATCCAAATATACGCCCCAGCCACAGATGCTGAAGAAGCAGAATTAGATCAGTTCTTTGAGGATCTGCAGCACCTACTGGATAATACACCAAAAAGAGATGTTATTTTCATTACAGGAGACTGGAACGCTAAGGTGGGTAATCAGACGACACCTGGAATTACAGGCAAGCATGGTCTGGGAGAACAAAATGAAGCAGGACATAGGCTGATAGAATTTTGCCAAGACAACTCACTGTGCATAACAAACACTCTCTTCCAACAACCTAAAAGACGACTTTATACATGGACTTCACCAGATGGTCGACACCGAAATCAGATTGACTACATCCTTTGCAGCCAAAGGTGGCGGACATCTATACAGTCGGTAAAAACAAGACCTGGAGCTGACTGTATTTCAGATCACAAACTTCTTATTGCAAAATTTAGAATCAGACTAAAGAGAATAGGGAAGACCCACAGATCAGTTAGATATGAGCTCACTAATATTCCTAAGGAATATGCAGTGGAGGTGAAGAATAGATTTAAGGGACTAGATTTAGTAGATAGGGTCCTGGAAGAACTATGGACAGAAGTTCACAACATTGTTCAGGAGGCGGCAACAAAAAACGTCCCAAAGAAAAAGAAAACCAAGAAGGCAAGATGGCTGTCTGCTGAGACACTGGGAGTAGCCCAAGAAAGAAGGAAAGCAAAAGGCAACAGTGATAGGGGGAGATATGCCCAATTAAATGCAAAATTCCAGAGGTTAGCCAGAAGAGATAAGGAATTATTTTTAAACAAGCAATGTGCGGAAGTGGAAGAAGACAATAGAATAGGAAGGACAAGAGACCTCTTCCAGAAAATTAGAAACATCGGAGGTAAATTCCAGGCAAAAATGGGTATGATCAAAAACAAAGATGGTAAGGACCTAACAGAAGCAGAAGAGATCAAGAAAAGGTGGCAAGAATATACGGAAGATCTGTATAGGAAGGATAATAATATTGGAGATAGCTTTGACGGTGTGGTCAGTGAGTTAGAGCCAGACATCCTGAAGAGTGAGGTTGAATGGGTCTTAAGAAGCATTGCTAATAACAAGGCAGCAGGAGACGACGGTATCCCAGCTGAACTGTTTAAAATCTTGCAAGATGATGCTGTCAAGGTGATGCATGCCATATGCCAGCAAATTTGGAAAACACAAGAATGGCCATCAGATTGGAAAAAATCAACTTATATCCCCATACCAAAAAAGGGAAGCACTAAAGAATGTTCAAGCTATCGAACAGTGGCATTTCACATGCCAGTAAGGTAATGCTCAAGATCTTGCAAGGTAGACTCCAGCAATTCATGGAGCGAGAATTGCCAGATGTACAAGCTGGGTTTAGAAAAGGCAGAGGAACTAGAGACCAAATTGCCAATATCCGCTGGATAATGGAGAAAGCCAGGGAGTTTCAGAAAAACATCTATTTTTGTTTTATTGACTATTCTAAAGCCTTTGACTGTGTGGATCATAACAAATTGTGGCAAGTTCTTGGTGGTATGGGGATACCAAGTCATCTTGTCTGCCTCCTGAGGAATCTGTATAATGACCAAGTAGCAACGGTAAGAACAGAGCACGGAACAACGGACTGGTTTAAGATTGGGAAAGGAGTACGGCAGGGCTGTATACTCTCACCCTACCTATTCAACCTGTACGCAGAACACATCATGCGACGTGCTGGGCTTGAGGAATCCAAGGCTGGAGTTAAAATCGCTGGAAGAAACATTAATAATCTTAGATATGCAGATGATACCACTTTGATGGCTGAAAGCGAGGAGGAGTTGAGGAGCCTTATGACGAAGGTGAAAGAAGAAAGTGCAAAAGCTGGGTTGCAGTTAAACCTCAAAAAAACCAAGATTATGGCAACCAGCTTGATTGATAACTGGCAAATAGAGGGAGAAAAAGTGGAGGCAGTGACAGACTTTGTGTTTCTAGGCGCAAAGATTACTGCAGATGCTGACTGCAGCCAGGAAATCAGAAGACGTCTACTTCTTGGGAGGAGAGCAATGGCAAATTTCGATAAAATAGTTAAGAGCAGAGACATCACACTGACAACAAAGGTCCGCATAGTTAAAGTAATGGTATTCCCTGTAGTAACCTATGGCTGCAAGAGCTGGACCATAAGGAAGGCTGAGCGAAGGAAGATAGATGCTTTTGAACTGTGGTGTTGGAGGAAAATTCTGAGAGTGCCTTGGACTGCAAGAAGATCAAACCAGTCCATACTCCAGGAAATAAAGCCAGACTGCTCACTTGAGGGAATGATATTAAAGGCAAAACTGAAGGACTTTGGCCACATAATGAGAAGACAGGATACCCTGGAGAAGAAGCTGATGCTAGGGAAAGTGGAAGGCAAAAGGAAGAGGGGCCGACCAAGGGCAAGATGGATGGATGATATTCTGGAGGTGACGGACCTGACCGTGGGGGAGCTGGGGGTGGCGACGGCCGACAGGAAGCTCTGGCGTGGGCTGGTCCATGAAGTTGCGAAGAGTCGGAAGCGGCTGAGTGAATAAACAAACTCTGCAAAAACAGCCTTTGGTTTGGACAGGAATAGTGATGGTAGCAGGGCAAAATTTTGGTGTGAGGCTTTGGGCTGGATGCTGGGATTATTTTCAAACTTGGGGGCTGGGGAAAAGATAGGGAAGATCACTGCACGGATCCAGGACATCCTATCGGTGTGACTCCCAATGGCTGAGGAAGAAAAAAGCCACCGATGCTGTTCCCCACCCAGCTTTTCAAAGATCACTCACGTTTCCAGCTCCTGCGAGACACGTTGGGGGTGACTCGGGCGCAGGCTGTCTGGGGCACAGCAAACCTCCCATAATGGCGCCCACTGAGCATTCCGGAGTCCTCCCTCTCTTCTGGGTGACAGGAAAGGGAAGCAAGGCCCCTGTAATCCATCAAGCTGCTAGCAGGGCAGTGGCTTCGTGGACTGGACCTATTTAAAGAGTGCACTGGATGAGCGTGCAGAAAAAATAACAGGTTGTTGGATCAATAGGTCCTGGCTTTCAATATTCCTGTGAATTCCTAAGTTTTACAAGAAGTGCGAGGGGTCTTCCTTTGACCTCCAGGCCTCAATTTGGAGACTGGATTTCACTTCAGTCCTCTTGGTACTGGCAACTGTCCCCAAAGCTATTCTGTTTAATTTTATTTTTTATCGCTGCTGCTGGTCAGTAGGGCTAAGCTGGTCTGGGTCGACCCCCAGCAGGTCAGGGCCGAACTGTGTCGTTTGCAACAGCGCTGGGGACTCGGGATGCATCGTAACCCAAACCAGCCGGATTGTTTCGGACCATAAACTCTTTCACTTCCTTTTGCCTAATGGTAGAGCTGGCTCTACAGCTTCTGATGATGACTTCTGGGGACACCCATCAATGCAAGGTCAAAGGAGGTGCTAGGCCCTTGCCCATTTGTTATCAGGAACATCTGGTGCCTAGAATGGAGCTATAATGGTTGCAGAGCATTAAGAAATAATAGAGATAATATTTGCAGGCATTTCCATTCTGCGCGATTTACTGACCAGAGAAGAACATAGATCCACCCGAAGAGAGCTAGCTGCCATCGTGGGAGCTGCCAGTTTCTGACAAAAGCCCTGCGCCTTAATCCCCCCTTTTGGATGCCCCACCGCAAGCTCCAGTTGCCCTCATCCCATACGTTCTCTCTATGCAATCCTACTCCAGCGCCTCGGTCAAAAGCCAGGCCTTGATGGCCTTCCGAAAGAGAGAGAGGGGTGCATTTTCCTTTCGGGCTCGGATTGGGAAAGTCTGTCTCTTAAGCTCTCCTCTTATTTCTTTGTCTTTGGGGGGAGGAGGAGGAGCAGGAGGAGATTGAGGAAAAGGGAAGTCCTATTAAAAAGAAATAGAAAAGACAACTCATTCCCCACCACCTGGCCCACGAGATCACCAAAAACACCGGCCACCCCTCTGAGCCTGCCGCCTCTTTGGAGTTTGCTGCTTTCCCCCGTTTACTCTTCTCCTCTCGGGCACCACTTGGAGGGGGAAGGTCTTGGATTGGGTCCTTGCCAGCTGCCAGGCAGATGTCCTTGCCCTCCCTGTTCTTCCTCCTGGCCCATCCATGGGCCAAGGGTCACCAAGAGCTGCTGCAGGGGCAGCATGGGCCATGACGGGGGTGAAGGCACCTGGAGAAACAACAGGAGTACATCACTTCTTAATTGCCCGTGATGCATCTGAATCCAGCTCACCGATGCTGCTTGTACCTGCACGCTTGGACAAAGACTCCTAGCACACATCTCACGGGAGAGATTTTTTGCCCAATTAATGGCTGAAATGAGTTTGGAGGGCTCCAAGGATAGGTTTCCCTCTTCCAGAGCTCCGGAAGGCAGACTGGAAGACAGGTTGGATGACACCGTCGCCGTATTTTCTCTGCTTTAAAAATAAATGCAGGATGAGAGAAAAAGAGCAGCTTGTCAGACCCCAAGTTTGGTAAATTTCTCAGGCAAAATTCTTCTGCTAGGTGGGAAGTGAATCTGAGTGGAGAACCAGATTCCTGGGGAGTAGGGGTGGGGGTTGAACTAGACACCAACCGTGGTCCCTGCTGCGGAACTCATATCAAGATTTTCCTTTTGCAATTATTTTTTCTACACTTCCCCAACTAATCTTCCATCTGTTCCTAGTTCAACAAGGTTGCACGGTGGACCCATTATGGAGCAATTGATGGAATGTAGTCCACCAATGGTCCCTGAAACAAGCTCAGCATGTACCCCGTTCGTTTCCTAAATTGCATTCGGCTCTAGTCCAGAAACAGGTGGGGTCACTCAACAGAGCTTAGCAAGACTCTCCTTACTTAAGGAGAGCAGCCCCCGTCCCCACACGCAACTCTTCTCGAGCCTGTTCTTCCCACTCATCCAAGAAGACGCCAGCCTCTCCTTCCTATCATGAAGTTATTGCTTCTCCTGTCAGGAGTGGTGCTCCTGGTTCTGATTGTGGGAACTGGGGAAGCTGAAGCCCAGGAGGCTGATAACGAAAACGACCAAAATCAGCTAAAGAAGGTGGTAACGAACAAAATCCGGACCAAGATCTCCTCACTCCAGGACCAAGATACACTCCAGGGCAACAAACAGAAACCCGCCTCCGGCATCAAAACAAAGGTAGGTAGATGGAATGACAGCAAATTGAAGGCCCTGTCTTGAGTTGATGGGCCTATTTCTCTCTGCTCCAAGCCAATATTTAAAATGTAAGTTAGTCACAAGGCGGAACAACATACAGTTCTTTGAACTCCCATCCCATCCTGAAAGAACTCTCTTCAAATCCCTGTTGCAAGAGTACTGCGTTCATAGGTTGACTTCAGAGTCCCTTGGTGTGTACAGTAATGATTTAGCTCTGCACCCCCTTGGTAACATATTGGTAAAACACCCCACCGAAAGAAATCTGGAAAAAATGTGCTTGTAATCCCATCAACTGGCATTAAGCAATATGCACTCCAATACTGTACATGGTGGAGCAATAAAACCAGTATTTGGAAGAAAATTGATGATAGAGAATAACGCACAGGGCTAATTTAATTTCATGCACTTCAGCTTTGCTTTAGCAGAAAGAGCGAGTAGGCTCAGATCTGAAAATCCTAGCAGGGAGAGAACTTTTCTCACAAAAGTACTTACCTTCCAGGCTGCGCCCTTCACCTTCCTCAATGGAATAATTAGCAGTGGCCAACTCATGCCTAGGAATACAAGGAAATTGTGTCAAGTTGGCCAGGGACATCAACAAATGTTAGTTCTTTCCTTCCAGGAAAAAAAAAGTCCTTTGTTTTTGTTTTATTTTGAACAAGTAAAGCTGGTGATTTTGTCTATTAGGCTAGAGGGCTCGAGTTTGTGTGTCCGGAAAGATTTTGCTACCTCCTGGAGGCAAAGAACCAAAGGCCATCACACTGCCTTTCCAGCCCAAGAGCTGGATCATTCTTCAACCTCAGCAATGAGATTCCACGCTTTGTGGCCCTTAATGAAATAGTTTAGGGGCACAGAGCTTTTCCCTCCAATATCTTGCTGCTCCCTCCCAGCATCTTCTCTCTCAGGCAAATGCCTCTTTCTACTTCATGATAAAGCCAGCCCTGTGCTTGGCTGCCAAAAGTCTAGGTCTGTATTCAGTCACATTGGAGGGGCTAAATCAGAGCTGGCACTTTTTTACAACTCTTATCCGTCCCACCAGAATTGTAGGCTAGCAGATCTGGAAGACTTTAGAAATATGGCCACGTATCTGAATGCAGGGCTCATAAAAATGGAAACAAGGGCATGATTACGTGTGTTTAAGTATTGGCTAAAGGCTCATTTTCAACCCCAGGGTCTGATACTGTGTACATCATTGCTTTCCAAACTGTGTGTCGCGACACGTTAGTGTGTCGGCTGCAGTATCTGGGTGTGTCGCGGCTGCTGCTGCCTCCGAGCCCTGCCAGGATTCCGCGCAGGTCCTAGTGCCTGCCTTGTGCCTGGCTGCCTCCAAACCTGCCCTGCCAGGATTCCGCGCAGGTCCTAGTGCCTGCCTTGTGCCCTGCTGTAAGAGTGTGTCGTGAAATGATGCATGTCTAAAAAGTGTGTCACCAACATGAAAAGTTTGGAAAGCTCTGCTATACATTTTATTCTGACAGATAAATATTTCAGGATGTTCCTTCCTGAAACATCAAACAGAAGATAAATTACAAAGATTGGAATTTTCAGTTGAGAAGTTGATGTTCCTAGAACAAGAACAGGCTATGGTAGTTCTCAGTCAAAGGATTCTTGATACAGAATTACAAACAGAATAATGTCTCTCAATACAACTTATATTTTGACCAATTTACAAACAATACATTTTGCTGGGCTTTCACATTATTGCAGTTTGCTCAGCAGGGCTGGAGGCTAAATTCTGGAAAAATGCCAAAAGGCTTTGCTTTGTAGAAATTGACATATTGAATCCCAGGCACATGTTTTGCTTTTTTGTAATTTTGACTGAAATATTTGTAATGAGCTACTATTACCTCTTTTTAGCCCATTTCCTGGACGGGTGGAAGAATTCTATGGGCTGATAAAGATCCTAAATTAACCCTTGCTGTTGTTAGGTTTGCCATTTTAACCAGTAGAATTCATGCTTTGCTAACAGCAAAAAAATAGACCAAGCACTAGCACGGACCTTTTTCCACCTGTTTTACATTGCAGTAAAGAGATTTGACTTGATTACGTACTGATCTCCTTGAGGTAACGGTCAGAACATTTTAGAAATTTTAGAAGCCACTATTGTAAAATGTTACACTTTATTTTTCCTATTAAAAGCTGAAAGAAATATGGAAGGGTGTCAAAGACTTCCTCGGGATAAAGTAACTCCTAGCAAAATCTCAGAGTGGCACGGATGACCCTGTCTTCTCGGAATGAGCTACGGATTAACCCCAAAAATCTCATGCTGCCTCTCCCAGTTACGGGTCTTCTGATGATGTCAAACAACAATCCCAAAACTACGATGTCACCATTGTCATCCCACATGATCTGGGCAACTTAACTAGGAAAACATGATCCCACCCTCTCTGTGATTTTCTAAACAAATAAAAGACAATAAAGCATAATTTTCCCAGTCTTAAAGCATCAATGTCATGTCTTAATTTCTTTTCTTTTTCTTATTTTTCCTTCTCCTTTGTTCCTGCTCTTAGCTGTCCAGAGTCATTTGGAGTTAGACGGCCTCTAAACTGTGAGGTGAGATTGGCTCCTGCCCTGCTGGCCTTCCGGAAGGCCCTCAAAACTTGGTTTTGCCATTGGGCGTGGGCATCTCATGGAAGTGTGGAGCCTGTTAAATGGTGGTATTGTGTATAAGTTTAGACTGCACTCTCCCGTCTTTTTGTTATTACAGGTAGTCCTTGCTTAATGACGGTATTTGGGACCGGCCGTCGCTAAGCTACTTGTAGATAAAGCAGAGTTGTATATACAGGTACAGCATTGCAAAAGTAAAAATAGCTTATAAGCAGAATACACATAATCCACATGTGTCGCTTCCACTGCACAGACATGAAGGAGCACCTACCTAGGAGAACAACTCTCTCAGACCCAGGCATAGCTACACACTTCTCAGTCCTCAGGAGCAGAACACATGGAGATGGCTAAGAGACGGGCAGAAGTCAAGAAGCAAAGGACACCATTTTGCATGGGTAGAAATACACTTTTTACCAACTTCTGATTGGCTGAAACTTAGGTGTGAAAAACACCAAGCTCACAGCATAGAACATAGCACATACTATATCCTGTCAATGGGTGACAGTGTTGCATCTAAGCAAGCATGCTGTCTCCTCCTCCCAACTGCTAGGGCAATGTTCCCATGAGAAGTTTTAGGACGAGACATAAACAATGCATCACATGGTACCTTTACTGGCCACCTGCACCTTCATATCTATGGAAGATATGGGCACAGCCATTCAAAGCTATGTTAAAGCTTTGTTTTTGTACAGAAAACGATTTGCAATTTCACACGAGAAATCTGACAACATGGTCGTAAAGTGTGATGTCACGTGACTTATGACGGCAGTTGTGGCAGTCCCAGTTGCCGTCGTTAGGCAAATCCCGTGCAGTTGCAGCATCCCACGGTCATGTGATTGTCCTTTGCGACCTCCTGCCGGCTTCCCCATTGACTTTGCTTGTTAGAAGCCGGCAGTGAAGGTCACAAATGGTGATCATGTGACTGGGGGCGCTTCGACGTAATTGCGAGCTGGTTGCCAAGTGTCCCAATCGCGATCATGTGACCGTAGGGACGCTGCAACGGCTGCAACTATGAGGACCCATCATAAGCCCCCCTCGTTCAGCACCATCATAACTTCAAACAGTCACTGGACTTTTAGTGAGGATTTATGGCGATCTAGTCATCTTCGAGGAGTGGAGACAACACCACAGCTTGATTGACACCTGGCAGCCAGCACTGGATGCCAAACTTCCTCCGGATAAAAAAGGAAGCATGAAATCATCCTACCTGATCTCCGGATGGCTGTTCCCCGTGAGTTAACCGTAAAGACGGAAGTTTTTGTGGTTGGCTCGCGAGTTGAGGGACGGGGAGTTGAGGGACCCTATCTTCATTCGCAGCTGGGGTGTAGCCTACAGTACGTGGACACTAGGACCTGCCAATCCTCATTTCTTAACCATGTTTGGAATATAATTATTCTTCAGCTTAAGAGAGACTTTATTTCGAAGCAGGCAAGTACCTCTCGGTGTTTTTCCATTCTTTCTGGGATTATAAATTTACAAGATGATTTAGTGACTTAAAGTATATTGAATATTTTGCAAAAAGCTGGACAATAAGGACGATATAAGAAAGCTAACAACAGAAGGCGGGGAAGATTTAGTTTTCAAGGTTTAATTTTTAAAGAATCTGCATTATAAAAATCTCAACTGCATGAATTGGATTTAGTTCTTCCATGGGAATGCTTTTTGTTTTGTCTCAACATGCTTGATAATTGGCTGGAAGTCCACAGTAATTTGAGTAGACTGTGTATTTGGCTGGGATGCATGCCTGTAATTACAGCTTTAAAGGGTCTAGAGGGAGGGAAGTGTGTGTTTGCTTTCTTTTCTGCTTAACCCGGAGCTTTCCAAACTGTGTGTCGCGACACATTAGTGTGTCGGCTGCAGTGTCTAGGTGTGTCGCGGCTGCTGCTGCCTCCAAACCTGCCCTGCCAGGATTCCGCGCAGGTCCTAGTGCCTGCCTTGTGCCCTGCTGTATGTTGTGAAATGATGCCCTGCTATAAGAGTGTGTCGTGAAATGATGCATGTCTAAAAAGTGTGTCACCAACATGAAAAGTTTGGAAAGCTCTGGCTTAACCCTTTCACTTCTGAAACGGCCATGCGCAAAGAAGAAGGGAGGCTAGAAGAGGTTCTTCAGAACAGCCGTTAGAGTAAGAAGATAAAGCAATACCTTTGAGTTTACTTCAATCAGTGTTTGATAAATCAGGGTCTAAATTGGCTCAGTCACTTGAAGCCAAATTTATGACGCTTGAAAAAAAAGATAGATGAAAGATTGGATAAGATGGATAATTCTGTAAAACCAATATCTGAAGATATAAAACAAATGTCTGGAGAAATCCTAGAGAGTAAATCAGAAGTTAGAGAATTAGAAAGAGGGATGGATAATGTGGCTCTGCTGGAGCTTAGAAGGAATTTTGTTTGAGATTTAGAGCCATTCCAGAGAATCCAGATGAAGATATTAGAAGAAAAGTTGTTCAGGCATCGACACATCTCTTAGACTGGGAAGAGGAAGATACGAAGAGTGAGATTGACAAGGTGTCTCAAATAAGTTTGCATTTTACTACGATGTTTTAGTGCAGATTTCCCCAATCCTCCATTAAATCGGTGCAAGAAAACCGTATTCCAGGGAGGAAAACAGCACCCAAATGCTCCCTCCCCCCCGCAAAGAAAAGTTATTTTGAAATTTCAGAGCAGTCTTCCCTCAAACTGAACCTCCCGGACCAGGAGCAAAAAATGCCGCCCAGCAACACTCCTCCCTCCTTAGAATTAGCCTCATACTAGTTTCCCCACATCGCTCTCCCGAGTAAAGGCTCTAAGGTAAAGTTGCCTTTGGATGAAGCTCAACAAGGGGTTTCCGGAACAGACCCACACGGTTTCCTTGGCGGTTACGGGAGCCGACTGCCACTGGCACATTTCTTCCCACTCCCCAGGCCAGCCTAGAGCTCCGGCTCCGTTTGTGGGCCTCCAGCGACATCTGGCGGTAAAACCTCAACTCCTGTAACCCTGGCTCAACTTTAATCCGAGTGCAAATCTGAGCAGGACAGAAGGGCGAGGCTTTCTGCAAAGATCCCGCAGAGGGACTCACCTCCCCGACGGCGTTCACCACCGGCAAATGCCTGAGCCCCGTCGTCCGGAAGAGGTTGAAGACTTGGGAGATGTGAGCGTTGGGCGAGATGGTGAAGGGAGAAGGGTTCATCTCTCAGGCCTGAATGCCAACACTGCAGCTAGCGTGGAACCTCCACCAAGCGGCCCCCAGCTGCAGCACGAAAACGCCGCCTGCCTGAATTCCGTCTCAGATCAGGGTCCTCCAGTCCGAGCAGAGCCCAGGTCAGGCACTCACCCTCCTGGTGAAAAAGCTGCAGGATGGCCGACTCTTGTGGGTTGAAGAAGAGGGTTGCCATGTCGTTGTAAGTATTGTTGCGACAGAAGAACTTCTTGATGCTTGAATTAACTTCCTCCGACGAAGAACCCTTCACAACAAACAAGCGCCACCTTTAACTCAGGCTCCAGAATCAAGCCAAGCGCCCCCAACGGGCATTGGCCACCCGATCGGCTGGTGGCCCCTCCTCTTGGGACTGTTCTGAGGCTTCCATCTCTTGCTTTCAGTTTCCATCTTTTCCCACTAAGTAGAAGCACCGGTGTATCTTTAAGGGGGAGCTCCCCTGAGACCACCAACACCCCTTCTTTCCGTGACAATGGGGTTGCTAGGCTCTACGGTCACTCTACGAGCCAAGAGGCCGAGTGGAGACGCAGATCGTTCTTTGAGGGACCTCCGCTCAGCGCGGGCCCGCAAGGCTCTCCGCTTACCTGCAGGCCAACGGAGCTGTTGTCTCCATGGCTAGCGGAAGACAGAGGTCGGCATTCCCCGAGAAGCATCGAAGCGACAAAGATGACAAGGGTGGTGGTGAGGCACACCAAAAGGCTCTCCAGGACTCTGCAAGCAAGACGAAGCAAAGCAAAGCAAAGCAAAGCAAAGCACGCAAGGAAAGTCATTCATGGCTTGGAACTGCCCGTTGATGTCCTCAAAAGCAGCAGAGGCCGAGATGCCCGCTGGCCCCTCTCCAGCTGAGCCGGGGTACTCCTAAAGCCGTTCCCTTGATAAAAGCTACTGACTGCGAAGACGCGCTGATAAGGATACCCCTGTGATTTTTCTTCCCATGGAGCCCACGGCAACATGGGAATGGTGCCCTAACACTTGCCCGTGGGTCTCCCCACACACAGAGAAGGAAGTATAGCCCATTCCTGTTTGCCCAGAGCAAATGTCACCCCAACACCTCCTGGCATTCCAACAACAGTTCTTGTCACAAGACGTAATTTTAATATTTTGAAATCTCTTACAGAATGTGAAAATTGGTGGCGTCTCTTTTTTCGTGTGTAGGGATCGTTCATAGAGCCTTATAAGCGAAAGGTCGATTGAGGCGGCTGGGGCCAAGGGCTATGCAAATTTCTCTTTGAAAAAGGGGTGAGGGGCAAACAGACCTTGCAAAACGCAAAGCGAGGGGAAGAGTCGAAAGCGGAAAAGGCAACCCCACACAACAAAACGGAGTTAGAGATTGTAACTTTAATGATCATTTCAGGCTAAGTTCTCTGTGCCGAAAATAAGAGAAATTTCTTTTCTTGAAAAAGGGAAGGGAAAAAGCAAACAAAGGCAGGTAATAAATAAGTTAATAAATAAATAAATACATAGGCAGGGCACTCTCTCTTCCAGGGCACACCGACCGGAAAATCTTCGGAAATTCACACGCCATGGAAAAGCAGCTGCTTTTAGTTCCTTCTTGACCCTGAACGCAAAGAAATGAAAAACAGACTGGTTAGAGAGGAGGAAACTCATCCTGAGAATCAGTTGTGCTGAACGTAACCGCGTCAAGGGCACATTTGAGGCCCCGGGAAAGGGAGCATTTGCCCTCGGCAGCTCAATGAATGTCTCTGGTGGATGAGAGCGTGGGGAGTGCCGTGGTTACCGTTTCAAGTTTACACCAATATCGCTCTCATTTTCTTCTGCGGGGGGGGGGGGTTATATTTCTAGATAAAGCCAACCTTCTTGGCAATTTTAAGGAAAAGAAGTATTAAAGACTTTAAATCCCCTTTCCGCACCTTCTGGCCGCAAGTCTGGCCATGCCCATACACAACCAATGTCATTGGCCGTTTCTTTTACAGTGACACCTGTAAGCAAAGGAACTTTCAAGATTATACAGAATTTGGTGTTTGTTTTGTTTAAAATCTGGCAGTCAAGCCAGGTTCTTTCTCCTTTCTTGGAGGAGAAGCGCAGCTCTCTCCAAGGTGCTGAAAAAGGGTCACATTCCAGAATTGAATCTTGAGTAGCACGAGACTATTTTTACGATGGAATTCTGCAAAATCCATCTCCAATCCATCAGTCAACTGCACAATTGTTATAATATCACTGGATCCTAATATTTGTTCTAATGTTGTAACATTTCCTCATAGAGGAAGTTCCTCCTCCCACCCAGTAATTTTTTTGCAGTTTCCTGTACTTCCCCAACTCTAGATAAAGAGACCAAATACAACAGCTGCAGAAAAACATGAGGAAGAATAGGAAAGTTTGGAATCAGAAGTACAGCAGTCCCTGAGGTTGCTTCAAATGACAAATTGACAGAGAGTCTCACGTTTAATTAAGTAAGTGAATTAACGAGCAGCCATTCTGTTCCAGATACATTATTATTTTATTATCGTTATTATCAGATTATCACACCTTTATACATATATAACTCAAGGTGGTGAACATACCCAATGCTCCTGCCTCCTATTTTCCCCACAGCAACAACAACCCTGTGAGGTGAGTTGGGCTGAGAGCGAGTGACTGGCCCAAGGTCACCCAGCTGGCTTTCATGCCTCAGGCGGGACTAGAACTCTCAGGCTCCTGGTTTGCCATTGGCTCCTTCCTAGGGCTGAGAGACAGGGACTGGCCCAAGGTCACCCAGCCGGCTTTCATGCCTAAGGCGAGACTAGGACTCACAGTCTCCTGGTTTCTAGGCCAGCACCTTCATCACTACACTACAGTACACCAAACTGACTCTCCATCACATCTGCATGACGAGAAGTCTGGGTTTCAGAACTGCAGAGTTGTGTGAGGCTGTTGAGCAAACATTGCGACACTTTAGCGTCTCAGGAAGAAGGATGCAAGTGGCTTTTCCAGGGGAAACATCGGTCTTTGCAGAGCCAAAGTCTGCAAATCGGAGCAAGGCCCCAACCTCAGCGATTGCACAGCACTGCAGTTATATTGCATTTCTGTGCTTTAGGCTCAGATTTGAATAGGCTGATGAATGCTTTTCTTTGAAGAGTTAAGATCAAAAGTTTATTTTTTCAGATCTGTGGCTCATCCCCCTTCGTATGGGCTATGCTACTGATGGAGAACCTGTAAACCTGGTCCACCAAATGCCCAATCCAGCTTACCAGTTTTCCCACTGGGTCACACTCCTGCTCCCATGCCCAGTCCGTTCCTTGAGTATGTTCTCCTGGGCCCTGCAGCAAAACTGGCTTCAAATAGATGGCATAAAAATGATGGATGCCCCAACAAGCAGTCTGGCCTTTTCAGGTGGCACGCATTCATTTCCAGAGCCCTTTAGAATGGACAACTGCGTTTTCCCATAAGCAATCTTTTCTTCCAGGCACTTACTGTGCACATCCAGGACATCCGAGCTAGGAGGATAAAGGTGGAAAGTATAAGGTGAAACAATGAGGTCCTTAGAAAGCCAAATGGGAGAGACTGAACCTGAGAATTCTCCCTGCAAGCTACAGCCCTTTCTCAATGAATTCCTGGAGGTGCCAGGGGTTAAGCCTGAGATCTTCTGCCTGCAAAAAAAGAATTATCATTGAGGAACCACCTTTCCCCAAATTAAAAGTGGCAGGAAGCAGGCACTCAAGTGAAATTACCTTCCATTGGAACTTCTGGGGTTACGGCATGGGGCCCCATCTAGTACCTTCCAGATGTGTAGGACATCCACTCTCATAGACTCTACCTGGCACGACCAAAGGTCCCTGAAACTTCCTTTTTAGGTGAACAAATTCACCATGAAAAAGAGGAAATGGAGATAGTGTGTAGATTTCTCAAAGGTTCCCTCTTTTCTCCTATAATTCAAGCACTGTATAAAAAGTCCCTTCAACCACCCAAGGTTGTTGAAATACTCGCTTTATGAAATATATCTGTAACATGGTAATACCTATAGCAAAGTATCTGCTGGGTGCGTGTGTGTGTATTTCACTTCTATATTCTCCAGAGGTATCTTACATAACTTCCCTTTCTATTAGAAATAGCTATTGGCTATTTCTAATTTTTACACTGCAATTCAAAAGAATAGGCTCCTTTAAAATGGCTATTTATGTGCCAATTCAATTTTCCTGGATATGTTCTTTAAAGGAACATTGCAGCACTGGGCCTACCTTTGGAACACATGTCATATTCTCAACTAGTGAAGCAAGAGAGCTTTTAAAGTCAAAGGAAGACGTTACTGTAAAAATCCCACCAACCCAAAGAGAAGTCCAGCTGGAAACCACAACGACCTGTTGTTTACCACACAATGACCCCAATACAACACAGTTGTATAAAGTTGCCCATTGTCAGCAGTAAATTAATCAACTAAAAACTTTAGCATATTTACCTGGGGAGGATCAGAATGAAGAATACGCTGAATGGACGCTGCTTTAAAAGCACAGGGTGATACTTTATATTCTGTCGTTCTGATCAATGATTATGGCCCCAGACCAGTTCCTTGTATGCAACACATTTTTTGGTAAAACCAGCCTCTCCCTTGTGATGGGAGGAGGAGGGGAATAGAGATGATTCTGCAAATTCTGGTCTCTCAGGGTAGAATTCAGCCCCACCAGGAAAGGAATTTGCATTTAACGGGGGAAAAAGTCTTCCTTGAACCTTGGAGCCCCTTCGTTTTGGCTGTTTTACTTTAACCCAAGTTCTCTCTGAACACACAGGAATATGCATGCTATCAATCTGTGCATCCAGTGCCTTGCATTTTTTCATTTCTGCTCTCACTTCTGCCGTTCACTGGACTTAGCCTGGAGTGGGGAGAAAATCGACAGAACTCAGCCGTTTGCAAAGAAAAAAAAAAGCATAAGGGGATGCAGGGAACCTGGCCACCTTTACAGAACGGTTGCTTCGCTTCTGCACTTAAGGATCCATAGGACTTAAGGCGACAGTTTTACACAACCCTGGGAATTTTTCTCAATTTCCAGATTTAAGAATGTGGGAAAATACGTGTCTAGATTCCAATCATCATCATCATCATCATCATCATCATCATCATCATCATCATCTAGAGGAATGATTCCCCCCCCCCATTTCTGCTGTTAAATCGTAAGTACCCCCTGCGGTTTGTCAGACTTCTGGATCATCACAGATCCCTCATTCCTCAAACAGGCTGGTGCTGGCACTCCTCTGAAATTTCATTGGCTTGGGAGACAGTTTTTCCTGTCTCCGTCACCTGGCACAGCTCAGGGAGGGTTTTATAAAAGGAGATGCTGCCACCAGGCAGAATGTGCTGAAAAGCTGGTCTGCCTCTGAGCCTCCCCCAAAAGCTTCCCGAGATCGATCCATCCGTCATGCAGATGGTGGCTAGGTTCGTCGCGGTGCTTCTGCTGACGTGGAGTGTGCGCGCAGCTGCCCTGCCAGGAGAAGACAACTTTTCTGCACAGAGCAGCCGGGTGAGTTGGCAAGGATGGCGTTCCTTCAGAATCTGAGGAAGAGGAGGCTTTTAAGGAATTGGGCTTTATAAAAAATAACAAAGTAGTCGACGCTTCTGGCTGGTGGGGCATCAGTGCATGAAAAAGATTTTCTCATAATACTAAAAGGGGTGTGTGTTAAAGAGATGGTCCCTATGATGACAAGAGAAATCAGAGACAAAGCAAGCACGTACTGGGGGGAAAAGACAACCGAATTGATCAGAAGGAAGAGAGCCTTCATATAGATGTTTAATTTAATCTTGCACTGAGAACTGCAAGAAGAAGGAAGAGTGAATAGAATTTTAAATAATAACAATGCCACCTTTTATGAGTTCCCTCACAAGCAAGTCCCCCAGAGCTCCATATGCCTTCTCTCCAGAGAAGGAAGAAAAGGGGGAGAGATTTTTTTTTAAACACACACAGAGTCTGAAAAGAATTCCAGAACCCTCCTTGTTTCATTAGGCTGTACCCAAGACAAATGCAGGCTAGGACAGTTTTTTTTTTTTTTTTTTTTTAAAAATCACCTTTGTTGCATCATCAGTGGGGTTCCAAATCCATTTGAAGGGACATAAATTGCTGGTGCTTTGGGTAGGGACGGACTTTATCTAGGTCGTAGAGGTCGCCAGCTGCTCATGGAAAATGTAAACCCAGGCTCTTCCAGTTGAAAGGAGCAGGAGCACGCAGGTAGGGAGAAACCCTCCTGCAGAGACCTTGTTATGCACTGCCAGAAAGGGTAGAATTAGCTGCTTCTTATATTCTCAGGTGCCAGGGCATCTGTCACAGCCCAGTGTTGTAGCAATAACTGCAGATGGCTCTGAAAAGCATTGGAACAAGTCCCTTTCAAAAGATGCCTGGGTGCAGAGTATAACCCCCGAGGGACTTAGAATGTGACACAAGAGCAATCCTGCTGAAGAGACCTATTATTCTTTGAGCCCTGGACTTTGTCTCTTGCAGTAGCCAGCCAGATGCCCCATGGCCCTGAGAAGGCCAGGAGTGGCATGGGAGGATGGATATCCACGGGTTTGCTTCCCACCAGCCTCTGGAACTGGGAGGGAAAGACGCATAAAATCACTGATAGACCTGTTGCGTCTGGAAACGTGAAGTTTCATTGGAGTCAAGCTCGACTTCTGGTGACATGGAAACCCCTGTTGTTTTCTTGGCAACAGGAGAAGGGTGGCGGGCAATTGGGGATGGTTGCTTCTGGGGTGTTTTTTCAGAGCCCCTCCCTAGCCTACAGCCCTGGGATTTCCTGGATTTCCTCCCCTCTGGGTTCAAACCCGGTCCAATCTTGGTTAGCTTTTCAAGATGAGCTAAGACAATGAAAAGAATTGCCTTGGGAGGTGGCAGGATCTTGTGAATGCCAAGGATCTACTATGGTTTCCTTATAGTGATGGGAAGGGGTCTTCAAAATCTAAAATTTGATTGTGATTATTATCATCTCTGTGAATTTCCCTGTGTGTTTCTTTTCCTTAAAAGAAAACCCCTTTCCTGCAAGGATGAACAATTTCACCACCCCTTCCTCTGCCCTGCCCACCCCTCTCTCTCTCCCCTGCCTCCTTCATGACTCTAGGAGCAGTCCAAAGCTCGGAAAGCTCTCATTCTGAAAATGCTAGCAGGGCTCCTAAATGGAGTAGATGTAGATCGTGACGCAGCGGCGGTTTCTGACTTCGAGAACCCTCTAGAAAGAAAACTGGAGGAAGAACCCTTGATGCTAGGGCAGCCATCACACGTCACCCAGCGGGACCGCAAAGCTCCATGTAAAAACTTCTTTTGGAAAACGTTTACTGCCTGCTAGCAAACCATCCACAGGCCTTCTGGCTGCCAGAGCTGTCCTGCTGTGGATGGTTGCCAATGGGCCAGAGAAAAAGAAAAAGAAAGAAAAATCACCGGCCTGTCCCCTCCAGCCGAGCTTTGATCTGCAAAAAGGGGGGAGGGGGCTTCCCCATCACATTTCGCAATGTCAGCCAGTCCATGCAGGTTTGCCAAGTGCTGCAGATCCAGCGGAACCACCGAAGGGACTGCGGCAAAGGACTGGTTCGGTTGTGGCTAATCCCTTCCCATCTGTGGTCGTGCTCAACTATGGCAAACTCTCTCTGCCCTTCTGTGGTGTCGCACCTCCTTTACTTTTCGGTTTTCTCATTTTCCTCATCAAAGAACTGAGCTCAAACTTTGATTTCATGATTTAATTGTCAAATAAAGCATGGCCTGAGGACCTTGGGACTCACAGTCTTACCTTTATTTTCCTGTCTCTGTCTCTCTTTCAAAAGCTAGGGGGAATACAGCTCCTGATTTTAATCTGGGAAAAACTTCAGGAAAATGTCAAAACCTAAGAAGAGTTGATGTTTGAGGCAACATATGTGACTAGCAGCTACAGACAGATATTACGGTGTTCCACAAATTTGTTCTAATCCCTCTTAAAGCCATCTTGAGGTGGGGAGTTGCATGGGGAAACAGTTTGCTCATAAATCTACTAGGCACACCGTGGTTACAACAGCAAACATGTAGGCACTACTAGCTCTGAAGCAGAATAAATGGTGTCCCGAGGACCAGTCAATTTCATGGAACAGAAACCAATGCATAGGACCAGTCAATTTCAAAGCAACCGAGGTCACTTCTTACTTAGCTTTGCTCAAAATCTGACTGAGTTCTGGAGCAATGTTTGGGGTGGAGAAAAAAGGGTACTAGAGACAATAGCATCCATGCTCAAATCAAAGCCTCAGCCATGGGGCCAGCCCTTCCCTTAGGCACATTTGCTAGCAATGCACAGTCCTGCTCCTAAACTCAAGGCGATAATTCCACCCACGAAGACAAACTTTTTTCAATTACTTCCCGCAAACTGCATCCTCCACAAGCCAGCTATTGCCCTGAGCTGTCAGGTTGGCTGATATTCCACGGCATCACCTCCAGTTCTCCACTGGTGACAAATGAGCGACAGTCCAAAGGTTTTTGCTTTGGTTAACCTTTGGTAAGATGTTGGATGCAACCTTTGTAAAAGCAAAACAAAAGTTAGGTATGGATTTAAGAACATGGTTTTGCTTTCATCCTGTGTGTTTCTAAAAGCTGGTTATGAGCTTGAACGTACAAGCAAGCTGCCAACATTGTAAGATTGAAAGCGCTGCTTAAGTTTGAAATCTGGGCTTCAGCATGAGAGAAGCTGATCCACCCCTGCAAACTGGCAGAGAAGAACACCCGGCCAGCTCTGAACATGTCTGCAATGGCTACTGCTGTAAGAGTGTGTCGCGAAATGATGCATGTCTAAAAAGTGTGTCACCAACATGGAAAGTTTGGAAAGCTCTGCCCTAAAATGCAGTCTGTGGTCCAGTCCCTTGCGTGACCCTTCCGCATTCTCTGCGAAAGGACAAGCTGAGCTGCGGATACGGATGCACGAAGGCAGCGCCGGTCTTCACCCTTCAGATTTCAACAGAGAGGAGCAAGGCTGTTTTTCTGTGCAGCTGAGCATACAGCTGCCCCTTCTCCTCTGGGGGGAAAAGCCAAATCCTCTTCTAGTAATTTTAGAGTCCGGATCAGTTATTACTTTCATGCTCCCTACTGACATCGTGTTTTATTACTTCTTCTCCTGCCTCTGCTAAACAAGGATGTGGCAGTGAGTATAAATAAGTTGAAATCTCACCCATCTTGTCTCACCCATAAAATATTCAAGGTGAATTATAGTTAAAAAATACACATACACAAACTTAAAACCATCTTGAGCAAAAGGTAAAAGGCAGGAGCAGCACCAAGTCAACTTGGTTATGAAATCTGGCAAACCCTTCCCCCAGGGAGAAAATGCCACCAGAGGCAGGCAGACAATTTCCATTTCTGCAGAGATAATTTCAGAATCCACTCATGGGGGGGGGGATCCCTCTACCAGACCAACGCCCTATATCAGAGCTTTCCAAACTGTGTGTCGCGACACAAAAGTGTGTCGCCACACACAGTCTGGTGTGTCGCCACACAACCCAGAAGCGCTGATCATCATCAGCGTTTCCGGGTTTCCCCGCGGTGACACACCAACGGCGGCGTGCAAAAACTTGAAAGCGGTAGCGGCGCTTCCCGGGTTTTTGCGCACTGCCGCAATGGCGGCACTTCTGGGTTTTCCCGCAGCGACACACCAACGGCGGTTGGTGTGTCGCCGCGGGAAAACTTTGGAAAGCCCTGCCCTATATGAACAGCAACCAATGTGCTAATTTAGGATAGCAATGAAGGCAAAATGATGATGTGGACCAGAAAGATGAAGGTCTCAACAAGTTCTGTAGAAGCACAGTAGGAGGAAAAAAAGTAAGGGCTCAAAATAAAATAAAAAAAAGGGGGGGTGAGGAAAGGAAAAAAAGGAAAAGAGCAATGTAGGGTAAGATCACTGAGCATGTCCATGACCAAGGTCAGGTGCAGAGCATGCAGTTATTGTAAAGGTAGGCACATCCATCGATCCAGTGAATATTTCTGTGCAACCACAGATGCTTTGGGGCCTCCTCTGCCACCATCATTACCAATTTGTCCAGTTCCCCCCAAATCACGCACCTGAGAACCAGGTGCTTCCCCATGCAAGGGAGAAGACCCAGGAAAAGAATCGGAGGGGTAGAATTACATGGTGTTAGGGCTGAGGGGGACCATTAAAAAGAAAAAGAAGAAGAAAATCGCACCACCCCTCCCACTGACACGGGCTTAATTCCCTGCCCACCCGCTAGGCTGGATTTAACAGGGTTGTAAGGACCAGAAATTGCCTCTGATGAATTGGTGCTGAAGTCTGCCTCCACGCCAAGGGATGAGCCATTATTCTTTCAATTTAGCTCACAGATGCCTGTTAATAGATATTAGAGCTCTCCATATGGGGCTCTCTCCACAGCACACAGGGCAGCTGTCCAGGCCTCACCTTTCCGCCCGCCTTCAGAGGGCTGCCTAATCAGAATGAATGAGCAGCTCTTTCGCACCAAATGGCAGGCTGATGGGTCCAAACTGGCTTTTTCCTCAACCGATGGGCCACTTTGAAATGCGTAAGCGTGTGTGTGTGTGTGTGTGTATCTTTATGAGAAAAAAAAAACAGTGAAACCCAAAAGCCTTTGAGAGACCTTCTTCCCATTTTTTCGCTTTTTAGAATGACCTGACATGTTGGAATGGGTCCCACATCACAGCCTGCAGCCAGAATCCACAGCTGAAATGGAATCTGAATCCAAAATATTTCTCTCTCAAAAGACAGACTTATTGTCTTACTAAGAGAATCCCCTTCAATACTTTCTTTTTAAGAAAAGCTTTTGGAAACCTAAATCTGATATTTATTCTCCTCTTCCTCTGCCTTGCAATTTCTGCTTCTCTATCCATACTCACAGGACATGACCAGAGAGAAGGAATGCCAGTTTTCTGAGCTCAAGTACCTGTATGAGAAGATTTGGGAAATGCGAACTGAGTTCTCTCCTGTCTGTTCCATCCAAGAGAAACAGATCTGGCCAGTTCTTAATACGCACAGAGTGTCTTGCCTGAAAATGTTTTTGGCAATTCAACGTACGGATCCTAGCACGCTGTGGATAGAAGTAAAACAGTCAGCTCTGACAGGGGACACATTCACCTGCAACGTTGAACCTCTTTTTGTAGCTGAAAAATCAGGCCTACCTCACTTTCCTGGCATTTTGCTTTATTTTCAGTCCTGCCAACGCCACTGCCCTTCTCCCCCCACCCCGCCATCCCCCCACCAGATCTTCTTTCCTGAAGGTGTGAAATTGCAATTTTACCTTGAGAAGATGTTTAGAGGTACTGAGCAACTGGGAGGCAAGGGGGGGGAAAGTTCTAAAATCTTTCAGCCTTCATTAGGGTGCCTCCATAAAAACACATCAACTCCCATTAGCCAGATGCCACTCACACACATGGCCTTTCTTTGAGAAGCAAAGAGGTGGCAGAAACAGGAGGCGAAAGAACTGGGAAGCTTAACGAGTTCCAGCTTCAACGGGTCCTGATATCCTTGACTTGCTCTGTCCCCAGAGCTGCTAATGGCTCCTGGTTGCTGGAAGCTCCCCTGGAAGTCTTTCCAGTCCAAATCGTTGACCCTGGCAGCACAATGGAAGCATCCCTGAAGAGCTTCTGCGTAAATACATCCAGTTAAAGAGAACTGAACACTTCCTGAAACGTATCTCCTAAAAAGGTAACAAGAAATGCTTGCCCCAAAACTGATTTCTTAAACTTTCGCTGACTCTAGATCTGCCTCTGGAGAAACAGATAACATGCTTGATCTATCTCTTTGGATAGTTGAAGACCACTATCCTATCTCCGTTTTACCTTCTCTTCTCCAGACTAAGCATATCAACACTGCCAATAATTCATCATAGGTTTAGATGCCCTGGTGCAGGCACATCAGAGGTCCCACTTCCCGGTTTCATTTTCCTTACAGGAATTCTTGTCCCTTGCCTAAGAGACCTAAGACACAGCACAAAAGCAAAAACATTAGGGAGGGAAGAGGAAAAACTAATGGCCAGACTTTTTTAGAGCCTTTTCCCCCCTTTTTCTGGAGTCCACTGAACATGCTTAGCATTTGGGGGGTAATCTTTTTGTGGTTTGGGGGATCCTCTTATTTAAGTGGTATCATTCTCTGGCTCTTCCCTTGAGGTACCAGTCTCACTGGTCCAGGGCCACCAATTGTGGCGTTAGTTGAACTAGTAGAAGGATTGTTTTAATTCTATTTCAGGACACTTATGGAAAAGCAATGCTCCCATAATGTTAAGGGGCCCCTAATAAAGCAGCAGCCATGCCATTGTGTGCAACTTATTAAGGTGGGGGAGATGAAAAGCTCAAACCTGCAGTTTAGGGAGGTAGAACTGGGGACGCACAAACATTCTGAGATGAAATAATACAAACCGACAGACTTCATGTTCGACTCCTATGCTGGATGGCCTAACACAGCCTTCTGCAACTGGCTGATCTTCAGATACATTGGGACACCAGTTTCCATAATTCTGGGATTAATCCCAATACACCTGGAGGCCCCACATTGGGAAAGGCTGAGCTAGCTTCAAGGGCAGGAATCGGGACAATGTGCATGGAGCATTTATGCAGCATAAGTAGCTGGGCACCCTGAGGCATGTCTTCCACAAATGCGGGCATGACTGTCGGCCATCAATGCTATTCAACCATTTAATGCCTGGGTGCAAATTCTACGGCTTGAGCCAAGTCAACAAATCAAACAAGAGTATGATCTGTTTGCATGCTCATTTCATTTAGTCCTGCTTTACAGCAACAAACCTGGCACAAAGGGTTTGGGAAGAAAGCTGGCCAAGTTGGAGTCTAACTGGGTTGGAGAGATCGTTGCAGAGACAGCCAGTTCAAGCTCCCAACCAAATCAGATCCGAGGGGGGAAAAATTGTTCCAATTGCATGTTATAAAACTGGAGGTACTTATGATGCTAAGTGCATAATTAGTCTTTGATAGCGGTCTCTGCAGGAAGTAGCATCTGCCAGACCTTGTTTGTGCTCAGAGCCTAAGCAGAGTCAGGCCTGGTTAGGACGTGGATGGGATCCCAAGGGAATCTCAGGACCATAGGCCAGACTGGGGAGCTGAAGGGAGAAATCACAGAGAAAGGCAATGCAAACCACTGCCAAGAAAATGACACGGGTGTATCTGTGACGCCGTTAGGAATCCAGCTCTTTTCTTCTTCTGAGAGCAGTGGCAGGGGATTTACTTTTAACTGGGATTAGCAGCAGCGAGAAAAGGATTGCCTCATCCTCCTCAATTCCTGTGAAAATCAATGAAAATTCAAACACCCACATGTGCACATGAAGGAAAAAGAGAGGCGAGATGAGAAGCCGGCCCAGTTCCATCAGTTCTGCTGAGACACCAACGTCATTAGGGTTCTCCCCTCCTCGAACTGTCTCCAACTAATATTTTAATTTAAAAAACCTCTATTTTAAAAGAATGCTAGGAGTTGCTCTTTTTGCCTCCTCTTCATCTTCCACCCAACTCATGGAGTGCTGTTTCTTGGGTCCTAATTTGGGATCTGAGATCAAATTCAGGCTCAGAAACAGGGCTTGCGCCTAGCGCTTGTACTGCTAAGTTGCACACGTGCTTCAGCTGATACCCGTTTCCTCTTGGTTGTGACAACCAGACTGGGCATTTGCTCCAAGAATAAGGAAAGACTCCTGCTTAGAAAAATGCTCCAAATGACAGCCCGGCAGGCCCTCATACTTGCTTCCAACCCTATCTCCTTCGCACCCCATGGAACGTAGGATCTAGCTTTATCCAAAGGCTCTTTGGCAGCACATCGACAAGATGAAAAGGGGGGTGGGGAGAAAAAGAATGGGCTGTCTTTGAAATGACACAAGCCACAGCTACTTCACCTCTTGAAGGTGCAGGATCTACCGAGCAAAGGAAGTAGTCATAATGTTGGGACAGCTCTTCTCATAAAGCTGAAGATGGTCAGATGCAGTTGGTTGGAAATCAGGGGTTTTTATGATTTGCATCTAAGCTCTGAGCCAACATGACATCTGCTCCTGAGGATATCACCCATTATCTTTCAGCACTTGTTCACTGCTTCTCACAATGATGAAAATGAGACTTTGGGCTCAGAAAAAAAATGTACAGCAGTCTGTTTAGCGCACCCGACAAGCTTCAGATGGGTAATAGCACCTGCTCGTCTGAACTTCATTTAGTACATGACTTTGGTGTTAGCTGAAAATACACAGGTATATATACCCTCAGCATACTGGCACTGGCGCCTGCTGGGATTTGAACTGGGGGATTTCTGGTTTATATGCAGTTTACATCTTGCCATGAGAAGCAGATATAAACTATCTGGGTTCATCCCTTGCTATGCCAAATCAAACAAACCAACATAGGGCTTTTTTAGGTGATATGTGAACCCAGCCATGACTCTGAGTCCGCATGTAGAAAACACAGCTCCATGGGGCTGCAAATCCAAGTACTGTATGTCCCTTTTAGCATCATCGAACGAACAATAATGATTTGCAGACAAACCCATTTATCTTCATGCCCAAAATGAAATCTTCTTATTTATTTTTTGATTGGCCACCAGTTCATATTTCCCCTCTGCTCAGGGCAAAAAGTATGAATTTGACTTTGCAAAACAGAAGGGCTAAAGAGGAAACGACAACAGAGTTGTATGTGACAGGCAGCAGTTGCCACCTCAGGGGACAGACATCTCCACTAATGAGTTCTGTCTGTGATAAAACAGCAAGGTAATTACAGACTCTATCAACAGAGTTGATGTTTAAAACAAGAAGCAAAGAGGTGGCAGCTATTGTTGCAGGCTGGAATCCCCTTCCTTCAGATATCTAGAGCATGTAGGTGTCTGGAGTCGGGAGTCCACTGGATGATTTCCAAGTAATTCAGATGCTGTCTCTGTAACTAAAGACCAAGGCTCAGTGCTGGCGGAGAGCCTCAAAGGGACCTCAAGAAAACATTGGGCTGATTCCCATTTGCTTTCGTGGACGGGCAGCCCTTAGGTGGGGTGCAAGTGAGGGACTACGGTTCGGTGGCAGGGACCCTTCTTTGTGTAGAGATGGCACCCAGTTCAGTCCTGGCCTCAGAAGAATGAAGGACTTGCAAATGCAAGCAGCTGAGAGCCAAGAAGGCACACTAAATTGGCTTGGAATAGGGTTTTCTCCTCTTATATTATAGAATTAAAATAACTGCATATAACCTTTCCTGTTTCTCTCTCCCAGTACACCCTTCTCCTGCCTGGGAAAGACTTCTGGCTAAAATACTAGAAAAAGATATTCCCTATCCCTATGGACCAGAGGCAGAGAGACTTCAGGTTTCCAAAATTTACTTTTTACTGAGAACCACCAATTAAAGCCAGATTCAAAATACTCGCTCAGGGAGTAGAAATGCACTTCACTAATGTCCTAGCAAATGTGGAAGAAATGTGAAATAGCCTGTGAAACCAGAATTCACAGAATTCAATATAAAAGAATCTCTATTATCATTACCCCTGCTTTTCAGGGGTGGTAAGTAAACAATAAGGAAAAACAAAATATTTAGAATATTTTCTTTCAGGTCTGATTTAGAAATACAAAAAAAATGGGGGGATCCTCATTCATGTATCTAAGGCAAGGAGCAATTATTTTAAGGTTCCATGCACCATTCACCATTGCTAGCATTGCCCATACAGTATATTCAGACAAAATGAAAATTACCAATCGAAGAGAATGAAAATTCTTTTTCTTTCTTTCTTTCTTTCTTTCTTTCTTTCTTTCTTTCTTTCTTTCTTTCTTTCTTTCTTTCTTTCTTTCTTTCTCTAGCTACAGGAAAGGTGCCTGGATTTTTAATACATTCGCTGACATTGCACAAGAGCGGGGAAGACCCAGATGACGAAACATAATGGCTCTTGCCAAATACAATCCCGCCCTCCCCCCTCATCCACACAACTATGTACTTCCCTGTACCTTCCCCATTTTATCTCACTTGCTTCACCCACAAAAGCTATTTTTTCAGCCTGGTGTAGCTCAGAACAAGATTAGAAGTCAAAAGACTTAAGGTGTGTCTCCCTCCGTATTTTTTCTTTTCTTTCTTTCTTTCTTTTTCTTTCTTTCTTTCAGGAAAAGAAGAACAGGGGAGGAGAACAAAGGGACGCAAGCCCGTCCCAACGTCCACCACTTGCCTGATTGAGGGAAAAGACAACGTAAGACCAGAGTTCAAAATTCAGACAAACATCTCTGAACCAACACAAGGAAAGCTTTCCTCAACAACGTAAACAGTCCAGGGAAAGCTACTGACTGCAGAAACCTGGTGGAAATAGACATGAACTCTGCTGTGATGAGGTATGTTCTAAGCAAACTCTTGGGAATCAAACTGGGGCCTCATTGTGGACTCTTTTGACCAGCAAAACCTCACTGATCTTTGTAAAAATGCTGCTAATGCAAACAGCCATGAGAGAAGCAACCAGTTCCACAACACACTGAGATATAGATGATATAACTTGGTCTCCAGGAAGAACTTAGTCTGTCTCATCATGTGGGAAGTAGAACAATTTGAGAGGCTTCCTTTTCTCTCCGACTGAATGATTTCCACCAATATCTATTAATGACGATTACCTTGTTTGGCCGGGGAAATGCTCCCGTAATTCAATTCCTTTTGGCAATGCATGGGCTGTTGTGAGAAACGGGCCTTTCCTCGGTTGGCCCTGTTCTTGTGAAATTCCTCCCTTTTATCTGTCCACGCGCTTGGTTTTCCCTGCTGTTGCAGCACTACTGAATTTCTGAAGACAGCATGTTCTCCACCAACTTAGATGACTTTAGTTGGCTGTTTGATAAATTAATGGAGAAGAACAGGGCTATATCCTGCTTCCTTGAGGCTTCTCTTCAGCTATGGAGGGAGACAGGATGCCATATTAAATCTGTGTTTAATTTGATCAAGCATAGCTTTTCTTCTTGTGTTCTTTCTGTTTAATGAAGTGTAGTGGGCTTTCTTCAATTTAGCTTCTCTCTGCTTCTATATGGTGATGACAGTGATGACAAATTGGCAATTCTGGCTTGGACAGATAAGAATTGAAGTTCATATCTCTGGGTAGTCTACAGAATTCAATGTGTGCCTGTTCTAGTTAACGGAATTGAGAGAGTTTTTATAGCCAACTCTAGCTTTACAGAATGTTTTTTAAAGAGGTAATGGCTACTGTCAGGCTCAGAAATCTGGAGAGACAGAGAAAGAAAAGGAGACGAGGAAGGAAGAGGAAACGTCAGTCAGCATGAGTGATGGATGAACCAGCCGTTCTTTTCGTAACTTTCCCTATTTCCTCTGGCACAGATTGTGCTGCTTCTTCCTCCTCACTTTTTGCCATGGGCTACATGGTGATGTTCTTCAGCTAGACAAAATGTACGGGAGGATCGCATCTCCGGACTACCCGAATGTCTATCCTAACAGCAAGGAGAGGATATGGAATATCACTGTGCCTCAGGGCTACGCTATCCACATCTATTTTACCCACTTCAACATGGAGCTCTCTTATCAGTGTGAATACGACTATGTCAAAGTACGTGAAACTACCAGTATGTAAGCACGGCTTGTGTGTGTGTTGAGATTTATGCCGTACACACATATGCAAGCACACTTGGTAATTGTTTGGCATTTGTTTCGTATTTACTTAGCTCCCAGTAGATTAGGCTGACCATATTTCCTTGAGACAAAAACGGGACGGGGTCTTATGTAATATTCTGTCTGTGGCTTGAATCATGTCAACTGGATTTCTATTTTCTTATTTCTATTTCCAGTTGACATGATTCAAGCCACAGACTGTTCCACCTGGATGACTGAGAACCTTCATCGACATGTAATATTCTGTATTCATGAAAAAGACGGGTCCCCGCCCCTGGTCCGTGTGATTGGCTCCCACTTGCAAACCCCGCCCCCAGTCCACGTGATTGGCTCCTGCCTGCAAACCCTGCCCACTGGTCCCTCCTTTGCTGCACGCTGATAGGCGGGAGGGCTTCCTCTTCCGGGCTGCCTCCAATCGGCAGCTCCTCCTTCCGTACTATTCCCGCTGGGTTTAAAAAAATGGGACAAAATTGAGATTTTTATCAAAACGATGGGACAGTTGAAAAATGCTAAAAAAACGGGACTGTCCCATTCAAAATGGGACGTATGGTCAGCCTACAGCAGATGGAACAAGACTCTCCTGCCGAGGAGAACCCCTTGTGTCCTACCAGGTCCCCACAGAAGTACAGGGGAAGATGTAACTCAGTGGCACAGCTCACACATTGTTTGCTTTACAGCTGCATTCAGGAGGAAAGGTCGTGGCCACGCTTTGTGGACATGAGAGCACTGACACCGAAGAGGCCCCTGGGAAAAAGATATACCGCTCCATCGATAACAACTTAGCAGTGACTTTCAGATCGGATTACTCCAATGAGAAACAGTTCACCGGCTTTGAGGCTTTCTACGCTGCTGAAGGTGAGAGGAGAAATACTTAGCGGACAGGAGGCTCCGCATTTTGAGGGCTCCTGTGAAGGGGAAAAAGTGGCAACTTTATGGGAAAGGTGTCTGCCTAAGACCGTACTGTAGGCTATGCGGAGTCCAAGAGACAAGGGTTTGATCTGGTATAAAGTAGCTGCTTGCCCGAGAGGAACCATAAGCAGCACATACTTGGCAAACAGCAGGTTCAGTCCCTGGCATCTCCTGGAAGCAACTCTTGATGCAAATCCAGGATAATTGCTGCCCCTTGCCACGATCAACAATGTAAGTTTAGAAATAGGAGGTACAATGGGGCAAAGTAGGGGGTGGGATTTTTCTTTATCTAGTTTTGTGGGTTTTCTTTTTACATTATAGAACGTGTTTTAGAAGTTGCAGTATAGTCTTGCACAGGTTTTCTAAATCAAAACGGAGGGAAATCGCAGGTATTGTACCAATGAATTTTGGAGAGGTCTCCGAGAGATGCAAAAGGCCTGGATAACAACAGAGCCTTGGACCCATAAACTGACACCGCTTCCGTGGACCAGAGTGAAAACAATCCAGTTTGGGCATTTCCCATGTTGTATCTTAGCCGCCACCCTGCTTCTTCCACTTCTACAAACCCTGCCCCAAAAGCCACGAGCCATGCCTGGGCCTCCATTTCTGTTTTTCCTCTTCTAGACATTGATGAGTGCGAACAGCAGCTTGACGACGAGTCACCTTGTGACCACCATTGCCACAATTACCTGGGTGGCTTTTACTGCAGTTGCCGAATTGGCTACCTCCTGCACAGGGACAAGACGACTTGCAAAGGTGAGTCCACTTCCTGGAGAGCAGGGAGGCTGAAGGTGCCAAAAATTGGCCCGAGTGTGATACCTGAGGTTGTTTTTTTTAAAATCACCATTTACCTAATTTGTTCATGTGAGGAGCTGCTTCACTATTTATTGGAATGCTCTGCATTCCTCTCTTCATAACGTTTTCATTATGATTTAAAACAAGTTAAACCGACCAAGCCCAATGGTAACTTCAGAAAAGGAAAACATATTAAAAACTGCTATACCACTCACTCAGGAAGGATTATATTCACTGGCTTCATTTTCTTCTTTTCGATCCTTCTCCTTTCCCTTTTTTATTTTCCAGCGTGAAATAAACTTGACGCTCCCCAGCTTAGGCAGAGATGGAGATACAGGCGCCAACTTCCCTCCTCCTGAAAACCTACAGAGGGCTACACTCAGCCAACTCTTCCCTCCTCTTCTCCTGTCCAGATCTGCCTCCTGTGGTCAATAAAATGGCTTCACCCTTCTTCCCAAATTTCCTGCAACCTTTTTTTTTTGCAATAGCACTCTACACAAGAGGAAAGCAAAACGCAGATAAAGAGGTCACAAGCTGGGCTGAAGACTGTCCTGAGAGGACTAAGAGAGGCGGGTACAGTCACAGGATGATGGGTGGGAATGGTATCCTACACAGACCCAGCAGGTTTCTTAGCGGGGAAACAAGGAATCAGAATGAAGTTGGAGCAGAATCACCCTAAGCTTCATTTCATCTGATGCTTAATGCCCAAACAGACAAGTTTTCCCGTCCACCCAATTCTCAACACATTACCGCTTCATGGTCCAACGACATCACACTTAAAGTGGAAATTGGGCACTTTAAAACAGAGAGGGGATGGACAGAAAGGTTCTGCGCTCTTCCTCCCTCAATATATTTTTCTTCAAGCCCTAGGGAGGAAGCAAAACACTTGGGGAGGACGGGGGGGGGGGGGGGACGACGACGACGACAATAATAGCTTGTGCAAACGCTGCCCCCACCTGCCCACCTGCTCCCTACAGGAGCCTCAAGTTCAAAGCAACCCTCCGTTTATTTCACTTGTAAGACCCGTCATCTCGAGAGACTTCCTAGTGGGGAATTGATGGACACATCAAGAGAGCTCCAAGTTGGGGAAGGAGTGGCCCCAACAGTTTTCGTCTTTTCCACATACAGTTTAAGTAGCAGAAAGAAACAATTGTTTGGTTCAGCTTAAACACCCATAGATTGTTTGCAGCTGAACTGTGCGCACTGTGCTCTAAGTTGCAACAGTGATTGTTTCTGTCCATCTTACTGCAGTATGCGGACTCAGCTATCCTTGTTTGTAAATCAGTTGATGGCTTCATATAATCTCAGCTCATTCACACACAGAGCCAACCAGTTTCTCCCCCTTTATTTTCCACTCATCAGTCTTTGCCACATTTTTCCAGTCACTCAGTAATCTAATTTATGGGCAACTGTTAATTTCAGACCTAATGATCCAGCAATCACACTTTCGCAAGTTGAGACAGGCTTGTTTCTCAGAGTTCAAGTCTCTCGTGGGCACTGCAGTGTTATCTCCAATAAAAATATAGGCCTAAATGTAATTGAATGCTCTCCTGATACTCCTAAAACCCAGCTGGAGTTTATGGCCAAGGGCTGAATGGGCGGGGGGGGGGGGGGGAGTCTGCTTTTGTGCAAGGGATAAATGTGTGTGTGTTTTTCTACAAAATAAAAATACAGCCCTTGATGGGGAATGCTGAATTAATATCAGTGCATGCTATGCTGTGTACTAATTGGACAGTGCCTATGTGTCACCTGGGTTGACATGGCTCTCTTACTAGGGTCCAAACTGTCTAATCATACATTGAACTGCATTAAACTTTAATGGGCTACCAGCACTCACTATCTGAAAAGGTTCAGAGTGCAGAGACCCTAGATTCTAGAGTTTAGGTTTTCCCTTCTATCATTCTCTGGCATCCATTTCTGGCTTTCCTTAAGGCAGAGACATACAACCTGTGGTCTCAAGGGTTTCATGCAGCCCCACACCCACTTTTTACCTGTCAGAAGAAAGGAACGGTTAATGGAGTAATTAAACTCACTGTATTTAATTAACTTTAAATTAAAATTAAAATGAAATTAAGTTTTATCCTGGGCCATTTTGTAATATGGCTTCTATTACACCACTAAAAAAACAGCCTGAAAGACTGGGCACCCCTTATACCACTACAGTACAGTTCTTGGTGTTTTCCTGCCCTGATGTAGGACATGGTTGTAGGACATTTGTGCTGGTTTTTTCTATGAAATTTGCACCACTCTATCTGGCAGTGGGTGAGGTCAAAAAGTTAGTAATTTTCCTTTGCTGTCCCCCACTTCCAAGCAATTTTCCCCAGCTATGGCTATGATTATTTGAAGACTACCATCTTAGAAGAGGTCACAGTGCTAGAGGAACGGATGATGCAACTGTACCTTTCAAATACCAAAAACATAACCCTGAAAAACCAGGGTCCTCCCAATCAGCAGAGCCAATAAAAATTGGTGCCTTCAGAAGCTTTTTAAAGAGGATTTATATGTGCCCCAAATTCCTCTTTAAAAAAAAATACAATACTTTATGGTGGAGAAAGTGGAATTGCAAGCCTTCTCCATTTAGTTGGGAGACGAGAGGGCAGGACAAAGTCATCGCTTTCAAAGAAGTAGCTTTTAAACAAATCAGTCAGCAGGCTAATTCAGCTTTTCCCTCTGAAGGTTTAACTTGGAAAATAAGATGAATAGATGTGAGAAGAAGAGTAAGGAAAATGGAGTATGGCTAGATTCAAATCCTTTCCTCACGTGGATCATTTCAAGCGTCATCCAGGTCTATTTCCAACGGAGGAGTCAACCTCACTCCTCCTCCTCTGAAAATCAGCTCGGAGCTGCTGCAAACTCTGTGAGGGTTCCAGGAAGTACCAAGGGCTGTCAATGTGGAAATCAGCAGACATTTATTCGATGGTCAGTCCTGCCTCTGGTTCTGAGGAGGAGATATTGTGGCTCTAAGGTCACCAGCCACAAAACAATCATACTGGATTTTACCAGGCAAACTCTATCACCTTTCCTATACATCTGGCAACCATGAACAGAGTCAGGAGGTGACTTGCATTTTTGGAGACACTGAAGAGGTGGATGGCTGCAGCACAAATCGAGCCATGACCTAAACATGTCATCTCTCTCTCTCTGCGCTGAGAACTGCATGCTAGCACTTGATGAGTTACGACAAAGTCAAACGGAGGAAGTCAATAGGAAAGCTCTCTTTTTCTCTCTTCTGCTGCTCCCAACTGGGCACCAGGGTCTTGTAGGCAGGTACTCAGACTATACCCAGCATGCCACAGGTGCAGGCCTCTGCATCTCTAGGGAAAAAATGATGGAAACACCCATCAGTACCTTAAAGGGAGGGCTTGAAGAGCCCCGTCACTCAGAGCAGGCAGTACTTGCCTGGATGAATGAATCGTTGCTTCCCCACAGAACACTGAAGTTCACATCTTGTTTCTTACACCAACCTATGATTCCCTTCAAAATAACCTTTTGGCTCAAAACACAGGGTGAACCCTTGAACTGGATGTACATTAAGAAAAAAATTGCATACATTTTTCCTGAAGGCGGCTTCTTTTTTCTTCTCCTCCCTTCCTTGCAGCTCACTGTCCATATACGGTGTTGACAGCAAGAACTGGAGAGATCTCCAGCCCCAATTACCCCAACCCGTATCCTAAACTCTCTGAGTGCAACTATGGCATCCGGGTAGAAGAAGGTTTCATGGTCATCCTAGAGTTTGTGGGGATCTTTGATGTAGAAGCCCATCCAGAAGTACTGTGTCCCTATGACATCCTGAAGGTCAGTGGGACTTGCTTTGCAGGTCCTTGTTAGAATCGGGATTTTTCGAATAGCAGCCTCTGTTAATGCACTGCAGGCAACTAACAAAGAGAACAGCTTCACAAAACACCCCATGTCGTGATTTGTTGAATAAGCTACAATTGGCTGGGTTCAAGGTATGTTAAGCCCTAAGCTATAGCTCACAAACTCACGATGTATGTATGTATGTATGTATGTATGTATGTATGTATGTATGTATGATTTTATTCAACATTATTTGTGCCTGGCCCAATTCCTGATGGACTCTAGGAGGCAGACAGCAAAGCACAAAAGGAACACAAAGACTGCAAAACCACTGATAAAATTTGGAGATGGTGGGGATTAAAGCTGGAATCTGAATTAAGTTTGTTTAAAACGTGCCTTTAAAAAAAGGTGGCCCATTTGTGCACACCTTCCTGAAGCCAGTGGGGTCTCTCTGTCTCTTGTAGGATTATACTGACGCCTATTGAACTATACTGTATATCCTAAAGTCATACTTGTTAGTATTAGTCCCTCCAGTGGGAGGAGATGGGTGGTGACAAATCTAATCAATAAATAAAATAAATAAAATAATACATTTCCTGCAGCCTCACAACAACAAACTCTATTTTGGATCTATTGCATTTAAAACGAACTTATATTTAAAATCAGATAAAAGAAATTTCTTAAACATTGAAGTTTCTTTCTTAAAAAGTGGCATCAGACAGGGCCAGACTGCAGCATCTGGATGTTGAACGCTATACAGTACTTATATTATGTGGCTCTTCCAGATTAAGACGCGCAAGAAAGAATTTGGTCCATTCTGCGGCAACACCCCACCTCCCAAAATTGAAACGCGCAGCAATACTGTAGATATCAACTTCATCACAGACCTTTCTGGTGTTCATGCTGGATGGAAGCTCAAATATGAAACAACAGGTTAGAGGGTTGGGGGGAAAGAGACGTTTACTGCCCCCAGCCCACACTGGATTTGTGTGGGCCAGATTTGGAGAGGAGGATGCCTAGAGAACCACCTGCACCCCTTCATTCTGACAGCATTTCCCAGCCTGGATGAGGGTTGCTGAGCTCTTGTTCCAAGAGCTTCCGATACTTGAGGTCCCACACACGGCAGCAAGGCCACAGGGAGGCCTCATCACCCCTATCCCATTCTTGAACCTGCTGAGTGTTCTTGGTTTCCTATTTAAACTCACTCTCTTTGGGCAACAAAGAGCCAAGGAATTCCTCTCCCCCTTTGGCCATGGTGCAGATGGCATCCAGAAGGCCTGAACCATAGAGACAGGTCAGGAAAGGATGCCCTCACGGGGGCAAAAACAGGAGACCTCACGGAACATGATGGCTTTAAATATGGGATACTCTCCACTCATCCATCTAGGAGTAAATCATAGAGTGTTTTGGGAGTAAAAGGAAGGGGGGATGCGAATCTGAAATGCTCTTGCAAAGGGATTCTTACCTTGACCCCCCAACACCACCATTCAAGATTCTTTGAGGCCAGTTATGCCAATTGAACCAACATGGCTCCTGAAGCAGTTGGGGAGGATTGCGGTTTGCTCAATGATACAGCCCATACATTGCAGAGATTCCATTCCTCTTCAGGCTAGGAAAATTAGTAGAACAGAGACCCGAAAAACACAACTCTGTTAAGAACTGTGAGATGACTTAACTCCACTTTGCCAAGAACAGGAAATCAGTGGTGTTGTTTTTTCTGTTTTCCAACTCTCTGCAGCTTTGCCATGTCCCAACCCTCAAGCACCACCCAATGGTCGGATATCTCCAGTGCAGGCAAAATATATTATGAAAGACTTCTACAGCCTCTCCTGCAACGTGGGCTATGTGCTTTTGGAAGTGTGTAATAGTCTTAGTTTTTACTTCTATGGGTTGGCAAGTATAGATACAGATCAGTGTAAATTTTAGTTGTGGATCTGCGCCAAAGCAGTCACTGCACTGCATGTGTTGGGGATGAAATACACCGTGCATTATATATGCTTTTAATATTGAGCTGTTATTAACCTTTCCCAGTTTTGCCCCCCCCCCCAGTGGCTTTTCTGGTTGGTGTGATGGGACCTCAAGCTCTTGCATTACACAACACTAGCTGTTTTTTGCCTTGTTATTCTTGGAATTGATTATCAGCAACAAAGACATTTTCAGATTGTAGTAAACTAAGTTCCCCGTCTAGAAACTTCCATTTCTACGCTTGGAAGCATGACAGTTTTCAGGAGAAAACAAACTTCCTGAAATCTTTTCCGTTTTCTCTCCCACAGAACAAACTGATTGTGGAATCTTTCAAAGCAATCTGCCAAAAGGATGGCACCTGGAACAAGCCAATGGCCCACTGCACCAGTAGGTCTTTGCCCAGAATTCGGACTGGATTTGCAGTCCTCGGATATATTACTTGTTTCTTGTGGGGATCCATATCACGTTTGACAGGACAAAGCTCACTAATAAAAATTGTGGGAGATAAACTACATTTGAATCTTAGCAGAGTAAAATCTGCCTTTGAAATATTTTCAGTACAGAGACAGATCAAGAGATGCCCGTTTTCGCTATGTATTTACTACAGGGGAGTTAATCACAAATATTTTTTTATCTTGCTTCCGCTTACCCTCTAATTCTTCTTTTAAAATTGATTTTATTCTCCAAAAGCCATTTGGGAGGCAGAGGCAGAATGTAATTTGTTATTTACAATCTGACTAAAAGAATTCTCGGTTTAGCTTGTAAGAATTTAAAAAAAAAACATGCCTCTGGGCTGCAGACCTCGGACCAAAGATGTTCAGATCCTAAATTTCAGTATCAGGAAGATTCTCTTTGACTTGGGACTAGATTTTCCACTCCCTATCCTGCCACTGCTTTTGCCTGCAATTTCTTGTAATCACTGCCTGTGTTCCAGCCCTTCTGACATTTAATATTTCTAACTTATCCTTTCCAGTTGTTGACTGTGGACCTGCCAATGACGTAGCGAACGGCACGCTCGTGTATGTCACCGGAAGAGATATTTCCACGTATCAAGCCGAGATCAAATATAACTGTGAGAGCCCCTTCTATGCCCTGAAAGCAGGCCACTCTGGTAAGAGAAACCCTTCATGGCATGGGAGAGGGTGCCTTCAATTTTGCCTAGAAAAGCTCCCTGTGGTCCCAGTGGGAGCTTGTCATTCGAAGTAAGGCAGCGTAGACTGCGCCTCTTCAGCATTCTAGTTAGCAGGATCTTCCTCCAGGACTTTCTGTTCTTTTAATGTTCTCTTGTTCCTTAAAACATTCTGTATATCTGCAGATCTCTCCCCCTTATCTGATTGCCTTAATATACAAAAAAACCCTACAGTATACAGTTTAATGTATTCGACAATACATTAAACCCTACAGTGTTTAAAAATTAATTCTGCAAATCTTGCAATTTCATGAAGGCTACTCAGACCGCCCCTTTGCAAATGACGTGCTGCTTCGGATGCACATGGATCAGTACATGGAGAAAGAATTCTGTAATTACACGACAATCCAAGAGTAAGAAGCGCTCCAAAAAAACACCCCTGTATGCTGGGCTAAGCACTGGTGGTCGCTTGCAGGACCTTGGTTTAATTGCTCTGGTATCGCACTATGCTCACACCTATTGAGTCCTTGTGGTATATCCACAAGTTGGACTGTAGATGTTAAGAGCCATGAAAATAATTTTTCAACCTAAGGCGTTTGTAAAACCTGGTGGAACCCAAACACAAGAATTCTGGTATTGCTACGCACAGAAACATGAGAGAGGGAGGTATTAGCAAGCACTGGGATGCAAACCGGGAACTTTTAGGGAAGATTAGGAGGAACTTTGGTTGGGAAGAACTGGCTGTAACCTGAAGCACTTGCCCAGACTGTGCCCTCTGTGCAGGTAACTACCGGTGTGCGCCTGATGGTTTCTGGAGGGATCACAAGGGGAACAAAGCACCTCCGGTCTGTGAGCCAGGTAATATACATGCAACTGCTCTCCACCAGGTACACAAGGCAAGGATATGATCTCAGGCAAGCGTCACCATTTTCTTGCTTCGTGCTGCTTATCTGCCCCAAGTGGTGCTAGAACAGTTTCCCCCTTCTGAACAGCCAGCTATTCATAATGGGGGGTTTAATCATATGCCTAAAATATTCTATATTTTGTTTTGATCTCGTCCAGATTTTCTCACACCCACTGAATCAAAGATGACTGAAACTATTTTTCATTAAATGTAAATATCTCCCATTTAACTAGACAAAAGAAACTAGGAATTATTCCAGGCTAAAGAGGCAGGTACTACAAAGTTTTGGATGAGAAATATATGAAGTATCCCCTACTGCCAGCTTTTTTTTTTACACTCTCCAAGACGTCTGTATTAATATAACCTTTGTATTCTGTCCCATCAACTATCTAATCGCCCAGATAAACTGCACAATTGGGAACATATCAAACAACAAAGCCTGTACCACAGAAAGAGAGCTACAAACAAAATCATTCTAACTAAACTAGATTTCTTTCCCAATGGCCAAACTTACGAAGTTTTTAATTTCTGTCAGGCACATTACTTTACCTCAGTAGGTGACATCCAACTAGAAGCCTATTTTTATTTTTGGTGCCAATGTTTCAATAACGAATAAACCAAAACCAATTAAATACTAACATATACCTCTGAATTCTGGCAAAGTACAATTGAATTCAATATTAAAATGTCACTGTATTACAACAAGTTAAGCATTTAAGGGTAGAGATGCAAGCTAACAGTTTTTGAATTTAGTGGCAGTCCTGATTTATTGCTTGAAAGTCTATGAGTTGCTGACACTAGACATTTAAAAAAATGATTATTATAACCATTGGCTGAAGACTGCCTACTTATTATACTGAAAAACAAGCAATGGCCTTTGTAGAGGATTGCAAAACCAGTTTGATCAAAATAGCTTGGCTCTGTAACGGAATCCATTTTGCTTTTAATTCTCAGAACTGGCACAGCTAAGCAACCCAGGTTTCATTTTGAAGCCCCACTTCATCTGAACAGTGAGATTTACTTTTTGAAAGGCAGACACCCCTGCAGGTTTACACTTTGCTTCCTGGTTTTAAACCAAGGGAAGACATCCCTAAATATTTCACATCCCATTTGCCGAGTTCAAAATGAACACATTTCAGAAATTTTCCTATTTCTGAAATGCACCCAGAAAAGTACCTACAAACTCACATCCTTCGCATGTCGTAACATTTGCAGCAGCTTTACATGGGGACTAAATCTGGGACTCTTTTCCCTCTGGAACACCCGTCACTGCCTTCTCCCACCCTCTCACCAAGCTGGTTGCATCACATTGGACAGCAAGTGCCAGAAGAGTTAAAAATGCAATTTCCAGCAAAAGCAGCCCAGCCAGGCAATTCCGCTGCTGGAGAGAGAATGGGGCCAGCAGCTACCTTGGAAAGAGAAAGAGGAGTGGGAAATCACTGGGCGCCGTTGGTCCAAGGGCAAAGCTCCCTGCCCTTCTCTTGCCAATGGCGACGGCCACTTTCTGTATACACTCCAATGAAAAACTTCGCTGTATGCGAACATGCACAGGTTATCCTTTTTTCAGTAAGTTCTTGGTTCTCCTTTCCTCCTGGATCACTACTGCTGAAAAGACCAGAATGTGCCATGTAGTAATCCAACATATTATTACCAATAATAAGGCAGCATTCATATTTGTGGAGGAGATGGTTCTGAGCCACGCAATACTTGGGAGATCTCAAAGCGAGGCCACAGGAAAAATTGTTATTTTTAAGGAAAATTGTTATTTTCATAGTTTAAGCATGAACGTAAATTTGTGCGGCCTAGATTTGTGACACATCCCACAGTAAATGTGTCTTTAAAGCTGCAACAGATACCAACGCGTTACAACACAGCCATAGCTCTAAAATTTGTTATGGGAGAGAGACCCATAACAGGAACCCCTCGAGGTGGGGGAAAGGGAAGTCTCATAGCTTAGAGGTAGAAGGTGCTTGGCAAACCTGATGTCCAAAATTCAACACCACCCTCTCTGGATTTCCTTGCTGAGGCAGGGAAGAATGGGAAAATAACAAAGGTTGGGACACATAATCCAACCCTAACAGGGCACTTTCCTGGGGCTTGTAGGCGGAGGCTGGGAGGTGGACAATCAAATCTCGCTGATCTAATAGCAGCCTAACTCAGGGTCTCCTTTCTCTTCCTTGCCAGTCTGCGGAGTCCAAACTTCCAACACTCTGAAGCGTATCTTTGGGGGACAGAGGGCTCTGCCCGGCCAATTCCCCTGGCAGGTTTTAATCACGGATGCCCACGGAGCAACTGGGGGTGGAGCCCTTTTATACGATAACTGGATCTTAACGGCCGCTCACGTCCTCAGCAACCCAGCCGATGCGTCCTCCCTGACCTTGAAACTGGGGCTCCTAAACAAACGCTCCCCTCATTACCACCAAGCCTGGGCAGAATCGGCTTTTGTCCACGGAGGCTTCGCAAACGACGGCATCAACTTTGACAACGACATCGCCTTGATTAAACTGAAACACAAAGTCCCCATTAACAAAAACATCACTCCGATTTGCTTGCCAGGATACAACCCCTGCTTTCGCGTGAACACAAACGATACGGGAATAATTGCCGGCTGGGGGAAAACCGAGCGATCCCGGCAGTCCCGTTTCTTGTTGCATACCGAGGTAGATGTCATCGAACCCAACAAGTGTAGATCTGCGTACGCAAACCGTCCTCTGGAGGGAAGGCCGCTCACGCTAACAGAAAACATGCTTTGTGCGGGGACTGAGGAGGGGGGGAGGGACTCCTGCTACGGGGACAGCGGGGGAGCCTTAGTGTTCTACGACCGGGCGACCAAGAGGTGGCTGGTTGGTGGCGTCGTCTCCTGGGGTCTGGAATGCGGGTCTGCCGAGCTCTACGGGGTATACACTAAGGTAGCCAATTACATGCCATGGATTGAGGACCTAATTGCACAGCATTCTTGATTGGTTTTTGTTGTGTTTTTCAATAAAACAAAGCACAGAACACGATTAGTTCTGTAGATTTTAATAATGCACATCTATGCCCCCCCCCGAGCTAACTGGGATTTATTTTGGAGAAAGGTCCACAGAATCCAACTCTAAAGGTTTCCTGAACATTTTAAAGCCCAGTCAGAACAAGTTGGAAAGGTAAAAGTTACTAAAATAAAGGTATACACACTTTAATCTGCCTTAAATACATCTTGCTCCAACAGTTTTTTTAAATACTTCTTTTAAAATTGTCCTCCCCTTCTCCTTCCAGTGCAGAAATTACATTGTATTTAGCATGTGTGACTATTTACACAATCAAGGTTTTTTCCCTCATGCTCAACAATCTAATATTTTAAAAATTGGGACTCGGCTTTCCCTTCAGGTAGGTATATCACTCTATGCTATACAACCAACAAATTATTTTTTTTAATGACAGGGAGTTGATTCTTTGTGAATTTCTTATGCCAAAATCTCAACTGCAAATGCCACAGGCCCCCCAATTATTATGACCACTGCCCCATTTTAAATCAAAAAGGTTCATAGAAATGATCCAGACCAAAATGCACACTTCCCCCCAAATTATTAAACATGCCCAAGATTCAGCCTTGCTCTTTATGGCAACCCTAACCATCAAGGCTAGAATTCCCATCTATCCAGTTTTCTCATGCTGTTACAGCCATCAGTTTTCTTCTACCATAGTCAATTTAAAAGTCCAAATCTTGAACTCCATTAGGGCTAACCTTTTCCCCCCTTGAATTTACATTTACTGACTCCTCAAACTTATCTTAATAAGCACAACCTAGCATACAAGGAATTCCTTTATTAACTACAAAAGATGTGGAGGTACTGTTCTCTTTTTATAAGCAGGCAACACTGACAGCCGGGGGGGGGGGGAGAAGGGGTGTCAGATGTATGCAGCCCATAGGAATAGGGCAAGAACCCAAGAGGCACTGCTCATTCAGCTGTAACATTATAGATTCAACTGCTGAGACCAAAATGCTCCAAGACTTAATTCACACCCACACAAATCTGGACTGGAAAGAGAAATTGTCACCACCACATCTATTTGAGTAGCAAAGTCTCAGTAATTAAGAGATGCTCAGCAGGTAACTGAAACACACATTTGCTCACATCGGGCCTCTGTTAAATTACAACGTTTATTACTAAATGAAGCTCATTAGCAAGATAATCCTTCTAGCCGTGGTAAACTGACTGTGTTCCTTATTTCCTTCTTTAAACTGCATTAGCACAATACATACAAGTGCTACAGAAAGTTAAAAACAAGACTCCAGACAATCAAGTTATGAGAATTCTGTTTATTAACTCACTTTCAACACTAATGAAAAAATTAATGATATGAATCATGTTTGAAAACATTTCTAAGATACTTGGGGATTTGAGGGAAGGGACATTGGAACCCTTAGTGCTTGAAGGAGCATTAAAGTGATCATAGCAGGGGTCCCCCTTTCTGTTCAGAACTGGCCCTTGGGTTTTAAAAATACAAGGTAAAACAAATTACTGAAACCATGCTAGCGAGGTATCAAACTTACCCTCATGATCCTTCCTGGGATGACACAGTTTAGCCTTGGGAGGTCCGAGAAAACCATATTAAGTGTTACTCAGCAGCAGTAGCTGGTGTTAGTGCAAGTGCTAAAATGCAAAATTCAGATGGTACAGAGTTTGGCAATGGATCTGATTTAGGTGCAGTAAAGATTATGCAACGCAAGAATATTTGTCCTCTGGAATATTCACAGATCTGTTTTACACCAAGAACCATGTTCTGCTGTAGTAAACCAGTTTAGTATCAAACAGCAATGCCACAATAAGCACCCAGCAAATAGTTTTAAGAGTCTACATACACTAATGTCCTTTAAAAGCAAATAGGATTTAAGCTGAAATGAAAAAAAAAATGAGGGATGCTAACCTTCCAGGTACAAGATTTTAAAGTGTATCAATTTAATGGGATCAAATTCACTGCTTCCATTATCTAAAAATGAAAGTTGTAGGTTTACATCAAGTAAGAAACAGTATAAGGCCCGTCGCTGTGTAACTGTTCTAGGTTTAGAGCCAAAATGTTTGCTAATACATTTAACACTTTGTCAAACTGGTCCTCCACATTGAAAATGAGGTTATTGGCATCATATTCTCAGCTAAGCTACCCGAGCCGAATGCCCTGGAGAACACCACAGAATCACAGATTATTTGGGATCTTTGCTTCGACTCCCAGGAAATTAGAGGTACTTGCTGACCAGGGATGGAGTACTAAATGTGACAGAACTGCATTTCAGATATGTTTATCGCAAAAGGTACGAAGGTAAGGCTGGACCTTAGTTTTAGAGTTTCTGCTACAAGAGGCAGGCAAACTTAAAAAACATTATTTTTTTTAAAAAAACTTGGGTTTTACCCTAAATGATATTTAAACAATTAAAAACTATGAGCTCTTTTGCACTTGGGGGCTGTCAAACACACACACGTATTACTTAAATCAGTTTTATTTAAGAATTTCCTACATTGACAAATCTTGTAAAAAAGCATCCAAACACAGAACTTCAGCAAACAGCATTCATATGGATATCTTACAGACAGAGAAACTTCCACCCGCAAGGGAACACCGGAGCTTGCACGTGAGCTTTGCTGGAGAAAAAGACACAGAAAGCACACCACGAACCGGTGTTCCCATCAAAAGCCCCACCTTCAGTTCACGTTACCACACTTACAGGATCATTGAACAGAAAAGAACACACACCATACAGCATTCACAGCAGAGTTGACATAAAGGAGAAAAAAAAATACAGATATTCATTTCACTTAACACATCCAACTAATTGGTTAACTAAGTAAAAAGCCCTCCCCCCTTTAAGTTCTTCCAGATCAGATGTCCTTTTGAATGCAAGGAAAACATTCGTACGTCTGCTCCCATCGCTCTCCGCACACTCTCTCACCAAAGCCACAGGATCGAGGGACATTGCGTCAAGAAAAAAATGTTTTTAAAAAATCCCATAATGCACCACCAAGTCTCTCTCTGCATGCGCCTCCTTCTTTTTCTCGCACATACCAAGCCCTCACATGCCTTGGCACCACAAATCCAATCCCACACAAGGTTTTCAGAAGTTCAAACAAGCCTTCTGGTTTCCATCTCACAGCCTTGCGTTCACAGCGTTGATACGACTCCATGAAATAAAAAGAGTAGCGGATAAAATGGAACACCCACCATCTTAAGACGCAGCATGTGCAGTGTGATGAAGGAGTCTTGGATGAGGAAAGCATGGAGACAGGAGTATTCCTAAAGCAGATATTTTTTTTATATATGTGTGTGTGTTTGTGTGTGCACATTTTTTTTAACTGCACTGTTTTCAATGAAGTGCTTCTTCCAGACACATTTGAAATGAGATGAACTGCAAGGACTAAATGAGGTCTCCATACCGTACTTTAGTATGAGAAGGGAGACAGTGTTAAAAGGAAAAAAAGCCGACACCAACATTGCATTCTCCACACAGGACATTTGGGGGAGGGGGAAGGAGAGAAAGAGAGAAAAATTCTTATGGCGGGGGGATCAAATTAAATTTTAAAAGAAAAAAACTAATAAGGATAGGATGCAGTTTCTGAAAAATGGCTTCCATTTTTTTGAAACATGCAAAGATCCCGGCTGACTAGGAAACGAGGAATCAAATTTTTACAAATTCCTATTAAATTGCAGCACATCCGTTTACCAGTCAGGCAAACAGTTCACTTTCAGCCACTCGATATCCCAACTCATGTATTCCAACTCATTGTAACAAAACCTATAAAACTTCATTTAATCTTTTTTTCCCCCTTACAAAAGAAAAAAAGTGTCAAAAATACTATTGAAATATACTACACACTGAACAAACTGATTTGGTTTTTTTTTTCCTTTTAGTATATGCATTTTATATTATACTTACCAGGAGCTCTAGAAAAAAAAATCTGGTTTCCCACCAGAGTCAGTATAAGGCTGCCTACATCCCCCAACCAGATGATTTGGAATCCATGCTTGAGCCAAAGCCGCCATTAAACCCACTGCTGGAGCCTGTGTTCGATGAGCCCCACCCTATGGCTGGGCCGGAGTTCGACCCTCCGTAGGAATTACTTCCAGAACTGAACCCTTGGCTCTGCTCCCTCTGCATGTTCCCTTGTGGCTGGTTGCTCCCCGACGGCCCGGACTGGTTCTGCTGGCTAGCAAGCATGCCCATCATCCCCCAGCTGCTTTGCAGCGCTGCCTGGGCAGCCGCCATCATGGCTGGATTGATGCTAAAGGCCCCAAAGTTCATCCCACCGCCCATGTTACTGCCCTGGTTGTTACCCAACCCGCCGCCTCCACCGCCTCCCCCCCGGTTAGGAAATCCACCCTGATTCCCAAAGCCTCCTGGATTACCACCAAATCTTCCACCTCTTTCTAGTTGTCTACTGCTATTATGCTTAGGTTCAGCATTGGATATATGGACGCTGATTCCTTTTATGATCAAGTCCTCACCACAAAGGGACTGGGCGACCTAGAAGAAACAAGGTACAAGGACTGAGTAACTGTAAGAGCAAAGGAAGACAGACAACAAATGCTCAAAAAATGCTACAACAGCAGCAGCGAATAGGCTTATTTGAAGCATTCGATATCACCTAGCCGACTATTAGCATTCCCTCACAAGAGTGGAGGACTCCTCCTCTCTTCTGAAAAAACAGGACTGCACAATATTAACTTAACTTGCACGGTACTTCGTATTCATTCTGCTTTAGACTGAAACAAGAAACCCATTTCCTCATAAAAACTTCCACCACCATTTCTAAAAGAAAGCCCATCCCACATGATCACCCCAAATATAGTTCTTACGCAGCCAAGTTTGAAACTGAATACTGCTTGATACAAAATTATAAGCAGCTACAGGCCCAGAAGTCTACGGCAAGATTAAAGCGCCTCCCAGGCAAACAAGAGTTAAGAGTTGTTTTTACTTCCTTCTCAAGGGCAAAAATGATTAACAGCCAGTTTATTTACAAAGTTTGCTTTGTGCCTATTGTTATTTAAACAGTGGCAATGAAATGGAGGCATCTAATTACACAGTAATACTGAGATAGTTTAGACCAAGCTTTCCTGGATCAAAACCTATCTTGAAGTGATTGTGTAGCTGACAGGAATAAAATATTAACAGGATATATGCAATTTGTGTGTCTCGTAATTCAAAAGCGAACTGAATTTACATTTTACACACAGTGACATTAAATGGGAACGTTATGAAAACCGCTTAAGAAAACCGTGCATGCTCCTCAGGGAAAGGGTGCGTTGGGTGAATACCTGATCATCAGCAAACGTAACAAAGGCAAAAGCTCTGAATGGTTTGGGAATAAAGACATCAACGACTTCTCCATATTGTGAGAAAAACTGACGGAGCTCATCTGCAGTCATGTCCTCAGTGCAACGCCCAACAAACACCTTCCTGCTACGCAAAGGTTCATCTGGACTTTGCTGGTGCCAATGCAGAAGACGACTTATATTAATATCAAGAAAACAGTTACACGGCCCAAAATAAATAAGTATTTTTTCCACATAATGATGCAGCAACTAGCCAGGTAAGTTTTTTAAATTCTGAAATTGTCTCTTCCAAAGTTCAAGTGACATGACACAGAAGTAGAAATTGGCAAACTAGGAAGTAGGCGATAATACTTCACAAACTTTTGCATGCATCTATGCCCAAGGCTTAGGACAAAACCCGTATTTTCAAAAGTCAGGGCAGGAGCCATATGGATTCCTGGGAGGCGTTCTTTCAGACAGCTGGCACTGCGCCAGAGAAGGCCTGCTCCCTGGATCCCATCAGAGGACCATTTAATCAAAGGGACCAGAGGATGCCAACTAGCTGATCGTACATAGTGGACAGAAACTACTGGAGACCGATGGTCCCTCAGGTAGCTAGAATTAAATGGAAGAATAATGCTTCTATTGAATTTAGAATAAAGGACAAGACAAAAGTGCCACGTTACATTATATTTTGAGTAATGTGAGGAAAGGGCCAGTTCCCATGGTCTCATTCTACTTTGGCCAGTGGGTCCCTTCAGGCATGATCAGTGACCTTGCATTGTTTTTCTTCAATAGCAGCTCCCTTTCCTCCACTTCAGAGGTGGCAATCTATACCTGAAATTCACCCCACTTGCAAAAACCTGTCATCATATGAACACTTAAACCACCCTGGACGTCTGCTGTGTTTCACCGAACAGAATCTCTGGGCCCAATTTGATTTATAAAGCCCACAAATGACGTGATGTACCTTAGAATTGGGGAGCTTGCAATCACACCATCTTCCATCTATCATGTGACGCTGAGACATGACTTTCACTTGGGTTTCATAGTCGGTAAATCTTACAAAACCAAACCCCTTTGAATGGCCAGTTTTGATGTCCTTCTTAACCTAGGTGTAGAAAAAGAAATTATAGTGCTAGAAGAGCATTATATATCACTATCTTCACCTTATTATTTCTAAAGTAAATTTTAAAATACGTAATAATACAAAAATACTAATGTTCTGTCATTTAGCTGAAGCTTTCATCCTGCTTTATGGTCTCTTATGAAAAGCTGCAGCAACAAGACCAGCTCTCTCTCCCTCAAATGGGGTCCCCCATTCCATTTGGCTCGGCGGGGGGGAGAGACAGGAACCCTTTGCTCTGCTCTGCTGAGCGGTCAGCTCCGTGCGATTCCTTCTCCAGCTGAACTACATTTTCATTCCAGCTGATCAACATAAGAACTGCTATGCAGCTTCAAGAACTTGCACCAAATACCTGCACCATGAGAACTTCTCCAAACGTGCTGAAATACTCTTTCAGATCTTGCTCTGTTGTTTTCCATGGAAGACCCAGAACTATCAGATCAGAGGTTTTCTGCACTGCTCGTTTCACTTTAACGGCTGATGAAGCATCTGTTTCATCCATTTTCCTCTTGTTGTCTAAGAGATAGCCATGGACACAGGTAAACATACATTACATTAATTGCAACATAAGACTCCCAAAGTTGCTGAGAGTTGGGCATTAATTGCTGAGAGTTAATAATTAAATTTATTAATTTAATAAATTATTACAAAAAATCAGTTAATTTTAGAGCTCTGCACATCTCAATCCTGTTACTCCAGATAGAATTATGTTCAATATGCAGCTTATTCCCAAGTAACTATGCACATATAGTCTTTAATGTGTATTTAGTTAGACGTCAGTAAGCGGGGCCTTACTAAATAACTGTATTTATATAACCTCATAATGCTAATGCATATGCTGTGTAAGTTAGACAGTATACTATTATTTCTGGGTTCCCTTCCAATTATTTTAAAGAATAAGAGACTAAATATTCAGTTGTTTCACACACGGCTGAAATAAAATGTTGTGTTAGCTGATTTAATTTCCAACTATATATTTTTATAGTTAATAAACAAGAAGCTATTTTTCTTTTTTAGAAATGAAAGAATAACTTTAAACACACACCTTTGGGATAATTCACCACATATACCAAATTTCCCCAGCCATTATCTGGTGCATGAAGAATTCCTTCCACTAATCGGACTCCTCTCATACACTGAGACACGGGGTTTCTGTAACGCAGACCGCATGCCCCTGGGAACTGAGCAGTAACTGTTGAGAGCAACACAGTCCCATCATCCTCTGAAGGGATCTCAATGGGTTCCTCATTCTCATCTTCTGTAACTCGGATGTATTCTGACATCTCCGCCGTGATGTTACTGAAGGGTAAAAGAAATAGATGAATAAAGGAGAAAAGTGAGCAACATGCAATTTATAAAAAGTAATCAGTGGCTTGGCTTACGGCAGAATATAAATACTGTTTATCTGATAGAACTTGAAGTGAAAAAGGACAGATTGTAACTAAAATGACAGAGCATGCTTTGCATGGAAAACGCCGTAAATTCAATTCTTCTATCTCCAGCTGAAAGGAAAGAAATACAGGAGATGGAAAAACTTTGAGAGCCTAAAGATCCACCTACAATCAGAATGCACAATACTAAACTAAATCTGCCTCAGTACAAAGTAGTTTCCTAGTTTATGCACATTTTATTTTCACCATGCTTTTATTCCTATTTTCAGACCAAGAATACCTACCAAATAAGTTCAGATTCATCAAAATACTATAGGTTCTAGCTTTACTTTATAATTTTAAAAGGCACAACAAACAAGGGGAGAGCAGGGGAGAAACAGATAAGCTGGATAATGTTAGAACAAATTTAAAGAAGCATTTAAGCATAATTTAAGGTTAAAGCCTCTTCAAACAAAACATGCACAACTACCCAGTAGCAGGCACTTAATCCTATTCTTGGTGTGGTGCGGAGAGCAGAATTCATCTGTGCAGCCTTGGAACCACTTGCAGTTGGAACAAAACTTTCCTCCCAGAGAGAAGCAAATTCTCTTCAACTGCTGCTTCTTTGCCCAGCAGTCTTTTTTAAAAATCTGTTCAATTGTGTCCGATTCTTACAGACTGCCTGGACAAGTCCCTGCTGTTTTCTTGGCAAGATTTTTCAGAAGTGCTTTGCCATTCCCTCCTTCCTAGGGCTGAGAGAAAGTGACTGGCTGAAGGTTACCCAGCTGGCTTTCTGCCTAAGGCGGGACTAGAACTCAAGGTCTCCTGGTTTCTAGCCTGATGCCTTAACCACTGCACCAAACTGGCCTTCACCCAGCAACTTACCTTCATAATTTTTGGGGGGAGCGAAGACAGAGGTTAATGTGTCTTCCTTGGAGTTAATATTCAGAAAGAGAAAATTATGAATGCATACTGTATTTTATTTCTTTTAACATTCCGATGCATTTGGCATACAAAATCACTCCATTTAGCTGATATACTATCAACTACCATTTTAATTCCAACAGTGGCAATCCAGATGCTCATAAATTTTATTATTTACATTTACACGCTACCTTTAAAGCCCATACAACACATTCCAGTTAGATAATCTAATTATAAAGTAGTTACTGTCCTTGCCATCTTGCCAAACTGGCACCAGCCAGCTATTAAAAAAGGAACAGGGAGACAAGCAAATTAATTCCACTGGCTCAGCAAGACACCTGCAAGTTTTGGCTATTCCCTTTGACTTTCTAGTTCAACTGAACATGTTAAAACAAACAGCAACTTCTGGCTACAGTGCAACACTCAAAATTGGTCCCTCTCTCACACAAAATAATAAAACATTATGATTTGTTTGTCCTCTATTTCCTTTTCATTCTCTGTCATGTATTTTTATATTACAAGCTGAGAATGTTGCTTACCCTCAAAAGGAATAGCATAAAAACGTGTGTGCGTATGCATACAAATAACGTATAATTAAAACAAAGTCCATCTTATTTTTAATTGATCTATAAGCTGCTCCAGTAGCAACTATGGCTGAAAAGTTAAATATAAATACTTTAAAGAAAATCCTAAGATACAAAACTATAAAAGAAGAAATCACACACACAAGAAGACAAGCAGCACACTAAAACTGTTTCTTACCCCAAAATATATTTTAAAACCAAACATGAAGGGAGGTATCCAGTCTTTGGGGATAGCCATTAAAACCTATTTTCCATTATTAGGAGTTTCATTAACAATAACATTAACATCACAAACAAAAGGTTCAGTACAAGGTTTCTTATGGTCATATGGCTCAAACAAACCACAACAGGGATTTATAACAAGCATTGCTTCATTCGTTTCAAAGTAGACTGCTTTAAATAAACCTGTCACTAACAGTATCAATACAATGAAGATTACATATTATAGAATGTATGTATTCTCTTGAATTGACGCATCTATCGTTCTTGGATGTCGGAGCTAATCTCCCCAACTGGTTGCCCCCAAAAGATTTCTTAGTAGATGGAAAGTGGGCAAGTTTTGTGGTTTAACAATTGCGGTTAAAAGTTGCTGTTCAGTTACGACCAGTTTCTGTTGCAAATGGATTTTCTGTGCAGGATGCTAACATGTTTTTTTTGTTTACAACTGTACACATGGACACAAAATGACATAAATCAACATATACAAATTTAGCCACCATGGGAGCGAGTTATCCATAAATGTACCCTAGAAGTCAGATTAAATATTTTCGAAATAATTAGGTAACAAATTCCTCTCTTTTCCAATCGGCCTATCAAAGGAGGTAACCCAGTGCCAGCCTGTAGAAAGATGAAGTTTCCCTCTATTGGCCCTCGACTTGTCATGGCTCCATCAGAACATCCACGAAATTTTCTTGGCGCAATACGGAAGTGGTTTGCCGCTGCCTTCTTTAGGGATTATTTTTAGTTCCCAGCCGAACCTACAGCCCTGGGACTTCCTAGTGCTCTCCCATCCAAATCCTACCCTGCTTGGGTTTTCAAAATCAGCGCGGGGAGGGATAGCTCGAAACTACTTTAAGTAGTAGGGGTGCAGAACTGACGCAGCCTTGTCTTCTGATACAAGGCCCTCTCCCCGCTCTCCTCTGAACTACAACTCCCATCAACCTGCAGTTTTCCGCAGAGCCTATTCCCCCACAGACACACCACATGCATTAGTTGGGGGGCAACGGGAGCCAGCGCAAACTGGAAGGCGCCCTTTGCGGAAGAAGGCCTCGCTGGCTAGAGATGGTGGGAACTGTAGTCCTTCAAACATGGAAGACGCACAGCTGGAGAATGGCGCCTTATTTCTTTCTACATGGAGTCGGGGAGCGCGGAAGGCCCACACCCCCACAATCGAGGCTCGGCACGGTTTCTGCCACCGCAGCCGCCGCGCGAGGGCCCAGCCTTTCCCATGGCCGACCCCTGCGCCAAGCCGAGGCACCGCCGAGTTGGACTGACTCGTCCTTCACCCGCCGGACTCACCGTTGGCGCAAAGCCTAGGCAGTACAGGAAAGAATCGGTTGCGACTAGGCCGCGAGAGGACGTCGGGCAAGCTCCCGGCTGAGGCCTCCACTCTCCTCGGTATCGACAAAATGGCGGCGCCCTCTTTCCCCTCAGCAGCTACCGACTGAAGCCGCGATCCCAGAGCGAGCCACTCCGACGACGCTTGGGGGGACGCCGTAACCTTTCACTGAGGGCTTTTAGCATCGCTACAGGAAAATACGCTCCGGAGAGGGCATAGTTCGAAATATCGTTCTTATTATTTCCATTTCGAAGTTTCTCATATTCTCTCTCCTCGCATAAGGGGATAATTAGAAGTCTATGGTACAGTTACCCCCCTTGTGCAAACCCAAGAGTAGTACGGCCCTCTCCGCCGTGTCATGCGCATGCGTTACAGGGACGATAAACAGCTATAAAGGAGAGTCGGCAGAGTCGTGAGCAAAGCTCGTTGGGTAGCGTTGGTTATTTCTGCGCATGCGGAAGAGGCGGGACCTGGGGAATCTGACATTTTCCGTGAGGGAAAAAAGGCGGGAAAACTGTTGGCGGGAAGAGATGCGCATGCGCAGTTCCGGAAGCAATGAAACCTCAATTTTTCTTGTGCTGAAAGGGTTAGTTTAGGCTTTTGCGCTCCTTTTTTGCAACAGGCGCCCCCAAAAACCTGTTCTTTTAATCCCAAAGTTCATCCTGAGGTGCGTGTAGGCTACTGCACTTGAGTTTGTGCCGAGTGCTTTTCCACATTGAAGGAAGTCATCCACCCTGGCATGTGCAATTAGAGCAAAGTGGTTTCCCAAAATCAAAGGCTATAAAGGCTGATATTGCAACCAGGCTACCTTTTTTCCATCGTTAATTCTTGCAGAACTTTGCATTTACTATTTTAAAATTTTAGGAGAGTTGAAACTCATCCTGGGTTGTTCCTGCAGCCAATGCATTGGAATGGGCCATTGCAGAGGCTTTTCTTCTAATTTAAAATACTGCACCTGGTGCATAAAGTATCAATGTGATTAATAAATAAAAAGCAAGCTGATTATTTACAAAAAACTACATAGTAAATGTAAATGAACTGTATATGCCCAAGAGGAAGCCGGGAAAAAACCCCACAGGCTATGTATGAAAATAGTGTCCTTTGCTTTTCTTTCATTTTTTAAAGTGCACTTTGTATCTTGTGCTTTCAACATTCATTCATGTTTTCCAGCTGAGAAAGTAGTGAAAAGAAAAGAAAAGGAAGGTTGTAATATCTGCTCAGTTATTTAAAATAAGAGATATAGCTGGGGAGCTTATTTTGGTGAAGTAGGAAAAAAAATCACTTCCACATTGTAGCCTCAAAAGCAACATGGTCGCAAGAAGTTATCTAGAATTGAAATAACCTTATGTAAGAGTTTTTACTTTTTAGGCCCTTAGAAAGGTATGGTTGTTTTTGGCTTTGGCTTTCAAGGCTTTAACATCAGGGGAAAGTTATTTTTTCTATCACCTGAGGTGGGCATTTTTAAAATAATATTAAATACTATGTAATCTTTAGGTAAAACTGCCCAATCTGGTTTAATCTGTCTTTTTATGGCCTCGTCAAGTATCTAAAATTAATCTGTTTTTCTACCAAAGAATGGGTTTACATTGTGGCTAAACCAAGATGTTTTGCTGGCCATGCTGTGCTGAATAACCCAAAGCTGGCTTGGCTGTTGCATCATACTGAACCATAAACCATGGTTCACAAACTATAGTATAGCTGGCTTCACATGTTATAGTAAGCCAAAACCAACCCAACCACATTGTGATGGGTCAGTCCAGTGTTGGAATGATGTATAAATACAGCCAAATGGGGCCTAGTCATCAAACCATGGCTTAATGTGTATGCTTGAATCAAGTCAGGAGGTGAAAAGATCAGGCCTGAATTTTGGCTTTACTTATTCTTTTCCTCCCATTTGTTATTTCTGAACTATTTCATCTGCTTTGGTGGGCATAGCTATTCAGTATAATTTTATAGAAGACAATCTTCTTATTGAAGATATTCTCTATTTGAAAGCAAGGCTGATCCTAGTTCAGTTTAAAGTTAATACAATTGAACAGGAAGAGCAAGAGGAACTTTGGAACTGCATATCAACAAACATTTGACTGTCATACCTTTATGTACGGTGAAATATGGTCCTCTTTACATGCCAGCCATTCTTTTCAAATTGGCATTTATAGTTAGAAGGTAGTGATACAATTTTAATATTTTCCTTTTGTTCTGACTTTTCCTTTAATTGTAAGAAATTCCTATATAGTCAGTCTTCTAATTGTCATTTAATTCCCCCATTTACGGCTAGTGAAACTCTGGTCTTTCTAACCATGCATCTGATAAGAGATGTTTCAGGGCTCTTGGCCCATCTGCAAAATTGTGGATTTTTTAAAAAGATTTTTTTATCCTGCCTTTATTATTTTTATAAATAACTCAAGGCAGGGAACATAACTAATACTCCTTCCTCCTCCTATTTTCCCCACAACAACAACCCTGTGAGGTGAGTTGGGCTGAGAGAGAGGGACTGGCCCAAGGTCACCCAGCCGGCTTTCACTCCTAAGGCGGGACTAGAACTCTCAGTCTCCTGGTTTCCCATTGGCTCCTTCCTAGGGCTGAGAGACAGGGACTGGCCCAAGGTCACCCAGCCGGCTTTCATGCCTAAGGCGGGACTAGAACTCAGTCTCCTGGTTTCTAGCTTGGTGCCTTAACCACTAGACTAGATTTATTTAGTTTCTGAGGTTGTAAAATGTTGCTAACAGTTGTGATTGCATTTGACTTCCAGTTTATTTTGATTATTTTCTCTCCTTAGTTAACATGTGGCAGAAACAATTCTGGTGCAAACAAAAATAGTCTGAAGACAAAGAAAGGAGGCTCCACATACGTAAGTACTTTGTAATCATACTGTGATTATTTACACTTAATTTTGTTCTGGCTTAAAAACAATAACAGAAAGATTGTGATTAGCCACAGAAGCCTTTTTGGCTTCCAACTTGCACACACTGCAGAAAAATAATATTTTTAGTAATTTTGAATTCTTCTGTAATAATTATTTTACTTTCTTCACTTGTTTCTTCACCAATTGCAATTTTAAGACACATAATTAAGAAAAAATTATGGGCTCACTGATACGTACTTCACCAAGTACTCTCATGCCATAGTGAGAGTGTAGTGAATGCCCTGTGGAATATAAACCTGTAGCTACTAAGCCTGTTTAGCTAAGTGTACCCACAGCCCAATACGTAACATGGTAGAGCAATGATTTGTTGTCCAGGTTAAGCGTGCACATGGTGTAATGATTAGCTGCTGTCCCTAACAGCTATGATGGAGCAGCAAAGAAGCAGAAATGGGTATCTAAGCATAGCTATTTGTAAAATAGCTTATCTTTAGATGACTATCTGGTATGAAATCTCTGACTTCCAATCCAGTCTTGGTTTTTCTTCTATGTCTGAACCAGAGATAACCTGTTTCACTGAGAGCTAATGTGTCTGAATGTAGTATTGGTTAAAAAGTCAGCAAATGAAACAAAGGCGTAAGTTGTGTTCTCTGGGCCCTCAAGGCAAACTTCTCAGATGAGCGCCCCATATCAACAACAACAATCCGTTAAAGAGCTAGTAACTACGTAAGACAGAGCAGACGTGGGACTTGTACGCATAAGCTGCTGTCTGGGAGAAATGGCAACACTGGCAGCTTGGGGAGCTTCCTTGCTGGCAGGTTGCGTCGGCATTAGGAGATTTACGAAACAAAAATCTGGACAACGGCTAGATAGCGCAAGAGAGAACCTTCTGTACAGTAGTGGCTGCTGTAGTCAGCATGCAGTACTGTACATATCAAGGCTGTCTGCTGCATTTGTCTGCAGCCTGCTTCCACCTGCTACTTTGTCATCTCCCATTGTGCTACCCTAGGAAAAATGCCTAGGTTTCTCTGTGGCCCTGCAGCATACGATTAGCAGCCTGGTTCTTTTAAAGATTGAAGGCCTGGCTGGGTCCCCGACACCTCCAGCTCCAAAAGCAGCTGCCACATCTCCCTTTATTGTATATCTATCACCGAAATCAAGTTATGGTGCAAATTGGTTTTCCAGAATCAATATATTTTCTGGACATACTTTTAAAGGATTGCTTGCTTCTGCCTAGAAGTCCGTAGTTGTATAGAAGCAATGGCATTTGGACATTTCAATTCAAAATGACCAACTTGGTCGGCGGGGGGGGGGCAAGATATCAGCAAGTGTCTTGTGAGCAAGGGGCAGAAAATGGCCCTTGCTGAGACTACTGGAAACATGGTTCTTCCTCAGCCATTAGCTCCTTTGACACAGCAAGATGTAAGCAGCTAAAAGCTCCCAGTCTAAATAACACAAAGAGCTGGCAATTACCACAGCAGGATTCAGCAGCAGAGCTGCTCCAGCACAGCTGTTTTCTCATTAGAACCAGAAAGTCATTTGCACTCTGGGACTTGAAGCAACATCAACAACGATGCCAGGAATTAAGTATCTCTTGGTTTTCTCTGTAAAGGACAAAATGGGGGAAGAATTGGGGTGATCACTGCCAGTTGGTCCATATGGTTGAGGGGTACTGATGACTTATTTGGATGAAGCATTGAATTGTTGTTTTAATCTCATCAGAGACAACTCTTCATGAAGATTTACTGGTGAGGCACTGATGAAATTGCTTAATATGTCCTAAAACTTCATTATAGTCCTTATTCTAGATGCGTACTCACCTATCAAGAGACAGGAGCAGCATAGGAAACTGCCTTATACTGAGTCGACCATCTAGCTGACAGACGGTGGGTCTTCAGATTGCAGACATTTTTTTTTAGTTTTGCCTGGAAATGCCAAAAATTGAGATCCTCTAAATGCAAAGCACACGCTGTACCACGAAGTCATGGCTCTCCATATAGTTTGACTCTAAACATTTCCCATAGTCCCCCATGTAGTTGTTAAAGAGGTAGCCTTAGCTTCCATTTCAGAATCAAATTACAGAAGTTAATTCGATTTCTTTGAATGTAATGATGGGCCCAGTCTCTTTGAAAGACAGGGTTGGTGCTTTTGCCATTTGTAATTTGGTGTTCAATTCAAGATGAAAGATCAGCGAGGAAATTGCATCACTGTTGAGAACAAGTCTGACCCTTGGAAAGGAATGGCCAAGGTGTGACTACCTGAGGTTGGAAATCAGCCATTTGTGTAGCAAATACTTTCTGTAAGAAAAGGAGGAATCACACTTTTAGGGGATCATCTGAATTCCACCTCGATATAGGCAGTTAGTTCCAATACCGTGGATATCTGCTTGGCCCTTTAATTTTTTCACCATACATGTATTCCACTAGGGAACCAACTTATAATACTATGTGGTAGTCTGTTTCATGCCTTTGTCCTTGGATTGTTCGTAAAGATTTACTGTTATTTCCTGGATGGCTCACCGTCTATGCGAGCTGGAAGTAATGAGATATCCAATAGACAAGAGAGCTGACATTTTTTGCTTTTGAGTCTATGCAAACAAATTGCTTAGGCACTGTGTCATTTCTTTGGGGGGCTTAGTTTTGTTGGACAGCCAAAAAAAATATCTATGTAGCAGATTGTACAATCATACTAGACTAATTCTAGTTTTTAACCAATGGTGAAAACTAGATATGGACAATATGTTGACAGGTCTGTGCTAGGTAATAATGTCGTTTTAGTTGTTTATGGCCATAGAGGAGAGATCTTGACCAGGTAGCTTGCACTCTAGTGAAGACAGTGAATAGGTGAGGGTGCCCACATTGCTTCATCAGAATGCAGTGTTGGAGAAAGTTTTGCCTGTGTAGTATTTCTTGCCTTGCTTTTTTGAACGGCATAGAAGCAACCCTTTATATCAGGAGAGCATGTTGATGGGCTGTCAACTGCACCAGTTTATACTGATTAGTAGAAACTACCAGTGTATGAGTAAATTAACTAATCACCAGCCTAGAATGCATAGGCTGGATTTACACATTGCACTAAGCCACCGTTTGTTATAAGGCAAAGTTGGCTGGGTTCACACCATACCCTAAAGCAGGGGTGGGGAAACTTTTTTATGCCAGGGGCCATTTTGACATTTATAACATCACTCGAGGGCCAGGGGGCGGGGTTTGAGAGTGGGAGCCAATCGCACGGAAGTGGGTGGGGTTTGCAGGCGGGAGCCAATTGCGCGGAAGGGAGTGGGATTTGCGGGCGGGAGCCAATCGCACACACTTAGGGCCTGCTCCCGCCACGCCCACTGCAGTGCCCGCCGCCACGCCCGCCGCCACGCCCGCCGCCACGCCCACCATGCCCGCTGCCACGCCTGCCCCCGCCACGTCCGCCACTGCACCAGCCACGGCTGCCATGCCCGCCTCCGCACCTGCCCCCGCCATGCCTGCCGCCACACCGGCTGCCATGCCCAGCATGCTCGCCGCACACCCAGCATGCCTGCCATTGCGCCTGCAATGTGGAAGAGCCACACTCAAGGGGCCATAGAGCCGCATGTGGCTCACGAGCCGCGGTTTGCCGACCACTGCCCTAAAGCGTTAACGTAGCTTATAGATGGCAGGGGCTGGGTTTACACACACTATGCCAAAACCAAACAGGTCACAGTCTCTGAATCCAGTCAATACACTGTTGCGTTACAGGCAAAATTAACCTAATGTATATACTGATTACCTCCTGTTGTTACACAGCCCCCTCCCCCATTTTTTTTACAGCATGATCCTAATTTTGATAGCCTTTCAGAAAATAAGTAGTGAAATACTGTATGTGCATCATTATTCAGAAGCAGATCTCTCAGTATTCAGTAGGGCTTGTTCCCTAACTGGTAACTATTTCTAGTGTCGCTGAGAGAAACCTTATAGAACTAAGACGCCAGGCTTGTCGATCGCAAGTTCGGAGGTTCGAATCCCTAGCCCTGCGTGTGGAGTGAGCTCCCGCACTAGCTCCAGCTCTTGCCAACCTAGCAATTCGAAAGCATGCAAATGCAAGTAGATGAATAGGTACCACTTCGGTGGGAAGGTAACAGCGTTCCGCGCGTGTCATGCCGGCCACATGACCGCGGAAGCGTCTTCGGACAACGCTGGCTCTTCGGCTAAGAAACGGAGATGAGCACCGGCCCCTGGAGTCGGACACGACTGCACAAATGTGCGGGGGGAACCTTTACCTTTACGCCTTTCTTATGGGGGAACATAAATAGGTTTGAGCTCTAAATCCTCTATAATTTCCTCAAGAAAAGAGTGGAATTCCCACTTTGGACATGAGGGGGCAATGTTTTCTGTTGATCAACTCTACTGGTAGATGAAATGTCTTTTGCCTGATTCTGGTGCTGCAGGAGGCATGATCTGTTCTTTTACTGACCCAAGCTGCCTGTATGGGGAAATAGAGAATTCTGTTTTATTTTTCGAAATGGCAAGTCATCCAGGACTGAACCTTAGAATCCTTTGGCTCTTGGAAGGATGGGCGGTTATGAGTAAAGCATAACTGGGACTTAGCTGGCTCTGAAGGAAGGGAATATGATTGCAGTAGTTATGAATGCAGATTTAGGGGGTAGCTGCTCCTGTAGTGAGAGCTTCATAATACGTTTTTAACGTTCACTGAGGGGGCTATAAAGCATAAAGGATGAACATTTCCATATTTGAAAATCCCTTTGATTGGCAGTTTTATTATCTCTGAAAGGTGCGCGGCCTTCAACACAATCCACTTAAGGGTTTTTCCTTTTATTTTTTTAATAGAGAAAATAATTTTGCTTCTTAAGTCAAACACATGGCTAATTGTATTTTAATAATTATTTTAAAATCTTTCCATATTCCTTTAATATCCCAATATTAAACAAAATGATAACTGGGAGGCACTTGAGGACAGTCATATTTATAGAAGAGGCTTCCCTGTAATGAGGCTTCAGTGGCCAAACGTTGCCAGGTTATCATGCAATAGTAATGCTCTGTGGCTTGGATTGAGATCCAAATATTCCTTCTGGAGCTGACATACCTTTCTGGCTCCATCAATAGGCACATGGACTAATAAAATTGCTTCTTTTTGTTGATTTTCTGTTTTTATGCTTTGGAAATACCTTGCAGATTTACCAATAGCTATTTGGATAAGTACCAGGCACAAATTAGCAAGGGTTCCAGCGATTCTGCAGGGAAGCTTTTGGAACCTGAAAGATAACATACCAAAATATATCAACTGATCTTAAAGAGCTAGCATAAATATATACGTATCCTTGGACAACCTGATGAAAATACGTAGACCAATTTGCTAGACTGCATCTGGCAGCCACTGGAAAAAATTGGGCAAGTCTGGAGTACTTGCTTTTTAATATGGGAATGGGATGGGAACAGGAATAGTTCTTCGTGGGGATGGCTGGTGCCATAGAGCCCTTTTAAAGACCGTGATCTGCCTTCTTGGATTTTCTACTTAATTTATAATAATAATTAATTGTATATTGTATTTTTATGTGTTTTTACAACGGAATTTTAATCTCTATGTTTGTAAACCGCCCAGAGTCCCCTCGTGGGAGATGGCGCGGTGATAGAAGTCGAAACATAAATAAATAAATATCTCCATTGCCACAACCCATAGCAAAATGATATAAAGGAATTCACTATCATTTCAGCCTGTATTGAGAAACACAATTTACCCAATAAGTGTATGTGAGTAAGCTGACATGAGCTAGGGGATATATTGCCTTTTCCTGCAGTCCCAAACTGATTGATTGATAGATAATGTGCCATCTAGTTGACAACTCTTAGCCACAACATAGACCTACCTTAACTGGTTAATTTATTGTACTGTTCTCTGTCCCTGGTACTGATCACATTTCCCTATGAGGCTAAGCCGTTGTCAACATTATCTTATCTATCTACATTAGGTCAGGACTTGGCTTTTTACTCTTTACATTTAGGACAAGATCCACAATCTGACTATGCCTTCATTCTTAAATACTTTGTTAGCTTTGTTAAGATTATTTCTCAGTGTTTGAAAGCAAATTATTTATTTTATTTGGCTTTACTGTTTTACCTTATTTAGTGTATGAATCATAATCCACCATGAGATTCTTTGCATATGGGGTTTGCTATAAATATTTTAAAGGAACAGATGCAGTAGGCCTTGGGAAAGAAAAGATTGTGCCCAGTCTTCATACAAATGTGGGTTTTAAGCAAGTCAGAGGTATCATGCTGGTGTTTTGAGTTACACATCAGACCACAAGGGAGAACAGATAGAATAATTTTAGGGAGCAAGAAACTCACAGATTTCTGAGGGTTGTGGGGTCAGATGAGTGGGTCTGTGTGGAAGGATGTTCAGGACATGAAAGCAGAGAGATTACAATCTGCTGTTTGTAGACATACACTTTGCCCCACTAAAACTCACCTGTTATAGGTGAGGACAAGCTCATTGCCCAAGGCAGTTGGGGATAATTTGGTGCTTTCATCTCATCTGCCCAAATTAATTTGAAGCGTCTTTGGGATTTTATATAAAAAAATAGTTTTTGTGTAGAGATCCATAACAAATCCCAAATATCTTTCCTTAGTCCCACATGATATCAAAAAATGGAATTGTTTGTGTAAGATTCCACTTCTAAGCAGGCTGGGAGGCACATGTTTGCCTCCAAGTTCTGTGTCGGAAGTAAATGTCCAGCTATTCATTCCTCTTTTCATGTGGTTTCTTTAATCCCCCAGATTCAATTTCAGAACCATTTTATAGTTTCAGTTTTACAAAGCAAAAACCTTCCTTTAATGTTGGCATTTTTGAAGAAAAAAGGCTTCAATCAAAACATGTGTGGCTCGGTTTTTTTCTTCTTCATTCTACATTAGCCAGATGTAACATGTGGAAAAGAACAAGCTGAAATGTGGTGTCCAGGTCCTGTCACGGTGACACAGTCGAAACGTAGAGCCTCCTGTAGATTTGGCGGTATTAGGCTATAGTTCGTCTTCACAGGGGAGGGGTGGCAGTGGCTTAGTAATAAAATTTCTGCTTTGCATCTAGATGATACTAGTATAAATTCTTGCAGCTGCATGGCTGGGTACAAATCTGAAACCCTAGAAGGGTACTGTCTGGATTCCTTCATCTCACTAAAGGGTTATTTGTTCTTGGGATAGTGTGCTGTGAATGCCTGTGTCATCGGTGAGAATATCTAGCCAGTTTGTTTTCTGCTTCTTTTCAACTGCCTTGGAATTTTCTAAGCCTCAAGGTCTTCTCCAGTTACTTTAGATTTCATGTTAGGGGTCCGAATAAACTTTAGTTTCATTGTTAGTGCTTCTAGTGAAAATGCTGGTTTTACTTCATCTAATACTGAATGATCCAAGGTATTCTCAGCAGTTTTCTCCAGCTCTGCCGTTCATTTTCTCTGTTCAGCCTTTCTGATGGTCAAGCTTTCACAGTCATATGTTACAACTGGGAAAACCATGACCTTTACAATATTACCCTGTGGTCTAGCATATATTCTGTATGTAACTTAAATAAGGGGAAAGTCTATATTTCCCCCCCAGTGTTGAACCATTTAACAGCACCACAGTTCATTCTAATTGTGGCTTCCTGCTTGTCCTACATCTTCCTCAACAGGCCAGTGAAGTGCCCTGCCCCAGTACACCCATGGTTTTAAGAAATATTAGCAATTTGTTGTCTACGTAATCCAAACCCTTTGTATAATCAATGAAGTAAAAATATATATCTTTTTAGAATTGTTTTCCCTTTTTCATTATTACCTGGAACTTAACTGCTGGCCTTTTATCACAAAATCTGCTGTATATCATCTTCCCTTCCCTGGTGGAATAATCGTTAAACATGCTGATTGGGCATCCAAGCCTCTAGAAGGCACTTGCCACCTTACCCAACAGCATCTTCAAGAACACCCATTGGCTTTCTTTTTTAGAAGTGTGTAGTCATCAGTCGTAGAACAAAACTTGCCTAAAAGGTAAAGGTTCCCCCTGCACATTTGTGCAGTCGTGTCCGACTCTAGGGGCCGGTGCTCATCTCCGTTTGTTAGCCCAAGAGCCAGCGTTGTCCGAAGACGCTTCCACAGTCATGTGGCCGGCATGACGCGCGCAGAACGCTGTTACCTACCCACCGAAGTGGTACCTATTCATCTACTTGCATTTGCATGCTGTCGCATTGTGAGGTTGGCAAGAGCTGGGGCAAGTGCCGGAGCTCACTCCATCACGCAGGGCTAGGGATTCGAACCTCCGAACTTGCGATCTTCCGATCAACAAGCCTGGCGTCTTACCCGCTGAGCCACCACGCCCCTAAACTTGCCTAGCTTCCCTAAATTCAGGTAGCTTTGCCTCCCGGATTCAGAGAATCTGCATGACACTGCCCTAAAGGATATTATGCACACAAGATTTCTTGCAATATTAAAGCTCTTCTTTCTCAGTGTTTTGCTTTAAAAGTAAATCTGGCACATAATTCAAAGTGGAAACCATTCTGGACTTATAACAATAAATGGCTTTATACCCCATCCAGTATCTGGGTTCTTTTATGTACAGATTTCAATTCCATAGGATGTTTGAAGCAAAATTCTCAGTTTTGACTCAATCTACTATAGCTTATAATTTCATGTGGTGATGTATACTGTTATTGGTATCTGGTTCTTGATATTTATCCTTGCTTAAAGATTAACAACAATTTTTAGTTATCTAAACCAAAGTATTTAGTTTGATCATTCATAATTCATGATATACCGGACTGACCCTATAACCTCCTTGTTATTTTTTGTTTTAAGATCCCTTGTTTATTCATTTGTGCTTTATTATTTCGTTTTCTTTATTTTCTACTTGTCTTTTTCTATACGCTTTATTTAAAAAGTTAAATAGTTTTTAAAAAGCTCTTTGTCACCTTCACCTTCCATAAAAATGATCTTTTGCTAGGGAATTAGGAAAGTTTGGTGAGACTTGTGCACTCAACAGATCATATTTTATTTGCTTTCATGTGCAATGTTTCTCTGCATGACAGCTCTGTAAAAATCTTGGGACTCTTATTTTCTCTGCACTGCAAAAGCAGAAAAAACAAATGATTTTTCTCTCCTTCCTGGGGCCTGTTGTGGTTTGAGGATTGGGAGGGAATTGAAAACAAAAGTGACAAACAATTTCTTTTGGGGCCTCATCCTGTCCAGCTTCTTTTACATCCCACCCTTCCCTTTCTGTAAAATTTCCTTGAAGTTGAATCTCCCCAGAGAAGCAGGAACAATTGTAGAATTTTGTGGCACTTTGGGGATGAGAAAGAAGTGATGTTTGGGGAAAAAAAGCAAGAGAGAATTGCAGCTGCAAAGTTTCAAATGAAAAGCTAATCAAAGGCAGCCCAGGCGGCACGGCTTTAATCTTCCATCTTCAAAGATGCACAAACAAATATTGATTGTGTACCATACAGCTGTCTTGGTGGCAGAGTTGCTGGCAACTCCCACCCCCACCAAATTCACATAGCTGCTGCTGCTGCTGCTGCTGCTGTTGTTATTATTATTATTATTATTATTATTATTATTATTATTATTATTATTACACAGTCAGCCTGTTGTTGTTGTTATTTTGTATCAGCAGTGTACATTTCCGAGAGTAATTTGGATGAAAAAAGGCACATCACTTCAAGAGACTTGCCATCTGTTTCTTGGTATTTGAGATGGACAACTGAAGGATAAGGTAGCAAATTAAAGGGAGGTGGGAAGAGGAATAAGAGGGCCAGTGATAGTCAGGGGTGGATGACAACCAAATGCAATAGCATTTATTTAAGCTCTATTTCAGTTCTATAGCTTTATTAAAATTTGGGAGATTTGGATTTCAGCTTTGGTTGCCTCATTGCAATGTTGAGACAGACTAGTTCTTACAGTTCTCCTCCTCTGTGGAGGGGGGGGGTGATCACCCTGTTTCGTAACCTCATTGTCAGTGTTAACAGTACTTATGGCGGCCTTTTCCCCAGCAAGGTCAGCTACATACAGAAACCTCCAAAGGTCTCCATACAAACTGAGATTGGATCCATGTGCTGGCTTTTTCCTAATGAGAAAAAGCTGCTTCAGTCAGGGAAGAATTCAATTAGAGGGCTGGAAGAGCTATTGATGGGAAGTTGAGTGGGGGAGAAAAATATGTGCTTGGATGTTTGAAGCTCAGGAATTTGAAGAGTGTTACATGCACACGGAAACATACAGGACACAATAATTAGGGAAGAGAAAACTGACCATAGAGAAAACTTCCCATGTCTTCTACTTTTAATTCCCCTTCCTTCCCACCAACGTACAACAAAGCAACAATTAGACCATTATAACTGCAGAAAGCCTCAGCACTGGTCTCTCTTTATCCTAGACAGTAGCAGGAAACTGGTAGATTGGAGCCAAATGGGAAGCTTGACTCAAAACAGATGTAGCTATTATATGGCAGCGGCAAGGCAGGGAGTGGGTGGATGTGTGCATATGCTTGTAGTTTGCAGTAACACTTCATACATCTGATGAAGTGAATGAAAGTCCACAAAAGCTGATGCCATAACAAATATGTTAGTTTTTAAGGTGCCACAATTTTTTCGCTGGTTTGGCAAATTAACCTGGCTGAGGTGATGAATATGTGCCATCAGGTGGGTGTCCGCTCTTAGTGACCACATGGATAGACCTTCCCCAGGATGATCTGCCCCCAACGTGGTCTTTCAGAGGTGTACCCATCACCGCTGTAATTGAGTCCATCCACTTTGCTCTGGTCCTCTTCTTTTTCCTTCCACCTTTCCCAGCATTATAGACTTCTCAGGAGAAAAACTGGAAATTACTACCTCTGTGGTAGTTATTAAAGAAGTGACATTGGCATTGAGGATCAAACCCAAACCATTTTATTAAAAACTGATCAAGGAGGCATCATATGTAAGATTAAATGAAACAAGTGAATGAACAATTTGTACAAGATGGAGGGAGAACAAATAGATACCATTCTTTAGAGCAGAGCTTTCCAAACTGTGTGTCGGGACACGTTAGTGTGTCGGCTGCAGTGTCTGGGTGTGTCGCAGCTGCTGCTGCCTCCGAGCCCTGCCAGGATTCCGCGCAGGTCCTAGTGCCTGCCTTGTGCCTTGCTGCCTCCAAACCTGCCCTGCCAGGATTCCGCGCAGGTCCTAGTGCCTGCCTTGTGCCCTGCTGTAAGAGTGTGTCGCAAAATGATGCATGTCTAAAAAGTGTGTCACCAACATGAAAAGTTTGGAAAGCTCTGCTTTAGAGAGCTAATAAATAAGTTCAGTAGATAAAGTCACTGCTGGAAAAGAAAGGGCTTTGAAACGGTCAGAGTAGAGGGGCAAGGAAGATGGATCTTCCTAGCCTGAGAGCCTCAAGGCTTAGGCATGGTTGCTGAGAAGACTCATCCTGGCATGAAAGCAGACAGTCCTTTAGGTGTCTTGGCTTGAAGTTAAGAGGATAATCTTACTGTGGTCAGTAATTTCTGACTGAAGCCAGTTTCCCCGTCCCTGAATGGGAGCTATGGCAAGTAGATTCTGAACTGGATGTCAGGGCTTGGACTGAGCCTTCAGGTGGGTTACAGCAAGATCTACTTCAGAAGAAATTTGGACATGGACACAATCAGGTATGGATCAGGCATGAAATACTGTATGGTGTTATGAATGAGTAGAGATTAGCTATTAAACCAGGCAAGCAAGAGGGCAGAAGTAAGAAACACTCCCTTGGGCAGCTGGAAGTTAAGTCAGGAGAAAATAAGAGGTCTGTAGAGCTATTTAGTGCAAGAAGCTATTGAAGCTGAGAAACCAAGCCAACCTAACCCTGTTTGATTCTTTGGCTTACCGGGTTGAGCAGATGAGTTGTAGTACTTACTCCCTGTGGCCGTTCTAAGGTTGGTGCTGTTACATATAGGACAGACCACAGATTCTTTAAACTGATGAGACGCTTTGATGAAAATAGGATGCTTTGGGGGTGTCTTATGTGGAGTCCTGCTCAACATTCTGATCATTCATCATTGGCGATCACTCGTAGCCGAGTAGGATTGTCTTCCAAAGGTAAAATTTTAACGGTGGATCCGTGAGTGGCTATAAAGGCCAATTCTGGATCCGCACAACCTCCCACAATGAGGGCATAGGTTTCCGGGTGGGAGACGGTCACGATGAGGGTTTGCCTGACGTGCCTTCCTTTTAGCTCTTTTCTCCCTTTCGCCCTGCACTCGTGCTTCTTCAAAGTCCATAGCGCCATTAACATCAACATTCTGATACTTTGTGTTTGTTGGTGCTCTTTTCTTCCTCCAAGAAGCCCAAAGGCATCATCTTCTTCCTCTTCCTCTTCCCCTGGTAGAGAAACTTCTAGGCGTGCAGGGGCTTCTCACATCCACATCCCACATGCTGGCCACAGCATGAACCTGGCTTTTAATATGCATTGGATACTATCCCAAGGATTCAGAGGTTGGCGCTAGTACCTTCATGTCACAGAGAATCTTGGGTAGACTATGGACAAGGCCTGTAATTTAAAGACATGGCAGAATATCAATAAAGCTATTAGAGAAGGGAGGGTACTGTCTGGCCCAGAAAGTCATTTCTGGCCTCTTATACTTCCACCATCAGCCAAATGAGATAGTAGTTCAGGAAAGATCTATAGGAAACAATTACAGTGGCCACCTGTCCCTGAGGGGGTACAGATAGACCCCAACCATCGTTTATTGAAATCTCTGTTAAAAAGTAGCTTTCCTGCTAAGCCTAGGTAAATTCTTTCTGCTCATGTTATTTATTTATCTGCTGGCTTATATACTGCTCCAATGACTGAAGAGACTGTTTTCTACATGGGGAAATACTTTTCTACAGGAAAAGCATGACCACCACAGAAACTTTAACTATATATGGCCTTTATCCAGGTGTTTGTTTTTCTGGGAGTGTGGAAAGTTGGCATATCTTCTTCTGTAGAATGGCAGGAGATGTGTGGAATGAAACAATTCCTTTGGGAGGTAAACAGAAATCTAGTCGGAGAAATTCTTCTCTCGTGTACTGGGGTTGGGGTGGGGGGAGAGACAAAGAGGGGAGGTAGAATGCAAGAAACACACAGGCCTAGAGCAACAAGGCAAGCCTTTTGCCAGAGATCTTGTCAACACTCTTGCACTTTACAACTCTATTTGATCCTCCTGGGGTGGGAGGGTTAAGTTTCAGGCATGTTTTAGATTAAGCCAGTTGGGAGGTGGTGTTGACAGGCTTCAAGGAGGCATACAGCAGAATCGTGTTAGCCTGATCTCCCAATTCCTCCTGTAACCCAGAGAAGGCATTTGCCACTTGGCTACCTGCAAAAAGCCAGGCAGAAAAAATGGATAAGGCTTCTCTGAAGATAGCGTTGATGGCCTCTGTATTAGAGCTACAGTTTGACAGGCCACCAGATCATCTACATCAGTTCTTGCCAACTTAGTGGCCTCCAGATACGTTGTTGGGGGTTCTGAGAGTTGTAATGTGGCTCAGTTGGGGAAAGGATAATCTCGAATCTGTGTTCTGGTTGTGTGGTAAGGAAGGACTAGGAAGTTTGCTTGTCATAGTATAAAGCCTGAAATGTATTTCTCACAAAGTGCTCTTTTTGCACAGGATTGGCCCTAGCAACAGGGCCAATTAACGCCAAAGATGATAAGCAAATAAGCTCCTCTATAACATATTCATTCCCTCCCAAATATACTAGAGACTTAAGTTCTTGGTTACTTTCCAGAGGTAGAAGGAATATTTCTATTTAATGTTCTTTCTCTGCAACAGTAAAGGATCCTGGTCACAGTTTTACATTTAACAGAAAAATAAATGTCTGGCCTAGCATTCTTAATCATGACTCTTTCTGAGGGACATACAAATTCAAAGGAATCCAGCAGAAAGAAAGATCCGAGTGGGGATGACTATATTAGGATTCAGAGAAGTTACAGCTTTGAAAACTCAGCTAAAATATCAGAGCATCTAGAAGATAACCAAAACTAGGGTTGGGAAAAGAGGCTGTCAGTTGGTATTCCATGTTGCTTCCCGTTTCTTCTTCTGTGGTCTAAGGTTTTCAAAACCAGTTTTCCAATATATGTGCCTGTACATGTAGATGCTGATATTTTCTATACGTTTCTTGTAAAGGGTTTTATAGGAAGGAGAAACTGGGGAGGGTTATTTCCTAGGGGAAGAAACTGCTGGTGCCTACATGCTTGCAAAACGCTGTAGGATTTCACTGGGGCCTTGCATTTTTGTTTGAAGTGGTGCCAAATGGCTCGCTCCCTAAGCCAAGCTCCTCAGTGAAAAAGTATAATTTGGACAGAAGTGAATTCTGGCAGTTTAGGGGAAATACATCTTTTTCCCCTCTGTGATTCGTGAAAACATGCTATTATTAATTAAACAGCACAAATACTAAAGGGGTGCCTTTCGTTTTCTGGCCTTGGCCGCACGTATCTCTCTGTTCATCTCCTCTTGCAGAATTTTTCAGTGTTTTTAACATCAGACTGATGTTAGGTATAATTACTAACTTTGCACCAAAATTATATTTGACATGGCTTGTGTGGGGAAATTAGAGCATTTCAGAGACCGCAAATTCACCTGGGAAGACAAGCCAAGTAAAGACAAGGCAGCATAGAGTGGAAGTAATTTGAATATTACATGTGCCCTCCTGAAAATGCCAAAATCATTTAAATAGCTAGAAAGGATATTTTCCCTAATTAACCGTGTGTGCTCGACGGTTCATAACAGCACTGCGGAGATGGAGGTGGACCATCCAAGCAGAGATGGCACACACCCCGCAGGGGGCAGTGGAGTACTGACTGGAGGGAGGGAGGGACCCCCCCCTGCAAAATTGTGATGGGTTAATTGCCACTCCTGCAGCTGTTTGTTCTTCCAAACAGACATTTGTTTCTGCAGGGGACATGGCTCCGCTTCTAGCATCATAGTCTTGTAGGTTTGAAAAAAAGACAGGCTGTTGGGTTCAACCCGTCTGCTGCAATGCAGAGCTATCAAAATATCCAGAGGTGGCCCTATTATAGAGAAATGTAATATGATGGATTTGGAGCACTATTAAGGACAGTAGAGCAGTAGGAAGACCAATCTGACCCGTGGGGCAAAATTCCCCTACAGCCCCATTGCTAAGTCTGCTGCTGATACCGCCACCTTCTCCTGTGGCTCTGAGACATTGCTTCGCTCTCTGAAGGCCTCCCTGCCTGTGGCTTTGAAAACCACACCAGATCTTTGTGCTCCCTCTAATGGGAGAGAATCCACCTGCAAAGAGTTCCATCTCCCGCTTGCCATCACAACTCCTGTGGTTTCCAGTTCGTTACATATTCATCTTTCTAATGCAATTATTAGCTTGTGGGGAAGGGAGAAATTAATAAAGAAGCTCTGATTAGCTCTTTACACCACATGGTTTTTTTTTTTAAATGAGGGGGGGTTAATTGGGTTCGAGAAGATACTTGCGGGCAATGAGTTTTTTGGGGGGAGAGCTGGTTATAGGAGTAGCAATTGGGAATAAAATGATAACAATATTAAGCTTTGTGCACACACAGTATAAACATACAAACGTGCACTAGTCGCTTTGTACCATATTCTAGCTTTGGGGGACGCTTTTTACTTCTGGGGTTTGGCCACGGGTCAGTGAGTTCCTCGTTAGAAAGGAAACCATCTGGCTGCTCCCACAGAGTTCCCCACTGGGGAAATTGGGCCTGCTTGCCCTAGCCTCACAAATGGATCAGTAGCCCGGGGCGCGGTAGCTCAGCGGGTTAAACCGCTGAAGCTGTAAGACTGCCGATCAGTAGGTCGGCAGTTCGAACCTCCGCGTGGCGAGGTGAGCTCTCGTCACTCGCCCCAGCTCCTGTCAACCCAGCAGTTCGAAAGCTAATTGCAAGTAGATAAATGGGTAACACCTTAAAGTGGGAGAATTTGCTGGCGTCCTGTCGGGGGTCGCCTCCGGAGCGAAGAAGACCTCGTGAATGGCGGCGGAGACGGAGACGACGGATCCCGAACAGCAACATCCAGGACGTCAGCAGCCGACTCTGAAGCAAGGCATTCTGGGACATGTAGTCCAATACCCACGGAAAAAGAGTCGGTCCCCTTACCCCTTCCCTGAGCGCGCGGTAAAAACGTTAATATATGAATGTATGTATAAATATATGAATTGCAATGTTGTAAGCCGCCTAGAGTCCTCCGATAGGGAGGGGATAGGCGGGGTATAAATACGATAAATAAATAAAAATAAACTGATCTGCTCCTTGAAACAGTTCGGCTCCCAACAGCGGGCTGGAGCAGTCCTGCAGTTAGAGTGTGCTCTATTTAAAATAGCCCCCCCCCCCCCATACGAATATTTTGCTTATTTATTTATTTATTTATTTGATTTATCACCGCCCAACTCCCTCACAGGGACTCTGGGCGGTTTACAATCCCACACAAACTCCAATACAATATAAATAGAGTCGAATTTATTCCTGAGGAAATGTTGAATCCTTACTTAGTTTCTTGAAGTGATAACTGGCATCCATGTGTAGAGCAGGAGATTATGTGAGGATAAGAAAGGTTTGCATTGCACTGCAACTTCTCCTCTTAAGCAGAGGCTGTGTTTGTACAGTGTGATAACTCATAGGTTCCCTAACATTAGTTTACTGTATTAACACAGTTGACTTGGGTTTGCACAACACAGTCGCCATAAAATAGAAAATCCCTGAAATCCACCCGTCCAAGTACATTCCCAGAACCCTATTTTTTACTTTGTTTCTGGTAACATTGCTCAGTAAAGTAATTTCGGGAAGCCTGCATGTATCATTTGGCCTGGATGGTGTTTTCCACCATTCATAGGCTGGGTTCAAACAACCAGTAAACCAGCCATGCACATTTTAGCCTAGGGATTTGCGCCAACCCTTCGAATTTTGTGGCTCATTGCATGACACAGCCCCCTCCCAATTGAGTGAGTTCCACAAACTTCGGTCTAGTTAACTCATAGGTTAGTATGTTGTGACACATAGCTACAGAGTTGTATACAGTATGTTTAAATTTCCTGTTTCTAGTTTTATATCTAGTGACATACTTGAAGGCCTAGAGTCTAGATTGCTAAAATGAAAAGCCGCCTTTTTCCCAGCCCTTAAAACTGAACAGAGCCTCATCCAGTTTCCTTGTCCCACAAGCTCTGAATGAGTAACAAAGACCTGGGTGCAATCCGGCCTACATTCCAGATTATCACCACAAGCCGAAGATAGGGTGAGATTCAGAAGAAAGGAATTCCAAGCAATTCTTATTAAAAATTCCTCCTCCCCTCTCCCCTTCTTATAATAACCCATGTAACTGCTCACTTCCATCCCTGAAGTACAAGAAAAGGGGAGGCGGGGAAGATTAACATCTCCTGCCAAATGACATTCATGAGGTGTGATTACTGGGTGATAATTACACTCTTTTCCACCCTGGCTCCCCCTTCCTCCCAAGAGGGAATGTGTTTGTTGTTTCCCCCTTCCCGCCAAAGAGACCTTTGGTCCTGTGCCTGCTATAGACCAAGATGTTGCAGATCTCTCTGGGCTACGTCTCCAGCTGTCTCACTTTTCTCAACTTTATTTTCTGAATCTTTTCTCAAGACCCCATGCCCTTCTGTCCCCCTCCCCAGCAACCCTTCATCTTTTTTGAGAACTTTTGGCCACGTAGTGTTTTAATATGGCACATTGTGAGGGACAAACTCTCGAATACAAAATGTAGGAGATAGCTGCAAATCTTTTCTCTGCTTTTGGCTTGTCCTGGATGCCCTTTGACAAAATAATTTTCTCCTCCATGTACAGTATGGAATTGCACACAGAATCCTTGTAACTCTCCTACCCTTAATCGAAATCTTGCTACTGGGAAAAACTTGTTGAATTGCTTGTCTGCGTCTTTGAAGGAGATAACTTTGTTTTGGTTTTACTTCAATGAGTTGAAGATGATCAGAAAGACAGAACTTAACTAGTCCTTCCTATTTTGCTTCTGTGCAAGTGATTTTCTGTTGCTTCAGAGGCCGGAAGGGGAAGAAAAATATCTGTATCCGACGCAGTATGCGTACTGACTTTTTCAAAGCACTAACAGCTCTGTTAAATTTGTTGTGTATTTCTTGTTTCCACTTTTTGTTGATAGGGAAAAGTTAAACATTGTACTGTAACATGTGGATGTTGTTGTTATATTCTCTTGCTGAACGCAAGAAGCATGCAGTTCTCTCTTTGCAGCACTAGATGGCAGCCGGGACCCTTCTGCTGCAGGCTAGAAACCTGCCACTTTTCAAAAAGCTTTCTCCAAGCAGGAGTTGAGCAGTTTCCTCCAACTGGGGGCTTAACCACTACTTGTTTCCATCACCATGCAAATTACGAATGGAATTCACCTGGCATACTGTTTTAGCAACACGTTTTAAATAAATTTTATTAGCGCATTTAACAAAAATGTTTTCTGGCATACATTTCTTAACAAAATATTCAAGTATTTGTGCAATAGTGCTTACTTTTTAGAATGAGACATTACTGTCATATTACACTAGTACTATATAATCTCCAGTGGGTTCCAGTTCATTTCCACAGCCCCTTCAAAATGCTAGTGCTAACCGTTAAAGGCCTCTATGGTTTGAGGCTGAATATTTGAGGGAATTATCACCCTTTTAAAGTCATCCTCAGCTGCTCCAGGTACTTTCCAAATTAAGCTGCAATGGGGGAATAGTTGGGAACAGGCCTTTGGAATTTCCCTCTCCCCCCCCCCTTGATTTCGAGACCAGTGGCAGTGCTCTAAACTAGTGCTAAATTTCTTGGCATTGAGGTTCTCATACAAGCCTATCTTGAATGAGACACGTGGTTTTAAAAACCTGCAAATTCTTCTTTGGCTTGGCTCAAAATGCCACCCTTTCCAGCACCTACTTTCCTTTTGCACTTTTAATCAGCAGGGGCAAAAGCAGTAGCAGAACTCTTTTTCCTGAACATGTTGTTTATACAAAACCAGACTTCAACCAACCGTGTAGATTTTTTCCAGTTATTGAAAATATCATGATGTGAATTTTTCCTTACAGTATTATAATGCTTTATGTTTATTTCCCCTTTGCTGATTATATGTTTGGGACATTTATTTGCAAAAGCAAATAATGCATCTTTAAAACTAGATTATACGTTTTCAAGGTATTTTGGGATATGTTGAAAACAAGCTTATCAATACAGTTAAAGAAAGGATTACAGTAGTTCTATCTATTATGCATCTTTACCAAGGTGCATAAGGTAGCGGTTGGGGATAGATTCAGCCTGAGAAATAGTGATTCATGAGAATTCCTCAGCCTGTTTAAAGGATTTGTTACCCACATTATTATCACACTTTCCATAGCTTATATAGTTTACATATACAGTAGCTTGTGTCTCCTATCCGTTTGTTGTTGCTTGACAGATTTGCAATAGCTGTGGAAATTTTATTAAAATGGGGAGAGGGAAGGAAACTCATGTCAGGTCTATTACCTACAATGTTATAAGCAAGTGAATATTTTGCTTATCGGTATTTTTGTAACTTTCCTTGTGTTTATTGACATTTTGCCCCCCAAAGCCTTCCCAAATTGGCTTGAATGTTGTCAAATCTTAGTAGTAACTCCACAATAAGTTTTAATCACTTTTGTTGTTTTATTCATATGATGATTTCTTACTGAATATTAGAAATTAATTATTCTTTTGTAATTAAATTTATTACATGTATTACCTGTTGTATAAAAAAGATATAGAATGTTTTCCAGCAATCTAGAACTGAGAGTGCCTTCATTCTGCAATATTTTTTTCTCTTTAGTCCTTTCCAAATGAGCCCCCTCTCTCTGTTCCTTCCTCCGCTGCTTCACTCTTCTCCCCTCATTGCATGCCAAGTAACAAGAAACCGAAAGCTGCTAAAATGCTGAGAAGACCGTTGCAAGTCTCTAGTTCCATCATTCCGTCTAATACCTTTTTGATTATCTTAGTGGCCAACATTTATATTAAGGCTCCTTCAGCTCACTATCTCCATATACTTTACGGTGGTTGTGTAGTCTTCTTTTTTTTTTTTGCATTTTCTTTTTAAGATAAAAATGACTGCTGATGTTTATGCCCCTGTAATACATTATGCATTATTTTGTTTTAAGCACTGTCTTTTGCAGGCTGACAGTAACAATAAAATGTGAGGATGGGATTTTTAATAAAGACAGAGTAATGTTTCCCATGCAGGCCACCACCCCTATCATTTCCCCCCATTCTGCTCTTCTAAGCACTTTTCAAAAGGCTCCCTTTTATATTCCAAATAAAATTAGAACAAAACACATTGATTTACTGGAAAAGAGGGAGGTTTGGGTGGTTTCTAATCGCTCCTTACGTTAAGTGTATTTTGAAAGGGAGCTACTTTGCCCTTTTGAGCAATCTGGTGGATTTTTAAACTATTAGTTTTTTGCCCACCTTTGACCAAAATTCCTTCATGTTCAAAATATAACTAGCAGTACTGAAAATATAATAGAAACGGATTTTATACTTTAATTAAACCTTTATAACTGTCCTGTAAGGCAGGCCAATTTTTTCCCCTTGTTTCTGCAATATTATTATGCATGATGGTAAGGGGAGTCAAGTCGTTTGATTTTTGCTTTTCTCTCAGTTGGTTTCCTATCCCTTTGCTTAGCCTTATTTTGTCACCTTTAAGCACCTTCCTGTATTTTCTGTTTAAAAGCTTAATAGGATCTGGTCTGGTGGAACTTGTTCATCCTCTGTGTGGTTTGGAAGCTTTCAGAATCTGGTTTCTGTGCTTCAGGGATTTTAAATTTCTGGGATATCCACTTAGTTAACAAATAGAATACAATCTCATTACACTGATTTAATAAGAGAAATGAAAAAGGCAGGAATGAAATTGGAGGATGAAGGGGGGCACAAAAAAGCATTTTTCCATGTAACATTTCTGTTAATATAGTGATACAGATGGTTGGGGGGGGGGGAAATTAAGCAGTGGGTGCTCTCTTTGAGAAATAAAGTGGAAGTGAATTTTCCTTGTAGAAAGAGCCAGCAAGATTTTGTTTTTCAAGAATGTTAAGTAACAGAGCTAGCTATTGAAAGCTAACAGACTCCTTTTAAATTCAGTCAGATATACTGGAAAGATTTAAGGGGCTCCTAAAATTGAGCAGCTATGATGATGATGATGATGATGATGATGACGATGATGGTCCTAGACCAAACCAACATACCAGAAAACATATAAAATTCATATATATAAATCACATAGAAACCAAAAATTGTGAGGAAGGCTTATTGTTTGACTAAAATTTCCATCATTCCCATCTAACAGGTTGTTGATCTCACTGGATAGAAATCGTAGGGTTTATCATACAATATTTGAAAAGCACAGCTTGAGAAAGATTGGCCTAAGGTTTTGTGCTAGATGTCATGAACTGTTTATCTTCATTAAAAGTTCTTTGGATTCAAAGCTTTCTTCAGGGCTGGCGATGAGTATAGCAACTAAGTATTTGCCTTTTCGATAGAGGTCTCTGAATTGATTGGGGGAGATGTACTGTACATATCAAGCTTATAGACCTCGGCTGTTCAAAAGTTCTGTATTCTCTGCCTGATTCTCCACTTTCTAGTTCTGTTTACCCTATCTGCCTTATTTTTATTCCTTTCAGATTCCATCTGGCTAGTATTCCATTAGAACCTGTGAAAAATGAGCTGGGCTTGTACGTTGCGCTAAGCTTTGGTGTTTGGTTTTTGCTCAGCGTGTTATAAGATTCCAACCAATTGTGGTAGTTTATATGTGTGTAGCTTAAATACTGTATGTGAACCAAATCATGTTTTTCCTACCATTTGCTTCCTCAATCCAACATAAAGGACCTGCAGATTGAATTTAAAGCTTTTAGCATGCAAAACATCTATAGGGAGATATAGTGCCCTTTCAGGTCAGGTAAGACTATCATATTGCTGCTCTTGGCAATGAATTACTGACCACAGTTTGGAGTTATCATCACTTTCTGTAGAATTATGTGTGCATGGTAAAGGTAGACTTAAGTTTACTTGGACAGCTTAAGCAGCCTTATCATGCTCCTATCTGACCAGTTTTTTAAAAAACCCTCACAGTTTTGTTCCTCCATTCCAGTCATTGCGTTATCAAAAACTGTTGAGTGTCACCCCCGTTATGCTAGTCCTGAGAGCAAAGAAAACCCCTGCAGTGCAATTTCCAACCAAGAGCTTCCTTCCTATTTCTTAGTGTATGTGTTTATGTGTTTCAAATAAAAAAAAGGCATTTGTGTTTTGTGCGCGAAGCACTTTTGAGGGCGGCACAGGGCCCTGTAATACAGAGGTTTATAACCTCCTTGGCTAATGCTCTCTGACACTCTGTTTTGATATCATTACTACATTATACCAACCATTTTTTGAGTGAAAAAATACAGTACTTAGAGAGTCGAAATTCATAAATAAATTCATGTCAAACCGCACTTAATATTGATTTTGTTAGTGTTCAGATTCAATAATAAGGTACTGCGTGCATGAATATTTAAATATAATCATCATTTCTGCATCTCCTAATGGCCTCTGCTCTTCTACACTCAATTTAAACACAATTTAAAAACTATAATGTATTGAAAAATACTAGGATTTAGCAATAAATCACCATTGGGTAACTCCAAGCCTTTTATAGGAGGGCTCAATATCAGCTCCTCCAGGGACTGCACAATTAGATTCATGTTTTTAAACTTCTCAATTATCCATATACCATAATTTTATGTGAAAGTTTGTTTCCCTTCCTCCTCCACCCTACCCCACCTCTTCACTATCTCGCCCCCGCCCCCGCCTGCCCCATCCAGATTCTCTCCCAGTAGATAGTGGAGAAATTGCTAAGTGTCCTTTTAGCTGGGTTAGTATAGTAAAAAGAGTCAGAGGTCACAATCTTTAAACTGAATGAGAGCCAGATTCTGCTGAGGGAGAGGAGAATGCTGACTCACTCACATTATTTGCCCTGAAAAGGAAAAAAAAAAAATCAGCGAGAGAAAGAGATAAAATGACTCAAAACAAGCTTGTTATAGAGGAAGTGAACAGGGATTCCCCCCTCCCTTAATATTTATTTAAAAAGCCAATCATAGCCTGGGTAAGGGCCCTTCAGGGAAAGTTGCTTCCTGGCTGGAGTGGACTGTGGTTGCCTGGAGAAGAGAAACGTCGTTCCTCCTTCCCTCCCAGCATGGTCAATGAGGGTAGAGGAATAGCTTCTCCTCTTTGATTCCCAGTGTAATTTGCAGAGTTGATACCAGATCTGAGGAAGGCCTGGGCAAGATGTCCTCTAGGTATCTCTGCTCTGTATTGGTGCTCCCTCTACAGAAACTTTGAGACAATGATACTTCTTCCCTCTCATTCTTTTGCTTCTTCAGCTTTACTAGGTGAAAGGTGCCGTATGAAGAATAGTGCCAATCAAAAAGCAGCTGCCCATCATCTTTTCCCCAGAATGCTGCTGGTCTCTGATGCACCTCCAGGATGTTCTGAGGAAATAGACAATGTATAAGAGAATATTGTTATCAAGCAAAACTTAGCAGTTTTTAAAAGAAAGGAAAGGAAGAGGTGTCAGCGTCATTCTCATGGGCCCTAACATTTTCTGATGCTGTGCCAGGTCATATAATTGAATGATTGTCTTGTCTCAATTTGGCCTCCCATTAATCTTTTTCTTGGAAGGGTCATATCTCAGCGATGGATACTGTGAGTTGTCTGTCAAAGTCCCAGGTTTAATTCCTGATATGTTCAGGTAGGTATATTTAAAAGGGACAGCTGTCCAAAACTAGAGTATAACTCACAGCAACTCAGCATGGACAATACTGAGCTAGAGTATTTAGTGATCAGACTCCATATAATAAAGCAGTTTCTTAATTATTCAACTCAAAAATATTTTTGTCTACATTGTATTACTATATAGAATATTAGAGCTTATTCCAGATGTATTCAAGTAAACAGATCACATCGCTATTTGGGAACATTATCTATCTATTCTAGGAGGCTGACAAAAAAAAATTAAGACATCAGTAAAACTGCATAGGTATTTAAGGTAAAACCATATGACTTCCATCTGAACTTTCTTAACTAAACACTGCAAGAAAACTGTCTCCATCAGTCTTCCAAAAACAAGAGCAGGGGCTGATTTGTCCTCAAGGGGCATGCTATTCCAAAAGAGGGAGCTGCTGCTGAGAATGGCATTTTCTGAGACCAACAAGGCTTTTTAGGGATAACCAGCACCTTGCATTTGGTATTACATGAATAATGTTCATTAATTTGATACCACAATTCATAAACTCAGGGTTATAACTGAGAAAGCTATATTACTTTTGCTGAGAAATTGGGAATTAGATCTTTTCAATTGAGCCTATAACGGAGATAGTTCCTATGGGAAGAGTATGGTCCCAGTATAATATATATAAACTGCTGTTTAAAAACAACTGTAATACATTTCTGCAAAAACCAAAATATTATTGATATTTGTAGTTTTCAATGAATAGTACGGGGGAGAAATTGCAAATTATTGAAAGACAAGGAGGCCCTTGGGATCATATCATATCTTATCTTCGTACATCTGCCAGAAATGACCTTTATTCGACAGGAAAATGCCAGAAGAATCTTGTATTTAAAAATAAATTAAATTACATTAAACATTTTAAAAATTGCAGCTTTTGCTTCTGAAAATGTGGCTTGACCAGTGCTTAACAGTTAAGTGGGGGTAACATAGTGAGGGTGAGTTTGATTTTGGATTAACTCTCCTCTGACTATTGCAAGAGACAAGTGCTTGTTATTCATTCATTCATTGGCGATCACTCGTAGCCGAGTAAGATGGTCTTCCAAAGGTAAAATTTTAACGGTGGATCCGTAAGTGGCTATAAAGGCCAATTCTGGATCCGCACAACCTCACTGGGAAGCCGTAACTCATGAGCGTTTCAGTTGGAGGTCAGCCTTTATTAATGGCGCTACGGACTTTGAAGAAGCACGAGTACAGGGCGAAAGGGAGAAAAGAGCTAAGAGGAAGGCACGTCAGGCAAACCCTCATCATGACCGTCTCCCACCCGGAAACCTATGCCCTCATGGTGGGAGGTTGTGCTTGTTATAAACTGGTAGCCTTTCAGATTAAGTTCCAAGGAACATTCCTTTCAGGTCACACACATCACACCTTTCCCACCTTTCAAAAACTCCATGTTCTCTGACTTTGGCTTCTTTTACTTTCAGTGTTCTGTTAAACACCATTTGTTTATCTTTATTAAAAAGTTTGGCTTTTGACAAGCTCAAAGAGTTTGTCTGTCTATACACTCTGACACAATTTCTTGTTGCTCTTTTTTAAATGAGTAAAACAGATAATTGATGCCCATCATTTAAAGCTATTTTAGGCATGATTTTTCATGGTCTTTTCAGACGTTCCATAAATTGATTTATTGGTTGGTTATTTTATTTTGGTATTTGTTTTTGTTATTTTATTTGCTTTTCATTATTACTATTATATTTATTTTGTATTTTGCAATTTTGATTAGTAATTGGTTGTTTTTCATTTATTTATGCTTACTGTTAAACTTTTAACAGTTTGCACATTTTTTTTTCATTGACTGTTTTGTAAACTGCATATAAGTATAATGCATATAAGCGGCATATAAGTAGAATAAATAATAAAAAGTGTCACATCAGCATAAAGAAAAGTAAAGGACTGTTTTTCAGCAGGAAACATGAATGTAAAAATCAGATGGTCACGTTCCAAGTACTGGTTAAGAAAAAGTGAAATTTAGATGTACATATGTACATATGAATTGAGACAATGCATTTGTAGTTTGGATTCTGGTAGCAGTGTAAAAGGGGGAAAATCACACTTCAGGTAGAAGATAGTTGGTTATCTTTAATGTGTATCGCAGTCTTCACAAATTGATGCCCTCCAGATATGTTGAACTGCATCCAACATCTTCATCCAGAAGAGCCAATTGGCTGCCTTTAAGATGAACCTTCTGGCCCTTCGTAATATTAGTGCCTATGGCAGCTCAGCATTGCCTGTTGCCTCTGACTGTGATCTTTGGGGATTCAAGAAAGGCCTTTTCTAACCCCATGTTGTGATATCCTTCAGATCAATTTGCTAGGATTGAACTTGAAACCTTCTGTGAGCCAAGTGTATGTTCTGTTACTGAGCTAAGACTGTCAATCAGCTAGAGCAAAATTTACCCACCGGTGACACTTGAACTGGTAAGCTAATAAATCAGTCTGTCAACCTCAGGCAGGGAAAGAGTGTTTCCAGTGACCACCGTTCCCGAATTTTGCCCTTCCGGCAGGTCACTAATAACTAGAGGTCAGACTGAACAGTGGCACAAAAGTGCTGTTTCCCATTTCCCTCCCTAGGCTGTCCTTGAGGTTCTAAGGAACTTCCTCTTGCTTTTGAAGTCATGGCTATGAAAAATTGATCACCCTTTGTTACAGCTTCACTTCTGTCACTTTCCATCCCAAGGTCTGTTTTTTATAGGAAACAAGCTACATTCATCAAAAATGACAGAACACAGACTTAATGTAATCATGTATGGAAACATGAATTGCAAATGTGGAACACGAACACTAAAATGTATTTTCCATTACTGTCACAAAATGAAATAATCATGAACATTTTCTCCACAAATGAGAACACACGTACACCAACACCTCTAGAAAAAACAGGAAAAATAGCACCCCAGCCGGCCTTTATTGGTCAGTGGACCTAATGCTAGTGCCTTGGAATATTCTGCTTCGTAGGTAATGGTGCAAGAACGGTATCTATGCTTGGTAGCAGAAGCAAACACATCAAGTGTGCTCCTACTTCATGCAGTCATTGATAGAGCACCTGATGCTTTATATGCAGAAGGATCTCTGCCGGCTATTCCTTCATTCCAGAAATGGACCTGGAGCAGGAAGGAGGAGTCTAATGGATCCTTGGGAGCTATTTGTGGGTTATAAAGGAGGAACACCCTGCTGTATAAAGTAGAATGTGGTAGGTTGGTACTTAGCAGGCGAGAATGGTAGTGGCAGTGATATTCCGTAATCAGGTATGCCCCACAAGTAAAATACACTGATCATGTGAATATGGGGACTGTGTGTGTGTGTGTGTGTGTGTGTGTGTGTGTGTGTGGTTCCTGTTTGCAGTTTGTTAGGCTTGGGGGAGATGCAGCTCTGGAGTTTCCAGCTTCCAGGCCTTTCCCTATCAATATTTTGCTTGCCCCTTGTGGTAGAGGCTCTTTGCTCAGCCGTTTTGCAGTGCCACTTGGCTTTCATCACGCAGACCTTGCTGTGGGGTGTTTCCCACAGCCACCACTCAGACGCTGGTGATCAGTACGGGGAATGTAAGCTTTCCAATTTCAGATAATTCTTCCTCAGAATGGAGGAGGAGTAGAACCTTAACTCCTATATAAAGCAAGCTGAAAAGAGTGCTAATCACTCTTCTCAAAGGACTGAAAAGAGTGCTAATCATGGGGTCTTTTTAGATCTGAAATTGCATTAGAGCCACTTAGCTTCTCACAAGTGTATAGAAATACCCCTGTATTTTATCTGACTCCTATACGACAGCTACACATCCCTGTATTTCAGTGTGGGTACACATGTGTGGCAATGACATATAATGGTCTGCATGAGTCTATGTGCTAATTCCTGAATGACGAATCTGTGAAACCACCGTCAGCGAAGTAAAAAGGCAGAACACCAGCAGTTGGAAAAATGAAGTCGTGTAATACTTGTCACAATCAGCAGGGGGCACTGAAGAAAGACTGTAAACAGAGTTTTTACCACGTCTGTGGGTTGGCCTTACATAGCCTTGGGCACCGGTGGAAATGGAGCAGAGAAAGATGGCAATTCCGATTCTTTCAAAAGTGTATTTTTCTCCTTCAGTGAGAGCTGACTATAAAAACTACATAAAGTAAATAGCTTCAAGAACTGCAAAATCCAAAAAAGGTATATACACAAACAATCTGAAAATAGATTTTTGACACTTTTGTATCATTCAGCTAATGGTGGGGGAAATAAAAAAGCTTCCACACTCCTTTTTCATACGTTGGCCCATCTTTGAGATACATGTCTCTAGCTTTTTATGTGTCTTCAGATATTTGTTTTGCAGTCAGTTGTGTTTGGCCAAGGAGAATGAAGAGGGGGGATGAGAAGAGGAAGTTCTAGTTGGCAATATGCTCCTGAGGAGGTACAAGGTACTTTTAATTTTGGAAAGGAATGCTTGTAGATATGTAAGGAGGCTTGATCTTCTCTAGATTATCTATGTTCCAATAGCCGAATCAGCTGTGCTGCAATTTTGCTGGTTTTTATTTCCTCCAATTCAGGCAACTGACTACAACATAGAAGTCTTGTCTGGCAATCTCACTTGATTCCTAGAAACTAATGGTTTCTTTGATGTGCTGTTCGAGACAATCCACAATGGCTGAAGAGCCTTATGCTTCATCAGCTGAGGTCTGGACCACAATAATCTCTACCCCTTAGCCTGATAAGGAGGAGAGTAAACCAGCTTTTCCTGACTCCTGCCAACCCTACACTTATGTTTTGGTCTAATTGGTCCCTGACATTCACCCCAGGTGGGTTTTTTTTTAATAGTAAAGAGATATGTAGTGTCAGCTCTGTATACATACATACATATATATATATATATGTATTCTTTCCACATAATGTCATGCTTTCCAGAAGAGGGCACTTCTCTCCCAGGAGAAAAAAGGTTCCTTATATCCAATCACTTCCAGTCTTGTACACCTGGGCAGTTTTTTAATTTTCTTGGCCAACTTCAGTTGCACAGTGCCAGCGCAGAGTGAAATATTAAGACAGGCACCTGAAATTCAAAGTGTTTCTTTAATTAATGGGTGGATGCCACAAGATGATCCAATGCAGCTCTTAAATTAATCTTAATTACATGGATTTTGAAACTTTGGCATTAGCCAGCTACACAAAATATGTATTTCATAACCCTAGAAATAGGAGAAAAAGACAGCAACAGCAAAGTCAGCCGGTGATGTTATCACCCTCTGTGGCTGGGGGTGTAAGTGTCATCTGGGTGTGTCTGAGATCTTATCTGAAGGCTCAAATTAATGTGCTTCTGTAAAAATCAAAACAAGCTCCCCCCTTTCAGCTGGGGCAAAAAGAATTCTCAATTATAATTTCCGAGTTTCTGCAACTTTTCTATGCAGTTTTGTGCCTACACAGTTGAAAAAGGTATGGAGAATTTCAGGCTAGACTATGGGTAGAGGAGTTCAGCTGAAGGTTTTAAATTTTAATCCTTACGTGCTTTCCAAATTACTTTAGCCACCTGACCACTGCAAAGTGATCTAATGTGTATCTCTCACACTTAAATCTATGTAGGTTAATAGCCTATTCCCCACCCACCCATCTCAACCAGTTCTGCCATTAAGCAGAGTGGGGCAGATGCTAGAATGGATCCTGGCCAGCCTTTTCTTCCCTAAGTCAAACAGACTACTATCCAGAGAGTTGAGAAGTAAAAGAGGATGTACCAATGCCAGGATTAAAGTAAAATTCTACAGGTTGACTTTCATATATATCTAGCTGACATGGCTGATCCACAAAAACTAAGCCAAGTCAGACTTCCTTAATACTTGGATGGGAGACCACAATGAAATTCAAGGCTATAGGCTAGACTTAGAAATAAAAAAAATATTCTGAAGAAGGCTGAAGGCATATCTTTGTATTGCTTTTGAGAAATTACATGGACATATTTATGTAGCCATATTATGTAGGACATATTATGTAACATTTATGTTGGGGGCGTGATGGCTCAGCGGTTAAGACGCCAGGCTTGTCGATCGGAAGGTTGGCGGTTCGAGACCCAAGCTCTGCGTGATGGAGTGAGCTCCCGCACTTGCCCCAGCTCTTGCCAACCTAGCAATTCGAAAGCATGCAAATGCAAGTAGATAAATAGGTACCAATTCGGTGGGATGGTAACAGTGTTCCGTGCGCGTCATGCCGGCCACATGACTGTGGAAGCATCTTCGGACAGCTCTGGCTCTTTGGCTAACAAATGGAGATGAGCACTGGCCCCTAGAGTCGGACACAACTGTGTGGGGGAACCTTTACCTTTCTCCAGCAAAGGAGATTGTTGCCTTGTTGTGGTGCTGGAGCTGGAGCACCTCGATGCCATGAGCTAAACCGTGAAGGGACACCCAAGACAGGAAGGTCATGGCAGAGAGGTCAGACTAAATATGATCCATGGGGAAGGTAATGGCAACCCACCTCAGTATTCTTGCCGTGAAAACTAAATGGATCAGTACAACCAGAGATGTGTCAATACAACCAGAGATGTGTCGGAAGATGGGACTCCCAGGTCAGAAGATGGTCAAAATGCTACTGGGGAGGAACAGAGGATAAGTTCAACTAGGCCCAGATGTGATGATGCAGCTAGCTCAAAGCCAAAAGGACGGCTAGCAGCCGACGGTGCTGGTGGTGAACGGCGAATCCAATGTTTTAAAGATCAACACACCATAGGAACCTGGAATGTAAGATCTATGAACCAGGGCAAATTGGATGTGGTTATTGGTGAGATGGCAAGATTAAATATAGACATTTTGGGTGTCAGTGAACTGAAATGGACTGGAATGGGCCACTTCACATCAGATGGCCATCAGATCTACTACTATGGACAAGAGGACCACAGAAGAAATGGAGTAGCCTTCATAATTAATAATAAAGTGGCTAAAGCAGTGCTTGGATACAATCCAAAAAACGATAGAATGATCTCAATTCAAATTCAGGGTAAGCCATTTAACATCACAGTGATCCAAATATACGCCCCAACCACAGATGCTGAAGAAGCAGAAGTAGATCAGTTCTATGAGGATCTGCAGCACCTACTGGATAATACACCAAAAAGAGATGTTATTTTCATTACAGGAGACTGGAATGCTAAGGTGGGTAGTCAAATGACACCTGGAATTACAGGTAAGCATGGTCTGGGAGAACAAAATAAGTGGGACATAGGCTGATAGAATTTTGCCAAGACAACTCACTGTGCATAACAAACACTCTCTTCCAACAACCTAAAAGACGACTTTATACATGGACTTCACCAGATGGTCGACACTGAAATCAGATTGACTACATCCTTTGCAGCCAAAGGTGGCGGACATCTATACAGTCGGTAAAAACAAGACCTGGAGCTGACTGTAGTTCAGATCACGAACTTCGTATTGCACAATTTAGAATCGGACTAAAGAGAACAGGGAAGACCCACAGATCAGTTAGATGTGAGCTCACTAATATTCCTAATGAATATGCAGTGGAGGTGAAGAATAGATTTAAGGGACTAGATTTAGTAGATAGGGTCCCGGAAGAACTAAGGACAGAAGTTCGCAACATTGTTCAGGAGGCGGCAACAAAAAACATCCCAAAGAGAGAGAAAACCAAGAAGGCAAGATGGCTGTTTGCTGAGACACTGGAAGAAGCCCAAGAAAGAAGGAAACCAAAAGGCAACAATGATAGGGGGAGATATGCCCAATTAAATGCAAAATTCCAGAGGTTAACCAGAAGAGATAAGGAATTAATTTTAAACAAGTGATGCGTGGAAGTGGAAGAAGACAATATAATATGAAGGAAAAGAGACCTCTTCCAGAAAATTAGAAACATCGGAGGTAAATTCCAGGCAAAAATGGGTATGATCAAAAACAAAGATGGCAAGGACCTAACAGAAGCAGAAGAGATCAAGAAAAGGTGGCAAGAATATACGGAAGATCTGTATAGGAAGGATAATAATATTGGAGATAGCTTTGACGGTGTGGTCAGTGAGTTAGAGCCAGACATCCTGAAGAGTGAGGTTGAATGGGTCTTAAGAAGCATTGCTAATAACAAGGCAGCAGGAGACGACGGTATCCCAGCTGAACTGTTTAAAATCTTGCAAGATGATGCTGTCAAGGTGATGCATGCCATATGCCAGCAAATTTGGAAAACACAAGAATGGCCATCAGATTGGAAAAAATCAACTTATATCCCCATACCAAAAAAGGGAAGCACTAAAGAATGTTCAAGCTATCGAACAGTGGCATTTCACATGCCAGTAAGGTAATGCTCAAGATCTTGCAAGGTAGACTCCAGCAATTCATGGAGCGAGAATTGCCAGATGTACAAGCTGGGTTTAGAAAAGGCAGAGGAACTAGAGACCAAATTGCCAATATCCGCTGGATAATGGAGAAAGCCAGGGAGTTTCAGAAAAACATCTATTTTTGTTTTATTGACTATTCTAAAGCCTTTGACTGTGTGGATCATAACAAATTGTGGCAAGTTCTTGGTGGTATGGGGATACCAAGTCATCTTGTCTGCCTCCTGAGGAATCTGTATAATGACCAAGTAGCAACGGTAAGAACAGAGCACGGAACAACAGACTGGTTTAAGATTGGGAAAGGAGTACGGCAGGGCTGTATACTCTCACCCTACCTATTCAACCTGTACGCAGAACACATCATGCGACGTGCTGGGCTTGAGGAATCCAAGGCTGGAGTTAAAATCGCTGGAAGAAACATTAACAATCTTAGATATGCAGATGATACCACTTTGATGGCTGAAAGCGAGGAGGAGCTGAGGAGCCTTATGACGAAGGTGAAAGAAGAAAGTGCAAAAGCTGGGTTGCAGTTAAACCTCAAAAAAACCAAGATTATGGCAACCAGCTTGATTGATAACTGGCAAATAGAGGGAGAAAAAGTGGAGGCAGTGACAGGCTTTGTATTCCTAGGCGCAAAGATTACTGCAGACACTGACTGCAGCCAGGAAATCAGAAGACGTTTACTTCTTGGGAGGAGAGCAATGACAAATCTTGATAAAATAGTTAAGAGCAGAGACATCACACTGACAACAAAGGTCTGCATAGTTAAAGCAATGATATTCCCCGTAGTAACTTATGACTGCGAGAGCTGGACCATAAGGAAGGCTGAGCGAAGGAAGATAGATGCTTTTGAACTGTGGTGTTGGAGGAAAATTCTGAGAGTGCCTTGGACTGCAAGATGATCAAACCAGTCCATACTCCAGGAAATAAAGCCAGACTGCTCACTTGAGGGAATGATATTAAAGGCAAAACTGAAGGACTTTGGCCACATAATGAGAAGACAGGATACCCTGGAGAAGAAGCTGATGCTGGGGAAAGTGGAAGGCAAAAGGAAGAGGGGCCGACCAAGGGCAAGATGGATGGATGATATTCTGGAGGTGACGGACCTGACCGTGGGGGAGCTGGGGGTGGCGATGGCCGACAGGAAGCTCTGGCGTGGGCTGGTCCATGAAGTCACGAAGAGGCGGAAGTGACTGAACGAATAAACAACAACAAATTTATGTAGCCAGCAGGAGCTGAGGTTGACTCAAATGAATCTTTCATGGATGCTCCTTCATCTCAATCATCAAAATATCTCAAGCCAGCTCTGCAACTCTCCCTCTTCTCGTCTTGTTCATCACAAACTGAATCAACAAATTGTCCTAATTCAGGTAGTCCAACTATTCGCAAATACCCCATCTGCCTCCTTTCAGTTCTCCATGCTTTAGTGTTAAGTGTTTCAAGATTTGGACAGGAAACCTATTTTTGAACATGCACAGAGTGCAAGCCCATCACAGCTATGCTTCAGCCTGTCAGTATACCTCTGGGTTCGTAGCACTTCCAGTAGGAGCCCTAACAGTTGCCCTTACTTTCTTCTTTTAAAAAAGCATCTGCTGTCCAAAGTTCAAGGTATATTTTACCTCAACTCAGTGTCATAAATGAAGTTCTGCTCTTGTTGCCTAGCAAGATGGATGCATATATGTGCTCATCTGTGGGTTTTGACTTGATAGACAGCAATATAATGGACCGCGTTTCTCCTGCTTGGAAGAGGTGGAACAAAGACTGTCCTTTTGAGACCTCCCAGAGTATTAGCCTTTGCCAACTTCTAAATAGATTGTGGCGCATACAGATAGATCCCCTGGGAATGTTCACAAGAAATGCGCTGATTCACCTAAACAGCCTCTGGACGGCCTTTAAGAGAGGAAACCAAGAGGCCCCTCTGGTGCAACAAGGAGACAGCCTTGGGGAGTAGGCTAACGGTGAGCGCACGCAGCTCCTTGAAGCAAGCAAACCTTAAAAGGAGTTGCATTGATCTGCCTGGAAGCCCTCCGTGCTTATTGGTCTTTCCCTGCAGAAAAGCAAAGGGGAGTGAAGAACTGCGTTCTCTCTGCAGAAGTGTCCTGCAAATAGAAGCCCTGGCAGTAATAGATCTCTTTCCCAGGGTGCAGCATGGGACCAACTTTCGCTTTAAACTGACTTGCATGAGTATTTCTTACAGTAAAGCATGGTGCTTGCTTGTTATCAGACGGAACTATTTCAGAAAAGGATTAAAGCAAGTGTACCTCCAAAAGCACATTGGTTCCTCTAGCACGGAGAACGTGATGCAAATTGACAAAAGGAGAGGGTGCTGCCCCTATATATAGAGTTCCCTGTTGGGGGAGATGGGCGGACATATAAATTAAATAAATAAAATAAATATCTGTGTTGGGAAAAAATTAGTTATGAATAAGGGGAGTTGGTGTATGGATGGAAGTCCCAACTATAGCTGAGAGTGAACTTTTCCTTCAGTAGAAGCCAAGTCCATGCAGCGGTGACTGCTGTATTCTATTTCTTGTGGTATATATGCATAGAAAGAATAATATTTCCTACTTTTATTAAAATGGGAAAAGTTATTTATCAAGTAGATGTCTCTGGAAGGTAGGCCAATATTATTGGGGCAAGTAGGAAGTGACTTATCTTGGACAAGTTGTCATAGCTGACCTGTTGGAGCCAAGAATTTCCAGAAACCTGGTTATCTGGCTATACACAGTGTACAAAGTTGTATGTTTCCCACTATAGCAGGATTTCTCAACCAGGGTTCTGTGGAACCCTAGGGTTCCGCAAGAGGTCACTAGGGGTTCCCTGGGAGATCACGGTTTATTTAAAAAATTACTTCAGATTCGGGCAACTTAAATTGCCATTAAAGAAGTAAGTTTCATTATTTTCAGTTTCAGAACACTGTTAATACATATATACAGGCCTACACATGAAACGAATATAATAATTTATAGAGTACAGTAATCATGTTAGTCTTTTGTAGCAAAAATAACATTGTGGCACCTTAAAGACTAATCCATGTGATCATAAATGTGTTAATCTTTAAGGTGTCACAAAGTTGTTTGCTATGTTCAGTGAGAAAGAAATGAAAGTACAGTACACTTTTCTTAGCAGTGAGTTTCCATTGAAAACTTTCCAAAGTTTTCCCGTGGCGACACACCAACCGCCGTTGGTGTGTCGCCGCGGGAAAACCTGGAAGTGCCGCCGTTGCGGCAGCGCGCAAAAACCCGGAAGCGCTGCTGCCGCTTTCGGGTTTTTGCACACCGCCGTTGGTGTGTCGCCGCGGGAAAACCCGGAAGCGCTGATGATGATCAGCGCTTCCGGGTTGTGTGGCGACACACCAGACTCTGTGTGGCGACACACTTTTGTGTCGCGACACACAGTTTGGAAAGCTCTGCTGTATGGAGTCTTCTCTCAAGATTTTCAAGAAGAGTTTGGGCAGCCAGCTCTCAGGATTGCTTTGGATTCTAAAACATTCTATAGGTGTGTAATCTCTTTCTGCATGGTAGTTGGCGTGCATATGCCGCAGACGTGTTCCAGCCTAGTGAGTCTTCCTTTTGCTATTTATGTGGGCACGGTATGAGGTATGCATGAGGTGAAAAACAGCTGCTGTGCCTAATCAGACACCTCACCTGTAATTAAGGATTATAAGTAGATGATCCTTCTGAAGAATACTTTGAGGACCAAAGTTTGGTCAGGGAGGATTTGTGGGATCTTAATTTTGTAGACATAGGAAGGTTTTGGAAATGGCAAAACTTGCCAATCAAATGTGCACAGAATATATCTCATGACAGCACAGAGAACCATTTTGGGTTTTAAGGGCAGATAGACACATGGGTAAATTGATGCCTACCAGGGGTGAAAGCATGCAACAAAGGGCTTTTTCAAATTTATCACACAGGGTAGATTTACGAGGGAGTAGCTTGCCCATTAATAGATGAGGAAAGCAGCTGAAATCAATGGCTAGTCTTAAGTTGTCCTGAGCTACTTAATGTTTTGTTTTTAATTGGTTTTTAAGAAGAAAAATATATACAGCCAGCCTATGGGCCATTAGGAAGTAACGAAAAGCGCTCAGGTCTTTGATGGAAGGCATGTGAGAGAATACTTGGAAGAGAGTTGATAGCTGCAAATCAGCACTGCAAATGGATGTACACCCAGGGTGCATTATACAGAGGAGGGCAAACCTGTGGAACTACTGGGAGATGGTTGTAAAAATTCATTACAGGAACAGTGTATATGATGCTGGTCTGTAACAGAAGCCTAGAAAAGACATAGCTGGAGATTAACCCTTATTCATGTGGGGAAACAAGCAGAGTTCTGCTGCATCTTTGCTTCAGAATGGTGACTCTCTAGGATCATTTATATCTTTCCCAGACCCACTGTATTGGGGTAGGTATAGAGACAGAGTAAAATATTAAACAATACTGTATCTAGCAGGTTATTGGGGTGAGATGGAGGAAAAACAGATTTCTTTGTTCCTCAACATGATGCAATGAATTAAATTTTGTAAGGGTATGTAAGGATGGATTCATGAGGGTTAAAGGGTAGCTGCCATTTTTGTAGCCAGACAGAATGAATAGAAGGGTAGAGGTTTGCTATTCTACATAGACATAGTATGTTCAACATCTTGACATTTTCAGTTTTCATTTTAATTTCTTCCGAGCCATTATTGTTGCCAAAAAATATTTGAAAGCAGGTGGGCAATACCTGAGAAACAATTCATTTTATGCAGCCTAAATCAGGGTAGCTGGAGATAATTCTGCATCAATTTATTCATCTGGGTGAACTTGCAGGGAATTGGCAAGAGTTCCTTATTTTATTCATTTGAATACTTCCCTCTCTCCAAAAATTAGTCTGCTTATATAATATTGGAGTATAAAACATGAATTTTCGTACTATCATATGTGTAAGAGACAGCTTTCCTTAGATGTTTGGACTGCACCAGCGCCTAATGCTTTACTAGGTAAGCACCATTTTATGTATGTGTATATATACATATAAGGGGCATGGTGGCTCAGCTGGTAAGACGCCAGGCTTGTCGATCGGAAGTTCGCAAGTTCGGAGGTTCGAATCCCTAGTCCCGCGTGACGGAGTGAGCTCCCGCACTAGCTCTAGCTCTTGCCAACCTAGCAATTCAAAAGCATGCAAATGCAAGTAGATGAATAGGTACCACTTCGGTGGGTAGGTAACAGCGTTCCGCACGTGTCATTCGGCCACATGACCGTGGAAGCGTCTTCGGACAACGCTGGCTCTTCGGCTAACAAACGGAGATGAGCACCAGCCCCTAGAGTCGGACACGACTGCACAAATGTGCGGGGGGAATCTTTACCTTTTTTTATATATACATATTTATTTATTTATTTATTTTTCAAATTTATTCCCCGCCCATCTCCCATGCAAGGGACTCTGGGCGGGTTACAATAAATAAAATTTAAAAACTATACAAAATATCTCACAAGCATAAAATAAATAAAATAAAATCCAAGATGGATTAGGACCCGCAGAATGGATCGTGGGGCTACGGGGCCAGCCAACCCCAGGAGGCACTACCACCTCCGTCGTCCCAGGCCAGGTGGCAGAGCCAGGTCTTAAGGGCCTTCCGAAAGGCCAGGAGGGAGGGGGCCAGTCTCACCTCCGGGGGCAAGATATTCCATAAGGCGGGCGCTATCGCAGAGAAGGCACGTCTCCTGGACCCTGCTAGATGGAATTCTCTTGTTGAGGGGGTCCGAAGCATGCCCTCTCTGCATGCACGGGTGGGGCGGGCGGACGTTATCGGGACGAGACGGTCCCTCAGTCTCGTATATACATACATACCGTACATACATACATACATACATATATATATACACATACACACACACACGAAATATACACATACATATGCATACACGCATACTCCTCAACAATAATGTCAATTGTGCAAGGAGGCATTCAGAATTATGATATACAGCAAAGTTTTTACACAGTGGAGTATTCAGAATTGCATACTTGCATTCTGGAATGGTATGGTCCATCCATTCTATTGAACCCTGCCACCTTATTTATACCTTCTCTTGCTCCATATATAAACAGGTCTCAATTATTCAAAACCTGGCACAACAACAACCTTCAGCAACTAAGATCTGTTCTACCGTCCTGAGTTGTATGCTAGTGCAAAATCTTCACTCTGCTTATGTAACAATGTAATTCTCCTGTTTGAGCCAGATTGATGCTTTCTGTTTCTAATCGGAGCATGGGATTTGAACTGTAAACCCAGAATTTTGCTGAAGCTGCCTTCGTGTACTTTCTATTCTGTCAGATTACAGAGCCATAGGATAGTGTCTCCTTTTTCCAGCGAATGCTATCCTCTTTCTGAAATTAATTTTCTTTTTATCCTTGACCGGTATACAGCTTCAGTGTATAATCCTAAAAGTCCAGCTCCATTTAATTGTCAGAGATTCACTCTGGCACTCATTAGGCATCATCTCTGCATAGGGTGTCCCCTCTTTGACCTCTCTGATCAATACTTGTTCAGTCCGGTTCATGCATTTCAGCTCACTAAATACATCCACTGTAGTTGCCTTGCCTCATCTCCTCTCCTCCTGCCTCTTGCAACCTTTTCTAAATGGACCGTTCTGACATTCTTCTTTAGGAAGGCTCTGAGTGGGTTAATGTCTTTTGAAGTATGTAACAGAGGACAGAGAGATGAGAGAACCTTTTATCCATGAGTATGTAAGACCAAAGCTGTTTAAATCTTTTTGTTTGCAAAGTGTACATTTGAATTTTTGAAATTTACCTATCAATTAATTAATTAGTAATTAATTAATATTAATAATTATGTATTCTGCCACAGTTTCCTTCTGACCATCATATCTCTCTTCCTTTCCTTTGCCTCTTACCAAAAAGTAAGAGCCTTATTTTGCTTCCAATCTTCTTTGGGCCATCTCTTTTGAAATGGCGAACAGAATAAAACAAATCTTTGGGTCTACCATCTTCTTACCACGGGACCCGGGGAAGATATCTGGAGCAGGAAAGCTGAAACTTTGGGAGTTGGTATCAGAGGATTAGAGGATGACAGTTGAGGGTTATTAAGAGTGTGCACAATCCATGACCAAGCAAGAGGTAGATTCATTCCTTGAAGAACTGTATTAGCTGATTTCTTGCAGCTTCTCTATTGACTCCAGCATTTGGTTAGTCACCATCAAAGGGACCACACCAAAGAAATGGTGGATCAAGGGTAATGTCTTTGCTGGATTTTTACTGCCCTCAACAACGCTGAGGTTTGCTAGTGTATAAGGATCACTTTGTAATCTTGCCATTTTTTCCTGCTAATATGGCAGGATTTAGTCAGTAGCTGCATTCATATGCATTTCAAAGTATACATTAAGCTGCAGGTATGACTTATTAGCTCTTTGGACATTTTGGCTTTAAACTTCAAAAATAAATGATGGCTTACGGAATCAACATGCTTAGGACATCTGACAGTTGGCTGCTTGGCCATGGCCAAGCATGATGATAATTTTGCAGAACCTAATTATTAGATGCTTTTGAGGATATCATCATCATCATCATCATCATCATCATCATCATCATCATCAAATTAAGTGACAAAATGAGAAGAATACTAAGCTGGGCCGAAGGAGGTAAGGCAAAAGCTTTCACATAGGGACTATTAGATTTTTAATTTTTTTATTTGGTGCCTGGTCATAGTATGACATGTCCATGAGTTTTGCATAACTACTTTCTCAATCATAATAAAAAAAAGATAATTCTGCTGTTCTTGATGTTGCATCAACTGAATGCCAAGCTCTCCTTCCTTTGTTCCCTCCTTAAAATGTTTTAGAAGAATCTGCATTCTTTCTTCACTTCAACTGTTGTCCCTTTTCAGCTGGATAAATGATGATTTTAACTACTGCTGCTCTCTTACTTCCCACTCCCTCCCTACTAACTTGCAGAAGATTAAATTCATCATTCATTTTTTATGGTTTTATACATAGTGGTATTTTATGTTTTCAAATAGACTGAGGTCATACTTTAACAGAAAAAAGAATGTTTTGCATTTAAATTGAAGGCAGATCTACTCCATTAAAGAGAAATTATTTGGTTCATTTTAAAAGTCTTAAAAGTAGTACAAAATAGTATTAAGGTAAAAATTGAGAGATGTAATTGCACGTAATATCATAAAATAATCAATATAGCATTACATTATTTCTCACCTCCCCAGTTACAATGTTGGAGGGGGGGAGCTTTTGCATATAGATGAGGTGGAAAGGGTCAACATTGACTCTGAAATCTAACAGAGGTGGATTTAAGGTTATGTACTGTTATATTTGAACATAAGGTATTTTTTTCCTTTCCTTTAGCCAGAGAGATAACATGTACCTGAAGCTGATCTTGTGGTAGGCTTTTCCTGAATTCAGATGATCCTATCAGAAGGTGCTGACCAGAAAAGCAGCCTTGGTTTAGCCACTCAATTGTGCACCTTCATGGAGCAGAATAAACAGCAATAATAAACAGTGAAGGGACATCGGTAATTCCCATTCATTCATGCCACTTATGCTTTCACTTCCTTTCAGGTCTTACCCAAGTTACTGGGTTGCCCACAACTGAACAACGGTTGGTACCTTCTCCCAATCCTGGTGAGTCAAGGGACATAGTACCTAAGACGAGCCACATTATTTTGGCACCTGAGGCAGAAAGTTTTGCAAGCTCCTCTTTCCCTCTCTGGCAATAAGAAGAATTATTTTTAAAAAGGCTGTCTTTCCTGACATCTACTTTCTCTGCAGTGTAGAATTTATGTAATAGTATGATTCCCAGAAGCTTTAGATGCTCCTGTGTGTTTGCCTTGTGTGTTCATATCTTTTAGATACAGTACATCCTTAGCTTATGGTTTCCAAAGCAAACCAAAAAGTGCACTTTGTTCCACCAATCTCTCTGATGAGAGTCAAGGAATTAAGTGGGAAAAAAGCCAGTTCTGCCTGTACTTCAAGAGGTGTCAGCACTTCAAGGTAGGTCAGGTCAAGAAGCAGATACCTCAGGGATTCTAGGAATGCTGGAATTATATAGTCTGAAATAATATAGATACATCAACAGATTCTTTAAAGCCTGTCTGAGTTCCTCTCTGTCCCGTCTTATACTAAAGAGAATCAAGCAGGAGTATTTGGAGTTTCCCCCCCCCTCATGCTTTCGGCTATGTCTGGACTCTGCAAACTCTTCTCCAAGCTCCTCTTTCATGGCTCTCTCATACCTTCTCCGAGGTCAATTCTAAATCTCTTTACAGGAGGAAAGCAAGAATTTAAGCCCCCCACTCTTTCCTCTGTGTGGAAACAAAGTAGGCAAGGATGAAGAAACGTGAAGTAATTTTCCTGGCAGGGTCATGTGCTCCAAATCATATTCCCTTGAAAGACCTATGCTGTTTGGGAATAATGAGAGCTGAACTCAATTTACCTGAAACATGCTGGGTTGTGAAAGTGGTCTTCTATTTTCAGTGGCTTCCATGCAGCTTTTTTCCCCCTCGGTCAATATTTGTGAATTCAGGAATGTGAATGCATTTCAGCTTCTGGGGAGAATAATGGGGGAATGGGTTTTGCTTTCCTATGTTAGTTACGAGTTTCCCAAGGGGTATCTGGTGGGCCATTGCTGTAAACGGTGCTAGTTGCTAAGATAGAGGGGTCTTTGGGCTAATCTAGGAAAGTTGCTCTTACATGAAAGGGGCTTATCTCCATATTAATCCAGCAATGTGTTTTGTCCACCTACAAATCTATAGTCATGTAAGTGCAAGCATTATTACCTAACCTACTTTTAAGGGAAAAAAAAACACACAGAAAACAAACCTTGAACCACTGCCTTGCTACAGGATCTCTTTCACGTTGTGGGTTGCCCTCACATTATGGCTTTCATAATGAAAGTGCCGATAATGAACCCCACCCATATCCCTAGCATAAATAATAAAAAATGAGCATAATATATTTTAAATTTTTCCTTTAATGCAATACCAGTGCAGTACTCCACCCAAATAAATACAATTCTCTTATAGAAAAGAAAAGCATTTTTTAAAGAAAACGCTAGGAAGAAAAACAAGGTGATCATCGCTGGAAGGAAAGTGTGGCAATGAAGCTCTTAGGCAGCCCATTTTTTCCCTTCATATGTTCCCTATTTGAAATCTCCTGTCTGCTACCAAGAAATCCTTAGGTGATCTTTGGCAAGCTTCTGTATTTTCTCTTGGTCTCTGCAGAATTCTCTGTTGCCCTGGCTCCTTGATAACCAAAGTACACTCCTTTTGAGCATGTTATTCCATGTTGAACTCTCTCAACTAATTGTTACTTCTATGCTACTCTCAAGTAGTCTTCCCAACGTCATGTGCATTAAATTCTGGTGATGTAGATTTTGCAGTGTCCTCCCTTGGCTTCATTCAACACAGCCTTTAATTTTTAGAAAAGCGGAGCAGATGTTTTCCTGCGTTTCCTGTGTTCATGTGTGAACAGTGTGGGAGTCAAAGCATCACCTTTGTACCACCAGAGTGTTTTTTCGTCTTTGATGCTTTGATGTGAAAGCTGCCTTGGAACAACAAGTGAAGATACGTGGCAGCTGAGTGGAGAAGGATAGATCTATGAAGTCAGGCTCTGAAACAGGAGATGAACTAGCTGCATGCACTTCTGGAGATGGCCGCACAGATCAGGTCTCTCTATTTAAACAGAGATCCATCTTTTTGATTAGGACCAAGCAAGCAAATTACCCACATGAAGGCTCTTGCGCCCATTAAGGTCTCTATATGGAACTGATCAAGCATTTCATTGGGAGGGGGGGGTGGAGAGACAAGGAATGAGACTTTGTAATTATTTCTTTTTACTTCATAAGATGCAGCCAGATCTCTTGTCCTTTCACTACAAGATGGGAAGGGAAAACTTGGAAGGAGCACGATTGTGGAAGTTCACAAAGGGGAAAGACAATGCATCCTTGCACCCTCTTCTGCAACTTCCTGTCCTGTGTGTAAAAGGACCTGCAGCTGATACCAATCTTCTCTTCTCTTACCTATGGCAAGAATAGGTGGCAGGGAAAGAAGGGTATATTGTAAGAGCGATGTGAATAACAACTTAGAACATGATACCTTCCCAGGAAGAGGAGATTAGACTTGCTTTCTGAGTAGCGAAAGAGACAGAGCTGAGGGACCCTCAGAAATTCATCCAGCTGGCCTGGACACACACCAGCTTAATCTTCAGAGCACTACCATCTTGTCTTCTTGCAGGAATAATAAACCCCAAATGCAATGAGTAAGGTGAGGCAGCAGAAAATAACATCCCATGAACAAAAGAGGCCTAGAACCCTTATGTCCTTTAGGGTCTGCAGACAGGGCCATTCCTGTGAAAGGACAACAGCCCAAAATGGCAAGGAGGTATTTCCAGTCATATTTTCAATGGCTTCAGATTTGTACATAACATTTGTAAAATCAACAACAACCTCAAAGCGAATTTTACCTTTTTATTAAAAATTTGAAGCAGCTTAAAACATTGGGGATGAATTCTAGATGCATGCCAAATTTCACTTTGGCCAGATCTGATCCCACAACCCAGGTTTCTACCCAGCTACCCGTGGCCTGCTGAAGCAAAAGGAATGGTGTGCATATAGATGAGGGAATGAACTCCTGAGGAAATCAGACGTTGAGAGTTTCTGGCAAAGAAGAATGTGGCAGAAGGCGCTAAGGTTGGTGGCCACAAAGAGAGAACCAATCTGGGTGTGGCACAATGGAGCTGCTGGGGTGTAACTCACAAGCGTAGGCGGAAATGGAGCTCAGAAGAGCAGCAGTATGGAATATGCACTGGGATCATCCCGGGATAAAACAGAAAGCTCGATGCATGAAAGAAGGAAAGAAAAGAGATTGTTAGATTGTGATCATCATCAAGGTGCGGATCACGGTGATAAATCCTTGGGATTCAATATCTGTAACAACATTCTATAGGCTAATTCTGGTAAGGAAAGAAAAGGCCATTCCTTTCGGAACACATCAAATGGAGATAGTGATTGTTCACTGAGAAGAGCTAGTATCCTAATTGGACTAGGATTGAGGAAGTTATTAATTTAAATTCACATTCAGGCCAACCTTTCCTGGGCGAATCACCCTCTTTCGGTTTAATTTACTGTGTTGGCATATTACGAAGACAGACAAGTGGGTGAGGAGAACATTGAGCAACTTGGCAAAATGGGAAATATAATTTATGATAGATTATTTTATTTATTTATTTATTTATTTATTTATTATTTAAACTTATATGACCGCCCATCTCCCCCAATCGGGGGACTCTGGGCGGCTTACAATAAAAACTACGATTAAAATACAATATAAAATAAAAAAATATTATTAGTATTATTTTGATGATTCATGGGCTGTGTCGTCAGAGTGAAAAGGCTTAATAAATTTTTAGTCAACTTACATACCCAGTTCCATGGTCTGAAGGCAAATGTGGCCACTACTTTGCTGTGGTTAAGAAGTCTGGTCTGAATGGAAGCTGGCCTGGGAATCTCACTGTTCAAGTATCCCTTAGATTCTATGGAGGAAACACAAAGCTGATAAATACAATCTTCATCTTGTGCCCTATGGTATTCAGTTATCTACATGAAACCACTGCAGGTGTTATGTGGAGCTTTGGAGTAAGGTGTCATAAATATATTAACAATACACAGCTCTACTGCTTGTCATCCAGTTCCAAGGAAGCAACTGGCAAAATGAGGGTGAATAAGCTGAAATTCTAACAAGAGAAGATGCTGTGTAGGAAGTCAGTTTCTAAGATTAGAGTGCATTTTTTTCTGGATACAGTTGCACTTCTGCTGAAAGGAGGTCTGCAGTTTTGCAGTGCTTCAGCAATCCCAGGTGGCAGCGGTGTCAACGAATGTGATCGTGCAATTACATTTCATGCATTAGCAGCAACGGCCCCTCAGCTGCACAAACCTGGCAACGTTACCATTATTACATCCCAGATTGACTACTGCAAGTGCTTTATGTGGTGCTACCTTTGAGGAATGTCCAAAAACTTCAGTTGGTGGAAAAAGTATCCTAGCTGCTACCAAGAACGTACTGTGCATGTGGAGAAAGATCAGGATTGATTGCCAATAGTTTTCCAGACAAAATGTAAGGTTTTAATGTTGATCTTTACAGTCCTAAACAGCTTGGAACCATACTATCTGAAGGACCACTTAACTTACTGTGACCTTGAGTGAACAATGACCTTTCGTGCCCCCTTGGGAATTCTATTCTGCCCCACTACCTTTGCTCTCAAGAAAGGAGGTGAGACGGTTCTCGTTAGCCACACCTATTTAATCTGAATTAGTATAAAATCAGTTTGGGTAGAAAATGGAGTGGAAAGAAAGGGAAGCTGAGGAAATGGGGAGAAAGCCAAACACCAGAAAGACATGAAGAACACATCTCAAACAGGAGTTGTTTCCCCTCCACTGTTGGGAGGTGAGAACAGATCTTAGAAATGAAAACTTTGAAAGCAATTTGTGTGTTTTGTTATTCAAAGTTTGAATTTCTGCCCAGAGTTGTTTTCTGCTCTGTGTAACTCTCTAGCATCAGCGATGTGGCTAGAACAGAGACAGGCCTTCCATTTGTTTTAGATGTTAGTTTCCATAGTCCCTTGCCATTGGCTATGCTAGCTTGGGTGATGGGAATGAATGTCCCAAACACTGGGCAGGGCACCAGTCCTTCCTTGGGTTAGAGATGCAGGAACTCAAGTTCAGTTTTCAGTCAAGTGTGAAGCTCATCTTTCCCACATAATCTACTTCACAAGGACAATGTCAGGATAATAATAAAGTATATAACAATACCAACAATAGATCCCATTTGGCAAATCATAAGATTGACACATAAACTTATGGGTTGTAGGGCAGAGCTTTCCAAACTGTGTGTCGGGACATGTTAGTGTGTCGGCTGCAGTGTCTGGGTGTGTCGCGGCTGCTGCTGCCTCCAAGCCCTGACAGGATTCCACGCAGGTCCTAGTGCCTGCCTTGTGCCTTGCTGTAAGAGTGTGTCGCGAAATGATGCCCTGCTGTATGAGTGTGTCACCAACATGAAAAGTTTGGAAAGCTCTGTTGTAGGGAATTCAGTCAGCACCCTCTACCTTATTTAACCTCTGATCTTTCACTCTGCTTTGCCTACATACTGTACATTCCTCAATTCGGGCTTGTAAAATTCTAGAATTGTGGGATGGAAAGTGTTGCGATTCCTCAACCAGCATTTTAACTGCAGATTAAAACTTGACCCTCAGTCAGTCAGTTGGCAGTCGTGTTATCAGGCAAAATCTCTTTGGCAGAAGGCACAGTGTGTGGTGAGGGCATGTCTTGAATGCAAGTTGCAAAAAGTAAGCTGCCCGCAAAAGGGAAATTCAAGAACGTAAGCAATTATTTGTTTTTTATTAAAAAGGCTGAGAACATTATGGGCCATTTTGTTTAGATATTAATCCGAATATTCACAGAATCCTATACTGGTTTTGAGTTTTTTACAATGTGCTGCTTTGAACCAGAGCCAACCAGGCAAAGACATTGCCTGGAACAGCAAATGCTGCTTCTCTTCCCCCAAAGCAAAATGTGTAGCATCCGCAGTATTTTGGCAGCTCAGATAGAAAACCCCACAAGCACCTCTAAGAGATAATTAAATAAACAATTGTCTATCCCTTCAAGATTTCCCCCGTCAGCTGACTGAAGCGTTCCTCCCACTCTGCTTAAAGGACCTTCAATACAGGGAGGGGTCAAGTTCCCCAGTCTGCACAAATATAGAATGCAGTAGTCCAAAAAGGTTATTTGGGGAGGGGGGACCATAAGTACATGATGGTTTGCTTGATTCTTTCAAATAGAATTGAATGGCTCATGGTTATGGAAGTTGGCTTTTTTTTTCCTAGTGTATTTCTCAACGGGAAAAAATGTCTAATTCTGGAACAATCCCAAAGGGCCATTCATTTCCTTTCTGCTGCCTCCATTGGCAAGAGTAGTTTGCCAAACATTTTAACTGTGGCTGTTTCCCATTCATCTCTCCCAGAGTTGTAGTAATGGACTAGAATAGATTACATCCAGATCTCACTTGGCCCCCGTTACCCTGGCATTATATTAATAAGGGAGTAGAAAGGGGAGCCACCTTCCTGTAAATGAATGGTTGATAGGTCTGCATTAAGGTGTTCCCACAAACAATGTTACAAAGAATATCTGAATTTCTAGTGGTTATCACTCAGTGAGAAAAGCAGCACATTTATCTAGAACATTTAATTTCCAAATAGCACTCTTGTTTCATGTCGCCAGTTGCAGTTAGAAACTGAATTAGACTTCCCTTCTGGGATAGATCCTGGTCCTAAGGATATTCCTCTCCCATTTTGTAAGTTAGGATAAGGTTAATGCGGGCTATTTTTCCTTTTCTGACAAAAATTTGGAATTATTTAAAGAGGGATTTGCCACTTGTGATACATGCCACTTTGACTTCTATTAAACAGGAATACTAGTTTTTATTTTATTTATTTATTTATTTATTTATTTATTTATTTATCCCGCCTTTATTATTTTTATAAATAACTCAAGGCGGCGAACATACCTAATACTCCTTCCTCCTCCTATTTTCCCTGCAACAACAACCCTGTGAAGTGAGTTGGGCTGAGAGAGAGGGACTGGCCCAAGGTCACCCAGCCGGCTTTCGTGCCTAAGGCGGGACTAGAACTCTCAGTCTCCTGGTTTCCCATTGGCTCCCTCCTAGGGCTGAGAGACAGGGACTGGCCCAAGGTCACCCAGCCGGCTTTCGTGCCTAAGGCGGGACTAGAACTCTCAGGCTCCTGGTTTCCCATTGGCTCCTTCCTAGGGCTGAGAGACAGGGACTGGCCCAAGGTCACCCATCCAGCTTTCATGCCTCAGTGTCATTTATAATGTTTTGCAACCTATTTGACCAGTTGTGTTATCAGGATAAAAGAAATAAATCAGACTATCTCTTTGAAACCACTTTCAGCTTTCTTTAAAAAAAGCAAAATCAAAAACTGTGCCCCCCCCCCCCGATATTTGTTTCTCACCTCTGCCACTTTCTTTGAGACAAGTATGAATAGCAAGAGAGGGTCCATTTTGATTTTCCCTTTGTGCATGCCATCCATTCACTCCTATGTGTCCTTGACTTTGTTGCAAGTGAATTTGGAGGCAGAAATGCGATAAGAAAAAGCTGTACTGAAATTTATATTCACGATAGCTAAGGCGATCTTTGCTTTGCCTTGCTTCCTCTCAGTGGGTTAAAATTCAGTTACAGACCAGAGCTAAACAAGGGTGTTCTTATGTGTTCTAAGGAACTGAAGGGAACTGTTCCCTTGTTATTGTTGCATAAACAGAAAATGCCGAATAATTTGACCTGTTGTAATTGAAGATACACTAATGCCTCAGTAGGTTTTACATTACAATTTAACATACCAAAAATAAACTACTACTAACGTATGTTCAGGTCCCAAACACAACGTGTGAAAATAATCTGTCATTTAAAATGATCATATTTGATAATCATCTTAACATGACTTTGCTCATTTGTTTTATTCTGTTTAAAAAGTATGTTATTCCCACCATGCAAGAAAAGGCGTAGAATGTATCAAAAGCAGAGGCTAAACAATGAAATATTAATTTTGTGGCAGTGGATGGAAGATGGAAAATCCATGATGACCTCTATGAACAGTGTCAAGGAAAGAAAGATGGGATCTTAGTTACTGGAAAAGGGAGCAAAGGAGTCTCTAAACCATCTTGCATCTACTTTCCATTTACAGTTTAGCTCGACCCACAAATTTCTCTTAAAGGCTCCTGAAGCCAGTAGGTGGCGCCTTTGTTATGCATTATTCATTCTTTAAGACAGTTTATAACCCTACCACCACTACCTTATTCCTCTCTCTTTTTCTCTCTCCCCCCCCCCCCTCACCCATTCAACTGTAAGAACAGTCTGCCAAGGATATCTGGTACAAGACATCAAAATATTTTGGCAGCTCTGCAAAGTGACAGTTTAAATGAACACAAGAGGGTTTTTAACCATTTAGAGGCCAAAGGACAGGATAAAGCTTTGCCAATGCAAAGTCGTGGATGTTTGTCGATTCCCCCCACCCACCCCTTACTGCAAATAGTTGGACCCTCCCTGCAAGTCATAGTTGTAGCCCTCCTCCTCCTCCTCCTCCTCCTCCTCCTCCTCCTCCTCCTCCTCCTCCTCCTCCTTGGTGCAGGTATCTCCCCTTTGCTGGACATTACCCTTTCAAAGCATTTCCTTCCCTTCCCATTATACTGATTCGGATAGCATTATCTCCCAGCCTAATTTACTGGAGTTTCCCCCCCCCTCTCTCTCTCTTCCCCCCTCCCCTGCCCAATTTTGTAATTTTGTTTCTGGTGCACACTTTGGTCTGTGACTTTCCCAAATCAGATAGCAAGTCAGGATTATTTTATTTATTTATTTATTTATTCAATTTATTCCCCGCCCATCTCCCATACAAGGATTAGCTATCTGAGTTAGCTTGGTGCCTGGGAATGATAGGAACTTCACTCCAAAACATCTTAAGGGCTCTAGATTAAGCAAGGCTGAATGGCCTTTCCTAGATTTATACCTGGAAGTGTAAGAAGTTTTCATTCCAGAGTAACGTGAACCCAAACCAGCAACCCTCTTTATTGGCTTGCCAAGTGATGAAGAATATCCGGCACCCTTCCTTCTTGCTCTTGTGACAGACCATTGGACACAGCAAAGGCTGTAGATTCAGCCACTGATAACTTGCCATTCATGGCTTGGCTGGCTGCCTTCAGCTTGTGCATCATGCATATTGTTGGAGATTGGTTTGGTAGAAGCAAGAGAGCTTTATTGGAACTCTTAGGAGGAGCTACTGAAGGACTGCTATAGGAAGCTGCCGTGTATAAATTTGACCATCAGTATGTCTAGCCCATATTAAAGGCAAAACTGAAGTACCTTGGGCACATAATGAGAAGACAGGATACCCTGGAGAAGATGCTGATGCTGGGGAAGGTGGAAGGCAAAAGGAAGAGGGGCCGACCAAGGGCAAGATGGATGGATGATATTCTGGAGGTGATGGACTCGACCGTGGGGGAGCTGGGGGTGGCGACGGCCGACAGGAAGCTCTGGCGTGGGCTGGTCCATGAAGTCACGAAGAGTCGGAAGCGACTGAACGAATAAACAACAACATGTCTAGCCCAATAATGTTACACTTAGAACAGTTTGTCAAGGTTTTAGAGAGTGCTGTTTCCTAGCCCCCTGAAGAAGTACAAGGGATTGGATTTGGGGCCTTTGGCAAAGCAAACACTCTGCCTCTGAACTATCCAGTTATGCAATTTGTAAGGAGCTTAAGAGAAGATAGAGAGGCATCCTTCTCTCTTGAGATTTCCACATTTGGGACTCAGGAAATTTGCTCTGCCAATTTGGCATTAAATGTGGTGTTCAAGTGCATCTCATCTGGGCTATCTGTATGAGGCACAGGTTAAAGCACTGAGCCTCTGAAACGATCAGCTAAAATTATCATGAAAGAAAGTCATGAGATGCCTTACAGAGGTTATAGTTCAGTGTTCAAATAATGTTTTGTATACAGGTGGTTCCAGATTAAGCCATTGGTTTCTCTAATTAGTAGATCTTGAAAAGGTCTCTTTCTAGCCTGAGCCTGTTTTAGGCTATTGGGACCTGTAGGTCAACTATATAAACCAACTGCTTCTCAGCTATTGTTAATTCAAGCAGCCATTGATTGAGATAATGTAATTATGCACTCAACGCAATTGTGGCTGAACCCCACTCCTTATTAATTTCTCTTGCTACGTAACCTTCTCAGAATTCCAGATGATTTTTGGTCTGGACTCTATTTTTGTTAAGGGCTACAGCCACCTTGACCTTGCAGAGTGAAGGCAGGACATAATAAAATAATAATAAAATAATAATAATAATAAAATAACAATTACCACCACAAGAATGGGCATGATTGCTATGACAGTTGTATCAGTCTCCCAAGTATTACATGCAAGTTGAAAAAGTTGGTGTTGATGTATATCGCAGCAAACGTCTACCTGTAAAAGTTATGTCTATAAAGAAGGAATATGTATTAAATATAAACCTCATTGTGGGAGGTTGTGCGGATCCAGAATTGGCCTTTACAGCCACTTACGGATCCACTGTTAAGATTTTACCCCTGGAAGACAATCTTACTCGGCTACGAGTGATCGCCAAGAAGAAGAAGAAAAGATTTATTAAATATACGCACTCAGGAAGGAGAACATAGCACATTCAAATGTCTTTTAAGTAATCATGAACAAAAACTGTATCAGTAGATCCTTTGCTGTGCACATAGTCTTGAATATAACTTTTTTGCTCCCTAGAGACTACTGTTAGATCCATGTTCTCCTGTTCACTTTTTCCACAAGGTTATGGAGCTGGTGATGAGGTGGCCAGCCTATAAATATATAAGAACAGAAACTAGTATATTTGTATGGCTAAACTAGATTTTCCCAGTTTGCGATTGTAAATATCGATGAGACCGTTAGGACTCTTCAGAAGCATTCGGACTGATGAAAGATTTCCATGAAAACAGCTCCCCATCAATGACCAAATTTCATTTCCTGGCTCCTGCACTAAGTTGCAGACAAAAGTTCTCTGGGCTTTAAGTTAGAAATGAATTTTCTCACCTCTCAAATCAAGAGTTTTCCATTTTGTTTAGGGGGAAAAAAGGGATTTAAAGGAAAATCCCTTTGTAGAAGAATAATTCCCTTCTAATTTAAAAATCCATCCCAAGGTGCTGGTCTTTTTTTGGTATCCATGGCAATAAATAAGTACACCCCCTTCTCTAAACCAACAATTCTGGTAATTCTTTAAACAGTATCTGTGGAAGTTTTGCGTTTTACTATATTTTGAAATGGTGATGATCAACCTGCTGTTTCACTTTGTGGGAAGCCTGATTCACTGGTCCCTTCAGCTGCAGCCGGTCTGTACCTAACAGTGTTGGATTCAGGGTCACAATTTGAGTCAGATTTCATATCATTCACACAAAGACACATTGACGCCCAAGACCTAACGAACATCAATATTCTTAACAACAAGGAAAAGATCTCTTTTATGGGATTCTAGACAGGCAGTGTGTCTCCAGGCTCCTCCTGCAGAATCGCAGGAAAATATACCCTCTGTCTTGCACACAGGTTTCCTCCCTTCCAAAGTTGAAGCCTACTATTTTGCAAAAAAGCTTCCTAAGAAGAACAACCCTTTCTGTTGTTCAAAAGTCTGTGCAGGGAAGCCACCGCATTGCCTTTTTCCTTTATTTTTCTGACACTTTTCAGCATGTATGTTCCTTGGGTATCGGTCTGTCTTACCTGCTTTGCTGGTTATAGAGTTTTGTTTCAAAGTGTCCTTTTGTTGTTTGTTGTTGTTGCTGTGAGTATATGTGGACTTGCAGTGGGGTAGAGTGTTGCCTTAGGAAACATTTTATAAAAACAACAGTGTGTGTATGTATGTAGCATTTAAAAGAAAAAGTTTAATTTACAAATGCAAACCATAGCAAAAATTATCCAGTTTGGCTTTGCCAGTTTTGCTTCCAGTCTTGGACACATTTTATGTGTATCTTTTCTCTTAGTTGGATTCCATTTCTTCTTTTTTCCTCATCCTTTTTTTTAAGCATTTCCACCCTCAGCTCTTTACATCTTTGGCTACCAGATGTGTCCCACATTGAAGAGTTATTTCTCCTCCCTAGAGTGGAATAAATGCAATCAATATGAGTATTGCTCTCAGGGCCTTGAAATATTACATTAATGTTCCATGTGGTGACATTTTAGTTGGAATTTTCAAATACATTATGATGGTTCAAATTAATATTTATCAGATCAGCTTTTATATTTTGCAAAAGAGGGAGAGAGAGTAAGCATTATTAAAATACAAAATGCAGATGAACTCCAAAATCGATGGTCCATTTTACCAGCACTTTCCAGGGTTGTGTTTTGCTTTCTGGTTTTGTTTTAAAATTTATTAGTTTTACAGGCAAATCTATTTATTTCCCCTCATTTATTTTTTTTCACCCTCTCAGTGTTTTCCAATAGTTTCTCCTCCCCTGTTTATTATCCTGAAATGTAAATTACAGCATTAGCCAGTTTTCTTTAATTTTTTTCCTTTTCAATGATTAAATCTGTTACATGACATCTTTGTCCTTTCTATAAATTAAATCATCTTTCCTTTCCACCTTTAGCCACTGCCAGAAGCAATACTCTGATTGCCAGCAATAAAAGTCCTCACATTACACAGTCTTTATTTCCACACAAAGCAAATCCCTCCCCCCTCTTTCTTTCCCACTATTTAATACTGCTTTGGGGGGGGGGGGATAAATTTCAGTTTTCAATTTTTCCACAAGCAAAGAATTTTCATAAAGTGATTGGGGAGTGTTTGTTTGGGCCAAAACTGTATTCGTCTTAGTTCCAAATGATGATGATTTGTGGTGATGGTGAAAACCTAAGAGTATTAATTATTTTGCTTGTTGGGTTTTCTTTTTTCATTTTAAAATCTCTTCTTACCTTGAGTCATTGTGACAAAATTGGTGCTTCCCCCCCCCCACTTAAATGCCGTTTTGGAGATGTCTAAATTATAAATGAAGCTAATTGTGGGCGCAGGTTAAGAAAAAAGTTGAGGGAGCAACTAGATCATTTTTTTACCTGCATCTCTAATTATCTCACCTTTATTTAAAATGGAATTCCTTCACAAATGAGGATTAAAAACCTGAATCACATTTTCAAAGTTTGATTGTTCCCATATCTACCTTTTTTTGGATATATTTGATTTTTTTTTTAATATGTCAGATGCAACACACAGAGGGAGAACCATCTCTAACTGCTCTGTACATTTGGATGTGAGCATGCAAGCTTGCCCTTCCTATTTTCTCGCAGTGCTGATCTGCGCAAAAGAACGACAGGAAACTTAAAGAAAAGGAGGAGGAATCGATTGTTCGACCCACACTTGAACTCGCCTGAAAGAGATAAAGCAGAATTTTCAATAGGTCCCCTGCCCTTTTCACCAGGAGGGAAAGAGGAGAAGAAAAACAAGAGATATTTATATGACAGCAGCTGCTGAAAATAGCATTTCGGAGCAATAAAAAAGGCAAAAGAGGTTCAGTCGTACAGGGGAAAAAGAAGGTAGAAAGTCACTTTTCCTCTGCTCCCAAACTGATCTTGGAAATGTAAGCTTGAGTCCTATAGATCTGTTTGAAATTATAGTTGTCATTGAGAGTGAATTTATGCTTCTATTGATCTGCAAAAGGAAAATATTAAATGGTTTGGTTTTGATCTTTAGCTGACCCCAGGTCAAGGGTAGTCTGAGATTAGTATTCATAGAATTCATCACCAAATTGTAGCCTCCGTCTACTTTATGCAAACAGAAGAAAAACAACCAGGGATAAACACAAAGCAAAATGACAAACAATTCTCTCCCCTCTCCCAAACATACATGTATGGGGGAGGGGGAAGATTTGGAAACTGTAAGGATAGCAAAAGATGCACCCAAGACAACATAATTCACAAATGGGCGAAGGAGAACAGAATGCACACACACAAAGCTCTAATGACACACAGAGGAAAAAGCCATGATCTAAAATATATTTGGGCATAATCAACTAGGAAGACAGTTGTGTAAATTTTTTTAACATAAGAAACTCCTAAACAAGACACAAATATAGTCAAAGACAAGTGAGACAAAGGGTTTTCTTGCTCATGAAAAGGTATCCGAAACTGAGCCTCAAGAGAAGGAGTGATAGAGCCAGACCTGATAAAATAAAATAGTTTTATAAATGTACAGAAATCAGCAAGAAATTATTAGAATGAGGTCTGTGGAATAAGACGTCTCATTCACCAAAATGACTTTGGTACACATGATGAAGACCCATTCACAAAATCCAAGTTGGCGAAGGATAAGTGAATGAAGTTGAGCCAGTCATTCAGAAATTATCTTTAACATTCTCTGTAATCAGTCTGGCATTGTAGAGGTGCATAATTGAAAAGCACAAGTTAACTACCCCAACTGTCTTGGATGTATATCCCAGAATAAACCAGTCTCGTTGGGGCCATGTACAGAAAGGCATCATTGGTTAGCAGTTTTTCACTGAAAAATGCAGTAAGATCTTGGCCACCTTTGAAATCTGAAAAGAATCCATGAGTCAGGAGATTTTCCTCAAGATTTCATTCTTGCATTTCAATTAAGATTTATTAATTTGCAACCTTAAGAACTTTTTCTGTGTTGTAGGTGATCAAGCTCTTCTTCACCCAATACTACTAAGAAAATATTTTGAATATTTTCAACACCAGTTCTCTTTCAGTTTCTCTATATGCACACTTACGTATGACCTGGAATAGATATTATGAAAGGCAGTATATAAAAATATCTTAAATGAAGAATTGTAATGAGGTTGGGTTGTTGTTTGGTCCCTTCCAATTTTCTGATAGTATTTAGAACAGAATGGACAACCTGCAGCTTTCAGTTTCATTTTGAAAGCCGCCTTCAAGTGATCAGTTCATTGTCTGTGGGAAGCAGCCACTGGCAGAAGAAAGAAAAGGGAGTGGCAGAAATGGGGAGGATCACATTACGTAATTTTGGATCTGATGTCACCCATCCATGGCTTGCATCTCATCCCCTACATATAGCTTTTTGCATAGTATTATCCAGGCAAACACAAATCACCTTTGATTTAGAAGAACAAAGTCCTTCTACAACATCAACTCTGGAAGGACAATATTTGGGAATGCCCCAAACAGAGTTGTGCCTCCATATTAATTAGCCAGTGTGGGCAAAAAGTGCTTCCGTATTTTGGCAATCTGTCCAAATTGGCCTTCAGGCACCATTTTTTCTTCTGTCTTCTCCAGGAACAGAGGTGCAGAAGGAAATCAGACTTCCGTGGTATTCTGATGTTTGTCAGAAGTTCTATGTGAGACTATCTATTGCCCTCCATAGCTCCTTTACCAGCAGCAGGAGAATGTGTTATAATCACTCTAATTACTGGCAACTCCCTCAAAATATTTACATACTTGAATGAAAATGCAACCACCTGAGGTAGAATATTCTAAGTCTGAGCTCTGCTGTGGTAGAAGGAAACACTCTTCCTTCACAGATAGTTCCCAAATTCTTAAATGTAATTTTCCCTGCCCCTACACCTCCTAAAGAATGTTTGTTTCAGCCGCTGAAGAAAAGTGGGGGCAGATGTACCACGAGTTATTTTGGCTGGAAGAGGCAAGAATGTGTCAGCAGAAAACCGTCCGGTCAGCCAGAGAAAGTGAGCTGCAAATTGTCCATTTCTAAAACGACATGTTCCTATGACACTCGCAGACTCGCAAGCCACCTGTTCAGCCATCAGTCACTGAGGGGGAAAATGAAGCTTTCCTGAAAGAAAGATTCTGACAGATCCAGAAACTTTCTGCGTGTGTGTGTATATGAACTCGGCTCCAAACATGTGCATCATTTGGGCACCAAAGCATGCAAGGTAGTTTGGATCTTTCTCATAGCCAAAACAGAAGGGTGAGAGATGGGTTTATCTTCTGTTTGCCACAGGGGAGAGGACAAGAGCACTGATTTATTTGCACCATGGCTGAAGCAGCAGCTTTGGAATACATAAAGAAAGATGCCCCCCAAATGTGTGTAAAGTGCTAAGTTCCCCAACGCATGCATGTACCCCCCGCCCCTTGTTTATGGTGAGAATTTAAAAACAAGGCTTTTAAGCAGGATTGACCCCTAATCTGGAACATTCTTGATTGTTTCCTGTATTCATAGCAAAGTATGCAGGGGCCTAGAGAAAGCATGCGCGCGCACACGCATACAAAATGGGTAAATTTTGCAGGAAGGCATGGCAGCATATATCATAACAACTGGGATTTCATTCTCATTGAAGATCATCCTGTATCTTAGCAAACATGTGGCACAACCCTTTGAAGTCCCAAAAGTCAAGAGCAGATTAGTAGCAATATGCCATTGCTGAGATTGCTTTTCCCCTTTCCCAATCAAGGTCAAATTAAGATAGGAAAATACTCCAGCCCCCCAAACTAGACTATATAAAGCGAACGGGAACTCTTCCTCCCCCCACCCTTCTTTTGGGCAAGGCGCATGCTTGTGTACTTGTGTCTAATACTAATTTCTGAACAAGAAAATGACAGAGGTGTTGCTGACTGGCTGAACTTTCCATACAAGCTTCTGCTGGCCAGGCACGACAGTGTGCAGGCCAGTGTACCCGGATCCAATAGCTTGTTAATTTCATCATTTCAGACTTTTATGGTTTTTCCAGTTGGTGCTGCTTTTATAAACAAGCATTTCAGTGACCTTCCCCTCCGGACATCAGCATTTTCAGCTCTGCAAGAATCTCAAGCTCTGAAAGTTTATAAATAAGCCTTCTATCAAGTTCCACAACAGGTGTGACCTCCCCCCATGTCCTAAAACTGAACAGTTTCAACAAGCAAATAAAGACAGCTCCAGGCTGGCCTTAAAGGGGAAGCACACCCAGGGAAAATTACGCTGCTCGGCTCTGGGTCTGCCATCGCTAAAGGCAACGCTTTGGAAAAGGTGGCCAAAGGATGACCTGGCATGCAGCTGGTTCCCCCAGATGTTATGCTGCTAGTGATGTCCTGCCAGAGCTTTGCTTTTCGATGTTCAGCCTTGGGAAAATATTTATTTCTTTCTCAATTTAAGTTTCCCACTGACTCAGTGGGTTCCCACAGCAGGTTATAAAGGAAGGAAAAATACCCCATCTCTTAAAAAAACTCTGTATAAGAGCAATGAGCAATTAAAACATCAGTAAGTAGATATGCGGACCACCACTGTGTTTCTTTTGCGTGTGGCAAGTGTGAAGGACAGTACTTCTGCAAGCTGTCACAGAAAAGTGGATATCCTGTTCCAAACATTTCATAAATTTTCCTGTGGTCTCAGTTGATGTTTCTTTCGGCTACGTGTGTATATTGCCCCTCGTATGTACAGTATCGTCAGTGGGATGAGACAAATTCACAAAGGCAAAGTTTAATAAACTTTAATAACAATGGTTATGTGGAACATCTTAGTTCAGAGGCAAGATGCCTTTGAGGAGCAAGAAACGATAGAACAGGATGTTCGCATTCAGATGTCTCTGAATATTACTGCTGAGATCAGTCTATAGAATTCAAGCCAACTTCGACACTTTCCAAATGTAACTGCCTGACAATTGTGGAAGACCGAAGCTAGTCTGGGTACATGTTTGGCATACACACACTACAGTAGGCCTTTTTCTGTATGTATATTTTTCATCTTGAGTACTGCAGTATGATAGCTGGGAGTGTGAGCTGGAAATTCCATAGTTCAAATCTCAGGTTCATCAGTGAATTTGCTCTATTGTCTTGGGCAAAGCTCCCTTTCCCTCAACTTCAGCTTGTGTTCTGTAATATGAGAATATCGATTCTGACTTATCTTAATTTCCTTCCTTCCTTTCCTTTTTTTGGAGAGGGCAGGCTCTCACACCATACCCTTGGATCAGTGGATCAACCCACTGATTATGGAATATTTTGACTTGCCATAGGTCTGTGCCACTGTTGTTCACTATATGTTGGTACCCAAGAGTGAAATGAACTCACAAATTCTTTAGGAGCATAGAAGCCTGGAAGGAAGGAAGGAAGGAAGGAAGGAAGGAAGGAAGGAAGGAAGGAAGGAAGGAAGGAAAGATAATAATTACTCTCTAAAAATGTGTATTTTGTATATGGTAGTATATGGTTCTGAAAAAGATGGTAACTTTAACCTGAACCTCCTTTGATGATTCTGGGCTTACAATTGTAAAGAAAGGTCCTTCAAAAAGAAGAAAGTTAGATCTCAAACAGCATACCCATTTCTGACATACTATGGAAGAGTTTTTGGTCCTAAGAACATCCTAAGTGCTCTTCTGAGAACAATAAGAGCAGCCATTTGGCTCATGGTATGTCCTCGTCCCCCTTAATGTACTTTGCTGTCTCACCCCAGAGACAGCTAATGATTTCTCCAACACAACAAGTTGCAACAATGGATACATCATGCCAAAACCATCCAGAATCAGCATAAGTTGATGGGATTCATCCATCAGATTGTTACCTCTTGTACTATTTTTTTTTTAGCGAAACTTAACAAGAAATCATTTTAGTCCCATTTCTTACATCTAGTGATTGATATAAGGATTCATTTCACTTACCACCAAGGGACAGGCAAAATATGCTGGAGAAATTTCATTATTTGAATAAGGCTTTGGAGGAATAAAGGGGCGTGGTGGCTCAGTGGGTAAGAAGCCAGGCTTGTCGATTGGAAGATCGCAAGTTTGGAGGTTCGAATCCCTAGCCCTGCGTGCGGAGTGAGCTCCCGCACTAGCTCCAGCTCTTGCCAACCTAGCAATTCGAAAGCATGCAAATGCAAGTAGATGAATAGGTACCACTTCGGTGGGGAGGTAACAGCGTTCCACACGTGTCATGCGGCCACATGACCGTGGAAGTGTCTTCGGACAACGCTGGCTCTTTGGCTAACAAACGGAGATGAGCACCGGCCCCTAGAGTCGGACACGACTGCACAAATGTGCGGGGGGAACCTTTACCTTTACTTTACCTTGGAGGAATCAGTGAGAATTTTATTTATTTATTTATTTATTTATTTTTCAAATTTATTCCCCGCCCATCTCCCATACAAGGGACTCTGGGCGGGTTACAATAAATAAAAATTTAAAAACTATACAAAATATCTAAAAAAATAGATATATTTTTTTATCTAAAAAAATTTTGTATATGGGATAAAATTAGCCCTAGTGAATATTTTTGAAGCTCGCCTGAGAAGCATTAAGTATCAGCATTAAATGTCTTATTCTTAAGGTAATAGAATTGGCTCTATCTGGTGGTGAGTCTTCACCTAGATGGGACCACACTCTATTTTAAAGAGCACATTCACATCTGAATGTGAGCTTGATGATGCTTGCAAGCTGCCTTGGCCCTCTGAAATCAGCAGCGTATAAACTTTTTAGTAAACAAATGAACGACTAAACTAGAAATAAAATACTAGCAGTTAGAGACAATCTAGCTATCTCCACTTAATGGCTGCACAACACAACACAACACAACAAACTCTTAATCCATGTTAATAGAATAACATTGCTGTTGTATCCAAACAGATAAAATGTATTACAGCTTAATGCCTGGTTCATACAACATGCTAAAACTACCCATCCCCATTTTAGCCTAGTTTAACATGTTTATAGCAACTGGTTTTGATGGGCAAGTTAATATTACAAATTGATTTGGCACAGTCAGTGCACACCACTGAACAATGGAACTTATTAATTTAGCAAGGAATCTTATTTTTTAAAGCTCTGATATAATATTACTTTATGTAATAATATGTACACTGTTGATGTACAAGACCATATATATTCTGCTCTGCCATGAGTGCATGGAACATCATCATCATCGATTAAATTTATATGTTGCTTGACTCTGGGCATTTGATTGCTAGCTACTGTATGCTCCGTAAAAAAAGGTCAGTGCAAATAATAAAATGTCATGAATGTCACCTTTTTTCTTACTTTATTCAAAATTCTTCAGATGTTTGGCTGAGGGTCATTTTTAGACCACACACTTCAGTTGTAAACTTGAAGAATACTTTTGCATGTCATAACCCTTGAATGCAAATTTCTCAACACAGAAGTTATAATGACCTACAACTTTTTTTTGATAGCATCTACCATTTCCCCCAGCAGTGCTATATCCAGGGTACTGGAGAAAGCGAAGTGCTGTTACCAACATAGTTACTTGTTTTGTGACTTCAGTGGCAGTGGCAAAACAAATCTAGACTGAAAAAAATAATTGATTCATTAAAGTTGTGTCCTCCTGATGGAGAGTTTCTCCTCATGGGAAAACTTTGCACAAAAACAAACAAAGAAGAGATTTTAATGAAGTTTGAAGAGATGTCTACCTTGGACAGAAGGAAGAATGTAGGGAAGTTTATAAATGCCAGCATGCATGTGGACAACTACTACTTTCATGCTCTCCCACCTTTTCAACTGAACTGGGATTAAAATGAGAATGAGATGATTGTTCCAAGTGGTTTAATTTTGTCTTCACAAACTGGTAGTTGTTTTTAGACTCTTACCTAGAAATATTGGGGGTTCAGTAAGGAGCTCTGTCTGGCTTTCCCCAGCTTGGTGCCCTTCAGATGCCTTAGCTTCCAACTTCATAACTACTTGACAACTTGGTCAACTAGTTTTTGGCCTACTGAGATCCCACCTTGTCATGTTTAAAGCGTGGCGAAGGATTTCTTAAGCATGGGCAAAGAAACAGCAGAATTCTGAAACTGAAACCTTTGTGTACAGTTACATTTTTGTATAGATTGATACAGGGGGACAGTGGAGATCTATCCTGATTGTAGAACTTGAGACAAAAGCAGTTTTGGAGACTGGAATTTTGTCTGTTAGTTTAAAGCTTATTTATAATTTTAAAATAAATAATACGTAATGTATTAATAAATACATTTAATGCTGCAATTCTATCGTTCCTTACAGTGACTAAGCTCCATTGGATTCAATGGGACTTACTTCACCAGATCTATATAAATGGATATTGCAGAGAAGGGCTGCAGAGATCTGGATAGAGCCTGACCTCACCCAGTTTGTCCCAGTCCCATCCACCAGTGGAATGCACTCTCTCAAGCACTTAAAACAATTCTTCACTCGAGTTTTAGGGAGAAAAGACAATAATGACTCTGGACTGGGATTTTACCTGAGCAAGGACAGGTTTCCTATTTTTTTCAGTTCTGCTCTTTGGTTTGACAGACTTGTACACATGGCTTCAGCTTCATTCCTTGGTTTTTGATTCCCGAACTAAGCCCCTCGCTTGACCCACGTCCTTAGGCCTGACCACCTGACACGATTCCTGGCTCCTTTCTGAGAGCAAGCTGTTGCTTAGTCCTGATACTTCGTAATATTTGAACTCACAGCAATTAAGGATACATTCTTCCTCTTGTACCCTCTAATTTTGTTAAAAAGGTGGGAAGAAAGGCCAAGTTCAGAGTGAGTGAAACCCATAAATGAAACCCAGAGTGTATTGTATCCTACCTCCACTATCTACTGCCATCTGAAATTGAGAACTCTGGGCGCAATATGTGCCACAGATTAAGACGGTTGCTTGCAAAATAAGTTTACACTCTGGAACATTCTGCTCCTAAATTTCTGGCCACGCCAGCAGGGCAGGGTTGCGGGGAGGCAGCAATGTGCTTCCAAGCAAATATAGACAACATATTAAAAACGATACCATTTTTGACAAAGTACTAGGCAGTAGTTGAAATATAATGAGGCACTTGTGGAGAAATGCCCCTCCACCAAGCGAGCATTTGCTGGGTGGATTAGGCGGCATTCCTTTTCTGCTATTGAGTGGTGTCACAAGCTAATAAATATTTCAGAATTGGCTGTATTCAGTCCAGCCCTTGTCCCGGTTGACGTCTGTTCTCTCAGTTTTCAGAAGGAGACAGGTGCAGAAGGATGAAAAGGGATTTAATTACTAAACATCCCCAACTCCCTGTAACTCTGAAACACATGCTGTACTTTTTACTATGTGCCCAAACATACACATACACGCACCCAACTGTAGACACACAATTTTTGAACATGGTCATGCCTACTGCATACTCAACCAGTGTAGTGCACAATTATGTTGACTGCACACAATTGTTTGCAGTGAGAAAATACTGTTCCACTTTATCTGACTTTTGGGGCCTGTTTTATATGATCACTCCTGGATAGAAGCTTAATTGCAGACTCTGGTCTCTCTTTTATGTTCAGTTGGCAAATCCTAGCTGGGGTATTTATGGAAAACCAAGAGTTTTTAACTAGAAAATCTTTGTTTGATTTCAGCAGTTATTTGAATCATGTACAAACCACCATTGTGCCTGTGGCATAGCTGCAAGAGCCTTTTTGTTGGCTCTTCCTGTTGGTATAGGAAGAAAATTGAAGGCTAACACTTAATCTTGTGGAACTGGCAGCCACCAGCTTTTTTGCTTTGGAAGAACTACCATTCCCTGTCTAAATCCATCTGATTACTTAGTTTTTAACTTACACTGTCACCTACAACTGGTCATGCAGCAGTGACCTGGAACTGGGTCTTCTGTATGGTGGCACAAATTCTTCAGAATCCCTCTGCCCTACTTCTGATATTCAGGAGGGTACAACTGTATTGTGTTTTAGATCTTTAAAATGTAGCTATATCTTATTCAGGCCTTTTCTGTTCAAGTTTGTTATTTATTCTGAATCTGTAGTGATTTCAAAAATCTGAATTATTGAGATATTATTATGCACTTTGTATTTTTATTTATTTAACTTTCGAACCATTACACCACTTTGAGATATCTTAGCAGCCTACATACCTTAGCAGTGTACACATTTTTTTGGTACCCCATCAAAACAAAACAAAAACACTGGACTTTACTTCCAGTCTGACTCTGGGAGCTCCTTCCTTGTTGCTAAGATATAAGAATTTTTAATTTCAGTTTTTGGCAACTCTGAACTAAAATGACTGTGTAGCTCTATCAGGACTCCCAATGAAAGCGGTCTGGGACAGTTAATAAATGAGTGGATATGCTCCACAGGGCAGTTGTAGGAACATGGAAATGGGAGGCTCATTTCATCCCCTTGGCAGCTCTGGAGATTGGGACTTTTTAGTTGTGTCCTTGTCATTGACCAGGTCGTTTATGTTTTAATGCATGGAAGCATTAAAAGCACTAGGCGACATAGCAGACTGTCCTAATAGCATGGATTCTATGCCTGAGACCTCTGCAAGTAAAAAAAAAGTTGTTGAGATCTGCTTCTTTGGGCATCTGCAAAGAAGATGCCCTTCTTTGATCTCTCACTGAAGCCACCCAGGCCCCAGGAAAGAGCAGGAACAAAAGCTACCGTAGGGTCTGAGTTCTAGCACCATTAAAGAAGGCTTACTTTTCTTCTCCTTTTCCTTATCTTTTTTAATTGGTTGCCTTAGCATGGGCAAAGATCGTATCTGAAAGCTGCAACTTGTCAAGATGACGCTAAATGCTAAAGAAAGTACAAGTGATGGATGAGTGGAGCAGATGGTTTTGTATCTGGTTGAAGGAAGAGAAAGTGTCACTCAGGTCCAATAGAGAATAGCATCGGATGCAGATCTTGGTTAATTAGTACATCAGAAAATTGGGGAAGAGGAGGAATTGTGTATCTTTTTAACAGGGGCTTTTAAAGATGCCCATGAATTATTAAGGAGGGAAACTGCTTTCTTTTGTTTTACTGGAGTTAACCTTTGGGAGACTTACCAGCATGATGGTTCTGGACATATGTTCAGAGTTAATAAGCAGTGGAAGGGCACGATCAAGCAGATGCAATAAAACTTAACTTTGGGGCCAAATTTTATACCTGATCCTCTCCAGTAACTGCTATTTGTTGTAAGGGTAAGAACTACAACAAAACATACGATCCAAGGGACCCAACCCCACATAGGAAGTTACCCCTTTACATCACGTCAGTCTGATTATTTGTCCATCTTGCCCAACACTGCCTGCTCTCCCTGGAAGCAGAGCTACAGAATCTGAGGCAAAACCTGCTCTTTTTTTCAGCTAGGACCTTTGGAATAAAAATAGGTGCCTAATCACTGCAGAACCACCATCTCAGTATTATGGATGTGAAAGCACCAGATATGTCAGCTCCAGATCATGGAAGAGGTGAAGATACCATGAGACTCCGGTACTGTATCTGAGACCCTCTCCCTGAATGTACTCTTAGATGTCGCGGGCAAGTCGGGAGAGATGGCAGGTTGCTTCACCTTGTGTTTCATGGGAGTTTCCAAGAAATGGGGCACTGTCACCCATTCTGTCCTCTGCAGACAATTAGTCTGACAATTGTCCTGCCAAGGAAAGCATACTGTATATGTCTCTGTGTGTGTGTCCACCTTTCCCAATCTGGTACCTTTCAGCTGGGTTGGGTGGCATCTCCCATCATATATACTTCCCCTGAAGTGACTCGGTTACCTTGGCTCCTTATCTGAATCCATCCACAGCATGCCTTTGGAAACGCCTTCAACTAATCTGAACTGGAGCTGGTAAAGGCTGGGTACACAAAAGCAAAAGCAAGAGGGAGCAGCAAGAGAGAGGGGCCTCTGATTTCCCGTGTGCTGGGGTAGTTGTTTTTGTTATTATTTCCCCTTACCTCCTCCTCGCTCTGCCAAAGCAGCCATTTATGCTAGGAGATGAAAGGGCAAACAGTCTCACTGCCTTACCCTCACCCCTCCCGTTCCTCCTCTCCCCCTTTTTTGTGGTTTTCCTGAAAGCCCATTGGTTGCTGCCTGAGATATCCTGAGAGATGTGGCAATTAATTTTCTTTTAATCAAGGTCGGATGAAGTAAATTGGTGCGGCTCTGCAGCCCCTCATTTTCTGTTTTTGCAGTGATGCAAAACAAATATGATCAAATTATGCTCCTTCTCACCTTATTGAATTAGAAAGCGTGACTGATCCAGAAGAGCTGAGATGCTATATACTGTGCCAAACGGGCACCATCTTCCTCCCTTCTGCCACCTACCACCTCCAACCTCCCTCGCAGTGAAAGCCACTGGAACAACTGTGCCTACCACTGTGTTGTCGTCGTCTTCTTCCAGTGGTTCTTTTCCCCCCTCCAAAACGGGAGAAAGAGAAAGCAAAATTAGAATTTTGGAGGCTAGGTTCCATGCCGGAAAAGGCTCCTTCTCTAGTCACTCCCTGGCCTACCTCAAAGGGGAGGGAGACTTAGAGAAGAGCCTTGGGGGGAAGGAGCACTGAGAGAACCCAATACATAACATCACTTTATCACATTCTGTCCATCTAGCCCAGTATCAGCACTTTGGCTGGCAGAATATGAGGCAGAGAAATTCTTTCCCATGATGGATTGCAGCAGGATCTCTCTGACTAGAGATGTTAGGGGGAGAACTAACAACTTTCTAAATTCAGAGCAGGTGCTTGACCAGTGAATATGAATCCCTCCTGTAAAATCAGACCCTTCCCATTCTAAGAAATTCATTTATTTGGAACTGTTGTTTTCCTGTTGCAGTGCCTTTGTTTCATGAGAAAAAATAGGTTCCAGCTGTTAATTTGGAAGTGTCTCAGACTGATTCTAGCCTAACCTGCTACAAGGAAAACTGATTGACAACAACGTGTCTGGAAAACATAAATCAGACCAAAATTGTTACAGGATGTAAGCAATGTTTGTAGTCACGCCATAAGCATAGAAATCAGGATGCAGAGATTCTGCTTTTTTGAGAGGTCAAGTTTCTAGTCCACAAATTTGAAAATATGTAGGAAAAGTCTACCGAAATTTCAAAAGGGGGTTGGGCAGAATTTCCAAAGTTCAGGCTCCTGAATATTTCACTGCCCTTCCCTAGTAGTACAGAAGAAATGATGCAGAGTAAGTAAACAGAGGCTAAGTATACTATTAGTTTACAAAAATGTATACATGTAACTCAGCCTGTTCTTTCGGGACACAGAATTTGGGATTATTTGGAGCACACTTATGTGTGTGCAGGCACACATATAGCCCACATATACAATATACATCCCTGAATATATATCCCTACAGAAAATATACACTGTATGTATGTATGTATGTATGTGTGTGTGTGTGTTTGTGTGTTTGTGTGTGTGTGTGTGTGTGTATATTTATATTTATATTTATATTTATATTTATATATTCAAATGCCCCACTCCTTTTGGTGATATCACTCAGCTGCTCCTTTATTGTGCTCTTCTGACTGTATTCAAAGTAGATGTGATTGATCTGGGCCTTGTTTTGACTAAGCTGCTAAACTAGGTCAGCATCTTGGAATTATAAAGGTCCAGAGTTGCTTTTCAACTGCTACCAAATCATGTCCATAATTATCCAAAGTTTGAGTGCTGCAATACCAGGTTCAAATCAATATTCTTCCCCTTGGCATGTTATAATTATCCATCTTGACTCACCAGATGGGTAAAGAGATCAAAATAATCATGTCTGTAAATTTAAACAAGTCCTTCAGCAAAGGCCACTGCAGATACCCCTAACAAAATCAACTTGTTGATGAATCTTCAGCTAATATTCTGCTAACACAGACCTCACAAAACTGATGTGTGGGCTTCTTTTTAACCAGTGGCTCGTCCTACGTTCTCCTATTGAACAGGTGATCTCAAAGTATTCAGAAAAATATTCAGGAGATGATAATTCCTCAGAAGATATTCAGGAAGAGTAGTTGTATAATTAACATTTTCAAAGCAGATTTCAAAGGAAGTTCCAGTGACTACTGGGGTGGAGGCATGAGCTCGTGTTGAATTCCAACACTGCAGTCAGCACAGGTCTTGACAGACTGTGTAATGCTTGTCGTTGTTACTCCTTTGTTTCTTGGGGTCCAAACATTATTCTTTAAAGAAATTATTATTTGTCCCAGATATTGCGTATACTCAAACTTCACTTCATAATCAAGCTCCTATATATGGCAAGTGAGTATGGGAGCCAATGTGGTGTAATGGTTGAAATGCTGAGGAAATCCAGGTTCTATTCCTCTCTTAGGCCCAGAAGCTGGCTGGGCGACTTTGGGCCACTAACTCTCACAGCCCTTCGCTGGGAAGTGAAAAAAACATCTAACAAACCACAGCATACAGTGCTGCTTAGATGCACTGCTACTTAAAAATCAGTTCTATTTTAAAATAACTTAAAAGTGCTATCAAAAAAGTAGAAAATCTTTTAAATTGCCAAACCACTTTGAATCCCCAACACTTAGAAGATAGAACCTGAAACGCATTGGGTGGCCCAGCTGAAGCATGCAGCAATCAAATTTCATAGTCTTGGAATCAATGCAAAGAGGAACAGGATCAACTTTGCTGTTGTACCCCCAAGTCTATCAAGTAGGCGGCCATGTCCATAAAACACCCCTGAGAATGTATTTGACTCTTTGGATTTAGGAAACGGAAACATTTTGCAACCAGTTACACATCACAAGAACCGACTTGGGCATCTACTGTACCTCTCCACATATTTATTCCAACAGTCGTGATCATAACCACACCTCATGTTACTGTGGTATCACTTTCCTATTCTATTCAATCCCTTCCATGCTTTATGGCTCCATATCGCTCTTCTCCTTCCATTTCCTTCACGCTTGATGTCTTTCAGGCACTTGAATCTTCAGGCTGTGTCAAATACATTAGGTTCTTGCAAGGAGCTGCTGGAATAGGGGGAGGAGAAGAGGAGGAGGAGGAGGAGAAAGTCTAACATTCCAGGTCAGCAAAATTCACCAGCTCTGATTTCTTGGCACACAGTCTCGTTTCTGTGAATCATTGTCCATTTCCACTTCTGATGAGTGCTTTAGATGAAACTTACAAAGAATCTTTATCACTCCAAGAACAGAGAAGTAATGGTCCAACCCATGAATCAAGCCTTCTGGCAAGATTAGCCTCTCCTGGGAATTGAGGGCAGTACAGCTTTAACTGTGTGTGTATGTGTATATTTTAATCTTCTCTAAGAAAAGTGTCTTCTTCAGGCCTCTCATGCTACCAAATGCTCAAAATCTGTTCATATCTTATAAAGCATAAAAAATGTAAGTCTTGGGAGACGACATACCATTTTTGCTGCAGTTACTCAGGAGGCCCCTCAGAAACCTCTGTATCTTTAAAATGCACAGTAGAAGCTAAGATCCCTCAAGAAGGTGTCTCGTTGCTACTTTATTTGTATCACATGAAGACTGCCTTATCTTGAATTCCTATAATTCTACTGCCATAGTGGCATTCTGAATATCTTTTACAGTATCAGGTGCCAGTTCCTATAATATTACTTCCTTTGTATGTAAGTCCCAGATGTCAGACTTCCTGCCCTGCTTTCAAAATGAAATGTTTCCAAGAGAACTTGTCTCGGTAAATATATGAGGCTTGCACTAGTCCCCAACAGAAGTCCCCAACCGTGATCCCCAGGCAGTTTTGCACTACAACATCCTGTCATCTCCAACTAATATGGCCAATAGCTCAGGTTGATGAGAGTTCTGTTCCAACAACATCTGGGACCATTTGAGGTCTACGCCATTAAAAAATCAGAAAGCCTACAATTAAAATAATATCAAAACAACAGATACCAGTACAAACTCGGTGTCTCTGCATGTGTATCCACACCCACACTCGTATACATATATGTAAGAGCCTCACCCACAGAAACATTTTAAAATAAAAATATTTCTAAGGGTGTTCAAGAAGGAAGGCAGTTTGACAGACTTCCCTGGGAAGAGAGCATTACAATAGTGATGCCACTGTAGAGAAGGTATTGTCTTGGCTAGTTCCTGCCAAGGAACACTGGAGTTCATTTTAAGGTTCAGGTAGGTTAGAACAGTCAAACTGAGGATGCTGCTTTTATTTTAAAGTACCTAGAATTGCTTTCAGTCATAATGTTCGTCATTGTTTTTTGTTCACTTAAAAAAATAATTTGGTTTCCTTTGTTTTTTTGTTAAAGGTGAGCTGTACTGCTGTACTGCTTATTCATTTCTCAGTTAACGTTCTGTGTTAAAGGGGACAGTGAATCTTTTGGTGCCCCAATATTGTACATATAACGGCAGCTACGTGGGTGAACATCCCCACACCGTAATATCATAGTGAAAAAATAGAGGGAGTCCTGCCGATGGAGCCTCATCTATTCACACATGAAGGTTATTAGCCAGGGCTTTAGGCAATAAGTGATGGAATGTGCACATGTAGACCAGAAGTGATAGCCGTGCCATTGAGATGGAAGATCAGTGTACCAGGCCTAAACCCTCCTGTCCCGTGTGTCTCCTGCTGCTTCCACCTAAGTCTGTATAATGCCACTCTCTCTGACTTTTCTGGATGATTTAAGCAAGAAGAACATGTGCTTATACAGTAAGTGAGGTAGCTCGAAGGAGAAGCAGACCTTCTGCAGTCACTCAAGAGCCACAAAGCGGCTGGAATACATATCTCTGCTGGAACAGAAAGTCTAACTCTTAATGAGCAAACTGCCTGCACAGCATTACTGACTTGAAGAAAACTGTTGGTGGTGGGGGGGTCATTTTCATGCAGGAGAAGCTAATTTTTTATCTTGGAAGGAATGCCCTTCATTCGCATGCAGGGTTTTCTCTTGTCCCACTGAAAGTGGCTCAGTGCCACTTTATACTTTGGAGGATCATTAGCAAAAATCATTAGCTATAATACGACCTCCCCCATAAATCTCACCCCTCCTCCTGCACCTGGAACACTTGTCCATGCCTAATTTCCATCTCCCTAATTTTATGATTTGTCCCTCATTTGATAGAGACTCTTCCATTAATTGTATAGTAAGTGCTTCCAGAGAAAAGGCTGTAGGGCTGACCCCATCTTGGAAAGACATGATTTGGTCTTTCCCTCGACCCCCTCCCACCACTATAGGATGGAGTTCTGCTGAAATATAATAATTTCCCCTTCAAAAGGGCATTGCTCCAAATCTTAAAGGCACAGAGGCATTTTCCTGGATGGATTGTAGGGAATATGCAGGTTGTAGGGAATATGTAGGGTAGATAAAACTTTGGGGCAATTGGCAATGAAACCCCTCAAATCATGGCTGTGCATTCTTTAGATGATCCTCAAATGTTGGCAAAATAGGGGAAAGTACCAAGAAATTCTGTTGCATTGCTATTCCTTGAGATTTCTTGATTTGATAACTACTGAGGATTATGGGGAAAGATCTTTAGGTTAAGCTATGGTTTTCTAAAACATTGTGTGAAGCTATGATTTTTTTTTAAGCCTCAAGTCTGTTCTACACTTGTCCCATTGAAAGAAAAACAGATGGCAAGGATATTAGATACATAACATTGAGGGCTTATTGAAACCAGGACAGTAGTGTTTGTATATTTATGTCTATATCTTTTATTTCACACTAATTAAAGTAGCTAAGCATCAGTATAATCCAGAATTTGAGAAGCTGTGTTATATAGAGTATGAGCATTGGCCCCTCTAGTTGTGTGTTGTGTACTCTCAGGGTTTCAGGCAAAACCTTCCCTACCAGTAGATGCCAAAAACTAGCATCTCAGTAACAGGAGGTGGAGTCCATTTGGAATAAAATTGACTGCATAGCTCAGCCTGCTGGAAAACTGGTATGGCTGGACCAGGCAGACACTTTTTGTAGAGACTTAGTAAAAGTAAAGTCTCCCTTGAGTGGAGCTCCACTCCTGGTGACTTCATGGACATGTCCATGTAGTTTCTGGGCTGTGTTACAGAAGTGGCTTGCCATTCCTTCCTTCTGGGATGTTCCGTCTTCTGGGACTATAGAATAGACCAGAAAGTTGAACATTCTATAGTCCTGGGATTTCCTGGGGGTCTCTCATCCAAGTAACTAGATCCAAGATCTGTTCCCTTTTGTTTGTCTGAATTAAGGCCCCACAAAGCAGGATTTCTAATGTGGATGTTTGGGCTTGGGCAAGCTCATCTGGGCAATGGTTCCTAAAATAGCTTGGTCAAAATCAGCACTTAAAATGAGCCTAGACCCTGGTAGCCAATAAAGTTGGCATAGAACAGGAAGAATGTAGCCCCAGAATCAGATGAAGTGGTTGAAAATTCCAGTCAAAGGAGATCACAAGTAATCTTGTCAGCTGGAAATTCAGGGAGTTGTAGTCCCAACAATACTGGAAGGCACCAGATTGGAGAAGCCAGTAGTAATCAATCCCAAGGTAGTTATGGTATATTGGCTTGGCAACCTCATATGTAAGGTTGCATGTGAAAGGTAAGCCCCAGTCATTGTGCAACATGACTCAAGGAGAGACTGTGTATCTTCTCAATATGAATAGTCTCTGACCAGATCTCAGCTAGGCTACAATCCAGATTTTCAGTCTAGGGAAAAGGGGCAGGGTCCAAAATGGAGAAGGTTCTAGGGAAACTAGGATTTTATAGGACCTGGTGGGCTGTTCAGATCAGCTGTTGGAATGGCACCATTGTGCTGCAGAATAAGAGCAACTAGAGTGCCATTAATGCAGAAGAAAAAGTGAAAACCCAGGCAACCGAAGGCACCCGTTTGAGACAGTTTTCATCCCCAACATCTTTAATCTCTGCATGATGATGGAAGACGCAGTAATTTCACACAAATGAATGTTCAGACTGAAGAATTCATGCAGCGACCAGGTCCTTTTTGAATTGTTAAGTTTTCACGGTCAAGTTGGAATTGTTTGCAACTTCCCTTAAGCACACTAAACAGAAAATGTACAAACTCCCTGCTCTTTGGTGTACATTACTCACAAGCATTTATCAATATACAGATAATGCAGGGGTTGGTAAACGTTCAATGTTCAACTTATATGAATCATTGTGTGCATGCGTGTGTGTGTGTGTGTGTGTGTTTTGGACAGATTCTTGTGGGTTCACATCCTTGCTGCTTGCCTCCTGTGCGACTGGTTTTCCTCAGCAGAATGTCGGTATCAGGCTTACCAGCGGCTTGGAACTGGTTACTGGCTACGTTCTGTACAGTAGGGTATTGTGTAGTGTGTTAGAACGTTGCATTGTTCTTATCTCATTTTACCGTATTTTACTTTTTTTATTTTGATACATTCGGTGGTCTGCGACCTGTAATAAACTCGTTTATTTGAATATACTGAAATGATATTCAAAATGCATAACGTTGAATGTAAAGGTGTCCTGATACCTTAACTTCTCTCTCCCTTGTTTGTTTCACCTTGCTCGAGCAGTATCCCTTAAACCAGGGGTCCCCAACCTTTTTGGCGCCAGGGACCGGTTTCAAAAGACGGTTTTTCCATGGACCGGGGGGGCGGGGTTTCCGGGATTTCCGCAGGCTGGGGGGCGGGGTTTGCGGGAGGGAGCCAATCACAATCACCGGGGGTGGGGTTTGCGAGCGGGAGCCAATCGCGTGGAAGGGGGTGGGGTTTGCAGGTGGGTGCCCCGCGGCCCAGTTCCTAACAGGCCACGGCCCACAGGTTGGGGACCCCTGCCTTAAGCGACACCTCAGTGATATAACCCTGGTCTATGACATATCCACTGAAAGGATCAGCCAGGAGATGGAAATGTTTCTTGAAGAACGGTTGCCCATCAGCAATGGGCAAATCGGGCCAATAGTCTGACTAAATGGCTCTGTTCTCACAACACACTTGACTCAGACAACCAATAATTCAGTCGTCGTTATGGATGATTATAGAAGCACACCATCACTTCAACTGGGGTGAAAAGTCACCAGTCGGGGAGTTACTGGAATACCATCCATTTTCTGTAGGAAGCGCCTAATACTTCGTAAGTCCTTGCCCCAGGACAGTAGTGACAAGTCTTCACAAGATCACTAGCTCCTTCCCCACTGGCCAGGGAGACAGCAGCAGGTATGGCATGGCTGCTGCAGCCAGTCAGTATTGGGAAAGTGTTGTCTGTGCCACAAGGCCATGACAGTGAAACTTGTAATAGAGACTTGCTGTTTCACCCACTTTTTTCTTGGAGGACAAAGTAGGCAAAATGGGCCAATTGACTGGGTTTAGGTGTTCTCGTGACATAACTGATTGGATGTAACTTAACCTAGTGCATGACTGGGTCTGTTTGGGGTTAAGTTAAGTAATTGGAGGTTAGCTGGCTGGATCAATTAACCCCTTTTTTATGTTCCCGTAACACAGTACTCTCCCCACCCCTTGACCCTGTTAAGTATGTTGTGTGAACGGAGATAGCATAAAGCAACTTTTTTTTTCTCTTGGCAGTAATCAGATCTAGAAACTTGTAGGTATTTTTTTAGACATTGCTATCTGTGTTCAGTGAAGTATTGTGTGCTTTCTTTTTCTTCTTATATGGAATCACAGCATTCACTCTTAATTAGCTGGTAGGTAGTAGAAATCCTGTAAAGGAATCCTTCCACATCTTTTTGAATATCAGATGTTTCTTTTTCAAAGCTTGCATGACCCTTTGGAAGCTGCTCCTGCTGTCTTGGAAAAAGTCTGGAAGACGATGCGGCTGCTTTAACTATTCCCAAAGAGTTGCTTCCTACATGGTCCCCCACACTCTGAAATGGATTTCAAAGGATTTGCAAAGCCGTGCTTGCTAGTTTATTGTAGCGGTACTGTGCCAGAATTCAATGCTCTTGCCTTTTTCAGGGCCTCATTTAACAATGAAGGCTGGGCAACCAGGAGAGGTAATAGCACGAGAGTAGCCCTGGCAGATTAAAGAATGGAAATTGGTAAGTGGGGTTTTAAGAGCAGAACCAGGAGCAGAACCAGGGTCCAGTAGAAGATGTACCTCTGACCCAGGCCACAGGAGGGTGCAAGTTTCTCTTTCATTTATTGTGCTCTGTGTGGGTGTATAAATGCCTTTTAACAGATACAGCACGATAATGTATGTCACTAATTTAACTGATACCGCCAAGTGCCTGTGTACATCTGAATTTTCTATGAATGGTTTTCAGAAAATAGCTGGGGACTGACAAAGAGCAAGAGGATGAAAAAAAATGTAATTTGGACCTATTTGAAAGTCAGGCTTCCCCAAGGTTATCTGCTTCCCCCCCTCTCAAATCTGTAAAGTAATGGTATTCACACTGAGTACTTGAGAAGTGTTTCTTTTTATAGCCCTTCCAGATGACAAATAAGCCCTCTTTTTGAAGTCCTTTTTAAGGCATTGTTCCACTGGAGAAGAGCCCTTTGCAACCAGCTTTTCCTGGAAAGAGTGAAATTCCAATGCCCCCCCCCCAGTGAGAGAAAGCGAAAGCCTTACGTGTAGTACACCCCTTTCCTGAGCACCCTGTAAAATAAGGGGAAACGGACCTATCAGGACATTCCTTCTTGCTTTGAAGAAAGGCTGGGCAGCAGATTCAGGGGAGGCACGAAGGACAGCTGAGTAGCAGATCTGATCCATAAGGCACAACCCACCAGACATTCCCTTTGAAATAGAGGAGAGCCACCCAGGAGCACTGTAATGCATTGCTTATGTAGCAGAGTGCAGAATGTGGCTGCTTGTTTGCCCTGAGATCTCAGACAGCACAGACACACTGTATTTGGCTGGTGTTATATCAGCTGTGCTGATTGCCAGAATATTTCTAGGTTCAATTCGAGGTGCCTTTTTTCCTGTTTAAAGCCTTTCATAACCTGTGCTCTACATGTCTTAGGGACAGTAAAAGCTGCCTTATAGCAACTGAATGCATACATCACACTAAGCCATCATGTGGCTTCTTTAGTTTTGGCTTAGCATGATATGTAAACCCAGGTGGTGTGATTTATAAGCCATGGTTTATGTTTTAATGCAAAATGTAAATGGATTAACGAAGTCAGACAGTTGGTTCAGCTGGCTCAGTGTTTTCTACAGTCATTCTGAAGAAGGGAGTCATTCTCCCATTTTCCAGACGGGTTTCTGAGCGCTGTCTGGAAATGCCAGGGACTGGACCCATTGGTAATAGCATCCCCAGTGCCTTTGCTTTCCTTTTATCATGGCCATTTACTTCATCTTCATGTCTGAAAAATCCCTTTTGTTGAACTTTGGCAGATTACAACATGTATCAAAACGACAGAGATCAGATTGCCTTTAGTTAAGGTTTTGGACACAGAGAGAACAGGAACATGCCATGGAAGTTCACTTAAGGCCGATCTCTCCCTCTCCCTCTCCCTCTCCCTCTCCCTCTCCCTCTCCCTCTCCCTCCCTAGCCTAACTCACTGGGTTTTTATTGTATGGGAACTGGGATGAGGAGTGCTATGAAAGGAGTGAATGAAAGGAGGGATATAAATCTAACAAATGAGGTTGCAATACTCAGAACTTCCTGTGTAGTCACGAAGAGCATTGGAGACAGACAAAATACACAAATATATACTGTGATGCAGTAGATGGACCAAAGAGACAATGCTTTGAATCCTTTGGAGCTCATAAGAAACCTAGGATACTGTCTATATGTCCTACCTCACAGGGCTATACGAAGTAAAAATGTGGTGGTAGAGAATGGAATGCAGAGTGATACATTCTCGAAGGGTGGTTGCAGATGGATTGCTTTACTCATGGTTCTCTGGGTTGAGTCAACCTTTTTTCCATATAATGCAATTGTGGAGGCCATTTTGCAATGTAGTCTCCAATGGGGACTGACAGAAAGCGGAGTGAATTTATTTTCTGAAAGAAAGAGGCTCGGTACTAAATAAAATTGGAGTGGATGAGGAAGCTAAAGGAAGAGGAGCCTTCAAGATGATTGAATCCCTTCTGAGGTGGATCTTACTGCATGTTTCACAAGAAAAAGCATATACAGTTAAAAAGTAATTTCTGTAAAACAGGAATAACTGCTGCTGATCACTTGGTTGCTATACGTATGATGATGTTATTCTGAGCTACACTTCATGGACATATACAAATTGGGAAGGCTTGTACATTTTAAATAAAGAGCAACTGTGTACATTTTCAATACTAAATAGGCTAATGGGAAGAGTGGAGAAGGGGGAGCATTTAGCGAGCTGCGAACTTGACTGGGCGGATAAATGGATTTCTCCAGTCTCAGGGTAGGAAGTGATATCTCAGATGTATTAAGTCACAAAGAAAAATTAGATAGTGTAAACTGATCTGTCCTGGATGAAGTGCTGAACTTTTTTTGATGACTTTAGAAGGCCATGTTTACAGTAACTTCAGCTTATGGCTGGGAAAAATGTGAGAGAACAAAATTCCAACCCCAGTCCTTCCTTGCATAGCCCAGCCCTGTCTGCTTGTATGCACCTGCTTTCTTTAGCAACTAATGTGCAACATTGCTATCTCTTTCTGTTTTTTAAAAATTATTTCTTGTACTTTATTTTGCTTCTCGTCGTGAAAAAAGAACATATCGGTCGATTTTACTGACTTCTAATGCAATGAAAGGCCCATAGTACTTTCCTTTCCCACCTTGCCTGAATAATTACTTGTGATCATTCTGGATTTCCCCCCTTTTATTTTTATATTCCCAGTAGTTGTTTTTATTCTCCATTTTAAGTCTTGAGCAGAGAGATGTTTAGGGGAAGAAGTGGGGAAAGATTATTTATTTATTACATTTATAACCTGCCTTTTATTTTATGCAGCTCAAGGCAGTATACACAATGCTCCCTCCTATTTTGTAAATCCAGGTGTTGTGATTTATAACTCATGGTTTTAAAATATATTTTAAAAGGTCTATAATTCTTCAAGGGTGGAAAAGACATCTTCTGGGAGATATGTTTGTAAAAGAGTTCACACAAGGCATCAAACCTTTTGCCATTATTTAGAAAGGGTTTCGTTACACCCATGAGAATATAGCATATTTAAATGTCAGAATACTGCATATACTTCCTTGTTGGGATACAATCAACAATATGGCTTGCAAGGTACCATCTAAATTAAAGGTCCTACTTTGCACTGAATAGCATGGGCACCCTTGCAGTAAAACAGTTTGGGTTGCTTGTAGCAATATCAGCCAAAAGGTGGCAAAACTGACCTGTATTGGCCTTACTATTAGCAGGGAATGGCACGACTGCACCACCTTCTCTATATTACAAAGAAATTAGGGAAATGTGTAACAATTTAGGTGTGTGTGTTTGTGTGTAGGTGTGTACTGGGAAGCACACGATAGGCAGCATATACTCTGGTCTGTGTCATGTGGCCGGGAGGGGAAAGGGATGCATTGGGGGATTTTTTCCTGGAGTGACTTTTTTCTGAAGACCAAGGTCAGATCTGGCCTATTTTTAAATTTGATCTTTCTTCTGCTGGTTTCCCCCATCATACCAAATTTGGTCTCACTCTGTTCTGTTTCCAGAGTGTTATCTTGTTGATGGGCAGAGCCCCTTTACATAATTTCTTCTGACATTTTTGGGGGTTGGAAAGAATAAAAAGCATTACCTAAAAGCCTTAACAAATCAAAGCTAATGATAAGCCCAGTATCTGTGGGCCCATCTGGTGATGACCATGGTGTATGGAGGACTGTGACTTGAAGTCTAAGAAAAGTAGAAAGTAAACATGAATTAACGAATGAAACAAAATAAAAATTGTGTCTGTCAGACTAACCAAAAGGGGAGATGGTGTGAACTTGTGGAATTGAGTTGATGGGTAAATTATGCTTAACTAAAAATGCAGAGAGGTGAATGTTCCTGCATGGCAAAAATTCCTCATTGTTGTCTTATTTTTCTAATTGTGGCAACTTGTTTTTTTGGTTGTTGGACATTTTTTTTCCTAGAGGATTTTTTTAAAAAACTGAGCTATGCTGCCTATATTTGGAAGTGATACAGTCTCTCCTAGTCCGCAAGGATTTTATCACTTTGTTTGCTTCCAAGCTTCACAAACAGCTGTTCATCAAAGCTTTGAGGGCAGTTTACAGAAAGAAAATCAAAGCTGAATAGAAAATTAATAAATAAAGGCATGTTAACAACAACACAACGAAAATACATTCAAAAACAGAGCCAAAATGACAACAAAAGTTGGGTCCCCCTTTGGAAAATGTTCTACAAACACGGTGTCACTGCTAAGAAAGGATATGCTAAGCCTTGATTTCCTTAACCATGGTTTATTAAATCAATCAAATTGGCTTTATTTACACAACTTGTTAAACCATAAACTAGGGCTTATAGATTACAGTAGCTGTGTTCACATAATAACCTAAGCCACACTTACGATTTAGCTTATTGTGAACCCAGGCACTCCTCCTGGTCACAAGCCACTTCAGAAAATTAGGTTGAGCCTGTTTGGAAGGAGGTATTCCAACATGTTCTGTTGCATGTGAAGCTTGATCTACAGTAGAATTTATGGTGTGTTTGGACTTTCTGAGGATCCACACTTGTAAAACTGCTCCTGCTGAGCTCTCTAAAGCTTTCCCAGTAGAGCATAAAGCAGTGCCAGTCCAAATCTGGCATTAACATCCCCATTCATGCATTTTTTAAAAGACTTGAGACAAAGACTTTAAGGCTTCTCAGAGCCCTCAAACGGCATGAAGGTCTATGAGGTCTCGACAGGTCTGGTTTGATTAGTATTCCATATTTATAATATTTCCATAATGGTAAAACAAAGGAAAACAAGACCAGAGAATGCATTTTTAATCATCAATCATTGTTCTTTGTTTGTTGTGAATGAGTAGCAAAGTACGATATTGAGCCTTCCATAATCTTCTCTCTTCGCCTCAGCTACTGCAACTGAATGTTCAGGAAGGCAAACAATAAAGCAAGGGGACAGGTGGCATCTAGAAATAAAATTCACAGTGGACGTTGTTTTGGAGCAAAAGATGCCTCACATGAAAACCAACTGGGAATAAGAAACTGGTGATATTTTGGGCTGGAGATTTAGTGGCAAAGCGAGAGCAAGGCTTCAAGGAGCATGTTGCTCACACCGAGAGTCAAGCCAGAATCTGCAGGTTTTCTTGGCCCATGAGAAACTTACCTGGTTCCAGTGATCATGTGACAATCTCTGAACAGGAAGTTGCTACAGAACCTCCCTCTGGACGGCAGTGTTGGTAGCCCAAAGCACAGAAGGAGGCATGGGGTTGGTGGCTCGCTCTCTTGGCGTTCTTTCATAGCAGCACCGAGAACAAGGATTTGGGGTTCTATAGAACCCTTCCTCCCAGTAGTAATGTATGGCTGTGAGAGTTGGACCATAAGGAAGGCTGAGCGCCGAAGAATTGATGCCTTCGAACTCTGGTGCTGGAGAAGACTCTTGAGAGTCCCTTGGACTGCAAGGAGGTCAAACCAGTCAGTCCTAAAGGAAATCAACCCTGACTGCTCATTGGAAGGACAGATGCTGAAGCTGAAGCTCAAATACTTTGGCCACCTAATGCGAAGAGAGGACTCATTGGAAAAGACCCTGATGCTGGGAAAGACTGAAGGCAAAAGGAGAAGGGGACGGCAGAGGATGAGATGGTTAGATAGCATCACCGATGTAATGAACATGAATCTGAGTAAACTCCGGGAGACAGTGGAGGACAGGAAGGCCTGGCGTGCTATGGTCCATGGGGTCACGAAGAGTCGGACACGAGTAAACGACTGAACAACAACAACAAAGAACCTTTCCTAGCCTGCTGCCCTTGACACGTGTTGGACTACAGTATAGACTCTAACCAACCCCAATCACCATGGCCAAGGCTTTGGAGAACAAGTTCCATGAGAAACGGGGGGGAATATATCTGAGTAAATATGCATAGGAGCAGTCATATGGGTACCATTGTCCTTGGTTTTCCCCTCTCCCCGCCATTGCTTAGAAGTTGACGGAGATTGTTAAATGAAGCAGACTACATGAGTAAATGCCAAGCCATGATTCTCTGACACCTATCAGGCTGCTTACAAGAAGAATTCATCTTCCCAAAGTGTCCATTTTTATGTGCAGGAGGCCTGACAACCTTTTTCTCCTCCTCCATTCAAGTAGTGTAGATTAGATGGGAACAGTGATCAGGCCCTGGAGAAAAAATGGAACAGGCATTCAACGTATGTACCCTATTGAAAAATAATAAAAGGAAAATGACTTTGTCATTACCTAACATTGGTTTGTCTGGATATCGGCTTCCCTCTCTGTCTCCCCCCCCCCCCACTATTTTATCGTTGTGATCATAAATAATGTCTCCAATTTAGCCTTTCAGGTGGCCATCACCTCCTTTCCTGCCACATTTACTACCTTCTAATATTAAATCAGGTATCAAAGCCAAGTTGTTGTATACCTTTTTAAAAAATTGCTGCATGTCAAATATTCAAGGAGTTTCTAGTGAATGTTCAGCATTTGAGTCTAAGAAGGGTACTGCTGGATGAGTCCAAAGGTCGAACTCATTCAACATCCTTCTTCCCACTACGCCAAGGAGATTCCTCCAGAACTCCCAGAGACGGAGCATGAAGACAATGGCTCTTGCTTCTGCTGCTCCCCAGAAAGTGGAGGTGACAGGCTGCTTTATGGAACACGGAATTTCCATTCACTTGTATGGCTAATCACCACCGATATACTATTACACCTCCAACTAGGGGCTTTTCACTTCATTGTGCATCATGGAGGGGATGTTTTCTGAAAGCAAATTTCTCCCTGCTCTGGAATTCACTGGCTTTTTGACGCGATCCTGTATCTGTATGATGAAAGAGATACAAATTTCACATCTTGGGAGAAAGAGAGGGATGGATCCAAAATTCCTCGCAGCCAAGGAGTGGCAGTCCAGATACGTTTTCGGTTCTTTCCTATTAGCTTGCTTCCCACTGCTGACTCATGGGGTGGCCTTGAGCAACGCAACACATTGCTTTCTGAATGGGAGCAAAAGAATAAACTGGGAGCAAACACTAAAAGCATACCAGCTGCAGCAGGCCATGCGAGGCCCTATTTAACAAGCGGTTAGAAAGAACCATATTAACTCTCAAATGAGCAAAGGACTTCAGGGGCAGAGAATGGGCCTTCCAAGTCTGCTGCCAAAGAACCCAACAAAGTAGCAGTTGAGCCACCGTTGTAAATTATTTCTTGAGAGAAATGATCAGATATGTAAGTTTGCAAAGGGAAAGAATGGAGTGGAAAAAGGACCTAAGTACAACTTGGAGGGGGGGGGGGGGTACTGCAACACAAGCTCCCTTCAGTATATCCCTTATATTATATACAAGGCTCCTTATATCCATCAATATAACCACATGATGATGATACTACTACTACTCCTCTTAATATGTTACAGTATTTGTATATTACACATTGCAAAGAATCCTGAAGCAGTTTAACAATCTGATAAGAACCAGAATAAAGCCTAGACATTATAGCTAAAGAGTACAGAAATGTATTTTGCCTTAAAGCTACAGCGGAGGTGAATCAGCAAATTAAACTTTTGAGGACCACCTGAAGCAGCCTTATCGTGAATCAGACTAATGGTCTCTCTTGCCCTCTGGCAATAGCCCTCTAGGGTCTCCAGCAGAGAGGCCTCCTCGCCTTCAGCTACCTGCACATAAACTCTTGAAGGATCCCAGGCAGTCAGAATTGAATTTTGCTGTTTATTACATTATTTGCAATGCTATAGGAAAGCTCTCGCCAAGCAGTTTAAAGTAAGATGCAGCAAAATTCCAAATACAAAACATGAAAATACTACTACTACTACTACTACTACTACTAATAATAATAATAATAATAAAAAATGTGTAATGTTTTAATGCCACTATTTTTAACTAATGGGCTTGAATGGCACTTTGTGTGCATTCATGTTTCTGAATGTTTGAAGTTTTATTTCAGTAGACTGCCTTATGAGGGCAATCTACCCTGGCAGAAGGGCAAGGGTTAGGAATTGATTAAAAAGCGAACAAAAACAACCTGGCTAATTCAAGAAGTCCAGGTGGCAATTTTGTATTTGGAGCCTTTGTTCCATCAGCACTGTTGGAATTTTTATCCGTTTTCAGCAGCTATGGTGGGGTGTGTGTGTGTGTATGTGAAGGGAAAGTTAGCCTTTCATGTAAATATTTGCCTGATTAAGACTTTTTCTTTCTTCTTTTTTTTTAATAATGCGTAACCCAAGAGCAAAAGTTTCATGTGAGAAAATGGCACTTGGCAAACAGTGGTTCTCTGATATGCTCTAATTGCTTTTGGTAAACTGACAATAAGGGGGAAATGAAAGCAGATATGACAGCATTTAATGCTGAAGAGAGGCTGCTGCTTTTGAGCAGTTAATTTATTTGGGTTTTTCCAGAGCAAGGAAGAATTAGAGAGAAATGGGGTGTTAGTGTAGCAAGTGAGCAGCACATTTTCTCTCACTCTCCTCATGTTAGATACATTAGCATATTTACTCAAAATAAGTCACACAGTGTTTAATAAAGGCCTTAGACTTGCGGAACTATCCTAGCGACTGGTTCTGCTGTCCAAGAGGGTTTGGATAGAGAGGAGAAGCTCTCAGTTTTCCCATGAAAATGTTCTGCAGCAGGAAAGCAGAACTTGCTGCAGCAACTGCCTAAGGCCCCAACATGCCACATTAAGGACTGACATCCCTTAAACTCAGAGCCCCTTAGAAGCCTCGTGGGGCTTCAGGATTATTACCCTCACTTACCCATTCTAAAAATTATAGAGGGAAAGTCAGCAGATTTTCTAAACAGCAGGTTATCTGCCATTTCACTATCCCCCCTTAGATTCCCAGGGAACTGACAGGGATAGATTTTTGGGTTGAAATGTGATTAACAAGGTGTGACTATGCCACCCTCCCTTTTTCCTTAAGGATTTGACAAGCCAATGGAAGAACATTCTGATAGTGCTTTCCTCCTGAACCTCCTATGGTTGGGTGATGAACCCCTGGGGAAACGAGAGCGTGGACGAGAATGTGGTCTTACCCCCGCTTCCATACACTTGCTACAGATGTTGGGCAACTCACCTGGAACCAAGGGTTAGAGTTTCTGTGCCAAGATTTAGACTTGTGTTCACTGAAAAAAGAGACATAGAGTACCATGGTGGTCTGTTTAGTTCTACTCATTAATTTATTATTTATTGCTCCATCTTATAGCTGTGCCCTAACCCTAGGAAAGTTTTCCACTGCAACTGCAGAGCCACGATTGTATTCCAGAAAGCGATTCAGCCTCTTTCTCTTCAGGATTCTCTTTCTCTCTCCTTGTTTCTTTGGAATTCTGTTTTGGGGTTTTTTACCTGGAGTAATGTTTCTTGCTAGCAAACACATTTGCAGGAGGTCTCTGGAAGTGCTGGGAAAGGCTTGTGCCGGGCTTTCAGTTAATGTAGTCCACCGGTCCACTTGGTGGACCGTGACTGTATCTCTGGTGGAACTCACCAGTAGCCTTGTCCCCATCCAAGTGTGGGTCAAAAAATGGAGAAATTGTCCTCAAAATGCATAACTTTCAGGTCTGAAAAGAGGGGAGGTGTCTTCTGAAGTGGGAACTTGTTGCATTAGATGGGCCAACAGCCTGGCTTGGTAGAAGGCAGCTTCTTTTGTTCTTGGTTGTTGATGGTAAGGATAAAAATAGCACTGTGTATTTCGGTAGGATTTAAGGCCAAATTGACTTAGCCTTAATGAAGGAGCCAGATGGGAGAGGGGGCTTGCTAAGGTGTATATTTAACTGTATAGAAATAGTAGGAGGTTCCATTGTCCCCACGGCCTGAAAAAAACAACCCTGGCCATGTCTAGCCCGGGATCCCAATTTCACCCCCGTTGTCCTTCTGTCCTGCCAGAGCAAGCAATGGGGAAACTGTTTTCTTCCTAGTGTCGGTGGCTTTCAATCCACTCTGTCCTTCTTAGCAGGGTTTGTCGATCTAAAATATTTCCTATGTAGCTAATCAATAAAAAGTATACTGGTGTGTTCCCAAATAAACATTAAAACCATGAGGCATCTACCTGGAGCAAAGACATCAAACCTAAAATGGTTGAAACAGTAAAAAAGACATCAGTATAGGCAACAAGTTTGCATTTCTTTGCAAACTGAATCCAGCCCCCCGCCCCCCCCCCCGAAAAGGCCCTTGACCCCTTTCTTCTTCCTGAGCTCAAAGAGCTTACCTAACCGAAGAGCTGAAATATCCAGTCTCTCTTCTTTTAAGAGACTTTTATGCCATTTGTGAGACAGCGTGCTAAGCCCAGTCACCCTGTTAGTCTTCCCCTGGCACGTATGAGCATCCTACATGCTCTGATGGCAAGAGAAACCTCTCTCGTGTATTGGAGATCAGCCTTGTGGTAGCACTGATCCACAGGTGATAAACTGGAGCCATTTAGATTTATGCCGGTCGGTCAGTGTTGAAATGTTCGGCAGAGACCTCCCTGTACGCTGACAGACTATAGCTGGCTCGACCAAAATCCCTATTTGCCCTGAAACTCTTTGTTAGTGCATAATAAACGCACAAGGCTGGGCATCAAAGGGATATAATAATCTAGATACAGTTTGGCGACAAAGATGGCAAAGTTCAGCTGGGTTATTTTGGAAAAGGACGCAGGCCAGAAGAGAAGTATGGCCTGGTCGGAAGGAGAGAAATTGCCTGCAGGGGGCCGGAGGAGATGAATAAGAATAAAAAAGAGTTGGCAGGGTACTTATCTCCACTCCGGGTTTTACAGGCGCCTCTCCTTACCTAGAGTTCCCTGACTTTGGGAAATAAGTCCATTCCATGCCTTTTCCTTCCCCTCCCTACTAATCCCCCTCCTCTTCCCTACTTTCAGCGTGGAGAGGGGCAGTTGGTGGCGAAACTCCAGCCCGGGTTTTGCGAGCTGCCTGCCCCCCTGGTAGAAATTGGAAAATTCAATAATTAAAGCAAAATGGAGAGACGGAGTGGGGGGGGGGGGGGGGAAATCCCGGATCAGGGCAACTTAGATGGCGCATGCGCGCTGTGAGCCTCCATCCCAAACACATACATTTCCCTGTACTTGGAAAGTCACCCAAAGCAGCTCAAGTGCAGGTAAGACCTTTCGCTCTCCCCGTCCTGGCCCCCCTGCGGCCAGTTCCAGGCCCTTCCTTCCCAGGGGGCGCCCCCAGGCGCTCGGTCGTGCACTTTTCCAGGGCTTGTCCCGGTGGCCACTACTCTTTTTCCTCAGTGCGCGCTGGGGCAGGGCAAGAGAGGGCGAGGAGAAAGAAGCGGCGCCTCGAGCGCAGGGGCATCGGAGGGAGAGAGGAGAGGGTGGTGCAGCCGGGCGGCTGTCCCCGGGAAGGTGTCGGGGGCTGAAATGGGGAGGGAGGCGGGGGCGTGCGCAGGGGGCTCGCACCGGCGGCTGGAGGCAGTTGCTGGCCCGGGAGGGGGTGCGCGTGCCTCCGCGCTGCGCAGGTCCGAGCCTTTCGGGAACGGGGTGGGGGGCTTCCTCTGATTGAGGGTCGGCGCAGAGGGGCGAGGGCTTTGCGCTCTGGCGGAGTCGCCCTCCTGCCGCCACTGATTCCTGGAGAGGGGGGGAAGCGTCGCTGCCGCCGCGAGCACGCTCCTTCTCGTCGCCCCTTCCGTTCTTGGGGCGCGCTGGGGGAAAGGATGCAGGTGGCTTCTCTTCTTCCTCGTCCGGGAGCCGGAGCTGGGGGGTGGGAGCGAGATGTTTGCCAGTTCCAGGACTTGGTCAGCTAGAGGTGGGTGGGAAATGCGCGCGTTTTGCGAAGCGCTGTTTCCCTATTTTCGTTCACTCCCCGTGTCCTGCCTCTGGAGATACCCTTTCCGTTGACGCTGGCGTGGGAGAGGGGACACGGAACTTCGGTCGCTTAGCGGCCGCGCGAGCAGGCGGCCCCGAGCGTTTTCCCCGGGACTTTGCAAATAGTCCGGGCAAATTGGGGAGGGGGGGCTTGATAGGGAAGGGTCTCCCGCTTTTCCTTGATTCGGAGGTGCCCGAGTTGGAAAGTACCGTAGTTCTGAACTTGTTCGCATCTGCTACAGTATTGCCCAGAGAAAGTTGGCAGTGTTGGGGCGAGCGGCCGAATGGTTCTGGCTACAAGGATTGTCGGAGCGGCTTCGGGTTCTTTTTCCGCTGTGCCTGATCGGCGGCCGGCCTTCAAAGTTTTGCCGAAGTAGCTGCTGCTTCTGCTGCTGCTACTTTGGAGAGAAGACCCGGGGTCTACTTCGACTTTGGAGAGATGCGCGCGGGGTCCAGAGCGCGAGACAGCCTCGGGGCAGTGCCGGCAGCCGCTGGGGCGAAGCTGGCCGTTTGCCTCGACGCGCAGATTCTTTGGGGGAAGGGGCCTCTGTTTTAACTTCCGCCACCTCCGGTTGAGCGTGCTTGGGGCTGATGCGGGGTACCCCCTTTGAAGCGGCTAGTTGTTTTTACCCCATTATATTTGTAAGAGAGCAACTGATCTGTGCTCCCATCCCGGTCTTCTGCCCCACCTCCCTTTTTCTTTTTTTATCTCCTCCGATGTGGAGAACTTGGGGCTGCTAAGAGCAGGCAAGAGATAAGGGACTTTTGCTATAGAGGAGGTGGAGGGGACGGTATGAGACAGGCTGGTGTGCAATTTGTGTTGGGTTAGGGGCGGGTGCTTGGCTCCGCATAGGGGTGGAGTTGGGGAGGGGGGCTCTTGGATGAGTGGGATTTTAATGAAGGATCCTCTCCTTGTTTGGCTGCTCCCGGGACTAGGGAACAGGTGTTGAACTGTCAGTCAAAGTTTGAGCCTTCTGCAAGGAAGCTGACAACTGGGGTGGGGATAGTGGATTTTAATAATAATAACAAAAATAGTAGTAGTAGTAATAATAATAATAGGAAAGAAGAAACTTCTGGAGAATGACAGAAGAAGAAGGAGAAGGAGAAGAAGAAAGAAGAAGCCACTAGGCATAGGGCACATTCATGGGCAAGAGATTGGATGTGAGAATGCCACATCAGTTCTTTCCCAGATCTGTCCCTTTAAAGGCACAGCTAGAAGGCTTTCCTCAAGCTGGAATGCCCATCAGAAGAGTTGGACTACAATTCTCATCATCCTCAAACAGCAGGGCTATGAGGCATGCTAAAACCAGGATGGTGGGAAATGAAAGGGGAGTGTAGCTCAGTGGGACTGGAGGATTCATTCACTTGAGAAGTCTGATTCCTGGGAAAAAGAGAGCATCTTTTCTCTGAGATTAACACAGCATTTTTTCTTACTCTGGTGTTTTTTCCCTCTTGAAGGGGAACATTTAGCTTCACTCTTTCTACCTAAATTTCGTTGCATATAAAAGCATCAAATTTCAAAACTGGACTGGAAGGAGAGAAGAACAGGTTGATGTGGCCTGCATAAAATTATGTGTTGATTTATTAAAAAAAAACTCTGTTTGGGGTTTGGCTAGGAAGAAGTTTACGTGCTCTCACAATACAAAATGCTGGTGCTTGTGTCTGTGTACCAAATGTACAGTGTATCTCTGCACGCTTGAGCCTTTCACCAAGTCCAGGGTCCCAGGGGATCTATGAGACCTTTGGGCTTGCAGTGTAATATAGTTCAGCGGCAAGGACAAGAAGATGTAGCTGGGTCAAGGGTCCATGCGGAGTTGGGTGTGTTCAAGAGCAGGTGCTGCTTGGATTCCTTCTGCAGTTTGGTGTCTGAGAAAACTTCTGAAAGAAGTTGCTTTGTAAAGGCTTGGTGTAAATAGCTGTGGTTTAGATCTATCTGGCGTCTGTGGGAGAGGAGTGAAACTTTCTATGAACTTGATTAATAAATTCCATGTGCTCCTTCCTCTCAACATACTTCTTTTCCATCACCACCCACCCCCAAGTTCCTTCCTTCAAGCCATATGGAACTGCATTCGGGATCACCTTAATCTTTCCCTTCGGAGTACAGCACTGTGGCCGTTGTCCCGCCTGATTTTCTCCCCTTAGTTCCATTTGTCTTTAGCTTCAGTCTATAAGTGCACACAGAAAATAACCATTTGTATTCTGTTGCCACCTTTTATCCACCTCAGATGTCTAGGAAGGCTTGATATGTGTATGTTGGGAAAGAATATTGGTGAACTTTAGTAATCAAGTTTCCAGATCTCCTGTCGTCTGTTTAATTTATTAGGCCACTTATTTATTCTGTTGATAATAATCTGTTGCAGGTTTCTATGGAGATGTTAAACTGATCTCTTCAAGAAATCAAACTCCATATGTGTTAAAGTGTTTAAAGAAGCAGCATGTCTCTTTTTGAGGTGCCTTTGTTTGTTTGTTTGTTTGTTTGTTTAGCTCTGTATTTTTGGTTGTTCAACTTGAAGTTTCCATATGAATGTGCTAAGAAAGGATTGAAGCAGCAAAAGACCTGGAGTAAACAGAAAGTTGAGGGTTTTTAATTCAGATCTTGTGCTTTGTATGTGTTAACTGGATTCTGGTTTTGAAAGATTCTGTCTAAATGCAGTAACAGAAAATCATGTTAAACCGTAAGGGCCTTCTCCTTAATATACTTGTCTTTTGAGGTACAGAATCAATAATTGAAGCAAATAAAAAACTGTTACACTGCAACTGTAAGGTTGCATTGCATTTTCTCCTGCACATAAAAATAAATCTAACATCAAGTATATTTTTCAATAATTCTAATACGTTTTCAGATAGAATCCAACAGGTTAACTTGTAAGGCATTATCTCTGAGGTTAATCAAAGGGGAGGAAATTAAGAGGCATCTTACTCTGAGGCAATTTTTGTGGATACACTGTAAAACTTCCAGGTCAAAAATTATCCAGTAAACTTTTTCTCCCCCTTTCTCAATATTTAAAGCTCATTTCATGATTTAGCTGGACAATCTCGGGAAGTATCTGTTCCAGATCCAATTTAAAGCTGATGGAAACTTGTTTTGGGGCTTCCCAGCTATAGTGATGTATCTCGTTGGGGCCAAGCTGGTGGCATTGTTCCTTGACAGGCCGGGCAGAGTGATAGGTTTAAAAATATGCCTGTGCTCCTTTTCCAATCTAGACAGAGCTTCACTGCATTATCCACCTATGCTTTCTTCCATTTTTTCCCCTTGCAACAGTTTTGTATCTATTTTTCTATGTTCTTCTCCCCCCTCCCCATTTTTAGCAACATACCCACACGTATACCCTCATATATTCAGATTGCTCTAGCCAAAACAGCCCTAAACAGACTTAAAAATAAGGCAAAATAAACCTGACTTGTCTGATGAAATCCGCATCCTTGATTGCTTTTAATTTTATTAATTCTCTTGTGTGTTATGCTCCCCCCCCCACTTCTCTGTATTGCTGCTTCCTTACAGTTTGAGCGCTATTTCTCCTCTTTTCTCCCCTTCTTCTTATTTTAATGAACCTTTTGGGTGGCTGCTTGTTCCATCCTTCTTTTTTTCTTTTAAAAATTTGAATTGCAAACTGGACAGATGGACAAGTGCAAAACCAAAAACCAAAAAAACAGCATGGCATCAGAAAAGAAACACTGTGGCTTTAAACCCAGGAGTTTGCATATTCCCCTTGTATCTTTCCCCTTTGCTAATTATTGTGTTGTTTTCAGAGCAAATATGTCATATCCATGGCGACAGGGCAGGTTTATTGTCTTTCAGAAGCAATAGCTCACATAAGTAATTAATGCCTTTTTTTTTCCTCTGGCTTAGGTTAAACAGATCATTCAAGGAGAGTCATCTCTCTCCCCCCTTCTCTCTCCCCCCTTCTCTCTCTTTTTAGCTCAGTGACATAAGAACATGAGTTAGAACAAGAAAATACTTTAACCAAGAAGTCAGCGACAGATCTCTCCCCCCACCTTCCACATGAACACACACACATTTCTTTTAAAAGCTGGTCGCGTCAGTTTTCATATAGTTGACATTGTCATTCCTTATAGAAAGTAAGTCTGGTTTAAGGAAGAAGAATTTAAAAAATTGAGATGAATACTAAGCTGCTTATTGCTCTTGCAAAAGGAAGAGTGGTGGGTATGCTTTGAGAAATACGACCATTAATGGGTTGTATTAATGCCTTTTCCTTATCTCTCAGATATACTTCAAAATGTATTAAAATTATTTGGGCTAGGGAAATAACCAGGCCACTTCAAACATGGGACAGATATCTAAGTTTTTCCAAACCTACCTGAAAAGTATGACTCCCATATAGCTGATTTTTTAAAATGATTCTCCTGTGTCTTTTTTTTTTAACCTTCCCTCAGCAAATTTTAAAACTTCCCTGGGCAAATTGAAAAGTCAAGTTTAATTTTTGGTGTATGAGTAGCGTTTTAACTTTCTAAAACTTCTCATGTTCTATTTTAAATCACCCTTTCTGTGCAGTGGTCAGTTGCTTATGTACCTCTGGTAATGTTTTTATGTTCTTTCCCATTTTTGCTTTCTTTATTAATAAGGAAGATATTATCTACCTAGGTGGAAGACTGGTTATTTCCTGAGGTTTACTAAGATGCATTCCCTCCCTGTTTTTCTTTTTGTCTCCAATACCAATAATTCAGGAGCACTTATAAGCAAGTCATCTATATAAATACTTAAGAGGGGAAGACAATTTGCTGGCTGCCAGAATCAGGATCCATTTAGCTGTATACTGAATTTCAGTAAAAAACTTGGAAATTTGACTGAAGTGTGCTTATCAGTAGTACACCTATGCCCTAATGTTTCTATTTGAACTGTTTATTTGTTTAGGTTTGCCAAACTTAGAAAAGAATCTTACTCTTTACTCTTACTAAAAAGAATCTTTTAAAATATGATATTTCAGTTCATACCTTGTCAATTACTTAAGGGAGGCCAATATTATTGTGAATAACACAGAACTGTAAGCTTTGCTCCTAAATGTAGTTTGTGTCCTTCCATTTGTGTGCCATCATCACTTATTTAAAGATCTTAAAAAGTTGAAGTGATAGTGAGGAAACGAAAGCACGAGTATGTAGGTGTACATCTGGTTATTGAATTTCTTAAAAGGCAAGCTAGGTGGGCTCCCTAGTAATTGACTCCTCATGTATTCCTGATGTCTGTATCAAAATGCAAGCCGAAGGAATGTCCAGGGATGAAAGGTAACAGCAGGCAGGAAGCAGATTGCTTGCCACTTGAAATATTAAGATTCAGCTCAGGGAATACTTAGGGTCTCCCTGTCATTCTATGTTGATTGCATTATCTGCCTCTTTGCCCTGACCCCACCACCTCCTATTTGAAGGAAGAAAGCCTCTTTCAAAAGTGTCTCTGGGAAGAGATCCCAAAGATTTTGAATGCCATGGGAAGTCAGGGACCTGCTTCTTTGGAGCAAGCTGACTAAAAGACTTCTGTTTAAAATAGGTGGATTTTCCTATTGCCTGAAATGAGCTGCTGAACCCAATGAATTGCTAAATTAGAAGAAAATGCAAGATAGCTAAAATAGCCCAAAGCTGGCAGCTACTGCTGTTTGGATCATCTGAATAAAGCTGTTTTTATTCATAAGGCGGAAAAGTTCCTGGAGAGTGTTTAACCCTTGCCAGGCATGATGTATACAAACAGGTACTGAAAAACAGAAGAGCAAATTAACAGTGAAGTTGGGGTGGTGGAAGAGAGAAGAACCACAAGTTAACTTGGTTCTAGCATACTGCTGCAAGCTGAAAAAGGGAAAGCAGGAGTGTGTCATAAATTTTGCTAAAATTAATCAACCGTTTAAGAGCTCAGTGTTAATGAATCTTTCCAAACAGGCAGACTTCCTTTTTCCATCTGATTTCACAAACATCCCATCTCACTTCCAAGTTTGAGAAAGGAGCAGGAAAGGAACCTTTGGAAAGAAAATAAAAAAGGCAAAATAGAGAAGACATATAGAATTTAAAGAAATTCATAAAGAAATTGTAAAAATACCCTCCCTTCTCCAAAAAGTCTGGGTTTAGGTTTATATTATATAACTCCTCAAGTATCCTTGATCCATCTCCCTTCCTTCCTTCCTTCCTTCCTTCCTTCCTTCCTTCCTTCCTTCCTTCCTTCCTTCCTTCCTCTGATTTGTCCTGTGTGCCTTTCACAGAAAAGGCACGTAGAGAGGGAGAGAGAGAGTATGCATATGATGTGGGGGGGAGTAGAGTGGGAGAGAAAGAGAGGGACATGTAGTCAGCTTTGGAGCTCATTATCATTCTTAATAAGTCTTAAGGAATAAAGAGAAGCATTGAGTGTAAATGCTGGGTAATCCTAACACTGCTCAAGGTGAGAGGAGTCTTGAGGACATGGGAGAACAGAGAAGGGAAAGGGGAAACTGGTTGTGGAAAGGGAGGAACAAAAGGAATCCTTTTAATCAGGCCCAAGTTGGCTAGTCGTCTTCTGTCTTCTTGGGTAGCCGGAAACTTGTGACCCAGGGACATCAGAGTGGCTTAGGAAAGTTCTAGCTGAATTTGGATCAAAAGACAGCTTTTTGGCAAGCTTCTGTTCTTTGAAGTCTAGAGTGTCACCTGTTTCCAAGCATTTGTGAAGCAAGCTATTGCTTATTTTAATTTTTGTATTTGGAATTGGAATCGTTTTTAATTATTTTAAGATTGTTCGCAGCCCAGAGTCACTTGTTGAGATGGGTGGCCATACAAATTGAATGAATGAATGAATGAATGAATGAGATATGCTGTAGACTGTCCCCTTCCTCTCTCCCTTCCTTTCTAATCCACTGAAAGCAGTTCCTCGATGGATGAGTGTTTTAGCTTTGTAACAGACGCTGCAGCAATGAGAAATGCTTTTTGTGCTTTGGCAGTTGCACACCTTCCCCTCACCACCATCCAGCGTATTCACACAGTGACTTCCAATCGTGTGCTGCACGTTAAGGCACTATTAGAATGGAATCGCCCTGAGTTCTGACTAGCAAAGAGTACTACATGTGGGATAGACTTCTGCGTAGCTGGAATCTCAGTTGTGAAAATACGTCTGCCCCTCTGATTGGAATAATTCCCATGGGAGAATGTTGATGTCAACACGGAACATTTACCTAGATTCACATGACATATTTCCAAAGAATGCTAGCTTCCCACCACATCCTGCTCGGGCTTTTCATGAAGAGATCATTATAGCATCTCAATTATGACATAGTTATTAATGCTCAATATTCTTTGAGAAAGAGAAAAGTTGAAATGAGAGCTTAGCCTTTTCTTCCTTGTTGTTGTTATTTTGATTCCTGTCCTTTTTACCCACTCATCATGGTGAGTCTTTCTCATTTGGGTAGATGCTTTCTCAAATCTCTTCTAGCTAACTTCTCTATCTGCTTATTTGAATTTCTCCTTGCATCTCTTGTTCTCTAGTTCCTAAATAATTTATATCCAGATGTTGCAGAGTGTGTGTGTGTGTGTACGTACACACATGTGTACATACCATACGTACATATAAATTGAAGGAGGAGATGTACGTTTGGACACTAGGTGGCTTAAAGTTATAAGAATGATTTTACGTGGTAGCTGTTGAAGAGAGGCAGTTGCTTTTGCTGGGTGGGCATCCTTTGAAAGGAAAAAAAATCGTACTTCACGGATGATGAGAGAGCATGGTAACTTTTTCAGATCTATTATGGGAACCTGAAATTCCCTTGGCTTTGAGAGTCCTGGAAGATTTCTGACTCTACATTTAAATGGGCTGGGGGGGGGGGGAAGAATAGCATAGAGTTGAAGGTTTAACCAGATGAATACCAATGATACGTTGTCACTTTGTGCAAGACGAGATGGAGTTATGGCACATTGGGTTAGATTTTGTTGCAGTTTTTTGTCTACCTCCTGGAATTCCTAAAAGCTGGTATCAGAGTTTTGAGAATGACAGAGTGGGCATTCAAGCTGTTAATATTTAGATATCATGAGTTATCTAAATATCCAACATTCCCAGGGGACAGGGAAGGGGAAATATTTATGAGACATTTGTATTGAGCTTTTACCATTGAGCTTCAGTTTCCAGAGAGGAAGGGGAAGTTACTAAAGAAGGCATTGCTCTCTGAGTTTCCGCACAGTATGTGCAAGAATTCTTTGAAGAGTATTCCAAACAGTACTGTATAGGTCTTTGCTTTCCTTTTTTCCTTTATCACAGCCTCTCAAATTGCATATTTAGAAGTGAGTCTGTAGAGGAGGGAGGGATAAGTTACATATCTTTTTACTTTTCAAAGGAATACAGTGTGGTGTAAGTGGGTTAACTTATACTAATCTACTCAGGGGTACAAGTAGCTTAGTAAAAGACAAAGTTGAACAGTACCAGGTTTGAGGATTAACATTGCTCTGGACTTCCAGAGATCACCGTTTCCCAGCACTGTACTGAAATAGGCTGGAGGTTAGAATCAAAGATCAGAGAGAGTTGCAGGCAAAGATGGAAGCAAATAGACAAGGCAAAAGTTAGCTGGCTGTCTAGTCAAAGGATCAGGCCTGTCCTGGAAATATTTATGGCTAGCCAGGCCACAGAAAATGGACATTCTGGATTCAATCTCTGGCCCACCTAGTATAACATTACTGTTGGGGTCCTGGAACAGATCACTGGTTTAAGTCCTAGATGATCTTGAAGGACCTCTTGTTCGAGCTATCTGGAGCTATTTTGCTTTGTGGGCGTTTTTTTTTTTTTGTACCCTTATAGTCCTGTGCTCTAAATTGTGTAGTTAGATCTATGGGGTTCTGAAATATAGATAGCCCTCTCTTGCAGAAGCAGTTGTTTCCCTTCCAATTACAACTATGAATGTATTTTCACAAGCCTTTAACCTTTCCCTCTTTACTCTTCAGAGGTGACTGATGATTTCCGTGTGTGTGTGTGCATGTGGGAGGGAGGGGGTAGCATTTTAGCAACTAAAAGCACATCCATGTCTGTAAAGCAAGTTAAAATGTCATGATCATTTGTTTTAGAAAATGCTTCAACTCAACCGGAAAACATTCCAATTTTGAATTTCATGAGACTCCCAAGGTAGGACAGTATGGGAGAAGTCTGCCTAGGAGAGCTTTCAGGTGAGCAGATTACATCCAGGCTCAGTAGCTCAGGTGGTACATTTTGCCAAAACTGTTTAAGTTTCCTGGTTATGTGCTAAACTGACAACCACACTTTAGTCCTGTGTGTTGTGTGAACCGAGCCCATGTAGTTAATTTATGGTTCGGTATGTCATGTGAATTCACAATTAGTCATTTAGTAAACTCTGGTTAATTTAATTATGGGTAAGTATGCCATACAAACAGAGTCTCTCTGTCATACTGGAAGCAGTTTGGCAACAAAAACTCCTCGGCCTCTACCGCGGAGAGAGAATATTTAATTGAAAGAGAATAAAGTATCTGATAGGCATTCAGAGGGTGTATGTGTATATCTCTGTGTGTCTCATTTTGTCACTTTTGTCAAAACATACATTCTTATTTCAGCAACTGTGATCTTTTGAAGAGGTTAATTTCCATGACGAACTTCAGGCCACGTGCCCAGTGGATTTACCTAATTAGATTGACACTTTTTTCTTTTAAGAAAGGAAAATTAAGCTACCCCTTTGGAGGAACTTAAGTCTTGTTAGAACTATGGGAGTATGGGTAACAGGTGGCACAGTCTATTGCAGTGAAAAGAGAAGAGGAAAGGAAAGGAAAGGAAAGGAAAGGAAAGGAAAGGAAAGGAAAGGAAAGGAAAGGAAAGGAAAGGAAAGGAAAGGAAAGGAAAGGAGGAAAGAAATGCTCTTAGAACATACACTAGATGGATGCCTTTTCCCCATAGTGGTGCCAAACTGCTTGACTTGGCTAAAATGATAACCTAGTTTATTTTCTCTCTCCCATTTACTACTATTTTATGTGTTTCTAGTCTAACAAGGATTATTTTTTAAAATGCTTCCATTAAGAACTTTTTTCAAAAAAGTTTCAGTTTTTATTATTATTATTATTATTATTATTATTATTATTATTATTTTACAAGTCCTATGGGGTAAAGCTGTATGACACATTTCTGCTTTGTTTGAAAAGGATTTACTTCCTTAAAACATTTGAAAGATCGGTCAGATGGAGGGGTTAATGAAATACAAAGGTATAATGATTATAATTAAAAACAATACTAATTGTAAAACAGCTTACAAGTCAAACGCTCTGGCACCACAGAGCCATTCAGAATGGCCAGTGTCTACAGGAGTCTAGGCAGCTCCCTGCACCTGACCTACCAGGGTTATTGTGAGGACAGAAGAGGGATGGACAGGAAGAACTCTGTACGCGTATAAAGATGTACTAAATAAAGAACATCCAATCACAGGGATAATAATAAAAGTATAATACATCTTAGAAGCATAAGTCAAGGAGGTTAAAGTAGCTGGTGAAAAACTATGAGAGTTTGGCTACCTGCTGTCGGGAGACAGAATATTGCCTTGTATGTGCTTAACCTTCCCACCCACCCCAAGGGTTGTTAATGACAGCTATGCTGTTTTTCAAGTGAACTTAAAAAGTGGTGGTGCAGAGATGGCTAGGAAGCGAAGTCCAGCTATGTGTGCTTTTCCTTTCATGCTTATAACTTGTGTTTTTATCCCTAACATCTGTCTAGGGAATGCTGTAAGTGAGTCAAAACTTACACTCACTGGTAACACCTGTTGTCCTTTGTCCAAATTCCTTTTTTGCTGTAGAGCATATAGGTCTACCCCCACCCCCACCCACTTTCCTCTGTGCAAAGACGTGGGTTGGTTTCCCTCTTTTTATTTATTAAAGGTGGGGAAGCAGGAAGGACGTAGAGGTGGGGGAAGGTAAGCAAATGTAAGGAAACCCGGGTGGAACTCAGGTCCCCAGGAATGATCCATGCTGACAACAGAGTTTCTTTTAATTGGTCGATGAACAAAACAAGAGAGAAATAATAGTGGAATGTTGCAAACCTTTCACTCCTGCACGTTCCATTTTTTCCTTTGTGTGCTGCATCTGTCATCTTGGCTTTTGTTCTAATTTATGTTTTTGTCTCCATGTAGCCTAAGCTAGGGAGTGCTGCCATTAACAGCCAGCTTGGGGCATAGGTGTGGCAAAAAGATATTACCTTTCTAGCTAAACCCACAATATATATATATATATACACACACACACATGTATGTATGTATGTGTACACATGTGTATATTGCCTGAAAGGCTGTCCCCTCTCCTCCAACTGCTTACGAACAAAGCTTCAAAAATTAAACTCTGTATCAAAATATGATTTTTTATTTTATTTATATGAAATTACGCCCTTTCCTAGATCAGGAGTCCCTCCGTACAGTCACTCATACCCTGGTCATCTCTCACATAGATTACTGCAATGCGCTCTACATGGGGCTACCCTTGAAGAGTTTCCGGAAGCTTCAACTGGTCCAAAATGCGGCTGCGCGTGCAGTTATGGGTGCCCCTAGATCGGCCCATGTGACACCTCTGTTACGCCAGCTGCACTGGGTGCCAGTGTGCTTCCGGGTGCAATTCAAGGTGTTGGTTATGACCTTTAAAGCCCTACATGGCATGGGACCAGGCTACCTGAGGGACCGTCTCATCCCCATGACTTCAAACCGTCCCACTCGATCATGTAGAGAGGGCATGCTTCGGACCCCGTCGTCGAGGGAGTGTCGTTTGGCGGGGTCCAGAAGGCAAGCCTTTTCCATGGTGGCACCCACTCTTTGGAACGTTCTGCCCCCGGAGGTGAGACAGGTCCCATCGCTCCTGTCCTTCCGGAAGAATTTAAAGACCTGGCTGTGCCGCCTCGCGTGGGATGGGAATGGGAATAGTTCCTCTTGGGGATGGCTAGTGCCGTAGAGCCCTTTTAAAGAGAATCATCCATCGCCTATTGGATTTTTTATACTTAATGTATTAGTCTTGTAATGTATTTTAAATTGTAGTTATTTTTAAAGATTTTAAATTGTTGTTCTGTAAACCGCCCAGAGTCCCCCTTGGAGGAGATGGAGCGGTAATACAAGTTGACACACACACACACACACACACACACACACACACACACATATATATATGACAAAACAAAGTAGATATCCAAATAACAAATGTAAAAGCAGCAGCAGAATAAAAGCAGAAATTGAAAACATTGGAAATCCCAAGTTTTTCTGAAGAACCAGTTATTTCCCCTGCCTGTTAAAAGCGGAGCAGAGACTGAGCTCCAGAGAGGGGAAGGGAAGTGACCAATGAGACATGGCCCCTAACCCCTTTCCTGCATTCTGTTTGAGCCGGGGTAGACGAGCATTTGGTGGCCCGAGGGGCACTTACAGGTGGGGGTTGGTTCTGAGGGCCACAACATGGATGGGGCCTCCTCATATGTAGGTGAGTTTGGGCTTGGGGCTAGTTTTTCTAACTCTAGATGCCTATTTTATGATCTCTACCATGGTTTCCATTTCTTTCTCCCATAAAATGGCAGAAAGCTGTAGTTTTTAGTAGACCGAATCATGGGAGGGAAAATGTATGGGCCTTGAGAGATGGAGAAGCAATATGCACCACCACCACCCTGTAAAAACTGGCACTGAGTGCAGAATATAACATCCTGAGGAAACCTGTTTCCGTTTTAGAAAGAAAAGAATTTTCTAGTCTGTAGGGATGTGAGAATAAGTTCAAAAACATGTAAACAGTGAAACCCCAGGGAAGCTGGGCATCCAGCAGGATTCTGGTGATGAAGAGCTTCAGATGAGGAGTTTTTTGTGTGGCTCTTGCCTTTGTTAACCTGCCCCCTCTGATTTTCAAAGTAAATAGGAAATCACAGGATTAGCCTTTATACAACGTTTTTTAAAGGTAGTTTTTAATGCAGTTTGTTTGTGCGGACTTCCAGGTATGCACTAAGCTCTATGTCCGAAGCCTCGTTCCCCTAGTCTTGCTAGCTGTGCTGAGACCTCACCTCTCCTTCTACCTGTCTTGTCCGTCTTGCAGAGAGAGCAGAGGCTTCAGGCAGGCAGTGCAAACTCCAGTGCATCCCACGCTGACCATGATTGTTTCTCAGCAACACCAGCCTTGGTGTCTGCTGTACGTTGGGTTTCATGAACGCCTGTCATTTGGGTTCAAAGTTGGCTGGTTTTGCAGCAGCATTAGAGGGTCATGGCAGGCTGCTTGGCCGTTGGAGGAAAAAGCAGTGCTGCGCGTAGAGCAAAGCTATCTTTCATAATAGCCGGCCCCAGCGAACATTAGCCCTGACTTGGGGAGAGGGATTCTGAAACCACCAATGTGGAGATTAAGGGAGATGAGAATGTAAATCTTAAGTAAAAAGGTAATTGAATGTAATAGCAAACACGGCACAGGCTATGTTAATTTTAGCCCTTCCCCTGGATACAAGGCGCTGTATTAGTGTTTTATTACCATTTTGTTTGCTCTAATAAAATAGTAAAATTTATTTCGGGGAAGTTGAGCGATGGCTTTACAATGCAAATGTAAAGAAATTGGACTTTTCATTTATGCTGCTGCTTTTTCTTCTCTTTTGAAGAAGCAGCTCTGAAAGGGCATAAATTAAGCCTGTGAGCCCCAGGTAAAAATTCATTGGGGGCGTGGGGCCTGTGTGCATGCGAGAAATAGCTTGGAAGCAAAGCTACATATAGTTGTAGAAGGAAAAGTATTTTAGAGAGATTTGGTTATGGTGGGCACCAATTAGAATAAGCTATAAAGTGAGCTTTAATATGAACAGTCCAGCAAAGAGAGGACTGTCTGGGCATAGTTTCAAATTATGAACAATTTGTGGCTCAGCTGAGTAAGTTCGTTCTGATAACTGGGAAAAGCCATGGCTGCTTCTGATTTTAGTTACAACAACATTTGAGGATAATTTGGATTGGCCAGATTAGGTAGGCATTTTGACCGTAGTTCTGATTATTTTGCTGATATTATGGCAGAGAGGCTATTGCTTTGCCCTCCCCAAAGTGGAATTTTGAAAGCCTCAACCAATTCAGAAGAAAGCTAGCTTGTGTCTCTGCAATCATTTGTGTGACTGGGAAAGTATGGCACAGCTGTGTACCAAGTGATTTGAACCGTCCATTTGTGTGTGTGTGTGTGTGTGTGTGTGTGTGTGTTTAAAACACTTCAGATGGATTTCCATCAAGAACTATAATTACATCAAATAGTAAATGGAAACAGGGATGGATTACACAAGTTCCCCTGAAGTCTTTGGCTGCTGAGCCTCCGAGCCAAGGTGCATGTGCAGGCGGTCATCTGCCACTTCATTCATTTCCTTGATCCATTTGTGGCCTGCTACTCCCCACCCACTTTCGGCTTTGATGCCCTTAACATAGAAGAGAACATCTTCCTAATCTCGTGTCCTCAAGTTGAGTTAGGTATCAACTCCCAAAATTCTCAGTGCTTTCTTCCCTCTTTGATTGGGCTTCTTCCCAAAAAGTACTGGACTCTTTGTCAAGTTAGGGCCACAACTCCTCCAACCCTAGATGTTGCCTAGTAACTCAGAGCAGCTTGTCAGTTTGATCCAGTCCCAAAGCATCGTTTTAGACTCCCAACCCCAGTTGTCCATGCAAAGGGCTGCTTTATAGAATGATAAAGGGAAAGAGAGAAAAACCTAATTTTGAGAAAAGGAGCAAGTAGGCTCCCAAATATTTTCTGTATCATTGTTGCTGCATTGTACAGTCTTGTATGTTCTGGAGTGGAAGAGGATCATTGCACATTTCTCTTTTGAGGAAGTAGTTCTGAAAGCATCTTCATAGTAGAGATTAATTGTAGGGTAATGCCTGCGTTGTATAAAGTCTGGCCAGCGTTGAAGAGATTGATATGCTCCATCCATTTGGCCTTAATCTGAAGGAAGCAGCAGTTGCCTTTGCCAGCTTGTCTCCCTTGCATTCAGTTGCTTTTCTGTTTCTTTCTACACCTCCTATTCCTCACACCTCCCCGGCCTCTCTCTTCCTTCCTGTCACAGTCTTGGTGTGTCTATACCTGTCCACCTGCACACCTGAGGTTCGCAACTGCTTTGGGACACCTGTATGCAGGTATATTTTCCTTCAGACAACAGGGATCAGGTTCTAAATCCCTTGCCATTGTCTTCCCAGGCCTGCTTCCTCTGATGGCTTTCCAGGCATATAATCCTGGAGCCCACAGTCTGGCTCGGCCTTCGTTTGATCGTTGTTTGATGCAATTCTTTCTTCTCAACTGAAGCCTGGCAGCGTTCAGGGGGCTGGAAAGTAGGGCCTATCTCCTTTGTTGCCCTTTCTTAACAAAATGTAATTGCAGATGTGTATGTCTCTCTCTCTCTCTCTGCATAGGTAAAGTGGTATTCAGGCCTTGTGGGAGGTTTGGTGCTATTATACATAGCAAATTCCTGGGCCAAGTGTGTGGATAGAGGCACACGTCCTTAATTCTAAGAGCCCTTCTGAGTCATTCTTTTGCACTTGGTTCCACAAGATGGAACTTTATAAACTTGTCCCTTAAGGGCCTCTCTGTCAGTGCTACCAGTTTATTATTGTGTAAAGTTTAAATCACGTTATTAATTAATTAATTAATTTGCTTTGTTTGTTTTATCTTGCTTTTATGAATTGTAATTCACCATGAGGTCCCCTAAATAGTGGATGAACTATAAATATTTTTAAAAAAACAAACAAATGTTCTAGAGGTCTGTTGATGCCCTGCCAGAGAGAGCCAATTGGGGTGGAATCAGAGAAGCCTGGTTTCAGATCCTTGCTCAGCAATAAGGTTTCTTGGCTAACTTTGTGTTAGTCATCACAACATTATTGGGTGTTGCAATTCAGCAATATCTGCAAAATTCCCCCACCTTAAAATCCATGCATAAATTTGAAGGGGCCATGCAGTAGTAACAGACAAATAAGACACAAGTTGGTGAACAAGGGATGGAAGGATCTTCCTCTCCTCTCCTAACCTGTTTACTTAGAGTCACCCACTGGATTGTTAAAATGTGAGGCTGCTGGGGTATGTCACAGAATCAAGGCCCATTTTAAATTGGATTTTCATTCCAGCAAGTGCCGCCTCTAGCCAACCTTGGCTGTTCTCAAAGAAGATAAGCAGGTTTGGAACTGATTGCTGCTTGAATGGGAGAGTACTAGGAAACCCCAGGACTGTAGACTAGGTTGGAAGAAGGCAATGGTTCGAAAAGTGCACGTTCATGTAACCATCAGGATTCAAGTGTGACCTCAGGAAGTCTTTATTAAGTCTCTGCTATACTTTGATGGTCTTTCAAAGTATATTGGTGGTGGTGGTGGTCGGAGTGGGTTGAAGTAGTACATTTGTGTTTAGAGCCAGAGGCTGTTGCCTGAATTCTGAATTTGTGATTCATCTTCACAGACTTCAAAAAAGCATTAGGCAATGCATTTTTACCTACCTTTCTGCAAAAGGTAGTTGTTTACTCCCACTTGAGCATCAATACATTACTCCACTTCTGGACTGTTCACACTGTTGATTCAGTGTGAATTAAGTCATGTGTTGTTGTGTCATGTGTTGTTGAAAGAATTAACATTCCTAAACCCTCCAGAGATTGGTCTGGCTGATAGGGAAAACTTCACACAGGAATTGGTGATGGTGTACAGTATACTGCTGAGGGACTGCAGGATAACAGGCAATTGAACAGCATGCCTTGCATATTGGTTGCTGGGAAGTGACAGTAGAAGGGGTTATCATTCTCCGGTCCAGACTGGAACTTCCCAATGGTATGCAGTTGGCCATTATGTCATACAGAATGCTGGACTGGATGTGCCATGGCCTGATCCAACAGGCCCTTCTGTAGAGAGCCGTGGCTATGTTCTTGAAGGGAATATTCAGAAGCCATGACAGAAACAAGAGTAAAAGCATTCCCTAATTCCTGGGAAAAGGAGACAGTGTTAGGAAGAGACTCGGGCTGGCTCCTCCCTAACTCAGTGGGGTATAAGAGGGAGTAAAACACAAGCAGACTTGCATGATTCTATTACTGCAGCCTACCTCAGTAAAGTACAGGTCTGGTCTTCATATGGAGTCAGTTTCCTGATCGGGTCTACTTTGTAGGGCTGACACCTTCTTACATCCTAATAGGTAACAGGGAGGTGGCTGAATCTAACCAACCATATTCAGAGGTACATTTTTTTTATTGAGGGCTACCAGTCTGGGTTGCAAAAATCAGCACAACCAATAGATGGCAGCAAAGAGATACAGAAAACCCTGACTCTTTGCTGCCATCTAGTAGTTGTGCTGATTTCTGCAGCTCAGGTCTAGGAGTCCAACTTTTGTTAACCTAATTCTGTGTGAGTAATTAGTGTATACAGTAATCATAAATGTAAAGTCTGGCAAAAAAGGATGAAAAAAAGTGCAAAAGATTGTTTGCAGATTTATTGAAAAGAATTTTGTTGGATTCTTTTATGATATGGAGAGCACTTACATATTTGAGTATTGTGGGCTTGAAACTCTCTAGAAATGCAAGTACTTCTCTTCAGAAACAGGGTGTGGGGTCTATCCCGCCAACTGAGTCAATTTCCAATACCCTTGTTCATGCTGACTCATTTTTTTCTCACCCAGGATTTGCCAACTCTGCCAATTTCATCATTCAACTTGTGACTTATTTATATAGGGAGGCTCCTTTTTATAGCTTAAACCTGAAAAGCTTGAAATGATAATCTCTATGTTTGTTTCAAAGAGCTAAGTTACTAGTCCTTGTGCATTTAGAGCAGCAGGTTTAAAAATGTGGCTTATTCACTAACATCAAAATGAAAAACCCTCATGTATAATCCACAGATAATTTTTGCTAATGCTTTAAATTGTATTCAGCACTTTGAGGTTCTTGTGTTCACATTTTTGAAAGCATTTAAAGACTGGAGGCCAGCGCTTCAGTTTGAGAGCTGACTATGTACTATTAAAATCTGTGACACATGGGCAAACTCTTAAAAGGGGGAAGAAACCACTTTATAGCTGTTATTTTTAAGTGTATCTTTCTGGCTTTTGGTTATATCTCATGCATGCGTCTCAGTGCACACATACACTCTGGATCTCTTTATTTGAGCTATTTAGGTCTTTGGGCTACTTTATTATAAATAAATAAATAAATAAGTAAGTAAGTAAGTAAGTAAGATTGTCAGAATAGTTGGAATCCTTTGGCTTTATGTACTATGTCTATTAGCACTCCCACTTTCTAAAGTTAGCATCTTGACCTTTTCCCCCCATGGACATAAAAACTGCCTTCCTGGATTCGACCAATCCAGCATAGTGTCACTATATACTCTCCCCACACCCCATTCCCTTGGCACACTTGTAAGTGGGGTAGAATATATGTGGGGATATCCTTTCTTTTTCAGCATCCGACAATACATACAGTGCACTGTTGGTGAACTGAAGGTTGCTGGAAAGCCACCTGAGAAAGAAGCTGGCCAGACCAGCATGCTGTAGCTGTGAACTCCTTCCATTTATTTTGTTCGTCTGTGGAATATAGGAAGCTGCTGTTTACCATGTTGGATTGTTTTTTCATCTCAGTATTGTCGGTGCTACCTAGCATGTCTAGCTATGTTCCCTTCATGCACAACTGGCTTCTTTTAATCAAGAATTGTACCTTGGACACTCTACAGGAAGAGCAGGCAATTGTCTCTCTGAACTATGCACCCATAACTCCTTTCTGGGGAGAATAAGGTGCCCATTTGTTCATCCTTGAATACCCAGCCACATAATTGGACCAAGCTCCAAAGTAATAGAGTAGCTACTGTGCTGTACTGAATCCAAAGCACCCAAAGAAGAATCTGTTCTGGCCGCCCTTGTTTTGCTGGAATGCAACAGGTAGAGCATTTTCCAGTACAGTGACAATGAAAATGGCACCTGTTGAATTTTTCTCTGTCACAAGCTCCTATGGTCACAAACCTTTTTTTAAGGCAGCCACCCTTACAGGATGTCTTGAGAATAAACAATCCAAGTATTATAAATGTGCTCTCAATAGAGTTAATGATTAATATTTATATTCAGCATAGTATTAATTATATGTGCTGGGTGCAGTAAGGCCCAAACCACCCACTACTTCCTTCCTATCTTCAAAATCTCTTTATTATAGCCTGCCCGACTGGATGGCTATAGGGTGGGTTAATCAACACTGTTTCAAAAAGGGGGGAAAGACAGCCATTCTCTGGTTTTCATAAAGCCCCTACAGCAATTTTCCCCAATCAGATGTGTTGGGATTGTAACTTCCATAATGACCAGTCAGTCTTTGGGCCAAGAATTCTGGGCAGTCATACCAATACATGTGGAAGGCACTATGTTCTGTACTGCATTTTAAAGCATGCAAAGGAGCCCCTTTCCTTCTCTCCTGGTTCATTTTTTTTCTGGTTCCTACAACTGCTTAATCTTGGCTTGGCTTAGCTTGCATTTGTTAGATTTTTTAGAAGTTCCATGAACAAATGTCCTGCCTTCCGCTGCTGTTGCACCATATAAGACAGTGAGAGGATGGGGAAATTGCTTGAAACACATTAAACGCAAACCAAAGCAGACGGTTGGGTGGCTTTATATGTTCAAAGGTCCCCACTGCAAGGTTCATTTCCAGGCAAAGGATCAGATAGCAACCAGCAGGGAAGACCTCTCTGTACCTATGGCCCTCCAGATATTGATGAATCACAATGCTTGGCAGCTCCAGCCGGTGGCGTGGCCCATGGCAAGGGGTACTGGGAACTGTGTCCTGCAACAGATTTCCCCATCTCTAGTACAGGCAGTCCTAAGCTAGACTGACCAGGAGACTTGATGTGTTTGGATTGGCAGCTTGCAAGGGAAGGGTTTGGATTTGGCCCTCAGTGCTTTGATGATCTCCTACCAAAGCAAGAAAAAGAAAAGCCCTCACTTTTAGTGGAATGAGATTCTGACATACAAGACCGAAACCAGGAGATGTATCCGCCTATTGAATATTGGTTGTTTCCTGATTCATTTAGCAATATATCCCTTTCAAATTTCATCTGACCTTGCTGGTTTTGGAGGTGTAAACAGGTGGAATGTATTAGGAAAACTTGTTTACGGTATAGCTTTAGTCATTGTGGTGCTCTCCCATTTTTAAACTCTACAATAAGCTGCTCATTAAAATAAAAAATGAAGCAACAGGTTCCCTTCTGCCTCTTTTTTTCTCCCTCATCCTCCCTCCCTTACAGTTTTAATTGCGTGATTTTTACATAGTGTAACTTTTGGAAACGCCCAGCGAGACTCTCATATAGACTTTTTTTTTACAAAACAGTTTTTGCTTTATTACATTTGAATTTGTGATTCAGGAAAATTGATGACTCACAAAATCTACAGGTATATACATATATATTAAAATAAAACAAAGCAAAATGAGCCATCTAGGAGAGATCTCTGATAAGCATGAATGAGATATTGTGGGCCAAAATGACAAAAGTTTTCATCAAAAGGTCTTAGCATTTCTCCACTTGGATCTCTGTCGCAATACCCATAAGTGATCCAGCCTTTAAATAAGGGCAAACAACCTATGCCTTGTCTAAATGTTGGTTCACATATGCATGTCTTTTCTGTCTCAACTGCAACCAAGGGAGTACTTTGATTTTGCTGAGATGCCTCTTGGCAGCAGTGTATGAATGTGTGTGACTGTGCACACAAAATCTCTGTATCCTTTGCATCCTCCTCCTGTAACCACTTCTAGATCTTTAGCACTGCTGCATCCGTTTGAACCTGTGGCTGTTTTGTACTAGACAACAGCAGACCTGCATTGAAGTTCAATTGCCTATTAAATATTTTTGGGAAGTCCTTTTGGGCACTCTGTACAAAAATCTGCTCTGAAATCAAATGAAGGGCAGGCTATTGGAAGGTGAATTCATGCAACAGACAAAGGAGAACCTTTGTCAACACGGGAAAGAGGAAGAATGTGTTCCTTCCTTGGGGGCCATCTGAGAGGGCCTGCTTTTTAGATGCAAGTTTTTTGGGGGGACTTTCAAAACACACTGGGATTTTAAAAAGTCAGAAACTCTGGAGAACTAGTCTTGACTAGCTTTATGTGCAAGAGGGGGTATTTGTATGCTGCATTAAGCAGTCATCCTTCCCTATTTCCACAGGCTTTTGTTGCCCATGTAAATATCTTTATATACACAAGGAGTAAAGACTTGCTTTTTAAAAAGTGGAATGTTGTGGCTACTGCCACATGCGGTGAGTGTGTTTCTGCACATGAACAGAATTGAGTCCACACAGCCTGGGCCTGATTGATTGGAACAAAATAAAAGCACTTGCAAGCTCAGGCCAGTGTTTTACAACCTAACTCTTAAGGGCATTATCACTTCAATCTTCTTTCCATTTCTCTCTCCCGCCCCCCCCTCTAGTCTGCCTGGGAAAGTGTTTGGTTTTATTCCAAAGTTTGCATACTCAACAGGAGTTACACCAAGAAAACACATAACTTGAAGGATTTTTTCCTCTTAATTCTCAGTAATAAACACTCTTAGCAGCTATATACACATCTACACATGCATGCAGCTGAAAGGGCCAGCCCAGCTGCAGATATTGTTAGCTCTTTGTCTCTTCTCCAGCAAGCACCTGCCTGGCAGGCGCAAAGGCTTGAAATAAACAGCTGCCCAGGGGTGGCCCTGCCCTTTTCTTCCCTCTCTTCCCTTCCACCAAAAATTCACATCCTACGTTTCACATACAAATGGGAAGCCTGACTAGCAGGGCAGCATAATTCAAAGCATGGTGTTGCGCCTCACTTTGCCAATAAGCCCCATTCATCTGTTGGATCTATATCCTGTTTTTCCAAACGGCATGCAGCAGCACTTCCAGTACAGGTGTGGCTAAGAGAAAGGGACTGGTGGGCTTTCTGAGAGAGTGAAGATTTGACCCTGGGTCCGATCGGAAGATCGCAAGTTCGGAGGTTCGAGACCCTAGCCCCGCGTGACGGAGTGAGCTCCCGCACCAGCCCCAGCTCTTGCCAACCTAGCAATTCGAAAGCATGCAAATGCAAGTAGATGAGTAGGCACCACTTCGGTGGGTAGGTAACAGCGTTCCGCGTGCGTCATGCCGGCCACATGACCGCGGAAGCGTCTTCGGACAACGCTGGCTCTTCGGCTAAGAAACGGAGATGAGCACCGGCCCCTAGAGTCGGACACGACTGCACAAATGTGCGGGGGGAACCTTCACCTTTTACCTCCCAAATCATACTCTGACACTCTAATCTGTACGCTGTTTTCAGCATAGCAGAAACTTTGCCTAAATGAAGAGTAAAGCTCTTGTAAGAGTTTAGAGCATATACACTGCCCTTGTTTCCCCTAGCCTCAAAATTGTGGTAGGCTTCAGGAAGCCACTGCCTCCCCTCCCCTTTTAATATCAGTCTGAAGCCACTATGTGTTAGTTGTATGGGGTAAAGTGGAGAAAACCTGTGCTTGTTCCTGAATGTCAAGGTGGTTATGATACTGGATTAAGGTTAAAAAGACTCAATTTTAATCAGTACAGTTGATTGGTGACCTTAGAGGGCTAGTAGTCAGTTTCAGCCTACCCTCCCTTACAAAGTGGTTGTGAAAATAAACTGAAGTGAGAGGGTGAGAATTTTACCGCTCTGTGCTCCTTTATGGAAATACTTCTCTTAATGTATGTGGCAAGGGCAATGTCACAAAAATAATTTAAAAATTTGGCCTACCTTACAAGGAGGTAGGGTTTGTATGAATTAAAGGGTGTGTATGAGACAACTTTTGTAGAAGTGCTTTATAAACATTTTAAAATGAGATGGAAATGCATTCCTCCCTTTTGTAAATGTTACAGCAACATTTTTAAAGGCAAAAAGTGTTGGGAGAGGTAGAAAGAAAGAAAGAACTGAGACTGCCTATAGAACTCCAAAATTCTTAATGAGCAGTTGCATATCTTCAGAAGGGGAAGATAGTTATGATTCCTCATAGAATTGTAATGGGGAGTCCAATATCACGGTAATTTGTTAAAAAGAGAAGAAAGATTGGAGAAGTAAATGGTCAAACAAGACTCTCCTTTGCAGGTACAGATCCCACAGCAAAATTGTTCTCTTGATCTTAAGAAGAAGATAAGTGTTCAGATTTCCATACAAAGGCGTTTCCCTCTCCCTTTTCAACTTGACTAAGAATGCAGGGCCTAATATAATGGGAATATATTCTGAACAAATTTCTTTGAAGGGATTTTGATTCTTCATGTCCAACTTGCATTAATGTCAGTGGATTTCCATGTCAGGGCGGAGGTGCCCTTGCTCTCTCGCCTAGCACATTGGTTAGGTCTGCAATTCCTTGGAGACTCTTGGAATATCAGTACTTGTACCTGTGGAAGGCACCAGGCTGGGAAAGGTCAATACAGATTTTCTTTAACAACTGTTTGGGGTGGGTGGGGAGCATGGTTCATAGATCCAAATGTGCCAGCTTTCATTTATGGAGTTTTTAAAGGAACACAACAGATGACTAGCTACTGCAGAACAGGAAAGTAAAATGAGCTTGATGACTAAAAAAAATGGGGCAGAGATGTCTTGTGGGATCAAGTGTTTAGAAATTCTTGCATTTTTATTGCCAGCAATTGTATGTTTGGTAATACGGTATATAGACGTTCACGCAACACACAGAAATGGACTGTAGTACAAAATAGCATGGCAAAGTTGTATTTGCTTCCAGCTTAAAAGTAAAAAAGAGGTAAGGTATTGGTTTTTTGATTGATTATGTGCTGTTAGCGACCACATAGATGTCCAACGGTGCCCCCATCACAACTGTAACCGAGACCACCCACCTTTCTGCTGGCCATCCTCTTCTTTTTCTTTCCACCTTTCCCAGCATTATGGGCTTCTCCAGAGAGCTAGGTCTTTGCATCCTGTGTCCAAAGTAGGATGATTTGAGCAGGCTTCAGTGAAGGATTAATGACGGAGAACTGTTCTCACAAAGTTTCAACTTGCTCAGTTCTTATTCCCCAACTTACTTTAGTAAGGTATTCCTTTTTCAGGGGAAATCAGGAAATAATGTGTACAAATTTTAAACAGTGTATGAAAATATACAATACAGTATGTGTGCACGCCATTAGTTATGGAGCCAGGAGGGCACTATCCCTGGAGAGGATGAAAGAACGAGGTTGCTGAGGTGAAACAAAGGCTCGAAGAACATCTGCAACAGTGAAGAAACGTAGGGGAAGACAAGTCCTGTGATGGTCTGGAAACCCTAAAAAGCAAGAGAGTGCTCCATGCTGCCTGACTGGCTGGGTCAAGGATTGGGAGCGTCATGCTAACGCGGTAACTTAGTCAGCTAACCCCAAAAACCAACCCAGAGGTTAATTGGGCCTAAATTTACTCCTCCTGATCAACTGTGGTTAATGAATTATTAGCTGTCTCTCCTTCCAAAACAGAGATGCTCCTTGTTGGAGGGTCTGGATAGAACATACACAGAGCCAGTATTTAAAAACATGAGGGGTTTTATTCTGCACAATGATACCTATACTAGTAAAGTAGTGTGATCTAAGGTTATATACAAGTGAATATGCTATTTACAAAACCAGTATGTGTTTCTGTGTATGTTCAGAATAGTATAAGAAATATAATAAATCAAGTCTTAACCTACTTAATTTTCCTCCCTATCAAGTCTCTCTCCCTCGCTTTCCACTTGTACTTTATTATGGCTTCTTCTTCCCCTCCTTATCTCAATTAATGTCTGTGAGTTTTCTCCTGGCGGTCTCGCTGCCAAACAAAGCCTTTAACTCACAAAGTTCCACTGTCCAGCGTCTGAATCTCTGTATATACAACACAGTCCATCCTCCTGGTCTTTCCATATTTTCATAAGCTGCTCCTGGTCTTCCTCCTCGTCCCAGGGCCTCCATTCCACTCCACTCCACTCCACTCCACTCCACATTAGCCAGGTGATGTCCTCTCCGACAGCGAGTCCTGCACCACCCTCCTTTCTCCGATTTTCCTTGCTTTTTAAATATTCTATATCTAAGGCATGATTGCACCACTTTACAGGTGCAATCTAGCATTTCCCCCTTTCCTGTCTATGTGCCCTTGGTCTTGTGCTGAGTCATCTGTCTTCCCTAAAAAAAATCCATGACCTTGGCACAGACCCTACCACTTTTCTCCAGCCAGGCACTTCACCCTGCCACACTCCTGAAGAGGCCCTGGGCGAACAAGTGTTTTCTGGCCGCTTCAGCTCTGTTTCCTTTTTATTTTCCCACTCCTCCCTGTGGCCATAGAGGGGTATGGAAAAGAGTTAGCAAGGATAGGATGGGTAACCCCTCCCCAGCTCTGTCTCCAGGGGTGTGGATCCTGATCACCATTGGCCTTTTCCCCCTTCCCACTTTTCTGGGGAAGTGGTAGTAATTACCCCCAGAGCAGCTGATTCAGTCAGTCCTGCTGTGCATACCAAAGTCTTTGTTTCAGTGAGCAAGACAGAACCTGAGGAGGGAATGGTTAGAGTGCTGAATAGGGAGCACTCCACTACACACTGTTTTGTAGCAGTGCCCACTTGTTAACAGAAAAGTCTGTTAGGAGCTGCCCAAACCCAGTATTCATTAGAAAACCAGGCAGATGGAAATAAGGGGATGTTTTTAAACTGTGCCAGCTGGAAAGAATCAGATGGAGAAAAAGTTGTTTCAGTATCCCCCCGCCCCCAGAAGGGAGAAGGGTTTCTCTTTGAAGGGGAAACTTCAGTAAAACTGAAAAATCTTGACCATCTATAGTGGATCATATCACTTTGTTTTTTAAAAGCTGAAGGAAAATCCCTCCATGGAGAAGGACTTTGTGGTTGGATTACAAGTAATAAAATGCATAGTATCAGGAGAACCCACAGGATCGTGCCTTTTCTGAGAAATCTTCCCTGTGAAAATGAAGTTTAGCAAGCATCATCAAGCCAGTGATTCGCCGAGGAAGGATTAAGGCGTGAAGGAGGTCATGTGGGTGTCTCCCAGCAGGTGGAGGGAAAAGAGCTGGCTCTTTCCTAGGAATTTCCTGCCCCTTTGTATTTCTGCCAGCAAAATTGGGGCTCCTTTGGGTGTGCCCCAAAATTCCCACACGTGCACCTGCCTCACCTGTGTGCCCAAATATCTGCTTCTATTGCTCTAAAGCCTGTGAACTAGTTTTTTTCCTGACTGTTGCCTGGATAAGTTATGGGTTGGATGCACTATCTTTAATTTCCTCCCCCTCTCCATTACATACATTCCCCTTTTTGTATTAAACAGAGATGTCGTGAATATTACCTTTAAAGAAGACCAAATGTACTGCCACAGTCTCCCAGAAAAAGCTGATTTGAAGTCATGACAGAATAAAGGAAATCTTGAACACCATAAGCAAAGTGTCTTGACCATTTCTTCAGCTCTTACAAATCACCCAGAGCAAATTGACATTTAGTTCCCTCAGAGTCTTTTATCATATTTTGAAAAACAGAAGTTGCTAATCTCAATGAGACTAATGTCATTGGGAACAAGGGAGCCATTAATCTGTGATAAGTTTATACTAGTCTTCCCAAACCTGTTGCCTTTCAGAAATTGAATGTTTCCATCATACCGTTTGGGGATTATGGGAGTTATAGTCCAGTACTTCACAGCTGGTTGCGGGAAGGCTAGTCTGTTCAATTTCAATTGGTTTAGTTGTGGTTTGTTTTGACTCTGACATGTGTTTTCTTAAAAGGGGGGCTTCTTCTGATCCTTCCTTGACTTCCCTCAATGGCTACATCAATTTCCCCCCGATGCCCTTTGTATGTAAGGATGTATTTATTTATAAACCACCTCACTTCAGGTGCCAGATTGGGACAGGCTGAGCTTGATTCATGCTTCTGGATTGAGCTTTTGTGGAATAGGATTCAAACATTTCTTTAGGAGATGACAGTCGCACACTGGGTGTTATCTGAACCAGGAGTATGTTATTCCAGGCTTTGCATAGCATGCCAAGAGCTGTATTCCAATGGCCAGCATGGCTAGGACCCATTTTGGGGAGTTAAGCCTCTGTTTTAAGGCACCCATTTTGCCCTTTAAATCCCCACCCGCAACTTTAAAAAAGGCTAAATGGGCGTATAGTCTAGACATTCATAAGAAGCTGGAGATTCAAATTCTAGAGAAGATTGGATGCTAATAATCATATGGGGCACCAGGAAGAGAGGCTTGGGAGGACATTTAGTTGGGCCCAAGAAGGAGATATGCTTGGAATCCAGAGATTGCTCCAGTTGCATGCTAAGAAGTTCACCTGAAGGAGGAACATCAGGCAAAAGAAGGAGATGAGAAATCATACAGGCAAAGGCAGAGCCTGGCTCTTGGCTGGGCCTAACTTGGAGATATTTATAGCTTGGTCAGACAAGGAAAGACTCATAAGAATGGGAGGGAAAGGTGTTCCCAGTGTTTTCATTCTGCAATCTGGACTGGCATACGACCAATACACAGGCCAAGAGGGCCTTGGTTGAATGTTCTAGCAGCAGCCCTTTCTTTGGAGAGGAAAGGGGAAGATAGAACCTCTTGTGCTAAGATGTGATGACAGAACTGCCTTTTGAGCACTAAGTGGCATACTTTCTCTGGCTTTTTAGCTGAGCAAAAGCCATTAGTTTGCTCTTGGGATGGAGAGCTGGCCAACTTGTCACTTTAAACAATGGATCTTGTTGGTGCTCTCAGAGGCTTTCTTTCTGAAGATGGCATCTTCTGCAGGAAGCTACATCTAATATCTAATAGGACTCTGTATTATGGGCACATCATGATGAGGGGACCGGAGTTTTTATCCCGGGCAACAGATCCATAGATGTGACTTTTGTTGTAATGGTGTGGTACACATGATGCCTGCAGTTCCCGTATCCACTTGTAGGTAGCATGACTTTTCTAAAAACATGCAAAGAATTTGTAATCAGGGTTAGCTGTCACTGGTGACATTTCAGACCAGTGACGGAGATGCAAAGGGGCTCTGCAAATGGGTGTCTTCCATGAGTGAAGGAGCAAAAAGGGTCAAACTAGCCAGGATAAGGGTGGACTTCCCTTCCTGCCATCACTATTTTATTCCCAGTATCAAGGCTGAGAATAGATACAATTAACTGGAACAAATGATTGTGGGAGGAAAGTTTTAGAAGATTTCTGCTAGCTTATTTCTCTATTAGAGTAAGTTATACACACATACACACACACGCCCCTGTATATATAAACAGAGCAGACATTCAAACAATGGCCCCGTCACATCTGGCTTGGCGCCACTTGCAGTAACAAGAAAGAGAGATTTGGTGGAAGGGGATAGGAAAATGAATACCACATGTTGTAGTAATGGTAGCTATGGGATAGAAGCAAGCAAGCAAGCAAAAATAGATAGATAGATAGATAGATAGATAGATAGATAGATAGATAGATAGATAGATAAGAAAGAAAGAAAGAAAGAAAGAAAGAAAGAAGAAAGAAAGAAAGAAAGAAAGAAAGAAAGAAAGAAAGAAAGAAAGAAAGAAAGAAAGAAAGAAAATCAGCCTTTTTCAACATGGTGCCCTTACAGGCTGCCTCATTCCAGATAGCATGGTCAAGGCTGAAGGTCTAAGACATCTGGATGGCACCCAGTTAGGAAAGTCAGGATTAAATGAATAGTTAGTATGGTTCAATGGCAACAGATCCTTAGAGACTGATTGTAGTTCATTAGTAGAGCCTCTGCTTCACTGTCAGAAAGTTTACTCCTTGGCATCTCCATTTAACAGAAGCAGGTCTCAAGTGATGGAAAAATCCTGCGTCTGGAACACAGGACTGTTGCCTGCAGTCAAGCAAGATAAGACAGTGGACAAACAGCCTAATCTTGTAGAAATTCATTTCCTATGTTCCTCTCACCTCTGTTTCCAGGAGCAGAACGTGTCTCAATATCAGCTTTGCTGGGCAAAGACAGAAGTGCGTCTTCATTCCCTGTTAGGGATTTCCTAGGAACCAAATGGCAGATCCCATAGATCATTGGTATCATGTGACTGGGTCTTTGTCATGCATATCTTCTTATAAGTAGTGTTTAAGAGATACGCAAGCTTGCTAGTCACTGTCACAGTAGTACACACCTTATTTTGTGGTTTTCTCCTCTCAGCTGAGAAAGGACTCGAGGTGGGACCTCATCTCTTGACCCCCACTCCTGAATCTAAGAGAAAGCTGCTTTGGACTAGCAAACCCCTGGCTTCCTGCCTGACAGGATAAGGCGATTTCAGCTGACTTGCAGTTCTGAAGTCCATTTGGGGCACCTCTGTGACCTCCTGTCTTTTAGCTGGAGCAAACCTAGACCACAGTGACCCTTCCAGAGATTCTAAAGGCAATCTTCTGTTTTGTATTTGGATTAATGCAGCCTTCATGTCTTTGACTCCCATTTGTTGGGGGGCATTACTGAGAGGTTACTCTATTGACTGTACAGTAGTTCAGGTAGACGGTATTGAATTAGATGCATCACTGGTCTGATATGGTAGAAGACTGCTTCCTGGTTAGCAAGGATGATTGGTGTCTTCCTCCCGCATAGCTTGGTGCGAGAAGCCACTCTCAGTATCCTCTCATGCCGATCTGAAGCAGGAAGGCTGTGCTCCCAGCTGGAAATAGGTCAGTGGGAGGAGACCCTCAATGTTGAGGCAGGCTGGGTGGGGGGGGTGGCCCTTGAGTTAGAAGCACTGCTGGAAGCCAAGGCTAGTCCTGCTGATGAGGTCCTTTCTCCTGCAAGCGACTCATAAAATATGGCTCAAATTTTCATTACGGGCTCTATTGATTATCTTTGGGGACAGATGAATTATGGGGGACATTAAATTAAAGGAAGAAAGGGAAATATTTGAATGAGTTTGGGAGGTCGATGCACGGACGGCTGCCGCCCCCGACCACCCTGCTGCGTCCCTGGCACTCGCAGCTCTTAAGGATTGAGCCCCCCAGCTCTCGCGGTGGGCTTGCTGCCAAGGGCCAGGCATGTTCAGGGGGCTTGCTTAGAAGGAGCACCTAATGGGGGGCTCTGGTGGGCCAGTTTTTCAGCTGCCGTCTTCTATAACCTGGAATTGCACACTAGTTCTTAAGATGCTTAGCCTGCTGGATTCCGTATCGATGCAAACTGGTAGTGAGTTAAACCAGAAGGGGGGTAATAGAAGAGATTTTTGTTCTCTTTTGGCAAAAGATGCTTATCAAGCCCCTGCCGTAAGGGTTTGGGATCCTGACTCAGGAATAAAGAATATACTTTCTCATACTAAAAGTTTTGATTCAGCCCCTAACGTTGCTAGGTTAAAAGGAAGAGTTAGGAGCCAATTGGGAGGACTCTCTCTTCAAGAGATCCTGTAGAATTGCTCCTTATCAAGCAGGCGGTATTGGGCTATAGATGGATACATTTCCAGACTTGACTGATGGCAGCTTCCGAAGTCCGTGAGATGGAGAGGATTTACAACCAGCTCTTTTCCTACCTTTCCCTGGAAACCCAATAATTGATTTTAAAATGTGCCCTTTTCCTCTTTTCTTTGTGTTTGTTTTACAGTAGTTTCTTCGCTCAGTTTTGCTGGCAGCTGGTGCTTCTTCGGGATCTTACATTGCTTTTATGAGCTTGATGAGGAATGCTGCCTGGCACAGTCTTTAAAAAGCAGCTTTTTCCTGTCCCACATGTGCCTTGCACCAAAGTGTTCAAAATCCATTTCTTTTGAAGATATTGCTGATATTCAAACTCTCTTCCATCCTGTTTTGGCCTCCTTAGCAAGGAAGTTATGTTATTTCTCCTGGGTTGCTTATCTTCTTGATCCTTTGCTGTCTCTTTCATGCAGGCCTGTTTAAAAGCTATCAATTCCAAGTGATTATTATATACAGTGTATCAACAAACCATTTCACATTTCTGCATTGAAGAAATTGTTCTGACCACAATAAACGCACAGTACAATTGACAGTGGCTCCCTGGTGGGTGTTTGTTAAATGCTAACGTAGGGAAGGACAGGCCAGTTTCTTTGTTGTTCATGTGACATGTGTTCATTGTAAGTCTTTTCTGCTCCAAGTTCTGTACATGTACAGTATATTTTTGAAGAACTGCATGAAAATAGATCTAATAAATAAATAAATAAATAAAATGTGCTTTTAAAATGGGCAATTCCCCCCGCCCCATCGTGCACTTCAAATATATCTTCCCCTAAACTTTGCTTGTGGTTTCTTTCTTTCTGTTTGGTGAAATCACAAAGGATAACATCATGATTTTTTTCCCGTTAATTCATATCTAGCCAGCTTACTGTGACAAACTGTGTTAGCACCCCAAGGAAACTCAAGTTGCATGGAGCAAATGCTGCAATTCCTTGCATGCTTGAATTGTAATTTTAAAGCCCGAAGAGCATGTGTGTTTCTCACGTAGCAGTTTGCAAAGAGTTTTGCCCTTGTGGGGATCACTCATGTTCACAGCTGGACTCAAGGCTGCCTGGCGTAAGACTTTGGCAGACGTGAGGCTGGTTCATCTATAGCGAAGTGAGGAAATCCAAGCTTCCTCCTCCTCACTCTGTATCTGATGAAATAGCTCGCCATCTGAAGGCTTGAGTGGCAGAACTCCATACCTTGCCTTATTTGTAGCCATTACAGCATTATAAATGTGGGGATGCAGTGATCTGTCCCCAGCTTTGCTGTCCTTCCCTTTCTGCACAGTTAGTGTTAAACTCAGTGGCTATGTACCCTTGTAGGAATTTCTAATTATGGAGCACTCTTTGAACTCAAAGAGAAAGAGAGAGATACTATTTTATGTAACTCTTTTCCTAGTGTTGTGTTTACATTGCTCTGCGTTTACTCCCTTACCATTCTTGGTGACTCTTTGAAAAATAATAATAAAGTGTTCTGCAAAGCTTATGTTTTCACCTGGGCTAACTCGAAGGGCTGCCCGTTTCCATGGCTGCTCAGTCTCCCTGTGGCAACACGCCCTTTTTTGTGTAAGCTAACTGATCGTTGTTAGATTATTTTTTTCCTCCATAAACTTCTCAACATTTAAGCAGCAACAGGGATTAGAGAGGAAGTCGAAAGAAGTCAACGTGGATGGCACTGAGGGCAGGTGAATGGTTTGGTCCTATCCTGATCTGAAATGTATGTTGCAAACAACCTTTCCTTTGGAGATGTTCCCCCCCCCCCCCTGTTCTTTCTGTGGAATGATCTGAGAGATACCAGTTTCTACTTTCCTGGCTGAAAGAAAGAACTTCACCAGTCAAGAAAGCTTTCAGATATCAGTAGCTCAGAGAGAAAGTTATGATTTCTGAGGAAAGGGTCCTGGCTATTGAACACGGTTGGGGTTGTGCTTTCCTAGAAGGATCAAGATTTTTACTTGCCTTGTAATAATAATAATAATAATAATAATAATAATAATAATAATAATACTCACAACAACTCAATTAGAGTTGTATGATGTGTTATATAGGATGCAACTCAGGACCAGCTGAGAACCTTAACATGGCCTTTTACCAGTTGGCATTCCAGATGAATAGCATTAATATGCTAATATGCTGAACCACAGCCTGACTTGCGGGTTACTCTAAAGCTTCCAAAACTCTTCCTAGTGGGGATGGATAATATATGACCCTTCCAATGTTGTTGGACTGCAGCTCCCATCAGCCCTTCAGGGACGTTGGGAATTGCAGTCCAGTGATGTCAGGAGGGCCGCAGCTTGCCCATTTCTGTTCAAGAGTGAGCTGCCTTTCAACCAGAATCTTTATCTTTTTTGTACAAGCTTTGAGTTATTTAACTGCTTTCTCTGAGGGGGAATGAACTCCCAGTGGTGGTGTTCCCCCCCCCCTTTTAAGGTAAAGGTAAAGGTTCCCCCCGCACATTTGTGCAGTCGTGTCCGACTCTAGGGGCCGGTGCTCATCTCCGTTTGTTAGCCGAAGAGCCAGCATTGTCCGAAGACGCTTCCACGGTCATGTGGCCGCATGACACGCGCAGAACGCTGTTACCTACCCACTGAAGTGGTACCTATTCATCTACTTGCATTTGCATGCTTTCGAATTGCTAGGCTGGCAAGAGCTGGAGCTAGTGCGGGAGCTCACTCCGCACGCAGGGCTAGGGATTCGAACCTCCGAACTTGCAATCTTCCAATCGACAAGCCTGGCGTCTTACCCGCTGAGCCACCACGCCCCCCCCCCCTTTTAGCCCATTGCTATTTTCTGAATGCAGTTTTGATGTTTTAGTTCTACTATTATTGAGAGCTATTTTGAATCTGAGTAAAGGATGTCCCCCACCCAGTCCCAGGCCAGGTATGGGATGATTTGTGCCAGGGACCTCCATCTTGCCTGGAATTGTCTGCTCTGAGTGGCAATGTCTGTGATGACTTAGTTCTTTTAACTGAGGGTGTTAGGGATTGATCTGGAGATCTGTCCATGCAAAACATAATCTATTACTCCCACCCCTCAAGTAAGATTATCAGAGTTCAGCTCTTCAACAAGGGGACAGTAATTCAATTACTAAAATAATGAAAAGAGCCTGTTCTTATGAGTTTCTTTCATACTTTGTGCTTGATATTTAAACTTGATGGCAGAGTAATCATTAAACTATGTGCTGGAGTCATATCACTTAACAATTCTTCTGCAGTCCATCTGTTGAACTTTCATACCTCAGCAGATATTTCAGGCAATTTGTGGTATATGTGCAAATATTGTTGTGAACATGTTCTCCCAGGTTTAGTTGTTTAGTGACTAAGGACCTCTCAGGTTTTCCTCTATAGTGGGTGGCTTGGCTCGCTTTCTTTGAGACAGCTGGGTTTTGTCTTTTCTGGATTTGTTTTTGGACATGGAGGATGGATGCTTAACTTGGTCTGGCTTTCTATATTTCAGGTATTTTTTAAATCTCAACCTTCTTTCCAGATTTCACAGACTGTTAAATACAACATTATACTCCATGACCCCAAAAATTTCAAACCAAGCTATTGGAATCTATGTTCCTGTAGAGGTCAAACACCCAGTTCCTTCTCATAGGTGGTTCCTAGAACATTTTGCTGGCTCCTAAATTTTTATGCATATATGTTGCAAACTTCTCTTAGGGAGTGGAGCTGGCACAGATGCCTGTTAATTTAAATATTTACCAATACTCACTGTGTTTTTTTCCCTTTTTATTAATTGTGTATATATTTGCTGTGCATGTATCCCATAAAATACCTGCTGTTTTGGGCGTACCCCATTTTGCAGGGTACATGAGATCATGTTGTAAAAATGCAGTGAAAAACACTTTCATGCCACAACACATCAAATGGGATTTTGTAGTAAGATGAAGATATGTATTTTTTTTCACAGCATATGCTGAGTACAACATATTTCTCTGTCTGCTTAAAAAAGGTTAAATATTTAATTTTGTAATGGGGGTCAATCTGTTCTTTTCAGAAAATGTTTCTTTGTGTCGTTTTTCTGCTCTGGAGAGCCTTCCAAAGACATCCACTTAGTTTCCTAAAACAAACAAATCCTGTGCATTTTTTAAAACTGTCTGGAAGTAGTTTTTATTTCCAAGGTGACTAAGGCAATGTGACTGAAATCCTTGGGAGGAAGCAGTAAGGTAGCAGATCAGGCCAATGTTCCCTTTTCCAAAGCATCTATGGCGGCGCCATCAGTATATGTTGAAGCAGCGAGTTCCATACATTACTTACACACCATGCAAACCTACTTTCATACATCCTGTATCTCCTGGCTGCCAGTTTAAGCGGAGTTCTTGTTGAAATAGAAGAGGAAGAAAAACTTATGTCCATACACTTCCTTAAATACTTTAAACATGATCATTTCCCCCTCCCCCTTAGTACAAACTAAAAAAAGGGTATCCTTTTCTTCTAGGAATGCTTCGGCTGATCATTTAAATTGCCTTTTCCAGAACTGGAAATTATATTGTTAAAGGAAAAAGAAAAAGAAAATGAGATACCTTTGTCTGGAAGCCATCCTTAAACATTTGGAGTGCACATCTAAGCATATTTACTCAGGAGGAAACCCTCTGAATTCAATGGAATGTAGTTGCAGTCGTATTTTCAGTTGGAAACTTCTTCAGATGTTCCTTCCACTAGAGAGAAGTGGAATCTGAATTTGGCGATAGGGAGAAACATTTTTATACTGAGGAAGATGTGTGCATTTTGGGTGCCTGCTATCCTTTTCTGCAGAGGACCATGAGGATTTAGTGTTCGGAAAGGGCCAAAGCCCCTTCAAAAATCTCTCAAACTCCTTTAGAACTATCCACAGATGACAGCTCTGGTTCATAACTTTATAATTTTAATCTTCCTTTCTCTAAGATCTTTCCCCTAAGCTCTCTCAAGCACAGGTCTTAGCCTCACTGCCAGAGGGTTTAATAAGCACTCTCAGGCATTGCATTGTCAAAAGAGAACCACTGGAAAACAAGGGAAGGTATGGACATGCTTCAGAGAACCTTGAGGTTGTCAGAAGTTGAAAAATTCCCTGTAAGGAATGTAATGGAATTCCTGGACGAGGGCCAGCCTGGCAGGAATGCTGAACAAGATTATATTGCATAGAAACAGTCTGTTGCAGATCCTACTTGTATACTTGATTGTTGAACAAGGGCCTCTTTTTGTGTGAGTGTGCACACATGTTCCATTTTTATCAAACGTTTCCACTGAGAAAATAGAAATCCAGTTGACATGATTCAAGCTACAGACAATTCCACCTGGATGACTGAGAACCTTCATAGACATATGTTCCATGAGCCAGTATCAGCTAATGTCAAAATCTGGAAATTTGGTCTGTTTGGAGGAAATAAATATGCTGGAATTGGAATTGGAATTGGTTTTAGGGTCACCTGAAAATCCGGCTCTGTAGGAAGGATTCCTACAGAATTGCTCAACGGCTTCACTCTGCCACCCTCCTCTTTGATCAGTTATTACTTTTCTATTTCTTTGCTTTTGTTGCTGTAAGCATTGCAAAACTTTCCTGCTTTTTGGGAAAGCTCCAGGGCTCCAGGGCCCTTATTGCACCGTACTCAGCTTTGGAAAAATGGGTCACAAAGTTTGGTTTGAGAAGGAGGGCGATAATGATCTCAGTGCGGCTTGTTATTTATTAAGAGATAGGCAAGGGATTTAATCCTGTCTTTGCATAGGATTTTTTCATTTTTTTCTGGTACAGAGTGAGGGTGGCGAATACATAGCTTTTTCACACCCCAATCTTTGGCTCTTCTCTGAGTTGTGCATGTATTGATGGGTGTGGTTTTTTAAAAAGTATTCAGCTCAGTGGCATTCTAGCAATCTGCGTTTAGAGCATGAGGTCTCCTAGATAAAAGCTGGTGATGACAGCAGGAGATAGGCTTTGGGATAGGAAATAATTTTATCTGCTTCCCTGGAGTGGCCAGCTATTTCTCAGGGGAACAGAGGACTTGTAATTAACCATCAGGTATGATTAGTTTAGGGGCGTGGTGGCTCAGCGGGTAAGACGCCAGGCTTGTCGATCGGAAGATCGCAAGTTCGGAGGTTCGAATCCCTAGCCCTGTGTGCGGAGTGAGTTCCCGCACTAGCTCCAGCTCTTGCCAACCTAGCAATTCGAAAGCATGCAAATGCAAGTAGATGAATAGGTACCACTTCGGTGGGTAGGTAACAGCGTTCCGCGCGCGTCATGCCGGCCACATGACCGTGGAAGCGTCTTCGGACAACGCTGGCTCTTCGGCTAACAAACGGAGATGAGCACCGGCCCCTAGAGTCGGACACAACTGCACAAATGTGCGGGGGGAACCTTTACCTTTACCTTTATGATTAGTTTGGAGGCTGTTCCTCTCAGGTTCTATAAGCTGCTTCTCTGGGACTCAAGTTTTAGTATGGCTTGCTGAGGGCAGAGGTATAGATCCTGAATGCTTCGTTTTCACAATAAGAAGACAGTGCTCTAAAGAGGTCCTTCCCATGTCACATTAGACCCTACGAAACAAGGTTTCAGAAGAATGGACTATAGTTTAGGAGTAGGACATCTGTGCATGCTGATTCAGTACTCAACACCTCCAGCTGAAAATGATGGAAGTTTGAGACCCAGGAGAATTTGCCGGTCAGAGCAGACTAGGCTAGCTGGTCAAATAGCCTGATCTGGCATCAGATAGCTTCCTGCGGTAGAAGGCATCCCTTCCTGCATGGATTAAGTTCCTGCAACTCTTATTTTAGGAGTTAAGCATCTTTTTACACCAAACTTGAAAGGGTTATTTTAATTCCTTTCCTTTCCTTCAGGTACGCATTAGGAAACAAACCCAAAACTAGGCCTTTAAGCTTGCCTTTCTGCATGGCAAGCAAGTTTGATGTACTATTAGACACAGTGCAGATTTGTGTTTTAATTGCCTTAGACCCCCTTTGCAGGTTAGTTATGAAGACAAAATGGAGGCATTGGTATGGTACTCTGAATTACATGAAGAAAGGCCAGGAAAATAAGCTAGTTAACATAGGAACTATCAACCATGTAAAGTCCAATGTCCATCTTTAACCCTAATTTGCAGTATGGGTCTTTTTATACATTATAATCTGTCTTCTTTTCTTTTTTCCTTCGAACATAATACGCATCTCTCCAAATTGTAGTTAGTTTGATTGAGATTTGTCCTCCTTTTATTTTCATCTTTCCCAGTAGGACCTTTTGGAGTCTATTTTTTGTAAATGCATTGCTATTTATTATCCTGCCAAAATGGGTTCTTCTGCCACACACAATGGAAGTGAAGTCCAATACTCATAAGTGGTTAGGATTAAGTACACTTTGCACTGAAACATTTTTTGTGTCCTCGTGAGTCATTTCCCAATGGCTGATAATCACCAGAGGATTCATATTTGTTCAATTCATCATTTATAGCCAAATTTGTAACCTATTTGTGGAATATGGATGGCTTAGAAAAAATAAAAAAGAAACTTTCCTGATTTACCGCTTTTTGTGGGTGATTCCCTTGAGGGGATTCTTTTTTACCATATGCAACTAAGCAAATGGACATACACATATATGAGCATATAAGCCTCATCTTACTCAAGGACTGAGAGGTCCATGTTTGTGTTTGTTTTCAGGAGTGTATAATTCTGTTTCTATTGTGGAATCATTAGTTCCCAGGATATATGATTTTATCATCTTTATCTAGAAGGCGTTTCCATCATTCAATATTGGAACAAAACCCAACTAGCTTGCCAGTGTCTACGCCTTTAATGTGCAAGGTTCTTTGCAAGGTTTTGAGATGGATGCTTAATATTTTTGTGGTTCTGATCTGCTAAGCATTTTTTAGACTCTTGTTGTAGTAAATAGATTTCACACATGCTCCTATGTACAAAGAGACTTGCGGATGTTGTTGGCTGTGGTTTCCCACATCAGGGAAAAATGCCATCATAAAAGCTTTTGATTAGCATGGTGGACTAAAAACTTTTTTTAACCCATGCTGAGGCATTCATCAGGAAGCCTGAGGATGTCAACTTGAAGCCAGTATCTTCATTCACATACTACAGGTTAACTTGTCGATGAAGGTTCTCAGTCATCCAGGTGGAACAGTCTGTGGCTTGAATCATGTCAACTGGATTTCTATTTTCTCAGTAGAAACGTTTCGCTCCTTATCCAAAGAGCTTCTTCAGTCTGAGTAAAGTTAGTAAAGGAATCCTTAAATATGTTTCTAGGTGGCTGTGTGACCTTGCACCTGGGGCTAGGTCATGGTTATTTTGAGATGTTTATTTCTAAGTCCCTTTATCATCTAAAGGAGGATCGTTAAGATTACCATGCTGCTGTTGAGCTTGCGAAATGGTCTTAATCTTAAGGTTAACTTGTGGAAAAAACATTCAGTGAGATATTCAGTATAAATGGCTTCATGGAAAGATAAGTCAAATATATAGATATTAGGAGTAATAATTATTTTGCCAAAGTAACTAAGAATGAAGTCTTTGATGTTCAGGAATAATGTGTTTCTGCTTCTCAGATGCTGAAGTCAAAAGCAATTAACCAAAAATGAGGCTCTCTGTCACTTCCTGGATTTTCCTGTACCTGATGCATTTAAAGTCAAAGTGCCTTTGGGTCTACAAACACAAGCCTTTGGGTCTAAGAAGTTTTCTTTGCACCGCAAATGAGGAAGCATCTAGTCCATCCCATTGCCTCTGGATCTGTGGATCTGAGGTGTAGATAGCTGACAAAGTGGCCCTGGGAAAGGAGCCAGAAACTGCTGAGCGACAGTGCTGGAGGTAAAGATGTCAAGTTCAGGTGTCAAGTCAGGACGGAATCCCAGCAAGCCAACCAGAGCCCTCCTGAACTAATGGGAAGACCATTCTGGGCACAGGCTGGGCATGGTTCTTTTAGGACTTCTGCTCAGGAAGCCCTGCAAATATTTGCCTGCCCGGGAATAAATGTTGAAGTATCTGTTGTGTCTCAGCATGCAAGACAGTCTGACGTAGCCCCAGAGGTTTCCAGTTCTTCTCCCACAATTTGCAGGAGAAAAGCTTTTCCTGTGGCCTGGCTCAAGCCCCTGGCTTCCCCTCTCCAGATTTAAATTCATTCTATATAGCTGTAGTAGCTAATCACAGCTGATAGGTAAGTAGAAGCCATAATGCCCAGATCTTCTGATGACAGTAAATTTTACCAAGTAGTTGCATTCTGAGAATTTTATCGTGTTGTTTTTAAATAGTTGTAAATATTTTTAACCTCCATAATTTTGAATTAGATCGTAATCAGATGAATAATAAAACAAAGTCAGAAACTGTAATTGACCCTTCCTGAAAGAGCTCTTTGCAGCAGCAAAGGAAATTCTATAGACCAGAGGCTAGCGTTGTCCTTGTCTGACGCCTTGTTTAGGCTCACGGTTGTGTGACTTAAAAACCTTCTTGCTGATCTCCCTTCTGAATATTACCAAGGTGATTTCATGCCAACCTAACAAATAACTGAACAACAGCTCAGTCTCAGTTCAGCTAAATGCATTGCTTCCCCCCTCCCAACCCTGGCATTAGTTCTCTAAATCTGCTTTGAGCTGGTCTATTTGTCTCTGCCGGGTGGGGTGAGGCATGCCCCTCCTAGAACAGAAGGGGGGGGGGGTACAGTAAATCCTACTCTTTCACCAAGTTTCTTCCTTACCATTGTCCGCAAGAAAGACAGAGGCAGTCTAGAGTAAACTTGCTCTTAGAGCTTCGACATTATCTCTGGGGTTTCCCCCCCCCTCCCCAACCCGCATTTGCTTGAGTGGACTAAGAAAGGTGATTTGATGAGGAGCTGCTCTATAGATCAGACACAGGTGAGAAGAGGGACACATGGTTTAAATAAACTATCCCTGCTATCTCAGTGTGAGAAGTCTGAAGTGTTCAGGCTTGATCAATCATACAGGACAGAACCTCACAAGTACTGCAACTGTGTGGGAGTGGGAGCTGATTCATGTTACAATTTCTCCTTACAAGCAGTTCCTGGGAAATTACGTTAGGGAAAAAAGAAAGGAAGAAAGAAAGAAAGAAAAAGAAATGACATAGTGAAGAGCTCCAGAATAACTTGGATGATACTTGTTACAAGTATGAATCTGGTGTAAACACCTGACCAATGCCTGTTAGCTGTACCATTGCTCTGATTTGGCTTGACCTGATAGGATTATAATTTGAGCTAAATCAGGGGTGGGCAACGGCTCGCGGGGTCCCGCCTGCAAACCCCGCCCCTTCCACGCGATTGGTTCCCGCCCACAAACCCCACCCCTCAGTGCTTGTGATTGGCTCCCGCCCGCAAACTCCGGCCCCCAGTCCACGGAAATCCCAGAAACCCCGCCCCCCAGTCCCCGGTTATAAATATACAAATGGCCCTTGGCAGAAAAAAGGTTCCCCACCCCTGAGCTAAATAGTTAGCGAAAGAATATGGAATAATATTTTCAATGCTAAAATTCATTCGATTCTATTCAATTTAAATTAAACTAGTCTGAATTTTAGAGGTATGAGCTCTGTGCGCGCAGTCTTTGAAAGCTAGGGCCTTTATTTATTTATTATTTATTATTTCTAACTTATATCACCGCCCATCTCCCCCCACAAGGGGACTCTGGGCGGTTTGATTCCCTCGTTTCATTTTGAGCTACCACATGCCTATGGAGCGGCTCCTGGACAGTCTTGCTTGATGATATGACATTTCCAGAGAATGTTAAAACCCCAAAGGAAACTTGACTTCCCCAAAGTTACACATTAGGCTAATGTTTGGAGCCTGGCGCCAGCGCATTGCAGCCAGGAAATTCGGATTTTTTTAGCCACAGCCTTACTGCTGGTGAAGTCCTAGCGCAGTTGAAAAGTTGGCAGGGGAATGCTTTCTGTTTCCCAAGGGTAGGGGTGGTGCTGAGGTGCAGCAAACCAGCTTTACACGTGATTCACAAGACAACATGTGACTATAATTCCTACCTTGTCTGCCTTAAACTTTGATTGGGATTTGGCTATTTTTCCATTCACATGGAATAAAGAGGAGTAAGAGATTGCCTGGCAAAATGGGTGAATGCCAGAGATTCCAGGATGAATTAATGGCATCCCCGGTCAGCACTGGGAGATACGTGCATCTGAAATGCTGCGTAGACCAGTCTCCGCCAACCTGGTCACTTCTAGATGTTACCAGGAGGAACAAGTTAACTTGTGAATCTGCTCTCCCACTGGCATGAAACCAGTTGACGTCTAGAGGGAAGGTGTGGGAATTCTCACGCAAAATAAAGAAGTAATTTGACTTACTTCTGCTGGAGGGCTAATTTCAATTAGCTATCTTGCGGGACTGAAATACAGCTACTAGTCCTTAATTATCAATGCATCGGTTGGGATTATTGGAATTTTCCCATGGGGTGGGATGAAAAAATAGCACTTTGGGGCTTTCTTTTTTGAATTCCACCATGCTGTCTTGTCCCAAGTAGTCACCTCTTAAGCTCTGTACTGATAGAAGGGAGATAAGAAGCCAATCTCCCTTTTTTGTCTGTACTTTTTTTTTCCTGAAGGATACGTGCACTAAGGCAGAAAATATTTACAAGTTTAAAGCTGAAGCACAAACAGGAAAGACCCTTTTTATTTAAAAAAATGACTGTAGAGGATATTCAAAACAGGAATTGCCATGGAAACACATCAATATTTGCTTAAATTCACACAAAGGAGGTTGCTGGTAGCAGAATTAGGCTTCTTCATCTTGCTCTTTTACCTATTTCATCCTAATTCAATACAATTCTTTACAAAAAAATGTAATTGCACCACAGTTGGAATGTACCCAAACTTAAGAAAAGCATTTAGGGTTGGTTCTTTGTCTCTTGTTCCCTGCTTACACGTAGCTCAGGACAGTTGTCATGGATTTCAAACTTATGAAAACTAACTTGTTTTTTACAAGTATCCCAAAATCCAGCAACCCGAGCCAGCAGCACATTCTGAACCACATCTTGAGCAAAGGTATAGTACTGCTAAAAGTGTAGGTTCTTAGCCTCCTGTCACAATGGAGACTTCGTCCTTGGTGATGAGTTTTTCTAATTCTCTTTAACACCACTAGAACTTTCACAACTTTTAAGCCCTGAATACTTGCATTAGATTTTATCTCTCCAGTCTAGCGCAGTAGAAATTTTTGTTCAGAAAAATGGTGTAATTTCCTACAGATACAGAAACTGTGTTTTAGAACTTGAGCCTCACCAGGGATTTTGAACTGAGGACCAAGTGAATATCAACATATGAAGGAATGAGAATATAGGGGGTGACCCCTTGTTGCCACCTCTTGGCACCTCCTGCTTGAAGCAATTCCCTCACTTATCGTAGGGCCAGTTCCACTAGCACCTGTTCCTTCAGATTCCTTCAGAAGATACTGCCTTAAACCCCTACATCTTTAAATGTAGTAGTAGTTTATTAATTGAATAGTCTTACGATCCTATTGAATGAAATAATAAAATAAAATAAAGGTAAGGCCTTCTCAGGCCTTTTTGAGAATGCACCATTAGAACCATATCGCCAGCATATAAAAGAATATTAATAAATTTATCATGAATCTTTGGCATATGAGTGTCCGAAGCATACAGGAATCCTGGAATATCATTGACATAGAGGTTGAAAAGCATTGGGGCTAGAATACAACCCTGTCTGACACCATTATGGGTAGGTATGCTCTTAGAGAACCATTTACACCCATACGGACTTTCAAGTGGGTGTTTGAGTAGAGGGCCTTAACCAGGACTAACAGTCTGGGTTCCATGTTTAAGTTGGCCAATTTCTTCCACAGAATGTTTCTGTTTATGGAATCACAAGCTGCACTGAGATCTATAGAGGCAGTAAACAGTTTTTTTGCCATTAATTCCTTGTTTTGTTATGAGATGGTGTAAAATAAAACAATTGTCTGTTGTGGAGCGCTCTGGTCTAAATCCAGCTTATTCTTCCATTAAGATATTTTTTTCTATTACCCAGTCTTCTATTTTGCTCAAAAGATATTTTGCATACATCTTAGCCATGATTCCAATAAGGCTTATAGGTATATAATTTTGGGGGTCACCCGTTTCTCCTTTTTTATATATGGGGACTATAATGGCAACTGCCCATCTGACTGGGATGCATCCTGTGTTATTTATATGGGAGAGCAGCCCATTATCAGGGAAATTACCCTGGGTGGGATGGCTAGGGAAGACCCTGGGAAACTGCTGGTGGAGGTGGAACAGACAGCAACAGTCTGCTTTTCACATAAGTGGATTTTATATGATGTAAAGATTAGGAGATAGAAATGCATTTCAAAACTCTGTTGTTTTTCCCCTCACCCTTCTTCAGAGCAAAGAGACATCACAACACACAGGGAACCTATCAGACTTGAGCTGCATCTGAAACACCTTAGTGGGGTTTCTAGATCCTGACAGTCCCTCCTTTAAGTGTGGTTTGGAATGGATTTCAAGCCCAACAGCCTCCAGACACAAGGTACCCATTTGCCTTTATTCTATGCATTGCTTGTGACTCGGTCAACGGGAAAGAAAGGTTCTTACATTTTTCTAAGCTGCGGAAGTTTTCCTTCTTTCAGTCAGGTTTCATGTAGATGCTTTCCCTGAATACAACAAACTCTGTCCAGGGAATGCATTGTCACTAAGTGTGAATAAGGCTTGAATGCTCAAAATATCAACAGTTCATATGTGTACATCCCTGTGGGCTGTTCAGTGCTCATTTATAGGAGCCATGATACATGAATTTATTTCTGTTGGGATGGAGGACTTTTTGTTCTCACCTGTGTTCTGTATAGATATGCCTGTGAGGGGAAAGGGGGAGAGTCCGAATACTGGTATTCAAAAAACATACATAGCAATGAATTAACTCTCAATCCCACTCCTACCACAAGTAGCCATATTGAAAGACCAGATGAGGTTGAAGATAGTCCACTTGTTGCCTCAAACCACAAGTGTGAAGAAATTCAGTAGTAATTTCTTTGAAAATATTAGGTTCTTTCCTGGTTCCAGAAGTATATAGAACAAGTTATCTGATTGGTGGAAAAGGAAGTATTGTATTCTGACGGTGTAATTGGGTTGAGAAACTTCCTGCCGAAGATGCAGCAACAAGATGGTTTTATTTTGTTTTTTCAGGACCTAGTGATTTGAACAAAGGTGAAGTTTACAAATAGTTTCTAGCCAAGTTGAAAAGCAGAAGCTTCTTGTATAAAAGCATGGCACCTCCAAATACTAAATGCTGTGGGGAAACGAGGAAGGTCATGCATTTATATCCCATTTGCTCCTGGAGCATTTAGCCTGAGTACTGATGAAACACTTGGAAATGTGGACTTCTTAGTTTACTCCAATAAGGCCATCTTAATGTTGGCTGTACTCCATTACATAACCAAGATCCTCTATATTTACAATGATTTGTTAATAGGAAAGCACAATGCTGAAAGCATGTTCTCTTCTTGTCTTCTAGTAACCTTCAGTCAGATGCTTTAGGCAGGGGGGTTCTTTGGTGAGATAAATAGGTCAGGCCTTCCCAGTTCAGTGCAGCACAGATAGATTTTTTGCTGAGCTGAAGTTGTGAAAGTTGGGAAGCAGGATATTTTGTTCCCAGAGGCAGAGGAGAAGATAGATGCCCTTTACATTCAACAGGCAGAGTCTGACTTGGCTAAGAGGGTTTCTTTTTCCTATTCTGTTTATGTGATAGGATCTTCTACCATATCTGAAGGCAGAAGGCTAGCTTGCTTGCTTGCTTGCTTGCTATATACTGCATATAACAAGCACCACCAACAGCAGTCAGTATAACCACCGTCACAGGCTCTACCACACACGGATCCCCAAGCCCAAAGGCAAAACCAAGTCTTTAAGGCCTTATGAAAAGCCAGTAGCCTTCAGGCCAATCTGATTTCCAGGGGGATGATGTTCCAGCAGGCAGGGGCCACAGCAGAAAAGTCTCTTTCCTGGGCCCCACCAGATGGCATTCCCTAACAGACAGGACCCGAAGCATGCATCTCCTGCCAGACATAGTGGGATGGGCAGATGTAGTCGGGGTTAGGGTAGGTCAGGCTTTAATTAATTAGATTTATATGCTGCCTTTCTACTCTGGTATATTAAAACCATGTCCTCTAATACTGAGACAGGTATCTGAAGACATCTGAATTCTAATAATCTTCATATATTTATTATCAATATGACCACTTCAATGGCTGTGGAGACTCCAGTTTTGCAACTGATTATTAGACAGGAATGCAGTTGTTTTAACTGGTGAGTCATAATGAATAAGTGAACAAGACCAAAAGAACACTGTAAAATATGCACAACAATTCAGTGGTTTAAATATTTTGATTTGTTACGTCTTTGAATTGATTCTGATGTTCAGCCAGGGCACGGTCTTGCTCTCTACTAGAATTCTATTCCCTGCCATTATGGACAAGAGCTAGAGAAGCCAATTTCAAATCATTTCCCAGGCACAAAGTTCACAAGTGGGCCATCAGTCTTTCCCTGTGTCAGTTCTCAGGGTTGTTTGCTTATGCTACCTGATGCAATTTGGAAGAAGAGAACATGTACAACATTATTTGCTAGGAGTCAGGTGGTTGTTGTTGTTGTTGTTGTTATTATTATGGAGGAGTTCTATCTACCAATGAGGTTTCAGTCCAAAAATCAACACAATGGAGATGAGAGGGAAGGAAGAGTGATGGAGGGGAGAGGATATGGGGGGAGCATGCGTAAATTTACGTTCAATTATAGAAAACTCCCAGAGTCCCAGAGAATAGGACTAAGGAATTGTTCCTAGAGTTTTGCAAGAAAATGTAATTAATAAATTATATATAATAAAGGGTGGAGGCTTTGTAAATTCTGGGATTTCAGTTCTTAACTGCTATCAGAATGTGGCAATACCCATGCCTGTCTAATCTTTGCCTTACCCGGTGGCTCACACCCTTTGACCAAGTTAGGAGATTGGTTAGTATTTTGCGGAGGAAGTCTTATCTTGATTAAGGGGAAAGAGAAACAGAGAGAGGAATGAGGCCAGTGATGTATAACCACCTGCATAATAGGTGGTAACAAATGCACCGTGGTTTGCACAATAGTGGTGGACTTGTTTTCTGAAAGGACTGAAATCTGGGACTCTATGGTCAACTTGGGAGTCTGTAATTGTATGAATTTTCACCAGCTGCTACATGAACTTACACACTCTATGCTACAGTAACTCACTGGCTTCCATAAATGAACTGTAAATTTAAATCTTGTCTAGCCACAGACTTTTTCTATATCTCTACTGAAGCTTCCTCCATACTGGCTGATGATCATATAGTACTCGTCTTTTATAGGCAGAATAAACACCATGCTTAAGAAGTTTCCTGGCGTCTCCAGGTAAACGTAGGAAAGACCCCTGCATTTGGGATTTGGATTTATTTTTGTTTCTAGATTAGAAGCATGAGAATTAGAAAATGTTGTTTTTTATTCCTTTGAATTCTGCACCTGTCCTCAATTTAGCATCATGTAACTGGGGTGTTTCTGGTGTGTTCCAGGAACCTTATCTGTAGATTCTCTCATCCCACAGATGTTATAACTTGCTATTTGACCGTACATTGAACGGTTGCAAAATTTAAAAAGACAAGGATGAGCCTTAGGTGGCAGTGATGTAAGAATCCTGATTCCATGCTAAAAACAAATTGAATCGCTAAAACTGGAATTGCATAAAGGAAACTGTATTGCTATCTGGTTGAGGATAGGATCATCAAATAGAAACGTAACCTAGCTGCTTCTGTGATGAAGTCCTAGATCATTTTGCAGAACATAAAGTTTTCTTAATTTAAATTGAAGAGTTAACATAGTTAACTCAGACAGAATACTGTATAACAACTTTGGTGCCCTCCAAATATGCTAGATCACAACTCATAATTCCCAGCCAAAGGCCAAGGGTGAAAAAAACGGGAATTATAGTCAGTACATCTGGCGGGCAGTAGATTGGGAAAGATGACTTTGTCAAATACTTTGAGCCTTTAGTAAAGTGTTTCTGAGCAACATCTGCAGCTTTTTAATACATCATTGGACCACTTGCTCATTTTGTCCAGGGCCTCTTCTGCCTCCCAGAGAGTTGTTTCAACACATGCAATGTTGGGACCAATTTAAAAAAAAGGAAAGTGCCCTAAGTATAAAAGTGCATTGAGGAATTTTTTGCTTTGCTTTGCTTTGCTTTTGCCAGTTAGGCTTAAATATTCAAGCACTCTTACATTTAGAGCAGTGAGGGCAAAATGTGCACGACACATTTCCCATACATGGTACCCTATTAAAAGTGTAATTCCAAGGAATCTATCTGTTGATGAAAGGGGGGGGGGGAAACCCAAACAGCCTTTTGATGTTTTACACACATGCACGAATCTCAAACACACTGCCTTCTTCTGTGCGCCAGCATGAGCTAATTTTAAATGATAGGGTGTTAAATATGACAATATCCCAAGATCTACATTTGCGCAGATCAGAACATAGTCTGCCTTGGAAGAGAGAGCCTTGTTCACCCAGATCTCTCACTTCCAAATTGGTTTAACATTTGAATGGATATAGTTAAACATAACAGTTTAAACATTTAAACTGGTGTGTCAGTCCAGCTGTCTTGAAACAAGTGATGTGCTGATGTTTCCCATTGTCTCTTAAGATCATGCAGTGAAGACTTCCTTTGTAGCTGCTTGTTTAACCACACTCCCAAGAAAAACAGAGTAGTAATATACAGTAGGCCAACTTGAGAAAACATCTGCTTTGACAAGTGGCATATAAAGCTAATGCAGAATCCAGAAACCTGAGAAACTGCTGTGTACAGTGTTAATCTATCTCAGTTAGTGTTGCTGGTAGTGAATCTCTAAGATTGGATGTGGTACTTTGGATGTGTCTGTGAATGAATCTGGGGCCTTGTGTGCAGTCCAGCCCTCCTATTTTCCCTGCAGAAGTTCCCAAGTTCACTTGGCCCCTGCAGATAAAGGAAATGGAAAACCACTGCTAGTGTCCTGACTTCGAGTGAAGGAACACGCTGAGACTTGGTGTAAAGGCTCTAGTGTTTTATTGTTCTACCCTGCTAGACAGAATCCAGCTAAACTAAAATGAACTAGTGATGCTCAGAGAAAGGGCCCAGGAAACTAGGGCGGTGCCTTCTTCAGCCTCTTGGGAGGAAGGCAAAGCGATTCCGTACTACGCATGCGTTTATCCCCCTGGAGAGAGCCCCCTCCTCCTTCACCAGTTATCTGCCTGACAGCTAGCCAGTCTAGGCCCTTTCCCCCTAATCCAGGGTCCTCCAGATGCACGGGACTACAGATCTCATAATTAACCAAGCAGGCAGGGGATGATGGCAGTCATACTCCCAACTCATCTGGAAGGTATCAGCTTAGGGAAGGCTAAGGTGAGCAATCCTGAAATAGGCACAGCAATCCACGGGGCTCTGATTCTGCCCTCCGGCTGACTTATCTCAGTGGTTTCTAGAGTGGGTCGTGGGAAATTCTGAAATTCCTCAGAAGAGTCCCAGCAAACTCTCTTTGGACAAACAGCCTTTCTTTCAGCATACGGTTCAACTTCTATGAGTTGCGTGCATGGCTTCTCTTGACTGCGCTTTGCCATGGAGCAGGGTCTCTGCGACGAGGCCCACTCATCCTCCCAGTCTAGGCTGGCGTTGGAATTAAACACGTGACTAGGAATTGCCAGAGTTATAACAGGAGGGCAACAGGTTGGGGAAAGCTAAGGTAGGCCTTCTAGAGCGGCTGGAGGAGAAGTTGGCATTTTGAAGCCCATTCAGTTGGAGGAACTCCACCAAACTGACTGGCGCTTGCTGTAACTTCTCTGAAGCCCTCCACACCCACATTCTCCCTCTTGTTCTGTTGTTTAGGACCAGAAACCTGTTCTTCTTTCTCCTGCTCTATATTTACCCCCCCCCCCCCAAAAAAAAGAGAGAGTCTTATACACAACTCTACCATATAGCTCACTCCTTCTGTCCCTGGAAATGTAAGAAATTTGCACTGTCTTACCCCAGTGAGTACCTGGGTTATCCCTCTGTTGATAACCTGAAATGAGGTCAGTTCAGCCTGCCCAGTGTGGACTGCAGGGCGGGGTTGGGGGGGGGGAGAGATGATGTCAGCCACCGTAAAATGCCTCTTCAGATTAATCAGTATGTTCTCCTCTGGAAATGCTAATGGGGAAAAGCAATTAAAGCGCCCCTTTCACTCCCCTTTTTTCCTAAGTAATCTGTGTTAAGAGCTGGTAATGAAGGTTTAGTGCCATTGTAATTCAATATTTCAGCTTCGTCAGTTTGTATCCAAAGGAGTCCCAAACTGGGAGCATGGGACAAGGGATGGGTGGCGAAAGCAGGTCTCTAGAAACTGTCAAGCCGGCTGAAAGCCAGAGGCTTTGGACTCCAGCACCCTCTCCTGCTGCTGCTCTGGGCAGCCTGGGAATGGTACACAGGATAATAGACATGTCTGCCTGTTCACCTAATTTTCTAGAGAGGACAAATGCAAGAAGAACGTCTTGAGCAAATCTGGAGGTAGGATTTCTTAAGGGAAATAGGCGTCTTCAAGTCAAGCCTTGCGATAGGAGGCAAGTGGGAGGAAGGCAGGCCTGTCTCTTTAGACAGTCCCATGTCCTCACACAGCCTTCTTTTATTTGAGGTCCCATCGCATGTTATTCCAGGGCTGATCTGCTTGAGCTAGTTAATGATCTGACAGAAGGCACCCGAGGGATTAGTTGTGGAGAGTGAGACCAAACCCCCAGCAAATGAGTCCCGTACCCCTCAGGGGCTCTGGGCGACATTGGGGAAAGGAGAGGGTCTCGGCAGTGCCGGGGAACCTCTGAGGGGGGCATGGCACCTGCGAGTGGGGAGAGCAGCAGCTTGGAAAAGCAGACAAATGCGGCACCGAGGCCTGGGGAGTCCAGTGATGAGAAGGACGTGCCAAATTCAAGGATGCCATCTTAATGGGTATTTAGGCCTTCTTGTTTTTCACAACTGCACCCTGCCCTTCTACCAGGAATATAGAGTGTCAAAATGGTTTTCTCCTGTTTCTTACTTTGCAACAATCCTGTGAGGCGGGTTGGTTAATGGCCAGTTTGGGCAACGCTGTTGAATGAAGCCAGTTCTTCCTCTATCAGCCCACAAGGCCATCCTCAAGGCCAGCGCAGAGTTGCCAACGCTCCTAGGGAAGGAGAAGCTCGCTGTCCGTAGCTGCCCTCCACGCTCTTCCCGCTGGGCAAAACAGCTGTCCTCAGCCAGTGCTCTCCAAGTGGGATGAGCTACAACGCCCTTAGCCTTTTCTCCTAGATGCACACACATAACAGTAAACTTGCCCTTTCCTAGCTTTGTTGGTTTTCTGAGCGCAAACTCTCTTCTACTTGTAGGATGATGGGATAAGGTCCATTCCACCACCTCATCGTACTGCGCCTGTCCCCATCTTAGTGTCCTCAGATGGTAGTTGTAATCCATCACATTTGGGGGGCACCAGGTTGGAAGAGGCTGTCTAACACATGCAATATGGTAGAGGCTTTTGAAGGGTTTTCCTGGAACAGAAGCTGCTATTGCAACCTCTTGTGCTTTTGCGTGTACGTTCATGTGCATGCACTTGTGTGCACGCGCGCACACCCACACACCCAGGCATGCCTGCATGCAGGGTGAAGTGGTTTGGTCTGCCTCCTGCAATCTTGTGACTTGCCCATACTGCCTCCTGACCAACATCATTAATGCTGGGTATTTATATTTCATTAACAACATTAAGCCAAAATGGTATTAAAAGCTAGTGCTGGTGATAAATAGCATATTAATAAAGAGGGAAGCAGACTGCAATGTAAGCAAGTGCTTTCTTCAGAGCTGTTGAGCCCCTTGACTGTTCTGAATCTCTTTCCCTCACTCTGGGAGAAATTGAAGGGCAGGGGGATTGGCGGGTGGCTCTGAGAAGCAGGCTGCTAGAGGTTTCTCGGTGCCTGCTTCCTGAGAATGAGGCGGGAGGCTGCAAAAGACAGGCGGAAAGCCCAGCGCTAGGAGGCAAACTGGGGAACTAGGCATGATTAGAATCTTTTGCCAGGAAACCAGGTTATGTAAAAATACCATGGTCCTGTGGAGAGGAACATTTGCTGGAAAGCAGCTGCTCTTTGGCTGTATTTCTTTCAGGACTAGAATTCATTGATTTGGTTTTGATTTGATAGTTGCTAGGGTGAATATGTGTTCTGATCCAGCAGTCTTTCCCCATGATCGTATGGCCAAGACTATCTGGGGGGATAGTGTATGTTTGAAGGAACTCCCCTCTGTTGTCAGCAACCAGGTGCCAACTTCGTTCCCCACAAAATGTATTTTTACCCCATTTCATCACCAGAGCAGTTTTCCGTAATCAAAACCAAAGAAACAAAGCAGCCATAATAACAGCAGCAGCAACGTAGAATTCATCAAAGCAACAGTTAAGATTTTTATTTAAAAAAAAAAGGTAGGGAAAAAACCTGTAATAAAATGCAACAAGTAACAGCCTTCATAGGCTTAAGATGTCATTCGAGGTGTGGAAGAACATGAGCGTCCAAATGGTAAATGTCCACAAATTGGGTGCCATCATTGAAAAAGTCAGTGATGCTGCTTACCTTGCCAGAGAAGGGCCTCCAAAAGCATGTCAGCATCTGAGAGAAAGAAGAATCATCTTACCCGCAGACTTGTTCACTGTAGCCCTGTTCTGGCCTATTCCTGGCAGTCCCTGGTGTTCTAGTTTCAGGATTCTGTGAAAGGGACAGTATCTCGGAAGTCATCTAGTCTGACTCCCTGCCAAAGCATCCTGGTCTCGAACACAGCCTTGGTAGGTACCAGCCGGACTACGCTTCAAATCCTCTAATGAGCACAATACCACAACCTTTCAAGGCTGCTAGTTCTGCTCTCAAACTGTGCAAACCACCAGCCGTTCAAGTTCTGCAAGAGAATGCTCTTGGTTCTGCCCCCTGCTGCAAAACAAAAACAGATACTCAGCCATGTCCTTAAAGTATTTGAATAAACATTTATTTCTATTTTGTAGAGGCTTGAATTTATCAGACTATGTAGGGTTTTGCACACAATTGGATTTATTTCTATCTGCTGAATAATAGAGAAGGATTTCTTAATAAGTTAGGAAGTCACGAGGAGACTTGACAGTGAGACAGTAGGATTGCCCGTTGCTGTTTTTGTTTGAAGATTTGCAATTTCTTTGAGGGAAACAAAGCATCATTTGTTTTCTTTTTTTTTTTACACAACAGCAACAAGAAGAGCTAGATCATAGCCCCTGAACATGTGTAGAGTGCCCAATATTGAAGGTATCGTTGTGTGTGTATGTTCTTTTTGAAATTGTACCTTATAGTTACCCCTGTAGTAACCGATGGCTGCGAGGGCTGGACCATAAGGAAGGCTGAGCGAAGGAAGATAGATGCTTTTGAACTGTGGTGTTGGAGGAAAATTCTGAGAGTGCCTTGGAGTGCCAGAAGAACAAACCAGTCCATACTCCAGGAAATAAAGCCAGACTGCTCACTTGAGGGGATGATATTAAAGGCAAAACTGAAGTACTTTGGCCACATAATGAGAAGACAGGATACCCTGGAGAAGATGCTGATGCTGGGGAAAGTGGAAGGCCAAAGGAAGAGGGGCCGACCAAGGGCAAGATGGATGGATGGTATTCTGGAGGTGACGGACTCAACCATTGGGGAGCTGGTGGTGGCGACGGCCGACAGGAAGCTCTGGCGTGGGCTGGTCCATGAAGTCACGAAGAGTCGGAAGCGACTGAACGAATAAACAACAACAAACCTTGTAGACAGTGGACAAAGAGAACAGAAGTGCCAACCATGAGCGTGTGATTTTTATGTTTTTTTGCCTCTTCTGTTGACAACCTCCTGTTCTAAAAACCGCACTGGAGGATCAGACTTGGCATTGCATGGGTGAGCTTCCTTAGCATCCAACTCCCTTCTGAAGTTTTTGTAGTCCTGGCTTCAGGCACAACACAACATGACTCCTTTTTTGAATGGAATTTTAATCAAACTTGACTGAGGAGTGCTGAACGACACGAGGACGTAATTAGATATCAAAATTTATGACCGACTAATATATTTCCCTGTGCTTTTCTCTTTTTGTGAAATCTCTGGGTTTACCCTCTGGCTCACTCCTTCTACCCATCTCGCCCACAGGTTTGCCTCCCATAGTGAGCTGTGTTTTTTAGCTGGTCAAACGACTTCCTGAGATACTGCTCTCCAGCAGCAAGCGTAAAAAACAACAGGCAGGCATAATTTTGAGGGAAGCCAGGACAGGTGTCAAAAAGCCCTTTTTAGAAACTCCTTATCTTGCCAGAGTTAATGTACAAACCAAAAGGTTGACATTCCTCAGATTGACCCTTCTTCGTGAGGGTTAAAAAAGGCAGATACTGTGTAGAGAAGCATTTCTGAATGGCTTGATCCAAACTATCTAAAAAGATTACATTCATGTTGTGCCCTATTCTCATCACCCAACATCTACTAACAGCCTGGATCTTTCCATTATGACTGTTTTATTTATTTTAAGGGTACTAGTTTTACACACTGTATGGGCATTCAGATTGACTAACAAAATTAAGAGCAATTTAAACATCAACTTAAAATAAACTAAACAGGCATAAAACAAGTAAATTTCAGCAACTTTCACCACCAGGCATCCCCCTCCCCATAACTTTGCGGGAGAAATTACAGAAGAGTAGGATAAAAAAGGAGTTGTTCAAGGTCAAAAGAATGACAAAATAAAATTGTCTTGATCGGCTGTCAACGAGCTGGGGGGGGGGGCATTCCACAGCCTCAGTGCCTCTACCAGCAAGACTGTATCTCCCATCCTTATTGGCCACATTTCTGAAGGTGGGGAGGGCCCACTCTTCTATTTAAAGGAGATCTGCACACAGTACCCCAGCCCCGTTCATTGTAACTGCATGAAGAAAAAGGAAAGATGGAGGATGCACCCGAATTCTCCTGTTTTCACATGCACAAACACACACACCTCTTAAGTACACATCTTGCTTTTTAGCCAACCAAGCAGGAGTGGAATTGCAAAAAAAAAAAGAGGGTAGTTGTTTGGATTTGCATTGTAGACCAAGGAAGACAAAGTCAATTTGTTTTGATGGACAGAGACAAGCCAGGGGCTTGCATAGAAGGGGAAGGCGTCAAATACATAGATTTTGCGTGAACAAACATTTGGTCAATTCCTGTTACCAAGCTTAATTGGGTAATGTTTTTGCAACAGGAGCTTGGATATGTGGAGATTACTTATCTTTCTTTCCCCTTCCAGGAGTGATATGGGTGTGTGTGTTAAGTATGGGCCTACAGAGAAAAAGCAAGAACAGTCCTTATCCTCTGCAGGAAAATCCTATGGTGAATTTAAATTCACCATTAGCCTCTAGGTAGATCCTGTGAGGTGGGTTGGGCTGAGAGACAGCGACTGGCCCAAGGTCAACCAGCGGCTTTCATGCCTAAGGCAGGACTAGAACTCTCAGTCTCCTGGTTTCTAGCCCAGCACCTTAACCACTAGACCAAGCTGGCTCTTTTATGCTGCTTTTCCTAATCATAGAAGGCTCTGAAACACTCCATCTTCTTTATCCCCCCCCCAAAAAAAAACCTTGCCCCATACTTTCTGAGGTTTGCTAAGCATAGTTGTATCCTTTCCTGAAGGCAGTTAGAAAAAATTTCTCTTGTTCTTGTATTTAAAGACACTTGAGATTCTCAACATACTGGATCCTGCAGTCATATCTGATTTGTTTGTATTTATAGTATGTTTTTAATGTCCACAGAGCACAGAGCACACTTGATTAGATTAAAATGGGGTTGGATGATTTATATTTCAGCATTTTGTGAGAAATGCACCCATTGTCTTAGCATGTTGTGTGAACCATAATAAAGTTTATTTATTTGTTTTGGTATATTGTATCATGTAAATTTAGCAATTCTCTTTTGTTAATTTACGTATAGGGTCAAATGTATTATGTCAACCTCACTTGCGCTTTACAGAATAGAAAAAACTTACATAAATAATAAATAAAAATGTAGGTAGATATCTCTGCCCAAGGGATTTACAATTTAAGTTATGCATTTGGGTGGAATTGCAAAATATACCCACCACTGGTTCCAGTTTTGCATTTATTTATTTTTCAAATTTATATAGAAGCGACATGCATCTAACTTAGTGGGAATATGGCTCTGATTGTTGGTCTTCCAGGAGAAGCCAACATGTTGGGGAGCTTTATGGTAGCTTAATAGGCCTGAGATGAAGCTGCAATTTGGAAAACGCTGAGCCCTGTTCTTTGAGCTGGACAGCTGAGCTCTTGTGGCACAAGCAAAGGAGGCAACAAATGTTGGGTGTGTTTGTTCTCCAGGGAGCTGTTCCCTTTCACGCTGCTTGGCAGAAGAGGCAGCTGCCCAATTCCATAAGGCATGCCAGAGCAGGAGCGCCTCTTTCCTCCCAACAAAGCTTGGATGGAGCTTCTTTTTTGACCCTTCCCCTTCTGTTTCCTGTGTATGCCATTGCCTGGATGCCTTGCGTATCCTTCTGAATGCAGGTCAGAATGTTTCCTGGGTCAAGGGCTGGCAGAAAGGAAGTGTGGATTTAATATTTGCTTGGGGATTCACAAGCACACAATCCAGCATGGTCCATGGTATGACACCTTGATGTCCCTCGTTGCCCTCTTCTCTTGATGTTTTCTTTTGCTTTTGCTAGAAAACCACTAAAGCAGAATTATGAGACACAAATGCTTGACAAATGTGTCCTTTGGACTTTCCTGGTGACCAGGCTTGAATGTTTTATTGGGAGGGCGGGCAAAGGATTCCAATCCACCCATGCTTCCCCATTTGTTGCTTTTTCCACAGGGGGTGTGGAGAGCCGTGTGGGAGCCTCAGAGCAAAGCTGCCTCCCCAGGACTGCCCAGCACTTAAACCCTTTTAGATGGGCTAGGGCAGAGCTTTCCAAACTTTTCATGTTGGTGACACACTTTTTAGACATGCATCATTTTGCGACACTCTTACAGCAGGGCACAAGGCAGGCACTAGGACCTGTGCGGAATCACAGCAGGTTTGGAGGCAGCAAGGCACAAGGCAGGCACTAGGACCTGCGCGGAATCACAGCAGGTTTGGAGGCAGCAAGGCACAAGGCAGGCACTAGGACCTGCGTGGAATCCTGGCAGGGCTCGGAGGCAGCAGCAGCAGCCGCGACACACCCAGACACTGCAGCCGACACACTAATGTGTCCCGACACACAGTTTGGAAAGCTCTGGGCTAGGGAGATCTCTCTAGCCAGTGTTCCACATTGTTTTACTGGTAGCAGGCACTGAGCAACTGGCAGTGACCAGGGAAGTACATTCTCCCTCTTCCGTTCATATAGACTGCAGAAACAAAAGATACAGCTGCATGTGAAACATGTATGGAATATTCACAGCCACAAGTTGGAGCAGTGAGTACAGTATAGATATGTTTAAAGTTATTGGGCTTTTAATGGCTGTAGCATTATAAGCCACCCAGAGTCATTTGGCAGTGGGTGGCATATAAATGTTTAAAAAATAATAACCGGATCCCGCATTGGCTCTTGGCATGCTTTCATAGCTGCCGGCCTCCCAGTATTTAGAAGGACTCATGGGGCTCTGGGCGGATCCCTGTTGGATACAGGATGCTGCTTTGGTAAGGCATCTAATTCATCATGGCAGCTGCCATGTTGTCCAACTTTCTGTTAATTTATGTGCAAATGTTTTCCTTTTGGCTTGTCAGAAACTCATATGCCTTCCTCTCATCTTACAGTTACTTAAGCTACATTCCTCCCTCTTTTGAGGGAGATAGGCGGTGAGGAAATTCGAGGAAAAACAAAGGTACAAACAAATAAATAAAAGCAGCTTGGTGGAATGAAGGCATCTCTAAACTTCTTCCTCTATCCTAAATGTAGGAACACCACTTGCTTCCTCTTAAAAAACCACCACCACCTGCACACTGTCATTTGCATGAGTAGAAGAAAAAAAATAACTCAACCCCAAAGCTGGAGGTTTAAGCCAGTTAGGGGAGACAGGCAGAGGGGGGAATCCTCTGGTTTCCGAGGAATGATTAGATGGCATGCCAAGTGTATTAAATTTTGCAGACATTTTAACAGCAATATGCTAGATAGTTGGTTATCCCCTGGGGCTGGTGGATTTTTTATATCCTTCACTGAAGGTCATAGTCCTCTCTTTCTCGCTCCCCCCTTTTCCCTCCGCGTCTTCATCCTTTTTTCCCGCCCTCTTTCTCTCTCTTAATTCACTTGTGTTCTGAGCATAGGAAATAAGCAACCAACTACAGTGCCGTTCACCAGGGAAATTGTGAATACCTTGGCAGTTTCCCTTGCGGACCAAACATTGGGAGACCTTTGGGTATTTTTTTCAATTCCTTTTTTCTTTCTATAGTTTCCCCCACCCTTCAGTAAAAATGTCACGATTTTAAAAGCCAAAAAAAAAAAAAAAAGGAAAAGAATCCATCTGGCATATGAATAATTTAAATGGCTCAACCCTGTTCCTGTTTTGCTTTAATTCTTCCTGCATACCCTCTCCCTGCTAGCAATCTCATGGGGGGGGGGGTGTGCGGGGTGGTGGTGGCTGGGATTCAGAGGTAAAGCAGTATTGGTTTCCTTGGAGTACATTTGGCAGAGAAGGTCAAATAGTGTTTGTCCCATAGCAGTGTCACCGTATGAAGGTGAGAGTAAAACAATGTGATATCATACTTGTCCATTACCAGAACAAGAGACAGATGGAAACGGGGCCTCCCACCCGAAGGAGAGGGCCGTCCCGCCTGTTGCCTAGCTTCAGTGGTAGAAAGAGGTGAAAGAATTTGAACATCGATGATAAATAAGGTTTTGTATGTAATCCACTAGAGTTGCTGGAGTTCTTTCATAATGGGTTCTTAGTTTTTCTATAATGCAACTGCCTTATCAGAAGTTCCTGGGCTGTTGTGACCTTGTTTAATTGGTTCCAGTCTGGCCTGCCAGGAAGAACCTGACATTGAGGCCAACATGAAATGTGACTGGATATGTGTCTAGCCAGACATGGAAATGATGAAAAGACCTGTGAAATTGGAAAGTTTTCTGCTTGATTATCAGTGCATTATGAGAGCTTATGTACAAGAGAAAATAATGCTTACCTGGTTTGCATACCTTTTCCATTAGACCATTGTAACAACTGCTTGTCAGTTTTCCCCAAACTGTATTATATACAACATATTCCTTTATGTAAAAATAATATCTAGGTAGGAAAGCTTGTATGGGTCTCTGTATATGGTGTTGAATAATCAAATTAGTTAATTGTTTTGCCATGGTTGCAGTTGTTCAAAATACTGTGGTATGATAGCTGTTGTTCAGAATAGACGCCAGAAAATTGTTCTGTGTGAGATGGTAGGAGGGGGAGATAAAGGGCTGACAAGTACAAAGAAAAAGGTGAGGACTCATAAGTAAAGAAATCAGAGTTTTCAGTAAAAGGTTTGTGAAATAAGAGGACTTGAATAGGAAGAAAAAGTCGAAAGAAAGCATTTGGCCAAGTTGGGGGAGCACGTGGGAGGCTAGCCCAGTAGATTTGGGTGGTGCCAATTTATGTGCCTTGAGAACAGTGAACATTAAACATGACAGCTTGAAGTAGAGATTGTCAAAGAGTAGTTTGTCCTTTCAGTTATCTGGTTTTTATTCCTTCCAACCCAGTGGAATGTGGAAAGAAATTATATGTAAAGGGGCTTAATATCCTGTCTATCCATGAGCAGGACTGAAAACTGAACAGAAGTGGACTTAATTTGGTGTGGGGAGAGATGCAGTCAAAGGAAACATCACATTTGAAAATGGGCCAGATCCAGCTAGGGGCTGTGGAGGACAAAAATCAGAAACATTCCCCCATTACCTCCGCATGGGGTGGTCGGTTTGGCAGTGGCTCAGGCTGTTGTCGACTACTCCATTCTAAGGTCCCCTTCCTCTTCCTTTCCAGTCTTGTGACCTAGAGCAGAACTACTGTACTGTATTATTACAGGGTTGGGAAGAATTCCAGAAGCTACACGCTGCCAGCTTTCCCTTTTTAAAATCTCGTCGGCTAAACCCAATTTAATTTTTTTTATATGTTACCCCACTCTCTGTATAGGAGCTGCTTGAGATTTTAGAAGACGTACAGGATTACCTGCAGCTTAATAAACATAAACGAACCCAACAAGGAAACATCAGTTTTAGGGTTTCCCACTCTCATTTCCCCTTTTTTCAATTAACATACCAGAAGCAAACTAGCCTTAAAAAACAAACAAGTGTGTACTTTGCTCTCTGTGCTAACAAGTAATCAGTTATGGATTTGACTGGTCTTTTGAGGGGAGCAACCAATAAAACGAGAGCTTGGCAGAAACATGTTCAAAAAAAGGGGGAAACTGGCAAGAATGGGGAGGCATGTCAGGAAGACGTGACTAAATGCAGCCTTATTCGGGGGCCCTTTTATGGGGGCAACAAGCTAGCAAGCTTTTAAATTACATAGAGATCTTTTTGGAAGGTTTCAAGAAAGGCCAAATATTAGTACCCTCTCTTAGGAACCAGAATCAGATTTTTAGGAAACATGATGAAAGGTGTGCCAAACAAGGAAATGTGGATCAAAGAATGCAGGACCAAGTATTAAACGCTTTTAGTCTCTTGGATCTCCTCCATCTCTTGTTGTCCCCTGTCATCTTCCCCACCTCAGCACTAGAATCAGTCATGTTTCTGTTCTCCTTTTTGTAGTGTGGCATCTCGCAACCGTATCGTTGCAAAGCTCTCCCATTGCATTTTGCATCTTCCTGTTCTCCTCCAACATGTTTGTGCCATCTTAGAGCTGGATTCCCTCCCCATAAATGCACACCCCGTTCTGCCCAGCCTACAGGAAGAAACTGCACATTGCAGATTTGTGAGTCCACCCAGTGTATTTCAAAGTAGCACTAAATAATTAGCGCACTTCTCCCGCTCGGCAGATCATGCAGTGCCCTTTCTCAGCGCTCTCTCTGCCCAACTGTTTGTTGCGGTCTCAGCTCTCGCATCCTCCAATGTGCTGCTTTTTCATTTTCAAAATGCTTGAGCCAGCTGAAGTTGCTGAAGCAACGCTGCTCGGAGAGTCCGGAATGGAGCCCCAACTGTCTCTTTAAAACCATTTAGAGGGAAAACAAAGAACTTTAGTGCATTAATTCTGGATGAAGATGAGTCTCTAGATGACAGCCTGATCCATATTCTGCCCCCTAAGACAACTCCTATTTTCCCTCCATCAGTCTTCGTCTTTTCTGATTTCCCAAGAATTGAAAAGTTGCTGCTCTGAATGTTTTCAGCCTTTCAGAGTTCAAACAGTGAAATTTCTTCTTTCCCCAGCCTTCCCACTAGGTAGCGTGAGATGTGCTTTAGAAGAAATCTCAGAACAGTGAGTTAGATTTTGAATTTCACTGAATTCCTCATATTTAAAATTGGCAGAAGGGAGTTGAATAAAGAAGCCCTATTTACATTATGTTGCAAATATAAGATGGTAGCAAGATCAGGAGCAGGTTGCAAATGGCATTTACAGTATACCAACATCATCATCTCCTTTTTATTTGTATTTAATGAGGCTCCAGAAGAACTCTGTGAAACTGGAAGATTTGCTCACTGTTTCGTGATTTCTCTCTCTCTTTCGCTTCCTCTCATTGGAATAGAGTAAAGCCTCAATTTAATGGATGACAGTTTAATAGACTTTGGATGCAGTAGACAAATTTTTCATTCAGACTTCACCCTCCATTTAATGGACTAATGTCTGTTAAATTGAGCTTTTACTGCAAATGATGTCCGTTATGTCATTACGTGAAGGATGTAAATCGATGCAAATGGTGTAAATTAAAATTTAACAGATGTTCGGATTTAACGGACGCCCCCTCCTCCCAAATGGTCCATTAAATTGCGGTTTTACTATAAAGCTGTTGACGATAGGCTTTGGTTTACAGATGTTTCCCCCACCCAAATAGGCAAAGAAGCCTGCCTGGAAGTTAAGAAGGGGGGCCGTTGCGAGACAGATTTGTTGGGAGGGAAGAGGGAAATTCAAGAACAGCATTGGGCTGGTTCTAGCAGCTCGAGGAAGGATACCTCTGGGCAGGTAGAAGGGTCAAAACTCCCTTGTGTTGAGTTTGACTCTATTGCAGAGTCGAAGAAAGCATGCAGCTTTTGTTTTAGTTTTGGGGAAAGTTATTTTGGTTGTTTATGCCAAAATACGCATGTATATTTTGTAGTCCGGTGTACTGTTTTATATGCTTCTTGTTAGTTGTGTAGACTTTTTGAGTTTGGGATTTAGTTGGGGGTTTGCAATTATGTTATAACTATACAAGGTATTGAAGGGGCGTGGTGGCTCAGCGGGTAAGACGCCAGGCTTGTCGATCGGAAGATCGCAAGTTTGGAGGTTCGAATCCCTAGCCCTGCGTGCGGAGTGAGCTCCCGCACTCGCCCCAGCTCTTGCCAACCTAGCAATTCGAAAGCATGCAAATGCAAGTAGATGAATAGGTACCAGGTACCACTTCGGTGGGTAGGTAACAGCGTTCTGCGTGCGTCATTCGGCCACATGACCGTGGAAGTGTCTTCGGACAACGCTGGCTAACAAACGGAGATGAGCACCGGCCCCTAGAGTCGGACACGACTGCACAAATGTGCGGGGGGAACCTTTACCTTTATACAAGGTATTGGGGAGGCAGGCAGATCACCTTTATTTATTTATTTAATTGTTTTATTTACAATGTAACAATCCACAGGCACCAAGAAAAGCCCCATATAAATACAATGTATGAAATACTGGCCTAACAAAAACTTGTGTCAAAAAGACAGCTGAAACCATCATTTTCAAATGTACTGTTTGACAGAACAAGATAGTTTAAACAGCCTTGTGAAAGACGACAAAGTTGTGTGTGGGGGGGGAGAGCTCTGAGAGTCTCTAGGGGCGGTCACTGCAAAGGATGGCCCTGGACTGTTTTCTCCTTCACCTAACTAAACATCCTCAGAATTCAAATCAGATTTGAAAATGGTTTTGAGAGGGGAAAGTACAGTTATGTAAGGACTCCCAAAGCAGCACGTAAAATTTCTCGCACTTCATCACTTGCTACAGACAAAAAAAAAGGGGCTATATCCAGGGAATTGAATTTTTTTCCAGGTGCACTAGAGGATGACTTTCAACAGCTAAGCCTAGGTCCACCTGTCTGTTCCCTCTCACTTTTCTGATAGTAAAAGAGTGGTGTTTGGCACTCTCATCATATTTTCCTTTTTAAAGAAAATTGAAACATCTATTTTGTTCTGCTTATGTTCTATCTTGAGAGCCAGTTTGGTGTAGTGGTTAAGGCATTCTCGGAGACTGCCTGGACAAGTCACTGCAGTTTCTCCAAGGCTAGAAACTGGGAGACCATGAGTTCTAATCCTGCCTTAGGCACGAAGCCAGCTGGGTGACCTTGGGCCAGTCACTTTCCCTCAGCCCTAGGAAGGAGGCAAGGGCAAACCACTTCTGAAAAATCTTGCCAAGAAAACTGCAGGGACTTGTCCAGGCAGTCTCCGAGAATCTGAACGGATTAAAAAAAAAACATTCTATCTAATTGTCATTTTGGACACAAATATGCCTTTTTAAATGGTTGAGTTAAAATATTCCTATTTGATGGAAAATTGAGGAAGTAGTACTGCAGAGCTGCAAAGTATGAGATTCATAGCATATTCCCCTCCTCCATAAAATATTTTGGAATATTATTACATGCCTTTACCAAGGTGTGGTACAAAACAAAGCAAATGTGTTGTGCGAATGCAGTCAGTGCATCAGATCTTTAGGTCAGTCAGCTTTATAGTGTTTACGATGACTGAATCAGTTATCAATCCAAGGTCTCCAACACAGGTCTTCAGCCCTACCTAGAGATGCTGGGCATAAACCTGGAGACCGATGCAGGCAGAACCAGTGATCTATTACTTGACATGGTCTTGGTCCATAATAACAATTAAGTGGAATGGAAGGAAAGAAGAATCCACCGCTTGCAAAATGTTGTGCCTGATCTCCAAAACAGTTCCAAACTTGTTCACCACAGATGATCAGCTATTTAAGGAAGGCCTATTGGTGGAGATAGAGGTGGAGCCTCTGAGATTGTGGGAGGGGTTTGGTGCTGGTTCTTTTGATTTCTTGTTAATGCCCAATTATTATGGTCAATAATTTGCAAAGATCTAAGAGGTCATAGACCTCAGCATATCTCATTGTCTTTGTGTGGCTTCTTGAAGGGAGGTGGAAAGGGTGCCAGTTGCTTGCAGGGGGTTCATAAATGTATTTTCTAATTTTAAAAATTAGAAGATTTTAAAAATTGTTCCTCCAAGAAAAAAATGTACAGCGTAAGCGACACCTGGCTAATCTCGTCAGTGTGTGTCCTTAACACAGCCGAGCGGTGTTCTGCTGCCGGAATTGAGCGGCAACAACAACAACAACAACAAAAAAGGGGACGTGGGGGTGGGGATCACTTCCTTCATGCATATGGAGTTTTTTTGTGAAAAAATGGTATTTTAATGCTTTCTATTAAATTGGGACTAAAAGTGGTATCTTAATTTGCATGCATTAGCATATTTGCATATAGATCACTGAAATGGTGGGTGAGCAAAGAGCCTATAAATGAAACATCTTTTAAAGGCACACGCTCCTCATTAAATGCAGACATTACCCACAGCACCCCCTCCATAATATTGTTCCCCCTTTTTTGTTTTTTGCCAACTTTCTGCTTCTTTCCCCTTGTTTACTTCAGTTTGCGCATATTTTTAATGTAAGAAATGCTTGGATGTGGGTATGGCTCTGTTTTATTGTGAAGTTGGATCTTTTGTCACCAGCTTCCTTGATAGTGGAACGTAAATTTAATCCCTAAAGGTAGAGGTACATATCATTGTGTCCTTCAAATATCTTCCTGTGTACTTACTCTGTAAAATAACCGGTGCAAAAAGAAGCATAAGACTTGTGAAGGAAAAGTACTCTGCACATGTGCAGAAACCTCTTTTCCTGTTGCTTCAAAAACTTCAGGGTGGACCTTTCTTCCTGGCCTGTGTTTTCTGTTTATCCTTTGCCTTGTGCACTAGCTTGAATGAAACTCTTGTGTTGGCTGGACCGAGGATGTCGATGCTCCACCACTAATGAAGATCGGAAACCGGGTGAATAGGGTTCATGGGGTTGTGGAAGTGAGGGGAGGTTGGGGCTGGGAGGCTAATGGAAGCCGTTTCAGTCAAAGCGGATGTTGCATTGATTCCTGCGTGTCTATATTTATATATATGACCAAGTGTATAAACTTCAGCAGATATACGGCGCATAGATAAATAAAATGCATTCTGAAAAATTAATGAAATGGGCACGCAAGTCCACCCCCATCGATCATGACGGCTGCCTGGACCATTGGGTATTGCGTCTCTCCTGCTTTCCACTTTTATATAGGATTTTTTTTTCCTGTGAGAAAAGGTCGAGCATGGAACGGGGGAATTGTTTTAGGCAAAATTACGAGCAGATGATTTCCAGGGATGTATTTGGTTTGATTTCTTTTAAGATGTTCATTGGTTGGTGCTCTTAGAACGGAGGCATTCAAGGTGAATTTGTCTTCTGTAGCTTGAGGTGTCCTCTTGGATACAGGTTCTAAGCAAGCAAAGGATGTCTGTCGCTGACCCAGGAGCCTGTGAAGTCCAAATATCATAGCCTTTCCTTCCTCTCTTTTTGGCTGTGGGAGTGGTGAAGGAGGCAAAGCATCGAGGTCTATTGTGCCACCAGAATAAAAAATAGAAGGGCCCTGTCTGAACAATGTTCCATCCCAGTTCCAAACTTCAATTCACAGGATTCTGCTTTGTCCCCCTTCCAATGCACAGGCAAGCTGAATACAAGGAAGTTCAGATTTTGCTTTTGACATGAATTGTACAGCCTTTGACATCTCTCTGCCGGCCTACCCCCTCCCATCACTACAAAATGTAGTAATGCTGAGCAGTTTTGCTGAGCAAAATGCACATAAAGGGTGGCCAGCTTCTCGATGAGTAATCTCCATTCTTTTTTCCCCCTTTTCATTAGCTAAGACTTTTTCAGCGTTTATGTTTATAGATATTGTGATACTGTTGCTGCTATGCTAGTTATAACGGAAACGTTTATTGAAATATTTTGAATGCCTTACTGCTGCATGTTAGGAGCATGTCACGTGGAGAAAGTAGCTTATAAATGTAAACCCTAGTTTAAAGTTTGCTAGGAAGAAAGTGTCCAAGGGAGATATGAAAGGGCTCAAGATAGAAGAATTGATGGGTTACACTCAACAGAGTAAAATGTTTGTCTCTCGTCTCTCCTTGTTGGGGGCAGGCATTTATTATTATTATTATTATTTATTTATTTATTTATTTATTAAATTTCTATGACCGCCCATCTCCCCCTCAAGGAGGGACTCTGGGCGGTTCACAGCCACAACAACATAATTAGGAACTGCTTAAACATCATTTAGGAACTGCTCTGCTGCTGGACAAAGAAACTGCCAGAGCAGATGAGCTAGCCCTAGGGAAAAAATAGAGAAGGGACTGTAGCTCTCACTTCCTGTGAGAGAGGGAAGGGCAGCATGGTGTAGTATATACCACTTTATTTTTAGTCCCTTTTTTCTTCACACTGTTAATTGTGCCTCCATTGTTAAGTGGCAACTCCTGCATCCCGCAAGGGTCACCAAGAGTTTAATAGGGCAGCCAGTAGTTCCTTGTTGGGGCAGCCCATGGCCGCCTCCCGAGCTGTTTTGGCATCTGGAAAATGTGCAGGGCCTCCCTCGTCCTTGATCGCTGCTCCGGGAACCATCGGCCTGGAGGGGAGAGGAGGCCGATGAAGCAGGGGCTTCCTTCAGGAATCATAGTAGTTCCACTTCTGTTACAGGAAGAGGTGTCTCCCCGGGCAGATGCTTTCTATTTTTTTCCGAGGGTGAGGTTGGGTCTCTGGGGCGCTTTGCTGGCAAGGATCTCCATATCTTAATGTGGACCTTTACTTTAGGATGTGTTTTACTGTGCTCAGAGAGAGGTGTATGTACCAATCGAAGAGAATTATTTGTAGCTCAGGGTTGAACTGTGGAGGTGTATGTATGCTGACGTGCGGTTCTGAAATGATGCTTTTTGAAAACAGCGCCGTTTTGTAACAAACGTTTCATCAAAAGATGAATCCTCTGAAGAACAAAGATGCTCCTGATGGTCACGATTCCTTGGCCTCCAGAACTGTCTTCTGTTTTCAGCAAAATCCCATGAGTGGTTCCTGCATATATTTTGACAGGCTGAGATCTCTCTGCTTCTAACCAACACACATGCTTCTAACCAAGAATATGAACCTTCAGCCCTATTGAGCTATTAATTTTTTTATCCAATATTTAAATTGGATAACATTTTAATAGCTCAAATAGCTTAAATTTGAGGTCATTTGAAGTTCTGCAGTGTAATATTTTGATTCTTGCCTGTACTGAAGATTCCTCCTGTTTTTGTGCCATCAGCAAATCTCACCTGTTTCTTGATTAGATTCCTCCTCTGTCTTCTCCAAGGTCTCTAATGAAAGAGTTGACGGCACCATTCATTGATTCTTTAGGAGCACTGTTACTCCTTTGAGCAATTTGAATATTTGATCCAGAGCGTCATTTCTTACGTACTTACTTTTCTTCTTGACTTTTGCATTAGCTTCTTTAACATATAATGATTCTTTATGTTAGGTTTTCTAGCACAGGATAAAATTCATATTTTACGGTCACTGAGCTCCAATCCACCTTTCTGGCTGCTTTTTCCAAGTTGTTCTTTTTAATCCTTGTACACCGCCCAGAGTCACTTTTGTGAGATGGGCGGCCATATACATTGTTTAAATAAATAAATACGGCTAGTAGCTCAACCCCCGTTAGAATAATGATCTGTTGAGGTCTCTGGGCTGCAGAATCTGGATGGAGGTTCATTCACAGAGCCTGCTAAGTCAGTAATGTGATTTGTTTGACTTACCACGTGTGAATCTAGCCCGTTGTGTCTTATTCAAGGCCGGTGAGTTAACACGTTATGTAAGCCAGGCTGCATGGCTAAAGAGCCCTGGAAGCCATTTAGTCCAATGCTGTCCAGAAATTTTGGACAATTATTCCCAGCCTGCATATTAATGATAGAGTATTAGTGCAGGAAGGCTGCTGGAACATTTTAAAGGTGACAAACGGCATCTTGAGTGGGCAAGCAGGGCAGCACTTTGAGGAAATGTGTAGACTGTCATCAGCTGGCAAGCACAAGCCCATCTATGCTCACTCAGACTGGGTTCAGCGGGGAAACTCCTTAACAAGTGGGCACATGGCGTCCGACCCTGGGATTCTTCTGGTCAGCTGGCTCAGCTTGACGGCCTTTTTTTCCCTCCCAACAATCTATCCTGTGGCCCTTCCTTAGAAAGCGTGGCCTTGCTGAGGCATGTTTCAAAGGATGGCAAGACCAGCAACAGCGTCCAGGAGGTTAGAGAAGTACGGCCGGGTGGAAATCCAGTACCTTCGTGGGGAAAACTGGGCTAGATCATTAGTCTCATGAGCCATGCCAAGTGGGAAGCTTGCCATGGCCAGATTCTTTCAATTCACCAGAAGCAGAAACATGAAGAGCCCAGAGGTAACAAGTTCAAGAAAATACGTGAATTGAGCCTAGAGAAGGCGGCAGCGTGTGCTTCCCTGTTTTGATACTTTCTCCTTTTTGCCCCCCTTCCCCATCTTCCCACTGGTGTTTCCGAGAGAGTCTTGTCGGCTCGGAAAGCTGCGTAGGCCCATGGCGGCTCAACCTTTTCCTCTCCCCGAGCCCCGGTCTAATCAACCCCTATAATTTATGCAGAAAATATGATTTATATTTAATTTCACCACACTTGCATTGTTAATTTGAGATGTAATTAACCCGTCGCTATGACAACTAATTTTGTGATGCCGTAAATTACCGCCGTCTTTTCATCAAAATTCAGTTAGTTTGGCTCCTGTGTGCAATGTACTGATGCAATTAGGTTGCTAAGGGCAACTCAAAAGTGTTCAATTTCTTTTGTGTATCTGCAGTGGGGCAGAAGCTTTTCTGGTGCCGTTATTCCCAAAGTCTTGTTTTATTTGGGAAAGTGAGCTGGGCGACAGCAAGCCCGTAGAGGGAAGTGTCTAACGGAGGACGAAAAAGCTGAGAAAGAACGTTCTCCTGATCTCCCTCCTGCTCTTTGCTCTCCTTTCCCTTCCGCTCTCGTTCTCTTTCTCTTAGCTGGTAATTGTTTTTAAACTCTTTCTTCCCTGTTGAGTGTGTGACCCTCCGTTCATCCCAGCCTCGCTCCCACCCCCCACCTTCCTGTTCACTAAGAAAGAGGAAAAATACTTTATTCCAGAGTTTTCGGCCTCAACCTTAGGAAAGAATTTACTACCCTGTCCAGAGGCTGCATCCCTCTGAATCTCATGCACGTGTGTGTCTGTGTGTGCGTAGTGTTTTCTTTTTTACCGCAGATTTAGAACTTGTTTATATAGATTTTTTTCCTTGCTGCCCCCCTTCTTTATTTAAAACAAAAAACCTCTGTGTTGCTTTTGTCACGTTAATTCCCATTTTGCCAACACCAGGGGCCCAGGCAGACGAGTTACTAAGGAACACAAAATTTTAATTAGTGTATTTTAATCATTCAGGCTTTCCGAGCTAATCCACAGACCCTGGAGAATTCCCGAGATGCAGCTCTGTTCTGCTTTACCATTTATTGTTGAGTCTATTATAATTACTGTTAGCAGGTGGGGACTGGGAGATGTTTATTATGAGTTTTTCATCTTTAGTATAATTACTGAAAAAAAACAAAATAAAAAGATATCAGTACATTATGTTTTTCTAGATATATTTTTTTCTAAAAAAAGAAAGAATAGAGATTAAAAGTGTGTGTGTGTGTGTGTGTGTGTGTGTGTGTTTGTGTATTCCCACGCTTTCCTGGAAAGCATTGCTCAATTAGTGCTGCTACTTAAATTATTTATTTGTCTTGTCAAAATGGCAAAGACCAGTACTGGCTCCCTCTTTTGCAATTTTAAAAAACTGTATTTACTTAATTCCAAAACTTTTTTAAAGAAAGAAGCTAGAATTCCAAGTAGTTTTCCTCTGTGAGCATTGGGATTGGGCAGGTTGGAAGTTTACCGTGAAGAGGTGAGAAGGTTGCAGCTGAGCTCCACGGCAGGCAGGCAGGATGATCCGGGTATGGCTTCCAAACCCCCTTCGTGAGAGGAAGGAGGTAGAAGTTAGGAGGGACCAAACCCAGAGTGTGCCTCCTGCGTCATTCAGGCTGGAAATTGTTGTAACCCGCCCAGAGTCCCTTGCAAGGGAGATGGGCGGGGAATAAATTGAAATAATAAATAATAAATAAATAAATAAACCCAGCTCTGCCAGCATTTTTCATGGGAACTTTGTTCTGGCTTCAAAACATGAGGAGGAGTCCCTCTCCCTTCGTAAGTCCCCCTACCTATCCTTATCCAGGACCATGCGCTCATGTATCCCAGCACGGAGCAAAAGAGCTGAGGACAAGATGGTGGTTGGAATATTGCAAAGTTGTCTTAACACAGTTCAGACTGTTTGTTCTTTCAGCCCAAAGTGGCAGCCCCTCGCTGGAAAGGGATTTCCAGGCTTTCGGTCAGAAAGACAGCCTTTTTCATCATCCAGGGCTTGCCACTCTGCTGTCCTCCTTGACGAGACTCTTTTAGGCCAAGCCAGATGCCCGTCAATCTCCTGAACTCCTCCCACCTCTAGATTGGGCTCCAAAAGACCAGTGTTGGTGCCGCACATTGTTTTCTAAAAATAGAACTACAAGTAGAAGTGTTAAGCCTCTGCTAAATGTAATGGAGTGACGTTATCCTTAATACTTGTACAATATGTATAATGCAATGTTAAAATGAATTTTGATTGCTTATTAGTGATTCTGTCTATCTAGAAAGGTAACATATCTGGCTACTTCCAATAATGCCAGTTTTACAAAGCATAATATATTCTACATCTGACCAGAGGAGGCAAAGGATTTTGGAAGGCTTTGAAAACTCATCCATGTGCATTTCCATCTGACTCCAAACTTTCCTGGAGTTGCCCAATATGGCGGGCAGCCCTTGGCCTGAGATTGGCTCCCGGATTAGGGACCTTGTAGTTTGCGGCCTCACGGTTGGGCTGCTTCCACAGGCCCAGCAAATTGTGCCAATCTGACAGACTGGGTGTGAAGGGAATTGTCATGAGGGCACCAGGCTGAAGGGAAGCTGCCCTTTCTTGTGTTTAGCCCACCAGAGAAACCAAGCTTTCAGATGTCTGTTCCCAATATTTTTTCATTTCTGTCCTGAAGCTTGTATTTTCTTTGATCTAGTAGCTCCTGGCTGAAGAACATGTAGGAAATCCTCCCCAAATGGGAATCCTTGAATTACTGTGGTCAAAAGAGTTGTGCAAGAGAGGAGTGTATGTTTGTAGGCATAGTGACCTGAGATTACCTCAGCTACTATGCCAGATTATTCCTGCCATCCCATCAAATCCTTCAAAATTCTCCTTATTTTGCTCCTTACTTGCAAGTTGAGGTAATGAAAAACCAGGCTGCAGGAGCAACTGTTTACTCTTACCTTTCTTCCCACCCTCCAGTTCCATCTGAGGCTGAACCAAAATATTTTTCCCTCTTGGGTGACAATTTTCGAGTTTCTCTGGAAAATATTGCATCTCTCGCAGAAGTGCTTGAGCTCAGCAGTAAAGGAAAACTTGGAAGCAGGACTGAGAATTCCTGAGCCATTTACGTAGAATGTGGGCAGTAGATTGATGGGCCTTCACACGCATACACAAAAGAGTGCTTGGTGCTTTGAAGAACTGGGCCACCCCGTTCGGCTGCTCCCAAGGATGGTTCTTTGAGTTCGGAACCCTGAAGCTCTGAAAAGCCTTCTCCGCTCAGTGCCTTCATTACATACCCAGACTCAAGGTACTTCCACCCAGAAAAGATCTCACTGTCACCTCCCTTTGTGCCTCAAGGAGGGAATCCCTATGAAAACAACTGAATCTTCCCTTGCAGGTTTGGGAAATTTGCGTCCAGATCTGTACAGGGATGTAGGAGAGTGTGCAGAAGCCACTAAGTGACGTTGATTATCCTTTTATAATAAAGTGCCTGGCTTCCTCACTTGAGGGATGGGGGAGATCGCTGCATGTCTGCCCCCTTTCCCACTTCCTGCCGGCTATTCTTGGGTCAGGAGGACAATTCCTGGCTGCCTCAACAGAGGAATAGTCATGCAAAGTCCTTGTGTTACTCTGTTCTGCTTTGATCAGATCTTACCTGCAGAGCTGCTTAAGATGGGTATTGGCAAAGTGGAAAATACGCATAGACTCACACCTGAGGAAAATTTGAAGGAGTCCCTCAGGATGAGCCTGAGGAAAAGTGTACGAGGAGGCGGTAGTACATATAGAATGCTGAGCACAGACCATACGCTCCCATGTTTGCCCAGAGTCCTTGTGGCAATCACTGCCCATTCTCTCGCTGCTCAGAGAAGGCAAAGGCTTGAGCGGAAGAGTTGGGGGGGGGGTGCCAAGCTGCTGCCAAGCTTGACCTTTTGCCTGTCTGATTGTGATACCTGGTAATAAAGGCCTGCTGAACCGAGACATCAGTAGAAAGGGAAGGGATGCACAATCTCCTTAATTTTGTATGTCTCCCTCTTTCTTGAAACGCGAGCACCTCTGCTAGTCCCAAAGGAATAACATGCCTGTGCCAGTGCAGCTTCCCCTCTCCCTGCCCGGTGACGCTTCCCACCTCCCATCATGTGGATGCAGTGGTATCTGCTTCGTTCCGATTGCAGTCAATGGTGCTGGGCAGGGATGGCGCAGGAGGTGGGTACCGTGTATCCTCTTTCCGAGCCCTTCGTTTCAGGCAGTTTCCCCCCGTGATGTAGCCAGGGGACACCACGCAAGACCGTTAGGCGCGGTGGGACACCTGATGCACAAACACTTACCTGGAGTTTTTCCTCGTGGCCCTTTCCACGTTTTCCCATCTCAGCCAGAAGGTTGCCTGGCCCTTCAAAGGAAGCATTCACACAGTCTTCCGCTATTCTTTATTAAGTCTTCAAGTGCTGGCAGGGCACTCCATTAAAAAGCCATTTGCCTTTTGTGCTGGCTGCTCCACACGCACACGCACACGCACCCCCACCCACACCCAGAGTCTCTCCCCCCCCCCCCCACTGCCCCTGGCTCCAGCTGTCTCTTGCTCAAGCAAGGACACTGACCACATTGTAAAATGACATGCATAGTTGGCAACCTGGCAAAATAGTGGTCCCCATAGCAACTTGTCCAGTCATTCACTTCTTCGAAGCAAAGTGTGTCTGTGTGCCTGTGTGATGGTGGGGGGAAGGAGCGTATCTGTTGAGCCGCTGTCTTTAAAAGTCGCTTATTATACCATTCCAAAAATGTCCTTTAAAAAAAGTAGAAATAAGCATCTGATTTTTTTTCTTCATTTCTCCTTTCTCCTATTGGAGAAGGGCTGTGTTGTAGAAAAGCCCCCCCCCCCCCCAGTTGGCAGCCAAGTCTGCAGGCCTGTTGTTCTAACCACCCTCCACCCTGGCATTGGGGACGGTCCCGGCATTGCTGCCATAACCTTCACCCTTCACCCTCCTTAACCTTCACCCTTCCAAGCACCTGGCATGTTTTTCCAGAATTCCACCATGTGCCATCTTGGCCCTTTGCCCACAGGGCACACGCTGAATTCTCCTAGGCTCATTTGGCCTTTTATTTTGGAGGTGGGGCAGTTGGATGTGCCCAGCACCTGGCACAATGCCCACAGAAGGGGTGTTCCTCAGTTGCATGTCAGTGCTTGGCGACCAGTTGAATCCCCCAGCCCCTCCCAATCACTGGGCAGGCTGCCCAAGATGGGGTGCTTGCTTCCCTTCAGTCTGGTTGGCAGGATGCCCGAGGGTTATTCGCAACCGGTGTGCAGGGGGAAATCTGCAATAGAGCCCACAGTGGCAGTTGCACCCAATTGGCACCCCTGCAGTCATGCTTGGTAACTGGCTGTTAGCTGTTCTAGGTCAACGGGACCACATTGTGCGCTGATCTGGGATCACCATTCCTCCTCACAGCGGTGGCCTTCAAACTCTCAGTCTTCCCACAGATGGCTACGTTCCCTTCTGTTCAGGAGGTTTCCCGTTTTGCCCATGGATCATTTGCCGGTCTCTGGAAGAGGAATGGCCTCCAGAAGCTGGTGTGGATACTGGCTATTGCACCAGCCTCTGGAGGTCATTCCTCCTCTGGCCCCAGACTCCCGCTTTTCTCCATTGCTGTTTCCACTTTTTATCTGCTTGCCAATACTCTACTGGGAAGTTCAGAAACATTCTGGAAGAAGGCAATGGTGTCCTGCTTCTTACTGTTGCAAGAAAGCTGTATGCCTGCAGTCAAGTAACATGAGGGTTTTTTAATCTTTTTAGCTCTAGGTGATTTCAGCATGAATTTAAAAATGGGGAGAGGATATGTCCTCTCTTGGACAGTACAAATGAACAGGCACCAGCAACAGAAGAGAGCAGCCCTGAAACGTGCCTGACAATACCACCCACCGCCTCCAGCCCTGTGTTGGGTTGTCAGCCTGAAAGTAAAGATATTTGTCTGATTTATCTTGTTTGGTGATAGGAGGCTGTTGGTCAGATAGGGAAGCTGTTGTGGGTTGAGCCTTAAACAAATGCTACAAACTATCTAATGCCGCGATCAAGAACTGATCTATTGAAAATATAGTGGTAAACTTTAGCCTTTGCTCATTCTGTACCTGAAGGGAGCTAGTCCCTGTACAGAAAATGAATCCTACCGTAAAGTAGCTTATATTGTGTTTGGAATCCCACCCCCTTGCATTAAAGCTGGGAGATTTAGCTGCCACTAAAGTTTTTCAACTGTAGCTTCACTGCTCTTGAACAGCAGATACTATGGAGCTACACTATTTCCCCCTGTTTCATAGAGTTGTGCAATTGTCCAGTGTTTCATAGAATCATACTGTAAGGATTAGGAAGGAAAATAATAGTTCCTCCTGGGGGTGGTTAGCTTAGTAATATCCTCCTTTTAAGAACACACCATCTTTTGGATTTTTTTAATTTTTTTTTATAGTAGTTTTTAGATGTATAGGTTTTTAACTTTTTATAACATCTCTGGTGCAATTCTGCCCTGTCTTCTACATGACAGCCCTTCAGAAACTGTCTCCCTGAAGTCTTCTCTTCTGTACGATAAACACACTCCATGCCTCCATTTGTTTTTCATTTGTTTTTCTGTCCAGGCCCATTTTCATCTTGGTTAGTCTCCTCTGAGCATACTCCAGTATGCCAGTGTCCTTCCTAAAACGCAGTCCCCAGAATTGGATGCGTCTTCAAGGTGTGGTCTGACCAATGCAGAGTAGAGAGAACAGTTACGCCTCTTGACCTTGACTCTGTGCTTCTATTAATTCAGCCTAGGATCCTAGCATTGCATTTTCTTGCTTTCAACCGCATCACATCGTTGGCTCATGTTCTGCTTGTGTTCTTCAAGACCCTTTTCCCATGTAGTGCTGCCCCATACGGTCCTCCTCATCCTGTACTTACGCTTTTGATTTTCCCTGCCTAAACGTAGGATTCGGCTCTGTTCAAACTTATCTTGCTGGCTTCTGCACATTGTTCCAGCTTGTCAAGATCCTCCTGATACTGTCCTCTGAGGTGTTTGCTATTCCCCTAGCTTTGTGTCATGTGCAGATTTGATCATCATGCTTCTAACCCAGAGCTTTCCAAACTTTTCATGTTGGTGACACACTTTTTAGACATGCATCATTTCGCGACACACTCTTACAGCAGGGCACAAGGCAGGCACTAGGACCTGCGCGGAATTACAGCAGGTTTGGAGGCAGCAGGGCACAAGGCAGGCACTAGAACCTGCGTGGAATCACAGCAGGTTTGGAGGCAGCAGGGCACAAGGCAGGCACTAGAACCTGCGCGGAATCCTGGCAGGGCTCGGAGGCAGCAGCAGCAGGGACACACCCAGACACTGCAGCCGACACACTAACGTGTCCCGACACACAGTTTGTAAAGCTCTGTTCTAACCCCTCATCCAATCCAATTTATAAATATATTGAACAATTTGGGGTCTGGAATGGAGCCATGTGGCATACCAATTGACACTTCCCTCCAGCTTGACCCAGAGCCATTGTCATACAAACACTGGATACAATTGTTCAACCAGTGCTGCACCCAACTAATGATAGCATAGTCCAGCCTCCTCCTCATCGTCTAAGCATCTTGTGGGACATTTTGACAAATTTCAAAGATGATCAAAAGATTCCAAGCTGATTGTCAATTACTCATGTTTACTTGGAAACCAGTCTCACTTTATTTAACTCTGCTTTTTCCTTAGTAGAATGGGCTTAAGTGTCTTAATGGAATCCAAACAGCATACGAGATAAGATTAAATTCCACAGATTTTTTTCCTCTCCCAAACCATTATTTTTGAATGGTTCCACTAAAACTGAACAAGACCTGCCCCATGGGTGTCTAGAGGTTCCCCCCTACAAATGTATAAACCTGGATAGCTGAAGATCATGTATGACACATGCCTCAGCTGTGGACTCCTGGGCCAGTTCTAAGACTCCTCAACCAGTTTATCCTGCCCTCGAAAACATACCTGACCCCACGTCTCTGTTATCCCCGGTCTTCCTTTGCTGCTGCTGCTGCTGCTGCTCCTGGCCTGCCTCTCCATCTATCCTTCCGCCGCCCCAGCCACCCCAAAGGAAAATCTCCTGCAGGCTGAGAATGTTAAAAATCCACTTAGTTGCCGACTTGGCATGGAATCGATCCACCTTTTGCTCAGTGCCAGCACTTGACAAACCTGTTGGCAAGCACTCTATTCTCCATGCCTTCCCTCCCTTTTCTCACCTGTCAGTGGTGACTTGCCAGGATGTATGTCCAGAATGACATGGAGGGAAATCTGCCCAGAAAAAGGGAGGAGGAATTCTGGGTGTATCAAGATTTTTAAAGGAAAGCCACACCAAGCTCAATAGGGCAGAGCAATGGTATGTTGTGCATTTTTCAAGTTTATTGATTTGTAGGATATAGGCTTGGGGGCATTGTTGTAACCTAGTTCCTTGGAAACTCACACATTCATTCTTCAACTCCAGCATGAAGGTAAATAATTTCAGAGCTGGTGTGGCAACAGTCCAGGAAAAGTATCTTAAGTGCTTTGAGCAGTTGAGTGCTGTAAAAATGGTAAATTATGTTGTGATTGGTACACGTTCACACTTGCGCAAAACCAGGACTAAGGTTTGCAGTCCTAAAAAGAAGAATTGTTTGTTTTCTGATGATGATGATGATGATAGTCAAACTCACAAACAGACTGGGGGACAGTCCAATTACAACCCCAAATTGATGAGTCTGCAGAGCAGGGACTTTTCCCCAAGGACATCAGGTGTGTGGAAGGGGAACCTAGAAAAGGGGTATAGGATGGACCGTGCTGTTTTACCCTACAGGGGGAGGCTCCCTTTCTACATGCTCCTTTGATTTTTTTAAATACCTTGCAAAAAGAAAATGAGTCCAGTAGATCTTAGATCTTAGAGGTGGAGTTGCAGGACTAGCCAACATTAGCCAGTAGCAAAAAGCAATGGCATGGTGGACAATAACTACTGTCTGAAAGCTGTTTCATGCGATATTATATTGCTGGTAGTTCTCGGAAAGGCCAGAACTTGCCTTCTGTCAGAGGGGAATATTTGTTCTTCTGGTCCAGCATTGTTGTTAACACCACTATCCTTCAGGGTGGTATCCTCCGTATATGTTGGACTATAACTCCCAGCATCCCCAGCTGTCACCAGCCTTTGGCCTTGATGCCTAGGGATGATATGAACACCTGAAGTCCAGTGCTCTGACTAGCAAGGGTGTCCCAGGGCTCAAGCAGGGGAGGCTTTCCCTTTTGGCCATCGCTCAGTCCGTTTTACCTGCGTGGAACCTGGGCTGTACTGCAGGCAAACCAACTCTGACTAAGCTGGGACACCTGGCCATTGCGCTCATTTATTCTCTGGAGGCCTCTCCTGAACCAGCCTGCTTGCCTGGCTGGGTCAGCCATTACCAATCAGTGGACAGGAAATGGCACAGTGGAGTGTTGTATCCATTCTCACACAGGTTAAGGCTTGTGCAGAAGATTCCGGTGGGGTCAAAACCTGGCAAATTAAAGTGCCCGCAGGAGGCAATTTTAAGAGAAAGCCTCCTGATATCCTTCCCTAGCAGGCAGAAGAGGAGCAAAGTGGGAATGGAAATCAACTTGGTATGTTCTCAGAGGCACACTCGTTCCTTTAAGTGCTTCAGGGCTGATTAAGGCTGTTCCGAACAGACTCCATGTTCAGTGAGGGTTCAGATTGAACCCCACAACGGACAGTAAATGCTCCAGCTCCACAGTTTGTGTTTCTTCAGCTCCCAGCTTCTCACCATCTATGCAGTAATTGCTTTTGCACTTCCCTTTATTCTTTTAACACCCCCCCAACACACACACTCTTTAAAAAAGTGGCTCAGTAATTTAGTAGCTCGATGAACTCTGCTTAAAAGGTTAATATGAAAATCTGGAATGGATTACTTAAAAATTACTTATACCGCTATTAAAATGATTGTCATTATTTCTTTTTTTTTCTTTTTAGAGGTGGCTGTTGTGGCTGTAGAATTAATTTAAAATGCTAGGGTTTTGGGGTTTTGTTTATGTGTTTGTTTCTTCCTTGAGAAATCCAATAAGAAATTGAGCCAGCAGAGCAATCTGCAAACTGTCTGGCACGGACGAAAGTGTGTCTTTTCAATTGGTGAGGGGAAAAATATGGGCCTTAACTGAAACCATATGGCAGTGCACTTGAGAGAAATCTGCTGGAAAGGAAAGGGAGGGGAGTGGAGGAAGGGGGAATGCGTGCCAGGCAGAGGCAACAGGCAAGCTTGCTGCACGTGGTGGAAGGAAGGAAGGAAGGAAGGAAGGAAGGAAGGAAGGAGGGAGGGAAGGAAGGAAGGAAGGAGGCAGGTGCCTGTCTTAAGTGGGTAGGTGAGTAAGAAGGGATCAAGCTTAGGAAAAGGCACTGGCTGATGACAAAGGCCTGGAAAATGAGTGTTTCTTCCTAAAACACACTCCAGCTTTTTTATTCTGTTTTGGCTTACCTCGAGCAACTTTGCAAGCAGCCCTACGAAATGAAGGCAAACCAAGTTGTATATGTATACACGGACAGCAGTGGCTCTGTCCTATTCCTCGACTGGGTTGAGTTGGTGGGGTGAGCCATTCTCTCTCTCCAGCCTTTTCCATGTCAGTAATGCCTCCTTGGCTTATTTTCACTCTTCCTATCACCCACAAAGGTTGACGAGTAGTGGAACAGCATACCCTGCTGTTAGCTAATTGATGGCGCCTGCCAGATGTATCCCTACCCCCCCATAAAGCTGGCAGAAAGGAAGCATTGAAAGTGGGTGCCTGTGCTCCCCTCTACACACGCTGTTTCCGGTCTGTGGATGTGACTGAGCTTAGTGACTTACAGCTTGAGTCTACATGGCATCACTTCCATTCTGACGGGAAAAGGGAGGCGTAAATCGGTTGGTCCACATAGTTCCCAACCAGCCCGTCCACTTGACTCATCTGGAAGGCACCAGGTTGGGGAAGGCGAAGCAGCAGGAAAAGGAAAAGAAAAACAAACAGGCAGACATTGGTTGGAGATACTGGAGAATGGTTCCCAGCCAGCCTCAAATATTCCTTGCTCAGTGGGTTAAAGTGTTGGTGTTGCATCTGAATAAGAGAGTGACTTTCAAAGATTCCTGTTCAGATTCCTCTAGTGACAGAAAGGAACTTCACTTTCAACAACTAGTGAGACACAACAGTTGGACCTCTTTTGGGCTTCTTTGTGCAAAGCTTGGCCCAGCTGCAAAGACAACTAAATTGTGTGGTCAAATGGTGTTTTATACCTCAGTTTCTGGAAACCTGGATAACATAAGCACACATCCTGGCACAGATGCCATGGACAGTTCTACCATGACCTTTCTCCAAAATTGACACGCTGTTCCAGGGACCGCCACCTCTGGTGTACTCCATTTTTTATCTTGTGCGGATAGCAAAAAGATCACAAACAAAAGGATAGGGATGAAGAAGAAATGTGTTAAATTTTAATACAGATGTAACCCCATTTGCATTCCATATACTACATGTAAATCAAAACTCAGCTTTAAGCAGATCTATGCATTTTTCTGAATTTTGCATTGCAGCTCAACCAGGTATATATTGGGGGGAAAGCACTCATGAAAAGGTGCATATGATTTGGAAGCGGGATAAAACAAGTTTATGGCTGGAAAAATGAAAACAGAATGAAACCCAACTTGATAGATTCACCTGGCTGAACTCAGGTGCAAGTGTGATTTGTGACTGTTGTTTTTCATGTGCTACCAGCCTCTTCCCAGGAAAAGTTTACAGTTTACAGTTGTAAACCGCCCAGAGTCCCTTTGAGGGAGTTGGGCGGTGATAAATCAAATGAATGAATGAATGAATGAATGAATGAATGAATGAATGAATGAATGAATGGGGTACAGAGCCAACTTTCTCTTTCCCCACATCAAACAAACAAATAAATAAATAAAGGGGGTACAGAGCCAACTTCCTCTTTCCCCACATCAAATAAATAAATAAATAAATAAAAGAAGGGGGTACAGAGCCAACTTCCTCTTTCCCCACTCGCTTCTGGTTTGCCTCTCTCTCGTGCTCCTCCCTCACTGTGAGAACACCCAGCTTCCTGACTCTGCCTTCTGCCTACTGACATGTGTTCCCCATTAGACCTTAATTTCAGAAGATTTACAACACATTAAGTAATTTGTAGGTTATTTCAACTTTAATCTGCTGAAGTCAAGAAAAATCAAGATTAAATTCAAAACACACAGTTCTTCAAAGAGCTGGGAGGGGGGAGGGGTGTTTGCCAAGCCCCACAGCCATCCTGTTTCATGTCTGCCCCAGAAGTTGCCAAGTGACGCAGAAAGTAAGGAGATAAGGAAGCTATTGGGTGAAATGTGAAATATAATGGGTGGGCTATTGCTCAGTAACAGAATTCCTGCTTTGTAGTCAGTGGGTCTCAGATTCAAGTTCTACTGTCTCCTATTCAGAAAGAAACAAGCCCTTCCTTCCTTCCTTCCTTCCTTCCTTCCTTCCTTCCTTCCTTCCTTCCTTCCTTCCTTCCTTCCTTCCTTCCTTCTATCCATCCATCCATCCATCCATCCATCCATCCATCCATCCATCCATCCATCCATAATGGAAGTTCTCAGGTCAAGGAAATAGTTATATATAAATACTTGCATTTGTGTAGATTGTACTCTGGAATACAAGCTCTGCTTTCCTTTGTCTTCAGAATACACTATGGTGGCTAAAGGGAAACAACAAGCTTTTGTTTACTGGGAGGAGAAGTCTTGTTACTTCTCCAAGCTTCAGAGGAGACAAGTGGGTCATTCTAACCTGTCTGGTGCCTGTTCTGTTTAACCACGGAGTTGAATTCCAGCACAAGGATTTGGACCCTCCTGAAATTTTTACCACGTTTTCCACCTTTGCAGTCTCTGGACTGATCAGTAGCTCCGGTAGCTGAGTAATTTGAAAAGATCGGCTCATGTTGGATGCACGTCCACTAGGAATAGTCAGTCAGTTGCAGGCCATGGCAAAACTCCGTCTTTGAGCCGAGCCTGCAGTTGGGCAGGGCCGGTTTGGACCAGCCAGTGCTCGACAGTGAAGACTCGCTGGCTGATGGGAGGAATCCACCTGGCCGATCAGATCGGAAAAATGGTTGGAAGGAAGGAGCTTCCTGTAGAGATAGTGAGATGTCTTTTCCTGATCTTTCGGTGGGAGAGCGCCTGGGCAGGGCTAGGAGACGTGATGGCCAAGCACGCAGGCTCATCCAAGCATGCCAGACAGGTAGCGCCGTGGCTGCCCTGCTTCCCCTTGCTTGTCTCCGAGTCCTGGATCATGGCTTCCAGCGTGCTGGGGATGGAGGAGACCCTATGAAAATGATGATATGTGACAATCAGTCACAGCAATTAGTGTTTTGGTTAACAGGCCTTTTTTGTTTTCTCTCACCCAGACAGAATGTCACAAATAAATCCTCGCCTGCATTTGCATATTAATTGGATCGGAGACGTCAAGCATCTTTCATTAAAGAAAATGATCTGCATATTTGGAGACATAAAATAGTTATTTTGATGGGTTTTTCCCCCCTCCCTAAGATCAGGGGGTGGGGAAGGAAGGTGATGGGAGCAGTGGAAATTGAGGTAGAATGAAGGCAGAAAAAAGCTTCTTGGCGGGCTTAACCCCTGATGGCCTGCGACAAACTCACTGCTGAGCAAGGAGGCATCAAAGTAAATAAAAAAGTGTGCCCGCTGGAACATGTGGGTGTGCAAGCACATGTATATGTGTATGCGTGTGGTTTTCCTTTGCATTATGTGTACTTTCACCCAGGAGACATTCTTTTCCATTCTGATGAGGGATTCGTAAACGCAGAAATCTTCCACAATGATCCAAGCTGCTAGTGTAGCAGTTCAAAGTTGAAAGAGTCTAGTTGAGAAGAGGGTTTGCTTTTCCATCTGAATTATGGCTAGTGCAGGTAAGTTCATGCGAACATAGGAAAACTTTTTCCTTTGTGGCGCACGTACTTTAGTGCAACAAAGTGAGGGGCACTTCTGGCCACAGGAGAGAGAAGAAATAGGGGAGGTACTAACTGGGAAAGCAAGAGGAAAGAGCAGTTCTCATAAATACTCAAGAACATTCTGATCAAGTGTGTTTTGGAAACATTCGTGAAGGCAGATAGAGAGAGGGAGATCCCCTTTTTTGTTTAAAAAACAACAATTTGTCAGAAAAATATGTAAAAAATATTTAGAATGAAACTCTTCACATTCTTCAAGCGGAATTGCCTTCTTATATAAAGTTCTAATTTATGTAGAGCGTGATCTAAATAAATTGATCATTGCCTGTCTCCAGAAGATCCGTTTAAATCATCTTGTTTTCGTAATTGGAAGGCAGAAAAAGGCAGGTAGCTGCTGAACCCCTTGCAGGGATGCCTCAGAAAATGTGTAGATGTGCAGGTAGATATTCCACTCTTCCCAACCAGAAAAGTTTATTTCAGAATGCTGTCCTTTACTAGGTCAAACTGTTGAGCCATCTGGCCGGTATTATCTTCTTAGACTGCAGCTGGCTGTCTAGGGTCTTCCCAGAAGGGGCTGCCTGATCCTTCGTTAAGTGGGATGCCAGGGCTTGAACCTGGCCCTTTTTGTACGCAAAGCAGATATTTTACCACTAAACTATGATTAAGTCATGTAATATTCTTAGGAATCTCTTATGGCCACTTTGCTGCTTCAGCATCTAATACTACTGAGGGCGACACACAGCATATGGAGAGGAAGAGTCAGTGTGCAAATGGGGAAAAAGCTGAAACTCGGGGAATCAAGTGCAAGGACGGGAGAGTTCTGCGTGTGCAGAAATTTTCCTGGTTTGCTTTGCTCAAGGCTGGAAATGGTGGGGCAGGCCTGCTTCACTTGTGATTTGCCCAGCCGGTCTTGGCGCTCCTGCCTTCTGTGAGCCTACCAGATTCAAAGGAGTTTAAGGGCTTTATGGGAAGAAGTCTCACGTTAATTACCCAACATCATGACGTCAGCAGCCGGCTCCGACGCAAGGCATCGTGGGACATGTAGTCCAGAAGCCAGAGAAGAGTCGGTTCCCTTACCCCCTTCCTTGACGCACAGTTTAATGAAATTGTATAACGATGTATGTAAGCCGCCTAGAGTCCTCTGTTAGGGAGGGGATAGGCGGGGTATAAATACAATAATAAATAAATAAATAAACAAACATCTTCCAAAGGGCAGGGGAAAATCCCTCAGACACTGTAAACAAACGTAGGATGGATGGACCAAGGCTCGAACCATATTTCAGGCACCCGGCTCTGCTTCCAACCCTTACAGGCCATACTGCTTTTCTCGTCCAGAAGGTTTCCTAGCTCCCTGCCAAAAAAATGTAATAACATGCTTATTCTGAATAATTTGGGCAGTAGCTGAGTGACCACTGCACAGGAACTTGACAGATAGCTTCAGTTTGACCTTGTTCGCTTTTACAGCCCAGTAGAAATCTGCCTTCCATTTTGGGTCTCTGGGAGTACAAATTACAGCAAAGTTGTCTGTGACCAAAGGCAACTGGTGACAGCCCTGACAGATTTGTGCCAGCAACATCTGAAGCTGGTGCAAGCGTATATACATTTCAGTATTACTGAGCAGAGGCATTTTTGTTGCAAACTTCCAATCTCTTTTCCACACTTTGGGTTTAAGTACCTTTGCGTTTAAGAGTGTGTGCATGTGCAGGCGTGTGTGTATATATACATGCATGCATACCTCTCTCTCTCTCACACACACACACACACACATACACGTATGTCTTTCCATCTGATCCTCAGAAGCCATTGGTATCCAGGGAACATTATCACACGTACTCGAAATAACCCAGAAAGCTGCCAGTCCCTTATTAGGGAATGAATCCCTGTCAGAGAGTTATGGGAAGGCACAATTTATTGACAGGCCGGTGTGACTGCCGGCAGCTTGGGACTCGCCCTCCCTCTCCCCTGGCTCCTAATGCCAACAGCCCAGAAACCATCTCTGGAATGAATGGGAAAGTCTCCACATTCTGCCAAGTTTTGAGGTAGCCTTGCTGCTGCCACTTGTGCTTACATGGGATGTGCTGTATGTGTCTGGCAAACAAGCCCCCTCTTTGGAGGGCTTCAAACGTTTCTCAATACTAGCTTGGCACTCAGTCGATCTTTTGTATTCATACTTCTTTGCTCTGCTACAGTTTATTCTGGGTTTAAAATGTCTTCATTCCTCTTAGGTTGAGGATGACTTCCAGTAATATACTGCTGATTCCCCCCCCCCATCAGCATTTACACTTCTAAAGATCTGAGCTTAAACTTTTAGTCCCTTCTAAGTGAATACTTGTGCCAGTGGCAATCCTTATTCCTATCTCCACATTGTCCCAATTTTTATTTTTTCTGTGATGAGGAAAAGAATGGTGGCTGTAGCTTTGTTACTGCAAGAATACAAGGAGAATGGCCTTCGTTAACCTTCTGCCTTTGAGCCTGTTGGAAAATAAGTCCCATCATCCCCCAGCCAGACTGCCCTCAAGGTTGGGGAAGGCTAATGCATATAACCCCATGAGACAAATTTATGGAGATTTATCATTAGTCCTCCTGACTTAATTTAGCCTCCAGAATCAGAGGTAGTCTACCTCAGGATAATGTTCCTCGTGGGCTGGAGCGGAGCAGGGCTTCCCTAGGGCATGTGGTTGGCCACGGGGGGAAATAGGGTGCCAGACAAAATAGGACATTGGATTTTGATCGGGCAAGACTGTATTAGGAAGAAATTCCTTTTTCTTGCCCTACTAGAGCTGTATCAAGAGTCACCATTTGTAGGTAGCAGAGGGCAGATCTAAATGACCTTATTCTTGTTCTTTCACTTGGATGCCTTGCATCTGGTAGAAAAAGGATGATCCTTCCTCAGGTTCGGTTTCCCAGAGCGAATGCAGAGACATATTTGAGAAAGAACCTTCAACCAGAGCTAAGAAAGATGTTGGGCTGGGATTTAACCGGTGTACTATTGTATATATATAATTTTTTTTAAATGTATAGGCCGTCTTTAAGGGTGAAAACTCTCCAAGTGGCTTCCAATAATCAATAAAGCATCAATAACGTAAAATGTCAAAACACTATTAATAATGAATAAGAGTATCAGCCTAATACAGATATTTAAATCCATTAACAGTTGCCCGATAAAACCCATTTAAGAGAAAGCTCTTGAAATCCAAAATGTTTTGAAGGAATTCCTAAAGATCTATAAAGACAGGGTACAATATACCACAAGGGGTAGTAGATGCCACGAAAGTGGGACCACAGCCGAAAAAGCTTCTCTGTTGTACTCGCCAGCCCGGGAGAACTGCGAGTGCAGTTTCCTGAAAGACCAGTTGTAAGCCTCCATCCAGAATTACGGATTTCCCGTACTAGAATTAAATGTTCTCTTTCACTTGTCCGAAGCCATCCCATAGCTTTTCTTGGAATGATACGGAGTTTCCACCTTATACTAATAGTCAGCCCAGACTTCTAGATGACTTTGCTGCAGATTTGATGCTTAAAAGCGTATGAAACTAGATGGGATGTATAGGCCAATAGCTATGGAGTGAAGTAGAAGACTGAGCAATGTTTTCTGAAACTGTTCTGGGGGAAGGTTCAGAATCTTGAGCACTCAGTTCCACTCACTTCAACCACTGAAAGGTCCAAGAGAATTGACGGGGTACCCCATTTCCTCCCTCCAGGCATCTGTGGCTGGGCCTCCAAGATAGCTCCTGGGTGATACTGGCTGGGCGCCATTATGGGGAAATAAAAATGGCACGCAGGCTTGTTTGAAGGAGAGTCAGTAGCCATGCCACACATGGAGGCATGTGTGCCAGGCATCTCTGATTATGGGGGAAGCTTCACACCTTTGGTACCCCATCAGGGTCACAGCTAGCTGCTGATTAGAGATGCCCAAAGGATTGTTGTGGTTGCTTTTGTGGTGGATGGCATGGAGGCAATCTTCCAGTTGAAGTGAAACTTCAGTCTAAGATGTCTCCTTTATCCTTAGTTGGGGAGGGAAGAGCCTGGAGCATTTTGGGTACTTCATGAGCCTCCCCCAAGCTAATGCTATCTAGATTTGTCACAATTGTGGTCATTCTTGGTCACCAGCCTCACTTGGTTGGGGAGTTTGTGAAGTTCTGTTCCAGAATTAGCATTTCTGATGGGGCTCCATTCAGTGAAGAGCTGCTTTTGGTTAGGGTATTTCCTCCACCTTTGGTAGGGACTACACATATGAGAGTCTGCTTTGCCGTTGAATCAGGAGCTTTACTGAGAGGGAAGGACAGGGAGGGTGGTTGTATGCTTGGCTTGGATGGGCAGGAGCTAAAAATGGCCTCCTTTTGTAGGAGTAATTGGTGGGTGCTATCAATCAGGCATCTGCACTATCAGGAAATGATTCTCAATCAATTGTAATTGCTCTTTATCTATTTCCTGTGTAAATATTTTAAAGCCCCCCCCCCCCAGTTTTATAATGGTAAATGCATGAGGAAATTGGAGACATCTTCTTCTGCCACCTGGGCCAGAAAGGTCCAGCTCTTCTACTTCTTTTCAAGTCAGAGCTTTCCATACTTCAGTGCCTCTTTCCAGTTAAATGTCCAGAAGCAAAGGGTAGTTACCTACAAATTGTACCTCAAGCTAAACAGCCACATAGAAAGAGGCTAGCAAAAGGTCATGTGAGAGAGTCACAAGCCAGGTTGACCTTCTTATGGCTCAAAAATTATGATTGACTAAAGTGCAGAGTATCTATGGAAGATATTTTGATGAGATGCAAGCAAGTTGTTGGATTGAAAGTGGCAGCACGTGCCAAGTCAGCCTGGTGTGGTATATACAGGATTTGACGACAAATTTTGATTCAGTTTCTCAAGCCCCTGAATTTTTCTTCAAAAAGATTTTCAGTTCACCAGTTCTCATGATTATGTTGCGTGTACACAATAGGGGGCATGGTGGCTCAGCGGGTAAGACACCAGGCTTGTAGATTGCAAGTTTGGAGGTTCGAATCCCTAGCCCTGCATGCGGAGTGAGCTCCCGCACTCGCCCCAGCTCTTGCCAACCTAGCAATTCGAAAGCATGCAAATGCAAGTAGATGAATAGGTACCACTTCGGTGGGGAGGTAACAGCGTTCCGCGCGCGTCATGCGGCCACATGACCGTGGAAGCGTCTTCGGACAACGCTGGCTCTTCGGCTAACAAACGGAGATGAGCACCGGCCCCTAGAGTCGGACACGACTGCACAAATGAACCTTTACCTTTACCTTACACAATAGGGGAAAGCATTCCATGACTTTGAAAGGAAACTTGGGGAATTAATATCACAATATCATGACAGTCTACCCCATTTGCAATTTTCTGAAAACGCATTCCCCCTTTTTTCAAGCTTTCCTTGCTGACAAAGCGGACAGCCCCGCTCAGGATAAAATCCATAGGAGAGAAGAGGAGGCCCCTCCCTGAAAAGAGTCGGGATGCTATAAATCAAGGGGCTGCTTGTGCCTCTGCCTGCATTGCCATTTTAACAAGGGGCGCGCTTGGGACTCGGGGAGGAGGGTGCTGGGAAGGGCGAGTGGCGCGAATCTCTGCTCTTCCAAGGCGGCGCGTAGCGAGTTGGCGGGCGGCTCCGGTCCCAGCCATCCATCTCGGCAGTTATTTTATGGAGTTCTCGGATGTCCGGAGTTCTGCGGTGTTTTGTTAAGCGTCGTAACGCGGAGTTTATTTAATGTGGGTTTAACTGCCTTGTGCTTTTATAAATCAAAATAATTAAAAATAATAAATTTGAAGGTTAAACAACAGCTTGCGTGGTGACTGGGAGAGAAGGCCTGATGGAGAGAGTGAGCAGCAGGCTTGCAGGCGTTGCTCGTCTGGGCTGGAGAGGCTTTCGTTTTGTGGCATTGGGGCAGGGGCAAGGAAAGAGTAGCATGGCTGGGGGGCGTAGGGGGGTTGGGGTGGCACCTGAAACAGTTCTAGTCAGCTCCTGCCACCACCAAGCGGGAACTGCCAGTTTTAATTCCCAGAATGTCCCGGGGCGAGGCTAGAGCAGAGGCATTGTGGAAGATTGGAAGGATGGGCGACCCAGAATAAGGAGCGGGGTGTCCATTGAGGGTTCGGGTTCTTCCCGGCGCTGGGAAGCGGGGAAGCCAGCTTGCAGGATCAGAGGGTGATGGACCCAGCCCCAGGAAGGTTGGCTCTCGAGGCAAGGGCTTTGCGTTGAGGGATCTCGAGCTGGGGCCCGTGAACTTGAAGGCGCTGCTCTTTTTGTGTGTGCTTTGCCTGTTGGAAGAGCTGCTTCCCTGTGCTTCGTTCCTTGCTCAGCTGAAACGCAAGACGCCGTAGTTCAGAGTTCAAACTGAACTCTGCGTTTATTTAGCACACAAGGCAAGGGCACTGAGCGTGGCCAGCCTGTGCCAGGGGCGCAACACCCTTTTATAGTCAGGTACAGACAGCTAGTTTGCCCGTGCCTAATTCTAAAAGTCTCAAGTTGAACTTTCCTAATAAGGTATAGCCGAATTTCTCACTTTCTGATTGGTACCCCCCTAAGCCTAATGGTGTTTCTCATCCCTTTAAACCATGTCATCCTCATTCTGTGTACAGAAACACTGCTCGGTACCAAATCGGTGTGACTTACCTCATGACCAAACTGCTAGACGTATAAACTCTTACTGAGCATTGAGGTGGAGCAATAGATGACACATTTTTCTGAAAAATAAATGGATCTCGGTAGTCCTCCCCAATTTTGTGCCTTCGAGAGTTGCTGGCTTACAAGCAGCTTTATGGGAGATATTGTACAGTGCACATGAAAATTGTCCTGTTAAGAAACTCTGCTTTAGAAAAGTTAAACTTGAACATTCTGGGAAAAGGTTTGCTCTCAGGGGTACAGAGTTTTTATGGACTCCCATCTCTGTGATTCCTGGTTTAAGTTTGAGATCGGGATGGTCCCCCGCCCTCATCTGGGTTTTCTGTTTTGTTTGTTTTGTTTTCGAGGTCAGAAACCCCCCTTTGAGGTGCTAGGAAGGACTGCGGACCGAAAGGGTGAAGGGATGGGACCCTAGAAGGGTGTGTGCGCTCTCTCCTTGCAAATGTTCTTTTTGTGTTAACGTGATAAGGAATTTGATGGCTTTATCAGAAATGCCAATGCCTTATATGGCCGGGTGAGGCAAGTGCCGCTGGGGATCAGCACAGTCTCTTGCTAAATGGCAAAAGAAAGGAGGGGGAAGAAAAGCTGAAACTTTTTCTCACCAGGTTGTGCTTGCACTTTGGGACAACTGATAACAAGAACTTGTTTGCTCTCCAGCTTCTCCTATTTTTATTCACAGGGTACTGACAGAAATTCCTTAAAAGGCGGGTGGTGGGGAAGAGGGAGGATTCCCACTTCCATTTTTCCATTGCCTGTCTTCCTCTTCCTCTCTTGCTTTTGACCAGCACTTTTTATAGACAGTGCATTGTCAAGAATTGTACGTATTCTGGGTATTTTCACAAATTATGCTGAAATCTAAGCTCAAGGAGCAGAAAGCGAATCTGAAATGACTGAGAAGTTGGTATGCTTCCATTACAAGGAAAGGTGGAAATGTTGGGGCCGGAGGGGAGGCAACTAAAAGGAAAGCGTGTTATTGACATCTAAAATCGTGGCACTGATTTAGAGAATACAGAGAGACGGTTCTGCCTTGGTTGCGCTTCTTATGAGAGGTTGTAGCTGGGTGGATGGGCCTCTGCTGGGCCTGCCGAAAGGCTCAGGGAAATGCCCGGAACATCCAGTTAAAAGGGGTCTCATAGAGGAGGGCCAGAGACCTGCCACAACGAAGCAGAGTGGACGATCCTGGAGCGGGCTCACCAATAATCATAGCTAGTATAAGGCACGTTCCTGTATTCCTACAAGCTTTGACCCAGTAACCGGTTTGGCTCCCCCCCCCCCCCAAAAAAAAGGACAAAATAAAATTATGGTGTGGTAATTTGGGAATATATGGCTAATCATAGAGTTCCCCATGGGGGGAGATGGGCGGTTATAGAAATTAAATAAATAAATAAATAATCCTGGGCAAGTGGGGGGCCAAGTGGTTCTGGAGCAGCAGCTGCTGGCTACATTTAATTTAATTTAATTTAAGACCCAATGGGGAACGTTGTTGGAATCACGGCAAAAGGCACGATGTTTGTATCAATCCGTCAGGTGGATTCGGCGTTGCTCCTGCAGACGCCGCCCCCTCACCCTGCAACTCCTGTCAAGCCAACAGTTCGAAAGCTTTGCGAGTAGATAAATGGGTACCACCTTAAGTGGGTAAAATTGCTGGCGTCCTGTCGGGGGTCGCCCACCAAACGGAAGATCTTTGGAACGGCGGTGGCTACGACGGATCCCGGAAAAAGCAGCTTCATCTACAGGACGTCGGCAGCTGGCTCCGACGCAAGGCATTGTGGGGCTTGTAGTCCAAGTAGCCTCGGAAGAGTCGGTTCCCTTGCCCCTTCCCTTAGTGCGCGGTTAAATTGAAAATGTATAATATGAAATGTATAACATGAAATGTATATGTGTATGTAAGCCGCCTAGAGTCCTCCGTTAGGGAGGGGATAGGCGGGGTATAAATATCAATATAAATAAATAAATAAATAAATAAAAACCTGGGTTTTCATCCATCCCCAGAGATGGGAAGTTTTGGTAATGTAAGGCTGCTGCTCAGTGTTGTAAATGTCAGAAAACGTTTTACCTAAGAAAAAGGGAGCCTGGTTTTTCCGTGTTCCTCTGCGAGGCACTCTTTGCCAATTACAGGAGACGTAATTTAGTCCATCGGGGTCATTGTAATATGGAAGCGTTGCAGGAGTGTGGCCGATCCTGGGACTCCTTCCGAGCCCATTGTCGTCAGTTTGGTGTGAGCCTGGCCCTTCACTGAGAGGAAGGAATTGCTTTTGGTGGAACAAGAACGACTTGGCCTGGTGCGAGAAGGCTAGCAGTGTAGGTGAGCCTCCCTGGGGAGGGAATTCCACAGACTGGGCAGCCTCCTAAATGCTCATAGCCATCTAAAGGTGAGAACATACTAGGGTGTGGCATCAAGAGTTCTGCAGGTATTTTGAGTATTCACACCCACCTATATCTTTTGGTGCTGATCCAATAAGGATCTTTGGGTTGGTCACTGTGTCTGAAGGGAAGAAGAACGTGTGGCCTGGTCTCTCCACTTCCTCCTCTGCCCTAAACTAGCCATTATTGTTGCCGACACTGGTCTTTTTTATGCAACTATCACTGCACAAAAGTAGTAAACCACGATTTGCGTGCTGCAGACTAGACTCCACTGGAGAAATGATCCTCTTTGGGGTTTTGTAAGGTGTTAAAAGGGTTGAAAAATTGCCAAAGTGATAGCCGTCGTCCGGAAATGAGCTCATGCTTTTCCTGTGAGCCATCAGTTGCTCTACAGCTTGTGTTTGGAGGATCTAGGTCATATTGTTTCGGGGTTGTTATTATTTTTGGCTTGCAGTTGCTGGGTGGAAGGAGAGAAGGTGGGCTGTCCCGCCACCCATGCCCCGAAATAAAGAAATAAAGCCACTGGTCTTTTCCAAAGCTTATTGGGGTGGTGGTGATTGTCGGCTTGATGAATTCCCCCTGGATGTAATGAGCTGGTTTTCGGCTGTTAATATTGCATCTGCTGATGAAGGCTTCGTTAGGATAATGGAACGAAGCTAAAATATAAATGACTCGCTGTCAAGAAACAGCTTTTGCTTGTGTTCTCTTGACAGTTCCTGGGCCATGATGGCAGTGGTGGGAAGGGGGGCGGTTGCGTATGCTCTCCAAGTGCCCACGTGTTGTTTCTGCCCCTTCGGGATACCTGCTCGGCTTGCGGCCAGCATCGGCCCCAGCCCCTGAAGCCTTTGGCGCTGGACAGCTGGGCAATCACAAACCCTGGACTCAGAAGGGTCCCTGCTTTGCTTTTGGAGCTTGACCTGTGCTAAACTAATCAAGCCCATATAGTAGAGCTTCTGAGAGAGCTCTCTAGCTCAGTCGTTTGTTTGTTTGTCTGTTTGTTTGTATTTATTTATTTCAGCAGTTGCCTAAGGCAGCTTCTGTAAAGCGTTAAACATCAGGTATGTTTCAGAAATTGAACTCCTATGTTTCCAGCATGGCTCCTGCAGACACTAGTGCATCTAGATGCTCCTGCATCTCTTCATCTCTGTGAAGTTCTCTGCCCTATCTAATTTTATTATTTTTTAAAAGGAATCTTTTAATTAGAAAAATTAAGTCAGAAGCTAGCACACTACAAAGCAAAGCACTCGCCTCTAGTGTTATCTTTATTTCAGTCATGGGTCCATAAGCCTTCTAAGAAAAATGGTGGGTGACTGCTGCCCAGCGATTTTCTTAGAAGGGTTCCCATCTATTTGGGAAAAGCAAAAGACAAAAGCAGAGCACGCGTTGGCATTAGGCATCTGGGGCTAGAGAATATTGCAGAGAACAAGCAATATTCTTGTTGGCCTACTGCTAAATGGGTGTGTTGGGGTTGGCCAACCCTCCACGGGAGATAACAGATTGTCAAACTTCCAGATTGCCCATTGGCCCCAAAAGGTGGGGATCCGTGGTACGATCCGGGAATGCCATCCAACAAACTTGACTGTTTTCTGACTGTATCTGGGCCAGGGTCAGAGACCACAGGTCCTGTTCGACCTTCACCAACCGGGTCCCCTTCAGATATGTTGGATTATAACTCTCAGCACCCACTACAACAGTATTGGGAATTATGGGGGATTCTGCAGTTTTGCCAGTTGGAGTACTCATCTGGAAGGTACTAAATTTGTCTCGCAGGACAGTAAAAACTACTTGCTGTATATAATTTTCTAAAGAAGTAGCTTTGTAACTCCAGAGAGGTGCAGACCCCTGTTTGGGCACTGTAGTCTCCATTCAGCTTGTCTCCCCAATGTAGAGGAGGACAAAAATGCAACCACACAAACACATTTCAACCAATTAGAATTATGTAATAATATTAGGGGATGGGGATGTTGGTTCATGCCTTAATAATACTGTCACTGGGAAAGTAGCAGGATATTATTCCCTGGAGTTATCAAGGACTTAAAAATACATGGTGGATCAGTGTTTTTCCCCCCTTAAGTGGCTTTTCATTTTGACTCTTACCCCCAAACGCCTGCTTTTCAGTCAGCTGCCAGTCTGGCTGCCCACAGTATGTGAAATTTGGGGGTGGGGGGGTCAGTTCCTGCATTGATCCTCCTGGTTGCAGCTGGTGGAGAAGATGGCCAGATAGGGATGTGAGAACACGAGGGTGACCTTGCCTTTGGTCAGAGTTGCCTTATTGGGGTCTGGAGGAATCTCCACTAGGTTGGAGAAAGTTAGTTTCGGTATGCATAAATGAAAAATAGTGAAACTTCAGCACTTGGAGTTGGGACTGGCCCTCTTAAATTGTCGATCGTGAAATATCATCATCTCGGGCATTAATGAATTATCTCCAGTCTGTCCATAGGCAAGAGGAGCATCAGCAGACTCAGTGAAACCCCCCAGCTTACAAAACCCCCAAATAACCCAAGAAATCAAAAGTCTCCTGGAGGAAGGCTGCTGGTTGAACCCTTGAATGGGAGTCATTTTGTAGGAGATCCCACTGATACGAATTATTACTGTGGCTGCTCCTAATAATGAGGAGGCAAGACTTGGAGATCTCAGCTAAATCTCTCCCTTCTTCTCAGACAGCCCTCACAGTTAGCAAGGCTGGAGTGTATTTAGTGCCTCACTCCCTCCTTCCCGGCTTCTTCATTATCTTAATCACTGTTGTGGTAAAGTTTCATGCTTCCTTTTGACCTTTCTTTTTGGCCTGGTTATGCTGTTTAACTACAACTGACACTCGTCCCCTGGCGCTATTACCTAGGAAACCCACCACTTAGGCTTCGGCTTTCTCCCCCCCCCTGTCATTCTTGCTTCCCGTGTCTTTTTCTGTTTTATGTATTTTCCCCTCCCCCACTTTTAATCCTTTAACATGGTTTTCCTAAAAAGTTTTTTAATCAATCAAATTTTGGGCAGAAAATAGGCTCAGTCACGCTTGGTCTTTGGGTCGTGTGACACTCTCCTGGGGTCTTGACAGCTCCTTAAAAGAAGGAGTTGGGACATGGAGGCCAAACAAAATGTTTGCCCAGGAAAGGGATGGTTTCCATGACACTTTTCGGGCCCCTTCCTTCAGTCGGGGTAACGCAGAAGTGGGGAAGAAGCCTGGGAGGGGGAAACGTGTGTGCATTTGGGAAGGATAACAGAACAAAAAGAAAAGAAAAGAAAGAGATAACCGGGTGGAGGTGGCCAGAGAGGGGTGAGGAAGTATTGGATGCACTGACAGCTGCCCTAGCTCTCGGGGAGGGGGAGTCAGCACATTGGGGAGCCGGTGGGATAGACAGTAATTTAGTCAGCTTTCTGATCCTGCATAATCAAGAGTCTTTTTTTGAAAAGTCAATTTTTCATCCTCTCTCAAGGCATTTCCTCCAGGAGAGCCGTTCACCCTGTCGCAGAGAGAGAGAGAGAGAGAGAGAGAGCTTTCCTGGGCCTTGGTATGCACTCTGTTCCCTGACCCCTTTAATCTCTCATTTGCACGCGGGTCCTTTGCAAGCTGCCCTGAGGTTCAGGAAGGGACTTGTGGTGGTTCTTACCTCTTCATTCTGCTGCTTTGGACCTCAAGGGATCCCGGTGGAGGGTCTCAGACGCCTTTCCGTCTGGCTTTAGCAAGGGCTTCAGATTAGGGCTGAGCTGCTGGCGTAAGATTCAGAAGGGCCGTCCAATGTGGGGAGCATGACAGAGCCCTTCTGTTGCGGATGCTAAGAAATGGAAGGGGCCGAGCTTTGCATTCCAGCCTCCTTTGTATTGTCCACCTCCGTTCTTCTCTCATCTATCCATATACTTTCCATACCCTCTTTCTCCCCCATTCTCTCCCCCTTCCCCACTTTATAATTACAGATTAGACTTAATTGATTTGTTTAGACAGCCAAAGAGCAACTTAAGCAGGAGGTGACATGGGACTGCCAAATTATTTGCAGAGCAGTTATGGTGTAGGCTCAACCTGGGCAAAGGGAAGCCTGGAGGTATCTTTTCCATTTCTCTCTCTTTCTCCTACCACGTTTGTTTGGACACTGGGTTTGGCTTCCATTCCATTTGGATGCAAACTAGGAGAAAGTTATTTTTATTCCAGCTTTCTGCTCACTCTCTTGCTTCAATCTGGCAACACTCTGAGCAAAACGGACTACTTCTTACGCCCAGTTGCAGGGTTGTCAGTCTCTGTGGATATACGTGCATGTGCTTTTCTGTTGAGAAGGTCTTTGTGGAGGAAGGTTCGGAATATAGATGAATTGTATTAAATTGTACCTATTTGTTGGACCTTGGATCGAAATAGGAGCGTCTCATCAGAAGGGTCCAGAGCACTAGGTATAAAGTTGGGCTGCTTCTGCTGGCCCTGTCCTTTGTGTGTGCTTTGTATGCATCTATTTTAAGAAAGAAAGAAAGAAAATATCAGTTGAAGTTTTTGCTTTGAATGTTCATTTGCATGCTACCTAGAAAACAAACCTGTGTACTTGTGGGTAACAGAAGTGTGTGTGTGTGTGTGTGCGCGCACGCACGCACGCACGGCCTTAATTCCTTATGCCTCCCTTTCTGTATGTCTGGTTTACATATTTGAGCGTTAGCACATTTTCATAGCTCCCCTGCTCCCATTAAATAATAAATTTGTTGGGTCTCTCTGGCTTCACATATTTGAATGAGGAGAGAAGAGATACTTCTTTGCTCCTTTCCCACTCGGTCATTCTTCTGGCTGAGGGCTCCCTTGTGCTGCCTCGCCTTGACTTCGTGGTCAGCTTTCACTGAGTAGCTGCCCCCTTCCAAAGCGACTGGATGGGACATTTGCTATCTCCGCTGCAGATCTTGTTTTGTCTGCCCTTTGGGAGGGGGAGATCGGGAAGTCAAAAGACCTTCGGTTCTGTTTGCCCCCCCCCCACCTTCCATTACTCACTCTCCATTTCTGGCAAAAGTTGGGATCAATAGGAGTGGGTAACTTGGAAGAGATCCCCCTTCCACACCTTGGCAGCAAGCCTCAGGCCTCTCCAGGGTCTCCGAGTGATGTACTCCGGGTAGGCTGGCGACTGTGAAAGAGGGGAGTCCCTTTATTTGGTTCTTTGGCACTTGCTGGCTCTCTTTGCACAGCACGCTTCACAAGGTCGGTGGAAGTGCCAGTTGCTGCACTTGCACAACAAGTAAACCTTTGTTAGTTTTAACCTTGTGTATGACTTCTGTAGCTTAGCGTGTTTTGCAAAGCTAGCCCATTTCATATGGTTCGGTGTATTAATCAGAAAACAGGTTAATTCAGTAACCAGGTTAAGCATATTGTGCCAACACTATCAAATTCCATAACAGCTCAAAATTGGAGAAATCGAGCCTCCTTCCAGGCCTGGGGCAAGGTCCTACTTCCAAGAATAGCAGGGAAGGTACTGTACAGACCCAGGTTGTGAAAGTGGTAAATCACTCTAGTATTTCTGGAGGCTGGATTGGGAAAAGGGATCAGGCTATTGGAGAAAAGGGATGTGTTGGTTCTCCTCTCCTGTGCTTCCCAGCATATTGTTGATCAAGTCCTTCTCCTTATAAATTGAGGGTTGTGGTCCTTCCTTCTGGATCCCCCTAAGTGGCACTTAAATTGTGGAATCAAAATAAATTTGTTAAGTCTTCTAAGATGCCATAAGAATAGCCCTTTGTGGTTTGATTTGCTCTTTTTTATATGAAGTGAGGAAAACAAAATCTTCTCTTAATGATTGCAAAGTGCTTGGATAATAAGATTGCTATTTCCTGCCCTCCCACCCTCCTTTATGAGTGGCAGTAAAAAGTTCATTAGAAAAGCCTTTTTTTTCCTTTGCTGCATGCCTGGAAAAGCAACACCTGTTGAATGCAGCAAAAGTGGACAAAATATCCCTATCAAGTATCTTTTTTTACCAGAACCTCTTCCCCAAGTGCTTTGTCTCTGATAGGCTGTGGGGAAATAGATCCTAAAGTGCCTATGCTGGTTTTAGATTTGTTTTAGCTAGTCAGTTGCCCTGAGAAGCCTGGAAGATTTCTAACCAAGTGGCCACTCGAAACTACAGCTCCCAGAGTACTTTGACGCAGGGCTAATATGCCCTTAAGGAAAAACAAGGGAGGGCTTTGGATGGCAAACGGGGCACCTTTAAAGGGAAGCAAATTATGAGGTCTCTGATTTAATTTAAATATTTCAGATGGGAAGAAGATACGGATTTGCCCGTTCAACCCCAGAATGTCTTGAACTGATCCTGAATATTTCTTAACATCCATTTCAGATGTGTGAGTTTATTGCTCAACTCTTAAAACACTAAAAATCCCACATTAAAGCTCCAATCTTGTTTGTTTGTTTGTTTGTTTGTTTGTTTGTTTGCCTGGGAATCTAGTCCATTGCACAAGACTAGTTTGACAGTTAAATACCAAATCTGTTTGAACTGCCAGGAAGGTTCTTGCTTATTCTTGCTCCCTCCCTTATTGCGTCTGCCACGATGCCTGAACTGAACGAATTCTGATCTGTTCAAGTCAGAGATTGCTGCCAAACATGATACTGAATGATACAGCAAATCATGGCTTGCTTAAACTAGCAATGAAAGAGGAGATCTGAATGAGAAGAGTGAGGTCATGGTGTAGCTGCAAAGTATGTATGACGTGAGCTTGGATTAGGATGGAAGAATCTTAGTATCTTTTGATGCAGAGATTGCCCTGTTTCTCGTCCGTGGCTTTGCAGACAAATGAGCTTCGTCCACGAGTACCCCCCCTCCTGCCCAGCCAAGTCACCCTAATGATCAGGAAAGGCAGGGGAAAAGGTTTGGCCGGCTGCAGGTTGGGGGTGCAGTTGTGCCTCTGTCCGCTTGCTGGTGTGTCTGCTGTTCCTTTAAGATGAGACTGGTGGGGGAATTGCATGCCGGCGCCAGCTTTCATTCAGAGGCACTTCTGCCGCTGTTTTCACCCCCCTTTGGAAACTTTCCTGCCCAATTGTTATGTGTGATCCGATCTGAAAGTTACTCTCTAAGCTTCTTGTCACATTTTGACTTAATGAAGTGCAACTGAAGTGGGAATTGGGGTTCATCACGTCAGTTTCTCTGTACTCCCTTGTTGTCAGAAAACAGGGGCGGTTGGGGACCGTAATGCAACGCTGCAAGTCGTTATCATTCCGGTCAGTCTGTTTAACACAAAATTAAACAAAGAACTAATTAGTGCCTCATGAATTAATAAATACGCAGTTGCTGGGGAGGAAGAAGAGGGGGAAAAAAGGTTGGTAGAGAAGGGATATTGGAAAAAGTCAAATTAAGAGACACTGTGATTGGAAAGGGTGAAAGGAAGGCCTAAAGTCCACTTGTGCAACAGAAAGTTTTATTGAGTTTGCTCCAAACGAAGCAGCTGAGTCAGGGAAGTAGCCCAGTCGCAGGTTGTGTTTGGTGAATCAGGGTCATGGTCCTGAGAGGTATGAATATTTGTATGGGGAAAAGACTTCGCTGCCAGTCAAGGCAGCCTCCGAGGTCAAGAGGAGGGATCCCAAGCACTCCCCTTGGTGGCTCTGGATTTGCATGCAGCTGCCTTATGCCATAGCACCATAAACCAGGTTGTGCGTAATTCCAGCACCAAGCGGAGCATTTCAGCCTCCTGAGAGACGGCAAATGCTCATTAAAAAGAAGAACAAGTTTCTAGTCCTTAATATGACAGAGAGATCCTTGAGAGCGCACGCGCGCTCTCTCTCAAAGCATAAATGGCACAGATGTATCTTTGAAGTTTCTGATGTCGAAGACTTCTAAGAGAAACAAAATAAACTTATGATGCATATAATAATCTCTGTTTAAAATAAATTTGAAATTTATAAATGCATTTTCGAATTGGCTTTTTAATGCCATTTTCCTGCTTGTTTCTTAATGCAATCTTTTGGTTAAAGGAGGGAGGAGGGAGCCATCCTGGCTTATGTTTTAGTGGGCTTCAGACAATGGTCTGCCCTTAATTTAGACAGCCAGGGCCCCTCCCTCCTACAGCTTTGCAGTCTCCTGTGCATAGGCAGACCTTTGGATCAGGCCTCCTTTCTCCAGGGACTCCAGTCTGCCACATTTGCCAGTTTTTAATCCCTGATTAGCAGCGGCCCAGGAAGGAGGGTAAATGGGCAGCACACAGACCCCCTCTGGGTTCTTTGGGGATCTGGCGGGCTGGTTTCAGCATCTCCCTCCCTGCGGTTTCAACAAGGAGAGCCGGGCCATAGTTTGGAGAGCTGGAATTGGTGGCGGGGGCTCCCTCTCTCGAAGCTGGGCCTCCTCTGGCTGTGCCCTGCCCGGAGAGCAGCTCTCCCGTCGTTTCCTTGGTGGGCTCGTTGTCAGGGAGCGCAGAGGAGGAGACGAGAGTCCATCCTTAAGAGGACATGTCAAGTACAATTAGTGTTATCTGTCTAAATATGTGCTGGGAACACAGAAAACAAGCGGAGGCTTGGGTGGCTTGGATGGAGACATACGCAAGGTCAGCCTGCCTCTCGCAATCCCCCAATCTGATTTGGGGGATTACACGTCCTAAGTAAATTGGCCTTACTCCTCTTGCATCATTGATAAGCTGTGGTGGCCAAAATAATAAATGGGGGCGTGAGTGTCGGAAGAGTGCATGGCGGGGTGGGGGTGGGGAGTGCCGAAATCTTTTTCTAAATCTGGCAGTGGGTGAGGGGTGGGATGGACCGGGAGGGTGGAAAGGGGAATGGCATCCAGAGGTGGGCAGAGAGAGGAGGAAAAAGAGGCAGCGAACAATGCAAAAAGCGGGGGAGGGAGACTCTTTTACATCTGAAATATTTGGGTTTAGGTTTTAAAATCAGGGCCCGCTGTTGGCACTTCTGGAGTACCAAAGAAGATAGGATAGCAGCGGTAGCTCTGTTCATGCACAGAGCATCTCTTGCTTGCCTCCTAGAACCTTCTCCTGCGGGGCGCTTTGTCTGAGGACTTAAGCCACAGGACAAGGCAGCCTGTAACGCCTCTTGCAAAGTAGCCTGTGTAGTTTGAGGTAACGAGGGAGGATGTAAAGCTGTAAGCCTTCCAATTTCATTCCATCAGTGAACCCCCCCCCCCCCCCGAGTGGCATTAGATGAGCCACTGCCACTCCAGTCTCGTTCCCCCGCTTCCACTGGCAGGACGTGTCTGAAAATATTGGCCTGCCTTACAAGGTGGTTGGAAGGATTCTGCGACACTTGGGAACTCCAGCCTAGTTGCTAGTTTCAGTTGGGCAATTCTTTCTGAGGCATGCAAGCTCCCCTTCCTCAAATAACCCCTTCTCCCTCCCCCAGAGACCCCCTTTATCTCTCCACACACACACCCGGCTGCAACGGGGGGACCCTGCCATGCTTCCAAATGCATGCCTGCCCCCATATGGTTGCTTTGGGGGGGATAAGGATGGAGTTGGAGTTGGAGAACAAGACGCTTGTATGCCGCCCCCCCCCCCCCCGCCAATTAGTGGTAATCCTGGACTTTTGAAGGGAAATAGGCTTTCTTGCAGCCCTGCAGCAGAAATGGGATTGCTATGATTACAGTGCAAATGCAAGGTGTCCCACCCTGTGGGTTACACCCCAGGCTGGGTCCATCCACCAAGTGGGCCAGGAGACCCAACGTGGAACAGGCAGGATACGTCCCCTTCCAGCTATCAGTGGGAAAGGGAACCCATTGCCAGCTGTTTTGCAAGCAGCTGGTTCTACCTTCTTCCCTCCTTTCTCTCCGTCCACGCACAAGGAGGCTCCCAATTGGACGTCTCACAATATGGTTCTTTTCTAGACTCCTCCACAGTTTGGGAACATATGGCTCTAAATAATTCAATTTACTTTGCATGATTTTTGTTTGTTTCTTTTTGATTGCAACTCTTGCAAGGTGTGGGGAGAACTGTGAGCAGAATGCACACCTTGCAGGAGTTACCTTTTGAGCTTTGGTTGCTGAGGCTTGCTTGCTCATTGTTGAGGGCCCTCCCTCCCCCAGCCCGCCCCCAGCCCCAAGGCAAGGATCTTTTAAAAAGAAAGAGAAAAGAGTGGCTGGAGCTGAGCGTTTGCCTCTACAGTATCCTTTTAAAGGATAGGATTTTAAAGGATAAGGGGCGTGGTGGCTCAGCGGGTAAGACACCAGGCTTGTTGATCGGAAGATTGCAAGTTCAGAGGTTCGAATCCCATCCCTAGCCCCAGCCCCGCGTGAATCCTAGCCCCGCGTGAGGGAGTGAGCTCCTGCACTAGCTCCAGCTCTTGCCAACCTAGCAATTCGAAAGCATGCTAGTGCAAGTAGATGAATAGGTACCACTTCGGTGGGATGGTAACAGTGTTCTGCGCGCGTCATGCGGCCACATGAACGCGGAAGGGTCTTCGGACAACGCTGGCTCTTCGGCTAACAAACGGAGATGAGCACCGGCCCCTAGAGTTGGACACGACTGCACCAATGTGCGGGGGGAACCTTTACCTTTTTTTAACTAATCCCTGCATTAAGGTCCATTAGTAAAATATTTCGGTTTAATTCTGCTTGTTCAGGCATTCAAGGATGTCAGAAGACAGTGATTTTAAAATAAAGATTCTAGTCCATATGCAATATGTTGGAGACCCCTGTCCTGATTTCAACTGAACATAGTCTGCCCCACTTCTGACGTTACTCCCCAGGTAGAACAAGAGACTGCTGCGCTCTGTATCTCCTCCCTGGGTTTGACAAGGTAAATACCTCATTGCTGCTCTCACATTAAGGTCACCAATAATTAAATTGAATTAAACGATAGCAAGATATGGGGTGCTTTTTGTAATGTTTTATGAATTGCCTCCTGTAGGATTGTGAATGTTCCTTATTTGTGAACTGTACAATTGCCCTTGCGGATCTGCTTGATTTTTTTTTTTTTTTTTTGCTTTTGGTTTGATTGAAAGGTTGGTTGACCAGATTTTGTTTTCAATAAACAAACAAATTGAACACAATCTTTTTGAATGGTGACGCTTGCCAGGCAGTAGAGACCTGAGTAGGATTTCTCCCCTGTCTGTGCTGCCAAGATGTCCATTGCAAAGGCAGTTTCAGACGGGAACAAGAAGCTTCCCTTGGGGCTTTCCTTAGCAATACATCTGAAATGAGCCTCTTGCCCCCCATAGCAGACAGACAGGCTGATGCAGAGTGACTTACAGCAACAAAAATAACCATAAAATGTAAACCAGGAGCCTGAGAGTTCTAGTCCCGCCTTAGGCATGAAAGCCGGCTGGGTGACCTTGGACCAGTCACTGTCTCTCAGCCCTAGGAAGGAGCCAATGGTAAACCAGGAGACCGAGAGTTCTAGTCCCGCCTTAGGCATGAAAGCTAGCTGGGTGACCTTGGACCAGTCCCTGTCTCTCAGCCCTAGGAAGGAGCCAATGGTAAACCAGGAGCCTGAGAGTTCTAGTCCTGCCTTAGGCACGAAAGCTGGCTGGGTGACCTTGGGCCAGTCACTGTCTCTCAGCCCTAGGAATGAGCCAATGGCAAACCAGGAGGCTGAGAGTTCTAGTCCCGCCTTAGGCACGAAAGCCGGCTGGGTGACCCTGGGCCAGTCCCTCTCTCTCAGCCCAACTCACCTCACAGGGTTGTTGTTGTGGGGAATATAGGAGGAGGAAGGAGTATAAGGTATGTTCACCGCCTTGAGTTATTTATAAAAATAATAAAGGCGGGATAGAAATTCTAAAAACAAATTCTAAAAACAAAAACCATTAACCATCACTGGCTAAAACAAATTTTATAATGATGAAATGGGGACACTGGGGTAGCCTCTGCATTAATAGACTGCTCAGTTGTCAGCGATGATGTGTCTTACCAAGTGGCGTGGTCTCCAGAATTGACCAGGTGCCCTTCCCTTTTCCTCCTCAGGATGAAGTGACTTCACGGCTTTAAAACAATAAACCACTTTGCGGAATCTGATTCCAGATTTATCGAAAGGTAGGAGAGCCAGCCAGGACCGCAAATGGGTATGTGGGATCTTTTTTCCTACTTTTTGTGTGTGTCTGTGTCAATGTGGTGCTTCAGCTCATCTGATGGCCTCTCTGATGCTTGATACTTCCCTGGGCCTGACAGAGGCAATATAAAGCTGCAGGAAAAGACCCAGGGAACGGCAACCCAGACAGAGAGCTTCCTTCCTTCTGATGCCGCACAGCTCCTGTAGCTGGTTGGCCATGTGTTGTGCCCAAGTGACAGCCTGCTCTCTTGTGGGGAGGGAAGGGGAAATACCAGTTTGAGGAATATTATTAAAATGCTTCCAGTTTATAAGAAGCTTTGCACAACAGGATTTGCAGATCTTCTTTCAGAAGACATTGATTTGAAATCTTGGTCGTCAGCATCTTAGATTAACCAGGCCACCTGTGGACATTTTCAGTTAGGAGTTGTCATCGTGTTAGGTGAGGGCTGCCCTACTTCTGCCCCCTTTCCCCCTCCAACGCAGGGCTTCTTCTCCTGATCAACCAGCCACTGAACTCTACCGCTTTGAATTGTGCCAAGTGGGAAGGGATACGTCCATTGCATTGCCCCCCATTTTGGGAGAGGTGGCAGGGATTAAATCATGTGTACACCCTAGAACAGCTCAGGGAGAGCTGTAGGCTGCAGCTATTCCCCCAGCTGTGCTACTTTTACAAGGAACCTTTTTTCCCCCCGAGGCTTGCCTCCCCTGAGCCAGGCAGAATTCACAATTTTTCTAAATTTGTGAGAACTCTGCTGTGTTAGCTATCCTGAGAACTTTTGTGTTAGAGCATGGGCAGTACACTTTAAAGATTCCCCCCACCCCTCACCCACCTTCAGCTGTCTGATATCTGTCTCCGGAGGTTCAGCCGAGAACATCGGGGTGCCTGCTCCCCGACTGTCCTCTCCTCTCTTCAGCCAGATGTCCAGGGAGGAGGGGGCAGGGCCTCTCTCTCTCCTAGCTGATCCGCGCAGGGAGCCAAGCCCTGTTGGTGTCAGAGGTGACCCATAGAAGGCCAATGTTATGTAAATATTTCTGCTGCAACATGGCGAGAGTGGGTAGGGGCTTGCTCATCCATCCATCATTGACATGGCCTCTCTGGAGGCAGGGGGCTTAGTGGGGGGGGAGAAGAAGGCAAAGGCAGACAGAGGCAGCATGTGCCCCACTCATAAACTGTTTGTTTTCTTTTTATCCCCATTGGTTTCGGGGAGCCCCGCTGGGCTCCCGACTCTCGGCTTTGTCCTCTCAACCTCCCCACCCTCCTACTTGGCCCTTCACTTCACACACATCTCTGCCCCCAGCCCTGCCAAAATGCCTCCAGTTTCTGCATTTCAGTTTCTTTTTCTGACTTCAAAGGCGCCCTTTTATTGTCTCGGGATTGCCAGGCAGTGGCCCTGAAATGCGATCACAGCCAGGCATGGTGTCGGTCACCCTCTGGGCACCCTGCCTCGAGTGCTCAAAGGAGCAGGCGGATGCTTCCTTTTGCGGGCTTCACCACCGTGGTTACAGCTCTTCCCTTCTACTCCCCCCCTCCCTCCCCCTCTGGTCTTCATGATCCCTCACTGCTTCATCATAGATCTCCACCCTTCTCAAATCTATTTCACTCTTCCCTCCTGGATCTCTGTGGCCTTCTGCTGGTGCTGCTTCCAGGCACTGGCCTTCTTGCGCCGGAGGAGGCACTTGGGAAAAATCTCACGGGAGACAGTGTTTCTCCAATTTTTCCAGCCTCCCCCGCTCCAGTCACGTCTTCCCATTTCCACTCCAGCTCTTGGCCTGCAAAGACCAGGGTTTTTGTGCTTGGTACCTCTGATGATTGGAGAGGGTGGTTGGTGGCACAGCCTCCCTGGGCTTGAAATGCTGGTGTGTGCCCAGTTGGAAGCCCTTGCCTGACTCCGCGTTTGGCTTGCAAATCCCTCTCAGGCTTCTTGGGGCATCTCAGACACCCAGGTGAGGAGAAAGGCCAGGGCCTCACGTGCAGTGGCATCGTTCACTTGGGGCAGAAAAGGTTAAGCCAAAGTGTATTGTCGAAGGCTTTCACGGCCGGAGTTCGATGATTGTTCTGTCTGTGCTCCTGCCCTCTGAAGATGCCGGCCACAGATGCTGGCGAAACGTTAGGAACCACAACTTCCAGAACACGGCCGCACAGCCCGGAAGACCCACAACAGCCGTTAAGCAAAAGCTTTTGGGGTTTGGGAGCTTTTTATTAACTCTGCTTTCTACCTGTCCCTCTTTTCAGAAAGAACACCCTCAACGACCTTCCCATGGCCCTCACAGGCCATGGCAGTTTCTTCAAGGGTCCCTCTTCTGTTTGGGGCAAGAGGGGTTGCTTGCTTCTGTAAAGACGTGCTGCTGGGACAGTGGCATTTTTCTTTTTTGCACCTTTTCTGAATCTCCTTGCCGTGTGTTGTCTTGTATCTGAGGCCTCATCAGGGCAAACCTCTCTCCCCCACTCCCGGATCTTTCCGTGAAATTTTCAGATTCCATGTCTTCTTGGTTTTTTGCTTTATCCAACATTTTCAGGAGGATGAAAGGGTTCTCCTCTATTCTGTGCAAAGAATGCCTACAAAACCTTTAGGGAAGATGAAGAACAAATGACATAATAATCCTGCAGTTGATCTTTCATCATTTTATTTTTATCTCCTTTGAATGTTGGGCAGCCCCCCACTCTCACCCCCCCCTTTTCTTGAAGCGTTGTCCAAAATAATGACATCTCTTTGGCGATATAGGATAGGTTATTGTACAACTGACATTGAACTGGGGCTTGCTCAGATCTCATGTGTAGGGGAAGATTGGGGAGTTATGTCCTTATCTTTTTCCCTATGTTCTGGTGAGGCCTCTTCAGCCTTTTGTCTCTCTTTTTCATCTACTCAGAAGCCTCCCTTTACTTCCTTGTCACCCTAATTGATTGCATTAACCTTTCAGCGTATTGGATTTCCCAGGCCTCCTGTGGAGAGAGCAGTGCAATATGCTTATAATCTGGGCCAGAATGGACAGGGAGCAGTCAACAAGCCTTCTCCACCAACAGGATCCCTGACAAATTAGCTTTTAGAAAAGACTTGAAATGGGGGGGGGGGTAATCTCTGGGCTACGATGGGGCAGGCAACGCATCAGCATTGCACAGGGCGGGGGGGGGGGGGGGGGGGAGAGAGAGAGAGATGATGCAAACTAGATAGACTTGCAAATGTAGAGGAGTCTGAAGGCTAAGACTGCCTTATTTATGAGGGTCAGGTCAACATGAGTAACATTTTCTGTAGGGATTTTGGCATATTTATAAAACTTCAGCAAATGTTCAAGAGAATGAATGGTGCGGGGAGGGAGGGAGGGGGTCCTCCCGTCTTCATTCTATCACACCCTGAAATGAAACTGATTGGCTGTGTAGGTTCTGGGCTGACAGAAAGGAAGGGCATCTTCCAAGGAGGGTAGCAATGGACAGATTGCTAGATTTGGACTGAAGAGAATTGGGTTCAGGTCCTCACTTGCCCGTGACTCTCCTAAATTGATCTTGAGCTAATCTCAACCTTAGAGGGTAGAGAAGAGGATAAAAAGGATAGGGAGAAAAATATAGAGCACTTCAGGTTGGGGAAAAAGGCAAGCGTATAATGCAAGAAATTTATTTATTTATAATTCAATTTATATCACTGCCCCATCTCCCCCAAAGGGGCCTATATGAACCCTGAAATCCTATATGAACCCTGGGTTCATATAAAATCACCACTGTAGCTTTGGCTATCAGCTAGAGTTTTCATGTCAAGGGTGAAAGGGTACATTTATTTTGAAGATCTCTACAAGCTGGGGTGATCTTTAGCCAAACTTCATGCTGTTTTTAATGTCATTTGGGCTCCTGGATGAATGAGTCAGCCCCCGTTTAAAAGGGGATTTCTTCATACTTAACTGTTTTGATTTAATTTTTTATTTTATTGATTTATTATAACTACAAAACAAAAAGAAAAGAAAACATGAATACAAATAAAAATTAAAAAGATGTAAAGAACTGAATAGGATATCATAAAATTATTCATAAAATATAGCACTCTCTCTCTCTCTATATATATATATATATATATACACACACACACACACACACACATACAGTACATACATACAGAAATTAATACAACTCAGGTATTAAGCAGGTTTATAGAATCGTATTGTCCAGTCTTTACACCAATGAAGAGTCAGTTCAAAGGCCAACACATTTCATTAAGCTAGCCTTTTGTATATAGTATATAAGTGTCTGTTGAAGAACACTAAACAGTCTTTTTTATGATAATCCAGGCACAGGAGGCAACCAAGCTTTTTAAAACATCCACTGAGGAGTTCAGTAACCCCCCACATTTTTAACAAATCAATCTCATTTTAAGATAGTAAAAAATGTATTCAACCTTTTTATAAAACATGAGACTATTGACTATTGACTATTGTCCCATGTTTGCCAACTGGAAGAGGCTGACAAGAAACTTCTAAAGCAAGTGATGAGGTGATGAAGCAAGGGAAGAAGCGGGTCAAAAAAAGATGGCAACATCTTTGCCTGGAAGAGGAAGCAGGCACTGGGTGGCATTAAGTTAAATGATTGCTTTGCAACAGGCAGACTGAATAACTATGTTATTCTGTCACCTTGGCAACAACCCCAAATTGTCAGCTTGTTTAGATGAAGCGAAATGAAACATTGTCTAATTTGCATGATCTTGGTGATTGCTTTTCTTCCGGGGGCAAGATCCACTGGTCCATTGCCCCCTATAATATGATTTTAAAAAGAAAACAGAGATAGTGGAAGCCAGGAAAAAAATGATTTTTTCCCTCAAACCACTTTGCTTTTGGGGGTGAAACATACAATATTTTTTCCTTGCTTAACCTTTTTGTGGAGTGTGTTTGTGTGTTGCATAAAGAAGGAAACTGCTCTGCTTATGGAAGGAAAGAAAAATGAAGTTTAGTGTCTAAATTCTCATTTATTTTGTCCGGGGTGGAGACAAAAAATAAAGCGATAACCAATATAAAGGGCAGTGTCGTTCTATAATTTAATATTTATTTCTTCATTGGCTGAGTGCTGTACAGAAACAGATCAGAAGCAAGAGTTTAAGAGCGAGTAAAAAAGTAATCTCTCTGCTCTGTTTTCCCAGGCAGGACTCTTGCAGCGCTCTCCCCATTGGGGGGGATTGAGGTGTTTAACGGGCTGCTTCTCCCAAGCATAGAGATGCAGCTGGGGGATGCTAGCAGTCCATTTGGCACATCTTTCTGCCAGGCATCTGTGAATTGCATTGGGGGGGCATTTGTTTAGTTTATCTACCTCGATTGACCTCTGCACCCTGTTTTCTTTTAAGATTTTTTAAATCCCGCCTTTATTATTTTTATAAATAACTCAAGGCAGGGAACATACCTAAAACTCCTTCCTCTTCCTATTTTCCCCACAACTACCACCCTCTGAGGTGAGTCAAGCGAAATGCCCATTAATAGCAACTTACATATTAAAATAAAACATCATAGACACACTAAAACATACAAGGAAAAAAAATCAGTCAACAATACCTGAACTCTATTAATTTCCCTTTAATCATAACAGTTTTTAATAGAGCAGATCAACTATCTCTGAGTATGGGTCTATATATTGGTAACTCCTGAAAACTGTTTAAGCAGTTGGTGGAAGCTTTTGTCCATGCCAGGAGACTTGTTGTTGTTTCTACTTTTCCATAAGTGTGCTGTTGCTGCTGCTTCTCCTCCTGATAATAATAATAATTAGTATTTATATGTTGTGCTTTCAGTCATCCAAAGTCCATTACTAGATGACTTGGTTGTCATTCTTACAACAACTCTGCCAAGTGAGTCACTATAATTAACTCCATATTGCAGATGAGTTGATGGAGAGAGAGTGAGTGACTTGCTTAAAGATTCAAACCAGGGACTTCCTAATTGGTAACGGAGTCCTTTTAGCAGCTCTCAAGCCCTTATGTCAGAAACAGCTGAGTGAAGTTTTTGAGCCAGCTTTCGCTTTAAAAGAAGTTGTTGATTATTTATTTTGGTTCTAGTAACTTACATTCACATGCCCAAGTCTCCTGTTGGCAGATGTAACACTACCTATTAAAACATCATTAAGAAGCATGGCTGTGAGAGCTGGCAAAGGTGAGACCTGAGTTGTTTGGGAACAAAAGTAGCTCCCATGTGTAGACTTTCCCTTTCATCACTTAGACAAGCCAATCAGACAAACCCACAATCAGGAACTGAAGCGTGTATTAACTCTTAGGATCAGTGAATGCATCCAGACTGCAGTCGAGTCGAGATGGGCAGAAACTCTGTCATCTTCTTTGCTTCCAGCAGCCTTCCCCAGCTTGGGGACTTCAACTCCCAGAATTTAAGGGAGATCTTTTAAGTATTCTTTTAAAATGCCTGCTTCTCTTGAGATTTAGACTTGGCCATAGTCCACATTGCTTTTACCCAAGATGCTTTCCTACTCATAAGAAGCTATCGGTGCTTCTGTGCTGAGTTTGCAGAGTGGTCTTCCATTTTTTTTTTCCGGTCCAGAGAAGAATTCCTTCTGCCTACAAACCACGGGAATATTGTGCAAAGTGGCAGGGCCACGGGGCATCTATGTTCCTTGCTTCAGTATCTCTTCTGAGTATCCATCACCTCCTCCTTTTCTCACTTTTCTGTTCTACCTGCCTTTCCTCACCAGTCGTACTTGTCTCCCACCCCACTGCATTTTTCCCATTGGAACACCTCCCTGGGGTTAGGATTTGGAGACAAGTGCTTAAATGATGCTTAAATATGCTCTCCAGCCCCAGAACAGGTTGGTGAGCATTGCTGTGTGTGTGTGTGTGTGTGAGTGAGTGAAAAAGAACCAACCGTTTGACTGGCAGAGCTGCCTGTAGGAACGAGATGGTTATTGGTGTCAGAAAAAGCTAAATAACCCTCTAACTGGTATGAAGGTGAATTCATGGTCTGGTGAGCACTGAAAATATGAGAGTTCTCTAGACAGGCAGCATGGAGCAGGAAATAACATCACAGAAGCTCTAGAGAATGCTCGAATACCCAAAAGCAGGACATCAGGCCGGAGGCTGGCTAACAGCTGCATAGGTAGGGTGGTGTATCATTTGATTTCTTGGTATAGAGTTTAGGATTCTGGGCACCCTGGGATTTATTTGAAAAAGCAGTAAGTCCCCAGTTCTGCTGATTCTGGAGAGCAACTTGAACACGTCTCCCAGTCCTTCTTTTTCCTCTGTTATCCTTTCTGCCAGCAGTTTTCAGGAATAGGAAATCGTGGAAATAAACAAAGCATAAATAGTTGCAGATAGAACTCCTACGCAGATAAAATCTTCTTGCAGGGAAAAAAGACAAAAGAAAGAAGATATACACCTATAGAGGGCTGGCAACAGCCTGGTGTATAAAGTGGAACATTAGGGTTTATCTTTGCTATGAGCAAGTTGATTATGCAGCTCCTTGAAGCAAAGTAAAATTCTTGGGTAGCACTTTGTACCAGCCTTCTAATGCTTTATGTCTGAGGGAGAACCATGCAAAACTACCTTCCATTGTGCCTGCCCTATGGAATAACATTCACAGCCCCAACCTGGCCCTTCCCGCAAGTCTTGCGACAGGGAGGGTTGCGATCTGCTCCCTGATATTAGAATGGAGTTTTGTCTTGCCTGTTACTGAGCTTAGTGCGCATTCTTCCTTGGTGTGCCATTGCTTACTATCATGTATTATTATTATTATTATTATTATTATTATTATTATTATTATTATTACGTTGTGGTTAGCTTTTTTTTTTTTTGGTCTCCCTTTTTTCACCCTAATATGTAAGCCACCTAGAACTACTTCATGATTGAGGTGGCATACAATTTTATGGAATAAATAAATGAGCCAGGTGTGCTGAATTTCCTGGCTCTTTCCAAGGTGAGCAGATTCCAGTGAGGAGAAAAATATATATTGGGAGGAACTCAGAAAGAACACGGGAGACGTGGAGAGGCTAAACTTCATCCAGATGCTGGATTTCTGAAATAGTTAGAAACTTTTTATTTCTGAGCCCAAATAAACTTTGTCTAAAGCAAGTCTTATTGAATAGGATGGGAAAATCGCTTTCAAGGAGGCTTAGAGAGGGGATCCTATTTTAGTTCTTCTTTGTTTGCCATAATATGCATGGAAACAGGGTCTTCTTCAGGTTGCCATCTAATCCAATGTTGGGATGGGCCACTACGTGTTGAACCGGGGGTGGTGGGGGATTGCTTGATCTCTGTCATCAGCTACATATAAAAGGAAGTAGTTCCCCACAGCAGATCAAGGAAAGCTCTGATGCGTCTACAGGGACTCCTACTTCCCTACAATGCTCCGGATATGAGATTGTAATTCAAAATATCTGGAGGATACATTCCTCAGGCTCTATCCATTTCACCACATGGGTTTTGTAGGAGGATTCTGACTTGTGACAATAATCTTAAGACAGCCATATCCAACCTGGTACCTCCTGGATGTGTCAAACGACAGCTCCTAGGGGTCACTGGACAGATTCTGAGGGCAAGAGGTTGTGGAAGGCTGTCACAGAGTTTGTGTAGCATCTCAGGACAAGGGAACATGAACTTAGGGGACCAGCAAGAGGCAGCAACTATCTCCTCTTCAGAGTTTGGAAGTTTTTAAATTTATTTATCATTATTATTCCCCCTCCTTTCCTATGACATTAAGAAATGGGAGAAGGAGGAGGGAAGTAGGAATGAGAAAAAAGGATTTAGTAACAACTCCGTGCATTGCAAAACTTCATCCTTTGAATAATGTGTCACAGAAACTGATGGGCGATAAAGGGGGAGACGGAGCCCAGCCAAGAATCCGGCTCAGCCAGTTTCCCTTATTTATTAAAGAAGAAGAAAAAAAGCTTAGATAATTAACTTTTTTGTTTTGTTTCACGGGCAACTCCCCAGACTGGCAACTTCAGGGCGCCTGGCAAATGAAGCTTTCTATCAGCTCTGCCAGAATGGCATAAAACAAACCAGATCTGTGCCCAGTGATTGCCTCGAAACCGACGCTAGCCGAGGTTTCTCAGTTTCAGGAGCTGGGGAATATCATCAAGGCCTTTGGGAACCCTCTACTTCTGACAGAAAACTCTCATTTCCTAGCTCTGTCATTACCAGCCCCACCAAGGCAAGAAGAACAACTGCTGGAACCTTTGAGTGCAGTCAGGGTGCTTGCACTTAACACACACAGCTAAATGCCTCCTGCAGGAGTTATTGGGGGGGGGGGGGCTTTGTTCCTCCTTCACTGTTTACCCATAGACTAGATTTGCCTGGTAGGAGGTCAATATAGCCTCAAGCTTCCAGATAGGAAGTTTTCTTTTTCTCCCAAAGAGAGGGCTACTAGGGGAAGGGGAGAAGCAACATTGTTTGCCCCTTGATTTAGAACAAAGGAGTTTGCAGAAAAGCCCCATCTGTTGCTTCACCAGTGCCAGCGTGGGCTCTGATTGATACACCGGTTGGTGCCTCTTCTTTTATTTTGTGATTCCTTCCGCTCTATGGCTACCTTTCCTGCTAGGATGGATGTTTGGGGATGACCACCTCATCTTTGTAATCCTGTACTGGACCTTGTACGCTGTTGATGTGCCCAAAGGTGTAGGGAGATGAGTATGAGCTTGAGGCATGGCGTGTGGCACTTCAGAGTAAAAGCTGGGGCCCATCTGGCAAGTAGATTTCCTGAAGGATAGTTCACAAGCAGCGCCTTTGGAGTGGACATCTCTTCTCCGGAGGTGCCATGGAATGGTTCGAAGACACACGAGGTTGTGGGACTGTTGACACTAAGCAGGGCTCTAGTGCTACCCAGAGGATCCATATGAAGAGCTTAGGAAAACTCATTTATTTATTTATTTATTTATTTATATTTATCGCATTTCTTCACCGCCCATCTCGACAAACGACTCCGGGCGGTTTAGCCCTGTGTTGTCTGCTGGGACAGCAAGTGTTCACCTTTCCATAATTTCAAAATGGTTTGGGATCCTCTGAATTCAAAGCAAGTATTGTACCACTGGTTAGGGTTGGTAGGGGCGTGGTGGCTCAGCGGGTAAGACGCCAGGCTTGTTGATCGGAAGATTGCAGGTTTGGAGGTTCGAGACCCTAGCCCCGCATGACGGAGTGAGCTCCCGCACCAGCCCCAGCTCTTGCCAACCTAGCAATTCGAAAGCATGCAAACGCAAGTAGATGAATAGGTACCACTTCGGTGGATAGGTAACAGCGTTCTGCGTACGTCATGCGGCCACATGACCGCGGAAGCGTCTTCGGACAACGCTGGCTCTTCGGCTAACAAGTGGAGATGAGCACCGGCCCCTAGAGTCGGACACGACTGCACAAATGTGCGGGGGGAACCTTTACCTTTATTGTACCACTGAACTACGGCCTGTCCCCTACATAAGCTTCTCTTCAGTGTTTTTTTTTTTTTGCTGTTGTTGGAAAGAGCCGGTCACGATCATCCGGAAAGGGGGAAATGAGCTAATATTTGAAGAGTCACAGTGAGCAGTACTGCAAGGCGAGTAACAGCTCTTTAACAGAGCTTTCGCTCTCTTTTTCCCTTGGGGCCAAACCTGGAAGTGGAGCTCTTCTTGGGAATTCCACTTGGGATGAAGTGCAAACTTCAGGAGAAGTATTCTGAGCACAGTGAATGAAAAACAGCTGGTGCAGAACTGCAGCTCTGTTCTTACTTGGCTGTGGGGAAGGATGGTAAATATTGCTGGGTTGCAGCGGACCGTTTGCTTATTGTCGAGCAGCTTCCCCATTTATATTTCCCAGTTCCTTACTCTGCACTAGTCGGACCGTACGCACTGTCCAGTTCTGGAATGTCTTTAGAAGGTGTTGCTGGTTTAGAGAAGCAGACTTGATCTTCAAAGACTTGAACTGCCGTCATTTGTTCTGAATGGCTGGGTTTAGTGAGTTTTATCAGTGCCGGCTACTTTTTATAATTGTACTATTACGGTTTTATTGTTGTACGGTAGGTCACCTTGGGAGGGCATCTGCTCTTAAAGGCAATATGGAAACATTTTAAACTAACAAACAGAATAGGACAAAGACTTGTTCTCTGTTGCCCAGGTGAGAGAACGAGACTGACTGCTTTCAGGTTCCGGGAGAACAGATTCCTGCTGAACCATGGTAGAAATTCCTTATGCCCAAATAGCTCAGCAATTCTGCAGCAGAGGTCTTTAAGCAGGTGGTGCAGAGCTGTTGCTTGGGAATGTCTTTGCTGGATTTCCTGCGTGGACCAAGAGGTTGGACATTGTCCTCCAAAGCTATCCCTCCCCTTCTGGGTTTCCCCAGTTCACGCAGATACAGTAAGTGGGAGAAGGATAAGAGGTGCTTTTCTTCTTTTTGGTTGTAAGATCAGGCACTCAGTTCCTGGTGAGGCTCAGTCCTAGACAGAGAAAGATGTGCCTGAAGCCAGAAGAGGAGGAAGAGCTGGTAATGATGAGTGGCTGATTGTGTTGAAGGTTTGCTTCCTTCAAGACAAGATGCCCAGATAGAGAAGATGTATGATGCTTCGGGCTGTGAGGGCAGGCAACAGTGTGTGGTCTGGCTCTCCAGAGCCACTGGCTTCTCGAGACATAGGTTGTCTGTGCTGTTACATTTCTGTTACATCCATTCTCTATCCCTCGGCCCAAGAAACAGGAGACAGGGAATCCACGAACCCCATGGTCGTAATTTATTATTATTTTCTTAAGCAAAGTGTACATTTGAGGTAGGTGGACTATTAGTCTTAGTTCTTTTTTCAGAATAAAATCTGCCACCTTCACAGCTCCGTCTTCTCTAGTCCTTCGGTAGAAAACAACATTTTCACTCACACAGAAAATTACTGGATGGGTATTTTTCAAGGTTTTTTTTTTTTAATCTTCTACTCTCTCCTGTTTTTTGAAACTCAAGGATGTGTCATTTTTTTTGTTTCAATTTAGCATTGGAGAATTTTATAATTTAGTAATTAAAATCTCTGATAGGCTTTAGAAATTGCAGCTAATTGAATTTAATGGGAAGATTATTTTCAATTTTATTTGATTATCCGGACCCCTGGCATTGGTATTTATGGGAAAAAAATGGGAAATGTGCAGTGTGGGCTAAGATGGCATAATTGAATTAGGGCTAATCAGATTTCTTCGTCATGAATTTCACTATAATTTTCCTATAATTTTCCATTACGTATCTAGTTTACAAATATTCACAAAGAAATGAAGCTCTTTCGGAATGGAGATTGCTGGCTAACAGGATTACCAGGACGTTTGCACGGCGATGCCAGGCCAGGCTCCTTCAATAATGCAATCGCTGCGTCTGCCTCACACTTCCCCCCGCCCGTCCCCTGCCACCACTTCTCCCTCCCTTGATCATTCGTCAAAGCTGTGGCACTCCCCCACTCCCTGGTTTTCCACTTCTTTTATTTGTGAAGTCAGCGTTGTTCACAAGCCAGAGCTTAGTAGAACTGGGCACTCATGGAGGTCCACTCTCCCATCTCCTCTTCGTCTTTCTCCTCATCAGCCTTGCTAATGCTGCCTGGATCGGTTCACACAACATGTTTAGGCAGTTCAGTTAAAGACTTAGCTGCACTCATACAATACGCTAGGTTTGGCTACTGTTCACCTTGATTTGCTTGTTTCTCTTTTTGGGGTGCAAACCCAACCCATTTGATTAATGTGTTGTTCACTGTACTGTGTGAAATGGGTAAATTAATTAAGAAATCAGTTTATGGATGTTGCGTGAATGCAAGCACTGTATAGTTGTACAGATTGGGCTCAGGGAAAGAGAGGCTTCAGCTGGCTATCCAAAAGCTTCCAGGAAGTGAAGTGGGAAGCCTTCTTCCCTGCACTTAGAATTCATGGTCAGAAGTAGGCTTCATCTGTTGTTTGTTTTTCCTTATACCTTTATAAAATCTCCCTTTAAAAACCACTTAAGCCAGTGGCCACCACAGCGTCTTGTGAGTTCCAGACGGGCAGTATACAGTGCGACTCTTGTACTAATTCAGCCCTCTTAGATGTCGCTGAGTTTTATTTTTAAGGGGAGGAGGCATTTTTCTCTCCTTCTCCAATTTGAGAAGCATAGGAGGTTAGTAGCTGAGCAAAGCAAGAGTGAACAGTCACCCTATTATGTCCAGGCAGACTCTGATAAGGATGGCAAAATTATGTAAGGTATAATACCCTAAATTACCTTCATTGGAGATTTTGAGTAAGAACTCTGATCTTAGTGTAAAGGATTTCTTCGTGTCATACATCATACGTGTCAAGCATCATACATGTCATACATGGCATGGGACCAGGGTATCTGAGGGAGGGCATGCTTCGGATCCCATCATCAAAAAGAATTCCATCTGGCGGGGTCTAGGAGGCGTGCCTTCTCTGCGATAGCACCCGCCCTATGGAATAACTTGCCCCCTGAGACGAGATGGGCGCCCTCGCTCCTGGCCTTCAGGAAGTCCTTAAAGACCTGGCTCTGCCGCCTTGCCTGGAATGAAGGAACTGATAGTTCCTCCTGGGGGTGGTTAGCTTAGTAATATCCTCCTTTTAAGAACATACCATCTCTTGGATTTGGATTTTTTATTTTTATAGTAGCTTTTAAATGTATAGTCTTTTTAACTTTTTATATATTCTGATTGTAAACCGCCCAGAGTCTACCATGGTAGAGATGGGCGGGGATAAATTCAAATAATAAATAAATAATAAATACTTTGTTCATGGGACAGGTCTGTAGCTTGAATCATGTCAACTGGATTTCTAAATATGTTTCTACCTAGAAACATATTTAGGATTCCCTTACCAACTTTGCTCAGACTGAAGAAGCTCCTTGGATAAGGAGCGAAACGTTTCCACTGAGAAAATAGAAATCCAGTTGACATGATTCAAGCTACAGACAATTCCACCTGGATGACTGAGAACCTTCATAGACTTCATGGGACAGGCTTTCTCAAGACTGCCCTCAAAATGGGATACTCGCTCCTTTGTCCTCATGTAAAATATAATATTAAAGAGCAAAGGTAGGCAAGCTGGGGCCACATAGGACTTTTAAACCTCAACCATTGATCATTCTGACTTACTGGAATTGTAGCAGCACACAACTGGAAGCTCCAAATTTCTCACCCTGGAGATAGAGGAAAGCTGTGAATTCTGTGGCCCTCCCACTGTCACTGGATTGCGACTCTCACCATCCCTGCCCGTTGGCCATGTTGGTTGAGGCTGAAAGCCCTGGTTGGGGAATTCTGGGTCAACTGTACCGTGGCCTGTTTCAGCAGAGCCATTCTTTGTTGCTGTGCGGGATTTTGTGTGAAATTGACCATGCCATTTCTGCCAACCTTAGGAACTCTGAAGTGTGCTGATTTGCCACACACGAGCCTCAAGGTTCCACCTGTTGTTCAAGGCACACTTGCTGTGCTTCAGTTGCATCTGTGTCTCGGGTGTGCCATTTTAGATGCAGGCTGGGCTGACGTGCAGCAGTGTTTGCTCCAAGGTGGAATAGTCAGATCCTTTCTCTTGTGCAACCTGCTTTACTTGTGCTCACGTTAACACTTTTCCAGGCCATGGTTTCTGTTCTGCTTTGGCTAGACCGGAGGGAGAATCTTTCTAGAGGTTTTAAAATAGTTTATTCCACATGTTCTTTTGCCTGGAGACATACATCGTTCATCTTTTGTTGCAAGACAACCAGGCTGTAAAGAATCTCTTTCTTTTTGCAATCAGTCTCTCCAGCATCTTCTGGTTTGATTTGGTTTGGTTTCTTCTTTCCAAGACGGCAGACATCTAATCCAGCCATTTTTCACTTTGGAAAGAGACATCCCTCTTGCTTCATAGATGTGAGCTTTAATTCCTGGCATCTCCAGTTGAGAGATCTTGGGTGAAAGGGCTGGGTGGAGTTCTCTGTAGTACTGCAAAAGCCTATATGCCTTGAAATATTGTAAAATAGAGCAGCAATAGAGCATATTGGGAATTTGCTTACTACTTATGTAGTGGCCAGATGTGTCCTGACATCTAGCTTTCAGCAGCCTAGAGAGTTGATAAAATGTGATGCAGAAATTCAGAGGTGGAAGGAGAGGTAGGCCTAAGAGCACGTTTGCTTGCTCAAGCAAAACCAACATCAACTTGGAAGCTTGGATAGCTGTACCAGGTCAAGAAAAATGGATGGGCCATGAAGTCTCTCCAGAGCTGAGTTAGGTGCTCATCTGATTTGGTTGATTTTGACCAACAACCTCAAATGACCTACCAGCGTGAGCAACATGCCAGAAGTCTCCTGGTTCCAGATGCTGCCACCTCCTTCAGGTTGGCGAGGGAAACAGAAGGAAATTGTGCCAGTTCACCCTCCTTTTCCAAAGTTGTGTCTCTCAGTGCCTTGCAGCCACCGGGCAATTCTTTGTGTTATAATGAGTGCTCTTAACCTAGCAGAGGCACAGAGAAAACTCTTTATATGTGGCAGTAGCTCTTCCTCTTCCTGGACCTCTGCTCATTCAGTGTTCCCAGCAGGGTTTCTTCCTTCCTCTCCAGTAGCTCTTGAGACACTGACAGGCAGTCAGGCTCTTCTGGGGTGGCTTTATGCTCTCACCAGGTCTTTCTGGGGAGCCACAGAATGGGGAAGGTGAATGGACAGGCTAGGCAGGGCTCAAGGTGGCATGGAAGGGTTACTGAAGGGCAAGTTCTCTATGGTTGTTGGTCTGGAGGACCTGAGGTTTTTCTTATAGAAGATGCCTCTTCTAACTGGTTCCATCCCTATTGTCCAAAGAGCAAGGAGCGATTGAATTTTGCCAGCAGCGGCACTCTCCTTCTTCTGTCTGTTGGCGATAGAGGTCTCCTTTTCCACACATATTGCAAAAACCATACTAACAGGTTGATCCCATCTTTGACGAAAGCCCTGGCATAGGTGCCTTTCATAATATCATCATTGCAGGTCCTTCATTAGAAAACGGACTGACCCACTATGGAGGGATTCCTATTGCTTGCTACCCTAGTCATTCCCTATCACTGAATCTTACTTAACTTTTACTCTACGCTTGGGCAGCCATGTGCTCTTTCCTATGTAGTAGAAGGCTAATTAGGCCTCTTCCATTGTAGGAACGGAGTCCCAGCCTACAAACTAAGTTTCTTATGGATGGCATTGCAGCTGTCTGAGGAGAAACAAGCTGGAAATGGGTTGGGAGGGAAACATTACTAAATGACTATAGCAAAGGACTGGTAGATACAATGCGCTGCAATCCTGCCAGCCTGTTTGCTCCAGGGGGCCCAGCCCTGTGCACTGATACTTAATGTGCTGGGCTTTGGCAACACTCGTCTGCCATGTCATGCTGCCAATGAAGCAATTGAAAGCATATCAAGGAGGGAAAGAGGTAGAATTGGAGGAAAAGAGCTCCTGTTTTGTCTGCTGTGCCTGACGCCCGGGCCTCTAGGCGCCTCCCTTTACGAAATACTAATCAAAGAAAAAGAAACTGACTAAAAGAGCACAACTCAGTTTGCCTAATAGATTACCAAATCGAGGAAGGGAGAGAGAATTACCTTTCCAGTAGTCAGATCAATGGAAACAAACTTCTTCAGGATTCAGTGTGGAGAAGGGGAGGGGGCTGTCCTGCGAAAAGTGGGAAATCAGCTCTGATTAGCTGCAGGACATGTCCCAGTAAAGGGTAAAGGTGGGGCCCTGGGACACAGTGGGCATGCTGGGTCTCTCGAGTATGTGGGAAGGAGTTGTGAGTGCAGCTGTGATTTGGGGAGCTTGGCTTGTCACAGCAGCCAGCAGGGTTGTTAGGCTGTGTTGACAGACGTGTGTTTCTCCTGGTGTATATTCTACAATAACATTGCATGGGTGCAGCATGGATCACTAGAGGTCTTGCAAGTATGTAAAAGAGCCCCTAGACTAGACTCTGCCATCTCTTACTTGCTTTTCAGGAATCCCTGAAACGCTGATTGGTTTCCAAGATCTCTTTCTGAATGTCTAGAGCATTGGATGAGCATCCACTCGTCACCAATGTCCTGAAAATGTCCAGCTACAGTCCTCACGAGCTCTTGAACCCAGACCCATTCATTTCTTCTTAGGGCTGGACCTCATTCTTTAGAGTCCAAGGAGCCCGGCCTGTGCATAACGCTTCAGCTTTTCATAATGGGTAATCTGGACTCCAGGAGGATTTATTTTATTGCCTTTAAAAAAAATAACGTAATGCTGGTTCTATTTTCTTTGCAGCTTGCCAGGAATCCTAGGAATGAAGCAATGTCTTAGCAGTTTTAAATAAAGGCAGTGTGCGAAAGATCTAGGATTGGTGGCAGGCATTTGGTGCAAGGAGAAATCAGGGGTCAAATTTGTAGCTTTCAGGAACTTAATCGCTGCAGCACCTCTAGTATCCATCCTCCATAATAATAATTATAATGAAAATTAATCACTAATAATCATTTTTCATCCTCCCTGATCATCTTTCGTCTGTGCTGTTATGTACTTGGTGGCCTTGAATATTTAAAAACTTCCAGTGCCATATGGGTGGGAGTGTTGCCCCAGGCAGTCCCTTCTGGAAGTTAGAGAGGTCTAAGCCATGTCCAAGCATAAGATCTTGGTTGGGGCAGAGTAGGAATGTCACTCTGCCATCCAGAGTTTGGATGTTTGGATGAGCCCTTGTTTTAAGGGCTACGTTCGTTCTATGCAGCTGTCAGGTCAGAATCAAGGTGAAGAGGTTCAAGCCAAGAGTCAGAACTAGCTCTTTCCCGGCCTGAACCAAAAGCCTTTGGAGTACTTTTTTGTGTGGAACAGTTCATGGACTAGGGAGATGCTACCACACACACACCTCTGATATCTTACCACACGGAGCAGTTGCATTCAGCTCCAGATGCCTGCCTTTAGTCCCAGAGACTTGTGACCAATAATTCTACAACTTGAAGAGCTTAGGCAGGTGATCCTGCCTCCCAAGCAGTGGAGTCCTTGAGGCCCAGCTCCAGCAATGGATCCTCAGGTCTGCAGCCAGGCGTTTTCAAGAGGATGGCTGGCCTGTGATTCCCCTTGCATCGGTGCAGGGTACATTTCTCTTGTCACCGTCTGAGTAAATTCATACCCTATCATACAAGAGCAGAGCGTGGATGTTCCCCTCAGCATCTCCCTCCCTCCCTCCCTCCCTCGTAATTAAGGTTGCAATGCTGGATATAAGTCTCATTCAAGACAGTGGAGTTTCAGTGGAGCAGTCTTTAACTTCTTAGGGAGGGAGAAAAGTAACTTCTTAGGGTGCTCAGGCAATTAAGGCGAGTCAACCTGTAGTTGCAAAATAGTGGTTTTGTGCTTGGTTAAACTCCATCCATACTTAAAGGCAAGCAGAGGATGGGGGGATCCATCCATACTTAAAGGCTAGATGCAGGTGGGGGCTGTTTTAATACAAGCCTGCTAGGCGCTGTATGGCACTGTGAAGCATCAACATGCCAGCCTACTGTAGACCATAATGAGATGGGCAAGGCAGAAATTGGAATGGGGGTTGTCTGTAGGGGAATGGCAGTCTGGACTTACAGTAAAGAACAGCAAAAAAAAAAAAAAAAGGCTGAATTTTGTCCACGGGAAGGAAGTTGTATCCCTTTGCTGTGTTTTCACATGTGAGCAGTACAGTGTGCATGCTGTGGCAAAGCAAACCCGAGACAGAGCTGTGTTTCTTCTCTGAATTTTTATAGGATTTTGCATGGCTTTATTGCAATCTGGAAATGTTAATTAATTAAACTTATTGCCATAGCTCCCCTGCTCTTCTGTAGGCATAAATCTGGGGCTCTTTTCCTTTCGAGAGACAGGAGGGCATGGGGCTTTCTTTTTTTGGGTGATTATATCTATATCTATCTATATATTTATTCCCTTCTCACCCCATGGGTCCTCTACCAGAGGCCTGGGAGTTTGAGGGTTCTATGCAGTATCTTAGCTGTTCCTAGCACTGCACTCTTCTGGACAGAGAGCTCTGATGTTGTTCCTGTAAACACACACACATGTTGTGTGCATGGTGAAAATATTATTATTTTATAAAAGAATTACAGAATGTGATTATTTAATCAGATAAATAGGTATTTCTGCCCCCCGCCTGCCCACCCCCTTGAAACATCCTGTTTTGGGTTGGCTGGATTCTCTGATGGTAGAACTCTCAAAGAGGGGAAGGGCAAGGACACCAACTTTTCAGACTGGTAAAAGAGCCACCTGCCAAACTGCTTGAGGGAATTCCTTTGTGCCCAGCAACTGGTTGCCAAGTGTATTGAAGTGCCCGCCCTTCCTTCGGCCTTCCCAAAGACATGTGGGATTCTTGTGCCCAGAATTCCAGCCTCCCCCCCCCCTTTTTTTTTTGTTTTTGTTTCCAGAGGTTTATTTTTAGAGGAGAAAGCAGGAGAGACTGAGAAAGCAAGAGGGAGGAGAGAAATGACACCTAGAAAGTTGGACCCCTACAATAAAGGAATTGCATGTTAGGGTGAAGTTGGTCTTTTCCTTCCCTCAATTAAAGACCAGTGCAATGCAGCATAATTTAGGACTAAGAACTGGAAGAGGGCCAGCTTTGATTCTCGGTGCCTGAAGGTTCAATGACCTGGAAGTCCTCCCTTTCCCCCTGCTACAGCTGAGATGCTAGGCCTGCCATTTCCACAGAGCTCACCTAGCTCTCTGATCCTTACCTTCCAGATACCTACGTGCATCTGGGTACAATGGGAGTCGGAGGCCTGGAGGGCCCTTGCATAGGAAAAGTAAGGGACAGAGGTTCACTTAGGGTCTTGTGCTGCGGGAGGCCCAGCATCATCGGGCCACACTGATGGATGGTGTGTTCGGGATGGACAGAGTGAAGGAATTCCTTGTGCAGGGCCTAATGGACCTGTGGAATTGGTTGCCATAGGATGTTGCTCAGTAGCGTAAGTGGCTTTTAAAGAGGAGGTTTGATGAATGCATGGAGGTAAGTCAGCATATTAGTGGTTATTAGCGAGCGATGAGAGCTAAGAAGAGAGAGGGTAAAGTTCTATTTATTACACGGCGAGCGTGGTCCGTGTCTCTGTACTTCGCTTGTGTGCTTTCCCATATTATGGGACTGAGCCTGTGGGCCAATTCTCCATGTTTGCTGAGTAGGCCTCCAGTTTTTGAGCACAACCCCCCCCCCCCCCCGGAGCTTGCCGTGTCTCCCCTACGTTCTTCTCTCCAGGGCAACCAAAGGAGAGCCTGACCAAACGGGTTTTCCTTCAGCCTCCTTGGCTGGAGAGGGAGCGGTCCAGATTCTGCAACAGTCCAGAGAAGCTCCGTGTTGCAGGCGCCTGGGTGGGCAAGAGCTGAGCTGAGCACGATGCTCAGCATGAGAAGGGGAGAAACGGGGGTGGTTTGGGCAAGTTCTCACTCCCCTGCGCCAGGTTCTCTTACTGGGTTACACTTGAAACAGCGAAGTTAATGACAGAGGCAGACTCTCCCCCCCTTCCCACATAAACAAGGTCCAAACCCCTCAGGAGCATGGCGGTGCTTCCTGGCTTTCATGTTTACATTAAATCTCCGCCGAGTGATCCTTTCATAAGCAAAATGCTGATGGGCCACAGCTCGCTTGTCATTCTCCTCCTCTTGGTGCTGATGTGAATCTGGAGAGAAGTTGTTGGGAACTGCTCCTCTTTTACAGAAGCCGGAACAGCTGTTAAAAACAAATTTGGGGAGCCATGGCCATGCTAGATGGTGCACATTTACATCTAACCAAATTGAAGTGTAGGACCCTCCAAACACACACGCGCGCGCGCGCTCACTGCACAGCCACCAGCTAATTGTGGAAGCCTGTGAACCACGGACCAGAAACTGCAGGCGCCATGCAGCAAAACTCTGCATTTATTCTGCCACTACCTTCGTTTTACATAGTTTGAGTGGATTCGCTGGGTGGGACTGGAAAGCGCTTTCGTTTGCCATTTTCGTTTTGAAATCTCAAATTGACGTTTCAAATGCCTTTGACGTTTTAATTCTGCACGCAGTCTGCCTTGGGAGAACTTTCTGCCCTGAAAGGTGAAATCGAAATATTGGAACGACAAAAGAGAGAAAAAGAAAGGTAGAGGCCAAAGTCGCTCCACCGGCAGCTCGATCGCGAGTGGATTCCTTTCTCCCAAGTCCAGCCGTTCGGGATGCCGGCAGGAGCCGCGCCGCTGGCGGCGGCCTCCCCCAGCGCCGGGGCTTGGTTTCGCTTTTGCTTTCGCTCGCTTCTCCCGTCGCTCGTTTCGGCGGGGACCGGCGCCCCTGCTAGAAAGCCTAGACAGCCGCCCTCCCAGGCTCGGGGCGGGCAGGGGGATCCCCCCGCCTCTTGCTCTGCCTTGGCAAAGAGCAGCCCGGCCGGCGGAGAGCCGCTTCCCTCGCCGGCGTCCCCGCCTTCCTCCGAGGCGGCGAGGCAGGGACTGAGCCGGCCCCCCGCGCTCCCTTCCACCTGCCCTCGAGCCGGGAGGAGGCGAGGCCGGGCGGGGGCGGGGCCGCGGGCCGGGCCCGCCTGCCAATCACCATCCCTCCTGACAGCCGGCCGCCCCCTCTTCCTACTCCCTGCCACTGAGTTACTCGCGGGTGCCCAAGTGGATTCCCAGGAACGGCCGTCAGCAGGCAATGACATCAGTATTTTGAGCCAACTTGTTATTCGGAGAGCAATCAGTTGCAATTAGGTATTAATTAAGTATTATGAAAGTTGATTATTTAAGTGAATTCGGCTTTCGTCTCTCCGACTATGGTAAGTACAGCACAATTGTGCTTTTCGTGGGCTTTTTCCCGGTCTTTGCTTTCTTCTTCTTTCCTACTTGGTCGGAACCGCCGAAAAGAAGGGGAGAACAAGGCGGGGGCGGGGGCAGCTGTGCCTTCACCGCTTAATTTCCCACTGCCTTTCGCTCCGTCCTTCCTCTCGCTCGCTCGCCCCCTCCCCACCTTGCTTTTCCCTGCGAGCGCCGCTTCCCAGCGTACCGGCCGAGCGAAAGGGCTCCGTTGGCTATAAATAGTTTCTCTTAGTTTGAAAAAACCCAGCAAGCACAGCTGATCGGCTTCGGGTTTCGCGCAGACTTCAAGGTTGTCAGTTGTTGGGGTGTTTCTTTCCTTTCTTTTTTCTTTGAGAGAGAGAGAGAGAGAACACACGAAACCGTTAATTTCCCCCTCTCCTCCTTCAGGGAGAAACTTTTTCCCTTGCTTCTAGCGGAGAAAAAAGTTGTCAGTGTGTGTTCAGGGAAGAGTTGTTTGACAAGAGTGATGGACAGCTTGTCACTCACCGGAGAAGGGGGGTTATTGTAAAATCGTTAAAGGTGTACCTTTCTGAAAAGCCTTTCCATGATCGTTGGAGATTCCGCCACGTAATAGCCAGGAAGGCGGCTGGGACTTTGGGGGGGGGGGGTCGTTTGATGTCAGGTGCAAAGCTCCAGAGCCTGTTTCACTTTTCTTTTAGTTTTACGGAAGTTGCTCTCTTCGGTCTCCTCATCCTCCCTCCCACCCCAGCAGCTATTATATATCCTAAAGAGGTCAGAGAGAGGGTTTCGGTGGATGCTAGAATCTAGGATCTGTTTATTTTGTCGCTACTGAGAACTTGGAGCTGTGTGAGTTTCCAGAGCATTTGGGGGGGGGATAGATGAGAGAGAGCTAGCATACAGCAGAAAGGAGGAAGTTTATTATGAGGATTTTCTTAGATCATAGTTTGCCTTTTTCCTTTCCTTTTGTGCGGTGAGTGTGTGTTTTCCCTTTGTGTATATTTTTTTCCCTCCCTCTCCCTCTTTAATTATTTTTTCCTCTTTCTATAAGCTTCTCCCATCCTGTCCATAATGGTGGCTTGTCAGGTTCGCTGTGTGCTGTCTAAATGAAAAGGAATTTTAATTTATTTGGGACAAGCTGCTGACGGATGAGGAGGCTGCTTATTACATTTAATGAGCCTTTCCTCACACCTTGGCTCAGTTGTTTTCTTCCTTTCCCTGTGAAATTTATAGGGGAACGTCCAGGGGCTGGCTCCCCAGGTCCCTCTCCCCACTTTGGTTTATGGGATGGATAATAGCTAGGGCAGGGCAGGGGGTCGCATTCAGGCTACACAGGCTACAACAGACGGGGGGGGGGGGGGTTTCTGGCCTTCTGAGGTTCCCACGGCCCAGCCTGGGGTGGAGTTTACAGTGGGTTTCCTGGGGGGGGGGGGGCGCGGGAGGAATCCGTGGCCTGGTATCTGACACTATCAGAGAACTGGCTTTGGAGGAATTATTTTGGCCGCAGGGTTGCACCTAGGCATGATTTGGTGCTGTTCTAAGGAGAGTTTATTTTGGAGACCTTGGAATACGTCTGAGATTTCCCCCTAGTCCCTGCCTGCCTGAAACAACCAAGTGAGCATGGACTGCCCACGTTCCAACTTTTTAGACACATTCGTGGGTTTATGCCACATCTCCCCAAACTGCATTGTTTCTAAGACCACACAAATGACTCTGGGACAGCAGCCATCTTCTAACATTTTGTTTGCTAGTCCCTTTTGTTGGCGGTGGGGGTGCATGGGGGGTGAGGGGGAGATTTCACAATCTACTCGTCCTTATCATATTATAATTATGAATGGAAGACTGGCACATTTTAAGAAGTAATGAATCTGCAGTAAATGATTGTTGTTGTCACATTGCCAGTCACCCCCTTATCTTTCTCATTCTGCCCCTCCCCTATTAAAAAACATGGTAACTACAGTTACACACCAAACCAGCTTGTGCCCAGTGATCCAGCATGTATGAGACTATTACTAGGGATTTATTTAATTACTCATAAGTTGTAATAAAATGGTTGATGATTGACTGGCCTCAACTTTGCACCTGCTATTTTGGTTTAAAAGAATGGAGGTTATGTATGTGTGCTTTTAATTTTTTAAAACTTTAATTTTATTTAATTATCCCTGTATCATGCTAGGAATTAAAAGCACCAGGAAGGACTTAATGTGCATTGTTTTGAAATGTTGCTTCTAGAATAATCCAGTCTTGGGTGTGTGTGTGTGTGTGGTTTTATTTTATTTTATTTTTTCCTTTTATTAGGTCAAGGGCCTAATGCGTAGGCTTGATATGTACTTGCTAAGGGTGTGTGTGCGTGTGTGTAGGCACTTCTCTTGTTTTATTAGGAAGTTGAAGAATGTAATTGAAAAGGAAAAAGAGTGATTTCCTATGTTGGCTCTAATTTTAAGGTATGACAGAAAAACTTGATTCTTAAGGGTCAGGATGAAGATCCTAAGCCATATGTTGCCATTTTCTTGGGCCTACATCCAGGACCTTTCATTAGCTCCCTGCTTAGGCAAATCAGTGTCCCCTGCGGATGATAGCTATAGTCTGATGTCCAAGAAAGCTCTCTTTTACAGGCAGGTCAAGAAGACCCCTTGATGTGCCTCCATTGCTCCGACACTCTGTCTTGAGCTCTGAGGCAGCTGGTGTCCAGCTGATTATGGCTTCTCTGCCACATAGGCAGGAAAACATATGTCGGCCTCCCATGTGTATCTGCTGGAAACAGAGTTCTTATGTAGTCATGCCTAGAAGTAGAAGACATTGGCCGAGCCCTGGGATAAGGCCCCAGAACCTGCACTGAGGTTAGCATTATAGTAGGCCTGCAGGTGAAGCCCTCCACGGAGACTAATGGCCTTATTCTGTGGGCACCCTTATCTCTCATGGGGATCTGTTAGTCTCCTTGAGTCATTTGTGACACAAGTGCTGTCAATGCCTTTGGAGCTCTAGTTGAAAGGTGTCAGGCAGGAGAGAGAAAAAACCCAGAATTATTACAGTTAGAACAAGTTAATCTACCTTTAGGATGCAGGCAATCATAATTACTTGGATTCATTGGTCTAACTTTATTCAAAAGCCCACTAGAATTCCTAGACACTAGGTTTTCGCCCTGTTCTGTGACACCACCCTGTGAATAGAGAACTAGATATTGTTTTTGAAGACGCTTATAGGAAAGAGGTTAGTGGAACAAGGACAAAAATGTCTGCCTCTTCTCTTCCAGTCCGCCTACTCACCTGTATGGAAGTTTTTGTTACCACTGATGACTAGGCAAGTTGTTAAATGCAAGACTGTATTAGTATTCTTTTAGCAGCCAGAGACTTTGTACCATCTTTGAATGCTCTCCACTTTTTCCCTGCAAACAATTTTTAAATTATATTAATTATGTGCTTATTTATATTCCACCTTTTTTTTCCCATTCTGGGATTCCAGGCAAAATGCATGAGGTCTGTGGTTGTCTCCTTTCTAGGCACAAACTGGAATGGACTCTATCTACCTTCAGCAAGGTAGCCCACCTCCTGTGCCATCAAATTATATAATCCTCTGCTGCTCGTTAGAGAAGAAACAGTTTTCTTGTACATGGTGAATGGAGACCATCCCATAATTTTCAAGGAGCTAGTGTACCAATAAATTGTTGTAATAATCATTATTTTCTGTATGTATATGTGTGCAATATTCCATGCTTAATTTTGTAATTTTTATACAGAATTCAGTTTTCATTCCGAAGTAGCACCGTTTCTGAGTTTCAATAGCTGTGAAGATGGACTATTTGATACTGCATCTCAAAATACTATTTTCAGTGGGGGTATATATTTGTTGGTGAGGGGGTTCAGTGCCCCATATTCCTTCTTTCCTCCTGCTGCATAGCAGAAATAGAATAAATTATGCAAACATAATTTCACTTAACTTAGGCAAACTGCAAAAACTTTCTTTTGCACATGCAAAATCGGGTACTCTTAATTGCCCACATGGAATAAATATGATTTTCTAAGTCATTCCTCAATTTTAAAACATTTCTGAAAGTAATCAAATCCTAACATTTTTTGGGGGGAGGGGGTGGATGAAAATATCACTTGATACTGAATTTAAGGAAGCTAGTCACCTATGTAGAGTAAGAATCTCCATTAGGACATTATGGTACAGTCTAATACATTTTTGAGGAAGTCTTCTAGTTTACCAATAAGTAAGTGTTCGTATGAATCCCAAATTAAAATATACATGTTTCACATTGTGACCTTCCACCTTTCTATTAAAAGTGTAGGATTAGAGGGATATTCTGGGATTGTCAATTAGCAGTGAACACATGTCAGTTAAGAAGAAGAGGGCATGTGTTAAATTCATCTTCGTAACATATTCACTCAGTTTTCTAATTGTTTTTTTACCTTCTGGGATGCTTCACCCTTACTTTGCTTCTCTCCACCTTTCTAAAAAAGGTCAGTGTAGTAGAATGGAACCTAGTTTCTATGTTCTAGTGTAGTGATCATCAGATCCTTCCTGAGACCTTTCAGGGGATGGCTGGACAAATTCTAGCCTTCCATATTGGGACCTGTCTTCTGTTGAGTCAGAGTATTTGAACATTGAAATGGTCAATATCAGGCTTGCAAAAGATATGTGTGTTTTAAACTAGAACATCAAAATAACCAATTGGCGCTTGGTACAAAAGTGAAACACTTAGAATAAAAGAATTCTGAGCCATAATCCATACAAAAATAATTCATGGTTACCTAATTTCAGCAGTGTATTTTTGGGGAGTAAGAGGGTCACCCTTTTGTTTGATATTAAGCCACTGAAAATCAAAGATCCTTACTGATTTTCTGCAAATTCCCCAACATGTGGGTACCTGTGTGAGTCTGTGTCTGTGTGAAATTCAAATTTGTTGCTATGATATAAAGCCCTTCCCATATGCTCAATGTGTCCAGATAAAACAAAGCTCAAATTGAGGCATTGTTGAGCTGCCGGAGAAAAAGATGTCCATGCCAACAAGCCATCACTTGGAACAACTCTCCATAGTTCTTTACTCTCTGTGCTTTATGCCCTGTTGGTATTCATAGGAGGGCTTTCTTCGTTGATTTGAGGAGACCGTAGTTGGGCAACAAAGGTAAAGGACACAACTTCCTTGGCAGGTGGGGCCTTTAAAGTCATAATACTCTTAAGGGCTGTTCTCTGTATAGTATCAATGCATTTTGATTGGTTTCTCATGATTTGTTACTTATAAGGTACCTTATAATGGCTTTTCATTTAACATTCAAAAACATTTTAATAAGAAAAACAAAATATGAACAGAGAGAATTAGATCATTAAGCAATACAACTGAATCCTCTACAATAGTCAAGAGCAAGCATCTAGCTGAAGGGATGTGTTTTAATGGAGTTTATGAAACCAGAGCATAGGAAGTACTTAATGCACCTCCAAAAGCAGATAATTCCTCTGGAAGGCTGCCTTCTCTAAGAAGGCCCTTGCTTTGGTAAGTGCCCCTCGAAAAAATCTCCTGTTGCTAGCATCAAAAGCCAGGCCTCCTCCTCAAGTTGGATTGTGTAGGCTTAAAAGAAGCACCATACAGTAACACCACCAATACCATGCTGTCTTTAGCTAGCATAGCATCTGGAACCTGTGGATCTATTAGTATTGAAAGGCAAACAGTTACCTTTTTGCCAGGAGATGGAGATGGTCTACTTGCATTCCTATGATGGAGGGACCTTCTCATGGGATGGAGAGATCATAAGAACATAGTACTAGCTCAGATGGATCAGGCCAAGGCCTATCTTAGTCCAACAGGTTGTTTCTCACACTGGCCAGGTAGGTGCCTTCAGGATGCTGAGGCGTATCCCTCTTCCACTGTTGGTCCCCTGCAACTGGCGATGCAAAATTAATAGCCCTTGATAGACGTGTCCTCCAAATCATGCCTGCTTCTCCTTTGTACTTTTAAGAGAAATTTCCTCCTTTGGGCAGCAGAGCAGCTGCTTCTTGCCTGCCTCTTCTCTGGGACATCCAAAACAGCAAAGGTATCTTTTATTGTGAAGGGGAGAGGTGCTGGGCCAGCAATTGTCCTGCCTTGTTCAGCAGGACTAGATTGAATTCCCCTTCTGCAAGAAAAGCCAGGAAGAGTGAAGGAATGTGCTCTTTTCGTTTATTTTTCATCCTCTGTCGTTTTTCTCATTCATCACTTGAGAGGAGGGGTTACAACCGGACTTTTTCAACCATGGGATGCTCTCTAACCTAACCAAGGGGATTATGGGAGTTAAAGTTCAGTATCAAGCGCTGCATTTGATTGGGCCCCATTGCCCCAATCCCTTTCTATCAGAACGAGGTCCAATCACAATCCAGTTCTGGGAATGTGCAGATGAAAAATGCTGGCCCAGGAAACGTAAGGGAAGGGGAAGACTGTCTTGTCATCTTGAGGCACCAGACAGGTTGGCAACTCCCAAGGGCAGCACATCAAAACAACCACCCGCTTGTTCAGGATGTGGTCAGGCAACCATTGACACAATCATTTCCACGCTGAGGGAATGGCTGATTTTCAAGAAAAAAGGAGCAGGGGACGGGGTAGAATAGCAAAAAAGTGTTTTTTTACCTGGCTAGAGCCCATGGGTCCCAATCCTGCCTGGTCGTGGGCTTTGGTCGTGCGTACACCCTCTGGTTCACTGCAGACCGGATCAATTTGGACGTCTTCAGCAATAAAAAATGCCGATGTCGTCCTAATTCACCAGGCCCCGAGATGACAGCAAATTTACATTTTTTAATTAAACTAGCAGCCAGTTTTTATGAGAGGGGGCTGGGTTATGCAAATCAAATGGTTGTGTACGAAAGATTAGGAGAGTTTGGGAATAAATTCCACAAATGCTAATAAAAAAGAGAGCGCGAGAGAGGAAGAGAATGAGTGAAAGAAAGAAGGGATATTGTTCCATTAGCCCCTTTTAGAGTGATTTCCCTGGAGAGAAGTAATGGGGGGAGGGGGGTTTGAAGCTTTCAAAGGCAGCATCAATTTTTAGGATTGAAGGCTCTCCTGGATGTTGACCCCTCCCAGAGGAAAGTGATAGCAACGTCAAGGAGAAACTTATTTACTGTTGCATTAATGCCACTGTCTTGCGGAGACTGTGCAGTACGAAGGCTGCAAGGGAGCTGGTGCCCATACCTGAACCATGGGGTTGGTCTGGGTGCTGCCAATCAGTTTGCCCCCCACCCCCAGGTGCAGGTTGAAGTTTCTTCTTGAGTAGCACAGGGGCAGTGATTCTTAGTGTAGGAGGGCATGGTTTGCATCAGTGCAATGTTGTTTGAAGCTGGCAGGGGCAGGTGGCGTGAAACTTGTTCTGAGAGGATTACCTGGAGCTTTTTGAGACCCGCTTAGGAGAAATTGGAACTTAGGTGGGCCACTGTTTAAACTTTAGCGTGAATTCAAGAACCTTCCCAACTGGTAGGCTTCTGTTGAAGTGTGCTTGTGGCCGCAGCCTCTCTCGTTTTGCACATTTGCAGTGTGTGGTTGAGGCACAATGTACTACTTCCTGTTGGTGCTTCGTTCCTGCACTGGGCATCATCCTTGTGACATTGTTCTTTCTACTCTCATTTTATTGTTAGGAACAAGCTGATTTTCCTGAGAATTTGTAACAGAACAATCTGACCAAAGAAGAAGGATTTGTTAGTCGCACATCAGCTGGGAGGGTTGCTACAGGGCTGGCAGCTTCTAGGAAAATTGGCACACCGAGGCTGAGAAATCCCTGAAGGAGCAAGGTGGGAGTTGAGGCCCTCCAAAATTTCAGGCCAGCTGGGATGCCCATCAAGCCAAACACTGAGTGAGTGAGTGAGTGAGTGAGTGAGTGAGTTAGTTAGTTAGTTAGTTAGTTAGTTAGTTTATCATGAGCTACTGGACATAGCTAGTCAATTTCCATTGACTTGGATTGCCAGCATCTGATATCTTGCATCTTAACATGCACATGACAACAGAGAAGATCATAAAGAGTGCTGCTGACACAGACGTCTGCTACCCCTTTTTCCAGGTGCCTTGTTCAGAAGGGACCTGTCTTGCTGGCCCGATCATTTCGAAACTTTTCCTCTTCTGGGAGCCGTTGGTGCTGCCGGGTTGTGGTTTCCATCTGAAACGGGCCCTCCGATACCTGCAAGCCAGCCAGAGCCTGTGCCAGTGGTTGAAAGAGAGTGATGGAGAGGATTCCCAAGGTTGGGAAGTACTTGGAGTTTCCAATCCTGGGGCAGTTTCACACTCAGGATGAAAGGCAGGCAGGCAGGCAGCCCTCAAAGGCTTCAGGGAGAGTGAGAGTGGAGGGATGACAGCCGGCTGGGACGCAAGGTTGGTAGTCAGGTCACACCAGGTTCACTTCCTCCCAGGTGACTTTGCCACAGGGGGAGGTTGGGCTACCTGCTTCTGTCTTCTTTCGCATGGGCGTGATGATTCATGTCCACTATTTTTTGACTGCACACATTAACCTGGGTCCTGATCTAACTCATTTTCTGGATTTGCATGATACATTGAATCACAAACTAAGCAAATTGTCTGGGTTCACCTAATGCCCTGTGCCTTCAAAATCCTAAACAAGATTAATAGTAATCAAGCTTTGTTGTTGTTCAGTCGTTCAGTCGTGTCCGACTCTTCGTGACCTCATGGACCATAGCACACCAGGCCTTCCTGTCCTCCACTGTCTCCTGGAGTTTACTCAAATTCACGTTCATTACATCGGTGATGCTATCTAACCATCTCATCCTCTGCCGTCCCCTTCTCCTTTTGCCATCAGTCTTTCCCAGCATCAGGGTCTTTTCCAGCGAGTCCTCTCTTCGCATTAGGTGGCCAAAGTATTTGAGCTTCAGCTTCAGTATCTGTCCTTCCAATGAGCAGTCAGGGTTGATTTCCTTTAGGATTGACTGATTTGACCTCCTTGCAGTCCAAGGGACTCTTAAGAGTCTTCATCAAGAATCAAGCTTAGCATTGTGCAAGAACAGCTTTTGGGTCTTTAACTGAGTCCTGCATGTGTTGTGTGAACTGTAGCGACTTCAGGTGCCAGTGATCCAGTCAAATAGCGCTCGTGTGCAATACACAGTTCCCATGCCTGTGGGTGCATAAGAAGAGAGATCTGCTCTGCTGGGGTTACGTTTACAACTTTTCAGCTGACATTTGCAGTTGTCCAGGCTGAGTAGAACCTGGAACAAAATTCAAAGCTCTAGCCTTCGGGTCTTGCTTTCATTGTGTGTGTGTGTGTGTGGGTGGGTGGGAGCTAGGGAACTTCTGCTGGAGATCCAACAAGCCAAGAGATCTCCCCCCCCCCATCTCTCTCCTCATTAAAAGGGAGTCTGCACCTGCTAACAAGAATATGGATAGGAACTTTGCTGTGTCTCTGAAGTGCTGCTCTGGATGGGTGGGGAAATAGAATAGGGAGCAGATTTGTTGGCATTTAGATTTGCTCCAACTGTTGTCTATAAGGTCTTGCTCACTTTAAAAATTCCTCTGCGTTACCTTCCTTATCAGTGTCCCTAATCAGTTGATAGCATGGGTGGTTGAAGGCTTTATTTTCGAGCAGTTGTATAAAATGTTGAGAGGCAGGGTTTCTGTTATTTCTGGACAGGTGTGTGCAGTGAAAGAAGGGGAAGTATGTTTACTCTTGCTCTAAGACGGGCACACTCCGCTGTGCTTCTGCAGGACAGCGGAGGTAGAGCAAGGAAGTTGCCACTCTCCCGGAATTATGTTACTTCTACTCATCTTTAATGAAACTTTTTAAACTGTTTAACTGAACACTGATGAACAAAGTGCTGAGAGTTGGGTGGAAAGTCACTCCAAATACAGGCACCAGCCAGTGGAGGCTCAAGCACATTCTCCATCCCGTTGCGACTGACCTGTTCTCTGTGACGGTTTCTTGCTGCCAGTGAATAGCCGTGTCCCGTTGACAGATATTGCTATTTGAACGTTTGGGAGATGCAGTATTCCTAACACTGAAGGCACTCCCATGAATTCTGTTCTGGATCCCTCCGTTTGTCACGCAATAAATTAATATCCTGGAAAGACCCACAGCTGTGTATTGTAGGTGGAGCTTTTGTCAGCTATACTGCGCTCTCCTCAAATACGGGGGGTGGATCAAAAAAGTATCTGAAGCATAATGGAAAGATGCTTCTCCTCCCCGTCCTTGTATTATTTCTTAGTACATATTTAATTTGTAAAGGGTTGGACAAATCCGAAGGAGGAACCCTGCTGTTATCTCCGTTTTACAGATGGGGGCCTAACTTACATTTGAAAGATGAAGGGTGTTTCATCTTGCACAACATTAGGAAATTTGTAATTAATGTGGCTGTTACTTCTGTTGATGGCTCTAGATCAAGTGGTAACGAACATTTGGTAACAAGCCACTGCAGACAACACATCAGAGGCAATGGTTTCCGGCTGCCAGTGATCTTTACCTGCCATCTCATGGGTTTCCATGGATTTGCACACTCAGGTGCAATCAAAGGTGTGGAAACCTCTCCCAATATTCACAGACGTGTCAATCTCTTTTCAGTTTCAGCTGTCTTACACTCAGGACTCTGTGAGTGCCTTGGATGCCTCAGGTTTGCTTGTGCCAATTGGTCTCCCTTCCATTTGATTTTCCTCCCCTTCCTTTTGAGCATCTCTTTTGGAGACAGGTATGCTCAGAACCCGAAACCTAGTAGGTACTTGGGGCTTCTTTGGAAGATGGCAGGTTGTGAAGTCATTTGTTTGCTTTTCTGTTCGTTTATTTTGTCTTCTGTTTTTGCAAGAACATTTTGTCCTGGGAGATGCACCAGCCAGCCAAGTCCTGGGCAAAGACAGTTGACAGGGAGTGCTCCAAACTGGTTTAGGCCTCCTTACTCTCTGGATGGAAAAGGGGGGGCATTGGCCCAAGGACAGTATTGGCAGTTGTCCGCCCTTTCCGACAACTTGGACTCCCCCCTTCCCCCTCACTTCCACCCCTTTTTTCTTCTGACTTCCCCTCCTGGCTCTTGCAGCCCAGCCCCTCTGCATCCAGGGGCTGGGTAAAGCCTATTGGATGCTGCCCATCATTTCCAAAGGGACCAAAATTGCAAAGGCTCTTATGAAGCAAATGAGATGGCTGTCTCAGGCAGCTGGCTTGGGGGTGCCTGATTCCTCCTGCTTTTGGGGAAAGATGCAGATGGGATTGTCTGTCTCAGGTGTGGAGCCTGGCTTGGGCAGAGCGGCAGCATTTCTTGGGTGGGGCTCATCCAATTCCCAAAGCAAGCTGCTCCTTTGCCTCGTCTTATAACTAGCCTCCAACGGCCTTCTGTAGGTCTCTCGGGCAGCCAGTTAGTTGACTGCTTCTTGGCTGCTTGCAGAGCAAGGGGGGGGGAGAGAGAGGTTTAGGCCCACCAAAAAGCAACAGGATGATCATTCCTGCATGATGAAAATATATATCCACCCATATACGTGACCAGCTCTGCAGCATCCCGGGAGTCCACCTTGCCCAAATGGAGAGCTGGCATCCAGAGCCATTCAAAATGGCTGCCACTGGGAACCCAGGTGCCCCATCCAGCCATCAGTCCAACTTTCCAGAGCCCAGAACGGCCCGGGTCAGTATCCCTCCTCCCCCGCCCAGCCAGTCCCGGTTCCTCCCCTCCCCACCAAGAATGAGCGGCATTCTCCTAGGGAAATGCAGTTTGTTTTGCCAGGGTGACCTGTTTAATCATCTCATTTTCTGGTGGCCGTTTATTCCTTGTTACCACGGTTACGGCCCCATTAAAGGGAGAAGCAATAAGGCAGCGAGTCAAACAGGTAATAAAAACATTAAAGCCATGTGCGTATCGGCCAGGAGGGGAAGGCGCGCAGTGAGATGCGACGGGCCCACGCCAGAGAGACAGCGGGGTCAGCACCATGAGGCAAGGGGACTGAGAGCGAAGAGGAATGGGGGATAACTTCTCTAAACTCTAGGAAAAGTTTTTCCCCCCTCTTTTTAAAGGAGAAGCATCAGCACCATCGCTTGTCCATAAAATCCCTTTCCCAAGGTCTGTCATACTTATAGCGACGAACATCAGCGAACATCAGAGCTGTACAACTACGAGCGTGGCTCATTCCCAGTATTGCCCACTGAGTTGTACAAGTTAAAATACTTGCGCTGCAGTCCGAGGTAATCCCCAGCACTGTCGACATGGAGGCAGGGAGTGTGGTGGTACTGACTGCAAATCCTTTTCTTTCCTTCCCCATGAAGGAATGCTTGGATTCATAAGGGGGTGGGGGTGGGGGGTTCTTAATATTGCCGGGGGCATAATTCATTTATTTTCCAGCTTATTTCTTACCCTTCTCCTGAACTCAAGGTGGCTAACAGGTTGCTCCAGTGTGGAAGAGGCTGTGTTTTTTGCCAAAGTGCTCTCATTGCAGAAAAGAAGGGACTGCTTCTTGTTAGATTTCGTTTTAGTACAGCACATACGTAATACTCCCTCATCCTGTTTTGCCCCCACAACAGTCCCCCTGCGAAATAGGTAGGACTGGCCCATGTCATCCAGGGAGTTCCTGTAGCTGAGGGTAGACTAGGCCCTGGGACTTCTTCAGTCAATTTGAGGGCTGTCAAAAGCATGCAAGCATCAGGGTCAGTGCCTTCCCTCTGGCCATTGGCTAAAAGAAGGTGAGCAAGTCGTGAGTAGAGAACGACATGTGAAGGACCCTTGTGAGTATGGATGTGATAACCTGCTTCCTCTCCTCTGTTTTCCCCAGGTTTTAGCATGGTGGCTTTGGGGAGAGATGGATTAGAACAGGGCTTTCCAAAGTTTTCCCGCGGCGGCACACCAACCGCCGTTGGTGTGTCGCCGCGGGAAAACCCGGAAGTGCCGCCGTTGCGGCAGCGCGCAAAAACCCGGAAGCGCTGCTGCCGCTCTTGGTTTTTGCGCGCCGCCGTTGGTGTGTCACCGCGGGAAAACTTGTGTGGCGACACACCAGACTGTGTGTGGCGACACACTTTTGTGTCGCAGCACACAGTTTGGAAAGCTCTGGATTAGAATATCAGAAGGCCTAGGAATAATGCATTCTTTCCGTATTTGGACATGTATTTATAGGTGTACAATTTGTATCCCACCTTTCAGTCTGCGGGGCACTCAAGGCAGAGGTGGGATAAAGAGGGAAATAGTTTCCCCTACCACATGACAGGAACTTCATGTGAAATGAAGGGTCCCAGTGTTTCCACAGTCCTTGGGCTTAAATAAGTGGTAGTTTGGGTCAGAATGTTTCTTTACTTCACATCTGTAAATAAGGGAACTGCAGTATTCTTTTTCTTCCTGGAGATGTGTAAGCTTACTCTGCCCTATCCCCCCTTGAGCTTCTAGAGAGTACCCAAAGTAGTTCATTGCAGCAACCCCCCCTCCCCAATTCTCATGGCAGCACCATAAACTTGACAGAGATAGGCTCGTTTTGGGGGGGTGTTACCTGGAAGAAAGAGCCATTGAACTTAATGGGATTTATTTCTGAATATAGAATTACAGTGTTTGCAGCTTCCACCCTTGCCTTGTTACTTTAGGTATAAGGTGTGTGTGCCCGTATGTGTGTGTTTTCCCCCTTGATGTTGTTTTGGGTTTTACAGCTGCTTTTTCACCAGACTTTTTATCAGAAAACAAATTTGCGGTGAGCGCAGAGAAAGGAACCAGAGTACTGAGTAAATATTCAACATATAAATGAGCGCCGTGACCTTGAAAGAGGAGGGAGGGGCAGGAAGAGAAAGCTTTAAAATTAAAAAGAATAGAAAAATGAGTTTGCAAGCGTCTCATTAGGATTGACTCTTTTTTCACGAATCCTTGGTGGGGTCTCTTCAGGTTCAGCATTTTACGGGTTGGAAAAGTGGGACTGAGGCTCCTAATTTGTTCAGCGCCACCTCAAAAACCCCAGGGGGAAGCTCTGCAAATGACTGAGACTTATGGCACAGTGCCATTCCAGTCTACTTGTGGGGAGAATAAATGTTTCTCCGTTTTAAAGCTACTTTCTGATAGGCTTTCTACCTATATAGCAGAGTGTTTGTTTTTGAGTCCAAGAAGATTCATACTTGTAGTTACCAAACATCACTAGCTGCCGTAAAAATAACAGCAGTAACGATTACAACTATTTATTACTGGAAGGTTTGGTGATCGTACTTCAATCATTAATTATTTTAAGAAAAGGACTTTATGGTGTTCAATGTATTGTCGAAGGCTTTCACGGCCGGAGTTCAATGGCTGTTGTGGGTCTTCCGGGCTGCACAGAGATTTTGCTTCTGTCTGTGCTCCTGCCCTCTGAAGATGCTGGGCACAGATGCTGGCGGAACGTTAGGAACCACAACTTCCAGAACACGGCCACACAGCCCGGAAGACCCACAACAGCCACTTTATGGTGTTCTTACACTTTGGAAAAGCTGTGTCATCTTCCCATTAAAAAAAACAAACCTGTCCATTTCCTAAAAAACCCAGCACTAAAAAAATGAATCTGCCTTCTGCTGCCCCCACCTCCCCTGTTTCTTAACAATTGTTCAAACACATATGCAAGCCGAAGATGTCTTTGGAATATATGATCAAAGTGGAAAAATAACCCTGTGTTTTTCTGGCCAGGTCACTTTGAACTGGGCCTGCCCTCGTCACTCAGCGGCAACGGTAATTGGTTCCAATCACAGCCGAATCCTTCTATTCTGGTTTTCCTTCTTGGCTTCTCGTCCGGTGAAAAGCCATACATTTCGACTCTGGTAAAGGCAGCCGGTCGGTCAGTGCTTGAGCTGCACAGATTGTGCGTTATCTTTTCTCCCTCTTCTGCCTAAATTGTGTCCCAAGTCCTGCTGCAGTTTTTGCAGACTCAATGAGGGGTGTGTCTTTCAGGAAAGAGGTGTGGCCTAAAAGAGTTTGGGCTTTGAGATTCAGAGGTCCGGAGTTCTGCATTTTGCTGTGAAGTCTTTTCTATACTTGCAGTTGAGTGGCTAATATGCTGCTCTTAGAAAGATGTCGGTTTTTTGCTTCCTGGGTGACAATTAATTTTGCTCCCTCCCCTGTACACATGGGGTGGCCGTCAAATTCTCCCTAATTCGGAAAACAGGAGGTGGAGAAGGGGAATAATTGTATCCTTCTCTCCCCTTCACGCCTTCCCTGTTATACCCCTTTATCTCTGCTCGATGCAAATAAATTACTACTTTCACTTCCAGACAGTCAGGACACTTGGTAACCTTAAGTGACTAGAATTCTGTGCAAGCAAGGGGTGGGGGGGGGGCGCAGTGGCAGACGCAGGAGAGGCCAGACGATTTCGGTGCCATCCATGGGGAAGTAAACTTCTTCTGTGAACTGCAGAGAAATGCAAAATGCCCTGCACCCCCACTACTAGCTCTGCCTCCAGATTCCCCACACTTTTCATTCTTTCTCCCTCCTTCCCCAGAACTTGTTCTCCTCCTCCTCTTGCTGTTTATCGGCTGGTATTTCTTAAAAGGGAAGAGTTGGGTACAAAAGATGAGTGCTGGGAAAAAGGAGGCACGGGAACTTGGCAGTTGCAATCATGGGCAATCCTTTGGGTTGTAGGCCCCTTGATCCACCCCTTATTCATTTACTAGCCTACTACAAGGTTAGACACCTGTGTTTCCCCCTCCTCAAGCTGTCTTCCAGGAGATTAAATAAAAAAAATCTCAATGTTGAATTTTCGCGGGCTTATGTACACAGCTAGGATGCAGTAGGGAAAAAGAGGAGCAACCACACATTTCTGGCCCCGGCCTCAGGTAGTGAAGGAATGGGGATTGCTCAGATACTTCCAGAGCAAGGGAAGAAGGAACAAAACCCGGATCATTGGTAAACCAGTCAGAGCCATTTTAGTCGCATTTCAGTAACTGGAACCAAAGCAAAAGTAGCCGGCGCAGTCTCTCGGGACACCGGCTTCTTCCTGACAGTGGCGGCTCAGGCAAACGGATTGGAGGACTCCACCTTGGTCATGCCTGCTGACTCAGTGCTGTACTTCCTTCTGATTGTGGGGAGAGTGGGGATAAGAGCCTCCTTCCTCTCCTTGTATAATTTACACTCTGCCCTTCTGCCTAGACGGGTCATCACCCAGTTCCCAAGCCTGCCTCCCAGGGCTTCTTGCCTTGGAGCTCTTTCCCATTCCGGAGGGGAGCAGCCAGTTGTGGGTAGTTTGGTCAGAACTCTGAAATCGGGCAGGGAATGTTCTCCATCCTATTTGGGGGTGGTAACCCTCGCATGGCAGCATGTTTACGTGAACCCTGTACCATTCCTAGAGCTGTTAACTTCTCTGTTTGCGTTTTCACTAACTTTGCTCCAGGGGTCCAACTAATCTGCATGTTCTCTTCCCGGAACCTTCCGGGCCAGACTGAGATGGAGACCAATGTGGGTTGGATTTCCTTGGTTGGTGCTCCATATTGGGGGAATCTGTAGTGGGGAAGAGTGGGGGGAAACTCCCTGCAGCAAAGGTGTTAACCAATAGCAGGAGATTAAACATGACAAGCAGTGATGTGTCTGTGTGGGCTTTTCAGTACCACTTGTGCCAACAGCAAAGCTATAATGGCTGACATTTTGCGTTACCCACTCACCTTTTTAAGAGACAGCCATTCTCCCTTCACTCTGTATCTTCCTCCCTGCTTCCCCTGCTGCTGTCCCCAAGTCCCTCTTCCCCACAATTTTCTGATTCATTTATTTAAAAATCTCGAGCTGCCCTCTCCCCATTGAAAGAGGAGTTGATGATAAGAAAAGGGCCAGGATGGGCACTTCTTGGATATGGAGCTGGACTGTCCACGCAAACAATTTGTGTGAGCGGTCCTGGTGTTGGACAGTTGACTCTGTCTTTGGAAGGTCAGGTCAGCTCCGTCCCTGTTAATGTTCTGGAAGTCCCTCAGTACCTGGCTGTGTCATCAGGCCTGGGGCCCCAGGGGACCAGTGGAATCTTGAGACGGCTCCATCACTGTGGTTAACATCCACTCTCTCGTGTGCCTTGTGGTTTTTCACATTTTAATAGTGACTGTCTTTATATATTTATTGTTTTAATTAATTGTTGTATGCCGCCCAGAGTCACTTTTTGTGAGATGGGCGGCTGTATAAATATAAACAAACAAACAAACAAACAAGATGCTTGTGTCCACTCTCTCTCAAGCAATTTCCACCCAAGTCTAATTGCCTTCTTTTCTGTCTCATTCCCCAGCACTCTCTGCAGTTCTCTTTCTTCCTCTTTTTTTCCAGCCTTTCCACCCGTTTTTTCACCCCTCCCCCTTTTTCCATTCTGCCTCTCATTTCTTTTTTGAGACCTGATGCAATGGCATAACTATCAGTAGCCCAGACAGTTGTTTGTCCAAGAGCAGGTGCCCGCTGTTGCAAGTTTTTTTTTTTTTTAAGTTTTTTTAGCTTGACTCAGAAACTGGTGCTCTGCAAGCTTGCTTTCTTTTTCCTTTCTTTCTTTTTTAAGTTCAGGGACTGGGCAACTGAATTTTAGGAACAGTTGCTGGCTTTCTTCTAAAAAGAAGGCAACAGTTGTGCAAGGAGAGACACACCGAGACAACTGCAGATTCTCTTTCTCTCTCTCCATAGCTCCAGGAAGGGCATTTGAAGGTGATTGCCACTGCCGCATCCCCTGTCACAGCTGGTCTGGCAGGTTGGCTGTGTCGCTGCTGCCTTTCAAATTTGGTGTGTTTATTTGCGGATAGGATTTGTTTCACCTAAGAGAACCTTGAAGGAAGGGTGTGGGTATTGGTGCAACCAGCTCAGTTCAAGATAAATCTGTTAGAAAGTAGCTGTGTCTACCCAGACTATTAACTAGAATAAGTAAACAAAGTTTCACTGTACAGAGTCATTCTACTGTAGAATGTCAGAGGTTGGGGACAGGCAGAGAAACCAGTTGCTTTCGCACCCAGCTTGTCAACCAGCTGCGGTTGGGAGCACACCGTAACAGTTTTTATATTTTTTAAATCAAAGACAAAGAAAACTACAAACAGTTTTCCCCAAAAAGTCCAGAAAATCCTCATCTCCATATCCTGACTGAAAAGCAAAGTCCCAAAGCAGGGGAAGTTTTAGAATACTTGAAAAAGTCTTTAGTGGTGGAACAGTTCAAAATAAATGCCCCTGGAAGAGTTTACTGCTGCCTCTTAACTCCAGAATTATTGAGTGTTCTAAGGAGATTGGCCACTATGTTGTCATACTGGTAGTTGGAAACGTTTTTTTTTAATAGTAATCACAGCTGCCAGTTCTCTTGACCAATATTTCCTCATATCCAAGATAGAAGAGAGTAAAACTGCAGTAGTTGGACTTGATTTGAACCCTGTTTGTATCTCTCCCTCCCTCTGTCTCTCTCTCAATGGTGGATCTTCCAGATACTGCTGAAGTACAACTCCCAGCATCCCTTGCCAGGCATTAGAGTTCAGCAGGATCCAAAAGGGTCACAGGGTCGCCACCTCTGCTCCAGCCATGTGACTTTGTTCCCCTTTTTTGGGAAGGGTTGTGCTGGCTTTCCTTGTTATCCAAATGCACAGGGAAGGAGGGGTTATGAACACCGGAAACCCCCTCTTGCCACTTCATACCACGTTGTGACCCCGGAAAAGAGGTTTGAAGTATTCCTCAGGGAATTGGAAAGTGATGGTGCCCCAACGTATTGAGCATCCTTCATAGGAAATGTTTGATTTCAAACAAGCTGCAGGACTAAAGGGAAGGGTCTCTATTTACGGTGGCATTTTCCATGTGAAATAAGATACTCCGCGTGTTCCCTCCCCTCCCATGGCCCTCTCCTGGCCAGTCTTACTCTGCTTCCCATCAAAATGCTATTCCATCCAGCGGATCTCATTGATCCCACACCACAGACAGTGACTTCAGCGTAAGCTGCCAAGTAGGGCAGATCAATAAGAGTCTTGCGATGGGAAGCTGGCTGGCAGCTGTTTTTGCCCGCAACCTCGCTCCCCCTCCCCACGACGCTCTTGGTGGAGAAGAGGAGTGTGAAGGCAATAACCAGGGTGGAATTTCTCAGGCCCCGTCGAGAATGTTTGACACAGCATTACAGTTCTTCCCTGGGTGGGCGCAGGGATTCTGCCTGCAGATTCAAATGCTAAGATACCGACTGCATCTCTCCTGTTTAATGTGACATTGCTAATGCTCTAAGAGTCTCTCTCCCTTTGGGAAACGGGGGATAACCTTGAAAAATCCATGGTTGTGTCAGCTTCCTCTTCTAGATAGATAGATAGATAGATAGATAGATAGATAGATAGATAGATAGATAGATAGATAGATAGATAGATGATAGATAGATATTTTCTTTCTTTCTTTCTTTCTTTCTTTCTTTCTTTCTTTCTTTCTTTCTTTCTTTCTTTCTTTCTTTCTTTCTTTCTTTCTTTCTTTCTTTCTTTCTTTCTTTGGAAAAGAATCTTCCAGCAATTCCCACTGACTGGTAACGAAGATGGCAGTATATTTCCCCTTGACCATGTACTCTGAGGCACTTGCTTCCATTACTGCACCTAGTGCAGGCCTGAAATTGACCAGGGCTGAATTGATCTCTTTTGCTCTCTTTGACAATGGACTTTGCTGGGCTGACCCAGAGCCCAGCATTTTTGCAAAAATCCCCTTGGAGACAGAGCAGGAGTTTTGCAGGGCATTCAGGTTGCTGGTCAGGGAGGATCAGATTCCGATCAGCCTTTGTTCTCCTTCCAATTCTTAACTGTTCAGGGTCTCTCTCTCTCTCCCCCCCCCCAATTAACCTGTTAGCCACCTCAGCCTGCAAGCAGGTGTTGTGCTCTCTCTGCAGTAAAAGTTAATGAAATGAGTATTTCGGGATGGGGGGTGGGAAGAGCAGTGTACTACACCCTCGGGCCCAGGGCTTATTAATGGTGACCCGCCATTAAGAGACGAAAGTGCTAACCTGGTCATATTTAGCATCTTCAAACGGCATCCCTGTGGCCTCCGCCAGCAATATCCACTCCTGCCTCTCTCGCCTCAGCTCTGGGCCAGCAGGAGCTGACTCTGGGCTTTTCTTTGCTGCAATGACTCTGCTGAGTGGTTCCGAAGTGCCTCTGAGCTGCGGCGGCGGCTGCTCCCGTCGCCGCCGAGCTGCTCCCTCCCTGCTGCTCCCCTCATTTTTTGCTGCTGCTCCGAGTTACTTTATTCATGCCGGGACCCAGCAGAGGATTGGATTCTGGCTCCGAGGCCAGAGAGGCAGAGAGTTTTCTGTGTTGGGCGGTTCAAAGCCGCCCAATATTTTACTTACATGCACCCCATTTCTTAAAAGACATAAGCAGCTGGCAGTAAGTTGAGTTCCTCATGCAGTGCAGAGTTGGGCTCTGCCATCCCGGGCATATAAACCCGCCTTGCCACCCCATTTGTGGCCGAGGTTGGGAGAAATGGAATCTGACCTGAAGGGTTTTTTCCCAAGAAAGTTGAAAGGGTTTGGGATCAAGCCTTTTTGGTGATGGCACCTTGACTTTGGAATGCTTACTCTAGGGAGGCCCACCTTGTGTCAACTCTGTTTTCCTCTTAGTGCCCACGGGAAACATTCTTAAGTTGCCAAATTTCCCTCCTGTATAATCTGCTTTTTCTGCACCACGTACATACAGTATGTCCGCCTTCAAGAGAGTCCCGTGTTGTTCCTCTGGGACAGCTTTCGGGTAAGCTGGACACAGGACTGCTGCTTATCCTTTATGTGGCTGTTTTGACCTGGCGTTTCAATTCTCTTGTCTTTAATTCGTTTAATTAATTAGCAAATTTACTAAGTATTAGAATTTATGCTTTGCCCATCAAACACATGCTCAACTCACTTTGCCTTGGTTACTTTTAATGACACATTTTCCATGTGCGTTCGCCATGGTCTTAAATATTTTACATCAAGGCCTATTTGTGAAAGGGGTCCTCATGCAAAGCATAAAATAAAGTAACAAATTAAAAAATGACTGAGCCGCCTCATCTGCTTACGTAACCCAGGCGGAAGGATGAGAATTATACGGCCAGTCCTGGGTTCAAATGCAATGAGAATCACAGCACTGACAGAAGCTTCTTTTGTCTGCACAGTGGCAGAATCACAGCACTGGCTGTGCAGCACCCTTTCCCACTGCCAAGGCTCGGGGTCAACTCTTTGCACCCCGACTTCCCATTTGGCAGTGTTGCTGGGCACAGCCAGACACGGCAGGGTGCTCCTGTGCTGTAGGCAGGAACTTCCAAGCCTCTGTGCCAGAACAGTGGCTGTTCGATGCAGTAGCAGAGCTATTCCCTCTCTGACACAGACACACGCTAGTTTGGCTGTGTGCCCCAGTTGATTTGCAGCCAGGTCTTATTGCAAATCTCCATATCCTGTTAGAAATCCTTAATCAGCTGGAGATGGCTTTTGATGGTGGTAGGGAGACAGGGATGAGGGAAAATCCACCTCTCCACCTCCCACCAGCCGTGGTTATAACTTTGGTGATAGAAAGAGAAAGGACCAAAATAAACTTTCCAGATGAACAAATAGGATATATTTGGGGTGTTGGGTTTTATTGTAAATATTCAGGTGCTGGGAAAAGCCGTTCACATCTGGTCAGAGGCATGCTGCTGCTGCTGCCTTTAGCAAAAAGCGAACAGACCCCACAGTCAAGGGGCTTAATTCAAGGAACTCCATAGGATATGGCTCTGTTTTCTGTTTGAAGAACTCCCAGAATTTTCTACTACATTGGTGCAAATCCTGTCCGATGGAGTAGTTATCATGGCATTTAATCCATTTTAGAATTGCCTTAAGCAATAAGGTGTGTGGTGCGTACATCAAGTCCATTGTTTTATTTTTCTTTTAGAGCAGGAAAAGCTAATGCATGAGTAGTTTTCCCCAGCCCATGTTCCAGGGTTATGACCTGGTTCAAATCAGGCTGGCCCAACAGAGTCTGGTTGTGGGTCATCAAATGAATTGCCACCTCAATTTCTGTGCATTCCCGAAGGACTCGGCCTTGCAGAAAGTTCTTGGGCACAAGCCATGTTGATGTGAAACGGTCTTAACACTTTTTGGTGTGCTGCAGAGCGAAGGAGGAGAGTTAATTCAGAGGACCTTCCTGGACTGGTCCTTCCAGACTTCTCCCACAGCTACTGTTCATTGCTGCGATGAGTAACACTGATGGGTCTGAACAGCTCCAGCCAGGCGACAAGGGAAAAGAATAACAAGCTCCCACTGTCAGGCCCAACTATGAGCAATTGCTATTTAAGGAGAGACTGGTGGATTTAAGGCTAGTTCTGTTCTATTGTATCTGCCTCTCGGGACATTAGAGAGAGGAATTTGGTGGGTGAGTGGGGGGGGGAGGGGGAAATGGGCCGTGTGTGTACAAGCTGGGGGCTGGGTCCAACTTGCCTGACAACTTAGCAGGTACAAAGAAAAAAATGAGACCCTGAACCTGAAATGGAGAGTTAGAATATGAAGGAGCAAGGTCTGTGTCCTCATTTCTGTACCGTTTGGCTCACTGGCTGTATCCTGAATAGGAGCAACCTAATTTCAGGTTTGCATGGATGGCTCCAGCAGCTGCTTCTGCTTTTCACCTCCCCGCCTCACCCCAAGCTCCTTCATTGCACGGACCATCCCATATTCAATTTAGAAACTGCATTCAATGACTTGGCTATCTTCACAGCTCTTCTCTTTTGCCCCAAACATCTGTTGCATCCTTCCCTGCATCCTTCTCGCCCATTTGACAAAGTTCCTCATGGAGGGTTTGCATAATATCCCTGATGTCCATTTTTTAAGGCTTAGCCGTTGTTCCAAAGGAAGAAAACAGAAAATTGGCATTGTTGGTCGACTCTCTTGTGAAGGATGGGCAGCTTTGATTTGGAAAGAGATGATTGCATGAACCATGTTCCTGTTTTTCCTCCCAACATGCCGAAAGTGGTACAGGAGAGGCAGGTGGGTGGGTGTTGATCCCATTTTGACACCTCTGGTCAAGCAATCTTATAAGTTATTTTATATTGCTTTAAATCCCCACCGACCAGATTTGTCATGGCATGTATGTACCTCTCCTAATAGAAATGGCTCCCATCCATGTAGTTGGTATGACATCTTTTATTGCTGCAATGTTTAACAGTAGTTGATTACATTTCTCCTTATCCCATAACTCAGCAGCTAGATTTGGAGTCAGATTTCAGTGCTTCTTTGCATCAGAGCCGACACGGATGGATCTGGGCCTTTCCAGAGGCAGCATCTTCCCTTTCCCCCCATCCTACAAGTGGCCCCTAGTTTCACCTGTCAGCAGTGGGGGTGAAGTAAAGTGAAACAGTAGGGTTTTAATCTTCACGATAGCATAGATATTAATTTAATCTCATTGGAATTTCAGTTAAAATAATTTTTTAACTGAAGTTAGATATGGGAGGCTATATTTTTAAGTGGAGAGGGTTGGGTACAGACCCACAAAGGAGTTTATGCAACCGGGGGAAGAAAGTTGCTACCTTGATAGATTTGTTAAAAGAGTGGCGGGGTCAAAGGAGAACTCCATCATCATCTGGGGACAGTTTGGACCCTTATCTCCAGTGGATTTGTCAACACAATGTTCAGCATTTATAAAGCCCTTTCAAACATTCAAAGCATTTCAGACATCTTTCTGACTAATAACTGGAACAACAATCTTGAAAGGTAACTCAATAGCATTATTACCCAAACACAGATGGAAGGACTGAGGTGAGAAGGAAGCTTTAGTCATGTCATGGTAGATGCCAGATTTAATCTAGGACTTCCTGAGTCGTAACTCAGCTCTAATTCCAGAGTAAGCTAGTGGGCTACTCCAACGGGAAGCAATCCGGTATCCTGGTAACCCACGCTGGTCCAAGGACACTGGCTACTTGGTCCCATCACTCCTCCTGGGCTGCTTATTGGGACCTTTCTGGCCACACAGAGATTCTTCCAGCTGCCTTCAGGAATGAGAGAACTGATTGATAAACTTGGTTAACCCACATCGGGGTTTGATCAGTAGTGTGAAGCCAGCCATTGAATGCTGAGTGCACACCCAGCAAGGAACATACCCTGATCCAGTGCGTAGGTAAGGAAAGAGAAGCAGTGGCTGTTTGTCTTTGCCAGCCACCCTGGATTGGCCCACCAGCCCTCATCACAGGCAGCCCTTCCACCGCCTGCAGGGCCATGTGGCCACCAGCTTTGCCAAGGGCTGGCAATGTGGCACGTTGGGAGACCCCAGCTTGCTCTACCCGGGAGAGAGCCTCTTTCTGTATGGAAATGAAGAATTTAGGCTAATGGAGCTCAACCATCTCTAATTTTGCGATGGCAGGAGGATTTTGATTGAAAGTAATTAAGCAAGCTAGCTGTAAAATTAATTAAAGCAAAAGGGGGGAAATTTTATTGGATTGGATAGCGATATAGCGGCTGTCAAATGGGGGACGGATGGGGGTGACCTGGATTCGCTGCCCTCCCTCCCTCCCGCTCGGGACGTTTATGTCACTGTAATCTCCTTACAGCGGCTGGTGCGCATTTGTTTGAAATAATCAAGGAAATATGGTCAGAAATTGTCAGCTTTCAGATCTAATTTACCTGACAGCCTTGTGCAGGACAGAACGACTGTGTGTGTGCGTGAGTGAGTGTGCGGTGAGCTCACACACTCGTGAATCGATGCTCGCCTACGATTGTAGAGGGCATCTCTGTTTTTTCCTCTTTCCCCAATTGTGTAATTTCAGTCTCCCTGACACACCTTACACCTCCAAGGATGGGGAGAAAACAAACAAAGCAAAGAATTTGCCCATTTTCAGCGTCTTGCCTGTTTGTACGCCTTCTCACCCCACCCTCACCCTCGTTCCTTCACCCAGCTTGCCTGTCTCCTCCTCATCCCTGTCCCATAACCAGCTTTAGGGCTTAAGGAATATAGGATTAAGGGAGGTGACTGTAATTCTGTATTCCAGATGGTTGACAACAGCTAAATCCACCATCACAAATACCTCCGTTTTAAAAATACTCCTAAATTAGTTCCTTTTTTGTTCCAAGCTGGCTCTAGAAAAAAGACCTGCGGGAGCAAAAAGTTCCTCCCCCTGTCCACTGAGGATCCGTGCTCCCCTAGCCTGGCTTCCTGGAATTTCTTTTCCCAATTTATCCTGGGGATCACAGGAACTTCTGCAACCAAGGGCAGGATATGGTGAAGTAGCCAGTTTCTCTTAGGGATATTACAGTTATGGGGCGGTGAGGGGGAAATCCAGAAATGTTGTTATCGGATTTGCATTGTAAAGCCAGATGTTTAGCAAGAAGAGGCTAATTTGAGTCACTGACACATTGCCTGTGATTGATTTGTGTCATTTTATTCTGTAAAATACACACACACACACACACACACACACACACAGATGAGTTGGCCTAATTCTTTGACCTCTTTGGTTAACTATTTCAAACTAGAAACCTGCTGTCCTTTCCGCAGCCTGGTTTCTTCTCCTTGGATTGTTTGCATATCTTATGGTCACAGAGTATGAACTAGATGCTTCTTACCTAGCTGGAATGATGCCTGCGTAGATTTTTCAAAAGTATCTATTATTTGCTTTGACTTCTTCCAGACGTGATCTTATAAGCTAAGAAAAGAGGTAATATCAATCAATAATAAGTAAGACTGCAGCCTTAACTGGTAGATTAATCAACTCATGCTTCAGTTGATCAATCTGTAGAGGCCAGCGCAGTTTTAAGGTTATGCGACGATGGGTTCCAGCATGACATGAGGTCTTTCCATCTTTTTCTATGAAATTGAACTCACAGCAGGGCTTCAAGGGACCATGCCCACGACTGACCCAAACAGCATGGAGAAACTCTTGCAGAAATCTGTTTTCAGCGTCATGATTCTCATCCTTGACTGCCCAAGTAGGAGAGTGGAACCCAAGAAGAGACACTGTGGCCAGAGGATCTGCTGTGCTGGGAGTTGCTCTAGGCAAAGTTTGCCCAGGCTGACTGTTGATCCAAGACCTTGTGCGATGAACACTCAACCCCAGGGCAGGTCTGAACAAGTTGCTAATTCTCCTGGCAAGCCCAAAACAAGGCAACTAGGAAATAAAAGATGAGTGGTAACAGTGGTTGCTAGAGGAGAGGTGGTAGCATCTGCTGGTGAGAAAATGGGTGGAAAAGTAGGTTGTCTTGATGCTCCCCGTCAATGACCAGGAGTGTTTGCGTGCGTAAGAAAAGGAGAAGGAAATGCGTGAGGTAATTCGCCATCTTAACTCGCTGTACCCAGATGCGGCTGCTTTAATCTGCTCAGATTTGGCAGCCGCTGAGGAGCACTCCGGGACTGCGGGTATGACCCACTGATCCCAGTCCACCTAACAGTGTAAGGAACTGTTCCCTGCAGGATCCCTCGGATAAGCTGCAGGGCTTTCCAGTCTTCTTGTGGCTCCCTGCCCCCCCCCCCCCCCCCGCACTGAAAGATGCAGGCTGTGCTGTCTGTCTGCTTCCATATCGTATGGTAGGCTGACCATGGAATTACACTTTCCCTGAGTGCAACATTTGTATGAACATCTTTGTTGGGGCAGATTAGTTCATCTAGTCTTATCAGACTGCTCTGATCAATTGTGGTTCTCTGTCCTTTTCCCATCTGCCACCTGATGACTGTAACAAGAGATGCCAAGATTGAACCAGTCCAGAAAGCTCTGGGTCTTTCTTTCAGGCCTCTCTCTTCCACTACAGCAATCCCAGGTAGCTCTAAAAACAAGTAGCTGTTGCTTTCTCATTTGAAAAAGTGAGGCACGCTAGCTTGTTCCTGAACTGACAGTCATGTTAGAAACGTGTTTATACTGTCCCCCCATCTCCCAATATTAGGATATTTTAACACTCAAAGTAGTGTTTTATTGACCATATTTCCATTTACTCTTCGATGCCTTTCCTGTGTGTCCTATAAACCCAGCAGTCTATATAAGACTGCAGCCTGCAATTTAATTAATTCCAAACACACCCACACGCACGCACACCAAATGGCATCTCCCCATTCCGTTGGTTTCCTGGGCTATCTTTGCTAGTAGGGGCTTGTCTCGCAGCTTATTAAATCAGGACCTTTGGGGTGAATTCAGACTTAAAATGGGAGATTTCGTCCGTTACCGCCCTCCCCCTCCGCAACAAGCGATACCACCTTATTCAAAAAATCCCCACTGATAATTGCCTGGGCCGAAGCTTTGTAATACTCTCCTCCGGCTTCTTCAAGTTACTTTTCCCATCTAAGGACAAGAGACAAGATTTTGCAGTCACCTGCCTTCTGCATGATGAGTTTGTACTCTGTTGCTGATCTTGTTGCAAAAAGTTTCGTTTGATTGTTTACTTATTTTATTGCAACTAGGAAAGTCAAATGGTTGAACAGTCAAATAGTTCTAGAAAGGACTATTGATTGTTTGTTAGCTGTTTCCTTTGGAAGTAGTTGATATAAGGTGGTTTGTTGAAGACTCTGCCCACTAATCGTCTGTTTGCATTCCCATGCTACCCCAGTTTTTTTCCCAGTGTCTTAGCACAACTTAACTAGCTGCCTGTGAAAGTGCAGCCCTCCAAAACTGGCTGCCTTCCTGATGTGTTTGGATTGCAATTTGTAGAATTCCCAACTAGCAACCATCTCTGGGGATTGCACTTTCACCTTGAAGAAATCTAGACAGCACCAGGTTGAAGAAGGCCAATACTGAACTTCTACATTTATTATTTCTCAGCTCCCTGCATGCCTTTCTTCTTCTTGATTATTATTATAGTTTCTACCAATTCTTTTGCTCTACAGTTGTTAACTAATAAACACATTCCTTGCTTTTTAAAATTTTGTTAGTCATATCTCATCTTTTCATAGCACTCTCTCCTTCTAATCCTCCCCACAATAACAGTGCTGTGACGTAGGTTGGGCTGAGAGCGAGTGACCGGCCCAAAGTTATCAGGGAGCTTCTCTGGTTGACGCAGGCTAGAACGGGGGTCTCTCCAGTGCCAGTTCTCTTTAATGCTTTATAAACCATGACTTATAAACCACGTTCTTCATTTGGGGGGGGGGGGGAAGTGGCTAGAATAGTGATAAGATTGTAGGGGCCTGTCCACTGTTATTCCCAGGATCCCCTTCCCTCAAGGATGGGTTTCTTTAGACAGGAGACAAAAAGGTGACTTGTGATCTTCAGTGGATGCTTCAGTGGATTTCTTCAGATCCTCCAATTCCATTGTGCAAGTTGGATTCGGTGTTACTCAGTTTTGCACGTCTGGTGATTTGCTGCAAGAAAAATAGTCCAGGCGTCCCCTTCTGTGTGCATGTGAATGCAGCCTGAGCTTTTGCTCCCCGTTGTTCTGTAGTTAGGTGATGAGGCTTTGGGGGGCTTAATGGTTCTCCCTCCCCTCCATTGAAGCTGATGACCTATTTGTGAAATGAAAACACAAAACAAGTCCCTGTGCCTTACCTAGCTAGGTAATTCTCAAGGTGTTTTTCTGGAACGAAGAAGGTTTTTTCCCTCCCTATCAAGTGTCACAGGGAATGTACTTGCAGAAGACAAGTGAAGGTTACTTGATGATAGCCTTGTTCTCCGTACATATTAAAAGGATGTCAGAGGGTCAACTAAGATCTCAGTGTACACTCGCACAACCCGGGTCTGAAGCTGGGTAAGCTTCAATCTTACACAGATGAAGAGCTGATCTTGACCAAATATTGCTGCCCCTCAAAGTACCGTACAGAAGCTATGCTGGGTTTCTCACAGCCTGGCGTATCGTCCTTCGCATACAAAATTTCTCTGACCCAGAAGGAAGCCGTGTCACATGTGGGTTGAGCTTCCTTTAAATGAGATAACAGCTGATCTGGGAATCTCGGGCAACTCTTCCTGTATACATATTATATTGTACCGTTCTCTTCATTTGAGATGCAGGCAATTATCACTTAGCCCCTTTTTTGCCTTGGTGCCAGTTTCCATTTGCCTCCATCTGGGCCAGATTATTTTATTTTATTTCTCCCCCTTTTCCTACCCCACCACAATCCAGAAACTCTGGGCTGATACCTTCTCCTCCTCGATTTTCTTATAACATGCTTAGAGGAGGCAAGTGAACAGAGACGGATGAGCAAAGAGATGTCCTTGGGAGACTCTGGGCATCAGCAGAGGCTCCTCTGCCAAGGGGCGTGCCTTGGCAAAGGCCCAACCGTGACAGCTATTGAGACAGCCCTAGCCGGGTGTGTGTGTGGGGGGCAATAGGAATAGTCCCAGCAGACACTGGCTGTGAGAATGCTTTACAGAAGAGAGACTGAGACTCTCCAAATGTACTGCAGTGTCATGAAGTACTGGTTGTGTCTCTGTTTACTGAGAATGCTTTGCTTCCCTATTTGTGATATACTTCTGTCCAGTAACGGCTGTAAACCACACATGTGGGGCTTGGCCATTGCTGGAGGAGGGGGCTCCAAGAGACTCTTTTCTGGATGAGGTCCGCAATCCACCGTGAGCCCTGCCCCCTCACTCTGCCCTAGGGTGATATCCAGCCCCAACCCCATGCGTTTCACCCCAGGCAAGGAATTGCACCGTGGGGGTTTCCAGTCTCCCCCTCTGGCTTTGTAGCCCTTTTTTTTTTTCCCTGCCAGCTCAGGGCACCGGGGAGAACAACAACAACAACAACAACAGTTTTTTTTTGCTGGGATTGCCAAAAAACACTGTGTGCTCTACGACTCCCCAAACATCCCTTTATTTTTATTGTTCTGTTAATTACTGTTTAAACTTTAATAAGTCACTTTGTCAGAAAGGGGGGGGGGGCTTGCAGCATGGTTTCTTTGCAAACACTGGGCCCAACGGTGACTCTAGTGTAACATAACCCTTTATACAATGTGGGAATGTTTAGACTGGAACAGAAACTTGTTATTTTAATGACAGTTAAAGCAAAGGGAGAAAAAAGCAGATAAAAGAAGGAAATGAATTTGATGGGAGAATGGCTCTCTCTCTATGGCATTTTCTCGCTGTGGGCATATTGTTGCCTGGCAAAAGATGGGTTTTTCTCATGTGCCTGGATTGCTCCTGAACGAGCATCCCTTTCTCCCTCCCTCCATACATTCCGCCCTTCATCCAGTTCATTTTCAGTTTTCATATTAGTCCGGAAGACAGAAAGGTGTAATCTAGTCAAATTGCTAATAGGCAAGGGATTCAGGAGCAAAAAAAAAAAAGTTTCCCACAAGGTAACTATTTAACTGTTGGAATTTGCTGCCGTCAGATGCCTGGATTGCTGTCACTTAGATGCTTTTATAAGGATCTCTGACAGCAGAAGACTTCTGTCTGTAGTGAGTAGCCATGCTGTCTATGTATCGCCACGGGGTTCATGCTCAGGTGTGTGCTGCCAACTGCCTCCCCTCACTATTCACATCCTGTGGTCACTTCAGGGTGCTCTATCGTTTGTCCATCCATTGGTTAGGGACCATTCCGAAGTCGGTGAGGACAGAACCACTCGATCTGCCCTTCATACGCTACTAGGAGACGTGAGTTTCTGAGTCTTGGCCGATGTTTGTGTTTGTAGTTTTCAAGCAAGCGAGTCCCTCTGTCATTCATTCTGCACCATGCAGCACCACCGAGCAGTTCCTCTTTGCCTGTGCCTCCGTGGTGTGCTAGTGTGCTCCCTTCGATGCTTTTTCTGCTGTGCATTCCCCTTCTCCTGCCACTGGGCTGTTTTATCTCATGGCACCACTGGTGTCATTTTATCAGGATGCTTGGTTGGCAGCAGCTGAGGCTCTAGCAGTGCCCGCAAAATGCAGGCCTACGAGTCGAATGCTTGGCCCCCAGAGGAGTCAGGCTTGCTTTACAAATTAGCTGGGTTTGAACTCCTGTGTTCCCTCGTCCGACTCACCGGCTCTTTTCCAAGACGCTTGGTGAGACATTTGACCCTGCAGTAGCATGTACTGTAACTATGGCTCTTTGTATTCATCGCGGAAAGATATAAGACAAAAGGCAAGTTAAGGAAGGGGACCGAAACCAGCCATCACAACAGCGGTCCACTTTAATGCCAAGCAGCTCTGTTGGCATGAATTGGATAAAATACGCCGGAGCTCCTCTGAAGCCACCTCCTTCACTCCAGGTGGGGTGTTCTTCACACCACTTGCAGTAGCACTGAAAGCTGCTGTGGAATATTCTGCTTTATGTAAAAGGAGCTGCCTCTTCTGCGATAGAATCTGGGTCTTTATTTTAATGTTGGGGAATTTAGCTTCATTTCTAGAGGTTACATAAGCTTCCCTTCTGCTCCTCGAGCCTTGCTGCCTGGGTCTGGAAATTACTTTTGTATTTTCTGGGTGCAAGGCAGCTCTCCATGGTTTTCCCTGGGCCTAACTGCAGACCTCCGCAAGATGTCCTCCCCCACGGAGGGACGCCCCCCTGAAAGAAGGGACAGATGGCATCTGTGGACAGAGCAGCAGTGGGAATGCCCTCTGCTTTTCAATGAGGACCTGTCCCTTTTCAGCCTGGGGCTGCTGATCTCTCTGCAAAAATGGATATTGACTGTCCTCTCCGGAATCAGCCTGAGGGCCTCTACGTAGTGGAAGCTGCCCGGCAGAGAACTGGGTCCATCCATGGAAAAACAGCCACTTCCCTCCTCTCCTCTCCTCTCCTCTCCCAGCCCACTACTGTCTACTTTCCTCCCCCAGTTCCCTCCCCTCCCCATGGCCTGAGGAAGGGTCACTTTGGACACAGAGCTTTGCTCAAGGGTAGAACCCCCCTGGACAAAGGCAAGGAAGCAGAGTATTTAAACAAAAAATGCTGAGGTCTTATTTTTCTGTACTGCACGTTTCCCTAAATTGCCTTTGACTGCATGCATCTCTAATGAAAGTTTATGCCCTTGTTAGAAGGACAACCAGGTCCGCTCCAGTTAGGGTTGGGTCTGTCTTACTGCCAACGGCCCTCCCCAGCGTGCACGCATGCACACACACACACACACACACACACACACACACGTACATTTGGAGACATGCGTGCTCTCTCCCTAGCGAATAAGTAGAGGCTATTATAAAAAGGGGGTGGGGAGAGAGAAAATTCCATATTTATGTAAGTTGCTTTAAAAGGTTTTATCATGTCATAAAGGGGGGGGGAGTACTCTTGGAAATTGATCCTGTACACCAGTCCATCGGGCAGAAGGACGTTAGGATGTTAATGGCCATTTTGCTCCAGGGTGGCTTATTAAAAAATTTATACATAAATGCTTAAAATTGCATAAATTATTTAAAAAATCATAGTAAGCAATTTGCAAATTGCCCTTTACTTTTTCTCCCTCTCTTTCCCTAATTTCGCTGCCTTTTACCTTTTACCTTCCCTTAATTTTATTTTTCTTAAGTTAGCCAGCTTTCCTCCTCTCACCCCCTCTAAGACCAACCCCCCCAACCCCGTTGGTCTGAACTGGGTTATGTCAGGAAAAAAGATATCTCAAGCAAACCCTTTCCAAACCAGAAGTTGGGATGGGATTAAAAGAAAGAAGAAAAGAAAAAGCCGGATGGCGAAGAGAGGGAGCGGGAGAGGGTGAAAAAGAAGGAAGTTTGGCGTGCGGAGTGTCTCTCGCCAGGGTGGAATGTCACCCACTCATCCTGGAGACTGTAGTGGGGAGGTTTATGATGGTCTCCCATTGATTTGTTTCCTCGACGCAGCTGCCGACCTCTATTGAGGGACAAACATAATCAGCGCTGACGCAAATTAGATGGTTATTCGTTTTGAAAATTGACAGAAAAACAATAAAAAAGATGAAATGCTCCCAAATCAATAGATATAATGAAATTCAAATAATCCGAGAGATGAGGTCTCCATGGCAACTGATAATGTGGAAAAGAAAACAATTTAATAAAGGACAGACACACTTTGAAAACAGATTGGGCAAAGGGAAGGTGGGGGAGGAGCGGGGGGGGTTGGGGGGAGCAGGCAGGGAGGGGGCGGGGGCAGCGTCTGCATGGGGGGAGCCCACTTGCCGTTTCTCCGGTTGGTTAGCGGTGCTGTAGTGAAGGATCGCTGTCCACCCCAAGGACGCCTGGCGTAATTAAGAGAGGCTTTCGGTCCAGAAAGTGCAGATTCAGGTTTTAATACACAAAATTATTTCAGGAGCACTGAATCGGAAAGTCGTTTGTTATGACCTTCCTGAGAGGCCTGGAGCAGGGCATGTTGGAGGCGCGGCGGCTGGGCCTGCTGAGTTATGGCATATTTGTGTTTTTATAGTGCGGAGGGGAGGGGGAAGGGGGGAGAAGGTTAAACAGTATTTACAGCTCACTTGTTTTCAGAAAGGAAAGAGAAATAGAGTTCATGAAAAGAGAGGGGAGAGAGAGAAGTTGCCCAGCACAAGTGCACCCTGCCGGGATGGCCACCCCAGAGGGACCTTGGGGCTCTCCAGTCGGAGCGGGGCACCCTTGGGAAGCGAGCAGGGGCGGAGGAAGCGTCTCCCCCGCAGGATGGGGCAGACGGCCCTTCTGCTGGACCGCTGGAGAGCCCACTGCACTGTGCTTCCTGGGCTGAGATTTCTGCCGAGGGCCTTGCACGCCTAGGTGAACAGATGTGCAAGTGCATTTCAGACACTTGTGGCAGGTAGCCCAGGAAGGATGGCTTGGGGTACAGTTTGCCTACTCACTGTGTGCGAATGAGATGGGTGCATGCAGAGGGAGCCCAGGCATCTCCACTGTGCCTGGAGAGACCCAGCGATGTATTGGGGCAGATGGGCCTTCGCGGGGAGTTAAATATTGCCTCTTCGGAGCTGTGCTGAATCAGACCAAAGACCTCTGCTCCAACACCTTTTCCCACAAGTGACAATATAATTCACATACATACATACATACATACATACATACATACATACATACATACGTGGCCAGCCAGATGCAGAGCCATTGCATTCATATTCTCTGCCTCAGGTTCTGCTTTCAGGAGGCAGGTGGTCTTCAGGCCTGGAAGAGTATCTTCTCATTTTAAAGCTGCCTACGTTGGTATCCCTCCTCTTATTTCATGCATTTAGTTGTTGGCTTGTTCGCAAACATTTTTATACTACTCAGCTCCCAATACTCTGGGTGGTTTACAGAATTAAAAATCAAGAAGTGCAACAATTTGTTCTATATCAAGAAACACGCTTCTTTAGAGAACTCCTGAAACAGTTTGATTTCAATTTTTGCCTCTATATGGCCTTCAGCAAACTGTTTCTCTCTCTCTCTCTCTCTCTCTCTCTCTCTCTCTCTCTCTCTCTCTCTCTCTCTCTCTCTCTCTCTCTCTCTCTCTCTCTCTCTCACACACACACACACACACACACACACACACACAGCCTTTGCCTTCGCATTTGTAATACGGCATATTAATACTGCCTTGGCCTGAATGAAATAGCTAGTGTTATATGAATGCTAAGTATTAGAATTCCTGTGTGCTGCCACTGAAGTGACCAGGGACCATACCGGCCTCCCCCTAAAAGACAGTGCAGGCTACATTTCCCCTAACTTCTGTAGGGTTGCCTCAGAGCAACCAGGTCTGCTTTGCTTTTGGTTCTTTCCTTTCTTGGCCATTTCATCCGGAGTTTCTGCATTTGAGACAGTCCTGGGTAATACAGCCCATGGTTTCGGATCCAGTTCGCTCAGCCACATGCCTGACTTTCCGCATCAGGTCTCTGGTCTTGAGCAGGCCAGCAGTTGAATTTGGCCTGCCCCTCCCCTTTGCTGCCCCTCTTCATATCCATCCCTTGTAAAATGGGGTGAGAGTGATGGCCTGGGCTGTGGTGGAGATGTTAACACTTCTGCCTGATTTATGGAGTTACTTAGCCTAGAAGTGAGACCACTTAGACTTGTTTTGGCTAGTAAACAGTTTAACACAAATAATAAAAAAAATTCTGAAAGGGTGAGAGAGGTAACCCAGTGGGAAGTGGGAGAAGATCATCCAGACGGGGTGGTGGTGGTGGTAATGTCTTAGGTCTCGGTTTTATTTATTCTTTTTTTCTTCTTCTTACAAAAAGAAATTCAAGTACAGGGATAAGCTGTAGCACAAGCTCAGTTGCAACTTGCAGGCAAATCCTAGAAATGTTCCTTACAAAGATCAGCCCCCGGAGCCTCTATGCTGTGCTTAATGATTTAATGCAGGTAGGAAATTGAAATTTTGCAGCGGTGTGCATGAGAATGCTTGTCTGGTGGAGTTACGCTCAGGTAGCAATCAGCAGTAGTAGATTACTGGGGTCAGAAAGTTGGGAGGGTGCCCACAGTTTCTGTCCCCGTCTGTCAGAGCTTCTAGTCCTGCTTCCTAGAAGTGAAGAACAGCTTCTGCACTTCAAGGAAGCCTGCTTTTATGGAAGGGGGAGTGGGTGGAACTCACTGGGATTTACCCCTGGCTCAACACCTGCGGGATAATGCTGCAGAACACAGAGAGCATCATGATGGCCAAGCGTGCTTCTGGGGTAATTCTCTCCACCTCGAGAGGAACCTTTTAATAGGATGTGGGACTTGGCTACTTGACTGGAAAGCATGTACTAGGTCTACCTTATGTATTCCAGCTTTTAGACAGCGCTGGCTTTTACGTTATTTGTAATAATGACAGACTTCATGAGAACCTGGCTCCCTGCGCGCTCCCTGTTTTCGGTTCTTCAACTGAGCTATTAGAGATTGTGGTAGGGTGGGAGGGAGGGATTAAAATTAAAAATGCATTTAAAGTATTAAGTTTGATCCACTGGAATAGGATCGTTGATACTTGATCTAAAATATGTGAAGCTAGCATTCCCACAATGGTCTGTTCTACAGTGGACAGGTGCCCCATTATCACCTAACAGCTCCTTTCTGAATATTGCAGTTCGATGTTATACATGCAATTAATCTAAAGTTGTGCACAAACACAGCACACAGGCACACACCCGCAACAATATGGAAGTGTTGTCCTATTATTTTTTTGCAGAAGCTACAAGATATTATATATTAATAGATTGATTAACTGGTTAATATAGCAAATAAAGGCTGATCCAAGGTTGTTTGTTCGTTTTTTTAGTTTGTCTTGGTCGCAGGGGCTCAAACATCTTGACTTGAAAATACTTTTTACACACTGTATAAATGCCTCAATGCAGCTGAATGCTCAGATGGTAGGATCATCCTGAAGACGCCCCATTCCCTCATCCCCTGTGTTTCTCCATTGGCTCCATCTCCCGAGCACCTAGTGATCTTCGGTATCTTTGCTTTGCTTTACTTCTCAAGCAGGTGAGCTACTACTACAGTTGCTTGCCCCCCGCCCTCCGCCTGCACCTGATTGTGAACAAGCTGCTAAGCAATCCCACCACCACCAGTGATCTTTGCACAGCGGCCTCTGTGAGCCAGTGTTCATTTGAAGTGAGGGCATCCGGGGAATGGTGTGTGAGATGGGTCAGTTTTGTTCCAGATCCTGCTTGTTGCCTTCAAGGTCACTTTAGCCCCAAACAAAATGGGGAACTGTTTTGGATGAGGTGCTTCTGATCAATACCAGATCTTGCTCTGCTCTGCTCCACTCTTTCTTTCTAGCTGTGGAACACTTGCCCCACAGCAGCCCATTCTCCCCAGGCCCTGCCCTCCAGAACCCCCCACTGCACGATCTCTGGTGGGCTCCAGAGGTTTAAAGAATTCATTCCCGGCGGGATCATCCGCCGGGAAGGCTGCTCGGCAAGGAGAGTGGGCCTGGAAGCCCGCCGCGCAGCCGGCCGGCCAGGTTTGTGCGGGGACTGCCGGGCCTGTAGCGCGCGTGGCCTCTGCCTCTGGGCCAGCTCTGCTCTCGGCACGGCCAGCCTCTCGTTTTCTCCCTTGGCCAGCTGATCTATGGCATAAATTAGGCCTCTGAAGGGGGATACTGCATCCTTAAGAAGAAATATGTCCTCATTTTTCTTAAACACCATTTGCACTGAGTGAAATGTTTAGAAGGGACGCTGAGGGATAACTTTATTTCTTACCAGGGAGTTAAGAGCCGCTCAGTTCAGATCATAAAACATTGGGAGTAAGGAAGCTGACAGGCTTCCCGTGCATTAGAAAAAAACCATTATTCATCCTGGGAGAAGATCACCCCACGCAGGAGCCTGGTGTTTACCAGCGGGATGCTTTGGGGCTCTGGCTACCAAGTAGGTGGAGGCACCCCGGGTTGAGTCCAGAGGTGACCCTGGTAACAAGGGCAGGGAGGGGTGCGAAGAACTGCAGGAAGCCGCTGGAGAGCCCCCTCGGGTTATGCCTGGTGACCCAGCCGCGATTTCAAGCCAAAGTGGAGAAGAAAGCGTCCTCTGTTTCTCACCTCAGATAGTTCGTAGAGTGAACATGGTGGACACAGCCTTTCCTTCCTGTTTCCCGCTGATGCCGTCACAAGATTCAGCTTCCAAAATCGCCTGTTCAAACCCATTTTAGTTTAACAGAGCCTGGCATCTGTTTGAGGGATCTGGCTGGCTTTCAAGCGAGGGTCATCGGGCCCCCAGGTCTGGGGGTGGCGGAAATGTCTCTAGAACTGAATAGATTTGGAAGCAGCCTTCCCCAACCTGGTGGGGAAGCCTTGGATCGTCTCCAGCTGGGAGAAAGTGGGGAATTCTGAATTATTGGTAGCTTACACTCATAGCCATCTCTGTGGTGCTGACGGAGGAAGGGGAGTGTTCAGTTGCAGCTCTTGGCCATACCAGATGCTAGGCGGGGCTGGGATATGTTGTGGGTTTTGCTACTGTTAATTTGTTTAACCCTAGTCAGCACGCATGATACTTCTCCCCCCCCCCCATTTTAAAAAAAAAATTGTTTTATGACGTAACTGGGCTAAGAGATAATGACGATTGGCTGAAAGCTGCTTAGCAATCTTCATGGCTGAGTGGTGATTTGAATTTGGAACTTCCCCGTTCTGGAGTGCTACACCAATCAGTTTGTTTGTGAGTGCCTTAGGACTGTTTTGCCCAACCTGTGCATTAATATCTGTTGGGGTTAATATATGTCGGCCCCTGCCCACAGCGTGGTGCCGGCATAGAGACTTTCCCCCAGATATGGCGCTCTTCTGAGTGATGTTTTGCCAGCCCTATGGTGTCAGAAAATAATTGGAAGACAGCTTTTATTATTTCACATTTCAACATTAACTTTGTTTTATTTTTGTATTTATTGTTTTTAAGCGTTGTAGATTTACTGTGATGGTTTTATTTAAGTCTTTTCTTAGACTGTTCTCTTAGAAAGTGTTTGGCGCTCCTGGGGGGAAGATGAGTGGGATAGAAATAATATTGAGAGTTGGTTGTGCCTCTCCTGGTGACAATTTATTATTATTTTGTATTGTTTATTTTTCATGATACTCTCATATTCTTTGTACTAAAAAGCCGCCATAGCAGCACATTACAGATCAGAGAACCTCAATTAGATTTTCTCAAGAAGGTTTCAGTCTTATCTAAGAACCAAGACATCCTTGAAGAAGGTGGATTTGAAGGTGATACCTCACTTCTCCTGAATGCTGGATTGGTTTTGTTTTTCCTCCTGAAGTGTCTATGGCCAGGAACCTTAGCCTAGATTCCTTCTTGTGCCTCTAGGGCAGGGGTGGGGAACCTTTTTTCTGCCAAGGGCCATTTGGATATTTATAACCGGGGACCGGGGGGGGCGGGGTTTCTGGGATTTCAGCGGACCAGGGGCTGGAGTTTGCGGGTGGGAGCCAATCACAAGCACTGGGGGGCGGGGTTTGCGGGTGGGAGCCAATCACGTGGAAGGGGCGGGGTGGAAGGGGCGGTGGGAGCCCCGCGGGCCTTAGGCGGGAGCCCCGCGGGCCTGACGTTGCCCACCCCTGCTCTAGGGAACGCAGATGCGGACCCCTGGTAACATAAATTGACAGAGAGTTCCCTGTGGATTGTCAAGTTGAAGGTTGACCAGGCGGCAGGTATGGACACAGCTCCAGCCTGCAAGAGCTGCTCCTTTAGTCCATCTGTCCCTTGGTCCTTCTCCTCCCCTGCTACTCCTCTCACAGGCACATCGCCCTTTTTCTGATGCCCAAAGATTCCTTTGAAATGAGAAACAGATCTTGAATGAATTTAGAGAGTCGGGGAATTAATGTCAACTTCCACACACGATATCCACACTCTCTCACACACTTACTTTCCAGCTTCTCCCTCTTCCTCTCCTTCAATTTCTGAAGCCTGCTGATTTGAATATTTATAAATATCAGTAAATTATTTATTGTAGCAATCTGCTGTGCCATTTCACCAATTGCCATTAACACTTTAGGGTTTCCCCTTGTTTTCGTTCAAAGATTGTGGCTCAGGAATTGTGGCAGGGTAGTCATGCAGGCAATGTGGATTTCCAGAAGGAAGGGTCAGGACAGGCTTGGGGGTGTTACCAGAAGGGAAGACCATTTGCTTTGATTGCAGAGATAGGCTATTGGCATGGAAGCCAAGATCTGGGATATTGGTAGTCTGCATTTTGCAACCAAATGCAGTATAGGTATATTTGGCACATACGGCTTATTTTACAAACTCTTATTCCTGCTGATTATGCATGGGGGGGGGGATGCGGATCTGTACAAATAACTGTAGTTCTGCCCCCAGCCCTCTACAGCATTTTCCTTCCCCCCTCGCATAGTCTCTGGCTTTGTTTCACCAAGCCACACTCTTGAAAATTCCTGAGGACTAGAAACTTTCTTTTTAAAAGAAAAGAAATAAAACCTGAAAATGCTGAATTCTGTGGTTGGCTATAAATGCCATGCCCTCTGGACTGGGGTGTCCCTTCCTAGCCGAAAAGCTTCCCTGCATAGATACCAACAGCTCTCTCACTTGAGCAGCTTAAGTAAAAGTGGGGGGGGGCATTCTGTCCAGCCCCCACATGCTGGGTGTTGCTTGCCTTCCTCCTCCTCCTTCCCAGCCATGAAGGCTCCCCTGTGGGCCCAGGACTGGAGAAAGAGCAGTGCCACCGTGGCACTCTCCAAGGTCAGGTGAAAGAGACGCTGCTCCTCTAAGCCGAGGTCATCTCATCGGCTAAAAGCAATAAAATGTTTTATTGATAAACTGGAGCAGGATGTACGTGCATAAGAAGGGCAGCATAAGAAAGCGTGCCATGCCCGGTCCTCTTCCCCCACGCCTGCCCAGAGGGGCAGAAGAAATTCTGGTGCCATTAATGATGTTTCGGGTCTGCTAGGAACTATAACCCAGCAGGAATGCCTGTCCAAACAGCATTTCTCCTCTTTCGATCTAAGCAACCGCAGGCCTTGAACCCAGGGCCATGGGTCTCACCTGTGGGCTGAGGGCAAGGGCCATTTTGAGAAGCAGCCTTACGCTTGATGGGGGGGCGTGGGTGGAAATCACAGAGGCGGGGCAACTCGCCTGTTCCGCTTTTCGCTTGAAAGTTCTGCGACATTGATTAAAGGAAGAATGTAAATGGGAGCAGAATAAACTGAGTTGTTTTAGCAAGTAGTGCTGCCCGATCTTCCCAGGAGGGACAAGGGCTCTCAAACCTGCCTTGGGGACCTGTTTGATAATAAACGAGATTAAAGACAGAGCATCCCAGCCCAACTTCGTATTCCCTGCCCTTTGTGGGGCGGTATCGGAATCCAGGCAGTGCTGATTGCAAAACCAGCTGCTGTAGCTCTGGGCTGGTCTAGATGGCCTCTTGGTGGCTTTAGTTTTGGGACCAGCAAGATCTCATCCACAGCCGGGGTGGGTCTTGGCAGCCTAAATCTGCCTCAGTTGGGAGATGTGTGCAACTGCCTTCCCCCATCCCTGCCCCAAACAATGCTGTGAATAATTGATTGGATGGAACCCTCCTGGCTGCTGTGAGGCTGGCTCGGCGCTTCCCTCCTGAGCTGGGCTGAAAATTCTTCAATAAGAATATGAAAGGTCCATCTGTTCACTTTTCTGCGCAGCCCTCTGAAGTGACAGTCCTCGCAAGCCCTCCTTCCCTTTCCTCACCCACCACTTTTCCGGAGCTGCCGGGATGTCCCCACCTCTCCGGCCCCCTCCTGCAGGCGGGAACCCACTTCCTCTAGAGCAGCCCCCTCACGCCCCCATCACCCATCGTCCAGTTCAGCTGAGACCCCCTTCCTTCACTGTCCTCCCCGCCCCCTCCCAGCTTGCCTGCTGCTGAGGCTTTATTGCCAGCTTGTGTTGGCAATGACCTGGCACTAAAGGAAGCCAGTGGTAATCCAGCGCTGCCTGGAGAATTTGCCTAAACGTATTTGTGCGGTGTTTTTTGCAGTACAGGTTTAACACTAAGATAAAGTTGTGACCCGGTTTAATAGTTGCAAGTTAAGCACATTTGCACATATGTACTTAATTTTACATAATGTTGCATCTGCTAAGTCCTGAGAAGAAGATCTGCAGGCCGTTCACATATCATCATCCTGCTCCTCGTTTTTTCTTGCCGGTATGCAGGTGCCTGGCGTTTGAATTTCACACCCTCTTGAGAACCAGCTCCCTGTTTCTTTGTTTGTTGTTTGAAGTTTAAAGGAGATTGGGATTTTCCATGCATTTCAGAATGTAAGTGGAAGGTTACGGATTCCTAACTGCTTTTCTCCTTTTTCCTTTCGCTCAGGCCAAATCATGATGGTAAACTTTTTAGCAGTATTGTTTTCTCAGGAAGTGTTCAATATAAATACAGCATGTGGGAGAGTATGTCCTGGGCTGAGATGAAAAAAGGCGCAGTGACAAGCCTGGGTTATAAATGGCTTCCTTAGATTGATGCAAAATCAAAACATTTCTTTTGGGGAGAAGAAAACCATAGGGGAAGTTTACTTAGCCTGGAAACTTTTGTATGGCACTGGATGGAGAATCAGAACTGTTGGGGGCGGTGGTGGTGGGGTTAGGCTGACCTTTTGAGGCAGGGGAAGGTTGGATCCCAAGAATGACTGTTCCTTCTCCTCTTTCCTCTAGCTGGTCAATATTTCATATGCTGGACTTAAGGCTGCCTCTGTCCAGCAGAGCGGCGGGGTAGACTACTTCGCCTCAAACTAGATATAAATGCTGCTGCTGCTGCTGTTTCCCTTACTCTTTCCTCCTCTCTTCTGAAAATGGTGACAGCAACAACTCCTGCACAAACCGAAGCCCCTTGGAAGTAATTCTTCCATGTAGGCTCCTGGAAGAAGCCCTCCTGCCCTCCAGATTACGGTGGTTAGGACCTCTTTTGGGTGGGAGCGGGGTAGATCCAGCTCAGGCACTGCTCTGCTGCCATCCCACTGCTCGGCGGACCAGAAGATGTCAGGAAGAGGCTTCAGGGAGGGTCCTGGCTGAAATAAGCAAAGAGAATGGGGCTTAATTGTATTTCATATACAGTCTATGTTGATTTTTGCCTCTGTTCCACTTGCTTCTCTGCATACTCTCTTGCGTCTGGGTTGTTTATCTTGATGCCACATTTTGAAATACGAGACCCTTGGGGCAGGGTTTTTCCCTCCATTAAATCTGTTGTGCAAAGTGTTGTCTTTTAAAAGCAGTTTGTGATTTTCGACCAATCATACTTTTAAAACTTTCTAAAAGGCTCCGCATCCTGGTCCCGGAAAAGTAGATTTCCAGATCCAGTCTTTATTAAGGGCTGCCAAATGTTAAGGGAAGCCTGCAGGGATTTCTGCCTCCGGGGCCACGTCCCTGGGCCCCCAGGAGGGGGTGCAAGGCTGAGGTCTCAGGGTCCTTTGGCCTCCTCTGAAGCAAGTGCTGCCTCCGCCTGCTCTTCCCTTCTTCCTTTGCATAAACGCCCATCGCTTCTTTCCTTTTCTCTCTGTTTGCCTCCATGTGCGTTTGGCTGCTCCCCTCGATGTGGACCGAGCCCGCCATTGACAGAGAGAGGGGCACAGGAATGTAGGGAGACGCCTGTTGTGCCGAAAGAAAGAGGAGTGGGTGGGGGCTTTTGAGAGGGTTGGAGCAGGTTCCCAAACTAGCCCACCTGCGAAAGCCCTGCCACCAGGGTTTTGTTAGTCCCACCCACCCACAGTTCCCCAGGGTGCTTTAGGTGATCTGTTTGATGGGGCGGGGTTAGGTGTTAATTTCCCACTCACTTTAACCTGGTTTGACCCTTTCGTGTTGCCATCCGCTTAGGTGTAGCCCAGGACAGCTGTGGCCCGCATGGCTAGATCTTTCTGGAGCAGCTAAGGCCAAGGAAATATGGTGACGAAACTTTGACCTGGATTCCCCTCTAAGCCAATATTACACAAGCAGGTGTGTGAGTGTGTGAGCATGTGTGTATGTTTCTGCAGAACCTAGATATGCCTAGGTGTGTACAGGGTGTGCCCTTTCTGTGAGGATATGGGCGGGCGTGTTTTTTACATGTGCCTGTGTTTTTGTTTTGCTGTTATCTGGGCATCGCGTTTTTGTGGGTGAGAACAACAATGCAAAGTGGATGCTTTGATTATTTTTCAGGGTTTCCAGACCTCCCACACGTAGAAGGCTGTTTGATCAGTTTGATTCTGCTCCCTGCCACTTTGAAAATGAGATCAACAGCCTTTGCTTTCAGCTCTGGTCATTGTTCACTGAGATATTGCAAAACATTACAGGAAATGGGTACCGATTGAACATTTATATATAGGGCTGGCTGTCTTGGTCCCACAAGAGAAAGGAATGGTGGGGCCTAGAGTACTAGCAAATGTAAGAAGAAAGAAAAATCTTCCAGATATGGCTGAAGCAGTGAAAGAATGTCTAAACCACAATTCAACATCAGAGAAGAGCAATGCTTATTTTGGCAGTCTAGGAATGTAGGTTGCTGAGGCAGATACAGTTGATGTCCAGAAAGGTTTTGGGTCTGTTTAAGGGGCATTTGCTCCTTGCTGTCACTCGTTTGTGAGACAGCCATTGGCCAGTGGGTTTCTCCTCTGTTGCTCTTCATGGGAAACTGTGCCCAGAGCTGTCAGCCACTTGCTGACAATTGGACAGTGATTCTGAGTTTCAGGCTGTTCTGTTGGGCTGTCAGGTTGAAGGATTGGGGGATGTCATAATCGCTTCTGGGTGCATCACCAGGGGTCTGATGGATGGCAAACGGCAAGTCTTCGTCTTAGGGCTTAAGTGGGGAAGAGATCAGGGGCTGTATGAGGGATTCATGGGCAGAAGCAAGGGAAAGGCCTGGGGCCTTTGGAATAACACCCAACCCAAGTGTCATTCTAATTTTGTTTGTTTGTTTGTTAGTTAGTTGGTAGATATATCCTGTCTAGCTCAAGGGACTCCAGGCAACTAACGTCCAAATAAAACTCATAAAATAATGATAAGAAATAGCACAATAATAATATAAAAGTAAAAAATGTGCAAATGATGCATAGGAGGGTTAGAGACAATCCATGTTGCAGATCTTAATCTCCAAGTGCTATCTTAAAGAGCAAGGTGTTTGTTGCTTTGCCGTGCATGTGTTTTCTTTCACAAACAGGTGAGGGGTGGGCAGAATTATGTATTGGGCATTAGGGATAAATTAGTGGCAGGAAAGAGAGGAGGGGCATCCTTGAGACAGCACCCAGGCAGACCTTTGCAAAGCGGTCACTACTTCAGTTTATCAGACCTATACACCCTGAGGTTTATTTCACTAGACGTTCATAGCTTATTTTGAGCTTTACTACATCTTTGACTTCTGCTAATAGACAGAAAGGCTGTCGTGGAATGCCAGAGCCCTGTGGGCGATAGACTCTTCCTTTCCTGTCTTCATGGGAGTCTGGGTGGGCATGTGGTTACCCGCTTGTATCCTTGCAACAGGCCTATGAGGTAGGTTAGGCTGAAGGATTTTGAGGAGCTCAGGGTAAGCTAGTCATTTTTATGTTTTCTCAGGAATCTGAACTTCAATTTCCGTAATCTAATTCTCGAATCAGGATGATATTTCCATCTGTGGTAAATGTGAGTTCTGAGCAGATTTTTGGAGCGTTTCCTGGCGTCTCAGCCTTGGATGTAGAAATTCCATGTCCATATGTCCCTCGTTCAACTAGGAAATTTTCTGAAGGGTCTTAGGAAGTCCTTATTCCTTAAACTTGGAGGATACTCAGTGAGTCAAACAATTGAATGAGATAAGTAACAAATGCCATGAGAATGTGCTCCCTTCCCAATAAAATCAGTTACGCTGTGGGCATAAGACAGGGCCTCTGTGGTCTGTGCCAGAGTTTTTGAACTCACTTCTGATTAACCTTTAAGGGACCTCTTTGAAATTCTGTTTTTCTACCACCTTTTCTAAAGAAACTGGACAAGTGGTTGGGTTATCCGAGGCAAGTTTTTCTCAGATATCTACAGTATTTGCTGTGTTTACTATACATTTATATGATCAACCTTGATCAACCTTATGTACAGATGGTTTCATTCTTTTTGAGCATTTGCTGTGAAAGGCCATTATAAATGCTTGGGATAGAACAATTAATAAATCTCTGCTAATATTCATTCTCTCTCTCTCTCTCTCTCTCTCTCTCTCTCTCTCTCCCCTGCTCCTTCCTCCAGCTGAAAGAAGTATATGCACTGACGCAACCTCAGGAAACCCCAAGATGGCTGCCAAGCGCAAAGGTGGCCTGAAGTTAAATGCAATCTGTGCCAAGCTCAGCCGCCAGGTAGTAGTTGACCACAAGGGACCTGAGCAGGTACATGTCGACAAAGCCCCCCTTGGGTGGGAAAGTGTTGGCGGCGACACTGCCGCTACCAAGGACATCACCCAGTCTGTGGCGAAGGAGCTGGGGGCCGCGTTTTCTGAGGGAGCGAACCGTGTGCAGAAGATTGAGGAGGACAAGCGGAGGGAGGTGATAGAGAAATGGGTCAATGGCGAGTACAGCGAAGACCCCTTGCTGGGGCGTATTGAGAACAAGGAACCAAAGACCTCTGAGGGGACAGAGGTGCCCCCCGAGGGAGTGTACATGGTGCAGCCAAAAGGTTGCAGCGATGACGAGGATAATGGGGATGAAGCCGAGCCACTGAGGGACTCCCAAGATGGCCGCTTCCTGGATGACCGAGATTCAGATGGGCCTCCCCTGAAGGATGAGAGCTTTCGGGCCCCCAACAGTGAAGTGAGTTCCAAGCTCACTGGAGGAGCTTCTTCAGGTAAGGTGGCCCTGGGTAGCATCTCTGATACATTATTTTTGGTGCATTGGGAACTGTCTTTCCAGAAAGCCTTGGGGTTCGGGGACCACTTTTTGCATGGAATAGGGTTAGTTGCATGCTCTTATATCTCGGTTGACCTTTTCTGGCTATTGCTCCTGATGGCTTGAGTTTGCAAGATGGGTGCGGGGTGATATCCACATAGCTTTTAGCCCCTTCAAGCATCACAGTGTCTTTTCAGTAACTGGAAGACACCAGCTCAGCCTTGAATCCCCCAGTTGTAACTTAGACAATACCCCCTTTAAACAAATGCAATTAGATGTATATTTAAAATGGGATTAAGAAACGTGAGTAAAACATTGCAGTGCCATTAAAAGAGTCCATGCTACCTTGTGCATATATAATAAATGAGGACAATTCCTATATATTATTTAAAAGGCAAAAACTTAAATACATATTATTCAGAATTATTTAAAACACTAATAGCAACCACTAAACTAAGTATAATGGGACTGTAATACAGCGAGTACAGGTACAAAATGGTGAGTTAAAATAAACTGAATCAATAATACATGGATTTGCAGTTTAATCCCCATCGCCAAGTAGCACCTGAAAAGAATAAATGTCCTCCCTCCCTTCCTTCTGTTGCAATGTTCACGTATGTGCCAACCTGTTTCTTCAGTGCCTTTGGTGTTTTGGGTGCTGCAGCCACTGGAGAGTCTGTCTCTCCTGCTTTTGAGGTGAGAAGAAGAAGAAAAGAAGAGTGACATGGTGAGCTGGGCCAGGTTGATTAGCTAGCCGACGGGGCCCGTGGGATGCCTTCTTCTCCAGCGGAATTTGGCTGCCTTGGGCACTGTGTCAAACAGAAGCAGCTCCTACAACGATTCTTTACCCTCCCTTCCTTTTTCTTGGACGGGGGTTTCCTCTTCTTCAGTGTTTGTTTTCCTAGTTGCAATTGGTTCGGCAATCCTTTCTTCGCGCTCTCAGCCTGTGTCATTTTTCTCTCTCTCTCTTAAAGAACAACAAATTCTTGCTTTGAAAAATATGCCCACTCAACTCTTCCCTGGCCGAGGATTTAGTTCATTTCCCATAGGTGGCACGGTGCCCCAACATTCAAAATGCAGCTCCCCTCCTGATTTGAATTAACTGCACTCCTTGTTCTGAGTCGTTATCATCTAGATAGCTGGAAAATCCTGAAGGAATATTCCTTAGCCAGGAGGAGCTATTCAGTATGTGAGTTTGGATATAAAGGTAATTGAACTGGTAACTGCCATTCAATATAGCTGTACAGCACTGCAAAGGGGCAACTGTAGAGGAAGCAGAGGGATGTTTGGATGCTCTCTTTTCAATATGCAAAATTCAGTAAAAATTCAGCATAGGAATTTCCCATTTCTCATATTGAAGAGCCCTACAAAGATCTGGAGTTTTTGTGGTTACTTTCCGGACAGTCTGAGAGAGCCGAGGTGAAAGGGATAGCTACGAGCAACAGTGTTTTGCCACGTGGGGTGCCCGATATTGCAATCGATATATTGTGAGGGCCAGGGAATGGGGAACTTTAAACTCTTAACGCTTTAGGGATTTGAAAGGGTTCAGGGATGCCAGTGTGTGTGTGTGTGTGTTTGTGCGTGCATGCAGGTCTGTGATGTGCCCGCTAAATCTTAGGTTTCACTCCCACTTCTCTCAGGCGGTAACAAGATAGGGCCTGGTATAGGGAGCTCCAGAAAACTATTACAAAGGAAGAGGATTAGCAGCTGCGGAGCGCATAGCAATTTACAGTTGAGTTTCCAGAAGTCTCTTGCCCCACCCTCCAAGGAGAAGGGCATCTTCAAATGAAGTCTTAACTCCCATTCAGGTTTAATAACTTTGCTCGACACCTCGCCCTTTTCCCCACATCTCTGACAAGCCCCCCCCCCACACCGATCTCACCGATCCATCAAAAATTCTCCCTTTTGTGCACTAGGGTCCGAGCTTCCCTCCCTCCACCTCCCCTTGCACTCCTGTTTAATAACGCAGCCGAAACTCATCTCCCTTCATCTGTCCCTTCCCTCTTTTCCAGCCTTCGTGAGTTCACTGGCAACGCTCATAATTATGCATATAAGATATAAACAGAGCTGTTTAATTATCCTTCGCCACATCAGTGACAGAGTAATTAACAAACATTGCAAGATCAATGAGGAGAAGGCTGACCTTCAGTTTCTTTGATAGGGAAAAGCCCTTGTCTGTCGCTAGCACAAGGTGATTGAGTTTGGACTGGTGCTTAAGTTTGTTTTAATTTTTCAGACCCCCCCCCCCATGCACTCGTTATTCCACCTTCTTCTTTTGCTATATGCATTTGCACGCACGCTTCCCAAATACAGAGTTGTGGGGAGCAGGAACTACTTCAGGGAACATGAAGCAGAGTATCTGACCAGAGGGAATTTTGTAGCTCCATATGGCAGGGTTGTTTTTTTTATACAACAGGCTGCCTTTCTAAGTCTAGATCGGCAAAGGTTCCCACCTAAATGGTGTGCCAGCTTCTAGGTGAGCAAGACAAGGGAGAAAATCCGTGGAGGGGCATGTGATCGGCAGCTGTCAGCCACGAGGGCGAAGAACGTGACCTCCGTGGTAGCAAATGCGTATCAGGCAGTGGGCATACGCGCTGGAACAAGGCTTTCATCAGACTGGCTGGCCACCAAGGCGAGCTGATCTAGTCAAGCCACCCTTGTGTTGTTTTGATGTTAAAGGTGTTACGTGGAGTGGTTACAGACCTACGCATTTGCAAGGTTGCCTGTGGAGGGAGGAGGGGGATTTGCCCTTCCGTTAATTTGTAGGCGTCTATATTGGCTTTTCTTCACTGCTTCCTCCAAGTTAGGCAAAGCAGCTGACAACGTGATCCCCAAGCTTTCGTCCCTTCAGGGAGCAGGCAGGGATCTTCAGCTCCGACATCCTTCCCCTTGCCCGTATTCTCTTTGCTGCATGTCTGTAGGCCGCTTCGGGCCTGCCCAGTCTCTGCCTCCTCGTACTTCTTTCTGCTCACAGTGGCTGGCAGCTCCCCATCCCCATCCGCCACCTCCGCTCAGGCACCCTTGGCGTAAATCCCCTAACCCACCCTCAGTCGACTAGCCGGGGTCAACTTGGCTCAGTTTCCTTTCTTGGTTGCAGCAAGTGCCGCTTTCCCCTTTTTTACAAGCCAGCATTCCTAGCCTGCCTTTTGTCCGTGCCACACCTGCTCTGACACTGGAGAAAACTGGCGTAGGCTCTTCCAAGCAGCAGCTTTTCCTGGTGAGAAATGTGCTCGTTTGTTCCCAGAAGCCCCACCCTAAGTACGACACTCTTCACGCTCGCCGTGCCAGCGGCTGCATCTGAGTGAGGAAAGAGTTCAGCCTCTGAGGTGGAGGGGCTCTGAGACTGACGGAGTTCCCCTCCCTGCTAGGCCCAAAGCTCTGTGTCACTATTCTGGCTTTGTTCTGGGGTGGGTTTGGGGAGAAAGCAGAGAAGACAGATGAGTTGGAAGGACATGCAGGTCCTGTCTGGCGAGGGGCAGGCTCCACTGAGTGAAGGAGGGAGGAGGGTTGCGTGGTCAAGGACACCTTCTGTCCCCAGGGGTGGGTGGCAAGGGAAGGGCGTGGGTGGCCTGGACAAATTCTCAGATCCTGGTGCAGCTCTGGACCTCTGCAGTGGTTCGGTTATGTCAGCCGCTAGAGACAAGGGCGAATGTGTTATTTACATCTGGGTCTGGTTTACTTTACAATAAAGTAAAACTTAATTGTAGAAAAGCACCGTACAGATATTAAACTGCTGTATACATTTAGACTCCATAAAGAAAAGCTTGCTAATGACCCTTTTTCCTTTTGAAGATAGACAGACAGAGACACACAGAGACAAACATATTTAAATATATATATTCAAACACACTGTATATATATTCAAACGTGTGTGTGTGTGTGTGTGTGTGTGTGTGTGTGTGTGTGTGTGTGTGTGTGTGTTTCCTTCTTCCCAGGTAACAGTTTCCCAGAATTTCTTTCTTCTCTGTCTTGTTCCTGTATATAATTTCCTCTAGTGCCCTTCATTCAATATGCACCCAATGATTTGCCCCGTTCTTTCTCTTTTTCCTGCCCCTTATGGATTTCTTTGCTGCAGTTTTTCTGGGTTGCTGTTTGGTTTCTTTTGGTTGTATACTGTGAATATTTTTTTTAAAATGATCATTGGCTTGCAGTTAGTTAGTCACTTTTGAAATTAATGTGAATTGATGCAGCATATAATACGTTTTTAAATAGTGGCAAGGGAGGCTCTCCCACATTCTTTGGTGGTGGGGTGGACGTAGCCTAGCAATAAAAAGTCTTCCAGCCAAACCGTCCTGAAGTGCGCGCACAGGTGCCGTGCAAGAAGAGGATCCTTCCCTTTAGCTCTGCAGAATGGCTTCCGAGTGCTGTGTGAAACGTAGCCAGATTGGCCAAGCCTTGCCATGAAAGGACGTGTCCCCGGAAGTTTCACACACCTACTGGGGACCTCCATGTGCAGTGAGGCTTTTCCGTATCAGAGCTCCACAGTCCCCGAATCATTGCTGCCCTTTCTTAGCAACCGGTGACCCCAAATACCATCAGTGCTACCTGCTTAGTCCTAATCACCCCCTTCCCCCAAACCTTGGTCTTCCCGTCCTCAATTTTCCATTCAGAAGAGAAAGTGCAGCTCTGTGTAGGACACCCTGCCCTGCCCCCTGAGCCCGAGACATTTTGCTCCATTTGGGCTTCTTTGCCTTCCCTTCCATATATAGTGTGCTGCTCTCCGCTATTTTTAGCCCCCTTTGGGTTGTGTTTGTGTGAGTGTGTTGTGTTTTTTTTCCCCCTTTTGCTAACTCTGGATCCTTTGTGATATGAGGGTTGCTCCAAGCCAGTGTCCTCCCTCCTCTCACACGCACACATATCTCTGTCCTTTGGCAATGCCCACAGATGGACAGGTGGCAGAAACGAAGGGAGGGGAGCCTCTTTAAAACCCCGCATCCCGACTGTCTGAAGAAGCAACAACAGCGACACTGTGAGAGGATTTAGCAAGAATCCCCGAAGGCCACAGCGGCCTCTAAGAAGTTCGCGTTAGACCCAACGTTTCCAGCACTGCCGAGATCCCACAGTTGCTCAAGCTCCCTCTCCGTGCATAGCTCTCGCAGGACCTGGCCTGACTGGATTCTCTTGGAGTGCAGATAGAGTGAGATGGGGGTGGTTAAGATAACTGTAATCCCTCCCCTCTCCCCATAATTCCCCAATCTGGAATCATTTAGCTCCCCTTTGGCTTCCTGCTGCACCCGCCCTCCCTTTGGAGCCTGGCACGCAATGCGAGTGCTTTGCCGCGGGGAGCCGGGGATGAGTCGGGAGGGGGGTAGAAAGGGTAAAAAAGAGATCCTTTTTCAAGTCAAAGGAGACATGAAAAACCGGAGTAGTGGGGAAGACGGATTTAGCAAGAATGGGAAAACCTTAGCTCTGGGATTGTGTAGGATTAGGGACTATTGTTGGAGCTCTCGAGTTACTAGGGCAGCAAAGCAGCAGAAAGCTTTGAGGTTCAAGGAGCCCCTTTTATGTGGTGGCTCATAAAGCACAAAGCGCAGTGTGGAAGTAGAGCACAGCGCACGGGCAGGATGTGCCACATGCTACCACAGTGGTCCCAGAAATACAGAGGCGGAGTCAAGTGCGATGCTTAAACGAGTTGCTGTACCTCTGTCAGGGCACTCCGAAGAGGCAGGAGAAGGAGGCTCACCCTCTTCAGAAAAGGGCCTCTGTCTGCCTCTCTCTCCACATTTCCCCAGCTCTTTGTCACCCCCTTTTCCCCTCCTTTCCAACTTCCACCGCCACTTGACTCTTGTCATTCGGCCCACCCAGGTCTTACCAAGGGATTTTAGTCTTTCTCACAGTCCAGTGGGACATTCAAGACAGCCCCGGCGATATGGCTTGGCAGCAATGCGACCCAAACGGCCGAGCAGCTTTCCCAGCTTTCAGTCTGAAGTCTTTTCCCCAGCCAGATGTAGAGATGCTGGGGATGGAACCAGTCTCCTTTTGCTGCTCCGTGATTTGGAGACTGAGCCACAGCCCTTTCCACAGATCTTTGGGAACAGCTGTCTTATTCTGAGCCAGACAGATCTGAGGCTGCTGCTCTAAGCCTGCATCATCCGGAGTTTCAGCAGGAAAGCCTCGCTGGCACATTAGAAGGGATTCTCTCTCCTCCTTTGTACTGATAAAAGCAGCCTCCCCACTCTCCTTCCCAGTGACCAACAGAACTGCCTCAAGGGGCCTTTTGCCGGCCAGAAGGCAGGATAGAAGATCTCCTTCCTCCTCTCTCTCCTTTGATTTCTGTTGAAGTAATGCGGCTGTTACATCGTTTATCCTGTTTGTTCTTTTAAAACTTATAAAAGGTTTACATTTGAAATGTGTGTGTTTTCATAATCTGGTAATGTTTTGTGATCTTATGGTCATAAGCCACTCGGAGCGCAGCATATAAATTTGGGGAAATAAACAAACAGAAAAGAGACAGACTGATAGAGGCAGAAGCCACTTCATCCTAGGAAACTACAGATTACCCAGCCTTCTCAAACACTGTGCTTTCCAATTGTATTTGGACTTCGACTTCCATAATTCTCAGCCAGCGTGACCTTTTAATTGACTGGGACATGCTGAAACTCAGTGCCTCTGCAGAACTCCAGTTTGGAAAGCCTGGGTTATCTTAACTCTCCCTCTGCATTTCCTACCCCGTAATCCTACTAAAGGAAGAGTAGTTTAGCCATCTTTGTCCTCCAGACTTTGACAGCTTTTTCCAACAACCAGAAATGCTTTTGTTGTTGCTTTTGCTCCGAGGACAGGGTAGCATCATAGTTCTAAGATATAGTAAAATTTGCTCAGTAGGATCAGAACAAAGGCCTGTCTGGTTCCTTGCTTGACTCCTGAAAGTGCTCAGCTGCATATTCTCAGACGCCAACAAGCTGGATGTAATTGAGATGGTCCCTTGGTGTCATTTGACTGTTCCCCAGTGTCTGGCAATCAGAGGAATATTGCCTCTTGAATAGGGAGAATCAGTCCATCAGTTGCTTGGCTGATTACTAGAGCCTTCCTTTTATCTTTGGAATCATGCATTTTGAAGTATCTATGAGACTTACTGTAAATTCACAGGTAGAGAGTTAGATGGTGCTTGGAGATTTGGGTCCCTTCTCTGCACTCAAGTTGTCTTCACTTACTGTTCTCTCAAGTGCAAACTGGGAATAATAAGAATCTAACACTAGGGCCTTACAGTCACATCTACATTAGCCTGTCTGCCAGCCTTTCAGGAACTGATTCTGATCATCGTCTCTTGTGCGCTGTTGACCAAGTGAAGGGCCCCTGATGTTGTGAAAGTGCTGAAGATAAAGTCAATTGTGTCTTGACCACCTCTAACGTGATCTTAGTGTGCAGTATCTGGGGATGGACAAGACCTCCTAAGTAGATTGGCAGCAAAAGGAGGAGGGAATGTGTCACCCTTGTTTCTGATACACCACACCTTGTTTAAAGCTGCAAAGAGCATTGCTGGATGAGAACAGTGGCCCCTCTGGTCCAGCACCCCTCCCCACAGTGGCCAGTCAGATGCTTCTGGGAGTCCCACTAGAAAGAATGGGAGTTTGTTTGGCAAATCCCATGGTTCCTTCCACAGCTGACGTTTGATCGTCGTCTTCCATACACAGAGGTTCCATTTAGAAAACTTCATTAATAGTCATGGATAGACATGCCCAAGTTCAGAATGCATCTGGGACAGTAAATTAAATAACTTGTGAATGGAATGAAGAATGTGTTTGTGTGTACATGTATGTGTGTGTATACACACACCTGCACGTGCACTCTCACACTGTCAATCAAAATGTCTTTCTATCTACTTTGTCCACAACTTCCATAATGTTTAAGTTTTCCCTAAGGCTCCTGCTGCCATCTTTCTCTCCCCTAACTTGCCCCTTTGCTTCCTTACCTCCCGTTCCCACCTCACTGCTTTTGGGGGGAAGGTGTCACCTCACTGCCAGCCTCCCCCACACAGGCAGGGTAGCTTGCGGTGCCTTTGGCATATTGGCAGCGACCTCACTTCCAGTAAAATTACTTTTTCTTCATATTAGGCCAAGGCGAGAGCGCAGAGACATTTATGAAACTTTGTTTAATGTACTGAAAAGCCATCGGCTAGAACATTTAGGAAATTGATTTTCCTGGCATTGATGAACTCTTTTTATTTTACCCCAGTATTAATTACTTTTTTTAAAAAAACAAATTAATTTAAGTGTCGTAAAACCGAACAAGTGAGCCAAACGTCAGCCGGTCGCGTTTGCCTCCTTCTCCCCCGTCCCCCATCCCCACCACCCCACCCGGCCGCAGCTGGTAACACAGAAGGAAAGAAGGGAAGATGCCCCACTGAGTGACACATTTTCTGTCTTTCTGTCACTTACTCCAGGGGAGGCTTCATCTCTGCGAGACTATGCTGCTACCACCATGAGCGAGTTCCTAGGCATGTTTGGCTATGACGACCAGAACATGCGGGATGAGCTGGCTCGCAAGATTAGCTTTGAGAAGCTGAATGCTCCTACCTCAGAGGCCAACCCAGCCACTGCTGCCACATCCCTTGCTGGCGAGGACGCCATGAGCAAGAGGGCCCGCTTTTCCAAATACGAGGAGTACATCCGCAAGTTGAAGGCTGGGGAGCAAGTCCCCTGGCCTGTCCACCCAGTTAAGACTGAGGAGCTGACCAGCAAGCTAGGCAAGGAGGCCCCCGTGGGCTTGGGGCAGCCGGTTCGGTTGCCGGCCCCAGAAACTTCCCTCCTGCCTGAGACGAAAGCCACCATTTTGCCTCTGCCTTCATCCAGCAGTTCCCAGATGCAAGGGCTGATGTCTCGGGCCTCCAAGTATGATTTTTTCATCCAGAAATTGAAGACGGGGGAGAGTCTCCGGCCACAGAACGGCAATACCTACAAGAAGGCCTCCAAGTACGACTTGGAGAATGTCAAATACTTGCATCTCTTCAAGCCAGGTGAAGGCAGCCCGGACATGGGAGGAGCCATCGCCTTCAAGACGGGCAAAGTGGGACGCCCATCCAAATATGATGTTAGAAACATCCAGAAGATCACCCCCGTCAAAGCTCCAGCACCCAGCTTGGGCCCTAACCCTCTTGCCAGCACTCCCAGCAGCACTCCAGTAGCGGGACCCGAGCAACCGGTCTCTCTCTCCTTCAACACTCCAGAATACCTTAAATCCACTTTTTCCAAGACGGACTCCATCACAACTGGAACAGTTTCTACTGTTAAGTAAGTCTATTCCCATTCATGACTGCTCTCGTTTAAGGGATAGGGGAAGAAGAACGCAGTGGTGCCACCATGCTGCCACCTTCTCCAACTTGGCCCTGTCCAAGTGTGCAGAGCTGATAAAGACCACGTTGGCCGAGTAGTTGTAGTCCTGCACATCTGCAGGATGCCGAGCTGGGAAAGGGTTCCTGCAGATGTCCTGTAGGAAAGTCTTCCATGTCCTCCTGTGGGCCTTAATGGTGACAAGGAAGATGGTAGTAGAACATGTTGAAATTAAATAATTTCATGGATGAGAAAACTCAGGTGACTGAATAATAGCTCCAGGATCAGAGATGATAACGACAGTTGATATTAGTTGCAGAGGAACAAAAACGGGAGAGAGGACGGAGACAAAATGGTTTTCCATAGGCTTCTGTATGGCTACAATGAGAAACAGAATGCTACCTTATATACCTGATTCAGCACAGCTCTTCTGATGTTCTTAGGACAGATTGGGTTGTCTGAGGTAAATCAGCAAGGTTTTCTTTGGAGTTCTCCTAAAATGGGAGTTGCAGTAGTTTAGTTACTGCAACTAAAAGAAGATTTGAGTGACCTTTTGAGCTTGGTACTGGTTCTAGTCTCAAATCTTTGGGCTCAGTAGATACTCAGAAAATCCCTGTTCTTTAATTCTCAGTGATTGACAGCCCCCTTTTGCACTGGATGCAGTTGCTGGATCACGGTTTCAAATGGTAAACAAAGAGATCCTAGTGAGTCCAAAGTCTGCTCACCCCATATAAAGTCATTAATGATAACAATATTCTGTTATATGATTTATTTTGTTTCTATGATATTCTATACTTTCAGAGAAGCAGGGGTGGGGATACAGAAAGTGCTGGTGGAAGGGAATGAAGACAAGGGGAAACTAAATAATAAAAACTGAAGCTTAAGCAAAGTAAAAGAAAACATGAAACCAGGCTGCATTACCACAATAGAGCAGGTGTCTGCTCTATTGCATGGCCATTTCAAATTCTCTGTCACCTGTTCCTGGTGGGCTGGAGTTCGAATTGGCTTTAATCCAGTCATTTAATCGCAAAACCAGCTGTGAGGCACCTAGACCTTTTAAATCACGCATCTCAGACAAGAGCGTGTCAAGGGCAGCCAGATGTGAGGCCGTCAATCTCTGAAATGCTTGGCTGCATGAGTGTGTACCATTCAGTACAACCCTCTTCTCTCTCTCTTTCTCTCTCTCTCTCTCTCTGTCTCTCTGTCTCTCTGTCTCTCTGTCTTTCTGTCTTTCTTTCTCACACACTTCAGGTAAAACTTTGGGGGGGGGAGGGTGAAAGAGATCACTGTGATTTTTGTGGCGAACCTTTGTGTGGCTTCCCTGTGTGCCATAACTTCGTAAGACTCCTTGGAAGGACTCGGCTGAGAATCCTGGACTTTAATGAGCGCTCGATACAAGACATTTCCTTCTGTTATTTACCTTGTGTCCTGCGCTGAGGTGCCCAGCAGCTACTGCAGGCAGCTGATGAAAAAGGGGGAGCAGGGGAGATGATTAGGCAGAGAGAGAGGCAACAGTCCTGCTGGAGAATGATGTTGAAACCCTAGTTTTCTTCACCCAGCAAATGGGCAATGAAAGAAGGCTGCAGCTCGGTGTGGCATCTAGAAGGCCAAAGAATGGACCCTTTGCATCTCCAGCTTCAAAAAGATCAAAGAGCAGAGGTTGGAAAATTTCCCTCTGCCTGCCTGTTACCCGAGTACAGGGCGAAAGGGAGAAAAGAGCTAAAAGGAAGGCACGTCAGGCAAACCCTCATCATGACTGTCTCCCACCCGGAAACCTATGCCCTCATTGTGGGAGGTTGTGCGGATCCAGAATTGGCCTTTATAGCCACTTACGGATCCACCGTTAAAATTTTACCTTTGGAAGACAATCCTACTCGGCTACGAGTGATCGCCAATGAATGAATGACCCTGGAGAGCTACATCCGGGTGTTTGTGGCTCATCAAGTCCAGTTTTCCTTTGTTCACGTGCAGGGTAAGGTGTGGTTTTATAAACACTGGCCAAGTTACTGCAGTCTGGCCCTTGATTCATCAACACAGCCCTTCAATAAATAGGCGGCCATCCTTTGGAGAAACGGGACTTATTGGTGAACGAGGGTGAACTGCTCCTTAGCAAGCCAGAGATGAGGAGCCCTCTGCACCGCTGGGGCATGGCATTGCCCTCGGGTGCAGAGCCTCTCGGGGCGGGGGGCTTGATGCATGTCCTGATACCACCTGGCGCTAACCATCTCTGCCCTGTGTGTGCTTCTCATTAGGAATGGATTAACCACTGACAAACCAGCTGTCACCGAAGATGTAAATATTTACCAGAAATATATTGCCAGGTAGGCCGATGTCCCTTCCCTGCTCTGCCTGGGGGTCTCGGGAGCAGGGTGGAGGGGGCCGTGGGACAGAGCTGCGCAAGGGCCCCGACTGCCCGCCTGAGTGCGGCGTAAGCCACCGGTCGGGCACGGAGTCTGTCCCCTTCTCTCTGACCACCACGCTGACTGACCTCCCCGCTGCCCTCAGCGCCACCTTTCCTGCTCAACTCCCACTCTGTCCTCCCCCCAAGATCGCCATCGTTTGCTCGGGGAAAGAGTTGTGGCCAGCTCCAGCTCCAGCTGACGTGGAAGTCCCTCCTCTGCCTCAGATTCTGGGGAGCTGTAACCAGAAGAAATAATGCCATTAATCTGAAGAGCACCTTCATAGAGCATTTTAGGTGGAAATCACCTCCTGGTATCAGCTGGAACAAGTATATATCCTCCCAGCCAAGTGCGATACCACTCAAAGGGACTGAGCTAGTTCTCGTCATGCGTTTTCTACCTTTTGACTATTTAGGATGCATTCATTGACCCCCAAATTAGCCAGGTGAGACAGCATCGCTTTATTTCAGTCAGGGACTAGATCATATACATACATAACATGGCAGACGTGAACGTAAAGTGGTCTCCAGCCTATAATCACAAAAGAAATTTATCTCAGATGCACAAAAAGGGAACTTGCCTTATTGCAGTCCAGAGAACTTTTCTTCTCTGATTCTACTGGTTATGACACAAAATTGGCCCCTTTGATGTATATCTCTCAGTGTGAATGCTGTGCTTGGCTGGGCTCCTCAGCCAGAGTTGCATTCACGGGGACTTTTCTCCGTCACATTAGGTACTTCTGGCTCGGGCCGGGAGATCCAGGATTTCATAAGTCTGCCCGTTGTCATCCTGCTTGTTAGTCTTTCATCTCGATAATTTAAAGCGAATGGCAGAACGGCATCCTTCTTGGAAGGGGCTCAAGAGAGCTTTTGCTTTCCACGGCACTGCATGTTTTGTGAGCCAAAATGAAATGAAAGACACCCCCCCCCCAAGAATCTATTTGCAAGGGACAAATTGGGATAACAGATACAGTATACCCATGTTAATGCCTTTCGGGTGTGTTGAACTATCGTCAACTCCCATCGTCCCCAGCCAGAAAGGTGGAAGTAATAAGAGCCGTAGTCCAACATCTGGAGGATGCCAGATTGAGGAAGGCTCCCTTGCACTGTCGATAATGTTCTGTTTTCAAATTGTCCTTCAGCTCTCTGAAAATTCGTCTCCAGCTGTAAATGATTTAACAGCACATTTAACCAGACATTATCCAACAAGGTATCCACAATAAGGATAGTTGAAGCAAAGTAATAAGGTGTTTAATTTCTCCTTCCCTCTCTTTTTCTCCTTGTCTCCCTCTTTTAAGATCAGAATTGATTCTAATCCATATTAGTAACTTTTGCATCGTGGAATCTGAAGGGCAACTCCTATGCACGGATATGCATGCGCGCACACACACAGCACTTTCTTCTGCTCATTTTTTCCTCGCCCAAAGTCCTTCCCCTTGGGGCCCTTAAATCACACAGTGGGGCCGGCTTGATTAGCAGTCATAAGCTCATTATTTTAAGCTGTCTCTTGTCAAGACAAGGAGAGGATGGTTTGTCCTTTGCCAGCTGCAGAGGCAGGCGTAGAGGAGATGGAGGTGGCTCCCGGCAGCTGCATTCCTCGAGATTAGCGAGGCTAGTTTGGGGTTAAAAGTCAGAGGAGAGTTCTCCTCTTGGGCCCAAGTCCCCAGCGCCATTCCAGAGACAGTATCAATCTTGTTCGGGACATAGGTCCCACCCATGCTGCCCCCTGCCCTTGAAGAGCCCGTGGCTTTTCCACTTCCAGGACCCTTTGATTTAGCCTGCACCATGAAACGATCTGAAGCGTAACATGTGGAACTGTGGAGGAATTATGGGAGATGACCAGAGTTATTTCTATTACAACAGCCTGCCTTTCCTGCCCTGCGAGATCACGCAGTCAGGACCTCCATCTGTCCAGCCTGTATTTGACAGCCAGGCAGTTGTATTTAATTTAAAACACGTGTGTGCATTTTGGAAAGGCGGGAGGAGAAGGATTCGAGCTCTACGTTTGCTGGGACAGAGATATCTATGGAGCGCAATTTGCTTAATAGGTTTGTTAAGAGGCGCTTCCAAAAGCTGCACAAGGAAGTTGCGTTCCTTTACTTCACAAAACGGAGCCTCTCGCTAGCTTCTTCGAGGTGCATGAGACTCTACTTTTTCTCTCACTATATATTTACATTTCTCTTTCCCTTGGACTCATTATTTATTATTATTAGTGCCCTAGCAGATGGTTCTGCTGCAGATCTTGCTTAAATATTTATTCACATGAGCCTTTTCCTCCCCTCTACCCATCACTTGTAATTGGGGTGGTTTCGTATTGGGTCCCCCCCCCCCGTCACGCACATCATCGTTATAGAGTAATGAGCGTGTAAACAGTTGCTAAGCAGGCTGACTTCTGTATTTATTATTTTTATTAGTATTTATTTATCTGGGTTTTCCTCAGTAGCCTTTGCCAAATCTGGCCAACCAGGGAATGAAATAAAATGCGTGTTTTGCACAGTTGTGTGTGCGTGCTCCAGACATCATGCCCGTCTGAATGCCTGCATATTGCAGTCAAAGCAAGGGAAGATGGTTGCCAGTTCTGTCATGCTTTTTAAGTTTTATTTTCCCACTGTTGTCCTGTTGTTCTCTCTGGATAGTGAGCTGATCAGATTACTATTAACTGATGCTGCAATACAATCACAGAACCTTTATTGGGGGTGGGTATGGAGGAGTACACTACAAAGGACAACTCCGTTCTAATATTGGATTTTGCCGATCAAATAATTCTGTTCTGATTTGAAGAATTGTAGTATTTTTTTCTATGGTGAATTCCTGAGAATTCTCCATCAGAAATTCCTAGCTTTCCCAGCAGGATTCCATAGATCCTTGGAAAGGATCAGTGTATAATGTAAATACGTTTTATGAGACTGCCCACACAGTAAAGGTTCTTAAATGACAGTTCAGAGGAATACATATGGTCTCAGAGAATGACTCTTGATGCTAAACTGTTACATTGTAAAATTGTTAAGAGGTTTCTTTGGTGTTTCCATCATGTGCTGAAGAGGCAAATCACTTCTTAATATATTTTCCATTGTAATTTGAAACAGATATCTACAGTATGATTAATAGCAAAATATGCTGAGGGAACAGTTCTCTGGTGTTTCTATCACATTCTAAAGAGGCAAGCCACTTGCATAAATTTTAAATTCTGTTTGAAAGACAGCTTGCCTCTTTGGCAAGAAAGAACTGGTTGCAGTGAAAATTCCAAGGAAATCTATAGCTGCATGCACAATTACTCTCAATGAAGTGTGCTTTAGCTTGACAGGATCATGGCCACAAAGAATGAAATGCAGCAGGAGTTTCAATATAGAAGCATAAGGTAAGAAAATATGATAGATTAGAAAAAAAAGGGAACCCCCTATACAGCGTTAAGACCTACTACTGTAGGAAATAGAAATGGAATTTAAGTAAGGGGTCTATCTCCAAGTTATGTCAAGCCCACAGCATATAATGAATGATTTTAATATTTAGTTGCTTCATTGGTTAGATGAATCAATTAAGCATCATTCTGATCTACTAAAAATCTGGCCCCAATTAAATAGGCCACAGACTTTTTCCAACATTAATTATGTGGATTAGCCCTTCTGAAGAAGGGGTGAGAGGGCAGCCCACCGTTTTGTTACCAGAGGGCGATGTGCTTTTCTGGATGAAGCCCATGAGTCATGGCTTGCCTGCATTAATAAATAATGTTTTTTTAAATAAAAAATGGTTGCTTTAGCATCAATATCTATCAATATTCTTGATTTTAAATGTCTGCTTCCTACTCAGGACAGGAAGAGTTTAGAAATAAATCCACTGACTTTTGCGCTATCATGTGCATTTTCTGCCTTTCCTCTTATTTATTTATTTAACAGTTTGCATCCTAATTTTCTAAATATTGCCAAAAGCAGTTTTTATAGCAAGACCCAAATAAAGAAAACGTAGAAAACATTTTTTTAAAAAAAATCTATCAAACGCGTATCTGTTCTGATAATAGCTGGTAGCATCAGAAACCACCTTCTGCCTGATTAGCTTGGCCTTTTGGGCATCAGATGATGAGAGGCAATTGTAGGATTGTGTTGTATAATGCTACAATAGATTTAACTCTCTGCAGGAAACTTGATTTTTTAAACAAATAATTCAAGGGACGTAACTTGGTTGACACACCGGCCTTTCTGATAATGGCAGAAGCCTGGTTTCCCTTTCTGCTTTGGTCCGTGATGCAGTTCATTGTCCTCACCAGACCAGGGAAAGGGTCTAATGGTGAAAAAAGTGGATTCAGTGCTAAAGCAAGCTCCTTACTTTGCTCTTAAGGACTCAAAGAAGCCTGCGGTCTTAAGGCAACGGGCTAGAAACCAGGAGCCTGAGAGTTCTAGTCCCGCCTTAGGCACGAAAGCCGGCTGGGTGACCTCGGGCCAGTCCCTGTCTCTCAGCCCTAGGAAGGAGCCAGTGGGAAACCAGGAGCCTGAGAGTTCTAGTCCCGCCTTAGGCACGAAAGCCGGCTGGGTGACCTCGGGCCAGTCCCTGTCTCTCAGCCCTAGGAAGGAGCCAGTGGGAAACCAGGAGCCTGAGAGTTCTAGTCCCGCCTTAGGCACGAAAGCCGGCTGGGTGACCTTGGGCCAGTCCCTGTCTCTCAGCCCTAGGAAGGAGCCAGTGGGAAACCAGGAGCCTGAGAGTTCTAGTCCCGCCTTAGGCACGAAAGCCGGCTGGGTGACCTTGGGCCAGTCACACGCTCTCAGCCCAACTCAGCTCACAGGGTTGTTGTTGTGGGGAAAATAGGAGGAGGAAGGAGTATTTGGTATGTTCGCCGCCTTGAGTTATTTATAAAAATAATAAAGGCGGGATAGAAGAAAGAAAGAAAGAAAAAGAAAGAAAGAAAGAGAGAAAGAGAAAGAAAGAAAGAAAGAAAGAAAGAAAGAAAGAAAGAAAGAAAGAAAGAAGAGAGAGAGAGAGAGAGAGAAAGATGATAGATAGATAGATAGATAGATAGATAGATAGATAGATAGATAGATAGATAGATAGATAGATAGATAGATAGATAGATGATGGATAACCTTAGTCTTATTTTTCCCAGTCTGGTAGGTCCTGTATATTTTTACCTGCATGTGGCAATGTGTGGGAAACCGGTCCCTGTGTGGGAAGAAGATCTGCTTGGTCTCAGGCAACCACCCAGCTGGGGATCTGCTCTGGTGCAGAATTGTGGGTATCGCCCCATTTCGGTTCTGCGAAATGGCGCTCATAAATTCTCTTGAAGGGTAGCTTGAATGGTATGCAGCAGCCTGCGTGCTGTTTGCACAGTAAGGAGTGTGCTTTGCATCTATGAAAACGCGCGTGGAAGGGACTGGCAGCGTGTGGGAGCAGCAGGTGTGCCCCTCTGCACATGGCGTCAGCAAGCATGTGCCATACGGGCAAGCCTTTCCGCTTTCCAAAGCTCAGCAGATGCTGCCCTTTAAAAATTAATAACTTGAACTGTTTCAAGTGTCAGGCAAAGCCAAGGAGAGAGAAGTAGCCCTTTAGGAATCTATTAACTGGGGAAGGAGGCCGGGGGAGATTCCCTAACCCCAGCGCTGGAGGCCTGCCCCCCCCCCCAGTTTCGCCCTTGGTATGACATAGCCGAGGCATCACTGTCTCCACTGCTGCTAAATGGGGGGGGGGGGAGGGGAGGGTAAAAGGTATAAAGCGTGGAACCTGTGAAGTGCATAGCACTTGGGATGTATGTTTGGGCTCGTCTGCCCACGCCCGAATTCTCTTGCACTCCTTTGGCATTCACAGCCTGTATTTTCCAAAGGTCTGTTTTTCCGTTATCCTTTAGTTCTCTTTTTCACTGCTCAGGTTTCTTGGTCCAGATTTCCAGCACTGCGTTCTCCTCTTTCTTTTTCCTCCTGGGGGGACGGGCTTGTCTGCTTGTGGCATCTCTTCCTGCGCACATCACATTGGTTAAACTATTTAGCAGTATCTTTGTTATCTGTAGCAATAGCCCTCCCCGCCTCATTTCCATTCCTTTCCGTTTTGAAGGCTTGCTTGTTGACCCTCCTTAGAATGCCGTAGTCCTCTTCTTTCACTCCCACTTTCTTCCTCCTTCCCAAACTCTTCTCTAACCCCATGCCCTCGCTGGACCTCCCCCCATCCCTTATCCCCCAACTCACAGCTCCTCTTGGCTGCTCAGTCCCAGGGACTTCTCCCAAGGCATAGAAACTGGCCTGGTCTTTGGAGCCTTGGAGCAGTTGCTGATGGAACTTCAAATTCACCCAGAATTTCCCTCCCATTACTTCCGAATTGAAAGTCTATGTGGGCCTTCCTCCTGAGGCTACTTCAGCCTTTTCTGCTATGGGGTTTCTAGGGTTGTAGTTCTCATCATCCCCAGCCAGTGGCCATGTTGGCTGGGGATTCTGGGAGTTGTATCACAAAGCATCTTGATCTGACCATACCGGAGAAACTGTCTTACTGGATTGCCGTTTGAACGTCTTTACTCCCTTTTCTTCAGGCAGCCCAGGCAGATCTCTCTTAACTCACTCTCTTCTTCTTCTTCTCTCTCTCTTGGACTTAAAGCTTTCTCTGCTTCTCAGAGGGTCTGTACCACAGGTTACCACACCTTGTTTCATTTTGCAGATGTGTGTCACCAAAAAACACGGGAGTGGGGGGAGGGATGCTACAAAATTCAGCATCTTGAACATCTTGAGGTTTAGGTTGAGTTTTTTTAAAAAGCAGGTTTCTGTTCCTCATGATTGCAAGGATATCTTAATGATTTGAAAATCCAAAGCAAGGCAAATTCGTGGTTGAAGATAACGTGTGCAGATCTACTCAATTGCAGCTTGTATTCTGAGTGCAGACCTGGGGATTCCTAGTCTCAGCATCTCGGTGGGATCTTTGGGTTAATAATGTCCTGGAGCTGGACAGAACATAAACTGAATAGGCTGATTAATGCTGTTTCCCCCCCCCCCCAACACCCATGTAGAAATCCAGCGGTGCTTCCATAAAAGCCTTAGTGATGTTTCTATGGGGAGAATTCATCTCCCAGTCTCCAACTCTTAAGGGCCTTAGATTGACTCTCTCAAGGGCTACTGTGGCATGTCCCAATCTCCAGTTCCCAGTAAGTTTTCCTCAGACTTCACCTGAAACAAACAGCTTGGGTCCCCCCATCACCCCAGCCAGTTACAGCAGGTAGATTTTGTAGCCCTTTGTCCCACGGCTGTTGCTCTGCAGTTCCCCCCCCCCCCAATCTTTTTAGCGGTCCCCAGATACCAAAGGTAAACGTGCCTTTTTATCCAAGAGTACTTCTAGATACTAGGATTGTGGTTGGTTAATATGAGCGCGTGCATGCGTGCTTTGCAATTTGAGGGGAGAAGCATTAACAAGAAATACATTGAATTGAATAGGAAAGTTTCATTTGCAATCCTCTAAACACTAACCATAAAATTATTATGGTCCTTGCGTGTCAGTTTAGAAGAATGTAGTAGTGATCCCCCATACTCTGCCAGAAATAAGACAATTGCTTTTTCTGCTGCAGAATCTGCAGCAGGGAGGGAGCGGGGGTTGGATGATCTCCAAGGTCTCAACCAACCTTATGATCCCAGTACACAACCTTCCTCAAACCAGTGTCCTCCGATGCCTGGGAGGTGTGGCCCCCATCAGGTGCAGGCTGAGAGTGCTGAGAGCCTTGGTGGGGAATGGCCCCGGCGCCCCTTCCTGGACCTGAGCCCAGGCGTCTCCGGTGCATCTCCTCTCCCAGGAAGGCAAGGAGGTACCTCTTGGCAGTTCGTAAGCAGGATGGAAATGCAGGCGTGCCCTCTGTACCTCCGGGCGTAGGAACACCAACCCCGGAGATTGCAGATGGGCACTGGGATTAATTGCCCTTTGGTTTCAGTTTCTCAGCACAAAGCAGGACGCCGGGTCTTGTCCAGGGGGCGAGGTGGTTTGCAATGGACAGACGTTTAACCAAGAGGATGGGGGGAAGGGGAGCCGTTGCCCATTTTATTTCTCACCCGCGTACCCCCTCACCCCGTCTCTCTCTCTCCTTCCCATTTCCAGGTTTTCCGGAAGCCAGCACTGCGGACACATTCACTGTGCATACCAATACCGGGAACATTATCACTGCCTTGACCCGGAGTGCAACTACCAGGTAGAGGTATCCCTCTTGGAAAGCACAGAGGCTTGGGAACTCAGCAGAGGGGGAAAAGGTTCAGGACTCAAAAATCTAGTGGCTCTAACATCCAGTGCGGTGATTTGTCCAGAGTGGCAGGATTGTCCCATAAGGCTGGTATTCCCTAATGCAGCCTTTCCGTGGGGGGAGTTGTCAAAGGAGGCTTTTTCCTGAGGACTTTTGCACCTTGGACAAGTTTTTGTGAATGCCGCAACACACCTTGGGGTCGCAGCCTGCATGGGAACTGTTTAGCATAGGGGCTCAGCCAGAGGTGATGAGTCACAGGACTGATTCACATGGCCGCTGGAGGAGGTGCAGACCTTTCAAACCCTCCGGGCAAAATAGCTTCTCACCAACGGCCAGCAGCTTCAGGGCAGCTCCCGCCTTCTGTGACCTCAAAAGGGTTTTTGCATGCCAATGCAAGCATGTTCTTTGCAGTAATGCAAAGGAGAAGGAAATAAAATGGGGGGTTAAGTTTAGACGGGGAGCCGCTACGAAGGAGCAAGAAACAGTGCATATCTAGCAGTCATCTGAATTGGTCTGCAGGCCTCCTCATAAAAACAGCTAGTTGGTACCATTCCAAATATACTTTATGGACTTCTGGTGTGTAATTGTCACACAGTCCCCTGGTTCATACGAACGCTCCGTTCTAGTATTTTCCCAAGAAGCGATCCTCTTTAAATATAGAAATGCCGGTGGGCTGAGCTCCTCGGGATAATGGAGATGCGTGGAATTAGCTAGCGGATTCCTCCCTCATTTTGGCCTCTCCTGCCAAGGATGTTTCAGTAGCCACCGGAGCAGAGCACCCAGCGCGACCAGCACTGTCCTGGCCCTGCCGTTAGGCTTAAGGGAGGGCTGGTGGTGGAGGAGAAGCAGGATGTCGAGGAGGGGACAAAAACTGTAACTGGTGGGAGATCTGCCAGAACAGAATCGTCAGGCCAGCTCTCTGTCACATGCCGCATTTGTTTACCCTGCACTCAGGCCTGGGTTTGACTCCGCCGTTTCTGTGGTCAGGCCGCCCTGAGCATGAGGGCCGCGGGGGCGCGATAGACGGGATTCCCAGGAATTGCTGCCGCGGATTTCTTCCCTGGCATCCTCCAGTCTCGGAGGCACACCTCCAACTGCAGCGGGGGAAACTGGCCCGGTTTCCCCAGGCCTGACAGGCTGTGAGTTTCTGTTGATGGCAGTGGGAACGTGGGCAGTGAGAATCCAGCAACGGGTGGGGAGGAGTGTCTCTGAGGAGCCAGCCCTTAATCGCACCCAAGGAAGAGAGAGCGGAGGGAGAAAAGGCTCTCCAATGGAGCGGTCCCTGCTTCAGAAAGGATTGCCTGGTCCCATGACGGTGTAAAGCTTTGGGGTGATCTAGGCCAACACGGGGGATCCTGCTGGCTAAGTACGCTCAGGAGGAACTGGCTGCAAATTAACAGTGTTTGGCAGCAGAGTCTCAGTAAAAAAAATGCCTCGGGGAAATCGCTCCTTGGAGCTTCTTTGCTGCTCCTGTGTGTAAATCCCAAAGTTTAATAAAAGCAGTAGAGCCAGATAGAGATTTATTTCCCCTTTCCAAGAGAGAGGAGTTGGAGGAGTGGGGTGTATTTCCCCGTCCTTGTACAGAGGGCACCCTGCTCAGCCCCCGGAAGATCCGCCTCCGTCCCAGAAGCTGAACTCGCCCAGTTGTCTCTCTGCCCTGTTTGGGGGTGGTCGACTTTTGGGCATGTGGGCAGATGGCCTTGAGGGGGAGCCCCCACCCAAGCACCAAATTGCAACCCGTTTCTGCCGATTTAGCCGTCTTGCAGTCCTTTAATCAAGGCTTGCCTTTAATTTCCAAAGAGAATTAACTTAGGGCTACTGAATTAACTTATTTTCTGTGTGTGTACAGGAAACTAACCAAAAACTAAGTTTGCTTGTCTGGCTATGCCACAAAAAAGCCTAACTGGATTAAAACCATCCAGGTTTAGCAGGTTGCACACACGCACGCGTGCAGATGCTACGTTTCTAGTTGAGCTTGGCTAAGCGTGTTATGTGAACTTAACCCCTGCGTTGGCAAGTTTCTTTCCGGCACAAGTCAGAAATGCATACCTGCATGCAAGTTGCATGGGAGAGTATTTCCCCACTTCCATATTTTCTGTCTGCTGTGAAACCCCCTTGGGGGTCACCTAAGTAGCTGAAAGGGTTGCATTGAGTGCCAAGGGCATTTCCTCCCCATTGCATCCCTGGGCTGTTCTTGCTCTGGTGCCTCCCTCACCCTCTGCTTCTCCCTCTTGCCACCAGAGATTCACAAGTAAGCAAGATGTGATCCGGCATTACAACATGCACAAGAAACGGGATAACTCCCTACAGCACGGCTTCATGCGTTTCAGCCCCCTGGATGACTGCAGCGTTTACTATCATGGCTGCCACCTCAACGGGAAAAGCACACACTATCACTGCATGCAGGTAACTGCCCATCCCGCCTTTGCCAGGCCGGGAGGCCCAGAGAGGCCACGCGGGGCCGCTGCCATCTGCAAGGGAGGACTAAGATGGGACGGGCACGGGGAGAGGACCCTTGTAGTCAGAGAGGCCTTTGACGTATACTTTGACTGATGCATTTGAGCGTCATTTTAATTCTGTTGTGTGGTTTTTACTTGGTGGTTTTTATTGCTGGCACCTTTTGCTGGCAGAGAGGGGGGGGGGGATGAATTCTGTAAATAAATTCCTCAGGTCAGCCTCCGTAGTGCAACCGCAGATAGGTTGGCATCAAGACTCACAATGGAATTCAGTACACAAGGGGATGCCACCACCGCAAGGCCAGGGCAGAGCAGAGCAGAGCGGTCTTTCGGAGTGTTTTTAAATGTGATTTTAATCACCTTGTAATGATTACATCTCAGTGAGTCAATCAAGTTTACTTTCTGTCCTGGCCCTGCCTTCTTTTGGGAGCGTGGCCCCCGGCGTGCCGCTCAAAGGCCGAGCAGGGCCCTCGATCCCCAAAACGTCTTGCGCCCCTTTGTTCTGCCTTGGCAAGGTTGGCCTGACAGTGAGGAAAGCCAGCTTTTTCTCCAAAGCCGCCTCTCTAGATGGGGACCAGAGCCGATGATCAGGAAGGCCGATTATTTCATCCCCACTGAAACTTAGCGGCAGTGTCGGGATGGCTTGTCCCTTGGGAGGATAATCCCGAAGAGTCCCCTTTTCTGCAGGCTGGCAACATGTCTGGGTGTGGAAGCGGGGTGAGTTTGGGGATGGATAACTGGTGGGTTTTTCCTTCGAGTCCCCCCCCCCCCCGAGTAACTTGTGTGGGCAGGTCCTTCATGGACCTCAGCGGGGTGCCGCTGCCTCAAATCAAAGGGCCTCCAGAGCTGTTTGCTCTCTGTGGAGCTGTGACCTCGCGGTGCAGGGCCTGCTCTTTCGCTCTGGGCTTGTCCCTTTGTGGCTGGCGGCCGAGCCAATCAAATATTAATAGCGTCCCAGTTTCAAAAAGAAGATCAGAGGAGAGCACCAGCCTCTCTGCTAGGAAGGAAGAGTTTGATGGGAACTTCGGTTCAGCCTGGAGCAGAGAGGCGTCTCTTGAATCCTTTCAAATTCCTCGCAGGCTGGCTGCTCTTTTTGCTCATGGCCAGTAAGCAGCTGGCCAGATGCTGCTGGTCGAGGCACGCACGGCTCCTTTGAATTAGGCTCTCGGGATAGAAGTGTGGAGTAACGGAAGAGTGGTATTTGCATCTGCTGACGTCTTCTGAAGACGGCCTGGGTCTCTCTGTCAGACTCCGGCCCGGCCCAGCCTTTGCAGCCACAGCAGTAAGCTGGATGCCTCCTGGGGTGTCCTCTCCAGGTCCAGGGGCACCGTGCAGCCCCTCCCTTGAGGCGAGCGTGCAGACCAGCCCAGGCACCTCTGGACGGGAAACGTTGAAAACCTTTGTTTGAAGCCAATGCCCATGTTAAGGAAAAAGGTGTCACAACACTGTAAATTCCCAATGAGAGCAAATCTCTTAAATAGCAGCATTTGCACCACAGGCCTCGTGAAGGCCCTTCCCCCTTTTATGTCCATAATTGGCCTGGACAAAATGCAGTTAGTTGTTTATACAAATGGACATTTTTCATGCTTTACCACAAAGAGCCCTATTGCAAATTATTCACAAGGAGTTTTTTGTTTAATTTCTTCTTTTAACACCACTCTGGGTCTGTCTTTTTTCAAGGTGTCAGTGTGGAAAGAGGCCCTTGTTAGATTGGAAATAGCTTCAGAACCTTATGCACAGCTTTCTCCCCCCCCCCGGTCCCCCCCCCCCCGTGCACTTTCTGGGTGTTTGTCAGATGCTTTTCTCTCAACCCAAGGTGAACCGGAGTGTGTGTGTGTGTGTGTGTGTGTGTGTGTGTGTGTTTTGGTTTGCTTCACTTCTGAGATGGTGCAGGCATTGGCACACAAGCCGCAGAATGAGGTAGGGAAAGCAGGAACCCTCTCGGCGGGCACAGTGGTGTTGTCAGATTCTCCTGGAATTTTACTCAATATGGCAAGTTGTCCCACTTTGCCCAGAGGTGGGGGGAGACGTTCAGCATTCCCTCTCGGCTCCGCAGCACACGTGCAGCTTTGACATAAAGCACATGCGGGGCCGGCTCCTTCTGGTAGCCAAGGCTCCCCATCCCCAATAACAGGGAGGATCTTTGGCTGAAAGGGCGACTTGCCCACCTCTCTGCTTTACCTGGGATACCCCACAGGGCTGGTGTCTTTTCCACAGTGGGTTCCCCTCTCTCGGTTCTACTCTGGCTCTTCTGCTGACGGCCCATGGCTCACAGGCACGCAGAAGCCTCCGCGCTGCGCCTTTAGCAGAAGCGGTGGGAAAGGGTTCCTCCGCCAGGGACCCTGATGAGCTGACACCATTCTTTCGTCCCCTCCCTTCTGACTTTCTTCCTCTCGGGAGCCTGCAAGCAGGTATGCCCCGAGAAAATGTTTTCTGTTCTCCCTCTGGAAGGAAGGGAAATTTAAAAAGTAATAGTAATGCCGCCGTACTCAGAAAACATAGCCTTTTTACCTTTGGGGCCTTCTGCCGCTTTTTAAATAGCTGCCGTGCTTCCCTCCCGTCCTTGCAACAGGTGGGCTGCAACAAAGTCTACACCAGCACCTCCGATGTAATGACCCACGAAAACTTCCACAAGAAGAACACGCAGCTTATCAATGACGGGTTCCAGCGGTTCCGGGCCACGGAAGATTGCGGCACTGTGGACTGCCAGTTCTATGGGCAGAAGACCACTCACTTCCACTGCAGGTGGGCGCTGTGGGGGAGGAAAAAAAAGATCCTCACTGGATAGGCAGGCGTCCCCTTCTTCCGTACCATTCACCCCGTGCCAGGGCTCTCTGCCCAACATCTGTTAGGACCAAGGCAGGGAGACATTTGGACAGAGTCGCAGCCTGAAGATGTTGACGAGGCCTTGGCTCAACTTGGCCACATCAGGAAAAGGACATTTATGGCGACCAGTCCAGGTCCAGATCTGAGCATCTGAGGGGAAAGCGCAGTCAGGAAGACTGGCGGGCCAAATGAGGTGTGTCCTAGTGCGGCAGGTCGGGCCTTTTGGAATTGCTGGCTCGGATGTGGCTTGCTCGCTTGCTCAAAGATGCAGCTCTCGGGGGCCCAGAACTGTATCCGTGCAGTAATGCTGGCCTTCTGCTGGTTGGAGCCCACAGGTTTTAAAAGAGGGATCCAAAAAAACTAAAGTCCAGCCACGAATCAAGATCCTCTCTTACATTAAAGCCATTATTTCAGCAAACATTCCTAGATGGCCTTGGGTGACAGAGCCCATTGCCTCGGAAGGGTGTCGTGTAGCTGTAGTGCCACGTTGCTTGCAGGTTTCAGTTCAATCTCTAGTGAAAGGGTTGGCAAGACTGAAATCCTGCAGAGCCAAGGTGCAAAGGCAGGACAACACTCCGCTGCCCGGCCCCTGGCTCTGAGGGATCGGCTGCTTCCGGTGGACTTCACAGTCCTGGAGGGAAAGGCAAGCGAGCTGCTTGCTGCCTGGGCCCTGGGCCTGATCCACCCTTTTCTCTCTTGTAGGCGGCCTGGTTGCACATTCACCTTCAAGAACAAGTGCGACATTGAGAAGCACAAGAGCTACCACATCAAGGACGACGCCTATGCCAAGGACGGCTTCAAGAAATTCTACAAGTACGAGGAGTGCAAATACGAGGGCTGCGTCTACAGCAAGGCCACCAACCACTTCCACTGCATCCGGCCGGGCTGCGGCTTCACCTTCACCTCCACCAGCCAGATGACCTCCCACAAGCGCAAACACGAGCGCAGGCACATCCGCAGCTCGGGCATGTTGGGCCTGCCCGCTTCTCTGCTGGGCGCCAAGGAGAACGAGCAGGAGGAATCCAGCAACGACGACCTGATCGACTTCTCGGCCATGAGCTCCAAGAACTCCAGCCTGAGCGCCTCTCCCACCAGCCAGCAGTCTTCCGTCTCCTTGGTTGTCCCGGGCACGCCCTCGGCGGCGGCCGAGCTGGCCGCCTCGCAGGCCTCCAGCAACCCTGCGAACAACATGCCGTCGGCATCGAAAATCCCCGCCCTGCTGTCTCAGGCTCTCCCGAGCAATATTCCTTTGGCGCTGGCCCTCCCCAACGCAGCGCTGGCGGCCACAGCGGGATCCTACTTCCCCATCCTTCCTGGCCGGGTCTCGGCCCAGCCGCCTGCCGGCTCCACGAGCTTGCTAGCCGCCGGCACGCCCGGCACCAATCCAGCGTCCTCAGCCAGTTCCCCTTCCCCGGCCCTCTCGGGCTGCGGTGAGGCGGCGGCCACCTCTTCCCCAACCCCAGCAGCGTCCATCATGGAGAAGATCTCTGCCAGCAAAGGGTTGATTTCGCCCATGATGGCCAGGCTGGCGGCAGCAGCACTGAAGCCCTCCGTGGCTGTGGAGGCAGGTGAGTCCCTCGCCGGCTCTCCTCCTGCGGGGAGCAGTTCGCTGGGGACATTCTGGTCAGGAGGCGAGAGCAGGTCACCTCCCAGGTAGAAAGTCAGGCAGGGCTCACCTGTCAGAGAAGCTGAGGCCCGAAGACTGGCCAGAGGACGGCGGGAACCTGTTTGGGGAAGGGGGCTGGTGGAGAAGGTCCGGTTCTTTCCTCTGCCTGCCAGATCAGCCGTCCGGAGAGAACCCCCCGGCCTTCCTCAACCCCCAGTGCCGGGGCAAAGTTTTGCCCTCTAAATGAGGCACGGAGGACCCTGCGAAAAGCACAGGACGCAAAAGGCGGGAGCCTTGTTTTGCAGAGCTCTCGGCCCTGCTCCTTAATCTTCGGGGCGGGTGGCGCCCTGCAGTTAGTAAGCCTGGAAACGGAAAGCGTCCAGGTTGCCTGAAAAAAGTGGCTATAAACGGGGGTGCGAGAGACATCTCCGGGAGTCGTGCTCTGAGGCTCGAGAGAAACACCCAGAGCGCGCTGCTCCTCTGGGGATGAGGCAGCCGGGCAGCTGCCCCTGGCTACCCGTGGGGGCACCGCCCGCTGGACTGGAATTGGGGGGGGGGGCGGTTTGTGGTCCTTCCAAGTCCAGCCGGGGCCAGGTCACGCAGGGGAGGAAAAACAGCAAATTGTCCAGAAAGCCTTTTATTCTTCACATTATTTTAAAAAGGCCGGGGGGGGGGGATCTTTCTTAACAAGGAGCGTGGTCATTGATGGATCTCTTTTTTTCCTTTATCTTTTTTTTTTTTTTTAATAAAAAGCCACTTGCTGTCTGTGGAGCAGTTCCCCATCGGCTAAAGTGCCTGGGGCCAAATTAATATTTTAGTCAGCGTTGTGGCGAGAACCTCAGCAGACACGTTCCTGTCAGCAACTTCGCCCTGTCATGTTTTCATCCTTTCCTGCGCGCAGGATTTTTCTCCCTTCACTTGGCGGGCGCTTCCGCCTTCTTTTGGGGAGCACTTTCCTTTCTGGAAAGGGGAGCCGGAGGCCGGGGAAGAGGAGCGCCAGTGCCGGTGCCAAGGAGGGGTTGGCGGGAGGGCAAGGGAACCCCGTGGTGGGGCAGAGGGGTCGGGCGGTTTGGGCCAATGGGATTGGGTGTCGTTTTCGATAGAGCTGACATGGCAGACGCTCCTTCTGGGCATGCTCAGTGGAGAGGCCGGTGCCAGTCGCCAAGGCAACATGGAGACCGGGGCAGGGGCTTGAGTAGCAGCCCAAAGCTGCCACGTTGCCTCAGCATTAACAGCATCTTTAATAAACGTTTAAGAGGCAGCCCCACAAATGAGTTATGGCAGCTTGCACAGAGCATCAGATCTCCCCCTCCGTCCTCCTCCTTTAAAGAGCCACAGCCTGGACAACTTTGACATAATTTTTGCAATAATTATCACTTGGAGAATTTCCACACCAGGATGGACGTCAGACCCCATCACGTCAGCCCAGCAATAAATGCTGACCAGCCAACCCAGGCCGCTCTCTTCCCCACACTGGTTGTGTATGTGTGTGTGTGGGGGGGGGGGTTGTTTTCTGTGCGTGCGTGCGTGATTTTACACTGATGCATTATTTCTTACGGCTGAAGTTTATTGTTGGTTGATTTCCATTACTCTGTTTATTTAAACTTTTGTGGGTCCCTCTCCCCGCTTTCCCACCTCCCTCTTTCGGAAATGCAGGAGACGGGCAGCCGACGACTCCTGGGCGGTTTAACCCAGCTCAGGTGAAGCAAGAGGCTGCCGAGCATCCCGGCTCTGGGCCCGCAGCAGCCGCCCCGGATCCCTTGCAGGAACACAGCCTGGACCTCAGCGTGAAAGATCACGGGTAAGGAAGGACGGGGCTCCAGGGTAGAAGGAAGCAGTCTGGGTTTTTTTTCGGACGACAACGCCCACAGTCCCTTGCCATTGGCCAGGCCAGCTGGGCCCAAAACACCTGGAAGGAACCAGGCTGCCTACCCCTGGAGCCCGGCTGGCTCTTCCACCAGAGGAGCCTTGGAAGGCATCTGGGCTGGGGCGGATCTGTTCTCCGCAGGGCACAAGGGGTGTGTGAGTGGAGATCACCCCCCGTGCTGAGGAGGAGGCACCACTGGCTAAGCTTTGCAGTGGCCCCGGTGTGTGTCTCGGCCCTCTGCCCACTGGGCCTCTCAGAAAGAGTGGGGCATGGTGGCTCAGCTGTAAGGCAGCCTTCCCCAGCCGGGTGCTCGGTGCCGTGCCCGGAGGCTCTCCTGGCCTCGTCTCGTAACGCACTCGGAGGCAGGAGGCTCCTGGCTGGGTGCTGGCTGGGATCACGTTAGAAAGGGAGGCCGTGGTGCTTCCCAGGCATCACGCCAGCCGCCCCCCTCGTTCCCTGGGCGAGGGGGGCCTGGAGCCTCGGGGGGAGAAGAGGCCTCTCGGGGGCCTGAGCCTCGAGGCCTTCTCCTGCCACGCGTGGTGAGCGTGGCCTGGCCGGGAGAAGGGTGGGCTTCGTCTCCTCCTCCTCATGCATCAGGTGGAACGCGGGGAGGGGGTTGCCAATTTGAAAGGATAATTAATTGCAGTCCCCCTATGCACATCTTAACTAAACTCTGTTGGTTTGTGTGTTCCAGTAATGAATCAAATGGCCACACAGTCTCGGCAAATTCATCTCTTTTATCCTCGCTTATGAATAAGGTAAGAGCCATCCATCAAGAGCCTTTCATTCCCCCCACCAAGAGAAATTAAAGCCGTGGTGGCAAGAGAGGGGGAGACGCGTTTGTTTTTTAATGTTTTGCCTCTAATAAGATGAGTTTGTACCATTTAAATTTTGAGACCATTTTTCATCGGGTATAATTTCAGAGCCACTGCTTACGAATTAATTTAATGAACTGGCTGAAGAAATATATCGCAGCCTCTGACACCCTCCCCCCCCCCCCTTGGAAGGAGGAGGACTCTGAAGGGGCTTGCTTGTTGTTTTTTAATCTCAGAACCAGGCCACTTCTTGTTTTCTTTATTAGTACCCTGTATTTACCTTAAAAGTTTCTAAGGGGTGGAGGAATTTGGTTTTCCCTTCGTTTATATTTCCGAGAATGGAAAAGAAGAAAAGCCACCCCAAATTTTGAGCTAGCATACTTCTCCTGAAAGTATTTCATTTTTAAAAGCACGCAGCCCTTTTATGAAGACCATTATTTAAATTATGCATCCATCTGTGATGTATTTTTTCCTTTGTAAATGTTAAATACAATTTTGGCTAGACTGATGCTCTTGCCTTACATAGCCATGGCCACTCAGAGCCTGTTTATCCTTGAAGCCAGGGTTGGGGTTTGCTCCGAGGCGCTGCTCTGAACTTGCGATCCGGTCAGGGCCGAGAATCCTCCCGAAATGACTGCCTGACTTTGCTTTGGAGCTGCGTCCATTCTCACAAAGCTGTGGGGTTCTCCCTCTCTCCTCAGCTACTCAGCAGTCTCTTTAGCTCTTCAGTGAGCTCCATTGACTCTCCTGTCAGGCCTTCGCTTCCTTCCCTTGAACTCTTTAACCGGGGCTGTTTGGGAGGAATTTGCAAGCCTCTGCCATTCATCTGTGGTCAGCATTAAGGATGCTTAGCTTAAATCCGGCCAATTCCAATCTGGCTTCTGATTGATTAAGGCTAGCTACGTCTGGCATTAACCACTTACCAGAAGCGATAGCAAGGGAACCTGTCCTTCCACGAAAGCAGCAGCAAACGCTTCCTCTGGCTCAGGAGGGGGAGAGAGGGATGGGCCAACTCACAAGGAGGCCGGGTTCATTCAGGCCAAACCACCCCAAAAGCCAAGCTTGCTGGGGATGATGGGTGTCCAGCAGCTTGCTACGAACTGCTCAGGGAGGGAGTATTTTAACTCCACTTTCCTTGGCCAAGTCCAAGAGTCCTTAGCAACACCTCTCAAGGCTTTTTTGCCAGAGGATACACTCGGGAAGCTCTGGGTTTAGCCAGCGATTTCTCTCCGAACACCAGGATCTCTTTTCTCCCCACAGATGTCTCAGAGCAATCCGAATCTTGGCAACCTCCTTGGCCTGAAGGGAGAGAGCGACGGCAGCCAGCTGGCGGCTGCGGGAGATGCGGCCCAGTATCTGGGCAAGACAGTGAAGGCTCTTGTTCAGGAGAAGCTTGCTGAGCCCTGGAAGATGTATTTGCGCAGGTGAGGGCGGGAAGGGGGCCCGGATCAAAGGGGCGAGGGCTGGCGGGAGGCCGGGCTGCCCCACTGGAGCCCTTGGGGCTGGCTGCAAGGGCCCTTCCCTGCACTCTGCAGCTGCTCAAGGCAGCTCTCCCAGCCCCAGGCCAGCTGTTGTGTTGGGCGTCCGAGCAGCACAGGAGGCGCGATGCTAGGGCCACGGTTAGCTTACGGCGTCTCATGCATCACACCCCAGGATTGAGTTATTTTGCTCATTAATGGGATTTAACCCTGCCCTGGCCGCCATAAAGGAGCTCACAACTACAAACATTAACTAAAAACACATAAAACAGGCATAACGGAACTAGGAAGTGGAACCAAAACCAGGTAGCTCAGGGCTTGCCTGGAGGAGCCAAAGGCTGGGAGGGCCCTCCGAAACTCAGGGCCCCGGTCCCCTTTCCCAAGAAGCGTCACGGCACAGTCTGTCGACGGGGGGCTCCAGCCAGTGCTTTCCGGCACCAGAAGGCAGAAGCAGGGAAGGCTGAAGTAAAAAAAAAAAAAAAAAAAGCCACACACACACACACACTGCTTTTTTTAAAATCATGGTAAGAAAAGGCTCGATTTTTTTCAAATCCGACAGAAAAAGAATATATTAGAGACGGTGTTGCTTTCTTTCCTAAAAAAGGACACCTTCATCTGTGTTTTTCAGTATGTAAATGTATTTAAATTCAGCCAATTCAAAGCCAAACAGTTAATTAAAAGATTGACACTCCTAGGAAATTATAGCCCGGTTTCTTCTTGCCCTGCTAGCAGGCCCCTTCCCTTTGTCCCGCAGTATCTGTCTGATCAGTCGGGCCATTATGTTCCAGCGCAACCTTGTCCCCGGTTCAAAGCCGAGCCAGGAATATTCCTGCTGCTTGCAGAATGAGGCCGGCAGCTCTTGCTGCTGGAAGGCTTGAAGCAGCCTTTAAAACGCGCCTCCCGCTTGGGGGAGGGTCCTGGGCCGGGGGGCAGCCTCTGCTTTGCGGGCCGGCGGTGGCGGTGGCGGTGGCCCCCGTTGGGTCTGCAGGAAGAGCCTGGCCTGAATCCCTGGAGGGCCTCTGCCGGTCGGCGTGAGCAGCCCAGGGCCGAGGGAGCGAACGTGCTGCAAAGCGGGTGCCGGTGGAGTTTCACGCTTCCCCTCGTGTTGGCAGGTTTGGCACCAAGGATTTCTGCGATGCCCAGTGCGACTTCCTGCATAAAATGCATTTCCACTGTGTGGTGGAAGAGTGCGGCGCTCTCTTCAGCACCGTGGATGGAGCCGTGAAGCACGCGAAGTACGTCCAAGCATCCTTTCCCCAAGGCTCTTGGGGGGGGGTGTCACAGGCAGTGGGATCTATTCCTTCACGCGGATCATTGCCAGAACCCCTCCATCCTGCCCACGGTGGGTGGGAGGCATTTGTGCTGGCCTGTGGGTGCCTGTCTTCAACTTCAGTAAGACACCTGGCACAGCCCCTTCCTTGTGAATGAAGCATAATGCTTCAAGGACCACATTTCCACATCAATCACATATCCAACAGAGCTTCAGTGATCTCTTGGCCTCAGCCTTCGCATCTGTGAAATAGGAATACTAGCACCAGCCTACACTGCAGGTCCATTTCAGTGTGAGATCCAGGAAATGCTCTAGACAGTTCACTGTAGTATTTGCTCTGCCCAATTTCCTGGAAGGAGCCAATGGCAAACCAGGAGGCCAAGAGTTCTAGGCCTTAGGCACGAAAGCCGGCTGGGTGACCTTGGGCCAGTCACACTCTCTCAGCCCAACCCACCTCACAGGGTTGTTGTTGTGGGGAAAATAGGAGGAGGAAGGAGTGTTAGGTATGTTCGCTGCCTTTAGTTATTTATAAAAATAATAAAGGTGGGATAAAAATTAAATGAATGAATGGATGGATGGATGGATGGATGGATGGATGGATGGATGGATGGATCGGGTGGAAAGACACGTGGACTGAATGAGCTGCTCTAGTGATCAGCGGAGGTTAAATGCATGTGTGGATGATGGATCTCTCTCCTCACCCCGCTTGTAGTTTCCACTTCCGAACAGAGGGGGGAGCCGTGAAGGGGACCTCAGAGCACTCCTTCCCGACTCCGGCGGAGAGCAAGGCTTCCATCGCCCCTTCCTCTCCGTCCGCTGCTTCCGCCGTTCTGGCCACCGCCGCGGACGGGCCCACCGCAAGTCCGGCGAGCGTGCCGTCCACTCCCACGCTCCTGGCCTGGAAACAACTGGCCTCCACCATGTCTCAGCTTCCTGCGTCAGGGCCCGGCCTGGCCACCTCCCCCTTGGCCACAACCTCCCTCGAGAACGCCAAGCCTCAGGTCAAACCCGGCTTCCTCCAGTTCCAAGAGAAGTGAGTCGCTCTCTTTCAACGTGGCGCCCTTGGAGCGGGTCCGTTTTGCTCAAGACCCTAAAGATGGCGCCCTTGATATTTCTGATCTGAGATTGGCTCTCTTGTGAAGCCAGGAGGCGCTCCGGACAGGGCCTGCTGCGGGGAGACCAGCAGAGAAACCCATTCTGTTTCACACACTGGCCTTTAAAGGGTTCAGGAAGGAAAGGGGGGAAACAGAATTGCAGAAGCCGCTTTTCCAGAGAACTGGCCAACTAAACTTGCAGTGTCTGCTCTGACTGGCAGCAGCTAAGCCAGAATAAAGGTTTTCCCATTGCCCACCCACCCCTTTTTTTGAGGGAGCGTTGGGTCAAGGGGTGACCTGGGCTCGGTGTGTCCAAGGCAGGTCTTTGGCCACTGCGCTGCCCACGGCTGGCAGTTCCCCAGAGAGGCTTGGGCTCAGGTGGGAGTGGGGCTGCCGGAGGAAGTCTGTAACAGTGGGAGGAAAGCTAGCGGTTGCCCCGGTCCGGTCGGCCAGAAAGTCTCACTTTTGGTCTTTTCTCCAGCGATCCTTGCCTGGCAACGGACTGCAAGTATGCCAACAAATTCCACTTCCACTGTCTCTTTGGGAACTGCAAGTACGTGTGTAAAACCTCTGGGAAGGCCGAGTCCCACTGCCTCGACCACATCAACCCCAACAACAACCTGGTGAACGTGCGCGACCAGTTTGCTTATTACTCCCTGCAGTGTCTCTGCCCAAACCAGGTAAGGAGCAAACGGGGTCCCGAGAGGGATCGGGCTGGGCTGGGCGGGCCTGCGGAGGAGGAAGCGCCGATGAGAAGTTGGAGCAGGAGAACTCGTCGGGGGGAGCGCCTGTCCCGGCTGGTCTGCCCCAGGCTCAGCGCCTGTCTGCCCCGCAGATTGACCACCCGTGTCACGTCCTCCAAGGCTGGCTTTCCCGCAGCTGGAGCCCTCCGGGTGTGTAGGACTACAGCTCCGGTGTTTCCCGTTGGCGTGGCCAAAGACCATCAGGGAGCTGAAGCCCAACACATTTGGAGGACGCCAGCCAAAAGGAGGTCGGGGCCTACTATGAGATGGGCCCAGGGAAAGTGTTTTTGAGCTAGAAGACGGTCGTTGACTCTGGAAGAAAAAGAGCCAGATTCAGACAACCCTTTACAAAGCAGGCAGGGATGTGCTTTCTAAACGGCAAAAGATCTGCATGCGACGAACGGAGAGGGATATAAAGGAGAACCGAGGCTTTGGAAACGTTCTCCTGGAGCGCCGAGGCCACCAGCCCTTGTGCTGGATTCGGGGGTTCTGTGCCTGGAGGGGAGGTGTTTTTCTCACCCTCCCTCCTCTTCCGGCTACAGCACTGTGAGTTTCGAATGCGGGGGCACTACCACTGCCTTCGTCCCGGCTGCTTCTTTGTGACCAACATCACCACCAAGCTCCCCTGGCACGTGAAGAAGCACGAGAAGGCCGAGCGGAGAGCCGCCAACGGATTCAAGTACTTCACCAAACGCGAGGAGTGCGGCAGGCCAGGTAAGCGGCAGGGGCAGGACCCTGCAGGCCCCCCCCCCCCCAGCCTTGATGAGCAAGGAGCCTCGCTTGGCTTTCCTTCCAGCTATCTGGGCGGTGAAGCCGACAAACAGGTTTTTAGAAGTCGTTTTCAGTCAACTTGGATTACTCCCATTGATCCGCGGTCCTTCCCTGATAAGTAACGAGCGCAAATTGGAAACCGCTCCGCCGTTCTTTTCTAGCCCGTCGTGCCAAGTGCAGGCCTTTGGATTCTCACGGCGGGACCTCCCTGGCACACCCCCGAGGGGAAATACTTTCGCCTTCCCTAGACTGCCCCGCCCCTCTCCCGGCCTTCGGAATGGCTTCTGCCGGCGGCGAGCGTGGCGCTGCCTTTTCCAGTGCCAACCCCCTGGTGAAGCAGCGGCACATCAAAGACTGCATGGGGGCAGAGGGTGTGGCTGGCAGCCGCCTTTGCCAACATATTAAGGCAGTGCCAGAGCGATTATGGCATCGCCAGTACATCTTTGGCCCACCCCGCTCCTCCAGCAGTTGAAACAAGGGCACCCAGCGGCAGTGCCCAGATCGGTTGCCCACCTCCGCTGGTGCAAGGGAAGCCGAAGGGAGCTCGGCCTGGCTTGCTCCCTCCATGGCCATTCCACAGAGGCTCGGCCCCCCTCAGCCACTGCTTCTGGGTCTGCGGAAAGGGCAGTTTCCCCATTTGCTGCTCAGCTTCAGGCAGCCAGTCCCCCCGCCCCTCTGCAGGAGAAAAGAAGACGGGGGGCCTGTCCGTGCTTCCTCCGGGAGAGGGTCAGAGAGCCACGGAGGTGGGTTTGGAGGCCCCCAAATGGCAATCCTGTTCCCCCACCCACCCTCAACCTGCTGGCACTGCTGCTGCTGATCACCCCCTCTCCATCTCCTCCTCGAAGGTCTGGGAACTGGCGGGATGGATGCCCAAGGGCCCCCTTTGTGTGCCTGGCATCCTTGCCCCTCCTGAACACCCCCCAAGGCTGTGGATGGGGATAAGGCACACGCACAAAAGCACCCAGGAAGATTCAAAGGCCAGGAGAGAAAACAGCTCCTCCATTTTGTACTTCATCAAGAATTTATGCCAGGGTGGCAGCAAGCCGCTGGCTGTCACCGGGGCAACAGGCAACAAGACCGCCGGGCCGCCCCTTACCTGGCTCTTGGCTCAGGAATGTCAAGAGGGCCGGCGGTTGCTGCTGGTCACTCAACCCGCGGCACTTCGGTGCATCGCTGGGCCACACAAAACCGGCCGATGATACCCGACACTCGGCTGCCCCAGCAACGGGCAAGCCTTGGCCTGCCTGCCTGCCTGCCGCCAAGACGGTTTCAGTCCCGCCACCAGCAGAGCGAGCAGGCCGGGAAAGGAAGGGTGGGGGAGGCAGGGCTGGGGGGGGGCTGGGGGGGGGAGAGGATCGCCAGAAATACCAACTTGGCAGTGCCGTGGCAGAGGCCTTGCTCAGTTTGCAGGCTGGTTTGTAAACAGGTCTACGGTAGAACTTACGCTTGGAATGAGAGCGGTCACCTGATTAAAGAGCCGTTCCTTGGTCAGTTGATGAACTAATTTATTCCATTTGCACAAATGTACATATGAGTCTGTCTATAGTGGGGTGGGGAACAGCAGGGGCCTTTCACACCCATATTTCCACTGCCAGGTTGCGTTTTAAAGCAGCTTTAGCTTCGCGCTTGTCGTGGGGGGTGGCTAGTGCCTGTTTTTTAACCTCCACTGCTTTTTAATTGATGGCTTTATTATGCTGCTTCTGACTAGATGTATATGGATTTTGGATTTTATTTGTGTTTTCATTGTATGTCATGCTGAGAGAGTATTTGCTATAAGGCAACTAATAAATCTTGGAAATAATTAAATAAAAGTTATAGCAGGCAGCATCCAAGCAGGCCGCTCTCTCCTGAATGTGAAAAACAGGGAATGCCACTTTTAAGATGGCCCTTGGCATCTGTAATTTTCATAAATTTAAAATGGCTTTCCAATTAAGCCCTGTAGAAACTGATCAGTTTTAATTTGTTAAACCTGCCAATTAATAAATTAAATGCAGCCGTTTGACTTAGGTCGCCCTGTCAGTCAGTCACTTGGGGTATCTCAAAAATGCCCCCCCCATCCTCTCGTTGACCTTCGCGCCCTTCCATAGAGGCGACCGGAGTGACCGGGGCGCCGGCGCTCAGCTTGAGCCCGTCTGGTGGCTTGATCGCCCGCACAGGCTTTCTGTCAGGGGTCTCCACATCCGTCCCACTTCTGCGGGGGGAGGCATCCCTGTTCACCCTTCCGGTGTTCTCGGGCAGTTCTGCTACCGACTCCTAGGTGCTTCCAGCTAGTGCGGTTTGCAAGTCTTTTCCGTTCCCCCCCCTCCCCAGGCTGTAAGTACAACCAGGTCAACAGCCACTTCCATTGCATCCGCGAAGGCTGCCAGTTCTCCTTTCTGCTGAAGCACCAGATGACGTCCCACGCCAGGAAACACATGAGGAGGATGCTGGGGAAGAATTTTGACCGCGTTCCCACTCAGGTGACTCCCCGGGAGGATAGCTGGCGCATGGCTTCAGATGCTTGTTTTCACCGACAGTATTTAGGAGCACGGGAAGCATTAAAGCCTTGGCACGTGGTCCCTCCGGCTCCTGTGGCCACCGCAGTCTAGCAGAGCTCCCTAAAGGATTCCCCGCTAGCAGACTCACCCGTGTTGAGGTTGCAGGGGGGGCCGGAGCCAGCCTCTCGCTAAGCAGTGAAACCACTCCGTGCCACGTTAAACCGCTCTGGGCTCTTCGAGGAGGGACGGGAGACGTACATTAGGCCATAGGGGCAGCCCCAAAAGTCGCCGGGGCCAGGACAAAACGTAAATCTGATCTTAACTAAACAAAATTCAATTAAACGAATTAAATGCACTGTAACGTGATTACTACCCGTTCACTTACTGATTTTACTCGTATGTGATGTTAAAAGTTCCAGTTCCTGAGCAATTTCTCCAAGGCCTCTGGAGGTCAAACCCACACGTTTCAGGAGCGCAGAGCACCTCTTGGGCTTTGGCTGGGCCTGAGGACTGACGCTCCCTCCTTCGCTTTCACGCACGTAAACGGCTGCTTTGCAATGCAAAGATCCGTGCGGCGTGTCCTGCATCCCCCCTCCGGACCCGGCAGGGCCTGTCGAGAGCCACCCAACCAGCTGGATGCCTGAGGCCCCGCCTGTGCTGGAGGAGCCGCAGCATCCAGGAAAAAGGGCACGAAGCAGTCAGACACCCCCCCCCCCATCCCGGAAGTCACCCCTGCCCCCTCGCTTGTCTTGCTTCAGGTCATGGGCCACGCTGCTAGGAATGACAGCCTCCCTCCAGTGGGCAGCCTGGCCCCCAGCCCAGCCTCATCAGGGACTCCTGCCTCCTTTCAGGGAGCCCCCGGCCTGATGGACCCCGAGACGGAGGAGTACATCGATTACGCGGGATGCAGCCCCGGGGCCGTCTCCTCGGAGTCCTCCAACATGGACCGCAGCTGCTCCAGCACGCCGGTGGGCAACGAAAGCACGTCGGCAGGTGAGTGGCCCCCGAGGCTGGGCTCCGAGAGGCCGTGCCGGTCAGTTCGGGTGCTTTTCCTTTCCAAACGGGGATGGCTCTGAACGGCCTCCTTTCCTGCCTGGGCTCCCTGGGGACATACCGCCGGCAGCTGGGAGCGGTGGCAGGGCCTCACCAGGTGGATCGCGCCTCCCGAAGGCTCTGAAAATCTTCGCAAAGAGAGCCGGGCCTTAAGATACCAGGGACAGGAAGCCAATGCCGTTGACTGGAAACCTCCATGATGTCATCGATTAACATTCACCTCCAATGAATCACTGAGAAACAGGCACTCCCCGTAGCGCAGTTGAAACGCGTGACCTTCCTGGAGGCCGGCTTGGAAGGCGGCCAGGGGGTCCAGCCCCGAGGGGATGCCTTTGGCCTCCCCGGACAAGCCGGAGCGCCACCAAGAGGCCGGAGGAGCCGCCGGTTCTTCCCCAACTTCCTTTTGACCGGCCCCACCCCGCCTCCCCGGTAGACCCCAGGTCCGGGTGGCGGCAGCGGCGGCGGCCTCCCTCGCTCTCGGTGGTGACCCTCAACCCGCTGGCACTGCTGCTGCTGATCACCCCCTCTCCATCTCCTCCTCTGCTGTGGCTCTGTGGCTGTTCCTGTGGACGTGTCCTCCATTTCTCATCGTATCGCTTACACTCTTGGGGTCTCATTTTGGTTCTGTTCCTTTTCTGGTGGTGGTTTTGTTTTTCTTTTCCTGCTATTGTTTTCTTTCCACATTTCTCCAGGCTGCCTGGCTGCTCTTCCTCCTCCTCCTGCTGCTGGTGATGATGTTGCCCACAATGCACCACAACCACCACCTCTGCCTCCATCTTTCTCACAAGCCCTGCTCAGATCTCCCCTCCCCTCCCTCCCCTACCTCTTCTCCCCGTCTTGTGTCTCATACTCTCTGCTAAGCGCCACCCTGGGATCCAGCAGGGGCATTGTCTTGCCCACCGCCAGCTCGACAGGGCTGTCACCCATCCTTGCCACTCCAACTCCAGTCAAAAGCGATGTCCCGCTAGTGCAGGATGCGGCAGGTAATCTGATCTACGCTTTCTCTCAGCGCTACCCCAGCACCCCCGGCCTCGTACGCCAGGCCCCTGAAATTACGGGCGCGTCTGCGCAGTTGCAGTTCAGACTGGCAGCGACCTGGAGGCTGCATCTGCGGCAACTCTAGCTGCACGCCATCTCCAGGGCTCACCGACATGAAGCACAGTCCTCCAAGCAGCTGCGAGGGCATTCTTAGTTTTTTATTCTTTCACCAGCATCACATAAAAACCTTACAAGCGGTACTTTATATTGGTAGCATTAGATAGTCAGTGGCCACCAGTTCTGAACGATTCCCACAAATGGACTTAATAGTGATAGAAAAATGATAGAAAATCTCTTCAGATCAAAATTAAAGCAATGCTTATGTGGTGTGATAATCACAGTAACCGAAAGATAATCTTGTGTGCTGTGTAAAAGACACGCTCTAATGGGAATGTGCTTGTCTGAACAGTCCTCTACAGAGAAACATGGTTTCTACAAAACCAAACAAAAAATAATCTTGAAACACAATAGAACAAACGTTTCCTCCAAAGGCCATTTAACAATCAGTGATACTGATGGGTTCACAGATCCTCCTGACCCAATCCCTAGGGGGGAAAAGCAGCTTTTCACAGCCTTCCAAAAGGCAGGAGGGGTCGGGGCCCGTGCTGTTCCGTAGGGCCAGCGCAGCGACAGGGAAGACGCGTCTCCCGGGTCCCACAAGACGACACCGCTTAAGCGACGGGACCAGGAGCCTGCTCTGCCACGACCTGGCAGCTAAAAACAGCTATGCCATATTAGCCAAGGCAAAACGTTTTTGCTTAACTGGGGGAGAGTCACAAAGAAAAAGGGGGAGTCCGCCTCTTCAAAGTGTCCCCTCTGCCTTTGCTTCCCAGGGAACACCATCACCATGCCGACCGCCGCGGGGGCCAAGAAGCGCTTCTGGATCATCGAGGACATGTCCCCGTTCGGCAAGCGCCGCAAGACCCCTTCCTCCCGCAAGATGCTGGACGAGGGGATGATGCTGGAGGGCTTCCGGCGGTACGACCTTTACGAGGACTGCAAGGACGCCGGCTGCCAGTTCTCCCTCAAGGTCACGCACTACCACTGCACCCGGGAGAACTGCGGGTACAAGTTCTGCGGCCGCACCCACATGTACAAGCACGCCCAGCACCACGACCGCGTGGACAACCTGGTGCTGGACGACTTCAAGCGCTTCAAGTCCTCCCTCAGCTGCAACTTCCCCGACTGCCAGTTCTCCGGCAACAGCACGCACTTCCACTGCCTGCGCTGCGGCTTCCGCTGCACCGACAGCACCAAGGTGACGGCCCACCGCAAGCACCACGGCAAGCAGGACGTGATCAGCGCCGCCGGGTTCTGCCAGTTCAGCTCCAGTGTGGACTGCGAGGTGCCCGAGTGCAAGTACAAGCTCAAGTGCTCCCACTTCCACTGCACCTACCCGGGCTGCAAGCACACCGTGGTGGGCATGTCGCAGATGGACTCGCACAAGCGCAAGCACGAGAAGCAGGAGCGCGGGGAGCTGCCGGCCATCTCCCCGGGCCCCGAGGGCCTCCCACCCCCCGCCCTGGAGCTCGAGGCCCAGAACCCGTCCGTCAGCCTGGACGGCTCCCTCAACCTGGGCACGGACGCAGGCAGCTCCCTCTTCTTCCTGCAGAACGCCGTGGGCGTGGGGCTCAACGACTCCATGGACCTCAGCCAGAAGCCCCCCGGGGGGGCAGGCGGCCCCCCTCCCACCCCGGGGGAGAGCCTGGCCCCTGTGGCAAGCAAGCGGTTCCTGGCCAGCTGTGGCAACGTGGAAGAGGAGGACGATTCTTCCCACGACGACGGTGACGAGGAGGAGGAGGAGGAAATGAATGAGGAGGAGGATGAGGACGAGGAGGAGGACGAGGAAGAGGACGAGGAGGAAGACGAGGAGGAGGATCTGAACACCGATTCCGAAGAGTCGCTTCCTGATGCAGAGGGCCTGCCCGCTAAAGACATTAGAGAACTGGAGGCGGCCGTTTCTCCCACCGCAGAGCCCAGCGGCGCTTCCCTGCCGTCCGGCGAGCGGGCCTCTGCCCCGGCCCCCGAGGCCTCCCCTTAAGGTACAGCCGCAGCAGCGGGCGCGGGGCTTGGCCTTTGCAGAGAGAGAGCAGACATTGCATGAACAGGAGACCCTGCTGTGTGAGGGGAGGCAAGAACAAATGCTAGAATGGCGAGCGGCAAAACCGACTCTATCCCAGGAGGTGCGCGAGAGGAGCAGGGGAGAGGCACCGATTCTTGGACCACGCGAAACACGGAGGCAAAACGGAGCCGGAGCAGCAGCAGCAGCAGCAGCATCCCAGGGGTGGGGTGGGGGACAGCAGGAGGACCCATCTGTTGGGGTGCACATGTTTACAGGGGGGCGGGCAGGCGGGCGGGCAGGCAGAGCATCGTTGTCCCGTCATGCAGGCGGACTGGCCCTCCCGCTTCTGGACGGATGTGCTCACCGCGGCCGAAAGCGCCCAGCCCCCTTCCCAGCCCACTCCTCTTCGCGGGAGGCGTGGAACGGATCCTTCCCCTTCGACTTCGGTTTGCTTTTTTCATTTGTCCTGTGACGCTCCTCCCGTTCTCAGGGAGATGGGGGCAGGCAGCTAGCATCTGGTGGGGATATAACGAGGGATGAGAGAATTAAGTCATATGAAATATAGATATATCTATATATCTATAGATGTAGATATAGATATATATAGCGGCAAAGCCGGATTTGGTTCTGCTAAGCTGCAAGCCGAGTCCCTTTGCCATCGGGGGAATTAGGGAAGGGGGGGTACCGGTATCACTTATATTCCTATTTCTTTCTTTCTCCTTTCTCCAGCATCAAATGAACAGGAGAAACGGGAGTCTCAGGCAGCTTGGAATGGTTGGAACAGGGGTATTTATTGTCAGTTTTTACAAAAACAGGAGGTGGCAAAGACATGAAATGAATTGATCCAGGCTGGGAATACAGTATCAGTAGTAATAATGATAATGACTATTTTTTCTAAGGAAGAAGGAACTTATTTATAACCCGACCCTCTTCCTGGAGCAGGAGGGTCCCTTTCCGATGGAGCGCCGGCCGGTCAAGGAAAAGAGGCGCAGCCCTCAGCAGCCCCAGCCTCCGAGGGCGGGGAGAACGCGCAGCCGGCGGGCGGCTCCTTCCCACCCGCGGAGGCCCGGAGCTCGGCACGCCCTCTGCTCGCCGCTCCCCGGAAAGGGAGAAGAGCTCACCAGGGGCCCGAGTGCGGCTCGAGCTTCTTTCAAGCGCAGGGCCGCTCGGTCCCCCTTGGCTCCGTTGCCGGCCTGCTGCGGGGAGGCGGCGGAGCAGGCGGAGGACCAGCCCCTCGAGGCGCCTTCCCCACAGGCCTTGGCTGGGTCCTCTAGAGCTCACCCAGGGCTGCTCGAGGCCCTCGGGCCCCGCCGTCGGAGGGGCCGCGCAGCGCTCTGCCTTCCGGGTCCAGAATTGGGTCCCCCTGCCTCCAGCCCCCCGAGCAAGTTCAGGCGGGTCCCAGGCGAGGGAACCTGCTCGACCCCGCAGAAGGGGACAGATCCTGGCCTTGGCCTGGGACGCCCAAAGGTCTCTCGCTTCCGATAGTTGACAGCTGAGTTTTGCCTTGGTGACGGCCATTCTCTTCCCGTGCCCGTGCCGTCGGCCTGCAAAAAAGGAAAGACAGGTCACAAACGGCCACTTGTCACTTAACAGCGCAAAGAATGAGAATGTAATCCAGGAACCTTTTTTTAAATTTAAGGCTAGCGAGGAAGGAAAAGAACGGCAAAAGCTTTTTCAAATGTCCCAGAAAATGATACCTGTATAGCATTTTTCCCCCTGGAAAGGTTGCCATTAGATCGATAGAATATATTTAGAGAGAAATGGAAAGCTATAGATAGGACAAAGAGAAGGAGCCATACCGAGATCATACCCTGAGTATCCAGTGAGAAGCTGCCTTGAGAAACGGGCCTTTTGGTATCTACCGTGGATACTCACACCTGCCTCTTCCCGACAAGCTATTGAAAGTGTTCTCAAGAGGCAAAAGGGGACTTTTTGATCCATCTCCATTGACAACTCTCAGTACTGATCACCCAATGTTTCTGAATTACAATTAGGCAGACATTTAAAACACCAGGAAATTTGTCATCCAACCTCATGAAGTTCTCCCCCATAGATGCCAAACTGGTTCATTGTGTGGCTTGTAAGATATGCACAGAGTATGGATTTTATTTTGGAGGGTGACAAGAACCATTTGTGGGGCACCCCCCATTCTGACGCCTGCCTGCCCAGCTGAAACAAGGGAGCAGGGCGGGAAGTCCAGATGATACTCCTGGGTTTTGTTTCAGTGTAAGGAACGTGCGAGTAGTCACCTCAAGCAGTTGGACAACCAGATCATACATGTGTGAAATGAAAGGTAACCACACCGAAAGTCCACATCGGCTGCTAGTTTGGGCATGGTCTAGCGGGAGGTAATCGCAGTCTCCAAATTCTGGCCCGATCCTCTTGGCAAAGGCCGTGGCGGTTCCACAGCGCACAGATCGCTGCCCTCTGCCAAAAGAAAGCAGAAAAGGAAGCCGGGTCACGAAGGGGCGCCCCTGTCCGAGGGAAGAGTGAGGTCTTCCCTCCTGCTCCTCAGCGCATCCCTGTTCCTCTTTTTTACTACTTTGGTAGCTCGCCAAAAGGTGCTATGGAAACCTCTTGTTTGCAGCCACATTTCTGGAAACCGTGGATGCCGTGCGGGGAAGTGCAGGGACTCAGCCCCACAGGTACACTGAGAGAGGACTTGGGAGTCCTCGACACAAAACTGACTTGAGTAGCACACGTGTGTGTGTGTGTGTGTTTACAGGACTTGGCAACTCTCAGGCTGCTGTAATGTTTCTCGTGTCTTCGCTTTGGCAATAAAATCTCCCGGCCGCTTCTGGTCAGCAGCCGTGGGAGGACGCGGGGAAGAGCAGGGCGAGGAAAGAGGCGGTTCGGGGTCGGTCGGGCTGCGCAGCCGTCCGGATTCCAAGGGGACAGCGTGATTCGGAGCGCCCGCTGACGCCTCCTCAAGTCAGACCGGCGCTTTCCTGGGATCACGCGTGAGTTGCCAACATGAGTGACGCGCATCCCAATGCGTGCGGAATCCTCACCTGTTCCCCTTGGATCCGGACCGCTGCGTAGCCTTAAACAACCACCGGTTTTGCCTCCCTTCCTGGGCAACTGGGCTCCTCCGTGCTGGGGGTAGCCCCTCCCCCTCCCTCCCCCAAATTGGACCCGTGAAAACCCAAATTAATTGTGTATCTGCTCAACGCTCTTTCCTGCCCCTGGTCCCAGAGTTTGGGGCTTTTCCTCCACTTAAATCTACTTTAAACGGTTTTGTTTGGAAATACGTAATCAGCACGTACAGTATCTGCTGCATCTCGGTGGTCAGCTAATTCAGGAAAAAGCACTTAATATACACAGGCATTAGTGGGAAGTATGTAAGACGAGCAAGCTTAAGTGCTGCAATAGACTCGCGTGTGTAATTTTACAGAACAGGAGAAGCCACCGGTTTAAAAAATCCGGCTAGGCACTGAAGTTTTTATTTCTTAATCCGTTACGTCACCCAGATCTAATATTTAAGCTGAACATATTGACCCACTTCAATGACGTGACGGATGCTTTCAGCCCCGCCGGAAAGCACAGACCGGTGGAACCATCCCTGGGAAGGGCCGAGCAGGGCCAGGATCTCGGGCAGAGGGACGTTTAGGCCCGGGGGAGATCTGCCTCTCGGGGAGCCGTTCTCCGCAGCCCCCCTTTGAAATGGAGCCAGGAAGGCCTTTTAAACCTGACACCCAGAAACCCCACCTTAGTCCTGCTTCGTGGTCAGAAGGAAAACCGCCACCCCTCAGCTAAGAAAGGTAAAAACCCCTGCCTTCAGAAAGGTGAAACACGTTTCTAGGTAGAAAGGCGTCCCCCCCCCTCCTAAAACACACACACACACACAAACACACACACAAACATAGGGGGATTTTTGAGGGAGAATTCTAGCCTTTGTAAAATCCATATTGCACACTAGGACTATAAGCCATTGCTAGCTCATTTTGAATTTTAAAATGTGTACTTTCTTCTGTTGTTTTTAATTTTTCTTTCTTTTCTGTGTGGGGTGGGGGCGGGGGGAAAGTGATGCTTGAACTACCAGTGCGCTTTTTAATGTTTTATAAATATGTATGTGTATATATATATATATATAAATATATATATATATAAAATATAAAATAATATGTATGCACATATATATATGTGTGTGTATATATCTATATGTATATACCTATATATATAGATATATAGCTATATATAGGTTTTGAGACAAAAAATAATGCGGAAAGTGAAAAAAAATCCTACAGCAGGACAGTGTGCTCTGATTTTACTTGAATTTGGTCTTCTCAGCACCTACGTTATTAAGAACTGAATATTTTTCCACTTGAATTTAGTGCTACTAGAAATTTAATATATGTGTTTTATTTATTTGATTTTTTTTGTTTGCATGACTGATGCAAGGTTTGACATTTTCACTCAATAAAAACTGGAAAAAGCAAAAACAAAAAAGCCCAGCAATCTCGGCTTTCTGCTGGTTTGTGATGTTGTCCGACTTTGAGCTGGTGACTCGGCATCCTGGTTTAGCCGGAGCGCTCCCATTTGTTGGAGGTCATGCTGCTTTCGGGTGGCTCATTAGCCTGGGGGCTAATGAGGTGCACAACTTAATTGCCCCAAGGAAAGCAGTAGAAATGGAGGACCCCGCCCCCCATGTGCCATGGATGGTGGATCTCGAACCGCCAAGGACCTGTCCTGGGATTCCCGGGTGCGGAAGTCCACGCCCTCCCTCCCTCCCTCCCTCCTCCTGCCCGTTTCTCTCAAGACCTCCGGCCACCCCCAGGCCTCTGCCCGTGTAGCCACGGCCCACGCGAGGGTGGCCTGCCCGGTCCCCACCCAGTGCAGAACTGCGTACAAGAGCAACGCACCCGGCCGAGCCACACGCCTGCACAAACCTGTTCGCCAGAAAGCGCGGGATCAGCCCCAAGGCGAGAGTGGAGCGTGTCCCCGCCAAGGCGTACCCGAGTAGCCATCCTCTTCGTCCTCCCGGCTGCGAGCAGCAGCAGCGTCCAGGGGACGACGCGTGGCCGCATTTCTGGGGAGCCGGTCAGTCTGAGGAAGTCTTGAAAGGGAAGACGCTGCATCAGAACATCTTTGGGCCAGGCTAAAGGCGCCCTCTGGAAGGCAGGCAGGCAGCCACCGTTTGCAGCCCCTTGCCCTGGGTCCCGGGCAGCTGGTTTTCCATCACACACGGCCTCTTGTCCCCCACAGCCCCCCAGCTTGTCTAGCCAGGGCACCAGACGCAAAATTGGCCCTGATTCCCCCTCTCCAACAGACCGAACCGTTTTTCCTCCTTTCCGTATTTGCCAGTGTGTCTGCTGGCGCTGAAAGGGTTCTATTAGTGGGTGGTTGTGAAGTGCAGCGTGTGCATCACTTCAGGGCTTCCAATTAGTCCACCCTTCACACTCGCACACAAGGCTTGCTGTACCTGGCCTGCTCCAAAACCTTGTTCCTTGTTCTAAGAAAACATTTTCAAAACGGTTGGCCTCCATCTGATACCTTTTGGAGAAGCAGAAAGGTGCTACAGGGTGTTGCCCATATGAAGGACAGACAGCTACCAAACAAACACACTTCCGCTCTCTGGCCTCACCTCAAAATTCACCTACCGTGCCATTATTCGCATGAAGTAAAGGAGCAACAACTCAACAGGTACTCATTTTGTAGAGATTAATGTACTGGCTCAATGCTATCCCTGCATGAATTAATCTGTATGGTGGAAGGCCACTGTTAAATCATACCTGGGCTTTATTTTAACAAGCAAAGACGATTGCTATAATAATCATCTATAATTTCTATAATAATTTTTGCTGTTTTTAAACCAGCACTTCAGCACAAACAAGGTTATGTTTGATAAAGCATTTCAATACCCCGCACCCTCAAACTCACATTTTTTTTCTCCTCCTACGAAGAGGAGAACGCTGTCTCATATCCATGCAAACCGCCCAGGGTCCCCGATGGGGGAGATGGGCGGTAATATAAATTTAATAAATAAATCATGGACACAAATGCAATTCCGTATCTTAGAACACCTTGGTCATTATCATGGCTATAGATACATATAACAAAAATTACCTTAAAGTATACCGAGTCTTTTTTTCTTTTTTCTTTTCCTTTCGGCCTTTTAAACCTGGCTGAAAATTTAGACCAAGCTGTCAGTTTAGATCCAATGTTACGTGACTTTGTGGGCTCTAATCTCTCTCTCTGGACGCCCTATTTCCTCCCTGTCTTCCAAGTTGTTGATGAACTAATACTTGTTAATATAACCCAAATCAGACAAAACTGCAGCTTTGAAAAAACAACTGTGTCCAATTTGCACACCAGCTATTTGTTTGCACAAAGCACTTGGCCAGATTTCAAGGAGTTGACAAAATCATGGCTTTATGGGTAGTTAGGACTCGCAGAAAAAAGAACCGAGTCTTGCTCCTGGGACCCAGAACGAACGGCTTTTCCATTGGTTTAAACTTTCCCCTAGGAAGAAGTATGCAGTATACTTCAAAAAGGCCTCCAACGAGCCTATGTCGAGATCTCATGATTTCATTAAGAACCTTATTGCGCCACAGGGCTGGATTCCTTCTGCTAGAAGAGAACAAAACCTCCTAGCAAACGCTGCTGCCCAGGGAATTCTGGACCCCGTGGCCCATTTCACGCCAAGCGGAGTCGGCCACCTTGCCGCATCCTGCTCCCCGTTTGCAAAGCGGATTACGCCTTGCTGCTCCCCCAGGCTCCCCTTGGATGGCGCCCCCCCAGGCGCTCCGCCGCCATTCCCTGACAACTTCCCCAAATGTCATTACCTGAACATGCTCCTAATCCAATCTCGGAGCCGAGAGTTTTGTTCTGCCTGCAGGGGATGCACATTTTTTACATTCGTGCTCTCTGAGCAGGAAAGAAACACGAGGTGTGCGCACACGCCACACGCCCCGAGACGCATGCCCCAGGAAAGCCAGCAGCTTGCAGGGCGCCCGTCAGGACTTGCTCCCCTCTCACTGGAGGGCTCCCACTTTGCTCAATAAAAAAGTGACTAATTGGCGAGAGAGAAAAGGCAGGTTCAACAAATTAACGCGCAGCCTGCAGGCTGGAGCTGCTCCGGCCGAGCGCCGAGGCCCAGCTTTGTGGAGGTTGCTCGGTGTTCAACAGTGCGCCGGGCCATCCCTTGGCCATTGCACAAGGGGCGGTGGGCAAGGCCCCCTCCGATCGGCCCTGTCATTTCACAACTAAAAGGTGTGTTTGGTGGTGCTGCCTACGCGGGCTTCGCCAGCTGTAGCGGCTGCCAGGCCAAGGGAGAGAAAGCCCCCAACTGGCCGGTGGGTCCACCTCGGTTAGGAATATCCCAGGCCTGCCGGAGAAGCTCCAGGTGGCTGTTGTGAGCTTCCCCGACGCAGCGCCAGACCCTCTGCGTGCCCACCGACAGCAAGCGCTCAAACCTCGGCCCAGAATGCTCAACATCCTTTCCTTCCTCCTTTGGGGGAGATGAAATAAACACAGAAAAGAAGCAGAGATAATCGAGGCCAGCCCATCATTTTTTCCCTGTCAGCCATTACAGATGGGCTCATCCACCACCCTGGCCTGGTGTTCACCTCCAAGGCCTTATGAAAGGCCGGCAGGACTGGGGCAGGTGAATCTTGGCGGACAAGGTGTATATACATTTAAATGTTTAAACCTCATACCATCACTGTCTTCCTGGGGGGGGGAAACCCAACCACCCTGCATTGCCGGATTTAACTGTGGCTCCTTCCTTCTGCCATCTAAGGCTACACATTTCCAGCCCCGAGCCATGCTGCAGAACAAGCAAACCTCTGCCAACGGAACACCGAACTGCAATGAGATTCGAGGAGGAGGAACCAACAGCAAAGACCAGCGTCTTCGGATTCTTTGATCAAGCAAACGGTCCTAGGATTTCTTGCCAGCGCTGGAAATCCCACCAGGCTGAAGGCTTTAAAATCAAGCAGAGGCAGCTTTCCCACCCGAATGCCTTGGATGACAAATTCCAATCTCCCCCAAGCAGCAGGGATGGTGGCAGGCCAATGGGGCACCGTTCGGCCAGCGCCCTGGGGCGTAGCAGACCGGAAGGGGGTGCTCTGCTCTGCTCTGCTCCCGTGGATGCGGCGGCCGCTTCCCCAACGTGGCTTCCTTGCGTTCGAAGGGTAAGCGGTCTTTGGTTGCGCAGAACGGCTGACTGCAGTGTAATAAAACGTACACGTGCACACAGCTTGAAAGTGAGAGACGAAGCCAAGCCCCTCACAATGTTCCTGCCCGAGATCCAAATGTTACTTGCCACAGGAGATTGGATTAATTGCTATTTGCAAACTTGCATACCAGGGCAGCACACAATTAATTAGCTTTGCAGGGGCCGTCGGATGTCCCTCACACCACCTCGCTTTGGAGGAAATGCTGCTCCTGGCCAAAGAAACCACGAGAGAGGAACCCGCTAGAAAATGCGAATAAGGCTGCCGCCTTTTCCTTACCGTGGATGGTTTATTATGTGCCATTTTTTCTTACTGTCGATGCTTGGATTGCCTTTGATTTGGTCACAAGCCTCTGGGAATCGGAATGATGGGGCGGCATACAAATTTAATTAATCAATCAATCAATCACTAGTAGCTCCCACATTTGTTAGTCAAGTGTATTTGGATAAACACGGGCAGGGTAAAAAACCAGGAATGACTTGAGAGAAAGCATGCTTCTGTCACAGCCACATTCCCCTGGAAGAGTTGCTAATTGTTACAGAATAGCAAATATTTTTAAAAGCATTGAATCTGCTGCTCAATTAATCAAAGGCACCTTTTTAATCCAGTTAAAAGGCTTTTTAATTGATGATCTGTCCCATTACTACTACAGGCTTCTGTACCTTCATGTGGGAATGAGCCTACTTCGAGGCAGCGAGACTTGCTCCCGAGGAAGCCTGCACAGGACCGCCCTGTGAACCAATCCGGCAGCTCTACGTGCCAGCTGCTCCTTTTGGAAAACGAACGAAGGGGAAAAGAAATGCTGAGCTTTGAAATTTACCGAACGCAGATCGCTCCTGACATCACTGTTGTTCCTGCGGCGCGGCACCGCCAGGCCTTTGCATTTCTGGCCCTTCACTGGGATTTGGATGGGTGTGCTCGTAAGGAGCATTACACCAGCCATCCGCCTTGGCCACTTCTTGCCAAAAGAAAGCGTTAGGCAATGGGTGTGTGCGTGTGTGCAAAGGCTTCAGCGGTAGCTCCCAGCCACACCTTGGAGGTGCACGGTGATCCAGCTGGGGCTGAGAGCAGGGCTTCTCCGCACCTTGCTTGGCAGAGCTGGTCTCTTGGCACGGGCTGCCTCCGACGCCCACGCGAGGCCAAGGCAGGCGTTTTGCAATGCCCTGGGAACCGGGAGAGGCCCACGGGGTCCAGGCCGGCACGTCCAGAAGGCCCCTCTTCTCTTGGCCAGGGAGGCGGCTTTCCCTCTTTCTCGGGAGCAAAAGGGGGGGGGGACGGACCCCAAGTGTGCCAACGATTCCTATCTCCTCCCCTCTTTTGAAAACAGCCACTCCTCAAAAATAATTAAGTTTGCATCATTTCACGCGTGGCTCCCTCTACAAAGGCAGGTGCAGTCGAAAATTTCCAAACCTTTCTTAGACAATTTCTATGAACCGGGCTCTGCCCTTAAGTCATCCCACTCCTGCCTACCTACCTGGGTGTGCAATGAAGTGCAAAAAGGTTCAACTCACCAGACCTTGACTGGAGGCTCCCTGGTTGGAGCGTCTGCTCTGGGATTAGGGACGTTGGAAGAATCTGTGGGGTCCACTCAAAAAAGAGGAACCGCCACCCTCTTTAGCATTTCCCAGGGGAGGAAATGGATCAGAATGCGGCTATCCTTCAAATGACCCTTTTTTCTGAGTATCAGAATGCAATTCTAATACAGAAACACAATAGACAAATAATTTAAATGCAACATTTGGTGGATTAAAAATAATAATAATAATAATAATAATAATAATAATAATAATAATAATAGAGGGGGGTCATGACGCGGGTTAGACTCCCATTTGAAGATACCCGAAACTGGCACAGAACCAGCTGCTTTCTTCAGATGCTAGAAATTTAAACTCATGAAAGGGAAATGGAGAAGCTGGTGCTTAATGCCGTTTCAACGCTACATTCAGATCATTTCAAAGCTTTGCTTGAACGTGGTTATTGGAGCGCTTGATGCTGGAAGACGTGACAGCCCCAAAACAGGCACTTCCTTTGCACTGTTTACAGTTTGGGGAAAAAACAACAATGGATCTGCGCATAAAGATAAATAGATCTCCTTCCTGGGGACAAGTTAGCAAGAACTTCAGCCTTGCCCAACTGGACTGGAATTACCAAGTCAGTCCGCAATGAAAAGTCTGGAAGATTTCTCCCTGCAGGATGCCGGCTACGGATTTGTAGAGCGAGGGCTAGTTAGTCCCCGTTGCTGAAAACCCGACAGACCAATTTTACAGACATTAGTCACTATCTCTGATATTAAACAAGCCATTTCATCAAGCAGGCTGTTATCTCTAAGGGTGGCTTTTCTTGGGGGAGCTTTCTGTGCATGCTCAAGAACGTCTTGCTTTGCAATCGCTTCCTGCAAGGAAGTCCAAGCTGAGAAAATGGCGCATGGGCCACCCCAAACTCAAGCAAAATTCGAGTCCTTCCTGGCAGAGTGTGTGTGTGTGTGTGTGTGTGTGTGTGTGTGTGTGTGTGTGTGTGTGTGTCTGAGGACAAGTAGCTGCACACCTGAAGGGCCAAGGTGGGGAACGGAGGCTTTCAAGGTCAAAGTCCTGAAACACCGAAGAGGGGAAATGACCACTTTTCCTCCTCTTTGGCGGGAAAACAAAATAAACAAACTGAATAAACACGGAGGGTTTGAGTAAACAGCCAAAGATTTCTCTGACAGGCCAGCCCTCCCCCTCTTGGCCACCACACAGGACTCACGTGTCCCCGCACGCCACTGCCCCCACCACCACCAAGGGGTGCCACCTGGGCACGGAGGGCTGGCACATTTTCGCCCTTGGGTGGGTGGGGATGGCTGCCAGGGGGCCGTTGTGGTTGGAGGGATGGAGAAGGCCAGGCCAGGGGGCCTGGGGGACAGAAATGGCCCCCAAGTTTAAATCCCTCAGCAGGAAAGTCCCCCCAGCCCCTCGCCAAGAGACAGAGGGAAAGAGGCCTGACATCTGCAACGCCACCTTGAACAGCGCCCACCCTGGGGAGGGGAGGGGGACCCCCAGGCTGAGGGAGACAGGCGGGCCCCGGAGAGCCCACCGGGGAGGGGCTCCTCCTCCCCCCACACAAACGCCTACAAAATCTCTGAGCAGAGGCTTCTTGCCCCCAGAAGACGAGCCGCAAAACTGCAAAAATAAAGCCTTGCCGAGAGACCGGGATAATCTCCTTTTCTAGCAAGGCCCTCAAGCGAGAGAGCTCGGTGCTCGCTTCTGCCCCATTTCAAATATTTTTACCTTATTTGGGTGACAGATACTATTTTTCTAAGGAAAGGGGGAAAAAAGAGCTGGCCTTCCTCCTTCGGGCCAGCTACGGCCTCCCAGGCTGGCGCTGGCTTGGGGGGGGGGGGGTGGAAGCAGGCGAAGCCAAATGGCCTGCAGGAGGGGAAGGTCCCTGGCCCTGCCCGCCGCCAGAGGGTCCCGTCCCGTCCCCCCGGCCCCTGCTACTTATTTTCTGCCGGGCTTTGCTGAGCCCACGGGATGGATTTTGTCCACGACAAGGGCCACTGAACTACCAGGCAGCTGTGGGCCCATGGCTGAACTTCTCGCTGGGCTGGGCAGCTATAAAAGGTGCCCAGCCTGGTCAGGAATGGCGGGGACCCACAGCAGAGCCCCGATTTTGTTCTCCTCCAACAATCCCACGCAGGTGCCTGGGCTGAGGGGACATTGCCAGCCTGGCTCTACCACCAGGGACGCTCAGTTTTAAAAAACGAAACGGTGCAAAACGTTGACAAACTAGCAGTCAAACAGCCCCACGTGCACGCTCACGAGGAACGGTGTCACGGCGCTGCAATGCAGGCTTTGCCCCTTACGGATTTGCACGCGACACAAACAGGGGCGGGGCTTGCGCTGACATCGCAATGCCCTTTGGCCACGGTGCCAATGCACACACAAATTCTTCTTCAACAGAACAAGGATGCGGTATTTTTCGATATTAAAAGAATACAGATGTACAACGGCCCGATCGCAAATGCGACCAAAAGCAGGCTTTGGAATAAACTTGGCCCAAAGCCTGCACTTCTAACCAGAACTAACCTCGAATGGCCATCTGTGTACAAACACGACAACATAAACCATGGCTAACGGGCCCTAATCCCTACGTTCACGTGGCAGGTGGCGTGAAAAAAACGAAGCATGCGATGGCTGGTATGGAGGGGTTTGTTTCACAAAACTTCCCAAGAAATCGTGTGGTTCGGGGTTAGCAAACTGCGCGAACTCAGACAGTGGGGTTTATCAACCAGGGTTTATACTTTCACGTCTTGCAGCCTTAAAGACTAATTTCTGCGCAAAGAGGTAACTGATGCAAGCCCAGCAGAGATGCAGCACCAATAGGTGACCCCACCAGGTGTTTGGCTTGTGACGCATTGTTACTGAGGACAGATTAACCTCCTTTCAATCGATTCAAAGGAGCCGGTCCCTCTTTTTCAGCCCTGCCTACCCTACAGGGTGGTTGTTAGGGATAAAAATGGGAGGAGAGCACTCTGCACGCGTCTTTGAACTCCCGAACAAAGGGCAGCATATAAATCAACAAATAAATGCTTACAAACAAAGAAACGCCCAACATGCAACAGTTTCCAGTTTGAAACAAAGCGTATTTTTTGTTTTGCGCACAACCTAACAATCACCTTTCTAGCTGACCACTTTCCCATCTATTGTTTGACCTCGCTTACAAATGCTTCACTTCCCATGATGACATTCAAGACTCTACTTTATTAAAGCGCCCTACGATCATTATTTGGCGTCGCACCTTGAAAACAAACCCAGGCTGGAAAGGAAGTGCAACTGGGATTTTTAAAGGAAGGGCAATGGAGAAGGGGAACAGTAAGAGCAAAAGCCATGGCCAATATTCTCGATTCTGTGTAAAAATCAGACGTCAGAAACGATGCGTGGTGTGCATGGGCTGCAAAATACAGATTGCTTGAAGACAAGATTTGTGATGGTTTTAATAATTCATCCAAAGGACAGCCTGCACCTTAAATTGGTCTTAACAGGGGAAAAAGAGGGGGACATGGGCCACCCCCCAAAAAAAACCCTGTTCAGGTGGATCTTTAATAAGCCACTCGACAATCAAATGAAAACAGATGTAAAATTCACAACCTCCTTTGCTCTAAACTTCCTAACTCACCCTGCTCATTGTAAACAGTTGCCCAACATAATTTTTCACCTTCTCCTCTGTGCTGTCCCGTTCCTGTTTTCAAACCCTTCTCTATATATTACGCAGATGCTGAAAAGACAATGTTTTCCCCATCATTATACCCTCTCTGCGCTTGATCCAGTTGTTTGTATCTGACAAGGATTCTTGGCTAGCAGGAGGCAAAAAAGGGGGGCGGGGGGGGAATCTTCTACGGAAAGTGCTTTCAAACCCTCTTTAAAATTTGCCCTGTTTTAGCAAAATGTAATGTTCTTCGTGAACATTAAAGGGGCGAGAGAGAGAGAGAGAGAGACTCCTGCATTTTCATCCATTTAAGGAATGAGAAATCACTACATTCAATAACAGGTCTAAATACAGTAATGGAACGGTCCCTTCGCTCGCGCCCCATAAGCTGGAAAATGTCACCGTGTACCAGACGCGCGGGGTTGGCAGGGAGGGGAAAGGGCAGTCAGGAATCCCTTCTTCTGTACTTGCAAGACCAATTCTGCGGAAGGGGGTCAGCACCTGAGGGAGGTCGAGACACGGAATTTCCAGGGCTCTCCCGGGCCAGAAACGCAGGAGTCTCAAGAACAGGAAGCGGTCAGAAATTATTCTGCTTGCCCCACCCAGCACTGGATGGGCAACCGGGCCTCGCGCAGAGTGCCATGAGTCTGAGCTCTGAGCTTTGGGGTTGGCACTTCAAGGCCAGCCCTTTGCACGGCCGAAGGAGATGTTCAGGGAGTTCGTTGGGGGGAAAGTCTTTCCTGCTCCAGTCCCTGGAGCACATCTGCCAGTCGGAGCAGACAGCTCTAAGATCAATGCCCCGGTACTTTGACCTGCTGTACAGCGCCCCTCCTTCCGTTCCTAAATATAATTCAAATCAAATAAATTTGCCATTATTCTCCCTGCATTTTGTGTCTCTGCCTTTAAAGTATTTCCCCTAAGTAATTATTGGATTTGTTAAGTTGTGCCATCTCAGCAGACCCTTGGTCCTGTACTCTTAAATATGCTTCCCACAATGTAATGGCCAGAAACTTGCTTTTTACAGTTCTTGCTCAGTCTGTCAGGCATCCAGCTTGGTCAGGATTAGGAGTTGTGCCGTGGGGCCTCCACCCTTGCACGCAGTTGCACACCCAGAGGGGACTTCGCTTCCGTTTGCCCACGTCTTCACTGCGATGATAAATTTAAATAAAATCACACTTGAGTTCCCCAACAAACAAACAAACCAACAAATGTGGTGCAGAGCAAGGACACCAGCAGTAGAAGCTGTTTTACAGAATCACACATTTACGTAGCCTCAAAAGCCGTCCGTAACGGCCCTAGCCGAACCGAATTCTGTGTAACTCAACACCCCCCCCCCCCCCCCGGTTTGGATCATCCTCAAACCTTTAGCAACTGAGAACCAATTTCCCCCATGGGTCAGGAAATATTTTCCTATCACCTGTTAAACCCTGCTTCTCTTCTCCAGGCTAGACTCAGCCAAGTCTCTCAGATGCTCCACTTTGGGGGACTTTCTGAACCAAATCAAAGATTCATCTAGTCTAACATTCCGCTAACAACAGGTAGTGGATGAAACTACCTTACCTGGGTTCAGCGACTAAGCAACACTCTAAAGCTCACAAGCTTACAATGGTGGCTGAGTACGTTGCATGAATGGAGTCATATCCTGCCAGACCAACTCACACGAAGCTGGCTAATTTAAAAGCCCCTTTTTACACCCCTACCCCAACAGCTTGTGGAGGCAAATTCCAAAAATAAATCCTGTGTTCCATGTGGTAGTAAGAATTAACCATCTGCTCTCACAAACTAACACTTCAGGGCCACGCTGATTTACCCTGCCACCACCCTTACGATAATCCAAAACCAGAAGAAAATAAATCATACTAACAGTTAAAAGAGAAATAACGTAAGAGAAGTTCTTGGTAGAGGGTGGAAATCCAGCCATTGAGACAAAAATAATTGGTTTACTTTCTAAAAGGCCTAACAGCAACACGCTCCCCCCCCCCCCAGAAGCCTTTTTTGCCATCGACCGAGAGCCTTTTGCCTTTTTCTCAACTGAAAACAGCCAATCACTAAAGGAAAGAGAAGGAAAGAAAGAAAGAAAGCCACAGATGGACTAGCCACCGCCCAGTGTGGAACAGTGGTAACTCGTATTTATTACAATTATATACAGTCATATTTTATACTCGAATTCTATACATGATCACACAGATGAGCACGTTTCGTTGTTTCCTCTCAGCGAGAATGAGGAGCAATAAGAGGCTCGAGATGTTACTGGTTTGGAGGCTCTTTTAATGAAGTGAATGGAAACACCCGAGGATACAACGCCACAAAACGAGGTTCCTAAAACCTGGTTTCTTTTCTCCACCCAATAAGGCAAGAGTGGGGGGGGCAGGGAGGAGGGGGGAGCACACACCTCCGTGTGGCCCCACAGCCCGGCCTCCATTAACGGGGCTTCGGTTGGCAAGACGATGGGGCCCGAACCGGCTCCATTTTGTGGATGAGCCACGGAGGATCTGAAGCACCAGCGGCCACAGCCCTCCCCGCAGGGTGGAAGGGGGACGTCGGGTCGAGCGGGGGGCTCCCCAGGTCAGCCAGGCTGCCCCCTGGAGAGCTTCAGGCCTCTCCTGGCTAAGGAAGGAGCAGACATTCTGATCGCGGAAGAGCAGGTGCAGGGAACGGAGCAAACAGCCGCCGGCGGGGAGGGGGAGGCTGCTGTGAGGCTGACACCCCCAAACTGGCTCTCGGGCACCAGCAGCTCGTCTTTTCCAGAAGGAACCAAGCGGGGGGAAGCGGGCACCCTTTGGCTCCCCGGACTGAATCGCAATAAATAAAGAGGGTTGGGGGTGAAGGCAAGAGGCCTCCAGAGAGGAAGGCCAGGGTGGAAATGGGAGTTCCCAACCCCACGGGAAACGCCTGCCCTTCCTAGACAGTTGGATGGGCAGGTGTCCGTTTGGGGAATGCGAATTTATTGGCGGGCGGACAAGAGGATCTGCTGGGTCCGTGGATTGATGTCCGGCTGCAGACCGTTAGCGAGAGGAGACGCTACTTGGCCGGGGGGGCAAGCCCTATGGGGGCCGAGTCCGGCTGGGCGGTGGGAGGTGAGAGAAGAGGGGCCGTGGTGGGAAGAGGGAGGGAGGGGTGGGCCCGTCACCTGCTTGGCGGGTGCGATCGCAACGCTACTTGGGGTGGACCACAGAAGTGAGGCAAGGTGACGATCTGAGCCTTGGTGAGGATCGATGTGGGCGGGGAGCCGGCAGCCCCCCCGTGCTAGTCAATTTCATTCTCGTTGCTTGCCCCCTCGGGCCTCCGCAGCTTCTCCACCTGTTCGTTTATCTGCCCGTCGCCTCCTCGCCGATCCTCCGTCTGGACGTCCTCTTCATCCGCGTGGTTGTCGTCTTCCTCCTCTTCCTCCTCCTCCTCCTCCTCCTCCATATCCGCCTGCTCCTCCCGCTTCTCCTCTTCCCCTTGCACCTCCATCCGCACCTGCCCCTTCAGGTCAATCACCGCCTCCCCCTCTTCCTCGGGGCTCAGGAGGGGGCCACCGACCTTGGGCCCCTCGGGGCCGTGGTTCTCCTTGACGGGCGATGGGGAGTTGGATTCGTTGCTGACCGGAGAGATGTCGCTGCTGGTGCTGTGGTTGTTGGTCACCGGATTGCAGGGGGAAGAGGGCTTGACCGGGATCTGCCAGGACAGGATTTTGGGGGCTGATGGCGAGGGAGGGAACTGTCTCCTGGGGGAGAAAGAGCAGCAGGTCAGCTTTTTTTAAGGCAGGTCCCCCAAGACAGAGTGGTCAGTGTCCAAAGGGCCAGCGGGTGCCCACCCTAAGCTATTTCTGCAGTCACACCACCACCCCCATTCCCTGCAGGAGCTGGTGGGGTTGGCAGATGACACTTCCTTATTGGCATCACGACGTATCAAAAGTAATAAAATGTTAGAAACAGTAACAAGAAGAAAAACATTGGGAAGTTCTTGCTTTTTCTTTGTCCTGTAAGAGGCTCCACGTGGCTTTTTTCTAGGGTGCAAAGGAGAGCAAATGCCCGGCAAGAATTTAACCTCTAAACAAATTCCAGAATCGGAAGTCGAAAATGTAAGAACTCCCTGGGATGTGCACTATTCAATTAAGCAAGCTAAGAATCAGATCACTGCAGTAGTAAGTCATCTCAGGAACTTACTTTCCCCCCCCTTCTTTTTACAGTTAGAGATTTCAAGGGAAGGACAAGTGAGCCTTCTATGGGCATTTAAAAGAAAGGTGCGACGTTGGAAACTGACTGCCCGTTGAAAGTCTGTCTGTTACGCTGGCTGGGTCAGTCTCGCCCGAGCCTTATCCTCTCCAGAGGGCTGGGCTGGCTGGAGGGGAAGGGAAGGGAAGGGAAGGGAAGGGAAGGGAAGGGAAGGGAAGGGAAGGGAAGGGAAGGGAAGGGAAGGGAAGGGAAGGGAAGGGAAGGGAAGGGAAGGGAAACTCAGCTGGAGGGCAGAAGCAACAATATATATGGATAAACCGTCTGAATGCGGAGCAGGCAGCTTCCTGCTCCTGGGCATCTGGAAACAGACATCTTGAGTGATGGATAATCTCAAAGATGCCAAAGAAAGTTACTTATTTAGGGCAGGGATTTCTGAGCCACTTATTAATTTTATTCCCGTCCTACCCGCTGCTTTGGACAAAGGCTGCGGAGAGGAGGTCTTGGCTGCCCCCTACATGAGCGTTGAGACTGGCAGGCTGCTCTGGACCAATCTGGCTTCTGGCCCGAGCTGGCAGAATTCTTTATTTGCCCTGCTGGGTCCGTGGACGGAGCAGTCCCCCGCTAAGGCCGTGGAGAGCTCGCAGCACAAGGCAGAACGCGGCTCAGGACAGCCAGCCTTTGCCTAACTGACCTTGGAGTGTTTACTTCCCAAGACATGGTTTTATCTCTCTCTCTCTCTCTCTCTCTCTCTCAAGGCTTCCATGAAATATCTGAGCTTCCCCTAAAAGTCATCCCCACGTAAGAACCCCCCACCCATGCTTGACCCCCTTAGCCACTGCCTCCTGACCTCCGCTCAGGAAGAGGCCCCCTCTCTGAAGCTCCCCTCTCGTCTGCATGCAAAGAGGCAAACGCCACACATTATTCACCAGTATCGCCAATGCTATCAGAAATTCAATTTAGAGACTTTTTCTTGGATCCTGTGTCACGGCCTCCTGCTTTGCCGCAAGGGAGGGCTTGCCTCGGATGGCTGTTTATTTATTTTAAGAAATATATTTTCCAAGAGCACTTATCTCCCCAGCTGCATTAGCACACAAGCACACACCACCAGTCCTGCGAACAATAAATGAATTTCTCCTTAATGACAAGATGTCCTCTTGCGGACACCCAGATACAGCACGGCTGCCCTTGCTCTGCGCGCTGTGACGCTGCTGGCAGAAACAGAATATGGAAGTGGGTATTTTGCGGCGGGAAGGAAGGGGGCTGTCTCGGGGTCCCTCTCTCCCCACCGCCCCCAGAGCCAGCTCATCAGCGCCATCTTCCCCCTCCGAGAGTCGGCGTGGTAAAAGAATTTGGCAGATACCAAAGGACCCCCCTCTGATCTGCCGCGGTCCGCTCCGCATCCGGAGAGGCTACTTTCGTTTTTAGCGTTGTCATTCAACGTATTAAACCCTTCCAGGAACTGCACTGTGGTCGTGCAGCGTGCATCACGTTCCTTCCGGAGCAAGACGCACCTCAAACGCAGGAGGAGACCAGCCAAGGCGAGGCACCTCCATATTTGGACGTTACTCCCGAGGCTTCACGGCTTCCACCGCCAGCCTTGGACTCACTCTTCAGTGAGAAATCCGTGATTGGACCAAGTATCATTAATTACTTTAATTAGAGGGAAATGGTGTAAGTGGAGAGACCCCTGCACCCCCACCCACCCCAAGTTAACCAAGGTAGTCTAGAGCTGTATCCCCTGGCTCCACCGGCCTTCTAGTCAAGCTTCCTGTGTCCTTGTCAGGCAGCTCGTATCTCTGGGAAGTTCGCATCGCTCAGTCATCTCAGAGGACGGCTAGCCTCCCATCTTGTGCCACAGAGTTCCACAGGTGGATTCTGTGCTCTGGGCCGTGAAAAAACGTCTCTGTGATGTGACCTGCATCCAAGTTAAAAAAAAGTTTTCCCACTTCAATATGACGGGCCATTTTAATTCCACCCCCGATATTGCAGATATTGTGTGGAAGGGTAAGGAGGAAAGAAACCCGCAGAGGGCTGAAGTGAGTCTGTGAATTCTGTTTTCAAAGAATGGACCCAGAGGATTTTTTTTTTCCTGCATTGAGGCGTGGCAATACTCCTTGTCCTCATTCTGTTATTTCCTACCTGTTCAGAAGGAGCCCTTTTAACGAATAGATCTCCGACTTCAGCTCACTGATACTCTGAGACTCCAAAATCCAGTTGGTCGACGTTGTGGCCTAGGAGGCAAAGTAGAGACAGGAGTCAACGCTCGTGAAAGGTCCCCAAGAAAACTTCTCCCTTGAACGATACAGCCTCCAACATCTGTCCAGCGGTGGCTACCTTCCGAATGAACTACATAAAAACCTACAAGCAAATGTTTCTCCCCTCGAGGTACCTGCCACCGATAGGCCCCCAACTGGCATTTCTTCAAGGAACTGTTCTGCTTTTATCAAAAGCCAAAGAGGTGGTGGTGGTGTGATGAAGCGGTCTGTAATGCTTTGCGGGGCACAATAAATATAAAAAAACTCCCTGCTACTAGATGAAGTGAAATCTCTTGTCTTCAACGACTTTAAAACAAGGAAGAGATGATATGTCGATGAAGGTTCTCAGTCATCCAGGTGGAACAGTCTGTGGCTTGAATCATGTCAACTGGATTTCTATTTTCTCAGTAGAAACGTTTCACTCCTTATCCAAGGAGCTTCTTCAGTCTGAGTAAAGTTAGTAAGGGAATCCTTAAATATGTTTCTAGGGTGGCTGTGTGACCTTGCACCTGGGGCTAGGTCATGGTTATTTTGAGATGAATGTGTTTAAAGGTGGTTTAGTTTAAATCTCGCCTCCTGGGTTCAGCGGGCAAGGGGTTATGTTTTTATGCTAAATTGTGGACTTCTGAGAAGCATCTCTTTGGTTCACGTCCACCTTCAGCGGCGGCCTTCGACCTGATCTACATCGCAGGTTGCTAGGCAGATTAAACGAGAAGACCAGATCTCCCCATCCAGTGACGTTCGGGAGGGATATAGACGTATTAAATAAATCTGACCTGGTCCAGCAGGAGTATATACATTTGGATGACCTACATATTAAGGAACGACATTAGCTAATCAGAATCTCCACGTTCAGAGGCAATTTTAATGGCAACCACTTTGTGGGGGAACTTCTTGTCTGATCCAGCAGAGCTGATTTTTGCTTTGTCGTCACTGGAGAGCCAGCGTAGTGTTGTGGTTAATGTGCCAGACTGAGACTCAAAAAGGGGAGGCCTGAATTTGCAGGAGGTGCCATGGCACGAAGGGCAGCTCTGTCTCAGAAATACCGCTTTGCGCCCAGCTCAGAACGAGAGGAACTGCGGTTTTCCAGGCAGCACGAAGGAAGGAGCCTCCAACTTGCAGATGCCTCCCGTACGGTTGAACAGCTGGCTCCAGGCTCTGGCTGGCTTGGCAGCAGCCACCCGGCTTAGCCCCTTCTCCAGGCAGCAGGGGACTCGGCGTTGTCACAGCTGGCACACTCGGGCACAGATGTGGCCCCCCGGGAACGCTAGCCCTCCCCAGCATGGCAGCCACCGTTTTGGCTCTCCAAGCGCTTTGAAAGCCTACAGAAGCACATTAACAAGAGAGAGATTTCCACTTGCTGGCCTGCAAAGGCGTTTGAATTTCCAAGACACATATGGTGCCAGATGCTGAAGGATTTAAGACATCAAACCTGACATCTGGGGCTTTTTAAGACAGCCTCTTTTAAACACACACAGAGTAGAAAATGCACGCCTCGTTTGCCTCCATCCTCTCTGTCTCCCTTTTTAAAAACTCAGTGTAGATTCTTTTAATTACTTCAAGTCTCTCTTCTTAATTTTTACAACATGCTCCGGGTCGTTTGAAAAGCAGACAGAAAAACTTACACTGCAGCTGAGAAAACTCTTACTTTTCCTGTTTGTTTTTACTCTACAGTTTATGAGTTCAGCCAAGTCTGTTCTTTCTATATATATCTATATAGAAAGTTTTTGATCCTAGGGCAGAGGGCTGCTATATTAAGATACGTTTTTTTTTTTTAAAAAAAAGGCAAATAAATGGAGGGGGGAAAGACTTTTGAAGGTTTCCCCACCCCCAAAGCACCGTGCTCTTTTCTTAGAGCATGACATGTGCTCTTAATAGTAACACTTCAGACCAAAAGAAAGGGGGAAAATCCTGTTTCCTGTCTGGCTCCAGGCCACCCAAAACAGCTAAAGGAGGGCGTGAGATGGAAAATGAAAGGGTGTTGCTGGCTTGATGGAGCCAGAGGCACCCCCACTGCCTGGTTTACCCCATCCGCCCCCATGGACCACCTCCTAAATGATGGGGATGTAATTGGACCACTTACACTTAAATTTTTTTGCTGTTTCTCCATAAATCATTGCACATTCAGAAGTGATATTTGAGGATTATTTCCTGGATTGCCAAGGAAGGTCCTTGAACTGTTTGAATTCCATGTCCCACTTCTTTGATTCCTTGGTCCCTAATGGCTATTACTATCCCTTAGAGCAGCGTTTCTCAACCTTGGCCACTTGAAGACGGGTGGACTTCAACTCCCAGAATTCCCCAGCCAGCCATGTGGCTAAGGTTGAGGAACATTGCCTCAGAGGAAAGACATCTGAATCAAAAGCCATGATTTCTATCAGCCCCACTAGGTAGACCAGACCAGGAAATCAACTCCTAAAACTCCATATTGCAATTGGCTGTAATAACAGAATCTTGCAAGTCTGATTGTGATGTGTATCCCCCCCCCTATATTCTAGTGAATCAGGGGGGCATCTGCCTGAGCTGCTTCCAATTTCCCCCCACCCTACGCGATACTGCCATTGCTGCTGGGAAGGCCAGGAGGCGTTAACCAAACCCTTGAGATTTTTCTGGTGGTGCTGGCGGTGAGGTAGACTACTTCTGAATATGGAAGTTCTATTCGGCCGTCACGGCAGACGGCCGTTGATAGAGCGTCTTGCCCTCTCTGAAGCTTTTCCAGCCATCCAACTGGGGCTTGGGGTGGGGGTGGGGGTGTTAGGGTCACAAAACTTTTGTATATTTTTGGAAAGTTTGTATGCGAGTTGGAGAACGAGATACCTTGGAGGTAGCCAGTTCCTGGGTTAACTCCTGAATTTTCTGCTGTTGTTGAATTAACAGTTCCTGGACAGAGGCTAAAGTGGTCTGAAGCTGAGTCACTGTGCAAGGAAAGAGGAGAAGGGAAAAACAACGCTGATTAAATTAGGACAGGCATACAAGAAAAGAGAGAGAGAGATTCCTCAAACACAAAGCAGCAAGATCCCTCCACTTCTCGCATGTCTGATTTATCTACGAGCTTCCGCTTCCTCTAACTGCTTATAATTTATCTGAGCTCTGGGTAATCTACCTGTGCTGTATCTAATCTTCCCCATCCCTACTTTATCTCCCCTTTGTATAGATGTCTGTAGCTCACAGGGTATCCGTCTGAAACCTCTCCCTTCTAATTATGACCGTCTATGATTTGCACGGTTTCTCTGAATGGGCCCAGCGTCAGTATCATTTATCTACCTCCCGGGGAGGCAAGGAAAACGCCCTGCCGGCTGCCTGCCGAGGGAACGGCCTGGGGCCAAAACAGAGCACAGGCCTGGCCTCGCCGAACAGTGGAGGTCCCCTGAACACACAGCAGGATCGGTCTTCCTCACCCCCCAAAAAAAGTCCGGCGAAACCTTTTCAGAGTTTCCTTTCTTTCTTTCCTTCTTTTATCCACCTTTCGGTGACTGAATTTTTATTTATTTATTTATTTTTCAAATTTTGCCAGCACCCATCTCTCCCCAAAAGGAGGACTGAATGCACAAGGGGCACATTTATGTCCAAGCTCTTTTGGCATTATGGTACGCGTGTCTATTCGGAAATGTCCATTGGGTTTAAAGGCGCTTCCTGCTGCGGACAGGACTGGAGCCTCGATTCTTCTTGTCATTTACAGCCCCTTTCCTTTTCAAGGCAGCAACTTTAAGCAGCTTTATAAAACAAGTGGGTAAGATCGTGCGGGTGCCCAAAAAACTTAGTGAAGGTCAAAAAGGACACATTTAAAAGATGGAGAACGGGATGGGCTGAAATGAAAAGAGAACTGCATCCAAGGAGTCTGGAGCTGCAGAGGCGGTCCTCAACGGAAGACACGTTCGTTTAAAAGTGGGACTCGGGGTCAGCTTGGCCTGGTTCATACGAAGTACTAAATCACAATGTGGCGCTTGGGGATTATGTGATGTGCAAATCTATTCATTAGGGCTAAACTAAACCACTAGAAACAAAGGCTGACTTGAAGTTACGTGTGAATGCAGGTAACTGGGGAGGGCACAAAGAATCCAAGGCAGCCATTCTCACTTTGGGACCTTCTAGACCAGGGCTTTCCAAAGTGCCGCCGCTGGCACGACGGCGGCGCAGGGGGGGCGCACGCGCACGGCGGCAGCACGGGGGGCGTGCAGCGGTGCGTGCATGCGCGCACCGCCGCTTCCGGGTGGTGTGGCAACACACCACACTGTGTGTGGCGACACACTTTTGTGTCGCGACACACAGTTTGGAAAGCTCTGTTCTAGACGCTGTTGCACGGTGCTACAGCGCAACACATCTGGGGCGGGAGGTTCAAATTCAGCAAACCTGGATTAAGAACGACCCATCATTTAGCTGAAAGCTCACATGTGTTGGAGAAAAATAACTTTATGGGTAACAGCGGTGGGGTTTCTTGGTTTAAAAATTGTAATTTAGCAGTTCCATCCAATAAAGAGTTTTGTAAAGAAACAATTCCACAGGCATGACAGGTAACAGATAATCTAGGCCATCTAACAGGGCATGGATAATAAAGAGTGCCCTATAGAGTCAATAACAGAGAAAGCTGAAGGGGTCAGGGGACGCTCCATAATTACAGACTTTCCTGACCCTGCATTGAATTCTTGGAAGGAAAAATGTGATTTGAGGAGAGGGGAACAGGTGCCATTTTTTCATTCATTCACACTCATACACACAGACACACAGACACACACACACACACACACACACACATATATATATATATATATGAGAGAGAGAGAGAGAAACCAAAACACCCGACCCCAAAGAAAATACTCAGAGAAGCAGAAATTAAAAATGAACTTTACAGCCCCTTCGAAAGGCTGTCATTTTATTCCCCTTATTAATATTCTGAGGTTGGGAGCCTTTCCGTAAAAACATAATTAATTGAGGCCGCGCCGACAGTAAACAAGCAATTTCAAATTAAACCGAAATGACGGCGGCTTCATTTGCAAATGTGAACAGATTTCTCAGAGCAGATAAATGAAGTCGCCACATAAAGTGGAGATGGGGGAAAAAGGTTGGGGGAAAGGCAGGCAGGCAGGGGAGGAGGGAGACGCAGGGAGAGGGGCTTTTGGGGGGCAGGAGCTGATGGGATCATTAATCTTTTACCTGTCTGTGTCACGCTGCCACTCATTTCGGAGATGTTTGACTCAATCCTCTGCAACTGTTTCCTGTCTTCCTTACCTCCCATGATCAGGGGAATCAGGTATTTCTGCAAGAAAGGGGAGAGAGACAGGGGGGCAAACAGAAGTTTATTTGGTTCAGAGTTCGGACCAGTCTCCCCAAATTCCTAGGTTGGCTGGAGAAGGCGCTTAAATCCACATCTGGTGCCGAGCACTTTACACCACTGATACGCTGTCAGGCTGTGCCTTGGACTTCACTCCTGTTGGCAGAGTTGGGCGTCTTGCCCTCCTACCTGTGACTTAAGCCACAATTAAGAAAACTATGATTTGCGATGCCTCGGTCACGGTGCCAAATCATAGCTGGCTTCCAACTCAAGATAACAAATCTGTTCCATAGCATATTTTTTCAGTCCTGTTTTATTGGCTGAGTCCAAGCCACCAATGCATAAAAACCATGGCGAAACTTCCTTAATTCAGGTTTCGGATGATATTTATATTAAGACACTGACTGAGTGCAGACAATTCAATCCTGATGTAATAAGGGCCCCAGATCTTTTTCTCCCTTTTACATTTCTCCCCTTGTGCAAACTGCAACAAACCAAGATGCTACAGCTAATCATTGTCAATCTATGGTTAGTAACTAGAAGCCAACTTTAAAGGCAGGCAGAGAAGGATACGCCCTTTGTTAAGGTCTCTGTCCCAAAGGGAATTTCAGCTCAGCTGCGCAAGCATTCAGCCCCTTACCAAGAATTGGGAAAATGCTTGGATAATTTAGTTTAGAAAGGGAGCAGCTTAGCTCTTCCATCTACATCGAGTCCTCACTTTATACAGGAAACAAACAGTACAGATGAAGAAAGAAAGGTTTACAGGTAATTCTTCAAGAGAGTTCACTATGTAAAAAATATGCACACCAAATGGAACTGCCTAAGGCTAGAAAATATGTTCTCCCCTTTAATAATATAGCCATTTGGTCTCTGCCGTGTGTATGAATTTGCATAGCCCTTAACACTTCATGAATGAAAATGGGGGCCTCTTTCTAATACCCACAGACACAAGCTATACTTCTCACCGCCACCCAATCACATGGCCCTGCAAAAGACTGTATTCATTCAGTGGCCTGCATTCACAAGAGCAAGCTACAACCAAACGGGTACTCGGGGGCCACTTCCATGTCACCAGAACTAAACATTGCCAAAAAAGAGGATTTGAGAAAATGCCGACTTGTAGAATAATGTGCTTACATCAGCCGATAAGTACAGATACATATTTGGGAAGAATGACAATGCGATCAACAGAGACAGCGAGGGACCGGGTGATTTAGGCGTGAGTATGCTCAGCCTGTGGCCCAGCCGCTCAAAGAGATGCCCGCGCTGAATTCAAGGCTTCCCTCTTTATAGAAGAGGAAATGTGAGCAGGATAGAAATGCGTGTAAATGTGTCTTGCAAGAGGCCCGCCTTTTGATGCCGGTTCGTCATGACGGGGAAATGAAAAACCCAGGTTTAGAGGCAGGTACGCTGGGGTGAAGGGTGGCTTTGCCCCGCCCCGAGAAAATCAGAATCATTTACCTTGTAGAGCTGGTGGAAACCGATTGCGATGCCAGTCATAATAATTGCTAGGGCACCATAATCTCTCCATCTGGAGCTCGGAGGACCTGAGGAAGTAAGCAAGGAAATAAACAAACAAGTAAGCAAACAGATCACAGCGTGGAAAGCAGCATGCATTCGGAAAGGAGGAGGTACAGAGATATCCCCCCCCCCAATATTCAAATCATTCCCTTAAGAAGTGATACAAATATCTAAGAATATCTTCTGGAAGGCTGGAGACACGGTGGACAAAGGCCTGGGATGTTTATTAGCATTCCTACCATTGACTGCTAACATCTGCCCCAGTCAGGGTTTTGTGAACTACAACCGATTGGGTTGCTCCTGACCGTCCCAGACGTTCGACTTCTTTATATGGTCAATATTTGGGGTCTGAACTGTGGCAAGGTAGTTTTCCCCAGGTCCCTCCCCCTCGTTCCCGACGGCTTTGACCTCCAGAAAAGCCTCCAAAGACACCTGTGGGTACCTCACCCAACTCCATCTGCGCTGGCCTTTCACCTCTTCCATCTCTCCCTCTGTTCCCGTCATGCTCGTGCTAAGAACATTTTATTGCCCCCTGGTTTTCATTATTAATGAAAAGGGACTGGGATGATCTTTCGGAAAGTTCAGAGAGTCTATAAAGAGAAGGCGCTGAAATGCCATTTTACGCGTTTTCGGGATGTGTGAAACAATTCTGTCTTGTGGCAAAAAATAAAGAGGCCGAGGAGAACTAATTGAAGCGGGGGGGGGGGGGGGGAGAATCTGCCATTTGCTTTTCTGCTGCCAACTGTGGGAGCAAAATCGGTAGGCCCGGAGCCGGACTGCTGCAGTAACTTCCGCAGACTTACTGCAGGATTCCTTCTGGATGCTGCTGGTCATAGAAGTTAGAGGAAAAACGTGTGAGGTGGTACTGAATGATTTTGGTGCCTGGCATGAGCCCACATAAGCAAATCTGCACTCAATGCCACAGGGTTTTCAGATTCCCACAAGAAAAAGGCTTACTTAGTGGAAGACCATTGTGTTTTTCAAACTGGGCAGCTTGAAGATGTGTGGACTTCAACTCCCAGAATTCCACACATCTTCAAGCTGTCCAGTTTGAAAAACACCATTGTAGACTCTTATAAGTTCATTTATAAATGCATATGCCTCCTTTCAAAGCTAAGAAGGGCTACACTTTATAGTAAAAGTGGTGTTTCAAAGGTTCAAAACTAAGAACACCAACAAATAGAATCATTGGGGAAAAAAACAATCAAAACAGCTACTCGGGATAGTGACAGAAGTGCCCGAGTTAGCTGATTGTCTTCCAAAACAATAAAGAACTTGGCTCTGCATGTTTGCACGCACGGTGGGCATCCTTAAACTGCCCCAAGTAACTTACTTGGTGTCTGCTTATAGTGCCAAGCTATTACCTCAGAGTGGGAAAGAGACCGAAAGATGGTTTGTGGAAGACACGGTGTTTCACCCTGATGCAATACCTTTCTGGAAACACCCACAACGAAAGTCGTAAAAATCAGGCCATCCTGACAATGCTTAGGAGATGCAAACACTCTTTCCACACCTTGGGTAAGGAACTCCCCAGAATTTGCATGTAATGAAGCGGGTTCGGGGAGGAGGGGGAAAGACCATATAATTCCTATCAATCATTTAAACGCTTAAAGCCATCCTTACTCTTGGATTAGAGTATTTCATAAATGCCAGTAGCAGATTTTTCCCCCTGACTCCTCCTTTTTCTTCCCTTTCGCTCCTTCGCCCTCCTCCAAGTAAAGGGGGTTCACTTTCGGAGCATGTTTAAACGAGTCAGATTGAGTGATGCTCCCACCAACTAATCGCATGTCAAATAAAAGATATTTTATGTAATAAATTACTGCTACAAGTAATTCGCTTGTCATTTATCAGTTTTATTATCAGTCAGCCCAAGTCTTGTTTCTCTATATTAATCAAAATCAAGGAGTTGGAGGTTTTGTGATTTCTTTTTTTAAGAAACAGTTTTGACACCTCTTGGCAGAAAGGGCAGATGTGAAGAGGCAGAATTCACTCTGGTGCTGATGGCGCGCACACCTCTGCACGCCCTGGTGCGCTTGATCCACTACAGAACCGTTGCCTGATTGGGCAACAAAAAGGGCTGTGAGTCACAGGAAGAAGTAGCAAGCCACTTGCAGCTGCCAGATTTACACCACAACCCATAATTCTCCTGGTTCTGCAAAGACTTAATCTACGGCTAGATCAATTCTTGAGAATGCCCTAAAAAGAGACAATCACTTGTCTCATTCAAAGTTGGAACCTTTCCTTTGTAGTGAATCGTGATCGCTTTCAAAAGCCACACGAAATCCCAGTGTGTAAAAATCTGTGTCTTCCCTGTGTTGTGATTTTAAGCAAGCTGTTTCCCTGACATCTGGTCTTTCTATATGCAGGGAGTTGGCTTATCTATCCAACAGTGTTCCAGCTGATCATGCCGTGACTCTGCAATGACATTAGATGTGAAATAACCTACGCTCTCACATTCTTTACTCGCTTCGGGATCACCCGTGAAGCCTGTTATAGAAGACCGTCTGAATTACGTCTCAGATCCGAAGGGGTGCAACTTTATTGCACGTCTGAGTTATTGCACACAATTAATTAATTTCCTTTCTAGCTCCCTCAGCAGGGATAAGAGCCAAACTACAGCAAGGGGACAAAGTTATAGTTCATTTCGCAATATCTTTATTGGGACTAATAGGCGGTAGTAGATTTCTCGCCCCCAAACCCCTTCCTAGCAGCTGAGATTGCATCAGCCTAGAACAGGAAATCAGTGGGAATTCCAGCCTGGAAAAAGGGAGGGGATGGAGAAGATATTTTGGATTACTGGAAAGGGCAACAAGAAAGATGAACATGGATGAAGAAAGGGATCTGCACTCCCACTTTGACCAGAAGACTCTGTTAGCCCTTTGGAAAAAATAAAAAGGCCAAGTAATACCCAGAAATAAAACAGCTTTACAATTTCCGGCAGGCTACTTACTATATGATGCGAGCTGTGTGGGCTGAGTTGGCACCAACTGCGGGGACAGATTATGGGGCTGAGGTTCCTCTTTCGCGGTGCCCGACTGCTGGAACGCCAAATCTATTTCTTCATCCGTGAGTCCTGGTGGGAGAAGCAAAGGAAAGGTCTGTGGGAAACTTCTCCGCTGACTGGAACGTCTCTACTAATACAGGGAACTCACGTGGACTGCAATTAAGATTCTTCTTCCTCTACAGTGACTTAGCGACTCAATCCCGATTGGGGGGGGGGGAATCCATCCCTCCTCCTCCTCCTCCTCCTCCCCAAGTGACAACCCAAAGGAGCAACTCTTTGGTCAAGCTGTTAGTTGGCTTGTCACTCTTCCATTCCAGTTCCAGAGGAAAGCCATCTTCAGCTCTGGATGGGGTGGCACCCCCCTCCCCAAAAGGAGCAGATGTACAATCTGAGGGGCCTCCTGGCCTTGTGTCCCTTCTAGAACGGGAGGGGGGGACCAGGAGAGCCGGCTCACTGGTGGCGACCTCTCCTGGATCAGTCGGCCCTGACTATGACTCGTGGCCTTGTCATCTCCTGAAATGTGTTTTACATGGAGCTGCCCTTGAAGGCAACTCAGCAGCTACTGCCGAGCGAAAAGCAGTTGCTGACTGGTGGAAGCTGGCTCAGCACCGTGACAATGATATGGCGGGGCTGCATCCGTTACAACCCAACCATGCTGGGCATTACCTCTCCAGCTTGTGTTTTTGTGGTGCAGAGAAGACTGGGCTTTCCCCCAGAACCGTTGGGGAAGGAAGGGCTACGTAGGGCTGACCGTACTTAACAGAGTTGGCCTGCAAGGTGACAGTTATGCTTTCCTGTGATGATTTTGGGCGTGTTTTTATTCTTGTAAAGGTAACCACCGAGAATTTATGGAGTAGGTGACATGCAAATACATGGAAAAAAATTTAAAAAAAATAACGCTCAGGGACGAAGAAGATGAAAACTGATGCTGATCGATACGGACAGAAGGGAAATGGGCAACTCGCTCCTTCGTGTTTTAGAGTTGAAAGTAATCTTAGAAGTCATCTAGTCTAATCTTCTGCTGCACGTTTATGTAAAACCGAGCACTGTGGTGGGTGGCCATCCTTCCTCTGCTTCAACGTCTCCAGTGAACATTTCTTAAGAAGTTTCTTCCCTAATGGGTGGCCAAAATCTGCCTCTCTGAAATTTCCTCCACTGATAACATTTCTACTCTATTCCTAGATGTCAGAGGTATGACAAGGACGGCGTATGACCCCCTCCCTACAAGATCTGTAAGGACAGTTGCCAGAGGCTCCCAGAACGTTTGACTGAACTGTTAACGGGACAGAAAAGGAAAAATATTAAATATCTGACTGGAGAGCAATTGCCATGAATTACAATTAAACGCAAACGCAAATGAAATCAAATGAAATCTCCGTCTCCTTTTTAGAGGGCAGCAGATCACTCACAGGCTGTGAGCCGCCACGAGATTTTGCACCAGGGCCAAAATTTGGTCTACTTTCTCCCTGGCTGCCCTTTCACGTATCTGAAGTCCACCCTGTCCCCTTAATCTTCTCTCCTCCAAGCCAAACATGTCCGTTTTGTTAAAAAAAAAGCAACCCTTATCAGAGTTTCAGCTCTGTTTTCTTTACCACGTGGGTCACCTTTCCTATGAATATGCTCCACTTTGCCAAGAACAATCCCGAAAATCCCTGGAAAAATTCCATGGAAGCGTCAGAAAACTATTTCAGCAAACAAGTGTTGAATTCACTCAATTCATCAACCCCCAAATGTTGAATTCACAGGGACAGGGCGGGTAAAAACATATTCTTTCACACTGCTGCAATTTAACCTTAAGCGATGGAGTATTCGTCTTCACTGCCACTTTCCAAATGTGGCTCATTCAATTTCCTTAATTTATCTTTGGGTTTATTGCTGCTTTTGAAGTAGTTTTTCTATTGCAATTCCCCCATTCTTCCTCTGGAAAAAAATATATAAACCAACGGGGGGAAAATATGCACCATCAACTGCAAATGTGGCTCATTTTAATCTGTAATGGTGTAAAAAAAAAACCCCAACAACTTGAGAGTGGGGAGAAAACTAACAATAATGTAGGAAAACAGACAGGGAAACAAAAAGCTAATTATTGGGTTAGACGACTAATTAGTCTAGATCGTTTCTGAAGATGGGAATAATTTGCTTTATTTTATGACAAATGCCGAAATAAAAAGGGGGGGAAGGCGAACGGGGAAACAGGTCTGGCTATGATTAGCGTGAGTGGGACGCAGAACCCTGGCAAGGATGAAACTGAAAGAGATCAGAGGAAAGAGACTCAAAACTTTCAGAAATGAGGTCGACATGCCATGGTTTTGAAAGCCGTCACTTGGGTAACAAGGATTTTATCCAGCACTTGGTGAAGCCATCCGACATGATGGACTGGAGAAATGCCAGGACCTCCCCATCTGCTACGGCCGGAGCATGTGGAAAAAATTTGGCCAACAAGAAAGAGAGAAGGGGGAAGAGAAAGCAAGGAAACCAGCTGCTGACCAGCATATGTAAAGGAAGTCCTACAGCTGGTTTGGTTTTTTAAACAGAGGGAGACGACGCTCATTGCAAACGGAAAGCTAAATGAGATTTGTTCACCTGGAGCCCAAAGGTCCCTCACCGTCGTCTGCAGGGAAAAGTTGCAATGAAATAAAAGCTGCCAAAGTAAAATACAAGGACTGTTGTGGGAACAAAAGCTGGATCCCAGGTTAGGGCCCAAGACTCGGCCTTCGCAGTTAGGTGGGTTGGCCCCAGGTCTGGCGCAGGCTAACCCCAGCCACGATGAACAAGCTGTGGGGGAGAAGACAGGTTGCAGCAATTCCTGGGTTCACATGTGGAGCCCCCCTCCTGGCCTCATGAGCTTGTGGGGGCGCTTGAAAAAGCCAAAACGGATACCCCGTGAAAATTAAACAGGAAGTAGGCAATTGGATCACTGCAGGCACATGCAAGCTTAACCCCAGCCATTAAAAGCGAACGCAGGTTTCCCAATGCCTTCAGCACTTTCAAGATTCAGCACCCTTCCCCTGATGGGAAAGCAGCGATAAGGCACCCCAAATTTGCACTTACTGAACTTGGAAGATGGAGTTGTTTCACTCAAAGGTTCTCCTCTGATTCCAATTTCTTGCTCAACATCTGACCTCCCTCCATTCCTACCGTCTTACATGCTACGGTGGCAGCTAGCACTCAACTGCATTGGGAGGGGGGGGGGGAAGCGTTTTCTAGGAACTGAGTGCCAGGATTCCTGACATCAGTTTATATGGTGGAATCGGGATGTCCCAGGATCCTTCATATCTAAGATTCTTTTTGAAGAACCAGGCAAAGAGGAATGGAAACGAACTCATGGGGAAATGGGATGGAGAGGAATAAAAGTAATTAATAAGGTCATGCGATGCTTCAGATTTGTTTTGGAGGAAGTGCTTCAGAAGGTATGGGACTGTAGACGCAAACCTTCTGTGGCTCATTAAAGCAGCCATTTTATTTTCCAGATGCAGCTGCTTTAATGAGATGCCGCAGGAAACAAAATAGACTCTACGTGTCAGACTTCCCAGTTTCAGGCCCACGTGGCCATTATTTTCCTTGCACTTAAAGCAACTGGGAGGAACTTTGGCAACTGGAGGAAAGGGTTAAGCAGGTAAGTGTAACCGTTTTCTAGAGCTGACTGGCCAGACACTATGGGATTTGTAGTCCCAACCTGTCTGGGGAGGAGATGCTGAGAGAGGGGAGGCTGTTTATTGGGCTGAGGTCTTCCACCTGTAATTAAAAGGGAAGGAATCTGCCCGTTGTGATTAAGAAGCCATTTTTGGTTTTATTTATTTGCAATTCCCTCATTACAAAGCCCACCATAAGGATGGAAAATTAAAAGTTTCCAACTGAACTGCCCACTTCCCTCTCCCCCCCTTCGCAGAAAGCATTTGCGATAAATATTATCATTAAAGATTGCTCAACAAACCACAGAGAGATTCTTTGTTCCTGAGGTCTCCCAAACTGGAAAGCTCAGGAAATAACATTGATTGTTAGCCGTCCCTCCTCCTAACTCAATTCACATCCTGTTCAGAGGGGATAAAGAGATAAAATTTTGCTTCTGTGCATTAATCTGGTCGTATTAACTGGCAACAATGGGATTAGCCAGAGCATTGTGGCTTTTATTGGGGATTCTCTTAAACTGGAGGGGATTTTTTTGAGATAGGGAAGTGTAGAGGAATGGGAGTACCTACAGACACCAGATACTAGGGAAGTATGTTCTCTACCCGTCAAACTTCCCTGAGGCATCTACGTTGCCCTCATTGGAAACAAGTCATGCAACACAGAGAGGTCCAATCTGAAGTTGACCCACACTAGAGTAAGCCTCAACTCTCATGCTCCCTAACCATCCTGGTCAATGAGTAGGAATGATGAGAGACAAGGTCCAACAACATCAGGTTATAAAGCATTGGACGAATGGGGGATATTCCCACTCCCAGCTAAAGAGAGATATCATGTTCAGAAACAGTCAAACCATGTGCAGATGTTTTTTGGAAACCATGGTTTCTGAAAATCATCTTGGATCACCATTCAGGGCAGCCAAGTGCTAGATAAGAGCAACTGTGCGTTTTCTATTCCAAAAATACGGTTATGTTCCATGCTGAATCTTCCTCTTTTTTATAAAGAAATGTCTCTCTCCTGTGGATGAACCAAGCAACTAACACATCCCATAAATGTCATGCTCTGAAGAAGAATCCTGGGGAACCCGAAGTCTACATAATCTTCACCAATGCAACTTCCTCCAGCAAAAGGAGAGTTGAGCTAAATTTTGGTCCAAGTCCTGCACCAGAGCTTGTTTTGTACCATGCTTGTTGAGAAAACTCCCAATTATCTGTGAGTAGAAAATGTATCCCCAAGTTCGGCTTTCTGCTCCCTGCCTTATCCTCTCCCCGTGAAGCCAATCTTTGTCATCTCCTGGAGAAGACATAGATCACCACAAAGGTTAAAAGGAACAATAAAGAGAGCTGCCAATTTGGCCTCGAAAAGCCAAGCAGTGGCTCTATTACAAGGCTTCTCCCTGTGTTGTTTACCATCACCCTTGACTAATGCAGACTTTTTTTTTGTTTTAAATAATCTCATGCAAATTAGACACACACTTCCTTCCAGTTGATTGCTATCTGCAAGGAATAATATAACTACAAGGACCGAGTCGAGGAGGAGAAGGATGCGAGGAAAACGGGACGTGATCCCCCCCTCCGCCCCCCTCCCCAATCACTACAGCCATCTATCTTTTCTTCTTGCAAGACGCCAGCTCTGGACGAAGCAAGCAGCCTTTACTCTCCTAACACCTTTGAATATTTTTTCCTCCGCAGAGGTTGCTGCCCGTGCAGGTGCCATTTGCATAAATGAGGCAAAAGCCTAGCAGGCTTTCGTCTTTCAAGAAGTTTGGTGCCACCACCAGATGCCTTACTTTAACCACGGCCACCCCAGGAATGACACAAATGCTAGCCGAGTTAACAAAAGACAGCTTTCCCGGGAAAAGTCACCAGAAAGCAGGAGGGCAGGAAGAGTTTCAGCTCTAAGATTTGTACAAAAAAAAGGGTGAGAACACAGCTGATGGAGCCCAACGTCTTTTAGGATGCTTGATCCTGGCTTTTTTCCCCCAACCCAGTCTGGCTTCTGGGCCATTCAGACCAATAACCAGCTCAATTCTTCCCCTGGCTTTAACGCCTGGCTTGCTGGAGCCTGTCTGCCTCCCTGCAGATGAATTTCACTGGAGTGGGAATGTGTACCTTTGAAACACAGGGCAGCGGCTGGCTGTCACTCACCGCCTCTCCCACTCAATCTCTTTTCAAGAGCAAACGGCAAACTTCTAACCAGTTCCTGTTTGGCAGATTCGGCAACTGTTGTGTACTTTCAGGCCCGCCTATGGGGCATCCTGGAACGCCATCCCACCTCCGGGTTCTGAGCAAGAAACCAACTGGTTTGTTTTCTTAAAAGTCAGTTCACTGGCTTTTCTGTTTGTTTGTTTGTTTTAAAACCAAACACCATTTTTAAAAAATCATTGGGCTTTTACCACAAATATTTCAGGGCCAATTAATAAAGATACTTAGAGTTGCTGCTAAGAGTGTAAATGGCTTGGTTTCGGCACGAGAGGCATTGAAGATCTGGGCAGAGTGCCTTTCCCCAAAACGGACTCGGGTCAGGACGTGGGGCGTCAGGATCCTCCACTAGGAACGTCTGACTCTGTAAGAATGTGCTGCATTTGCTACCATCTTGATCTTCCCACCCAAAATGACAAGTTCTTGGCCCTTAGGAAGAGGGGCATTCCCCTGGAAGGACAAATGAAAGGGCAGCCGGGCAATGTCTTTAGTGTGTGTGCAGCAACGCTTAGATTGGAGACCATCTTGGAGTGGGGGGGGCATGTGTGAAAGGCTCGCACTTGACCACTGAATGGGCAACTTGCATTCCAAAAACTTCATAGTGAGCAGAGCCACGATTAAAATTAAGCTGGATTTCATTTCACTGAGGCTGAAATAAATACAGTTAAAGCAGTTCCTTCCAGGCATGTTAGCTAATAATCACCTTTCTCTGTCACATTAAACGCTGCGATTTGACAAGGGGGCACAGGCAAGGCTTTGGGGGTGCTTACAATCTTGGGGAAGTCAGCTACGCACCTCTAACAGGCTGGTGTTTGTAGCAGCTTTAGATCAATTCTTGATTTAAGTCATTTTTTGCTCCTCTTCCCATAACTCTTTGGTTACTGTGTAGATCAGGGTTTCTCAACCTTGGCCACTTTAAGATGGGTGGACTTCAACTCCCAGAATTCTCCAGCCAGCAAGGCTGGCTGGGGAATTCTGGGAGTTGAAGTCCACCCATCTTAAAGTTACCAAGGTTGAGAACACACTGGTGTAGATTAAAAGGGGAAGATGCCCTCCAGCCAAGGTTGAGTCCTGGCGCCTACACGGATGGGCAAAGGTATGGAAATCGTTTTCTACTCCTTCCTTTTTGACTTCCCAGTCTAGTCTACAATTCTGGGACTCCTCGTGGTCTCCCATCCAAGAACAAACCAGACCTGGTCTTAATGAGAGGAACAGGATTTCCACCCGGCCGCTGTAAATTTGGAGGCGGCAGGACTGCACACCCCTAGAAATCTAAGACCTTAAAAGGTTGATTCCAGAACTCTCCACAGGGTATAGAAGCAAACTGATAGCCCATGTGGCAATTTTAATATCATTCTAGGATTTTGGATTCCGCCCAATTCTCTACCGCATTATTAAATGACAACAGTACTCATGGTACCCCTGTCTGCCCTGCGTTTAAGAAAAAGAGGGAACGAGTAAGTCTTGTATTTTTTAGATCCCATACTTATGTCATGCTATATGTTACTGGGTAGGTTCAAAATTTGCTCAGTTAAACCAACAAACTAAAAAAAAAAAAAAAAAAACACCCAACCATTGGCTAAGGGATTGAGATCTAACAATATGGCATTCGACCAGCTTCCTGTGTTAAAAATAAATAAATAAATAAGCAAGCAAGCAAAACAGATGAACTTGCGGGATCCAATTAAAAAGATGGGGCTAATGCAGCCAAGAAGAGAAGGGGGGGGGGGAACATATCAAGGGTTTTGCTGGGGTTTGGCACAAAACATCCTGGCAGGAATTCTGTCTTGCTGGCTGAGTTCTCAAAGTCTGTAATAAAAGGAAGCATAAACAGAGGCGGAGAAGCCAATGTCAAGGGGTCAGAGTTGGGGAGAGATGGTTAAATATCTCCTCCTCCACAGGTCCTGCTGCCCCCCTCCCCGCTGCCGCCTTCGCTGCTCATGTGGACCCCCTGAATGATTGATACCTGGAGAAAAACAAGGACCCCTGCCTCTCAAACAGCCCGCCCCGCCCCTCGTCCTAGAAAAGGGGCCCGCTTGCTTTCGAAAAGGGCCACACAACAAATAAAAAACAAGCAAGCCAACACAAAAACAGACAGAGGCAAGAGTGCTAGAAGGAAAGGGAAAAAGCCGAAATTTGGGGAGGGGGGGGAAGGGCTTGACTTGTGGTCCTCGCTATTGTTTGCATGAAAAGGATGCGCCTAATAAATAAATAAATTAGCATTTCCTGGCTGGGAGTGGGATGGTGCGGGGAGCAACTCTCTCCCCCCCCCCCCGGCCGTGCGCGTGCCAGCCAGCCCGCCTGCAACCCCAACCTCACAACTATTAAAAGTCGTTGGGTGACCCCGAGACCCCTATTTCCCAGAGCCTTGTATAAAATTGAATTTTTTAAACATAAATTACACGTAATGACGACACTGTAAAAACTAACAGTAATGGAAAGCTGTGCTGTATTTCATTAGCCTGTATTATTCCATGCCACCTGATCCAAGCGGATCTTGTTTATGAGTTAGTGTGTTAGCAGGATGCCGATGGAAGCATTTGCTTCGACCTTGCACTTCTCATTGGGGCATGAAATTACGACGCCAGCACCTTGATATTACGGCCATAAATACAGTAAACTGCAAATTTAAGCCAACGGCTCCTATTGTCTCTGAACATAAAGCTGATCGGTATTTATTTAAAAGGAGAATGAAAAAAAATATTATATATCACCTTGTTTATGGGTTGGGTAACCCCCCTTCGCTTTTCCTACCCACCCCTCTCCAATCAGCCTTATTTTGCTCCCCCTGAATGTAATTGTTCATTTCCAGTGTTTAATTAAAACTAAAAACACATTTTTTTTTAAAAGCCAAGTTTTACCCAAAGGAACCTCAACTTTTAAGCAAATGCATCTCTTGTCTGCGTTGCAACCACATTGCTGCTCAATCGGAGACGGGACGTGGTCTATCGTAACTGGCTTTTGGTAGTCACCCAATTAAACCCGGGACTGCCTTAAAATATTCTACCCCCCTCCCCAAGTGCACAAGCGCCCACACTTCTGCACAGATGCGCCCAAGCAGAGCTACAAATGAAAGTCACTTAATTAAGTGTTCTCCGATCATCAGCATTGTCTTTTGAAACTTAGTTACTGGGGGAGTGAAAACGTGGGTGCTTGCAGCTCAGCAGCAAAGGAGTGGTAGAGCCCTTTGTTTGATTTATAGCTGGAGGGGAACTAGAGAGAAAAATCGCAGAGAACTTCTGAGTTATCTCCATGTTGAACGGGCCATAAAGGGGGCACTACCAGGGAGCAGCACGGCCCTCTGAATCGTCGACCTGCAAAGATGGCTGGTGCCACATTTCGGTGCCCGACTGCAACAAATCGGTGGCTAAATCAAGAGACAGAGGGGCTGCGTTCTTTACTGAATTAGCCCGTGTCTTGGTTTTGCACCACCACGCCTGACCCGAAGGCACGAAACACAAACGAAGACTACCACTAGCCAGCTCCGCATATTGTGCAAACGCTTCCCCCAGAATAACCCCACAGTCTGCTGAGCGTCTGGGGTGAAGGCGGTCAACGGGGGGCTTTCTCGAGAAGGCACGCATACAACTGTGGGACTAGCAGAGTTACCCCATGCCGCCAATCCAGTGGCAGAAACAGAAGTCGTATTTGAGGATGGAAGGCAGTGTGTGTGTGTGTGCATAACACAAACCGTTATTTTATTTTTCCAGATACACGACTGCTGAGAGCTACTTTGAGAAGGTGGAGCAACGGGAACAAAAAAGAAGAGCGTAATTTTTTTTTAGAGGAAAAAAACCGGAGCATTTTGAGAGAGAAGGCAGTTCAGGAAAAACAGAGTGCCCTCCGACAGGCACCCTTGTATAATGTCCATCTCTCGGCTCTGCCCCGAGCGTACACTCACCTCTATTACATTAAATGTAGCAAGGGGGGAGAGGGAGGGGGGGGAGAAGGAAAAAAACCTCAACACAAAGGCAAAAGGACATTGGGATATCACAAACCGTAACATGGCATAAATCACAACATTACAAGCCGGTGCAAAATATATTTCATTGGCGCTTTAAAAGGCAAAGGAGTTGCAGTTGCGGTTGTCAGGAGAGGTCAGGTCCCCCCCCCACCCCACCCAAGCTGGAGGCGAAGAGAGTCCTCTGGCTGTTGGAAACATGTTTCTTGGCCCACCCGGAGGAGGCGGAGGAGGCGAGCCACATCAGATTCAGGCTGTCTCTGGAAGAGGAGAAGGATGCAAAGGTTCTGGTCTGAGTACCATTTTTCCAGAGATCTGGCATTTCATGGTGAAAATATTAGAGGAAGAAAGTGCCCAGGAGGGAGAAGAAATGTCTTGGGCAACTGCACAGCAGAAGGCTAGCCTCTTCGGCGGCAAACACGGCTACACGGAAGATCAAAGAAGCATCATTATTAAATAACCCTCTCCTGCATTTTGTGGGCGGGAGGAATGCAACAATTGTGACCAAAACTGAGAAAGTGTGAAGCACCAACGTTTCTTTCAAAGGAACATGGGCTATAAAAAAAAGAGGTATGTTTAAAACAAAGAGAAAGAAATATATAAATGCAGACCGAACAGAAGGACGACTGAGGCCCGGCATACTTTGGGGTAGGACTTGAACTTGACTTTGCAGGCAAACGGCCATTGTTCTTCCTTCTAAGCCACGAGGGGGTGAGAAGCTAAAAAGAGAAGCAAACACGGTGTTTGAGTGGCAAAGTCTGAGCAAAAGTTTCATCATGAGCCCCACAGGAGTCACACTGGATGCGTTCGCTGCCACTCCAATTCTCCAGGGTTGAGACTGGCACAACAGCCACGGCTCTCTGGGAGTTTGTTCATAGTATTATTCTCTCCACCCCCTCCCAAAGAACAAAACAAAGGGGGAGCGGGGCTTTGGCAGGGTCTTAAGAAACTGCAGTTTGGGGAGTGGGCTTCTTAATCGTCACACCGGAAAGATGACCCTTGAGTCTCCAACCGCCGTGCCCGCTGACACGGAAGGCAGCTCAAAAGGAGGTTCGTCAACTCCACTGGTTCCTCGGTGCCGGGGAGGGCTGAGTTTGGCTAGTCCGGCCAAGGCTAAGGGGAGGGGTGGGAGCAGCCGTCAACTCCTTGAACAAGCTGCTACAAGGCGACTGGGCAGACCGGATGACTGTTCTTCCAGAAGGCAAGAAAGAAGAGGGGAAACGGCAGAGAAGCAGATTTGGGCTCAATTTCAGGAAAAACATCTAAATATTAAGAGCTCTCTGTGGTGAATCAGGACTGCCTTGGAAGTTTGCATCTTTTTCTTCCCCAAGTTCAGGCTGGATCAGGGATGGTATAATTACGATGTGCATGACTTGTTCCTGGGCTCCACGTCTTCTCTGGGCACAGAAAGGAACAGTGGATTTCGCCAACACCTTTAGACCTCTAGTAGATGGAGGTTTCAGACACTTAAGTTCAAAACATTTTTGGAACATGGTGCACCAAATCCATGTGTTACAGGTTTGGGGCAACATCACACAGCCTTGGCACCTTTTTAATTATGGTTTTTGACAATAAGGGTTTAGGAATTTAAAGCTACCATTCGTTGTAAGCCCTATAGCTCCAAGGAACACAGAGGTAGCGAAAGCAAAAAAAAAAAGGGGGGGGGGTTGCAAACAAAAACGTGTGGTACGCACACCCATCCTTTCTACAATGCTAAGTGAGCAAAATACAGTATAATGCCCCGAAGGACACACTCCACCAATTCATGTCATTCTGTATCAATCTTAAACACTACATTTGTGGAGTGCAGAAACTCAACTGGGCCAGGATGAAACACTCTGTGGTTCTCTCTTTCAGGATGTTTCGAATGGGAGAAAGACAGCTCTTTATGGTGCTTTTAACTGGACTTCTTTACAGAAAGCTAACCCCACTGTTTTTAAACACCTCAGGTTCCATGATCAGACCGAACAATTTTGTCCTTTACAAGTCACTCTGGAAGATTTATGGCTTTCAGAAACTTTCCACTTTGACTCTTCAGCATGATGGGGTCTACACCCTTGGTAGAACGAAACAGTTCAGAAAGTGGAGCCCACTGAGAGGAGCAATTCTGTCCCAGGCAAGAACGGTGAAAATGTATTTTTTTAATTTTTGCCTTAAAAAAAAATCCTCTGTAAGTAGACATCTACTGCTTTTGGGTATAGCAATATTCTACTTTCAGGGTTCTGCAATCCAAAGAACCTTGAGCTTTAAAAATGCAGTGGATGGGAATTGATAATAATCTCCTCTACTTTTAGCCTTCAGTGGTTGCAGTTTGTTTTAGCCATCTCAGAGAGGGGAGGGAGGCAGGTCTCAAGAAATTTTCTGCTTTTCTGATGCAAGAAGCACAGGTGAGTTCTCAACTAACAACAGGAATCCATGGACTATGGATTTATTGACAGCATAGTACAGATGCTGGTAAAAAGACTAAACTCCAGGGTATTCTAAATAAACACATTCCCACTGCCCCCTCCCAACCCAACCCCTCCCCAGTGCTTCCAACACAGGCGCTCGTTTTAGCTGACACAGAATTCACACCTCGCAAACAAATTATTTAACTGCTCTTATTCCCCTTGAGGATTGCAGCGATCATCTGAAAACGCATCTTGCCTCGATGCAACAGCGTTGATAGGTTAAATGCCGTCGTTTAATTACAGTAATGGAAGCTGCTATTTTTTGGTTCTTATAAATACAGCTTATCTCCTCTTTCTTCTTCTTCTTTTTTTTTTTAAGTCAAAACCACAAACTCAGATTACTCTTTTTTTTTTCCTTTCTTTTTTTTTTTTAAAAAAAAACTCATTTCATATTACTGAGTTTCGGTGGTTGCTGTGTGCTTTGGTGGTTCAGGAGTGCAAAGCAGGAATAACAAAGGATAGGAGAAAAAAGAAGAACTTTTAAAATGCCAAATGAATGGCCCAGGATAGAAGTTGTGGGAAATGCAGCAAAACCACGCTAAATGCCAAACAATTGTGAGTCCCTGCCCTTTTTATCCAGGGAGATTATTCCACTCTGCAAAAATGCAGAGCGCACAGCTTCAGACAGAGACAGAAAGCTTGGAGAAAAGGTGAAAAGGATGAAAGATCACTTTCTTGCACAATGCTATAAGGCTGTACTTTAAGAGAAAGACACCGCAAAATCCCATTTCTACGTCGGTCTCTCTCTGACTCTCTCACACACACAACTTAGGAGCAGCTTCCTCACACAAGTGTCAGGGGAAATGGAACCTCCATATACAGAAGTAGTACAGCCCTGAAAACCAGTTATTGGGTCACCTCTGTACATTGCCCACAACTGGACACATCAGAACACTGAACGGGACTCATTAGAATGGAACCAAACATCTGGGAGCCAGATGTCACAGCCCTCTTTCCCCACCCCTGCTAACCTGCCTCTGAGAATAAACGGTGCGATTTCCAATGACATACGGCCAGTACGGATATTGGAAGGATCTCTGTGGGCTAAGGTCGAAGTTGATTCTATGCAGCACTGTGGATGGAGCGTCTCTTTCTTTCTCATAGCCCAAGACTGATTTTTCACCTTTTATGGATCATCCCATTTTAAGCCCCTGATTCTCAGAGCATCTGTTAGTAGCACTTATTCACATCAGTTGAACGGGAAGGCAGACTTAATAGCGATCTGATAGCAAAAGGTGTGTTTCACCATCGTAAATTCAGCAACAATGCAGCATCTCAACTGTAGGATTCGCAGAAAGTCAAGGGAAAAGGTGGGTTTCTAGCACCCACCAAAATGTTTTAAGCGCCAACGCCAATAATCCCCTCCCTGGCTGGGCTTGGTGGGAGCTGAGATCCAGAATATCTGGAGGGGCATCAAATCGCCACTCCTTTTCAAGAATATCCATCCATACCGACCAGGGTTCCCCACCCCACCTCACCCTGGCAGCAGAATTCCTGACTGAGAATTACGGGAGTCGAAATCTCAACGTTTTTGGACGGTGCCCGGATGGAGAAGGATGCAAGGGAGAACATTAAGCCTCTTTTAGAATTTAAGCAGCATTGCTAACAGCTTAACAGCCTCCCCCTGCCCCATTCGTGTTTAGCAAGAGAGGAATCTCTCATCAGAGAGTAGGCATTACTGGTAACAGAGGGGGAAAAGATTTCAATATTTTCTTTGCTCAGCGGTCCTCGCACACCAATCTCCCTTGGTAGCGAAATGATCCCGAACTGGCGCCTCTCGTCTTCCCCGGCAAAGACATGACCTTTAAGGTGACAGAGGTCAGCAGTTGACGGAGACAAATTTAATTTTGTTTATCACCATAAAAAGGGAGCATTTCCACGCGGAGACCAGGGCATGAATACTGCGAGTCAGGTGGGAATGCAGCCGTGGGGCCAGGCACAGGAGAGTCGCACACGCACTTGGGGAAGAAATTCAATCAGCCAATTCTAATGTGTAAGGTCAGCGACGCACATCAGGAAAAGAAATCTGATAGGATAGCAGTTTTTAATATAACCCATGTATTTGCTACAAAAAGTTCTAGAGGATTGTAATGCAATCGCCCCAACGTCCCTGGGCGAGATCAGAGCACGCCCCTTACTTTTTAGACGAATTGCACAAAGGCAACACGTATTTTGCACAGTGCAACAAAGTCAAGAATTTCGTAAGCTATAAGCAGCGGGAAAACTCTTTCAAAAAGAGGTAAGTTGGATTAGCCCCCCCTTTCTGTCCATGCCCAGCGGACGTCTGCAAAAGCAAGGGCACAAATTGGCCTCCAGAGACAACCGCATTTAACGTTAACACGCTGAACTAGACAACAGCCAAACTTTCACCGAAACGCAGAACTGTGATCTGGTTTGCTGTCAGCGTGGGGTACACCTGCCCCCAGCTCAACATCTCTCTACCTGCCCTTAAAAACGGGGGGGGGGGGACTGCTAGGGGTCTTTTAAGAGCTAGACAGCTAGATCTGGGGAGGGGGTCACCCCGTTCATTCATTCCCCACACTTCTGCCAAATAAGCCCCCACCCCAATCTGTGGGAGGGAGCCCACGGATTGTAATGAAACAATAGACCAGCTCTCAGCAGAGCTCTAAAAGGCATCTCTGATCAATTTAAATAAACTCCTTCCTGCTTTAATTCCTTGTTTCCTACCAACCACCCACATTCACAGAAAGGAAGAGAAAATGATAAAAAGATCCTGAAAAACTGCATGTGTTATTTCTTTTCTCATCCATCTGGAAAGGGGGGGGGGACTGAAGGGGGGGGGAGAACCCTTCAATAAGTACCCCTGCCTTGTTTCACTCAGCTAAGGGCAGTGTGGGCCACGAAAGATCAGTGCTCAAGGGGTGGGGCAGGATGGCGTGCAACCCACCACAAACTTAGCCGTCTGTGCAATCAAAATTTTGGAGCCATGCCTCCCGCTGCCCAGCGTTAAGTCCGGCCGAGGGAGGTATTTCTCCACACTCCCCCCCCCCCCCCCGTCAAGGACAGTACAATTTTTCCTCTTGACAAGCAGCCATGGAGACCACAAAGCAGCAGGAACAGCGAGCCGGCCAAGGCGAGGGTGGTTAATGACGCCGAGCCAACCCTTGGGTTCCCAACACCGCAGAGGGAATGCTTTCGAGAACGCAGAGGAGACGGCGAGATTAACGCGGTCCTCTGAAGCAGGGCAGCGCGAAGCTTCCAGGGAAGCCAATCTAGGTTTTTGTCAAGATGTTTCTGGGTAGGAGAAAGAGATGGGGTGGGGGGGTGGGGAGAGAACAATTCTATCCCTCCTGGCTGTAAAGGAATGCTTAAGAGCTCAAGTAATGTCATGTACAGCTTTTTACGGAACGAGAGAAGAATTGTTAAGTCAATAGCAAACTGAACCTCTCGTTCAGTGTTTCTCAACCTTGGCCACTTTAAGATGTCTGGACTTCAAGTCCCAGAATTCCCCAGCCAGCCATGCTCTAGTTGGTTCTGCCTGAGGACTCTACTGGGCAAAGCCAAAGCCGGAAAAGAGGGGAGGGGGCTATTGCACTTAATGGGACTTGCACCTTCAATTATGGATCAACCACATGTACAGTACATTTAGAGGACGCGACAAACCCGCTCGACAGGGTCTTTGCAAATCTGTTAGGACAGCAGGCGGCTGCTCCTTATAATGTCCTTTCTTTGGGGACTTAGTGCACACTTGAGAAAGCAGAAAGAAATCAACACTGAGCGTTGAATCTTACAGGACGGGAAGTTAGCAGAGAGCAGGTATCAAAACCCCACTGGAAAATACTGCTTAAAAGAACAGGCTTCGTTCGTTCAGGTTTTTCATTCATTTTTAAAGGCCCGCTGTTTTGAGATACAGCCAGAGTTTCAAAATGAGTAGGACAGTATTCACAAATGCCTCCCTCTTCCCCCCCACCACACACACACATATTCAACCGGGACTCACACGAGCTGAGCCATAATGTGGTTTATTTGGTTTGGCTTCGCATGTTGCATGACCCCAAACACTGCGGTCTGTCAACCATACTTTATGGTTTAGCGTCTTATGCAAGCACAGCCAACTGTGGCTTAGCCAACATACCATGGTTAATCAAATCCTTCCTAATGGGAGCAACACGTTCGCCCTTTACAGGAATAGCTACTGGAATCACCTATATGGCACGTCAGAAGTTTAAGATGACTTTGCCGTCTTCCCATTGGCATGTCTGTCAGCTGACCGGACTCAACTTCAGCCAGTTCATCCCACTTTGTCTCCCATCCCTTAATTCCTCCGTAGTTTGCTTTGTACCACGCCTGGCTATGAATTCTTCATTTTTTCCCCCTTGACTCTGCCCTTGGAAGACAAGCCCTTCCATTCGGAGCAGAATATTCTAGGGATTATTGGTAAGTAACTATGAATGTTTCATGTTGTCTGCCTGCTGTGCAATATGAACTTCAGCAAAACATACCTTAACATTTGAACAGTGATTCTGTTATTTTTTGACTCCTCTCTAATGAAAGTACTTAAGAATAATGAATCAGGAAGGAAGGAAGGAAGGAAGGGATCTCCATGCAAGTTTTGCATTTTTGGTTACAGGTATTTTGCAGCGGCCTGCACTGCTTGAGACCACAACCAGGGTGTGATTGAACGCCTCTACTTGGAGTGCAAAGGCACACCGCGCACAGAAACTCAGCACATCAAGGAGACGTTATTTTTGCCGCCTTTCTTGACTTAAAACAGACCTCCCTCCACCCACAGTCCATTAAGAGTTGACTGTGACACTGTTTTCCTTTTTCCCTGCCTAACACCACCTGTCCCTTCTTTATTTCTGGGCAGATGATGGGAAATCTCAATAGCATCTCCCAGAATGCTGGTCCAGCTGGTGAGCCATTATATTACCTCAAGGCACAAGTTAAAACAAAAAGCTATTTCTCTGCCCGCCCCCAAGGGAGTTGCAGAACTGAGTCATGAACGTGTTGAATTTTTGCTCCCCGGTCCTTGTTTCTACGCCTGGCCATTTCTGCCTTCTCCTCCTGTTTCCTTTTCTTGTGTGTGTGAGGTAGAATCCTTGTTGCCTCCTAATCTAAAAAAAACTGTACATCCTGAAGGTTGTGGAAGTACTTAGTTGAAGAAAATAAAATAAAACCCACACAGTGCATAGCAGCTGGACAAGACGACGTGTCTGAGCGTACACAGCAAGATGGCAAGAGCCGTGTCTGTTCACGGCCACAAACTCTGAACAGGACAAGAGTTCCCTCGCTGGAGACTCACACGGTTTATATACAGTAGAGCCTCCATACTCGGAAGGACTGAAGCCCCCATGTCCAGGAGCAGCCTGGAAGGGGCGTCCTCTTGTCTTCTGCGTGGCGGTTTCCAGAGACCTCTCACGGGCTGCTGCAGAAGAGAAGATGCTTGACAGTCTTTGATCTCATCCAGCAGAGCTGTGCCTCCATTCCCAGTGGGCAAGGGAGGAGAGGCCGGAGAAAAGGCTTAACAAGCATTAGGAACTTCCCCAACAATCCTGCAGCGATCTGCCTCATTTCTGTGAACGAATGGGGGTCTTCCCTGCAGAGAATGCAGACACCTGGCCTTTGCTTTGCCAAAAAAAAAAAAAAAAAGGAAGCAAGCAAGGAAGAAAAAGGCACGGACCTCTCTGTGACACTCCCGAAAAATTAATTACAAAGCTGAAGGAGGAAATTAATTTTAGAAAGGCTATTCTCCCACCCCCAGCACCACTTCCTTCCTCCTCTCTACTTGTCCTTCACCCTCACCACCAGCAGGACGCCAGGCAGGAGTCCTCGTTTTCATTTCCAGCCGAAGGGGTGCAATCTTGGAGCTGTCCAGTCGATAACCTGGCCATCGGAACAAGCTCTGTAATTAAAGGGTCAGTGACCTGGAAAGCAGGAGTCCTCACTTGCGGGGCTTCGCAGTAGCGATGGAGCTATTAAATTAAGGCGGTTATGAAATCAATGCTAAAAAAGCTTTCACAGTAACAAGCTTCCATTCAAGGACATATAAACTGCCTTGCGGAATGGAGTTAAGTTATGAAAAAGAAAAAGGAAAGTAATGGGGGGGGGAGCTAAATTGGAATCAGCTTCCCTTTCAGAAGCCTCTTTGCCCAGACATCGTACCTCCCCTTCAGAAATATATTATCAGTGCGAACCGTTTTAGGATCCCCGTGCGAGGCTGAACCAGAGGAAACGCAAAGCCGCAACTACAGGAAGGCTCTCGCAATATTTAAGACTCAAGTCGGGTGCTGAGTTTGTCATTATAACCGCAGCCATCAGCCAGACCCCAAAGATTAAAAAATGCACAGCGTAAGCAGAATTTCTACTTAGACAGGTATCTTCTTCAGCCCTCACTCGGTTCCGAGATTATTCCTTTCAAATACGAACTGAGAACCAAAAGCTTTTAAGGTATGATACAATCTACTCCCCTGGTACAGAAGATGGGAATTGCTGCTGCAGAGGAGAGGACATCTACTTGCCCACAAAATATCCTATTTATTTACTTTAAAATGCTGCAGCCTTGCAGAGCGTTGCCTAAGCAGAGAGGGGCATAAGATGGTAGCTTGTGCTGGGCAGACTTCAAAGGTGTTCACATTTTTTCGGCATCGAACTGGTGGCAACTTCTAAAAAAGGCTTTTTAAGACGACTTCGGATTAGGCAGCGGCAAGGACTGAAGGGCAGCTATATTTTAAGACTTGAATTTTAACACAATATGGCACGGATCCAAGCATGGCTTCCTTCCAAGCCGCCGTGCTCGGGACATCTCCGCCCAATATTCCCGCTGCTCTCCATCACAGGAGGAAAATACTGTACAGGGAAACTTTTTTTTTTATCAGATCTCTTTTCCAGTTTTATTCTGGCAAAATTGGGGTGGGGTGGGCAAAGCAAACCTTCCCCAAACCTCCTTTTGCGATACTTTTTGATCATTTGGGGGGGGGGGTGTTCATGAGGTGGTAGGAGTGAGGGGAAGGGGCGCTCGCTCAAAGCACGAGCTGCTTCAGATAAGAAAAAGGTTCTTGGGGCGCGGATGTGTTAGGTGACGCAGGAAGAGAATTCATTACAGAATCTGCAGCTCAGGCAGTCCGAACTACGGCATGCCAACCGCCTGCTCTCCTCCTCTTGGTCCGGCAGGAAGCTCAGCTGTCATCACCTTCTACGACTTAATGGCCTGACGAGAGTTCCCAAAGGCCCAGGGGGCAACTGAACCATAGGGAGCGCTTCCGCCCTCCTCCGTCTCTTTCAGCGAATTAGGTAATGAACCAGATTAATGAAGCCAGCCCGCAGAAGGGCAAAATTTCCCTTGGCCTCCTACACATCTCTCCAAATAAGAGCCCGCTGATCCATCCATCGGGAGCCATTTGCTCAGGCTATTACACGTGCGGGTCTGAGGTCTTGCCAGCCCTCCTGGGGTTCTAGATGAGATGTCGCTTCCATCTGGGCTCTAAAGGGTTTAATTCCAGCGGTAGGAGAAGCCCCGCAGTGTCCGGTCGGAGCTGACAGAACGCACAAAGGGGTGTCAGCGCCGCTGTGGGCGTCCCTGTTTGTGATTTATTCCCGAGAAACGCCCACATGGAGAAATGCCAAATGGGCAGATGTAGTCAACGGGTAAAGTACTACAGCAGCTCACGCAGCAGCCTGGGCTCTGGGCACCGGCCGCTGGACCTGGCCCTTCTAGAAGGAACCACAGGCCATTCCGAAAAGGGGTTTGAACCAAGCAACCATCATCCTGGGTTGGAAAGTTGGCTGATACCAGGAAGTCAGTTGGGTGCTAACAGGGTGTATTAAATCTGGATGTGCTACAATGCCCAAACTGCACGGCTATGCTAACTATCCAATGTTGTAGCCCAAAATTTAAAGAAGGTCCCACAAGTCACTCCCGCTGAGGACAATCAGTGCACGCCCAGGGCTCTGCCTCTCGTGAAGACAAGGAGAGCTGCTCATCTTTGCAATGAACTGCAGGTTCCGGAAGCTCTTCAGGCAGGCGTCAAAGCTGAGTGTCGGAGGCAGAATGGGGAAGTACACCTGGGTGGGAGTGACTGAATGGGCCAATCATACCCAAGGGAGATAGGCAGAGGACTATCCCCACCACCCCACCACGTGCATCCTTTCCCAAGGGGGGTTTACTAGAAGGAAGCCCACCCAGAAGGGCGGCTCATGCAGTTCGACAGCAAGGAGCCTTTGATCACCGATTCGTTAGCCCCAAGACACATTTTGGAAGTACCCATGCAGAAACAAGCATCCTTGTTAAAGAATGCCTAGGAATCGACCCTGAAAAGTTGCAGCAGATCCTTGCCTCTTAGTAAGGGTGCTTCTCTGGGGTCTCTAATAAGCTTTGGGCTAGTGTTTAGGCTGAGTCAAGGGGGGGGATTTTATATAGGATATATAACACCTTGACACGCTGAACATACTAGATTGACTCTCCCCCCCAACCCCCTGCCAATTCCTACATACTACAGAGGGATTCTCCCTGCCCCACCCCCAGGAGGTAAAAGTTATTGTAAAAGTTCTGATTCCACTTTCACACTGATGCCCACTTCATCCAAGTCCACTCTGAAAGGGAATGAGGACGCCTTGTGAACAATTAGCACAAAGGGCAGCTAAAACAAAGGGGTGGATGCATCCAACAGGATTATTGTTGCTGTTGGTTTCTTCTGCTTCTTCTTCTTTACTTCGATCATCGTTAGCCTAGTAATTCATTAGAAGCTTTAATCAGGTCGCCGTCTCTATTCTCTTTTCAATGCCGTCTGGTCTCTGCCCCACCAAACCCACCACCAACTCCACTTCTCCCAGAGATTTATTAAAATTAAACAGATTAGATGGAGCTCAGATACTTAAAAAAAAAAAAAGACGACCACCCCATCCATGAAGCTGGTGGCAGGGGAATGTGGCGCAAACATCGGAGACGTTTGTCTCTAAATTGCTCTAAATACCTTTTGCAAATGAAATCTTAGCCCATCCACATTGAAAAAGAAGCACAGAGGGGAATGGAGAAAAGAAACATAAGGAATAACTGGTCATTTTGGCGAGATGTATAGATAGTTATAATAGGGCATAAAATGCCAGGGAACCTTGTTTCAGGTCGGGTGAGGGGGGGAGAGAAAGGGAGGTGTCAAAGGATCTCTCGGCAACTATAGATTTTGCATCAGGTTACCGTAGGCAATCAGTACAGCTTTTAGGTTCAGCTTTCCCCTGCTTCATTGCTTCGATGATAGAGTAGAAATCCCAAAGCGTTTATGATTAATTACTCCCTGTAGGTCCACATATTTCAAAGAAAAAAAAAAAGAGAGAGAGAGAGAGAGAGAGAGAGAGAGAATCTTGTATGGCGAGAAAGCAGATCTGAAAGTGAGGAGTTTCAAAGGCCTAATTTTTGTAATGCAGATGATGCCGAAGAGTATACTTCATACAAATTGTTTGGTACAACAGCCTGGCTACAAACCAACCTGTGGACACAAAAAAATCCAAAGTTTGGGCCTCTGCCTACCAATTACTATCATTTAATCCACCAGTTTATCACTTCTCATATTCATCTTGCCTTTGCTCATCCAGCAATTGGAAGAGTTTTCCCTAACTAGTCCCTGCTGATACGTTAGGATTACAACACCCAGGATCCACAGCCAGCATGATCTTTGGAGTTCTGGGCACTGCAGTTCCAACCAGATGGAGGATCCCAGGTTCAGAAAACTGCCCTCTTGTGGAGTCCACTGAGGCTGTTGCTCCACAAGCACAACCTGTGTGACAAGACAATGCGAAGTCGGGCCACGTTAAGAGAAGTGTGGTGCCTCCACTACGCAATGTTTCAATTTGTGCCGGTCAGGCTGCAGAATGTACATGACACCTGCGCATTTCCAGAGCAGAGCCATCAGGTCAGTGAGGGGTCTAGAAACTCCATTTTTCTGGAGAACGTTTGAAAGAACTGGGTATCCGTAGCCTGAAGAAAGGATTGGGGGAGACGTTGTGGTCTGAAGAGTTAGTTCAACTCTGGGTGGCACTTTCTCAGATATTGGCTGGGGGTTCACATGACTTCAGTGCTTCCACACCAATATATGTGATGAACACAAAGATATAGGTGCAGGTAAGTGTGAATATACATCCTTTCACATAGGACACCAGCTTCTCAGGGCTCCGCCCAGCACTGGAATTTTCTTTCAAACGTGTTCAAACATTCTACACAGGGGATTTAAAAAAAAACAGAGAAATATTCAACCGTGCCAGTCCGTAACTGCTTTTTGCAACAGCACAGCTAAGATACAGGATTTATGACTTCAGTGAAGATCTAGCCTTTAAACCCTAAACAAAACTCTTGTCTGTCTGTTTGGGTTCTTGAGCTGACCGTTTTAAAACTTTCAATGGTCACTTTAAGCTTTAGATGGTCATTTAAAAAAAAAAAAAGGCAATTCATGTAACGCATGTGCCATAGAAATGTTGCAGGGCCATGAACTGAGCAACTGCCACTGGCTGGAAATGATGCTGAATTTATCAAGATGTAGATCTTCTTTGCTTCTAAAAGAGCTCTGCCGTCAATCGCCTGCCCTTTCTGACTGTGAGAGGCTGAGTGACCCCAAATTTAACCCCTGCCTGCTGCTCGGCTTCCTTGCAGCCTGACTTTTACCAGCTGGTCTCTCTCTCTTCTGAAGCTCCTGACCGTTTCATCTGGTCAGCCTGCAGTAAATACCATGAATGACTTAGAACCAACCAAAAGAAGCCCTTCGGTCTTCTGAGAAGCTGGCACTTCAGAAGTTTGCAATACAAGCAATTTTATTGCGTCTTGTTTCACTGCCTTTCCCCCTGTTCTCCTAGGATCTGTAAATGTTCCTGTGCCTTAAGATCTTTCAGAGTTCAAGAGGACGGGGGGGGGGGAGCCAATGTGACAATTCACATGAGAAAAGGCTGAAGAAACTGGGAAAAGAAGAAAGAAAGAAAGAAAGAAAGAAAGAAAGAAAGAAAGAAAGAAAGAAAGAAAGAAAGAAAGAAAGAAAGAAAACAAACACAGATTGAGAATTAAATTTCCAGATTGTATACTGCAGTACCTTTCTTCTTCAGAAATGTTCTTCTATTTGCAAGTGGGCTTTGGCGAACTCGAGAGTTTTGTAAAAACTTCACTGCTGTGGCAATCTGCAGAGCAGGCAAAAGATTGGGAAAAAGAAAAAGAGAAATTTAAAATAGGATTCACCAGAATTCAGATTCCAACACAACCAAGCTATCAACGTTTTACTACAAATGCCTGGTTACCCGTAACTTAAGGACATCAGTAATTTAACTGAAATGCAGATCTGTATCAGAGAGTTCAAAAAGGTTATTTTTATACTGTATAGCAGAGATGTTCATTTCACGATAAATAAAAAGGTGCAGCCTTTTTGAAGCTTGGAAAACATGACTATAAACGATCAAGGAAAGAGCAAATGAAGAAGAAATGAGAAGCAACAATACTTATTGTATTTACAATTTACTTTACAAAGAATAAGAGGGCAATTCTTGGCCATTAACAATCTAGAAATTAACAATTTCTAATTAATTGTTTCAATTAACAATGCTAAAACAGTTAAGATGTGTGTGGTTAAAATGTATTTCAAGATTTCTATCATCCACATACTATGATCTAATGTTTTACAGGAGTTTATGATCTGTTTTTTCCCTTTTGCAGAAATATAAATCTGGGGAAGAAGAGCTGCGGAACAAAGAGCACAATCAGGTTTCAAGAGCAAGCTGGGCCAAATCCTTTTCTGACCACTTAGAGCAGCTTTCCTCAACCTGGTTTCCTGCAGGCATACTGAATTAAACTCCTATTATCCCAAACCAGTTGGAATAAAAATGGCCTAAAGTCACTCGGTTAATTAGTACGTGTTGGCTTTTTTTTTAGCCAAAAAGCAGCATGGAAAGTATGTTTTAGCAAAGGGCAGCTTTCAATAGCAGGGCACCCGGTTAGGATTATGGCATCGTCTCTTCCCAGAAGCCAACTGCCGACCATCCAGTGGAACCACAGTTGCTTCTGTTCACCGACCCTGACTGCAGATTGGCTGTGACTTCTGCTTCCGGACCTTGAGATTCTGTCCTATGTTGCCACAATCCTTCTAACAAAGAGGAATGGGTTTGGAAGAGTTCGGGTTCGAGGGGAAAGCCCAACCCAAGTGTATTGCCGTAACTCAAGGGAAAGTTGGCCTTTACCTGGTTTTCAAATATGCATCTTAGGTCAAAGAGCAAAGTTTTGATGGCTTTTAATGGCTCTTTTGATGTACTCCTTGGTGCATTCCATCAATGTTGTGTATGCGTACATAGCCCCCCCGCCTTAAATGGCATCTCTTATTTCTTTAAATACATTAATCAGTCTTGTGTAGGCAAAACTGATCCATTGGACAATGCAATAAACATGAATTATCATCTATCCAACATGCATAATGGCTTAAAAAAACATAATAGCAGGTGTAGTTTAAATGATTAGCTATTACACCTGCGGTGCGTCTGATTCAATTGGGGAAAATCATCTTTAATAGGTTAAAAGGTTTAGATCACCCGGCTTCCCCCTTAAAGTGGCTGTAGAGAGGGTATGATGGAGTACGCTGTCATTACTAATTCATTTAAGAAAAGCATGGGGGGAATATAGCAAAGAACAGCATTATATGAGCCAATCTAATTTAGACATCAGGTAAAGCAGAAAAACACCTTTTTAAAAAGCATGATAAATGAATTTGGGAGGGAGATGAAATTCATATTTTTTACTTTAACGGGAAATTTGACCGAGTCCCAGCATACTTGGAATTGAAGAGAAAGGAAGATGGGAGGAGGCGGAGGACAGAAATTCCGCTCTTTAAAGTTTAGCATTCAATCATTTCAAATCATAAAATAATATGAATCCAACACCCAAACCTCTCTGCGGCACATAAAGCGCTGCTTTGATCTTGTTTATGCCCCCTCGTTGATCTGCCTGGCTGGAAATGCCAGCGGTGGGGAAATTGCACATTTAAGCGGCACGGGTACTGCCGCACAAAAGGCAGAAGGATAAACAGTACAAATTAATAACCTGCAGGAAAAAAGTGCTGAACCAGAGAGATGTCCGAATAAGCAGATACGGAGATGTGCCAGCGTATCAAAAGCGACTTTGCTTCCATATTAATCACTGGCTCCTTCTGGAACTTTTTGATGGGCCTTGTTCTCTGCAACGAAGGGGAAAGGCTGGTACCAAAATGCTTGCTAAGATTTGGCAGGAGGCAAACTTTCAAAATCCCTCAGATTGTACAGCTTCATTAACTTAAACTTAACACTCCTTGGCTTGAGAGCAAGAACCTTTATGGACTAGCAAGCATTAGGGATCATCTAATAATGCCGGGCAGAGTCTCCCAACTTTCATGGGCTACTGGGGAGTGGGATGAGAAGAAGGAGGTCATTGTCCAGTTGGAAGCAGTCCTAACCCTTAGTTAAACCCTGTTTCTTGGATTATAAGTGTGGAAATCTACAGACCAAACTCCTGTCTTCTGTCCTACAACTGGATTCCCTGCCTCCTTTAGGGGAACTTAATTCCTGGAGTAGTGAAAACACCAGAGATAAACTGTTCCAACAAGATGCCTGCAGAGATACTACTGTGGTACAATCCTCAAAGTTTTCATCTGGGTACCACCATTATAAGAAGCATAGAAGCCTATCCCAGGATCTGGTCAACGTCACTAACACTTCATCAAGGAAAGATTTTCAGACTGTGCCCACGGCAGGCCTTGAAGGGAGATTTGGCAAACGCCCAATGGATCAGTGCTTCTGCCCTTGTGGTTTGGGCCAAGATGACCACAAGGTGTCTTCCATCAACTCCTCTACTGCTCTATCTACAATGGAATCAGGGGGAAAACTCTGAGGATCAACAAACCTAAGTGGTCAGACGCTGAATGGATGAACTGCCTCCTTGTGGATGTGATGCCAACTCAGGTGGCTATCTTTCCATGCTTTCTCCTAAACTTAGAAACCAATTTTAAGCTCTCAGTTTTAAGATTGGTTCCATCAACTCAATTCTTTTGCATGCCTTTTCTTGTTGTTTATCAATAAACAGATAAATGGATCAAACTGGAGTTCTGAGAACGTTCTCTGGGCATTGTCACAAAAAGGCTGCCGTGGTGGCCATGGCCAGGACAAAATACTCATTTCCCAGAAGGCAAATAGGCAAGGTTGCTCCCACCATCCTCTCTAGATTCCCAAGAAGCTCTCTACCAACTCAATTTAACTTTGTCCTTTTTGGGGGGCTGGGGGCAGGAAGGCACACTTCTGAACCAAGCACCCATTATTTTTACTTCATATAAACGTCCACTGGAATTCATATAGTGCCCAGAGGCATTCTGGAAACCACGATTATCCTGAAATATGGTATTTTATAGGATATTAGCTCCCCCAACTTTTTAAAATGGACTTTTCCAAGGTCCCAAATACAATTTGTTTGTTTGTTTATTCATCACATTTATACAGCTGCCCATCTCACATACGTGACTCTGGGCGGCATACAATAAAAACCTAGTATAAAAACAAACATTAGAACTTGTATCATAATAAAAACATTAATAATAGTTACAAAGAGTATTGTTATAAGGAATGTGTGTACGAAAGACCCCTTGAAGCCAGGTATTCTTAATCCCTCTTTAGAATGAATGTTTTATCACAAAGGTGAGCTAACTGCCACCCAACGCATCCACCGCCTAAACCGATTACAAGCACTGAACCTGAAGCTTATGCACAACCGTTGGATGTCTGAATGGCTTTGCTGATCTAAAAATGAAGAAACAGGGCCTTTCTACCCCAAATTAACAATACTGTTCCTGATAGGCAGGCCGAGAGCTGAGCTTTGATTCCACACACAGGATGGGAAAAAAATGGCAGGGAGGTTTCGAAGAAGGGAAGAAGCCTAGTGCAAAAGATCTACTTCTCAATAAAGCCGTTCTATCAAAAAATGAAATCGCTCCATTAACAAGAGCTAAATTATTTAAAAGGCCTCCTCCATCATCTTTTTGCTAAAGGTCTATTGATTGAAAATGACATTACAAAATTATAGCTAAGAAAGAAAGATTCTCTTGCTCCCTCTATCAGACACAACTTCTATAGAGATATCCTTGGCTGCTATATCTGCAACACACAAACATACACATTATCTATATCCTCAAGTTTCTAGGGACCATGAAAATACAGTGGGCATTAGGGATTTTACCATAGTTATCTTAAAATCATTATTGGCTATCCGTTCTGTGGAAAAATCAGTACTCTAACATTATCTTACTCTGCTTCCAAGATCAACCTAATACCCATACCTTGTTTTCAACCTAACACATTTCAGCCTGGATACTGAATTAACCCTTTTTCTGGGTTTGCGCAATACACTGACCCATAAAATGGCTACACAGGCTGAATTTACGTACTATCTTAAACTTCCCCAACACACAAGTGAAAAAAGGTGAAAAGTAAGCAAGGTTGGCATGTGGCTGGAATGCAGCCTCTGGGCTTAGAGCCACTTAGGCTTAATGTGAATAGAACCATCCTCACAAACTTGGCCACCAAGTTTTTGCTCTCAAGAGCCCTGTAAGGCAGAGTCAATTGTGGGATCTATATAATGGCCCAAAAGTCACTCAGAGATATTCCTGGATAGTTGGGGAACCTGTTAAGTGTGCAGTCTTAAGCCAAGACCACAGCCACTACACCACATCCTCTTGTTATCTGTTGATCTAATTCAGCTTCCCATAACTTTAAATAAATCTTTTTCTTGTGTATATTTGGGGTTACTGTGATTTTCACATTTAAAAACATTACTCAGTATTTTTTTTATGTTGGTTTATAGAGTCTGGATTATACACACAGCCCAGGAGGAATTAAGTTCCTGAGGTGGGAGAATAAAATGCATCACATTTCCTGGCCAAGAAGGATTTGAACCCGTACCTTTCCAGTCCTCTTTACTAAATCATACCAAGTCCCAGATTCCACCTTGCTTACCAGGAAGTATGTTACTAAAATTGCCACTGAAGTTTTATATATAGATTTTTGCAAAAATGGAAGCATCAACCATAATAATTCTCAGCATCAAGAGGCAGAAGGTAACCGCTATGGGTGATATTGATCAGCATGTTAAATCATTATAATACTGCCTTATAGTCTAATTTTGCAAATATTTCACAGGCTGGAATTTGGAATGCCAACAGGAAACCCGGGAGAGAAGCCTTTTCAAAGCTATGAGAGCCTGAATAAATTGGAGGAAAACAGAGAAACGGACTTGTTCTGTAGCTTGCAGTCTACTGTGTGGTTCAGAACTTCCCTCATCATCCATTCTTGTATTTCTCTGAATACTCTGGCACCATCGAAAAATTACGATTAAAAACAGCTATGGTGAGATCCAGTACATTCAGAAATGTGCATTCTGGAAAGGTTTATAAAATACCAATTCATATTTTTAGGTGGATTTTTGCTTTTGAATTGTGGATTGACATGGAAATGGACTGGATGGATTAACTGGCAGATCTGTTGGTCCTACTCAGAATAAGCAACTTGCTCGAGAACAAAACCTACTTTTTAATGTCCCTGGCCTCGTGATGAAGAGAGAGAAAGGAACTCCCACCCATTATCTTGGGGAGGGGAAGGTGAGAAAATGCTGTGTTTTAAGTTAAGACAAGAAGGGGGGAAAAATCCGTACTCTTGTCAGGACTAGCTTGACAAATATGGTCATCAGTGGCACAAGGAAATAGTTGCAAAGCAGCTGTTAATCAGGGTAACACATTGAGGAACGCTGATGCTAGCAGTCGTGGAAAAATGCAAGAGGCTAATTATGAAGCAATATATCTTGCTAAAGAGGCATCATCATTCCTCTAGATTCCAGATACAGCTTTCTCAGAATAAGAATCCTGGGTTGGCTGGATCAGCACCCACATATGTACAGTGCCAACTTCCAGATTCATCAACCATGTGATCTCCTTTGATTCAACATTTGGGGTTGTAGGTAAAAAAAATTGTAAGTGCTTATTGGGAACTAAGAATGGAGTAGGGAAAAGAGAACAATCTCATCCTAAACCCCACCAGCTATTTTATGGCTTTTTATCCCTGGGTTGGAAGGTGCTGTAAAAAAGTGCAGGTGTGATTAGAAACTCTGCCCGAGATGTAAACATACTGGTTTCCATGCCACAAAGCATCCAGGTGTTCTCTTTTGCAATAGAATTTAAGAAGTCACTCTACTGGTTTTGACCCTCGTTTTTCAACTGGGGGAAAGGAGACTTAGATGATGGAAGGATTCAGCGTATCAAAACATAAAAATTAAGCTATCAGGAAGGCAGCCAGGGTACACTGGTTCTACTCAACACTGTAGTGTCCTACGTGCAAAGAAGATACCGTTGTCACTGTGTTTTGCAGTGACCTCTTTGCCATCACAAGCACCTCAACCATAGTAATTAAAAGTTGGGACAGTCTTTGGGATCATTTAACCCAACCCAACCCCTTGTCTACAACATCCATGGCAAATGGCCATTTAAGACCTCATTGAGGAAGGCCCACCAGCTCCTGGGGAAGTCTGTTCCCCTTCTGACAGAGAGTTCCGGCTACAAGGAGGATCCCCTAAGATTTTGGCTGAATTCTGCTTTTGCCTCAGGGCGAAGATGGCCCACTCACTGTTTCTGGGGGGCAGGAATGTGCCTCTGGCCCACCTCAGAGGCAACTCCCACCCACCTCTTCTTGCTCCATGGCAATACTAGTGCTTTCCAACTCCTGCTGGCTGGGCAACCTGCCAATGCACGTCATTTCAGGGAATACCCTCCCCACTCTGATCCCTGGCTGCTGCCTTCCATGGCCATTTTGCCCTGAGCGGATAGGCTGCCTGGCCCCTTCTGAAGAAATCTGCCACAGTAGACTGTTCAAATGCTGGACCAGTGAAAGAGCAGTCCTTCCTTTCCTGAACCGGATGAAATTGACCAGAGTTCTGACACTTCCCCCTTCTAGCCCAAGTGACAAGGAGGAAAATGAAACTGTGCTCCGGCTCGGCTGGGATCTGGTGGAGAACCTGAATAGAAGGTGTCGGGCACAGGATAAGGCAACCGACAGCTGCTTTCTATCAATGGCAACCACGCGTCCTCCAAGGCCCACACACAGGAAGGGAAGCAACGGGTGCTGGCTTTCCTGGCATGGGTGGGAGAGGTAAAGAAGCAGGAGAATCCGCCAATCGAGGGCCACGGTAACTGCTGTATGGACAGAGCACCTTGGCCAGCATCACTGCCAAAGCTGAAGAGTGGACTGAACCTCTGGCAGCAGCAGCTTCTTAAACCAGAGTCATTGCCAGCTGATGGGAGGTAAGTAGCTTAAGGCTGCTGTGTGGAACATAAAAACAAGGTGAGCTTCGAGTGAGGAAGAGAGTCCGACGTTTCTGAACGTGCAGAGCAAAGCGCGGTAGGAACAGGGAAACTGGGCAAAGATATAACCTGAACTAGGGGATTATGGGTAAAGTCAAGACCCAGGGTGGAGTAGTGGTGAAGGTGCTGGACTAGGAGCAGGGAGGTCGACCCTTCGCTATGGAGGCTCACGGGATGACTTTGAGCCAGTCCTCCTCTCTCACTCAAACCCACTCCACAGGCTTGTTGTTGTGGGGAAAAATAGGAGGAGGGAGCACCATGTATGTCACCTTGAAGACCCATACAAAAAAGGTGGGATATAAATCAAATAACAAACAAACACACACACACACACACACACACCTCAATATGTTACTTAGAACTGAGGAAGTATGGGTAAAAAAGTATGGTCATTTATAACAGCGGGGGGAAAATTACTTAGGACTCTCTCCTACATTTCAGAAACAACAGGGTATTTGGACAGAGGCAAATGTATTTAGCTTGAATGGATCAGTCAAAAGATGGGTGAATATATAGGTTTTAATGAGCTAAATAGGCTAATTAATAGTCACTACCCTGTGTATGATCATCTATATGTTTTAAGATGCGATTTGTACCTGTAATCACAAATACTGATTCATTAGGTGTTGCCTGAAATGTAGCCTGATCTTCCTTAACTTTGTGCCTTCTACATGTATTGGACTTCAACTTCCATAATCCCCAGCTGTCATGATAGTAACAGCAGCAGTTCATCCATCCTCCAGAGCTGAATCTAAGATGACAGGACCAGATGCTTGGACCTTCTCTGATTCACCTAGAAGTGTGGGATAGTAAGCATCACTGGTCCACTATCTCTCAATCTCTCAACTCAGTGTACCTCAATGTTATGGGGAAAATACTGAAGCTGGCAGGGCTACATACACTGGCTAGGAGAAAGTCTGGATATCAGTTTAAGTACTACTGCTATTATTCTGACTCTTTGCTGCCATCTAACGGTCACCCATATTTCTACAACCCCAATCTGGTACCCAGAATATCCACTCTGCAGTCCTTGGTGCTCTCTGAGCCTTGTTGTTTTCTTGCAGACGGTTTCATTGCCAGGCTAGGCAACATCTTCAGTGCGAAAAGCATATTCACTCTCTCACCATCCAATCTAAATTACTGTATCTAGGTAGGAAAAGCATTTCCAGTTTCCAAACTGTGTGTATCTGTTTGGAAGAACCTCCCTCCCTACTTGAAATGTTTTGTGTAGCTTGAAAAAACTGTATTCTCCTTTACTGCCACCGACAAAACTTTCTCCTCCCTCAAACTGAGAGGAGAAACCTTTGGTGAACTTGTTTGCTCGTTACACAAGGCAATATGGTTTGTAAGCCACCTAAAGCCACCTAAAGCCTGTTTGCGTCCATACATGAATAAACGAAGAAGTAAAACGGTGGCTCAGCGGGTAAGACGCCAGGCTTGTCGATCGCAAGTTCAGAGGTTCGAATCCCTAGCCCTGCATGCGGAGTGAGTTCCCGCACTAGCCCCAGCTCTTGCCAACCTAGCAATTCGAAAGCATGCAAATGCAAGTAGATAAATAGGCACCACTTCGGTGGGATGGTAACAGCGTTCCACGTGTGTCATGCCGGCCACATGACCGCGGAAGCGTCTTCAGACAACGCTGGCTCTTCGGCTAACAAACGGAGATGAGCACCGGCCCCTAGAGTCGGACACGACTGCACAAATGTGCGGGGGGAACCTTTACCTTTACCTTAAAACGGTCCCTAAAAACAAACTATGACATACAGAAAGAATACAGAAACTGAAACGATTTGGGACAGGGGGAGAGTGGGATATAAATGATGCAGTGGAATTATAGAGAAAAGGGGAATACACATTTACCTATAAATAGATCTGAAGAGATGTTCATTAGTAACTGCTGAATTAGTATTCTGAGATGATTGCAAGAAAGGAAACAGGCTAAACAACATTAGTTAAAGAGATAGCCAGCTCCTCAGAACATGCCAATGGAGGGGTTAGGTTCCCACGCTGCTGCCTCGTTTTGGCTTTGCGTCCTGGGTGAATCAAGCCTCTGTGGATTGCAATCCATGACTTAAAAGTGCTGATCCTAACCAATTCTCATTAAACCATGGTTGGGCTTAGCACAATGCAACTACCCAGTGACATTCATTTCAGTGAGATTTATTCCCTGCTAAGTGGGAATAGAACTACACTTTTATGGATCATGTAGTTTAAATCCACAGCAAAGAGTTGCTTCAATATGTCATCTTCAAAGTGCCATAAAACTCTCTTTGTGAAAGCCGAGTGATATATCTATCAAACAATGCTTAGAGAAATCTAAGAAGGGGGGGGGAAAGGGAGTATGAAGCGGGCGTTAACGTCTCTTTCTTTCCTGGGCACCTTTTCCAACTAATAAATGTTACTAAAAGGCATAAGCTTTCATCAACTACAGCGCACTCATCAGACCCACACACAACCAAACAACAGATTCATTTTGTTGACTACCATAAACATCTTGGCATGAGCTTTTTGGACTAGAACCTATGCTAGAATAAACTGCGTAACTTTGAAACATGCCAAGTTAATCACCTCTCAAACAATGAGGAAGGAAGGAAGGAAGGAAGGAAGGAAGGAAGGAAGGAAGGAAGGAAGGAAGGAAGGAAGGAAGGAAGGAAGGAAGGAAGGAAGGGTTAAAAAGAAAAAAGAATCCTCCAGTTGCAGTGCAGAGACAGGTAGGTGAATTTCCCAGTTAATAATTCCAGCCTAAGGAGCAAATAACCTTGGGGACGGATTAGCCAAGGATATGGTTGAGGCCCAGAGAAAGAGTTAGCGTGCCCCCTAGCTAGTGCCATGGGGAACCACGGTCTCTGCCACCCAACCTCCGCTGAAGAAAACTCAGCCCAAATTAAGTGTTTTCACTCAGCGAAAATGAAATGTTTTGCAAGATGAAACCGAAATAAAAAAATGTGGTTTTAGGTAATTACTAGTTGGCATTTACATATCACAGCCTAGTTCAACACCTATTCATTTTCCCCTTTTATTTTCAATTTTTTAAAATTACTCATTAAACCCAGCATATGACAAGGACAGGAGAGAGTGGAAGGAGGGGGAATTATTCAAGTGTGTGTGTGTGTGTGTGAGAGAGAGAGAGAGCGAGCCAGCGAGCTGCTTTAAATATAGTTATCTGAAGCGATCAGATACCACTAACCCTTCCCTGGGATTCTGTCTGGAAAAACAGCAATAGCTTCCCTGTCTCAATGCTTTTCTTTTTTGCCCAAGATGGTGTGACCTTAACGCATGCCTTCTCATCACCAACCCTTTTAACTTTTTATAGTTTTCTGTTTTCTTCTTTCATCTAACTTTCCCCACCTGATTTCTAATTCTTAGTAGGCAGTTAAAAAACATGGTTAGAAAAGAATAAGACAGTTCCCCCCCTTCTCTAAATCAGAAAAAAAAAAGTTATTTAGAGACGACTCCTCCCACCCTGCCATACTACTCAGTGGTATATTTAAGCACTAGCCGGTAGCCACGACTTGACTTCCTTAACGCCATGCAGACAAGTTTATCTGTTTGCTTGCTTGCTTGCAGGCTCTGAGCGGCTTACAAAGCAGAGGGGTATCATAACAGCACCACCCACAGGGTCATGATGAAAGGGCGATTTTCTGTCCCCACCCTGCAAATCAATCCATCGACCGATCGATCAATCAATAAAGCCAGCAGAGGAGGAAAGGAAGTCTCTTTTTCACACACTCTGCCCTCTGGATTCTGCGATGTCTCACTTTGTAGAGACAAGATGGAGCAAGCTCTATTGTCCAGTGGCCACCTTCTTGAGGCTGGGAATCGGGATAACGGAGTGGGGAATGGGAGAAAAAGTTGTGCCCGGACAGAATGATGAAGCCCCAGGCTGAACCGTGTACGACGGCGAAGCAGCAGCAGGGACCTTATTAGATTATCGCCCAGCTTTCTTCTGAGTGGACGAGCGTAACTTTGGGCTGTTAAGATTCTTTCCCCTTCATGCTCTCCCCGCCTTCGTTTAAGACAACTGGGAAATATTCCTAGCTGCAATTTGTCTGGTTTATACAAAATAAAGACAGGCTGCTTTTTGATATTTTAATCTACCGCATAAAACATCTTTGATAGAAATGTACATGATGACATGATGAAGTCATGTATTTTAAGGCCTATTGTGCAAATATGTATTGAGGGAATTCTAAAGCAGGGCATTATTGACCCAAGTCTCTCTTAAAACACTCTGGTATATTGGGGGGGGGTCTTCACTGAAAGGAACAACTCTGCCAAATAGCCGTCCTTCAGTTTTGATTGGCCTGGGCTACGACTTAACGGACGGGCTCTTTTCAAACAGAAACAGCAATGTTTGAAAACACTTAAAAGGTACTCATTGGCCATGCCTCAAGAGGACCAAGTGAGGGAAAGTTCATGTATGTATGTATGTATGTATGTATGTATGTATGTATGTATGTGAATTATAGAAAAAGGGCCTCTGAATCTATGCTCAGCCCTGGACTTTGTGAATTTGTCCAGAAAGAAGTCCGCTTCCATCATCCCGTGGATGTACGTCGTTGCTCTGTAAAATAATCTGGGGACAGACATAAAACATCTAGAGAACAGAGTATCTACAGAATGCCTTAAATATCAGGATTGGGCGTTTTATAGAGTAACATGCTCAAACATGTTTAAAAAAAGCAGAGAATACATACCAAACCCATACATTAAGGTTTGGAGAACAACGGAGTGGTCCAGAATTAAAATATTTGTCAAGAACATGGATCACACTGAAGGAATATAATGATGGTGTCTAGCGATGCTTGAAGTGACTGATCCCATAATACGAGTTCTAAGCTAAAAGTATGAAATCTGTAATTCTGTGAAAATAATTATTGGCATTCCCAGTTCTCCCCCCAACCACCCACTCCTTGGGTATCATGCATCGAAGCCCAGGTGTATTCTAATTTTAAAGCCTCTAGTCCTGAAGGAGTGGTGGAAGACGCACAACGGTCTGTGCTTTCTGCAAAGGAGAGAAGGAACTCTTTGCCCCACAGCATGGTGGAAAGTGCCAACTAAGAGGTCCAGTGGGGAACATGGCTACCCTTTGCCTTCAGGACCCTCTTTCGACGCTGGTCACTGGAGGATTTAAATATCCCAGCATTTCCAACAACAACTTGTGCTGAGTACAGCTGAAACTGAGCGAGGCACTGGCTCACCTTGTGAGATCTAGATCCAGCCTGGCTCAGCCCTGGTCTAAGCTCACCACCACCCAGCACTCCGGGCACCAAGCTGAGGACCCCAATGCCCTCAGCCACTAGTGGGCACATGCTGCCTGTGCAATCTCCTCTCTGCGCACTGCAACATCAAAGTAACTCCAAAAACAAGGCAAGGAACAATGAAATATTGGCTTGTAGGCCTGTCAGCCGCACCGTAAATATTCCATGAATGAATGGACTCCTTCAGCTTCCCACGGGGGCCATCCAGCATCTTTTATGGCCATTACGCTCAACTATTTTTTTAAAAAAACCAAAGACCTGTCATGATAACCTTACCAGGGGACGGAGCAGAGGGGGGTGGAGAGGAAGAGAGAGAAAGAGAGACAGAGAGAGAGGACTCCATCAAAATGAGGCAAACCAGGTTCCCTGGGGAGGAGAGAGTTGTACCCTTCCTCCTCCACCCACCTACATGGAAGCTGGAGCTCAGTGAAAAAACTTGCTTTCCAGACAGAAGCTTCCCCCCCCCCTCGCTTGGGAAAAATGTCTCCCTGGGACCTTGGAGAGCAACTGTAGGACTGAAGTCCATGGACTAAGAGGAAAATAAGCACATGAGGGAGGCAAATTACACAGCCACCTCTCTTTCTCTGTTGTGTTAATTTTACCCTTTTAGGGATAATTTGTCCAGCCACAAAAGGATGACGGTCCTATTGTTGCCCCTTTAGCCTAATGCCCGTGGATTTTGCATCCCCCATCAACCCAGCCAGGAAGGTCTGCAGAAGGGTCTGGCTTTGGCATCTCAGCCAGAAGAGGCTGGTTTCCCTCCTGAGCAACAGAAGGACAGGTCCCTCCACATGTAGGTCCTCCTCCTCCTCATGCATCCCAGAAGTAAAGATACCCACCATGTCTAACACAGCCACCCCTAAATTCCCGTTTCTCCCATCTGGTCCTCTTCGGATGCACTGATGGGCTGAAAGTTCTGTGAAGTGCTATCCCAACATATCTGGAAGTCACTAGATTGGGGGAATATGTCTATGAATATTGAAGGATTCCCTTACTAACTTTACTCAGACTGAAGAAGCTCCTTGGATAAGGAGCGAAACGTTTCCACTAAGAAAATAGAAATCCAGTTGACATGATTCAAGCCACAGACTAGATTGGGGGAAGTTATACTAACCTGTGTATATTTGTTAAATTTATACCCCACCTTTCATACATGACCTCATGGATGTTCTCCCAGGCCTTGGGGTATTGTTCCCCCCCCCCCCCAATGGGGTAATGTTGTCTGGATGCTTCAGATTTTTCCTCAGTTGTTTTACTATTTTTAAACGTAAGCCACCCAGAGTCTTTCTGGTGTTGGGCGGTCTCCAAATCTGATAGATAGATAGATAGATAGATGATAGATAGATAGATGATAGATAGATAGATGATAGATAGATAGATGATAGACAGACAGATGATAGACAGACGATAGATAGAAGGAAGATAGACAGACAGACAGACAGACAGACAGACAGACAGACAGATAGATAGATAGATAGGATATATCATTCTCTGTTCTGCTTTTCCCTGCCACAATAACAACCATGTAAAGTAAGTTGAAATCCTAAAGGAAATCAACCCTGACTGCTCATTGGAAGGACAGATACTGAACCTGAAGCTCAAATACTTTGGCCACCTAATGCGAAGAGAGGACTCACTGGAAAAGACCCTGATGCTGGGAAAGACTGAGGGCAAAAGGAGAAGGGGACGGCAGAGGATGAGATGGTTAGATAGCATCACCGATGTAATGAACATGAATTTGAGTAAACTCCGAGAGACAGTGGAGGACAGGAAGGCCTGGCGTGCTATGGTCCATGAGGTCACGAAGAGTCAGACACAACTAAACGACTGAACAACAACAATAAAGTAAGTTGGGTTAAGAGAGAATGACTGGCCCAAAGTCAGCCATTGAGCTTCTCTGGCTGAAGATAGGCCAGAATCTGGGTCTCCCTGATGTTAGTCCAACACCTTAACCACTACACCACACTGGCTTTCATCAGAAACGGGGAGAAAAACAGGGGATGTCACGTTTCCAATAAAAAGACACTCAAGAACTCTGACACTAAGCAAACTTGCCAATTGAGCTTTTTTTACATCGTTCTTTGTGGGACTCTTTTTTTCATTTTCCTTAAACCTTGAAGTAGTCAGCACATGTCAAGCATTATTACAATTACACTTTTTCCCTACTAAAAAATTAATAACCAATTATCTTCTTTAGGGAAGGAACAGGGTGGGGAAGAAAGCCAGCAGATCTTTACCTACAGAAGTCACCACTGCAAAGCATCAGCAGCGGAAAGACATATGCACTATATATTCATCGAAAAAACTCAACCTGTATACTAAGTTCAAGCAAAGACAGGGCCAAAGTTTGGAAATAAGTTTTGTGGAAACAGACTAGGCAAAACTGTGAATAAAATGGAGGACTGGAAGAGGAGGACTCCCACCTATTCTGCAAAGAGCAACTGAGAATAGTTCCCAACTAGGAGAAAATAAAGGGGGTAAAAAAAAAGTTATAAAGTCTCCCCACACAAATCAGCTTTTTCTTCAGCCTAAATGCAAACTTCTTCAGCTGCAGAATATATCAATCCAGTCCAACATTTCTCTTCTTTAGCATCAAGCAGACCAAAGTCAACCAGCTCTAGAAAAGGCCCTGTTCCGCCAAAGAAATAGGACACTCGTGTGAGGTTCAGAAACATCTTAGCTAAAAGGTTTTCAATATTCATTTAAAAAAAAAAAGCAATACACTGCCTTTTTCTTCTGAAATAGGGCCTTGCAGAATGCTTCCTTATCCCACCCATCAATGGTAACCCAATTTGGATGCCTCCAAGCTCTGTCTGCAGGACTGCTGGAGAAATCAACGCTTTTTATCTTAAGGATTATGGATTGCTGCTTGGCTGAGTACCTACTTTAAAATAAAATAAAATAAAATAAAATAAAATAAAATAAAATAAAATAAAATAAAATAATCCATCCACACCAAAGATCCGATGCTCTGCTTTCTCAACCCCGCCTACGCCCAAGTCTTCCGCTTCCCTTCGCCTTTTTCTGATGGGTAAACCTCACCCGCTGCTCTCTTCCGCCCAGCTCTGCCCACTCTTTTTAAACCATGCAAAGATTTATTAACATTTATAGTAAAAACAAACAAAATAAATGCTGAAGTAAGAAATATGGTGAGGTTAGGGCTGCTTTGCTAGCACCATTTATCCACGGAAATCCAATTAGCACTCAAGTGGCAAAGATACCTAGAAAAGAACTCCCAATCGAATCAAAAATGATACAAAAACATTAACCTGATGGCTAAAAAGTCCACATTTAAAACATTTAAAGTAATAAAGGCCCTTTTATTGAGTCTTTTCTATATTTCATTAGGGCTGCAATTGACCAAATGCATTTTTCTAAGGGCTGGGTTTGTTTTCCTGTTTTTTTTTCTTCCCTCCATTTATTTTTTTATAATTTGGTCTCCTAAATCTAATAGTCCACTCTTTTTTCCCCCTGTGATAGCTTTAAAAAGTAAAGAGAAAATATAATTTTTGTTATCATGTTCTTTAAAGAAAAAAAAAGACCAATCATGCTTCTTTCTGCAAAGATGATGATGATGATGAGGAGGAGGAGGAGGAGGAGGATGAGGATGAGGATGAGGATGAATAATCCAAAGTACTAGTGAATAAGGAAATCATTTCTGGCTAATAAGGCCGATATTAATAATGACGGAGAAGAAGAGCTGTCACCTAATTAATGAAATCCCTGTGAATTAATCGTTTGAGTTTTAGCTAAAAGGCGGGGTACAAATATGCTAATCCAATAAATCTGCGGAGTATCTGAAATCTACCTAAACCTGCATGTGAATAAGAGACACTGTACTTGGTTTTTCACATATAGGGAAATGTGAAGATAGGGAGAGAAGAAAATTGTTCTTCCAAGACATGATTCCTTAGCCCTCACCCAGAATTTTTTATATATTAAAATAACCAAGTGTGTTGACATGGCACCTAGCAAAATAATCTTAGGATTGTCTTCCAACTAAGATATTAGATAGTAAGATATTAGATAATATAAGATATTAAAAAGCAGAGACATCACCTTGCCGACAAAGGTCCGTATAGTTAAAGCTATGGTTTTTCCAGTAGTAATGTATGGCTGTGAGAGTTGGACCATAAGGAAGGCTGAGCGCCGAAGAATTGATGCTTTCGAACTGTGGTACTGGAGAAGACTCTTGAGAGTCCCTTGGACTGCAAGGAGGTCAAACCAGTCAATCCTAAAGGAAATCAACCCTGACTGCTCATTGGAAGGACAGCTGCTGAAGCTGAAGCTCAAATACTTTGGCCACCTAATGCGAAGAGAGGACTCACTGGAAAAGACCCTGATGCTGGGAAAGACTGAAGGGGACGGCAGAGGATGAGATGGTTAGATGGCATCACCGATGTAATGAACATGAATTTGAGTAAACTCCGAGAGACAGTGGAGGACAGGAAGGCCTGGCGTGCTATGGTCCATGAGGTCACGAAGAGTCGGACACGACTGAACAACAAGATATTAGGGTGTACCTCCTTGGCTTCTGGGAGCCTTAGTGAATGCAGGTCTCCATCTCCATCTGCAGAGGGTAAGGTCCATGGGCAAAGCCAGGCACCCAGGGTCTGCTGGTGACTGGAGACCTACTGGCACCCAGGTAAGCTTCTTTTCCAGCTCCCAAGAAGACAGCCAGCCAAGTATTTTTTAGAAATGTGAAGACGCACGCGACATACTGTTTATCTAGAGAGAAATGGGTATGTCAGATAAATGGGGGAATGGTAGAGTGGCCAGCTTTGCCTGCAATGGATGAGCCCACAAATTCAACCTCCAGTAGAAGGGATCTAGGACAGGAAAGGCATGGCAGAAAAGAAAGCAAATGAAAGAAGGTAGAAAGAGAAAAAATGGGGTGCCAAGGGTGGCAAAAGGCAGCAATGGGAGACCCAGAGAGAGACAGAGGAAGCTTCACCCACTTCTCCGTGTCACCCCAGCTTTCAGCAACAGCAAAGGTTCTTCACCTGATAACTGATAAAGATGTGCTATGCTTTCTTTTGAGTTTGGCACATGGTGTTGTTGTTTTTTAATCTGCCCTGGGGCAGAAGCAGCCACATGGACCACCCTATGGTTTGTACTTCCCAAAGAAAAAAGAAGAAAACACGCAGGGCCAAAGGAGGGAGGTTTTCCAAGGGAAAAAGAGCGAGGGGGGAAAGAGTCAGAAGAGAAATCATTAGCAAGTCCACAATACATCCATGCTGGAGATCAATTCATTTAGTGCTGCCTCTGTACATTTAGAGAAAAGTACTTCTGATATAATAAAGGGCTCATAAACACACAGAAATTGGGTTAGGCCCGTTTCGAATTCCTGCCAAACGGGTCAGAAAAATGAAGCCCTATTTTAATTAGCTGGACTTCCAATGAGTGATTCGATCAGAGCCGAACGCCGTCTGGATGCTTTCTCAGCTTGACCGTCTCCACAGCCTAAGAGGACTTCTGATGAGATTAGAGGCTGTTTCTACTCTGCTCTGCTGTAGAGCAGACTCCTGCTGACCGGGTAAACCTGGATGCCCAGGGAGATTAGAAGGATCACTTAGACAAGTGGACAAAAGCCAGGGGAACTAGATCCCCCATCTAACTGCCTATGGGGTATGTTCTTCATTTTTCAAACTACAATGCTGCCTGGTTCGGACAATGGCAATTCAGTAGCCTTTATTCTAAACACAGACATTGGAACCATACTCAGGATTCTGCTGTGCCCAGCAGCTTTATAAAGTCCAAAGAATCTAGTTGCAGATCATTCGGCCTTCTCGGTCAGGCCCAAAGGCTTGAGGAAATGCAGAACCAAGCCAACTGTTCGTAGCCAATTTATGCATGCCAAAATTCACCCCCTAAATATTTTGCCAGCAAATAGAGCTAGCAATCCATAATTCAGCAATCAAGCATGTGCTCTGCATGCAGAAAGATGCATATTCAGTCTCTAGTTTTATTACGTAGAAAAGCGGAGAGTTGGGGGGGAGGGAAAGGTGAGAATGTTTTTTCTTTCTCTGGAAAAAATTGGGGGACAGATTTTTCCCCCCCTTACTTTCAACATTTCCAGAAATTTTATTCTGTTACATAGAGGGATTTTTTTTTTATGTTACTGCTCTTTCCCCAGAATATTTCCATATTTTTCCCCCCACCCTTGCGGGCTTTCATATCTTTTATCCTTCCAACTAAAGAAAGGGGAGAAGAGATTTCTACAAATGTTGGGATGCTTTTATCATAATGCATTTAAAACTGTGTATTCTGAAATAAGGTATTTGGAAATGTTTATTGTTAAGAGAAAAACCTATTTAAATGTAATGTTTCATCCTGGGAGGTGGGAATCACACATTATTGCTGCCTTGGGAAAAAAAACGGACTTGTGACTGAAAGTGACAGAATCTGGATACAGAATTGATCTATCAGCCCTTACTTATGGCTTGTAATTAGGGCTATCAAGTTTTCCTGTTCTCTGACAGAGACTCCGAGGGGCCTTCTTTGAGACAGGAGAAGAGACTCCAAGATCTGAATAAGGCCATGTTCTGCTCAACTTTCCTCCAACAGTCTTCAAGGAGCAACACGGCTTGTCCTCAAAACCTATACCTGTTTGATTTTTCCCAACCTGTTGTAGTCAACAGTCTTCCCGATGTTCCCATCAAGTTCAGAAGTAACAAAAGGACTTTTCTTGGTGGACCAAACAGTGCATGAAGGGGCACAGTAGGAGGGAGAGAATCTAAGAAACATGTAGCCTGCCCTCAAAATAGCTTATTGATCCAGAGTGTGAAGCTGCAGATAATTCTGGGCGTGGTGAAGATCGTCTTCCCTTTCAGTGATCTTATGTGCAGGGAATGCTGTTAGTAGAACAAGACCAGTCCCACCTAGACTTCTGGGAAGGCTCTGACCGGAATAGTTTCCCATTTTTTTAATGGGCAAAATGAAAATGGCAATGACTTCCTTAACAAACCAACAAAACAGAATACTGTATCCAAAAATGGAAGTTCTGACCTTCCAGCCTCCCCCTTTTTAACCAAAGGGATCCGTCAGGTACATGATCTCTGTTCCTTGTGACAAGACGGGATATCTGAGCATCTGCTTTTTGGATATGGGAAACTCTTGTCCAACCATTGTCTTGGTTTCTATTTTGCCAATCCCAAGACTTAGATGAATCATCCATCCCATTCAACTGCAGATAAGGCACCATTGAAAAAAAATCCTAGTCATTTCTATGAACATTCTAGATGGATTTTGTTCTGCGAAAGGCTGCCATGATCTCCATATAATAAGAAACAATTCACTTTCAGAAATCTCCCGACAGAAAGAATCGTTGGGCAAGAGGCAAATGGAAGACGATAAAAATGGTGGACATCCTGGGGTTTCTCTCGACAAGCGGTCACTCTTGCCGCACAACTTCCTCCTGCCCCCTCCTCCCCACGAGAGTTTTCTCAAGGGGAAAGCAGCCATCGATCTTGGGTCGCACAACTTCCAGGGCCGTTCCTTATCTCAGAACAGCCTCTGCCGCGAATTCCTGCCTGCGCTTTAATGTTTAAATTATTAAATGCATTAATGTATTTACATTATTCAAGTCTTATGTGCATTTTTCTCGGATAATTTATGTATAAGAGTTTGAATGTCCATGACTGTTAATGTCTACAACCCTTCCTGTTCATTATTGATTCTGGAAAGGGGGGAAAAAGTCAGTGTTTTAATGCCTTATTTTTAATGTATTAAGAGTCTGAATAAGTGCATTCTCTTTTTTCTTTTGTAATTTCATAATTTAAGTAGTGCATTTATTAAACTGACACAGTATGAATTGTGGTGAAGGTTGGCTCCAGTCCAGCCTGTCAAAGCCGCTCGACCGACCATCACGCTACTTTTGCAAATCAAGCAGCAGTTGAGCCCCAGACCTCAACAATTTCTCCTGAAACTGGAAGAGGTGAAATTTCTTCGAAGCTTCTGACAACTACCGACCTGCATGCTGCTGGCCCCCCTTTTCCTGTTTTCTGTATCTTTTTGGTACTGTGGGTATGTGAATCAGCCAAAACTCTACACAAATTTACCATTTCCTTTACCAGTTGGAATTGGTTTGACCAAAGGGCGTGTGGCCAAAAGTCCATCGGATCTCTGATCAACTCAAAGACAGCTGGCTCAATTTGACAGAACCAACCGATCTGGAGATTTGGCTTGAAAATTCAGCTCAAAGAGGCGATTGGCTGAATCACACTCAGATCGAAGCCTCCCATTGGGATGAATGGCTTGTTCTTCCTCTTTCTAACTAAAATAAGGCTTAAATTTCTGTTCAGAGAAGAGGCCCACAGCGAAAGAGAAACCTTTCACATATAAGAACCAGTCATCTGCAGACACCCCTGAAAAAGATTTTCTTGAGAATAAAGAGAGCAGCTGCGTTCAATGGATGTAATATTAAGCTGAGTGGGGATCAAGAATATTGATGACCATAAGGCATCGTAGCTCAGCGAGAACATCCCCTTTCGGTGCTCTGAAGGACTCAGGTTGAGACCCCAACATCTCCAGGGTGAAACCCTATAAAGTTGCAATCAGTGCAGGCTGGGGCTATAAGTTTGGTCCTTCTCAAATGTTTTCAGCAAGCTCCAGCCAGCGTGGCCCACGGTGGAACCCTTTGGGAACCACAGTCCAAAGTATCTGGACAACGTCAAGTTGCTATCTTAGCACAAAAAGTTAAGTGGATCAAGAGTAGGCATTTCTTTCAATGTCTGGCATTTCCCAATAGTTAAACTGTGACATAAACAGATCATATACCTGAATCTTAGTATACAGTATTCGTAAGTAATTTCAAACATTCAGAGTGCTTTATATTAAGGCCCGCAGCCTTTAAAATCAAACATCTATTGAATTAATCTATTCCAAACCACCTTAAAACCAACCAAAACGGCAACTCTGATTGAATAAATGTTAAGGGTGATAACAATTGTAAACAGTAGGCACAAAAGAGCCATTCTGTCTTCCCTCATGTATTTATTTAGCAAAAACTTCCTGAAGTCAAGCTGAAGTCCTGGCGACCTCAGGGACAGCAATTTAAAGATTTATTTTATTTATAAAATTTCAGTGCTGTGTTTTTTTCATCAGTGCAAACAATCTCCACAAAGAGGAAGGGGTGGGAGGCTTCCTTTAAAGATGCACAAAGCATCTAAAGACAAAGGGCACGAACTTGTTTTCCTGCAAAACTACTGTTTTATTCATATGCAGATTTAATCAATTAGTAAACTAATAGGATTAATCAACTCATATTTCTTTAACTGGGTGATTGCCCACATACTTTGAGTCTTCTTGGCAGCCATTCCAGCAGGCTGCCAAGTGGAGGACCACAAGCAGCGTGGGGTATTCCATCAGAGTGAGACATTAAATTATCTGTGGCCCTTCATTAATTATCACCACTGGCAAACATTCCATTTGGCTACCTCAACTGCACATTAAAGGAACCAACTGTAACTTTAACAACCTGGGCCAGAACTTGCTGGGGTTTTTTCCCTCCTCTCTTTCTTCCTTGTGTATTTTTCAGATTATTAGCCTGAGGGATGGAGGCTATTTATTGCCAGTTTTTGGAGAAAGTGCAGGGCAAACTATAGGTTTTGAACTAATTAATTCATAATAGATGAGCAAACATCCCTTAAAAACAACCTTGGCCAAAAAATAATTTTAGCAATTTTCTTAAAGGCATAGGTAAAGGAGGACAAAAACAGAAAAACAGAACTCATAAATACAATTTATTTATATATTTATTTTTATCCCACCTTAATTATTTTTTATAAATAACTCAAGGCAGCGAACATACCTATTACTCCTTCCTCCTCCTATTTTCCCCACAACAACAACCCTGTGAGGTGAGTTGGGCTGAGAGTGTGACCGGCCCAAGGTCACCCAGCCGGCCTTCATGCCTAAGGCGGGACTAGAACTCACAGACTCCCGGTTTCTAGCCCAGCACCTTAACCACTAGACCAAACAGTTTAACCAAAACTATAAACACCCTAAATAAATAAACAAATAAATAAATGGGGCGTGGTGGCTCAGCGGGTAAGACGCCAGGCTTGTCGATCGGAAGATTGCAAGTTTGGAGGTTCAAATCCCTAGCCCTACGTGTGGAATGAGCTCCCGCACTAGCTCCAGCTCTTGCCAACCTAGCAATTCGAAAGCATGCAAATCCAAGTAGATTAATAGGTACCACTTCGGTGGGAAGGTAACAGCGTTCTGAGCGCGTCATGCGGCCACATGACCGTGGAAGTGTCTTTGGACAACGCTGGCTCTTCAGCTAAGAAACGGAGATGAGCACCGGCCCCTAGAGTCGGACACGACTGCACAAATGTGTGGGGGGAAACTTTACCTTTTTATAAACACCCTACTAATTTAGATCCTTTAAAAAAAATCAAAATTATCACAACAATAAAATAAAAATAAATCAAAAATGTTAAATAGAGTGAAGTAACATTAAAAGATACTCAACTTTTAAATGAATTAAATGTAGAATACATGGAATCCTATTGTCCAGTCTTTCTATTGATAGCAAGCTAATTCAAAGGCTGCAAGTCGACAGGTTTTGTATGCTAACTTGAGAATCTAGCATACCTCCATCCTTCCTAGAATGCATAATCATTTTCTCTCCAAAGTCCAGACATGGTACGGCCAACACTCTTAATAGACAAATTCCACATTTTGGGGATATAATTTAAGAAAATTCTAACATCTTTAAATTTACTTCTTCCCCAAACCCTGGTTCTTCACAGTATTAATATCTGGATAAGATCATATCCAGCCCGATCCCTTAAACTCAACTGCATAAGTTAGTTCAAGGACAACACTGGAAGCATCTTTCCAAGTGATCCATTTTGCCAGGCACTGGCTACAAAATATTATTCCAGGGTCTCAAGCAGACATTTCACAACCAGCTCTGTTTGTTTCATTTCAACTCTTCCCCACCTCACCCCATCTTGATGCTAACATTGGAGGCATCCAAGTGAGGGGAGTGTTTTTCTACAATAAATAAATTCCCTACCAAACTGCATCAAACTGGTGTGGAGACAAGGGTTTGCAAAACAGGGGATGGTTCGGGACCTAAACTTCTTGTTAAAACAAAAACAGATGTATGTTGAATGCCTGGGGGAAAAGGCAGGTGTAGTACATGCCCAAGCATTTCTTTGGGGGAGATAAAGGGGGGCAAGGGAACTTTGGTAGTACAATACTGACATCCAATGGCTTGTTAGCTTAACCTCTGGCTCCGTCTCCCTAGAGGGAGGATCCCCTCTTCTTGGCAGCAAAGTCGCCTGGGAAGACGTCGAGCACTTAATTCTATGGCCAACTCTCAGTGCAATTCCGTAGCGGTACGCGTGAACATGCGTGTGCCCGTTACACAGATGGGAGGCACGCATGTAGTCTGTGCAATTTCCATGGTCCAGACACAGACAACTGTGACAAGCATATTTTGCTGGTGCCTAGGAGGGGGGAGAGAGAGAGAGAGAGAGAGGGGGAGAGAGAGGAGAGGAGAGAAAGTGGAGAGAAATAAAGTTGCTAGATGCTGTTTTAAGCGCTGACGCTGCCATTTCTAAGGTTAAGTTTGTGTTTTTTTCCCCCTCCCTCCACACCCCCTTTCTCATTACCATTCTTTAACTGTTACAATTTATATCAGCATATAATGTTAAATAATTACAGGGAGCAGAGGCTCACTCTGGCGAGAATATAAACGCGCCGTGGGATTCTACAGATTTAAACAAATAACGCACTCGGCGGGGGGCGAGCAGATGAATTAGCATTAATATCCTTCTCGAGCGATCCCAATGCTATGTTGCTGTTTAAATACAGATCCTTTTCTGTAACCGTTGATGTGACAGCTTACAAGTGCTGGCCCCTGGTGCAGTTTGCCCGGGGAATCAATGCTCCCAGACACCCCCCCCCCAAGAAGAGCACCCTAAGTAATGTTCCATGGGGCACAACATAATAACAATATTAAAAATAATATTCATAATGATCCTTTTCCATTTAATGGTCTAGAGCAGCCGGCTACATTAAAACCTTCCCTTTTAAGGGCTGTCACCACAGAAGAGCGAGCATCTTTCTTGTGGCTGTTGTGAAAAATGGAGACTGAACAGGCCCGGAATGGGAGCATTGTAGCGACTGCTTAGCGTTCATCCGGCTGAACAAAAGGGGGAGAGAATCTATACGAGGGAGGGGAAAAAAGAAAAAACTAAAAGAAATAAGAAGGATGCAAAGCAAGTTTCTTTCTGGGTAATAAGAAAGGGTCGCTAGCCTCCTATAAACCATGAGTATCCTTAAACTGCGACTAACATTTGAAAAAAAACACAGGCCATTGATCCATCCATGCACTGCAATTTGATTTAAAACAGTCTGAAGCCATGTTTTATCCTAGATTAGTTGATGGCTGAAGAACTTGAGGGGCCTTTCTCCAAACTCTATTCAAAGAGTCCCCAATATCACCTGGGCCCCAAGCAAAGGCCTTGTTTTATTCCAGCATTTTTCTAAACCGTTACTTGAACTGCTTTCATGTTTGTTTACTTTTATTTTATTGCCCAATTCTGTTTTTTATTGTTGCTGTTTGTTTGCTTAGCAATGATCTGTGAGCCACCCCACCAGAAGAAATCCAGGAAACAAATCTTTTAAAAATACTCCTACTCCCACCCAAGGGATGGGAAATTCCTCCTTGCTTGCCTTAGACGGCTTTTTACAAGCTTGTCCTCATTTTGGCTTTGCAATTCCTTTGGGAGAAAATCCAATTTTGGTCTAAGTACCTCTTCCTCTCCACACCTCCAAGGGTTTTGTGTCCGCAGCAGAGCAGCTGGTGACCAATTCTAGAAAGAGGCTGGCCTTCCAAGAACTGCTGTTGTACAGAAGAAAATTTGACATAAGCTTCCAAAGAATGAAAAACCTGTTTTCTCAAAAAAAAAGGCTCCGGCACTATTCCCCAACTGCAGAATCATCACTCCGTGTATCCGGAGATACAAACCTTCCCGCACACGTGGCATCAATTGGCTGTGAAAGCCATCATACTTACAGCTTACCAAAACAAATCTGTACACCAGGGTTAGGGGAAATCATATGATTTCACTACCAGGAATAAGCACTCTTTCATACCTCTGTCTTGTCTAAACATATGAGGTCTGAGTCTAGCTGTCCCCCTCGCTTGGGAACATTTTTATATCCAAGTTTTGCAACACCCAGCAATACTGGCTGGGATTTTACTCCCGGCTGCACCTACCGAGAAACTGCATTTAATCTTAGAGGTTGAGTGATACAAGAATAATTTAAAAAAAAATCTTTAGGGGGGAAGAAAACTCTGCTAAGGTGGTAATTTCGTTATCCAAGAGACGCATTCTCTGGGTTGCTATGCCTTCTGATGCCTTTCTAAAACTTTTCTTACAAAAAGCGACAGACATCAAAAAGAAAGCACATTAGGTTTGATCACGGCCTTTCAAAAGGTGTCTTTTTTATAACTATATTTCAAATGCTTAAGCTGTAAAGTCTGCAGAAGACCTTCCTTCTCACCCACTCCCTCAATTCTATTGCCAGTCCTCCCTGCTCTGTTCTCTTCTCCTGTCAAAAAAATTCCAACTGCCGCGTTTTTGCCACCTGAAAAGGCGGTAGAGATATATAAAGCTCAATAAATTGCTGTTGATCCCTAAACTGTAGTTAAGAGATTAGAAGCCGAATGTGGCCCCACACACTTCCTTCTCTGAGCAAACGTGTCCTTTCTGATTTTATTGGGGCCTGGCGTTATATCCGCACCAGGTCTAACTGCCATTAAATGTAAACTGATTTCACTAATCCGAACTTGGCGTTTGCTAATTCACCATGGTTCGTGCTGCTCCTAGAACATCTGAAAACCATAATGCTGAATTATAGCAAAGATAGGAAGGATTAAATCACAAGGGAAAAGAAACATAGAGAAGCGTTAGGCCTAAACAAGGACAATATCCAGTTGGCAAAACCACCAGGGAAAGCATAAAAACACAGAGAAAAAATGTCCAAGGCACAAGTTAAAACAGCATTAAACTAAAATCAGCAGCCTGCGCAGGGAAACGCTACCTCTGGAAAAGATGTAGGGCAAATTCAAGGGCTCTCTCTCTTAAAAGTGTGGGGAGCTGCTGCCCTCTCTCGGATATGCGCACACAGCAAGGGATCTCTCCGGAGGAAGGAGTTGTCATTCCCTTGTCTGTTCGCACAGAGAAAGGTTCCAAAAAGATGAGTCACAACTACGCTGGTACCTCCGTCTAGAAGCCTGTTCCTCCTTCTATAGCCTATCACAAACCCTGGTGCTTGGAGGAAGCTAGATCTCCAAAAGCTGAACCTAGGGAGTTATAAGAGGAAGGGAACAGTATTTTTTTCCCTGATATTTAATGATAAACCCAAGAATAACAACTTGAGAAACAGGGGGATGGGCAGGGTAGATTCAGTAGCATGCTAGAAAATCCCAGTAATAAAAATATATTAAAAATTAAAAGATGTAGACTGGCACCAACAGGGAGACTTCCCCCACTCAGTGAGGACTGATATGATCTATGTTCACCAGGAAACATGACATGTTAGAAATGGAGATAAAAGGAAACCATTTGTGTTGTTGAACAGCCAGTAACATGCTGCAAGAGAAATGGGCGGACTGGCACCTTGAAAGAAGGGCTGTTATGGAAGGGGAGGGAGATTGTATTGGAACAATTTGTTGCATATTGTATCATCATCATCATCAGCATCATCAGCATCAGCATCATCTATATACTTTTGAAAGATATCTGTAAGAACTCTGCACTATGGATGCAAACAGAACCAGGGTCAGCAGCTCACACCCCTTCCCTAGGAACTGCAGAATTTGCATTGATGGGGTTTCCAGGCACACAAAAGGAACATTTCCTTCTCTCCAACAACAACTCCTCTTCCTCGTCTACAAGCCATGTGCTTTTCACATCCATAGATCGTGCATGGAATTCAAGACTCCTTCTTTAAAGCCAGATGCTTTTTCCAATCACAGCCCAGATCATCTGACCACCTCAGGTACCAGCCCCACCTGAACAGAGTAGAAGACAGGGAAGAACGGTGTTCAACTAAAACGTCTTGTTCAGGTATGCGAAGAATTTCAAGGAAACTCTCCTACTGATCTTAAGGTGGGCGACTTAAGCAGAGATGACAGTTCCCCTGTAAACATGCTCTCTTGAAAAGTACATCGGCATCTGCGGACAGTGGGCATATAGTATTTGTCCAGATCAACACATTAAAAGGAATCAATAGATTAAAAGAGTGCATTTTGCACAAGCCACAAAGAAAGAGAAAGAAAAAGCCACTCAATGAACAGAGTCAGCAGGAAAAAGACAAAACCAAGAGAAAGAAAAAAATGATTTGACCCAAATCTCACCATGAGGTCAAGCATCACAGAAAAAGGGTCTGACAAATTAATGCATTCTCCCAATAAAGTTGAACGTATAGAAAACTGCCAGCAATTATTTTGATGCTAGAAAGGTAGTCTTCTATGTAACCTGTAGAGGGATTTCTACAAACTTACTTTTTTAATACATGTGTCTGTCTCACTCGAAGTTTCTCTCCAAGACTTTCCCCACGATATAGGCAATTTGTTAGCCGCAAACATTTCCGTCCAATTTCCTCCTGAAGATTTCAGACAGAGGCAAACGGCCCTCTAAAAGTTTTATCGGGGGGGGGGGGGGGATTCTCAGACCGCTGGAGTCAACAGGCAAATGCCCCTTGTGAAACATGAGGGCAGTTTAGCCTGGGCAGCCACAGAAAAAGGAAAGGGTATCAGTTCAGCGACAAACAGAGAAAGGCCATCCTAAAATCTTCTCAGGCTCATATTAATAGACTTTTCTTCTCCTACCGAACCACCCCAGACGAGACCAAACGACTGATCAGTGGTTGGGGGGCAGAAACATCTGAAACAGAAAATCTGTGGCAGGAGAAGTGTCCAACCCCTCCCCACCACCGATCTTCCCCTTTTAGTTACTATCTTCAGCGGCTTGGCTTGTTGGCCCCTGGGCTTGCCCAAAGCAGGACTAATGTGCATTTCAGGTTTCCTGGACAGAATTTGGATTTATTTCATTTCAGTGCAACAAACACACAGCCACTGGAATGTAAATGAGGAAACGAGAAATCCCGTTTCTTCAAACAACTCTTCCTTCTTCTTTGCTGCCATATGGACTCGAGTCCCAAGTCCAGCAACGGAAAACAGAGAAAGAAGCGCATTCAGTTTGTACAAGTTCTGGAGCGTCTGCGAGCGCAGCAGCCAGGGAAGACAAAAGCAGAGCCGCGGAGGGGAGGGGGCCGGGGGAGGGGGGCGTAGCAAGGGTGTCATCGAGCATCTGGACTCAAGGAGAAGCTGATCCCGTGCCAACAATGACAAACGTGGCTGTAAATGGCACTGGAGCGAGATGCTGACACCCTGCGAACACAAGGTTACCCTCCCCGTTGTGGAGGGACAAGGCAAATTTTAATGGGCCAAAACCGACAGCAGGGAAATGAGAGGCCAAAATTAAAAAGAATAATAATAATATTTATTTTTTACTTTTATTTATTAGTCACATTTCTAAAGTTAATAATAACAATAACAATAATAATAATAATAATAGTAATCATAGATTACAGCTTCCCTCCTGCCTCAGTCCATTTGCCACTGCTGCGGACAAAGGCGCTGCCTCTTTTAGCTCAGATTATTTAGATCGCAGAGGTTATTCCAAGGGGACTGGGTGGCTCGCAATAAATTGCAGCTATGGTTTGGTGGCCTGGGGGGAGGGGAGGGGGATGATTTAATAAATGGTCGTGGTTAAGTTTCTAGCCCTCATGGCCACTGTCGCAAACTCAATAACTGCAAGGTCTGCAAAGGACAAAGGGGGAAGGCTAAACCGATGCTTTCAGCTACCCAGGAGAGAAATTGTGCTTAACAGCTCGTCTCTCTAAATCCTTTTTGACTATTATGTATAGCTAGTATTAAGGGTCCTACCATCCCTGAATACGTTTCACCTTTAAAACAAAGATGGGAGGAGGAGAACTGGGAACCCTTTGGCTAACGGCCCCATTGTGTGATTCAAGGCTAGCTAGAAATTATGGCTGGGGGGAAAAACCTTTCCTCCAATTTCTGCAAGGCTAGGCTGAAAAAAGTAACCCCAAACTAAGTTTTTAATGTACTGCTTGAGGCACAGGCTGAGGCAGTGAGCGGGCGCTGGCCAGGGAACGTGGAGGCTGTGGTGGACTATGTGGTAGACCTCCAATGGTGGTCTGTGGACCACACTTGGAGAATTACTGGTTTAAGGTGCCTCTGAAAATACACAATGAACTGCCTTTATGCCCCTCTAAGTAATTCATGGCCTGGTTATTTCTGGGACCTTATATGTACTATCGCAAGTTTTACCATGAAAGAAAAGTGGGTTTATTGATCCATAGAACAAACAATATCCCTTAAATTGTATAGCGTTTCTACCTTCTTCAGACCCTCTTTTCAATCTAAGGCAACATAAATAGGTCTGTAATGCATTTGGATGGATGCTTTCAAAACACACCATAGCCTTCTAGAAAGTAACAAGAATGTATTTGGGGGAAAAAATAGGAGAACTATCTTGTTCTCTGCCGTATTAGTAATATCTTACTACACCCTTGCATTTAATAGCCTATGTAGTCACCAGAGGCGACCAGGAATTCCATGCAGGTGAGTAACAAGAATGGCTCCCTCCTTGGTCGCTGTGGTTTCACAGAAGAAGTCATCTTTCATTATAACCAGCACAGAAATACCTTGTTTTATAGATATGTAAAGTGACTCGATAAAAATGATTCACTTCACTAAAAGTCCACCTGGTAGATGCTAACACGGTTTACGTTGTTTTTTTTACCAGCGCCTGCAGTGGGGGGGGGGGGGCACAGCATCACATTTCAGGTGTGACTGGGCAATTGAAGCTATGCCTCTTTTTAACACATGTGGTATTGCTTGCAAAAAAAAATGGTGGGGCTCTGATCTCACCTCTCCTGTGGCCAGCGCTGAGCCTGTGTTTCAACAGTGACAAAAGACGAGGTTTCCTACTTTGCAGCCAGAATGATGGAAATGCAAATTACAGGTACTCCTCGCTTAACAGCCATTTGTTTAGTGACGGTTCAGACTTACAACGGTGCTGAAAAAACTACCTTATGACCGGTCCTCACACTTACGACCGTCGCAGTGTCCCCCGTGATCACTATTTGGGTGCTTGGCAACCGGTTTGCATTTATGACCGTCGCAGCATCCCATGGTCACGTGATCACCATTTTCGATCTTCCCAGACAACTTCCCAGATAACCCCTTGTGGGAGATGGTGCGGTGATAGAAGTCGAAACATAAATAAATAAATAAACAAACAAACAAACAAACAAACAAACAAACTTCTGGCAAGCAAAATCAATGGGGACCTGCATGATTCACTTAATGACCACGTGGTTCACTTAACGTCCATAGTGATTCACTTAACGGCCACCGCAAAAAGGTCATAAAATTGGGTCGGGTTCGCTTATTGACCGCTTTGCTTAGCAACCGAAATTCCGGTCTCAATTGTGGTTGTTAAGCAAGGACTACCTGTAGTACCCTCTTAGGTGGCTTGTAAGAACTGGGGTGGAGACAGAGCAGGCACATTGTTGGATTCATTCAGAAGTCTATGATAACACCAAAAGCCTACCTTGCAGGGCTGCCTTAAGGGCTCCCTAACTGGGCCTGCAAAGTACTGAAATCTAAACTAAATTCCAAGATTAGCCCTGGGACTAATGGTGGGCAGGGGACTGTGGTGGGCAGCAGAACGCATAAGGCAAGCAAGTCAAGCTACAACTGGGAAGTAAATGATCCAATTAGTTCAAGGTCTCTGCAGAGCCCAATGCAGACACATTGGAGGACGATACCTAAGCAGAAAACGAAGAAGTGATGGGAGAGTAAGCAAAAAAAAAATTAATTAAAACAGAAGCAAGAAAGGAACCCTCACCCACAGAATGAAGCACTCCTTCCCAATGGGCTCCACTGGGCCCCTGTACGCATAGGGATCTCACCTCCATGAGATCAAATTTTATTTCAGGGCACAGTTTTAGCATTGCGGTGTGTTCCTCCCCCCCTGCTTTTCCCAACGAATTATTTTTATTTTATATCTATGTCTATATATAGATATATAGCTGCTATGCGTTTCTCTTTCCTCCGAGCAATTACGCGGCAGTATATAAAGAGCAGGGGAGATGATGTTAATTAAACAGAAGATAATTTCTGTCAGCCCACAGAGTGGGGGGCAAAGGGGCGGGGAGGAGAGGAGAGGGGGGAAAGAGCAAGCTGGGCCTTGGCTCCTTGGAAAATCTCTCTGTTCAAAGCACAGGTATTTGTGTCAGCAAGAAACGGTCTAATTTATTTAAATAATAATCGTAATAAACTTTAAAAAAAAAGATTGCCGCTGAGAGGCGGCCTTGGAGATATAGAGCAAAGAATATGGGTGGAAGATACAACGGGAAATCTGACTGAATCTGCACCAAATGCCCCTAGTCTAGAAAAACCAAGACGCAAAGCTATCTGACGAGGGTGGACCTCGCAAAATTTGAGGCCTGCAGATTCTTCCCAGATTAGGCTGGGAAGGACTTATCTGAAATCACGAAGAGGTGACTGTTGAGCAAAGACCAGCTCTCCCCCTCCCCAACCTCCAATTTCTCTAGAGGTTAACAGAACGGCTGTGGCTGATGAAAACAGCCAAGCTGACCTTGCATTCCTGGCGTATCTGCAAAATGTCAGGATGGGAAAGTTTGGTCTAAATGTTCACATGGGGTGATAACAACATCTGCAGGTTCAAAAAGGAACAGTGTGGATGCTATTTCCGAGTATACTTATATGGTTAATATTGAAAGTTCAATCGTTCCAAGAATGGTTGGCTTACAAACAGAGGACAAGGGTGCTTCTTTAGGTAGACCAACTGCTGGTTTTAATTATTATTTATACTACCCCATCTCTAGCTGTATTCACACCTTGCAATCAGCCGTGCTTTTTCAAACCAGCTACAACCCAGTGGGTTCACAATTCCCATAAAGCTGTGAACTACAGGCCATGAATCACAACAACTGGGTTAACACAACGCATTCCGTCACGACTTAGTGTGGTAGGTGAACCCATTTACTGAATAAAGCACTTTAGCAAGATTAAAAAGATCAGAGACAAACTGATCTGTTCCCCAAAACTGACAACCTAAAGTAGCCATTGGCAAAACAATGGAATATAAGAAAGGCAAAAGGGAGGAGGGGAGAAAGAATGGAGAAAAATGCTGTTATACTTGGCTGTCTCAGGTCGAAGTTTAGAAATGGCAGGCGAGCTTCCTACCCTTTTGGTTCTTCCCACAAGAGATTCCTCTTCCCACTCCATTCATATTGTATATGCTATGTTCAGATGTCAGAACGAACCAGATTGTTCTAATCGTCTTGTGTCCCTGTGCTGTGGACCTCAAAATGCACTCATGGGATCCTCTGCAGTTTGCAGGAATTTCACAGACAGTACATTGGCACACACACAAAAAATATTCAATGGGGGAAAAAAAGAATGTCAAGCTAGACTGGCCCAATATATATATTTTCCAAGTCAAAGTGTATCTGATCTGGAGCAGAGTTGGGGAATTCTATTTGTGGAATTTGATGACACAACCCCCCTAATTTTTCAGAGAATCTGAAAGATTGAGCAAAGGGTTTCCAAATGAGGAGACTGGCTTTGTTATTTCAATTCAGCTCCCCTTTCCTCAACACACTGAGAATCTTTGCTAGCCAGCCCTCACCACTAGAAGGCACCCCACACTTCAAATGCAAAATCTTGGAACAGGCTAGTCTGAGAAGGGAAGCTAGGATGACCCCCAGCTAACCGCGGGAGGGAAGGCAGCTCAATCAAAAACACGGGGGTCATTCGGCGAGCATTGAACAGCACTGCTGAACATCTTATCGTGGAGCACTTTGCAGGTGCTCCTTGGAAGGAATGGTCAAAGCGATGCTGCTCAAGGGAAGAACTCGGAAGGAAGATGGGGAGGCGGGGAAAGATGGGGGAAGATGGGGGGGCTTTTACTGCGCACTCACCAGGGCATCGCGGGGTGCTCCATTCTCAGTTCCAGAAGAGCTGATCTGCACAAAGAAAGAGCAAGGTTAGAGTGCCACCCAATGGTCATCTCTAAGCAAGCGTACGGTTGCGCACGGCAGAGGTAAGAGAAAGGCCTGTAAACTGGTGGGAGTGCAAACGTATTATAACGAAGGTCCAATTAAAAGGGTGCGGTAATGGAAAGGCCGCAGTCCTCGAGGACAGGCAATGCTGGAATGTATAAACAGTCTGACCTGGTGTACGGCAGCGTCCCTTAATTTCAAGCATATGAACGACAGCAGAAACCTAGCCCTGCTTCATCGCTTCATTAGGACCAGTGGAGAGAGTTAAATTATGGACTTGTACATTCTCCACGTCCACCTGTTAGAATTGGTGCTAGCTGGACTTAAGCTTAGTTTAATGTATAGCTCAGACTGCTGTCTGCAAACCCGCTCTAGGTGTGGCTTCCAACTGCGGCTTGGCACAAGGGGGAATAGAAAGTTGGTACCAAAGTAAGACTAACTACAGAGCTCTGGAGCTGTAAGGGAAAACAAAAGGGCCACTCGGGGGAAGGAGAGCGTACGCCCAAAGGGGAAGAGGAAGAAGGAACTGCAACTCACTGCCCTTCCATGGAGAGGGTCACATGCTCCACCTCTGCTTTAGAAAGACCTGAGAGTAGGCAAGAGGATAATCTCTGCTGGCTTTACACTTATTGGCAACACCATAAATAAGCGACATCCTTTCCTGGGCTTGTGAAGCTGATCCCAGAATGGACGCATCTGAATTAAGGAGGCACCAGTGGGCCTATGTGGCACCCAGACTGGCTCTGAACTTCTCCTCCTCCTTGGAATGGGGATTACTGCACGGCCTAGGAAACAGCCTCGTAAGAAGAGCCGAAGTAAAACTCCTAGCCAGACGATCACGGAGAAAATGAGTCAATGTCGGATATGAGCCAGGGTTTCCTTTTCTTATCAATCAAAATCATGTACCCTGGTTCCAACTTCTGGCCCCTTCCTTCTCCACTCCGTCGCTTTGAAAGGTCCAGGCCAGACAGGTGGCCAGAGGACAGGATGCAGAGAATTGAAGAGAGCTAATAAAGCCATGTATGTTTGGCTGTTTTTCCCTCAGAATGCAGGGACAAATTAGATTTTCAGCAGTGTCCTTTCATAGCTTGCAGTCCAAGGAATTTCTCATACAAATACAAAAAACAATCAGGAACAGTGCTGGGGCCGAGGGAGGGAAGGAGAGAAGGAAAGAAATGGTCTATTAAGAAGGCTTCCGCATCAATTATTAAGCTTCAGATGTGGTACAATGTCTGAAGAGAAATATTCAAACCTGCCTTAGCTCCTGTTCAAGAGCTTAGTTAAGTAAATGCTTCCCCCTCTGCCCCCCCCCGAGTAATTTCAAAATAATTCCAAATACTGAAAGGAGAAGATGGAAACTGCAACTCAACCACACTGTTTGTAGTTCTAATTCCCAGACAGGCAGTCAAGGAAAATGGAAGATACTTTCCTTTTTCAGGGTTTTTTTTTTGGGGGGGGGTGCTGCTGCTGCTGCTGCTGCTGCTATTCTATTACCCACTTCTTTGGCCTGAATTCCCTCCAATGCATTTGGTCTGTGACCGGCTCTTCCTTTGTCACTTCTTTACTGACAATCTAGCGTCAGTCATTAGGCCTAACTTCACATCCCTGTGGGATCCACCAAGTTACATTAATGGTAGCAACATTCTTCCAGAAGAAATATATGCATGGTTTGATATACTAGGATGAGCCAACTCCTCTCTAAATGCTGATGTTAATATGTCAGCCAGGTTGTTGTTGTTCAGTCGTTTAGTCGTGTCCGACTCTTCGTGACCTCATGGACCATAGCACGCCAGGCCTTCCTGTCCTCCACTGTCTCCCGGAGTTTACTCAAATTCATGTTCCTTACATCGGTGATGCTATCTAGCCATCTCATCCTCTGCCGTCCCCCTCTCCTTTTGCCCTCAGTCTTTCCCAGCATCAGGGTCTTTTCCAGCATCAGGGTCAGCCAGGTAGACCACCACAATAAATACTGGAATTCTACTTTATTGATATAGGCTATAATAACAGAAATCTTGAAAGACTGACCGTGTTTCCCCTCCTTCCCGCTTATACCATAGAGCAGTGTTTCTCAACCTTGGCAATTTTAAGATGTTCAACTTCAACTTCAACGCCCAGAATTCCCCAGCCAGTTCCTGTTTCCTCCAGCTAAGCTCATATTTTACTAACTCCTGCCACATATCTTCTTCTGGACTCTACGTGGCCAAAAAAGAACCATCTTCTCAAAAAGTTCAATGAAAACAAGACTGTTGACTCTGGGGGAGGGGGGATGGAAAGCCAGGGAGGGTGGGTAACCGAATGCGGTATTTTTTCAAAAGAGTACAACTGGTAAAACTAGCACAGCAGACAGGGAGGCTCTGCGCCACCACATATAAGTTGCAAATCCAATTAATATGTTAGTATTTGTATATGCTAAGAAATGTCTGACCTCCAGAGTTCACTATCAGTCTGCAGGTGGAAAAAACAAAACAAAAGCGCAATTTCAATAGACCCAGATGATGGCTCAGCTACTGATTGATATTCAAACAGATGCCTGTCCTTATGCAGCACTCAGGAAGTTTGTGAATTAAAAAAGAATGGAGGAAAGGGCATGGGGGGCAGGAGGGCTGTGGTGCTTAAAAGAAACTCTTGGCAGCAATATCTCCCGGTTTTTCTAAAACAGAGGTTCAAAAAGTGTGGCCTACTAGCATCCTTTGTGGCCCCCGACTCCCCCAAAATGGGTGTGGCCAATTTTTATTTTTTTTTGTATTTTTATAATTTTGGGAGATTTTATGGAGCAAAATAGGTGCTTTAAGCTCGCAGATGATTAAGGAGCCTTTTTTTTTTGTACCTCTTTAAACTTCCTAGGGGGGCGTGGTGGCTCAGTGGGTAAGACGCCAGGCTTGTCAATCAGAAGATCGCAAGTTCGGAGGTTCGAATCCCTAGCCCTGCGTGCGGAGTGAGCTCCCGCACTCGCCCCAGCTCTTGCCAACCTCGCAATTCGAAAGCATGCAAATGCAAGTAGATGAATAGGTACCACTTCGGTGGGATGGTAACAGCGTTCCACGTGTGTCATGCCGGCCACATGACCGTGGAAGCGTCTTCGGACAACGCTGGCTCTTCGGCTAACAAACGGAGATGAGCACCGGCCCCTAGAGTCGGACACGACTGCACAAATGTGCGGGGGGAACCTTTACCTTTTTTAAACTTCCTGGAGCCTCTTCTGAAAGGGCCCCCGTCCCACTGACTTTCAGAAAGTGGCTCTCCACATGTTGCATAAAGCCTGGGGTGTCCCCTTGGGCAACAGCAATTGTGCAACCCTGTTGTAAGAGAATCTAAGAGGAAAGAGGTGTAGAAAAAGTAGCCCCCCCCCTTTTTTAACACAAGCATTTCTGACTCACGTAATATTAAGAGTGCTGATAAAAGGAAGATGGCCAATGATTAGTCTGCCTGTATATCTTTCTTGCTTTTCAGCTTGTGTATTGAGCCCGAACTTCTCGGCTGCCCTCATCTATTATCTTCTCAGAAACCACAATTGCTCCTCTTTTTTTCCCCTTTTAAAGACTTTATTGAATTTTACATAAATGTACAGATATTTAAAAAAAAACTTCCAGACTCCTCAGAGACATAGCCTAAATGATTCATCCAATTAGAACTTCATTTGGCTATTATGGAAGATATTGAGCCATATAAATCAGTTCAGGTTAAGATGAAGGAGTAAGAAAAAGACAAATGCTTATGGACGTGTCTAAAGAAACAGATTAAAAAAAAAACAAGGACAGAGTATATATATATATATATATAAAAACAAGGGCAGAAAACCAGGCTTTCTGCAGAAGAATTTTCTGGTCCTTTTCCAGCTTCGTAAACACATCAACTTTCAATTGAAAATCACCAGGCTCCTGTATCAGCCACGGTCAGTCATGACACAGACCCATAACTGTGATTCTGCACATCTTAAAGATGAACCCAGCTCATTGTTATCAGGTGATAAGAAAAACCATGCACAAATAGTGGGACTGCCCACAGACATGCAGAAATAGATCAAAACTAAGTACAGTATAAAGATAAGCAGCCATGTACAAATATTACAACTACTCACACGTACCAGAGGGATTTTGCTACTATGACGTGCTGCGGATCAACCTCATGGCTAAATAATATTACAAGACGAATGAAATGAAGAAAATAAGAAAAGCCCTATGCAGGGCTGAGGAATCTCCCGCCCTTCTAGGCATCCCTCGCAACTGGCCACGTTAGCCGTGACTGACAGCATCTTGTTTGCCACAGCGGCTGACGAAATGTCAATCAGCTGATTACGATGACTGTGTTCTAATAATATGAATGCATTCAGAATGATGGTAATTTAAATATGATCAGCAGAAACGGGGTTATTTCTCTTCACAAGAGTTCTGTATCACTCTTACTTCTGACCTCAGCCTTCCCGGGCTGGGGACAGGGCTAAGGCAAACCTCTCCCCGCTCTTCCTGGGAGAAGGTGGAAACTGCAGATTCACAGAGTGGGCATGCCATCCTTGTGCCCTTCAGAATGCCTGCGAGTGCAGGACTACAACTTCCATCACACCCAACTAATGAAAGGCTGCCAGAGACTCCCTCCGGTACTCTCTTTCTTTTCCCTGGAATTTATAACGCCCACCATCTCCTCCCCTTTTGGAGGGGCAGGCAGAGAAGGCTCACGGCATGTAAGGAAAGGATCTCGCCTCCCTCTTCTCTGTCTTTGCTTTCAGGCAGCCCCAAAGGCCACTACTCATTCCGCAATCCCTGTCACAAGGGGCAGAAGCTGATTTTTTTCTACCCCTCCACCCCCCACAATGCACCGTGGGTCAAAGAACACCCATCTCCTCCACCCCCTTTTAGGAATTCCCCGTTGTTGTTGTTTTTTTTAAAGGGGGGGAGGATGGAAGACCACATTTCTCACCCACTGTCTTCATTTATCTGATACAAAAAGACCCCCGTCCCCCTCCCATTATGGGGCAAAAGCCTCCGCCCCCCCCCTCCAGGGTATTTCTAGGGATTTCTCCCCTAACACCCTGCATGGGGGAGGGGAGAAGAGAGAGGGAGGAAGCAAAGGAAGGGGCACCCCCCACCTCCTCCCTCCATTACGGGGCAAAGGGCACCGAGCACCTGCCCTTTCCCTGATGGAGCTGGGGAAGCCCCACCTCTTTGCAACCGCAGAGCAGCGAGGCGAGAGCCCCCGCAGGCCCTAAGCCTCCCTCTCCATCTTCCCGGAATGAGGGGCTGCCCCCTGGGCCTCTCCCTCCTCCAGGCTCGGCTCACCTGCCCAGGTTGCTCAGGCTGCTCCGAGGAGGCCATGTTTCCAGACCCGGCTAATCCACACGCGGATGGCATCGATGGCAGAGGAAGGCGGCGGGCTTCGACAGGAGCAATCGAGCCCCGAGGCGCCGATCGGGAGAGGCGCTTCGCTTCCTTGGAGAAACGCGGGTTAATTTAGAGTCAGGGGTGCCCAAAATTTGGGGGCGGGGGCTAAAACTTAAAAAGAAGACGAGGAACTCACTCTTATCCATGCCTACTCAAAATAAATGTCTAGGATTAGAAATGCTCCTGAAATAGGAATAGACCTCAGAAGAAATGTCTAGGGTTAAATAGACCTGTATATCCTGCAGTTGAATTATGTACGCAGGTCTATTTGGAAATTTAATTTATTTTATGACTCGATTTCTACTCTAAGCAGCTTAACAAAATTAAAACAAAAAGGGAATATAAAAAGTTAAGAATGGGAATGAAAGGTAACAGTAACATCAAGGGTTAAATCAGAAATCGTCTAGGATATGTGCAACAATATATTAAGATTTTTACCAATGGACTGAGTTTTTGATGAAAATTAATAACAGTTTCTTGCTGGCTAGGGGCTGATGAAAGCAGTAATCCAGCATCTCACAGAAACACAACTGCTGCTGTGTTCACACAACATAACACCACGATTTCTACCGCATCCCGAAGTACTACCTAACCAACCCCAGCTTTCTGAGCAGAGAGTTAAGAGCAAATGGCCTTGAACGTCCCTTCCAGTTCTATGCTTCTTAAGATAACATGCACATGGAGTTAATGAAACAATAAAAATATTAAGAAGTGCAAGGGAATATATTCGAAATAGCTTAAAAGTTCTAACATTTTGGAATCAATCAAATCATCCTCGCTAACTCAGAACGCACCTGCCAACATTTTGGGGGAACTGAGAAGAAGCCTGAGAAATGCATTAATACGACTCTTTTGCTTTTAACAAACGGGCATACTGAAGTTGGAGCAGGGGCGAAAACTACATTTCCCATCATGCAGCAGGATGGGGGCGCACGAAATGAACACAGGCTGGACTACATTTCCCAGAGTGCCTCAGCAGCGTACGCTGGGCTCTGATTGGTTTACTGCAGAACCCGAACCCAAGCCGAGCCATGGCGGCGGGTGGTTCAGGGCTGCCCGGGTTGAAGCCATGCCTGATCAGGCGGAAAGGCCAACGGGAACAGCATGGGGTGGCCGCCTCCACTCTCCAGGAGCTGCAGACTAAAGGTAAGACTTTCCGCTTTGGGACAGCAGGGGCATTTTGGCGCAGATTGCACTTACAGGCGGAAGTGCCACAGGCGAAGTGGCGCACTGCCTTGTGCTTGAGAGATAATTGATGTTCCAGTTTCTTGGCATTAAAGAATTGGCTGCTGGGGAGAAAAGCCAAGGCTGAACCCGTCCTACGTGTAGCCCTGTGCTGAAAATCTGCTCTAGGCCCCTTTTTTTAGGACTGGAAAAAAGGGCAGGGAATAACATCAACAAGATAAATAAACATTCTCAGCCAATGCAGAAAAACGTTCTGCCTTCTCCTCAAGAACGCCTTCTTTTTCCACAGCCTGCAATCTGCTGGCAATCGACCTGGCCTCACAGCCTGTAACTTTGGTACTGGCTGAAGATGGTACCATAGTAAATGACAACGATTATTTTTTGTGTCTGCCCCCAAACACCAAATTTGTGGCGGTGGCCAAGAATGAGAAGTGGACCAGCAGCAGCACAGGTAAGGGACTATAACGCCGTTAGAAGCTCGATCCATAGAGATGCAAACAGTGTCTGTCCCAGGACAGATAACTTTGATCAACATTCAGAGGAAGAATTCAAGGATCAGTTGGCCCTCTGAATGCCGTTTTATTACTCTTAGAAGTTTCTAGATGTTTGTTTGGGGGCAGGGGGGAGAAAGCAAGGAATCTTTTGGCACCTGAAAGGCCAACAGATTTCTCCCACTATAAAAGAGCCATTGCACTCCATGGCAGCCCAAAATCAGGACTCTGTTAGCACCTTTTCAGACTAACATTATGTTAAAAGGCATACGTTTTTATTAAAAGGCATAAGCATCCAATGAAGTGAGCCGCAGCTCAAGAAAGCGTGTGCCTTTTAATAGATCTTGTCAGCGTGAAACGGTGCCAACTGTGTGAAATTTCACTGACATGCATCTCTTAATTTTTAATGTCTAGTGGACTCATGGCTCTACCAGTTTCAGGTGGGGGCACAGCTTGGCGAGAGGAAGAGATCACGAACACAGTTGAAGTGGACACTGTCGGAGAAAAATGGAAACTTTTGGCCAGACAGCTCAAGAACGACCTTTCTGCCATCGTACTGATGTCTGAAGACGACCTCCAGGTACGACAAGGTCACATTAAAAGGTCTACAATAAACATCTCTTGTTCCAGCCATCTCCTTGTCACAGGGAGCATATGAAATAGGAGGATGTAACCCAGGTTTAACGCTCTGCTCTCCCCCTTTGGAGTAAAAACAAGGTACGCCCAACAGATGATAGTTCAAACTCTGCTTTAAGCCCAGAGAGAGAGACCGTCATCCTTGCAGGGAACTTGGTTCCATCATTCAATCGCTCCTACCCAGAAGTTCCTCCAAATTTATCTGCCAGGAACTTCCTAAGATCTAATCCTCTTTCTGGGCCAGCAGCAGAGAATGAGCATTCAAGAAAATCGACACTGAGAATTCAACCAACCCCCAGACAGCCCTATCCTAGCTTGCTTGGAAGTAGTTCTGCCTGAATTTAAGGGGGAGTCTCTCAAGGGATTGTGCGGAGGATTGCATTCTTAATTGGAGTCTTCTAACACTTTTTGTCAGAGTTCCGAGAAGGGACATGGTTTATGGGGTATTCTTTTCCTGTTATCTTCAAACATAGGAGGCTGCCTTATCAACCAGCTCTGTATTTTTAACACCAACTGGCAGGCAGCATTCAGAGTCTCCGAGAGGATTTTGTTTTAACCCTAACGGGAATGCCAGGAAGTGAATCTGGAATCTTCCATGAGCAAAGTTGGCATTCCTTCTTTCTGCCACAGTCTCAGGAACAGACTTTCTATCGCCTGCTATGGGAACTTCTTACATGGCCACACTGAATTATGACTTTGGGCTAAGTGGGGGAGTCCTGAGATGTCTCACCTTGGCTACCACGCGCTGGCTCTCCTCTCTTCCTCTAGGCACTCATTGATGTCCCGTGCTTAGATCTGGCTCGAGAACTTTCAGAGAATCAACCCCAAACCCAAAGGTTACAGGATACCCTCCAGGAGACGCTGGACAGGCGGGAAGAGGAGCGTCAGTCCCGTCAGCTTCTGGAACTCTACCTGCAGGCAATAAAAAGAGAGCATCAGGTTGTACCCACAACAGAAGGTAGTAAGACCATTATGGAGAAGCACTGCTTGGTAATGAATGAATGAATGAATGAATGAATGAATGAATGAATGAATGAATGAATGAATGAATGAATGAATCAGAAATGTTACGCTAATAAACCTCTTAAGTCTGTACCTCAGCTGTACATCCTTGTCCTTCAAACAGAATTTTCACTATTTTTTTACTTGGTGCCAGCACTCTGCTAGAGACTGTACAAGTTCCTTGACATATCCCAATTTATGGGAAACTTTTCAATCAAGCCAAGATCAAAGCACGGTTGATCAACCTGGTTTCTCCATGAGCCAAAAGTTAAGGAGAATTTGAATGTAACAACTACGTGCAGGTTCAAGCACGTTTCAAATTAGGTTGCACTTGAACAGGGCCAGTATCTGTACCTTATGAACATTAAGACCTTAGGAGAGGCTCTAAAGTGATTAATAATTGCTGGTTGGGCAGCTATAGCCATGCAATGGACATTGCTAATTCTGAGCCAAAGTGCTACATCTCCCATTGATTGTAAGCTGCTTTGGATATAATTTTGGGAGGACACGTTGCATGCACATTTCATTTATTTTCTTTATTTGTATGATTTGTTTGGTTGTTTACTAAGGGTTGTATATAAAATAATTTAAAGAATACACTAGTGGCGGCAATAACGACAGAAAAAGCCAAAAGGTTTTCAAGGAAGCCTTCTGGAGGCTTCAGATGTCTCCTTCAAGAAACACAGGCTCTTCTCTTTACCTCCAGAATCAGAAGCAGAGGAAAAATCCGCGGAAGGAAATGATACTGTGGACATTGGAAGCAGCGGACCGTGTTCAGCAGAAAGCACGCTGCTCAGTACCCGTGTTTTGACTGTGCTGAAGGAAAAGTCTGCTCCAGAACTCAGCCTGGCCAGTCAAGATTTAGAGGTGGGTAAATACAGACAGAGAGCCAGTTTGGCGTAGCGCTTGAGGCACCAGGCTAGAAACCAGGAGATCGTGAGTTCTAGTCCCGCCTTAGGCCTGAAAGCCAGCTGGGTGACTTTGGGCCAGTCCCTGTCTCTCAGACCTAGGAAGGAGCCAATGGGAAACCAGGAGACTGAGAGTTCTAGTCCTGCCTTAGGCACAAAGCCAGCTGGGTGACCTTGGGCCAGTCCCACTCTCTCAGCCCTAGGAAGGAGGCAATGGCAAAGCACTTCTGAAAAACCTTGCCAAGGAAACTGCAGGGACTTCTTCAGGCCGTCTCCGAGAATCGGACATGACTGAACGGATTGAAAAACAAACAAACCCATGCCTCCTGTTCTCGCACAGCCCAGCGTATTCCTTTTTCCACTCCATGCATCATCCTTTTGGTGACCACCAACCCTGCCCATCACCTTGGCTTCTCTGGCTAATCACTGAGCCCCCATATTCCCGCCCCAGCTTAACCGTGCCGTGCCCTTGGACAACTGTGGATGAGTCTGCCGCCTTGAGTAAGCCATGTTTCCCTAGGACAGATACCTAGAGCTTCCTGGCTTGGTGAAAGAGGTGGGAAGCAAAGGCCTAAAGCAGGGCGTTAAGTATGATAAAGTACAACAGTCTGAAGAGAGATTTGAGAGAACAGGAGAAACGTGTTTGAAGTTCTAGGACAGGGTTTATGAACAAGGCAGGAACATCTATCTATGAGCTAGGATGACAGCAACCTAAGATAAGGGAGGATTATAATCAGATCATGATGCATTCCTGGGCTGATTTTTCCCCACTAACATTTGAGCTAGAAAAATGAGCATCTCTAAAACTCTAGCTTTCTGTTGCAGCTGGTTTGCAAAGAAGATTCAACAGCCCTTTCTCGGGCTCTCAGCTGGGATAAACACAGGACTGAAGCCCTGAAGGAGGCGTGTGGGCAGGAGCTTTCAAGACGACTGCAACAAGTTCACGCTCTGAATTCATTGAGGAGCGTCTCCAAAGGCAAGAAAAGAATGCCAGGGGTTGGGGAACGGTCGAGTTCTAAACGCAGGAAGGAAGAGCCCTGAGAGTGTATGTTTTGACGCGATTAACCACCCTCTGGGTTCCCGGAATGGTCATGCCGTGTCTTTTCCAACCAACCACGCACGTTTGGACAAAATACAAAAGCAAAAGACATTCAGCAACTCGGTAGTATCTCACCTCGCCACACTGTTTATTTACATAAAGTGCTAGTCCAGGAAAAGAAATATTTTCCCTTTTAACCCCTGAAGATGATGGTGCATGTTGAAATACAAAGGCAATAATGCTCTTTTGAACAGGGCCCTTTCTTTGATGCTCAGAGGTAGAACTATGAAGCTGCCAAGATGCAGAATTTTACCTATCCACCAAAGGGCCTCTCTTGCTTTTAAATGATTTTGTTAACTTTGCAGGGATTATTAAAAAAAAAAAAACATGTCTGGAACATGTGGATTTTGAGTGTGTACAGCTGACAGTGGATGCAGCACCATGGCGTAGTCTCCACTCTTAGCAGAAAATGTTAATGATTATATGTAGTTTTTATCACATTGATATTTTAAAGGCTTTGTATTATTGGCTACCTTTTTGACTGCTGATTGAGCTGTTAACCTTTAAGATTAAGTAGGTCTGCCTTGGGATATGTATTCCAGTAGGACAACCCTCTACAGTAATTTGTAAAAGTAGCAGTAATTTGTAAAATAAAATTGAAAAACACTGTCATGTTTCTACATACACACAGGCACTTTAAAAAAAGGAAAGAAAAAAATGTACAGCCTTTTCTTAAATCTGTTGCCTTTTCCTAAAATAGTCCTAGCTTTTTAATTAGGACATAACAGTCCCATCTGGAATCTTCTGGAAATTAAACATATGCTGCATTTTCTAAGCACAGCCGGTCTCCAAAAAGTAAAAGGCACTTTTCTGGGCAACAGTAGATAAATGGCTTGACATTTGTCTTCCTGACCCCCGCCGCCCCAAATTTCCCAGGCTAATAATATGAACGGTTCTGATCACTGTATCTCAAGCAGTACTTGGTAGAGCTGGAAAAGGGACAGAAAAGTACAACTAACTCCTCTCTGAGGAAAATTACAGTATTGGGGGGCTTTTTACACTTAGAAAAAAGGCAAGGAAAGTGAGAATTTGCATATATTGACGCAAGTTCCAAAGGAAATGCATGGAAGGAACTTTTCCCTCCTCCTCCTCCTAAAGACTAGAATGCGACAAGGTCAGCTCCATAAACCTAAATAGCAGGAGGTTGAGGACAGACAAGAGGAAATCCTTTTTCGCAGAGAGCAAAGTTTCATTATGGAATTTCTGCCGTAAGATGTAAGGGCCACCCGCCAGAGGGGATGGGTTTAAAAGAGGCTGAAACATTCCTTGGGGTTAAAATATTGATGGGGATAAATCATCTCCAGCATCAGAGACAGTGACAGTTCCCGGGGAACATGAGGAGAAGATGCCATTCCTTAATCCTGCTTATGGACCCGGCTGTGGAAGCATCTTGAGAACCACGAGCAGAAAACAGGAAATCGGATTAGATAGACTTTGGCTTTGAACCTGCAGGGTTCGACCTGTATAAACAGTTACAATATAAACCTCTGCTTCAGTTATTTAGACAACTCTATGCTATTTCCCCATCAAAAAAATAAAATCTTTGAACCAATCCTTCAACATAGTATAAGGCAAATACTGCCTGTTTTTCAACACACCGTTTCCCACAAATGGGAATTCAGCTAAAAAGGCATACAAGGAAGAAGACGCAAAGCAAGGAAGAACAAAAGGACAATTGATATTTGTTTCCATCGATTCTCTTCCTCTCCCACTTACACACACGCACACTCTCTGACACACACACACACACAAATACACACTGATCCAAGGTGAGGTCCACAAATGTACTTGTGGACTTAATTTGAACCAGGTTTGTTCACTGAAGCACTAAATGAGGAATACATTCAAAACCGCACATGATATTCACTCCCGACTGAATACAGCACAAAGGTTAGGTACATGTAGCAATATTTTATTTCAGCATGTAATGACAATTGTATGGGGAAACAACTCAGCACTGGCAAAAAACAGGAAAGACAGGCTGGGGTACAGCATTCTTAGCTTGCCCGAAAGCATCTCTGAGAACTCCTAAAGGCATCTACAATCTTTGTGTCTGTGTTTTGCTGATCTTCCATACAGAGACTGACAGTTTAATGTTATGCAACTGGGCACAGAACTCCCCAATATCTCAATGGCCACACTGTTTTTACCCCCCTGCAATTTTCTCACAACAGCATTCCAGCTGCTGTAATGTTGAATCAGCATAAATGTCCAGATGTGGTTTCCGTTACCGTTCCCTTGCCAAACTTCTAAGTGGCATGCAACAACTCTGTCAATACAAATACGGAAACTCTGCTTTTAGCGAGATTTGTGAAAAATGCAGCTAGCAAGGGTTTGAATCTGGTTCTCTCGATTCTAGCAAGCCGTTTTCAGGCATTGTATGCTTAAGTTTAGAACTTGGTTCTTACGTTTTCAATATGCCTGCTAAAATAGTCAAAACCGTGAATACACTGTAGCTTGGTAGAAGCCCCCCCTAAAGCAGGCTGAGCACAGAACCTCGGCTTTCTTCTCCTTTCTGTATTTTTTAGGAAATCACATTCTCAACCTCTGGGATAAGAATGTGCTTGAAATTTGGTGGACTGCAGAAAGCTCAGGAGCCTGAGATGCCCAGAATAAGACTGCCAGGGATTGAGCCGCTGAAGCAGAAGTAAAAAAGTAAAAGGATGCCAGCTTGCTCACAGAATTCAGTATTCTCTGTGTTTAAAACCCTCCTTAACCTTAACCCTCGCCCAGTTACTTCTTTCTGTCTATCCTGCCTTTTTGGACTGCTGGTACTGGTTAAAAGAACCATCGTGTATTTTACAGAGGTCCTTGGAAGAAGGTTGAGAGCCCAATGCAATAGAAGGAACAATGTCGATTTTCCCTTTGGAAACACAGCCTTGATACGAATTTCTATACAAATGGGATCCATGCATTTTTCTTGTTAAATTAAGCAGAAGCCTGAGGAAGTTTACAAGCATCTTTTGCTGACGTATATTGTCAAAGAGAAGAGCACGTGGGAAGCGTTTCTCTTTGTATACCCTATGTATAACCAAAAGGTATTTAAAACATGAGCGAGGCATGCTGTGTTTTGCCACACAACCAAGATGAGATGGGGGGCACCAATAAAAGGCTGGCATGAGGAATCGAGATCCAAGTAGTACATAAATGAAACGTTCTGTACGCACACTTCTAATGCCAACAGAAGGGAAGGAAAAATCTAAATACATAGCAGGGTTTACTCCCAAAAGTCACCAGTCAGATGCACCTCGCGTCCAATTCATTAGCAAGAGGAGAACGTTTTCCAGAAGAAGTTCTTACAGGGTGCCTTTCCTTGGGTTGGGGGCTGAGGAACGAGTGCTCTGTCTTCCCGAGGGCTGACTACCGTCTTCTGCCTCGATAGGTGGGACACGTCCGCCTGTGATGCCCGTTCAGCCAGCCCTGAGAGGAGAACAAGTAACTCGTTCTTTTCTATGTCTGCCGGTGCCTGGAAATACTTGCAAATGAAGCAAAAGCAAATTAAGCATTGTTGTAGAAAGGCAGAACTGCTGAAAATCAGGGCTTTAATTGTGTGGAGTCTGGCAATTAAATCCTGCTAAGTTTCATGCATAGACCGACCCTTCCTTACTCCTGAAGATCCTTTCAACTGGACATGGCAGGGTTCAAATATGCCCTGTAATAGCTAAGGTTACTTCAGACTGCCCTAGACGTAAGGTCTGAATCTGCAAGCGAAAGACTGGCTCTCCTCCTGATTAATCCTCACAAAGTGCTGTTAGAAATGTGGTGAAAGGTAAACCTTGAGACTTTGATGTTTACAGTATTTCTCTTCTCCCCTTGCCAAGTTGGGGGGGGGGGTACCGTGTCACTGAATATGCCTTGATTTAAAAGCATCACCACACACAGAAAGCTAGCATGCCAAGGGAAAAGGTTCCACCAACTCTAAATTTCTGTTGAGGCTTTGGGGTTTGGTGGCCTTGTATTTTAGTATTTAGATATTATAATTGAGTATCAGGTGGCCTTCCCCCAAGGCCGCCTTGCAGCTTTCCATGTGTTCAGGCAGGTGTCATTCTGAGGGCTTTGTTAAGGAACCTCGTGGGGGAGATGGGCGGTCATAGAAATATGATGTATAAATAAATAAACCTTCTGCCTATAAAACAGACCTGGTTGCTGGGTGAGGCCCTTCTCCGCCACTTCGAGAAACTGACTGCTCCCCCAAGGGCAGAAATGAAAGATTATCTCTTCTGCTGGCGAGTATCAAGCATCTCTGGAATTCTTCCTGCCTCAAATCCCGAGACCATCCACCTCGCTGGAAGAGGATAGCCTCTGTGGCTTAATAACTTCAATAGTTTCCTGTGAAATTACAAACCTACATTTTTCCTTTGAAAGTAGAAGCAAGCAAGCAGAATTGCTTTCTGCTCTTTCCTTCAACCATAATTCCACTCTAGTCCAAAGCTCTCATTAAAACAACGGCTATCAGCCGTTAATCTATCAGCCTGCCACGCTGTAGCTCACTGCAAGAATTTGGAAGAAAAATAGATTTTTAATGGCAGATATTATGGAGTAATCCTTGGATCTCTTTCAGTGGAGAAAAGCGTAAATCAAACACCCTCGAGCTGAAAACTTTTCAAACAGCTTTTTAAATGATCGTCCTGACAACCCATAGCAATTACTTTGATAAAGGTGAAGCTGTAGTGGGTTTTTGTTTTTGCTTTTAACGAGACATATACAATCGAAGTTGAAGGGAAAGCTCATCAACGCCACAGAGCTACTTCAGCTCTGTTTCTGACAGGCTATTTTCTGATCAGAAATATTCTTTGTATTTTTTCCCCCAATTTTTGCTTGCTTTTAAACAATATCACCTTAGCATTAGTTGTCCCACAAGAAACAAGGGTTCTTAGGTTTTCGTTAAAATAATGTTTCCAAAGGAGGACCCATACCGAAGCGTAAAGACCTCAGCCTGAAGTCCAATAGGCATGTTTAGGGTACAAGAAAAAACAAACAGATTAGCCAATAATGTATCCTCAGAATTAAGCCAGTGGATTTCAATTCAAGCTTATTTTAACATCCATATGCTCCAGATTGCAACCCAGTGCTAACTCTCTAGCTGTAGAATATCCTGGCTATATTTTAACAGGCTCTCTTCTGCCCTCGGCTTACCTTGCTCTGTGGCCAGACCAGCCCTTCTGGAACAGGAAGTGCAACCAGGCCAGCGACCCCCATGGGCCTGGGAAATAGGATCAGCCCCAGAAGGAAAAGGCAGAGTGGGGAGAACACTTGGAACGCCATCTGGCTCGGATGTGCTGTGAGCTTCACCTGCTTGCAAGTTATATTTTGTGCTTTTTAGAAACGGGGAGGGGGATATCTATTTTCCAACCTACTAGGTTTTATTAGAGGAGCCATTCCCCACCCCCACCCCACCAAGCCATCCTCTCTTTCCCTCCAAACTCAAGCAATGACGCACAAGCCAGGGTGCAATTAAGTCTCCAAATTGTGCATTTTGTACGCTTTAACCCTTAATTAGAGCCTCTGGGTGCCGATCCCATTAGAGTACATTTGCCATCAGTTTAAGCTGCATGTGCATTCTTATTTGCTAAAAAAAAACCCTCCATCCGACTGAACCTCATTTCCTCACCATTATTCCCAGGACGATTAGGACGCTTTGAGTACAAAATAGTACTCAAAAAAATGATTCACTGCGGCAAACTGAGCAGAGGGGAGAAAGAAAGCCAACTCAGAAACGTCAAGAAGACTGCAACAGTCTTGGGGTAGATTCATAATGAGAAGCAAAACTAAGTTTAGTAGTGATAACGAAAGTTTTCCAGACTACACAGAACAGAAATGTCTATTAATGAGTTGGAGTCAACTTTGCGATATGGAACTCTCAGGTTCAAAGAGAATATGCCACTCGGTGATGGGGGGCGACATATCACTTTAAAGCATAATGTGGTTTGACCAATTTTGTGAACTCAATCCTTGTGGTTTTCTTAAGCGCAAAGAAAGCCAAATGTCTTGTTCAACAAAGCCCAGTTTGAAAACTGTGGCTGAGTATGATATGAAAAATCAAGCATTAGGTGCCGAGGGACAAAATAACTGACCTTTCCAGCAAGATGCTCAACTAAATAGACATTTAGGATGATCCAGAACAATTCAAATGTGAAAATATATCTAACTAAGGTATTTTGAAGAATGGGCAAGGAACTCATTAAAGATCTCAAGACAGGGAACTGAGAAAACATTACACGCTCTAAGAAAAGCAGAAGCACGAGAAAGAAACTTGAAATAACCCCACTTTCATTTTGTTTAATATGAGATGGGACAGAAAGAAACTTCGCCAGGCTTTCAAGATTCTGTTATTCTATCTTACTACAATAAATAGCATTCCCAAAATCTGTGCCATGTCTGTTTCTTCACTTGGCCTACTTTGAAGGACAGTCCCCTAATTAAAACCAAACAATTGGTATGTTCCACATCAGCTAGCATGTAGATTCAGCCGAAGCAAGATTTACTGTATTTCCTTTAATTTGTCTGGACTGTTATGTCTTAGATGGCAATGAATGCACACCTTCCAAAAACACATAGCTTGAGAATATGAAGCTTAATATGAAACCATCTAGTTTATGGCTCTTTCATTAACTGCATATCATGTGCTGACCTATAATTTATATAAAATAAATTCTGGATTTAATAAGTGACAATTTCCTTCTAAAAAAAGAACCCCTCAAGGTTCTTAAAGTAAAGTTGCCCATTCAGGTATATTTTTCTTCTCCCAATGTTCAATGCTTTTATTTTCCAAATACATTGTGCTTACTTAAATAAAAAACACAGAATTGTAATCTAGGCCAGAAGACACCGAGGATCGGTGCTCCATAATTAACATGAGAGATCACCATCCTGACACAGCAAGAACGAGTTATTTACGCCATGTTGGAATCTTCCTTCTCAATTGCCACAGGTTCTTCAAGCTCATTGGAATTTCTTCCTTTCTTGGCAGCTGATTTCTTTTTCTTTTTCTCTTTTTGTTCCAGGTTATTCAAAGAAAGCTCATCACTCTTCTGAGTAATATGCTTCAGCTAGAAATATAGAGAACGTTATCAGTAACCTATGGTAGCAGAGGTTCGCCATACAGCCAGTGGAACACATCCAAGGAGTAGATAACATGAAGATCTGTAGGCAGGTTGACATCCCGTGGTTTCTCAGGCCTGGACAATACAAAGTCTAATAAAACAGCAACTAACTGCTCGTGGTATTGGAAAGATAAAAGGTAAATAAATGGCAAGCTGTGATTCGAGATAAAAATCTACTGGATGTGTCAGTCATTAAGTATCTGACTACAAATACATGCCTCGAAAAGTCAATGCTGTTCAAAGGTTTCTCCCGCCTAGTCCAAGCAGAATTATAGCAGTCAGCACACATCAAATATAAGTAGTACCATTTTTCTGCAAGAACAGGAAGAAAAGGGAATGCTTTCCTCCATTCATTCTTATCTTCCAATGCATCTACTAGTTATTTTTAATGTTTGAGTCAGACTTTTCATTTGTTCTACAGCAAGTAAAAATGTTCATCCAAAGTAGAAAGAAGGACGGTAGATCAGTCTGCACACAAATTTACTGTACTTTTCCCACCTTTAATTGCTTAATTCGCTGCAACATGATTTTAAATGACTATTATATAGTGGTAGGAGACCTGTTCATAATATGAAGATCCCCAGAAATTAAAAAGGGGAATTAGATTTTAACAGTTCTTGAACTTCTGGCCTACAAAAAAAAATATGAGTTGCTATAAGGTATTTTCCTGATTGTAAGTATGCTTATGATACCCTTTTCAGACATTGTGGCTAACTGCTGCTCAATGCATTTTTGATACAAGAAAAACAGATCTACTAAGATTAGCAAATTACATATGTACTAAGAGTGAGCCAGAAGTGTTTATGGGAATTTGGTTCAATTTATGACTCCCAGAGATAGCCCAATATGTACACTTCAAAACAAAACAAATCTCATTTAATTTTTTACCAGTTTTACTAACAATTTTGTAATATCTGTTGTTAGGATGACTGCATCTTGTTTCAATTTTCTTCTGTATAAAAAACAGCTTATTGGAGCCATTTGGTCCATGGCAACTCATACATTATTTTTTTTTCTCTTTTTACATTATTCTTGTGTTATAGTATCTGGGTACTCTGGGCATTTTTCTTCTATGATATTCTTCTGCCCCAAATCCTTTGTAAGAAAGAAACTCACCAACTATAACCAAGAGGCCATGATACAACTGTAATCTTGGAGCTTGGGCTGGAGGAGATATTTTGCTCTTCCGTTCTATGTTCAATTAAGCTGCCCTGCAGCTGTTGGCTCAAGGACACACAACTCAGCTGGATGCTTCACCCCCTCCCATCCTGCTTCTCCAAAATAGCTAAATATTGCATGGTGAGGAAGAGAAGCTTGCCCTGATGGGATTTAAAATTAGCAGAAACACTGGCTCTGAATTTGAAACTGAATTTCTACTTTTGGTAAAAGAGAGGCTGCATATCACAGTAGCTTATAGGTAAAAGGGTAATAATATTGTGAGTGAAATGCTACAGAGGTGTTTGCGCTCATCAGCCAACTTGAAAATCTGTATCAAAATATAGTCTGTCAGTCCCCTCTCTCACACGCACACATTCATTCGCAAATACAGAGACCCCCCCCCCATACCAGGTACTATGAAAGGCACCAAACCATCACTGATATTTGCAGCCCTCCATTTTGGGGGGTTATGAAAATTAGGGCTGTAGACTAGGAAACAAAGCAAACACAGGGAAGCAGTGACTTTGCATTTGCATTACTAAGTAGGTGGAAATGAGGAGAATAAAGTGCCAACCTTTCAGTCGTCCAACCTTTCAGTCACCCAGGACCCATTCTGGCTGACCGGTGTGAAATTGCTGAAGTAGAATTTACCACAAAGAGTTTAGTTACTTGGATTATGAAAGGCCTTCTCTTCTTCTACATTTATGAAGTGCTCTAACAAAGCGGGGAGGTTGTGCTTTTCAGCAATGATTAACGTTGCATGTTCAGTATGCTTAACCCGTACATTTCTGCTTAAACCAGAGCATCAGACAAGTAAGCAACTTGTATTCCAGGGCTATTTCTAAAGCCCAAGATGGCCATGAGTAAGACAAGAGAAATGAGAAGAGGCTTCTCTTCTTAAAGCTACAGTAACAAAATTAAGATACAGGAATATAACATTTCCATACAACTGTATGTAGTGTTCAGCGTGCTGGAGAGAAATGTATAATAGGTGATGACAGTCCTTTACGCCTCTAATAAAATGAGTTCTTGTATGTATAAACCTACACAACAGCCCGTCAGGTGCCACCACCTTTTGCAATATGGTGGCTTTCAGACAGATGTCCAACTGTTCTAATACCAAACCAGCAGGTATTAGAGGAACAGAGCTCCAGTGTATTCTGAGACCATCACACTGACTAACGCTGTCCTTGTCCTTCAGTGCTCCTCCAACTTCCACAATTTGAGAGGCAATGAAGTATTTCAAACAATTAAATCCAAGATACCAAGAAGTTCCTGTACAGATATGTCCCCCAGGACAGTAATGCAAATGCAGCATCTGGGGGGGGGGGGGTGAGAGAGAGAAACAGGCAAAGTGACAATCACAGCATTGCAATGTCACAAAAGGCTAGCACTTTAATTACAAAGCCGCAGCCACCATTTTGCCTGTTTTGACCCTTCTCTGGAGATGCCACTGCCTAAGGATACTGGGGAACAATTGTTTTTATTACAGCTCTCTGCACTAGTCCACGGGTACTCCTATTCCGTCAAACTTACTGCCAGCCAATCCTCAGTAAACCAGCATGTCATTACCCTTCAAGAAACCCCCAACGTTCAGAAGAAACATAAACAAGGCTTTCCACAGGAAACAATATACCAAAAGGGGAAGGATCCCATCTCACCAATGAGCTGCTCCTTCGAGCCAAAAGCTTCACATCTTCAGCGTTAATTGTACTCCGTTTTCCATGCCTATAAGAAGGGACAAGTGATCAGGTCACAAGAAGGTCGCAGGAAGATTGTCTAAAATGAACGAATGTTAAAATCCTTCCAAAACAGTTGCTTAAGTGTAAAGCGTTTGACATGGAATCTTTTCAGAGCTGCTAGGTGCATTAACAAAGTGAACCTTTTTCCACAGGGGCAACCAGGTTATGTTGAAATATCACTGGGATCTTGCTTTGGCTGGGAGAGTCCCGATGTTGCCAGCCCCCCTATACTTCTTTTCAAGGCTAAGTTGAGAATCTACCCATCGAGTAAAGCATACAGCAGAATCCTTCTTGAGCTGTACTACTTCGAATGACAAATAGCAGGAAATCATATTTTGATGTTCATCTGTGTAAAATGAAATGTTCCCTTGAACTGACACACTGTGGAGAAACTTAGTTATCAAAGTACTTTCTCCTACTATAACTCCCTTCACTGATGATAGGAAACTGATTGTATTACTTTTCGTTTTGTGAAATGTGTTTGTAACTGTTCTCTGTTCACCGCTGAAAGTCTGTGATGGTTGGGGTGGGTTATAAATGTTGATTGATATACTGTATATATGTGTGTGTGTGTGTGTGCGCGTGCGGACGCATGGTTCTGTATACAAGCAACTTTGTTTAAACTGAGGGAAGGGCAGGCCTTGAAAAATACAATTTCCTATCCACTAGTACTGACTTTTCAATGCTCCTTGAGACTCTAAAATAAAATTATGATAAATGGAAGTGAGAGGGTAGAGAAGGAGAGAACTATCTCAGCAAACTCTGGGGGGAAAATCCCAAAAGCTGGATGAAGATACCACTTGCTATTAAAAACCAGGTTCTTTGTGCGTCATTCAAGTCCTGCTTGATTTATATATTAACACATTTGCCCATCATATAAAGACATGGATTTAGAACTGTAATTTGCAAAATGAAAACTGACTTCCATTAACCCAGAAAAACAAACACAAAAGCAGAATGTCAGTGGAATGGGATAAGGAAAATAAGGATGAAATTGTGAACAGCTGGAAACAGATATTGAAGTAGATGGTCTGATCCTGTGGCAGTCTTATATTTTTAAACAAAAAGGACAGATATGCAATTTTCTGCCAGTAGCAGGTAGAGGAGAGGAACAGGGCAGGGCATTGGTGGATATATACAAGAGCCTTGGAATTGGTGAGGACAGGTCTGAACCTGGCTAAAAGATTGGAAAAGATTTCAACACCTACCAACCAAGCATCAGTCCGTTACCTCACTGAAGCCTACGGGATACTTTGCTGCAACAAATCGTTGACTTCTAATTCAACATGAAAGCATGCTCTCCGTCAGTTCATTAGCTAGCTCCCTTCTTGGCCCACCCGTTTCTCAAGAGCTTGGCGCCAGTCACGCAAGTAATTTAATGTAGTTATTAAATAAAACGCCAATTAATGCACTGAAATAGAGTGTCAGAATTAATTTTAGACCATCCGTGCTAAAAGCCAGCTGGATGAAAGCAAGAGGCTGACTAACAGTGGGCCATAAGTAGGTTGATATGACATTCAACACCAGAGGTCCGTACACTCAAAGCCACTAGCAAGAAAGTCCTCAACGTCTCGTGTGTGAGCCACTGACTGGATTCACACATCACACTAAGCTACAGTGTGATCTGGTTGCTTTGCTGTTCACTTGGTGCAACATGTACTAGCTGTAACTTGTTTAACAAACCAGGGTTTAGTATGACGTGAGAACACAGCCACCACTTCTGCATGAGTCTCTGAGATAAGCATACTTGCTAACACAAAGGCGGCAAAACCAGAATAGCAACTCTAAACAAGAAATGGCAAGTCACCACCTCTGGCAATTTACGTGTGGCAAAACGAAGTCAAACAGCTTCACAAAAAAGTACCTCAAAATTTGGCAGCTGTAAAACAATATGGTAAACAATCCAGAATTGGTTTTAAAGTCAAATATCAACGTTTCAGAAGAATAGGAGGCTTAAAGATAAGAAACTTTAACAGGTTCAAGAAATACTGTCCATTCAGAAGACCAAATATTAGAATTCCTGGCCACCACACGTACACCAAATCAATGCTGCGTATTTTAAGAAAGGGTTTAGGTAGCTTCCAGGAAAAACAGAAAAAGAAACAAGAATATTTTTCTAGATGTCTTATTAGACAAAGATACATGTTGATTATTTTTAAGTATTACCTCTTTCCATAGTACTTACTTGGCAAACATTTCAAGGTCCTTTGCAAAAATTTCTGAAAAGGAAAAATAAAAAGCATCTTAAAATGTTTTTCACTTGAAAAGCAGAGTCAATTTCAACTGGTAACATACAAAGTTATAGGTAAATGCTCAATGTCATCTGGCTTCCAGTACTATCATAAACGTATTTATTTGTAAACAATCCCAGCTTGTTAGTTTGGCTGGGATGAAAGCTACGCTGGTTATAAAGCAGCAGCTTTGTAAGCTAAGGAGAGATCTGACAAAACATCCCAGGAATTTTAAAGGCAGTGTATCAAGGAGAACAAGGTAACTGGAAGGAAAAGGACTTCCCCGTAAGAATAAATATTCTGAGCAAAAATTCTGGGTCTTATTAAACAAACGCTCTGGATTTGATCTCCGAAAGGTGCTTCATGGTGCACAGGAGCATGAACATAGCACTTACCTGCAACACCTTAAAACAGCGGCATCTTTTCTCGGATTGCACTATTCCAAATGCTGTTTGCACTTCTGTGTGCCCGGAAGCACATTTTGAAGATCAAATCCAGTGTCTGTGGGGGGGGGGGGGTGATAAAATGTGCATGACATCATCACGCAAACGGCATGATCCGCCTATTTGCGCCAGACATCAGGACACAAGGACATAACGGTAGCTATTGTTTTACGACATCGTGTTTTGGTGTCATGTGGCTTGCTATGGATACTTTTGCCCACTCGTGTTAATCAAAGTATTATTATTTCCATAAAATGTGGTCGAATTTTCTTCCAAATCAATATACACAGAAGCACGCAGTGTAATTTCAGTCTGGCTTTTCAGTCAGGATTCAGGCTCTTCAGAGTACCTGCGTACACCTAGCTCACTCCACATTTACATCCACATTTTTTAGAAGTTTCCTTAACTTTCAAAAGGACTAAAAATTCTGCTTCAAAGCAAACACTATATTGAACCAAGCCTCACGTCTGTATACAATACAGAGACACCTGTACAGAAAGCAATGTTTAAAGCAACTGTTAAAGAAGGCTGGAGCACATCTGCCTTGTGATTCAACTGATGTTGCAGAACTTTACGAAAGTAAAAGACATATCACTAAGTCATCTCTAATTCCAGTCCCTTTTTAAAGAAATACGATTGGACAGATAAGGAAAAGTACCGCATTGCCTGAAGGTGATCTCAGAAATGGCTGCGATGGTTTGCCTGCTAAAGTGAATGTCTTTATCTTCAGCAACTTCTTTGCACAGACAAGCCACAGTGTAATGAAAAGCCGCTTTCAACCTCTAGAAAAACGAAAGCATCGTTAAGGTGAAAAAGTTACAAAATTACCAGGTCTTCAAACTATGTAAGTTTGAACTATATAACTATGTAACAAATAATAAATAAATGAAGTATGATTATCAAGGGTCGTGGTGGCTCAGCGGGTAAGACGCCAGGCTTGTCGATCGCAAGTTTGGAGGTTCGAATCCCTAGCCCTGCGTGCGGAGTGAGCTCCTGCACTAGCTCCAGCACTTGCCAACCTAGCAATTCGAAAGCATGCAAACGCTAGTAGATAAATAGGTACCACTTCGGTGGGAAGGTAACAGCGTTCCGCGCGCATCATGCCGGCCACATGACCGTGGAAGCGTCTTCGGACAACGCTGGCTCTTCGGCTAACAAACCGAGATGAGCACCGGCCCCTAGAGTCGGACACGACTGCACAACTGTGCGGGGGGAACCTTTACCTTTACCTATGATTATCAAGCCAGACACCAAGGTCCACTGACTGAGAAACTTGAGAACTGCAGGGACACAGAGAGATCAGGAATTGGGGATTGTGTATATTTGTGTGTCTGTATATTTACGTGTGTATATATGTTTGTGTGTATACATATATATATATACATTTATATGTTATATATATAACACTCCCACCCTCAGCAGCAACAGGAAGAGGGAAGAAAACGTCACTCCAACAACTCTCCTTCCCAACATTTCGTCTCCAAAGCACTCTGTCCATGCTCAAGGGACATTTTGCACACGATGGTTGCAAGTGGCTCAGGCCACGCCCCGTTTTGCAGCCGCTGGATTACCTCCCTCCCCCGGGAAACTTCCCCCCCAACCAAGGCAGACCGTTTGCACATACTCAGAGGCCCCTTCCGCCATCACTTCCTCCCCGCCTCAAAGAATCTCATGGAATATTTCAGCAGCCAAAGAAACGGCGCTCCGCACGTGCTCAGGGGCACTCTTTCTCCCTCGGAGGGGGCAGCGGTCTTCATCCCCCCCTCCAAGGAGAATCAGACCCTCCGCTCGCCAAACTGCCTCTCGACCGCGGCGGGTAAACAATAAAAACCGAATCGAGAGAGAGAGAGAGAGAAAGAGAGAGAAAAGGCCGCAACGGAGGAATCAGAATTAATAATAATAATAATAATAATAAAAGCGAGAGATAGATATTGCGCCCTCTCGCGCAAGCCAGCCGCGCCCGCCCTCTGCACATGCTCAGGGGCGCCCTTTCCCCGGACGCGGGAGGGGAGGAGAAAGAGGGATACCTGCGCCTCCGTTTCCATGGCGGCCAAAATGGCGGCCGCGTTTCCCGCCTTTTCTCTCCTCAGGAGGCGGTGGCGGCGCTGCTGAGGGCGGGGTGAGGGGGCGGGGCCGCCAGGCGCTGGACTACAGAGCCCATCCTCCTCCCCGCGGCCACAGGGCGCCTGAGGAGGGGCAGCCACGCCCCACCTGACACCCTCCAGGGTCGGACTACAATCCTCATGTACAGAGAGGATGATTGGGCTTGTGGTCCAGCTGTGGAGGGCGGGGCTGCCCTGAAAGCGACGTGAAATGGAAAAGGGAAAAAAATGGAAGTGAAAATAAAAATGTAAATGAATTACTGTAATATAGAATGAAACAAAAGCGTAAAATAAAATATAAAGGATGAAAGTGTAAATAAAAGAATAAAAAAAGAATGTAAAAGAAAATATAAAGAGTGTAAATAAAAGAATGTAAAAGAAAATATAAAGGATAAAAGTGTAAATGAAAGCATATAATGTAAAATAAAATGTGAAGAAAAAAATGTAAATAATATAAAATAACTTGTAAAGAATAAAAATGTATATGAAATAAAATAAGATAAAATAAAATATAAAGGATAAAAGTGTAAATAAAAGAACATAGAAGGAAACAAAGTACATAAAGTAAAAAAATAAACAAAATCTCTTTTAAAGCTTTGTCTCCAAATTTGCTGGTCAGCAGAGTCACTGGCCACTAGGTGCCAGTCTCCCTCTTCAAGGCCTTATATAACCCAAATAATGCCTTTTAACAGGGTCAGCATTCAAAAACGAGATGGCATTACATCCCCCATCATCCTGGGCCACCTCTGGTGATAAATGGGGAACTGTAGTCCAAGTCATCCGAGTCTAGTGGTTAAGGCAACGGGCTAGAAACCGGGAGGCTGTGAGTTCTAGTCCCGCCTTAGGCACGAAAGCCTGCTGGGTGACCTTGGGCCAGTCCCGCTCTCTCAGCCCTAGGAAGGAGCCAATAGAAACCAGGAGACTGAGTTCTAGTCCCGCCTTAGGCATAAAAGCTGGCTGGGTGACCTTGGGCCAGTCACACACACTCAGCCCAACGCACCTCACAGGGTTGTTGTTGGGAAAATAGGAGGAGGAAGGAGTATTAGGTATGTTCGCCGCCTTGAGTTATTTATAAAAATAATTAAGGCGGCATAAAAATAAATATATAAATAAATTGTGGATTCAGTGCTAAAGCAAGTTCCTTACTTTGCTCTTAAGGACTCAAAGAAGCCTGCAGTCTTAAGGCAACGGGCTAGAAACCAGGAGCCTGAGAGTTCTAGTCCCGCCTTAGGCACGAAAGCCGGCTGGGTGACCTTGGGCCAGTCCCTGTCTCTCAGCCCTAGGAAGGAGCCAATAGAAACCAGGAGACTGAGTTCTAGTCCTGCCTTAGGCACGAAAGCCGGCTGGGTGACCTTGGGCCAGTCCCTGTCTCTCAGCCCTAGGAAGGAGCCAATAGAAACCAGGAGACTATGAGTTCTAGTCCCAACTTAGGCATGAAAGCCGGCTGGGTGACCTTGGGCCAGTCACACACACACAGCCCAACTCACCTCACAGGGTTGTTGTGGGGAAAATAGAGGAGGAAGAAGTATTAAGCATGTCCGCCACCTTGAGTTATTTATAAAAATAATAAAGGCAGGATAAAAATAAAAAAATAAAAATTTGGGGGCTGAAGACCAGATTACAGGACTTGATATGCTAATCGAAAATGAACCAGCCAGGGGTGGAAGAACTAACTACAAATCCCATCATCCCTACCCTTTGGCCAGGCTTAATCCTCAAAGCCTTGAGCCCTCTTCCAAATTGTTGTGATTGGAAGGCACTTTTATCCATGCAATGGAGCCAGGACGAGTTGAAAACAAGCATTTCTTTCAGCAGAATTTCACTTTATTTCATCTACTTTATTCTGGGTTTTGCACAAGACACCATAAGAATGCCTTTACAAAAAAAATTTAGAATAAAACCTAAAACATGACATCTAGGGAAATGCCCAAAGGTGTGGAGACCCCCCCATATGAAGGCTCCGTGGGGTTTCCGTCCTCTAGGCGTTATAGGACGAAGATGAGACGGTGCCCCCGTGCCCGGTCCAGTTGGTGTGGATGAATTTGCCCGGTTTTGACAACAATTCGTAGGTGTGGGCACCAAAATAATCCCGCTGAGCCTAGGAGAGAGAACACACAACGTTTTGGGTCAGCAAAACCGACTAAAGCGCTAATATTGATTGGGATTGCATTCACACAACCACCATGCCAAGCCAAACTGACCACATGGTGGCTTCCAAACAGGTGGATTTCCATTCCCAGAATTCTTAGCTGGCTGGGGAATTCTGGGAATTGAAGTCCACACCTCTGGAGAACACTCTGGTTTATGCAGCTTTCCCCAATGTGGTTCTAGGCTTATTGTGCTATGTGAACCCAACTATTGTGGCTTGTACATCAAGCAATGGCTAAGACAAAGCACAAAATGGGAATTTAGCCAATGTGTCAAAATCACAAGGGACCTTAACAATTTTTTGTCCCTTTTCTTCAGGATAATAATACAGCTAGTCCTCGCTTAATGACCACAATTGGGCCCAGTGTTTTGGTTGCAAAGTGAAGTGGTCATTAAGCAAATCTGATTTTATGACTTTTTTTGCAGCAGTTGGTAAGTGAATCACCGCAGGTGCTAAGCAAATCACACAGTTGTGAAGTGAACCATGTAGTTCCCCATTGATTTTGCTTGCCAGAAGCTGGCCAGGAAGGTAGAAAATGGGGATCACATGACCGCGGGACACTGTGATGGTCATAAATGCAAACTGGCTGGCAAGTGCCCAAATTGTGATAATGTGACCATGAGGACGCTGCAATGGTCATAAGTGTGAGGACCGGTCATAAGTCGTTTTTTCCAGTACCGTTGTAAGTCCAAACCGTCACTAAACGAATGGTTGTTAAGTGAGGACTACCTGTAAGACCCACAAAGACACACTGCAAACCAAGAAAACAGAACTTTCCAAAATCCAATTACACTTTTAGTTAGAATCAGAGTTAAGCTGGGATTCAGCTGCAGACCAACCGTGTCTGGGAGGAAAACTCATAAGGCACCAAGGCAAGGCGCGTTTCAGATCAGCCGCCATTCGTAAGTGACTTACCTGAATCAGGTTAGCGGGCAAAGTGCCGTGTCTGTACCCGTCATAAAATGCGAGCGCTGTGGTGAAGCAGGGCATCGGGATTCCCAGCTGGACACCGGTGCTGACTGTACATCGCCACGAATCCTTGGGAAAAGACAGAGGCAGAGAAAAATTAATTTTCTGGGCGAGGTTATTTGTCCATCTAGGACAGTGTTTCTCAATCTCCGCAACCTTTAAGATGTGTGGACTTCAAATCTCAGAATTCCCCAGCCAGCCTGCTGGCTGGGGAATTCTGGGACTTGAAGTCCACACATCTTAAAAGTTGCGGAGAAACTTCAAACTCCTCATGAAGTTACATACCTGACTATTCTCCACTGCCGTCTTAAAAAAGGCATCTAGTAGTAAATTTTGGAGGTCGGGGGTTCGGTCAAAAGCTTCTTTGATTTTGCCCAGGAAAACACTGCCCAGGAGATATACAATTAAGAAATATTTAAATGAATAAGGTGGAGAGATCAGGATATTATACCGATGAGGAATCTAATTTGGTTAGGAATCGGTGCCCAAACCTGAATTACAGAGAACCCAAGAAGTACAATTCTGTATCTACCTAGAAAAATTTTCCCCAGATAGGTAAATATAAAGAATGCTACGGTTCCAAGCTTTGCACTGCAAATTTTACCTAAAATTTATCTAAAATGCATTCCTCTTTAGAATTCTGGGTCATTTAAGCCATTAGAGCTCCTATGATCAACAAATAAGGGTTTATTTCAGTCCAGGGACAGCCCATATTCTTCAGTGCCGACATGAAATGGAAAACCCTGGAATTGATTCAGGGCTATAGCTAGGGAACAATGCTCCGCTAATTAAAAAAAATATTGTGTATATTGTTATAGAACCTGTTCCTGGATTTGTATATTCCTTTCTGGGATCGCTACTGATATAAACGTTGCCCAAAGTTCATGCTGTATGCTTAAGAATATTTTGGCAGCCTTAAGGACTAGGATTTTGAAAGCAGCGATTTTCAGAAAGGGAACATCTGCCATGTTCTATCTGGCCATGTTTGATCTTTGCTTTTCTTTAACTCTTGTGGAATGGCGTTGGCACCGTCTTGACCATATTTCCAGAATGTTTGACTGGAGTGGTTACTGTGAGTTGCACTCAGAGCTTTTGCCGCTGAACATTCATCCTCCAATTGCTTTTCCGTTTCTGGCTCACCTCCGGATGATGCATCCTCCACGCCACATCAGCGCAATGGCGCCATAATTTAGGGTCCAGCCAAACTCCTTGGCGGCTTGCCTCAGTAACATAAAGCCCTGGGCGTAGGAAATGATCTTGGAAGCATAGAGGGCCTAGATGAAGTTAGAGAACAGCATGCATACATTATACTAACCATGATGTGTTTTAAACCATGCTTTGCAAGACTGATCCATAACCAAAATAAAGGACTTTGATTCTGACTAACCACAGTTTGCTGAGCAAACTATCAGTGCCCAGCTTGCACGTCTTACTAAGATACAATGGAGAAGTTCACAAATCATGCTAAATAAAAAAAAAAAACACCACAAACTAGCCATGTTATGATTCAGTGTGATGGCAAACCAACATTTAGGAAGGAACTCAGCAAAAGTTACGTCTGGGGAGTCCTGAGATCATAAAAAGGTTTGATCTATAAAACAAAACATCTTGCTGATCCACAGACGAGACTAGCTTTCCCCAACACGGTGCCCTTCAGATGTTTGGGACTACCATCAAGAGTACCATACTCAGACGATCACTAGATGGCAGCAGAGAGTTGCAGAAACTTCTCATTATCGGCATCTCATGGTCGTCCAGAGTTCTGCAGCTGAGATACAATATGCCTACAACTTTCAGCACATTGTGGAATCACGGAATTACGGAGAGAGCCATCCGGAGGAAGGCTGGTCTGGTTTGGACGTCAGAAGTCTCCATGACACCCATTTTGATAAAAACCAAACCCCCAGCAAGGGATCACACCCACGGACGGGAAAGGCGGTGCACTCACTTGACGAATGTCCTCCAGAAACGCTGCCTTATTCCCGCTGAACGGCGGCACTTTGGGACCACCCAAAAGTTTGCTGGCTTGCACCCTTTCGTCCTTGAGTGAAGACAAGCACCGGGCAAAAACAGCCTCCCCTTTTAGTGGAAAAAAGGCAGATTATCCCTGACCGCTCCATGTTAAACACCAAAACTCCACAGCACGTACCAAAGGCAATTTCAAACAGAGCAGAGGCGTGTTTCAAAAATAACTCCAATTACTCTCCTAAGGAAAAACATGAAACTGCACATAACAGGAAATTGGAAATGCAACTGAGCTGCATAATCAAACTGCAGCCGATAACAAATGTGTTTTCATGTTAAACCCAGACTTATTTTCAGGTTCGTTTCCAGGAGCAGCTATGTCATTGCAGCAAAAGGAAAAAACTCGCTTTATTCTGACACAATATTTAGAATAATACAGCCTACAGTTAACACTCACAGGCAAAAAGTACACCACTGGCTAAACCAGGACATTTAAAGGCCGAGTAAGACCTTATGGGTTAAACTCGGCTATCTTTTACTGTTGTTAGCTTTTTTGCGCATTTGATGATTTACAATCCCCTCTCTCGCCTGCATCAAGACAAGGGGTCAATTCAGGATCCAATGTGTAAACATGTTCTTCCAACCCCATTGATGAGAAGTAGGATCCAGGCTGGGAGGGGAGAGTAAAAATTCTGCAGATTTTTGTCAGTCGTGGCAGGCACACAACCACCCCAGCGATCACCACGAACCCCTCCTTTGCGGAAGAAGAATGAATCAGCTTTTTCAGGAAGTTGCAAGTCATGCTGATAACAGGTGAACCCAGCAGAAATTCACCTATTTGGCAGCCCTGATTCTCCAAAGAAAAGCATTGCCTTATCAAGACGACCTGAATGCTTTTGAAAGTATTTTGATGCGGGGAAGGGGGGAGAAAGAACCGAATAAAAGAGTGGGTGTGTCCCAAACAGAAAAGAAGGGTGCAGTGTTAATCGGAGGAAGATTTAAAAGTTCACAGGAATCTCCCTTGACTGCCCAAGAATGGGGAGGTCTCCTGGCAGACTCGAAAGAACAGCAAATATGCAGCAAAGAAAGTCAGTTACCTATAAGAGTAACGGGAATGCCATATTCCAGAGCAGAAATTGCTGTCCATTTCCCAGTTCCTTTCTGCCCAGCGCTGTCCCTGATTTTAGGAAGCAAGTGTTTTCCGTCAGCGTCGCGGAATTTCAAGATGTCGGCTGTGATTTCAATCAGGAAGGAATCCAGCTCTGTCTTATTCCAGTCCTGAAACACCTGGGAACGAGAGAGGGGATGGGAGGGGGAGTCAATCCCTCCATGCACTGGGCCCAAGGAAAACCCCTCCCATCACTGCGACTACCACCAAAATGGTAGAATGTGGAGAACAGATTGCCCAGTTGAGTTGGGGGATCTAAGTACCTGATATGATCCTAATCAATCAACTGATCTATTGTAGAAATGATATGCTGGTTTATGACCATAATCGATCGATCCATCCATCCATCCATCCATCCCATTTCAGAATGGTCTCCCTCTAACCAAGTCATCCAGATTTTACAACACCCCTTGCTCCGTTCCAGAGACGGTCTCAGACTCACCTTGGCCATCTCATCATGGTCCATGGCCAGCACGTCTTTCATGAGGTGGTAAGCCTCGCAGATCAACTGCATGTCACCATACTCAATCCCGTTATGTACCATCTTCACGAAATGTCCAGCCCCCTCGTCTCCCACCTGTTGGACACAAGGGAGAAGGGGCCACATCATAATTTGCCCAGCTCTGGATCTGCTCATTAAGAGGGTACAAGTTTAAGAACTGGATCCACTCTGAGAGCACCAGCCACACCCAAATCTGTTGGATTTTGCAATCCAGAGCGGCTTCTGACCAAGCGTGAAGCTTTCTCCCCCTTTTCAGCAAAGACCTCCATCTCGCAGAAATGCAATCCAGCTGGAAAAAATGAGGTGAACTGGAGACGTCCTGCTCTAAATTCAAGCTGGGACAAAGGACCGCGAGGCTCCTAGGCTTGACTTTCATCCACAAACCCTTTCGCCTAGAATTACTCTAAGTCAAAGCTCCAGAGATGACCATGTTTCTTTTTCTCGGCTGTCCTCATTCACTTCCCTTTTCGAACATGCCCTCTTAGGTTGCGTGGCGTAATTATGAAATATGAAGTGCTTCAAACGTTTCAGTAGGTCAGGAGCATCATGTCACTTGGATCTGAGTTTCTAGACTAGAGCTGCCCAAGGCAGACATCTGGAGCTCCATCTTTCCGAACGGCAACAGCCCTCCCGAGAGGGTCCCCTTTTGCGTCTGCCAGACTCACCCAGTCACAGCACGGTTCTCCGGTCCCTACTTTGGCCGCGATACTCTGAAATATTGTCTTGATGTGAGGCCTGCGAAAAAGGAGGTAGGGAAAGGCGTTAGCAAAATGCATCCAAGTCCAGCCAGCATCTAATTCCCGGTAGCCGCAAGATGAAGGACGGGGGAATAGTTATCAACGACCATATGAAACACGCACCATGCTTCTTTCGCTCCACCGGGCATAAGGGATGGTCCATATCGGGCGCCTTCTTCACCCCCACTCACCCCGCTTCCCACAAACAAGATGCCTTTTTCCTTGAGTTCCTTGCAGCGTCTCTAAAGGGGGAGAGGGAGAAAATGAGTCCTTCTGCAAAGAGAGGATTGCAGGGGAAAATAAGTTCATGTTCCTCACTCAGAATGAAGCATTTCTCTCACTAAACCCCAGGCACAGCTTCTGAACTGGGGAAAGGTGGCTGGAATCCCACTCATCCTCCACGTCCCTGGAAGGTGGGCGGGGCTCAAGGAACAGGAAAACAGCTGAAATTCCAAGCCCATCCAGAACTTCCCGAGCTTGGCTTAGCGGAGCTGGGCTCGTCCAATAGGGCCCCGAGCTCGTCAACGCAAGAGCTTCGCAAGCAGACTCAGAGCAATTTGATATTTTTCAAGGGAAACCAGCCTACGGTGCAGGATCATTTCTGAGAAGAGTTTCTTCCACAAGACTCACTTTGTGCTCCTCGGAGGGAGTGTCGGCTAGCAGAGACCTACCGTGCTGTCTCTGTATTCTGAATTTCCTCCATCGATAATGATGTCCCCACGACACAGCAGCGGCACCTGAAGACACAAGGAGGAAAACTTTGTTGCTCAGCCAAAGGAGCCACCATAGAAGCAGGGAGTTCCCACCGCAGCCGATCAGTAACTTGCTATTTGACCCCTGGCATACAGCTTTAGTGCCTCGGACTATGGAGGTTCTGTTCCAAGCCAAAGGCCGTGCAAATCAGGATCCAGACAAATGCCTCTGAGAATCCCTTGAACAGCACTGGGATTTGGGCTACTGGAGATCTAATTTACCGTCCTCACGGTAGTTAAACATCTGGGCTTCTCATCTTGCCCAACGAAGGGCAATGACCTGGAGCTTGACAAGAAAACGGGGGGGGGGGGGGGGAAAGTTCACGTCAAAGAGAAGAGACGAAACCCCACAATGACTGAGAAAATCCAGAAAGGAGAGGTAAAATGTCCACGTCATTATTGTGAAATGGAAAGAGAGGTAATGCTTTTGAACTTTTGTGTTGGAGAACACTCCTGGGAATGGCCAAGAAAAGGAACCACGGAACTGTTAAGAGTTCTTGTGTTGCCCTGGCAAATTATCTCTGCACAAAGCACAGCCTTCTCATGGTGACGTGAAGTGCAGGTGCAAGATTACAACAATCACGTGTACTTTGTTTTGACTAGGTTCTGGATCTTCCCACGAGAACAGATATCCTCCTGATTTCCTTCTGTGAGAAGCCTTGCTCAGGCCCCCCCGAGCAAGGAAAAGGGGGGAAACTCAGTGCGTAGATGCAGCACTGCCATCCAATAGCAGGTCATGCTATGTGCTTTAGGCCTAATGCTTTGAGGCCTAGTGTGTGTAACAGCTAACTTCCAGCCAATCAGAATGCTAGAAGAACTGAATATACAACCATGCAAAATGGTGTTCTATGTCTTCTTGATTTCTAGTGTCTCTTAGCCATGTAGTTCTTCACGTGTTCACTTCCCGTGGACTGGGCAGAGTGAGCTATGCCTGGCTTTGGGTATAGGCCATGGCAGGACCTCTGGCCCTGGGATCAATACACGGAACTCTGCTTATAAGTTTGTTTTTGTTTTTCCTTTTACAATGATGTATCTTGTATATTCATCTTTTTCATTGTTGCGATAATGTACTGTATCTGCATTATTGCCTTATGCTATCAGTAAACACTGTTGGCCCTAAGAAGCTGCATTCTTGTCTGTTTATTCTCAAGCCTCGGTTTTTCCCCTTTAAGCCAGCATATACCCCATCAGGAACAAATTAATTCAGAGTCCTCGAGGCACCAAGGACCAGGCTCAAATTATCCTACTTTGGACACATGATGCAAAGGCCCAGCTCTCTGGAGAAGCCCATAATGCTGGGAAAGGTGGAGGGAAAGAGAAGAGGAGGACCACCAACAACAAGGGGGAGGTGGGCGACGGGGGCACCGCTGGAAGACCTGGAAGACCAAGTTGGGGACAGATCCTCATGGAGAAAATCGATCTACGAGGTTGCTAAGAGTCGACACTGATCTGATGGCACGGCACCCACCAGCTTCTACAATGTCTAGTTGGGGACAGACAACCCTCTTCCTGCACGGATGGAAGGGCAAATGATGGCAACTCCGTGAATCAGGCAATAAAGGAGTGTGAAAGGGAGCATCAATGACAGAGTCGGGGGAAGTTGTCAGGCTTAGAAAACCCCGATAAAACGAACCACGAGAGCTGAGCCCAGCACGTCAACGCAGCCTCATTCGGCCGCTGCTAAGCAGCTCCTGTTTACCGGCTGGGCTCATCACGCCCAAGCCAGCTACAAGCGGCAGAGGGGTGTCCTCACCAACTTGTTGATGAAGTCGTCCACCGCGCTTCCGGCCTTCACCAGCAGCATGACACGGCGGGGCTTTTTCAGCTTGGCGACCATTTCTTCTAAGGAGTGAGCCCCGATCACTTTGGTGCCCTTGGCCTCGTTGGCAAGGAAGTCGTCCACCTTGGAGACTGTCCGGTTAAAAGCACATACCTGGGCAATGAAAGGAGAGAAGAAGTGGGAGAGGAAGCCAGACACATCCATTGGCAATGCGGTTATTAATTTTTTTATTTTCCCAGCCTTCTCGTTGCAGACTAGGAAAGTCTAACCCCCTGCATTTTTCTATCTTCCCTTTCCCCTGGCAAAAAATATTCCTTATTTCCTGAGTTATATTTACTTATTACTTAATCACGCAGAAACAAAATATTACTTTCGGCATAATTTGTGCCATCTGCTTCACAACTCACCTGCAGAACCACTGACTAAGGAGATGATCTCGAGGAAGGGAGTCAAGCTACATTTTACAGATAAATATTCCAAGAGGAGAAAACAAGAGAAATCCTCTTTTAAACCCTCTTTTCCTCTTCATTTTTCTTAAACAGCATCCGGTTTATTATAAAGCCAATCGGAGACTGATTATTGATTTTCGCATTTTATATTCTTTAACCTGGCCACAACAATGCTATCAGATGCCTAAAACCAAAAGCTAGGTCTTTTTTTTAACGCAGAAGAAAAAGTAGTTTATAAAATAATTAATAACTTGTTGCGGAATGTGTCACAACAGGTTTTTGAAGCCACATTTCACAGACATCTGGCCCGAGAGACGTCCAGCTTCCGCCCCTCGCAGATCATTTCGCACTGAATCTGTGCAACTCAAGGTTTACTCACCACAAAACCATGATCATTCATGTTGAGGATGAGATTCTGGCCCATGACCGCCAAGCCGATCAAGGCGATATCTGCTCTGCAAAGAAGAAGCATAGAAAAGATGTTTAGATGGCAATTCAGTTCGAAAAAAATGGGCTTCTCATCCCGCTGTGCAGGCAGCCCGTGAAATGCCCTTAGGTTACTCAAGCAAGTAAGCCCAGCTACAAAGGGAACCACTGGGTAGCACTGGAATCATTAGCAAATTATTAGTAAATTATCCTTCCATCCCTCTGCAAGATGCTCAGAAAGTGTCTGTAATACATCAGTCCATCTTATAATATATACATAGTATCCATATATACATAGTATCCATATAAGATACCACTTTGATGGCTGAAAGCGAGGAGGAGCTGAGGAGCCTTATGACGAAGGCGAAAGAAGAAAGTGCAAAAACTGGGTTGCAGTTAAACCTCAAAAAAACCAAGATTATGGCAACGAGCTTGATTGATGACTGGCAAATAGAGGGAGAAAAAGTGGAGGCAGTGACAGACTTTGTATTTCTAGGCGCAAAGATTACTGCAGACGCTGACTGCAGCCAGGAAATCAGAAGACGTCTACTTCTTGGGAGGAGAGCAATGACAAATCTTGATAAAATAGTTAAGAGCAGAGACATCACACTGACAACAAAGGTCCGCATAGTTAAAGCAATGGTATTCCCTGTAGTAACCTATGGCTGCGAGAGCTGGACCATAAGGAAGGCTGAGCAAAGGAAGATAGATGCTTTTGAACTGTGGTGTTGGAGGAAAATTCTGAGAGTGCCTTGGGGTGCAAGAAGATCAAACCAGTCCATACTCCAGGAAATAAATCCAGACTGCTCACTTGAGGGAATGATATTAAAGGCAAAACTGAAGGACTTTGGCCACATAATGAGAAGACAGGATACCCTGGAGAAGATGCTGATGCTGGGGAAAGTGGAAGGCAAAAGGAAGAGGGGCCGACCAAGGGCAAGAGAGGTGACGGACTCAACCATGGGGGAGCTGGGGATGGTGATGGCCGACAGGAAGCTCTGGCGTGGGCTGGTCCATGAAGTCACGAAGAGTCGGAAGCGACTGAACGAATAAACAACAATCCATATAAGATGGACTGATGTATTACAGACACTTTCTGAGCATCTTGCAGAGGGATGGAAGGATAATTTACTAATAATTTGCTAATGATTCCAGTGCTACTCAGTGGTTCCCTTTGTAGCTGGGCTTACTTGCTTGAGTAACCTAAGGGCATTTCACGGGCTGTATAATATATAATTATACAGCACTGGCTTCCCACATCAACCCTGAGCCTAACCCCACACTAAACCACAGATCATGGCTTACAAGCCACAAAGCGGGTGGGGTGGGGGTTCAAATAACACACTAGGCCAACCCAACCAAGTTTCATCAGAGGGACTTGTGAGGCCCCAAAAGTTGGAGCAGAGGAAAAAAATATGAGCGTATCCATAAGCAGCAGTTCAAGGCCAGGCAGGGTCTGACGTCTGTTTTGCTAACTGCTCAAACCTCCAGAAGGCGGCGATGGGGTTGCGACAGCACCTTGCCACAAAGAGGAATCAGGAAGTAAATTGGATTTCTTAACCCAGCCCGTTTCTCTCTCTTCAGCCCTGGCAACCAGCCTGAAGTGCCAAGGAAGACCTTGGTGGCTGCGTGGTCCTGCATTTACTGAGTCGGCTTTAGAAATCGAGGAGGCGATGGAAGTAATTGCAGGCAGAAATTCTTTGCTTCCCAGAAGCAAAGGAGATGTTTGCAGGGACTCAAGTATCCTTTGAGCTCAGAAATCAAGAAAACCGCTTGAACTTTTGTGTGTGGAAACTTTCCTGCGCCCACCCCACCTTCGCTGCTTGGGCAACGCTGGCGTTTCTTCCTTCCCTCTCTAGATCTTAACCCGATTTAATCCAGAGGCCTAAATGGATCAGTTCAAGAATCAGCCTTGAGTTTTCACAAGGCCAGCCCAACATCTCTGGGGCCCGGAGGATGAGTCCAATTGGCATTCAGAGGCCTGCTGCCCCAATCCTCCCAAGAGAGCGGCCATTACGATGCCTTGTGGCAATGAGTTCCACAGGCTCATTATGTGAAAAGAAGGCTTTCTTGGGTCTGCCTGAAATCTCCTTCCAATCATGTTCTCTCAAAGTAAGGGAAAAGTTAAGATTCCACCCTGATAACTTGCTTTCTACGTACAAGGATCACAGGTCCACCCTGGTCCTCTAATTCTACAGGAAATGGTTGGTTTTTCCTCTAAAATAATCCCTTTTCAGTTCCTCTCCATTCCTGCCAATCCTGGCCACATTTTTCTCTCATGCTAACCAGGTTTGTGGAGTAGGCCTCAACTCAACACCCGCATTACCAAGCCACCTAAACCATGGGTGATGATCCACACTGGCTGAGGCCCCACATGTGCCAAGCCCAACCAAACCAGAGTCTGGCTTGGTCTGCTGTCTAAACCAAGCCAAGATTTGGCTGTCATGGCAATCTTGTGAGAAAAAAATTGGTTTGAGGTAGAATTTATTAATTGACAGCTCACTTTTTTAATATCGAACCCGAGGCTCAAAGATTGGTTTTTTCGGCCAATGGGAAGCTGCCATGGACAACGCAGGCTGGACGGGGAGCCAATGAAAGGAGCCCAAAATTGAACCACCTATCGGCTGAGAGCAGTGGGGGGTGGAATGGTATATAAGGAGGACTCCAGCTCAGAGACCTGGTCAGAGCATCGGGATGGAGAAGAGAGAAGAGAGAAGAAATGAGTGAAGACAGAAGGAAGAGGAGCAGCTCTCAAAAGGGGGAAAGAAGCGAGCTGAGCTACCGGGAAAGAAATCACTGCCTACCCCAGAGGCCTGGGGTGAAGACGGCGCCCTCCTCCAGCAGATCGGTCCTGAGGCGGCAGCCCAGGAGGAGACCCTTGGTTTGGCGCGCTCCCGCCAAGAAGGCATCTGTTCCATCAGGCCGCCTACCCAGGGGCGCCCAGCCTCGCCTCCAGCGCCCTGGCGGAGTCCCCCAATCTATCTTCGCCTGCCCGCTTCGCCTTCGGGGCCACCCCGGCTTCCAGTTCCAATAGCAAAAGCTACCCGTGACCTTGGCCTCCGTGTGGTTCTTTTGCAGGGAAAGGAGGCTGGCGGGGTCTGCTGGAAAGGGATGGGGCTGGGCTGGCGGGGTCTGTTGGAAGAATGGGGTGGGTTCCCTACGGGGCTCTGAGGCGGGGAGGAGGGTTAGCGTCGCCTCCGCGGAGGCCTCAAACGTGGGCCAGGCGCCTTCCCTCTTGCGCCCAGTTGAGGTGCGTCGCTGGCTTAGAGCTACGCGGGGGCAGCCAAGCTCGGCCGCCTTTACCTCACGAGGGCCTGCGAGGCTCCAATTCATCCCGGGGGGGGGGCTCTGGGTATACCCCGCCCCCTTCCCCGCCCAGGCCCCCGCGGGAGGCAGCCCCTGCCTTGGGAGCTCGGTGCGTAAAGACGCGCCGCGCGCTGGGAGGCCAAGGGTGCTCGGCGGGGCTGCGGTCTCCGCGCGCAGCCTGGGGCGTCGGGGTGGGGCTCCCACCCCCCGCGGAACTCCGTGACAGAGACTCGATCCTCGATCCCCGCTCCCACCCCCGAAGGCGAGCGCGACTCACTCGGCCATGGTGAGGGAGGGGCGGATGGGCGGGCGAGCGAGGTTCCCGGAGAAAGGCTGCTCTTCGCAGGCGAGGCTTCCCCTCGGTCTGGACCGCCCGCCGCGCCTCGCCCTTTAAAGACGGCGCAGGCCGGCCTCTCGAGCGGGCCGGGCGAGGGTGCAGTGCCCGTGGCGGCAGTGACAAAGGGGAGGAGGGCCCAGCATCGGCTTACTTTCTCGATTCTTCGCAAGAGCCGCCTTCTCTAGGGCGGGGAAAGGCAATGAGCGCAGGAATGAATGAATGGTGGACGCGGGAGAAACCTTTTAATTGTAATTCTACTAACGTTTCTTTGCGTTATGCGGGCCGAAGTCGCTTGGGGCTTCTCCGGGGGGGGACAAGAAGGCCCGCGCGGTGAGTGTGTTGCACCGATTTCCTTTTTTGCCCGTCTGGAAAAAAACCCGAACTCCCCCCTTCCCCGTCACGTTGAAGGCGGGCAGGCCCGGAAAATCGCCTTGTTTATGTCCCGTTTTCTCTGGAAAGCGATTTGGCTCCCCGTTGCCGACTCAAAACCTGCCAAATCTTCATTCTGAAGGGAAATCAGCTTACAATTTGGAAGGAGACAGCAGGAGGTGGTGGGGTTTCTTTAATAGCGACTCGTTTTGGTGCTTCACCTTGGCCACTTGAAGCTGGGTGGACTTCAGCTCCCAGAATTCCCCATGGCTGGCTGGGGAATTCTGGGAGTTGAAGTCCACCCAGCTTCAAGTGGCCAACGTGGAGAAGCACTGCTCCAGTTAGTTGTAGGGAGCACTAATAAGGGACATGCAGACACCCAGCCTGCCCCCTTCCTTGTTCTGGCTACCAGGACTCACCCTTGGTGCATCCACCAGGACCCCCAGCTGATCGCTTTGGGAGGCAGAGCACACCGACTTCATGAAGTGTTTTCAGCACAGCTCCGAGGAGCCAGATACTCCCCGTGGGCCAACAGAAGACTCAAAGCCAGCCGGCTGCTGAGTTCATTGGCAGAAAGAGGGTCGCTTTTCTCGCTAGGCAGCAGTTACCTGCACTCTGGCTGGCAGGGACCTGGCCATCCAAGGCAAAGGCTGGCAGTGCAAACACCATACCAATATAATTGTATTCTTTGTGTTTGTTTTCCTCCTCCTGCCCCGTCCCTTTTTCCTTCGTGCGTTCTGTCGTGGGGTTGAATCCATCCCTCAGCTGGCCAAAGCCAGATGTGCCGCCCACTCTTGCCAAGGTGAGGAGTGGCAGAGCCAATACGGCCCAGACGCCCTGGAGCTGCTTCCCCCACGAGGAGGGGGAAGGACCCCTTCCACAGCCTCCCAGCTAAAAGCCACCTACCCCAATCCCACAGACTGGATGAAGGCTGGGCTCTGCCAGCTGTGTCAGGACACGTTTGGGTTAGCGTTAGGGTGCCAAAGGGGAAAGATCCCAGAGGGACCATATTTAACGGGGCGGCTTTGTAAATAAACGCCATAATGCAAAACAAACACAGGCCTTGGTAATACGCTAGTTGTATCTTTATTGTTTTCCACCTCGTTCACTAACAGTTTAGTGGTGCAAAGTTACCGTACACAGAGTTAGATAAGAGTATCTGCATTGCACACCTAAAGGCCATACAGCAACATGGTTCCAAATTAGTACAAATACATGAAGTATATTTACAGTTTGTATACCCAAGCTCCAAACATCAGTTATATTTACAAAATAAAACATGGGTTGCCGGGGGTGGTGGTGAGGGAGTCAAATTAATAATGTACAGTGTTCTGAATGGATTCCTTCCACTGGGATGAGATCAGTTTCAAACAGAATTGAGATTGGTTCCAAAAGGCCACTTCAATTGTGCAGCAAAGGTGTGTGTGTGTGTGTGTGTGTGTGTGTGTGGCGTGGCAGGTCCACTTTGACAAACAAAATTCATCTGCTACAAACGGAAGATGTGAGTGGATCCTAAGGAGGGAGGGAGGCAGCTGTGAAGCGTGCAGGATTCGGGTGGTCAATAAATAAGGCAGGATCGGGCTGGGTGCGGCACAGAGGCTGCTCCGGGTAGCAGAGCGGAATTTGCGGCCAGCAAACTGGCAACTCTTCTCCTGCCAAGCCTTCAACGCGGGCCGGTCTAAAGCAGCAGGCTTCGTCAAGTGTGCCCGGATGGATCTGGAGTGGCCCCGCACCAAAGTGGCCTTCTGGACCAAAAACCAACATTTCTGTTTCTATCCGCCCCCCCTCCCCAGGGCTAATGTTTCGGTCTGAACGAGGAAGCACAGCGTTAAATACATTCCTGACACTTTAAAAAGTGTGAGGTGCCACCACCGGTGGGGAGGGAGGAATGAAAGGAGACACAGTAGATTACTGTGATCCCCAACTGAGGTCATTTCGGATACATTCAAGGAACCTTCAAGCAGCAAAGTTAGTGGTTTTTTTTTCCTGTTCTTTAAAGCAGCATGTTAGAAATAAAATGACGCTAACGGAATGGAGGAAAATCGAGTGCCGCATGATGCCTGGGCAGACACAGGATTAATTCATGGCAGAACGCATTAAGGGAAAGGAGAACAATGGACGTTAAGGTTTATGTACAAGGAAAACAGAAGCCCACATACACGTTACTTTACAATAAAATACAAATTAAATAATTCCCATAATGCGCTTGGTAACAAAGCAAAAGGGAGGAAAATGTTTGCTTGGAAAACACCACCAGGAATTTGCGGGGACAGTGACTTGGGCAAGCCTCCCCATGGCTGGCTCCCAGCCGTTCTCCAACCCTTTATAATTTCACAAGGGGGGGGGGCACCAGCCAGAAGAAATAAAGTGCGCTGTTTGCAAAGAACGGCTGTTTAAAAGAAGAAGAATCAATGGGCTCTGGTTGAACCAAAGAGGTATTGGTGATTCTGAGATTGTGATCAGGGTAACAGCCTCGGCTTCAGGCGCTTCCTTAACCGAGAAATCTGCGAAGGAGAAGATGGGGCCCCCTTTTCATCGGTCCTTCCTCGGGGCTGCAGGGACTGCGCAGAGGGTTGGTTGGCCCATGGCAGCGGCCTGCAGCTCCAGACAGCGGCCCGAAGAGCTGGCTGGCTCTAGGGCGGCGTCAGCGGGCTAAATCGCTCTCCGGATACCGATTCTGCCTTGCCTCTGCTGAAATTCAGGAGGTTTTTAGCCAAATGCAGAGGCGGAGAAGACTTTCTCGGTTTGCTTTGCAAGAACCAGGGGTGGATAATTTGCCCAAGAGTAACCATTTCAGAAGGCGCAAGGAGGGGCCCCCGGCATCTAAAATAAGCAAGGGAAGAAAGCTTAAGATTGACACGTGTTGATCTTGCTCACGTGTGCTCCAGGTATAGATCGGCCCAAGCTGAGCCAAGAAGGTGCCCTTCACATAATCCGTGGCATCATTCCCAGCTCTTGTTATGCATAGCGTGATTTTCCCAAAGCAAACACTTTACAGACTAGCTTTGTTCCAAGCTCAACAAACAAACAAAATGTAATTTTAGTGTAGACATACTATTGTCAGAAAATTTCCTTTTCTGGCTCCAGATTCCCCCCGGCCATTTTATAGCCCAAAAGTGGCAACGACAGTGCCTTCTTGTCATGCCCAAAAAAATTAACCCGTCATTCAAGCCACTGCAAAATCCCCTTGGCTCCTGAACCTGCAGCCTTGTTTGCCTGCGTGGGTGCTGCGTAGCGTGTCTGTGGGAAATGAAGGGAACTCTCATCGCCGGGCTGGGAGTTCCACAGGTAGACTCACATTTCAGGAAATAACCCCAAAGCAATGGGCAAAGCAGGCACAGCTATGTCCCGTTTCCGGATCTGGACTCCTTTCCAGGTTTCCTTCGTTCTGCACAGAAGCGGCACAGAAAATGCTCAGAAAATCTTCGCGCATCACGGCAAACTCTGTGAAGTTCCACAGCAGAATTAAAAGGGGATTCCCCACCCCCAGCCCCACTGCAGTAAAAGTTGCTCCACTGATGGAAAAGTCTCACTAAGTCATTCAACTGAAGATGGGGGGAAAGAACTACGCCCCGGGCCAACCCAATGGGATGAACGCAAACGATTAAACCACCTGCATATTTTGGTGAGGGAAGGTCAAAGTTTTGTCTTCTCTGGACAGATCTGCCATTCTCTGCCTAAGTGAGCAGCAAAAGTTAAAACAGAAAGGAGGGGGACATAAAGCTTTGCTTGGAGGCTGGAGAAAGCTTGTTTTAACAGCCTCATCTTCCAATCACAGCAGATGAGGTCAATCTTTGCCTCTGCAGGCAAAGGTGGCGAGGAGAGACCCCTCTTCCAACATGAAGCAATGCCCTGGGCACAGAAAGCTAATGAGGAAGGGGAAGGCCGGCTGGCTGGCTTTCTTGATAGGAAGTGAGCGTTCAGCCACACGGGGCCCCAGCTGCAGTTTGGGTACAAATCTGCTGGGGGTTCTGCAAAGGAGGCGCAGGAAGACCTGGAACCCCAGAGGGAGACGTGCCCTCTGCCCGTGACAATCAGTGGTTGGGGGGGTGAGTTAGGCTGCCTTTCCAACTCGACTGCCGAGAGCATTTCCCACTGCGTTTTACACTTCCTCTTGCGCTCAGCAGTCCCAACAGAGCCACATCGAAGCCTCCACTTGCGCCAAAGAAATGCTCGGGGGGGGGGGGGGGCAGAGACGCGGCCTGTTTTAAAGACCTCCCCCACATAATGGGACATAATGGGCCTTTCGGGTTGAGCTTTAAAGCGGGAACTGTCTTTAAAAGCTGTAAATGAACCTGAAGCTGTGGGAAAGACGGGGAGGAAGCGTTGCTGCCCCCTACGCCCGATGCCGGTTAACTCCACCTTCCCACTGGGGTACGATTTGGGCAAACCAAATGTTAAAACTTTTAAAAATCGCCCCACCCCCTCAAGTTCATTCTGCTGATGGGGAAAGTGGGGAGCTCCATGAAGCTAGCCCTCCGATTACCTCTCAACTGTACTGATTCAGGCCCCTCTTGGATGGAAGACAGACTTCTGGCTTCCACCCAATGCTAGGGGACGCTTGTGGATCAATGTGCGTGTGCCCCGACACGGGCAGATCCTCCACCCAGCCCTTCCAGCCTGATGCTCCCTTTCCTAAAGGTCTGAGACCTGCTCATCTGAATCTGGCACAGAGAGAACGCTGTGGGCAGCAGTCACTGGCCAAGCTACAAGGCCGGAGTTTAATCGGGCCACTCTGCTACGTCCGCCCCCCTGGGCAGCTGATTCCCAAGCAAAGAGATCCAAAATGGTAAATGGAGAGGCAACACATCCTGCGAAGGAGATGCCCCAAATTCAGGGCTGGAGCCTTTCTTTGAGAAACACAGCCTGGTTACTTCCAAGCCATCAAAGTTGGATGAAAAGTCAAATCATCGACACTCAGACAGAGACAAACACATCATAGAGAGCAGGACAGACGGCGTCACTTGGGGTGAGGAACCAAGTGCCCAAACGGAAAAAAAAACCTTTTCTTTTTTTAAAAAAGTCGTGCATATAAATCTGAACCCCCACCACCCCCACCTCCCCACTCACCCATACTTTTTCCCCCCCTCCCGTCGTTTCTGCTTCAGTTTGGCCACATGCGATTAATAGTGTTTTCGACACTTGAAAATGAAAATCGTAATCATAATTTTTAAAAAAGGGTGGGGTGGGGGGAAAGAGAGGAAAGAATGAGGGAAAGTGCTAGAAGTGAGCCAGGTTAAGCCACGGGGTTACATACAAGGAAAGAGAGCTATTCAAGAATCACAGAGAGATGAGAGGGGATGTTTTGTCTACAGCCAAAGATGTATTTGGGACAAAATAAAAATTGCATGAGAATTCCCTAGGGACTCAGTACTTCAGCTGTCCTGAGAGTCTTCGGGCGAGTTTGGACCTGCAGAGGAGAAAGAGGAGGATGAGGACCGAGTGAGCACAGCGCCGCCCAAGGAGTCACGCCCGTGCTCAGACGGAACGCAACACGTGGGCCACATCTGTCCTAACCCAGGGTTCGGAGCAGGGGGCCGAGATCCGAGTTCACCCTCTTCCTCGAAAGCTCCCTTGGAGGCTTCTCAACTGTGCCCGTTGCTGGGAAGCTAAAATAAATGCTGGGGGAGAATTACACCCAGCAAAAGCTGCTGTGGGACAGGCGAGGCTCCCGGTCTGGAGTTCAGTTCCCGAGAAATGGCAGGCCCGGTGAACTTTGAGACGCGACCTTTGGTGATTTCTAAGCTTATGCCTTTTCGTTAGTCTGAAAGGGGCTACCAGACGCTGGATCTCCAGTACCCAGCTAACAGTGACAAGGCTGTTTTACTTCCTCTTTCCTGCTGAACATCCCTTTTTCTAACCGGTTCCCTCGCTTCTGACCACTTCTGCAACAGCTTCCTCTCGAACGTGTTTCTCCTGCCTTGAACAGGGAAACATCCCCGCGTGCTTGCTTTGCAGGCCTGAATTTTCCCAAAGTTGCCCCATTCCGCCCCCACGGCACCCTTCCCACTGCAAGGGCTCTGGCTGTAAATGCAGGCTCTCCATTTCAGCCAACGGGTTTCAACCAGGGTTACTGCGCACCAACGTTTCTAACATCTGCAGGTCTAGCGGTCCCAGGCCTGCTTGAAAGGGACGGCGGCCACTCTTACCGTATCGTGCCGGCAAGAAGGGGGTTGAAGGCGTACAGCCAGTCACTCATGTCTTTGTCGTTGATGGCCTGGAGGAGAACACCGCGGTGTCTGGTGCAGACAGCAAAGGTGTTTGGGGTCTAAAATATGGACATAAAACACGCCAGCATTTTAAGCATCTTTTTTCTTGGACGACTCCCAAACCTCCTGGATTCCATCAAGCGGCCTTCGTTACCCATGCTTGGTAACATTCCGGGGAGCACGTGGTCCCTTCCTCCCCCAAGGGAAACCTTGATCTGCACCGGGTTTGAGGGCCGTCTTATCACAGCAGTGGGACGTGGAAGAAGGGAGTGAAGAAAAGATGTTCCTTCTTTCTCAAATCACTCAAGTAGGGGCGGGGGAAAAAAGGCACCAAATAAGTGGTAATTAAATTAATTCCCTCCCGCCATATTCTGGGCCCAGGACAAGACAATCTCTTTGTGGTTTCCCAGGGATTGACCGGAGGCGAGCAGAGTTTCTGGAGCTGCGACTGACCTTCACCATGGCCTGCTGATCCTCACTGTACTCCACCTGAGCCGTGGAGAGGTTGATGATTCCCCTCTCCACCGGATCCTTGTCGCTGTTGTAGATGAAGACGTATGGGCGGCGGACCACCACAAAATGTTTGGCCCACGAGGGGGACAGCGGCTCCTTGAAGTGCAGGTAACCTTTCTTGGAGACCACAGAACTGGAAGCCGACCCCAACGAGAAACAGGAAATCAGGACAGGGAGTCCAGCTGGTTACGGCCCCAGGAGGACCCCCCCCCTCAGTGAGAGGAAAAGCCATGAACCAGAGCCCTCCAGAGGCTGAGAGAGAGGAACCCATCTTGCCCCAGTTCTAAAGAGGCGGCGTTGGCTTTTCTCCCTCTTACGGAAGGCGCCGTCGACTCTTACCCAGGTCGGATTTCCTCAATATCCGGAACGAGGTTCAAGAACTCGTTTTTCCCCGCTCTTGCCAGATAAGAAACCTCAGGAGGGGGAGTCAGCTGGAATGGTTCTGTCTCCAGCCCAGGGCTGGAGGCCCGAGAATTTGCTTCAGGGGTTCTTTTGTTTTAAAAAAGAAACAAAAAAGGAAAAAAGAGAGGAAGTAGTTGGTTAAAGTCAGCAGCTCTAAAGGCAGAAGAATGCTGACTTGGTTCAGTATTTCGGCATTCAGGCCTGGTTTGCATTGAAGGGTGAAACACAGCAAATGATAATTCACCTCCCTTTCGGTCTGGCAAGGCTAGAAAGCATCGGGAAGCATCTATTCCTGCTTCGCAAAGTTTATCCAAATGAAAATTAGAACTAAGAGAAAAGCAGACATAAACGAAATAGCAGGAAAGCCATGATGAATGTTACTCTGTCAGAATTCAGGAAAAGGGGGAACTGGTCACTTCTTTACGAAGGAAGCGTCCCTAAAGCTAAGAAAATGTTGAGAGAGAGGAGGCAGAGGCAGTTGGGTGGGGTCAAAAGGAGGGAAAGTTTAAAAAAAAAGAGAGAGAAAGAAAGAACTTTTTAATCTAAGAGGTCATTGTAGAGAGAGAGATTCTGGCAAGCCCTTTTGTCATTCATTCTGTAATTGAGCGTGCAGGAGGAGCTGTGTTGATGCGCCCTTTAAAAAAGAAACAAGGTCACCTATCCTATACTGCAGCTCATGCAATTTTAGCGTTTCATACAGCCTCAACGCTTCATGATCGGTTTGTCCTCAGGGTCAAAAAAGAAAGGGAATAACCAAGGCTCCAACCTTCTTTAGCAATTTAGGTTATTTATCTGTCCTCCAAATAAGCCTGGAGTAAACTATGGCCCTTCTGCCCCCCAAAAAGCCCTGGTTTGCCCACAAAGTCACCCGCCCGTCAGGAGGAACGGGGAGGAAGGGGCGGCAGGGGCAGGGTGGAGGTTCCCGCAGGCCAGAAAGGGCGTTCGGGGGCTCTGCTGAGGGACAGGCGTCAACTCGGCTCAACTCACTTCTGATCTGCAGAGTTGTACCTCGAATCCGACAGCGAGGGGCAGGTGGAGGAGGGCGTGAGGGTGGAGCTGCTGAAGCTGGAGACCGACGGATCCCGCCCGATTGGAGAGATATCCGACAGCTGGAAGAAGCACACGAGAACCCGCAACTCAGCACCGCCCCGAGGGCAAGCCCCACGCTAGCCACGGGGTTGGGGTTGGGGTTTGGCTTACCTTACAATCGCTGATGCTGTTGTAGACCTGGTTGAATTCGCGGTTGAAAGAATGAGTAAGAAGCTGAAGGCACTGGAAAGAGAGTTTGGATCAGAACTGTGAGGGCTGTGGAGCAGTACGTGGTTTCCTGTAGGACTGCTTTGGCAGGAAACAAGCATGGCTGGCTGGGGAATTCTGGGAGTTGAAGTCTGCCCATCCTCAAGCTGCCAAGGTTGAGCAAGCCCTCCGTTTTGGGGAAGGGGGGCTGAGGGAGAAGGCAGGCTCCCCCCCCCCAGCCCCGAGCTCCCTACCTTGGTAGCGAGCTCCTTCTCCCGCTCCACCAGGCTCTCGATATCGGCCGAGTCGTAGCCGCTGCTCTCGCTGGGGGTGATGGCGCTCTCAAAGGTGGTGGAGGAGATCTGAGAAGAGATGCTGGTGGAGGTGCTGAGGGTGCTGCTGCTGAGGCTGGCGGACAGCGAGTCACTCAGGGACTTGGGGAGCCCGTCCGCGAGCCTCTCCCGCAGCAGCAGGAAGTGGCGAGTCTTCTCGACCTGGAGGGCGAGAGAAGAATCCAGGGGGTTCCCTTTCCTCCCGCGGTTCCTAAACGGGGACCTCCTCATCTGCCTCCCGGGGGATTGAGGGGCACCCAGCCATCCAGGGACGCCCGCAGAGAGGGAGAACGGGGCAAGCGAGAACCTCTGCAGCCTCGGGGCGACGTCTCTCCGGTGGGAGGACACGGCGTCAATCCGCGAGGAAATCCCAGCCCTCCCTTTCTGGCACCCACCTCGTGCAGCAGCTCCAACTTCTCCAGCTCCCACTGGTGCTCCAAGATCAGGCTGTCTCCTCGGGGCCTCCACCCTGCCAGATTCTCTTCCCCGCGGACGTACGCCACGGAGGTGTCTAGGACCTTCCGTCTCCTCCTCTGCATTCCTGAACCATAAAGACCGGGTTTTCCACCTCACCGCCAGGGAAGGCCACCCTCTTCCACTCCCTACTCAAGCCGTGTTTTCCTTCTTCTCCCTGCCAGGCAGAACCCCTCCGGGGCCACCTCCAAACAGCCACAAATAAAGCAACTCGACTCGGCTGCCTGCCTGCCTGCCTGCCTGCCAGTCCTTTGGGGTCGGCCAGATCAGGAGACAGGCATGGCAACAATCTCAGGAAGGCTACCGTGCTCTACTTTTTTAAGGCCGAAGGGACTGACTGACGGCTTTATTGACAGTCCCAGACCAGTAAAGTTGTAGGGCGTAACAACCGAAGCTTGAAAGCCTGTCAGGACTTCCCTCTGCCCCATTGTATACCAAACGGAATTGAGGTAGGGTTACAGTGGGGCAAAAAAGTATTTAGTCAGCCACCAATTGTGCAAGTTCTCCCACTTAAAAAGATGAGAGAGGCCTGTAATTGACATCATAGGTAGACCTCAACTATGAGAGACAAAATGAGAAAACAAATCCAGACAATCACATTGTCTGATTCGGAAAGAATTTATTTGCAAATTATGGTGGAAAATAAGTATTTGGTCACCTACAAACAAGCAAGATTTCTGGCTCTCACAGACCTGTAACTTCTTCTTTAAGAGGCTCCTCTGTCCTCCACTCATTACCTGTAGTAATGGCACCTGTTTGAACTTGTTATCAGTATAAAAGACACCTGTCCACAACCTCAAACAGTCACACTCCAAACTCCACTATGGTGAAGACCAAAGAGCTGTCGAAGGATACCAGAAACAAAATTGTAGACCTGCACCAGGCTGGGAAGACTGAACCTGCAATAGGCAAGCAGCTTGGTGTGAAGAAATCAACTGTGGGAGCAATAATTAGAAAATGGAAGACATACAAGACCACTGATAATCTCCCTCGATCTGGGGCTCCACGCAAGATCTCACCCCGTGGGGTCAAAATGATCACAAGAACGGTGAGCAAAAATCCCAGAACCACACGGGGGGACCTAGTGAATGACCTGCAGAGAGCTGGGACCAACGTAACAAAGGCTACCATCAGTAACACACTACGCCGCCAGGGAATCAGATCCTGCAGTGCCAGACGTGTCCCCCTGCTTAAGCCAGTACATGTCCGGGCCCATCTGAAGTTTGCTAGAGAGCATTTGGATGATCCAGAAGAGGACTGGGAGAATGTCATATGGTCAGATGAAACCAAAGTAGAACTGTTTGGTAGAAACACAACTCGTCGTGTTTGGAGGAGAGAGAATGCTGAGTTGCATCCAAAGAACACCATACCTACTGTGAAGCATGGGGGTGGCAACATCATGCTTTGGGGCTGTTTCTCTGCAAAGGGACCAGGACGACTGTTCCGTGTACAGGAAAGAATGAATGGGGCCATGTATCGTGAGATTTTGAGTGCAAACCTCCTTCCATCAGCAAGGGCATTGAAGATGAAACGTGGCTGGGTCTTTCAGCATGACAATGATCCCAAACACACCGCCCGGGCAACGAAGGAGTAGCTTCGTAAGAAGCATTTCAAGGTCCTGGAGTGGCCTAGCCAGTCTCCAGATCTCAACCCCATAGAAAACCTTTGGAGGGAGTTGAAAGTCCGTGTTGCCCAGCGACAGCCCCAAAACATCACTGCTCTAGAGGAGATCTGCATGGAGGAATGGGCCAACATACCAGCAACAGTGTGTGCCAACTTTGTGAAGACTTACAGAAAACGTTTGACCTCTGTCATTGCCAACAAAGGATATATAACAAAGTATTGAGATGAACTTTTGATATTGACCAAATACTTATTTTCCACCATAATTTGCAAATAAATTCTTTCCGAATCAGACAATGTGATTGTCTGGATTTGTTTTCTCATTTTGTCTCTCATAGTTGAGGTCTACCTATGATGTCAATTACAGGCCTCTCTCATCTTTTTAAGTGGGAGAACTTGCACAATTGGTGGCTGACTAAATACTTTTTTGCCCCACTGTATTTTGAGGTTCCTTTCCCAGGACTGAGCTGCTGTTCCTCTCCCCTTCCCTTCCTGGTCCATCCATTCCTCCCCCGGGATCATCCCTACATTCCTTTACTTTGGGCTCACTTGAGAGAGAAAAGCAGGAGCACCAGCTGCCACTCCCTTCCCCTACCTCCAAGGCACCTCTGGCTGTGAGGTTATTTCATTAATGCCCAGTACTCTGATCCCTGGATTTTTATTCCTTAAAGAAATAAGGACCACAGCATTGGGCATAAACTCCGCTGAGTTCACGAACGGAAAAGCAACGTGCACAAACATAATAAACAAACTAATCAACCCAGTGCAGCAAAAATACAGGGTTTTTTTTTGGCAGATTCACGCAAAGGGGCGTCTTCTGACCTGGGCTTCCGGTGTCAGCCATTTTGCACAAGCTCAGCTCGTAGATACCGGTGACTCGGTTGCTGTTTCCAAACAGGGAGGCAGGAGAAACAAAGTGGTATTTTGAGAAACAAGGTAGGCGAAAGAACAGTCTCAGGAATGGTCAAGCTCTTCAAGAGCAATTCTACTGGTCCATACTGGAGAAAAGTCATCATACAACAATTCTACTTTCACCATGTGCGGAGAACAACTGCTTCCCTTTTTCTCAAGCGAAGGAATCTCAAGCAGAGCCTTCTGCTGTGGCCACTCTCATGAAGATTTCCAGGCTTTTGGAATTTCACCAGGAGACTCACGAGACACCAAGAAATCCCAAACCAGGCCATCGACAACCCCAACCCACATTCATACAGATGATCCAAGCTTCATCTGGGTGTCTCGTGGCCCTTGGCTGGCCTAGGTGCTGATCTGACTTACGCATCGGGGGACTTCGAGTAGCCGCGGCCAAAGAGACTGCGCAGGGAACGGGGGGGCGAAATCTTGGCATCTCGCGAGTAGAAGACCATGCAGATGTCCTTGGTGATGACGGCGGGTTGGATGCAGTGGTCCAGCTGGAGGGGGAAAAACAGCCAGAAGTGGCTTTCACCATCAACTATGGGCCACGTACAAGTGAGCCAACAGGCAGGTATGTTAGCTCTCTTTCGCACACGTGTGTTGCACATGGGCAGGTGCACAAACGTACCTTTATCTCCAGACTTACTATTCTCTATATGGAATGACAGACTGAGAGATCTTCACTTGATCAGAATTTACCCTCTATTTAAAATCGCATGAACTCACTTTACAGGTCTTAGGAAGAGGAATGGTTTAATCTGTCCCTTAGGAAACAACACCCTATAAGACCAAATATATATTTTATACCCGGTTCTCAGGGCTCTAGAACTACAAACTGTTTGGTAGACAAAAGTCGTAATCTGTGTATTTTGGCCAGTTTGAGCTTTCGGTAGAGAAAGCCAATTTAGAAATGGGGACCATTCTGAGTCAGCATAAAAATACTGGTCTCACCAATTTCCTTAAGTGTTCCTAAAGGCCTTACTGCTGAGGTAGTAAAACTATTTTTAGAGATTTCACAATGCAGGAAGGGATTTACCTATCGAGTCCCTCGTGTGAGGGAGATGGCTGGTGACGAAATTTGATAAACAAATAAAAATAAAAAATAAATTGAATACCAAAGAGGTTCCCCGCAGACAAAAAGCTAGCATGTTAGGGAGGGATCTGGGGCTCTTCTTCCTGAGGTGCTTGCTTTCTAGCTTCTCGCCTATGAAAGGGGTGCCACCTGCCACCATCCAGGCCAAACGCAAGTGATCATCTCAGTGAGAAAGAGCGCTCCAGATAATGGACTAAAAGAGCCTAATTCTGACAACCGATTTTCTTTTCGGTCATTTCAGAAGTTCTAGGTTGGTTCTAAAAACTGTAAAAAAAATATGGAGCTTTCCAATTCCAGTTAACTTAGGAACTCTGTAGTCCAGGTAGATATCCTTGCCCGCAGTTCAGTCAGGCTGCTGCTATTATATTCTACTGGCTGGGTTTACCAATTTTATTCTTTTACAGCTGTTGTCTGCTTGTGGGTTTGATTCTGGTTATCGCAAGCCGCCCAGGGTTTAGGACTAGGGCTGCACAGATATGGTGTAAAATAAAAATGGCCTATCGGCTTAGGAAAGAAATGAGAAAGAGAGATTCCCTCCAGGGGTTCCTGTTATTGAAACATCTCAACCTCTCCTTTCATCCTTCCATCAGACCAAGGTCTGAGACCAGAAGGTGTAACCTCACCTCCAGGTAAGCTGAGAGGGTCATGTAGATCTTCTCTGCGTAGGGGGTCACCCGGTTCAAAAGAAGGGAGTTATGCAGGGAGCTGTCCCAGACAGCCTCAAAGCGGTAGAAAGTCCTGGGGAAAAAACAAACCAACGCTAGGAACAGGATGCTTCAGCGCAGAGCTGCCTCAACACAACCAAGACTTGCTCATCTTGAACAAGCTTAGAGCTCTTCTTGGAAGGTGGAGGAAGCAGGCCCCTTTCTGAGCACAGGGACTGAGTTTCCACAAATGTACAGGTAGTCCTTGACTTACGACCACCATAGGGACCAGAAAATTCGTCATTAAGTGGTGTGGTCGTTAAGCGAGGCATCACATGACCACACCCAATTTTACGACAATTTTTGCAGCGGTCATTAAGCGAATCATGCTGTTCCCATTGATTTTGCTTGTCGGAAGCCGCAAATGGCAATCACGTGACGCCAGGACACTGCAACCATTGTAAATACATGCTGGTTGCCCAGTGCCCAAATTTTGATCACGTGACCGCGGGGACGCTGCAACAGTCATAAGGGCAAGGACCGGTCATAAGTCACTTTTTTCCAGTGCCGTTGTAACTTTGAACAGTCGCTAAACGAATGGTCGTAAGTCGAGGAGCACCTGTACTTTGACCTCTCCCCACATCCCTGGAAGCTACGCTTTCAATATTTTGTTGATGAGGGTCACAGTATCAAATCAACCCAAGAACTCGCAATTCCTGACTTGGGGGTCAGGGTGAGTAACTGCCATCCAAAACTAAGAATGATAAATGGAGATGGTGGCCACATTTTATGGACAACATCCCATCTGGAACAAGGCCATTGTTTTGTTTTTTTAAGGTGCCCCTGCTAGCTAGTTCCTGAAAGCTTGCTCACCCATCAAACACCTTGATGGAAACACAAGTTAGTGCTTCAGCCCTGCCCTACAGCTACAGCAGAAGCTTTCTGAACTCTTCTCCATCTGGCTATACCTGTTTTGCCACGTTAAAAGAAATTGAATCTTGCCCAGAAAAGCAGGAAGCTAAAGAACTGCGGAAAAGAAAGGAGGGGAGGACAGATTGTGGCACCGTCCCAGGAGAGGCTGCAGAAGCAAATGAAATCCCCTTCTGTTTCAACTAGAGAGCAGAAAAGACGCCCCGCCAAGCAAAGTTACGTCCAGGGTCAGGGTGGAAGACGTGGAGAGGATAACATTAAAGTGGTATTTCGACCTCGCGAGAACCAAGGAATGAGCCAAAGTGACTAAACAGGATGAAAGAAACACAACTGGATGTAGACTGGGAATCAGGGGACAAGATCCATACGGTACACACCAGAAAGGAATCCCCTTTCCAGAGTTTTGAGGATGGAATTCAGGGAAAGAGAGACAGGTAAAAATCAAGGGAAGAAAGAAGCGAAGCACAAATACAAGACTTGAATGCATGGAAAAGCTTCTACGCAGCAGATTTAAACCCTGGCCCAAACCTCCTGGGTCACAAAGGCTCTTTGGCAGCACGCCTAAGATTCTCGAGACACGCTCGGCAGGCCTCCGACACCGAGGCGAAGGGGAGATTTTAAAGCCACCCCAAAGTCAGGGGTGTTGAAACAACGCAAGGCAGGCAAGAGGAGGGCACTACGTGTGCCGGGCTCCTCTCTGCCAGCCGAAAGGAGCCCCTGCACACCCCTGGGCCGGTGGCAGGCCGAGGCTGGGAACTCTGCTCACCAGCCCGGCCAGGATTAGGGACAAGGGGAAGGGAAAGGCTGTGTGCTAGGCCAGGGCGTTGTGCGCAAAGGAAGCAGACTTGGAAATACCTAGGCATGTCCTTATCAAGGAAGAGCCTGCGGAGATACAGAAAGCTTTCGTTAGGTCAAACAGGGATGGGTGAGCGAGAGAGGAGACCAGCCAGCCGGGGAAAAAGCCAAACTTCAAGCCAGCCAAGCCGCAACCCAAAAGACCCAAACGCAGGGGTGGGCACGCGCACAGAGGCACGCAGCAGGCATGTGTGCTCATGATGGACATTGTTAACTTTCGCTACTCCCACCTTCTCCTGCCAAGGGCAGGAGCTGAAAACTGGGGAAAGCAGGCCAGATCCAAGGGGGCATCTTCGCGGCTATAAGACGGGAGCCTCGCCTTCAGCCGGGGGAGCCCAAAAAAACCTCTGCGGTGGGTTTTAATCACATATCATCATCATTTACTTATTACAAAACGCTCATTTGAGAGGTCTGTATGTCTAACAAGCCCGCTGTTAGTGTACTCAGACTGCACCATTTTTCGGCTGTTGACGAAGAAAAAACAGTTTGCTGTTTTCACTATTTGTGAAGATAAACTTGGTAGCAGGAAGGGGAGAGGAGATTCTTAAGCACCTCAACTTCACTTCTCCTTTCCACTCGGGCTAAAATTTGCTTCAAAACCATCCTAGTCAGTGGTCAGAGGAAAGAGAAGCCTGTCCCAGCCCGGGGCCCCACAGGTGGGTCAGAAATCCCATCAGCCATGCTGTCTGGGGAGGATGGGAACCGCAGTCCACCCCGGCTGGGGCTTCCAGGTGGGGGAACCGTCCTGCTTGGCCAGGCAGACCCCGACTGGCGAACCGCTCTGACCTGTTTGAGCTGTGAGAAACCCTCAAGTATTTTGCGGAGATGATGTTCAGAGACAAGACGGCGTCCACGGCCGTTTCATCCACTTCGGCTTTGTTCCGGATGCGCCCTGACGAGAGAACAGAGGCGAAAGCAAAGGTTCATTTGGGGTCACGCTCGTTGGGAAGAAAAGCCAAGGGGAACCTCGGTTTCGGAAAGGTGTGTAACTACAAAAAGGCTTTTCTTTTGCGAACGACTCCAGATCGTGACATTTCCCCATCCGCCCCCACTCTACGCTCCAAATCTTTGTGACCTTACGGAGTGATCAGCTTCTCCCTGCCACACCAGCCTCGGGTACGGACACTCCCACCCTGCTGCCTGTGAAGTAGGGTCCCGGCTGGCACCCGAGGTCTCCTGGAGGATCAACTCCCGGAAGACTCAAAACCCTGGCAAGAAAATCTCAGGGAGGGCAGTTTCCCCATCCAGAAGAGGAAGACCTGCTCGCTCTTCCCCAAGGAGGTGCAACAGTGGTCTTGCTGCAGACAGACCAGGCTTTGACTAAGAGCAGATGAGGCCAAAGTCACTCACAGCAGGGAAGCAAAGGACTCTGGGAAAGAACCTCCAGGCTGGAGGAGGACTGGCCCCGTGCCTTCCATCGGCTCCCATCATTCAACATAAAGACATCTTCCTAACAACTCCCCGGCCCCCAATGGCTTACACCCAATCCAAGTTCTCCTCCTGCCCCCCCCAGCACTCCCCCCGAGTCTGGACAGCCCCACCTCCCCTACCACTGACTTTCCTCCCTGCACTGCCACCCCAGGGGGCGGGGATCTCTCACCTGGACCACAGAGCTCTTACAGATCACATAACTTGGTCCAACCCAAGACAACTGAGGAATAAGTGCCAGCAGGGAGGCCTACAGTACCCTAAACAGCCATTTCTAGTCCTTCCCTCCCAGCAAGGCACAGATTAACTGGGCTGGGCTATATATACCGTAGGTGGCAGCAAACTGGGCTGGGCACTCTGCTGTGAGTGAAAGAGTCCGGAGAGGAAGCAGGAGGGAGGAGGGAGCCAGCCAGAAAGAGAGGAGGGGATACATACCAACTACCAGCTCCCGCACATCTTTCCAGTGCAGCTCATTGCCTTTCTCGTGGATGATGGTAATGGTGATCCTACGCTGTATTCCCTGCAGTGACGGAAAGAGCCACACTCTGTCACTTCTCCCATGGTGAATTATGCCCTAGGCCTGCCTCTTCAAATGCAGCAGGCTCCAGATGTGTTAGGATTAAAACTTCCAGGATCTCCTGACACTGGGAGCACTGGAGGACCCTGAATTGGGGAGGTCTGCCCGGTGCAGATGCCAGGACCATCTCACGCCAGGGCCGGCCAGGAGTGAACTGAACGCACCAAGACGAGGCGTACGGGCAGACCCCCCGAGCAACGTAGTCGACTTTTAATTCAACAGCCCAGCTAAGGCGGCAGCATCTAACAGTCCCTGTCTGCTCTCAGACAGCAGAGTCTGGTCTGATTAGAACTTAGATGGGAGACCGCCAGAAGCAGCAGGCTGCAAATTGAAAAACAAACATCCCAAAAGAAGAAAACGGCACACAGGTTCTGCCCGTTATTGCCGCTGCCAAGAAAACCACAAAAAGCATCTTCATGTAGTCACCCGAGTCGAGCTGGATTCAAAGGGGACTTCGGCGTCCACGTACCTGATGAAGCAAGAATGTCCCTTGGCAAGGCAGACCCCCCGTGTGGTCAACAATGGCAGGGATGTATCTGCAAGGCAGAGAGGGGAAATCAGCAAACTAAGAGAGAGAGAGAGGTTTAATTCAACCTCTTCCCAATGCCCATCCACGGGTTGTGGGTCTGGAGCGAGAGAGAGAGGAGGTCTCCTCCTCGTCAGCCCATTAGCAACTGGTAGCGCATGGTCCTCCATGCTCCAGCTTAAACACACTAAGCTCATTCAGATGTTCCTCACCAAAAGGCTCCCCCCCCCCCCAGCTTCAAGACAGAGGGAGAAACGATAAGCACCATTAACAGCCCAAGTTACCAAGCACCCCATCAGGCAAGACAATCAGGCCAAACTCACTCTCCCGTTGGCTCCAGTTCGCTAATCTCAAACCAAACGAGGAGATCGTATTTGGTCATGCTCTGCCCCAAGTTCGGTTTATTCATCGTGTTGAGTTTGGTTGCTGGGACTGAAAGAGAAAAAAAGGCCTGCTTTTTTTAAAAAAAAAAAGTGCAGCAGGGAAATGGCGTTGGGGCATCCCTAATGCTGGCTGGGGATTATGAGCGCTGAGGCCGCCGGGCCGGGAAAGGCAGCTCTTGTGATGCTTAAATGAAGTTCCACCAGCACATTTTCACCGATGGGCTAGGACTCATCAGCTCCAGCCTAAAATGAGGCACAAGAGGAGCTATTTTCCTCTTGTTGCTTGTTAACCGACAGCAATTCACCAAGTCGTTCTTTATTATTATTATTATTATTATTAAAAAGCACAGAGACAGAAAGGGAACCCAGGAACAAAGAGACAGAATTCCTAACATACTTTTAATGGACACATAGAACAAGGTATTTGTAGGAAAACAGGGCCATGGACTCAGGAGGAGCCCGTGTGCTGCTTCCTGGCAGTTTTGAGCAAAAGCCTTCAGCAGGGTTTTGCTCTAAGAAGAGAAAACAGAGAATCTGGAGCGTCCTTAACATCTGGATTCAACTCACTGGGCTTGGATGTCGGAAGTGTTACAGTTTTTGATTAAAGTCAGCCCCTGGCCCAGAACGGGTTGAAGGTGGCACGGGAGACAGCAGATCTGCAAACTCATTTCAAATTCACAAAAGTGCCTCCAATACAGGGCTCGGGACAAACTCCCGATGCAAAAGAGGCCTGGAGAAAGGGTCGTAAGGGCTGTTCCTACACCAGTCGATCACAGATTGATTGAGCTACTGACCATCTCGCTTGGGGCACCGCTGGGTCTGACAGCTGGGGGCAGGCAGAGAGAGAAAAGGTGGCAACTGGTTGGCATCGTCTTGGAGAGCTGCCAGGGCCGACGACGCAAGCACGGTGGCATGCTGGGACAAGGTGTTCAGCACATGTGCGTTTACATAGCCAGACATGAGATACCTGATCAGTTCAATTTTTCTCTCATGGTCTGGAGAAAGCAATGGGAGGGTGTGGGAGGAAAAGACGTCAGGCACACGGGCAAAGGCGAGAGGAGACGGGCATGAGAAGGGGAGAGGCGAGGAGGTTGGGTGGGGAGGGAGAGAAGGTTTAGAAAATGGAGTAAATGAAGTCAACATGCACCACTGAAAGATGAACCAAGAAAACCAAGGGGCTGTTGCGATGAGTGCGGGGGGGTGTGGTTACTGAGAAGGGGGCAGCATGGTTGGTGAGGAAGTAGGGAAGGGCTCCTCGACGGGAGTCCAACCCAGTGTCCAGGCATGAAAAGAACAGCGGCACCCTTTCACCAGCCCTTCAGCCTTCGGGGGGAAAGCCTGCTTTGGAATGGGTCTCAAGAGGGCCTCCCAGGCTTGCAAACCACGGGTACTCCTATGGCAAACAAAGGCTGGCAACAAGCCTCAACGGTCATTTATTATTACTACTACTACTGCAGAGAAACTGTACTAAAGTTTGTATTTTCCATTTGATGCCGCCCAACTCCAAATGGCTCTGGGCCCCCGTGATCAATGTCTTCTCCTTCTCCTTCTCTTATTCGACCTGACGCCACCCAACTTCACCCGGCTCTGGGCGGCTCCCTGCGGCCTTCTACTTTTTGTGAGCCAAGAGCTTTGTTCCTCAGGTGGAGGAAGTACCCCGGAGAATGGCCTCTCTTCCCTCTTGCTCCCCTCCTCCGATTCTCCTTCAGATAAGCTAACCCAGGAAAAGCAGCTCTTACCTGGCTTGGAGAGCGGCATGGGAGGAGGGAAGTGGCGCCGGGAGGGCTGCGGAGGGCTGCGGAGAAAGGGGGCAGTTAGTGCAACTGGTGTGCATACAGAGACAAAGGGATGCGCCAATCCCCATCCCAGAGTCCCTCTTTGGGGGGAGATGGGCAGGGGCAAAATGGAATGAATAAATAATAAATAAATAAATAAATTAGGCAAATGAAGGGTGGTGGTGAGCAACCGTTTCCCTCGACAACAGGCCACAAGTTCCTCCTATCCCAAAGGGAGATCTCCGTGTTCAGGTACCTGTTGAGATCCTGTCCCTGCAGGTGGAGCGGGTGGAGCTGATAATGTCCAAAGACCTCAAAGACGATGGGCTTTGTCTTGATGTATTCGACAAAGGGTTCTGTCACTTCTACAGAAATCTGTCAGGGGAGACAAGGAACATCCATCTGCCAGTGAGAAAAGACTAAAAACAACTTCGGCCCACCAGCAGCAGAAGAGATGGCCGTCTTGCCTATTCGGAAATGGAAATGCTGCTTCCAAAACGTCAAAGCCAGGTGATGCTAATCTCTGAAAAGCCTCCGCGAGTCCCTCCGAGCGGACCCACTTGCACTTACATTTTGGACATGATAAAAACCAAGCGGTGTCCCTCGGCCATTATTTTTCAGAGGTTCGGTAGAGAAAGCTTCATCATGCCGGTGCAGAAAGCTAGAAAAACAAGAATACACCAAGTTTTAACACAAATTACTCCATCACCAATACTATCTCCCCCTGAAACCTCTAGGTTTCAAAGCTATTGATTCATCCTTCAGGTCAAAAGGAAGTTCCCCAGAAGACAGGAAACTTCTTGACATTTAGTCAAATACTAATGTCCATCAAGTTGAGTGATCTCTACTCTGTCTCGCAAAATTTCTTTGGGATCTCCATGAAAGAGGAGTCTTGTTTGTTATCTGCTACCTGCACTGAGAGCTAAACATGGGATCTTAAGTCTCCACCTGAACAGCTTCCTTCAAAGACTCTCTCTCTCTTTTTCTGCAGTGACCCATGGAGCTTGTTTTAGGAAACACTTTGTCTTCATGCAGGTCACCAATGAGATCAAATGGCCTAATTATTCAGGAACTTCTCAGAGAACCTGTAGCCCCACCGAAGTTGCTGAAATACAGCTCCCAGCATGACTTACTATTGACCACGCCAGCTGGGGTTGCTGGGAGTTTGGTTCAGTCACATTTGGAGACTAACCCAGTTTTGCAATATACCCGCAATCTCCCACATCACATCAATCAGAGGTTCCCACAGCAGACATAGATTCCTTGAAGGACATGTCAATGTGGAAAGTAGGAACTCAGAGATATCCCGTTATGCAGATTTAGTCTATGTGTCACCATCCCACATCCCAAGCTGAGGAAAAGATGCCAATTTCTCCTACTCATTCCCTCACACATCTTTCTTTATCTGGTTCATTGTTTTCTATACTAACTGGCCCCAAAGGAAAGTTTGGGAAGCCACAATTTCTCTTCACAGTTTGCAGAAGCAAATGTCCTTGCCCTGTATTGAGCGAAGGGATCCCCAGCTGATGGTTAGAGATTCACTGGCCATGAACCATCAAGGACAAAAGGCCACTCCTTCACTGCCTGTCCAGAATTATGCAGATTAGACCAGACCTTCCCTTACTTTGCGCAAGCATGAAGTCCCAGGAAAGCTGCCTTTAAACTTACTTGAATTGGCAGAAGATATCTGCATATTCCGGGAGAATCCCGCTGGCCTGGAGCACCGTCACGCGGAATGTAAACACACTACCCAGTTTCAGGTGGTCCCCAACTTCCTCAGTAAAGCCTTCCATGGCCATCTTGCCATCCAACAAAGTGCCGGATTTCAGGTCTGGAGGGGGGAAAAAAGGAGCACTGTCCCAGAAAGCGTGAGGATTCCAACCATCCTGAGGCACTTTCATATGGAGTTGCTCTCAATCACCTCCCAAAATGCCTCCATGAGTTATTTGCCCAGCATGGCTGTGTTCTTAATTCTACCACCATCGCTTTTAGAAAGACCTCAGACCCAGAAACCAGAATTGGGTGGCTTTAGTGGGATCCAAACAGCCATCTGAGCATCTCTTTATGAAGTTCAAAACAAACCTGAAAAAGCCATGTTAGGGACCACTCCGTACATGCAGCATCAAAGCTTGTAAGTCACAAAGCTTCCCTCTCCTCAAACAGTTTAAACCTCTATGATCTGGATCTAGCATAGCACGCTAATTTCACACGCGTCCAATCTCTCTTGGATGCACATGTGACCTCAAAGAACCAGGAGAGACCTTCCATATACAAATCATCCAGGGTGTCTGCTCTACCTACCCATATCGTTCATCCTGTTGATTTCTTCAGGAGGCGTACTGACTTCCGCACTCTGGCCTTGGCCTTCGACAATCCTCAATTCTTCCAAGGACAATCCAGAACGAGTCATGGGCACGGACGAAAAGTTGCTCTAGAAAACCACAAACAAGCGGGAAATGCCGACTGAAGACCACCTCCCTTTCTTCCTACGAATGCTTCTATGCCACTTTAATTACACGACTTTGGGATGTACTCGAGTAACAAGTTACCTTGTCAAAATACTCATTATCAAATGAGATCTTAGCTGTGCCAGATTGCCGAACGCCGGACCCATAATCGGGAGCTTCTTCATCAGCTATCAGAAAAAGAGAAAGAAAGACGCAGGATACAGCAGTTAGATGAATGAGGTTTCAAACACCCTGACTCCAGTCTTTAAAAGATAAAAATTCAGCTACTGGCCCAGACCATTCTGAAGCAAACCACTTCACTCAGCTTCTTGGCAAGGCCTGGCTGCTACCCACCGGCTATAGCTTGGACTGCCACGCGCAAGAATCCACGTACTTCTCCCTTCTCACTGACGACGGCCACTCTGTGAATGAGGGGGACTGGATAGAGGAGATTGCTCAAGTATACAAATGCCCTGGAGGAAAAACGATAAAATCCAAACGTGAGACCACCATTAGTAAGACAAGAGTTACATCTGACTAATTTTAATAGAGATGGCATCTAGTTGTTGGGCTCAGCATCTCACACAGGATGAGCCACTCAACAGTAGTGACTCGTCTATCACAATCAAAGATGAGTTGATCAAAGATGAGTTTTGAAATGAAGCACAGCTAGACCCATCTTAATCTTTTAGCAAATCACCGACCATTTAACTCATCCAACAGACAACTATCAATTGCTTACATATGAAAACTTTAAAAAAACCTCGTGAAGGCAATTACCGAACACGTTTCAAGTTTTAGCTTTTCTTCCCTATGTATTCTGAACAGATTGGAACATTTTTAAAGGAATGTTTTACTGGGAACCAGTTACTGATCTCTTTCATGACAATTTCAAAGTTGCTGCCTACATTCGGACATCATAGCCAACAATGTTTGAAGACCATATATTTTGCATTTCAGGGGCAGAAGCAGCCTATTATTGTACAATGTGCACATTTAAGTAGCAATTTAAACATTGCATTGTTGTGCATGTTAGCTTTGCCAAATGAAATTTGGTCTTTGCAGCAGAATAAAATAAGGTATTAATTTCAAATTATGTTTCCCACCTCCCAGCCCCACCCAAATTTTTTATTAAGACTGTGGCGATACAGAGGTAGGGGCTTTATGTCGCAAATGGTCAAACAGAAGCACATATGAACAATTAAACTAGGAAAAACAGATACTGTGGACTAGAAATTTGGGGAGACTTCTCTATGGCCATGTTAGTCTATTCTGCCACTGCCCACACACTTTGCCCCAGCTGATGGGAATTTCCTGAAATGAAGAGAAGGTAAGTGATGCAAAACACAGGCACAAAAAATGTCAATAGAATGCAACACAAAAGGGGGGAAAAAAACCACTAGCAGTATCAACACAATGAATACACAAACAGAAAAGGCTGCAGCTCAGGTTTAAAACAAATCAACATCCTTTTTCCAGCCTGCTTTGTAAATTTATTTCAGGGGCAGCAAATTCTTTTAAGGCAGCAGCAGACTGAAAGAAAAGGGGAGTTACTATTAGCCGAAAGACTGGTGAGATAAAGTAGCATCTTCACACAAAACCAAGTCAGAGGAGAAATTAAAAGTTTAGCGTGGAAAAAAGAATGGGATCAAAAGACGACGACAAACAGAAATGGAGAGAATGTCTGTGACGGGTTGGGGAGCATAATCAGTGCAGACTTGGAGGCAAATGTTTGCAGGGCTCCCCTTCTGGTGCCTTCCCCAGAAAATAAACATCAATTTCACACGGACCAGCGTGCCAAAAGAATTGACTGCAAGGACTAGCACTTTTCCTCTGAGCTGCAAAGAGGCGGCCAATCTAGCATCCAAATATGGGCAACTGCATGATCTACAAGCTCTCTAGCTTAGCATACGGCCGGGAAGAAAAAGATAAATGAGGAATTCCCTATGTTGCCTAGAGCGGCAAGCTGTCCCAGCCAGATGCAGGGCTCTCCGGCCGCAATCTCAAAACTCGCTGGTGTGAACACATGTTCCAAGAGTGCAATTTCTATTCATGGCTTCTAGGAGCCTGCAAGGCCATAGGCCTGTTTGGTGATTTCCAAGCAGTGGCCTTGTTTAGAGGAAAAAGACAGAATGACTGTGTTCCCCGTCATGCTAAGCCGGGAACTTTTAAGAAGCCACAATTGTACTGGTAATGCAAAGCCATAATGACTGTCTTCAGGTATCACGTTAAGAGAAAAGCAAACAAACCACATTATGGATTAGTGCGTGAACAGAGCAATGGCTGTGTTCAGAGGGGATATTAAGTAAAGGTTAAGAAGTCTCAACCATGATTTAGTGTGATATTTATACTGACAATCAGGGAATCTTGGCTTATATGAAAGTTTTGAGAGTGTCAGCTGGTATTCTGTATATATATTGTGGAGATGGGAGTAGAGACCCTACAGAAAAATGAAAGGTCCCCTAAAGCATGGTTTGATTGTGCATCTGGAAGCTCAAGCCAGGATTTAGATTTTGATTCACAGTTGCAAAGGAAAACTTTGCCATGCCATCTTTAGAGCCAGTTTTTATTCTTATGCACTAAGGAGAATCATTAGAACCCTGTATGAAAATTGAACAAATCCGCAGATGGATTTCTCCAATGGGGCACAAGCTCTAGCATTTTCAAGATCTTGGTCAGCCGTGGGGCATCTGAGGTGCTAGATTTTTGTTTTTATGGTTTATGATTTTACAGTTATTGGGTTTTATTGTTGTGAGTTGTGTTTAAGATGGGCGGCCATACAAATATTTAAAATAAAATAAAATAATGCACCATGATTAATTCTCTTTTCTCTGTTGAAGCCCACGGCACGCAACAAACTGCCACAGAGCTAAAGCAGGCTCCCCTCTGCACTACAATTTAGGAGGGGGCTAAAAGCTAAAGTCATCCAGGCTTTTGAATGTTTTATCGCACGTCACTGTTCTAACTTGGAGCGTTTTGTATTTCTTCTTGATGGGTGCTTTCAGAATTTTTTTCACTGCATTTTTGCAAACCTGCCAGAGAGGTCAAGGACATGGGAGACATGATTTTTTAAATCAGCAAAATGGGAGAATACAAGATACAAGAAGTCTAGTTTTAGCTAACGGTGGCCTGCAGGCTTCGGGGTCATTCTAGTATATTACGCAGGCTAGGAATTAAGGCAGCCCAAGCCTACAGTCCGGAAGCCCAAGTTGGGGGAAGTCGGCCTGTGCTTTGCCTTGACCGGTCCCTAGGGACAGGAACTACACGCAGCTCATGGAGAAGGCAAACCCCTGCTGGTCATTCTCACAGTTGACCTCACCAACCTTCCCACCAAAATGAACCAAGGGGACCGGTCGTAAAACGGGTCATGCCCATCATTGAAGAGGTCCGATCCCTCCTCGGTCCCAACGTCGGAGCCCGTGTCGTCCACAAAGGCCTCGTCGTCAAAATCCTCCATCTCGTCTTGCTGCTCGTCCGCCAGCTCGGTGATATCCGAATCGGCCGTGGAGAAAGTGGGGGAGGGCGTGCGGTCAGCCAGGCGCTCATTCACACAGCCGTGGAAAATGGGGGAGCTAGATATATCGGTTAACGGAACACTTTGATTAACGTGGCAAGGGAGGAGGGAGAGAGAAAGAAAGGATAGCTTCATTCGAAAAAGGGCTCTGTGGCTGAGCCCAGCGCACAGCCCACCAGAATAACATCACAAGCCAAAGCCGGGGGGGGGGGGGGAGAGGGAGAGACGAAGCACAGGGCGGAGGAAAGGCAGACCCTCCTATGCAGTTATTTTCAGAGTGCTGTAAAAGGGTTATGGCGAGAGAGAGAACCGTTTCCTGCGCTGCCAGAGGAGCCAAATATTCTACCCATTCTGCAAAAGGTGGTGGGCTGAAACAAAGGAGGCCTGTCATTCTCAAATCCTTCCTCCTGAAATACAAAACTCCCTTCCTGTACAGGTAGTCCTTGCTTAACCACCATTCGTTTAGTGACGGTTCAGAATTACAATGGTGCTGAAAAAAACGACTTATGACGGTCCTCACACTTATAACTCTCGCAGCGTCCCAGTGGTCACGTGATCACAATTCGGGCACTTGGCAACTGGTTTGCATTTATGACCATCGCAGCGTCCCGTGGTCACATGATCGCCATTTTCTACCTTCCCAGCCAGCTTCTGGCAAGCAAAATCAATGGGGAACCGCATTATTCGCTTAACGACCATGTGGTTTGCTTAACACCCACGGTGATTCGTTTAACGGCTCCTGCAAAAAAGGCTGTAAAATCGGGTTGGATTTGCTTAATAACTGCTTCGCTTAGCGACCAAAATTCTGGTCCCAATTGTGGTCATTAAGCGAGGACTACCTGTAGTAAGCTAAAGTGTCAGGGAGAACTGTTCTTTCTTGGTGGGCTAGTTCACTACATGCAGGGAGATAATTCAGTGGGGTAGAAGTTGATCTGCCTCCCAAGGAATTCTCTTCCAACTGCAGCCAGTAACGGGACAATCCAGATTTCCACCAAAACTCCTATGAAATAAGTCATTTGGCTTTTAGGAAAACGGGGACGTGCTGCGATTTATATCGACTTACCACTCACTGAATCCCATTTTTCTCTGGGAAAAAGGTTGTGCGTGGTTGCAGTGCACAAGCCGCTACCGAGCAAAGGAAATGCACGCACACACAAAAGCAAAACAGAAAAGAAAAGAAAAGCAAACAAACAACTGGTGTCCTGCCCCTGGGACGTTAAGTGGAACAAAGCCTGGATTCCCAGTGAGGAGTGGCAGAGCGTGGATCTTCTTCCCTCTCTGCTTCCAGAGGCAGATCTTAGAAGCGAGAGCGGCCTAATCTGAACCCCTGGGTCTTTTCCGAAGGAGCGACGGCTCGGAAGTCGCATTTCCCAAGGAATGTCGTCTTCGGCGTTTTCACACCCAGGGAAATGCGACCGCTAAACTGAACTTCCATTCCGGGGATGGGGGGCTCAATTTTCAAGGAGAAATTTGCCAAACGTTCAGCTCGCTCTCAAGTTCTAAAAGAAGAGCATCCCGGAAGACCCAAGCACGCATCTTCTCTTCCGGGGGGATATTACGGAACGATGCTGCCACTTCAGAACCGCAATGCCAGAGATATTCCCACAAGGGCCAGCGGTCCTCTGTCCCGCACGGGCTCCGATCGGAGTCGGGTTCCGCCTACCTGCCAACCAGCTTGAACCAATGGAATCTGTCGTAGAAAGGGTCACTGCCGGTCATGGTGCTCTCGTTCTCTTCCTGGGCATCGGAGGCCATCTCTCCGGCTCGGTCGTACATTTCCCTCATCAGCTCCAGCCTCTGCCTACAAAGCAGAAGATCAACAGGCATCCCGGATCCATTTAAATTACACAAAGGGTTTTAAAGCCTCCTGTCTACCATCCGAGGTTTGGGTGGTGCCTACATAAGCTGCACCACCCCCAAAAAGGAACGTTACAAAGAAAAAAGGCTAGCTGTTCCTGTCAATCAGCAAAGGAAAGGCAACCGTCCTGAAAAGTGAATTGTTTTAAAAAACAGCCTTTTCTGGTTAAGGGAGTAGTGTGATGCTTCCTACCCTCATTAGCAGCATTAGCGTTGACTTCTTCTCTTAAAAGTCCCCTATGTTTTGCTTATTAGCTTCAGGAATGCAACAGAAAACACTCGGTAAAGATCAAAACTCTGCTCGCATAAACTGTGGTGGCAAAAGGTCCACCCCCACCCCGCACACATGTAACTGCAGCCGCTTGTTCAAAGCCACTCCTCGCCCACCTGAGTTTCTCCAGGGACCAGTAGTGAGTAGCGCCGTTCTTCAGATCCTGCACTTCCACAGCCACCACCGTGCGAGGGAAGGGGCAATGGCCCCGGGGCTTCTCAGGGTCGGCGGGCAGCAGCTCCGGAGCTAACGGGGAGTAGAGCGTGTCGGTCAGCAGGACGAACTGGAACTGGACCTGGAGGGAAAGGAAGCGGAGCATCAGGACCAAAGCAAGTTGACGTAGGGGCTGCATCCAACTGGAGCCACTTAAGAACAAAGGCTTTTTGTCCCCAACTGGCGGCACTGGGAAACATGCTGCCCCTGCAGATGAAGTTCTTCGAAGTCTTCAAGGTTGAGAGCCACGGATGGACTTTGCAAATTGGCCTAATCCCATCAAGCTTGATCTAAAGCAACCGTGGCAACTTTAAGATGCATGGACTTCAACTCCCAGAATTCCCCAGCACCGGAGAATTCTGGGAGTCGAAGTCCATGCATCTTGAAGTTCCCAAGTTGGAGAAAAGCGCTAATCTAAAGCCACCTGGCCTTCCTCCTAGAATAGCTTACCTTCTTTTTCAGCTCCACACTAATGGCATTCCCTTCCTTCAGATAGACTGCGTTCCCCCACAGCTGGTCTCTTAAAGACGTAAACTGGTGAAGCTTCCATTTGCGGAAAGCCCACTGGGCGAGGTCGTACTCGTGCTGAGTCCAAGGCACTGTAGAAAAAAGACCCCAAATCCAAAATGAGGGCTAAGATAAAAGATGGGGATGGCACCAGCACTTACAGCTTACAAACGCAGCAACACTAGTAGTCATAATAATAATTTCTACATCACACACTTTATGTCTCATTGGACAAGTCAGCCACAATGTGTGGCAGGAAAGGAAACCAGTGGAACAGACTGGAATGAGGGAGTAAACTTAAAAGAACAGCTGAAATTCCCCAACTCCCCCTCTATTCCCTGTTGGAGAAACAGCTCTTCCTGCAGGAGTTGGTGCCCAGCCCAGCCCATCTTCAACATCACCCAGAACTCACCCTCCTCTTCCTCCTCTTCCTCCTCCTCCTCCTCCGTCGTCTCAGCAGCCAAGGACCGGGTTTCAACCTGTTTCTGCAAGGCCTGAAGTTTACTTTCATAGTCCTAGAGGGGAGAAAGAAGATACCGTGTAGGAGAAGACAACAGAAAAGTGGGGGGGGGGGGGAGAGGAGGGGAAGAGGGAGGGGAGGAGCACAGAGGGAGGACACGCATGGGGAGGAGAATGTGAGGAACAGACCTAGATGGAGAACAGGCAGGAGACACACTGCTGCATCTCCAAGAGATTAGCTGCTTTTTACAGAAGCTCAGGCTTTGGAACGTAGGGGATAGCAATAATCCGTGGGATAAATCAGGCCTGCAGGCATTCCTTGGTCATATCTGGAACCTTTCTTCTCCAGGGCAGCAAGCTAGGAGGCTTGGGAATATGGCATTGCTCTTAAGGAAGCCAACCACCTTTGGCCTGAGCAAGGGGCTCAGGAGGGCTAAAGGATGCTTGAGGAGCATAGCTCTTCCTTCTGCGCCTGGCTGCACACTGAAAAAAACAAACCCATTTTACAGTGCTCAAGACTGATGGACGTTGTTATCCAGGGCATGGGGTGAGATGGATGCAAATCCTGAGGACAAACCATCTTGAGGACAAACCACACCAGTATTTGGGGGGGGGAAGGGATAGAGAATTCACTCTGGACCCTTTGGCTGTTCAGGGCACACAAGGCCCCAGCTCAAACCCAGCAGCTTCCATTTCAAAGAGCAAGATTCTTGACCTCAGAACCCAACAATCGCCACTCCAATTGCTAATCAGCCTTCAAGCTCTCCAGCAAGTCTTTTCCCAGAAGACTTCGCAGCTGAGATGGGGGCCTTGCACACACAGCATTGCTCTGATACGGGCTGACTGTTCACCATGTCTTGGAGAAGCCACAATGGGCTTGGGATGAAGCTGAACACAAAAATGGTGTTCCAAAGCAGAACATTGGGGACTGTATAATATCTCTGCCACTCGAGCGAGGCCGTAATGGAGAGCTGGCTGGATTATTGGAGTAGCTTTAGATCAGTCACTTCTCTCATAGATGTATAGCTGAGGGTGCCATAGCTATACACAGAAGCTAAATGCTGCGTTTGACAAACTATAATTATTATTTCTAGTAGGGGATTGGATTCAAACTACTTGGAAAGTCCTAGTTATTACTGTGTTTCAGCGTCTAAAAGGAACTCTTGGCTGTTGTTGTAAAGATATCTTTCTCCAGGCATCGGGTGCAGCTTAATCCAGCCTTCTCCAATCTGGTACTCTCCAGGTGTATAGTAATACAACGTCCCTCAACCCAAGATTTCATGGTTTCTTCAACCAGCACATCTGGAAGACACCGAGTCAGGGAAGAGTGGCTTTTTTTCCCTAGACAGAATAATATCTGAGGAATACCGTGACATAAAAATTAATTCCGGTGGATTTTTCAGGAGAGGAAGATTGAATTGGAGCCTACAATGTCACCCACAAGATCTTTTTAAAAAATCCACACAGCCTTATCATCCTATTCTTACATTTCCAACACACACACACACCCCTCCCCAAACAAACTTCCTGATCTCTGGATGTTTTGCTATGTTCTCAGTGCAGCTACAATTTCAGGGGATCAAGAAAATCAGCCGTTAAGAATAATCAAATCTGAAGACCTACAGTATATGCAGATATATTTGAGTGTATCTCTCCCCCTTTGGGGGGCAGAAATTGGTCAAAGGTATTCAAACTTGTTCAACAGTTAAGCCAGCAAGTCACCTGGCTTCTCCAGAGCAACTGAAGATTCAATATAGGCCAGAGACTCCAAGGTTGGGCAAGAGTAAGACCCAGAACGTTCCTTAGCAAGGGGTCAACTCATCAATGGATTTTAAGATTATTTCAAAGCGCAGAAATTGCAAATGGAGCTGAAGGGTTGAAATGGATAAGCGATTGGATGGGGAGCATCCTAGGCTCAATACTTTGGGGATGGATCCAATTCTTTTAGACCACCCTTGACAAGTACATTCAGCGAATACGAAAAGTAGCAGCAATCCAGAATTTTATCATCTCAGTCTGCTGAATCTTTGCAACGTCTCCATCCATCTGCAATTCATATGTGGGTCAGTAAGAACAACCCCTCTTGGGGGGGGGGGAGTATGCAAGAACCAGCCACCCTTTTCCTACAGAGGGACTGCATATGAAAGGCTAAACTAGGAATCTGAAAAGAATCCCGCTGGATCCTGAACTCTATGCCCTTCAGCCGATAGGAGTTAGAAACAGCTGGAACAGAGCTTTGATGGATCCAACAGGGCCCTTCTGCAGATAGCTATACCACAATTCCTGTTCCAAAACAGCAAATTTGGTTATATTAATTCTGCATTATGTGAAGGAATTTCATTTGTCCCTTTCTTTCAACAGATTCTCTAAGTTCTAGTGTTAAGGGAAGAGGGAGAAGTGAGAGAACTAACCATGTTCTCCACACTATTCGGTTTTAAGAAAGAAAAAAAAACCAGCCCCTTGGGTTTCCAAAAAGCTGGCATTTTACTTCCCAACCAAAACAACATGACAGACTTAAGAAGAGTATTTTGTAGTTTATTGAAATTACTTGTTAAAAAGCATGAGCAATTCTGCTTTTCACAAAATGCAGGCTTGCTTTTTTTAAAAAAAAAAACCAAAATAATCAAAACCACTTAAAAACAACAGATGGACAGATTTTTCAGATTCCATCACTTCACTGGAAGAAACAATTCCTCCTTTACAGTAACTGTGAATAGGTTCACACCCAGAAGCTTCTGAAATTATTTCAAAGGCAACCTAACTAAAGCATTAAATATATATCTATATCTATATATCTATATTGCTTAACAATCAAGGAGGAGAAGGCACAGAATGGACTGGGGAATCTGGCTGAATTTATTTTGAGGAACACAACAGATTCCTTGATTAAGGCCGGAGGAGGGGGAGGGGGAGGGGGAGGGGGAGGGGAGGGGAGGGGAGGGGAGGGGAAGGGGAAGGGGAAGGGGAAGGGGAAGGGAAATTAAAAAGCAGGCATAGCTTCCTTTGTTGTATGCTGTCCAGCCCAATCCAACCCACCCATTAGTAAGGCCATCTCAAAAATGCTTGCCGTTCAACCCTCATTTCAGAAATCACAGAATGACACTGTTAGAATAGAGTAGAAAGAGAATGAGCTACAATCCTATGGCCGCTGGTGGAGAAAAGATCTCAGTAAATTTTACGGGACTTATTTATGAGCAGGCACTGCGATGCAAAAGAGGGGAATCGGGGATGGATGGATGGCCTTCCGCCCCCACCCCTCCACCGACTTTTAAAACAGCTTCAGGAGCAAATCATCAACAACACAACGACAACATCTGCAGGGAGCTGAGCAGGGCGATACTGTACTCACACCTTTGGCGGATCTGCCCAACTAACCTCCGCAGAGGAGCATACCTTGAGAAGGAGGCAGGGGATGGAGTGGGACAAAGAAAACTGAGATAAAATAAAACAGCAGCACAGTAAAGGATCAAGGGTCCCCAGCTCCTCCCACCACCAATATTTCACTAGCAATCTCAGCTTCCGGGGTTGATGTTCAAGCCAAGAGACACAAACTCTCCTCCCAATCCTCTTTAACAGGTACGAATAGGATTTCACAAAAAATTGGAGAAGAGAGACAAGTATGCTTGCTTTTTTTTAAAAAAAATCCTCTTGTACACGTAGTCCTCGCTTAACAACCACAACTGGGACCAGAATTTCAGTTGCTAAGTGAAGTGGTCATTAAGCAAATCCTACCTGATTTTACAGCCTTTTTTTTGTGGTGGTCATTAAGCGAATCACTGCAGGTGTTAAGCGAACCACATGGTTGTTAAGCAAATCACGCGGTTCCCCACTGATTTTGCTTCCCAGAAGCCAGCCAGGAAGGTCAAAAATGGCAATCACGGGACCACAGGACACTGTGACGGTCATAAATGTGAACCAGTTGCCAAGCACCCAAATTGTGATCACATGACACGGGGACATTGTGACGGTCACAAGTGTGAGGACCAGTCGGAAGTCAATTTTTCCAGCACCGTCGTAAGTCCGAACCATCACTAAATGAATGGTTGTTAAGTGAGGACTACCTGTATTCTCGCTTAACATGTAAGCATTGGACTCAGTCAGACATTGCTCCACTCCCCTTTCTCTGCTGAAACCCTATTCTACAATAAGAGAGTTCCTGTTTTTCACAGGCCTAAAACTCTTTGCTCCATTTACATAGAGCAAATTCTTCTTCTGACTATTAAACAGGGCAGAAAAATATTTCCCTCCCCACAAAAACGGACTGCTAAAAGGTTTAGCTCCAGACAGGCTTAAAAATCAAACATACTTTTTAATGTACATGTACTTTTTTAAAGGGGAAAATTTTACCCAGAAGGAGATGTTCCAAGTTAGTGCTTTTGCAATCTTAGCCTGGACTTTCCTCACTGGAAACTCAACCAAAACACTTGATTTTGCAGCAGAAAAATAATAGGAACTCTGTTTACAGAATATGTTCATTCCCCCTCTCTACATACGTGCACATGCAAGCATACACGTACACTGGTAGTCCCCGCCAGCAGTTTCTGCTTGCCCTGGGTTCAGCGTTCCTGCAGACAAACACACTTGGCAATTTGTGGAGTTGCTGATGCCCCTAGATTAGATTGGCAAATGGAAAGGCCTCCCATCTAACTCTGGTGCGAGGGCATCCTCAGCAAAGGGCTGAACCAGCACAGCATCTGTTTCGTAAGCAACTTTATGGGGGGGGGGGGGGGTCACTGCAGAGCTCCTTAAGAAGGTCCTGCCTGCTCAAGGATAAACTGGATGAACATCATAAACTGCCCGCCCGTCACCCCAGTGGGAACCTAGAAGAAACAACTGGAGCCACACAGCCGCTACAAAGGTTCCCACATTCTTTTGGAGATCTGGCTCCTTACAAGTAGCACGTGTCTCTCCCCTTCCCACTAAACCCAAAAGCAGCCAAATCTTCTGCTCTCCAGAGTGTTTTACGATATGCCCCCGTGACACAAACAAGAACTCAGAGGGATTAGTTGCCCCGTCTTAGTCATCTGCCCCGATTCACAAGCTTTATGGGTAACTTCCGCAAGACGGATTATGAGAATGAAAAACCCAAGAGGTGTGGGGATACAATCCGCAGTTCAAAGGTCAGGCTCAAGTGAAAAGCTCTGCAGGCCGCTGTCAAGACCAAGCAGGTTGGCCTTGTTGATTGTCCAAAGAGCAACACAAATGTGGGTTAAAACGCCCCTACAGAGATTCCCATTTGGGTTCACTGTTCTTCCCCTAAAAAAAGACGATACGCTGACAATTCCCAAACTTACACAGTGGCCTTCTCTCAAGGCCAAAGTAAGGGATTTCCACAATTAAAAAAAACACCATTCCCAAATGTTTCACAGGCAGTAACAGATAGGTAGAAAATGTGCGGCCTTGTGCTTGGCATGCAGATCGCTAGCTGTGCATGTCCTCTTTCGAAGCCCAAGGCTGCAAGGCACTCCCCACGCCGCCCCGTCCCACCCCCTCAGGATCGGCCCAGCTCTCCCTCCTCGGCCCTCTGGGGAGTCAAACGGTGGTTTCTCGGCTGGCTCTGAGGTTCGGGGCGGAGAACTGCCGCCTCATGCGCGGAGGGGTCACAAACTGGTCGCAGGGGCTCGGCCGATCTGCCGGTCTCGTTCGACCGCTGGCTGCACGCATGTTCTCGGGGGCCGCGCCGGGGCCGCCGTGAGCGCAGTAAGACTGCCAGCGCTGGTGCACGTGGCGCCTCTGGTGGAACGCCTGCAGGTCTTGGGGTTGGGTCGCCCCCGGGCAGGGCGGGGGCTCGGAGGAGTCGGACGTCTGGCGCCGAAAGCCCCTCTGCTGGCCGTTGAGGGAATGGCTCCTCCAGCGCGCGGGGGTGGAGGGGCGCGGCTGCAGGGGGCAGGGCTGGTGCGGGGGCTGCGCGTTCAGGGGCTGCCTCTTGATCTGGATCTGGTCGGGAGCCTTCTGTGGCCCAGGCCCGCCCCAAAGCGGAGGAGCGTCCTTGGGGACCGCTGCGTCTTTAGCCGGCGGGCCTTTGGGCTCCTCGGCCTCCTCGGCCTCCCCCTCCTTGGGGATTCTCACTTCAATGACCTCGTCCTCGGTGATGATGATGTGAGTGCCGGGGCTCCAGGAGTTCCGGTGCGTCGGGTTGCTTTTGAAGGGAAAGCGGGGCTTCCGGTTCTCCGGAGGGATGAAGCGGTGCGGCGCGTTCTGCCGTCGGAGTTGCTTCGTGATCTCCTGCTGCTGGAGATTCTTAAACCGGATTTGTTCTTGCTTCATCCAGCGCAACCGCCCGCGCCTGAAGGCGGGGTCTTCCTCCATTAACTGGGAAACCCGCTCGTCTTTTCCGGAGCCGCTTCTCCTGCTGTCGTTTGCGTCCCTTTCAGCATCTGCCAGACCGGCGGCCTCCTTTGGTTTTGGGGCGGCTGCGGCGGGCGGCCCTTTCGGTTCTTGGGAGCTCATCAGCGGCAGTACCTTTTCCATTTTGAGCATCTTGTTCCTGAGGACCTTGATCTCTTCATCCTTCATGTTGTTTTGCTTCTTCACCTCGTGCAGGATATCTTCAAGTTTGTCGATGTGGACCTTGAGGTCATCCACATCAGCAACGCCCTTCCCGCTGAGCAGGATATCCTCGATCTTCTCGTCGCCCACCCCCACGGTGTCCCAGACGTCCCGGGCCACAGCTCGCCACGAGTCGCGCTCGTTGGGGTCCTTCTTCCCATACATGGAGCACAGTTCTTTCATCTTCACGATCGCCAGGGCCTCGATCTCCTGCCGCGTGTGCCGGAAATCGTTGAGAGCTACCTCGTAGCAGATCTCCTTTACGGCCTGGATCTTCAGATCCGAAACGGTAACCCACCTGGAGTCTTTGCTAAGGCGTCGGCGTTGAGGGATCTGATACATTTTGATGGGCTCTCGTTTCTTTCCGCTGCTGGGGAGGCCACATTTTTTAACAATGGTTTGTAACTTGCTGGGGGGCAGCTTCTCTCTCAGGGAAGTAATCAGCCGCCAGCTCTCCTCACAAGACCGCTTGTCCGAGTCATCCCCACTATCAGAGTCTGCATCCTTTGGAAAACAAAAACAATCGAGAAGTGGCCCCAAAATAACCAAAATTAAAATTGGAGAAAAGAAGGAAAATTCTGAACAAGAAAAAGAAAGGACAACTGAAAATTATGAAAACGATTTGGGGAAGAAGCAAAAGGAACAAATGATGTGAAAATCTAACTGCATTCTTAAACTATCCCTAACAGTCTTCGGTAGATTTCTTTAATTCCAGCCACATCTAAATTTCGTGGTACTTTAATTCTCATCCAAGAATATTCCAAGACTTTCCAAAATCCAATCCATACGAAACTCTTAGAAGAGCCAAAACCAAGTCCCTGTAGAAAGGTGGATGTAACACTTCATTCATGCTAACGATGTGCAAAACCCATCAAACCTTTTTTGCCTGGTTACAGCTGCCAGGTTATTTCATTAGGGGAAAAAAATCTTCTCTCCGCAGGGAGTGAGACCCGACAGTCATCGCAGAATGATCAGATGAACAGCCAAGGTTAAGTTGAGTTAACACTGGTTAGTAAATGCGGTACACGTGGTGCAAGAACACTCAGGTTGACAGTCCACTCAACTAGAAAAGCAGCCGAAAAAGTGTTAGAGAATAAGAGAGAAACAAGTTCAGGATCAGCCACTAGTGCCAAGGTTAGAAGTAGTGTGATACAGTGGTTAAAATGTTGGACGGAGGAGACCCAAGTTGAAGTCCACCCTCAACCATGGGAAGTCCCTGGGTGACCTTGGGCCAGTCCCCCCCTCTCAACCCAACCTATCTCACAGGGTTGGAAGAAGGAATGCTATACATGCCACCTTGAGCTCCTGGAGAAAATGTGGGTTATAAATCTGACAAACAAACAAACAAACACACAGTGTAAATGCCACCACAAAAATCTTTCGGGCTCCAAGGAGGAACTGCTACAAGCCAGTAAAAAAGGCTAGCCATATTGTTTCAAAGGGTTTTCCATTTGCCAGTGATTCTTGGTTTAAAGGTAGAGATGCCTTTAAGTTACTGTAAGTAATCCTAAAGATCGAAGAGAATATTTGTAGCTCAGGGTTGAACTGTGGAGTCCTTGGTGCTCTCTGAGCCTTGTTGTTTTCTGAAACGTCTTGTTCAATGAAACGTCTGCAAGAAAACAAGGCTCAGAGAGCACCAAGGACTCCACAATCCTAAAGATGCCCGAGACTTTTGAAAAATGGAATCTCGTTAAGGTGTTCTACTTCGGGGCCTTCAGCCACCTTCCTGCATCTCATTGTCATGCCTCTTACGAGCTAATTAACCAACCCATGAGTTATGTCTGTTGCAAACGTCATGCCTTTTCTTTGCTGCAAAGTGAAATGCTTCTATATTAATGTAATTGGTGAGCGTTAAGGAAACCATTCCAAACGAGCTTCAAATGAACTTTCCCCGAGGTTCCAAGAGTTATGGTTTTAAGGGATTTTTTTTCAGGGCAATACAGTGGCAGGTCTTCAAGATTTGCCCAGGTTAGCTAACCCTATGCTGGTGCTTTCCAGATATTTTTAATCAAGTCGCCTAATCCCTCAGCCTAAGTAGATGTTTGATGTCCAATGCATGTTGAGGGTGCTAGTTGGAGACGCTCAAGGATGAGGTTCAACCTCTCCAAAGTCTCGGAGCCCATAGTATTTCTACTGGATTTCTGGTTGACTCACAGGCCTGCCAAAACAAAAGTGCCCTTTAAAACCTCCCAAGGTAAGCAAAGGCTGGCCTTTAATAAAAAAGCTAAATAGACAAAGAAGCAGAATTCGTGTGTACTGCAGTGGAAATGGAAGACACCAAAACGAAGAACGTCACGTGCTGTGTTCAAGGATGTGTCCAGAAAGGGGAAGGGGGCACTGAATATCAGCAGACCTACCTCCCAATTAGCTTTCTTTCGGCAAGATTAATGTGAGTGTACTTGCGTGTGTGTGTGTGTGTGTGTATGTGTGTGTGTGTGTAGCAGTTACGATAATCGTAAGAAGCCAACTCAGCAAACGAGAACTACATAAGAGAAGGCCTTATTCCTACTCCCAATTGTTGAGGAACAGCTTCAACCTAACAGCATCCAGAAAGTCCATAGATTTTTCAAGAAAACAGAGAGGTACCCAGTCCAGCCAACCGAGTTTTCTTTTAAAAGTCAGATGTTTTTGCATTCAATTGTTCTTTAATGGATGCCGTTCATTTTACTGTTTTCACTGGCAGAGAACCTACTGCATTAAGACTTTGAGTTTCTTATTCTCGTTAACGACCTGGGCGAGGTCTTCTTTGTGGGGTCCATGTTTTTCAGACATGCAAAGATGACAACTAGATTCTTACCGAGCAACCAAGGTGGAAAAAAAAAGGGGGGGCTGGGGAGAACCATTTTCTAATGATAACCAAAGAGACTTTATGGTCTTTTCACAGACCAGGAAGCTGAAAGGTAAAAACTGCTTTTGTAGCAACCTTCTCCCCACCTGGCTTGTTTGAGGTGAGATATTTTTGTGCTGTCAACTACACGGATGCTTGATTTGCCAGCACCAAAATCTCATTTTTTGTGCCCCCCCCCCCCCCCAGCACGTGCATCAACGTTTCTCTTGCTAAGGATTCAGACCCCATGCAGGGCAGGGCAAAGGCAGAAAGATTCACGCATGCATCACTGCAGCAATCATTCTGGAGATCACGTTGGAGAAAACCTGGCAGACAAATGAATCCAGGGGCTTCTTCTCTGCAGGACAGAGTTAGTACTTGGTGACTCTTCAAGACAAACCCAGGCACATCTCCACAGTCATTGGGAGAGGCAAGATAATTTCAGAGAGGTCTGGAATTGGGCGCGACACACGAGCCTTCCTTCTGTCTGCTGAAGAACCTTAACTCAGTGGTGACTGAGAGATTCCAAGACATCGTGTGCCTGAGGCATGGCCAATGTGAAACCAAAATAGCACGCTAACAGGCAAACGACGGCTAACTCTGGGAATAAGCAGAGAATCTCTCTTAAACTTGGCCTGGGTGGAACAGGGACACTTACCAGCCTCTGCTGCTCCAGTAAGAGATCTGCTTCTTCCTTCTCCTTCTTATACAGAATCTCCATCTCTTGAAGTCTGCAGAGAAAAACAGAAACTGCTTATATAGGACAACGCCACCCTGGGATACGTAGAGTTGGAATTGGGCTCGTGGACGCATCTCCTTCCTGAAGAGCCGATGTGCCCATCTAAGAATACTTTGCGAAGTAAGAACTTGCTACAGTTGCTCCCAATTACAGACTACCGTAGCAAATGACTTTAAAATGTGTTTCGGAGGTGTGGGTGAATAAATCACTGGCCGTGGTAGATACGCCGAGTACGCCAACCCTCCTAGAACAAGTTGGAGAGATGGGACTAAAGCTATACATTTATCTCTTTAAGGAAAGCATTCAACACTCTTCTAAAGCTACGGTGGCGGAGATCTGGCAAGAGGGCGTTACAAATTTGTCGGTGTGTGTCATTTATTCTCTATTTGTTTGGAAGCCCAGAGCACCATTTTGCAAAAGCAGGCGAGACAGCATGACGTTCTGATAGATGTACGGGACCTCCTGAGCTGCAGCTCGCAGAAGCTGATGCTTTTTAATAAGAGGTGTGAGTTGGAAAAGGTGCTCCCAGGCTCCTCCTAATTTGGGGCCACCACAAACTAACGCAACTCCTCCAAGAATGTTTACGGATTTCTAGAAGCTTACTCTGTCAGCCTGAGTCATATTGCAGAGCAAGAGAAACACAAGTATCTCGTAAGCAATGCATCTGGCTAATAAATCATACTCGGTTCTCCATCTGAGGGCTGAACAAACCTCTCTCAATAAAATGAAGCACTATCACAAGAAGACAGGGAAGAGGGTGACTGGCTAAAAACAACTTTTCATCTGTTGCTATGAAGACCACTTGCCTAGTGTTCCATTTGAAAGCACACTACATGTTCTACTTCCGTTTCACAGAAAGCGTTACCTTTTCTCCATCTCCTGCTTCATGTCAATTCCCTGTTTCTCCAGCAATTCTCTCTGGGCAAAAGTCCAGTCTACAGGCTCGGAGGGAGTCTCAGCCGACGGTGTCTTCTCTCTTTCAGCCCTGGCCTGCTCAGGATGGTTGAAGCGGAACACGTGGTTTTTGCCCATAATAATGCGATTTCCTGGATGAGCAATAAAGGAGGATGGCCAAGAGCCCTTTTTGGAGAAGGGCAAACTCAGAATGGTTCTGACTGGTTCCCAGGCAGCGACGTTCCAAGGACAGTCAACCCCAGGAGACATGCAATTGTAATTTGGAGCAAGGAAGGGAGAGGTATGGGAGAGAGCGCATGGTCTACATGCAGAAGGGCCTTGATTCAGTGCCCAGCATCTGCAGTTGTGAAGGAGGAGGGCTTGGTAAAAGCTCCTCCCAATTACGAGCCAATGCTAATAATAATGGGCTAGACAGCCCAGCAGGCATAAAGTACAGGTAGTCCTCGACTTACAACCATTCATTTGACGACGGTCCGAAGTTACAAGGGCCTTGGAATGGGCGCTTTGCGGCCTGTAAAGCACTTCCAAGTGCCACAAAACATCGCACCAACCCCCGCAGTCGCATGATCGCATTTCGGGCGCTTGGCAACCAACTCGTATTTACGGCCAGTTGCAGCGTCCCGCAGTCGCGTGATTGCATTTTGCAACATTTTTTTGCCGTTTTCCGGCAAAAAACGGCCATTGGGGAAGCTGAATTCGCTTAATGGCCCGCAATTTGCTTAACAACCACAGTGATTCACTTAAGAACCACCATAAAAATGATTGTAAAATCGGCTCTGGTCACGTGGTGCTCGACTTATGACCACAACAACTTACAATGGAAATTCCAGTCCCAACTGTGGTCGTAAGTCGAGGACTGCCTGTAGTGTCCTGCATGTAAAATGAAGCCACCTGGTCAGCTTTCAAGGCATACTTTCTCATGAAGAAATAGAAATCCTTACCTGAACGCAGCTGGACAGGCTGCACCACCCTCTTGCCATTGACGTAGGTTTCTGAGCATTCACACGGCTCTAGGCTAACAATCACTAGGAGGAGAAGAGAAAGCAGTTGGGTCGCTGTTTGAACAGCCTTGGCTGAGTATGAGAGATCCAACATCTGTGAAAGGCACAAAGGTGGGGGAAGCTGGCCAGGAGATTAAAAAATCAGCCAGCCACCCATTGCTTACCACTGCCGTTAGGGTTCCTCTCACTTCGGAAAACGCAGTGCTCCTCCTTGATATGCGCTCCGCTCAGGACAATGTCTTGGCGTCGTTCCGCATCCGCCTGGCCAACCCTGTGTCCGGCAGAGAGGATTGTTATAACTTCTAAAGACAGATAAACTCATCTGCTCCAAGAAATAAACACAACGTACAGATGGGATCAAAGTATTTCAGCTCGCGCTCAAACCAAACCATAAGAAGATCAGCATCTCTTTTCCCACGGTTCGGTCGGAAAGCCGAAACCATCCTTTGGTTGTGGAAATAGCAATTTGTAATGGAGGCAATGATAGAAACCAACTCTCTGGCCATCTTTCTGCAGGTATTAATATATATGAATTCACTACTGGGGAAATTTGACAAGAGTTAACCCCACACATATCAATAAGGCCATAGATAATTAAGGTGGCCAAAAACTTAATAAAAATGGATGCGGTTTGGAAAAAGGGAGAAGGGGAGAGCTTGTCTAAAGTGGAAGGTTTCTATCCATCATGCTGCTTCTTACCTAGTTATACCATCTTTGATGTAATAAAGTAGGCACTCTGACATCAGGGGATCCTCGTTCAGGTTGACGAGATGAGGTGTCTGAAACAAGAATGGCATTCCTTTAAGCGCACTCCCTCTTCCCCACGGCTGCTTCTCAAAGGAAGACCTGGCAGTTTCAAAATCCAAATGCAGATTTTGCTCTCCCAGGAGAAAACCAATCATTTCTTGAATGAATGAAAGAGAACAGTATCATAGGAAGAACGGTCTGCTAAGAAACATCAAAAACTCTTCACTTCTCCAGTGGGCCAAACAGCGTTTTCAAAATGCATTTATTTTCAACGAATATGTTTGGTGATTGTCAGCCGGGGTAGCAGGTCCTTGAGATTATCCTTGGTTCAATAGCTGCCAACCGATTTGCCCTCTTCCTCCTCTGTCTATCAGAAATACGTAATTCTTCAGAAGGGGAGAAAAAATTGGGCAGGACCAAATGAGTTAAAAAGAGTTTACTGGACACTTTCATAACTGAGTAGAAAAGTTAGGAATGTGTAGTCCACCTGGTATGGAAACCGCTAAACTGAGGAAGAAGTGGACACTTGGCAACCCAATTATCTCATCCGATTTTGCAGAGGAAAAAAAAGTGGGATTTCTACTGAGCAACCACTTTGCAGATCATTGGGGTCACCCTTGCTTTCTAATCTCGGCTCTGCTGGAAAGCCGCAAGCACCTTTTTGCAGCATACGCTCTTAAAGGGATCTACAGCTACTACAGTCACTCTACCAACCTTCTTTGGTGAAAACACCCCACTGGAATCAGCAAACAAATCACATGGGCTTGGAGTGAATATCTGGCCAAGGAGTGCCAGTAAGCACAGGTAAGAAGAAAGACAAAATATTAGCGCAGCAACAAAAATAGGACATTCACACTCAAGATTCACATCAGGCCGCTCTAGCTTGTAAACTAGGGGCAATTTCTCCTTGGCTACAAAGGCCAGTTCTAGCCTAAAATGAAAGCACAAGAACTGAAAGGAACGGATTACCAACAAGAGAAAGGGAAGTCACAGCTAACCAGGATGGATGTAAAGGGTAAGGAGGAGAGGAACGAATTCCTATATTCTACTTTCACAAGCTTAAGCATCTATCTCTGCACAAAGACAAACCTGATCAACCGCAAAGGAATCAAAAGAGTCATCAAACAAAGTTGATGGTCTCTGAGAGAAGATCTACAAAGAAAACCCAGAAGATGAGAGAAAGGGGGAAAAGAGGGCTTAGGGTGATGAGGAGGCACTCATACCATGGTGCAGGGTTTCTCAACCTTGGCAACTTGAAGATGTGTGGACTTCAACTCCCAGAACTCCCCAGCCAGCATGCTGGGAGTTCTGGGAGTTGAAGTCCACACATCCTAAAGTTGTCAAGGTTGAGAAACCCTGCCATAGTGCGTTCAGCAAAAATCCAGAGGCTTTTGACTAAGGACATTTCAGGGCACCTGCTAGCTATCTCTGCAAACCAAGAATTCTCCCGCACTATTTCCAACTGCAATGCTTCAGAAAACTGAAAAGGGTTCTGCTGCTCAAACTGTGGGTTCTTCCCTCATCCAGGACCTTAGTACCTGCTGGAGACTGGCCCAAGGGGATGCACAAGGCTAGTCACGGCTACAAAAATTACAAAAAGAGTCCCCTTGTGGGGGGAGATGGGCGGTGATATAAGTTAGAAATATAAATAAATAAAAATTACGACCATGGGGTTGAAAAAGTATCGTTTGAAGTGGTACACGGAGGGTTCTCCGAAAAGCTCTATTAATCCAGGTATCCAATTCCGGCATATTTGAGCCTCAACCGTTTTAATCCAGAGCCTGCCTTCAGGACATCAAGCTGTTAAGAAAGTTGAAGATGAGCCGGAACGGAGTATGAAGAGACTTTAGCTTAACTCAATTAAGTGGAAAAAGTGGAAAAAGAGAGGGGGAGATCAACAGCTTTAACAGTAGCCGCCAAGATTTTTGTGGTTAGGCCCATCTGAGGTTGGCCTAGTAACAGGCGTACATTCAGGAAATTGAAGACATGTCTTCCAGTGCAAAATGAATGAATTCTTAACCCAAGAATGGGATAACCCAATGAATTCTTAATCCAAGAAACTAACTAAGGCCACAACTTTAGAGCAAATAAGAAAGATATGCAAATCTCTAACCCTCAGTGGAATTTCAAACTGGACATTCCAGAGGGCTATCTCAACGTCTGGCAGGATCCCAAAGAAAATGAGTGCCGCACAAGCCTGTCATCAAATGACAACCATTTACTGTATTTGTATCCCGACAGTGGGTGCAATTTTTGATGTCTGAGCTGCGGAAAAGGATGCATGCTTCTAACGCGATTGCTTTGATACTGCTATTTTAAATGTCCAAAATACGACCACCGTGCAAAGAGCATCAAACCATCTTTTAAGAAAGAGGGGAGCATGCAAGTCCCCTCACAGCGCAACTCACAGTGTCGCTATGAGCAAAAGGCTCCTTTCCTTTCCCACCACAAGTTACCGCCCTTCCTGAGAAATGTCAAGCTGAATCCCAAAGCCACCGTTCTCTCTACAGAACATCTGGCACACACGGGGGCACGAGAACGAGGAGCGAGTCTATCACAGCCCTGCCAGTTCTGCAGAAAAGCACCAGCAGATTGTTGGACCCCGGCAGCAGTTAGGAGCTCAGATCTCCTAAAAGAAGGGATTTGCCAAATCTTTATGAGGCCATTTTACAGCACCGCATACCTTTTTCGGCGAGAAGACGCCAAGGGTGCCTCCATCTTCTCGGATGGCGACTCCCATCTCAGCTAACAGAGCTTCTCTATGGAGCAGAGACAAGAGATCGATGAGAAATCCTTGAAACGTACTTAAAATTCGATTTCCAAATTTTGGTGGAAGTGGGAGAGGGGAATTTAGTTTTTCCTTGAGGGTAGGCAATTGCACAATACAGAAAGAAGAAAGAGTTTTCCTCCTCACAACCCCAACCTCTCCCTTTTTCGCCTTTGGAAGTTAGGTGTTAAAAAACCATTGACTGGAACCCTGCTCCACCTTGAAGTCAGTTGTTTCTCAATCTTGGCAACTTTAAGATGTGTGGACTTCAAATCCCAGAATTCCCCAGCCAGCATGACATCATAAAGTTGCTAAAGTTGAGCAACACTGGTCTGATAGTCCTGATCATCTCAGGTAATGACCATGATGATTTGGGGGCCTAACCTCTCCATCCTAATGGCTTCGGTCTTCCTCAATTTCTCCTCCCATGTTTCATTCAGCTCTGCGATGATTTTCTCAGATTCCTGGAAAAAGAACGGAGGATTAGGATTATAGACGACCGAACACCAATTTCTCTCCAGGCTCCTCAGCATAACAAATTTAAATTTAGCCAAATGTAAACATCAAATAGCAACATCAAAGCAAATAATCAAAATGGTCAGTGAAGCGAGAGATCCCCTGGAACCTGGAAATGCTCAACGTTTCTAGGGAAAGCTTTTTATTGTGCAGTCACTTTGCTCTGCTCAGAGAATTTTACAGGGAGTTCAGATACTACCATTTTCAATTTATATCTTTTTCCATTTTCTTTCACCTAAAGCCATAAAAATTCCATTATCGAGCTCTTTTAAAATATCCTCAAATTTACAAAGCCAATGATTTTTAAACATTCTTTGACAAGGCTACCAACTCTAAAAAGAACTGTAGCAGAAACCTATCCCGTGCCAAAACTTTGTAATATTCTGGCCAAAGTTCTGGACATCTTTGTTCAAAAGCCCTGATAACTTGCTCTCTCTCTAATTAACCTTCTTACCATCTATAATCTGAAGTGGTCGTTTTTTGTTTTTTTTTTGCAGGCCACGAAGGATGGAATGTACCACAGGGTTTAATCGAAGGGCCCATGTCCCCAGAAACCACCGCATTGGATGCATATGGTTGTTTCAGCTTGATTCCAACCATGGAACAGAGGTGTGTGGACATGCACACATCCATCACAAGCTCCCTCACAAAGTACGGGGTCAGGAGACAGAATGCTGGCCAACATCTTTCCATTACAACAAGGTGATGCGGAGGTCTGGCAGGACCACAGTCACATTTCAGGCCTTCAGCTTCTCTGAACTTCTTTACTGTTGAAGGAAGTTCTGACTATCTTCAGAACTACGTGGTCTTCCTCTCTTCTCTGATCATATCACAGCTCCTTGTCTAACCAGCCATTCTGCTTTCTCTTCCTCGGTTGAACCAAGTTGTCATATTCTCCTTCCTTATGTCAGGCAAATGTCCCCAAGAGCCAGAATAATCCACATGGCACGGGGAAAGTGCTGTTTGAGAGGCTTCTAGAACCACATTGCCATTGTGATACTCAAAAGGGCCGGACAATTGTGCTGAAGCTTTTCCTTCAATAGCATCTTCAACAAGCCATATAACAAAGAGTTGTTTCTTTCCTCAGGAATGGAGGTGGGGGAGGAGAAAACATTGCCTGCACTCTTATTTCTCTTTTGAACAGACAGTCAACAGGGCTGTTTCTCTGCCACTGAAAGCAGTTAAAGAAAGTGTGCAATCACGGACCAATCAGCTAGGCAGGAGAGAAGACACCAGTTGTGGGGTGGGGATGACTGAGTAGAAGAAAAGTCAAATGCCCACACAGAAAGGGAAAGGCTTTTCTTCCAGGATCCGAGACAATATGCTCCTCTCTACACATTCACTGGCTTGTAGCTTTAATGGCATTTCAAAGCTCACTGCAGAGAGGCTGCTGTGCATACTGATGAAAATAGCAAACCTATCCCAGACATTAAGTTGCCTATTTGAGACCTGAAGCCGTCACTTAGTGCCAAAGCAGTATCTAAGGGCAGAGACATACCTTGGAGATAAACAAGGATTTTTTCTCCCTCCACCCATTTTTCCCCCCTTTTTTAAATACATAAACTTTGTATTCCCTCCAGCCCATCGAAATCACCCTGGAAGCTTCTCATAACCCAAAGAGGGGAGGGGAGGGGAGGGGAAGGGAGGTGCAGAAAGGCAGCATCCAAAATCCACCACCAAATCAGCCTGCTGCTGGTGGGGGAGGGAAGTTTTGGCAAGGCCAAAAGATAAAGTCCTCTGCTGCTGTGCCCTTTTGAGGCCACTCAGCGCACAGATTCCAGACAAAAGCCTCCCTTGTCTGCAGATAGTCGGGCATTCTATGCGCCACCCATTTTAATTAGTGCCATCTAAGTCTCAAGTCCCCGCATTACAGATTGTTACAATGATTCCTAGAGACGTCAACTATTCCATGAATTTTAACGTTTGCTTTTAACTTTTTGGATTCTCTTTAATTTTGTTCGCCACCCCAAATCAGCATTAAAAAAAATGAGTAGCCACTGAAGCTCCCTCGCAGTGCCATTTCCGCCAATGTTTTTAACTTGGCTGCTCTTAGTAAGATGGCCTGATTAAGTCGTGTTGTTTGTTTTTCATTTTCAAGAGAAATGCTAGTGGAATTTCTTTAAATCATGCTTTAGTAAGATGGTTCTTCTTCCTCTTTTTCTGATCAGGTATCACATCCTCCTCCTCCTCCTCCTCATCATCATCCTCATGGTTGATCGCACAGTCAGCCAGATGTTTAGGCTGGATTTGGCTTTTTTGTCCACCTAGCAAGTCCTTCCCAAGATCATCATCATCATCATCATCATCATCATCATCATCATCATCATCATCATCCCTTCAAGTCAGTGTTGACTCCTGGTGACAGCCTGGACAAGTCCCTGTAGTCTTCTTGGCAAAATTTTGGAAGTGGTTTGCCCTTGCCTGCTTCCTAGGTCTGAGAGAGCGTGCGACTGGCCCAAGGTCACCCTTCTGGCTTTGTGCCTAAGGGAGGACTAGATCTCACCGTTTCCCAGTTTCTAGCCCAGTGCCTTAACCACTGCACCAAACTGGCTCTCATCACATTATTAACCACCCCCAAAATAACCCTAAGAACTTCCGAAAACGCCAAATGGTCCAAGTGCATGTTCTAAAGGGATATATTCATGCTGCAATCCAACTGATGTTAGGCAGGTGTCGTTCTGGGCAAAGCCAGGGTGGGCCTCTTTGGGCGTCTGACATCCCAGCATCCATACCTTCAAACGTTCAATGGCTTCCTCTCCTCCAGGGGTAGACATGATCCGCTCTTGGATACTGGAGACCGCAGTTAAGCCCACCTGACTACTGAGAGAGCAGGAAGATGCAGATGCAGTGAGGGAGCCCATGGATGCTGTGGAAAAATGGCCAGGGCGTTGATTCTCGGAGGCTAACAAGTATCTGTGTTTATTGTTCTGAAAATCTTTCAGATCTGAGAGAGAGAGACAGATGGACAGACAAGCAGAAATCCAGGGAAGGGAGAGGCGAAGGAGAAAGGAGCAGAAGAGAGGGAAAGGAGGGGGGGGGGGAGAGGAGACACCAGTATAAGAGGATAGCGCACAAAAAGCGAACGGACACAGATTTAATAGTACTAGGATGGCAGTTTTGAAGTTTTGAAACATGGTTCCCTCAATCTGCCTCGCTGCAAATTCAAGTAGTTGGAGAGCGCCTTGAGCTGGACGCCTTCCCGTGAGTAGCAGCTGGCTTCAATCCTTATACCTGGGCAGCCTATTCTTCTATCAAGGCCTGTTCAGGTAGAGAGAAAGAGCTTTCCCATCATCTGCGAACTGATCCTTTCAACTGATGGTACCAGGGCTGGGATCAATTAAAGGGGGGGTCTGCAGGGTATGACAAAAAAAAAAATTAAGACGGCAGTCGCAATGTGCGCCTGGTTTTTTATGTGTGTCGTATGTGCAACACAATAAAAAAAGGGATAGCTTAGATCATACCATTGCGGGCACCATCTTGATCTTCCCCCCCGCCCACATCCAGCAGACACCCTTTTGACCAACACCTTCAGTATGGAAATAGGGGCTCCCAAAATGAAGGATCAGATTAGCTGCCACTGTCTTCGATAAGACGGGATGAGAGCCAAGCATTCAGCACTGGCCGTTTTCCTGTTTCCTACACTTAAAATAGGCCAATAGGCCACAGCACGTTTTTGAAAAACCCAGCTTTTAAAACGAGGGGAAGAATGTGATTTTTGAATTAGCTGACCTCAGAAAGAAATCACCATGAGTGGTCTTTCTGAATGATTTGGTATATCCTCCTGGATGGATGCCAGTTGGATTGCCAGAATATGGGTATGTATGCAATGATGATTCTGTTCTAACAAACATGTATATCTTCCCCCACCCCCCAAAAGTATCCCACAGTGCATTCAGGTTTCACATTTCTTTGAACCGGAAGCTCAAGGGCCCAGTAGTTATGTTTCAAGTTGGTTTTAAAACTGCCATCTGCAAATTCAGGAAAGAGCAGGATTGGGGGTAGAGCAAAATTAGAAGAAGCCAGGACGGCAATGCAAGGGCGGAGCAAAATCTAACATCCTGGAGAAACTCATGCATTCCCAGGAGAGAAGGGAAGGCTTACAAATGCCAAAGCTGCTACACAATTGTCACAGAGCACCACACAGTTGTGCCATGCATATTTCCCTCTCCAGAAGCCGCGGCTGCGTGTACGTGAATCAAGAGTTAAAAGCCGTCAAGCTGAAAGCAGCATAAAAAAAGGGCCAGAAATACTGGAAATTTAAAAAAAATAAAATGCCAGGAGGAGACTAGATCAATTACACTTCCAATTCTCTGCATTCAAGGAAATTGCCAACAGATCTCTTCTGTCTTTCTTGCTTTAAATAGAACGGCAGGGTAACGGTATTGAAAACAGCACTCAGCAGTTTTGCAAATCCCCCTATACTTTTTTTTCCTCCACAGAGGAAAAAAGGTATGTGCTGGAAAAGCTGCTCAGCCACCTCGCTAGCAATCCATTAAACAAAGGCTTCTGTGTGAAGCTTATGCTCTGCAGCCTGCCCACCTCTCTATTGGTGGGATGGGTGAGGATGCGCCTAGCTCCACTGAGCCCTAGAAGAAAAATCTAAATAAAAACAAGCAAACGGCATTATCCAGCCACAGTAGACAGCTGCCATGATATCAATGTTCAAATAAATAACAAAAAAAGCCTGTATTTTTCAGCTAACAGCAATTTACACACACGTGCACACACACAGACACATATTGTATATATATATGAATGGGAATCTACTGCTAAACTGAACGAAACCATGTACTTTTAAATTTTCTTTGGGTTTGAACTGCCAGGATTTGAAACAAATAGCAATATTTGATACATACGTACACATATATATGCATGTAAATACCAATTACACCACTCTGGGTTATCCTGAGGTACTATTATGGTTCCAAATATTGGTAGTTCAAATACAAGAGGAATTTAAAATAGCTGTCCTTTATTTCACCCAGCCTATCAGAAGATTCTCACGTTTTCTCTAAGAGAGGCTTCGATTCTGCACTCTCTCTAAAGCCCTCTCTGACGGGTAGCAAGCCACTAGATCCAGTTCCATTAAATGATCCCATACTCAAACTTTTAAAAATGCTCTCCTGGGATTTCCCTATAAGGAATTGGAGTGTAAAGTTCAGGTGCAGCCAACCCAGCAAAAGCCAAAGATGGAAAAACGGATTAATTCTGCAATACACACATTTGCCTCCACTTCCCGAGAAATCATCCAGTGGATCAACTGAAGAAAGATGTTAGGAGGAAGACACAAGAAGGGTAAAAATACTCAGGATTAACAGTAGACATATGAGAAGAAGAAAAGCCTTGGTGATGGATAAAGAAGTCGGATTCTCAAATTCAACAGTTTCAGCTAATTTGTTACCATACAGGGAAAAAAAATCCTCTTTGATTTGGGAGCCAAAACCAAATGCTATTTGATTTGTGTCTAAGAAACTTTTTCTTCTTTTATCCATTGTTTTTAGGGCAAATGCTCTATGCATATATGCCATGTGTTTAAAAAGAATGAACAAACATTTCTTGGCAGATAAAAAAGCGTCCAGAATTCAAAAACAAGGGTTAAGCATTCATCCTTGAACAATTCCCAAAGATTCACTGAGAGAGAGAGAGAGAAATCACCCTCACTGTGCCAGAAACTCAAAGCTTCCTTACCATCTCACCATAGCTGACAAGTAGCTTTCTCACTGTAAAATGATTGGCTGAGGTCCCCAAACCAAATCCTAAATTTCTCTATTAGTGACCCACCTCCCAGGATGAACAGGGTATGGTGGGAAAACCAGTATTTGCCTACAATTCAAGTGTGGCTAGAAAATCTCTGAAAAAGCATCGACTGCACCATGAGACGACCTCATGAATTGGACCTAAATGCAAGAGCCATGCTCTTAACAGATGCCACTCACTGTATTTCAAATTCCGATCAGCAGGGTGGTGAAAAAGTTCATTTAGCCAGTCCCTTTTCACGACATGGATGGGGTTGGTGGTGGGGGAAGCCAAACCTATTATATAGTGAGGTTTATCGAATATTTTTAGAGGCCTTGAAGATGACTCTTTAAAAACAGACAAACATTTCCCCTATGCAGCGATGGTAAAACATCCTGCAAATCCCAGGCCTTTGCGTTTTTTTCGTTTTTGCAAACTGCAGATGGGGGTATTTCACTTAAAGTTAATGGCCTTCAAAGTTTGGATGGTTTGGGGTTTGAATAGTACTGCATTTGAGAAGAAGACTGTTGCCCTGGAAGCAACTGGCATTTAGGATGGAAGAAAGACATTCAAGAAACCAACATATAATTTACAATACTGTCTTACTATAGTGTTTATCACCTATAGTTTCTCTCTCTCTCTCTCTCTCTCTCTCTCTCTCTCTCTCTCTCTCTCTCTCTCTCTCTCTCTGTCATCTTTTTAAAATTTCAGTTGCATTAACCAAGTAGCTTTAAAGTTTAATAGAGAGAGAGACATGTTTTGATTAGAAAATGGATATGAGATGTCTTGTAGTATACTAAGCTTTTAATAATGTACTAGAACATATTAGTCATATGGTATTTTAGATTTGTTGGCGATCTTCCCGTACTTTACTCTTTGTATTTGGCTTTTTCATCTGTATTATTTATTCTTTTAAGCCTGCACTTGTATTATCTTTTTCTTTTATTCTTTCAACAACAACAACAACAACAATAGCAAGGGAGGGGGTTAAATCCTGGCTGTTGATGTTCTGCCAGAATAAATCCCAGTTTGGCAAATGGAACTGCTCTGATCTAACCAACCAACTCTGGAAGAATGAAAACATAAAAATCTGCCTTCTGTTTTGTTCTGGGGGGCACCTTGAAGTGTAAGGCTGCTGAAACTTACAACTACAAGCTACTCCTGAAACCAAGGCTTTGAAAAGTTACAGGAACAAGCCATGATTGCAGCTGGCCCAGCTTCCTGTCCCGGGAGTTGTTTTCTGGAAGCCCCTATAATATTTGTTCAGGGAAAGGAACATATGGATGATCCACTCAGAAAAATGGAAGTCAACTGTCAGGGAGATAACTGGTGAAGAAGGAGGGGGCTCCCTCCAGGGGGATAAATGCATCCGCAGTACTGAATCGCTTTGCTTTCCTCCCAGGAGGCTAAAGAAGGCCCCGCCCTAGTTTCTTGGGCCTTTTCTCTGAGCATCACTAATTCATTTTAGTTTAGCTGGATTCTGTCTAGCAGAGTAGAACAATAAAACACTAGAGCCTGTACACCAAGTCTCAGCGTGTTCTTCACTCGAAGTCAGGACATCAACCTATCTCAATACTCAGCTGGGTGTCTAAATCGGCAATGCTCCAACACAAGATTGTGGACAAGATTTGTCGCTCCAGCTAAGGTACGTGATGGGTTAAACCCATTGCTGCCTCTTTCCTGCACCCTCAAATTGATCAAAAGTGCTGGATTTGTTTTTCCAGCTCCGCAACGGGAAAGAAGGTGTCTCCTGCAGAAAAACCAGGAATCAGCCAGTTCCACCCACTTACTGTCGATGATGTCCCCAAGCCCTTGAGCACGAAGTAGGTCTTTGAGCCGAGTGACTTCTTCCTTCAGTTCCCGCACCAGCTTGGCGTTGGGATCCTCATTGATCACTGCATTACATTTGATCTGCTTTGCCCGATCTGCATACCTGGACAGATCAGTTTGTGGAGATGAAACAACAGCAAAAACGTATGTCTAAATATCTTAACTAGGCAATGCCCAAGAATCTTGGAAAATGAACTCTGAGGATTTCTATCTAGCTCTTTGTAACGACTGCAGCTGTACCTTTCACTACTGATGTTAGGGCCCTGTGGGTGAACAGGTGAGAGATAAGCCACAGAGATAAACAGATTAAATTCAGTAGGAAAAAAAGCCATCCCTGATTCACTCATCAATTGCTCTACAAGACCGAGTCACACTGCAAAAAACAGGAGGAAATGTGGAACAGGAAGCCTAACATTTTAAAATCCCATCAATACCTTAATGTGCTTAATGTTTCATCATAGTTTATATCTGCTGGGCTCAGAGCAGCCACCATGGCAGTTCTGGAGTTGCCACCTACAAGACAGAAAAGGCAGTTGGATCAAGGAAGATCAATTTGACTGACAAGTCATGAAAATACTCAGCACAAATGCACCACAAACCTATAGTCCATAATCAGGATGTGGGAAGGCCACTAAGAGACCAGATGGAATTGGGAATTTTAAAAAATACATGTCTTTATCATAACAATATTGTTGTAAAAGTCTGATTGTCTATTCAATTGTCTTGAATATCAGAAGTGGAACTAGAATCCCGTTTCAGATAAGCCAGGTTCCGTTGCTTCACGGCTTGTTGAATAAGCCACAGTTGATTGTGGTTGACTGAGACTGAGAGAAATGGAACCAAAGTCCTGGCTTCAAAGACAGAGCCCACACAAGGGACGCAAGCTTCATGGACTACAGTCTGCTGCTTCACCAGATGGGGCCACTATTTGCAGAGAGAACCACCACATATAAAATAATTGAAGGAAATAGTTATTCAGACTGCAACATTAAAAACGAATGGAAAAGGTTATCTCAACTTCATACCTAGGTTTTCCCGAAGCAGCCACGTCAGCACAGAATCCCTGTACGGAATAAAGTCAGTTTTCTTTTTCTTCTTACTCTGCAAAAGGACATTTCATACTTAAGAGTCTGTTACCATAAAAGATACTTGCATAAAGGTGCCCCCAAGCTGGTGGCCTGCCCCTTCCCCTTGCGGAGGTGATGCTATTGAGAAGGGAACGCTTCAGCAGGCTTAGGCGCAAAGGATTTTTTTAACTGTTCAAACATAAAGAGTGTCCCTCCTTAATTAGGCGGAAGACCTGAACTTGTTAACTGTTTTTGGCACAGATATGAAAGCTGGAAATGGCAAGCACCATCTCAGAAGAGGCATTCGCACCTTGCTGAGAGAGAAAAGGAAGAATGCTCTTTTTAGGAGAGCATCTGCTGCAATGCACCAGGTTGCTTTCCCCCACATTCGTCAAGGTGACGACACTGCATTTATGTGCCACGTTATCCGAGTTACATGGCACCCCCAGATAGAAATGAAGAGGAGGGGGGCAGAAATGGGGGAAGGTAGGACAAAGCAAAGCAAGGGCAATCTTGCTCCATGTTCTTCTTCTTCTTCTTCTTCTCTCTCTCTCTCTCTCTCTCTCTCTCTCTCTCTCTCTCTCTCTCTCTCTCTCTTTCCCTTCCGCCCCCCCAATTGAGCAGCAGTCCCCTTTGCCAGGAAGGAAACACATTTTGAAAGTGCTCTCTGTTTCAAATAATTTTTTTAAAAAAAATATATGAATTTATAGCACGGAAGGGCTGATGTTCAAGAAACACATGCCTAGAGCCTTTCCTCTTATGTGCATGAAGCTGGCTACAGCTTTCCTTGGATCCTAGCCATGGATCCGATGGGGTTAGCCAAAAGGCAGCTGATGAGGCTAATCAGACCCAAGAACAGATGCCTCGCTACAAAACAAAGGAAGAAAATCCCAACTCCGATGGAAAAATCTTTCTTTGAAAGGGAGAGAAACTGTCATTCTAAGTATGCCTGAACCCACATACGGTGTAACAGGACAGTCCAGGGCGTCGAAGGACACCCGCCATTGTTCCAGGAGTGAGCCACGTGTGAGCAGATCACACACTTTGCCCCCGTTTTCTGGAGCAGAGTGTGCTCTCCCTCCATGGCTATCCCTGAAAGACCAAAACTGGAGTATCCTTGAAACAGGGCAGATTGGGCAAAGGAAACACCACAGAAAAGGACAGCATTTTCTTTGGGGTGGCAGGATTTCTCCAGGGGTCCTAAAGACCTCTGCTTTGAGAAAGCTGGTCTGGAATTTTGCCCCCTGGCAAACTAGTTCTCCCTCCTCCCCGTGAGGCCGACTCGCAGTCAGAAGGGGTGCAAATGCTCAAGGCTGCTGCCGTGACCAATCAGTCCAAATTTACTGTATTTACGGTCCAAGAGCAAACCCAAGAAAAGCAGTCCCTTGCTTCCGCCACAACGCATCCCCGTCTTTAAGACAGGTATGCTTGGAATGCTGGAGAGGGTTAGATTGGTGGGATTGTTTTCTTTAGAAGTTAATTCCTACCTAGAGACCAAATGTCTCTACAGGCTACCATATTCAGTGACTACTTTTTGCCCATCATACCTTGCTGGTGCAGTTATCCTATGTTTGGAAGCAGGGGACAGAGAAAAGAAGACAAGGTAAGCTGAGACAACATGAGGCAATTTTGTATCAGTCACAAAGAGTCAGAGGTGATGTTCCACTGTCATTTTTCCAAAGAAGCAGATCAGAAGATGTAAGAAGGGAGCACTGTGTACATTAGTCTTACCTCCCATCACCCTAAAATGCAAACAATCCATATCATAAATCTATGATATGGGCAGCTATGAAAAGCAACTCAGGCCTCACTGTAGGCAGGAAGCTTTATTTGAGAGGAAACAGGAAGGGCTTTAGCCAACTCAAATTAGGAGCATAAATGGGGCAAAGCAGCAGAGCCCACCACACGCATGAAGTTCCAATAGTAGAGAATATATGTAGGTCTAGGTAGAACTGCTAGGTCACATCATCAGCACACTGACGCACAGCGCATTGATGCGCTGATGTTGTTACCTAGCCTGGAAAGTGAAGCATCTGCAGGGAAACAACCAAGTTCAGAGAACACCAAAACCCAACATATACAGAAAGTTCCAGGACCAGATATAATCCCACATGGGTAGACATGACCCACACTGCATAAGAAAAGCAGCCTTCTCTAAGCCACATTTCAACTGGTCAGGGTTCCCACAGAACAGGCCGAAAACGGTTGAACGGGGCTGTCTTAATGCTGGCTGGGGAATTCTGGGAGTTGAAGTCCACACATCTTAAAGTTGTCAAGGTTGAGAAACCCTGGTTTCAGGTGTTGCTGAACTGTGGCTAACCTAAAAGTCAAAGCAAAGGAGAACCAGCTCGGTGTGGTGGTGAAGCTGCTAGACTAGAACCCAGGAGACCGTGAGCTGTAATCCTCCTTCAGATTCTGACGTTGGCTGGGGGACCTTTGCCTGGTCACTCTGTCTCAGACTAAGCCACTTCACAGGGTGGTTGGTGTGGGGAAGATATAAGGAGGGAGCACAATGTACATTGCCTTGAGTTGTACGAAAAAAGTGGGATATAAATCTAAGAATAAAAGCTCCTTTGGTGAGAGGAGGGAGGAGATGGTGGGGAGGTGGAACACACAACCCATGGTTTTTCCCAGAGGCTCACCTTTGTAACTGTAAGTGCTAACTTAGTAGTATGTCCAAGCACAGCCCTTTTCTTTCTCTGCTTTTTCCCGTTCCTAACACGTACCAATTTTAGCCTCCTCTAATAAATAGGTGGTTCGCTGCTGCTGCTGCTGCTGCCTTTTATGATGAGAACAGTCCTAGGAGAGATCTTTATCACTTATTAGCAGGTAAGACTCTCCATTCCGCCTGGGCCTTATCCTTAGGGAAAATTAGCTACCAAGGAGAGATAAGCTAATAATGAAAGGCAAAAGGTGATTGCAGACACGGAAGCATCCAGCAGCTCTTCCTAGCTGTCCACCAAGGGCTCAGTGATCAGAGTCTGCCTTACATATAAAGAAAAATAAGGGGTTGCTGAGCCCTGAGAAGTTCGGACCAAAACAAGAAAAAAGGAGGAAGGAGAAGAGGAAGCAAATCCAGGGAGAAGTTGAGAGCCTAGCACAAAACTGAGCTCTCTTGCTAGGAAGAGGTTGAACTTTCTCCAGAAGAACTTTTTTAAGTCAAGAGCCGCAAGACCAGGACAAAAACGTAACGATTTAAACATTTCCCACTGATGGGAATGTAGGTTTGGCAGTCCTGCAGTTTACCACCAGATCAGAAGTTCATTCTTACAGTAGATAAAGAGAACACTAGTCGAGAGGGGCACAAGTGACCTTCTCTCGGTGGAAAGGCTATCGTGTAAACAGTTTTGGGCTCCCTAGGAAACATCTGAACGATGCTGAAAAGCAGTACCTGTTAATACAATAGTATCCCCACATGCCTCCTGGAAACACACGTCCCCTTGATGTCTCACGTGTGACTATGCCCCGGTGGGCTTGTGAGGCCACACTGTTTTTGAGGATATCCAAAGAATCTGGACTTACCACTTCCGCCAAGGCCGAAATCACTTTCCCCAGCGTGGTGAGCGACTTGTTGATATTTGCCCCCTCCTGGAAAGTGAATCAGACATTTGATGCAGAAGTTGCTCAAGGACCAGAAAGCTGGAAACACCATCTTGCTTTCCTGTCCTCAAGCAGGGCTGCGTTTTCATTTATTTACTGCAGCAAGGACTTTACTGCTTGGATCTGTCCAGTGCTTAGTCTCTGGAAAGCTATGGCTGAAGAGGACGAATCAGTTGTTCAAGGGCATTCACTGAGCATGCAGGCAATTTTAAAGGAGAGGGGCAGGAGTTAGCCTCTCAAAAAACGTTGAGGGGGGCAATGGGCTAAAGAACCCCATAAACGGATCGCACTGGTCATATCATGATCAGGATGGCAGCCTTCTCCAAGCGACTTAGAGAAGGAGTCAGGTCAGAGGTTCATTTAGATCAGTACTGCCGGCTGTGTCTGTCAGCAGCTCTTGGCCAGAAGTTTGGTCCCATCGCTTGCTATCGAACCCTTTTACCTGGAGGTGCCAGGGATTGAACGGGGGGCTTCCCGCAAACCAAAGAGTGACGGCCATTTGCCAGCTGCCCACCAGACCCCAGCAGAGGGAGCTGAGCTGATACCTTTAATCGAGTCCCTTTGGCACCAGTAGAGTCGGCTCTCTCACTCCCTGCGAGGTCTACCAGACTGATCTTGCTAACCTGGAAAGAGGAGCAGGGTCAGGCAAACAAAGGAAGAGTTCAGGACTATGGTCCAGAGTAAAGGCAGCAATTAAGGCCAACCGCTGGTCAGACTGTTGTAATTTGGCAGGACTGAACAAGACCAGGATTGTATAGTGTTCAATTGGATTGGGAAGGCTCTGCCACCGTAGCATATACAGTATACGGCGCTAAATAAATTGTCTGCTCTTTGTTGTGATTTCCCAAAGTATCATTCCAAGCCAGAAAGCTTCTCTCCCACTGGGAATATGTGCCTTTTTCACAAGCAAATCCCACTAAAGTTTCAACTGTTGCTTGCCTGTCTCCACTGCCAATCTAAACTAGGTTTGTAGGGAGGAGGCAGAAAGGGGTTAATTGGTCATTAATTTGTTAAGCTCTGCCAGGCAGAAACACTGCTGCTTCTGTGCCTGGGAAGGGAGGGTAACTTGGCCTCTCCGTCTTCCAAGTTCTTCCTCACTTCCCTTCCCATTGCTGGCGTTCTTTCTCCCTCTCCCTCCTTCGTGCTCCAAACATAGCATAAAATCTCTGGAAAAGCCAGGCAAGAGAAGAAAAAGAAGATCTGGTCCTAAAGAAAGTATATCCAACCCAAGAAAAGTTTTAAGGGGTGAGTTTGGAAAAGAGATCCTATGGAATTCCATCCCCATTCTTTCCGTCCCTAGAGAAATCGCTCTCACGGCCCCCCATAAGCTCTGGACCAGTTGCAAGGATCCGCTGCTGTTTTCCGGGGGAAGAAATACACTACCTTCTCAGTGGAAAGGTTGGTTTCAGCATCATGTTTCTTCTGAGTGAAAACGATTGTGAAGACAGCGTGCGAGCGGCTACTGGTTTCATTCATGTTGGTGGCTGCCACCGTCCTTAGGAAGGAAAGAAGGAACGTTCTTTTATGCTCAGAGAGAGAAAACGTCAGGAAAGACAACAGGAAAGCTGCTCCTGCTCCTGAGGGTCAACTCTGCTTTCACCAGCCAGCCTCTGAGCCTGCTGGAAGCTCTTGGCTTCTCAAAGGAAGAGTTTGGACAGACATATGAAGAAACAACCGCCCAGAGTCCCTCCTTGCGGGGGAGATGGGCGGTGATAGAACTTTAAATAATAAATAAAATATGGACTTGTTTCCCCCCAATATTCTCCCTTGTAAAGGGAGCAGATCTTGGCTGAACAGGAGCAATACAAATCACAGGACATCTTCCATGATGAACCTGCAAATCCATAAAGATTTGCCCATGTTCTCCAGCCGAAATTCAGCAAGGAGTTGTATCGTGTACCATGAGACTACACTTGGCCCAAGACTGTCCCCAATGCTCACACCAGCGTTTCTCAGCCTTAGCAATTCTGGGAGTTGAAGTCCAAACATCTTAAAGTAGCAAAGCTTGAACAACACCGGCTTACACTATTCCCCAGAGCGCATGGAGGGGGGGAAAGTTCTGCCTGCTTCTTTAATGAAGTCTCTTTCCCCCCCTTCTTCTCAAATGCTTTAGTAACAGCTAAATTTGAATTTGAATTTAACTTATTAGAATTATAAGGCCGCCCAATTCAAAACGACTGCTTTGAAGCAAAATAATTAGTGGGAGGAATTCAATAATGCACCCTTGGCAATCACATTTTTCTGAAATGGATCCACTGTATCTCAGCTTAACAAATAAACCTATTTTTATACATCAAGCATATTTTTCAATATAAAGGAAGTTCTTTTATATCCGGAACAACAAACCAGAAAACATTCCGGTGAGTATACTTTTCTATTGCACCCAAATTGGGGAACCATTATGATTATGTTTGAAATAAGCACAATTTGAATTTGAATATATTAAGGGTGCCGACATTTAGAAGATGAGTAATTTAACAAATCAAGTTTCCAGATGCTTCCTCCCTGCCAGGCACTATGACTGGGTACGAAATACAAACGGTTTGGCAGGATCCCTGAAATGCAGAGACACCAACCTCGCTTTATTCCCAGCATCCATGAGGTCTGCAATATCAGTGTAAGAAGTGACAGCAAGTTTGGACAGGTCTTCTACATAAGGCCCAAGCAGAGGGTGCTCCCGGACCCGCAAATTCCCTTTGTTCTTGGGGTTCAGCAAGTCTCGAACTCTCTCACAGTAGATCTCCATGTAACTGACCTACAAAGAAAGTTACAACAGAGAACCCCAATAGAAAATCGGTACCACGAAAAAAAAGGGGTCATTAGTACAGATGAAGGAGGTAATGGGAAGGGAAATGGATTTCAAAAAGTGCTTCAGGGAATTAAACGCGCTCATTTAGGAACGCTCCATTATTCATCATGAGGGCACTTCAGAGCCAAGACATCAATAGGTATTTTGAGAGCTTCTCTAGACCGCTCAGGTATCTAAAAAAAAATGAGAGGCATTGCAAGCAGCTATGAGCTAAGTACCCACACAAATAGCTCTGAGCTCAAGGAATCATCTTATATAAAATTGGACCACTCTTTAAGACTGCCTAAGATAGTCTACTCCGATGGGCAGTTACCAACTTCAACTGTTCTCAGTTCATGACACCCAACTTTGTCTTTTGAAGAAAGGGTAAGAGAGGTAGTTGAACTTCCCTAGGACTGACAACAGAGAACCCACTAGATATGGTTCGATTCCAAATCCTGTACAATTCAACCAGGGATAATGAAGCTGCAATCCAATCGTGTCTGGAACAAATGTATCAATAAAGACAAGTCAAGCAATGCATCAGGGAGCAACTGTTTGTGTGTGTGTGTGTGTGTGTGTGTGTGTGTGTGTGTCCATTGCCTTCAAGCTCTTCTTGTAGAATTCTCCCAACCACTTGGTTGACCACGATGGGAACAGGACCAGGGGATAAGTGGACTTTTGAATCAGTTCAGGATCAACACCAACATTTTCACGTGGAAAAAGAATGGTGGCTTCTTCTGAAGGAAGAGGGGAATCCACGATTCATCACCTCACTGCAGTCTCTCTTCTCAGCTTCTTTCCCCAGCCACACCCAAAAGCTTATCCTTGTGGTTTGCAACTTCATACCAACAGGAGTCTGGAAACGACTGCCTGCCATCTCCCAAAAGAGGTGGAGTGCTGCTCCCAAGTGCTCTGAACATCCTTTCCTCCCGGCCCCTTGCCGCTGTCAGTTCAAAGCAAATGAAGGGACGAGTGCTGCCTGGCCACTAGCCAGACACATTTTTTCCCAATCAGAAATTGCACTGAAGCATTTATATTGGCCGTTGCAGGTAAGGACCTTATATGCTCATGTTTTAACAGGCTACAGCAAACACGGTATCTCTTGATATGTCTCGGCACATTATTTTTTTTAGAAAGGGGTTGGGACAAAAGAGAAGCCAGGATGTTCCATCTTGGGAAGGCCCAGAAGAAAAACACTGCTTTTCACCTTCCCACTGGGAATCTGCCCTGGCCCCAAACCCCTTAGAAGCCAGAACGTTGCAGAGAGCTTAGCAGAAGCTATCCCTGTTTTCCTCAAGAAAGGAGAGCCATCAGAACATGGAATAAACGTGCACAGCAATGCACTATTTTGACGCAGGCTGCCTTTCAATCAATGGCCGGTTACGGACAGAACGTCCGCCAAGCAACTTTGTGAATGGTCTGGAAGGGCCTCATGTTAACAGGAAGAATCTGTTTGTTTAGGCACAGCCCCTTCCATTATGCTACCTTCCCATTGTCGACATTCTTTGGGCCCCGTGGCAATCAAGCCCTCCACACGCACTCCCCGTGACGCAGAGCACGCCTGCACTTCCTCTCTAAGCAGCTAAAGAGGCCCTCCACCACTACACGAATATCCAGAAACAAAACGTCGAGTAGCAAACTTTCTGGCATTCCTAAACTATCAAGCCATTCATTTCTAGCTCCATTCAACGCCCGAACGTTATCCCGTTGGTTCCAGGCTTCTAATAGGGAACAGCTTCTGTGTACGTTTAAGCCTCAAAATCGGAAGTTGTGAAATCATTGTGGAACACTGAAAAAAATGTAGTCGCCTACTCCAGGCAAAGACAAAACGGAAGAGGTCAAACAAGCGCATAGATCCCGTATCAGCCAGAGCAATCTTCTCCAAGTCAGTAATTGGGGCCTGTGGGTCTCTTCATTCCAGCCACTGATTTCTCTTAGCAAGCTAGCCGCAATCGCAGGGCACCACTGCAAATCTGAGCATTTTTATGCAAAATCTGGGCAGTGAGGAAGAAGAGGATGCTGGCCATATTTAAATTATATCCCAAACCGTATGGTATCAAAAGAAACAAAAATATGGCTGTCAATCCTACAAAGCAAAAAACCCTTCATCCAACATAAATGTTCTGGCAACTCAGAAAACCAGATTCTGTTTTTGAACCAGTATCTCCTAAAAGAAAGGGAGGCTGTATTCCAACATCTGCAGCAGTACAAACCCATCAGGCCTACACAGTTAGGCGCCAACCTGGGAATTTTCTAACTCTGCCGTAAGGTCTTTCTTGATTTCTCAACAAGGCCAGCTGGACTAACACTTGCATGCCAAGTATGGAAGTGGGGCTGTTCTTTCACAAGTCCACTTTTAAACCAGAGACCTGAATCTCCACCAAGTCAACCTTTTTGTAAACACATACGCACAGCCATTTATACTCACCTCCACAGAGTAAGACATTTCCTCATTGCTGTTGTCGTTGATCTTCTCAAAGAGTTCTTCACAGAGCTATCAAGAGATTGAGAAGCCGTCAAGCTATAGTTATGCAGAAAGGAAGTCTATGATATTTGGCCGTAACCATTCCACCTCTCCCACCCACCTACTCCAAAATACATTGACAGGTTCCTAGTTTAGTCCCACCCAGCCAAAATTCATTAGAGGTAAACCTATTGACACTTTCTATAGTTTCTCATTGTGTCCAAAGAGGGAAGGCAGCCTAAGAAAAGGAAGAAACGGGCCTTAAAAGCTCAAATACGATAATTGAAATTAGGAATGTGGGTTGCAACTCCAAAGGGCTAGGATTATGTTAAATCTTCTCTATTCCAGCTATAAAGCATTAACACTGCCACTTATTTTTAGAATAATCCTTTGAATTCACCTGAGTAAAAAGTTTCTACCAATTTGGATGTTTTTAATAGCTCCACTAAGCCGTGGTTACTCGGGGTCCCCATTTCCTCCTTATTCCTTTCTTGTACCCCAAAAGAATAAAGAAATACCCAGTACCCCAAGCTTTCAAAGCCTAGAGCCAGGAATCCTAATTATATATTCAAAATAAATACAATGTAGAAAAGAAATTGCCTTGAAAATATTTGCTTTGGCTTCCCTTCTTACAAGTACAATACAGAAATTTCAATGGACACAAGATCAAAGAAGATCACTTCAATCAGGGGCACCACATTCCACAGCTTTCAATAAAGACGAGACGCTTGTCTCTATGAGGCCAGGGTAGGCAGTCCCAATTCGTGGCAAGTGCTTGTTCGGTGTGCACACGAAGCAAAACACAAGCTTGTTCAGTTTTCAAGTGAAATCACTGACATTAAGATCACTTCTGCATGATGAAGGGCAGGACATGGTCTTGACTGCACTGCTCTGTCTGACAACAAAAGCTCTGCCTGCTTGCAGATGGAGTATCTGGGGGCCCTGTTATCTGGGTTCCCATTGCAGTGGGGACAGAGTGAACGGCCCCTGAGACCTTCTACGTGCTCAGCGGGTTGATCGACAGCACCTCCTCCAAAAGGGCTCTGGAATGGGAAGACGACACAGGATGGAGTAACAAAAAGCAATGCTTAAATGACAGGGCAAGGGCCACTTTGGTGTGGTGGCTAAGGCATCAGGCTAGAAACCGGAAGGCCGTGAGTTCTAGTCTCACCTTAAGCACAAAGCCAGCTGGTGACCTTAGCCAGTCACTCTCTCTCAGCCCCACAAAGGAGGCAGTGGCAAAGCACTTCTGAAATCTTGCCCAGAAAACTGCAAGGACTTGTCTGGGCAGTCACCCTGAGTCAACACTGACTCCAAGGAATAAACAAAAAAAATGACAGAGAAATCACCTACTCTTATTCGATGTGATGGAAGGGCAGTTCAATGTAAAGGGAACCCACCAAGCACTTAGATTTCATTGAGGCCCACCTCCTTTCACCCATACATCAAGCATTCCAAGACATCCTCAGGCCCCGCTCCACTTCGGTCTGAATTTTCAGGTACGAGAATCAAGCATTCAGTTTCATAATGTCGGCTTTCTTTTCTCGTAAGAGATTTTCTAACTGTATGTTTTGGTGTGCATAACTGTTTTTGTGACTAGCTGATCTGAATAATCATTCTGCTCTAGGACCAGCAGCAAAAACTGATGCCAAAACTGTGCAATGACCGGTTCGCAACTTGCGGAGGGTTGGCCTGCAGAAGTAGCTGCTGAAACCATTTCAGATACAGCAAAAAACCCCGTTTCATGCAAAATTGTTTGCAAATGAGAAGGCTGCGGGTTGCCAATCTGAAGCTTCCAAACATGTACCAACAACCAGGGCTCAGTGTAACTTTTGCTTCTTTGTTCTTCCGCCTACTTCAGAGGCCCACAGCTTGAACACCTGGCTAGCGTTTCATTTCATCTATGCGCAGTTTCTAGCTTGAACCAAGCCCTTATCAGATTTCTCCCTTGTATGTTTCATCGGATGCTTGGCACACTTTCAAACACCATGCCAGGAGTTTTTGCTGCTGGTCCTAGAGCAGGATGGTTATTCAGGTCAGCTATTCACAAAAACAGTTATACAAGCTGAGCCTCGGCTCTTCCAATGTCCCTTAGAGTTTCTTTCAACTTACTCAGCATTACAGACTGGAAAATACTGTCTTCCCATGCCAAAATTGCATTGTCTCTTGAAATGATTTTAAGAAGACAGTTGGCCAAAAGACAAAAGCATCTGAAGAAAACATTTCAGTGTTAACTTCAAAATGCGTACACTATAGCCCAACTTCAGGAAGAGGTTCACAGTAATAAACGAATAAAACACAGAAACAGTTACAAATTCAATGAAAACGAAGTGCAGACTAGGTTGTATACCACTCTTCACACTTCGAAGTTCTAATGAACATCTAGTGATGTTCTAAGAGTCATACAAAGGCCACATTTTAAGCAGAGAGAGGCATTCGAGACTCACAACTAATCACCAAATTGCCACAGAGGCGAGCTGCCCAATCTGGAGGAAGCCAGGAAATAGCAGAGGCATCATTTGTTTGCAGGAGAGAAAAGCTGGGATATCCTCCAAGCTCCTGAAAGGCTTATGCAAACATGTTTGGGACCCGCAAAATAACCAGAGATCCAGTTTACCTGTGGGATGATCCCTGCCTGGTTCTCCTCCTGCTTCCCCATCATGGTGTAAGATTTACCAGCTCCGGTTTGGCCATACGCAAAGATACAGACGTTGTAGCCTTCAAAGGCGTGGAGCAGCATTTCTTTCCCGATATCATTGTATACACGATTTTGAGATGCGAAACAAGGATCCTCCGACTGCAGGGATTTAAACAAAAAGGAGTCAATCCAGATCCTCTCGAAATGGAAGAACTTTCAGGCAGAGGATGGAGAGAATAAACAAATCTCATAAAAGAGCCTTCTTGGGAAAGGTAGCAAGATTTTTAACATGTCAGACAGGGCTGGAAGTAATCGCCACCGAAGGATAGCATCTCATCAAGGTTTTCTACCAGAGTCAGGCTTAATCTAATCTCGGTCCCTTTGTTGGACCACAACTGTCCACCATCAAGGAATTCCCACTACTGCTCTTAAACGGTTTCATCAGTGAAAAGTGAAACACTTTATACATACAAAAATTAATACAGTTAAATTGAATACAGTTCAGAATTGGATACGGCAACTTGGGCAACTTGGCAGCTTTAAAGGGAGTCAAGTTGGCTGCTCCCCCCCCCCCCCCCGGGGTAAGAAATTCTGCCAGCTATGAAAATTAGCCAGTGTGTGCGGCTGTCCCATGTTGACAGCCCGGTTCATTAAAGCCATCCTTGCCAACCTTGTTGGGAAACAGAGAACCTCAGCAAATTAGTACTGAGGGCAAATAGGGCTGGGGGAAAAAGAACAAGCCCAAGTTAGTTAAATCTCTGAACATCTTCTGAGCCACCCAAACAATGAACGGGACAAGGAAGGGCCTACTGAGCAGTGGGGCTAAACCCAAGAACAGCTGAAATATTTGAGGAAGAGAGAGGTGATAGCAGAGAGCAGGTTGTGAGATCACCGTGGTATAACCACATTTTACTACACTATTTTTATTTGCACCGCAGGGCACAAATCTCTAATACCAAACTCTTACAGCTGCCTCCACTGAGAATCCAGTGCTTCTGAGTTTACTACGGAAGAGGGTCTCCAGTCTTCAGTCTTTCCATATTACTATTTCTAGAGTATTCTGTGAGCTACAGAGTCTTGCCAGCTCGTCCCACCCACCTCTCTTGTCAACCTTTCAAGCGCTCCTTAATTGAAAAATATCAAGGGGCTAAAAGCGGAGGCCAGAGCCAGACACTCAAGTTTAAATGGCAGTTGTGTTTTACCAGCTTTACCAAGGAAAAATAAAGCAGACAAAAGGCTTCAGAAGGCAAGCGAGTTCAAAAAAGCAAATGGGGGGGGGGGGGGGGGGAAAGTGCTACTTTTTTAAAAAAATAGACCCTTTAAGCATGACATAATTTGGAGCAACAGCTGACCAGCAGAACATTTTTCCCACTGAAGGAATAAATGAAGCAGAATATCTCCAAACAAGATGATCATTCTACCATGTTCTGTATGGAAAATCAAAATTACTACTCAATTAACAAGGGAAAGAGGTGGGGAAAGAGAAGTGCAGGAGTTTAGAGGATTGGACGTGTAATTTCAAGGGGGGGTGGGGAGGGAGAGGACTCTATAAGGGAATACTCGCCCAGCAATGCCATTGATAAAGTCAGATTTTCAATAACCTAGTAAAGTAAGCCAATATTGTTATCCCTCTCTTGCACGGGTGATATTGAGACAGTTGGCAAGAATGTAGTAATTAGCTACGTTATCCAGAGTTAGCCACCTAATGCAGGCTTTCACTGCAACCCTACCATCCTGGAAACAGAAAAAGCTCCTTTAACAAGCACAAAAAAAGTCAGGCACCCTGCTTTAAGGGGTGGAATAGCCAGATATTGGGAGCTGTGGCCTAGGCAAAAGCCATCCATCTAAATACTGTTCTTCAAAAATCAGTTTCAAGGGAAGATGCTTAATTTTCATGTCTCCCGTTATTTAGGGTAGTCGTTTCAAAGAATATTTCCAAAAGATTTGGGGAAAGGATATTCCACATAAATTCCACCTATGCCGTGGAACAAGGTTGCCCATTTCCTTTGTGAGTCACTTACGAGCTAATATATTTCTTACGTAGTAGCTTGCTTTATCTGAAAGGCAACATCTGAGATGATTTTGCAGCAATGTTTTACTGATTTTGTGTATTGTCGAAGGCTTTCACGGCCGGAGTTCAATGGCTGTTGTGGGTCTTCCGGGCTGTGTGGCCGTGTTCTGGAAGTTGTGGTTCCTAACGTTTTAGGAACGTTTAGATTTTGCTTCTATCTGTGCTCCTGCCCTCTGAAGATGCTGGCCACAGATGCTGGCGAAACGTTAGGAACCACAACTTCCAGAACACGGCCACACAGCCCGGAAGACCCACAACAGCCATTTTACTGATTTGTTTTGTTTTCTGGGAAATCTTACGTGGGAAACTCCTACTTCGTTTAATTAATGCAGCAAAACGGGATCTGCAGAGATTTAACATTTTCTCTACATGCAAGCCAAAAATATTCAGTCGTCTGTTCTACCCAATGCATAGATTTTCTTTTCCTGGATAAATCAATTATCAAAGTGCACAGAGTGCTGTGAATAGGAAGGATCGTTCTTCATTGTTTTGATCTTTTAAGAAAACTGAACGGCAGTACTGCAAAGTCCAACAATTGCTGGAAGTCAGCAAAATCTCAGAGGTAGCTTTCAGAAGGGATATGGGGGCTTCAGTGCCTGGAAACGGGCATGCTTTCTAGTAGGAGTGAAATGGGAAGCAGGGTATGTAGCTCTTAATAAGCTAAGCTAAGATACTGAAAACCCATCTTTTACTGAGTTATAAACATTCCCCAAGGAAGTTTATACATAGACTCATGCATGGAAATTGTTTGCTGTTCAAATTCCTTCTTGGAGCTGCTTGGGCTAATCCTCTCTCTGCAAAGCCATCTCTGTACACACTTGCACCTCGTATGAAATTCAATATTTCTGATCCCATGCTGGAAAACGCATTTAGATCAAGAAGAACCTTGGCACTTAAATGGCTAAAATCGCAATACAATCAGAGAAGAAAAACAGCTGTTGGCCGGAGGAGGGAAAGAGAGAAATATCCAGCCATCAGCTGTATGGCTTGTATCCCACCTTCAGAAGGAATTTGGGTCCAAGACAATACAGAGTTCTTACCGAGGTATGGGACCAGTATGAGTAGTCAAAGCTGAAGGATTTTGGCGCTTCTTTAGGATTCTTTGGGTTCAGAATACCTGGAAGGAACAAACATACACATTTATTTATTTTATTGATTTAATAAATTTATATGGCCGCCCAACTCACACGCAGTGACACTGGGCACCATCCAAGAACTCTGAGGAGCAATCAGGACAGAAGTGAGAGAAGGTGCATTCCTATCTTCTACTACTCGATACTTTACTACACTTGCCCACCAAAACATGAAACAAAACAAAAAAAAAGATTATACTTCATCTAGTTGTATTACAAAAGTGATGTGCAGAACTCTCATAAACAAGAGTAATACTGTCATCAAGAGAGCCACAGTTGTTTGAGTTGGGGGCCAGATAAATAAATCTCTCAAATAAATAGAACCAGTGTTGCCTGGTGGACATGTGACTTGCTAAATAATCCAGTTCGAATCCTCTGGGTTTGTTAGCTTTGTTTCATATTTACTAGCCATTCTATTAGCTGGAGTTCTGTTTCTTGTCGGAAGCCATCTTAAGTTCTTACCAGAAAGGCAGGATATACTGAAAAATATTTTTAGCACATGTATATAGGGATAGCAGAGGTCAGATGAAGCAACTCAACTAAGCTATTCAGTAACTGAATTCACGGATACATATATTTATTTATAAGACTTACATGGCCACCCATGTTAAGAAGCACGAATAAAAATAATAAAACCAGACATAGCACAAGAGTCACTGGAAAGACCCTAATGCTTGGAAAAATCAAAAGCATAAAAAAAAGAGGCCAATAGAAGACAAGGTGGCCAGATGCTATTGCTGATGACCCAAGCATGTGCTTACAGGAAGTCAAAGAAACAGTTACTGACAGTCAGTCCTGACAAAATTTTATCCATTATTCAGAAGCTGACGAACACCAATAAACCAAATTCCATAACAAGCATATGCTGGATACCATTAGACACAACAGGTTTGCAAGGCAGCAGATAGGCACTTTCTAGACTCTAGAGTACGCCAAATGTAATACGAAGTGTAAGAAATTCACAGAAAGCAGAGAGGCAGGCAAGATGTCAAGAAATAAGCCACCCTACTGAGAATTTCTGGATTGGGGAACGAGGAGAATTCTTCTTTGAACTATCATGAAGACCCACATCCTCCCCCCCTGTCCATGCCCCAAACAAAAGCTGGTGCACATCAGTAATGCAAACCTCAAGAGCCCCTGGGAATTTCACAGCAGGGCATTCAAACCTATTTGGAAATGCATGTTGCAATGCTGAGATAAAAGGCTCCTGAACCTATGGATTTGCTTTCAGAAGCTCAAGATTCTATGGAAGAACCGGAGTTGGTAATGAAAAGGACCTGAAGAAGAAACTAAGAACATACTAGAATGGCATATTAAAACATTCATTGGAAAATAAAATATGTAGAGAGCCTACAGACAGATTTTAATAGAAATGGTGTTTTTAAAAAAGGCAGAGACACCCATTTGTTAACGCTTTCCCCTTCATAATGCCAACCCAAATACATACATTCCTTTGTTTTGTCTTTTGATTTATTTATTGTCGCATTTCTAATCTGCCCAACTCCAAATGACGCTCAGCAGATTCACAACATAAAAATACAGGGATTCCGGAATAAAGGTTTCAGTAATGAAAATATTACATGTCGAGGTGGTGCAAAAAATAAGTTTATCTATCTCTCCAAGCTCACTGCCAAAGTATGAAAGAGGAAACAGAAAGGGGGAGGGGGGGAATTAGCAAAAAGTCTATGAGATTCTCATTATCCATTTCTCTCATTTATATCCTGTGGAAAGTTGGCCAAAATTTCCAGATGACTTCCTGAACATTTCTGACAACACTAAGTCACCATCATTTTATCGGGTTTTGTCTTCACAAAAGAACCCGGCCATTGATTCAGTCAACCATGGTAAAAGCCCACCACGGCTTAAGAGAATGTATCAATGCCCCTCTGTGTTCTGGAAGGAAATACTGTTTTAACAGTCTTTCAATTTCTGGGTTGTTTCACTTAATAATACAAGAGATATCTTTGGGAGGGAAGATAAGATGGTGCGATGCAGGTGACACCCACTGAATTTTTCATGCCGTCCTTTATTCTATCTTGTGTACTGCCCAGTCTGTGGTGTACACTGTAAATCAGAAAGAATCCCTAATTTTTTATCATTATCTTCTGCTTTCACATACTCTTCCAGCACCTTGCTAGTCACTACTCTACAATATTTAAATTTTCCACTGGTGCTATATTCCAGAACAGACCTTCCACCCAAAGCAGTGGAATGGGAACAGGATCCATTTGCAGACTACAAATAGCAACGGTTACTACTGGGCCTCCCCTTGACGATTCCACACTGAATGGATTTGTCTTCCGCTGGCGTTCTTAACTCAGGAATGCTGACATCTAGGCAAAGCCCAGGATTAATATCACTTACACAAGGGCGTCACATGGGGAAAAGATATGTGGCTTTCGATAGCAACGGGGAGATTAACGTGAAAGCAAACAAAACTGGCGATCCAAGGACTCTCACACAGCAATAGCCCAGACCAAAATGGCAAAAAGCAATATAGGTCTTTCTCTGCAAACCCTCGGGCACACAAGCTCCCTGCAGGGCCAGATGTACTCTCAGCCCAACCTATCTCATAGCGTGGTTGGTGTCATGGGGAAAAACAGGAGGAGGGAGCACTATTTATGCCACTTTATATTCCTAAATGAAAGGCAGGATGTAAGTCTAATAAATAAGACACAGGCACTCCCACTTCAAGGATCAGTAGTAAAAAGAAGAACAGACTTCTGTCTCAATCTCCCTAGTTTAGCATTTTGGCTCCCCATTAAGCCCATTCCTATAAGCAGCTTATGAATGACAGAAGCATAAAGGAAGTCACAGGGCAAAGTAGGGACTGGCATTCATTAGGGCAAATTACAAGTTTTGAAAGAGGGGCACTGCCTGTAGCCAAATCAAACTGGGAAGTCGCTATGGACAAACTAAAAGAAGTCTAGATAAGGTTCATGAGTACCGGACAAGTTTTAGATGTTCTCTACAGGAGTAAAATAAGATGCCACGGCTGTTGACAAATCAGCATTGGGGTGCCCTTCCCAGCTGGGTTCCTACAAAACGCTACGTTCAGACTAAACCAACCACATTATGGTTTTGCAGGGTGTGTGAATCCAACCAACTTGGTCACTTCTTTACATCTAGCCCTCTACAGCTGCATTTAGGTTAAGTGCCCAGTGGAGATCCTATGGAAATCTGCCTAAATGCCTATCTTGCCAGAAAGGCAAGGCAAGGCAAGGCTTCTTTTAAATCAGTGATGGGCCAGAGGGCCATCAACATCTCCAGAAGGAGCCACCAAAACTCAATGGCAAAATGGTCAAATTTCAGTGGTGCAATTTCAGGTTGTTGGGGAGAGGGTTAAGAGTGAGGATGGGAGCAATTTGCCTTTCAAAGGCCTCCTCTTCGGAGCTAGAACTGGAATACCACTTTCTTTACAAGCGCTTTACACAATCCCAAGTCAGCTCTAGGCCAGGGGGCAACAAAAAAGCATCTATTTCAGGCAAATGTCAGCATCGCAGCAATACATTCATCTGTAAAGCAGTGATAGCGTACCTTGATGCGGAAGGATATATAAATAGGAACACTTCCTAAAAGCAGTGACTTGATTCAATTCAAAGCCTACAGTGGACCTTTGAAGTCAATTATTCCGTTTGCCATTTCTATGGCAACAGCTTCATCTCAGTTCATTGAGAAAATAAGATTCAAAGCAAAGCACTCATATATCCTCAAGATGCATTCACTGGCTTGGATGTTATGAACAGAGATATTTTAGGGGTTCAAAGCTTTTGGTTTTTATAGTAGTAAGAAGAGCCTTATGAGATGGATGGTAATGCTTGGTGCAGAGTATTTTAAATAAAATCTGACATGAAGGAGACTATCTGGACTATCAGAAAGCCACACAAACACATTGAACCCAACCAGGAAGGGTATGTTTAGTGTGAGATCTGAACCGGGAATCAAAAACCAGGATTTGATCTTGATTTAACCACCTTGATTTAATGATCCTGATTTGTGGGAGGACTGACAAGCCAGGATACTAAAAACATTCCAGGTATATGTAGCAGTTGGACTAACAGGGAGGAGCAAAGTAATAAACTGCTAGTATACATGGCAATGTGTACCAGTGTGTGCAAATAATTCACAATAAGCCCATCTTCTTCTGAATACTTTCAGATGCAACAGTCCCATTTCAATGCAGTTGTCCTGTTGTTGTTGTTGTTGTTGCTGCTGTTTTCCTACTCCAGATTGGTTTCTTCATTTTGGATGCACAGGGCTCCAGGCTAATAGTTTAATTACACAGACCCTTAGAAAAGGAGACAGGGAATCACAGCAAGGACCTACACTAACCGCTTGCTTGTTGTTCAACAAAATTAATGTGTTTATCTGGAATTTGAAAAACCCAACATGGCAATTAACTCTTCTGTTTGCAAACCACCCCTCAAATGCTTTTGTCTTACAACTATAATTAGTATCCATCATTGTGGCACTAAAAGCAACTTGGAGCATCAGTTAACCCTGGCCACCTGCTTCGGAGAACACTACAGCTATAGTAGTGTTTTATGCTTATAGTGGTTTTTTTATGCAGCACTTGGGTAGAATTCACACTTGCTATTTGTTAATGTGCAAAACAGGGTTTCATTGTCTCACACATCAAAGCCATTCGGATTGTTTTCCCTGTTTCACTGACGTATAGTCCTCATTTCTTGCCTAGACAGACTTGCCCAGTCTTTAGAGGTATAGACTTGTGGCTCAAAAAAGGGCCAACACGCATTACTGGTAGCAAATAAAAAAGATCTGCTTCTCTGATTTCCTCCTTGTCGGGCTATGTTTGACTCAAGGTGTGAGCCAGTCCTCCCCAAAATCAAAATCATTCATTAAAATTAATTTTAATTAACTATGTTGTCTTTAAACGTGTTAGCATATTGTAATGGCACCATCCTGATGTCAGCCAAGCTGATTCTCACTGGCCATGGAGGGGAAAAGCAAGGACCCACCCCATTAGCTCTGATATGAAGTCCTTGAGAGCTGATAGACAGTGGGACCTCCTCCATTCGCCCTTAGCTGCCACTTGGCTCACCCTCTTCTTGACCTACTTCTATTCAACCCGCTCCTTATAAGAACAGTGATGTAACTTTTAAGGACTCGCATCCTGCCTGCCATGTCATACAAACTGGGACAGTCAACTTCTGCGTGCCAGCTCTGGGATAAAGTTTTGAACCTGTGCAGCAGATAATCTGAAGGTTACAATTGCTGCTACTTCACTTAGCTTAATAAAGATGCTACTCCATCGGCTACTGTTATTCAACAGACTGAGGCCAGTGGCAACTTGTTAATTGTAGCAAGTTTTGTTTTTCAATTTCTTCAGGCACTTACTAGAGTAGGCTTCAGTGGATCAAATCACAGAGTATGAAACAGAACAGTTCAGCTTACATCCATTAAACAACAGTCTAAATTGCTTGACCTTATCCTGGAAAACCAGAGGAATTAAAGCAAGAATGGGCTGCTTTAGATTTCACTGATATTCCAGGAAGCCTTTATTTTTTACACATGGACATTAGCCGTAATTGTGGGCAAGAGTTCATATTAGAATTTAGAATCCTTGAAAATATTCCAGATCAGGATGTGTCAATTTCCACTGTCAAATACATTTCAGTGCTACTATCCAATCCTGCCTTAAGTAGATTGAGAGAGGCAGAACGTTTTAATATTTTATCTTCATTCTTTCATAGCATATGTGTACAAGACAAATACTGAACAGGAAAATCTTTAAACAAACTCATTCCGAGTGCTCAAGTTTATGTTTTTACTGAATCCATTTCCAATCCACACCAATTAAATATTATGCAAAAGGCAAGTTATTCAGTGCACATTATAACAACTTCAACCACTAAATTATGCAGGGTTGGATTTAACTTTTGATCAAGTGCCCCAACTCTTGATTTTGTTCAAATGGCTATTTTTTTTTAAGTGACCACCAAGCAGAACTGAAATGCTGCGCCTCTGAAATTTGGGAAGAGCTCTCATTCGTATTTTATTTTATGCAGAGACTGTTAGCCACCCAGAGCTTTCAAGAATGAGCAAATTACAAATAAATAAAGAATACAGATAAATAAAGATAAGAAAACTGATATAAAGCTTATCAAGTTTAAATACTGCCTTGCCTAACCTCTATTTGGAAATTTCAAATTAAACAAATTCCTTAAAACACAGAAATAAAAAAATGGGGGCTATAATAGTAACAAGTTCTGCACTATGCCAGTTTGGAACACTGACAAGAAAAATAAAAAAATAAGGAGATAGATTCCAAATTGACTAAAAGTATCAACTTGGGATTGTGAAATCCACTTAAAAAAACACAAGCGGAACAAGATGCTGCCTCAAATTGTAATGAAGATTTGGGTTTGGGAAAGAAAAGATGGACAACCAACCATCCATGTGACAATCTTGTTTGCACCCAAAAAGCACAGCCTCCTTGTGCAATCAATAGGAATTTTGTTTTTACCTTACAGAAGAGAGGCAATGATTGGCAGGCTGAAAGATTACCATCTGGAGGCCTTCTGATTTGACAGATGGGCAATGGAGGCTGAGCAATAAGTGATCCGTCCGACATCACGCCATGAGTCAATGGAAAGGAAGAATACAAATGTAAGTCATCCAGAGCTACAAGGGTGGTGAAGTGAGTTAGTCAAATTAGGACCGGGGAGATCCACATTTAGCTCCATACTCAGGCAGAAAGCTCGCTGGGTGATCTTGCCTCAGTTTTCAAGTATGATAAAAGGAACTTAAATAAATCCTCCAAGTCAATCTGTACTAGAGGTTGCTACTTGATTCATATATTCAAAGCACACTGGTCCCAATATATTCCCTCTCACACTTTGAGGGGGATACCTATTAGATTTGTTCAGTATTTAAAAAAAGGATGAGAAAGACAAGGAGGGCAAAAAGCAGCAAAATAAGCAGCTTTCAAGCTTAAGAAGTGTCAAATCACACACTTTATTTGGAACACGAAGAATGCCTTTTCCCCCTTAAGGATATGACTAGAAAGTCTTGGACGGCTTACAAAAATCTAATTGAAATAATCTGAAAGCAGAGTTCATGTTACTTCAGAACAAATGGAGAGAAACAGACTCTTCCCAGCTGGAAAGCGGTCCTCGCTTCCAGTCAAGCAGGCCTGGCATTTTTTAGTTATCTGGAATAAAGCAAGCTCAGTGCATGCTCATGGAACGGCTTAGCCTGGAATCCTGCTGGATTTACTTCCCTGCTTTAGGCATTGTAGTTCTGTATCAGGAGGGGAAGGAAGGGAGCCATGCAGAAGACGAGGACAGCCAAAAGCTGCTGGAGAAGCTCTCAGCTGCTGTTCCAGATCCAGCTGCTATAAATACCAACCCTGCAGCTGGCGTTTCAGGAGATCTCTTTGCCTCGACCTGAATAACCACTAAAAGCTACAACCCAAATTCCATCTGCAGCCTTTGTTCTTCACCCTCAAATGGACGGTGTGCTGTACACACTTTGTAACTGGGGCCACATTTTTTAATACAGAGATCCTTGTCGCATCAGAAATGGAAGATTACATTTGTAGCCACCACTATGATAGACGGCTTTCACATCTGGATAGTGGCTAGAATGGAATGCAGAGGGAAAAAAATCAATTTAAGAAGTTCTGGTTCCATAGGAAAAAATTAAGAACAGCTTTTTAAAAAAAGGAAGGGGATAGATCAAAAAAGGATTCATAATCTTATGATTATCCTTAATTTGAAACCAGGTCAGCATTCTCCACCACCAGCTTCTAGCAGCTGCCTACACAAAAATAGAGCACTCTGTTTTATTCTGCTCTGAAAGAATAGAATGCCAAAGTTCACTTCTTGATGCATCAAATTAAACTTCTAAAGGATGTTTGCATGGCTGCATTCAATCGGCTTCCAGATTTTTGAGATACAGAACCTTAAATTGTAAAAACCTTTAGCTAGAGTTTTATTTTCTCTCCATTCAATGGTCTCTCTCTCTCTCTCTCTCTCTCTCACACACACACACACACACAAAAACCAGGTAGAATCCCGAGATGACTTGTCTGGGCTCGGATGCTAAGCAAGGTCAGACTTGGTTAGTATTATAGGAGATTCCAGGAAATAGCAGGACTGCATGCTAGACTGGGAAGTCAACAACAAATTCCAGGAGAAAAATGGCATAACATTTCTGTATTATTGGCAGGAAAATTATAAGGATATCTCTAGAACTAGTCTGGTGCAGTGGATAAGATGTTGCAGACCCAGATTGTCCACCTTCAGCCAATGGCTTTGGGCCAATCTCTCTCAGCCCTGCCTACTTAACAGAGTAGTGGGAAGAAACTGGAGGAAGGAGTGTTAAGTACACTCCTGGAAGAAAGGAGGGACAATAGATGGATGGATAGATATCAAGCTCCACTTGAAGGAGATAGAACATACTTAGAAATCAGAGCTTTTTCTTTCTGTTTAAAAAAAAGTAGAGAAACATTCAAACCAGTGTCTACATTTTTCTCTAAATTCTTAAGTTACTGGGTGAATGAGGAAAGTTATGGATAAAAGTTTGCACTCTTCTTGCAACTTATCCTATCTCTTTAGTAATGTGCTACTTCCCAGTTCCAAACCAGTCAGCTTTAGAGCCATCCAGCCATTGGTCTTGCTCTGATTGGGTCATAAGATTTTTGTTCACGTCGTCGCCCAAGAGCCAAGAGTGGGCCCAGCCACTGGGCTATGGTGACCTGTTGATAATACAGACAAGACCTCCTCCATTCTCAGTTCCTACTCACCGCCTATTTCTTCCACTACCTGTCAGCCCCGTCAATTCTCTTTTGACCTAACTTGACTGCCCTTGCGCTGCAGAGAACAGCATTTGTCTGAATGGGAACATCAAGGCATTTTTGGAACATTATGCCACATTCTTCCAACCTGGTTTATTTATAAATCTTAAAATAAACATATCAGCTTTATTCAATTGTCAAGGAAATTGTTTGATTCCAGCTAGCACCAAAACCTTCATTTTGCTGGAGAGAGCAAGGGTTTGGAAACAAGGCTAATGACTCCTCTTCATGCCACATTTGACAATATCTTAAGAATTTTTTACTTCATTTCTAGACATAGTGCAGTGCTTTTTTGAACAACCTGAGTAACTTAAAGAATCACCTGGTCCTGTAATAATCTTCCTAGTTCTGAGATTCATTACCGCAGGACCATTTCTGGATGCCTACAGCTCAGTATCAAATTGAGTAGCTATGAAAGATTGGATGCCGGATAGCCACTTAATCTGCACCAACCTGAATGGCCTTAATATAGCAAGCTGCCTTATACCAGCTCCATGTTGGAATTTTATTTGCTCCGGTTAGTAAGGTTTCAGGCAAAAAAAATTTCTACAGATCTGTTTTCGCGTGAGATGGTATGTGCTTTATCAATGACCTATCTTAAATCCACAAATAAATACAGGGAAGAATTCACATCCTGACAGAAAGGTTTCTGTTGCTTTTCTAGAGCTCAAGATATCTGCTAGACTTCCTAAACCATGATCTGTTCAAGGCAGCATCTGTGGCTTTCAAGAGATGGGTGTTTTTTTTTTGCTGCTTAAACAATGAGATAAAGGGGGTTGGCACACTCCAATCTCATTGCTTTAACTTGTTACAAGTTAATTCAGTAGTCACAAGGACAAGATAGAAAGTTTCTACCATATAAAACAGAGATTGCTCTACAGAGAGGAAATTTTTTAAAACCAAATTTAAAACAGCAAATGAGATTTATAAATTGACTTCAAGTAATTTTGGTTTTAAAAGGATTGCAGTGCTTGGTGTACACTTTTGATAATATTGTGCTTGATGCTTCATAAGCTATTTTGAGGGACTACAAAAAACTAATGGATCTTTTAAAAATAATCTATTAATGAAGGGTCCAACTAATTATCAGCATGTGAAGCAATAACGAGTTCCCCGTTGGGGGAGATGGGCGGTCATATAAATTGAATAAATAAATAAAAAATAAAATAAACAAACAAAACAGCAATTACAAAAAGTTGAGATTCGCACTGTGCCCCTTGAACTCAGAAAATATTTTGTAATCTATATAAACATTAACTGAATAATTCAATGAGCTGGGCTTCTGGGGGACGTACACTCCCGCAAATTGCTAGATTCGAGGCAAACCATTCTGCTACATGATTTGAAGCACGAGGCCCAATTGCTTGGGAGTGGAAGCACAATTGTGGCGTTTCAGTTGCTGTCATATGATTGAACCACATTCCTTTCCAATTGGCTCGGCTTGTTTTTGTGTATTACTAAAGAGCTGAAAGCTGAATCACCAGAATGATGTCATAAAAGGACACTGTATTCCAGGGCAATCTTCTATATTGCTTTTCCAAGAGGATGCAATCCTCTTAGCAACTGAAGAAATTGACCAGAAAAGGGTGGAACAGACATCAAATCTAAAATACTGTAGTCAGTCATGTCCTCTGCCTTTAGGAAAGGGTGACAGAATAAAAAGGAAGTTGGATCCTAACTGAACAAGAAGAACAGAGACCAGAGAGGGTTAGTGGGGAAGCTATGTATTGGTTGAAGAACAAAAAGACCCACCAGCTAACGTGCATTGGTGTAGGGTACACGTCACCAAAATGCTGGTTCAAATATACCACCAAATTAGTTTAGCACCATGAAGAACCATCTTAAGAAACCTCGGATCTGAAAAGATTTCCGTCCCTCACACACAGCCGTACTATCACCCTGGGATGATTTGGTGCCACCACGCTTTGCAGTTTGGTTTCACCCAAGCTGGTCTCACAACTCAGGAGAGAAAGCTGGAGTCGAGTCCTATTCTGCAGACTTTGCACCAACTACAGCTCTCGGTTAAAGAACATACCCATCAAGGCAAACTTAAAATTGTCCCCAGATAGGGCTCTGTTTGATCTTCTCACCACTATTGGGTTTTTCAGATGGCTCAGGAGATAGCAATGTGTATTTAAGGGGGGAAAAGCCACTTGGCCTGAATAAACCTGTGAACACGCAGCTCCAGAATCAGATGTGCAACCCTACGGCTGGATGTGTCATATAGGCAATCCCCACCTCACACTCTTCCCTTCTAAATTCCCCATGGCAGCAACTTTCCACTGTGTAACATCTGCAGTCAGCTCTGGGTGCCCCACAAGCAGACTAGGCTTGCTGCCAACATACCAGCCTCTTAATGCAGTCAGAACATGTGATTTCAGCTGGACTGCAGGATTTCACTGTAATAAAGAAAATCTGATAAAAAGGAGGAAACTGTCATGCGCACCGAGAGATTACAGCAGGTATGCATCTCAATGTCCTCTGCCAGTTTCAATTGATGGATTAAGCAGATGTCTTACGGATTTGTCCTTTACACTTCTTTCTTTCCAGCAGGACAAAGGAAAATCATGACAACTCCCAATCGGTTAAATCCAAGGATGTTTGTCAGAAGAGTAAATTTCATGCAGTTCTCACAAGCAAGAATTTTGTCACAGAGTTTTTAAACTTCCCTGAATTTGCTATTTTGACTTCCAACTGCTCAGTACGAAGAATCCCAATTCCTTGCTGAGTCTTAGCTGACGGTCAATATATTGCAATCGCTGAACTCTTAAGGAGACTGGAAAGACTGCCATTCATCCAAGACTGCCCTCAGGAGTCTGCATAAGCAGCAACATTTCAAAAGCAAAGTGTGCAAGATTGAATCGAGCTACCTCCGCTCTTCCCTTTACTAATAATCTGACACGCCTTCACTACAATTCTCTTCTGCCCTGCATTCTTGGCCTGATTTATTTACGGATCTGATGTGGCAATCCAAGAATCGGATAGCATTCACATACAAACTATTTTAAAAGTTCAAGTTCTTATCCCAACGTTTTTGAAAGCACCTATTTCTATGTCATTCTGACCAATTCCTCTCAGTGAGAACATCACAAAAGTAATGCCACATTTTTTTTGGCCACTTTTTCTTTTAAGAAAGCCTTTAGAGCCATAAAACACTGCCTGTGAAGATGGCTCAGCATCCCTCCAAACTCTCCCGTTTTCCTTTCCACCATTTGCATTTCTGACCCCTTTTTTCCCATAACACCCCTTTCTGTACATTCCTGGCATATTTCCCACCTAACAACATACTCAGAGACTCCCGGCTGCAAGGCTTAAGGATATCTCTACGGCTATTTTCCCACAGTTATTAATGATCCAAATGAGTTAAGTCTGACCACCTGCCATTTCAGTTTCCTTTTGTCTGTCTGGGGACATTCAGCAAAAAGCTACAGATCAAAACATCCGCAGAAAAGCAAGTCCAAGAGAAAGATGCAAAGTAAGCCTTTCTCAGCTAAACAGTGTGGCTTAATCCTCATGGTTGGTTCTTTTTCTTTTTAAACTTTGTTCCTTGAACCCTACGATCGAGAGAGTACGCTGACATCAACAGACCCAACCTCAGAATCTTATTAGAAGGAGGAGGCATCAGATATAAAGACAGTAGACTCAGACAAAGCATTTAGGGGTAGGAGAGAACAAGCAGAGCCAGTTGTATTTAAAAAAAAAAGTTATGTGAAGAAAGCCACAGGCCTAGGGAAGAGAAAATACAGGTTGGACACAACAGCACCCTTCAAATGCTCTAAAAACCATCACCCTGAAGATGGCAAAGATTTCTTCTCTGCTACACGAGACACAGGACTAAATCGTGAGAAACATGATGAGAAACATCTTGATACTAAAAGCAGTTTGACAGTAGAACCAACTCCCAACAAGGATGGTGGACTGTCCTTCACTGGTGGCCTTTAAATGAAGGAAGCAGAAGGACCTGCAATCCTCCAGATAAACTCCGATTTCCTGCAGCCCCAGTCAGTGTAGTAAATGGCCAGAGATGTTGCGAGTTGTAATTCAGAAACATCTGGAGAGCCACAGATTGTTCACCCTTGAAGAACATGAAGGGTAGCTATTGGCTGGGAACACACTTCCTCTAGTTTTCCTGAGATTTCCTGAACCTGTGATGAAGGTGGGGAAGCTTTAGCTCTCCAGATGTTCCTGAAGTGTTATATCCCAACAGTTCCTGCCAGCATTGCCAGTGATGACGGATGTTAGCAGCAGCAGTTGAATGAGTCACTGCTTTGAGGTGGGTGGCCGTATAAAAGGAAGGAAGGAAGGAAGGAAGGAAGGAAGGAAGGAAGGAAGGAAGGAAGGAAGGAAGGAAGGAAGGAAAACCTACAATTAATCAGGTTTCCTACTTCTGACCTACAGGGTCCCACCAAGTCTAGGCTTTCAACTTGGCAGGTGGCAAAAAGGAACATTAGGACATCCTGAACACTAGGCTTACAAGCCACAAAGCAGCATCAAAACTGCCCAGGCCAGCAAATCTTGTTCCCCAGAATACCTCTTCCCCAAAATAAACTTGTGCGAGTCATCCTGCTACTTCCAAAGAGGAACTTGCACAGGATGGCCATGTAGCATTGCTAATGACAAGGAAGTCCCTGAAGCACGTGTTATTGCTTTCCACTCATTTCCAGCTGATTACACATCAGTAAAAAGGCTGATAAGATATCATCCTTCCAGAGCACCAAAAAAAAAAAAAATACAAGATTGCTGCAAAAAAAAAGAAACAGTTGTTTGAATAATTGTCAATGATATTACCTCATACAGTGCTAAGCAATTTAGTGAGAGTCCCAGAAAGGAAAGCCACTCTGTTAGAAAATTAAGCTTGACTTACTGGTTGAGTTTCCTTGCATTTGGATGATGCATTTGGACTCTTTGCTGGTCTCTCGGGAATTAAAAGGCCTGACCCGGACAGCCACTTTTACAGAAGCGCCTGACATTTTGATGGCCTCTTGTGGGCACTCCAGAAATTAGGTTTCAAGGACTTCCACAGTTTCTTCTAGAGGTACCTTTTAAAAGACAGGAAAAGTGATTTTCAAATACATTTCAGATAAACTGCCATTTATTATAGCCAAGCTTGTTTGATCCATGCACAACAAAAATTAACATTTCCTCGGCATATAAGCCAGTGAGCGTATTCACATTGCTCTTCTACTAAGCTGAGAGAAACACGCTCAGAAAAAAAAAATGGAGCCCTGATCACTGACATCACTCATGACTCAGTCAGCTTTAAAAAGATACCCGTTTGCAGCACTGCTTGTTCATTTTATTGGTATATGTGGCAAGTACAAAAGAATCCAACACACCTCCAGGGATTTCTTTGCAGAAAAGACAAAAAACCTATGCAATACCTTTAGATTTCAAGTCATGTTCTGCTTCGACATTTTTCTGTATTCTGCAGAGAACAATAATGCTGCAGAAAATCAAACTAAGCCACTACATTCTCTTTTCACAGAACCAAAGAATAAAATGCATTTTAGCTGGAAGAGAAAGCAGAGTATATGTGGGCAAATAAAAATGTCTTCCCCAAGGCATTTCAAAACAGCTGATGTGGTATCAGATAAAAAGCAGAATACAGGCCGAAAATAGCATACAGCATCCTGCACCAGTTTTATTTGTTCACTGTGTTAACTGACATGGTCAGTTATCTTTTTATCTTCTATCATTACTCCTCACATGAAAAATAAACACTGAGTTATTTATTTTCAAGGCAAACATATCCCAATATACCCAAACAACACACCACTAGAACACTTATAGGTGCTTATATACCAAAGATTTTTGGACATGCCACAAAAAGTAAGAGCCAGACTCATAGCCCTTAAATATCAAATATTCAGAGTGTTTCCACATTATAGAGAAAATCTGCCATAGATCTGCATTCCAATATGTATGCTCTTGATTGAAACAGCATACAGTAATTATGAATGCTCTTAAAGCAAGGTAAGGCCAGAAAGCAGTGAACGTATAGTCCATTTTACTTTGTACTGTCCTAAAGCAGGATGCCATTAGAGAATCAATTAAGGTCATTAGAGGATCAGTTGAAGCAGCAGATCCTATTTCTATACAGTCTGACGCCTTCTAACCTTTGGAGATATGTATTTGACTTCTGAGACACTCCACATCCGATTAAGATTTTGATCTGCAAGGATTCCAGACTTCTGCAGGCGCACAAGGCCTATTAAAACAGAACATCTTTGGAGACCAACTGATTCAAAGTAATTCCTCAACACTTAACAGCAGAGATGCAAAAAGGGTGCACCAAGGGAGGGCCTGCCAAGACCCTTCTGAAGCCTCCAGAGAAGATGGGGATGAAAAAAGGGGCTTTGCATTTGGGGGGAGAGCAAAATGCATGCCTCAAGCTTTGCAGCCACTTAAGGCCTCCATCTCTTAAAATGCCTGAAGCTCCTCCCCAAATGTATCTGGCTCCACCTACTTTTGGCGTGGCGCTCTCTATGGGCAACACAAAGCCTGGTGCAGTCCTCAGGATAATAGAAACTGGGCATCGCTGCTCTGTAGCAATGCCAGGTATCCCACAGCCCACCCAAGGACCCATGTATCATTTCTGCAGTTGCCCAAGCACCCCAAATCCAACGGTTCTCAATAACAATTTAGATGGGACACCAAATTAGTCACTGAAGCTTTGATTAAACATTTAAGTCTTAGCACAAATGATAATAATTACAATATCAAAATGCCTATAAAAGAGGGGGGGAGGGCGTTAATAGCAGAACCAAGGTCCTTTGCCAAAGCAATTGGTTTAAAATATGAAAGATTGAGAACCATTACGGTGGGAGGTACCAGGTCAGGGAAAGCAGTTTGGGCAATATTGGACCATTTCACAGCAGATATACAACTGCGATAACTATATTTTGCCATCAACTAATAAAATTGCTCTCTCAACTTGAAGTACTATGGTAGAATACGGCTACTTTGTATCTTCTACGCAGCAACACAGTAACTATTCACTGAAGGTGTAAGGGTAAAAAGCAGGTGGAGAAAGAGAAACCAATTCTTCTTTATTGGTTTGTTCTCCACACTTTGGTCCAAACTAAAGGATCTAGGTTGTGAGAAGAAAACATGGTCATTTATGGAGCCCTCATACCCATCAGGATGTAAGTGGTTCTGTTTAGTTGGAATTTTCTGCTTCACACTGTTGGGGTGAATACAACTCCATTTAATTGAGTAGTCTAAATATCTCCAGGAAGAAAAGACAGTCTCTCCCTTTCACCTCCCAAAAGTTTCATGTAAATTCACTGGCGAGAATCTAACCACCACCCGTGTTGGTGGTACACACAAAAAGCAGCACAGTAAATTGGGGGTGGGGGAGCCTATGATAGCTTTCTCAAACACGATAACACCAGCACCAGGTCACAGTCAGCCAGAATTCTAAGAATGGTGGTCACCATATGCATAAATGTTTCCAAGTTGGAAAACACTAGTTTAGGACCATTCCCAGGGAAAAAACCTGGGGAGGGGAAAGAATTAAAAGCAAGAAACTGAATCACAGAAATACATCCCAAAAGCTTAAACAAGACAAAAGAGGGGACAATGATTTTGCATCTAAGCCCTAAGCCAACCAAATAGTTGGATACTCTTTGTTTAATCAAGACACTTATCTCACACTTTATTAAAATAGACACCCTTTGTCCCTCCACCACCCCATCTTTAAATAATCAGAAAACAGTTTGTATATCCCCAAATGAATACACTTTCTAGCTTAGCTGCCCTTAAAATTTAGGTGTTAAGTTCCTTCGCACTCAGGTGCCATCAAAAAGAGGCAAAGTCAGTTTGAAGGAAATGTGGTTTTTGTTTGTTTAAACCATAGCCAACTTGGATGACAATTCCCAGAATCTCCACCAGCAAGGTCGTTGGCTAATACGAGCTTTCTCTAAAGAAGTCATATAATTGCAACGTTCATAAAACCCTATCTATCTTGAAGACCTGTTACACAGCAGAAATAATAAAAACCCAAACATGTTTAAACAGCAAAGGCATGTAGGATGGTGGAATTAACTGAGCCACAGATTACAACTCTCCTGTCAAAAGCAATTCAAATGATTGGATTTGCATAAGATGCGTTTAACTGGGATGTTTAAAGACCCAGAGTGTCATGCAACATTTTTGAGTCAGAATCAGTCCCCAAGTAACCCAAAATTCTCTGGGTTAATTGTGGGTTACTCTGAGCCAGGCTGTCATGTGAGTGGAGAAGAGAAGGTGAACTTTCCCTTTTGACCTCAGACTTATAGACAGGGATCCTACAGAAGCTCCACAAAAGTGGGGCCTATCCAGGAAGTCTGCTTTTTACAATCCACCCCACCTCAGTGAATATGCAAGGGGAGTAACAAAGGGGCAGAAAGGAGATGGGGGGGGGCTGCCTTTGCAAAGAGTCCCAATACAGCATCAGGACAATGATGATAACAAAAGCAGGCAGAGACCCCTTTGTGAAGTTGGCTCATCGGAAGAGTGGACGTCAGGAGGGTAAAGTTTTAGGTCCTCTGATCAGCAGAAGACCCTTCAATCGTATTGAGGTAGACTGCTAAATATCTCAGTGTAAATGAAAGGAGCAATACAAGTATATGAATGCTATTAAGTTTGGCACCAATCACAAATCCATGTTTTTGTCATGCTTACACTGCTATGGAAACAGAGAGTTACAGAGCCAGCTAATGTGTGTCTACTAAAAAGTATTCCTACTGAAATTTATGGAACTGACTCCTAAGGGTATCTGAGAACAGCTTAAAATACCTTTCATTCCTGTTTCTATAATGGTGGTCACAAAAGTAGCACAACAACTAAAAAAATTCACAGTGTTCTGCTCTGAAGGAGGACACCTGGCAAGACTGAGACAAAAAAAATAAGAAGACAGAGGGAGCAGAAAAAAGCTTAAATATCTTAGATTCAAATTGAGAAATCTATTTCTAGAATAATAACAAACACAAACATATAGCTTAGGGGGAGAGCTAATCTAGTCCCTAAACCCCACCCTATAAAATTAACGACAAAAAAAAAAAAGACACCGTGGAGTGAAAATACGAGCGAGGGGCGACAAATGTCCCCATGAACTGCAGGGAGCATTTTCACTAAGGTACTCATCAGTCATTCTTGCCACCCTGCTATCCTATCCCTGACCAAGCTCCTAGAAGACTGTCGGATCATAATCCCAATATGGCTGCCTCTGTAATCGTGCTGTGCTGGATATAGAGAAAGGGAGGAAACACAACAAAAAGAAGAGCATCTTCTTTAAGGGTGAAGTAGCCTCAAACGAAAAGAAAGGGGGGGTGGCAACAAAAGACACAGAGTTTGCTGCAGTTTTATCACCACCGGGAGGAACCAGGTTCAAGTTATACTGGTACACTGGAGCAGAGGAAAATCCAGCCTCAAACCCCACCCTGCTTCTGAGATGAGATGAGATGAGAGTTTAGGCCGCAGTGCTATTGCTCTAGGAGAAAAGATGCAAGCTGTGAATAATCGGTGCCTGAAAGATTATGACAAGGATGAGGCTAGGGCCCAATCCAGGACAGATTCCTTTAAGGCTTCCCTCACCAGGGAAACAGAAGCACAGGCTGCTGGAGGCAGAGGGCTAGATTCAAAGAACTCATTAAGGAGTTAACTCCCTAATCCTAAAATCTCAGATTTTAATTTGAGAGTGTCGCAGTCAGAGTGTATCACTTAAACTTCCAAACTTGGAACTCTCTAGACAAATAACTAAAACTCGGGAGAGGCGAGAAGCAGAGGCCAGGGGAAGAGGGTTCACATTTCACTGGCTTGGGAAGCATCATATGCCAACATTAAAAAAACAGGCTGTCACAAGATCTCACACTAGCGATGTTCGCTACAGAAAAGGTCTCTAAGGGGAACATGAAGTTGATAAAAGGAATGTGGGTAAGGGGAGAAAAGAAACCTGGGAGGAATCTACAACTGGAATTGACCGGTTGGGGGCTAAAACACCAGACCTTGGGGGAAAAAAGAATTCAGAGAACAGGCCTCCTCCACTACACTAATCAAAGTGGGAAAAGCTTGTGCAAGGAAACTGCTGGTAGTGTATGAATGTGTGTGCGCAGCAGACACCTATATTAACACACAAACACAGGCAGCCTGTTATTTAAAATGTACTAACAAAAAGGTAAAGAACTATAATGCAGATGCATTTTATAACACTTGCAAACTTGCACACCATCTTGTCTGTTAAATACAGATGCACCAACTTTATTGTACCTGCATACAGCTAGATTATTTTACTGTTGTAATACACCCACCAATTTACCCTCAACCTACCAGTAGCACTTCCCTAAGAGTTTTGCACACTAACCTCTAAATGCTTCAGCCAACTGCAGGTTTTTTGGAACCAAAATGTTGGGAACAAAAGAAGCACACAAAGAGAGCTCCTAAGTAAACCCTACTTAGAAGCAGAAGTATTTTTGAGATATACGTATTTCTTTCAGTTCTGATGCCCACACGTAGAACTAGCAGAATAAGAGACAGCTTTTAAAAATCAATTATTTTGACTACTGTTAACTTATTACTACGATAACACTTTTATTTCACAGTAATTATATCAACCCCCAATATATATTACTGAAATATCACACCATGAATTGTGTCCTGGCAAGAGAAAAGAAAGTTGTCGCAAAACTACCCAATTTATTTATTACTATTCTGATAAATTCTAAGATCTGACAGGGAGGAGGGTGGTGGGAGAGGACTACAAGGCTGGGGTCTGGACTACAACTCCCATAATCCCACGGCGGCCTATCCCACACATGCAGAAGAGGCCAGTAAGGAAAGCCTTGAAATCCCCACCCACTGGATCCTCCACCCACTCCTCCAACGAGATGCTGCTATTTTTAAAGCCAAACAAAATTGGCTTTTCCTTTGGAAGGGGTGCGTCCTGATGGGGGAGGGGGGGAAGACTTTTAAAGAAAAACAGAAAAAGGAGGGACGAGAAGGAGGGATAAAAAAGGAGAAACCACAATCGCCTCGTCAATTCCTTCATTCATGCCACCTCGCCATCATTTGTGCATGGAGGGGTGGGGGGTGGCTGAGAACAGATAGATCAGACGTCCCTTCCGTCCCTATTCCTTTAGGACGCCAAGCTCATAAACCGCGGTAAACTCTAGATGATGGGCGTTACAGCCCTAAGGCATCCGGAGGGCGCCAGGTTGGGGAAGGTAGGGGAGCAGGTGGCAGGGAGGGGAGAGGGGAGATAAGCCCCGCCCCGCCAGCGGCTGCTTCTCCTCTCGTCACGTGATGCCCTCAGGCGTACCCCCCCCTTATTTTTTTAAGCTCGTTTTTACCTCAGTGCGGTGAAGGGCGGAGCGGCACCGGCGCCACAGCTTGACTAACGGCTTCCCGGGGGGCCACAAGCGGCGAGGCAGGTAGCGGGAAAGAGGCCGCCGAGCCCCATCACGGAGCTCCCCTCCCGGGACGGCGAGAAAGAGCCAAGGCCCCGCACAGACGACGACGCGCCTGACAGCAACGCCGCCGCTCTACTGACAAGAGAAAGAGACCGGAGCCGCTTTCCCCCACCCACCGGCTCTAGGCTCCGCCCCTTTCTCGCGGAAGGCCTCCAATCATACACGGAAGAGGGCCTCCCGCCTCCCGAACGCAGCCACCGGCAGCCTCGCAGATAGGTGGCTCGCTGTGTCCATCCAAGCCCTGAGGTGACGGAGAGGCTCAAGAGGGGAAGAACGCCTCCGCTGCCAATCTCGGAGCGCCTATAAGCCAATCCAATGAAGGGAAAAGCGCGGCGGGGGCGGGACGGGGGCCACGAAGCCAGCCAATTAGCGTTCGAAGAAGGAATGCGCTCTCCGCTTCATTCTCGGAATTCTCCTTGGGATTCTTTAGCCGGCGGCGCAGAAATGCCTCGGCGGCCCCTTGCGCGGAAGGAGAAATTCGGTGGTAGCAAGTTGACCATGAGGGGTATAAAAGGGGAGCGGCGCTTCGCCTCAGATTTGTGTTTTTGTTTGAGGGTGTTGCGCGTGGTGGGAAGGCGAGTTGGGACTTGATTCAGACCAATTAACATAGGAATGACAGAAGAGCAGGAATACAACACATTAAATGCAACGGAATAAACGCTAATTAAAGCGGACAACCACCAATCCTCTTTTAAGTGCACCATCCTCCAAAACTGTCTCTCTCAACCTTGGCAACTAGTGTGGACTTCAACTTCCAGAATTCTGGAAGTTCCCCATGCTGGCTGGGGAATTCTGGAAATTGAAGTCCACACCTCTTAAAGTTGCCAGGGTTGAGAGAGACTGCTCCAAAACAAGCTTTGAACGTCTGAATGTAGAAAGCGTGTTTGGAAGGATTGTCATAATCACGAACTATGCCTCATTGTGGCTTATTATGGGCTGGGATCACACAACCCATTAAGTTGCGAGATTGTAAATTTACAATTTAGAAGATGATCTGTAGGAAAATTATTTGAACTTTTTTTGGCTAGGAAATAACTCATCCGAATTCAAATTTGTTATGAAAAGCTAAACCTTCATGACATTTGCAGTGTTTTTTTATAAATATTATGGGATGCTGGTACACCTTCAGGGACTTGGCATTGCAACCTCAAGCTTGAGTTGACTATCTTTAAATATTTTATCTCTTGGTTTCTATTTTATTCTCACTATTGATTTGTGGCAACTGTTTGTCCTAGAATTAATTTCTATACTTCTTTTGTCCTGTTATTTTTTCAAGAGCAGATGTAATACCTATTTTTATGCCATCAAGATTTCAAAAACCTCCCCCATACGCACACACAGTGCTGATTTACACATTGGGCAAAGTCATGGTTTGTTAAACAAACAAATTACTGGATTCAGACAAGCTAAGCTACAAACCATGGTTTTTAAACAGCAAAGACTGAGTTTGCAGATGCGAAGCCAAAATTACATCATGAATTTAGCCCAATGTGTTAACCCTGTCAGTATTCGCAAGCAGCCCACAAACAACCTTGGGAATTTTCTGCTAGCATTCTTACATTATAGATCCAGTGGGGAGCTTCTGCTTTCCACGAACAACACACACTTTAGTCTTGAGCAACTAGCTGGATCTTCAGGGAGGATGCTATTTTTTGGAATGTATAACTGCTTCCGAGAAGCATATTTTGGTATAAGAGTATGTTTCTCACCCGTGGCAACTTGAAGATGTGTGGACGTCAACTCCCAGAAATGGCTGGCTGGGGAATTCTGGGAGTTGAAGACCACACATCTTCAAGTTGCTACGGTTGGGAAACACTGGTCTAAAAGATGAAATGTTGAGCCTGACTCATTAGAACCAGGTGCTACTCAGTGACGGCCCATGTTTATAACAAGCCACAACTCTTGGTTTATTGCACATAAATAACATTGTTTGTGTCCAGTTACTTTTCCCTTTGAATATGCAGACCAAACAAGCGATAGATAGGTCACGTTCTATATACTGTACAAAGAATTTCCAATTCGGTCCATCCATTGCACAGCACGTCCAAGATACATAAAGGAGCCACAGGGGAAAGATTCTTGTGAATGTGTATCACCATTTATTTGTTGTTCAAGAATCAGGAACTGAACAGAGGAAACTGTCAGCAGAAAAGAAAGAAAAGAAAACATTTTCTTTTCAGGCTTAATTTTTTTTAAAACACTGTGGTTTCAAATCCTTTTCAAAAAGGATATTCAAGTATCTTTAAGCAGGGGGCAGTCATACAAAAATGTTTCATCTTTTTTATATAGTTTCTTTTTTAAAAAAAAGCAAGTCTACATTTTTCTGCACCCTTTTTGCTTTGGTAAGGCCAAGCCATGGATATAAAACTGGTACGCAACATAAAAATGGATCCATCCTGTTTTGACTTGGAGGCGCCAAGAATAAAACGATCTGCTCTCCACCACCACCCAACCACCATTCCCCCAGAGATACACTTTTAAAAGACAGAGAATCACCACCATTTAGCTTATTAGATCTCTGGCTTTAAAAGATTTTTTTTTATATATATATATATATATATATAGCTCTCTCTATATATCTTTTAAGTCAATGAAACCCTCGTATTCCACTCCGATTCCTTTGTGGCAGCTGTTTCAATCTATAATACAAGGCTCTGAAGAAAAACCAACCTAAAAAAAAAATAACAACAACAGAGCATGAAGTCTCTCCCCAAAACATAAAGGGACATGTCAAACAACTTAAAATTTCAACGTGGCGACAAAGGGGGAAGAAGAATGAAATTTGCGAGTGTGAATTATTCTCCTTGTGTGTGGCCTACCAAATAAAAAATGATCTCTAATAGAAAAATATGATCCCCCCCCCCCCCCCCCGATTAATACTTCTTGCAGGCACATTTGCTTTTTCAAGATTATGTTCTCTTGGGGGTCAGAGAAGAACGTTTTTCATATACAGGGAACGTTTTTCTTCACATTAAGGAAAAAAAAAAGAGGCAGGATCGTGCAGGGCAGAGGAGATGAGAAAGGAATGAAAGGGTCCGGGGGATAACTTTAGCAGCAAAATGTTCAAAGTTTCAACCACTATCAAATTAACGGAGATCTGGCAATATATTTTAAAAAACACACACGCGCACGCACACACTGAGGGTCTGCCGCCCCGATCCGTGTCTTTTGCTAAAAAGAATTCAGCCGTACGAACCCCAACTATGAAACGGAGGAGTCTGTTTCGGAACAGGAGCAACCTCCTAACTTATTCCCCCACAATGCTATTGACTGCCGATTTATCGCTTAAAAGTATGTACAAGGGTTAAGCTGCTTTCTGCGGTGGTGCCGGTCCCTTCGCTCCGCCCGCGAGGCCCCGTGTCATTTGTGGCAGCAGGCGCCGCGGGACCCCCAGCTCGGCTTCAACTTCCAACGATCCGGCATTCCCCTCGCCTGGATCCGCCATCTGGCTCTCCACAGTTGACCTCAGCGTGTGCTGCCAGGGGGGACCCCTCAGTGATCAGGGTGCTGCTTGTCCCTCATCCAAGCTTGGATTTGCTCTTTCAGCTCAGGCACTAAAAAGAAAAGGGGTGAGATCGACGGGGTTCCTTTGGAAGGCAACCCAAGTCCCAAATCGGCATGCTCCAGGAATGAACGAAAAAGACACTGTTGGGTGAAGGAGAGGAATTGCTACAGGTAGTCCTCGCTTAACGACCACAATTGGGACCAGATTTTTGGTTGCTAAGCAAAGTGGTCATTAAGTGAATCTGACCCAATTTTACCACCTTTTTGTGGTGGCCGTTAAGCAAACCACATGGTTGTTAAGTGAATCACACAGTTCCCCATTGATTTTGCTTGCTAGAAGCTGGCCGGGAAGGTCAAAAATGGCAATCACGTGACCACAGGATGCTGCGATGGTCATAAATGCGAACCGGTTGCCAAGCGCCCAAATCGTGATCGCGGGGACGCCGCAACAGTCGTAAGTGTGAGGACCGGTCATAAGTCAGTTCTTTCAGCACCGTTGTGAGCCAGAACTGTCACTAAACAAATAGTTAAGTGAGGGCTACTTGTAATGCTGCTCCCCCGTGCACGGATGATCTCACCTAGCTTGTTAACGAAATGTCTCCAGGAGGAGAACCAAGAACCCCAAAGGATTAGAGATTCCAAATGGCTGTATGAATTCCCTTGCTCTGGATTTCTGACCCTCACGGGAAAACCCAACCCGCTCCCAGCTACCTGGCTCCAGCATATTTTCCGTTAGCGTCTGGCGATTGAAGGGGTCTGTGGAAGAATTGAGGAGGTGTCGCAGAATGACAGATCGATCCATGATGGTTCCCGATGGCAACCGGACAGGGTCGGTCATTAGGGTATCCATGAGTGGATCTGAAGGGACAGAATTAACTCGTCAATTAAGGTTAATTAAGGTAGAAGCTCTGGCTGCTCCGACAAATACACCATGTTGCACCTACGCAGTTTAAATGACTAGTAAGAACTAAACAACCTTCTTTTATTCATTGGAACTTAAATGACTACTTCCTGACAAGGATTTTACTTACCTCTGAACTCATCAGGAGCATCGCTGTAGTCAATTTCAGCCCGGGCGTTCTTGGCAACGATTTCATCCACTTTCTCTGCAAGCAGCTTGAATTTTTCTATTGCTATGGTCGACTTGATGCCAGCTTTCCTCATCTTCGAAATCACCTCCTCAAATAGCTCCTTGCTGTAGGACCTCTGCGAAGCCAAAAGGACACAATGAAGGCCGTGGAAGCTACCAAAACAATGAAGACCAACTAGCAGTCAGAAGACACGATGAAAACTCCTTCATCTCACCACTCATAGACAGACTCAACTAGTGTTTCAACTGGGAAACGGTGAGCATCCTAGACCAAGCTAAATCCAAAAAGGCTAGGGAATTCCTGGAAGCTTGGCACACAGACAAATCAGCCATCAGTAGACACATAGAAACAAACCACATTTACACACCATTCAAAAGAGACAATAAGCTAGGAAGGAAACCAAAAGACCAGAACACATCCTCTCCAGCAGCATCCTCTCCAGCAGCCAACGCCCAGGTAAGCAGGGATTAACCCCAGACAAACAGTCAAGCAGAAAACCATACCCTAATCAAGGAACTAACATGGAGACAAACAATCAACCACTCAAACAATCTAGCAGAAAACCATACCCTAATCAAGGAACCACCAAGGAGAAAACCACACCCCCACCAACCCTGGCAGGGCAAGCTACTGTATAAAAACAGGGAGCAAACCCCACTCCCTCACACTGATGTTACTTAGTCGGGTAATGGAATGTCTGCAAGCAAATAACCAAGCTCAGAGAGCACCAAGGACTCCACAGTTCAACCCTGAGCTACATATATTCTCTTCTGCTGCTACCAAAACAAAGCGGATTTCCAGGGCTTCTGCAGGCACCCGAAGGAGGAAAGAGGAGAGCTGGTGTCCATGTTAGGTTCTTCTCAGCACAGAATCAATTCCAGCATGTCTGGAGATCGCTACTGTAATCAGTGTGGCAAAAATAGCTATTATCTGCTGGACAGGGAGAAGTATGCCGTATATATGTATACAGTACCTGTGTGTGTGTGTGTGTGTGTGTTTACCCTGCCAAGTCCTATTTTGTGATTCTAGGCTGCTGACAATATCTAGAACACAATTTAAAACTCAGTGAAAGATTTAGAACCAGCAGCACTGGAAAAAAGTAAGTTAGAAGATGTGGCAAAGAGATACATTTTAAGCAGAGCCAGTCGCTGAAAAAGGTGTTCGCTGCAGATTGAAATATGTAAGGAAGACTGAACAGGAATAAGCAGTCCTGCAAGTAATCTGGGCCCAAACCATGTAAACGTAGTATCTTACTCTCTGAAGCACAGCCATTTTAAAATCAATGGAATCGCTACATCTTTGTGTGTGAGTAAAGGCCTCTATAATTCTGCCTGATTGAGGATGTGCCGTCTGGGGGGCGTCGACTCCTAGCGACCACATCGACAGATTTTCTCCATGACAATCTGTCCCTAACCTGGTCCTTCAGGTCTTCCAAACGATGCTGCTTGCCACAATTTTTATAAATACAGGCAATAAAATATATGCACCGTTCTTGCAAAATCTGGCCCCAGGAAATCAAAATGATTTTAGGTAGATTAATTTAACTGGTTGAGACGACTAAATATCTATCAAGTCTAGCAGAATGGCTAGTTTGATCTTGAAAGTTGTTTACCTCTCTGCAATTCAACTCGGGAGCTATCAGATACTTGTAAACCACTTCACGTAACTTATTGTTATTCATTCTTGTTTAATTTGTGCACAAAGAGGGTGTGCAGGCGAAGTTCACTGGTTCAACCATCACCCCACAACTCCAGTTTCTGACAATTCAGGGTAGGCCTAAAGGCCAGAAACGTGTTGTTTTTGATGGAAGTTGTGCGCTCCATCCAGTAGCAAGCGCTTAGCTGTTTCTGAGCCTTGCCAGCATCTCAGCACACTGCAGAGAAGATCTCTCCAGCCGCCCAGCTAAAGGAGATTTATTGGTAACAGAAATACTAGCCGGGAGGCATTCAGTTAGAAAAATGCCCCCTCCCCAGAAAAGACCGCTGGTCTGAGCACCTCTGACTTTCCTGTAATGAGTTGTCTCCTGCAGAACGCTCTTCTGTAGACGAGCAACGACGGAGTGGATGCTGCTGGCGGGCAATCAAAGCCATCTTCTGCCCTCTCATTATGTCGGTTTCCAAAACTCCTGCAGCGTGCGGCACAGGAGAGGGAAGCCAGCACCTGCTGGGAGCTTGCCAGCCTGATGCAGCAATGCTGCGGGAAGCCCGCTCACGTTCTAGGGCACCCGGCTCCCCGGACCAGCCACCAGGAGGAAAGGAAACTCACATCCTGGCCAGCTCGGAGGGCTCTGCGGCCAAAGCATCGCGCAGCCCGGCCGCGTTGGTAGCTTAGGAAACCAAGGGGATTCGACCTTCAGTTCGTTTGCTCTTACAGCCTCGGCAGGCGGAAGGAATAAATCAATCTGAGCTGGCAGGGATCTGGGCAGAACGGCTTGCGCTCCGGCCTGCCTCCTGCTCCATCACACCTGCCTGCCTCAGCAAGCGATCCAGGTTTATCCGCAGTGCAGCGAACCAACTCCTGCATCAAAGCCACGCAGCAGGGTGCAGTGAAAAATGAGCGGGCTCTTGGAGATCCTTCACTGCAGTTGGACTTCCCCCCTTCAAACTGCCCTTGTTCAAAAGACAGCCAATGATCACAAGTGTAGGGTCATCCCCCCACCAAGAATTTCTTCCTTGCCCTGGTCAAGTAAGAAGAACAGAGATGGGGGGGGGGGGTTCATTCACAAATGGCCCCCAAAGGGTCCCAAAGTACCAGCCACACTCAAAACAGCCTTGCCTGAAAAGACTTAGAGGACTTGTTGATGGAATCGCACCCTCTCTGGAGCAGTGGATTAGTTAAAAAGCATTCAGGACATAAAGATGTGTGACAAGCATTTCATTTTGCTCCAGACTGTAATCGTTCAGAGGTGTTGTTCAACTCCCTAAAGGGGTGGGAGGGCGATCCATGTAGATGGGTTTTCAATACTGTTTGCCCCACAGACAAGTAGTCATTTAGCGACCACAAATGGGACCGGCAACTCGGTCGTTAAGCAAAGCAGTCACTAAGTGAAACTGCAACAGTGCCTATCATCTTACTTCAGCTTTCCTTTCCTTTATTTATTTAATTTTTATCCCGCCTTTATTATTTTTTTATAAATAACTCAAGGCGGTGAACATACCAAATACTCCTTCCCCCTCCTCCTTTCCCCACAACAACAACCCTATGAGGTGAGTTGGGCTGAGAGAGAGTGACTGGCCCAATTATAGTCCTACAAAGGTCATAAATTTGAGGATTGGTCACAAAGTTACTTTTTCATCACTGTCGTAACTGTGAATGGTCACTAAACAAGGACTGCCTGTATTATGGAAACGTCTCGAATTTCTGCTAAGGGTTTCACGAATCCTGCCCACTAGAAGTAGAAAGCTACAGACCAGGAGGACAGCAGCGGTGGTTCTGCCCGGATACCAAAAGCGTCTCGCACTGGGGATGCGATGGGAGCCTCCGGTCTACCACATTCCTTCTCAGCTACAGATCTGGGCCTGCCACTCACCTGGTCATCCGCTATTGCTTTTGCAAAACGAGCACAATCTAGCTGCAAGTAAATGTCCGTCAGTTGGTCCAAAAGCTTCTTTGGTTCAAAGCCGTACTTTTCGGGGTTTTCGACTTTCAGATCGCGGCATTTAGGGCCGCACAACTGCTGAAGGTTGAAGTTCAGCATAGCAGCCAGCCGTGGTCCAAGCTCCTGCAACAGGAGATCACAGAGCATATGTTTGGGAGGGAAACATCAGCGCCACCAGCCAGGAGCAAGCGACACAAATCCTCTCCCTTGTTCGGCCACAGACTTTGGCCCACCGAGCCCTGCCACGTTCTAGGTCACCATCAGAGACTCCCAGGACCACACAGAGCCGAAAGCCTCCAGGATCTAGTACACTTGTGACCAGCTTGTCGTGTGGGGTGGGACTAAGCACTGAATTCCAAAATGAAAGTCGGTATTAACTCCGTCTCATTTTAACGGTGTTCAAATGAAAATGGAGCTGAATCAAGCTCAGCCCTCGTCCTGCAAGGAGCAGCACCCTCGGCTCTGAAATTGCCATACCCCTCTGCCCTGGCCCAAAGTTTCCACTGCGTCCCATCTGGGCCCACTCAAACCCAGGCCAGCCTCTGCCTGAGTCCACGCTCTCCTCCTCGGCCGGGAAACGCCACAGAGCAGCAGTTCTACCAAGGTCGGAAGGCCCGGCCTTGGAGTCCAGAAGGGCTGGGTCTCAAACCCACCGCAACGACACTACAGGAGACTGTCTTGAAGCAAGCACAAGGCGTGCCCGGCTCCCAATACTCACAGGCCGGAGGAACGGCTTCTGGACTTGTTTGGTGAGGATATGGAACATGTCGACTGTTTCTGTGGCCAGAGCCAGGTAAGAGCGCGAGACCCGCTCGTCCTGCGCCAGCTGAGACTGACGAGCCTGCTGCTGATCCTAGGAAGGAAACAGCCGCGGAGAGGGGAAAAGAGGCGCGGAGGCGTCAGTCCGTCTCCTGCCACACTCTGCTCCAGCACTTCTCTCCCACGTCCATCAAAAGCCCAATAGTTTGTATAAGTGACTTCATTTACAAAACAAATCTTCAGTATTTCACGGCACTGGGGGAGAAGAGTTTGGGAGACCAGGGGAAAGGGGGGGGGTCAATGTTTCCTTTCTCCCCCCCCCAAGTCCCAAATGGTACTACAAGATGTCTGGCCCGTTCCTTGGAAGCAGAGCACACGACCCAGGGCCTGGCTCGATACCACGTCAGCATTCCTTCCCCCTTGCAGCTTCCAAACTTTCTGGAACTGCGACTCTCAAAAGTCACCGTCTTTGATCATTCTGGCTGGAAAATTCGGTGAGCTGCAGTCCCAAGTTCTTGAGAGCAGGCACCAGGTTCGGGAAGGGGGCTGAGAGAGAGACCAGTCCCGATCCAAGGTTTTGCTCTGCTTTTTGGGAACCTGCCTGGAGACCTTTCTAATCAAAAGGCAGGAATAACTAAAAGCAATTCCAAATTGAACTGGGGGACTGGAGGGCACGCTCTGACTTTCGTCCTCGAGAAGGGCCCCTTGCTATTATTTGGATGGCAGCTGTAACCTGCCCAGGGGTTTCTCCCTCTCCAGAGCGACAAATACCACCACTAGGTGATACTTTTGTAAAAGGGGTAAATCTCAATTCTATTTTGCTCGTGGGCTGCTCTGTTTGAAGGCCCGGGAGATCTCTAAAAACAAGCCACAGCTCACCCTGGGCAGAAGGTCCCACTGTTCCTTGTTCTTCATCTCCTCTTGCACTTCATGGATGCGTTTTAGGGACTCTAAACTCTCATCCAGCAAGAACGTCGTGTCGTTGATCAGCATATTGATATAGCGAACAAACTGCTTGCCGGAGCTGAAAAAAAGAGAGAGACAGACAGAATTGGGCGGATTCCTTGGCTCTAAGAGGTTATTACTCTAGGCAGGTCAATCTGAGAAATGTGACCTCCAATCCCTGCTCAGGAGTTTGGAATTGCCCGGCATCCGTTTTTCCTTCTGCAAAATAGGAATAAGGAAGTCGCCTTGTAAGATGGGGGTTGGGAAAACGCTTAGGATGACGAAAAACACCTCTGCGCGGCGCAGTAGCTATAAAACAATCCGGAACTACCCGTTGTTGTACTGATTTTCCTGTTGCAGCAATTTAAAAAATATTGCCCCTTGCTAGAGATATATCTAGCCCAGGTATGCAGTGCCAATCCAGAGTCTTTTCCACCCCTAGTGGCCTGCCCAATCCAGAACAGGCTTCCACAGCGCTACACTCACTTAAACTCTTCCATGAAGGTGCCATGGTGAGCTATGTTCTGCCACAGGCTTTTGAAGATGGTGCTGATGTGGTAACGGATTGTGAATTTGTCGTAGAATTCGCTGGTGGCCCCCGTGTGCTCAACGTCTGAAGAAAAAGGGGAGACAAAACGTTGTAGCCTCCACGCATCCAGAGGATGCCAAACACATGTTGCAGCCACGTTCGCGCAACACACTAAGCCAAGGTGGGGCTGGATCATTTGCAGTTCAGCAAGTTGTAGGAACCCATCTTAACTGGTTAGAGCAGTGTTTCTCAACCTCGGCAACTTTAAGATGCGTGCACTTCAACTCCCAGAATTCCCCAGCCAGCATGGGAGTTGAAGTCCACACATCTTCAAGTTGCCACGGTTGAGAAACACTGGGTTAGAGGAATAGGCCATATTGTCACGCCCTGATATGGCTTCGTTGCCCGAGCTAACCGTTTTGTGCACATCCAGCCAGGCTGTTACCAACCTGTATAAAACTTCATCAGTGAGGGAACAAGCAGCTTGACGGAGAGCGGATGGTTCTCAATCATCTCAAAGAACTTCTGAGTCCGTGGCTGGACGGCCGGGTTGGTCATGAACATCACCTCCACCAGCTTGGCCACCAAGTAAGGGTTCCGGATGTAATCCTGGTTGCAAAGCATCACAACGAGGAAAGTCACCAGCTCCTGAGTGCACGGCTCATAGAGTACCTGAGGCGAATATCTGAAAATGGGGAGCGGGAAGATGGATGGAAGAAAGCAACAACCAGGGAAGGTTTTACAGGTATAACACCCAGAGCACAGGGCTCAGGGATCCAACCCAAAGTCCATCTGATCCCAGTGCCCTATTTCTCAAGGGAACCAGCCAGAAACCTTGCAGAGACCCCATGGCTGGCCTGAACTCCTCCCCCTTTTTGGTCCCCCAAAGGCAGGGGGAGAGAGCAGCAAACGCATCCTGATTAGAGGCAACATGGAAAAACAGGCAGCCAATATTAGCCAAACGGCTAAGGGTATCCCCTGGAGAGGAGGATTAGAGGGATCAATAAGGAGTCCGCTTTCAAGTCCAAAGCACTGTAGTTTCCCTTTGAAAGGCTGGGCCAGGACATCTCCACCCACAAGAAGAAGTTTCTACTTACTGTACAATAAAAAACAAAAATTCCGCAATATCTTCCACGTAAAACTCAGGCATCGCTGCAAACACTTTCGGGACATCTGGGTTTAAAGGCAGATTTATGCTGTGGATGGGAGAGGGGGAAAGAGACCCTTTAAGGAAAAGTCTTCGGGCACAGCTGTGCTTCTCGAATTTCGCACACGCACACCGGCAGTATTACTTAATACAAAATCATGCACAAAGGGGTAAGTGATACAGAGATACACTACGGTGGACCAAAAGGCATAGTATTATGGGATGTGTTAACATGTGTGTTATCTAGCAAGCAACGGTACAGACAGGGGAAAAAAGCCCTAAAAATAAAACCAAATTGGTGGTGGGGGGGGGAGGTAATAGCCAACATACGTATATACATAAACACATTGTATTGTCAGTTTTATAGGAATATTTGCCATCAGCTGATTACCCTCCTTTTGTTTAAATTCCCAGGCCACTCTGACATTTACTTACATTATCTGTTAAACAAGGTAAATGTATTTCTCTGAATGTACCAAAATTTTGCTACGTTTTGTGTAAGCTTCGCCTACAAATGGTTGTTAACAGTTACTGATACTACTGATACTAGGGGATAGGGAATTTGTTTGTTTCATGTATTCATACGGTCATTACGTATTCATGTATTCATTATGGTCATGTCAATGACCGTAATAAAGTTTCTTCTTCTATCAGACTTAATGTAAGTTAGCATAGCCTTACATTCTCATAGTACTACATATATTCTAATATTACTTACGTCCTTTTATAATTATCTGACTTAGTTTATAGCATTTAGATTATTCACTGTAAAATTTAATTGTAATTTTATAGGATTCTTTTGCATTCTAATACCTGTACTCTGTAATTTTACCTTAATAATTTTATCTTTATTTTATTCTACCAATATGACTTTTTTATTTTTATTTCAGCGGAATTGTTCGTTATATTTTATTTATTTTTCCAACTTATATCACCGCCCATCTCCCCCCACAAAGGGGACTCTGGGCGGTTATATGCTGGTCTATGACCGAAATAAAATTAATTGAACTGAATACATAAACACACACACATTTTAATGTAATAGAACTTATGTATAGCCGATACCAAGACTAATCCCACTCTATCCAGTCACAGCTGCAACTAGTGTTTTCCAGTTTCCTGCACACATCATGATTGAAAAAGCATGGTGTAAATCTTTCTATGGATCTGTGATGCAGCTCTACAGAGATCAATGGTCCCATCCAATACTTTGGGGACGTCTTTCCAATGCTGGTCCTCGGATCATTTCGGCTGGGGATGCCAAGGTCTAAATAGGAGGCTCCTGGCTCGCAGGGCATGGAAACGTGGTCCTGAATGCTTGTATGGAGTGGCTTCCTGTCAGTTCCCGTGAAATAGCCATGGTTTAATGCAATATTTTTCCTAAACCATGTTCAGTAGTTGAGAGCCAGTTTGGTGTCATGGTTTAAGGCATCAGGCTAGAAAACGGGAGACGGTGAGTTCTAGCCCCGCCTTAGGCATGAAGCCAACTGAGTGATCTTGGGCCAGTCACTCCCTCTCAGCCCTAGGAAGGAGCCAATGGCAAACCAGGAGACTGAGAGTTCTAGTCCCGCCTTAGGCATGAAAGCCAGCTGGGTGACCTTGGGCCAGTCACTCTCTCAGCCCTAGGAGGGAGCCAATGGGAAACCAGGAGACTGAGAGTTCTAGTCCCGCCTTAGGCACGAAAGCCGGCTGGGTGACCCTGAGCCAGTCACTTTCTCTCAGCCCTAGGAAGGAGCCAATGGGAAACCAGGAGACTGAGAGTTCTAGTCCCGCCTTAGGCACGAAAGCCGGCTGGGTGACCTTGGGCCAGTCCCTGTCTCTCAGCCCTAGGAAGGAGCCAATGGCAAACCAGGAGACTGAGAGTTCTAGTCCCGCCTTAGGCATGAAAGCCAGCTGGGTGACCTTGGGCCAGTCCCTGTCTCTCAGCCCTAGGAAGGAGGCAATGGCAAACCAGGAGACTGAGAGTTCTAGTCCTGCTTTAGGCAAAAAGCCGGCTGGGTGACCTTGGCTCAATCCCTCTCTCTCAGCCCTAGGAAGGAGCCAATGGCAAACCAGGAGACTGAGAGTTCTAGTCCTGCTTTAGGCAAAAAGCCGGCTGGGTGACCTTGGCTCAATCCCTCTCTCTCAGCCCTAGGAAGGAGCCAATGGCAAGCCAGGAGACTGAGAGTTCTAGTCCCGCCTTAGGCACGAAAGCCGGCTGGGTGACCCTGAGCCAGTCACTTTCTCTCAGCCCTAGGAAGGAGCCAATGGGAAACCAGGAGCCTGAGAGTTCTAGTCCCGCCTCAGGCATGAAAGCCAGCTGGGTGACCTTGGGCCAGTCCCTGTCTCTCAGCCCTAGGAAGGAGCCAATGGCAAACCAGGAGACTGAGAGTTCTAGTCCCGCCTTAGGCACGAAAGCCGGCTGGGTGACCCTGAGCCAGTCACTTTCTCTCAGCCCTAGGAAGGAGGCCAGGGCAAACCACTTCTGAAAAACCTTGCCAAGAAAACTGCAGGGACCTGTCCAGGCAGTCTCCAAGAATCGGACACGATTGAACGGATTTAAAAAAATGTTCAGCCCTGTAGTTAAGACCTCCTCTGTAAGCCAAATGTATAATCCATCACTTCATGATGGCCCTCTAAAAATATTAGGACTGCCTCCGATGTGCATTTTAGGGCAGGTTTTAGCTCTGAGCCCAGAGACGCACCACAAAACGCGATGAACCTGGCCGCACAGAATTTAGTGGACTGGGCTTTCGGAGCCGAGAGCAGCCCATCCCAGCCAGAGATGGGGAAGCTGGTGCACGCAACTCACTCAGGATAGGCAGGATCGAGAATCCGAAGCAAGAGCTGGATCACCACGCTGTAGAAGTTCAGGCACCTCCGGAGAAAATTCTCATCTAACAGGCCGGCATCCGCAGAAGCTTTGCACCGCACCAATCTCTGGGCAGGACACGGCGAGAGCAAAATGAGGCCACGCGACACACCAAGCCGCAAAAAGTAGTCACAGCCCTTCACAGCATTGCGCCACAAAGGTACACGGGTAGCCACCAACCTTCAGTTGGGTTTTGCACCGCTTCAGCATCTCTCGATGCCTTGTAGCTAGAGGGGAATCTTTCCACTGACTCTCATTATTCTTCAGATCCTCCACAGTCCTGTAAAAACCAGAAAGTTTGGGTGGGGAGGCTTTCAGCAATCAGGGCAAAAATGGAAGCGCTCAAATGACCAAAGGGGCAGAGTGTCTCAAGCCAGACAAATCAGGACAGTCAGGGAAACCTACGAGGACTGATGAAAAAACGGGTGCGATTTTAGTCGAAAGGCCTTCGTGCAAACTTTGGATGGTCAACTATTTATTTATTGACATTTATTTCTAAGCCCCTCATCTGGGCAGCTTAACCCACAAAACCAGCTGGCACAAAATAAAGCCATTAAAACAATGCACCACCAATAAGAACAAAAGCATCCACTTCCTTCTCTGAACATTTGCAAACTGTTATCTTGCACCTCTGGGTCTCAAGACTCCTGGAATGAGAATAGGGAAGAGACCATTTTAACCTGGGGGGGTGATGGCAAGGCCATTCTAGAGGGAGGGGGTGCTCCAGTTACATGGCGCACTGCGGATTCTGCTACAACGGCTTCCGAAAACCCTGTCCGCCAGGTCAGAAGTTAAACTACAGAGTTCTCTCTCCAGCTTTTGACTTCTAAATCGAGTCTTCAAAGATGGGCAGGCGATGCTTTAACGGGATTTGAATAGCTTCTGCTCAGCAGAGTTTTCATACAGCCATGGCTAAATGCATGTTTAAACGTACAAGTCCTTGAAAAACGAGGAAAAAGGGCCTCTCTTTAGAACCGTTCCAGCGCAGGGCTTTAAAGGGCCCTGCAGGAGGAGGAGCTGTCTGCTGTGCAGGAGGAGGCAGGGAGCCCATAGACTGACACAAATCAATCGGCTTCTTCCTCCGGATCAGAGTTGCTGGCCCCAGCCCACTCCTCCTCTGCTGCCCACCCCTGCCCCCACGTCCCTCTGCCGCGCTTAGGCTCTCACAATGGCATCCACGCAGGCGTGCCCTGGCCGGGTCCTGCCAGCTATTACTCAACCCAGCGCCAACCTCCCTGAACAATGAAGCTATTGGCAGGCTCCAAGGCGGCTTTTTGAGACGACCAGCCTGGCTTTCCACACAGAGAATACCCACGGCGCATGAGCTCACAGGGAGAAGGCCGCCTTCACTGCCTCCCACAGCCATCTGGAGTCGCCAAGCCACCTGGTGCCAAGTTCATCTGGGCACACCGTGTTCCCACCACTGCCCAGAGCTCTGCAAAGGCAAATCTCCGAGGGCTCCAGAGGCAAAAAGACTGGCACGCAGTTACACAGCACACGAAGCTCCCTTGTGCATACAAAATAGACCTTCGCTTCCTCCTCTTTTCTCCCTATGTAAATAACCCAGGTTTCCCTGGAATATCCACCCGATACCTCAGCTTTATTTTTCTCGCCAAACTCTTGCTTTGGAAATAAAACCACACCAACCCAAAAAACCCCAGGCCCGCTAACAATGTATATATTTTTTTAACCTGTTCAGCTCCCGGATGGCCCTGAGTCGACGGATGTATCGACGGCAACTTGGTAAAATGGAGAGGTGGTGGGCGTGGAGGGTCAGGAAAAAACATTCCGTGGGGAATTTTGGCTCAGAAAAGAGAGACTGATCCCTGCCTGTGGAAATAAGGATAAAAGAATGTAAATGAAAAACCAAAAACAAGGGAGAAAGTCAGGATCACTAAGCATCTAAACCAGTGTTTCTCAACCTTGGCAGCTTGAAGATGTGTGGATGTCCAACTCCCAGAATTCTGGGAGTTAAAATCTTAAATCTTAAAATCTTCAAGCTGCCAAGGTTGAGAAACATTGATCTAAACTTTCTCAACTGAAGGTCAGTAGCATGTCTGCAAGAGGATTTAAGCAGGGTCCTCATCTGTCACCTGACCCAATGCTCCGAAATCCTTCAGGGTCCCAAGACAGATGACAAAAATTGCAGGCACAAACAATTCATGGAAACTATACAGATTAAGCCGCATGCAGGAAAACCATACCAGGGAGCAGGGGGCTCTCCCCGGGTGTGAAAGAAAATGCAGAAACTGTCCTCGTCCTATCTAGCACAAGATTCTTATTCTGTAAGTCATCAGGAGCCTCTAGAGCAGAGCTTTCCAAACTGTGTGTCGTGACACAAAAGTGTGTCGCCACATACAGTCTGGTGTGTCGCCACGCAACCCGGAAGCGTTGATCATCATCAGCGCTTCCGGGTTTTCCCGCGGCGACACACCAACTGCAGTGCGCAAAACCCGAAAGCGGCAGCAGCGCTTCCGGGTTTTTGCGCGCTGCCGCAAGGACGGCACTTCCGGGTTTTCCCGCGGCGACACACCAACGCCGGTTGGTGTGTCGCCGCGGGAAAAACGTTGGAAAGCCCTGCTCTAGAGGTTGGCAGCACAAAAATATTAATGAAGATATTAAACACATACTCCGAAAGCAAAAAAAAAAAAAAAAGTGGAAAGATTCTCATAAAAAGAACAAGCCGTACCCAAACATGTTACTCAGCTCTGTGGAAATGAAAAAGCTGGCAAGAGGTGTGGCACCTAGAACCACAATACACTCCATTTTCATTTTTCTTTTAAATCTTTTAAAGACACACGCTTCGTGAAATCTCGAACGCAAACGGGAGGGTGGAAGAGGATCCCCTATGCGTTTTCTATCTATCTCTGCCCGCCCCAAAGAGCACCTAAAATATATTCGAGCAGAAAAAAATATATTTAAAATTAGCAAAAGTGCAGAAGTAACTTGATGCAGCTTCCAGGAAAGGTCTCCATCCAAAGGCCATCGCTGAAAACCTGGATTTGTTTTAGTACATGCAGCTGAACCCACCCCAGGCGAAGGCAGAACGTAAACTCACACAGCTCAACCATCCAGCTGCTGACATCCTCCAAGGTCGCTTTCACACGCGTCTCGTCCGCCGGCACCATGATCCGACACCTGGGATGGAAGATGTAGGAAGGATCGACCGTCTCGAGTTTGATTTTTGTGCTCAGCTGCTGCAGCACCCAGAGAAAGTTGAGCATAAAGCCATCCGTAGATACCAGCCGATCGTCGGTCTAAACGCCCAAGAAAGAGGAGTCAGAAGAAGCAGCAAACTTGGGTCAAGGACTCCTGCGTATTTAGGCCAGGGTTTCTCAACCAGGGTTCTGCGAGAGCACACTAGGGGCCCCCTGGGAGATCATGACTGATTTAAAAAATTATTTCAAATTCGGGCACCTTCACATTCAAGAGGCAAGTTTGATTCTTCATTTTCAGTTGAAGAACACTGTTGATGCATCTATACAGGGCTACGCATGAAACAAATATCATAATTTTGTAACTGCTGGGCTATATTTGAGCCTGAAAGCGCAGAGGTTCCTCGAGGCCTGAAAAGTATTTCAAGGGTTTCTCCAGGGTCAAAAAGTTGAGAAAGGCTGCTTTAGGTGGGTACCAGAGGCCCAACTAAGGGATTGGCTACCTGAAAACCAGGCAGGTGGCATCGTATCTCTGAAGCATCCTTCCCACTATTCTCCCCAGGTAAGGAAACGGCTATAAACCAGGGAGCTTGGATTTTCCCTCTTCCATTTCGGTGGGCTCTTGGGCAAGGATGGGAGGCCGAAAGGAGTTGTGTGCGATATCAGAAGGGTTTGGGGTGGCGGGTGACGGAGCACCTCCTCACCTGCATTTGTGCCTTCTTTAGGTTGGCGTTGACCACAGCGGCCATGTAGCTGAGGGCGGCTTCCCGCGTTTCTCCATTGAGCAGAATACTGTGCAGGGTCTTGAACAGCTCTTGCTAGAGGTCCGGCAGAGCAGAAAAAGACAGAGAGTAACTGGTGGGGGCAGCTTAGGACACCTTCAAGCAACCTGGCAGGCATCACCCACACCAAGAATCACAGCCTGCGCCACAGGCATTCCTTTAAAGTAGTCTGGAGTGCCTCTTCTGATATGGTATGAATTTACACACCTTAAGCAAAGCAGCACAATCTTTCCTATCTCACAAGATAGATGGATAGAGGGAGGGAGGGAGGGAGGACAATTCTTCCATTTTAATTCAGGACTATAAATTTCTGTGACCGATTGACTGCCCTTCCCCAGAACAAGGTGAAAACCCGAAGTTTCTCTTCAGCACACCTACCCTGGCAGATTCCAGATAATGCTGCAAAGACTGGCTAACCACCCGCGTGTTTTCCAGGGTAATGGTAGGCCCAGAGAAATATTTTTCGACAACTCTTGGCTGCAAGGGCAAACCAACAACAAATCAACCGTGAGCAGCAGTTCTACACAGCCTCCCCACAAAACCCTGAAACCTGAAAAGTGGGTACGTTTTTGGCTTCTCTCTCTGGCCTCGACTATGCCTGCTCGCTCTTCAACCTCCAATCCAGGCAGAAGAAAAGTATCTTGGCCCAAACCAGTGTGTTTGGGGAGTTTTGCCACCCTCCTTCCTATGCTCTTCCCCATTCAGAGAGGCTGGTTTTCAGGAGGAGGAGGAGGAGCAGGAGACACGCCGTCCACGCGCACCTCCCTCTGGCTGGAGAGTTCACAGCTCACAGCACCTGCCTTCCAAGCAGAAGGTGCCGGGGGGAGCCCTGCTCCCCCAGTTAAGGCGCCCCAAAAGCTGCCTGGAAGGATGCTTCAGCTGGTCAATCTGCATTAGGGCAACTGTTTGATCTGATGAGCCACCGTCTGACTTCACGAGGGAGGCTTCCATTTCCTGTCTAGCCTGTTGCTCGACACTTACATCATCTTCAGCAAAGACGGAGAGGCTGAAGAATACCCCGAGGTAGGAGAGTCTCTGGAGCTCTCGGCCCATCCCGGGGCTTAGGGATTTTGGCAACCACAGAGGCAAGGAAACCACCTGGAGAGAGCAGAGAGATCCAAAAAGTTAGCGGGACGGGGGCTGGATGCTTGTATCCCTCTGACCTTTCCGTCCTTCGGCAGGAACCCACAAGGATGAATCCAAGGGGTTGACCCACCGCATCTTGCCCTGTTTCCCAGTTTCTCCACTCACCAAGCTGCAGACAGGATGCGATTTTCCAAACTTGATCTCGCACAGCTCCCCTAAAGCCTGGGTGGGAAGAGAAGGAAACCAAGCGTTCAGATCCCGTTTCCGCCCCGACCTGCCTCTGGGTCATGGATGAACCGGAAGCCGAGCCAAAGGCTGCCTGGGAGTCAGAGTTCAGCGACATTGGGGGCTGGAGGGAGATGTTCTGGGGCCCCCTGCAGAACTGAGTTGGGCAGCAGCAGACAATAGGAAGCTCCCGGCTTGGGCACCCCTGGAGAAATGATTGCAGCTTAGCCTGCAACCTTCCCTGGTCAATAAAGCAGCTCTGCCAACAACAGCAGCACATCTCAATCAATCAATCAATCAATCAATCAATCAATCAATCCCTGGAGGTCTGAGGAGAGGGGGCTCCCTCAAACGCTAAGCACCCAGTTTGTTTATTTATTTATTAAGCGGATTTATAAGGCTGCCCAACTCACACACGGTGACTCCCTGATACTCACCATCAGGGGGTATTTAAAGTTGTCACTATCGAAGGAGCATTCTTTTGAAGCAAGAGCCAGCCCTTGCAAAATGGGTATAAAGATCTGTTGAAAGAAGAAAAATAGGAAGAATTCCGCTGCTCCTAGCTTCCGCTTTGAGAAGCTAGGCGGACCAAGAGCCGGTCCCAAATCGGCCCCCGCTCCAGGGTGAACGGACCAAGCGCAGCCTTGGAAGCTTCGGCCCTAGCAAGATTTCTGCTTCGACCGGCTGAAAAGCACGGCAATAATTCAAGGTTCACCCAACGTGCCGGTTTCGCCCAAGCCGCAGCACGTATGGAGCCAGAGAGCTTGGCAAGCGTCTCACCTGCTTGAAGACCTCTTCGTCCTGGTGAGTCGTTCTCACCAATTCCTGGATGAAACCGAAGGGGAGATTCCTACAGAGCATATATGGGACTAACAACGACTGCTGCTGCGTCGACCTGGATGCAAGAGACAACAGGGTTCAGAAACTCCCCGTGCCCAAAATAACTCTGAAGCCCGTGATCCACAAAAGCCGTTTACGGCCTGACTCAGAGGGCAGATGCCCGAGAGGTTTAAAGGGGAGGTCAAAGAAGGATCGCTAAGTGGCCTCCTTTCCACCGACCTCAGCTGCGTTAGGGATCCTTGGAGCACCAAAGCCGCGTGGGAAATGCACTGGGATCGGATGTTGCTCAGCAGCTGGCTCACCACCGGCTGGCTGCACATCTAGAAGAGGCAGAAACAGGGTGAGGCATCCCGTCTTTCACCCTTCGGAGCTTGGGCCCAAAGGCGCTGGCAGGGGTAGGCGCCCTCTACATAAACCTTCCTTTCTTTGGGGGCAACGTTCGCCCACTTTTCCAACAGTCAAACCAGGCCTCTAATAGGAAGCTGAGAGGTACTGTCATATCTAAAGGCCCTGAAAACGGCGAGTACTTGGAGACTCCAAGGAAGGGGGGCTTACCCAGCATTTCTCAACCTTGTCAACTTGAAGATGCGTGGACTTCAACTCCCAGAGTTCCCCAACCAGCATGGCTGGCTGGGGGGATTCTGGGAGTTGAAGTCCACGCACCTCAAAGTTGACAAGGTTGAGAAATGCTGGGCTAACCGTTCTGTCCTTCGTGCATAAGGCCTAAACAAGGCTGACCCAAGACCAGACCGATCTGGCGGAGCAGTTCAAGGGCTGGTCTAGGAGCAGCAAGATCTGGGTTCAAGCTTCCTCTCAGCTCCAGGACCAAACCTGAGACAATCAAGCCTTCACAGGAGTGTTACTGAAGACACAACTGGAAGAGGGAGCATTATTGGGGCCGAGTAGAAAGACAAGATATAAATGAGCAAAGATTCCAGTTAGGTGGCTGGCTCACTTATATGGAATGGTGGGAACTGGATTAGGCGGGGTGTGGAAGTATCACTTGGATACTTCCTGAAGTGAAGATTTCCCATCCTCTCCCCACCCATTTCTCTGTTTAAAAATGCCAGCTGCCCAGAGTCGTACACATTGGATAGACAGATAGATACAGGCATACCTCGCTTTATTGCGCTTCGCTTTATTGCGCTTTGCAGATATTGTGATTTTTTTTTAAAATTTACACCTTGAAGGTTTGTTGTGATGATTAGCATTTTTAGCAATAAAGTAGCTTTTAATTAAGGTGTGTACATTGTTTTTTTTTAGACATAATGCTATTGCACACTTAATAGACTCCAGTATAATATCAGCATAACTGTTATCTGCACTGGGAAATCAAAAAATGTGGGTGGCTCACTTTATTGCGATATTCGCTTTACTGCGGCGGTCTGGAAGCGAACCCGCAACATCTCCGAGGTAGGCCTGCCTGTGGACAGGTGCTCCCCTCTGCCAACGGGGAAAGGCAGATACCCGCAGAACCCCCCCCCTTCCCCGGCACCTTTGGAGCCTTTCTTTCCTCAATCCCCACTCGGTCGAAGCACTCAATGAGGTAGTTTAGCATCTCCGTTTCCTTGCACGTCTCGATGGCGAAGTGGTCGCTGCACGAGTCGGAAACGCTGGCTCCCCCGGAGCCTCCGCCACTAGCCAACAAAAAGCACAAGGCGTGCGGCTGAGTCCAACGGCAGGGACACCCCTCCAGGACCCGGCAGGAAGGGTGGCCGTGGATGGGGGCCCCGCTGGACAGAGACACCGCGTGGGAGACTCGTCCCTGGGTTTGCCCACAGCCCCCCAGGACTCCCGTGAACCCTGGCCAGGCCGGTCCTGGCTGTTACAGCCCGCCCTCCTTAGCCATCAGGCCCACTTGGAACCAGAACCAGAACCATCTCTTGGAAGACAAACCAAGATATGCTCAGCCATTAGTGCCAACCTGGTGGATGCCAACGGAGAGGAGGGCACTGGTGCTGCTTGAACCCCCCAACGGAAAAGGACCCTGATTCTAAAACTGTAATAGAGGTTCCTCACATCGTCACTCAACAAGCAACTCCAGCTTAGCATCTTTGTGGATCGACCCGTCCACGCCAGCCCCGTGCGGTGGTTGGGGAGCGGGGGGGGGGGGGCGCGCCTTGGGGTCAATGCTCTGGAAAAACCGCTTGCTCATGAGGAGTCCTTACATCTGCTTCAATGTTTGAGCCACGCAGACTCTGCCCTCAATCGGACTCTTTTCTTCAAAGAGGAGAGCAACTGTGGGTGGGGAGCAACGTCGCTCTTTACATCACCAGATGAAACGTTAAGGGAGGTGCCAGCCCAGCAGCCTCAGAGCCTAAATCAAAAACCCTCTTTGCTGCAGCGAGTGAACTGCCCCCCGAGAGAGAGCTTGCATGGCGACGACCACAGAAAGTCCTGTTGACATGGAGCATGGAGGCCACCAGACCCTGCCAACTTCACAACCACTCTCAAGGTCCCCGTTTTGCCGAGCCCAACTCCAGACGCCATGTAGTTTTCATTGCAACCTTAGCCCCTCCTTGCAAGGACTCATTTTGCACACGCGGGGGACTGCGAGCGTGCTTTCCCACTGTACAGATGGAGCTTGTGTCGCACTAGGACAAGAAAGCAAGCAACAGACTGCTTTTTGACAACAGGCTCCTGTCGGCTCGAAGAAGAAGTAAAGTATTCTTGAAATAGGTATTTGCGCTCAAATTCTTTGTAAGATACCACTGTTTTTTTAAATACACACACACACACACACACACAAAGACCCATGTTCGTGTGTGTGTGTATTTTAGAAAGCCCAATTAGACACATTTGTTTATTATGAGTGCTTATAGCCTTTTTCAATCATAACAAAGCATCATAGAGTCTTTCACAGAACATCCCCATGAATCACAAGTGACTGCATCACACTAGCTGTGCTCACGCAACGCCCAAAGCAGACTCATGCTTTTCTCAATCGTGGTTTGCTCAGTTATCATAAACCAACCATACAGGCTAGACTTACACAACGCTATCGGCTGAAGCACAGTTGGCTAGCTTAGAGTTCTCGGTGTTGTACAAACCCAGCCTCTCCACTATAAACCATGGCTTACTAAGCCCAACAGCTGAGATTAGGGCGGAGATTAGGCTGGGTGAACTAAGCTTGCATGAACACACCTAGTTTTCACTGAACTGGGCCAGTTCAGGCCACCCCTAAGGAAACCGGGATGTTGTGGATGACATCAATTGGATGATTCCAATCCTCTTTATGGCCCATTCACAAGTAGCAGAGAAGCCAAAATCCTAAAGAAATCGTGGCTAATTAGGCACATGCTCCAACTGCCCTAGCTTGGCTCCTCTTGCAGGTGGAAACGGCCAAGCAGGTTGAGAAACTTGGCTTGTCGCTCCCTTGACAAGCCAAAGACCAAAGCCAACTCTTCTGAAGTCAAAATGGCAACGATTTACCACTGATGTCCCAGCCATCAATTTTGTGTAAAGCAACCGGTGAAAAGGCTCATTTCAAGGGATTCCTCCTATCGCTCGGCTCCCAAAGCAACCTTGCCACTAAAGAGCACAGGAAGGAGGAGAGCAAACGGATTTCATCCTGCAAATGGAAATGTTTCTATGAAGTGTGAGGAACATGAAATTAGACGCTGACATGGGGGAAGGACGCCTGGGAGAAAAGAAAGTGCAAACACGGCACACTGTTTCTAGAGTACCTGGACCCAAACGGGACACAAGAAAAATCCTCCTCCTCCTCCTCTTCTTCATCAGAACTGTCTCCAGAGACATCAGAAATGGCAAGGAAGAGGGAGAAAGGGCTGTCGTACATACTAGTATAATGAAAGCAGATGCGGATGAATGAATACAAGAGAATGGAGGGGGGAAATAAAATTCAGAAAGGCAACACACACACACACACACACACACACACACACACAAGCTGTTGGGTTTTCTATCAAGACCATCTTCACTGCAAGCATGCAGCAAGTTAAGCTGGGAAGTTAGCCGCGTTTGTTAAAGCCACAGTAGAGTTAAGGTGTCTTTGCAAACTTTGGAGCAAAACGTGCGTGGTCAAGAGAAGCAAAGCAGGCTGTCTTCTGGGAAGATTGCAGGAGGCAGCTCCTTGGGAATGAAGGGAGCTCCAATTCTCGAGTCAACGCTTGTCGATCTTAACAGTAATGGGCTGGACGTAGCTGCCTTCGGCAGAGATGAGAGCCCTGGTCTGCTTCCTCCAACTGCCTGACGTCACAAGAAGGGGACGTCACTGCCAGGGGCCGAAGAGCCTCGAGGGAGATACGTAACACTGCCCTACCTCTACCCCGATGCTGATGATGCCAACTGAGAGAGGTTCTCCAAGGATTCTCCAATTCTTCCCAGACATTTGAGTGATTGCTCTTCGCTACTATGCAAAAGCCCCCTGGCCAAACCCTTTCCTCACTCTGGGACTCAAGGTGCTCTCTCCAGAACAGTGTTTCTCAACCGTGGCAACTTTAAGACGGGTGGACTTCAACTCTCAGAATTCAGCCATGTGGCCAAGGTTGAGAAACACTGCTCTAGAATCACTTAGCAGGAATCTCCAAGAGGCTACAGGAATCACTTCTCCCAGCGCGGCTTAATTACTTCTTCTTTGGCTAAAGAATGACTACTCTACACCTTTGCTGTAAAGTCTATATGCTCACTTGCTCTGTCCTGAATATTGCACATTGTTTGGTAAACCAGAATCTAACTTGCTGTTTAGTTCAATGAGATGGGAAGCAGGGGGAAGACAGACCGGCTCATCATGAAGGAGGAATCCCTTAAGCAATATTTTACTTTATCAATTTATCATCTCTTCCTTCCTCTTCATGCCACTGTCCTTCTCTGTCATATCTGTCAACCTGCAAAGAGGGATAGTCTTTTTCTTACTCACCGCATGAGCCATCCCGAGATCTTTGGGGCCGAAAAGCAGAATAAAACTTCTATAGGTTAGCAAAATGTTTCCTGCCCCGGAAAACGCCATGAATATTGCCAAAAACACACACGGTTCTAAGTCAGGATTAGCCCAGCTCAAGCAGAGTTAGAAAAGCAAACCAGAAAGCTTGTTTTAAAAGGGGACTGATTAGCTGGAGCCTAAAGATGCTCTTCCGAAACGCAGCTGGCCACTGCAACCCAGCATGGCACACACAGGAAACCACAAATCCACCCGGCAACCAATGTACCTAGCGGGCATCCTGCTTGGGGAAGAAGTGCCGCCGCTGCTGCTGCCCAGAGTGGAGAAGAGAGGCAGGGTGGCGGCTACAGGCCTAAAGCTGGACGAAGCGGCCCGCGCAGCCGGAGGGCTGGGGCTGATGCCTGGAGGAGTCGAAGAGGCCGAAAGACTGGATGTGCTGGCTGAGGCAGGAGGGGAAGGGGCCGCCAAGGTCCAGGGGTGTGCCACCGTGTACGGGCGGTACCTTGGGGAGGAGGGCTGGACACTCAGTGGCCCTGCTGGCACGAGATGGGGGCCGACGGACAGGGGAGGCACGGGGAGGAGAGCAGCGGGGCTGGGCGAAGACGTGAGGAAGGAGCCGGCCAAAGGCGGGCGATTTGCGATATTGAAAATGGGAATGGGGCTGCTTCCATAGAGACTGCAGTCAACAAAGGGGGAAGGAAGAAGAGGAAGAGAAACGTAAGAATTGACAATGGGGAAGGCAACACAAATGGAAAAGATGCCGCCGAAGAGAGAGCAGCTCAGCGGAAACTCTCTCACCGCAGAGGGGCCTCTCATAAAACGTTCCAGGATTAAAATGCCCCAATTGTGCAGAATTGCTCTGGAAGCGGCCCAGCCCCACTTCAAGGGCAGGCTGCTCCCGGTTCCCCAGGGATCCGTTTTGAGGCTGATATTCTCTACCTGGTTGCCCAATTTGCAAAGAGACGTCCACCTCTCTGCATTTTTCTCCCCAGGTCTCTCAAAGCTGATTTTTGGCCGGTTGACCTACCTCGATAAGGAACTGGAGCCAAACGAGCCCACGTTGCAAAACACGGGGCTGGTTCCCGGGTTGGAGCCAGTATTCGGGACCAGGTTTCTATCAGGCGACCGGGCAGCAGCTGCGATGGGCTGCGACGTGGCGGTCAAACTGGCAAAAGGGTTTTCTTCTCTCGAGTGGGTCGACATCATCAGGACTTCCATCAGGACTTGCCCAATCAAGTCCTTAAAGTCCGAGAACACTTTGAGAGAGGAGGGGAGGAAGTGGGTTACTTGAGTACCCTCCAAGCATCTCACAGGGCAAAGGGAGAGTCCGAAGTGTACCAGCCAGCTCTGAACAGACGTAGGCATTTCATGCTCAAATGCTGACAATCCATTCAGCAATCAGGACGGTGGGCTCTAATCTAACACAACCGACCACCTTTTAATCACAAAAGTAAGGGGGGCTGAGCCGTTCACACCCTGCGCTGCCCACTGCATCTCTCTGGGGTGCCAAATCACCGTGGGAAAATTGGACCCCAGATCTAAGGACAAACTAGATGGCCCCATGTAGGGTCCCCCATTTAAAAAAAAAAAGTCTCCAGCAATTGCTCCCTATAACTTAAAAGCAAATGGGAGCCCAGAGAAGCTTTAATCCAGCAAGAGGCGACACATTTAGCAGACAGTCCCAGCTGTAGGTCTTTAGTAGCTCTCGTTAGAAATGATCCTTCCTCTGAGAACTGGAGATTTAAGAAAACGAGATAAAGCTAAGCTAGATGAAGAGGCAAGCTCCAATCCCACTGCAGCCATTTTGTGAGAGCCCCCACGGACCGTGGCACCACCGAGCCTGCTCTAAAAGCTGCTTAATAGGGTTTAACTTTTGTAAATGAACTATAGCGTTCGGCTTCTAAACTCCACATTTTTAAACACATTCACAGATAAGCCGGTGGGTTCCTCACCATCTTTAGGGTTCTGCTTGAACTGCTCAGAAAGGGAAGTCAGGAAGATGACGTCTCTATCCCGGTCTTTCCAGGAGACCCGGAAAATCTTACAGACTAGCTGCAAGGCTTGTTCCTCCGAGATTTCCAATCCTGAGGGGGCTTCCTGCAGGGGGGACACCAGGAGATACTCAGGCCTAATTTTGCCAAGCCAAAGGAGCGCTGAGACGTTGAAAAGCTACCATGAACGGCGAAGGTTGGCTGCCTTTTTAATCCCCTCTTTTATAGCCCAGGGGATCTTCTTCCTCTCTGTTCAGTGCAGGAGTGAGGTCTCTTAACTTGCACCAGGAGTTGCAAACTCAGAATCAAAAACTAGACTTGCTCTGCACAGCAGGGAGGCACGTTTTTATGTTACTTTTTCAAAAGTCTTTCTGCACTCCTGTAAAACCCCAGGGTGCTGTTGCCGATATCACCCGCCTGCACGCAGCTGGCGTTTTCCCCCGCAAGGTAAGCCATGGCGTTCACGCCTGAACAGCAGAAATAGAAGGAATCATCCCCATCGGAGCCAAAGGCCAATGCAGTTAACAGGCAACACTTTAGAACGGGACAAAAGCGTTGTAACTATGAGGAGGGGCAAACAGACCTCGTTTGGGCAGCAGCTCCTGAGCCACAGGGCTGAAGTTCAGAAAAACATACCTTGTATCCCAGCCAGGTTTGTTATTAGCCACCTTTCTAGGCCACCTTATTCCAAACGACTCTGAGCAGTTTTACGAAATTCAAATACAATAATGTGCAAGAAAACCAATACACAACATAGTGTAAAATACAACTGGTGTACGAAGGCAGGCCACAAAAAAACGCAACACACACACACCCCGCTATACTCACTGAAAGGGGAGCCACCCAACGCCCCCGGCCTGGAGAAACCACCAGGGTTTAAAGATCGCCTGAAGGCAGGCCAAGTGGGGACTGTGCAGATCGATCCCTGGGGCGATGCTGTTCCAAAAGCTGGGTGCAGGGACGGAGAAGGCCACCCTTCCGCTCACCTTATCGGACAGGCTCCGTTTCTCCCTTCGATCGCTCTCGTCCACTTCCATGTTTTCGATGCCCGAATCCACATCCACCTGGGACAAGCTGGAAAGGGAGCAGAGAACCCCTTCAAACCCCCCATGCTTTCAGACCACTCCCCGCTTAGAGAAGCTGCTGCTCCAAGCGGACGCTCCCAGCACAGGCGGCCAACAACCCGACGCGCGCAAGGCGGCAATCCAGAGAAACTGTGCCATTGGCTATAACTGATTGATAACCAGCTGCCCAGACACCGCTTGCTTTGGAACAAGCCAACATGACTCGTGTAGGACAGCTCCCACGCACCTCTTTTCTCAGCCCACCTTGCATTTTGTGGTGGTGCAAAGCAGAACTCAGCACACATGTGGCGAGAACGTTTTGATTCTGCATCCCCTCAAGCCACTATTCTAAGCTGTGGTGGGATCTACACATTCTGCCTATCGGTAGGCAAACCTGGAAATCTTCCAGCCTCTTGGAGGCGAAGAGGAAATCCGACAGGGCAAGCCTTTACCCTTAATAGGTGTAAAACGAAATAAAAAAGAGCTATTCCTTGGTTTGGTCGTTTCTCATTTCTTCCATGCGTATCCTCCTCTTCCTGTTATATTTATTTATTATTTGAATTTCCTTTATGGAGGTTGATAACCTACACCAGGGGAGGTAGTCAGTCATCTGGGCTGCATTACCCACCATCTTTTGCCACAGGCATGCTGGCTCTGCTTTGGAAGACGGGAAACTGGGCTCCAAAGCGCCACCAGATGCAAGATTCCCAGAGGGGGCCTCCCGTACCTTTTCTCGCAGGAGACGCTGTCGATATCCATGCTCTGTGACCGGGAAAGGGACTGGGACTGTGTTTCGAGGCTGTTGGATGGCGAGCTGCTGAGCGAACTCACCCCTTCGCTGCTCTGGCTTCGATGGGCAACGCCTTCAGGAAAGAGGGCATTAATTAATTTACTCGCTCAGCCTTCCAACGCGTCCACGTACACAAGCACACGCATGTAGCTGGAAGCTGTGGGAAAACGTGGTTACACCATAACCCCGCCCCTAAGAAAATACTCCTACTCAAGTTGCAGACTACCACGCCACCTTGCAGGAAGAAGGCACAAGCGACCCAGTGTTCCCCAACCTTGGCAGCTTCCTGATGTGTGGCCTTTACTACCCAGAATTCCCCAGGAAGCAAGGCCATTGCTGAGAATTCTGGGAGTTGAAGTCCATGCTTCTGAAACTTACCAAGGCTGGGAAGCACAACCAGAAGCTCAAGGAAAAGAATTCGTGCTCTCCACCAGACCTGCCATTTTCCAGTTCTCCAATGACTACTCGGCACTTTGAAACAACTGAACGTTGTTCAGCTCTCAGTACAATGTTTTGATTCTTTCGTCTGGGTGCACGATCCCACATCGAGCTTGTGATGGCCCTGTTGGGGACTAAGGAGACTATGAGATGTCGATCCATAATTGAAACACATTAAAACCACGGCTAAACGTTTCTAAACGGCTAATTCCCAGAACTTCAAGAAAGAAAGAGACAAGGCCAAGAACTCTGAGCAAACATCCAGAGGACTCTGCCTACTGCATCTCTGTCTGAGTAACTGCTCGAGCTGGCCTAATTCCAAACAGCAGAGAGTGTCAGAACTTGTATAAATCCGCCACCGTTGGGTTCTTGTTTTGACACATTCTGAAAGCCAAGAGTTTCAAGCACGGGAGTGGAAATTCAACTCGGGGGGAGGGGCGGGGGGAATGAAAGCTTGGAGTCACAACGCTGACCTCCACTAGCCCCCTTCCAGGGTACCAAGAGTGGGCTGGGTGGCCCATGAGCATTATGAAAGAGCCAAGAAAAGAAAGGGAAATTTGGAAAATGAAACATAAGCAGCAGACGTCACACCAGGCCGCTAGGTACAGAGTTCAGACACCCCAACTTTCAAGGCTTTCCCCCCTAGTTTTCAAGCTGGCTTTCCAAACGAACAAGTGCAGACTGATACGCCATCATCCTACCAAACTATTCTGATTTCTGTGCAGCAGCACACAGTGCCATCAACAAGCCAACATTTTCCTGTACTGTTGCGTGCGTGAATTTATTAACTACCTGTTGGCAAGGAAGAAACAGGATCCACCACGGAGACCCAACGGTAAATATCCACTGGTAGCCCATCCTTCCTTCACATGTTTACTAGTGAGCACGACTATTTTATCCTTCCAACCAATTCCTGTGAGTTAACCTGATGCTGATTCAAACTGTTATTAGTCTGGCTTGTTTGAACCAGGAGTTTAAAGAAACCGGAAATCCTAGTTCAAATGTAATGCCAGTACTTTTTTTAAAATTCAATCTGTTCTTCTCACATAAGCCAAGGGTCTCTGTGGGTCAACTAAAGATCCCAATGTGGCATCTCTCAGTTGTATCACTATGCTATCCATGATCCCCAGCCAGTTTGGTTATTCTGACGACGTTGGGAACCGGAGGATGCCAAGGTGAAAAACAAAATCCTAAATACTGTATAATTGTCTTCTCTTGCATGTGAGCTGCTTAGAGTCTCAGTGACTGAAGTGGCATAAAAGCCTTTGTACATGAAACAAATATTATGGTTTAGCGTGCCATCAAAACTATTTTTAAACCTGGTGAGAAGAACTTGGCTATAACAGGCAACCGGTCACACAGCACGTTTATCAACATTAATAAGATATAAGGAAAGAAACCGCCATTCTAATTTACATGTCACATACCAACTAATCAAGCACTTAAAACGATTTAGCTCTGGAATGAGCAGTATGTGTGTCTGTGTGTGACACACACACACACCCCTCAGTAGTTTATTCTGAAAGCGATTCCACCCCCCCTCCCCCCTAACTCTTTATAAACACATGTTTTTCTCCCTCTCCAGTAAACACGAACCTGGAATCCAAGCTGGCCAAACTGATTCGTTGGCAGAAGCAAACCAAGGGAGAGGCTTCCCATGGCGAAATCTCTTTATTGTTACACTACCTCTCAAAGACGAGGTCAGTGTGCTGAACGGCTGCTTAAGCAGACGGCAGGAGGGAGGGGGTGAGGAGGCAGCCGCACGATGGCCCTGCTTGCTTGGCTAAGCAGCCGGCTCCTTCACCTACAAGGGCCAGCTGTTCTGCAGGCTACGGCAATCGCTATGGGAGAGACTGTGGCTGTCAAAACCAGCCATGTTCCTCCACTCTCCTATTCACACAGAATCCGGCTGGCTTCCCACGTTGCTTAGCGGACGGCTCGTTTGGTTTCAGTTCAGCGAAACGTGTGAAGCCAGCCTTTGTGGCCTGTAAACCCTGGCTGATGGCTGAGCGCAACGCCCAAACTCAGCAAGGAACTCGTTTCTTCAAACTGTCTTGCCCATTTCCATGAAATGATGAAAAAGCATGTCAGCTTCCCTACAGCTCTGTTAAACCCCAATTCACATTCCCTGTTGGCCCTGCGGAAAAGCCTTAATTTCTGCAGAACCAGAGTTCACCCCACAAAAAAGGAGGCCAGGCATGGATTTTCTTGCCCTAAATGGTCCTAAAGAATTGGCATTCGCTGGCAGTGGCTCACCTGACGCACCAATCGGAGAGGTAGCAGGGGTCATACTGTGAACATTCAGCCCAAGGTTATGGGGTGCCCCTGAAGACGGTGCTGGGACAGGCTGCCCTGGAGGGTTCTCCCTCTGTGGAGATGTAAGCGGGGTGGTGGGCTGGGAAGATGGTCCGCCAGCAAGCCGGGCAAGGCGCCTCCGACGGATCTGCAATGAAAACCAGGGCAATTGTGAGTTACTGGATTTCAGCCCTTCAGAATCCCAGGCGGCCTTGAACGATCCTACACTGGGCTTTCAAAACAGTCAAGGTCACCCCCAGCAAAGTCAGTCATGCACAGCCTGGCTACCAGGCCTGGTAGGTCAAAGAGAGAATGATTAAGAATCCAAGTTCAGGAGGCAACCGACACCCGAGAATGATAGAAACTGCTTCAAACCACATCAAACCATGAATCCATCTGGCCCGGTACCAGGCTGTCACTGGCAAAAGGCCACTTTCGTTCCAATAAATCTTAGCAATTCACCACCTATCCCTTTCCTCAAGAGAATTCCAAACAACATTTTCCCGGAAATGGATACAGCACATATGGAAAACATGTTGCGGTGTTCATTCCACTGCTCAGAGAGGGCTCTATTATTAGAAACGGAGCAAGGTTCTCCCTATAGCCTTACACAACAACTTCAACATCCTGCTCTCATCTTCTCAACCTGAAGATTGAGGGCTTCTAAGAAAGCCCTCTCCATCCCTGTAAGAGGCAAAAGGAAGCTGTGTTTTCACAAGCTCCTTTTTAAGATTCCTCTTTGCCCGTGTCATCTTACGCCCTAAAGCAAATGAAATGTTTTCAACACTTTCAAGCCCAAAGTTATGTTGCTTCCATCCTAAATGACATGTAAATTTGGCCCACATATCTGGAGGGTATCCAGGTTGAGGAAAGCTGAACTCAAGAACTCGCTTATGGGAGTCCACACAGATCTGACCAACCTTCTTCAGGACTTTGGGCTGGTGCTTCCCCAGCTCTGATTGGAACCATCAGGGCTCTACATGCAAAGCAGGGGTCTACCATGAAGCTCAAGACAGAGCAGCATAGGGTGCTGCTTTAACCTGAGTAAGACCGTCATTCATCTAACCCCAGCAAAAGCTCTCTGGGATTAAATTGGGAGCAGGGGCTCCTTCGCCCTTTTAAGAGATGCCAAGGATTAAACCTGGGACCCACTGAAGCAGAGCTCTCTGTGAGCTCCCTGAAATCTAGATTGGGGGGGGGGGGGAGTTAAAGCAGACAGTGCCAGAGAACATGTCCATCTGAAAAATGATATGCTGCTACCCCTCAAAGCTCATCTGGCCTACTCCTGAACCACTTCCACATTAACAGGTTTGATCTTTGTTCAATCGGCTTCTGCTTTTCCATGCCACACCTCCTCTTCTGGAATCACAGGAAGATTCAGAAAGAACTGGTGAGGTGACATGAAGGTGGGTGGGAAGCACTCAGGGCTTACTTGGGACCCACAGGAAGTAATAAAGTGAGGCCTGCCCAATCATGGCTGGAAAGGGTGTTATTATTCTACCCAGCAGCAGAGGCATCACAACTGAAATGACTAACCCAGAGCTTAGTCTGTTTCACCCAGTCAACTTAATTAGGTATCCTTATTTATTATTCAAAGCATTTCTACCCTTTCTAACCTGAAAGGCTCCCAGGGTGATTAATATAATAATAAAAACTAGACTGACCACTCTAGAAGGCATTACACAGAAGGGAAAAGGGATGGAAAAGGGGGGAAAAAGTACAACACGACAAGTACTATTCTATGTATAATCTACATTATGTATATTTGCACACAGAGATGGGCTGATTTGCACAGAGCAACAGGGCTCCCCACGTGAAGTTTCAGGCACCCTGAAAGACTGCTTAAGCAGGGTGTGGTCCTGACTCTGTTTCCCGCCTTTTTTAAAAAAAAAATGGGAATGCTGAATCTCCAACCTCTAGGTAATGTCTAGAAATAAGATACAAGCTCTCTGAGCCCCGGGAATAACTCAAGCAATGTAGTTGAGCAGGCTTCCCATCATACTTGGAGTATGCCAGGCTGAAAAGGACTGCAAGAGAAAGTGTTTTCCTCCACTTTCAAGGGCTGGCATAACAATGGGTCCCTCTCATTCCATTCCTCTCCATGTTCTTTGTTCCCTTGGCTTCCTGTTTCGAAGCTACAGTCAGTTAGCCAGCAACAAACTGGCTTGCTCTCCTATAACAGAGTCACGTGTGTGAGATGGACAGTGATGTAACTCAAGTAAATAAACAAACTGTGATTTGCTTGTGGGCCCCGTTTAAACATTGGGCTAGGCTGCACATAAACGAACTGCATTACGGCTTAGCGTGAGGTATGAACCTTGCCCAGAGGATTATAATACAAATGACCTTATTTAAATGGGCCAACTTCAGATTCAGGATAGGTCTTTCACCTGGATGCAAGAGTTAGAAACCCACCTCTCCCTTTAAGTAATACCATCCCTCCCTGTTTTCCCTCCCACAGTATCTGATGGAAGGGTTGCCTTTTCTGCCTGCCCCTCTATAGCAGAGAACAAGTACTTGGCAACTGGCACCATGTACAGATGCACATTCTCATTGCAAAATCAAATGATTGGTAAATTATTACCTTCATCCTGCAACAACCACGTCATCTTGATGTTTTGGAAGCTATGGAATGACTTTGCATAAAGAGGCCTGTTGTTGCAATCTGATCTCCACAAATGGAAAGATGATACAAACCAGCATTGGGAAAAAAACTAAAGGTGATCTTTTGAAGCTGGCCACGATGGCAAGTTTCTATGCACTAGAAGTACCAATAAGTAATTTCTATGTTAAACAAAGAGCAAATATCTCTCCCTGTTTACTTCCTTTTTCCCTCTATGACGTCCTGAACATTACAGCCTTTCCCCTGAGGGACTTCCCTCAAGTCACCTGATTATGTGGAAATTCCAGGTGGTTGTGCAGGAATTCCATCACTCAGATAAATATGCCCCTTTGTGGATTCTATAATCACACGGCCAGACAATATTGTGTTTTGAAACTGAGAAAGAACTCCCAAGCACTTTACTTTTGCATCATTTCAGGTCATGCATGCAGTGTCCCAAACAGAAATAATCCTTGCTCAAAGGGTACCTAGCAAATGTCCATCTAACCCACTTTCAGAGGACCTTTCAGAGAAATCTCTTATACTGTTTAGCCAGAAAATATATCCTACTGCAACAAATATGCATAATAAACAACTTTGAGATAGCCTGGACTAGTTCCCCTTATCTCCAACCAGAATGGCCAACTGGTGGGCTGATGAATGTAAAGGCAAATTAAAATCTCTCCTTATAACAATGCATCTCCAATAAGTAACTACACATTGGTTATTGTGTGTAGACAACTGCAGATGTGTTTCAGTTGGTTTCAGTAGCCTTTTCAACTAATGGTCAAAAAGATTTGTCCTGTTTGGTTCCTGTTCCAAAAGAGCAGAACAACCCTTTTTGTACTCACTGCTTAGTTTACACAGAAGGAACTGTGGGGTGGGAGAGAATCACTAGCAGCTACTCACTCCTTTCCAATCAATTACTGCATTTCCAGCCCAGGTCTGATACCATTTTAAAAGCAGGACACTCAACATCCCTAAATTGCTCCCAGGTTTTTACTTCTGCAGCTGAGCATACTGGTGTTTTTCCTTGCTAATTAGCAGGATGAGCCATCAACAAACACGTAAGTTGATAAGATGCAGGTAAAGATGCTGTAGATTGTTCCATTTTATCAACACACCCACACAGTTAAGAGTGCTCACAAAATACAGCCCGGTTAGTAGTTTGGGATACCATGGTTTATAGGAATATAACACAAACTAACAACACTTTTTTCTTTCCTGTCTACCCAGTCCCTGTATTTTTATCATAGTTTCCCTGACCACAGCTTCCCATAATAGGTCAGGCATACCAGGATTACCTTCAAGCTATAGTTTGAATTGGGCTTACACACCATAGCTTGGAAGCCATTTATCATTCATGGTTATAGCCCAATCCTGCCATCAAAGCTAAGGATTGCAGCCTGTGAACTGGTTTAGCAAAACATGTTTTCTATTTATCCAAGATTTTTCACCACTGAGGGAAAAAAACCCTTTGATGACAGTTCCTAAATCACCTTTCTCCAATCTGATGCCTGTTGGCTGGGGGATTATGGAAGTTTAAATCCAATTTATCTCAAAGGAATCAGGTTAGAGAAAGCTCTCCTAAATTACAGAATTCACTCACACATCTTGGCACACATGATTTCACTGGTTGATTCTGATTTCACCTAACATTTCAGTACTAAGCCGTTATTCTTTGTTTCTGAAACTGAGTTCTAGTTTTAAATTGTCTTAGGTATTTACTGTGAACTGTTCTAAGAATCATTAAGATGAAAACTATATATAGTAAATAGTTTTTCATAGGAGGAAAGCCTGCCTTATTAGAGCAGACAAGCCAGAATTTCAGTATATTCTCACCTACAAGAGAAAACTCAAAGTAAATTACAAAACATCATCATCTTATCTTAGACCACTACATCATCACCCAGAAATATAAATGTATTCAAAACATGCAACAGAGATCATTTGCTTATGATCAATTAGAGCTAAATATTTTTACAGATAAGACTTTCAACATCTGTTTTAATTGGCAACACACAAAATTCCATTACAGAAGAGGAAAAAAAAAAGATCAGGAAGGACTAGAATGAAGATAGATGGAAAAAAACACCATGTGCTACAACATACTGCTTCCCTGCATAATTGCAACTATTTTAAAATAATTTATTTTATAAAAAGTGAACACAACATACTAAGCCTGAGTAAAACACAGGACATCCTCTAAGGCAGGAAATAGTCTCAAGAACACCTCACCATTTCAATAGCTAACAACCTTCTAGTCATGCCATAAGTAACCTGTCACATGGAGGTATTTGTCCTGAATTTGAAACTACCGAAAAAGCAATTTCTGGAGTTAATTTAATATTTTTCATATATGCAGACCTGTTATGGAACTTCACATCCTGCTGTCTTCCTGACTGTCAACTCAGTCTGGGAATCTCAAAAGTTACAAAACAAACAGGCCATAAACACAGAAAAAAACCAAGAGCCCTTCTAGCTCACTAATATTTTTGCATATTTGATCTACCAAAAAAAATCAATCTTTCAATATCAATGGGAAAAAAAACCCTGAAAATATTTGCCTTTTAAAAAAAGCAACCTGGTCACTTGAAGAGAACTACATATAACCTGATTTTTTTAAAAAAAATCCAGAATTAAATTCTAAATTCTTTAATTATAAGTGAACAAGTACAAAAAAGGAGGAACTAAGACAACCCCACCAATATCACCCCAATGTACAGAACCTTCACTTCTCATACACAACTCTTGTACCTAGGAGGTCTTCATAACACATCACTACAAACCACCTTGGTAAAACCAGCCATACACACTGCCTCCCAGTTATCCCCCACACACACACACACACACAACTTACCTCATCAGCACTCAACTCCTCCATAGTTTTCCTCTTAATGGTGGAAGGAGTTTGGGGAAGGAGGGCTCCGAGGCTTCCCTTGAGGGATGTGCTTGGAGGAGGAAATGTCTTTCCGTTAACCCCTGTCCTGATGCCTCTGTCTCAAAGAAGGTCTCAGAAGTACATAGTCAGAGGTTAAGAGCAACCACCGGGTCCTTCCTCGCTGCTTCTAATTGCCTAAACAGCATCAACCGCCTGCCTGTCCTCCTTCCCTCCAAGCCGATTGCTCCACCTCCAGACCCTGCTCCCTGCTGTATCTAAACTGGTCCCACTATAATCCCGGGGTTGGGAGCTTCCTATGGCCAACACCCTCAAACGGCCCCCGTTCCTCCCTTTGCATCCAGCGCTCCTTCCTCTTGGGCCTATCCTAGCTGCATCGGAGCCTACAGGGATCCTGGGGCTCAAGCTCCACCTGTCCTAATGCCCCACCGGCACGCTCAGGCCTGTATATGCAGGGACCACCCTCCCCCCACTGCTACTTCACTCCTCTGCGGGGCTCCCAAGGGAGCAGCTGCGCCTCTGTGCCCGGTCTCCTCGCTGCTCCCTCTCCCCCAAGAGTAGGCCGCCTTTTGAATGCCCCAGCAGCCCCGGGGGTCCCATAGGGCGTCTTCCCTCGCCTTCCCTCCCCCCACAAAGCCCGCTGCGAGCAGCAGCGCCGGCGGGCAAATCTCCGACCCTCTCGCCGTTGACGGGCAGGCCCACCCGGTACCCCGGCCCTGTCGACCCCCTTGGAGGCTCCACACGCCCGGCTCGAGCGGCCAAAGACAGGCGGGCGGGGAGGCAACGCTCACCGGCTGAAGCCCCCACGCCTCCCAACTCCCGCCCACGAGTGACCGCCGGAGCCCCCCTTTCCCCTCAGCCGCTGCCTCTCCACACGGAGATTATTCATCAAAACAAGAAGGCGGCGGCGGCCATCTTGGCGTAGGATCACGTGACCTCCTCGCCGCCGCTCGCCTCGTTTCTCCTCGCGTGCGGCAGGCGCACGTATGCGTGCGTGCGCGAGCACCGTCAAACGACGCATGCGCGCCCTGGGAAGTCCACGATAGGATGGGAAGCCTGGTCTGAGGAAGAGGCGGCGGCGGCGGCGGCGGCGGCGGCAGCGGCTCCGCCCCCGCCATCTGACACGCGCGCGACGGGTTGCGTTGACCAATAGCAGTAAGAGAGACGCCCTTCCTTGTTACTAAACGCCATCATCAGTTCGGAGGTTGGCCAATGGGAATGGAGAAGCGGGAAGAAAGGGCCCTCCCCTCCCACCTCTCTCCGTAATCTCACGCCAGGCTGAACCCAAAACGAGCTGCTGTAACGCGAGTAGGCGGGGCTTGTTGCGTCCTGCGCCATAGCAACAGGGGCAGGGGTAGGGCCAAGCGCGAGGTCCTGGCGGGGAAAAAAAAATGGGGCTAAAAGGGCGGAGCCAGCATGGAGGCGTCTTCTGTAAAGGCGCCAAAGTCAAGATCCTTTAAAATTAAATTGGGCTTGCAAGGCACGTTAAACCACTATAAATCGACAGCAGTAAAAGCATCAGAATGGTCTATCCACACCGCGAATAACAGCTGATTTCTTCTACTGTGTCATGTAATTTAATCATTAATTTGCCGTAATTGTGAATGGCACATCCCAGGATTTTTAAAAAGCCTTGGAAAGAGGCTGTGTTCACGCCGCACTAGTTTCGTTCAATTTTCTAGATTGTTTCATCTTAGTGAAAAATGGGCTTGAGTTTGCACACCAGGTAAAAAGGTAAAGTTTTTTTTTACCAGGCTGACCCCTAAATTTCCCCATGTGTTCAAAGCACTGACATAATGCTTTTTATAAAGCAGTTTACTATCAAATGTTTGGGGCGGGACACAAAATAAATTTAAATATACATTAGATCAGAGGGAGGGGAAAAAAAGCCTCCCCCACTCACAAGGCCAGGGGAAAAATACTTTTGGGGGTGCCTGACCTGCTTTGGAACTGGTGAATCTTGTGGGGTGCACATGCCTAGCGTTTGCAACTGCAAGAGAACCAAATAGGGATGCAATTCAAATTCTGTCAGCTGTACCCCACAACACACTAAGTTTGGTTCATGTTAAGCTCCATACTCCTGAACCTGGTTCATTCAGTACCTAGGTTAAGTGTGTCATGTGAATGTGACCAGATCCTGTTCTCTAGCTCATTTCAGACACTGGAGGAGGAAAGACCTGTTAATCTCTGGTAGCAAAACATCAGTAGCCACCTGGGAGCACATTTTCCAATTAACTGATTTTATTAAGAACTAGAAGGTTTCGTGAGCCTGCTCTGGGTTTCTACCCCATGTGGCAACTCCCCTGCAAGTAGCAAATTGCATATGGATGCCCCCTCCTGCTAAAAGGAGGCTGCCAAAATTGCTACAGCCTTCCCCTTCTCTTCTGTCATCCACCTGCTTAGTTTCCTAAATAAATCACAGTTGGAGAGGCACCTGCAACATGCAAAGACACCAACCATGGTTTATAAACCAAAGATTGGGGTCAGATAACATGCTAAACCAGAGGGGAAAACACACACATGCAAACCCCATTGCAGGTTAATGCACTGTGTGAATGTAGCCAGGTTCTGCATCAGGGTTCCCTGATCCCATTCAGCTGGACAGCCCTGAAGCACCCCCAAGGAAGACATTTTGGGACAAGCATATGGCAGCACAGAGACTAGAGACTCCAAGCTGCTTTGCCAATATGTTTAATGAAGTGACCTCGTAACAGCCGCCGTGTTTGCTCCAGGAATCCGCATGAGCATTTCCAATAAAGAGGAAATGGAGAAAATGCTGGACGGAAGTTCCCACGCTGCTGCTGACTCGCAGTGAAATAGGTGTTGTGGGAAGCCACGCCTTGAAGGAGGTCCCCTGGGCGGCTCTCCTCCTGAGAAGTCCCATTTGAGATTCATGCTCGCTTGAAAACTTGCCTGCTTACTTTGTCTTCGCAACGGAGTTCCTACACAGAAAGACAACCATACAGTACTGAGTCTTCAACGCTGGGATCCAGCCTCAAACCTCTCTGGCTAAGATGGGTTGCAGGTAGCCACTGGCATCTCAAATCCACCCCACAATCCAGTTCGCATCCCTACTGAACTAAAACCAAGCTACGATCACATCCCGGCTCACTTCAAGCCTCTTCATCAAAAGAAAGGTTCAGCATCATCTGATCTTCGCCCCCTGCTTCCGTTATACGTTACTTGGGTGTAATGGAATAAGTTCACAAGCAATTCACCTGCTGGATATATGCACTCTGCTAACTTATGTTTAAGCATTATTGACTGAAGCAGCTACAATTGCTTGGGTTAATGCCATATGCCAGAGTTAATAAACTGCAAAAATTAAATTAATGCACATTTTGTACCCCAAGCGTGTGAAAAAGGGGTCGTGGTTTCTTCATGGAGATGCTTCAAGTCAAAGCAGCCCACGTGTAGAATATTTGAGAAGGCTGGTCTGTTCCCAACCCTGGGGCCCCAGCTGGATATCTTAACCTAGATCAATTCAAGTTAATCCACCAAAAGGTTTCCTACCAAATACAGCTCATCGCCTTCAATCCAGTGAGTCCAGCCTCTGTTTTCCTTCTCTCCATTCTGGATGCAGACAAGCTTATCATTGTCCCAAGTAACAATGCTCTGTTGAAAAGGGAAGATGAAAGTCAGATTCTTTTAATGCTTAGTTTCAGACATCAACAACAAATCAGTTACTTTACAACACCTCTACATTTACCATTTTAAATGAACTGATTTCTAAAATAATGTATTTTAACCCACCTATTTTCTACTAAGCAACACTTTTTCTAAACTTTAAACTGCCAGCATTTTTAGTTCCTGGGCTTCTGAGATTTTAAAAGCTATGGGTCAAGCTAATATCCACAGAGCAAATCCCCTCCCCTAAAAAAAAATCCCAGGAGAAAAAGTTTTAAATGAAGTTTTATTTACATTTCACACTTCATGAGGGATACCAACGGATTTAATAGGGTCTTTAATAGGCTGCGGTCTTTTTTGCAATGCAAAATCTTATGCACTCATAAATCCATTAAAGGAAGTAAAACAACTTCTGCTAAAAACCCAGATAAATAACCTTAAACTAAGAAAATTAGAAGAACTTGGTCTTGTGTGAAAAAATATTTCCTATGATTTTGACCGTAAGTCTCAGCATGTATCACCATACAAACCAACATTTGGTCTAGATCTGCAGTGAAGCTGTTCAGTAACTAATTTCACATGCCCCGAGGGGAAAAAAAAAGTTTTTGAAGTGCACACGGAAAGCTAAGAAAAATGCCCAGTCTATGTTTATAGCCAAAGCTGTTAAAGTTTTACCAAGAGTCTGGCTGGCTTACTTACTTTGCATTTTCGGTTGTCCAGCCCTTTGTTATCTTCATCAAACTCCTCTCCGATTTTGAACTGGACAAAATAGTTTCGAAAAGTGCTTGTCGTGCTGATAGAAAACGAATCCCCTTCCTGTTTTATGACCTTCTGAGGCTTCAGCATATTTGCTATCTTGCGTGTTGCAAAATCTACACCTTTGCCAGACACAGAAGTTACAGATGGAAGTTAAACACTGTCTCCCACCACATATTTATCGGCTTCCCCGCTTAAATTAATGCTGCCCTCCTTGATCGTAGCCAGGATAATAGTTATGCATTCATTGGAAACCAGTGCCAAGATTCCTTTATACAAATCAGAACGCAGCAGATTAATGTGTAATTCAGGAACAACAGAGGAACAAGTGGCACTGATTGGAGGTTACTGCACAAAACAACTCGGCTTTGCTTGCACAAGGAAAAGGTGTCAAGAGTGGTAAAGGTATTGCAGTCAAAGATAGCAACTAACAATTAGCATGGCACTGAGAGCTAAATACACGGATTAAATTTATGCCTATAAGCATATAATACGTACATTCAATAGAGATGGATCAAGTAGCATTTCTGTTAAGGGTTATAGTACGGTTTGCTTATGGCTTAGACCACTGCACTGAACCCAGCATTATGATTTATAAGCCCTTATTTATAGCTTAGCATGGTGTGCAAAACACACAAGTGTGGTTTCTTCAACAAGCCACAGTTAACAAAATGATGGCAGAGTAATGATGTGTGGATTTAGCCATGCACAAGCAAAATATATTGTGGCTAAGGCTAACTAAGTTATTTAAGCATCTGAAACAAGACATAGGAGAATAAATATTTTGCTCCTTCCCTACCTCTGTGTCAACCAAATGAAAAACACAGTGCAAATTCTAGGTTAAATCCTGTAATATATTAACCACCTAGCGTAAAAAGAAAAGCAAAACAAAGGGGAAGCAGAAAAGAGATTCAATACAGTTTTACAGGCATAGTTTTGTCTTTGGGGAAAAAAACAGTGATGCTGTCAACTACATAAGCATCTCAGAGGAGGAGGAGAAGAGGCAACAATGAACCTTAAATGCTCTGTACTTGCCTAAAGCCAACATATAGCTTTCAAAATTCTCAGACCGGACAAGATTCCAGGTGCCATTAAAATCCCCCGGCATAGCTGAAGAGAGAGACTGAGACACACAGGCACTAAAAGGGTCCCAGGACTCAAATGAGCAGCTCTAATTTGCCATCCCTTCTCTATATAAGGGGAATCAGGAAGGACTTGCAATAGTAGGTGGGACCAAGATCTGCTGCAGCTGGGCCCCTAGAGGGGAAAGTTCATAGCAGCTGTAATCCAGGGTGTAGAACTGAAGTCACTGTTTCATGAGTCACAGACACAGAGGACAATTTAAGCTCTCTTGGGGCTGATCAGAGTAAAATCTGGATTTCCCATCTCCAGCAGTGCCCAAGAATTAAAGCCCAGAGCCCTGCTGGAGCTTTATCTAAACATCCACGGAGCTCAACGCTTAGTTCCCTGTGTCTCGAGTAGTCTAGAAGCCAAACCTGTAAACTTCACGCTCGCAGAGTGTTTCTTCCCAGCATCTAATATTCAGAGAGAGACTGCCTCTGCACATGGAGACTCCATTGGTACCAAAAGAGGAGTCACATTGTTTCAGACCAGTCTTCTGCTCACAGTGAGAACTAGCCAGCTGTCTTTAGGAAGCTGACCGGCAGGTAGAAGCTCATGAAGGTGAAAAACCATCCCTGATGTTTATTGATCTGCCATTTTGCCACCAACTTCTGTTTAAAGTAGCTTTCAATTTATTCCAAATAAAGCAAACAAAGCAGTTTCTCTAAAACGGAGATCTTCTACTGGAACCATTTATGAACTTACCTTCCTCTAGGATTCTTTTATGTTCATCTGAGGAGGGCTCACGGTTACATTTTTGGCAGGGAATTAGGGGAGCAGGCAGAGCATTGGTGAGGAGAAAAAGGAATTGTGCAGTGTTGTAAACTAGTAAGCCCAGCGGGTGAAGATTTGTTACTTGGCACAAATTGATATGAAGACATACATTCCTAGAAGTCCATCAGATTTGGAAAAAAAGGACTTTCCCTGCCAAAAAGAAACCCAGTCATGAAAAACCCTTGAAAACCAAAGGATCTGGCTGGGCGTGACATCAAGCAAGTTGCTTGACTAGACTTTGATCCAACCTGGTGGGCCGCCTCCTTAGATTCTTACTAGCAATGGTTATTTGGCGATGGGACCATTTGTTCAGAAGCAGACGACCTCTAAGCATCCATCCGTGGGGATATTATAAGAGGGTGGGAGCAGCACAGCTGCCCACCCCCAACGGTTGTAGGCTTCCCAAGGATACAGTGAGAAAGAGAGTGCTGGACTTTATAAAGCAATGATCAAGGACGGGAGTCAGTGTGGCCTTCTGCACCGTGCATTACAACTCAATTGTGTTGCATAAAGGGGGATGAAGCAACACCCACGTGCTAACCTTTGCTCGGGAATGCACTTCTGCCAACGTGTTATCTCTCTCTCTCCCCAGATATTTTAAAATCTGTGGGCGTAAGAGACTTCCTCTTCTTAACCAGGTTCCTCTGCGGGCCAACTCATCTCTTTATTGTTCTGGATGGTCTGGAAACATCTGCAAAAGTACTTTGAGGTCAGTAGGTGACACTGAACTCTGACCACATTTCCTGGTCAGGCGTGGCTCTCCAATCTGCAAACCACCATGGGGCTGCAAAGCCAAACCCAGTTTCTTGTTTGTTGTGCTTCATTGTCCTCCCCCGCTCCTGGGGTAATCCAAAGTGAACTATCAAGTAGCACTGCCCGCTTTCTTTCAGCAGGTCGTGCGGGGCATTCAATCAGGTTCTAACTCCCCTTCAGGACCTCCCAGCCCCATCTAAATGCAATATGAAGTCCCGTGGAGCTCAAATGGACTCCTGATCAATAGAGGAACAGAAACTGGCCTCGGACATTACAGTAAGTCACAGCCATAACTTGTCAAATAAATCATAACTGGATGGTTGCATAACACCCTATGCCACAAAACTTGTTTTATAAATCATAATTGGTTTGATTCATGCTACCTATTGAACTGAACCAAAATATATCAGGAGTCAGAGTGACCTTGGTGTCAGTTTTAGGTCAAAGTCTGAACCCAAAAAACTGACCCGTGAGTTCTCTTTTTATTGGAAGAATCTCCCAGCTCACTGGGATTCTTCTGCCCAGCAGCCCAACCCCCTAGCCAGTATTTCTCAACCTTGCCAAGGTTGAGAAACACTGCTCATAGCTCTTCACAGAGTTTATTTATTAAATTATTATTAAATTTCTATGACCGCCCATCTCCCCCTCAAGGAGGGACTCTGAATTAAAACTGAGTTAAAACTGAAGTGAGATCCGACCACCATCTCAATAGATTTTCAAAGTTATTTTGACCCAAATAAAATGTTTTGGGTCAGCCCTAAGCTGTGGACCTCTTCACAATCCCGGCAGAAAATGACAAAACTGGATTGATTTCCAATTGTATTGTACTACATTTATTATTTTTTCCCACCCATGTTACACAGAATGAAACTGCATGTGTTGGTTTTCTGGCTCATTCACATTATGATTTGAGCGTCAAGTTCAGAATTTACACACACACACACACACACTCACAACAGCATTATGATTTTTAAGGGTAGGTTGTGTGAAAGCACAGTTCTGCAGTTAAAGAGGATGTGCATAGAAGGCTCTTTTTTGTTAATGATTAAAATCTGAAAGAAAAAAATCTAAATTTTCAAAGGGAAACATTATATAGGCACACACAAATATGAATTACCTAATAAAGAAAAAAGTAATCAGAAATAACAACACTGATGAATGCTATTTTCATAAGGGTATTTCTTATTCCAGCATGTATATTTTTCTCCCACACTAAACAGAATCTGTTATTGTCCTGCCAAACTTCAATCATCATAGACAAGTTTCATGTTTATTTTCTATTTTTTTTTCCTCTCCCCCATTTCCCTCCTCACCCCACAATTGGTTTCTTTATTCTCTGGTAGTCTGCTGCCAAAGATGTAGCATCTCCTGTAGGTTCTTATTAATTCTAGGATTATATTTTCCAGTACTTTTTATTCATGTTACACAAGTGGATTAAAAAAAATGTTCCAAGCTAGCTTGTTCCTGCTGGTGCAGAAGTTGGAGGAGCAAACTTTATTGCTTGCTTTTTACTCCTGCATCAGCAGTTCTGACTCAATCCAACTAGGGCAGTGTTTTTCAAACTTGGCACCTTTAAGATGTGTGGACTTCAACTCCCAGAATTCCCCAGCCAGCATGCTGGGAGTCCTGGGAGTTGAAGTCCACCTTAGCAGGCAAATGTGGTTTCTCATGTCCACACAGTTTATTTATATTTATTTATTTATATTTCTAACTTATATCACCGCCCATCTCCCCCCATTTCCGGAGGGGACTCTGGGCGGTTAACAATTTAACAATGTAGTTGCCAAATCTGAACAACAGTGATCTAGGTGATGAAAAAACGCATCTCTCCAATGCTGTCAATTTGTTCTGCCTTGGGGAAACCAAAGGAGGCGAACTGGCTTTGGCAGTCCACGGGGACATGAAACCACCACCACTGGCCACGCAGGACAGCCCACCTTTTGGGCTGCAAAAGAGGTTTATCATCTTGATGCCCACCTGGCGGGCATCCTGTATAAAATAAGAGCCTAAATAAACCCACTGGCATGATCAGTCTGTGTGGCTCACATGATTAGATGCTCTAACAACAATTTTAAAAAAATCCAGACTTGTAGAAAGCTAGTATGTCACAGTGAATGCTTGCCTAGTCTTTGCTATCTGTGAGGGTTTTTTTTTAATATAGGCATATTCAATCAAATGAACCATCCTGCAGAGCTAAAGCGGTAAAACCTTAAATGATAGACCCAGCATTTTGAAATGTTACATTCCGAGACCACCTTAGCAGGCAAATGTGGTTTCTCATGTCCACGCAGTTTAACAATGATGGCTCATACCTACAACCAAAGTCTCTTAAAAAGTACTTTAGTGCTTAAATCAACAAGGCACTTAAGGAGGCACCCCTGATCACCCCAGACCCAGAAGAGCTTATTTCCAAGTGAGCAGTGACAGAGGAAACCAGACCGCATTACAGTACGAGGAACACCGGCGAGGTAGGATTCATCAGAACAACAGACAATATATTTCTCTGAAGATGCAGGCTTTATATAGCGCTCATTTTCAGGGAAAGAACCTTGCCCATTTAGCAGCACACCGCATCCCTTTAGGAGCCCCATCCGTCACTGCATCCCAAAACCGGAGCAAGGACTAAAAATGGTGCATCATTGGAGCTAAGGAATGAGAAATGGCCCTCATTTCCTATTCCCATTCAAAAACTGCCATGCAAAGATGCCGGCCAACGATTCAGAGATGAGCCATATCTATGGCTGCCCAGATGGACACATTCAGTCTGGAACTCGAGGTAGACCCCAATAATTTGCCAAATAATTAAAAGCACAGGGTCAGTGTTTCAACCGGCCCTGAATCTCCGTGATGGAGAACAGAGCTATGAGGCAAACGTCATATGAGGATTAAGATCCATAAAGTTGCAGAAGCTAAGTAATGTTGCGTACGTGGTTTCTGCAAGTCAAGAAGCTTCAAAAGGCTCAGGAACCCAGCTTAGGGTTATTTTGGCCAGTAAGTCGACCACATTCCAAAATTCGATCCCGGCATGCAGTGGGACTCTACTACCTTAGGTGTTCCAATCAGCCCCTATTCCCACTCTCTCCCCGCTCCACCACCATGCAAATGTAACCCATTCAACTTTTGATGGGCTGCCTTGTGTTTTTCTGCAAAGGAGCCAAGACAACTCCTGCGTTGTGGTCCTCAGTCTCTGCAGTGTACAGATTGTGCTGTTTGATGTAAGCCTGAACGAGGTCGGGCACTAGATACCGTATGCTCTGGCCCCTCCTCAGTGCTCTCCGTATCTTGGTTGCCGAGATGTCGTTGGTGATCCACTCCTCCACCAGGTGGATGTTCTCCTTGTGCTTCCACAGCACGTCAGACTCGTAGATGAATTTTGGGGTGTGGTTCCCCAACCTGTTAATGCACACCATGCCATGCTTGGACACGATTTCCAGCATGTCTTCTGGCTTCCAGAGACTGGGCACGGCAAAGGACTCCAGAACATCCGTTCCACATAGCATCTTCAGCTGGGGGATGCCTGAAAAACAAATGGCAAGCGTGAGCGGGCGATTGAATAGCAGAGCTCTTGGCACTAAAATCATCAACCTTTTGCTTCCAAGAAGTTCAAATTCTGCAGTAATAAATGAGGGAGGACGTCTGTCGATGATGCTACAAGCGCTGGCCAACAGGTGCCTACCGGACAAGCCAGGCCAACAGCGATGGTGCGTTCAGGTTCAGGAGAGATTATTCGATTTTACTGAAAGCATCTGACTGCCCAGGGCAGTGAAAGTATTTTCAAGTCAGCTCTGGCACACCTGGTGTCTTTACTCTTAAAATGCAAAATACAACAAGCGCCCATTCAAATTAACAGCCAAGGTAGTTAAAAGACCCCATGCGACATTGAAAATTAACTTGGGCCGGGATTCCAGGGGGAGTGCATGGAGAGAGGGCACCCTTGGAAAGATCAGCTCAGGGGTATCCCTTCAATTCCGAAGATGGTCTTAGGGGACGGTAGCTGGCTGGGAATATCACCGGAGATGTTCAAGCAGAATTGAATGGCCGTCTAGAGCAGAGCTTTCCAAACTGTGTGTCGGGACACGTTAGTGTGTCAGCTGCAGTGTCTGGGTATGTCACGGCTGCTGCTCCCTCCAAGCCCTGTCAGGATTCTGCGCAGGTCCTAGTGCCTGCCTTGTGCCTTGCTGCCTCCAAACCTCCTGTGATTCTACGCAGGTCCTAGTGCCTGCCTTGTGCCCTGCTGTAAGAGCGTGTCGCAAAATGATGCATGTCTAAAAAGTGTGTCACCAACATGAAAAGTTTGGAAAGCTCTGGTCTAGAGGAAGACTGAAAGCTGCATTTTGCATTAAAGATGCTGAATTGAGGAAAGATGCCTGTAAGTTGCCTCCTAACTCTAAACATTTGGACCCCGACAATTTTGAAATAAAACTAACCTTTTCGTTTGGGTTGGTTCATTCTAATGGGGAGTTGGCTCCCTGCTGCCCGCTTTCTCTTCCGGCCTGCTTTGCTTGGGAGAGGAGCTTCCTCAGAGCTGTTGGCACAGTAGGAATGCTTCAACTTCTGATGGTGATATCTAGAAAACAGCATTGAAAAAAGATCTGCACATACACAATGGGATGGCAAGACTGAAGTTCTTCTGATCACTTAAAGCCACGTTCCTATTATAACTGTACACAGTTGTATCTAGGTGCACAGTGCTTGACAGAAGCATGGTAGGAGAGATCTCTGCTCCCAGAAACTTATCCTGGATCAAAGGACGTATCAGCTGATGGGCTTGCCATCCAGTCCCACGCCTGTCAATTAAAAATATGTCTTACTGAGGCACACGGGGCTCGAGACCTCATTGGTAGGATTTTCTTTTAAAGGAAAGCCGAGAACCTCTGAAGAAACACCTACCACGTGGCTTTTCTGCAAGAGGAGGGAAGATGCCCAGCCCCAGCCAATACCTGAGAACTTTGATGGTCTCCTGCCACTCTGCCTGGCTGCTTTCCCAGTCGTCCACTTCCAGCCAGTCAGAGTTTTCTGTTGCGAGCCTTGCCATGGCTACCCGGTGACTGGCGCTGATCAGGCCTTTCTTCAGATACGCGTCCCCCACAGGCGAAATGATCCCTTTCACCACTTCGTATTTCCCTGTGGGTGCCAAAGCAGAGAAACCTATGTGTTGCTGTGGTTAAAAGGGCCCAGCCACGATCAGAGAAGCCTGGTTCAAGTCATCTAGCAATAAAGTTCCCTAGGTAACTTTGGACCAATTTTTCTCTCCCCTTTTGCTTTAAATTACCAGCATTCTAAGCACGTGTTTTAAGTTGTTCCTTTAGTGGGTGACATAAAATACATTCCATAAAAAGGAAGGAAAAAGGAAAGGAAAAATGCATCTTATTCAAGCTCTGTTTGATGTTTTTGATGAAAGTCAATTTTCTTTCTCCTTCAAAACAGGGAACAATAAAAAAAATGTTGCCATTTAGCATTACGAAGTGGGTTTACACATGACACTAAACCATGATTCGTTCAAGGAGCTACAATGGCCGAGTCTGCAGATTGCACAAAACCAATCTAGCAGGGCTGGGTTCACACAGCAAGTGGTGTCAGAATCCAACAAACCAGATGACGTTACGGCACAAGAAATATTTGGTGCCCAGAGGGCTGCTGTGCCTAAAAATACAGCACTGAGCTGTAATTCCCTTGTGGCTCCTACTCATTGTTAGTCTTGCATTTCTGGCACATGAAGAGGGAAAAAGTAACCAACAATAACTTAAGAAATTAGGAAAGAAAAGCCAAAAGAGTTGCAGCCAAGTGATTACTAAGGCCTTTTTGTAATCAAACCCAAACTTTGAACGAGAGAAGGCAGAAAACGGGACCGCTGGGGGGACAGGTCCACCAATGTCCTCCTCTTCGGGGACATTGACAGTAACTTCTCCCAGCTGGGTCCCCTCCAGATGCATCCTATTATAGGTTTTGTCATCCAGCCCCGACAGGTTGGGGGTCATAGGAGTTGTAGTCCAAAGCATCTGGAGGAAACTTGCTGGAGCAAGGCTGCTGGATCATGTGCCCAATCTCCATGCCGGGTTCCTAAACCCAGCTCGGCTCCCAAGAAAGCACCCCGTTTTACCCGTTTCGTGCAGGTGATCTCTTGCCAGTTCGAAAAGTCGAAGATGCATGTTGGTGACGGGGTTGAAAGAGCCGCACGCCAGCAGGACCACCTCGGTCCGGTGGTCGGAATCCTCCATAGGCCTTGGCTGCAGCCACACTTGCAGGGGGAGAAGCGAGTCACAGTGGCCACAGGCTGCAAGGGAGGAGAAGCAGGGAGGGGAAGTTATGAAAAGGAAAGGAAACGTTTCACTTTCCACTGGAGCAATAAAAAATATAGAGAAGTCACTGCCTCGTGCTAGCAGAGAAAGCAAATTGGTTCCGTGCAACTGAGGGGCCGAAACGTGAGCAGATGAGGGGAGACCCCGAAGCTTTGCAACCTCCTGATGTCGAGCCACCTCTGCAACTCTACTGCCGGGATTCTGTAGGAGCAAAGGAAGAGGGGAGTGTGCTGCACTTAGCCCACTCTGTGAATGAAAACCAAGTTTCTGGTCCTCATGAGTATGAAGCTAAGTGATTGTAAACCATTAGCTCAAGGGCTGCCAATACAGCCAGCCAGTTTTGGAAGTGCCAATTTTAATGCTGCTTTGGTTGCTCCACAGCAGAGTCACCCTTTCTGGGCACACACAAGCCACCAAAGGAGAACAGGTGTTAAACCCAAGAGATGGAATATCTGTTCCCCAGACAGTTTATTAATATCAATACGGTACCATAATATTTCAATTGCTTTTAAATGGACCGATAATATTTTACTCTGTGGCCTTTTTTTTCTGCTGAATCCTGATAGATTTTCCAGGGCTGTGTTTTTATTGTTCAAAGTTGCATTCCTTTTAATTTCGTATCTTTGTCAGGCCAGTCAAGACAGAAGCAAAAGGGACAGCTATCGAAGCCGGGAGGTCCGTGTTTAATTCCAGTCTTGCCGTTTTGAAATGCAAGTACATTTTCCAAGGCGAGATGCAACTGTTTGAATAATGCATGCAGGAAAAATGATCCCTGCCTGCCGTGCATATAAAAATGCCTGACTTGGCCAGCTACCTTTGTGGCTAGACAGCAGCAACGGGCAGGTGGGGCCTGCTTCTAGAGGTTGACAGAGCACCTTGTTGGAAGGGGGTGATCCGTCCAGGATCCATAATATCTTCCCCAGAGGCAGAAGATCAGACGGAGCTTTCAGGTAAGGTGCGGGGCAGATAGAGAAAGAAAAAGATGCTGACATCCAACCCTTCCCTTGTCCTGATAAATGTTCCTATAAGGTAGGAAGACTCCAATACACTCCTCACATGTACAGGAGCATGTGTCAGGATGAAGTCCCAGAATTCCAAAGGTGAGTGGGAATTTTGGGAGCTATCATCCCACAACAACTAGAGGGTGACAGGTTGAAGAAAGCCGAGTGAGTCAGAGGAGGAGGGACACCCTTCGGACTGCCCTGGTAAGAATCCATGTCAGGGTGGCTCAAAATAGAGCTTCCATATCCAGAAGCAATTTTCCTCTGACTGCTGAGGACAAAAGAGAGAGCGGGGTAGTTCTCAATCAAAGTTAGAATTCACACCTCAGACTTTTGGCTTAGCACACTGTGGTCTGTCAACTGTCTTAGTGTGTTGTGTGAACCCAGACAATTGTGGCTAATTCAACAAACTGTGATTAATAAAACCATGGCTTAGTGTAAAGCATTAACCCAGCTAAAATCTGCTTGCAAATGTAAATATTTCCAGTTAATAGACCTTCTAGACTTCACTTGGAAATGCTGGGCCTGAATCTAGGAGCTTGGGAATGTGAAACAAAGGCTCCACCCAAGGGCCAGCCTTTCCCTGGAAGGGATACAACACAGGGGCAATGACAGGCCTTCAATCTTGCATTTACAGTTAAACAACTAATTCTACGATTCTTGCCACGTTCTTGAGGATCAGCGATGATTCACTTCTGTCTGGCCCACACTGCCCATCACTTCAGCCGACGGCTACCAAAGCACCTGCAATTCAGACTGTAAGCTGCCACATCTTGGAGTTAACTCAGGCACAAAAGTAAAAAATGATCATTGTTCACTCCTACTGCTTGTATTTTTATGTTGCCCAATAACAGCATAATCCTAGTTGCACACTCCAGCATTAAATGGGGAAAAGAATGGATTTATGCTATTTGTAACCCTATGTGGGAAGTCTTCTTTGACACATGGTACCCGCAGTCAGAAGCCTCATGCAGTAGTCCACTTTCGCATCTCTTCTAAACCAGGCTTAAAAACTTCTGCAACCCACCCACATGACTTATCTCGTGGACCTATAGCTTTTGTTCAATCTTTTGGGTAAGCTTTCTCTTCGCTTGTGGAAATCACAAGAATGAAATTCACCACTTAACACTGCTTGCCACTAGTCACCAAACGTACAGAATGATGGTAATATATCTCCAAACAATAAAGGTACTGATCAGTCTATCTCTTTTTTTTATTTCCTTGTTCTTTTCCCTAGACAGCTTGTGATTTTTGCCCTTGGAATTGCCACTCTTCTTCTCCAATTCTACGTCCTGCTACGGTATAAAGCGGAACTTCATTTTTCTCTTTCTTGTGATATTCCCATTACGTGCTTGCATACCTTCTAGAACATGGGGGCAGCCAACCGGAATATCCTGAGGAGTTCGTGAGAAGAGAGAACTTGCGGCCTGTCCCATGAGTGTTTTTGGGGTTGGACTGGGATTTTTTTGGTTAAAGTCTCTGTTGGAGACTTAACAGATGATTTCCTGTTTTCTCCCGAAGGTTCAAATTCCAAACCTGAAGGACTGAAAATTTAAGGGAAGGCTGTGGTGGGACAGGTATTTTAGACTATACTGATAGTAAAATGATCACCAAGCCTTGAGAGCAGCGCCTCTGATAAAGGAGACCCTCTAATTTAGCATTAGGAAATTAGGCACATGTCAGAAGTTATAGTACAATGTATCTGGAAGTCATTGAAAAGTTATAAGGACTTAACTAACAACAAATCAAAGACTGAGGAGGAGAAATCCCTTGCATGCAAAAGGTTCCAGGTTCAAACCGTAATTTAAAAGGTCAGATAGTGGGTGATGGAAAAGACCCTTCTCCGTGTGAGATGCTGACAAATATGCTGGATGGAGAAATACTCAGGCTCCTGTGTTATTCTCAATTTGCACTTCTGGATTTGTACTATACTCTACAAATGGAATAGGGTTTTGTATATCCCATGGTTATAGAGTATATGAAGTGGAATATGAAGAGAATCCACACGAGGGGAGGGGAGAGGTTCAAAGACAGGTGTGAAAATGTGCAGACTGAGTTTTGCAAGTAAGGGGAGAAACAAAGCAGGTTTCCCAGTGGGAAAAGGACAGTGCCTGGCACTAGCAGAAATGAGGCAAGTTACAGGCAAATGTATGCAAAGGTGCATATAATGTATACTGTACTTCCAGCAGAATTCAGCTTGGCCTGCCGAAAGATAAAAGATAACTCTCATGCAAAATTTCATATAAAATACCAGAATTGTACATTCCAAGTTACATTTGAAGAACTACTCCCTATGAACTTGGAACACATGGTTACTGGCCCACCTTTTTCTCCACCTTGTTTTTCAGACCTGAATCTTCTCACTATTGCAACCAGCCCCTTCTCTACAGCCTGGTGGGGAGCATCGTCTTGACATTCTTTGCTACGGGTGTGTGAAGGCTCCAGGAGCTCTCCAGAGCGTCACGAGATGCCAAGTTCTGCAAGATGGTGCTCTAGGGCTCATCCTACCCCAGGAGGATGCATGCGTATCCCCACATCATCTTAGCGCTATCGCAGCCTTGAAACTGAATGTTGCTCCTCAGCTTGGAAGACTGGGTTAATGCATTGCTCCAAGCCACAATGTCACAGTTTTGGCTTCACAAATCTGAACACTTTTGCTGCAGAACCCGGCACTCAGCCTGTAGCTCTGTAGAAAAAGGCAGTGGGGGACATGTATACCTAACAAGAACAGCCTGCAATTTATGTAGCTGAGGACTTCCCAAAGCCCTGCCTGTTGCTTCTCTGTGCATGTCCATATGCTAATTCTCCCCCTTACTGTCTTCTAGGGCTGGCTTTCATCTTAGCGGTGGCAGAACACATCCCATGGGAGCTGAGAGCCACTGTCTCCATTTTTGGACTCGCCTCTTTTGCAGGAGGAGTCTGGGTTACTCTACTCACTGCCTTGGCCACACAATGTGTGCGTAGCTCATGTCTCCATTAGAATTAGTCCCACTGAAAAAAACTAGTACCTGAGTTAGACAAAGCATGAACTTTTTAATATACTTCTACAGTACTAATTCATGTACCATGGAGTAATTGCACTAGATCAACTTTCAAGGAAAGATTTCTAATCCTAAAAGAATGTCTGTTCTGAACCTTAAGAGAATTCCTCGCACCGGCGGGTGATTCTGGACAGAGACCACTTAAATTAAAATTTTAGAAAATATTTTTAATTCCTTTATAATGAATAGCATTTATCTTTCCCAGGCCAGAACCACTCCCGAGCTCTATTACCTCTCGGTGACTCTGTCAGTGGCTAGCATAATATCAACCAGTAAGTATTGTGATTTCTTTTTACACAAAAAGCTGGCGGTGTGCTATTTGAAGTGATGTGCCCTTTGCCCCAAATTAGCTGATTTCCAGACCCGTATCTTCTATGGTTCCAAGTTTGTGCTGAGGCACACAATCAAAATGGGAGGAAATGGGAGGAAAAGGAAGGGATCACATTCATCTTTTAAAGTCTGTGCAGGTGGAAAGAAATGAGCCCAAACCTGCCTTATTTAATACCCAGGGCGAATGATATTTTCTACACAATCTACTTCAAGATTGGCTATAGTAGCCTTCCCTAATTTGGTGTTCTGCAGATACGCAGGAATAAAATTGCCACCTTCTCCTGCTAGCACAGTCAATGGGTTAACATTCACACATGCAGAAAACAAGGTGCAATGCTGTGCCTGTGATTTTTGTAGTTGGACAGAAAATACATAAGTATATCATTCCTTGCCATTGTGGCACTTTAACTCTTACAGCCTATTTTTCCTTCTTGGGATTGTTCTGGCTTGCCAATGTCATCTCTCCAGGACTGACGTTGAACAAGAAAGCCAAGACTGGAATCTGTTATGAGCCAGTGTCTGAATGTGGATGCCTGTGGCACGTCTGACTGGCCCTGTGCTGACCACTGGACTTAGCAAAACCCATGAAGCTTCAGTAAATCTTCCTGCTACGAGCAGGATTCTGCACAACTGCCTTGACTTCCCTTTCTTTGTCATGGAGAAGACAAGAACATCCCTGGCAGCTGGCACAGTGAAAAGACCTGGAACCCCACCAATGCTTTTAACAGTTTGAAGACTTCTGAGTTGAAAAGGCAAGGTTGGACTTTCAAATGGCTTTTAAGCATGTTACAAAGGATTTCACCACTCACCCATTTAAAAAGGAAACCCACAAACTGTTCAAGTGGTTTGAAAAAAAGGGGATTCAATTGCCATGGGAACAGGTATGGAACCAGAGAGGGAAAGTGTAAAGTAATCCACAGTGCCTAGTGCCTTGGTTTCATAGCGGAAGAATAGTTTCAACTGAAGAACCAACAGCACCTATCTGTGTAAATGAAAATGTCCTCAGGCAGTGCATTTCTGCCGTCCCTGCAGCAGAATTTTTGACATTTTCTTTTAGGCTGGAAGGAGAAACAACTGTTTAAATAAAACCTAGAATTCTCTCCCTGACTTGGTTTATATCAAAATCACCAAGTTCTCTCTTCTTGAAAGAGGGTGGAGACAACGGTCTGCAGGTGGGGGAGAACAAAATATAGTTTGCTGCTCAAATAGAGGCCTTCATTGGATGAGCAGGTTCTACAGTATTTGGTCAGCATTTACCTCCCAGTTTTTGTGATGACCGAAGTCTAAAAAGTTTTAAAAAGTATAGAAATTGGCAATTAGGGATAGATATTGTATGTAATTATGTAGAGGTCAAGAATAAATGAGGAGCTAGCTTTTCAAAAATATCTTTCAATATATCCCCTGCAATTGTGGAAGGCTTCAACAGATGTCCCAAACACCTCTGTTGTGATTTCAGAGATGGATTAATTTAAATAAAGTTACAATGCTGGCTCAAGATAACTATTCTATAGCAGCATTTTTAAACAAATGTTTAGGTCTAGATAGTTTCAGGATTAAATTCTAGGCAATACTTGTGTTAAGCTCTCAAAAACAGAATGTAAGAAAACATATCTTTTCTCAATATATGATCACCATGCTTGGAAAAATCACCTTTTGAGGCTGCAGCTGGGAGGTGTGGAACAGCCTGGTGAAGCAACAAAAACCTTCACAGCTTTGCAGTATTGATTATGCCACCCACCCATGTATAATGTAAATGCAGCAACATAAAGCCTGCCAAAGGAGATGGCATGAGTTCCAAAAAAGCTTTCACACTATGACAGGAAAATGTGCCATCAACTACTTCCACAGTATACAAACAGTAGCAAACCAGGTGACTTATGTGTCATGTCATATAAGCCCCTTGAATGAATGAATGAATGAATGAATGAATGAGAAATAAATAAATAAATAAATAAATAAATAAATATAATTTATTTATTTTCATTCATTCATTCATGAATCTAGCGGATTCGTAGTATCTAGCGGATCCTGGCTGATCTAGAAAAGATCAGCAGGATCGAACTTCGTTAGCACCTGGATAAGACACCACGAGGGAGGACTCCCGAGCTGCAGCTAAACTGGGAAGTAAATAATATCAATTCTAGAAGGTGGCAACGCCAACCGCATCCTTGCCCTGGAAGTCACCAGGAGTCGATCTGACACTTGACTTTACTAGTCCAACAACATCTCGAAAACCACGGGCTCCTCGGCCTTTCTTACTGAAAAACAGAAGTTTATATTCCTTTTATTAACGTGCAAACCCCTCTGAGCGCCGTTCAGGCCGCGGAGCAAACTATCCGCGCTTTAAGCGAGGATATCGTGGCTCGCCGTTGCAGGCTAGGATTATCTTACCGCCCAACACTCCTCTAACCCCACAAAAAAATTGGGAGGTTCCCGAAAGGGATCTTACCAGACGGCAAGGAGCCTCCCCCACCCCCGATAAAGAAGGATGCCAACAACGGCTTAAGCCTGGAACCGAACTACGCGGTTGAAACGGCGAAGAGGCGGACAAGCATCGCGACCGAAAGCAGCACTCCGATTGGCCCCACGACCAGGAAGTGGAGCCGTGTCCGCCCCAAGAACGGTTCCCCCAGTGTTCCAAAACCGGAAGTGGGATGGGGCCGGTCCGCTCTGTAATAGCATCCCGCTGCCCAAAGAGAAGATGTATTGAGGGAGTGGGCGGGGTTCGACTTTCTATCCACCCTGGAGGTTGGAGAGGAAGGAGTGTGTTTGGGTAAGGGAGGGGGCCTGCGAGGCGAGGCCAATTCGTGGCAGTGCGGGAGGGGGGAGCCTCATATGGATTGGGGGGATTGTCAGAAAGGAAAGGGGGTCGGTGGAACTGCCAGGGCTTTGAATGCGCTGGAATTGGAAGCAGCAATTGGAAGCCCTGGAGAGGACCTCCGCCCCCCTCGTCGAATGCCCAGAATTAAGGTTATAAACCTTAAATCATTAAAATAAAAAGTTAGTAACTGGAATGTACCCATCAATCCTGACAATATATTTTTCTTGGCCTCAAATGCCTTTCAGGCAGAAGAAAAAGAGATTTTACTCTAGAGCTACCAAACGCCATTCTAATCCTTTCCGTTTGTCTAAATAAAATGCTAAACTGCACCCCTTCCCTTTTTTTTTTCAAATTAAGGAGGCAGTTTCAACGTATGGCTGAGTTCTCCCATATAACTTAGTGGGTTATTTCCTCTGTCCACCACCAATCTGCTGCTCTGTCTCTCACAGATGTCTGTTGCACATGACTTAAAATGGCTTCGAGGGGAACAATTGAGACCAGCAAGTTGAAGCAGAACTTGGAAGAGCAGCTGGACAGGCTGATGCAGCAGCTGCAGGATCTGGAGGAGTGCAGGTAAGGAACAGCGTCCCCTGAACGTGACTCATCTGGTATGAATCTTTGCCAAACATCACATGGAATGGGGCAAATTTCAGAGTTTTCCTCTTTCAACTCTGAAGTGTGAATGGGATGGTATGTGTGGGGGGCTCTGTGTGTGTATATGGTGACCTTTCTAGAAGTCCTTGATTGTACTCTTACAATGCCACTGCTTGGCTTAACTTGCTCATTATTATGTTGCCTTTGTGAAGCATTATGGGTAGGCCCCAAAGCGTCACGTTCAACCAGGTACCTCCTGAGTAAGGAAGGCCCAAGTGAACATGGAAGCACTCATTTTGCTGTGTTCCTCAACAATTGGCATCAAATTAGCTTTGGAACCAAATATTTATTTACTGCACTCATATTCACCCCAATTTTAGACAAAGACAATTATCACCGTACGTTACAAAGGTTTGTAGTAGCAAAGCCCTGATCCCAGCTTGCAACAAATGACACAGAAGGAAGAAGGGCGATAGCTTCAGGCTCCATGTCTCCATAAGTAATAATTAAGGTCTTTTCCCAACTGCCACATTTTCAGGGCCAGCATTTTTTGTGCCACTTGGAACTATGGGGTGGTTCTACCATCCTATTTCTTTCTCTCTCTCTCTCTCTCTCTCTCTCCACACACACACACACACACACACACGAACCAAGTGATTATGCACATTTGCTGTACTTGTTTAATGCTTTGGATTCTTGGAGACTGCTAACTTAGACACTTGCTTTTAGTATTTAGAAATGAAAATGCCCATCTGCTGCCCAATTAAAGCCATGGCCCAATAGTACAATCTATACTCTGCATATAAAAGGTTCTATTGTAAGTTGAAAAGGATCTTGGATGGAAAGTTTAGAAAGGCCTCGGAGAGCAATTTTCAGTTTAAAGCTATGATGGTCACACCATATAGTTTGGGATCAGCAATTTTTTGAAGGCCAGAAACTGCTCTTAAGACTTTTGGGATTGCTTGGGACTGCAGTGGGTGGGTGAGGGAGCAAGATGAGGGGCAGGATTTTTGGGAGGGGTCTTCAGATTTTTTGTGCAAGCCTGAAGGGATTGATTTTTTAAAAGGTTTCTTTTTTAGATTGTGTACTACAGTTCTGTGTTTCCCAGTTTAAAACTGCCATTTGCAGTAGGCATTACCAAATATTCTCTGGGGCTGCAAACAAGCAATTTGGGCGGGTTACCTGTTCCTGATATAGGTAGGTTAGTTACCTTCGGTTAGAAATATGCTGACTGGATGCTAACTGCAGGTAAAGTCAGACTGTGATTAATCATTTGGCTCCCATTCAGAGATGAACTGGATGCCAGCGAGTATGAAGAAACTAAGAAGGAAACGCTTGAGCAGCTGAGCGAGTTCAATGATTCCTTGAAAAAAATTATGTCTGGCAATATGACCTTGGTAGATGAGCTTGGCGGGATGCAGCTGGTGAGTATTTGGCTTGATTTTTTGGGTGGTATGTCAAATATCTTCTACAATGGGTGACACCTTTCTAGACTCCTCTTGTTCAAAGCGTTGGAAGGATGGATACTGTCAGCCTCCTTCATTGCAACCTCAGACACTGCCACCTGGAGAAAAGAGTGCCTGAGCCTTGTCCCTGAGAAGCAGTTGACCTTGCAGAGTCAAGGAATTCACAACACATCTCCCCATTTTACAGGGGATGGACAGTGCAAATGACAGAGTAGTACTGATGTAATTTAGTTAGCAGGATTGGCAAGTTTAGTACAGCAAGATTATGGAACTAAGATGAGCAATAATATTAGTTATAAAGTAGTAATAATAATAACTATGGAAGGCATGTTAACTTGCTGCAGTCCAAGTGTTGTTCTAAACTCTAGGTAGCGCTAGATTTTTTTCCCCTGCCTTAATATTTCAGAAGCCTCTATTGTATTAATAATTTTTTTACAAAACACAAATGGCAGAAGTATACAGTGCTCTGGTTTCACAAATCAATGTTTCAGATATTCAAAAGTGTAAAAGCTGGCTGCTTTTTAAGTGACTAATTAACAGGAAGCATCCCATGTGCTGATAGCAAAGGAACTTCTTAGAGACTGAGTGCCCCGTAGAAATAACTCATGATCGTGTTTATGACAATGTAACGAGAAGTAACTTTGATGTTTGCTACAAACTATTTACATTTTATATTTTAGGCTATACAAGCAGCCATCAGCCAGGCTTTTAAAACTCCAGAAGTCATCAGGATGTTTGCCAAAAAACAGCCTGGGCAGTTGCGGACAAGATTGGCTGAGGTGAAGATGTTTCCTTTTTTCCAAACCATCAGGGTATTCTTTGTTGTGTGTAAGATGAGGACATTGAGAGTGTTATCACTTTCCTTCTGAGAAGCAAAATATTATTTTTTTGCAAAACTGATACAAATGCAGAATGATTTCGTTTTGAGAATTGGGGGCCCTGTTGACCTGTTTCATTTTGTTTCCCCATCCCATTTTTATCTTATTTTTTTTTTATAATTTGGTATATTCTGGGAACCCTTCCATGGTTAAAAATGATTTTAAAAATTTATTTTTTGCATAATTTATGTAAGTTGCTAAAACCTTGCACTGGTATACAGAGTTTTGCCTGATTTGGTCCATATGTGTTGGCTTGAACATATGCACGAGCGGTTGCCGTTCACGGTAAGAAGAAGAAATTGCAACCTTTTGTGTCCTTGCTCAGAGAATGACATCAGAGCGGAGGAGAGCCACAACGGTGCAAAGCAAAAAGCCTCCAGGTTGGCTTCCTAGCCCTCTTGTGTATAACTGATTCCAAGTCACAGGTGCAGACCATCTTTATCTGCAAACGTCATATGTGTAATTGGAGACTGTATGATTGCTCCCCTTCCCTTTCCTGCTTAGATGGACAGAGATCTGATAGTGGGAAAACTGGGACGGGACCTCTACACGCAGCAGAAGGTAGAAATCCTCACGGCTCTCCGGAAGCTGGGAGAAAAGGTACCTTTTTAGGATGGCAGCTTCTTCATAATTTCTTCCATGGATTACCCTCTGGACAGCCTTGTATACTGTAAACTGGCACCCACCCCTCCCCTGGAACTCCATACAGGCTGGGATCAGGACTTGTTTTTGGTGGACTCAATTAAAACAGGCCTTTCCTTGCTTTTTCCATTAATTGCTCTTGACGCTTTAATTGAACAGAGCAATGTTAAGAAGATTTTAATGTAGCTTTGACTAGTTGATTATGCTTGACCATTCTGCTTTATGGAACCTTACAGTGTACTCCATCTCGAAGGGGAAGCTGTGCCCTAGACAGTAAGATAACTAACTACATTCACACATATTGTGTAATATAAAATCCTATTATTTTACTATTACTTTTAGTATGGCAATTTCCTACTCCTCCTCATTTTCTGCACGAAGTCCCTTACAGTATTGAAGTTTCTCTCCTCATACCATTTAAAGCACTTGATGGCATTATTAACAGCTTAAAGCACTTATTTCCATCTGCTGAATCCATTAAATCACAGATGATTTAATCACATCAGAGATACCATCTACAGTAAATGTGATACAGCCAGCTCTGTTCTCTTTATTTTCAGTTGACCCCCAATGATGAAACTTTCCTTTCAACGAATGCAGGAACTGCTCTCAGCCAGTTTGAGAAGGTCTCAACTGATCTCGGTAAAGTTCATTCCTTTTTAGGTTTATTTTCTACCCACTTCTCTTTCATGGCTCAGGAGTGTCAGTCCCACACCCTGGAGGACGGAAACAGCCACTCCTCACTCCAAATGTCAGTTAAGAGCATATAAATGGGGCTTTGTTTGTGTCTACACCTCCCTCATACTTAGGGTCAATAGGCAGGGAGATGCCACTTACACACACAGAAAGAGGACAAAATGGGTCAAAAATCCTATCTATCGAGAGTGATTTATTCTGAGTGATTATCACAAGCACTGGCCACTCTTAACGTTTCAGCCACTACCTGCTTTTTGCAAGGGTCCTGCATTGTCACAAAAGTAGTCCTACTGGGTCAACCCCATGGCCAGTCTTAATCACCATGCGAGCAGTGATCCTCTCAGCTGTTGTTCCCATGCTGCTCTTAACCCTGGAGCCAACATATTGCTATTTTATTTCTTAATCACCGAGAGCCTCTCTCAGATGGAGCTTCCATCTCATGCAGAGGAATAACAAGGTGGTTAGTACTGAGTTCCTCTCCCCTTTAACTCTTCCGTCTTCTTCCATCATGTCTGTCCTAAACACTGTCCCATATTTAGAAGGTTTGGGCATGATGGAATAACCTGCTTGCAGCATTCATCATACATACTCTGCTGAATATGTATCTGATAGCAAATGTAGGTTGGAGAAGACAGCCTTTGGAATAGTCTTCCCAGCCTGGGACCCTCTGGATATTTTAGACTACAGTTCCCATCATCCCCTGACCATTAGCGATGCTAGTTGGGCCTGATCAGACTTGCAGGAAAACCAGCCAGCCAGGGGAGCGTGCATTGAAGCTTAATTGTGTTTAAAAGTGTATTTTAGGGTCAAAATGGAACATAAAAGAAGTTGCTTATATCCAATGTCAGGTAGATTGCTGTTAAAGAAGGAACACTAATAGAGAGTTTTAATTTGTTTGCTTGTTTTTTTTTTTCCTTTCACAACAGGATCTGGGGATAAAGTCTTCGCTCTGGCAAGTTTTGAGGTAGAAAAATCAAAGCAATGAAGACTCTCTTTTTTTTTGAGACTAGTTGTACTGGACACTTCTTTTTTAACCATGTGTTGTATTTGTGTGTTTCTTACAAACCTTTTGTAATATTCGTTATTCTAACAGTGAGTTAATCTCAAGCAAACCGGCCCTAAAGGTAACCTTTTCAAAGTCAGCAACACACATTTTGAGGCTGAAACACTACTTCCTAAAAGAACAAAAGCACTCTATCCTAATTTGCTGTTATTGTCAGCCTTTGACCAGATACGAGAGATTGGCTGCCTTGCCTTCTATGTCTTTGAGATGCACATTGTCTAGTAAAGTTGTTGCACGCGATGAGAGAAAGCCTCTCTTTTTAACAGCCATGCAGTCTCAACAGCTGCATATTTTTAACTGCTTGCAGAAATATGGTCAAATTTATTTAACTGACCCACTTTTTTTTAAAACTGGGAATGGGGGGTTGTGGAACATAGCAGCACTTGGTGGAAATCATGCCTCTCTAAAATCCAAGATTGCCTACCAGCAGCCTATTCTTCTACCCTGTCAGCTTCCCTTTCGAGGTGACTGGGTACTGTTGTACTGCAAAGACCCCGACTGGCAAACAATAGTGTCCCTGTAAGGAATTTTCTGGGCCAGTTTAACTTCGTGTATTGGAATGACAGTGAGCACAGTTGGAAGCAGCGCAAAGATGCTGAGCCTCTGGTCTCCTTTGGTAGCTTGTAGTGTTACAGACTATAAGGTATTGTTCTTACTATATGTTCTGATGGCAGCATGAAACAGTGTCTTCAATAGGAATAAAGGGACATAGGGAGCCCTCCTTGTACGATTGGCCTGTGCTGCTCCTGAATGGAGATTGCTATGCGCTGCCCCGTTAGCTCAGGGGCGTGCTGGGATCTTCCTAGGTTAAGTCTCACTCAAGCTGTTGATTTTGGTATGAAGATTTTAGTTTGAATTAAATAACGTTATGAATATATTACATTTTCAATACTGCTTGCCTTGAACCTCAGAAAATGAGTTGATTTTATTTTTTGCTTCAGCATTTGAAATTTTTGCAAGTGTTGCTTAAAGCAGCTATAAATAAGGCATAAGGAGTCTCAATGTAGGCATTGGGCATTCTAATCCCTACAGCACTTTGCTGTAACTTGGTCATTCTCAAAAAATTCTGGTTTTAGCCCCAATCAATGGAATTCCTAGCTCTGAAGTGGTTCATTTCCTTTGTTTACTCCTACTAGCCTCTTTTCCTTATTTTTTTTTCAATAGTTATGTATAATACTTGGTGTTATAGTAAAATGTAAAATAAGATTGTTTGACCTAGTGAGAAAACATTAATCATAATATTAAATGTTAGAATGCCACCTTTTGAGATTTTTTTTAAAAAATCAAAGCAGCATTGATCTGATTTTATAGCTTCATAACCATTTGTCTTAAAGTTTCCCCCAAATAATCAGATTTTTACTGTTTATCCAAAGCCAAGTACTAATTATCTGAGAGGTATATGTTGGAGTTCTATGCACATTCTCTGAAAGGGAATCATGCACAAGGATGTAGTTTAAGTTTTCATGGGCCTGCCTTGAACACATGGAAGCAACTTGTTGGCTTCAGAATTCAGACATCGACTTTGAACACCACTTTGTTTTAAATGTGAGCCATTCAACTGTGCATAAATCTGATGCCTGTTTTTGTTGTTGATAGCTTTCTAATGATGAGCAGGGTCCTGTCCTTAAGCAAGTACATGATCAGCCAAACAGGGACAAGGCAGAACATATGGCATGTTTTAAAAACTGTATTAGAATAATAACTTTATTGTCATCCCACTATACACTATACAAGTGCACAATAGAATGAAATTTCGTTGCAGTTAAGTTATTAAGCCTGTAACCCCTTCAAAAGGACTCTTGGTCAGTTACAAAAGGTAAACAGATGCCTTAATTGCAAGTCTCCCTCCTCAGATGAACATAAAATGACTGCAGACTTCTCTTTCCTTCATACAGCATACTAATTAATGAGCCTCCAACTGAAAGATCCCAGAGTGATGTTTCCAAATTCCTTTTTTCCTCTCAGCCTGTGCTAATGCCTTCAGCTTTTCTTAAATAATTAATTCTCATTACTGCCTGCTGTTCCCTGTGTAGTGTTCACAATGGTCTCAGATCACAGCATATTTGACCCTTCCAGTTCCTGTCTGCTGACTGCTTTTGCTCTTTTTACGAGCTTTCATCTTAAGGTCTTCATGAACTGACACAGGTTGTCAATTTCTGAGCCATTGGGCTTTGATGTCCTTTAAGTGCTAAAACACAATTTGGAAAGTGCAGAATGTTCATTTCTGTGACTTACAGGATTGAGATTCAACAGGAAGCAGAGGAAAGGAACAGTACTTTAACTGTACCTGGGCAGCCTCTATCTCTTGGTGAGCCTTGCATAAAGCATTTGAGAAGAGGAAATGTTCAACAAAAGAAAAGGGGGGACTTTTTGGATCTGCCCCACGTCCTCCTTGCGGTCTTTATCTCTGACATATTTGTTGATTTTGTCAAAACAGCGCAAAAAGGGCTATCTATTTTATCTCCAAGCCTGGTAAGGTGGTCACAGGCCCTCCGCATAACCTCATTCTCCCTGCTGCCAGCCAATTAGGATGTAAAAGGTGAAAGGTTCATTTGACTTGAAGGGAAACTTACTCTGAGGAGGATTTAATATTTTCCTATGTCCATATTCTGCATACCTATTACATGGAAACTGATAACTGGAAATGGATTCTACACACTCTTATTATTAACAGATTAGTTCTTCAACAATGGAAAGAATGCATGCCCATTTACTCAGTGGATTGAAGACTTAATGTTACTTGCAATTTATAAAACTAGTTGCTTATAGACGTAGATTATATGTAGACAATTACAGTGAAATACAGTCAGCTGTTATTAAAACTGGTGTGAAAGCCCTTACAACTTTTTTGTTGAGAACTCCAATTCAGTTTTACCAATGAAACTGCCCTCCAGATGTCTAAAGCTTAAATTCCCATCATATCATGTTCGGTTGGATTGATGGATGTTGTAGTCCAACAATTCTGGAGGACTCCAAGTTGAGAAGGCTGGTCTACACTAAAGGGGAGTTTCCAGATCGGAATATCTGCTAACCTCATTTGGGCATATTGGAGATTAAAATGGAGATTTCTTGTATGCAAAACAGCAAGGGTAAATGCTTACATATACTTATTTACTATTCATTACATTTGTATTCCCCTCCCAATCAAAAATTATTCCCAGCAGTTACATTCTACATAAATAAATTGATGCCAATTTCGGTAATACTTTCCTCTTCAACAGAACTAGGTTCTTTCCTGTTGAGTAACTTTTTTATTTAGCTTTAATGAAACTACTACAGTAGTGTTATATATTTATTATTATTTTGCCAATGTACTCTCATAAGGGTGACCTTGGATTTCTCTGACCACTTCCAGCCAGGCCTGAGAGTTAGAACTTGTGTATTTAAGATTTATCAGTTCTATCTAATCCAATCTTGTGCCCCTCTCCACCCCCCTCACCCACTGAGCTACAACCCCCATGCTAAGGCAGTACGACTGGGTGTTTTGCTCAACATTCAGCCATTGTTGGGGTCCCTACACTGAATGTAGGGATGCCGTGACCTGTCAATACCTACAAAGATCAGAATCGTGCAAGTAGCAATATTCTCCCTGACCCTCTATGGAAGCAAAGGTTGGACTTTGAAGAAGCAGGATAGCGAGTGTATTGAACCTTGGTGTTGGAAAAGACTCCATGTCTTTTGACATGGAGAAGACCACGGACAGCCAAGAAAACAAACCAATGGATCATAGAACAAATCAGGCCAGAGTTCTCACTCAAGGCACCAATGACCAGGCTCATATTATTATTATTATTATTATTATTATTATTATTATTATTATTATTATTATTTATTGGATTTATATTACTGCTCATCTTCTCCACAAGGAGAACTCTGGGCGGTTCACAAATTATTCTACTTTGGACACATTATGCAAAGACCCAGCTCTCTGGAGAAGGCTCTACTGCTGGGAAAGGTGGAACGAAAGAGAAGAAGAGGACCACCAGCAGAAGGTGGATGGACTCCGGTACAGTGGGGATGGGCGCGCTGTTGGAAGAGCTGAAGGACCAGGTTGGGGACAGATCCTCGAGAAAATCTATCTGCTGTACATGGTTGCCAAGAGTCGACACTGATTTGATGGCACAGAATCCAAATCAGCCCTAATCCCACCACGTGAACCACCGCCTATCCCACGCGAACGGAGATCCCGGCGAGCCACCCTCCTCCTCCGCTCCATTCATTGCAGCGCTGAAGCCCCGCCCCCGACGCGGCGCGAGGGACGGCGTTCTCCCCTCGCCCCGCCCCTTCCCCTCCGGTCACGCCCACCCCAGAACCTCTTCCACGGCCTGGAAGCCACACCCCTTTTACCTCAGGCGCGTTGTTGCGATGTTGCCGCCTGAGGCGACGCGGCTGGCCGCGTTTCGGGCGGCGGCGGCGGCGGCGGCGGCTGCAGCGGCGGCTCCCTCCCCTCAGGAGTCGCCCAGGCGCCTCCTCCTCCTCCTCCGCTCCCTCCCTCGGTCGCCGCCGCTCTGAGTCACGACGGCGGAGGGAGGAGGAAGAGGCGCAGCAGCAGCAGCAGGGGCGGTCGCTTGCGCACGAGCTCCTCTTCTCTCCCCCAGTGCAACTGGGCTCTCGCTTCGCGGGTCGCAGGGGACGCGCCTGCCTGCCTGCCGGGGTGCAAGAGGGAGGCTCTCCCATCCGGCACGGGGTCAAGCACCCCCCGGAAAAAAAAATAACAATAAACCCACCGCCTCAGGTAAGCGGCTCTCGGCCTCGCCCGCCCCACAAAAGGCGCCGCGCGCTGGCGGCGACGGGGCGTCTGCGCGTGCGCGCTCGCTCGCGAGAATTCCATCGCCCCCTCCCTTTTCCCCAACGGCCGTTCTTCCCTCACCCCCCCGCGCGTTTTGTCTCTTCCCAACATGGAGTCACTCTTGCTTCGGCCCTTCGCGTTGGGGGTATGCCAGCCTCCCCTTCCCCCCAAACTGTTGAAACCAACGAGTAATAATCTTAAATACAGCACTATTTTGTTGTTGTTGTTGTTATTACTGTTATTTAGTTCTCCCTTTTACAGCCATGCTCCAGTCATCGGCCTTCTGTGTCCCTGGCTGCTTCTGCACCGCGCGCCTGACCAGGTTCCTGAGTTAACATGTCTTCTGGTTTCGCAGGAGATGCTGAAGAATCGTTAACTAATTAGAATGGCACAGGCTGGGTGTGTGCCACCCGCTCGGATGCAGATCTCTCATGGCCTCACACCATGCGTGAAACCATTTGCTGATTAAATGGGCAAGGTTTGCTCAACATGCCAACCCAGCGAGTTTGGCGTGTTAAACAAATCCAGCATTTGGATCTTTTCTTGGTTTGGTTCCTGACCTTTGGGCTTTTAATGATCAGTTTAAATATGTTTTGGTTTCAAGGTAGTGTTTTCCAGTGGAGTTCTTTCACCATGAGGCAGCAGCCTTAGTCTGTGGAAGGCTTTTGCTTTTCCAAACTGTTACTCTCCAAATGTGCCGGGACTTTGCCATTCTTCCCCAGTGTGGCTGTGGGCTGTGCTACCTTTTTTTGTTGCAACAGAGAAATGCAAGTGTTTTTCTCAAAATCAATCATTCTTAAATATTTGTGTAGCAGATGGAAACAGGGCTCTCCATTTACATAGCCTTGAGAGGTCATCCAGACGAAGATTCTCACTCAGCCAATTTTATGGCGTGAGATGTCGGAAGCTTGGTTAGCCATGGTAGAGAAAGGGGTTCCAGTCTTTGACAGGAAACAGCCCTTGTGCCTTTGGATACAGCATTCTCTTTTGGACAAAGCCAGTAGCTCAGTTTTGGAGTATATGCTTGGTTTTTAGAGTATGTGTTTTGCACGCAAAAGATTCCAGGTTCAGTTCTTGCCATATCGAAGTGAAAAAAATCAGATGCCAGAGAAGAGAGACACCTTCCTGGTCAAGGTCTTTGAGAGCTTCTGCCTGCCAAAACAGTTCTGACCTAAAAGGAGAATAGTCTGAGTTGATTACAATACTTTCCTATTTGCCACACCCATCCTTAGTCTTTGTTCTAGCCTTTAGCTTAGTGCATGTTGTCACTCTGCTGTGTTTTTAGATGTACATTGAAATTACCTGAGGTATGTGCTTAAAATATATAATGTGAAGTTGAGAAGGAATCAGCATCACTATTTTCAGACGCTGCTGCTTTTGACTGTTTAATAAGCGGTAAGAAAAGAGTGGTCCTATGTTTTCCAGTGTATTGACATGAGTCTTCTATAGTACATGATGGAGCAGATTTAAATACAGGGAACTTACAGTAATATCTCTAAAGTGTGATGTTGTTGTCACCAGATGGGCCCAGTGGTCAGCTGAGACGGTTACTTTTTAGTACAGGGCTTTCCAAAGTTTTCCCGCGGCGACACACCAACCGCTGTTGGTGTGTCGCCGCGGAAAAACCCGGAAGTGCCGCCGTTGCGGCAGCGCGCAAAAACCCGGAAGCGCTGCTGCCGCTTTCGGCTTTTTGCGTGCCGCCACTGGTGTGTCGCCGCGGGAAAACCCGGAAGCGCTGATGATGATCAGCGCTTCCGGGTTGTGTGGCGACACACCAGACTATGTGTGGCGACACACTTTTGTGTCGCTACACACAGTTTGGAAAGCTCTGTTTTAGTAAGATGGAGAAAGTAAGCATAAGTTACTTGCCACAGTTATACCTGTGCAACATGCATCATCCCCTGCTAACAGTATGGACAGCATTGGTTGGTTTTGGCACATTTTGACCAGTTTGCCACAAGTGGAACCAAAAGTCCAGTTTTACCCTAAGTATGCTGTGATATTCTAATCTAGGGATGACATAAGCCAACATGCCTGCTTCCCTTGATTTGGAGGTACGTGTTTGGAATACAACACTCACATGGTCTTGAAGCTTAGTTAAGTGGCAGGTTTACGAGCTAATTTTATTGCTAAATGTTGAATAAGGAGGGGGGGTTTGAGAAAGTATTGTTTGTAATGTATTGTCGAAGGCTTTCACGGCCGGAGTTCAATGGCTGTTGTGGGTCTTCCGGGCTGTGTGGCCGTGTTCTGGAAGTTGTGGTTCCTAACGTTTTGCCAGCATCTGTGGCCAGCATCTTCAGAGGGCAGGAGCACAGACAGAGATTTTGCTTCTATCTGTGCTCCTGCCCTCTGAAGTTGCTGGCCACAGATGCTGGCGAATCGTTAGGAACCACAACTTCCAGAACACGGCCACACAGCCCGGAAGACCCACAACAGCTATTGTTTGTAATGTTTGCTTCACTTCAGGTCAAAGGAAAATAATAGACAAATGACTGAGGGGAGCGTTTTTTGAGTGTGGAACTGTCAGGAAATCTGCAACACAACTTACTACTTATTAGTTATTTAGGATTCCCTTACCAACTTTGCTCAGACTGAAGAAGCTCCTTGGATAAGGAGCGAAACGTTTCTACTAAGAAAATAGAAATCCAGTTGACATGATTCAAGCTACAGACAATTCCACCTGGATGACTGAGAACCTTCATAGACATACAACTTACTACTGTATGGATATACAGTAGTACATTCACTTTCCAATTGTAGTGTGCCAAATCTAGTTGTATTGCGTTTATATAACGCTTTTGCAAGCATTTTTTTTAAACAGTTGGTGGCTAGTGTTCTTATATAAAGTTTTATAAGACAGTTACAAGGTATAGGCTTAAATCATCTTTCATCATCATTTGCAGTAGTGGGTGGCAAGAGAAATCAATTAACATGAATAGGTTTGTCTTCATAGAAACATTTTTGTGAAATGTCTAAGGCAGTTAAGTAGAAGCTTTAAAGAATTACTTGTCGGTAGAAGCTTTAAAGAATAACTACAGAATCATATTCTGCTTGAATATTGAAAAATAAATCTACCTTAATAATATACAGTAAGCCTTTAAAAATCCTAACATTGGAATTGTTGATGTATAATACTATTTTAGCAACTAGACTGTTTACAAGGGTACCCATAGTATGCATGCTACAATCTCTGCTCAATTATTTTGCACAATTTGGCTGGCAGATGGACACATCTGAGTAAATCGGTGTGATAAGTGTTTAATATCATTTATGCTAATCCTGCATAAATTGAAGTTAGACATGGATTAATTGCAGACTATGGCATACAGCTTAATAGTCACTTGTATTCTTCAGCCTTTTACTGTACTTCCTCATTTTGCAAAGAGAGTCTAGTAATTTAGCACCGATTAAGCCTTTAGATAAGCTCTTGATTAGGCAGTTTCAGAAGGGGGTCTGTAAATACAGTACATGGTAATATGTTGTTAAATTGTTTCTGTTGCAAACTACTTTGTTATCTTGTGTTTATTAGCTCTTCTATTGCAAAGTAGCTTCACATTTGGCCTTGTCTAGAAAGGAAATCAACTATATCCTGCTGAGGACATTTCCTTCCCTATTATGTTATTTTTTAAATTAAAAAAAAACCTGATAGTTAAAGCCTAGTTGTTATAAAACAAATCACAGACTTGCAGTCTACAGATTAACTCAGAAACTCACACCTTAGTCTTGTGGATAACACATTTCCTTCCTGGCCATGTCTTAAATGACAATGCAGGGCTTGCACTACTTAGTTTAACAACCTTGTGTGTGAAATTAGGAGTGATTTTGTGCTTCCTGTTTTGTTTAATAGTGTCAACATATTGCAATTACTGCTGATTTTGTAGGGAACCTTGAAGTTACTTTGGAATAACTAGATATGTGAAGCATGAATAGTTAAGAATTAGGAATATATTTTGAACTCTTGTCTGAACAATTTCAGGAAAGATAAAGTTTACAGCAAATAAAATTACGGATGGGTTTTTAAGGGAAAATGTGATTTATTCAGTTCTGACATTTGACGGTTGCTTGTTCACATCAACTATTGGCATTTGGTTTTAACATTTCCTTAAGAGCTTGTGTTAACTTGTTTCCAACAAATGTCTGGTTTTTTTCCTAAAGGCTTTGGCTTGAGTAGTAATTTGCCATATGTTTATGAGCAACTAGAGTGGTTGCCAGTTGCTTTTGTGACAGCAAGACATTACAGCTTCGGCATTCTTGTAGCATCTGTTTCTCAACCTGTCATAATTAAAATGCCATTTGAGAGCACCTCTCAGGTACCCAGACGTAAATATTATAGATGACTTGTAAGAGAGAGAAATATTACCCCTCTCAAAAAAAAAAAAAAACAACCTCATTGTAAAATTCAGTTTCTCTGCATTAATTTAATTATTTTTGTTGAGGACAAAATCGGAGTTACATCACTTGACACTTTTAACAGTTAAAGTCTTGCACGTGGGTATTTTTATCTCTAATGTGTGTTTGTAGACTACTAAATCCTTTCAGATCAGTCACTTGTCAAGGCCATTGCTCAGATTGTTGTATAATGCCTATATATAGGTTTAGGTGAGCAAAGTTAAGTTAACTAGTCTCCCATTAGTTCTGCTCATCCCACCAGATCCAACAGAGTTGGCATGCTCTGGTTCCTTTCAAGCAATGCCATTGCTTGCTTGGACAAGACAAAACAGAACAAGTTCCTTGTGAATTTTGGGAGGGGGGGGGAACAAGTCATTTTACAGGGCAGGTACAATCAGAGAAAGAAGCAGTGCCATGGCTGCTGCCTTCTCTGATGGTACCTGCCCTGTGAAATGACTTGAACCCCCCCCCCCGAAATTCACAAGGAACTTGTTCTGTTTTGTCTTGTCCAAGTTGGATATGGTCTTACTATTGGGGGGGGGAATCCTATTGGTACGTGAAGTTTCTTAGTTTTGCCTAAAATAGCTATTTGACTCTTAGTGGCAACTGTTAAAAATATATGCCTGTTTGACTTGGGACACCTTTGTATAATTCTGGGAAATTGCATGGTCATATATTCGGGAGTACTTTATGGAATCAGTTGTCCATACCAATTCTTGGTTAAAAAAAAGAGTTTTCACTTTTAACTGTTACAGTTTCAACTTTAAGCCTGAAGGTAGAATTAAATTGCACTTTTCCTATCTGGAATTATGATGGAATATGGATTTGATTCAGAGAATGGGGAGGACAATATTGAGCTGTTATAGAAAAGGTATTTTGAGTTCTAGGCCTTGATTGTATTCAGTATAAGTTGAAGAAAGCTTTCCATATTCTGTTATAATACCTTAACCACATTAAAAAAAATTCCAAGATTCCTAACAGCTCCTGTTTCCTGATCTTGACAGGAATTAATACTGACCTTAAGAAGGCTAGAAACATCAGTTGGATGACCTGGAATACAATGGAGGCAACCTTGTGCAGAGGATTGTTTGCACTAATAATAGCTTGCATATAATTTAAGGATTGAAGAGAGTAATAAATCCAACAATAATTCATAGGTAGCTTGTCTCTGTGTGGTCCAACAACATTACCTAAGGGAGTTCTTGAATTTAACGTCATCATTGCTCTTACTGTTTGTCAAAATCTTTTCATGAAAGAAGCTATGGAAATGCAGGGATCATATCCAGGAAATGAACCACTTTCCTGTTTTGGATTTATACTTTCTTAAAAGTATAGTTAACTGCTGCTTATTTTATGTTTTATGAGAACTGTGCAAACTTTGTCTAAAATTTAAAGTAGCCCATGGAAACAATATTTGGATTATTCAGTTTGAAATCAAAAGTAGCTGAAGTCCTTTATCAAGAGACCCGAGTCCCTGAGAAGCTTGTAATTTTAAAACATCCAGGTCTTACTGTTCAGTTATAAATGGATAACTCCATGCATTCTGCATTGCAGGCATCCCTATAGAAATGTGAATTAATTCAGTCTCAATCTGCTTGTGGTTCAAGGTCCTGAATCAGACTGAATGAATGGGGAAAAAAGAGCCATGAGAAGCGTAGACAAGGGAGCTGTAGTTTCAACACTCCAGTGTTCATTGGAAGATCTTCCTGTGAAACAAGAAGCTTGCAGCTCTTATGCCTTCACAAGTATAACCATATTGTAACTATCAAAGGGCCCTGTGAAGGTACAGCGGTTAATCTTTTTTAATCTTGGGGTAACAATTTGAGGAAACAACACAGCACTGGGGGTGTGTGTGATTCTTTCTTAGCTTAAACTCGCAGTGAGCAATGTTACAGGCCCTGGTGGTGGGTCAGCTGTTGTTCAGCTGTCTTGTTAAACATTGCTGGTTGCTTTTGGGACCATAATCATCTATACACACCCTATATTCCCCTCAAAATATCCAGTTACAGATACTTGGGCATACTGTTTATTGGGAGATGAATCTAGTTGTACATTTTCGATTTTTAACTGAAGTCCCAAGCTTCACTTGTAAGATGCTGGGGACAAAAATGCTCCTTCACTGTCAGCTGCATGAGGAAGGAGGAAGAGAATATGGTATCACTCAAGCCAATAGGAAGGATGTCCAAGGGAGGAAAAAATATTTTGTAGGGAAAGAGAATTTTCGTGCCAAGTACTTGCTTCAACTCTCTCCACAGATTATTCTCAAGGAACCTGGCGCGCTCTAGGGAAAAAAAAACATGCTCAGCCCTCCTTAAGTCACACAGAAATCCATGGAAGAAGGTAGTCATAAGTAATCTAGGAATAATCCAAATCATGCTGGTTGGAGGATTCTGAGAACTGAAATACGTATATCTGAAAGATGCCTAGGTTGGGGAAGACAATCCTAATGTATCAAGTATAGTTTTCAGTTAGGTGTAGTTTTAACTGAACTAATATATGTTAAGTCAACAAAACATGCTTGTTCAAACAAAGCTGTGGTGGATCAATACACCTGTTTATTCAAAAGGTTTCTGACATAGCAGTGACAAACAATAGTGGCAATATTAGCTGTTACTGGCATTTCATGCATTTCTAATATTTTTGTCACAACATACCTGTAGCTCGCATATGCAAGTTCTTCATGGTTTTGAGCTTTTCTTGGAGGAGATTTTTATAATTGATAGAAAATGAAAGAGGAACTGATTACTGTTAATAGCTCTTACATATCCTGGGGCTCACTTATATATCAAGATAGCAAAGACAGGGAAAGTTAATTTGCAAAGGTTTTAAAGTAGCTTTTTTATGGGAGAAGCTTTGCCTTCTGGAGTCAAAATAGTTTCTGACTTTTTCCCCCAAGAGCTGCTGATTAGCTTCTTTAAGTCTAGTTTTATTCTTGTTCTACGGTAAAGATTTATACGACCAATCTTCAGTATCCCATCTGATGGAGACTTTCTGGGGAATAGTTTGGCATTCTTTTGAGATGTTTTGTGGGATACTAGAAAAATGCTGACTCGGAGGATTGTCAGTCTGTGCCTTCTGGTCAAAACTGACATGCTATATGCGTCTTCTTTAGTTCTGTCACTTTCAAACTGTCCTAAGGAGCTTTTGAAGCCAAAGAGTTCCTGGAAACCTCTTGGTTATTTGATCAGTAATGATGAAGTTCTCTGGGTAATAGCTTGCTTGCTTGTTTGTTTGTTTGTTTATTGGATTTATATAACCTTGTCATCCTACAGTTAGTGACTGTACTGTGTTCTGAATGTACGCTTGGATCTCATTCTTGCTTTCCATTAAGCAAAACATCAGGTGGAGAAACCATTGGAACTCTGTTTCCTTGTAGGAAGCAAGTACTAAAGCACTTTGACTATGCAAATGGATGGATTAGAAATGGGTGGGGAATTCTTGTACACCACCCAGAGTCATGAGATTTGGATGGCACAGAAATGATATTAATAATAAAGGTATACTTTTGGAGAAATGGTCTACTATGTGAGCTCCAGTCTGCATTTATGAAATGGTACCATCTAAAAGCAGGCCTCGTCTGATGTTTCGAGAACTAGTTCCATTCGCATCCGTTGTCCCAGCAATTCTGTTCACTTGCCTGGTGGATCTCAGCAAGGCTGGTCACGCTTTTGACATTGTCTGTGTGTCCATAGCTGTGACCACTAGGCCAAGTCAATATCTAGCAGTTATACAAACTTGTTTATAGTTCAGTGTATTGTGTGAACCCAGAAAATGTATAGTTCAGTAGGGAGGTTAAGCATGTTATATAATCAGTGTCTATCTGCTCTGTGAAGCTATTCTGAACAAAACAGTTTTCATTAAAGCAGGCATCCCCTTCTTCCTGTTTGACTACCTTATTACCAACAAGTGAACTGTTTTCCGTTTAAGTGGCCTCCTGTTTTGATGACAGAAGTTTTCCTCCAGGAACTGAAATGTTTAATTTAGTGTTAGAACAAAACTAATTAGAGCTAATGTACAGAAATTTAATAGAGAACAACTTGCATTTTTTACTAGGCAAGACTTGAATTAATGCTAGATGCTTAACATATTTAGTACTAGTTTGGGATGTATGTTAAAATCATTGCTTTGTTCTCACAGGGTTGCTATTTGTGGCGTTTCCCAGCTGAGATAACAAATCAGAATCAAGTACTCTGGTGAGTTCGTCCTTAAGGAGTTGGGAAAGTGGCAGCAAACACCATGAATACCCTAAATGTGTGGCTTGTTCTGATTGTCATTGAGTAGAATGAAAAAGGGGGCTTATTTCTGTGTTACAGAATCATAAAGTCATATTGGAAGGAATCTTAAGAGATTATCTGGTCCAGTCCCCTGCTTATTGCAGGATCTGCTAGAGGTCTCTGATAGACAACCATCTAGCTTCTGCTTGAAGGCCCCTTAGCGAAGGAGAACATGCCACTTATGTGGCAGCCTATTCCACCAAACTGAACGGCATGCCCAGTGTTTGCCCTAGACAGAAGAGTTTCTTTTGGCAAAACATAGTGGTGGCTTTTAGCAGTTGGCACTGCAGAGCATCTCCTATCTCTCAGATTAATCTAGTACAGTCAATATTTTTCTCTCATCATCTATTCAGAAGTCTTAGAAACTGGAAAAAAGGGAATGAACCGTGAGGCTGTTCCTGGGAAGAGTCCGGAGGAGATGTATATTCAGCAGAAAGTGAGAGTCCTGCTAATGCTTAGGAAGATGGGATCAAATGTAAGTATTCAGACAACTTACCAACAAGCTCATAAAAATTAATAGCCAAGAATTTTTATCTTCTGGTTTACAAGGGTTTACCTGCTGATTTTCTTGAAGATGAGGAATCATTTAGTTATTTCCAAGCTGATCACTCTGTAATCCCTAGAACCCTGTAAGTGGTTAGCGATATTAATCCCAATTATTTTGCACAAGTTGTTGGCAATATCTTGAGGATCATTCCAATTGCAATTTTTGCCAAACATGGTCATTTTGCAACAAGCCATCAGCTTAAAAAGCAAGAGGACAGAAAATTGGTCTGCCAGCAAGTTTGCCTTCCGCCATAATGGGGATTGATTCTGTCATGCCCTTTTCCAGTTAACCACCAGTGAAGAGGAGTTCTTGCGGACATATGCAGGAATAGTGAATAGCCAGCTTAGCCAACTTCCTCAGCACTCTATTGACCAAGGTGAGTAATAATCTCTACCTTTTTGCTATAAATGACCAACGTGGAAGCAGCTTTTAGTTGGTTTTAAAACGACAAAAATAGTAAAACCACAGTGGTGGTGGTCTCTCTCCTGGCTTGAGAGGGAACCCACATACTTGGATACCTGTCTTTGTCATTTAAGCAAGTTTCTAGCTCCTGGTTTTCAGAATGCTCCACTGAGGTGGAGCCCGGCTTTGGGTTTTTCATTTTCTGGCCTTTAGTGGCATATTCATGAGACTCAAAAGTGGATGGATGAAGCTGATTTAAGTCTCCTGGAGATGCTTGAGGACCAGAAAGAATCCTGAGCCACAGAGACTTCAATTGCTCCATCAGTCAGCAAGAAATCTTGCTGGAAAAGCCTCACCCAGCATTTCTCAACCTTGGCAGCTTTAAGATAGGTGGGCTTCAACTCCACACATCTTAAAGTTGCCATAGTTGAGAAACGCTGGCCTCACCGTTTGATCTTTTTCTTGGCTTTTGGCAAAGTTGCAGGGGAGGTCGCTCAAAACAATCATAATTCCGGTACCGCAGCTCCTCTCAATAGTGTGAGCAGCCGCCCGCTGACACTGGCTTGTGTTCTTTTGAAAATCAACTGGAAGTGATTTAGGGGTAAGGAAATGTTGGTGGAAGAGCTGCCAGTGAGATTTTAAGTATATTATCCCTCCGGTTCTTGGGGGTGGAGCAGTAGACAGTGAAATGGGTTGCTTAACCCGAACCCTCTGGCTATGAAATGTCAGTGGAGGCACTCTTCCAGTTACCTCTTGGGTGTCCAAAAGATTACACAGAACAAATTGAAATGTACGATCTATTGCGATTGCAAGTGCAAGAGATTCTGGTGTGGAATTATGGACCTGTGCATACTTTCCCTTCCTTTTAATGCCATAAGTCAGAAGTCAAGAAAAGCAGCCCCACCACATCTCTCTCTATTAGTTTAAACTATAGCTTTTTATCACCTTGAAAACAGAGCATTTTGAACTAATGTTAATTTACCAGTCAGCCTTTAAACAGAATGTACATGGATTAAAGTCCTCCTTTGGTTTTTTTTTTATGTTAGACCACGATTCTCCATTAGTATTTTTATAACTTACTGCAAACTGCTGTGGGGATCTATAAATTGAAGCACAATATAGTTCCTGATTTATTTAATGGATTTCAAACCACCTTTCAGGATCTATTATTCTCCTAAGGATAGCTGGGCAAGTTTAAAGCACGTTAATCTGTCCCGTTAAAGCATGACGTCTAGTAGGATTTCTTTCTCAAAGGTTTTAATCCACCCAATAACCCGTAGATGGGCAAAGAGCTCATTAGGGAGGTAAATAAAATTCTGCATTTCCTTGATGAAAGAACAGACCAAAAAGACTAAAATCAGGCAAATGAATGGAGGTGCTAGCCACTAGATGGCAGCACCTTCCTAGAAAACCTAATAAAGCAGGCACAATGCGCACACATTCACCCTCAGTTGAAAAATTTGTGTTGTCTCCCTAAATCTCAGGATGCATTGTGTAGAAAACTTACTTTCAAAACAAAATTGCTGGGCAGCAAAGATCCAGTGGGACACAGCACTGATTTTACGGCTGTTCTGAAAGTGACCTGGGAATTTCGGGTAATTCGTATTTGCAAGCCCTATGATCCACTTGACCTTCCATGAATATTCCCAGATGTTATTTCCACCAGAGCTCGTTCTGGTGCAATTTATAGAACTGCTTCTTCCCTACTGTTGAAGAGTCTGCATTCTGGTTTTCTCCGGCTGGTCGTTGATGGGCAAAATTCATAAAACACGCTGTAGGGACAGTAGCAGTAAAAGCTAATGAATGGAATCCTGACCACCAAGGGTTGTTGTGAACCTAAGGCTTTGGGATTTCTCTTTTGACCTGGCTCGGAAGTATGAAAGGGCAGAGCCGAGGTGTTAATCTGTATAAGGGCAGAGCTGGGGGAATGCTGGCAGCCTTCCTTCCTTCTCAGTCTGTTTTGATCTTTTATTTGGCATTAGCTCTCTGCCCATTAAAGAGGGAGTAAAAATAAGCTGTTCCTGAAGGGTTACGCCATAATGCTGCTTTACGTCTCTCTCTAGGAATGCCTGGTACACTCTGTGGCACATCTGGATGTATGCTTGTTAAAAGAAATGGGGGTTGGAGTTTGGCAGAGCTGTTGGCTAGTTCCCAGCGAGGTTGGAACCCCGGATCGTTTCCACTGAAGCGGCAGGACCAACCTTGGTGGCTCTGGCAGCTCTGGTTGCTATAGCAATAGAGCTTGGTTGGTTCTTGGAGAAAGCCAGATCCCTTGGGGAGCACAGAGCAGAGATGCAAACATAGTCTGGGCAGGTAGGCTAGAATTGAACAATAAAGCCATTCCACAAGCACTGTTTTAGAGGGAGAAAATCCTCTTGAGGCTGGGGAGCCAAGAGGGAAATTGTGAGTACGTGGATTACATGTTAGGCAGTTGTCCTACCCAAGTTACCTCCATAAAAGCAGATGCAACAGAAAGTACATTTACTCTGTTAAGTATGAGAACTACATTTTTACTTACTCCACACTTGCATGAAAGCAAAGGAAGCTTTTTAAAGTTACTTAGATCTGTTGAGTAGTGTGAATGCCATGTTTTCCCCAGCTTTTTGCAATGGTGGTCTGGTGTATGAAGACTACAGCTCCCAGAATTCCCAGTCAGGATGTTGGCCGAGGATTTGTGAGACACAGTCCAAATACATCCAGAACGTTGCCTGCTGAATTGGAAAGGCTTTTTAAACTACTTATTTAAAAAATGATGCCTTGAGTTATTTGAGGCCATCACTGAACGTTCTCTCAGGTATCTAGAGATGCTTTGTGGTGGCTAAGTGGGGAGATCCTGGGTGCTGTTTGTATCCAGCCCTGAACTTCACTGGATGTCATTGAGGGCCATTTGCTGTTTCTAGACTAACTTGATTGTGTGATTGTAAGACTGAAATCAGTGTGGAAAACCTTTGTCCTGATTTCCTTGGTCTGTAGCATTAGTGGTGAATTTGAGAAGAGGAGTCTGTTCATAGAGCTGTTATACAAAGGCACACCTTGTTTCCTAGTTGTTACACGACCTTCCCCAGAACCAAAGTCACTTGAAAAGTTATGTTGTTAGTGAGGTATAACTGACTCTATTATTTGTCATATCTGCTGTTTTCTAGCCCAAACACAGTTAACGTGAGTCACTCAGCATTGCTTCGGCATCATCTGGGTATTAAAACTGCCCCACAATTGGGGCAGTTGACAAACCGGAGGGCATCCATTTGCAAGGCAGCCATTGTTGACATATGTTATCTTCAGTTTCTTCATGCTGATCAACAGGCAAAGTCAAGGGGTCAATGCAGGGTTTAGTTTTTGTGGATTTGTCCCCTTGATCCAGTGGCAAGCATATCACATCAGCCTCGGTGCGAGCAGAAATTTAAATGAACACAAAATAAAGACAGGAAGTGTGTGGTGAGTTATAATACCTGTAGTTGACAAATGGTTGCTGCTTCGCTGATCAGATGGTGGCAGAAAGCCACATAAGGTCTTCCTTTGTTTCTAGGTGACAGTGCTCATCCTTGGAATGCCATGACATAAATTGTTGGTGTCAGTTTATATAGTTGTGTATACTCCTTGGATTTTGGTGATAACATTGTGCACAGAAGTAGTGAAAAGCAATTGTTTCTCAAATGTGAAATGGGGAGAGGGGATATTGAAGACATTTCTATAGTGAGTGTGAGGCCAGCTGTTTACCAACAAGCTGCCTTGTCTATCAAAGGTTGGCATTCAGGTATCTCATATTTTACCTCCTTTAAAAAGATTTATTTTTTCCCAAGTGGATCCAAGCAGCTGCTTTGTATTTTGCTGCTTTCCCCAGCCTGCCCTAGTGTGATGCGGTATGCTTTGTGTGAGAGAAAAAGATAAGAGAATGTAGAAGTTCAACTGAGTTCCCATTGGGAGCAAAATGGATGAAACATTCTGGCTAGATGATAAGAAACTTGAAGCCAGTGTCAAAATCAAAGTTGGCTGTGGGGCAAGGACAAGGTACAAGCAATGGAACCCTGTTTGATCCCGTATAGCATACATAAAACTTTGGATCTTCTCGGGAACACTTGTTTATTACTATTGCACTTTAAATCCATCACGCTATCTCCTGCCTGGTGCAAATTATTTTGCTTTTATATATTATCACCTTCACCTGTCAATCTTCTGTGTTCCACAGAATAAGGTAAAGCTATTTGTCTTAAGAAAGCTAGGGAATATTGAAACAATGACAACATTACTTGGGTTTGGGAGATGGTGAGGATTGAAGATGGGGGAGTGAATTGGCACCTACTCCCTGTGATGTCATCTGGGAACTTGCTGTTGCTAGGAAACTGCTTCACATGGAAAGTCCCTGCGAAAGAGCAGGCTGTACCTGGCCTTGCATTTTCTACCACGCTGTTGGGTTTTTTCCTTCCCAATGGTCTTCACTAGGTAAGCCCTCTTTGGGGGTGTCTTAAGTTTTCAGACGGCCCTTCTGTGGACTAGATATACTTGAGGTGTTGGACTTTCGGTGTCATTCTGTATATCTCAGTGTCTTGTAAAAGTTCTGTCCGTGATTATCTGATTATCGGCTAAATAGATACAGGGCAAAACTTTGTTGTTGTGTAGTGGCAGGACATCTGCATTAAGGGTCCAGCACAACAGCCATTGGGTGGTCAACTAGCAGATGCTGACTTGCCAGTTCTCATCAGAAGTTAAATCCACTTCTTCTGGAGTTCCATGACTTATTATTTGTGAGTACATAAGGCATAAGGTCAGTGAAGTAGCTATCAGTTGTTTTATACGGGAGTTCTGATATTTTGTGAATGGCCAGCAGGGGCCTTCAAGGTGATTGAAGCTGCATATGGGCTGAGGGGCCCTTCCACAGTGCAGAATTGCCTTCACAAGGATCTCAAATGATGATTTTAACCATCTCCTTGCTTTTGATCACTATCAAGTGGCAGTTTGGGGCCTTGAACCAACTTGCCAAAAGATAGCAATTCTAGTGATCAGACTTTTAAAATGATGGGCGGGTGGGTGGCTTTACTGAGATATTCTGGGGAAGACAAAAGTTTTGCATGTTATGGTGGGAAGAGTTTTCTCTGTGATCTAATCCCTTTAATTAAGAGGGAGTAGGGAAGACAGGAAGGAGGGAATCTGTTCATGCAAGCCCACTTAGTTTATGTGTGGCCAAGAAGGGAAAAATGCTGCTTTGTGTGATAAATTGAACTTAAATGGCAAAGATCCTTAGTTTTGAAATGCCTCATCAGATATCTGCAGCTATTGGGCTTTTGGAACCCTTGTGCGACTTCTTACTATGTTTCTGAGCTCTGTTGCTAGAGGATTTGCAGATAAAAGTCAATTAAGAAGAGTATATAATTATCTTCTATAACCCAGAGCTCTCCTGCTCTCTGCATCTACTCCCTGACAGCCCCTTTGAGCTCCTGGAGGACCTTTTCAGACTTCAGCCCTCGTTGTTGGTCCTAAACAAAAAAAGCCAACCTGGCCAGCCTTGCCCATTTCCTCTCTCTTCCTTTTGTGCTACAGGTGCCGAGGATGGTGTAATGGCGTTTTCCAGATCGGAGACAGAAGACAGAAGACAGTAACTTGAGCGGCTCTTTGTGCAATATAGAACTGGAACGGGGCAAACGAAACGCTTGGCGATCGAGGAAGATGACAGGACACCCCCAAATTCCTTTGCCGTCCCCTAAAGTTGGTGTGTTCCCATGATAGCTTCCCCTGTTCTAAATTCTGTGTCCCTTGTGTCCAGCCTTCTGAATGCATTTCACAGCCCTCTGTTCTGTACCCCTATGTTGGTTCAGTAGGTCTGTCGCTGATCCAGGATAACTCCAGGAATGCATTTATGATTGGCTTCCCCACCCCCATCCCCCCAAAAGTAAACTGATTGGCTGGTTAAAAGGAGAAAATCTGACAGGCCCTCCCCTCCTGTTTAATTTTGCTTTTTTATGAATGGTTGCTGATGTCCCGCTTGTAAAGCCTTCAGGCTCCAATGCTTATGTAGGTCATGCTTGTGTGTTTTTGGAGCGGGACTTGGTTGTGCACAACTGGAGAAGGACTGGGGTGGCCATTTGCAAGATGAGAGGCTTGCAAGTGTTTTGCTGACATCAGTTTTCCTTTGTTGGAAACGGGGGGGGGGATGGGAAGAGGGGGGTTGTGTGTTTTAGTTATCGCTTCACATTTCTTGAGATGGTGGGAGAGACAGATCTTTTGCTCTATTTATTACAAGCTCGCTTGCCTTTCAGAAGAAGCTGGCATTAACTGCTGACTTCCAGCAGATCGCAAAATCTGTCCTACCGCTAACATTTCCACCCTCTGTGGCCGCTGTCTCTCAGAAATTGCTGCTAGAAATCTGCTAGTCTTCCAGAGTCTATCCAGGCTGGAAGGAAGCGATCAGAAGCCCAGAGTTGAGGTGGTGAATCTCTGACAAAAAACAAGAAGGCACATTTGTGCCCTTGGGGAGATTTGCTGACACTCTGCAGGCGTTAATGGGTTCTGAAATCTGTGACCCTCGTGTTCCAATCCAGCCTGCTTTTCTGTGGCTATTGATTTTATTCCTGAGCATACTTTTTTTTGGGGGGGGGGAATCTTCTGTTGATGGCTGCAGGTGGCATAACCAATTCACAGTATTAATTATAGGCCTTGGCTCACCAGGGTATTAGGATCGAACAGCTCCTTCATCCGCATATTTCCTTCCAGGAAGGCAGCTGGGGAGGTTTCACTGCTAACATCTTTCAGCAAAGCTCTGAAGGTTGAAACTTATTTGGGGATGGAGACCATTATGACAAGCAAAGGTTTGAGCTTCCCAGGTGTTCTTCACAGTCTGTATGTGAGAAGAAGGGTATCTTCAGACAGCCTAGGAGAAAATGAGACTTGATTTGCAGGTTTGCAGGGGTTGAAAATTAACCATAAATGTAATTTACCCTTTCAGTAAAATCTCAGTTCCTCTAGAAAGTTAGTTTTTTTTTTAATATGGATGCAGAAAGTCTGCTCTTGAAAAGGACAGATTTTTCTTTTCCAGGTTATACTTAATTTCCACATTGCAGGGACTCCAGATTCTCTTCCGTGCATTATAGGAAATTGTCTTCACCAGAAGCTCAAACTGATGCTTGTGTCTTAACACTCCTTTTCAATAAATGGTACAATTTGGACTGTGGCTTTGTTGTCAGGATAGCTTAAATTCCACCATCGCCCCGTGCTGTTTGTTTGCTTTATTAACTTATGTCTATGAAGGTTCTCAGTCATCCAGGTGGAATTGTCTGTAGCTTGAATCATGTCAACTGGATTTCTATTTTCTTAGTGGAAACGTTTCGCTCCTTATCCAAGGAGCTTCTTCAGTCTGAGCAAAGTTGGTAAGGGAATCCTAAATATGTTCCTAGGTAGCTGTGCTTTATTAACTTATTTTTAATATTCTTCAGTGGTACTCTTCCAAAACCTAGCACTCCCTTGAAGCGAAGCATGCTTGTGAAAAATTCCCCATCCTCAACAATACTATTTTGTCTCTTCGAGCATTGCTCCAAATTCTGTGAATCTTTTTCCCCCAAAAGCTGCCCTGCACTTCTGTCCTGCCTGCTTCAGACGTTCTGCTCCTAAATCCGTTTGTAAAGCCGTTTAAAAGGGCTACTCGCTCTGCCCCACCCCTGTTTCCAATGCTGCCCTTCTGTGTTGTATAGGGCTGAGATGTTGAACAACTGGTGCCGGTCTAGGATCGGTGCCAATGGTGTAAATGTTCTCTGGGGGGGAAATGGTCCTCAAGAAAGCCCATTTAAGGATCAATCTAGTCACTGGATGGGTTGAATAGGCAACTTTGCTATAGGCTGTGGTGTGGTGCTCGGCGTTTCCCGACTGTTAGAAAAAAACAAAGTGTTTTTGGAGGGCTCAAATGTAACTTGAAGGGGTGGGGAAATACAGTTTGTAAGAGCTCTTCCTCGTTTCTTGTTTTCTGTGCTTAATTGATGACAAAAGCATCTTTTGCCCATGGGGGGGGGCAGAAGACCTTGAGCCCCTCGTACACAAAGAACGAAGGGGTAATATAAGACTGTGCTCTATGAAGATTGGTTGAGGAACACGCCACAATAACCTCTTAGATGTTGAGCAGGAAAGAACAGGGTTGCTAACCCCCTCATTGCTTGCTCCTCGTTCATACATGCAGGTACACCCCTCGATTTCTTTCTCGGTGTGCCATTCCGTACCTTTCTCATATTTTTCTCCCCACAAAAGGCCCTCTTTGCTTCCTCCCCAGCAGCCAGCCAGCAATTTCATAATCAGGTAAGTCTAACAAAGTTTGTTCTGTAAAGCAACCAACTGGGCCTGTCAAAAGGAAGAAAATGGAGCCCAGTTTTTTGATTCTGTGTCGTCATTCATTGTCAGTTTTAAGCTGGGACTACCTAATTGTGGAGGGGGGGAAACGGGAGAACAAATCATGGTGGCTGGCTTGAGCTGCTCAGATGAATAGAAGGACGTAAGCTAATATATCAACATCTCAACCTCCTCTTATTTTAAACTGTCCCTGCCTTAATAATAATAGAATACCATAAGCTGTTTGAAATGCTAGGATGTTTGGGGATTTGAAAGGCACAGACATCCCTCTAGGTTGCTGCTGTGTTCTTAGAAGCTACTGTGAGCTGAGGAGGGAGAAAGGATCCTAATTAAACCAGACAGCCTCTTAAGCCTCCCCACCAGATCCACCCATCACGGCTTGGTTCGGTGCCACGTCGGCTGCTCTTCGGCCAGATGGAGATCTTGCGGATGGATTTCTCCTGTGGTGCTCCTCTTCCCACGGTTTCATTTAGCCTTGACTTGACTTTCACCAATCTGAAAAAATGCTCCCCCTCCTACTAAAAAACAGTGCAAACAGACCTAAACTTTGTTAGGATTATGCTGCGAGGTTCCCCGCTTCCAGTCTTTGGCAGAATTGCAAATGGAAATTAGGCTGCTGTGCCCTACAACACGGTGTGTTTGCCCCGACAGCTTGCGCGGCAATGTGCAGGAGGCTACCCCAAAATGTATTTGCCCAATATGCTTTTATTCATGTGCCCCTCACGTCGAGAATCCCAATACGAGTCAGGAGTGGCCTGCTGGGGACCCATATGAGCAATGCAATTGGAGGAGGGCTGTTTATGAAAATGGTCACATGGTGGACCCAAGACTGCGATATAAACCACATAATGCGCCGCATTACTGAGGCTTAAATAAGTTTGAGTCTGAATGAGAGACTGGCTGGCCAGGCTGCCTATTCAGCGTTCCCTTCTATCTGACGGCAGGCAGGAGATGAGTATAAAACAAAATTAATACAAATTACCCATCTCCCGGTGGGCCAGTGCAACTGTGCTGCAAGAATGCAGCCCTCTCTGCTACAAATTGAAATTCTCGAAGGTGATGTTCTGGAGCCCTTTGACATGGCTCAGGGTAGCATCGAGGCTACCTCCACCGGATCAATCAGCCACTTCCCATTTTCATGCAGAAACATTTGCCTCCCAGGTCAGATCGATGGCAGCCTGGCCCCTTTAATTCTGGCATCCAAACGGAGGATATGTGGCTGATGCAGATGGGAGATGTAGGTGGGGGCACCCAAAAACAGCAACGGGGATGCTTCTCTGCAGAAGGCCTGCCAACCAACTATGCCCTTGGTCCTCCCTATATAAAATTGTTGGCCAGCATCCCCTGTCAACCCAAAGTGATTTGTTCTCATTAAGCAATTCAGGTTCCCTTCCCTTGCCGTTCCTCCCCCCATGCCCAAAACAAAGATTTGTGTCCTGCGCATGGCGAGGTTTCTCCCAAACCTGGTCTTTCCATATTAACTCTGGGTGGTGCCGTTGGTGCTCCGTAAAGGATCAGCCGCGGGAGCCTTGCCCAATGCCAGTCTTGGGCTTCCCGTCCCCCAGGTAGCATCCTCCCTGGCACAGGTGGGTTCCTTTGAAAAATACCCCTCTCCGCCCATTGCATCTCCTTCGTTTGCTTTATTTGCCAGATGTTTTTGGGGCAGCAAATTAGCAAGGCTACAATTGCAAGTGTGTCCCTTGTCTTGGCGGGTGGGCGAGGAAGATTGTTTCTTGCTCTGTGCAGTTCTCCCACATTACCTTGGCAGGGAGCCAATTACTTAAAAGGAACCAGATCGAACAATCCCAGATGGTGTTTTTCTAGGCAATGCAGTGCCGGATTTTGGCTGGGCGTTTTTCCCCCCCTCCTCCTCTTCCTCCTCCTGCACTGCTATTCTGTTCACCTGATGGGCTTTAATTTCTGTTCTTAGGCGATATCTTTCTGTTCCCTTAAATTCTGTTGCGCTTCTATTACTAAAGCAAAACGGGGGGAGGAAAAAAAGTACATCGGAAGGTCCTTCATGTAAATCAGATTATTTGACCATTTAGTCCAGTGTAAAGAAGACAATGATCTAACAAAATTGGTCTTGCAATCCGATCCATCGGAGTAGATACGTTGGGGCTGAACCTAGGAGGGCACAGGATGCAGCCACTTGGCTAAAATGAAGCAAGTAGCCTTCTTCTGCGGCTGAAGCTCGGGCTTGCAGCAGGTTGACCAGAAAAGACCCCCTTTATTCCACAGTCCAGAATCTGGCTTGATTGGAACAGGGCTGGGGTGGATTATTTGCTCCAACCCAACAGAGCTGAAATGAGATTAAAAGCCTTCAAAGTCACCAGTATGGTAGTTATGGCGGAACTACACCATCCATCGTTGAGAGGCTTGAAAGCTGCTTTTGGATGGCATGCCAAGGATTGCGTGTCCCCTCTCCCCATCCCTTGCCAACCCAAACATCAGGATGGGGTAGGACAAAAAACTTCAACCAGGATGGTCAGACTCAACCTTGAGTGTGATGTCCAGTTTGGGCACCGGGTTTTAAGAAAGACAAAACAACAGGTTCCAAGTAGGGCAACAAAGATTACTAGGGGCTGATAAGAAACTAAATCCTATGAAGAGAGACTGCTAGATCTGAGAAGTCTTCACCTTGAAGAAACAGGAGGCCCTCAAAAGGATGTCACACGGAAGAATGTCAGCCCCCGGTCTGTCTTGTCCCAAGACCTGATCTCCAGGTCAGGGAATGATAGTTGTAAATAGGCTGAAGGCCATTAATAATTTCCTAATAGTAAGAACAGCTCAACGGGGGGACCGCTGACTTGAGGGAAGTCATCAGCTCCACTCCCCTGGTGGCCTTCAAGCAAAGGTTGGAGGTTGGAGGTTCTTTCATTCGGATCCAGGACTGAGCAGTGGGTTGGATTTCATGACATAAGGAGGCAACTTCTAACTCTATGATTTTAATTTTATTGCAATTAAATAAAATACAGTTAATGTAACAACGATTCCCCATAGACTTTAATAATTCCACACTTCTCTCGCATATGGTTCAAGAGCAACTTATAGAAGATGAGCTTTGTGACTCCATGAGACATCCAGGGTTAGTGCTTGTTTTTCAGGCGTGGTGGTGGTGCAAGGGAGAAGTGCATTCATCAATCAGGCCTTGCATATGAGGGACTCAATGTTCAGTTGAAAAAACTTTTTTTGTTTTTACGATGCTTCTTAATTTTTATCTGCTGGAGAAAGGGCCCTGTTGAGAAGCAGTATTATCCCTTAATTAATAATAACACTACACTCTAAGCTTCTTTGGGACTGCGGAACATCATTCTAGAGAAATAAAAAGGAGGTGAGGCAGGATGGTTGAGGAATGGGGAGTGAAGGCCTATAATTTTGCTAATATGCTGTAGAGCAAAGCATGCAATTAATATGCCATAGGAATAAAAGGCACATATGCTAGTAACGGAGGCTAATTGTGTCTAAATGGCACGCTCGGTGGCGGGCTCTAGGACGGAGCGCTTGTGTTTATGCTCTTTTCCAAATTAGCAGCATGGAATAAATTAACACCCACAAATGAGCAGATCTCATCTCCAGGCGTAGCTTTGGAGGAAGAAAGAGAGAATGCAGGTCTCTCTTTCCACCCTTGGGTTATGGGTCTGGTTTCCCACAAGTTTAAGTGCCACGTAAGTGATGCAACCTAACATCTGAATGGGCCACTTCGTTGGGTCACAACTCCCATAATCTGCAGCCAGCACCGCAGGGATGATGTTCCCTTCAAATCTCCCTCCAGTGGGGGCTAGTACTTCAGTCCCCATTCTGCACTTTTCTCTGGGGCCCCAAACAAATTAAGAGTCACTGTGCGCCCCTGTTGATGACCTTATGGGCAGGCAAATGTTCCTACAGCCCACCCCACTCCCAATTGTTGGGGATGGGAAGGGGGATCCTACCCTTAGTGTGACCCAAGAAAAGCCACACCCTCAGCCATAATACTTCCTACCACCATCTTCCTCCCCCCTCCCCACAAGAATGGTACTGCCACAACAGGGCAGCAAAATTAAAAACAAAAACACTGTTTGGAAGGGCACCTTTATTGGCAATTAAATGAAACCACCAATGCATTTTATTGGGTGGAGTTGAAAAAGTGAACCCAGAAGATGGTTGATGGTTTGTGACCACAGCTTGAGGGGAGACTGAAGCAGGGGAAAGATGGTGCCAGCCCTGTGGTATAGGTAGGTCTCTCTTCTCTCTTGTCTCCTCTTCCTCCTCTCTCTTCTCCTCTTCTCCTCTCTTCCCAGATGGACTGACCAGCACTCTGAGCTGGGGTCTTATATATGATTTTCCCTCCAAACCAGCTCGCAGCTGATTGGTGGCACCATTGTAGGCTTCTCTCATTGGCTTGCAGTCCAGCTGTTCCATTGGCCTCCCAGCTGAGAGACCAATGCCCACGTGCTTTGAGTTGCCCGAGGCAGCACCCCATTGGCTGAAAATGACAAGCTTTGGAACTTCGGAATTTGTATATAAGGGAGTGGAACTTCCTCCAGCTCATCTTTCCTCCTCATTGTATTGTCGAAGGCTTTCCTCCTCATGTTCAATTAACTGACATCTGCTCCAAACACTGAGTTCATGCACTGTGGTAAGCCAACATTTTTTGCCTAGTGACTCACTGAATAAACCACATTTAGTTGGCCTTGCACATCAGAGGAAATCATAAGCCATGTTTCACAAACTGGTAGCTGAGATCACACATTATAAGGTGAAATCAAACCGGGATGGCCTAACCCTGATCATTTGGGGAAAGAATTCTGCCTTTAAAAAAATGGCGGTTAAATCTGGTTGGCTTTTCCAAAAACCCAATTCTAACTCATCAGCTAAGGACTGAAAAGGAGAGTAAGTGGCTGCCCCCTTTGTACTTGGGAGGGGGGGGGTTCTGTCTTGGGAACAGCCAGGATAACACTGGAAAGTGTTGGGGAAACAGGCTCAATTCCATTGGTGACACCTGGTTAGCCACTCTTGATCTCTTCGCCCAGCCTACCTCACAGGGTCGCTATGGAGATCAAATAAAGGAAGATCCCATGTCAGGCACTTTGAGCTCCTGCAGAAATAATCTCATGTCTATAAATTGATTTTTAGAAGGGAGATTTGCTGTTTCACCTCAGGAAACAATTTGTCTGCCTTTTACTTACAACTTGTCTACACTTCTTTCTTTGATTTGTATTTCTATTTCTTTTTCACCCTTTTAACTATGTATATTTAAAACTCTAATAAAATTTGGAGGAAAAAAAAGGAAACAATTTGTCTGCCCTCTATGTTAGAGCAAGGGAGATGCCAGGCTCGTGAAAATATTTTTAAATGTATTTAGTTGGCATCAGGAGAGCCAGCCATTGCAGCCAAGCCTCATGAGGGCTAGACACACTAGGAGACCTTTGAGCCTATCCTTCCCCAACTGGCCTCGATACCTTTGGGGCTATGATTCCCATTACAGCATGCACGCCCATTGCCAATGGTATGAACTGGTAAAATGTCAAACATGCAAAATGGCACATTAGCTGATGCCCTTTTCTCTACCCGCTGCTACAATCCACTCATACGGTGCCTTTATGCGCACCATGCTTTGCTATTGTATATGTAACCTGGCCGAAAATCAGGCAGTTCTGATTAAATGTAACGCTTATAAGCATCCAGAGCTTCAGCAGTACCCATGAGGACTAGAACTTTACTGCTGATGTTTATAAATGGGACTGTAGGACGTCACATTCTCCATTGGATATTCCATTCATTCGTTAAGTATTTTTGCACTGGCAATACAGCCTCGCAAACTAGCTTCATCGGGAGAAAAACAGAAAGGTCAGATTGCTTTTAGAGACACTGTTTCTGCCCCCGCCTCCATGCCCACCGCCTACATCCGGAGAGGTTTTCTCTCTCTGTTGTCCCAATCTGATTTAATTTTCTTCTGTTGCCTTCCTTTCATTTGCCAAATCAGTATTTCAACCATTTGCTGAAAATTCCCCCCTCTCCAAAATGTCAGGGGAAACTACTTGCTTTTTCAATTTGTCTGCATCCCTTTCAAACAGCCTGCAGAGATGGTCTGGGGGGTGGGGGGGAGAGAGCGAAGGAGGCAGGGCTACCCCAAATATGGGAATTGAAGAGGAGGGGCTGGAGAGGACCACGGTCCTGAAAGATCTCACTCTGCAACTGAATAATCCAAAATAGCCAAGATCTATTCCAGTCTAGTCCAGTGTTTCTCAACCTTGGCAACTTTAACATGTGTGGACTTCAAGTCCCAGAATTCATAGCCGCGATGGCGAAATGGAGCTTCCATATTCAAGAGCAGTATACCACTGCACACAGAGAGAGGGCTGCCAGTTGCTGGCATCATGGGAGTCACCGCCAGTCGATCTATCCTTCAACCTCCCTGAAAGGCTGACCGGTTTTCATTGTGGCTTACCATTTTGTAAACATTTTGTTGCCATGCCTTTACTAAACAACCTTCCCCCCCTCCCACAAACCTTTCTAGGATTTTGATGGGAAGGCCCGGATAGAAAAGTGGAAAAGTTAAAATGCACTGCCATTCACACACACACACCCTGCCCAGGACAGCATGCCCAACGGTGCCCCAGAGTCACCCACCCTCACCGCTGACCCTGATTTGTCACGAAACCCTCTCCTACAAAACGGTCTTTTACTAGAGGCGTGGGATACATGGTGGAGAGGCCGTGAACAGGAAATGATCAGCTACATTGATTTTTCTGTTCGTTTAAAAAAAGCCGTGCCTGGGGGACATCTGCCATCCCCTGGTGCGAAGCAGGGCCACGTGACCAATTTAAAAATAAAACTCAAGCTGGAAACAATAACACCCCGGCAGCTCTGAAGTGTATTCTGCCTCTGTATTTTCTGATTTCGCAGAGGGGAGCTGACGGCTCACGGGGCGTGCCTGCGTGCCAATTTAGTGGGGTGGGGAGTATCTAGCCTAAGTGCTCCTTCCCCCCAGGGTTGGGCCTCATTAAAGCCCCCTTATTGAAAATTTGCTATTAGCAAGTTGTAGACTCCTCGATTATTATTACAAACCAATTGGGGGGCTTGACCAGGACACTAAAATCCTGCGCTTGGTTTTTAATCAACACCCAAAAAGGTTGTGTGTTGAAAAAGGTGTTAAAAAAGGTGTTCCAAATGGTCCCTTTCCCTCCCTGGACAGCAACCAGCCTCAGAATCTCAACAAAAAAGCAAAAAGGCTTTGAGGATTAATGTTATTACAGACACAGACACACACACCCATAGATAGTGGTGCAGGGCAGGGGAGCTGTTTAGAAAAAGACTTCAGAAGGACTCGGACTGTGTACGGTGATATCAAGGCTATCAAGTTTTATTATTCTGTGTGGGGAGAATCAGAAAATAGGGAAAATAATCGAGGCTCCTTCGTTCAGTGCATCCATGTGTTTCCATGGCACTCGACATTGATGAAACTTGAATAACTCGTGTCCAAGATTTTTTTTTTACTCCTTTCCTGTTGCTTTTCTTCTCTGATCCTTCTAACCAAGATCTGTCATAGCTGTATTCTGGCAATTAATTTATTCCTTAGCATTACCTTCATCTTGCCTTTCCTCCCTTCAGGGAGGGGACCACAATTACATAAATACAACAACCCTGCATGGTACGCCTCTCTCAGAAAACTACCAGTTCAAGATCATCTAGTAAACTTCATTGCCATTAAGGATTTCAGCTTGGGATATTCTCATCAGAGGTCCACACTTGTCACCTCCAATCTCAGCTTTCTAGCCAAATCTTTATGTTTGGGAGACATTTGGTCTTTGTCGGAAGCCTCAAAGCACTGGACTATCATTTCTTTCAGAAGTGTTGAGACTACGCTGTCCGGAGCTCCCTGGTGGAATGGAAGTGGTTGGCCGAAATCTGCAATCTTAGAACAGGGTAGAAAGAAACCAACCATGTTTCTTTGCTCTGCCGGGCATTTCTCATGGGGTTCTGTATGATCCTGGGTCTGTGGGATCCTCTTCTTGGTACTGTACAAATAAAGTCCATCTAATGAATTCAGGGCAGATAATCCCCTAGTCAGTTTTGGATTGTAACCTTATGCATTTATTGTGGAATCTGCTTTAAGTGACTCGGATTATCCACATCTGATGGATGAATCTTCCACTCTTATAGATGGGAGATTGATTGATTGATTGATTGATTGATTGATTGATTGATTTTGTGCCATCACATCAACGTCGAGTCTTAGCAACCACATAGATAGATGGGAGAAGCAAGAGGGAAAAAATGAAGAATAGACCTATTAGCAATGAAGTGCAAGAAAAAAAAATCAGGGGCATTTTAGTTCAATGCACAAAACTGACACAAGTGGTGCTAACCTCAATTGTTCCCTAATTTACTCTTGAAATGGGGCTCAGCTCTGAGCCTCACCTGAGAGATGCCAACTCTGAAATTCGGAAACTTTGCACGGCCGTCTCTTGTGCCATCTCTAAAACAAGGGCATCAAGGGGGCCGGTTGCCACAGAAATGTCAAGAACCCGCCAAGTTTGTGAACACCGCTAAGATCTCCGGGGGCTTCGAAACCGAAAATTCCTTTTCCCGCCTAGCCTTTGTGCATTGTTCTTTGTGGCTTGCCTCCACCTTGACCAAATCTTAGGGAATTTGCACTGATTCTGAACTCCACCTACTCGCTACCTACACACTTATTCCACTGTTTGGCCTCCGTGGGTAAGAAAAGAAAAGAAAAGAAAAGAAAAAAGAAAAGAAAAGAAAAAAGAAACACACCAGAACTTTCATTTTTTGCACTTTCCTGCATAGGCCAGCCAACCAGTCAAAGCAGGTTTGTGTATTTATTCGCTTGATCTGGGTAAACCTAGAGAAATGCTTTGTTCCGATGCAATTTGTGCCTTCCAGAATTGGTTTTCATCTGTGTTCCCTGGATGTCTATTGCAATGTTGCATTTATTTGTCTTCCAATATGGAATGTTCAATGCTAGGATATTATTCTATATTCTAATGCAAAGTACAATATTTAATGCACAATAACATGTTTATGCAACATATAAATATACATACACCTATACACATATAGTGTGTGTGCATATAATAAGTAGTAGTAAAAATTAGTATTAAATTAAATTAGCCATAGTAAAAATTCCTATGTGACTTTTCATTATACTCTGTCTCCTAGGATAATCTCTAGGATAATCTTCTAGGATAATGAGCCAGTTTGGTCTAGTGGTTAAGGTGCTGGGCTAGAAAGCAGGAGTCTGTGACTATGAAGGTTCTCAGTCATCCAGGTGGAATTGTCTGTAGCTTGAATCATGTCAACTGGATTTCTATTTTCTTAGTGGAAACGTTTCACTCCTTATCCAAGGAGCTTCTTCAGTCTGAGTAAAGTTAGTAAGGGAATCCTTAAATATGTTTCTAGGCTGGCTGTGTGACCTTGCACCTGGGGCTAGGTCATGGTATTTTGAGATGTTTGTTTCTAAAATTAAATTAAATTAAATTAGAAACAAACATCTCAAAATACCATGACCTAGCCCCAGGTGCAAGGTCACACAGCCAGCCTAGAAACATATTTAAGGATTCCCTTACTAACTTTACTCAGACTGAAGAAGCTCCTTGGATAAGGAGTGAAACGTTTCCACTAAGAAAATAGAAATCCAGTTGACATGATTCAAGCTACAGACAGGAGTCTGTGAGTTCTAGTCCCGCCTTAGGCACGAAAGCCGGCTGGGTGACCTTGGGCCAGTCCCTCTCTCTCAGCCCTAGGAAGGAGCCAATGGCAAACCAGGAGACTGAGAGTTCTAATCCCGCCTTAGGCACGAAAGCCGGCTGGGTGACCTTGGGCCAGTCCCTCTCTCTCAGCCCTAGGAAGGAGCCAATGGGAAACCAGGAGACTGAGAGTTCTAGTCCCGCCTCAGGCATGAAAGCCGGCTGGGTGACCTTGGGCCAGTCACTCTCTCTCAGCCCAACTCACCTCACAGGGTTGTAGCTGTGGGGAAAATAGGAGGAGGAAGGGGTATGAGGTATGTTCACCGCCTTGAGTTATTTATAAAAATAATAGAGACGGGATAAAAATTAATTAATGTATTGTCGAAGGCTTTCACAGCCAGAGTTCGATGGCTGTTGTGGGTCTTCCGGGCTGTGTGGCCGTGTTCTGGAAGTTGTGGTTCCTAACGTTTCGCCAGCATCTGTGGCCAGCATCTTCAGAGGGCAGGAGCACAGACAGAAGCGAAATCTCTGTGCCCAGGTAAAATTAATTAAAATAATGATCTCCCATTCAAACACTGACGGGGTCTGATCCTGCTCAGCTTGGGCTTCGGCTTAGTTGAACTTGGCTGATCTTGAAGAAGGTAGTACCCTGCCTAGATTTTCTAAATAAATAATTTTAAAAGAACAGGATATAAAAACTTCTTGAGTCCTCCTAGTGACTCCAGATAATGTCCATGTTGTGTTTTTGGCAACAATATGGAACTGTTTCCCGAGTGCCTTTTTTCTGGGATGCTTCTCCTGGCGTTCCAGGCTGGCTCGGGGATTTCCTCATGGCCCCCCATCCACACGCAACCCTGCTTAGCTTCCAAACCCAGACGTGGGTGCCTAACCTTTGGGATGGTCCTTTAAAAAAAAACACCAAGCACAACAACAAAAGTCAATAATGAGAAAAGGTATAAGAAGAGCCATCATCGCAACACCCGTATTTCAGCCTGTTCTCCCCCCCCCCCCCGTATTTTAAACTTTATTGGAATTTCTATATTTTAATTTCTGTTTTGGGGTTTTAGTGGGGGGGCGTAAATAAGGAGAAATATTCCTCCCTCCAGCCTGAAAGAGGCTCTACCCTGCCCCGCCATTCCTCCTACCCCCGCTTCCTTGGCGCAAGTGGTATCGCCCCTTTCCCCCCCTCCCGGCGCTCCCCGTTGGTTCCTCCCTTCCTCTCCTAGCAACCGGTGCGGGAGGAGCGGCGAGCGCCTGCGCCGCCATCTTAGTTCGTCGCCGGCGGGGGAGGACGCGGCGGCCGCCGGAGCGAAGGGGTCCCCCGCTCGCTCGTTCGCTCGCAGCGGCTCCGTCCCCTCCTCGACGTGTGCGGTCGGCCCGGGGGCGCCGTCGGGGCGCGCGCGGCGGAGAAGCCCCCCTGCGCGGCCAAGATGCGGCTGCTCGCGCCGATGGCCCCGGCCTGCCTCCTGGCGGCGCTGCTCTGCGGCGGCCTCCGCGCTGCCCGAGGTGAGGTGGAGGGGGGGCGGCCTGGGGCAACGCCTGGCGGCGGGTGGGGGCGAGAGGACGGGGGCGGCCCGGCTGTCAAGAGGCGCGGCCTCGCCTGACTGGAGGGTCCCCGCGCGCCGCGGGAGGGGGAGGGGGCTGCGCGCGGGGTGGCAAATGCGAGAGGGAGGCGCGGGGTTGCGTGGTATCCACGCGCGGGGTGGCAGTGAGAGTCGCCCAGGTGCGTGGATGTAGATACAGTAGATGGGTACAGCGGATAGACGGGATTGCAGGTTAGACGGGATTGCAGGTTGCAAGTCGCCAGGTTGGGTTCTCTGCACAGGATTGCAAGCCGAAAGAGATTCACCCAAGTGTGTGGTGTATACCTAGAGATAGGGAGGGAGGGAGAGAGAAGTCGCCAGGTTGGGTTCTTTCTGCACAGGGTTACACTTCAGAGAAAGGAGGTGCAATGGATTTTATGTGCACCATCGGAGAGAGGATGCTCACTGTTACATTACATATGCACAGTCCGAGAGAGGAGGCCAGATGTTGGGTTGCACATGCAAAGTCCAACGGAGGAGGCGCAGTGTTGTTATGCACACGGGATTGTAGTCCAAGAGAGTGTCACTCAGGTCTGTGATATATACCTAGGGATGGATAGATGGGGTTGCTGTTGGAGAAAGAAGTCACAACAGTTGTGTTCTCTCTGCACAGGACGACAATCCAAGAGAGCAGGTGCAATGTGTTGTACATGCACCGTCTGAGAGGATGCTAAATGTTGGGTTACATATGCACAATCCGAGAAAGGAGGCCAAACGATGTGTTGTATATGCACAACCTGAGAGAGGAGGCGCAGTGTTGTTAAGCGCACAGGGTTGTAGTCTGACAGATCCCTCCAGGTCTGTGATGTGCACATAGAGATGGATAAATAGATAGGGTTCCAACCGAAGAGAATATTTGTAGCTCAGGGTTGAACTGGGGAGTCTTTGGTGCTCTCTGATATCTGATCTCTGATAGGGTTGCTGTTGGCCAGAGAAGTCACAACATTGTGTTCTCTCTGCACAGGATTGCAATCTGAGAGAGCAGGTACATTATAGTAGTATATGTGCGCTGTCTTGAGAGAGGAGGTCAACTGTGTTACATATGCACAGTCTGAAAGAGGAGGCATAGGGATTTGTTAGAGAGAATGAGAGAGAGATAGGGTTGCCATTTGAGAGAGCCTTCACAGCATTGTGTTGTATGTGCACGGGACTGGCCTCAGAGGAAGTGCAGTGTTGTGTTACATATGCATAGGATTGTGATTCAAAAGAGAAGTCATGGGGCTGTGTGATCTATGCACTACGTTGTAATCCGAGAGAGAGTCACCATTTTGCATTTCGTTGATGCGCAGCCTAGTCTTCACAGATGCAGTGTTGCGTGTATATTACGTATATACATGCTCAGTACTGGAATTTGATTGATAGATGCATCAGTACAGAGGATGCATGTTAATTACGTTTTTATATATCCACATGCTAGAAAAGATGGAAAAGCTGCTCTTAACAGCTCTGGGCAGTTTACAGAGATTATAAGAATTATGTTAAAAGTGTAACAACAGAAAACACAACTGACCCAGCCTTAAAAAGGGGTGGGTGAAGAACTGTCTTGAGCAGTGGGGTCAGGCATGATATTTGCATTGTTGGTAATATGTACATTGTACATGTCATAGAATATTTTAATATGCATTATAATAATATAATAACAGTACACTACAAATGCAGCAGTACATTAATGCATGGTTTGATAACCTCTGGAGGCAATTTTTGTGGACAGCCAGCAAAAGGAGTGTTAAAAATGTACAGCAAAACTTTTGCCTTAACCTTTATGATGATACTTATTTGTTTTATACTTTTTATACCTCGCGTTTGGTTGTACTTACTTGGGAGGAAGCCCCATTGAATTCAGGGATATTTGAGAATGTAATTGTAAGCATAATATTCTGTTCCAAGATAATTTTTCCTTCTTCCTCATCACCTGCTTATCATGCATGGGGGCATTTAATTTCTTCATTACTTCCCCTTCCATCTTTTCTAATCCATAACCACATCCAAATGGCAGTCCTTCCCTCTTTTATGTAGTTTGTATCCCCCCTCCCCAATTTGTATTATATGATATGTAACAGTTAGGGCATGCTATAGGTAATACATGTCTTATTCTGCCAAATGCAGGGTATTTTCTGATATTTAGGCATCTTTCATTCTCCTTTGCAAATATGTACTCATTCAAAACTAGCCTTTCAAACACTCCGCCCCCCTTTTACCCACAGCAATCACCATTTTCTGCCTCTTACATGAATGCTCATTCTAGGTCCTGAGATTTGTGTGGTATAATTGTACAGCTTTTGCAGGGGGGGGAGGCTGGAGCAGACACACAAACACAAACTTTGTTTTCCTTAAATAAAGCACTCCTCATTCTCTTCCTTCCTCGCCAGTTATTTAGATTCTAGATTCAACGGAAGGCTTTCACTTTGTTGTTATCCTGTTAGAGATATGAGAGAGCAAGGTTGTTATTAGCTGCAAGGGAGGTTAAATGTGAAGTGTCATGAATCTGCTTCTCTTGGGCAATAAAGAAATGGTGCCTGTCTTTAGGTTTCTGAGATGTGTGTGGCTGAACCTGTGCTGAAAATATGACATATGCACACACAGCAACAGGGTTTGTATATTTGCTGGGGGAATAGTTTTGCTGATTGCCAGCCATGGACAGACTCAGGAAATCATACCCTTCATTAAATCCTGGGAACAGAACCCATCCAATTTTGCTGGAAAACACTTTGTGGAGAGATACCTCCTGGCCTTGAGATAGGAAGGGTGCGCATTGCAGAACCTCAGGGTTTTACTTCCTTAAATGTGGAAACTGAAAACGGGCCACGTGAAATGGCTTAGATGCTGTAGTGGTGTGTTGTTTCAAAAGGGCATATTCACTCTCAATTGATTTTCAAGCTGGCACAAGTAAAGTGTAGCATACCGAATTTTTGCTTCACAGTTGGGGACAACCTTCACATTATCTGGAAAGGTGTCATTTTTCCCTCTTAAGTGATCTGCAGAACCGAGCTTAATTTTATTCAGTTTCACTGCAGAGTTCCAGAGGGTTAGCATTGGATGATCGGAGCCAAAATACATCTTTTGGCACTTTTAAAAGTAAGCAATGTATTATAGCATTTGTTTTCATGTTGGATTGTGTGCCTTTCAGGCAAGGCCTGTTATCTTAACATTCTTTGTATTTTAATAGAGAGGAAAACAATAGTGCTCCTTGGATTCCCCGTGCCAAAATGTATTTCAAGTCTTCCTTTTTTTCTTTTTGACGCTTGTCCTCTTAAAGGTTATGGATGCAATAAAGATGAGGCTAAATTCTGGAAGAATACTTACGTTAGTGTGAGAGATTGAGAGGACAAAAATTGCTGAGGCAAACTTAGAATGACTGAGCACTTATACTAGAACAGGCTGTACTAGTGCTATAGGAATATCTTTGATTTATTAAGAAGAAATAACCGGGCTAGAAAATCTCTTCCTTCCTCCCAATATGAGGTATAATTTTCTACTTGCAACTATGGAAGGAATCCTGAATTTGAAAGGAGGGATGTTAGGTGATGTCTACCAGCACTTCATCATCTTTGAATTATGGCATAATGTAAGTCTGAGTGCGGAAGGCAGGTTAATAAGGTTTTTTTCCCCCATGATTAGCAATTTTTGCAAATAAATCTGGGAATATACACTGGCCTTCAGCCTATAAGTACAATAATGATTTGCAATCTCTACACCAGTGTTTCTCAACCTCAGCAACTTTAAGATGTGTGACCAACTCCCAGAATTCCCCAGTCCTCACATCTTAAAATTGCTGAGGTTGAGAAACGCTGCTCTAGACACAAGCCTGTGTTGAAAAAAATAGAAAAGATGCAAGATATGAGCAGTTATTTAATGATACCCTACATCTTCTGCCAATCCACCATTTAGTGGCACTTGAATCATTAATGTCCTCTTATAGATTAGTCTTTTGAATGCAATGCGTTGGTTTTAGGGGCAGCTCTGATACCCGAGAGATATTAGCTTTGGGATTTTGTTTTTTTAGGAACTTTATGCAGGACGTAGGATGATCCTCTAGATACTCAGCTCTTTGTTTACAAATGTATTGTAGTGAATTGCTGATTTAAAACTGGAAGCTGGGAGAGGACATTATAGGTTTTAATCTATGGGATTAACTAGAGGGGACAATCACATAGCCTATAGCTTTAACAAGGTTGGGCTTCCTTGTTTGCTTGTGTTTTGCACTATATTCCACACCTGTCCCAAAGCATCCATGTTGGGAATGGGTACCCTCTCAAATTGGGGTATTGTTGAGGGCAGTTGTGAAATTTGGCCTAGGATGAATCTTAAATTACCACCAGGAGTTGTTTCCTTTTAAATAGGTGCCCTGTCTCACGATTAGCTGCTTTGTGGCAAGAAAAGCCTGTTCTGCTCAGGTTCGCCCTCTTTGTTTCTGCATTTTCAGTCCCTGGTTCTTAACACAGCAGGAACACTGCTGGAGAATACTTTTGTTCAGGCCTGAGAAACTTGCTTTAAAAGGCACTTTCAGAGGGGAAATCTTGAGGGTTTTCCTCCTCAATCTACACGCTGCCATTGCAATTTATAGCAAAGGTAATGCCTCTCCTGAGGCTTGCAGAAAATGATTGCTTTTTATATAGTTTTGTAGAAAGAAAGAAAAATACTTCTGTCTGTCTGGGACAGTGATTTGCAGCACACAAGGACGAGCAGCAAGCATTTCTGAAGTATCATTGCTTGGTCACCTGGAGCAGTTTTTATTTGCCACAGGAGAATAACTGAACAAGTCCCTATTTTTAACATGACATCCATTCACCTGGGTCTTAATTTATGACTTACGCGTTGCTCTTCCTTTTTCCTTAAAAGCTTTTGTGCTTTAGGAAATATGTTTTTGCTTGATAAGTTGCTCTTTGAGGTCTAGGAAATGCACCTCAAATAAAATACCTTAAATGGGGGGTTGCTTTTTCATCAGTAGCACCAAAGTTCGGCAGTGAGAGAATGCAGAACTGAATTATAAACCATAATTGATAATAGATGTTTGTTGCGCAGCAGTTATGTGTATTAGACCAAGTGCCACATTTTAGCTGTTCCTAATTCCACGCTGAATACATTTCTCTTTTTTTTTCCCCAGGTTATTAAAAATTAGAGGCTGTAAGCAGCAATAACCAGGAAGTAGATTCTGAGCAACTTAATAAGGTTTCCGGTGGTTCTCGACCTAAACCACAAACAACTTTCTTATCAGGAGTGGCCTCTGTGTCTGTGGCTTCAGTTTTCTTCAGATCCTGTCCTCCTCCCACTTCTGGAGGAGCCCTGAGACTTAGCTAATGGGGTAGCTTTCTACCCTGTGCAAAGATCTTGAATGCCACCTAAAATTGGCTAGAGAAGTATCTGAAGGAGTATACCTACATGTTTTGTGGTGATGAAGTGTACTGTATGTGGTTAGTAAGACTGGGTGAGTTTCGAAGAAAGGTGTCAATGTAGAAGGAAATTACCATTATAGGGATACAGCTCTTTCAGGGTGATGTAGCTGCCCTTATTCTCTGCCCCAAGTGTCAGGGCCAAGCCGCTGGCGTTCGAACCGGAACAGAAACATCTTCCCACTTCCTTGATGGTGCCACCATGTTTTCATAAAGCTGGAACAATGTTCTCCAAAGTAGCTAACAACTTGCAAACGAGAGAGAATTGTAGCCTCCCGTTGTCTGTCCTTCCATTTGCAACTCTGGCTAAAATAGTATTCTTCCCCCACTTTGGTGTCCACCAACCGTGGCTGGATCACAGGGACCAAAATGCCAGACCTTGCAGGGGGAGTTGTAGTCCAGCTGGGCAAGGCTACTAAGAGAGAATCTAGAATGAAGGCTAAAGAACTGTCAGAAAGAAGCTGATGCTATAGGATTATAGGCAGAAGGCTCCAATAAGAGATATAATGGGGTTTTCTCTTGTGTATTGATAAATCAGCTCCTGGGAGTGAAATAACATCCCTTTGCCGGTAAAGCCGGTCCTGATCCACTTGACCTCTGGGTGCTATTTTCCTTTTAACCTAATCAATACGAGTTCTCCCTCCCCCAAAGGGCTGCATTAACCTTTTTCAGAGAAAGCCTTGTGCTATTTTCAGTGCTCCAAGAACAGTTTGAAGGTTGCCACCCCTCCAGAGATTGCATTAAATCTTAATTATAAAACCTATCTGTAGGGTATAAGACTTTTTTAAAAAAAAAGCCCTAATCTTTCAATTTACTCTGGCAACAGAATCTGCAGACTTTCAGCAGGGACATTATATTATTATCCTTTATTAAGAGAAGGGGTGTTATTTAACGTAACCTTCTCTGTGCAGTGCTGCATACAAACCGAAATAATTTACCTTTTTAAAAGTCTTGGGGGGGGGGGGATCTCAATGAAAGACTTGTCCTATCTTGTCTGTGGCAGCTTCTGAGAATCCTAGTTGTATCTGGATGTTCAGTTCAGTATTCATTCATTCACTCATTCATTCAATTTATATGGTTACCCACTCCCCATGAGACTCTGGGTAGTAACAATCATCTAAAAACTTCAACAGTACAACAGAAACGGCAATTAAAACATATGCTATGTGTCTGTAATTGAGAGCCAGGTCTTCAGCACCTTATAAAAGGCATTTAGGGTTGTGGACATGCTGATCTTGTGAAGTATGCTGTTCCACAGGGCAAGTGCGATGATATGGCAGGTCCCATCATATGAACCTGTTGAGTAAAAGGGACCTGGAGCATGCGAAGCCTATCAAATCTTGTGGGGTGGATAGAAATAATCAGAGACGGGCAGTCCCAGTGCTTTCCCACTGGGAACGAGCGCAGCTCATGAAACGGTGGGGTTGCACTCGCCCCTTTGCAACCTGGACCAGCTGTAGCTTCTGAGGAGTCTCCAAGGGCAGCCCCATGTCGAGGACATTGTCATCCAGATGAGAGGCCATCAAGGTGCGGGTGATGGTGAGATGGGCCTCCTGATCTGGATTTTGCTTTCCAGGGTAATATCTTAAATAGTTGCAACGAGTGCCGAATTTTATTTGCAACAGCTCCGTTTTGTAAGGGGCTGCCAACAATCTGCAGTTTGCAGGAAAATCAACTTGAATCAATAAATTAAAACATTTGGGCTATGCTGTTCCACTCAAATCTCTTACTAATCTTGTTCTGTTATTTAATTTTACAGTTAACAAGCACAAACCATGGATTGAAACCACTTACCATGGCATTGTTACCGAAAATGACAACACAGTGCTCTTGGACCCTCCGTTAATAGCACTGGATAAAGATTCACCTCTTCGTTTTGCAGGTAGGGGGTTCTTGAAAGCTATCTGCAAAGAGCTGGTGTCTGTTGATGTTCATCAGGAGCTCAGTAGACAGATGGATGCCAAAATTATAGTTCTGATAGATCAGTTCCACATTGGAAAAGGGGAGGAGGGTCAATAGAGGCCCCTTGTACTTCCTAGCATCTCCGGGAAATAATGAACAATATTGCATTTTTAATTAGGGTAACAGTATTAGGTGGAGGACTTAAGGCATGTCAGACTTTCCTTGATGACTAGGCTGCCTTTGATACAGAGAAGTATAAGTGGTTATTCAGTAACAGAAAGGCCCCACTATCCATATGGAAGGGATAAAACAGGATTGGGGTCTTGTTCATGAGGAACTGGATTCGAGATGGCAGAATGAGACCAGGAATACATTTGAAAAATATTGGCAGGTCAGTTAACTTTGTATATACAGTTCGTACGTGAATACTTGACCCGTGTTTTTCGGAATGGTGTGAAACTCAAACTGGGAAGGTATTCACTGGGTCCTGTAATCCAGAAAGGCAAGGGGGCCCAGTTGCAACTACTGCCGAATTTTATTTGCAACAGCTCTGTTTTGTAAGGGTCTGCCAACAGCCTGCAATTTGCAGGAAAATCAACTTGAATCAATAAAGCCTCTCATCTTGGTTTTACATAAGGAGATTATGTGCAGGAGACCATGTGGCGTGGCGTTAGATCTCTTCATAACTATTAACATACGCTTTAAATTGGAGATTTGTCAGCATCAGCCTTTTGTTAAGGAAAATCTTTGGCCACCTTCAGCCTGGTTTTCCAATCTGACAGGGTTCACACTGAAAGGCCAGAGAACCAGTCTGTCACCCTTTCCATATTGGATTTCTATTCTGATTGGCCAGGCCTGTTCCCAGCTTGGGAGACCCTGAGTTCTAGTCCCGCCTTGGGCACAAAGCCAGCTGGGTGACCTTGGGGCAGTCACTTTCTCTCGGCCCTAAGAAGGAGGCAATGGCAAGCCACTTCTGAAAAACCTTGCCAAGAAAACTGCAGGGACTTGTCCAGGCAGTTGCCAGGAGTAAAAAACTGACTCGAGGACATAATATAAATAAATAAAGGATAATAGAGGGATAATTCCATAGAGATGCAAAGTCAGAGCATATACAGGAAAGGCATTGTAGAAGGGACTGCGTGGAGCCACCCTGTTTCCAATATATCTGGGAGGAACACGCAGATTCAAGATTTGTAAAGACGGCTATTTTTCACTAGGGGTTATATTCTTGCTCTGGCCTTGAATCAGCACCTTTCTCGTAAAAGCAAGTTTAAATTCCTTCCCTCCCCTTTGGATATATAGTATTATTCACAGTTTCAAAGAGATGAAAGTGCCTTGAAAGTAGGGAACCCCCCCTCAGATTGAGATCTCCGCGTTATGCAAGGCATTGAAAATGCGACACGTTCAGAACAGGTTAGATTAAAGACCCCCCCTGGTTCTAGAATTGGATTGGGATGCAGTAGCTGACTCGGAGAAGAATATCTTCTTTAAATACCTTGTGTCCTCTACAGCAGCTGTTTGCAAGTTTATTTTCCTCTTGATTGTGGATTTCCCATCAAAGTACAGGCTGGCCTTTGGGAAAATGGTGTTTTCCAGGGCCTCAGGACAAGGCATTACTCATATTTTCCAATGGATAGCATCATGGCCTTCATATCTAAGGCACTAAAATTGAGGTCCAACCAAACTTGGGGATGAAGCTTCTTTGGCAACCTGTGGCGAGTAAAAAATGTCTGGAGGGACTCAAGAAGGGAGGCTTTACAGATCGAAGTTGCTAATGCTTCCCATTTTCAAAAGATACGCAACACGTCTGGGGGGCTTTTTTGAAGGCACATAACGAGGCAGCCTTCTGAATTAAACAGATTCATGCCTGGTGATTGCCAGGGTAGGATATGACTAAGAATCTTGCACATGGCACCTAGAGTTCCCTGGAAGAAAATTGGGATATTATAACTGAGAAAAACAGAACAAATGTAGTACATCCTGATAGCAAGGCTATTACTAAACATACACTGCGGGAGACTAATTTTCAGACTTGTTTTCAGGCTGCCTGAAACTGAATTAAGGGCTAAATTCGAAGAGCTGTCCTCCCTTCACCGTGCAAGAAGATTTAGATAAGGCGGAAGCAGCAGGCCTCTGATGTATTGTAAATTGCTTTTGAAATGTCCCCTTAATTTCAGAGGTTCAGTTTTCTGAGATTTCCCTGGAATATAGATTAGGGAAAGAACGTTCCGTCCTCGACCGTTGGTGGCTCGGTTTGTGCCAGGACTGGCTCAAGGGCGGAAGAACAGCTTGCAGCTTCACCTGCGATGGCTTGCAAACTCCGCTGTCGATGCCACAGGAAGTAGGCCCCTTCTCTCAGTGGATGAACCAAGCTGCGTCAGCCCTGTCAGATTAAACCCTGTAAAGCAGGTCAAAAACCACCTGCAGACGCAGAGGTGAAGGGAGGGGTTATTGAAAAGCATAGACCCAAATTACTGAAGGAGGCCTGCCTGCCTGTCCTGGCTGGTGGTTGAGAAATCTCCATCCCTTGTAAAGTTGGGTAAAGCTCTTTGAGACAGTGGGCCATTGCCGGTGTGCGTAGCTCTGGTTTTCATACTCTTAATCCTAGCAGCCAGGGATAAAACTTCTGCTTGAATTAGAGGCTTCTTCATTTTCCATGAGAGGCCTTCGAGCAAGGCACAGCAGTTGGCATCTCTCGTGCTCCTTCTGTTGAGGCTCCCGAACCATCTTCATTGGAGTCTTTTTCACTCCAGTTTTGGCCAGTCTGAAATTACCCAGGGGTGGGTCAGTGGCTTTCAAAGGTTGAGTGGGAGGAAAGCTCCGTAGGGTCGTGGCACAGCTTAGAATTGAAGCCCACCCATAGGAAGAACATCTAGATTGGCAGGGACCATTCCAGAGGGTCGGGAATTTTTTTTTAAAAAAAATCTGAACTTGAGATGAAATGCGGGCTGATGGCAGGCGAGCCTCACAGAGCGAGCCTTCTGCAGAGCGTGGGAAGAATACGGACAAGCGGGTTGGTGGGCTGAGTGGATCCTGAGGCCCCCAAACCGGGTCTTGGCATGGTTTGAACTCACTGAAGCATCTGAGCTGTCTTTGAAACTGGTCCAAGTGGGACCTTCCTCAAAAGTCTGCTTGAGGGTTGCCTCCAAGCAGACCATGGTGTCTGAGCTAGAAAAGAAGCGGGGAGGGAATGTGGGAGGGGGGGGGGGATTCTGTTGCATTTAGATTTTTTTGTTCAGAGGTTTTCAATCTAATGTCTACGTGTTTGACCTTTTCCTCCTTTCCTCCTTTTTTCAGTCTTTCCTGAAGACTTGGGTTTATCTTTTCTCCCTTTAGAGAGTTTTGAGGTGACCGTCACCAAAGAAGGTGATGAAGGGTTCTTTCTATCCCGTTTATAAATATTAACCCACTAACTTTTGTTATGAAATGGGGAATCAGCACTTAAACAGAAGATCCTGTCATGCTTTTCGGCCCCGTGTATTCCCCAGGTTTTTTTCCCTGCTTCCCCCTGCCCTTTCCTTGGCTCCCCCAGTCCCCTCTTAAAAAATATTGGTAGAAAAATGTTACGTTACAATCCTTTGCTAGAAATATCAGTGAATCAGATATCCATTTGAAACCCCGGAGTGTTTAGGAGGGGTGGTTTGAAATCGCAGCCTTTCCGAACATCTTCTCCAATAGCGTTGCTCTTCCGGAGAATAGATTAACTCCATTTGAGTTGACGAGGAAGGTGGCGTGCCCAGTGAAGACCTGCACTGAGCTAGCAATGCAATCGTCTTGACTGCAGTTAGGGGAAAGAAAACCCAGCCGTGTGGCATTTTAATATTCCTAGCTTTGTAACTCCGCATCCACCTTTCTTCTTCCTTGCTCGCGGATTCCGCTCTCCTGGTCCTTTTTAGAGTGCGGTATTACGTCTCTGCTGCTGAAGTGGTCAGTGGATAAATTGACAGTGTCAACTGACCGGGATGTGCAGGGAGTCTGCCAACGCGGGTCACGTTGACCTCGAGGCATGGAGATGGAATTTTGATCCAGGATTAGTTCAGGAACCGGAAAAGATGGGAACACCCTAGAAAGAAGGAATTAAACCCAGGTTGGTTGGGTTTGCACCGTGCATTAACCTGCAAACCATAGTTTCCTGTGGCAGTTGGGTTCACACAACATGCTGAGCTGGATTTGCAGAATGTGCGAATGCCATGACGGTGCGCTTCTACCGAGTGAGTCTCTGTTCTGGTGGTCTTCCAGTCTGCCAGATAAGATCCAGGCAGAAAATATAGAGGAAAGGCTCTAGAAGACACGGAGTTACCAAATAGCTATTGAAATGGATGCCTGAAAAATTGGTATTTCTACCTTTCTCCTCTGGTAGTTCATTTTGATTCCCTGACTTTTTCCTTTTTCTTTCTTTTTTTTTTAAATCAGGTACATTGTACAGGAAGACTTTTCCCCTCTGAATCACTTGACAGAATTTTTGTGAATGACAGTGCTGAATCTTCTGCTTCCGTTGAAACTTTCTTCCCCCCCCCTTCCCCTTGTCCTCACTCCCATCTCCCTTGACTTGATAACTGAGTGTTTTTTAACTGCTCTGGTCAAAAAACATTTAGATGCCCTGCATTATTCCCAGTGGCTTGACCATCTCTGCTCTTGGCGCTCTCCTTTCCTGAGAACTCGACGTTTTGTCCTGGAGTTTCTCAAGTACTCCTGCGACATGCCTGTCTTCTCTTTCTCGGCGTCCTCCTGCATGAATGGATGCGAAGGAAATTAATTGCTTGGGAAGCCAAATGTTTGCCTTTTTCTCTCTTTTTCAATACCAACTAAAGTTCCCCGAACGCAAAACATGGTACCTTTGCTTTGTCCGCAACCCCTCACAAAACCCTTGGCTGCTGAACGGTTGAGTGATCGTTGTTCCAAATACACCAGCGGGTGTGCATCCACGTGCACGCACCCCCATTCAAGATGTGTCTTCGCTTTCCTTGCTGCCTGAATATACTAACCCGAGCTGCCTTTGACTCTCTTAGGTGAGATTTGTGGATTTAAAATTCACGGTCAAAATGTCCCCTTTGAAGCTGTGGTGGTGGATAAATCCACTGGGGAGGGGATGATCCGATCCAAAGAGAAACTTGACTGCGAACTGCAAAAGGAATACACTTTCACCATCCAGGCCTACGACTGTGGGACGGGACCGGATAGAGCAAATATGAAAAAATCCCACAAGTAAGTGGTGGGTGTGTGGGTGGGTGGGAGAAAGGAAGTCCTGGTTGGAAACATGCTTTGCTTGCTCTGCTTTTCCCGAATGGGATCTGGTTTCTACTTGTGTAGCGCGTGTGTGTTCCTAACCAAAAGCCACAGTGATGAAAAAGAGCAGGCAACAGTTGTGTCTTAGCACGCAGCTTCCAAGTCACAAAGGGTTGTCTGCGGATCGGTCTTCTCCAGCCAGCCTAGCTGGAAATTGTGGGAATGCCGCTGTAGTGAAGGACAGCATTGATCAGGGTTCCCTCTTGTGTATTTGCCCTTGAAACCAGGGGTTAAAATCACCTCTTCCACTTTGAAGAGAAAGAAATGGGAAGAGAGGAATTAAATCAGCAACACCGACATACAGCTTTGAGATGATGGTTTGGAAAAAAGGGGAACCAAGCAGTTGGCCCCAGATGGCTGATGGAGGTCAACGCCTCACCGTCCCTCTGACGGATGTGCAGGCCTTTTCTCTTGCAGGATTTGTGGGACAGAAACAATCTTCCTTATTTTAAGAATTTGCACGTTAACCTTTACAGTGTTTTCCCAGTGGAGCTTGCGGAATGCTTAACATTTCGTGTTTGTTTGTTTGTTTGTTTGTTTTTACTAAGACACTGCTGAAAAACACAGTAAATAAACAATAAAAGCAAATATCTTTGATACTAATGCTCTGCGGTTGATGCCAAGCCAGAAATGCTTCTGGTTTTAAAAGATTTGTTCGGTTACCAGCAAACACTTGCCCAGACTAACGGGGATCTAGGTACGCTTTCCTAAATCCATTGGTTTTTTAAAACTCTGCTCCTTGGGTCTTACTTAATCCATGTGATTTTGAAAAGCAAGCTTTTTATCTCTCTGTCTATCCGTCTCTGTCTGTTCTGGAGAGAGAAAGACAGCCTTGTCTGCATTATGCTTTGTGGTACAGTTCGATGACACGTATCCCTTTGTCTTTTGCTGATCCGCAGCGGTCGCACGCTTCCCAAGTCTCTTCCGTAGGTCAGAGAAGCTGATCCAAGCATCTTTGTTCGAAGGGTTCAAGAAATCCGAAAGATGTGATGGATCCTTCAGAGGGCCGCTTAGTCAGCCGAAAGGGCAGCCCTTGCGGAGAACAAGAGCGATGTGCAGCTAGAGTCAGTATAGACAAGGGTATATTCCCCCCCCAAAAAAATTTAGATTTTGGTTTCTGATGCACAGGCTTCCATTAATGCTTCCTAAACATGTGTTTTTCTAATGGACTTCAAATGCAAAATGGAGAGAGATTCTTGAGACAAAATATCTTTTGTCTGTTTTTCTTCTAATAAGAGGATCTGGAGGTGAGACTGTGGCGGCAGATTGTCATAGCTCCCTCCCATTCCCCTCCTTTGACCTTTTAAGAATTCTTGCCCACAAGAAATTAGACAGTTGGCCTTCAGCTCGGTAAATTTGGGGGGGGGGGGGGAGTAATAAAAGCTGTCTAGCCCAGCTAATGGAGCCCACACTCTTTCTTTAATTCCCATAATTGATTGCTTAATAAGGCGTGCGGCTTATAGTTGAAAAGCCCAACGGCTGTCACTGTAGCATGATGAGAAGCTGAGAAGCAAAAGCAGCTTTGGATATGGCGACGAAGAGGTCCGCTGCTGTTCACCTGTATGCAGAAGTACTTCCGGCATCCCTCCCCATTGGCTGTGCCATCGGGGGGATTCTGGGAGCCGAAGTCCACACGTCTTGAAGTTGGGAGACCAACAGGAAACTGAGTCCAAGTGATGTGGGTTGTAGTCCCCGTTCAGTGGCTGACGTCCTCCCTAGTTTCCAGGCCCTGTTGAAGCTTGTATTTGTCTCTCTCCGCTGCAGGGTTTCCCCATTAACAAGAGTCTGTCCCTCTGTTTCCAGAGCCACCGTGCACATCCAGGTGAACGACGTCAACGAGTACGCGCCGGTCTTTAAGGAGAAATCCTACAAAGCGGCTGCGATCGAGGGGAAGCGGTACGACAACATCCTGAAGGTGGAGGCGGTGGACGCCGACTGCTCCCCGCAGTTCAGCCAGATCTGCAGTTACGAGATTGTAACTCCGGAGGTTCCCTTTGCAATCGACAAAGACGGTAAGGCAGGCGGCCGGCTTGCAACGGGGGGGGGGGGGGGGGGGAGCAATTTGGGATAGTGGCCCAAATCCCTTTTTAGGTGGCCCACCAAAGGCACAAGCAGAGGGCAGGCTTGCAAGGGAGAAGTTTGCAGGCCGCAGGGCCGTCTAAGAAGAAATTAGCAAAGGACCTTGAACCCATCACATCAACTTTTCACCTTGGGGGAGGGGGCACCACCATGGTCTTCCTCCTCTCTGATGCAGGAATGTTGAGTCATTTTTAGTTGCGACCTGCAGTTCACAACAGCAAGGTCCTCCCTTTCCCAGGGCTCTGCTTTTGAAACCCCTTTCCCACCTTTGCCAGGTTACATCAAGAACACTGAGAAGCTGAGTTTCAGCAAGGAGCACCAGTATAAGCTCACCGTGACGGCCTACGACTGCGGGAAGAAGAGGGCTGCCGAGGACGTGCTGGTGAAGATTAGCATTAAGCCGACCTGCAAACCAGGCTGGCAGGGTTAGTCTCGGCCCCAGCCCTTCACCGTCCTGCCTTCGCTTGCTGCTTCAGGCACCCAAGGCTGCTCTCGGTAACGTCTCTCTCTATGGTTTCAGGCTGGAGCAAAAGAATGGAATACGAGCCTGGGACCGGGGCTCTTTCCCTCTTCCCCAACATCCATCTGGAGACCTGCGACGAGCCCATCACTTCCGTCCAGGCCACGGTCGAGCTGGAGACCAACCACATTGGGAAAGGCTGTGACCGAGACACTTACTCGGAGAAGTCCCTTCACCGGCTCTGCGGTAAGCGGGAAGATCCCGGGCTTCTCGGTGGGGTCATCCTAGGCTGCAGACTGGATGGAGGAAAGAGGTGCAGAAGCCTTTTCCTCTCGGGGGGTGCCTAGTGTCCCCCAGACCGGATAGATGAAGGTGCCAGGGAAGGTGTGGGGACTTTATCTCGCTCAGTGCAGCAGGGAGCAGCGAACTGAAGATGAGCATCGAGCATTCACCCATCGGAAATGAGGATTTCACTGCCAGGGTTGAAGGACGACCCCTCCTTCCGACCAATAGCAGACAAGCAGGCCCGGTTCCTTCCTCGGCCGCAAACCGGCCTGCTCATTGTCCTTCATAACGGAATTACAGGCGCTTCCTCTGGCACGGCCGAGCTGCTGCCCTCCCCAAGCAACGCTGCCAACTGGACGCTGAACCTTCCGACGGACAACGGCCACGACAGCGACCAGGTCTTCGAGTTCAACGGCACTCAGGCCGTCAAGGTTCCCGACAGCGTGGTCACCATCAGCATGAAAGAGCCCTTCGTGATTTCAGTGTGGATGAGGCACGGCCCCGGGGCCAAGGAGAAGGAGACCATCCTCTGCAACTCGGACAAGACAGGTGAAGGGGGGAGCGGGGGGGCACCTGTTTGGTTTGTGACCCAGCACCCGTCCTTTTCAGCCTTGGGGTGGAACTGCTGTGATGTCACAGAACCTTCACCAGTGCTCTTAAACCAGCAAGCGGGGGGCAGAAGACTGCACCAACATCTGTTTGCGAGCAGTCGACTGAAATATCATTGTGTCTCCGTAGTAGCACAGCAGTGGGTGTGGTGTCTGGATTGTGTGCTTGTTGGGGGCTGGAGACCCTCTTTTCTCCTCGGTTAGAGCCGGAAGCCTCTCTGCCTCTGTCTTCTCCCTAGCAGATGTCGCCAGCCGATTACTTGGCATATTTGGAAGCACAACAAAGAAGACCTGATCTCTCTCCCCCCCCGCCCCCCCAGAAGATCATTTCCTCTCCTTTGCTCTCCCGTCCCTTGGCCTCCACCTACGTCTAGTATTCCCTGAGCAGGTTCAGTGTCTGGGCACTGCAAGCAATAATTTGGAAAGTGGCTTGATTCCAGTAGGAACGTGATGGCGTGGGAGCAAAGAAAATGGTGTGCCTTGTCACTTGGAGACTGACCCAACTCTTTTGAAAAGGTTCCTGTTCCCCCCCCCCCCCAGCTAAAATAAAAGGTTTGCTTTCAAGAAAGCAAAGGCTGTCAGTGGCTCACTGACAGTTGATCACAGTTTGTCTCCGCAAGCGGGGAGGGTGTTCTGCTGCTGTTGGGGGCCCTCCTGCCATGTCTGGTTGGCAGTTGTGGGGACAGGATGTTGGCTGGATTGGTCAGGTCCATGTTCCCTGTTTACCTAAAAACGTTAAGTTTTTTCTTCTTGCACATAGTAAGCCATCCAGAACCGTGATCAATTTTGCCACAGACCCAGAATATCCAGTGGTTCCTTGTTAAGTCACTGCAAGATTCTTTGCTTTTTGGGCTGCGAGGAAGGAACAGTTGCCTTTCTCCTTTTTTTTTTTTTAAAAAAAAAATTGATTGGCTCCAAATGAATTTAATCAAGAAGGATCAAGAAATAGTGACAAAGTAGGCTGCGTTTACTCCAAACGTGTCCTGAGTCTACAGTAGTTGCAGAGGGGAACCTGCTCCAGAGAGGAAACTCTAAGCTTTGCTTCGTGCAATATCAAGTGTTTCCTCTCACTTAACAAGGGGGGATGTCTGGGATGCTGGAAATAATTACTTTAGGAAAGGAAGCTTGAAAACGTGAATGGATAGTTATTAGAAGCATATGCTGCCTTATTTACAGTTCTGTGAAGTTCTTGCTGTAGAGACATTCTGCCCTTGGTGAATTCCCACTGTGCATGTTGACTTCTGGCTCTTAAAACTTTCCTTTTGTTTTCTTGAAGGCCTCCAAGCCTTCTGCGCTGCATGGCTAATGTTTATTGAACAAGCTGGTGCTGCTTTGGACATCCGTCTTCAGTCCACGTTTCTGTGTGTCAGGGAAGGAGGCTGCTGGGCTCACATGGTGCACAGCTTAGTTGTGGTTTATTGGCTCAACCCTAGTTGGCTGGATTCCCACCCAGCACATTAAGACATAGTCGTGCCTTAAAAGCCACGTTGTCTAAACCGTACTAAGCCCAAACAAAACCGTTTCACCCCCCTCCTCTTTATGGCTTAGCGCAGTGTGCGAAGTCAGTCACCGAGTCCCTTTCTACATGGAACGAGGCCATGAAACTTGGCCCGCAGGTTGGCAAGTGGAAAATGGCATGTTTTTCATGTTCAGGCTTCAATTTTGTCTGGCTGTATCTCTGCAAGGCGTGTCAGGAAGGCACACTAGCCCGTTTCTGCTTTTGCTGACGCTTGTGGCATTATAACATGCCGCATCGATGGCTTCATCATTTCGAGAGCTGAAAGGACATGGCGCCTATGGGAAAGTTTTTCTCCTGTTAATAGCTCAGAGCTGGGCCCCTTCCCAGGTGTTGCTGGACTTCCCCCAGCTGAAGATGTTGGCAATTGTAGTGCCAGGTGCTGGGAGGGACCTACGTTCTGCGACTTGCCAAGAGCGTTATGCGCGCCGTGCGCTGGACGTGGCAGGAGGAGAGGGCCGTCTAATTCTGATCTTCTTGCGCAGACATGAGCCGCCACCGTTACTCCCTCTACGTGCACAACTGCCGGTTGGTCTTCCTCTTCCGCCAGGACCCCTCCGAGGGGCAGAGTTACAAGCCGGCCGAATTCCACTGGAGGCTGAATCAGGTGGGCGCAAAAGTATTTCGACCACTCTTGGTCGGCTCCCCTCCGTCGAGCCACAGCTCCTCTTTCCTGGTTTGAAAAGAAGGCCAGAAGCTTTAGATTTGCGGAGGGGACAGCCTAAAGGGGCCGGAAGGTAGGCCCTTTGGTTCGTCTAGGTAATATTGGTGGCCCGTGGCCAGGGTTTCGAGCAGGTCCTACCTGGAGGTGCCCAATTTTGAATCCCGATCCATCTGCGTGCAGATTGTGACCCACCCTGACCTAGAGCGCATCCCCACTAAAACCCTTAAGTGCTGCAGCTCTTTCCAATTAGCAGCTGGGATTCAAATCCTAAAATTGGGCAGGGCCTTCAAATCCAGCTCCCTGACCAGGGTAGGACCTTACCGATAACGGTCCTCCCTTTCCTTGATCACATGATCATGCCCAGCAAAGGGGGGAACCCTCAGCTTCCCCGACCTGTAGTTCCATCGCCCACTTTTCCCGTCAAGGAGCTCCAGTTAAAGCTATTAATCTGCGTCCTGTCCTTTGGGAATGATAAAACGCAGGTCGGTGCCCCTCCACTCTTTTTCAAACCCTTGGCTCCTCTTCCAGGTTTGTGATCAGGAATGGCACCACTACATCCTCAACGTGGAGTTTCCAGTGGCCACGCTCTACGTCGACGGCGTTTCCTATGATCCCTTCCCGGTGACCGAGGATTATCCGCTTCATCCCTCCAAAATCGAATCGCAGCTAGTAGTTGGAGCCTGCTGGCAAGGTAGCCGTCGTCTAGGTTTTATCCTGGTTGCCGCTATTTGTGGGGTGGAATCCCGTTTTGGGGTGGTATTGGATCCAACTGGTTCATTCTGGTCTCCGTGACAGGAGCAGTGGGCTGGGTTGGGATTTCTTCCCTCCAGTGTGGTTCAAAAGAGTAACTTGGATTTAACATGACATCATGTTGAGCAACCTCCCATTTTCCTGGTCCTCTCCAGCTCAAATAGTTGCCTGGGTGAACGGTCTACAGCAGTGTTTCTCAACCTTGGCAATTTTAAGATGTGTGGACTTCAACTCCCAGAATTCCCCAGCCAGCATGGCTGGCTGGGGAATTCTGGGAGTTGAAGTCCACACATCTTAAAATTGCCAAGGTTGAGAAACACTGGACTACAGAAACACTTCGTTTGTTGTCGTCTTGAGAGCTGTTGGGGAAGAAAAACCTGGAATGAAGAATTGAGGTTCTTGAACTAGGTTAGAAGCTGGAATAGATAAAAAACCAGAAACACTTGTGAGAATTTTCTTGCTTGCTCTGCCTTTCCAGGGATAGGTTTTAGAAGTAGGGTTGATTGGATAATTCTGCCAGGATAATTCACTTAACGCTGGGCTTGTATGTGATGGAGGTTTGTTACCGGGGGGGGGGGGGGGGGGGGGCTGTAAAAAATGCAGCAGCAGCAGCAGATGGGTTTAACATACAGAGCAGGTCAAAACAGCCGTTCCCCAGGGACTGCGTAACGCTGAGTCACAGCACCAAAGGTTACCGAAGGCTTTTTTCCTCATCAGCATCCTCAGAAAATGGATGCTCAGATTAGTCTAAGAAGCGATGCACAGCGCCAACAGTTTTGCAGTGTGATTTTTCCTTTAAAAAAAAAAAAGCCTTTCCCCCTAGTTGCATGGTTCCTCTTTTAAGATCTGCTTTTAAGGACTTCTGTATCAGGTCGCTGGAGAAAATGTCCTTTTCTCTTCCATACTTCACTTTCTATCTCCCTTGTGCCAGGTGCCATCACAGACTCACGCAGGGATTTTATAACCATAATTGAACGATAAGACAATAGGGGATTACGTTTCGCACTCCACTGAGCAATCCCCTTTTCCTCCTCTCTTCCTGCACCACCACGGAGGAGAAGTCAATCCAAATTCAGGTTTTGTTTTAGCCGCTGTTTGGCTCGTCATTCGATGCAAATCAGGAACTCATTTAAAAGAAATGCTTGAGAGTTGCTGCACAAGGTCATTGCAAACTCTGGATTGCTCAGCTAGCTTCTCTAATAACCTGGGATTGCTTTGAAGCCATGGTTTCTGGACCACAGCAAATGACAAGGCAGGTTTCTCTGATGATGAAACCAAGCCCTCTTTTGGCCTCACGCCCCGCCCAAGGCAGACTTGCAAATCTGAGGTCAAGCTTGGGCTTCTGATGGGTAGCATAATCATGGTTTATTGTTGCATACTGACCATGCCAGTGTAACAAGCCAAAAGGGCGGGAAATATGAGAGGAATACCTGAGAAAGGCAGTTGGCAAGGAAACGGTTTAGATTTCATCTCACTATCTCCAGTGAAAGGGATCCTGGGTTGTTTTGCTGGGAACGCTTGGGGATCTGATGCCAGTTAGAGAAGATGGTGTCGATTCTGTACTAGGGAACTTAATGGTTGAACACACGGGATCGAGTCTTCTATTGAAAGCCCACTTTGCTTCAGCTTTCAAAAGCCTGCTTAAAAAAGGAAATCGGTCCACCTTACTTCATTTCCAAAGGTTTTTGAATAAGTTAGCTGGGCATGCTTCCGTGAGACCTCAGCTAGAATTGTACACTTTTGCAAAGAAGGCTCCTCGACCAGTTGTGATGAACAAGAGCGGGAAACGTAAGAGACAGAGGGTCCCTTCAGTTCCTGAGGAACATCAAGGGTTGCTTGCTCGGTCCCCAAACAGCGGCCTTTGGTGCTGACCTGCCCTCGGACTGGGGTCTATTCAGCAGCAGCAGCAGCAGCGAGCAAAATTTACTCCCCAACTCTTCCTTCTGAAATCCTTTGACGGGGGGGATTGGGTGGTTTGCATTTGTCCCCGGAGTTGTATCTCCTTCCCAGGTCCTTCGAGTCTCCCGGCTTGGTTTCCCACAGAAGGTCAAAAAAGGCAAAAACTTTAGCGGGCGAAAGAGGGGAGATGGATCTTGTCGTTGTTGATGCTCTCCCTGTGGGGAGGACTTAGCAGGTAGCTCAGGTTCTGGGCCGTGTCCTTCAGAAGATGTCCTCAGGAAGGCGACTGAAGGATCTATGGCATCCCTCCGCAAAGGTGCTGAGATGTGGCAGCAGCCAAAAACGAAATCAGGGTTCATACCATCTCTTGCTCCTCGTCCCACGACCTCGCTGCCTCTGTTTGCAGTCGGCAGATCCTGGTTTCCCACTGAAGGCCGAGAGAGGCCGGCGGGTGGCCTATCCGGCCCGTCCGGCCAGGCCTGAACTACGACGGGTCAAACGTCCAGGCGCTACCTAACCCGCACGTTCCTGTCTTTTCTTCTCCGTCCCTGTTTCTTGCTTCTCTGCAGAATATACGGGAAATGAGAATGACACCGAAAAAGCGACCGAGAGCTCTGCAGGTTGCTGGCGGTCTAATTTTTCTTTTTAATGCTTTCATGTCAAAGGCAAGCCATTGCTTCATCACACATAGCATGACAGGCCAGCATTGCATTATGGCCATCGGAGGGACACATAATCACGTTGCCGAGCTTGTTTTCTTCCATTGCACTCTCCTTATATATTCACTTCCTTTTTGGTTCCCCCCCAACACTCTTTGGTTCTCCCCCCTCCTCTTTTAGCAGTTAACACCCAATCATGCGTTCACATGCAAGTGGATAAGCCATGAAGTAGCACTGAAATGAAGTAGGTTGAGAAATCTCTGTTGCCTTGGTGGGTGGTGGCTACTGCAGGGCGGGACCTGATATGGACAGTGACCGTTCTCATTGGCCCATAGCTCCCTTCCTTGGAATTAAACAGCCAGTCCAAAGCATAGTCTCTGTAATTCATCTCCTGACCCGTGGGGGACCCTCGGCCATGGACACTCCTTGGGTGATATTGAGCCCGTCCCTGTCTCTTAGCCTGGTCTCCTTGTGGAGACCAAGGGAAGGCAGATCCCCACAGAAGCCGCCTTGGAGAAAAGGCAGGATCTAACAGATACATAAAAAGAAGAGGGAATGGGGTAAAAGGTAGAGGTATGCATGAGACAGAAAATGCATTTTTTTTCAAATCCGAGGCATACACGTCACGTTCTGGACTTTCTGCCAAACCCATTCTGGATTGGCCGGGGTTCAGCAGAAATAAATGTTCCGGTTTCAAACAGGATTTTACAGGGCCAGGATGGTGGGGAGTGGTGGTGATGCATAGAACAGTTCAGGCCCAAACTGTTTTGCACATCCTGGTGCCTTGCTGGTTGATAAGCAGGTGGCTACTTTACCTGCTGACTCACCTGCCTAACAGCATGCCTAGTTTTGGGGGGAAGTGGCTTGGTGCATTTAACATCCCAGTTTGAGACAACTGAAGAATCCTTCATTTAATTTGAAATTGCATCTTGCCTAACATCCTGCATCAGGAAGAAAAACCTTTTAATTATTATCAGCTTAAACTCTGACATTGAAAGCCAAACTAGAGGATGGCTTTCTTGCAGTTATGCCTAAATGTTTGATGAGAGCTGTTGATAAGATGAATTTCTGTCTAGGAGTAAAATCTGCATATATCTGCGTATGAAAACAGTTGTTTCAAAAAGTATTTTCTTTACAAAGGATACGTAAAAGCGAGTCATAATAGGAGAGGACTACTGGAACAGACAGGGCTCCAGATTTGATAGGCTCTCTCAGTCTTGATCGGTGTTTTTCAGCCTTGGCAACTTTAAGACGTGTGGACTTCGACTCCCAGCATGCTGGCTGGGGAATTCTGGGAGTCAGAGTCCACACCTCTTAAAGTTGCCATGGTTGAGAAACCCTGTCCTAGAATTTGATTCTTGAGAAGAAGACGTACCTTCCCACCAGTTGAAATTGTCTGTTTTAGACAGGATGTCTTAAAATATAGGACGCTGGAGGGATGTCCTTTCAAAGGCATCCTGCTCCCCCAAGTACCCTTGATTCCAGAACGGAAGCTCGCTCACCCCATTCCTGCCCCATAGCCCTTACTGCATGAACGAGCATCTTTATGTTCTCTTCCTCCTCATCGCGCTTGAGCATAACCGCCAGCTGAACTCAGGAATGGGCACTCACTAACTGCATGCCATCGGAAAGCCAAGCGGAGCACGGTTTGTGAGTGGCACCAGGCCAAAGGCAGGGGAGCACCGGGATTAATACGGCTGCTTTTCCTTCCTCGCAAAGGGGGTGACCTCCGGATGGCCCAGTTCTTCCGAGGCAACCTGGCCGGCTTGACCATCCGCTCCGGCAAGCTGGAGAGCAAGAAAGTGATTGATTGCCTGTACACTTGCAAAGAAGGGCTGGACCTGCCGAGCACGGATGGCGCTGGGAAAGGGCTGAAGGTACTCTCGGGCTGCTGCTATGGAAGGGGCCAAGGGTCTTGTGAAGGCAAAGGTTGCGTGGGCTGCAACTCCCAGAATCCCTGGGCGCCTGGCACGAAATTTCATTCTATTGTGCACTTGTATAGTGTATAGTGGGATGACAATAAAGTTATTCTATTCTATTCTATTCTATTCTATTCTATTCTATTCTATTCTATTCTATTCTATTCTATTATTAATTCTGGGAAGCGAAGTCCCCCAATTGGATCAGGGGAATTGAACTTGAATGACGTTCCAAATGTTTTTGGCCTCTTTAACATAAAGAAAGGTGGCCTTTCCCGTGCTACTTAGAAGCTCTTCTTTTCTGTAGCTTTGGGAGCCTGGCCATGGTCCCAGGTTCGACGCCCAGCAGCTCAGGCACGGCTGGGTAACCGCCCCCCCCCCCCCGCTAAAATTTGGAAGAGTTTTATTCAGGCAGCATGGATAACTCCCGCCCCTCTTATTCATCCCTCATCCTCTAATTTTGCTGTGACTTCTTCTGTTGCAAGGAAGCAGTTTGAGGACTTCCTTCTCCCTCCCTCGCTGTGGAAAACTGCCGTGAGAATGCGTTGCAGAAATAAGACTTTTCAGGGGCATAGGAAACTGTCAGTGCAAAATTTAATCGTGCTCGGCTCAACCTGCCAAGGCTGGAGGATTTTTTTTTTTTTAAAGTATTTGGCAAAACAGATATGCTCCAATATGAGTCGCAGCTAAATTCTCCAAACCAGTCAGTAACACCCAGCGTTTCGTTATTAAGCCCCTCTTAATAACTTGCCTTTGCAGCATCCACCACAGGAGAATCCTTATTTTCCGTAGAGGGAGGATAAGTTAACGTTAGCGAAGAAGTGCAGGATAAAAGAGATTATAAATGCAATCTCTGCTCTGGGAAAGTAGTAAGCGTAAGAAAGAGGATTAAAATACCCCACCTTGATTCTACATAATACAAGAGAGTACAGACAAATTCTGCCAGGCTTTTAAGACTCTGTCGTTAAACCTGCAGCAGTAAACTAGAGTGTTCTAGTAGTCCTCGTGTTTCCTGACCTGGTTTACCTGAAAGGGCTGACATTTCTTTGCCAACCTGCTGTTTTCCTAGCAACCCACAGCCCCTCGCAGCTTCTCTTGGCCTCATTTCAGATCCACATGAATCCGAGCCGATCAGCCCTGAGCTTAGAAGGTGGCGACATCGAGAGGTTCGACAAAGCCATGCAGCGCATCTCGTATTTGAACTCGCGTCAGTTCCCCACGCCCGGCATCCGGAGGATCAAAATTACGAGCACGGTGAAGTGAGTCCTTGCGATGGGTGCAGAGGAAGACATCCAACGGGGGGTTGATGATGCAGTGGGTGCTTGGTTCCTGGGGCAGAACGTTGGCCTTGCAGCCTCGTTCTGCCCTTTCGGCGTGGGAAATTGGGCTGGATTCATGTCGGACTTTAAACTCCAGTTCAGAAGGACGCGCTTGCTATGTTTGCAGACTGCGCCCAACCCAAACAACCAGATTGTGGCTTTATACAATGGCCTAATTCACATGACAGTGGCTGGGTTTCACGCTGCCTGGTGAAACACAAACTACAGGTAGCCCTTGCTTAACAACCATTCGTTTAGTGATGGTTCGGACTTACAACGGTGCTGAAAAAACCAACTTGCGACTGGTCCTCACACGACCATCACAGTGTCCCGCGGTCACGTGATCACGATTGGGGCACTTGGCAACTGGTTCGTATTTATGACGGTTACAGCAACCCGTGGTCACGTTATCGCCATTTTCGACCTCCTTGACCAGTTTCTGGCAAGCAAAATGAATGGGGAACCACGTGATTTGCTTAACGACTGTGTGGTTTGCTTAACGGTCGCTGCAAAAGGCGTAAAATTGGGTCGGCTTTGCTTAGCAACCGAAATTCTGGTCCCAGTTGTGGTAGTTAAGTGAGGACTACCTGTAGTCTTTTTAAGAGTGGGTTGTGCAGACTGGGCTCATAAGGGCTGTTAGTAATATGAGGCCATCCATATGTCTCTGCTTTCTGTAGAACAGGCGCAATGGCGCTTCCCCCCGGGGATCTGACCATCTAAAATAGTAACAGGGAAACAAGTGAGGAAATCGAGGCATTAATATAAATAGGGGAAGATTCTCTGATAATCTGAAGAGTGGTAACAAGGGTCGGGACTCAAGGATGGTGTAGCGGGTGTTGGAGGACGAGTGTCCGGGAGACCCGGGTCCACACCTGCTCTCACCCATGGAAACCCACCGGGTGTTTGGGGCAGTCTCATGCCCTCACCCCACTGACCTCACACGCTTGCTGAGGAGCGAACCCCAAGGGGGATTCCCATGAGGACAAGCGCCATATAAAAGTAGCCAAATCGATCCCCGGGCCCTCCGTGCTGACGGCCACCACGCCTTGCCTTTCCAGGTGCGCCGACAAGGAAGCCTGCATCGCCGTTCCGTCTGTCGAGGGGTACGTCATGGTCTTGCAACCCGAGGAGCCCAAGATCAGCCTGAGCGGCATCAACCACTTTGCCCGTTCGGCTTCGGAGTTCGAGAGCCCCGAGGGGGTGTCGCTCTTCCCCGAGCTCCGCATCATCAGCACCATCACCCGGGAGGTTGAACCGGAAGGAGAGGGAGAGGAGGACCCCACCGGTGAGGCCTGCCGCGCAAGCTTGCGTGCCTCGCGCCACGTGGACGGAGACGGAACGGGGAGGGAAGGGCCGCCCAGAGACACGTTCGAGTCTGAAGCGGCAGCTTTCCTCCAAAGCGAAACAAGGCAGCTTATTGTCCGTCAAATAAAAGCTAAAGCTGATTTTTTGAAGACTGTGTCTCATCCGCTCATCTTCATCTTTCAGTGTCTCCTTTTTGTTTGGCGCCGAAAGTCAGACTGCAGGCAGGGTCAGATCCAGCAGCGTCAAGGATTTGGCAGAGAGGATAGGACAGGATAGATGGACAGGGACACGTCCAGAGGCAGCACGGGCTTTGTTGACAGATCCCAGTCCTGGAGGAAACTTGATAGGGGGCGGGGGGGGGGCTGTGTCTTGCCGAAACCTAGAAGCCAAGATTCTTTCTCTGTTTCCTGGTTCCTGATCAGTTTTCCCATTTCTTCTCTTTTCCAGTCCAAGAATCCTTGGTGTCAGAAGAAATCATGCACAATTTGGACACCTGTGAGGTCTCGGTGTTGGGGGAGGAACTGAACCAGGAGCAAGAGAGTTTGGAGGTTGACCTGGTGCGGCTGCAGCAGAAGGGGATGGAAATGAGCAGCTCCAGTCTGGGCCTCATTCTTACTGGTATGGACCCCCCCCCCTCCCTCCCTCCCTCTTGGAGAAGGTTCACACGTTGCACTAAGCCACAGCTAGGTTTCCAGAACACTCTAGGCCAGTGTTTCTCAACCTAGACAACTTTAAGAGGTGTGGACTTCAACTTCCAGAATTCCCCAGCCAGCCATGCCTGGCTGGGGAATTCTGGGACTTGAAGTCCACACCTCTTAAAGTTACTGACGTTGAGCATCAATGCTCTAGGTCCTAAATTATGGGTTACAAGCTGTACAACAGGTTTTGTGAAACACAGCCCCAAACCAGCCCTTATTTGAGCTGACCCATGTCTGTTCCCTGCAGGGGTGGATACCATGGCTAGCTACGAGGAAGTTTTGCACTTGATCCGGTACCGTAACTGGAACGCCGTCTCTCTCTTTGACCGGAAGTTCAAGCTGGTGTGCTCGGAGCTCAACGGGCGCTACGTTAGCAATGAATTTAAGGTGGAAGTAAGTGAAGGAGTCTCCTCTTCTGGTAGGCCTCAGGGTTGTTGGGTCTACGAACCTGGGCTCGGGGTTTCCACACGGAGGAATCGAACATATTGTAGCCCTCGGTCGGCGTAACGGAAGGTAGGCGTAACTTTAATGAAGGAACGCAGGAGCTGTTAAGGGAGGAGAAACAGCCAGTTAATCCTGTGAGAAAGAAGTTCAAAATAACCCCGTCTTGATTGTGTTGGGCATAAGAGGGGGCAAAGATTCTGCTATTATACCCTACAACGATAAAGTAGCCTCTCTGGAATCCTTGTGGTATCTCTTTCCTCACCTGGCCGGCCTCAGCCTACCTGGGAAGAAGGAAGCAAATGAACCCATGTTATCTATTTAAGAATTGTAGACATAGAGCTGTGTTTCCCCAACCGGGCAACTTCCAGGTGGGTGGACTTCAACTCCCAGAAGTCTTAGCAGTGGACTGGGGAATTCTGGGAAGAGGACACTCAGGTTGGGAAGCATAGACCAGTCAACACAAGAAGGCCAACCAAAAAAAAAGTCATTGAAATCGGCTCTCCCCTGCTGCTGGTTTCCTAAAACTTTCTCTAACCTCCTGTCTGCCAGGTGAACGTCATCCACACAGCTAACCTCATGGATCACGCCAGCCATATTGCTGCCCAGCAGCCCCAGTTTGTCCAGCCTGTCCATCATTCCTTTGTTGACCTCTCTGGCCACAATCTCGCTAACCCTCACCCAGGGTTTTCCGGTAAGGGCGCATCCCTTCCTTCGATCTCCCCACTGCCACCCCCAACAGTTCCACAGTCTTTGGAGAGGCTCCCTCTGCTGTTGAGGAGCGAGGCTTCCCTGGATCGGGCCCCAGAGGTGGCAGATCCATGAAACCAACTGCGTCTGAGCAGCACTCAATGCTCGGAGGTGCTGAAATTTAGGTCCTCGGGCTGGGCTCAGAAACGGCCCGCTAGCTTTCTGGAATTTGCCTGTTGTGAAAGTAGAATAGGCTGCTTCTCCTGGAGCTCCAGAGACGATTTGAACTTTTAAAAATGAATTCTCAAAGCCGGGGTGGACTTAGGTGATCGCTTGATCTGGATTTGGGTGCAAATACTTGGCAAGGATCTAGGGCCACCCTCATTTCCCATGCCCGAAACTCCCTCCACTGCCTCCCTTTCCTTGAGTGAGGGAGGAAATTGCTCCCCTCTTCAGGAAAGAAGGGGATGAGATTCATGAACGTCCATCATCAAACTTCAGGTGGCAGACTCCCGTTCGTTGCCACCGCATCATAAAATTAGAAATCCCCTCTTTCTCTCTCGCCAATCAACAGATTTGGATCTCTTGAGATTGGCGGAATGTGTTCAGAGCAATGCAAGCCGAAGTGTATCGATAGCAGGCTGCTGCAAATTACATTGTTTTGTCCCCGGCTGTCTCGAGATCTTCCGGATCTTGAGAAGGGGGAGCAATTGGCAACGTGCTCAAGGCACGATGGTCCCTTGTTGGGAGTGTTTGGACCTCATGCTCCATGGCTGCCTGAAAAATGCAAGGCACTTGACCGTGTCTCAGTGAGGAACTAGATCCCTGGCATATGAGGTACCCCCTCTGCTGCTCAGCATACGTATGTGCAAAATCTGCCCCCCCCAATGCCCAGAACTAGACCAAGTACCCCAAGCTATCCCCACCCAGAACAGGAAAGGAACGGGTGAAAAATGCAGGGCTGTGCTTCCTGTCCTCCGTTTACAGCTAACTCACTCCCTCGCTCTTCTGAAAACTCGTCCCCAGTGGTCCCAAGCACCGCCACAGTGGTGATCGTGGTGTGCGTCAGCTTCCTGGTTTTCATGATCATCCTGGGGGTCTTCCGGATCCGAGCGGCCCACCAGCGGACAATGCGGGATCAGGACTCCGGCAAGGAGAACGAGATGGACTGGGACGACTCCGCCTTGACCATCACGGTGAACCCCATGGAGGTAAAGCGCGGTCGGTGTCTCTGCTCGCCCTGAGGTCCGAGTCGCAAATCTGTAATCTAACAACCCAGGATTATAACTTCGAGTTGGCCTTATTGGAGCTGTCGTGGGTGGGACTGGGATTTTGGTGTGTCCCCCCCCCTTTTTTTTTTTTTTTTGAGGTGGGCTAGAGGGCCTTTTTGTTTAAAAGCAGCGTTGAGCCTCTTTTCCAGTTTCCATGACTGTTTTCCTGTATGTCCAACCTTTAAAAGGCAGGGAAGCACACCATTGCATTTGGAAAATTGTGCCAGAGCAAGCTCCTCTCCCATTTTATATTTTTTGGAAAGAGGCTCATGAATCTCATCTGAGCCCCTGTACCCAACGCGCACAACCCCTTCCACACCCGCCACCCAAAATAGATCTCTTAGTGGTGCTCTTTCCTTACTTCCCCCCGTGCCATTTTCTTCCTTGGGCTGCCTGTAGCTCTGAGAGATCGCTTTCGGACGAGACTCTGAGAGATGAATCCTGGGGTAGAGCTGGAAGGAAGGTGCCCCCCCCCCCCCCCCCCGTGGTCCTCTCTCAAGATGCCCCCGAACGGGAGAGCCCTCCCAGGAGACCATGTGCTTCTCTGTTTCCCAGACCTACGAGGACCAGCACAGCAGCGAGGAGGAGGAGGAGGAGGAAGAGGAAAGCGAAGATGGGGGAGAGGAAGATGACATCACAAGCGCCGAATCGGAGAGCAGCGAGGAGGAAGAGGAGGGGGGCGAGCAAGAGGAGGACCCCCAGCACGTCAACCGGCAGCAGCAGTTAGAGTGGGACGACTCGACCCTCCCCTACTGAGCCCGCCCGCCCCACTCTCGTCGTTGATTCTCTTTTCGTTTTGTTCTTCTGGTCCAAGAACTGCAGGACAAGCCACTCCCCTTCCTTCCAAGGGTCCCTGGTGCGAGACAGTTGCCGGGGCCTGTAGAGTCGGCCAGTCCCCCTGCCCTGCCCTGCCCCCCCTCCCCATCGTGTGTCGGGCGTATCCTCTCCAAAATCCCCGCCTGCAGAAATGTAGCTAGCGCCTCTTCTCTCTCGGTTGCTCCCCAGTGACTGGATTGTGCCGTTCTTTTCCACTTGCAAGGCATCGCCTGGTGCTTTCTGCCCCCGGTCATCTCCCCGCAGGGGCCCAGCCATCCCGGCTGCTCCCTTTGTGACGGTTCCTCGATATTCCCGCCCTCGACCACACGCAGGCGACTCTTAAAGCAGCTGCCGTTTCCTTTCCGGCTTGCAGAGGCTGCTTTAATGGACCGCAGGGGAGGCGTTACTTCTCCCCACCTCCAAAACACGTCCAGCCGCCTCTGGCTTCTCCACATCAGACTTAACTTTATTTTAATATTATTTTTATTCTTCAGCCTGGGGCCACGCTCCCACCTCCGCGCCTCTTTTTGTGCGTTGCGGGTGGAAGCAAGAACGCCGCGCTCGTTCATTGACAGAGGGTTAACTTCTTCATTTAGCCTTTTTTTTTTTTAAGAAAAAAAATATCCTAGTTTGATTTTAGCCGATTCGGTCGCTCAGGCCCTCCCTGCAGGCGTTTTAAAACTCTCTTTTTCTTTCCCTCCTTCCAAACTCTAGTGCATGTGTAAAATGGCAGAATGGGGTCAATATTTAGAAGATTAACAGACTTTTTAATATTTTGTAAATACGTTGGAATTCTGTAATTATGTCACTTGTGGTAGTGAAAACATGGCGGGGGTGAGGGAGGGAGGGAGGGAGGGAGGGAATCAACTGTGCTAAGATTTTAAGATGATGATGATGATGATGATGATGAAGATAAATCATGCAGCATGACATAGCGGTAAGTTTTTTTCAGAACTCCTATGGCAGAAGCCTGGGACAAGTTTTAAGTAGTGCAGAGAAAGGAACGACGACCAGAGGTGATGGACTTGACTGCAGTTTCATAGTGGGCCAGGTCTGTTGATCGGTTCTTCCCTTTTTTAAGAAAACCTTTCCTGGGGAAAAAGAAATGTGGCCTCACTCTAAAGGAACCTTCATAAGCCACCTTCAGACCCAGCTCGGTCTGTATCCTTGCACGGGAAGGGCCTGGAGGATACGTGGCTTAAGCTGCTTCTTTTTTTTTTAAGCAAGTTGCACCAAGGAGCCCGGCTTCCCTTTAAACTTAGTCCTCTCTGGGTTTACACTACAATTCTCAGGAGTTGAGCCTAACGATGCCAGATCCAGAAGGCCGCGCAGTCCACATTCTGCCTCAGCTGCTGAGTGAGGTTTCCTTTCTCGCACCATTCCTTGTTTCTAAACTCCTGTTCATTCCTGTAGCTACTACAACACTAACTCGAGATGTGGATGTCTCTTTCTCCAGCTTATTTCTATTTTTACTGGGGGGGAGGGGGTCTTTGTTTACCCCTAATGTATGTGATTCCTTCCTCCCCTAAAGCTATGACATAAACATTCCAGATAACGTTGAAGAGTGGTCGAAGAGATCCTAGCATTTAGTGAAACCTTGCCTGGGTATGTGTTACAAGGGGCCACGCCTAAGCAGAATGATTTCCCCAAAGCAGGCTCCACCCTAGCAGTGGCAGGGAAGGTTAAATTTTCCTGGGAGAGAGGTAGGGATCTTCTCTGCTCGCGGCCAAAGCGGTAAAGCCCGTTTCCTACCTTGCACAGAGCACCCCGTCTCCTCTCCAGGTACGTGGTAGATCTGCCCAAACTGGCTGCAAAGATCAGAGTCAAAAGCACAAAAAAATAATAAAAGGGGGGGGGAGAGGGATTTCAGCTGCAAAAAATGTGGAGGGTGTTGTGTGTTGTTTTTTGGAGTGGGAAGAAACGAGAAAAGGAAGGTAAGGGATACAGGTTGTGGCAGAATACGTTCTTTGGGAAAGTAAAGTTCTTAATTTGGTCCTGGCCACCCCACTGCAGGCCACCCTGAAAAACGGGGTGCCTGTACAAATTAGGGGTGCTTGAATCACAACCCCCCCAATCCTTTTGAGAACCTTTTTAACTGCCAACGGCGTAGGGTTCCTTTTGGGCCAAGCTGATCTCCACAGTGCCTTGGGCAATGGGACAGCTCTGAAAGCCAAGAGCAATTTCACTCACCCCCCCTGTCAACTCACCCCCCCCCCCCAAGAAAAAGGTTGATGGATAAAACAGGCAAGGGAAGCTGGTTTCCGAGACTTCCACATGCGACTTTTCACTGGGAACACTCTTAACTTCTGTCTGAATTGTCCTGTGTTTTATTGTCACCGTGTAGAAAACCTCTTAGCCTTTTCCCCCATTCTACTGCCTCTGTTTAGCAACTGTATTCTAGAGACTGTAAACCTAATCATGTCCACCCCGCCCCCATGCTAATATGGAAAGGCTGTAATTTTTTTTTCCCCCGACGCATTTTGTAGCCATCATGGGTCTAACATTTCAGATGTGTATATTGGTAAATAGGTCACGTTTGGAAACGTCTGAGCTACAATAAATTTCTGGTTCTAAAAAAAGACAAGACTTGCTGTCATCTTTGGGGGGTGGCAGGACTTTCCTCGGTGCGATTAAACCACCCCTTTTCCCCCCTAAAAGGACAACCTGAAAATCAGGTTTGAGAATGCTCTGCCCCAAAAGACAAAGCATGTATCTAGTTGGGTAATTTAGATTTGAAACTCAAAAGCTGCGCCTGCTAGTATTTTACTGTTCCTTTTTTTCCCCCTTTATTAAAGGCTAACACAACCACAGATAGGAGGAATACTGCAGTGTTTATGCCAAACTCACCGGTTTTCTTCAAATAAGAAGGTAGCCTAGCAATCAACTGCTGCCAGCCAGTCCTATGCCTATTAATTTGGATGTAAGCCCAGGATTGTAGAGGTAACTTTCGGCCTTCTGGGTCTGTCTCTTCTGCAAAGAGTGAGCGTGTCTGTATATTTCTCTTGAACCAATCTCTCTTGGCAAAAGCTCCTTTTGATGTCAAGCCCCCCAAAATCAACTCAGCGTTGGATAAATTTGTGAGATCGTGCTCAATTCTTCTCTCGCCAACCACCACCACCACCCCCGATAGAGGAGAAATTTTTAAAAATTCCCCAGTGTGCTTTTTTATTTCTTTAAACAAAGCCTCCCTCCCATGTTTCAAGGTTCGTTCCAGTTAATGGCCCGTCATTCTACCAGTGTTGAAAATTTGTATGGGGGAAAAAACAAATCCTAAAAGCTTCGTTAGGGCTTTGTCTGTCTGATTTCTCAATTATTTTCTTCCCTGTTGCTTTTTAAACGGCCAGTTTTAATTTTTTTAACTTTTCCTACACTGGTAAGGGAATCCTCCCCCCACGGGAACAATTTAGTGGGTTGGGAGCCAACCCAACAACCACATTCACACATCGCACGAAGTCATGGGTTAGTGGATTGTGTGAACCGATGGAAAGATAACAGTTTGTTCTCCTGCGTGCATGTACAGTAGATCCAACCCCAGCATATGGAGAAGCTCATCTTACACACTTGGAAGAACATCCTTTCCTTGTATCCCTCCCATTTGGCTTCTCAAAGCTTATAAAAAGCTAGCAAGAAATTTCAGGCTTTGAAATTATTTGAAAGCAAGCCCGTTCCCCCAGCAGAAACAAACTGTCAAAGCTCACTGGTAAAACAAACTTGAATTTACTGAAAAGCTGAGTTTAAAAAATGAAAGGGTTGCCAGTAAGAGGCCAGTTTTAAAAAAAGAAAAGAGAATGTAATCTTCAGCTCAGGATGAAAGAAGTCACTGGAAGTCTGTAAGAACTTATTTGCATCTGACAGACCAGGACACGTGTGGTCGTCATCCTTCCATCTCCTGCCAAAACCTCCGTCGTACTTCTGACCCATGGCTCCTTTTTCAAAAGACACTTCCTGGGCCTGCATGACCTGGAACTTGGGGTTCAGCATTTTGTGCCAACCCAGGACATAAAGAGAAACCAAGAAGTACTGTGAGGAAGTCCATCTCTTCGTAAAGAGGCCAGCTCTTTGGAGACATCGGGACACTTGAAGCGTTACAACCTACCTCAGCTCAACCAGCGAGTGAGTCAAGCACCTTCGAACAGTATAAAATACGAATCTCGCAGACACACACACACACGCCTTTCAAAGTCATCAAACTGCACGGTTGCCAAATCATGCCAATGCTCCTCATCTCTGCCCAGGCCATCACCATTTGGCAGAGTTGACATCTCCGGGAACTTCCAAGCAGAACATCTGCATAAGGACTTCCTCTCACCATCCACGTTTGGGCAGGTAAAAATGGCCCAGCCCGTTTCACACAAGGTGTGGAGAACCCAGCTGCTCTGTCCTGAGAGCGAGCAGGGAAGGAGGACTCGGGGAGAGGGTCCCCTACTGACGGTTATCCTTGGAGACGTTGTGAGCCAGCCAGTTCACTTTGGTCTTCCAGCTCTCCCGGAGGGCCTCGTTGAACTTGAGCTGAAATTGCTTCCGGGCCTCCTCATCCGTCTTCCCCAATGCCAACGAGTCCTGAAAGGCGTAAACAGGACCGTAGGAGAAAGATGTTCATCTAGTTTTTATCCATGAAATTAAAAGGGCGCGAGATGGGTGCGTATTTCTATCTAGACCTATTTTGGGTGCTCCTATCCACCTATAAGTGCTTCCAAAACGTGAGATGACCCTTCCACCTTTGTTGCATTCAGAACGTGGAACTACTTGGAGGTATCCTGTGACAGACTGGAAGAGGCTTGCAAACCCCCCCCCCCAAATGTTCTCCCCCTCCAGTTTCCGTCTCACCTTGAGATACTGGATGTCTTTGGAGCAACTCAACTCCGGAAGGCCAGCCGCTTTCATCAAGGAGAAGAGATGCAAGAAGAGGAGGCCGTGGCCTCGAAGGATCATGTAGGCTGTTTCGCAGTAGTCTCTGAATCTGAGAGGAAAACAGGTCAAATGGAACGGCACCACAAGGTGGTAATGTTGCTTCCCAGACTGAGAAAGATTCAGGAGATAAATTGCCAGCTGTAAGTTGCTTTGGGACCCGGGACAAGACCCACTAACTCGCCAGTTCACTGGAACAAAGAAGTCTCTGCCCTACTGTATATTGGATGCATATTAATCCTAGAGGAGAAATAGCTCCCTTGTTGGAATTCTTGAAAGCCCCATCCTTCCTTGTCAACAAATCTCATTAAAAAGAACCTGAGGATTGTGCCTAGCCAGGAATCTCTGACATTAACAGTCTGGGCCCCCAATACGACCAGCCACCCCCGTGATCATTTCTCCTCTGCAGACGTGTTGAAACCAAACAAAGAAAAGCAGCCGCCCCGTGTTTACCGTTCAAACTTCTCACTGTTGTTGGTTTTCCCCTGCTGGATCACGTGAACAAAGTCGTAGGTCAGAATGAAAGGGACCCGCTCACGATTGATCCCAAATTTGGTCTTGAAGTTTCCCAGGAAATGGCCAAAATCAATATGGAACAACTGCAGAGGGAGGTTGAAGGGAGGGAAGGAAGGAAAGAGTTCAGATTCCCAATTGCAAGTCCAGCAACACCGCGGTATAAAATCAGAGTCAAGGCTGTGTATGATATTTAGAAACATGCAAAATAATTTGCAGTGCTGGATGTCCTGATGTGAATGAACTGCACAAATTAAAGAACATTAGACAGTTATTAACCAGCCCATTGAATTTTTGCATTACAAGGTAATACGTAAATCTGCTAATCTAACCTAGGACTTTATGGTGTAAAAGGGGGATTAACAAGGTAGGTCAGCCATCATGATCCCAACATACCTGGCCGTTCTCTCGGACCATGATGTTGTCACTGTGACGGTCACCGATCCCCAGCACATACGTAGCGACGCAGTATCCAGCACACGAAAGCGTGAATTCCTCAATGGCTTGCTCCAGGGCATCACTACAAAAGAGGGGAGAGCGAGCTGCTGAAGGGAAGCCAACATGCCCCTTGCGAGGCAGCATAAAAACTCACCCAGTGGTGCCTTTTCAAAGCAGACAACGGCATAAAAGCCAAGATCAAATTCCTATCCCGAAAAGGGAAACAACTTATTCTCCTCACTTAAACTATCTTAAGCTCTGCTATCATCGATTCCTACAATTTTTAAGAAACAGACAATCCAGCTGACCAAGCATCTTGTTTCTGCAGGCCTCAGAAGCACCATGAGAAGATCTACCTAGAATGGTTAAAGCTCTCGGCAACCACCAATGGACAAGACCCCTTTTTTGAGTGGCCTTCATCCACCCAGTCTCATCTTCATGGTCTTCTCAAGCCTGGGTTCATTTAGGCCTTTAGGAGAACCTCCACCTTTTATTCCGAGCCTCTTCATTCAAGATCCGTGTCACCATTACGTACAACGTTGGCCATGCTGGCTGAGATTTCTGAGAGCTATAGCCCCGGCCTATGGGGGGGCAGGGCGTATGCCAGGCTGACGAAAAGGGTTTGCTTAGAACATACCCAGGGTTTTTGGACTTCAGCCAATTCAAGAGGGCATCCTTGTTGAAAGCGGCAGTGGCTGCCATATTGCTCTTGTTGAGTTGAATGTTGGCAATGGTGTCTGAGTCCATCACCACTTCGATCAGCCCCATCTTGTCTCCTGTGGAAAGGCAGCCATAAGGGGTCATCCTTCAGAGGAGAGAGAAACAGAAGAATCAGATCCTGCCCTGGTGGGGTGAAACAGAGACGTTGGGAGGGTCCAAACGCTTCCTGGTCCAAGCTCAGATCCAATGCAAGCAAGCGAGCTTGGAGGAAGGATAAGATCAAGATCGAGGAGCAACAAATAGAAGGTTGCCCTGCATCAACTGAACTGGTGGTGGAGGACAAGACTGTAGAAGAAACAGGGTGGATAGAAGCCATCAAAACCCATCCAGTCTTGTATTACGACTGCAGAAAGCAAGGCGTCAATTCTTTGGAGCAGATCTCACCTCAATCCCAATGAAATCAACTCACCTCAAGTCGAGGCCTTCTTGCTTCCATAAGATATCCATGAGTTGGATCATTTGGAGCGTCAACATATCCTGACGAAGATCTGCCAAACGGGGAAAGGTTGGTTTGGCCCATCATCTCTCTCCTTCCTATGACCCTCAACTTTCTCCAACTGGGCAGAAATTACCTAGATGAGGTGGGAATCACGCCCCCCCCCGATTCTTCGGCTGGCCCGCAAGGGGGCGCTTTGGCTCTGCGGAGCGACGCAGAACTCTCTGCCAGCAAGCTCAGCCCACCCACGTTTACTATTTTATTTCTCTTTGGAGCCAAAGTCTTTCGGAAAAAAGACGGGCCACCTCCCTTTCAGCTTAGAAAACACGCCAAACTCCTGTGCTGAGATAGAGGCTTCCTGTTAAGCCTGCTTTTCAGTGGCCTGGAAAGTGGTCACCAAACTCATCCCAGGGGAAATAAATGGTCTCCAAGGCCATCTAGCCTGACCCCCCTCAGTTCAGAAAATCTAGCATCAAAAGCATTGCCAAGCAAGGGTGATCTGGACTCAGCTTAACCTGGAGCAAGTCTGCCCTCTGGCCAGCTATTTGGTTCCACTGGCAAACGGCTCTTCCCACTCAAGATACTGCTAATACTTCTCCCAAGCCCTATTGTTTTCCTTTAAAGACGCAAGCGCAGGAAAACTAGGCGCCCCTTTCTAAAGGGGATTTGTCCACGGTATCTCCGCAGCTAGGAACCAAGATTGCTGCTCCTTACCATCCCCGTTTTTGAATATCAAGCCTGTGCCGGTTCCTCCCGTCTCGCCATTGTTAAACATAATCCACAGCGGCTTCATCTTTGAATCCATGACAGTGCAAAGCTCTACACTGAAAACAGGCACAAACAAAATGGGGGGGGGGGGGGGGAACAACTCAGATCCCCTGCTGAAAGGGAAAAAAAACTCGCCGTTCCTTGAACTGAAGAACTGGTATGAAAAAACCTTAGCTTTTAGCAAAATCAGTTAAATCAATCTATCTAGACTGAAGAAGCTCCTTGGATAAGGAGTGAAACGTTTCCACTAAGAAAATAGAAATCCAGTTGACATGATTCAAGCTACAGACAGTTAAATCAATGTTTCTCAACCTCGGCAACTTTAAGATGCGTGGACTTCAACTCCCAGAATTCCTCTGGGAGTTGAAGTCCATGCATCTTAAAGTTGCCGAGAGTTAAATCACAGTCGCTGTTGTGAGATGGGCAGATGAATGAATGAATGAAAACGCACGCACAACTCCAGGCTATTTCTCCCTCTTTCTTCACTCACCCCAACCTGATCTCTTGGACTATGCTGCCCATCGCTTTCAGCGGCTGCCCAGAGTCACAATTCTCATTAATTCTACCACTGAACCCCAGCAAGACTTCTGGCCTTCTGGCACTCCCCCCGCCCAGCCTCCATTAATTCTACCCCGTTGTTCTTCAGGCCCACCCCAACCGCCCCCCACTTTCTCCAGCCCCTTACCTGATTTTTGCCAGGAAGATTCGGGGATCCAGGGGGGACTGGAGATTAGAGAGGGCCTCTTGGTAGGTCTCTTGGCGCATACAAGTATGCATGAACTCCTTGGTTTGAAGTTTGGTGTTTTTCTGGGCACTGACTTTGATAAGGTCATTCAGAGCCTTCAACTTGTTGAGGGCTTCGCTCTTGAGTCCGGAGAGAGAAGGGAAGTTAGACGCTGTTGGATCCCGCAAGGTGCTTGCTAAGACACTGGCTACAATACTCTTGTGGTTGAAGAGGCCACTTGAGTTGGGGTATTAACTCACATGGTTTGGTCTCATCCTATTCTTTCCGCCTTTGCTGACATCAACAGAATTGGTATGACAACTCTGGATCAATCTCTGTGTGTCCGGCTCGCACAATACCAGGATGTCCGTGTGTGTTACAAAGCATTTTGTGAAGGATACATCCAGCCTTCAACAGCAATGAATTTTGGGACGGTCGCCACGTGACTGAATGGCTCTGTTCGGCATCTTTAACCAGCTCACCAAAGGACCTAACCACTCTGCTTGCCCAGTACCCAAACATGGTTAATTAAAACCTCAATTAGGATTTTGTTTCTAAGTTCTTAGCTTGCGATGCAGTGTTTGGAACAGAAAAGAGGTTAATGCGGCAACCAAGTGGTTGAGTCAGGGCAACTTAACGTAACTTGTTGGCCTTTCGACTCTGCAATTCGATTAGCCAACGTGGCTGGGAAGTTGGGGGCAGATTTGCACAACCCAGGATGCCTTGGGAGGGGGGCTTTCATCTGCGTCTGTCAGCCCTTCGAGGTAGTCCAGACAAGAAGCATGACAATGAATACTAGCTGTCTTTATTGTAAGGTGACATGAGCAGAATCTTGCAAGTCTGAAAGTGTTTCTCCCCTCCTCTCTTTTTACTCTCTGGAAAACTAGGGAGGGTCCCTCCTGAAATGCTTCCCATGCCTCTTTTCCTTCTGTGGGCTGAGATACTTTTACACGCCGGTTGCCCCGTCTGCGGCTCTCCCGCCTGTCTCCCAAGGCCATTCCCACTTCCCATTACAGCATCCTTACCTGTTTCATCAGAGCTTTGATATGGTGGGCATTTCCTCGGCAGTAGGCCTCGAGGATCAGGCCAAACCTTAAAGCAAGTGCAGGGAGGTGCATTTCTGATCTGAGTGTGGGAAGCACCGAAGGAGAAATGGCATCGAAGCAAGAAAAAAGACAGCATTTTGAGCAGGGGGAAGAGTTACAATATGTTACTACAGCTATTTATTGTTACTACTATTATTGAATTTTTGTAGTATTTATGTTTTTATTGATTTTAAACTTATGCTGTGAACCGCCCAGGGTCCCTCCTTGCGGGGGAGATGGGCGGGATATATATATGATGATAAATAAAAAAATAAATAAAATTAAACATCCACGGCTCCTACATTTGGCTGGGGCGAGAGTAGGTTGTGCCACCAGGCAAGATGGTTGAAATCCAAGATTTTTATTATTAAGGCTCAAATAACCACGATGTTTAAAGAAAGCTTCCATGTTCGAGGGCAGTGTACCTTCAAATCTCAGCTGCTGAGAAGTGAATAAAAGCGTGGGGGTGGGGGTCTTCATCATTTCCTCAAAATTTCCAAGAGCAACCTTTCCAATCATAGAGAACAGATGGTGTAAACCGCCTTGCCGCTCCAAAACGCCTTCCTCACCTGAGATGCCAGAAGAGAAAATGGCCAATTTTCCGATTGGATAAGGCCCTGCCCAAAAGGAACTTGGTTAATTCGCAGTCCAAGTAGGACTGGTATTTCAGAACTTGGACCAGCTGCAGGAGATACTGGAATAATTCGGCATCTCTGCGGGAGAAGAACAAAGGGTTAATTCATGGCACCCTCGGCCATGTAGGCATTCAGACAACACACTTAACCCCAAGTGAATTACCCTGTTTTCTGGGTTCACCCTTTGCACTGAACTGGCAGCTCGGACCAAAAAAAACCAGCCCAGGTTCAAACCAACCCGTCTTGTCACGTTGAACGAAGGGAGCTGCCAGATCTCTGAAGAACCTGGTTAAGTAGCTGACTTAAATAGAGCCAGACAGACAGACAGATCTCTCTTGAGGGCTGGTTTGACTCTCATCCTGGTGGGGGATGATTGGATTTGTAGTCCAACCCAACCCCCACATTTGGGAGGGGTCAGTAGCCCTGACCCTTTTTTTCCCATTCACATGGTCAATTTCATCTGTCCCCTGTACTTTTTGTGAAAATTGGTCGTCTTTTTTCTCTACACCAAAAAGACATAAAGCAAAGACGTACCCTGTTTGATCAACCACTGGGTATCCTCCATCAGGGGCAGACGCCCACCTCCCTAATCCATCCCATTTCGGGGGCACAAGTGGTTGAAATCTGCCCCCGTTTTTTTTTAAAGTAAAATCTGAAACTGTTTAGCACAATTGCAGCATTTCCTGTGCTTTTAAAAAAAGCCTACCCTTTTCTCTCTCCCCCCCCCCACCCCCTATTTTCCTTCTTTTGAAGAGATGCGTTTTACTCACGTCAGCTTTTTCAGGGAGTTGACGGTGAAGCGGCCCACATTGGGGTCAGGGAAACTGAAATCTAAAAGCTCCAGGGCACTGAGAACGGGCAGCTCGGGCCAGGATTGGACCAAAAAAACCATCTGCAAGACGAGCACAGGATCAGGTCTGGATCGGGCCAACCTTGCCATCATCAGAAGAGCGCTGAAGGTAACACTGCCCTGGTATACAGCCCCTAAACAAGGAGGCTTTACTTGACAGCCTGGGCTGTAGTCCAAAGCTGTGTGGCCTTCTGAAACCCATCAGCCTCGGCAACGCGGTTTGGAGTGATGGGACATACAGCATAACCACCCTGGGAGAGTCACAAGCTGTTGACAGCAGTTCCTGAAAGAGTTCTAGACTTTAATGTCAAGGCTCTAGAAATACTCTTCCCTGAGTTTATCAAAAGAATATGATAAACCCCCAGCATTTCTGTTTAAGGAAGCATACCCCATTTCCAGACAAATGAAAAAAAATCAAGACAGAAAGCAGATTAAGCCTTACAGAATAATAGCGTTCAAATCATCTTGGGCCAAGACAAGACTTAACTTCTGAATAACCGGTGTTAGCATTCCAGGAAGGAACAGTGTTTCCTGAACAGGGCACGCTAACTTTGGAATTTGGGGCAGATCTGCAGATGAGTTTCCAGAACTGAGGATTCACCCGTTGGCTTCACAGCCCGCAATCCCCGGCTAACAATTTGTCCCCGCTGGATCTTAACCAAAATTCTTACTTGAGCCATATCCTCGTGTTTATTCCACTTGGTGACCATGAGCAGTTTGGCCAAAGCTGCCGGATACTGATCCCGAATCTGGTATCTCATTTTCCACACCAGGTCTTTCTCGTGCTCGTAAAGCTCGGTGCAAGACCTGCGCTCCAGAATCTCCTTCAGCTGCTGCTTCTGGGTGGATCACAAGGTGGCGGTCGAGATCAAGAGAGAAAGCGATCAATTTAGAAAAGGAGGAAGTTCAGGGTATTTATACAAAGCCTTCTCGAAGGGGGGCTTAGAAAGGCTGCCTCTGTGGTTTCTTGCAGGCTTATAAGAAAAAAAGGGGGTAGACAAAGTGCCCAAAATGGGGAACCCGCCTCACCCCCTGCACGACAAAGCAGTGAAGCTTAAGGCTGCTCAGTTCAGGAGGAAAAGGAAATACAGAACATCTCACTAAAGGCGTATAAAATTAAGCACAGTGTACTGAGGGAGAACACCTCAAAGGAAGAGCTGCTTTATGTGGTAGAGCGCGAAGCTGTGGAACTCCCCGCCACAAGGGAACTTTGGGGACTGTCGAATGGGGTGTTAACAAGGACACCCTCCTACTCTACACACCCAAGCCCCCCCCACCCCCGTTTTAAGCAGAATTTCAGCACGGCCCCGCAGATACGGCCCAAAACGCCCACCAGGACCCCCCGAGAATTAAACGGTTCGCTTTGCGCTGACCTCTTCTGGGTCCTCTGCCGTACCGCAGGCGCAGTGGCCGTTCTGCCCTTGCTCCAAGATCTGAAACAGAGAAAGGAGAGAACGCAGACATGGCATTTCGAGTTCAGATTCCCCATCCCTCGCCTGCCTTTCAGCACACCTTTCAACATGCTAACACCAAAGAGAACAAGGCGGATTGTCTGAACCCGAGGGTGAACGTGCCCATTCTCTCCAACCGTCCATCCGGGATTTTATATTTTGCATTTATATTTTTATGATGCACTTGTTTTTATGATTTTAATCTCTTGTTACTTTTACTGAATTGTAAACCGCCCAGAGTCACTTGGCGAGATGGGCGGTGAAGAAACGTGAGCAATAAATAAATAAAATACCCAGAACCTGGAAAAGCTGCAGGGAATCCAGCCCTCCTCTCACCTGTTCCCTGGAAGGGTAATAGATCGGATACAACGAAATGCCGGGGAAGCGGATGAAAAGCGTGGCAGCGCTCTCGGTGTTCGGATTGGTCTGGATCGTGCCCGTTGGGTTTAATAGTTCTCCTTTCTCATCTGGAACACAAAGGGCAGGAGCTGCAAAACGGCCTCACTGGCTGGGTTTACGGGCTGCCATAACCCCATTTGCTTGAACAGGTGGCAATCGGAGCATTACCACATCGTGTCCTGTGTGAACCAGGCCTCTGCTTCCTACGTCTGGAAATGCGCCATCGCTTTCCAGTGAGAAACTGGCTCACCATTTAACTGCCTCATTAAAGACTGGTTGAGAGGACAGAACGATCCTGTTTCTTCCAAAGTTATAATTTATCTAGAGAACAGAATACCAACACAAGGCAATATTATTTGAGTTTGTTCCTTGTGCCGTCACTGTTAGCAGTTCCCCTATCTGCGACCGGTTGAGAGAGGAGCTACTGCAGCGAAGTCAAGCCTCCATATCCAAGAGCAGCATTCTTCTAAATTACACAAACGAACTGCTTAAATGACCCCCAATCCAAAGTAGACCGTTGTACCGGTGGGCTATTAAGACCTCAAATTCCGTCTTTAAAACGTGCCTGTTCTTATTTTCTTAGGCGTTTTGGCTCGGCGGAAACCAGACAGATTTTTTTTAAAAAAAACAAGCGAAAAAGGAACACGCCCATCCAACTGGACGCCCGTCTTTTTCCCCCTGGAAAAAGAGAAGCGGGAACGATTTATCCCACCTGGAAAGGCCGACCACATGGGTAAGACGCATTCCCCGGTTTTCAGCTGGTTTTGGTAATCAAACAGCATCACGTTCACCCAAGCGAGGGGGCAGTCCTAGAGAAGGGGGGGAGGAGGGAGGTTGGTCTGTGCACAGCCACAAAAGACCACCTGAACTCTGCTGGCATGCCGACGAATGAAAAAAAGTTTATTTTTCAAAACCAATGCCGCTTCGGCCTCCCTCTCCGCCCCACTGCCCTCCTCCTGCTCGTGGTATTCTGCTTGGTCCGTCTCTTAAGCCACCGTTAATTCGGTTCAACGGGGACGGAACACTGGTGGTGTGAACAAGAGGCTGGTTCGGCTGCAAACCGCTGCTCCTGTCGTTCCTTTCCGAGGCAGGTTGGCCGAGAGGCTAACAAAAGTGACATCACCTCCTTGTTCCTTTTCCTTATTCCTCCCCCCCTCGAAGCAGCCAAAGTGAGTCGGGGGAAAAAAAACTGGAGACTGAACAGGGCAATGAGTAACTCGGTGGATGAAATCCAAAAAGCAAATGACTTGGCAAATTTGGGGGAAATCGAGAAAGCAGGGGCCGCATGACTCAGCAAAGGGCACCAAAAAGCAGCGGAGAGCTATCAGCCGGGTTCTAGGAAGTCCAACGCCTTTCGCCCCCCCCCCCCCACACACACACACAGCTCTGTGTGCTGTTTTTTGCCGCCACCTTGTGTTTCTACACCGGGGAAAACATCCAGACCCGATGACTGAAACCAGATCCTCTTTAAAACTCTGGAAGGAACCGGGAAGCCTCAGAAAGCGGCCATTTTTGTCCAGATATCAAAGAGCAGTGGCATCTGGAAGACTAACCAGCCATCGCGCACACGTGCACTGCCCCTCTTTCATCTGAATCCGTGTTTGTTGGACGAGCTTTTAAACCTCTCAATTCACTAAGGGATACACCGGTTTTGATCACCCGCAAGCTCTCTAGCCGTCTGGTTTTTTTTTTTGCAGATGGGCGTGAGAGACAGAACCGTAATTTTGAATGAGTGCCTCTGTTGTTGTTTAAAAAACCCCAAATCTGCCAGTACCTAGTTCTCTATCTTGCTAAATTTCTAACTTGCAGCATTTGAAAACCACCTCCCTCGCAGGCGATGGGTTTGTTTTAGACATCGGCCTGCAAGTTGTGGTTGCTTCAAAGGTGGAGAAATCTTTCCAAAGCTGCGTTTCCCATCGCTGCCACCCTCCCGCTCTTTCATAGCCTTTTCTGTTCTGCCGCCACAGGGTTGTACCACCTCGTTGGGCAACAAGGCAAGGGACTTACAGCTTTTTTGGATTTCTTCTTGGTGGATCTTGCTTTTTTGGCTTTTTCCACGACCGAGTAGAGGGCCAGGCAGAGCCGGGCCATGCGGGGTAAGTCGGAGACGTTAATGTCAAATTTCAACGTCTGCTCCCACACGGGCTCGGAGCAAACGTTGGCTTCCGCGCTGGTCATCATTTTACAGAGCATCTCGTGACCGTGGTACAGCCCAGCCTGCACGACCAACTGAAAAAGAAGACAAATGGATGGGGACCAGTTATCCATCTTTTGAGCCCAAAAAGAGAAGCACTGGATCTGTGGATGGAAACCGTGAAGTCTCAAATCAGGGAGAGGTGGCTTTCGACCAAGGCAACTCTTTAGAGTCTCGTGTCAAGCTTGTAGTCCTCATGGTTGTGGAGAGGCCAGAGATGGAAAAACCTCACAAACACTCTGGAGAGACATGGCAGCTTTCGTTCTGACTACCTTAATGGCGCTTTTCTTGAGATTAGAAATGACCCTGCTGAGTGGGGAATATAACTTGCCCCTCTGCTATTAGAATAATCCTGGCCAGTTTGCAAGGAGGGCTCACATAATGCGCCTAAAGCACCACCCTCAGATTTGATCAATGTTGTTTGAATTTTGCACTAAATTCAGGAAGGAAATAACATCTAAGTGCAATCTGCAAAAAGCAAACAAACAAAAAAACACGTTGCGTTCCTTAGTTCTTTCTCCCCCCCTAATTTATCCACTTGCCATCCATTTTTTAAAACACTTTCCAGGAGTAAAAATCAAAACCGGTTCACCTTCTGCCTCCTCCTCCTAGCCCAATTTTTTTACTTGCAAGAAGCTGCGTTTTAGCATACGTGAAATACAAGGAAGGCTTTTCTAAAAAAAATTTGCTGCCCATAAACAGCCCGGTTTCTAAGAACTCCACTTCTGGCTAATCAACACTGCGCCCTCATTTCCTGTAGTGAGAAGTTTTCTACCGCCAACAGAGAGCTGAATGAAAATGTTTTTTTTGGGGGGGGAAAAACCCCGTTGCACAATTTCGAGCTTCAGATCTCGGGTTTGGTTAAATGCAAGTCGTAAACAAGTCCTGAGGAGGAAGGAGAAAAAGCCGCAGAAAGTCTAGCCAAAAGAAGAATAGGAGAAAATGTTAAGGTTGCTTACTTTCATTCCTTCCTCAGCATTCACCTTACTGCAGTGCAGCAGCTCGATGTAATACGGCTGTTCCAGTGACCACAGAGATACGCAGGTCAGCTAATGACAGGACCAAGAAGAGAAAAAGCCTGAAGTCGAATTTCATGGCTAGCCACGCATGCTAAGCTTGCATTGGCTAAACCTGGCCCAAACTGGATGCCAAGCCCCAGGTTTTATTTAAATTCCACCTACCAAGATGGATTCGCGAAAGCATTAAAATCAACATTACGGTAAAATCTTTTTTCCCATCTCCCAAACACCCCTACAAGGTAGGACGCATTCCGCAAAGGTCAGGAATTGAACAAAGCCCTTCCTGGGGAAGGAGGGGGCAGAGGCCAGTCCCCAGAAGCCAAACCTGGAGGAATCTGCACCAGCATGCCAGCCGGTGGCTCCCTGAAAATATTGCTTTGTTTCCAAACAGAATTTTTTTAAAAAAAATTTGAAGCGTTGCCCGTTTTTCCCCCCCAACGGTGATGAAAAAGGACCATCGTGGCTTACCTTTTGCTTAGGGCCCGGAGACAGTTTTGGGGCTGTTTTGGGGGGGTGCCCAAGCCCATTGCTCTGTTCTCGCAATGTCAGGAGAGACAATCTGTGGACCATAATGAGGTGGGGGACGAGACGCCGGTGGAGGCACTCGCAGACGTACTGTGGGAACGGAGCAGGCGAGCAAAGGTCCAAAAACAAAACCAGGTGAAATCAGCTGAGTTGAGAACCGCAGTCAAGTTAGAATAAAATTAAAGAGAGGGTTCGGGAGATGGGCTCAAATCACAAGGCTGGTGGCTGAAGCAGGATCCTAAGAACTTGAACAAGTTTAAAACCAAACTCAAGATCCTAGCACCTGTGAGGGGGAGGGGGAAAATATGCACACAGTTTGCCTTAAACAGCAAAAACGGCTGAGGCAGGACTTCCAAAACGTGGACATCTTTTGCTGGCTTATGGAATCGCCAAGGGTCGGATACGACTGAATGGATGATTCGATTTGATTCCTAGTCCCTGGGTGGGTGCCATGAACTTCTTTGTGATTCATAAGGACTGGAATGCCAGGTTAGGGCTCAAACGTACTCTCTGTAAGCTGCATCAAAGGCCATGCAGCATATGAATATGCCAATTATCTAAAGCAGTGTTTCTCAAGCTCGGCCACTTTAAGATGTGTGGACTTCAACTCCCAGAATTCCCCAGCCAGCATGGCTGGCTGGGGGATTCTGGGAGTTGAAGTCCACACATCTTAAAGTGGCCGAGCTTGAGAAACACTGCATTATTATATCACCGTGACTGTTATGATTGTGTTTGGTTAGCAAGGGAGAAAAAGACATACCTGGAACTGATAAAGGGGATACTCCCCATAGATAAATTCGTATTTCCCGTTAACCTGCAAGGTATAGTCTTCCACGCTGTTCACTTTTTGGTGGCGAAAGATGGTGGCTTGCTTCTTGATGGCGTAGCTCATGAGGGTGGCAGGGAATTCCTTCAGGGAAATCTGGAAAGTGAAGCTCTCCTGCCAGCCGGGAGAAAGGAGACAAAGCATTGCTTTTTGGATCCGTCTCCGCTGCTTCCTCATCTGTATTTTGCACCGGCTCGGCCCGCGCGTCACCCAAAGGGGAGCGCTGAGCAGCTCCTCGCAAACACGCCAGGATTTAGAAAGAGACTGTCATCGGGTAGCATTTCAGATTTACACATTAACAGTTTTTCCCCTTGCCAGCGGTTCCCATAGATGCATCATTATTTCCCTGGTCACCCATGTTCTAGGAAGTGGGCCGCGGGGCTCCCGCCTGCAAACCCCGCCCCCCGGTCTGCGCGATTGGCTCCCACCTGCAAATCCCGCCCCCCCAGTCCATTGGGGACCGCTGCTCTAGGATGCACGCGCGCACACACGCCTTTGCACTTTTACACGCGCTCAACCTCTCAACGGTCTTTCTTCGCAGAGATTCAGAAGGCTTGTGGATTTACCCCTCCGGATTGAAATTTGACGTTGACAAAAATGTTCTTGCTGGGCACGGGGAGTCTCTTCCTCCTCCCCAGCCCGCTGGCGGTGGGCTCCAGTTGCACGGGGAAACTGTACTCCATCCACGCCTTCCAGCTCAGCTGCTGGCGCTGGGCCGCCCTCTGCTCGCAGAAGTCTCGCATTTTGGCCCGGAAGTCGTCCACCTCAGGGTCCGCCAAGGAGTCGAACTCGTGCAAACCTAGACAGTGACAGGATGTTTCTAAACATGGCGGTTCACGGGAGAAGATGGTCAGTCTACCGGGAGTCCCACACAAGATAGGATTTGAGTGAAAATCTCAGGAGGTAGGACAAATTCTAATAGAAAAACACACAGAAATCTCACTTCTGCTGCCTTCGGCCCCATTTGTTGGCAGGAAACATTCTGTTAAATGCCCTCGGAGCAGTGTTTCTCAACCTCAGCAACTTTAGGCTGTGTGGACTTAAATTCCCAGAATTCCTCAGCCAGTATGGCTGGCTGGGGAATTCTGGGAGTTGAAGTCCACACAGCTTAAAGTTGCTGAGTCTGTAGCTTGAATCATGTCAACTGGATTTCTATTTTCTCAGTGGAAACGTTTTGCTCCTTATCCAAGAAGCTTCTTCAGTCTGAGCAAAGTTAGTAAGGGAATCCTTAAAGATGTTTCTAAGGTGGCTGTGGGACCTTGCACCTGGGGCTAGGTCATGGTTATTTGAGATGTTAATTTCTAAGTCCCTTTATCATCCAAAGGAGGATCGTTAAGATTACCTTGCTGTTGTTGAGATTGCGAAATGGTCTTAATCTTCCTAGGCACAGAAGACAAAGCAGGAAGGAAAATAGGGGAAAGATTATGCCTGAGGCCCCCACCTCTATTCAAAGAAGGATTTTCCAACTTGGCATAAATGGATTCCTTGACCCCTCTTTCAAACTACTTATCTTCCCTGTCTAAAATGTGAACATTAATGTCCTCAAATGAGTGTCCTTTTTCATTTAGATTAAGGTAAACTGCTGACTCTGGTCCTGTGGTGTTGCTCCTCCTGTGTTGGGCCATCCTCCTGTACAAAGGTTGTTTGGTTTCTCCAATGTAGAGTTCAGAGCACTCCTCACTGCACTGGATTGCATACACTACATTGCTTTCCTTGTGTTTTGGAGTTTGATCTTTGGGGTGTACAAGCCTCTGTCTCAGTGTGTTGGTGGGTTTGAAATATACAGGTATGTGGTGTGCAAGGTCCCACAGCCACCTTAGAAACATATTTAGGATTCCCTTACTAACTTTGCTCAGACTGAAGAAGCTTCTTGGATAAGGAGTGAAACGTTTCCACTGAGAAAATAGAAATCCAGTTGACATGATTCAAGCTACAGACAATTCCACCTGGATGACTGAGAACCTTCATCGACATAAAGTTGCTGAGGATGAGAACAGTGCCTTAGAGATTAACCTTCGTTTAGCTGTCAGCCACTTTCATGATTATTCATCGTGGGCTATATTGTTACTTTTATCCATATATATGGTTTGTCTTCTCTTAATTACTTTGATTATGCATCAACAAACTAAAACAAGGACTAAAAACGCAATGTCAAAAAAGAGCAGATGGGCTATATAAGCTTTCAGTCTATTAAGGGGCTGCAAAAAATGGGCAATCAAGCATCCCCTCCCAAGGGGACATACCAGTGCTTCCCGAAGAACGGAAAGCAATGCTTTCGTTCCCCCCAACAGCCCTGCAGTGCAGGCTGTGCCCCCCCAAAAAGTTTGCAGCTGGCCCGCGCTGACCCCCGACCTTTCCCAATGAGGAGGCTAATCTGGGAGTTGAGCAGCTTCTTCGCCCGGTCCCCCTCGCGGGCCACGAGCCGCAAGACTGGCAGGAAGGGTTGCACATCACAGAGACGCCTCTGCTCGTCCTCCAGTTCCTGCTGCTCTGCCGCTTGGTTGATGCACGTGAAGACGTAGGAGTCCGGGGCACTGAGCATCTGGAAGAAGGGCTCATACTGGGCCTGGTGCCAGACCACCTGGAAGAGAAGACGAGGATGATTTTCTCCATCGTTGCACAGACCTCGGGGGGGGGGGCCTCAGAGCAGGGGAAAGTCCTCATCCTTTTAACCAGAAATGCTGAGGATCAAACCCAGGACTTTTCTTCTTTCACCTTACGACCCACTTCCCACCCTGGTGGGCGTACAGGGTGGTGACTAATTTCAGAAGCATGTACAGGTAGTCCATAACAACCACAATTGGGACCGGCATTTCGGTTGCTAAGCATAGCAGTCGTTAAGCAAATCCCACCCAATTTTACGACCTTTTTTGCCACGGTCATTAAGCAAAAAAACCAGTTCCCCATTGGTTTTGCTTGCTGGAAGCCAGCCGGGAAGGTTAAAAATGGTGATCACGTGACCACAGGACGCTGCGACGGTCATAAATGCGAACCGGTTGCCAAGCACCCAAATTGTGATCACATGATTGCGGGGACGCTGTGGCGGTCACAAGTGTGAGGACAGATGAATTTCTCAAATTGGCAACCCCCTGGAATATTGGGATATTTAGTCCTGGCTGAGAAGCTACAGAGTTGGGTCGTTCATTTTTGGCAGCGAGAGGCCGGCTGGGCAAATCTCCCGCAGCAAAGAGCTTCTACCTTTTTGATGGCAGCCAGGCTGGCATGGCACGAAACAGGGAGAGGCAGGTAGATTCCTGTTGGTAAGAGGAAGTCGACATGGATGGTGCAGTTGCTTTCTTTAGACCAAAATTCTGCCGGGCAATAAATTCCCGGGGGCATCCTGGTCGTTTCTCAACGGCCACCTGGCAAGGAAAAGAAAGCTGGCATTTACATCCCCGCAAATTTGGCCTTAGTAAAGAGATGCAGGTTTTCCCTTTTATTTGAAAACACCTTTCAGCGGTTTCTTAACAATAAGCAGAGTTGTAGCCCCCAAGAACTAAAGAACTAAACATCCTCTAAAGAACTAGAAACTTAGAACAAATATTAAAGCAAGCCATTTGGAAGCAGCACAAAGAATTATTTTTTAAAAACATTTTAAAATGGGGTGAATTGGTACTTGGTTTTGTTTACAGATTTTAACTGTTTATGCTTATCTGGGATTTTTTTAAAAAAATGGTTAGCTATTTTTGATGAGGATTTAGATTAACCTGGGTCTGCACTGTGGCAATTTATCCTCCCTAGATTATGGACCCGCCATTTCAACATGGAAATGGAAGAATGAGCGGATCATAGAGAAAGGGATGGAAAGAAATTAATTGTTGGAGCTCAAACTAGCCGCAGAGAAAAAAATGCCCAATTGCAGAGCAGAAATCCTCGCCTTTTCTTCCCTGGACCATCTACTGGTGTCTGTGAGTCTCTAAATATAAATAACATTAATGACAGCTTATGAATTGAATCAACCTGTGATGTTATATTTTAGCCAGGGAACCCAGCATCAAAAATGGGTTTACTAAATGAACTTTTACGTTAAGCTGTTTTCTACATTTATTGCAGCAACACAACCGTGTTGTATCACGTTCTAAAGTTCTACTTGCTCCGTATTTGCAATCCTTCAAACCAAACTCAGTTGCTCTGTTAATGTGTGAGAAAAAATTGGTTGGATAAGCGTTGGGCCTTCTCCAAAAGGCAGAATGGTTTGGTTTGTCACTCGGCTAGTATAACCTTGGCATTGTTGTTTTGTGTTTGTTGAACAAATCATTTAGGACTCAACTTTTGTGCAACACCAGACACTGGGTCAATATTGTTATTATTGATAGTAATTTTTACATCTCCCCAAGAATATTTGCTCTGGGCTGATATTTTACGCCCAGTGCCCCTATTTCAGGAGGCTGGGGAAGAAACGCTGTGGGTTTGTCAAACTTTTCACAACTCGTAATCTACCCAACATCTCCCAGAACAAATGCTGCTTCCTCATCGACCACCAACATTCCAAGAAGCACAACCTGTTTTTCTTGCGGCTTTTGGTGAAATGTTTTTTTTTTGGGGGGGGGGCGGTAGGGCAGAGGATCTATCTTTGTGTGTGTGGCGTCAAGCATTATCCGACGATCGGTGCAGGATTGCTTGGGGTCCAGATGCGGTCGCTGCGAAACCACAGGCTTAGAAAGGAAAGCTAAGGAAGGTCACAAGCTGTTCTGAGCAAAAATGCTGCTATTGCAGCCAGCCAGAGCTAGCATCACAGGATGTGCTTTTAGGGACCATCTTTGCAAAGTGGAACAATTAACTTCTGCTGTCAGCTTCTTGTTGGAGTTAGCAGGCCAGCCAGGTGGAGAAAAGGCCCCCTTCCTTTAAAATAAGGGTGGGAGATGGAGAATTGGCCATTTTTAAATCACATTGGACCTTCTGAAATGATTCCACCCGGCCATCGAGCATAACTGAGAATGTCTATTTCCTTTCTAAATCTCATCCTTAGATTATTTGGCTGGGAGATTAGATTATATTGTCCTGCTGCACCAAAAAACAGAATATAATGTAAGAGGGATGGCTCCAAGTGCAGAATATATCACAGGCCTAGGAAACCAGATGGTCTCGGACAGTTTAAAGCAGATTCCTGAACGATGATTCATTTATTTATAAAATGTGCATCTCGGCTTTCCATTCTTTTTCAACTACCCAAGAGTGGAATGACTTCACCACACTTCTAAGGCAGATGCAGGGGATTTTAATCCTGAGATCCCGTGTGTGCAAAGCAGATCTTCTAAACTCCGTCCCTGCCAACTTTACAGTCATCTCCCTTCTTAGCTATTACTTCTTTCCAATTCATTTGCGAGGCTTTTTCCTCATGCTAGTGGTTAAGGCAATGGGCTAGAAACCGGGAGTCTGTGAGTTCTAGTCCTGCCTTAGGCATGAAAGCCGGCTGGGTGACCTTGGGTCAGTCCCTCTCTCTCAGCCCAACTCACCTCACAGGGTTGTTGTTGTGGGGAAAATAGGAGGAGGAAGGAGTATTAGGTGTGTTCGCCGCCTTGAGTTATTTATAAAAATAGTAAAGGGATAAAAATTAAATAAATAAAATAAACAAACAAACAAACAAACAAACAAACAAATAAATATGGTCAGTATCCTTCCAGGTTATATATTTCTCTGCTGAATATTTTTAAATCTGCTGGCGCTGCTTTTTACAATATTTCTGCAGTGGCATTTTTCAGATTAGGTGCACCACCCTATTGATACCCTTCCTGTACACAGGACCATTTTTACACCAAAGAAATCTAGCTGCACATTAGCAAACTCACTTGGGGTTTTCCAGGCGTCTAATAATAACCAAATTGGAAAAAAAGGGGGGGAGACGCAAAGTATAAAAAGATCTAATTTAAATAAATCAAGTTTCTAGACCTTAAGATAGCACGTCCATTCTTGCTTTCTACCAACCATCTAATAAAAAGATAAGATGAATGGATTTACTCCTGTCAGGGTCAAATCTGATGCAGCTCCTAGGCATCACATTTTGGAGCCAGTCAAAGCCCCTTCTGAAATACTAATACATTTTATATAAATACATATAAATTACAGGTTCAGATTCATTCCCTTTGGCTGGGAACTCTGGAAATGTTCCAAGGAAGAACAAAATATTTGGGGAAGGCGAACCAAGCAACAGACTCCCACTGAGATTACAGAAGTTTATATACCACCAATTCTAACAGACTCTAGAATATAAAATGCACCAAGGCCATCTCAACTAGAGTTTTTTCCCCACTAAACTATCCGGGCCCCACTAGCAGAGAAAGGGGCCACTGCCAGGGCCGCCCCTGTTCTCAGCCAAGCAAACAAAAAAATATCCCCCTGTGATTCTTGGCCAGGAATCTTGTGATTCCTCGGCCAGCCTTGCAAGGCGCTGCAGGCCAGTCATTCTTGCAATGCACAAATTCCTTGCCGCCCAGATGCAACATTCAGGAATTAAGAAAAAATAAATAAATCTTGCATTTTCCCTTTTCTTTGCATCATCAGAGATAACATATATGTGTATAACTCAAATCTAAATTATGGAAACAACTATGATTCCACTAACGGAGAAAATCCTTATCCCTTCTGAAAAAGGAGAATGAAGGCGGGAGGGGGGGAACCTTTCAAGCTAAGTGGTTAATATTACAAGATTGTTTACAAAGGACTCACAAACAAGCAAAAAGCCACTTCAGAGGCAGGTTTTTCAGAGGCAGGAAATAAAGTTCACAGGGGACAAATTGCATGCTTGCATGCATTAATGCATAATTCACAGAAGGAAGAGAAAATTAGACCACTTTTCATTAATTTAATGCTAAACCTGCTTTCCCAAGCCTTTCTCTGCGGTGGTGAGGACTAGCACCTTGCAAAGCCTTGCCCCCCTTTCGATTGAAGGAAATAAACACTGAGCTGCTCATTATTTTAAATCTTGGGCACTGCCAGGGTCAGCCTCGAGGCCCGGGGAGGGGAGAGGAAAATCAATAGGAAGCGTTTCTCAAAATCATTAATACCTTGGAAGCGCTGATAACAACAGCAGAGCAAGGAATGTTTCCGCTTTTAAAAAACGCGGCCCCAAACTGGACGCAACGTAGGTGGAGAAGATAAAGCGACCCGGAGGCTGCATTTCAGACCCCCCCTCCTTTTCAGACGCGCCCCATCCCTTTGGGATGCTCAGATGGGCAGCTGGAAGGGGCGAGCCAAGGACAACGCGGGAGGCGGCGCCTTCAGCAATACTCTGCACGTGCTCAGAGGCGTCCTGCCTGCGCCCCCCCCCCCGTCTTGCCAAGCCCGTCCCTCCCCCCTCCCCCCCCCAACGCGCCTGGAATTCCACCGGGGGGGGGGAGGCATCCGCCCTAAAGCGACAGGCGAGCGAGCGGAGCGCGGAGGGCACCCCGTCTCCAAAGGCGCGCGGGTGCGGGAGAAGAAAGGCCGGGCCGCCCGGCAGGCCCCGCCGCCACCCACCTCCAAGTAGCAGCACCCGCATTCCTGCCTCCTTCGAGCCAGCCGGGAGGCGCCCCAGCCCGCTCGCTCCGGACGGGCAGAAGGATCGATGGATGGATGGATGGATGGGACGCGCCCGCCTGCCCGCCAGCTCCACCTCTTCGCCGGGCGGCGGCCGGCTTGCAAGGGAGCGTGGTCAAAGTGCCCGAGGCGGCCAGAAGCGTTGCGAGCGTGACGCAGCCGGCCTAGCCCCGGGGTTGCACCCCACCCCGGCCACCCCACCCCACCCCCTTGGCCGCCCGGGACACGCCCCGGCTGCTGCCCCTCCGTTTCAACGGATCCGCGTTTCAAAATGCATTTCCATAGGTCTATTTCCTAACAGGCACCCTAATAGCTCTACACTACAGCATTTCTTAGCATGCATTTAAATAAATCTCTTTGCCAACATGCACTCTTAAGATCTAAATAAACAAGTAAATAGATCTATTGCACTGCATGATAAGAAGCATCTGATAGGTCTCTTTCTTTCTTTTCTATCCCGCCTTTATTATTTTTATAAATAACTCAAGGCGGGGAACATACCAAATACTCCTTCCTCCTCCTATTTTCCCCACAACAACAACCCTGTGGTGAGTTGGGCTGAGAGAGAGGTCACCCAGCCGGCTTTCATGCCTAAGGCAGGACTAGAACTCACAGCCTCCCGGTTTCGGTCTACTAACAATTAATAAATATATCTATTACAGTGCATGTTAAGAAAGAAAGAGACCTATCAGATGTTTCTTATCATGCACTGGAATAGATCTATTTCTTAACATGCACTCAAGTAGACCTCTGCGTGCTACGGTCCATGGGGGTCACGAAGAGTCGAAGAGTCAGACACGACTTAACAATGGAACAACAACTACTTTCTCAGTGCATTTTCACAGCTCTCGTTTTTAAAGCTCCCTTTGAGCAGCGAGATCAGACGTTCAGTAGCACAGGACAGAGCTGCGTGCTCAAAGAAAGGGATCCTCTCAGTACCTCCCAACTCTGCTCCGGATGGTCCAGGATGGTCCAGCTTTCAGCCGCGCGCTCGGAAAACCCCTTCGCCGCTGGAGGCCCGGGCTCGAAGGAGCCTGGAGCTGCGCTTCATGAGCATAAACTGAACTCTTGGTGTGGGAGGAAGCCCATCGGCAGCACTTTCTGTTTCGCTCCGCTTTGTACAGTAGCAACCTGCCGGAGGCCTTCGCTTTCTTGTGCTTTGGCCAATCAACCAGGATCAAAACTTCACCAGCTGAAAGAGAGAGGAAGCCCACTGGAAGCCCCGTTTCTAAATGTAAAATGAGGCGTGCTTTACTCTTAGGTATGGCCGTGAAATAAGCTTTTTTTCCCCACTGGGAAGATTCGCAGCACACCAGTCGTCTGTCGCTGCATGCGCTTTGACTTTTCTTTCTGTTTTGGTGGTGATGGCCTAAAATGTTTTGGACAGCTTGCTTTACTACCAGTTGGGGAAAGAAAGAAAAGAAAAGAAAACAAGTTTTTGTGTTTTTTTCAGAATGAGTAAGTATGTGTTGATGTTTCTGAAACTGGCAGCTTACTAGAGTTCTGCTTTTCTTTTACAGTAACATCTTTTTGGAAAAAAAACCTCTCAGATAAGCCACAGTGAATTTATTATCTCAACAAACACAGTGGGTTTTTAACACATTATAACCGATCATTGATAAGGAACTTGTAATCTGTCTTGCGTGACCTACGTCTGATTTCCAGCCAACCTGTTTTCTCCTGTTTTTCCCCTGCACTTCACCCTAATTTAAATTCTTCATAAGTCTTGCCTTTTAATAAAATTGGTTAGTTGGAAACGGATGTTTGCCACCAGCAAGTAACAAGGCTCTCTTACTACAGTGAGTTTATTTATTATGAACCAACTGTCTCTCACCGAAACTTCCGATCTTGCTAATTAATTTTTACGCTTTTCCAAAACTGCTTTCTATGCAACAGAAAGCTGCAGGCTTACTGATCCAATCACAGCACGATTAATGTATGTAATCATCTTCTCAGCCTAAGATGCAAAGACATTTGAAAAAATATGGGGCAATTCCAGCACCTTGCAGGCATCCCAAACAAGGCTTACCAGTATGTTGCAATTCTCCCAGAATTGGTAAACATAAATAAGTTTCTAGTCCTCAGGAATTGCAAAATAAATAAAGCCAGATCTCTAAGATTAGGTTGCAAAGATAAGCACAGAAGCCCTTGGGGAGGATGGAATAAAATTTGTAGGAGGCAGAGAAGCTTTGTAGGATGTTAGAAAGCATGGCGGTAAAGCCACCAAATGCAAACATTTTCAGTTTTCCGTTTTTTAAAAAGAAAACAGGAGCATTAAGCAAAATTGGGTGTCAGGTGCCATGTGCAAGATGCAAGCCTCTTGTGACAGACCTGTCACTGTCGCATCTTATTAGATCAGTACAGACCAGATCAGATTCAAACTCAACCCCATTTTGAAAACCAAACCAACATAATTCAGGAAATTGATCCAGCTTGATTGGGACATTCGCATCCAATGGGGTCCTTTCCAGCTGCCCATTCTGTGCAAGATGGTCCCGACTGAATCAAATGGCCTTCTCAGTGGATCTCCAAAGATTTGCACAGGCTTTTAATCTAACCCAGAGGCACTGTTGGGTGATAAAAAACAGAAACAGCAGCCAGGCAGATTCCTCGTCCAGCCACAAATGGAGCCACCAGCACTTTGAGAGGGAATTTATTAAGGTGATGCCAAATTGCATCATCCCGGAATTTGGATTTCATTCATTGCAACAGAAGTGTGCTTCTTTTTTGGTTTCACGGACAGGGAATAGAATTGGCACGGAAGGCCCATCCAAGCCGTTGGACAATTTATAACAATTACAGTACCGCCAGTTAGGGACTTCTTAAAAAAGAACAGCCCAACGACACGGCTTCCGTTCGGAGCCTCTCTGAGCAACTAATGGGCACTGGCGACAATGAATACATGTTGTCAAAGGCCACCTCTTAAGGCAGCCACAAGACAAACAGGAAGTGTGGCTCTTCCAACAGGTTAGCAAGGTTTTTTTTTTCCTGTACCAGCTGCAGAGCAGCCCCCACTTTAGGGTCTATAAACACCGAGAGAGAGACCAGTTTGTGCCCAGAAATACCCACAGGAAAAGGCTGCTAATGCAACTTGGCTCTCTTGAAATAGCACATTAGCAATGCGTAACATACCGCTCACACTAGAAGACTTTGGGGAAAATCGGGGCCCAAACCTCACAGGTAGCCCTTAGCTAATCGCCTGCGATGAGCCCAAAGATGACCCTAGGCGAACGCAAAAAAATGGGAATGGATGAGGGAGCTGAATCTGGAGCCTGGCAGGCACTTCTCTTGTGGGTAAAGCTAGATTGGTGCCCTGCTTTCACCCCTTGTCTAGTTGGCCACTGTTTCTTGGGCCTCCTTGAAAGAGGTGTAGAATGGGCAAAACTCCAGGGCATGCGGCTTCACCAAATTAATTTCCGCTCACTCTGATTTTTCAAGTTTTTTGGAAATGTGTGCCTGGAAGGGGTGGGGAGAGAAAAGTTATGCAGACATAAGGAAGCAGCCACCAATTCAGACCTTTTTAAATATTTTGCAATTGACTAACCTACAGGGGAAATTTTTTAAAAAGAAGAACTAGCCACTTACCTCCTTTGGATTTATCCCCACATCTACATTATTATTTCTTGATCTGGAGAAGTTCATACAGTACCTCTTTTTTTTTTTTTTTTAAAGGAAGTCTGATAACAGGCAGAAGGGGGAAAGGAAGAGAGAAAAAGCAAAATAGCATCTCTTTTCCCCCCACGCCTTTATATTACTGCAAAGTTTCTTTGGGAGAAGAAATGTCTCTCAGTGCTGGGAAACTTCAAGCCAGCAGAGGGGAAATCCACCAGCAACCAGAAAGGAAATGTCTTTTTCGGGCAACGCAAGTCGACTTTAGGGGGTTTATTCTGAATGTCAGCCAAGGTTGAATGTTTTTTACCGCAATACTATAAAGCTTTTTTGCCCATCAAGCACACCCCCACCAGTCATTTTGGTACCCTGAGGATCTCATTTAAAAAACAAAACAAAACAAAGCATCTGCTTTTCAAGTTCCTAGTCCTCAGGATTGAAAACCCATGGATATCAACAAAGAAAGGAGGTATCTTCCTGAGATTTGATTGGTCCACGTTTGGTAACTTCAATTCATTTTCTGGACTGGGCAGATTTGAGAACCAAGAACTGGATTGGATGTGTAAAATGGCGGCTCATGTTCCAGTTAAAGGGGGCAATATAAATCCTGTGGCAGGGAGTTCCATGAGTAAAAAGACTTCCTTTATATCTGTTTATCTTTCACTTGAACCTGATTTGTGAGTGTAGCTAAGCCATGAACATTTGAAAGTTTCTCGCACAGATACCTGCCAGAGGTACTGGGACTACAGTCCCCATCATTCCCTGCTAGGATGGCCACATGGCACCAGATTAAGGCCCCCAGGGGTTTAAGCTGTTCAACATCGCCACCTGGTGGAGGCCACAGAGCAAGCCTGAGAAATGCCTCAAACCGTCCACATTTATCTCTAGAAATGCTCAGGAAGATACAAAAGTGAAACTGGTATTTCGTGGCAAGGTTTGGAAGAAGAAGTGCAAACAGGTGCGGGGGGAATCCCAAAGTCCATGCTCGCTAGCAAGAAAAAAATCACTTAAGGGGTGAGAAAGCCCCGAAGCAGTTAGTAAAAATTGTTTTACTTTCTGAAACATGCAATAATGGAGCTGCAGGGGAAATCTCCATTAAAAAATACAGATCTACAAATAAATGTATTTTTCTGCATGAAACAAATTTATCCTCAGTAACTGAAAACTAATCAAAACAGTGTTCATAGACTTAATGCAACGAAAACTTTATTTTTCCCCCCAAAACAAGCTATCTCTGTTTTGTTTTCGACAAGGAGAACAGCAGCAACTTTTGAAACATAATTTTAACTCACAAAGAAGGAACTCAATCACAGGTCACATCTTCCTTTTTTCAACTCTGCCCATCCTACTTTCATACACTTGTATAAAACTCTGGATAGAAAAAATATATATTCTTGCACTATAAATTAAAATGCTAAACGCTGCCCTTGAGGTAATAAAAATATAGAAATAACAATTGTCCCAATCTAGATAACAAATATTAAACACATTGTTTTTTCATGCCTTGGTTGCTAATTTACTAGAAATGACTCCAGAGTCCTGTAACTTTAAAGAGATGAGCTGCAAAAATTAGCAGATGGAGAAAACTTTGTTCACTTTCAGCAGGAGAATTTAGCTTCTCTTTCAAAGCAAATCTCCCCCACCCCGCCCAGTTTTTCAGTTTCCCAGATCTGTCAAAATTTGTTTCTTTCGCTTCTCACATTGCAGCAGTCAAAAACTTCTACAGAACAGAAAGCTTGGAACTTTTGAACCATGTTTATCCCATGAAGAACCCCGACAAAAGGAACAGACCAGAAAATGCCCTGACTCTTAAATCAGCTGCCACAAACATCGAAGAAAATAAAAAATATTGCAACCGTAAACATTTTGCAGTCAATACAAAACAGAAACTCCTTCTGGCAAATCCTTTGAACTAGGATTTCTAAACTTTCAAACAAGGAGTTTGGTGGAAGGAATATAATGCTGTTTTAGACTTCCTTTTTCTAAATAGAATTGGTGAAGGTGTTTTGCAGAAAATTGAGAAATAGCAGAAGGGGTATTAAAGCTTTAACCCCTCCTGCCTCCTACACATTGGAAAAAAACTACAAATATTGCTAGATTTCTCCACAAGATACTGAAATAACCTGAAAAGAAATTAGTGCAAACTACTTAGCGGGGAACAGCCAATTTTCTTCATTTTTTTTCCAGAGCTGGACAGCTCCCCAATTTCTCTGGGTTTTGCTCAAAAAGGGGCCCATTTCAAAGGAAAGAGAATGGCCCAAAATTACTTTTGACACTACACTAAGGCTAAACACAACCCAGACATTTTTCTAACGGATTTTTACAAGCATTTGCTGAGTTGAAACAATCCTGTGGATGGTTACTTAAGAAATCACACTAGAAATTCTTTGCATTTTTGAAAATGCATATGGGGCCGGTGACCTCTTCCCACGAGTAATTCAAATGCTACTAAATTTTAAAAAATAAAGACTTCCCCGATTTCAAAACATCATTTACAGTCAGAAATCACACAGGAATTGCAAAACGTTGCCTGTTTTAACCTCTACAGATGGCTGTGCAGTTCCTTGCTCCAACCCAGAATCACGCTTGCATTTTTTGACTATTGAAAAGAATCAGTGGCATCAATTTTTGTCTGTTTCAAACAGGACCGGGCTCCCAACGAACAACCCTCCAGGACTACTGATGGCGTGACATCTTAGCAACTTCTCAAGAAGCAAAAAGGACTTTTTGGCTTCAACCCTCTTTGCTTTTAAAAAGGCTGTGTCTGAAAGACATGGTTGGTAGAGTCCTTTAAAAAAAATGAAAATAAGAGGTTGTGGGGACTCTCCTCACACAGAACTAGAAACTTGAGGTGCAAGATTCAAGGTGACTAGCCTTTTTCTCTCTTTCCTCCTCCTTTTTCTTTGCTCTTTTTAAAAGGGGGGAGGCTCATCTCAGCTCCATCAGGGAATAGGCCGATTCCTGCCAGCTCCAGTAAGGGAAGAAGGACACATCGGGGGGCGCCTGGACGGAGGGCCCCGGGGCGTCGGGCAGCAGCCCCAGCGGCTGCGGGGGAGCCACCCCGCCGGGCAGCCAGAGGCAGGGACAGGGCCCGTAGTCGCGCAGGGGACCCGTTCCTGGCGGGCCGTCGCCGATCGGATGCGAGGGGGGCTGCCAAGGGCGGGCGGCCGGGGCGCCGGGGCTCCGGGTGGGCGGCTCCGGGCGGACGAAGCGAGGCGGGGAAGGCGCGGGGGGCGGCGGCGGCGGCGGCGGCGGCCGCCTCTGGACCCGTCTGCGCCGCCGGTAGTTGCCCGCCTCGAACATGCCGCGGAAAGCCGGATCCAGCGTCCAGTCGTTGCCCTTGCGCGGGGCGCCCTCGCGGGGCACCTTGACGAAGCACTCTTGCAGGCTCAGGTTGTGGCGCACGCTGTTCTGCCAGCCGCGCTGGCCCAGCCGGTAGTAGGGGAAGTGCGCGGCGATGTACTGGTAGATGGCGCGCAGCGGCAGGCGCTGGCCCGGGCTGGCCTGGATGGCCATGGCGATCAAGGCGACGTAGGAGTACGGGGGCTTCGGGGCGCTCGCGGCGTCCCCCATGGCTGGGCGCGCCCCTCCGAGGCGGCTCTGGCCGGAGCCTGGCAGAGCCTCGCCACAGCGCGCCTTTGGATAAGCCGCGCGTCCGCCTCTCCCTGCCCGCCGCTGGCTTTGGGGGAGTCGGGAGCCCCGGCCGGCCGGCGAGGGGGGCGAGTGGAGGGTCTCCAGCCTCGGGACGTTTTCCGGGGCTCGCGGGGGGCGATCGCAGGCGGCGCGGCCGGCTTGGCAAGCTGCACCCAGCTCCTCGGCGGCCCTCGGCGCTTCTGCGCCCTCCCGACCTCCGCGCCTCGCGGTTCAGAGACAGGTCACGGCAGATGTAACTTTTTCCCCAGCGCAGCTGCCGGTCAAGTCGAAGAGGTGAAGGGGCGAGCAGGGCGCCTCCCCCGCCCCCTTCCCTCTCCCCGAAATATCGGGGGCGACTGCTGGCCGCAGGAACTCTGCCCATGCTCTAACCTGCTCTTGCTTACGGCTCAACTCAACAGCGGCCGTTTTGGAGATGGGTTGGCACCGGGGAAGGGACCGCTGGCGTCTAAAATAAATGCCTGCCTAGCAAGGCTCAGTGTGTGTGTAACTTGGGAAGCTTTGCCTGGCACATTTTTCCGAAGTGGCGCTTAGAAGTTCTTTGCATCTTGCATCGTGAAGCCCTCTTGCTTGGCTCCTATCGGCATTCCTACAATATTTGCAATAATTCAGATATAGAAGACAACCCCAGCGCCCTGGCCTAACGCCCGCGAAGCAAAATTTGAAAATAACCTAAGGGTGTAAAAATTAAAACTACAAATACGAATTAAAAATTGCATCTTCAAAAAGACGCGCAAGTCAACCCTTGTGGACACTTTTGGTCATATCACCCCAAAAGGAAAGCTGGTTTTAAAACTGAATTTAACGTCAACTGGCATCTTTAAAAGGAGATGCACGAGGAAAAGTGGTTAATGGTTAACAGACCACGCTGTTGCTGGTTTGCACCTTGTTTTGGAAGTGTGATCTTAAACTAAATTGAATCCAATTAAAGCAAATAAAACCTTTGCTTCCTTTGCAGGGTGAAATGGCACAATGTGTCCACAAGAGGGCGCACTTCCCTACCCTATTATCGGTCTAATGACTTATTTTGAAGATTCCATTTTCAATGTTTGGTTCTTTAATATTCCTTTTTTAAGTGTGGTCCAGCGCCTTTGTTGCACCCCAGAGCAGATAAAACTTTGGAAGGTTAAGAATTTCCTCCACTTTTGTACAGAAACAAAGGCCTGTGAATTCTTACAGGATACTCTTCATGTGGATTTTGGTTAATGTTTGCACTGGAAAATAATGCAAACTTGGCTCGGCTGTTGATTCTTTGCCCTGAAGTGTTTGAAAAAGGCTAGATTTCAACTTACAGTATTATTGGCATGGGGGAGGGGGTGCAAGGCTGCAAAAAGTTAATTCTGTTGAGCAATTGATAAGGGTTAGATGAAACTCTGCTTTCTACACCTCCGTCCCTCTACAATGAAAGAATGAGAAATAACACTCAAGATGCAACATCACCTTTATTCTTACTGTTTTATAAAGAAAAATAATCTTTCAAATGCAGAACATAAACATCTCAGAGGGAAAAAAAAAGAGAGGGAAAAACTCGCTCTCCTCCAGCATAAATTCTTAAACCGTTGAGAGGTGGATTCTCCCCACCATCCTTAAGTATAAAATGAAACAAAGATCCCACCATTTTCTTTAATGTAGTCAGTGGCATTCCCACCCACCCTAAAATTCAAGCCTCGCAGGACACAGTGTATTTATTTGATCAGTCATTCTTGTACATTCAGCAAGGAGCTAGCCCTCATGGAGTACTGACAGAGGTGTGCGTGTGCGTATACCGAAAGATACAGAGATGCTGGGATACAGAGAGATTGGTGGCTTCTACAGAAATGTGGCTAGTTCGAAAACAAATTTCTCGTTCAGAGGATGCATCTTACGCTCAGTTGCCTCAATGAAAATTGAAGAAGCAAGCAAGAAGTCAGAACCCCAATCCCCAGGAGAAAAGGAAAAATCGGGGGAAACAAAATGAAATAAAACAAACATTTAAAAATGGCTTTCTTGGGTGTTTTTTTCCCCACCAACCCCCCTTTTTAATAAAGAGTGAAAAAACACTGTGAAAAGGATAGTAAGACACACGGTGGAACGTTTAAGACTGTTGTTGCCTACTTATACTGCGATAAAAGGAACACTTTGCAGCAGTGTGACTTTAAGTGTCTTCTAGCACCAAAGATACAGGCCTCTTGCCCGCCCCCCTGCGTTTTTTGCCGAGTTAAAAAGAAGCTGCCGCCTTCCACACACGTTGGCTTGCAAGGCCCATGTGGGGACGACGCCTTCAGAGAACACCGCTTCCGAGGAACTTGCTTTCTTGTGCCTGGGTAAAACAGGACTGATAGGCTTCTAAAGGAACCCTAAAGACCTGCTTAACCCAAGGCACCATTTAAAGTTTCTGGAAACTCAACACTTTCAAGATAGGTTTCAAGGCGGGTGGATTGCCGTGGGGTGGGAGAGACACAGGGTGGGAAATTTCTCAGGAGGGACAGTGCTGCGAAGGGGGTCGAGGGAACATCTTGCGCCATCCATGAGCAACCGGCGATTAAGTCTTTTAACGTCTCGCTACCAGGCCACGATCGTGGGTGGATAAAGGGGTGGGTCTCGATCTTCGCCACTGCCTAGCAGCTGGAAAAAAGTTTTCTTGGCTGCTAAAGGGGCAGATATGGCCTTGAAGATGCGCGTTCTTGTCCTGCTCTCTAAAGAGAAATCAACTTTTTAACCCATGTTGCACAGCTGGCTAAGACAGAACTGTTACCAGTTGGCCAGCCAACGTGGGCCAAGCAAGGAAGGTTTAAAGCAGCTAGCACCCATGGAAACTTGGGCCAGGAGTTGCATCCTGAGATGGTTTTAGTTTTTCTCAATTCCAGCAGAACTGCCTCCCTGCTCAGACGGACACGTTTGAACTCGACGCCCAGGAAAAAGAAATCATCAAATTTAGTTATCAATGATCGGTTTGCAAAACTGCAGGCAGAGGTGGCAAACGGGGGCTCAGCTCAACCGCACAATGGGGGAAAAGTCCTCTCTGGTTTGAAAATGAGGGAAAAAGCCATCTACGTTTGCCTTTCCCCCTAATTTGCTAGCTTTCTGCATGCAGGGTTTCTCCCCTTACAAGCATCCAAACGCAGAGAGTCAAAAGCCAGGCAAGGCCAAATCGAAGGAGCAGATTTCTGGTTCTGAAAAAAGAGGCCGGATGTCATAAGCAGACCTGATACAGATTTGGGTCGCTTAAGCATGGAAAAAAAAGTTTATTTTGCACAGGTCTCTCCTGCTGCTGATGGAGAAAAGAAGGATGTCCCTGACGCAGCCCAGTGACTCATTCTGCAAAGCTGCTCCGTCTCTGTCCCAGATTTCCAGCGCGGCAGAGTGAAAATAAATTACTCTGAGAGCTACCAAGACAAGCTAGGATGCCAACCGAAATATGGCTTGCGGCCAAATCAAAACTGGCTGCAGCACGGGGGTCTTCCTGGCCCTGAAAATAAATAAATTAAAAGCAAACACAGCCACAGAGACTTTCTCCAAACATCCCAGCCAAGTTCGAATTTAAAAGCAAGGAAAGTGACCGGATGCCGGAAGTCAGCCAGCGTTGGCCGATGAAATATCCAGCAATGCGATGGGCTGTTTTTCCCCTCAACCAGAGGGAGACTGGGAAAAGGGGGCTGGAAGACCGAAGAGGATGGGGAGACGGACTCCCCCAAGTTCCTAAGTTCTCCCCGTGAGCCGGAACTTCACCACCATTCAAGGTTTGCGACAGAAGCAAGGCTGCCGAAGGGCGGGACGAAACGCCACCCGTGTCTGGCCCTCGGCCTTCCACACCCCACCTCTGGACCCATCCCACGTTCTGTACGCCTCAAGGAAAACCAGGGCAAAGTCGGGGTGCTTCCCGATCCGCCAAGGGCCGAAGGTTGTCCCGCAAGTTTGGACGGGCCGTTTTTTGCAGAAGGGCCCTCGGATGGTGGAGAAGCGGGCGAGGAAAGTCAGGGCAGAAACGGCGATCCGGAGAAGCAGCCCGGATCCCGCAGCCCGCAGGACACGGTGATGGGGCGGAGAAGGTCCTCGTGGTGTCCAGATCTCTCCTGCAACATCCCGGTCTCCTGGACAAGGAAAACGGGGAGGCTCCCCACTTTTCGGGGGCCAAGGCTCATCGCAACGTTTGGTAGAGGTAGGCTGACGTGAAGATGGCGTTGACCGTCAGGCTGAGGGCCAGGAGGCCTCGGAGAAGCAGGTTTCCGAAGCAGCCTAGGAAGGAAGGGACCCACAAGAGGAAAATGTTCAGGCCCTGGTAGGTTCAGACCACCCTTTCGATTTTCAAAAGCAAAGCTTCGGGAAAGAGGGGGGGCGGGGGCTTAAGCAATGATTAACTTACTCTTCCAGCCCGAAGGCTCTTCTTTCGTTGTGGTGTCAACAACACAGTTCGATGAGTGTGACGAACTGTCCCCTTTCTTAGCCAAATCCTCGGTGCAGACGCTGCTGGCTTCCACCACCGCTGTCACATCTGCGGGAGAGTCCAAAGTCGAAACTTCCATTTTGCGCCCCCAAAACTTTAAAAAAAAAAATCCTTATTCTCAACTCTGGTTTCTTAAATTCTCACTCAGCCGTGGACAAACCCAAGTTCTCCATCTAGCTCTCTCTAAATCAGCCAGTTCTGGTTTTTTACTGCCTTTGCCTCGATCTGCACGGCCCCAAACTTCCTCTCTTTTGTACTTCTGTCCCTGCTGGCTGCCTCAAGCGTAAAGGTCGGGTACATCACCTCAAGAACTCCGTTGCTGGCACGTCAGAGGCCGGCAGCCTTCGACAGAAGGATTGGATTGGTTTGAGATGCAATTCCCATGAGTCCTAGCCAGTACGGCCAATAAATACGCCGACTAGGGGATTCTGGGAAGCGTAATCCCAACGCATTGGGACGGCTAGGCTACAGCAATGCTGGATCCACGGGACTGCCCTTGGAGACCGTCCAGAATCTGCATCTAGACCCACCTACCTGGATGCCCCAAATCCCTGAAGTGCCTTTTCAGAAAGGCAGACCGATCTGCAGCAAATATGCTGTTTTCCGAGGGGGTGAACTCTTCCCCGCTCTGCCCCGAGAAGAGCCTCAGCTGCTGCCCTTTCAGATTCAGCCGCGCGGGGCTGATAAGAGGCCGGCGGTAACGCAGGGAACTGGAGCTCGACGCCACTGAGCCGGCCACCGACGGGGCTGGCGAGGGCGCCGGGGAGGGCACGCAGCTTCCGGAGAGGAGCGAGAAATATTCTGGAAGGAAGCCAAGAAAAATGGGATTATAACCACCCTGCTGGTTTCAGCCCAAAATGCACGTTAATTGTTTTGACAAATACGTGGCCTCGGGAGCCTTGGGGGGGGGCTGTAGGGCAGGGGTGTCCGCAGTGAAGGGGTCCCCAAATCCAGATGTGATCTAAGCCATCACCCACACGTTGGGGGTGGCCCCATCTAAGCATGGAGTGCAACCTCCATGGCCTGATTCTGCAGGCTACACACCCCCAGCTAAAATCTACGTTGCTGGGGTGGGGAGAGAAAGAGGCAGCTCGCCAAAATGGGGTACGTGGAAGAGGGGAACCCAAACATCGCGCTCACCTGACGCAGCCAAGTCCTTGGTGCAGGACGCCTGCGAGGGCGGACGACTTCCGCTGAACAGGTAGCCCGAATCTCAACACAGAAAATAAAAGTTAATATCCAGATGAAACCAGGACTTTTTTTATTGGGATTTATGGATACCCAATTAGAAAGGTAACTGCACATGTGTATGGTAACTGCAGCGAGGTTATTGTATGCACAAAGATGGAAAAATACAGAAGTACCCACAATGGAGGAGTGGACGGTGCGGATGGCAGAATCTGCAGAAATGGCAAAATTGACCTGTCTGATTAGGGACAAAACAACACATACTTTTAGAGGAGATTGGAAACCTTTTATGGACTTTTTGTGGGAAATGGACAAAAATGAACAGGTGGGTTTCGGGATTTGCTGATTAAAAAGGGCTGAATACGGGAAGAAGGTTCTCCAGCACTAAGGCATTTTTAAATTTTATTTATTTTTTTATTGCATTTTTCCACCGCCCATCTCAACGACGACTCTGGGCGGTTTACAAGACTTTTATCACATCCTGGGGGTCCTTGTGTCTCTTTTGCAATCACTATTTTCCCAATTCTGAATTATTCTTCCTGCTTCTGTAGAAGGTGGGCTGAACCTTGAAAAGATGGAATAGCACACAATTTGATCTAGAGCCACATTTCTCAACCCCAGGTATACTGCCTTTGAGCACAGAAGCTCTACTTAAGAGTCTCCACTCCAAGTCCTTTCCCCCTCTTTGAATCTGTATAATCCACTTTAAAGAACTGCACGAAAGCTCACTGTTTAGGCCCCGACGGCAAGTGTAAGAAAGATCACGAAGACCATCATCCCCAACGGACTCCTAAACCCTTCTCCGCCACAGGAGCTGGTTTGATATGATCAGAATGAGAAGACAAGCAGAAAGGCCAACCCAGCAGGACAATTGAAACCTCCCTGATGCCAGAAATCCCATTTGCTGATTTATGGATTTATTTTTTTAAGTGTGTTCATGGCGCTAGGGAAAACCCAAATTTTCCCCAACAGGCTTGGCAGTCAATTTCATAGACGCGAGAAGTTCAAAGCTCGTTTGCCAGGCCTTGAGAAGGATGTTAATCTATCCCCAACTATTATTGCAGGGATAGATTGTTGAAACTGGACATAAGGTGCTTAAACACAGCCCTCACGAATGAAAGACGAGTGAGCCTTAGAGAACTCAACCATTTAAAAATCTGGTAAACCTTGAACTTTGATATATACATATATTAAATTTATTAGGTGTGAGCTTGTATATAACAGTAAAGTATCTGATTAGAAGTGTACTTCTGCAAGGACAACCAGCTAGTGTGTCTTCAGGGAGGCCAAACACACAAAGGACTAGAAACTTGAAAAGGCCACCAAAACACGATCAGCGAAGGAGAGAAAGGAAACAGCGTAGCTTACCAGCCCTGGCCAGAGAAGGAATAGTGCCGAGTGAAAGGGCCCGATTCAGCCGCCCGGGGAGGGACGAGGACGATGTCCGACGCGGGGAGCAGAAGAGCCGCTGGTTCGTCAACTGGAGGACGTTGGGAGGCGTTGGGATGAAGGCAAGGGGCGGAGAGGGGTAAGCAAAGCTGACCTCGGTGCTGCTGGGGAACGTGGCCGCCGGGTCTCCCGGGGGATACCTGCGAACGAGACACACGGGACGTCGCGAGGGCGGCTTGCAATCGCTCGTCCCCCACCTCGCTCATGAAAACTTCAGTGGTCCTCCCGTCTGCCTCCACGGCCTACTTCTGCAGCCCACGAAGATCCACGTCTCTTCCTCCCCCATCTCCCGAAATCTTCTTGCCCCCCAACTGCACCCCACCCAGGGGGGCATCCCGCTCTCCCTTCCCACAGGCGTCCTCTCCGCCAGTCGATGAGCATGACACCGTCTTTGGAGGCAGATGCAAAAACAGCAAAACAATCCGGAACCACCGTCCTGGATTCAGCGCTTCGCCAGCTGCAATTAAATCACCAAGAAGCAAAGTCTAAATGGTCCAAAATTACACCGGCCATGAAACACCGAACCAAATCACGTTTGTTTCCAGCAAATGGGCTTTGCAGATGGTCCCGTTCCAAGACTTTTGTCACGTCCTGAGGGTCCTTGTGTCTCTTTTGCAATCTCTATTTTCATTCTGATCTAGAGCCAAATTTCTCAACCCCAGCAACTTTAAGATATTTGGACTTCAACATCTTCAACAAGATGTGGGAATTTTCAGGCCGTTCATCCATCGGTGGTGAGAAAATGACATCCGCCAATTAATGGAGGCAGCACAAGAGCATCTGAAGACAGCCGTTTTCAGCTAATAAATACGCATCTTATCCAGAAAGAAGGACGGGAGGTGTGCGTTTCTTCCCGTCCAAATCCCAGTGCCTTGTTTGGGGGGTGAAAAACAGCCAATTTTTATTTGATACCCTACCGCATCAGGGTGCAAGAACAGATGCCAGAAAGAGGTGTGCCGTTTGATGGTTGTCTAAGCGTTGCTGAAACCTCAAGGACAATATTGAGGATGGGGATTTTGGCAGAGATGAAAGAAAAATTCACAAAAGGCAATGCTGTGTCAAACCCGTGATGTTCCTGAAGGGCCTGGGTTGTGAAAACACTTTACTAAATAATGCTGTTCTTCTCCATCTGGTTTTTAAGCCGAGGGCGAGAATCCCCGGCAGATAGGAAGTGTTTAAACAAACAGGGAAAGGCACCAGAACAAAATGGGAAAACACACACAAAGATGATTCATTCATTCGGCAACTAAACAGACCCTTGCTTTGAAGCCAGGCCGAGACAAAGCCCGTTGCAGATGCCTCCCATCCGGGCACCACAGATCGGTTGGAGGGCCGGGCACATCTGCATGCCTCCCTGCCATTGGCTGGGCCCATCTGGGGGGCGGTGACGGCTCCCTTGAGCATCATCATCGGGAGGGGTGGGAGGGGGGAAGTGTGCAGCTGATGGGCCATCCCAGCCTCGGTGAGCAAAGGGCTTGCCGGACTGCACCCAGGAGGAAGAGGAGGGTGGAAGCGGCTGATGGGATGCCCTGAGAGAGGAAGGAGCAGGCTGGTGCACCCGCTGCCTTTTCAAACCATCTTAAGGAGGATGCAGTGGGGTGGGAGATCTCAAAAAAGTTTTCCCAGCCAGAAGGAACTTTCCAGCCTTGGAGGAACCCCGTGGTCCTGCTCAACCACCACCTCCTCGATCAAAGCAGAGCAAAACCCATGAGGACTGGAAGCAAGATTTTATTTTGAGCCGAAAAGCTACCATTCGGGGGACAGAGTTCAGGTCGGGCGGGCAGAAGACGCCGCAAGATGAGCCACTGGACCGTTCTGTCCCGGCCACCTCAGACCTGTCTCATTTAGCACTTTTCACCGTACGCATCTCGAAACATCGCTGGGGCCGCCATGGCTTGGTACTGACGCACCCCAAATTTTGCTTTTTTGAAAAAAAAAGGGTCCCCGTCGAGGCCTTTGAGGGGTGCTGGACCCCAAAACCCATCAGGTGGTCAGGGATGGTGGAGGCTTGAGTCCAATCACTACAGGAAAACCACAGATTCCTCACCCTTGGTCGGATATTCATAAGCGTTACCAAAAACCCTTCTTCTTAAGCCATATATTAAATCATTTAAACACTTAAACCAGGAATTCCTTGCAGGCAAACGAGCGGGAAGGTGTTCGACAGAGGCCTTGAGATTTATCTGTGCAGCGCAGGTTCACCGTTCACTCGTCAACCACAATAGTTCGGCTCAAGGAAAGATGCTCGACCGATGCTAATGTTTGCCCAGAGAAACTGGGGAGTCGGTAACCACCTTAGAAACCTTTTCCTCCCTACGCTCAGCTGCCAAGGAGAGGCGATGGCAGCTGCCAGAAACAGCAAACGTTGACCGCCAACGAAGTCAAAAAAGTCAACTGGAAAAGCAGTATGGTCCAGGCGCCCTTTATTTTCAACAATTAGTGTTAACTGAGGCACAATGATAAAATATTAAAGTTAAATAATAATAATAATAATAATAATAATAATAATAACGACATCATCTGAACATTGGGCAGTGCCCACGCCGAAACATTTCTGAAAGCTTCACAGGTCTTAACCCAGTTGGCGGAGAAGAAAATCAGGGTCTCAACTCTTTTGCCAAAAACAAAAATGATCTAGTTTAAAACCGGGGATGGAAAAGAAAAGGGTCCCCGTAGAATTTGATCAGCTTTGGCTGAGCTATTCTGCTCCCCACCACATGCTGAAATCAACAGCTGCCACCGGGCCAAAATGCAAAAGGAAAAAATAATAATAAAACCCCCCAAACCCAGCTATTCTTTTGCTTCCTCGTCTCCAACTGAGCCCCAAGAGAGAAAAGGAGCATTGATCGTGTGGATCTGTGGCAGATGAACACATCTAGGCCTCCAAGCCCTGTTTCACTACAACTAGCCATCGCAACTGGGTTTGGCTCTTTTTCAAGTATTCGGGAACAAAAAAAAGAGCCAGAAACTCCCATTTTTCATGCCCCGCGGGCGAGCGGAGCAAGTAAAGCTACATTTTGCTTGTGGGATCCAACTCCCTTTCAGATCTTGTAAAGATCTTGTTAAGAAATCAAAGCTTATTCAGCTAAGTATACAGATATCTACTCCAGTTAAATATGGGTTGGCTATAATATCAGAGAATAAATAATCCTGCGTTCGTTATTCCCAAAATCCCATCACCAACCTTCCCAGGCTGGCTTTTTAAAACAAAACAAAGGATTTAAAATCAACGTGGAAGGAAGGGTTGAAAAAAAAAAAGATGCGAGAAAAAGGCTCCAGTCCCCAGAGGCTGCCCTACAATTCCTATCAGCCACCACGCTGGTGTGGGCAGAGTTGATGGGAAGTGTAGTCCAACCCACCTGGAAAAGAGATGGAGGAGAAGCTACTTGCAAATCGCTGGGGGAGGAGACCGAAAGGAGAAAGCAGAAAAGATGTTAAAATCCAGAAGCACCAACACACACGCACGTGAGTAGGGTTAAAGAGAAGGAAGCGCTTCTTTAAGACAAGCCAAGATGAGTTGGGTTTTTAAAAAATGGGTTTGCCCTTTTGCAAAGCAACCAGACTTGCTCATCGGTGCCAGCCCAGCCTTTCTCAATCCTTTTGCCCACCACTCCATCTATCTTTTAAAAACTTTTCAAGTGTGAACAGGAAAAGAGGCTAGGGTACCCCATTGAGAGGGTGGCAAGCTGCCAATTTTGCCCATGAGCTCTGCATGTGTTGCCAAAAACACACCCTCTCATCTTTCAAATAAACCAGAACAATATTACCCTTTTATCACGCTTTCCACGTCTGAAGGACGGTGGAAAAAAAGCCAAGGAACACGCTTTGGTTTGAGTTCGGCAGAGCAGACCCCGCATGGAGTGCTTTTAGTAATCCCAAAATTTTATTGGAAATAAAACTCCAGCACCAGATCAACTTGTCTGGGAATTGACCTCGCAGGGACAGAAAGGGGAGGTTAGATAGGTAAGAAAGAGGAGGGAACTCTGTTAGCGGAAAGGATAGATCATCTGTCGCTCTTCACTTTGCAGAGTGCTTTTCAAAACGGCGGGCCAAAAAGGCAGGCGTCAGTTTAAGACATGGAAAAATAAAATATTTTAAAAACCACTGCACCCAAACACCAGAGCACACACACACACACATCCCCGTGCAAACAAAAGTACCCCACCTTAAAGCATGCAAAGAGTGTAAATTTAAATTAGTTCCAATCCAATTCCAACCGAGAGGTCTCCCAAGTGCATCAGAAAAGGTCACCCCGTTTCCTGCCTAAGGATCACCCCCATTTCTATTTATTCATTAATTCCTTGAAGCGACTGCCTTGAACTAATTTTACCTAGGTATTTCTTTGCCTTAAAACAGAGGCCCGAGCCATGCTAGCCGCCGTTTGGAGGTGCTGCAAACTCACTGCCACCCTCCAGGCCAAAAGGGGGTCAAAAAATCGGATTCCCGCAACCATCCAGTCCCCACGGAAGCGAAGCGGAGTGTGGGTGAACGGAGATGGCAGGCGGTAGCTGTCTCAGAGAACGTGCGGAAGAGGAGGGAGGATGAAAAGGCTGAGATGGGAAGAGCAAGGGCGAAGCAGCGGGGGCGCGGTTGAAGGCGTGGGTTTTCCAGGGGCCTGACCCCCCCAAAGTCACTGCTCAGGCTCTGACCTTCGGGGCCGGGGTCTCCGCTGACCCCCGGGCTTCCGCGTGGCCACGGCGGCTGCGAATCCCACCAAGCAGCACAGGGAGGTGGTACCGAACTTGGCGGTCTCCACCCAGCTGGGAACGTCCACCTGCAAATACTTCTCGACCAGGTGGAAGCCCATCACCAGCAGCCACAGGAAGGAGGCAAAGGCGTCGATCCGTCGGAGCCTGGAACGCAGAAAGACCGGTCAGATTTCGGGACAGTCGGAAGGAAGACACCTTGCAGGAGCGGCTTGAGGGCGGGGCGAGTTAGAAAACTGGGAACGGGTGAATCAACAGCTCCTTTCGCTGAGCTGGACCAATCATCACTTTAACGGCAACTGGCTTGATTCCTTTCCCTGCTAATAGCTTTTAGGGCCCTGCCAAGTAGGAAGCTGAGCTGTACATTAAATCAACGCGTGATCAAGAGGTTAGCTGCAACTACGTTATTCAGCCCTTAAGGTATCACAACCGTCTTGTCTGGGTGCTCAGGAGAATAAATCAGGTTGATTCAGAAATAAATAATTTCCCCATCTGGGTGGCACCATCAAACTGACTTTAGCTAAGCATGTGGATGGGGGACCACCAGGAAATCCTGAAGCAGCAGGCTAGGCAAGGATTTTTTTAAAAAAAAGTTGGGTTGGCTGGCTGGGAATTCTGGGAGTTGAAGTCCACACATCTTAAAGTTGCAAGGTTGAGAAACACTGCCTTAAGGGATCATGGGAAGGATGCTCCTCTAGGGAGTTTTTAAAGGTCCCTCCTGATATTGCCGAATCCTTTTCTGCTTTTATTCTGTTTGTTTTAGTAACATGGTATAGTAGAACGTGAAAAGAATATACACAGGCTCGGTCTAGGATCCAACAGGAAGCAAGAACAACAATAATAAAAATATTATTCAACTGAAAGAACTCCACTGGAGCGTGCGTTACTCTTACGTTGGAAGAAGTAACTAGGCTGCTGTTCAAAAAACACATTGCAAACAATGTGGTTTCTCGCTTTAGAAAAGCTTTAGTCAATCATCTTTTCAAAGGTAGTCCAGATTGATGAGGGAGTATTTGTTAAGATCAGATCTGCTTAGGAATATCACCTAGGCTAATTTTCAAAGATGACTCTCCCGGCTCCTGGCCACTTAACCTTTCCCAGGAATTCCTCCACAATGAGCTGGAATGGCTCACAATGAAATCAGGGACCGAGAGATCAATTTCCTGAGTCCTCCTGCCCTTGAAGGACAGTTGCAGACTGTCTTAGCCCCCTCCCTCAGCAGCCCGGCAGAAGGGTGCGGGTCTTCCGAGGGACAGGTTCCCACCCCACTCCTTGCTCCCAGATCCCGGCTGAATTGTGCCGTGAAAGGGAGGGGGCCCGCCCAGCGTATATGTCAGCCTTGCGAGGTAGCCCAGCCCAGCAGCACACCCAGAAGAATCCAGCCCTAACTTTATTGTCAGGTGACGTTCACAGAACCTTACAAGCCTGACAGTACCTCTCTCCCCCCGGCCTTTACAGCCCAAGAAACTAGCGAGGGTCCCTCCTGAGACGCTTTCCATGCCCCCATTCCTGCTGCGGGCTCAGCTGCCTCTTATCCAGCCGTCGCCCTGCCTCCCAAAGTCACCCCCGCAGCCCGTTACACCATACCTGATCCGTCCTGCCAGCAACATAGCCAGGATGCAGGTGAAGAGGCCCAGGATGACCACGGCTGTTTGATGGTTCTTCCCGTAAGTCCAGGCTGCTTCTAGCATCTCCACGGCTCGCGCTGAGAGTAACTGGGCAGCTTCCTGCCAGCCCAGCGATCCCAGGAGGGTGCCATTGCGTGGCGGGGTGACGGCCGGTGAAGGCCCGGTCCTGTTCCTCGACAGCCCTGGGCTTGGCGGAACCGGTGTCGTTGCGGATCCCGGGAAAAACGGGTCACCTGATCCGTAGAAGGCCATCACCACAAGAACAGCGCAACTGAGGAAGGCCAGGAATCGCAGCAGGATCACTCGCAGTGGGGTGGTGTTGGCCCCGGCAGAAGCCGAAGCGTAAAAGCTCTGCGGGAAAGAAGAAATGTGAGACACGGTGGATCTGGCGTACGTTGAGCTTGACCCGTTTCTGAGAATGAAGGACCTCCCTCCATACACGTATTTACATAAAATATTCTGTTTAGAGTTTTGCACGCAGCCGAAAGATTTGAGATTAGCATATATGGTCGACTGAGAAAGAACAGAGCACAACAATCACACCAGCAGTTGTTGGAATCTCATCCCCGTAATTCCCACGTTGCCCGAGAGCAGCTGAAATCCGAGGCTTCGAAGGAGAAAAGGCTAACCATTCAAAATTAGAACCAGGGTAAGGTCCAACCCCCCTCCCCGGGTTTCAAGCTGAAAAGTGCAACGGTGACTTGGGGACCAGCTAAACGTGTCCAAAACCTCAGCTGCCTCTCAAGCTTGTTTGGAAGGCCATGTGAAAGGCAAAATCACCAAATATGCTTTTCCAAGCTCTTGAACCAGCAAGATCAAAATCAAGCTCAACAAATAAACACTTTCTTCCAACGCTCCAGCTCAGGATATCTCTGTCTCCTTAAACAGGGGCACAGCCTGTTCTCTGCCCCGAATGAACGTGCGGCCCCGGAAGGGAGCGCAGAGGCTGCCAAGATGGGGCACCCCTCCTACCTGCATGTAGGTCTCGCCGCTCTTCCGGTTGTTGAAATGGTGCCGGAGGAGAAGGGCTCGAAGCTGGCGGTTCTGATGCTTGATATAATATTCTACGGCAGCTTGGCAGGGCCGGCAGAGTTTATAGGTCTGCTCCAGGTGGTGTTTATACACCTCAATTTCTTCATCATATTTGCCCTGCCCGAAAAGAGAGAAACTGGAATAAAATGTTGACAGCGTCTATATAGGACAACAGTAACCTGATGAGGGCCTACAAGGCTATTGCAGCCAGGCGAGTGAAAATTTACAGAGCAGAATCAACTAAATTAAACCCCCATTGGTACAAATCCGGGCTGCGGTGGCTCATGAAAGATCAGGCCAGAAGTAAACAGTGCTCCTATTTTACAGATGAGGAAGACGAGGCTGGGAGCGAAGCAATTTGCAAAAGCCAGCCAGGAGGGGATTGCTTTCCAACGCGGCTCGTACCTCTTCTCTGGGGGTGAAGGACGCCAGTTGCTTGATCTTCATTGTCTGATGGTTGTTACACTTCTTACAAAGAAGAACCTGGCTGCTGACCCACTGCTGGGGCTTCGTGGGGTCGTAGAAGGCTCCCGCCCCAGAAACAACATGATTGAGGTGCTCCATGTATTGAGCTGGGATTGGCTTGTTATAATCTCCATTCTAAGAGGAAGTTGAGAGGAACAAAAAAGGAAGATTTTACCAAATCAGTTTTACCTTCAGCTAATCATCTTCAAAAACTCTACACCTTTTATGAACTAATGCCCGAGTTGGTTTCCTTTTTTCCTCTTCCCTCCTCATCCCTTTTTCCTTGCATGCTGTCGTCTTCAGGTTATAAATTTGCAAGCAAGCAAGGACTGCCTTGTTTATTACTAATCACATGGAAGCTGCCCTTGAACATTTTAAAGATGAAACGAGGGGAGACAAATACTCTAAGTAAAATAAAGCATTTTCATGGCCTTCCAGAACAAGGCCAACATCCTCCCACTTTTAGAAAGTTTACAAGGTTTAAGAAATAAACTGTAACAAGCATCTAAATGTCAGACTCAAATATTTCCAGCAATCCAAGTTGTTTAGAGAGTTCTGGATCCATTTTAATCTTCAAAAAAATCTCAACGTTAATCCTGCTTTTACCAATGCTGAGGAATTTTAGCATCTCGGGGGCTTAGTTTTAGCTTCTCTACACCAATATATAGTGTGTAAATGTTTGTATTGTGCTGTCATTCTGTTTGGTAACCTTTCTGTCTGCACAATTCATTAACACTTTTTAATTAATCAGGGTCAAATATGAAGCGCACATTTGCTTCAGTGGGGATCAATTATATTCATCAATCTCAATTTCAATCTCATCAATCTCATATTAATTTATCTCCTTTCTTTCTGTCTTCTGTGGAATTTAGGGTTCGGTCTGTTTCACGAGAGAGAAAAACCAGCAGGCCTATGTGCATCTCTCGGCTCTGTGCCCTGAAGCAAAAATCAACCCGGATTCATTAAAAATCTTAACGTTTGAGTTAAGAGATGAGTTATGGGTGAAGAGTTTTATATCTGTTAATTAAGAGGAGGCGAAGAGATGACAAAATTGTTTATACTTGTGATGAGGGTGGGAAGTTGCTTTCTTAGGTTTTTTTTTTTCTTTTTTTAGTTTGTACTATCTTTTACTGTTGAAATCTTTTATCTTTTATTTAGAAAATCTTAAAGTTTGAAAGGGGGAGAAATGTTGAGGGACGCAGACACCCAGGGGCCCAATCTGCTAGGATTCAAAACGGGGGGCCGGCCCACCAGACAAGCCCCACGCCTACCTGCTCGAATCCGTTGTACTGCTCACAATTCGGGCAATCCCAACAGTTGCGGTTTCCGTACGGCACCACCGTGTCCTGGTTACAAAACCAACAGTTCACCGTTGTGTGGGTGGGCTTCGTCCTGCGGGGGGAGGAAGGAGAAGTCAAGGTTGGAGGACCCCCGAGCCATCGAAAAAAGGGGATCCCCATTTCACTCGTGCCCACCCAAAACTGGGGTGACCCGTAGCCAACCAGGGGCAAACGGGGCGAATGCCCTCTTGATGCACCTTGTGATCATGCACTTGAGCACCTGGCCTGTCAGCTGGGGAAGATGGAGAGGAGCCGTTTGCTGGTCGCCTAGCAACTGTGCCACTTCCTGCCCGGTTCAGAAGTGGTTTCCGTTGCCGGGTGAATGGAGGCGTCTTGGGGTTACCTAGCAACCACAGGACATGCCTGCGGTCCTTAGGCTCTTCCCCGCAGCAAGAAGAGGCAGGGCATCCTGCCCAAATATTGGCTGGCTCTGCGGGAAGCAATGAGGGCCTGGCCTCCTTCCATCTTTCTCCCCAAAAGTGAAAAAAGGAAGCCATTTTCCCCCTCTTGATGAGACATAGGGAAAGGAGAGAAGCCAAAGATGAAAGGATTGATGTCCAGGAAGGAAAAAGACCAAATATTTCCCCTTGGGGGTCTCCAGTCTGCGGCAAGGCGCCCCATAATATGTTTGCCAAGGGAAGAGCCGTTCATGAGACGTCCACACAGGACCAGTGAACGGGCCTTAGGCGGACAGACAAGGGACTTCCTTGGAAGATCAAGGTGAGAGAGGGGAGAAAAAGACACTTCTGTCAGAAAAAAATCCAGAATGAACACTTGTGCAACACACGAGCGACCGGCTGCTAGGGCTAATTAAATAAGGGGGGAGGAGAGGCAGTTGTAGCCCCAATCCACGACCTGACAACTGCAGCCAACTGTAGGGAAGCCAATCTCCCTAGGAACCAGGGTTGGGTGTCAGCACCTGTTGAACTTCTGCCTAACAGGCAGCAGCAGATGGCGGGGAGGATGGATTCCGCGGCATCTGGACACCTGTTCCCCCATGGCTTCGCCCCAAGGGTGCAGCTGTTGGCCCTGCCGCGGGGCGAAGTCCCCGCGGGGGGGTCCCCTGGTCTCTTGGACATCTCCAACTGCTTCCGTGGTATTCACAAGGCCTCTGTTCCCTGGCTTAGCTGCTTCTGAATGCAGGGGACTACAAAACCCTTACTCCTCCTTGAGAACAAGGACTGCTGGAGTGTGGGTCGAGAATCAAGGGACTTGCAGATGAAGGCTGAAATAAGAGGAACATTTTAAAAGTTGGGGCCTTTTTGCAACCACACACAGACTTCCTTGGTGCAAGCTTGCCACCTGAAGCTTATTCATCAACATTAAGTTTACAAAATCCACACTTTTTTTTCACTAGGATGGTGCCCATCTTTGGTGGCAATCAGACTTTACAAGAATTTTTTAAAAGATGCCTCTTTTCTTTCTCATTTTAATTTGTTCTTTAAAAAACAGCTGATTCAGTACAAGCAAAGGAAAGAATCTGAAATTGACATGTCTTTTTTTTTTAAGGGTTAAATGAGCCAGTTTAGGATTATGTAGTATTAGGTTCACCTAATTTTCACAGGATGCTCTGAATTGCTGGTGCATACGAGCTACAGTCTGAACACACTTTCCAATCCCAACAGAAAAAGGACATGCAAATATTAAAAATATTAAATATTTTTATATTTAAAATATTAAAAAATATTTAAAAAAAAGAACTTCAAAGGGCTGCAGAGAACACCTTGACTCTGTTGGAAATATCCTCTGCTATTTTGTAAGTCAACTTCTCAACTGCAAATACAGAAAAGGATCCTGTCTCCCAGGCATTTAAGCCACTTCCTTCCAATTTGCACCCAAAACAGATGAGACATAATAGGAAGATAATCTGTCTTTTGAATAAAAAAAGAACAGCAGGCAACCATAGATAGATAAGTCTTTTTTCCAAGCTAAACCCTATGAGCTTATTCCCGGAGTCTCAGCTCCTCACAGCAACATCAAAATGTTATTTATTCATTGAGTGCATTAGCAAACTGGGTATTGCAATAGTCAGGTGCTCTGAGAAACCCTGCACTCCTGTATGAGTGTCTGTTCTTGACCAGCCAGCTGCTAACGTAATACATGAACTGATTTAGAACTTTTTACTGCCATCTGGATTCTATTTTATATTTATAGTTTGTATTTATATTTATATTTTATGGATTAATTGTGGTTTTATTGTATTTTAATTGTTTAGTTTTATTGTAAACCGCCCAGAGTCCCTCTTTCGAGGGAAGATGGGTGGTGGCAAAATGTGATTGATTGATTGATAGATAGATAGATAGATAGATGATATGGTCTTGAGAGAAGCAGAAAACTGAGACAAGCAGAAAAAAGGAGAGATAATGATAGACAAATACATAGATGATAGATAGATAGATAGATAGATAGATAGATAGATAGATAGATAGATAGATAGATAGATAGATGATAGATAGATAGATAGATAGATAGATAGATAGATAGATAGATAGATAATGTAAACTGGAAATTCCTCCAGGCTTCTGCATATTCTAAAATTGAGCTTGGTCAAAATCAGCGAGGAAGATTAGCTGTCCCTCGGAGGCTAACCGTTGCACCCCTGTATGTCCAGTTCACAGAGAAACCCCAAAGGCCAGACACACCTACCGCAGACATAACCCACCACATTGTTGAAAAAGGATTTTTTCCCCCAAGGCCCGTATCCGGCCTTCATTTTAATTCAGGGAGAAAAAAAAAGATGCTGTTCTGCTTTCAGAAGTGTGTGCAAAAAAAAAAAAAAGGCAATCTCTACATCCAGAGATTTAATTGCTCAATTTCAGGCCAAGCCACCCTACAATGGAGAGAAAGAAAATGTTTCTATAGAAAAAACCTCCCCAAATGAGCACATTTTTCACATTCCAAAGAGATCTTGTCAGACCAAGATAGTACCAGCCTGGTTTAACCCTTTCACAGAAATCTCTTCTCCAATCTTCTTCTCCCAATCTTTTCCCACCCTGAACTGACCATTTTCCTTCATGAAGCAACAAAAATACAATTTTTTTTTCCTTCCCATAAACTCGATCTCGGAGTGATTTAAGCCACAATCATGCAACAGGTCTTGGCTCCACTCAATGTTTTAACTTTCTACGGAAAATTCCCCACAGGCCCTTGGGTTACGCCCCCCATCCTTCCCAGGCAGGGAATGAGATGATGGGCCCTATCATATATAGAAGACCCCCGCTGGGGGAAGAAATGTGTCTGGGTCCTTTTTTATATGACAGCTGCTGTATAAATATTCCAAGCACTTTTGACTATTCTACACCAGCTACGAACATTACTGATTTTTGTAAAAAAAAAAAAAAAAAGTCTTGATTCATCCCCTTTTTTTAAAATTAGGAATTATTAAGGAGATACTTAATGACTTCGGAGCAAAATAATCAAATCAGCGTTCGATCTAATAACTGATTTTGCCTAACCGGATAAAGCTTGGCAGAAAAGGGAGGGTGTATTTCTAACAAATAACAAATAGTGGCGTGGTGGCTCAGCGGGTAAGACGACAGGCTTGTCGATTGGAAGATCGCAAGTTCGGAGGTTCGAAAGCTCCCGCACTCGCCCCAGCTCTTGCCAACCTAGCAATTCGAAAGCATGCAAATGCAAGTAGATGAATAGGTACCGCTTCGGTGGGTAACAGCGTTCCGCATGCGTCATGCCGGCCACATGACCGCGGAAGCGTCTTCGGACAACGCTGGCTCTTCGGCTAACAAACGGAGATGAGCACCGGCCCCTAGAGCCGGACACGACTGCACAAATGTGCGGGGGGAACCTTTACCTTTTTATTTCTAACAATAAATATATAAATCGACTTCATCCAGTTTCGCATCACCTTTTTGGCAGCATCTTTTGCCCACTTCCTTGTCTAGCCGATTGCCCTCCGATTTCCTAGTGGTCTTCCATCCCAACACCGAGCAACATCCAATGTCACCTAACTAGCCAGCTAAATAAGAACAGAATACAGGCAGGGCAAAATCTATAGCAAAGTTGTGCAGCATGTGAAAAATCTCAAGCTGACACCCCTGGCTTTTCCAGGAATCTCGCCCCCAGCACAATGTGGCCCCTTGGGGTAAACCAGGCTGGACACCCAGCTCAAGGCTCTGGCCTGACATTCCTCGCCCTCTAAGCCTTACAACAACCCTAGAAGGTAGGCCCAAATTTACTGGCCCCTTTTTGTAGCACCGAAGTGGAGTGTCATCTTTGGCCACTCCGGCGTTGATTCCTTTCCAAGCTCCTCTGAATCCACTATGCGCTCAGGCACACCCGGGTTGTGCAAAGATGAACCCGGAAGGGCTGAACTTCAACGCTCAACGCACGTGGGCTGGCAGGACGCAAAGCTCCCGGTCTGATTTCTCCCCACTCCAGCTTAGAGTCTCCGTCCCCTGCCTTTGGAGTGGTGGGGGGCCGGCAGATCGGAGTATACCCGGTGGTCTGCCTCTGTCTACGAGACCCCAACTTTTTAATCCGGAGTCTTCCATTATATGCCGAGATCAACTGCATTCTGACGTGTTTGATAGCACCCGAGTGGAGGAATTTGGGGAGAGTAATAAATCAAACGGGGAGTTTAAGAAAGCACGTCCCTCCCGCGCGGTTGCAAGAACGCAGATCCGCCTCTGGGCCGCGGCTGAAACCGCGTGGCGGCCCCCCCCCTTTTTTTTCTTCTTCTTCTTCTTCTCTCAAACACCCCGATCGGGAGAGAAATGTATGTCTGTTTAATTAAGGGGCATGAACAGAAAGCATGCACTTCGCACGGCCTTACCTTCGCGCGATTTTATAAAGCAAGACCCCGCCCGCAGCGGCGGCGCACACGGTCACGCCGAGGCCCCCGGCCAGGCCGCGGGAGTAGGACGCCACCAAGGCGCCGACGCCTTCCATGGGAGAAAACGGCGGCGCGGGGCGGGGAGGGACGGAGGGGAAAAAAAGAAAAACGGAATCGCAACCACCGCCGCGGGTGGAGAAGGAGAGGCGGGAAAAAAAAGAACAAGAAGTGGGGGAAGGCGCCGCCGCCGCCGCCGCCGCCTCGTGCGGTGAAAAAAAATAAAAATCCCCGCGTGCGTCGGAACCGTCCCGATCCCGCGACTTTCCCTCTTTGGAACGTTCGCGGAGCGTCCTTGGAACGCTGAGTTGCCTTTCGGAACGCCGGCGGGGGGAGAGTCCGGCGCTTCGAACGTTCGGCGCCCCTTCGGAACGTTGAGTCACAGCCCCCCCCGGAGGGTAGAACGCGGGGGAGCCAATCGCGCGGCCGCCTGGGGGCGAAGGTTCGAAGGGGAAGTGCGGCGGCGGCTGGTTCGGCTCAGCGCCTTTTTCTTTTCTTTTTCTCCTCCTTCCCTCGGTTTGACCTTCTGCGGCTCCTCCTCTTCCCCCAAGCCCGGATCTTCCCCCTTGGCATGGAGAGATCCGCACGCTCCCCCCGCACGCGCGCCGGCCGAGGCCCGCGCTCTTCCTCGGGCCCCGGCGTTGCGGAATCGGCTGCCTAGCAGCCTCGCCCCCGACGCGCTGCCCCGGCCACCGCGTTCCCACGGCTTCCTTCTCCGCGCGTTCGCCTCCGTCGCGGAGGCTCGGTCTCCGCAGCCGCCGCGGCTACTTATACAGAGAGAGGTCGTTGGAGGGGGACAGGAAGGGGGGCGGCGGGGGCGGAGAAGGGCCGACTCGTGAAAGGGCAGCGTCGTGCCAGGCGAGGGGAAGCGAGGCAACAACACGCGCAGTTTAAAGGGCCAGGGTCCGCACGGGCACGTACATACATTTTTCGGAACAGGGACCTGTCACGCTTTACGGGGCTCGCTTAGCTCGGGCGTGATGGGGATTTACCTGGCACTGTCTATTTTGATTGATTGCAGCTACTTGGAGATTTGGAATAAAGGGATTCACCCTAGAATCATCCTCAGTGCGTTTGTGTGCGTATATAATTATTCCAGGGTGAGCTGTCTCTCTTGACCCCCGTTAAGTCCACACCTGCAGTTGTACAGGTAGAAAAGAGCGTGGGTTGGGAACCCATCTTTCCCAGCCTGGCAGTGCCCCTTTCCAGCAGACTCTCTTCCTCCCCTCTTCAATTTGGCATTCATTCACTCATTCCTCCCCCCACCCCCGCTACAAAAGTAGTTTCCCACTTGTCTTCTTCCGTGATGTTTTTTAGACTTCCTGGTGTAGCCTCAAGTCTGGGTGGTCACTGGGTGGTCTCCCATCCAAGTCCTCCCTAAACTTTGCTTAGCTTGTAAGCCCAAGCTGAGGATGTCCGGAAATTTAAGTTTGCATTACTCTCAATTTTGTAATTTGGGGGTGGGGGGGTACCTGTTCCTAAATTTCTTCATGTGGGCTAGAATTGTCAGCAGTGCTCAGCTGCCTGTTGAAGGGAAAGGCATCTGAACAGCGAGATTCCATTTCAATATAATACACAATATAATTATAGGTGGTCAATATAAGAGCCCCGGGCGACGCGCCATCTGCAGCGATCCATCTCGGAGGGTGGAAAAGCCCCGCAGTGGGGTGCAAGTTTCTTCCGAGGGCATGGAAATGGGGGGAGAGCAATGGCAGGTACCGTCTGAAGACCGTTAGTGGGCAACTAGTACCACTGAATGGAGCAGAACGTATAACAGCAAAGAGACACGCACACACAGAAAGGAGTTTTTTAAAATCTTAATAGCATTAATGAGCACGCTAGAGAGATACAGGATATTGATCTTAAGCACATTTATTTATTATTTATTTATTTATTTATCTTATTTATACCCCGCCTATCCCCTCCCTAATGGAGGACTCTAAGCGGCTCACATATTGATACATATTTAATTATACAATCATATATATATATATTACAGTGTACCGCACAATTAGGGAGGGGGTGAGGGAACCGACTCTTCTTTTTCAGGCATCGGAACTACAAGCCCCAGAATGCTTTACTTTCCGAGCCGGCTGCTGCTGTCCTGGAAGTAGTTAATCAGGGATCCGTTGTCCTCTGCCGCCGTCCTCAGACTCCATTCGCAGGCTTCTCCAGATCTTCATCTTCGTCTTCGGTTCCGAGGGCGACTCCCCGACAGGACACCAGCATATTGCCCCACGTGAGTGGTACCCATTTATCTACTTGCTTTTTAGCTTTCGAATTGCTGGGTTGGCAGAAGCCGGGGCTAGTGATGAGAGCTCACCTCGCCACGCAGATTCGAACTGTCGACCTTATGGTGGGCAGGCTAACACCTCAGCGGTTTAACCCGCTGAGCTACCGCGCCACATAGCCCACCCAAGCACAAAGAATTACACACTTAGACAACGTAGGTTACAAAAAGAGTTCTTACTGTTTATTTGGTCCAGTTACAGTTACATCCATTCTGTTAGGAATGATTCTTCTGTGTTTCCCTAAACTGTAGACCCCTGGCCCTCGTTGCTGCCAGGGGCTGTGTGGAGAAAGGGGGGGAACCTCCTGATTCTAGGCCGCATGGCCTCAAGATGGAGAGGAGCTCAGCAGCATGCTTCCTCCTCTGATGGTGGAAAAGTCAGAGAGAGATGAAGAGGAAGTGGGAGGGGCAACAAGCAGCCTCCTCTAGTCTAGAAGCACAGAGTGTGCCTCCTAGAGCAATCACCCAGATGCTAATGAGGCATGTTGATTTGCTGGAACCTCCAACAATGTCGACCCCTCCCCTGCTTTCCCCAAGAAGGAAGAAGTCTGCAGTGCTGCTAGCAAGAACAGATCCTATTGTTAACATAATAATAATAATAATAATGCTGCTTAGAGCTGGCAGGTCTAAGGAGCAGTTTTCACTCCCGTTTCCTGTCCTTAAATCTCTCTGCAAATAGGGTTTGTCTACCCCCCACAAATACACAGCATGTTTGCAAAGGGTGTAAAACCCTTGAAATTTAATTAAAACGGCGCCTGTAAATGTCTCTTGAAAATTACACGGGACAGAAAAGCCATTCCTCGCATTGCAGGTGGAGAAAAATAATTGCAAGAAATAATCTTAATAAAAATAATCAGGATGATAATCCTCGTAAATCCCACGCCCCCTTGTGCTCTGAGACCCCCTTTCACGGTGGAGAGGAAATAAGGGTGTAAAACCCTTGAAATATAATTAAAACCGCGCCTGTAAATGTCTATGGAAAATTGCAAGGGACAGAAAAGCCTGCCCTCCGGTGGCCATTCCTCGCATTGCAGGTGGGGAAAATAATCGCAAGAAATCATCTTAATAAAAATAATCAGGATGATTTGTTGTTTATTCGTTCAGTCGCTTCCGACTCTTCGTGACTTCATGGACCAGCCCACGCCAGAGCTTCCTGTCGGCCGTCAATATCCCCAGCTCCCCCATGGTCGAGTCCGTCACCTCCAGAATATCATCCATCCATCTTGCCCTTGGTCGGCCCCTCTTCCTTTGGCCTTCCACTTTCCCTAGCATCAGCTTCTTCTCCAGGGTATCCTGTCTTCTCATTATGTGGCCAAAGTACTTCAGTTTTGCCTTTAATATCATTCCCTCAAGTGAGCAGTCTGGCTTCATTTCCTGGAGTATGGACTGGTTTGATCTTCTTGCAGTCCAAGGCACTCTCAGAATTTTCCTCCAACACCACAGTTCAAAAGCATCTATCTTCCTTCGCTCAGCCTTCCTTATGGTCCAGCTCTCGCAGCCATCGGTTACTACGGGGAATACTTTAACTATGCGGACCTTTGTTGATCAGATAATCAGGATGGTAGTCCGGGCAAATCCCACATCCCCTTGTGCTGTGAGACGAGTGACACTGCAGCCTCTCCGGGAGCCCGGCCGGAGTGACTCCGCCCCCCGCCGGGGCTGGGCTGGGCTGCCGTGTCGCAGGCAAGTAACTCCGACGGGACGCCGGCCAGGCGAGGGCAGCGCGCCTTTGGGGGGATGTTGGCTCGCGGGAGCCCAGGCGGGGGCCGGGAGGGGTCGGTGGGCCCCGGAGTGGGCGAGGGAGCCCCATGGCGGGCGGGCGTGTGTGAGTAGGCAGGAGTTGACAAGGAGGGAAGTGGCGAGAGTGCAGGAGGTTTCCCCGCTCTTAATTGGGGGGGGGGGCAGGGAAAGACACCAAGGACCATCCCTGCGAGGGGCTTGCCATTATCAACATCCCAGTTCGGTCACAGTCCGGGGATTTCCTGGTGGTCTCCCATCCATCCCCTCCTAACCAGGTCGCCCCGGATCAGCCAAGGTGATCCAGGGGCTGATCAGAATCGGCGTATAAACAGGGGGAAGAGAATCGTGCGTGATGGGAGCCCCCCCCCTTTCATTTGCCCTGCTAATGAAGCCCTGCGGATGCCTCCCCTCGGGGAAAGGGAAGGGGCGCTTTGCACACGCTCAGAAGCGCCCTTTCAGGTGTGCCGTTGATTAAGCCTGGCGGATTCCCCGTCGCCACGGCTGTTACTGGGGTCTGGCCCCCCTTCCGCCGGTCCCTGCCCCGCGGGGCTGCATCAGCGGAGAAGAGGAGGGCAGCGGAGCCTCTCGCGGGGCGGAAGACGGAATCCCGGCTCATTTGCATCCGATGACGCAGCCGCCGGGCCACGCCCTTCCAGCAGGAAGGTCGCTCCAGGACGCCCCGCCTTTCTTTTCCTAGCTCCTCCCCTTCTTCGCACCCGGAGGCTCCTTTGCGGCGAGCAGCCTCGACGGACTTAACTTTTCTTAACTAACTGTCCCGGCTGGTTTGCAGCTGCCCAGAAACTCAGCTGAGGGCTGGGCCCGAAGAGCGGAGAAATTCTTCGCCAGCAAGCCCGGAAGTCTTGCGGGGGCAGCGCCCGCCTCTTCCCTTTCCTCGCTGTGCGAGCCCCCGGCGGCGTTTCCGACTTCGTCCCGCAAGGCCCGCTTCTCCGGCGCCCCGGGGGGCAGACGCCGCCTTCCTCCAGGTAGGACGCGGGGACGCGCGGGGGGGCGGGGGTGGTCCCGAGGCGGGCGGGGCCGCGCAGCAGGGGGGCGCTGCGGGGAGCCCGGGGCGCCAGGGGGCGAGGGCGGCGGTGGTCCCGCGCCCAGGGCGGAGTTCCGCAGGGCAGCGCCCCCGCCCCAGTGGGACGGCTCCCGGGCTCTGCCGCCGTACGGAAGCTCCGGTGGGGGTCAGCGGGACAGCCCGGCTGCCTAGGTCTAGCTGCAGCTTGAGAAGGACACGACGCGTGAATCGGCTGAAGAAGTGGGAATGGTCTGGCGGGAGGCCCGGCGCACGCGTGTCAACAGGCCGAGCACCTATCTTGCCACGGCAGGCGGGGGCAGCTTGGCGACGCGCCGCCCTGGAAGAGGGCCGGGGCTTCCAAACTCCCCTGGGAAAGGCTGGCGTTCAGGTGCCCTTCTGCGCTCGCTTCTCCAGGCAGAGCTGCATCCGGAAGGACGCGTTTCAAAAGGGAACTTTTGCATTTCTCAAGCAAATGTTCCGCTCGGTTGTGCAAATGCAACCCGGGAGGCTGTTGGGGGGCCACGTTCGGCAGGGAGAGGTGGGCAACGCTGTCAACCCCCCCACGCCCCCCTTCCAGACAGCCACAGAGCTGGGGGTCCATAGCTTCAACCTGTAGGGCAGCCGCCCCCTGGTGGTCAAAGGGGAGAACTGCAGGCCCACCTGCCTGGAATCCTCCTGGGATCAGGGTCAGCTGACCCCAGGCAGCCAATCCCGAGCCACTCTGAGGTATTAAAAGGAGCAAATGCCAACAGTTGCAGCGGGTGCTTCTCTCGGTCTGCAAAGCTGGCCTGCGGCAGTGCTGCGGTCCGGGGGCGGAAGGTGGGCCTGCTCCCCTTGAAAAGGTCCGACTTCAGGGGGCTCAGCCGTGGCTCGTGCGTGTGGACGTCCTGCTCATCAGCCGGAATCCAGGGGGAGTCCTACAGGTTGGAAGACAAATAGACATGGTTGCCTGTGTGAGTAATGTGAGTTTAGGAGTTTATTTATTTATTTATTTATTCGATTTTTCACCGCCCAACTCCCTCAAGGGTCTCTGGGCGGTTTACAAATTGTTGTTTCTATGCATTTTCTATTTGTCCTCCCTGCTGGCAGTGCTGACTAAAATTCATGGGAGTTGTAGTTCGGCTGCATTTGCCATCCCATACACTTGAAAGTAACCCATGAGTAAGCAGAGTCAGGTTTAGGGAATTATATACCTTCCTAACCCTGACTCGGCTTACTCCTGACTTACTTTCAAAGCGTGTAGAACATATTCCCCAAGACAAACAACAATAATGGGATTCTTAAACCTGGTTTGTGCCCTGTATGTATAACTATGGCTTGTTGAATCAGCCACAAGGCCCTGGGTTTGTAAAATGAGATGCTAAAAACCATGGTTTACAAACCACAGTGACGAGCTTTGTTGCTGGCCCAACAAACCAAAGTTGTATTTGACTCGGGGTGGCGCACAGATGGAATGAAACACAACTCCCGTGTGGCTCTTGTGATTCTGGTATTCCGTACCTCGATCACTTGGATTTTCTCCATGTCGCGAGCGGCAGCTTCACGGGTGTGTACCAGGATGGTGAAGGTGCAGCCTGCAGAAAACCAGGTCCAGGGATAGAGATAGTTAGAAGGGGCTGGCTGGGGAATTCTGGGAGCGGAAGTCCACGCATCTTCAAGCTGCCGAGGTTGAGAAACACCGCTCTAGAGCCTGTGGCCGATACCAAGCGGGCCCACTCTTTGTGGCAGAGCAGGTACAGTTCTCTGTGTTCAGCTTTGGAAGGAGGATAGATGAGGCCGAATTATGGGCACGCTTTTTGCTTTACTTTTTATTCCCCAAATCCTTGCGAACTTAGCCCTCCTTGGGCCGGGAGTCAGTTCCCAAACGCCCAGCGGTTGGCCATGCCTGAATCCGCACACGGGCTTTACGCAGGGGCGCGCTTCCTTCTGATGCTCACGAGCACCGTTTCCCCTTGTGGTCTCTCCCCAGGTGGCCAAGAGGGCGGGCCGCGTGTTCTACATGGCCAGCTTCCCTGTGGCCTTTCCGCTGCAGCCGCCCGGCCTGCGGCCCACCGACTGCAACTTGCCTCCCATGGAGCTTCGCCCGGCCTCCACTGGAAGTGTGGTTTCGTCCCCCTACGGCGGGACGCTTCTCCCCAGCCGGGTCTCAAGAAAGCAGGAGAACGGGACCCCTTTGCTGGCGGCTCTCTGCGACTCCACCGAGCCCCCGTCGTAACCCCCGCCTCTCCTCCGCAATCTGACATTTCATGGTCTGAAGAAGCAAGCCCGCCCAAGAGGCCGCGTGGACATTTTCTGAATTGGAAGAAACGGAGGGGATGGGTTTTTTTCTGGATTAGGGAGGGTGGGAGGAACTGATCCAAAGAGATTTTGGAAGGAAGGAAGGAAGGAAGGAAGAAACACAGGCTCGGAGAGGGAAGGGGCCCGCCTGCCTTCTCTCCGCCGCGTTGTGGAAATACACCTTGGCGAACAAGCGGATCCAAAGGAGAAAGGAGACCTCCCCTCCCATCTTCCTTTTTTTGGGGAAACACGTCCCTGGCTGGAACCGGTGCTACACAGTTCCTCTTTTGGGAGGTCTGTGCATCGCTAGCGACTTTTGAAATACTACCAAAGACAGACAAACTGATCCGGCACCGAAAACCGCGCTCCACGTTTACTTCAGTTCGGATGGTACGGCACAGCCAAGCCCTGTGGGGCATCTTCTTTCTTTGTCTTTGGCTTTCTGTCTATCTCTTTGGTGTGCGTTGTTTTTTTTTTTCATCCTTGCCTATCTGGGTGTTTGCTGCTGGGACGCTGCAGACGGTCCATCCACAGTTGGTGACCTGCCTGGGAACTGTTGGGAGGGGGAGAAAAAAGATGCAGGAGGAGGATAGTGTAGTTGGGGTGGGGGTCCTGTTGCTTCCCTCCTTGAATGGGTGGGTGTGTGTGCGTGCGTGCACATAAAGAGTTATGCTCCATTTTAATTGGGTTTTGTGCGTGAAGGAGGTGTGCATTTTTTTTGCCGGCAGGGCAGCCTGGCCGAGGATGTGGAATTGCACATTTTCCCTGGCATCCACGCCCAGGCGTTGCGTATCCATGTTTAGCCCTTGCCAGTTTTCAACCAACCTGTGTGTGTGTCCCCAGTTTGTACAGCGGTGGAAAAAGAACGTGAGGCCAAGCTTGCCCGTTCTGTTTCAAGACACCCGCACGTCCTTTTTCCCCCCTTGTGCATTTTCAACAGCCCCAAAATCAACCCAAGATAGCTCAGTGGTGCCTTAGCTTCTTCTGATTTATTTTATTTATTTATTTTATTGTATTTACACCCCGCCTATCCCCTCCCTAATGGAGGACTCCAGGCGGGTTACATACATCGTTATACATTATTTCATTAATCCGCACACTAAGGGAAGGGGTAAGGGAGCCGACTCCTCTCTGGCTTCTGGACTACATATCCCACGATGCCTTGCGTCGGAGCTGGCTGCTGACGTCCTGTAGAAGATGTTGCTTCGGGATCTGTCGTGACCGCCGCCATTCAAAGAGATCTTCAGCCCGGTGGAAGCCGACCCCCGACAGGACGCCAGCAAATTTTCCCACTTAAGGTGGCACCCAGTTTATCTACTTTCAAAGCTTTCGAACTGTTGCGTTGACAGGAGCTGGGACTAGCAACGACAGCTCACCTCGTTGCACGGGGATTCGAACTGCCGACCTTCCGACGGGCAGTCTACAGCTTCAGCGGTTTAACCCGCTGAGCCACCGCGTCCCTATACATATATACATACGTATGTATGTACGTATATTGTCCATCACTTTAAAATGAAGGCTTTCCAGCAAAGCAGTTGAAAGTAATAATAAAAACAACTCCCTCAATTTATGAAACGGGGGCTTGTCGGGGTGCGTCCTTCAGAACATCCATTCCTGGGGGAGGTTTTTGTGGTGGGCAGTAAAAATAATTGGTGGGGGAGATAGAAGGGTAAATGTAGCCTAGCTTATCAGATCAACCCTTGGCCTAAGGAACCAGGTTAGGCCAAAGCGATAAGTATGAAAGAGCTTTCGCGGTGTTCGCATCCGTGGAAACCCAAGAGGACGGGCAGCGGAGAGGAAGAGGAGAGGACGGGGCTTGCAGCAATGAGAAGGTAGGTGGGGGTGTGGGGGGAAGCGGGCCCGGTTAAGATGGGGGGGGGGGGCAAGCAGGCCAGCCGGTCGGAGGGGCCAGATGTAAAGCCGAGGGTGTTGCTTGGCGAGGGCTCTCCGACCGGCTGCCCCGCCTGCCCCACCAATCTTGCCAGCGCCTGCCTTTCTCTGCCCCACTGTGGTCCCCTCCACCATCTTTGGCCTCAAGGGTGGCCTGAGGGGTAGGAACGGCCCGTCCATCTTCCCAGGGCCTTCCTCTCCCCCCCTCTGGTCTCCCCAGGAGGGCTGGTGGTGGTCAAGTTGAGGTGGGGAAAGGAAGGTGCTGGGAGGGTGTTGGAGGCAGGCTGGCGAGAGGGTCCTTGCCTAATGCCCCCGTGCCCTTTCCCCAGCCCCCCTTATGCCACGCTTGTGGCCAGGGGCGTTGGTGAAGAAGGGAATGGGAGGTCCTGGAGTTGAAGGGGAGGGGGAGACGGGCAGGCCAGGCAGAGATGCCTCCCCTGAAAACTGGGGAGGGGGCGCTCTGACCTGCCCGTCCCTCCACCCTCTCTGGTCCAGTGCTTCTCAACCTTGGCAACTTCTAAGATGGGTGGGCTTCCACTGGGAGTCGAAGTCCACCCATCTTAGAAGTTGCCAAGGCTGAGAAATGCCGCTTGGCCCTTCCTTTCCCTCCTTCGCCACCAATGGTCTCCCTGCAAGTGTGGGCTAAGGGTGTTTGGCAAGGGCCCTCTTGCCTTGGCAGCTTGCCTCCACCACCCACCCTGGCTTGGGCAGCCCTCCTGGGGAGAGGGAGGTCGTTGCTGCCCCTGGTGGCAGCAGGCAGCATTCCAGGCCTGTTTTTCCTGTGGGGGCACATGAAGTGCTGCCCTTGTGGCAGCCAGTTTGGGAAAATGTGCTGTAGCCCCTGGCAGGCTGCTGAGAAGATGCTGCTGCTTGTGTTGGGAGAAAAGACCACACAGACAGTGAAAAATTTTTCTAGTACAGAAATTTTATTTTTTTAAAAAAAAGCAACAGCCCCCCCCCCCATTTGCTGTTTCAGAAAGCCATCCCCTCCCATGCTTCCCAACCCCCCCCCCCCGGGTTGGGTCAGGATTGAAGCCAAGGGCAGTGGCTAAGGAGGCCCAGGGAAGGCTGGGGGGCATGCAGGGTGCTGGGAGACACCAGGGGGGGAAGTGGTGCTCCAGCAGGCCCTTCTGCCCCCAGCCCACCTTCCCTGGGCCTCCCCCAGCCCCACCAAGGCCCTGGGCTTCAATCCTAACCCGGGGGGGGGGATTTTCCCCAAGAACAACACAGTGGCAGTGGCCAAGGGAGGCCTAGGAAAGATGGGGAGGGGGCGGAAGGGCCAGCTGGAGACCACTGCCAAGGGGCATCTCCCAGCAGCCCCCACCCCCATCTTCATGGGCCTCCCCCAGGGCCTTTGGCATCAACCATGACATGAAGACAAGCAGGAGGGCGGCGGTTCTGGGAGGACCAAGGCTGCCCCTGGGGGCTTCCGTGCCCCCAATCTTCCCAGGGCCTCTCTCTGCCTGCCTCCCTTTATGCCATGGTGGGCTCTGTGACCACCTTCCCCCCACCAGCCCACCCTGCACAGAACCTCCTCTGTGCATCCCTTGCTGAGTTCACAAGACACCCAGGGTTTGAAGTGACAGGCCAAGTGCCCTGCAAGACTGATCAGTCACAGGAGGCGCCCCTCTCAAACTCTGAAGACCTTGGGCATCCCTAGTTATAAGGCAGGCACCAAAGACTGACAAGGATGTTCCTTCTAATCACTCTCTACACTGGGGGGAAAGGGGGGGGCATTACATAAAATGAAACCAAGTGAGGCCCCTACAACAGCTGTTTCTCATCCGTGGCAACCTTCAGGTGTGTACAGCTGAAGTCTGCTCATCTTGAGGTTGCCAGGATTGACACACGCAGGGCCATGCCACATAGGAGGGCAGGCCCTGGCGCAAAAGCGCACCTACTTGGGCATGCAAGACCCTCAGTTCCCAGAACTCTGCAGCCCATCGTTGAGAATGCTGGGAACTTGCAACCCACTCAGGCTGAGGACATCCAGGTTCTGGGCATGAGTTGGGTGGACTTCAATTCCCAGGACTCTCAACAGCGTTTTCTGGGAGCAGAGGCCCACTCCCCGAGGGGCCCCAACGCCTCCCAGATGGGCGGATTTCATTTCCCACAACTCTCCAGCTCACTATTGCTAAGAATTCGGGGGCTGAGGTTCATTGGGAAGTTCCATGCTGACCTTCCCAGAATAGAGAAGTGGGCTGGAGAATTGTGGGTTGCATTTGTTTGTTCACCTGCTACCAGTTCCCAGAACTCTCAATGAAGAGAGTTCAGGGAACTGGGGTTCTCCCATCCAGATACAGGGACTCAGGGTCCCTCTGGGGTGCTGGACCTCGTTCCCAGAACCCTTAACAGAATTCCAAGAGTGGAGGCCCACGACCTAGCAGGCATAGGACTTCATCTCCCAGATTGGTGAACTCCCAATTTCCAGAAATCTCCATCCCACCATTAAGAATTCTGGGAACTGAAGTCCACTCATCACGAAGGCACAGAATTTCAATGCCTTCCAAGTTTGACTTCTGCTCCGAGAGTTTTTAATGTGCTGGAGAATGCTGGAAATTGAGTGACAGCCCTCTGGTGGTCTCTAGATGGGGGGAAGTGACCTCAATTCCCATGATTCTCTAGCCCACCATTGCAAAGAATTCTGGGAGCTAAAGCCCATCCCTCTGGAAGTAGCCTCTTCCAATAAGTGGACAGTTCCCAGAATTCTGAAATGTGCTGCAGAATGCTGGGAATTGAGGGGCAGCCCTCTAGTGCCTTCTACACGGGAGAACTTCAATTCCCAGAATTTTCAAGCAAGATTAAGTTGGGAAATTCTGAGCGCTGAAGTCCACCCATGTAAAAGCCACTTGGGTTGATGACAGCAGAGTTCACAGCCACACGCATTTGGCGCATACCTGGGGGCGGTGGGAGTTTGCGACCTTCCAGGTCAGTGTTTCTCAACCGTGGCAACTAGAAGACGTGTGGACAGTTCAACGCCCCGAGTCCCCCAGGCAGGCAGCATCTTTGAACAGTTGAACCGGCCACACGTCTTCAAGTTGCCAGAGTCGAGGAACACTGCTCTAGGTTCTTCCGACACCTCAACTCTCTGTCCTAGCACCTGAACTTGAAGTTTCTACTTGTGCTACACAAGGCTACCAGACAAGATAAACGGTGTTCGCCCAAGAAAAAAGCCCACAATAGTTGCTGCACTTACATGCCATTGCCCACAACTTAAAGCCAGAGAAGCCACTATTCGAGATTTATGGGAACCAAAGGCTTCCACCAAGGGTTCTCTGGGTTTCAACTCCGTTCCCATAAGCCACAAAACGTGGTTGTCCTAGCCAAGCTTAAGGCCTAAGGAGCTCTCTGAAGATCTGCAATGCGCTCCTTCATCTAACTCGCAAATTGCAGAAACACGTCCTGACACGCTTGGGATCAAATCAAGACAAAACTATAAGGTTTGCAAGCTCCTTAATAGCTAGCTCTGATCTGTTGGGTGACCTCAAATAAATTGGCAGGTGAAAGCCGCAGGGGACGGCGGCGCTCCCTCAGGAGCCGGCCGTTTTGCCCGCTGCGCTTTCAGCAGACCGAGATCCACATGTGAGAAAAAAATCGACAAGGCAGGCTGTTTTTACAAGCCATTTCTGCCAGCAAGACAGAACAAACCTGCACGAGTTTCCCCATCCCCTTCAAACAAGTCTTCCGCGCATACAGAAATGAAAATGGGCAATTGCAAGAATTGGGGGGGGGGGGATTCAAAGCAAGCATCCTGTTGCCCTGGAGATGCAGTCCAACTTTTCTTGCTGCGTGCTACAAAAAAATACGAAATATTTTTCATCTAAGGGTGCTTGCAAGAAAACAGAAGTCCTTTGGGGGGGGAAAAAAGTGTTTATGCAGCAACCGCAGTGGGAAATTGGTCTTCATCTCTGAATCTTCAGTGCTGGGTGGGTGGGGAGACAGTAGTCCAGGAGAGGAAGGGGGAGCATTGCTGACTGGGTTTTGTTCCGACATTGTTTAAAAAATCCACATAATTTAAAAGCAGCAGCTTTTGCAGTCATGTTTTTGCTGAGTCTTTTTACTGCTCCGATCGCAAATGTTATGGCGCGTCTCCCCAAGTGCACAAACGCTGCTCCAGGGCCAGCTGGAACAATGCAGTCCCTCCTCGGCACCCCCACGGGTGGTCCAACAGCTGTCCGATCATCCCCCGAGCCCGTCCATCGGTCCCCATCGGAGAAGTCCAAGTCTTCCACCACGTCCTCTCCTCCTCGTGCCAGCCCTGCCCGAGACAGTGGTTCCCGGCCTCCGGGCACGGCCCCCTCGCCTCCTGGGGAAAGAAGGAAGGGGAGGCGTAAATCCTACCTTATCGAGAAGACGAACAGAAAAGGCAGCTGGGTGCTAATTAATCATCGGCACTAATTAATTAATCAGCGCCACCGCATCTGCAGACAGGAAGAGGCTGCAGGACAGAGAGACATCTGGGTGTCTCTAACACAGGGCGGGGGGTACAGGGGAAGAAAGCCTGGGTGGTCTCAATCTTATTTTCCCCCCATTTTCTTTTGGGCAACATGACCCTGTAAGGGGGAAAGGCGGCTTCCCAGATACACAGCCTAGAAATGAGGGGGCAAAGGACGCCACCCCAAATGTTTGGAGGCAATTAAGAACAACAGGGATGGGCTGTTCCAATCCAGGGAGGTGAATCCAGTCCAGTGTTTCTGAACCTGGGCAACTTGAAGAGGTGTGGACTTCAACTCCCAGAATTCCCCAGCCACCAAGTCCACGCCTCTTCAAGTTGCCCAGGTTCAGAAACGCTGCTTTAGAGGAAAGCCCTCAAGGAAAGACAATGGAGACAAGGCAAAGTTGGTCTGCTCTTACCGTCTTCTCATCTAGGAACGTCAGTCAGCTCCCAGACTGAGATCGCTAGGCACACAGTTTAATAGCCGCCGTAAATAAATCTATATATCTACCCACCCATCCAAGTCATGGAAACTCACCTTTTCACCGGTATCAAATCACACCCTGGTCTCTTTTTGCTGTCAACCTTTGAAGGCGGCTTTCTATTCTCATCTTCCCCAGAATTTGGAGTATCTTCTGCCGAATCCTCATCGGAATCAAATCCAGAGGTTAAAAATTCATCCACGCTCAAGTCACCCAGTTTTCTGCACCTGAAAAGGCAAGGTAAACAGATATAAAGGAGGTTTTTAAAAACAAGACATCTCTTATTTTAACTGGTTTTATTTAGAAAGGCCAGAGTGTTATTACGATATCCTAGTCTAGCTGCTTCCCCATCTAGCAAATACAGGTAGTCCTCGTTTAGCGACCACAATTGGGACTGGCAATTTGGTTGTTAAGCGAAGCGGCTGATACATGAAACCATGACTGCGCTTATCTTACTTCAGCTTTCCTTTGCTTTACAGACCTGTTGTATAGACCTCCATCAGTGTTGTAACTGCAGTCGCTAAACGAGGCAGTTGCTAAATGAGGATTACCTGTATGCTGGACCCACATCTGCAGCTTTGCTAGTGAAATTAACGCTATTTGCATTGCTGCTTTAAGTCCTGTAAATGAGAAAATCTCAGAGGCAACCAGAACAAATCAGAGCTCCCCGAGGACCTCCAAGTCAAGTTCAGGGTTTAACGTTCTTTGATTCTTGATTTTTGAAGAAAAAGAGAAACGGTTTAAAAAATTATTAAAACCATCCAAAAGAAATGAGCAATAATTGCAGATGCCAAAGCATAGCATAAAAAGTAGCAATTAGCCGGGGGGGGGGGGGGAGAGAGAAGAGGCAGCTACTAGAATGCTTTTTCCTGTAATTTTTTCTTTTTTTCTTTTTCCCTTTTGTTTTCCCTTAATTTTTTTTATGACCCAATTTCCACTTCAACCTTTGCTGTAGTGTGAAGTTTATTTTATGTATGTATACTGTATGTATGCCTTTTCTTTTTCTTTGTTTTTCTTTTCTTGTTTGTTTTGCTAAATAAAAATACATTTTTACAAAGAAACAATAGATCTTACAAGTCTGAAATCTTCTGGAAAGGAACTAAATAACGGGAAAGTGGGTGAGGAAAAAGGGAATCCATCACTCCTTGGGCCCCCCAAATAAACAATGCTAATAAATACTTTTTAAAAAAGTAGTTTTATATGGCCATCCATCTCACAGTAACAACTCTGGGAGGCTGATACAACAGAAAACTCCCAATATTATGCCAGCACCAACAAACAAACACACAATGATAATTTAAGGCTGTCTTTAATAGTTTTGTTTTAATTATATGCCACACAGAGTCACATCTGTGAGATGGGCGGCTATATAAATTTGATAAGTATAATAAATATATTGTAAATATAATATTAATATAATATATATAATGCAAATAAATGAAACAAACAGATTAGGATTTACTACTCTCAAATGGCTCTCCAAAACCATTGCATTCACTTCAGAAGAAACGGCAAAAGTTCCTTTGATTCGAACCCGCTCCCAATTAAGCAATTAAGGTTTCAGGTGTACCTCCAGGTGTTGCTCATTTCCCAATTATTCCTCCCAAGAAAGTTTGGTTTTTTTCTATAAGAATTTTATTAAGTTTGAGACAAAGATAAAAACTACAAAAAAGCAAAAAAAAATTGTAAAATGTAAAACTCAAGAAATAAGTGATAATACCTACTACTCAGAATTTTAAAAAGGCAACTCGACTCAATCCTCCGTCCAACCCCTCCCCCCGCAGGTCTAAGCTTTCCAAAAAAATTAATGGGGGTTAATTAATTAATTAATGGGCATTCTCTCCTGAGTCGCACGCAAGATTGTTTGTACGGCGCGTTCCGTGCAACGCCAACTGGAAAGATGCAATGCCACGCGTCCCCACGTTACGGAGTTCACTCACACGAACACGCCGTACACGCGATGGGCAGGACGCCTTGCCTTCCCACCTCGGGGGAGACGGGACATGGCACGCCGCGTGCTCCTCGAGACCGGACCCCAACCGCTGCAACGCAATGCACCCCTTCTTCGGTTTGCAGCCGAGTTTGAGCCGAACGCACGTAAACCAGGGGAGGAAGCCAGCCCAATCCGCCAACTCTCCCCGGTTGGGGGCTGCCCCGCTACGCCGGGCCCCCCCAGGCCGCCCAAACCCCGCAACCGCCCCAATCCCCCCCCCCCGCCTTCCTGCTTCCCCGGGCTCCCCTTGCACCCCGCGCCCCCGGCGGCTGGCTGACCTTTTCGCGGCGACGGGGTCCGTGCTGGCGGCGCTCCCCTCCGCAGCTGCAACGTGTGAAAGAGCACTTCCTCTCCCAGAATGCAACAAAGTAGCAATAACTAAATTTAACTAAAACCGCACCTGTAAATGGCTACGAAAATTGCAAGGGACAGAAAAGCCTGCCCCCGGTGGCCATTCCTAGCATTGCAGGCGGAGAAAAATAATCGCAAGAAATCATCCCAATAAAAAGAATCAGGAGGGCAATCCGGGCAAATCCCACGTCCCCTTGTCCTCTGAGACCCCCTTTCACGCTGGAGAGGAAATAGGGGTGTAAAACCCTTGAAATTTAACTAAAACTTCGGTTTGCCACCGAGTTTGAGCCGAACGCACGTAAACCAGGGGAGGAAGCCAGCCCAATCAGCCAACTCTCCCCGGTTGGGGGTGTGAGATGCAAACTAGAGCTTACAACATAAACCACGCAGTAATTAACAGCTAGCTAGCTTGATTTATTATCTTTTGCAAAAGGGTGCACTTTCCTGACGCCACAAGATTGGCTGATAGGAAGCACACACCAATATAGAGTCATGCACGGTATATATATACGTTCTTCCCGACGCTGGTTACAATTGACCCGGCCGCATGATGATTAATTGTCATAAATGATTAATTGTTACCCTTTAACCCCTCCCCTAAATCCTTCATCTCCATCTTATATTGTTCCTTTGTGTAGCGCGTAGTGTGTTATGCATGGTTTCCTGCTTTTTCTAAGCATGTCCTTTTGCCTTTTGAACCCCTGACCTATAGTTAGAGTTCGCCACACCTCTGTTAATACCCTTAAACAGCTATATATTCAGACCAATTTGAAACTGACATGTAACAGACATCCATGCATGTAGACCGGCCCATACAAAAGTGTCCAGCACAATTTGCTGACGCCTGTCTGAGCACCCTTTGAACCCTCACCCTTAAATTAAGGCCCCCTTTTAATTTTAGTTACTTCAGGCTGGTCCTACTGGCACGTATCCTATTTCCCTTCTGGCCATCTGGGTTCGCCTATTTCCCTTATCAATAGGGTGTTATTTATTGCTTCCCGTGACCACGTCTTCGGCTAGCTAGGAATGTTGAACTCTGGATGCAGTCTGGCTCATATGTATAGTTAGAATGAATCCAGTATGGAGTCACTTTTGTAAAAGAATAACTATACCTAATTTCACATCTGACAGGGGCTACCCCGCTACGCCGCGTCCCTCCAGGCTGCCCAAGCCCCGAAACCGCCCCAATCCCCCCCCGCCTTCTTGCTTCCTCGGGGCTCCCCTTGCACCCCGCGCCCCCGGCGGCTGGCTGACCTTTTCGCGGCGACGGCGTCCGTGCTGGCGGCGCTCCCCTCCGCACCTGCAACCTGTGAAACAGCACTTCCTCTCCCAGAATGCAACAAAGTAGCAATAACTAAATTTAACTAAAACCGCACCTGTAAGTGGCTACGAAAATTGCAAGGGACAGAAAAGCCTGCCCCCGGTGGCCGTTCCTCGCATTGCAGGCGGAGAAAAATAGTCGCAAGAAATCATCCTAATAAAAAGAATCAGGAGGGCAATCCGGGCAAATCCCACGTCCCCTTGTGCGCTGAGACCCCCCTTTGGAGTTGGAGGGGAAATAAGGGTGTAAAACCCCTGAAATATAATTAAAACCCCGCCTGTAAATGTCTATGGAAAATTGCAAGGGACGGAAAAGCCCGCCATCCGGTGGCCGTTCCTCGCATTGCAGGCGGAGAAAAATAGTCGCAAGAAATCATCCCAATAAAAAGAATCAGGAGGGCAATCCGGGCAAATCCCACGTCCCCTTGTGCTCCGAGACCCCCTTTCACGTTGGAGAGGAAAAAAGGGTGTAAAACCCCTGAAATTTAATTAAAACCCCGCCTGTATATGTCTAGGGAAAATTGCAAGGGACGGAAAAGCCCGCCATCCGGTGGCCGTTCCTCGCATTGCAGGCGGAGAAAAATAGTCGCAAGAAATCATCGCAATAAAAAGAATCAGGAGGGCAATCCGGGCAAATCCCACGTCCCCTTGTGCTCTGAGACCCCCTTTCACGCTGGAGAGGATATAAGGGTGTAAAACCCTTGAAATTTAATTAAAACCGCGCCTGTAAATGTCTACGGGAAATTGCAAGGAACAGAAAAGCCCGCCATCCGGTGGCCGTTCCTCGCATTGCAGGCAGAGAAAAATAGTCGCAAGAAATCATCCTAATAAAAAGAATCAGGAGGGCAATCCGGGCAAATCCCACGTCCCCTTGTGCTCTGAGACCCCCTTTCACGCTGGAGAGGATATAAGGGTGTAAAACCCCTGAAATATAATTAAAACCCCGCCTGTAAATGTCTAGGGAAAATTGCAAGGGACGGAAAAGCCCTCCATCCGGTGGCCGTTCCTCGCATTGCAGGCGGAGAAAAATAGTCGCAAGAAATCATCCTAATAAAAGGAATCAGGAGGGCAATGCGGGCAAATCCCACGTCCCCTTGTGCTCTGAGACCCCCTTTCACGCTGGAGAGGATATAAGGGTGTAAAACCTCTGAAATTTAATTAAAACCGCGCCTGTAAATGTCTACGGGAAATTGCAAGGGACGGAAAAGCCCTCCATCCGGTGGCCATTCCTCGCATTGCAGGCGGAGAAAAATAGTCGCAAGAAATCATCCTAATAAAAGGAATCAGGAGGGCAATCCGGGCAAATCCCACGCCCCCTTGTGCTCTGAGACCCCCCTTTGGCGTTGGAGGGGAAATAAGGGTGTAAAACCCCTGAAATTAAATTAAAACCGCGCCTGTAAATGTCTACGGGAAATTGCAAGGGACGGAAAAGCCCTCCATCCGGTGGCCATTCCTCGCATTGCAGGCGGAGAAAAATAGTCGCAAGAAATCATCCTAATAAAAGGAATCAGGAGGGCAATCCGGGCAAATCCCACGCCCCCTTGTGCTCTGAGACCCCCTTTCACGCTGGAGAGGAAATAAGGGTGTAAAACCCCTGAAATTTAATTAAAACCCCGCCTGTAAATGTCTACGGGAAATTGCAAGGGACGGAAAAGCCCGCCATCCGGTGGCCGTTCCTCGCATTGCAGGCGGAGAAAAATAGTCGCAAGAAATGATCCCAATAAAAAGAATCAGGAGGGCAATCCGGGCAAATCCCACGCCCCCTTGTGCTCTGAGACCCCCTTTCACGCTGGAGAGGATATAAGGGTGTAAAACCCCTGAAATTTAATTAAAACCGCGGCGGTAAATGTCTACGGGAAATTGCAAGGGACGGAAAAGCCCGCCATCCGGTGGCCATTCCTCGCATTGCAGGCGGAGAAAAATAGTCGCAAGAAATCATCCTAATAAAAAGAACCAGGAGGGCAATCCGGGCAAATCCCACGCCCCCTTGTGCTCTGAGACCCCCTTTCACGCTGGAGAGGATATAAGGGTGTAAAACCCCTGAAATTTAATTAAAACCCCGCCTGTAAATGTCTACGGGAAATTGCAAGGGACGGAAAAGCCCTCCATCCGGTGGCCATTCGTCGCATTGCAGGCGGAGAAAAATAGTCGCAAGAAATCATCCTAATAAAAAGAACCAGGAGGGCAATCCGGGCAAATCCCACGCCCCCTTGTGCTCTGAGACCCCCTTTCACGCTGGAGAGGATATAAGGGTGTAAAACCCCTGAAATTTAATTAAAACCTCGGCGGTAAATGTCTACGGGAAATTGCAAGGGACGGAAAAGCCCGCCATCCGGTGGCCGTTCCTCGCATTGCAGGAGGAGAAAAATAGTCGCAAGAAATCATCCTAATAAAAAGAACCAGGAGGGCAATCCGGGCAAATCCCACGCCCCCTTGTGCTCTGAGACCCCCTTTCACGCTGGAGAGGATATAAGGGTGTAAAACCCCTGAAATTTAATTAAAACCGCGGCGGTAAATGTCTACGGGAAATTGCAAGGGACGGAAAAGCCCGCCATCCGGTGGCCGTTCCTCGCATTGCAGGAGGAGAAAAATAGTCGCAAGAAATCATCCTAATAAAAAGAACCAGGAGGGCAATCCGGGCAAATCCCACGCCCCCTTGTGCTCTGAGACCCCCTTTCACGCTGGAGAGGATATAAGGGTGTAAAACCCCTGAAATTTAATTAAAACCCCGCCTGTAAATGTCTACGGGAAATTGCAAGGGACGGAAAAGCCCGCCATCCGGTGGCCGTTCCTCGCATTGCAGGAGGAGAAAAATAGTCGCAAGAAATCATCCTAATAAAAAGAACCAGGAGGGCAATCCGGGCAAATCCCACGCCCCCTTGTGCTCTGAGACCCCCTTTCACGCTGGAGAGGATATAAGGGTGTAAAACCCCTGAAATTTAATTAAAACCTCGGCGGTAAATGTCTACGGGAAATTGCAAGGGACGGAAAAGCCCGCCATCCGGTGGCCGTTCCTCGCATTGCAGGAGGAGAAAAATAGTCGCAAGAAATCATCCTAATAAAAAGAACCAGGAGGGCAATCCGGGCAAATCCCACGCCCCCTTGTGCTCTGAGACCCCCTTTCACGCTGGAGAGGATATAAGGGTGTAAAACCCCTGAAATTTAATTAAAACCGCGGCGGTAAATGTCTACGGGAAATTGCAAGGGACGGAAAAGCCCGCCATCCGGTGGCCGTTCCTCGCATTGCAGGAGGAGAAAAATAGTCGCAAGAAATCATCCTAATAAAAAGAACCAGGAGGGCAATCCGGGCAAATCCCACGCCCCCTTGTGCTCTGAGACCCCCTTTCACGCTGGAGAGGATATAAGGGTGTAAAACCCCTGAAATTTAATTAAAACCCCGCCTGTAAATGTCTACGGGAAATTGCAAGGGACGGAAAAGCCCGCCATCCGGTGGCCGTTCCTCGCATTGCAGGAGGAGAAAAATAGTCGCAAGAAATCATCCTAATAAAAAGAACCAGGAGGGCAATGCGGGCAAATCCCACGTCCCCTTGTGCTCTGAGACCCCCTTTCACGCTGGAGAGGATATAAGGGTGTAAAACCCCTGAAATTTAATTAAAACGCCACCTGTAAATGTCTATGGAAAATTGCAAGGGACGGAATAGCCCGCCATCCGGTGGCCATTCCTCGCATTGCAGGCGGAGAAATATAGTCGCAAGAAATGATCCCAATAAAAAGAATCAGGAGGGCAATCCGGGCAAATCCCACGCCCCCTTGTGCTCTGAGACCCCCTTTCACGCTGGAGAGGATATAAGGGTGTAAAACCCCTGAAATTTAATTAAAACCCCGCCTGTAAATGTCTACGGGAAATTGCAAGGGACGGAAAAGCCCTCCATCCGGTGGCCATTCCTCGCATTGCAGGCGGAGAAAAATAGTCGCAAGAAATGATCCCAATAAAAAGAATCAAGAGGGCAATCCGGGCAAATCCCACGCCCCCTTGTGCTCTGAGACCCCCTTTCACGCTGGAGAGGATATAAGGGTGTAAAACCCTTGAAATTTAATTAAAACCCCGCCTGTAAATGTCTACGGGAAATTGCAAGGGACGGAAAAGCCCGCCATCCGGTGGCCGTTCCTCGCATTGCAGGAGGAGAAAAATAGTCGCAAGAAATCTTCCTAATAAAAAGAACCAGGAGGGCAATGCGGGCAAATCCCACGTCCCCTTGTGCTCTGAGACCCCCTTTCACGCTGGAGAGGATATAAGGGTGTAAAACCCCTGAAATTTAATTAAAACGCCACCTGTAAATGTCTACGGGAAATTGCAAGGGACGGAAAAGCCCGCCATCCGGTGGCCATTCCTCGCATTGCAGGCGGAGAAAAATAGTCGCAAGAAATGATCCCAATAAAAAGAATCAGGAGGGCAATCCGGGCAAATCCCACGCCCCCTTGTGCTCTGAGACCCCCTTTCACGCTGGAGAGGATATAAGGGTGTAAAACCCCTGAAATTTAATTAAAACCCCGCCTGTAAATGTCTACGGGAAATTGCAAGGGACGGAAAAGCCCGCCATCCGGTGGCCGTTCCTCGCATTGCAGGCGGAGAAAAATAGTCGCAAGAAATGATCCCAATAAAAAGAATCAGGAGGGCAATCCGGGCAAATCCCACGCCCCCTTGTGCTCTGAGACCCCCTTTCACGCTGGAGAGGATATAAGGGTGTAAAACCCCTGAAATTTAATTAAAACCGCGGCGGTAAATGTCTACGGGAAATTGCAAGGGACGGAAAAGCCCGCCATCCGGTGGCCATTCCTCGCATTGCAGGCGGAGAAAAATAGTCGCAAGAAATCATCCTAATAAAAAGAACCAGGAGGGCAATCCGGGCAAATCCCACGTCCCCTTGTGCTCTGAGACCCCCTTTCACGCTGGAGAGGATATAAGGGTGTAAAACCCCTGAAATTTAATTAAAACCCCGCCTGTAAATGTCTACGGGAAATTGCAAGGGACGGAAAAGCCCTCCATCCGGTGGCCATTCCTCGCATTGCAGGCGGAGAAAAATAGTCGCAAGAAATCATCCTAATAAAAAGAACCAGGAGGGCAATCCGGGCAAATCCCACGCCCCCTTGTGCTCTGAGACCCCCTTTCACGCTGGAGAGGATATAAGGGTGTAAAACCCTTGAAATTTAATTAAAACCCCGCCTGTAAATGTCTACGGGAAATTGCAAGGGACGGAAAAGCCCGCCATCCGGTGGCCGTTCCTCGCATTGCAGGAGGAGAAAAATAGTCGCAAGAAATCATCCTAATAAAAAGAACCAGGAGGGCAATGCGGGAAATCCCACGTCCCCTTGTGCTCTGAGACCCCCTTTCACGCTGGAGAGGATATAAGGGTGTAAAACCCCTGAAATTTAATTAAAACCCCGCCTGTAAATGTCTACGGGAAATTGCAAGGGACGGAAAAGCCCGCCATCCGGTGGCCATTCCTCGCATTGCAGGCGGAGAAAAATAGTCGCAAGAAATGATCCCAATAAAAAGAATCAGGAGGGCAATCCGGGCAAATCCCACGCCCCCTTGTGCTCTGAGACCCCCTTTCACGCTGGAGAGGATATAAGGGTGTAAAACCCCTGAAATTTAATTAAAACCCCGCCTGTAAATGTCTACGGGAAATTGCAAGGGACGGAAAAGCCCTCCATCCGGTGGCCATTCCTCGCATTGCAGGCGGAGAAAAATAGTCGCAAGAAATGATCCCAATAAAAAGAATCAAGAGGGCAATCCGGGCAAATCCCACGCCCCCTTGTGCTCTGAGACCCCCTTTCACGCTGGAGAGGATATAAGGGTGTAAAACCCTTGAAATTTAATTAAAACCCCGCCTGTAAAAGTCTACGGGAAATTGCAAGGGACGGAAAAGCCCTCCATCCGGTGGCCGTTCCTCGCTTTGCAGGCGGAGAAAAATAGTCGCAAGAAATGATCCCAATAAAAAGAATCAGGAGGGCAATCCGGGCAAATCCCACGCCCCCTTGTGCTCTGAGACCCCCTTTCACGCTGGAGAGGATATAAGGGTGTAAAACCCTTGAAATATAATTAAAACCGCGCCTGTAAATGTCTACGGAAAATTGCAAGGAACAGAAAAGCCCGCCATCCGGTGGCCATTCTTCGCATTGCAGGCGGAGACAAATAGTCGCAAGAAATCATCCTAATAAAAAGAATCAGGAGGGCAATGCGGGCAAATCCCACGTCCCCTTGTGCTCTGAGACCCCCCTTTGGCGTTGGAGGGGAAATAAGGGTGTAAAACCCCTGAAATTTAATTAAAACCCCGCCTGTAAATGTCTACGGGAAATTGCAAGGGACGGAAAAGCCCTCCATCCGGTGGCCATTCGTCGCATTGCAGGCGGAGACAAATAGTCGCAAGGAATCATCCTAATAAAAAGAATCAGGAGGGCAATGCGGGCATATCCCACGTCCCATTGTGCTCTGAGACCCCTCTTTCACGCTGGAGAGGATATAAGGGTGTAAAACCCCTGAAATTTAATTAAAACCGCGGCTGTAAAAGTCTAGGGAATATTGCAAGGGACGGAAAAGCCCGCCATCCGGTGGCCGTTCCTCGCATTGCAGGCGGAGAAAAATAGTCGCAAGAAATCATCCTAATAAAAAGAACCAGGAGGGCAATGCGGGCATATCCCACGTCCCCTTGTGCTCTGAGAACCCCCTTTGGCGTTGGAGGGGAAATAAGGGTGTAAAACCCCTGAAATTTAATTAAAACCGCGCCTGTAAATGTCTACGGAAAATTGCAAGGAACAGAAAAGCCTGCCATCCGGTGGCCGTTCCTCGCATTGCAGGCGGAGAAAAATAGTCGCAAGAAATCATCCTAATAAAAAGAATCAGGAGGGCAATGCGGGCAAATCCCACGTCCCCTTGTGCTCTGAGACCCCCCTTTGGCGTTGGAGGGGAAATAAGGGTGTAAAACCCCTGAAATTTAATTAAAACCCCGCCTGTAAATGTCTACGGGAAATTGCAAGGGACGGAAAAGCCCTCCATCCGGTGGCCATTCGTCGCATTGCAGGCGGAGAAAAATAGTCGCAAGGAATCATCCTAATAAAAAGAATCAGGAGGGCAATGCGGGCATATCCCACGCCCCCTTGTGCTCTGAGACCCCCTTTCACGCTGGAGAGGATATAAGGGTGTAAAACCCCTGAAATTTAATTAAAACCGCGGCTGTAAAAGTCTAGGGAATATTGCAAGGGACGGAAAAGCCCGCCATCCGGTGGCCGTTCCTCGCATTGCAGGCGGAGAAAAATAGTCGCAAGAAATCATCCTAATAAAAAGAACCAGGAGGGCAATGCGGGCATATCCCACGTCCCCTTGTGCTCTGAGAACCCCCTTTGGCGTTGGAGGGGAAATAAGGGTGTAAAACCCCTGAAATTTAATTAAAACCGCGCCTGTAAATGTCTACGGAAAATTGCAAGGAACAGAAAAGCCTGCCATCCGGTGGCCGTTCCTCGCATTGCAGGCGGAGAAAAATAGTCGCAAGAAATCATCCTAATAAAAAGAATCAGGAGGGCAATGCGGGCAAATCCCACGTCCCCTTGTGCTCTGAGACCCCCCTTTGGAGTTGGAGGGGAAATAAGGGTGTAAAACCCCTGAAATATAATTAAAACCCCGCCTGTATATGTCTAGGGAAAATTGCAAGGGACGGAAAAGCCCGCCATCCGGTGGCCGTTCCTCGCATTGCAGGAGGAGAAAAATAGTCGCAAGAAATCATCCTAATAAAAAGAATCAGGAGGGCAATCCGGGCAAATCCCACGCCCCCTTGTGCTCTGAGACCCCCTTTCACGCTGGAGAGGATATAAGGGTGTTAAACCCCTGAAATATAATTAAAACCCCGCCTGTAAATGTCTACGGGAAATTGCAAGGGACGGAAAAGCCCGCCATCCGGTGGCCGTTCCTCGCATTGCAGGCGGAGAAAAATAGTCGCAAGAAATCATCCTAATAAAAAGAATCAGGAGGGCAATGCGGGCAAATCCCACGTCCCCTTGTGCTCTGAGACCCCCCTTTGGAGTTGGAGGGGAAATAAGGGTGTAAAACCCCTGAAATATAATTAAAACCCCGCCTGTATATGTCTAGGGAAAATTGCAAGGGACGGAAAAGCCCGCCATCCGGTGGCCGTTCCTCGCATTGCAGGCGGAGAAAAATAGTCGCAAGAAATCATCCTAATAAAAAGAATCAGGAGGGCAATCCGGGCAAATCCCACGCCCCCTTGTGCTCTGAGACCCCCTTTCACGCTGGAGAGGATATAAGGGTGTAAAACCCCTGAAATATAATTAAAACCCCGCCTGTAAATGTCTACGGGAAATTGCAAGGGACGGAAAAGCCCGCCATCCGGTGGCCGTTCCTCGCATTGCAGGCGGAGAAAAATAGTCGCAAGAAATCATCCTAATAAAAGGAATCAGGAGGGCAATGCGGGCATATCCCACGTCCCCTTGTGCTCTGAGACCCCCTTTCATGCTGGAGAGGAAAAAAGGGTGTAATATCCTTGAAATATATATAACCCAACCGCTGCAATGCAATGCAATACGTTGCAACGCAATGCAACCCCTTCTTTGCCACCGATTTCGAGCCGAACGCACGTAAACCAGAGGAGGAAACCATCCCAATCCCCCAACTCTCCCCGGTTGGGGAGCTGCCCCGCCGCGCCGCGCTCCCACCCCCCGCCTTCTTGCAACGCCCGGGCGCGCGAGGACGCCCCGCTTGCCCCGGGGCTCGCCTTGCACCCCGCGCGCGCTGGCTGGCTTTGCAAGCGCCCTGATTTCGCAGCGGCGGTGGCCGCGGCGCTCCCCTCCTCCGCAGCTGCAACAACGTGGGAACGAGCATTTCCTCTCCCAAACTGCAACACAGTAGCAAGAAGGGGGAAGCACCCAGACGAGCCGGCCGGTTTGGCTTTCAGGTTCACGGGCGGGAGCGGAAACCCGGTGTGGAGGCTTTGCGTTCCTGCAGGAGCCGGTGCCCGCGGGCGCCCGAGTTAGAGAAGGGGAGGAGCGGGCCCAACCGAGCTGCGGGGGGAGGGGGGCCGCCCAAGGAGGAACCATTTGCAACCAAGTGTGCAAGTTCGAGTTTGCTTCCCTGCTGGGCCAAACCCGTTTTACTGCTCATCTGAACGCATCAGGATTAAACGGTGCCCGCCGCTTATCCTGGGCGGGGTGGAGAAGGGCAGATTCCTCCCCCGGGCCATTACGGCCTTCTCTCGCGCCAACTTCCTGATCCAGGGCGAAGGCGCTGGGGGCAGCGCCGGCGGGGCATCTCAGGAGACTCGGGTTGAATGAAGCCACTGTGGGCTGGGGCTGCACGACCCGCCAGCTGTCATTTACAACCCACCCGGGCGACATTCCCACGAAACTCGCAAGCTGCAAGGGGGTAGTGGGGAAGCGGGTTCTTCGCGTGGACTTGCAAAGGTACACCCCAAAGATTTTATTCAGGGGCATCGCTCCCCTTCGCGCGTGTATCTTCGCAGAGTTTATGCAAACTTTAGACCCCGAAGCGGGGCGATGGGAAGCCTTTCGCTCCGCCCTAAAATCCTGCCCAGAACGACCGCTGCGTTCTCTTCCTTTTCTATTCAGGAGCCAACGATTAGGAATACGCGACCCGGTGGTGGCATGTTCCCCACAAACAGGGTTACGCGACAGCCTCCTCCTTTGCAGGGACTGACATCACGGCCAAACCGTGGCAAGATCCCGTCCCCGCGCCCAGCGCGGCCACCGGTTGCGAATTGCGGAGCGGGCGGCGACTTGACACGCAGCAATCCTCCGAAGCGCCCCTGTATTATTGCTGTGTAAACGAGGGAGGGGGGAGAGCGGGAGAAAAGCAAAAGTGATTTGTGTTTTCGAGCCGAGAACGGGTGCCGTTGGAGCCGCGCAGGAGGGAAGCGGCGGGGAGACGTTGGCCCCTCCCGGAGCCCCGAGCTGGGAAATCGGATCTTGCCCGGGCGAACTTTTTTGGCCAAATCCCTCAATCTGGAGAACAAAGTGCCCGAGCAGGGAAACCACCTTTGCTGTTTAGCCCTGGAAGTATCCGCTGGGTGAGTCTTTTTGGGGAGGGGGCCGCAGGAACAATGCTCGGGTGGAACAAAGGCAGCAGTCTGCAGGGGGCAGACTGGGGGGGGCGCTTCCTCCCAGGGTTGTGTGTGTGTGTGTGTGTGTGGTGTTTGCACGAGCCCCTTGCAAGATTCTCAGGAGGACTGCAGGTGCCCTGGGTTTGCTGCAGACTGTGGGGAGGCACCCCCAGCATCCTTCCTCCCGCCTTTGCTCCGAGAGGGGGGGGTCCTAAATCTGAGGCCCTCCAACTCCAATTCTAGTCAGGTGGGCTAGAATTGTCAGCAGTGCTCAGCTGCCTGTTGAAGGGAAAGGCATCTGAACAGTGAGATTCCATTTCAATATAATACACAATATAATTATAGGAGGAGGAAAAGGGCACACTCTTTTTACATTGTTGGCTACTACTGGCCGTATTTTGTCAAAATAAATTCCGTATACGTGTGTGTGTGTGTATGCTGTTGAAAGAAATTCCAAGCTGACTTTCACCAGGTGTTTCCCGTGAAAGAAAACCACTTAATTAAAAAAAGAAAAACCACCATCACCTTGGACTGACGTACCCCAACTGTTTTCCACGCACCCGTCGGAGCATTTCGCAGGAATCGGCGCTCTTCCAGGAAACATCTCCCAATCAGAGAATTGCAACTTTTCACAATTAAAAGGGGGAAAAAAGAAAGAAATGTGCACATAAAACAATAGGAGGACAGGCTGGGGGCATCCACAGAAATTAAATAGTGTAATTTAATTTAGTCATTCTTGTAATTTCTGAACCATGTCTCTTTAAGTTAAAAAAAAAACCTATTAACATACATACCTTTAAAAACGACTCTGGAAGGAAAATTGCACAGAAAAGGGGGGGGGGGAGAGGGGAGGAAAAAGTGCCACCTCCCGAAAAGGAAATCCACATCCAGCAAGTGGTCGGTCACTTTCAAAGTTTTTTTTTTTTTTCTAGTCCGTTGCAAACTGTCCCACAATCGGTGGTTGTTTTGTCATTTGGCATATACTGTCTGGTTCCGGATGGCTACTTAACTCGATCTTCTAGCAGATACACGATCAACTCGTAGGTGGACAGGACTATGGCCGTGTTGGGAATCTGTCTCATGAGCTGCGCAAAAAGTCCGCGATAAAAAGCAAAGTATCCCTCTTCTTGAAAGACCAGCCGGGCCGTCTGGATGAAGGTCTGGTATTTTGTGCCTTCCTCACGTAGCCTCGTCCGGATGACTTCTGGGGACAGGGAGGAGCAAATTGTCAGCACACAGCCCTGTACCTAAATTCAGCCCAGATTGGTTGGTGTAAGGCCTATACAAGGGGCCTACAAGTAGTCCTCGACTTACGACCGTCCATTTAATGATGGCCCGAAGTTACGACGGCCTCGGAATGGGTGCTTTGCGGCCTGTAAAGCACTTCCAAGCGTTGCAAAACATCGCACCCCTCCCCCACGGTCATATCACATTTCGGGCACTTGGCAACCAGCTCGCATTTACGACAGGTTGCAGCATCCCCCGATTGCGTTTTGCAACGGTTTTGCCATTTCCCGGCAAAAAACGTGGATTGTGGAAGCTGGATTCGCTTAACAACTGTGATTTACTTAACAACCACAGTGATTCGCTTAATAGACACAGTAAAAACGGTCATAAAATCGGGTCCAATCACGTGGTGACTCGACTTACGACCACAATGGCTTACGATGGGAATTCTGCTCCTGATTGTGGTCGTAAGTCGAGGACTACCCGTAATTCATCAGGGAGATACCAGCTAGCAAGGTCCTGCACCAATGCTACATCTAACTTAGAAGGAAGAGGAGAAACACTTCAAAATCCAAAAAGGAACTGATAGCACAAAATCAACGGGGCTCATCAATGGCCAATTAAGCATCTTATAAGTTACCGTGAAGCATGGCTATCCAGAATATTCTCTATCGCACTCAATTAATTTATCAAACAGGGCAGCCTGAATTCTGCCATGCTAACGTGTTAACACGCATACATCCTGCCTGGTTTTTTATTTTTTCCCTTTCTGCTGGAAAGCATACAATTGCAACGTTTTCTCTTGCAGAGGAACGCCGCTGGGGGGAAATTCCAGAGCAAGCTATGCTCGTAACAATAAGGGCTAGAAACTTGATTGTCCACAGAAAGAATCATCCAATTCCAAAGGACATTCTTCAAGGCATGGCTGTTCTCGGTTAAATAATGAGTTTAATGGGTTTTGCTAGCCCAGGGCAGGTTTCGATAGGTCTGGGTCAAAGAGGAAGAGGCGCACGTACCGTGGGGGTAAGCAATACAAGACGCGCATCCCTTCGAAATGGCGGCAGCGGCCATTATTCCAAAGAAATTGGTGGAATTCTTCTCCGGGCTTCCGGTGAAAGGAGACCTGCTCGGATCTTTCAAGTGTTGCTTCAGTCTCTCGTAAATAGCGAAGCAGATGATGGTCTCGGAGATCCCAGCGTAGGAGGCGGTGAGGCCCCGGTAAAACCCCCGGACACCTTCGGAGCGATAAACGTACCTGGCGCACTGCAACGTGTTCATTTGTTTCGAGCCACGGACTCTGGCGGGCAGAGAAAGATCAGAAAATGGGTATTTCCCATTTGTCCCTAAAGCTTAAGAGTCTAGGGCACTGTTTCTAAAACTGGGCAACTTTAAGATGTGTGGACTTCAACTCCCAGAATTCCCCAGCCAGCATCGCTGGGAGTTGAAGTCCACACATCTTAAGTTTCCCAGTTTGAGAAACACTGGTCTAAGGCAGAAAATAATAAAATAATAATAAAATTAATAATAATAATAATAATAATAATAATAATAATAATAATAATGCTAACTAACATCCTTCCAGGAAATAAAATATGTGGGAATGCTTCTCTGTATATTTACGACATTTAACGTGGACCTTGGGTTTAATGAAGGAACGTGTAAAATTTAACTGATGTTCGGTCTGTGGCTTCAAAGCCGCGTGGATTCCTGTAATAAATAAAATATTTGCTACAGATGCAGCTTCTTCTCCATTGGTTTGCCTCATTTGGACACTGCCTATTCCCACGATTTGCAGGTCTCAAACCAATAAAAACAATTCTTAGTAAATGAAGTGTCGCATTCAAAGCTGCTGCAGCCATTACAAAAGATCCAAATCTTTCTGCTAGCTTTCTAAGGGCAAGGACTTTTTGCCTTGGGCAAAATCCTAACCATCCATCACAGATGAGGGGCAAAATTATTTTCTAAAAGGGGCAGATGACTTCTAAAATAAAACCTCTTCCGAGACGCAGATTACAGCGGAGAAAAAAAAATTACGGGAAAATGCCTTCGTTCCGGGTGCTCAACTCCCAATTGCTCCCCCACTTACCTTTTTTCTAGCTGCATTCTGGTTTTCACCATCCAGATGGGGTTCATCAGGGAATTAGTCACAAAAGCTGGAGAAGAGAAAGGAAAACCAGCAAAATGATGGGGGAAGAGGGAGAGAAACATTTTAGAAAGATGGGACAGAGGAAAATAAACTTTAGTCTATTCACAAAGTTGTAAAAGCAAAAACAGGGGGCTTCCAGTGGGAATGGCGGACTGAACGGCTGTGGGAATGGCGGACTGAACATGGTAACTTTTTTCAGGCTCAGGCAGGTTTTCCTGAAGCCCAGAAATGTTCTCCGGATCAAGGAGAATACCTGGAACCATCCCATCTGTCCTTTGGACGGCTGCTTGCAACCAGAAGATCGCAAACAGTGTTTCGCGTTCGACTGGTAAGAGCCAGCTGGGAGGCGTAGACTTCATCACTTTCCAAGCCACGCTGTAGCCTTAAAGGGACACTAAGACCAGCCACCCCATTTCTAAATCACCAATTTGTATTTTTTTAAAAGTATATGTACCCCAAGAGAGGCTTTCTACAGCGAGGAGAAGCTGGTTCTCTTGGTGCTTAACGTTATTTTTGGCATTACTTTTTTTTTAAAAAAATTCTTTTAAGTTTTGGATTTTGTTTTCCTTCCAAAGGAAATTCCAAAGGTTGAGAGTAAACAATTGTCTTCCTGTTATTATTTTTGTATTAAATTTGAAGCTATTAGCATTTTCCTACACGTTGAATCGGCTGATTTGAACCTTCAGCTTTCTGTTTTTACTTTCCCTTGAGAACTGTCTGCTATCTCACTTTCACTTTATGTAAACACACTCTGGAACTCTTCCACATCGGTGCCATAGTCTACTGCGTGAGACATGGAGGATTTCAAACAGATTCTTTCTGACTTTCACCAGGATTTTAAACAGATTTCTTCTGACGTCTATCAAGCTTTTATGCAAGATATCCAGGACATTGTGGAAAATATGAGATCTAAAATGTGCCATCAGGTTAGGGATGTGGTGGATGAAATTGAGGAATTTAAGAGCGATAGAAAGGTCTTTTTTAAGACTGAGATTGGGATTTTTATCGAGATGCTGGATGAAGATTGGATAATGGAGTTGGAGAAATCTAAGAGAAAGAGTGATCTGCAAGCCATAAGTAAAATCGATCTCCTGGTGGAATGCCATGAAAAGAACCTGAAATATTTGAGGGGGGCAGTTAGGCTGTTTGATTTTCTCTCTCAACCTGGAGGGCCCACAGGCCGGCAGGATTACAACTCCCATCATCCCCTGCCTCAGCCTGGGCTTGATGGGAGTTGTGGTCCCGTGCCACTTTACAGGGCATTGGAACTGAACAGCTTGTGCGAGACATTCCTGCCCCCAGTTAAAGAAACTAGAGTTTATTACAAATAAGAATAATAAACTTTTACTCTGCGGATGTTTGCATGTTGCTAAAACTTCCGAAAGGCCCATTTGCACCGCACGGCAGAAATTCCCAGGTCGGAAGAGATCCGGTGTGCCAATGCAACAGAATGCCACATCCGTTTTTTCTCACCTCTACGTTCTCCTTTATTTGTAAGTGGTTGATGCACACGGCTCGTTTACAAGTTGGGGATCCCGGGATGGTGGGCTAGCGGGGGCCTTGAAGAAGCCCCGGCAAAGGGGTCAACGGCAAAGCCGACCTGAGTTTTTAATTTATTGATTGCACTGAGATTTCTCAGCCATCAAAAGCACCGTAGTGCTGCCAAAATGCCCACATGGGTGCATTCACCGAGCTGGGCTCAACCGGTTCGCCCGCTACTCATCGAAGCACGCAGCCCACGAAGGAGAGAGATTATTCCTTTAAAACAGTGTTTTTCAAACTCGGCAACCTTAAGATGGGTGGACTTCAACTCCCAGAATTCCCCAGCCAGCATGCTCAGTGGCTGCAGAGTACAGGAGTGAGAATCTGATGGCAGGAAACAGAGTGGAAAATACCTAATTTGCACAGGCCCCGTGAATGCAGGTACCCCACCGAACGGTCCGGGCTGACCTCGAAATCTAATTTTTACCCCCAAAGCGGCATGGTGACTGTAGCGGGCAGAGCGAGCCTTGGCGCCTGGGACCGGATTACAAACCTGCGGAAGCTGCTGAACAGATGTGGACGACGCTGCTGTTGGGCGCAAAGACGTGGCTGAACTGCTCCTTTGCTCTGGAATAACACGCGAAATAAACAGCCCTGGAAAGAGAAGAAAATAAAACTGAGTAATAAACTCAAGGGGATAAAATCAGCACCTTTGCTGAGTTAGATATTGGCGTTCAAGCCGGCAAATTGGTTTTTCCCAGTCCCCAACCCCTCTAGGACACAGGATATATATTCCACCATGTATTTTGCATTCCTAAAGAACAGACTGCCTTAAAGCCTGTGGGATCTAATAGCACAAAGGCCAATCCTCACATTCTTAACATTTACCCAGCGTCTCGCGATGACCAGAATTCCCCTTGTGCCCCCCCCAGACGGCTTTTTGCAATCCTGCGCCAACAAATTAAACCCTTTGGACAATTTAAAAAATGCACCCCTTTCTACCTGGATGGCGCCACTCCAACCAGATTGGGCCCCAGCCCGCGGAAAAGTGACTTTGGGCCCTCCTTTTCCAAAATGGACCTGAAAAAAAAAGGGGGGGGGAGGGAGAAGGGAGCAGAAACTTAAGCAGATCTATTCAAAGCAGCTGGCAGTTAAAAAGGATTGGATTAAGAGACCAGTGATAGAAAGCTACAAGGTAGTAATTTTATCCAGGCTGTTTCCAAGAAGATCAAGTTCTCTTCGCTTTGCATTGATTTTTCAGCTGTTCGTGGGCTGGGCGGGCATTGGCCCACTCCCCACCTCCCCATTTAAGGAAAGACTCCACGCTGAAGCGTGTCACCCCGAAACCGGCCCCAAGCATTTGGGGTCTGCTTTAGCCTCTGCGTTTCCAAGACGCCTGACCCCTCGCCTGCTTAAACAGGGAACAACTCTGGTTTGGGGCCAAGGTAGGGAAGACAAACCACGCATTGTCTTGACAAGCCCACGCCTCCTTCGGAGGAGGCTCTGTAATTCTATTTTCCGTGGGAATTTTAGAACAGCGAGAGTTTTTAAAGAGGAACAGGGTGGGAAGCTGCCAAGGACAACGTAGCCTTCTTCATTTTAATGTGGCAACTCTGGCGTAAAAAACTCGCTTTTGTTCAGATTCATTCAAAGCCACAATGCCCCCCCCCTCCAGCTGTACAACGCTACAGTGCCCCTCTGCACAACGCATGCAGATTCAGCAGAGAAGCTGCCAAGGTGTGTGCGGGTTATTTTTAAAATGCCAAGCAAGCTGCTTTGCCTGGCACGGGCACCCTTCTCTTGCACTGGGCACTGAGAACGGGAACAAGGACCCTCCCGCTGGCTGCTCCCATCAAAGTTAGGAGAACCATCCAAGCCGCTGTTTCTTAAAGGGTGGTCCCTCAAGGCCCTCTCCGGGGTCCACAAAATCAAAATTATTTGTCAGATGTTGAAGGTATTTGCAAAAAAATTAAAACAATGTCACTCTTCTTGTTATTATTTTTTATTTGTTAAAAAAAAATTGGGTTTTCGCATGCAAAATATTTTATTGATGTTATTATCTCAAGGGTTTCACATTGTTAAGGTAAAGGTTCCCCCCGCACATTTGTGCAGTCGTGTCCGACTCTAGGGGCCGGTGCTCATCTTCGTTTCTTAGCCGAAGAGCCAGTGTTGTCCGAAGACGCTTCTGCGGTTATGTGGCCGGTATGACGTGCGTGGAACGCTGTTACCTACCCACCGAAGTGGTACCTATTCATCTACTTGCATTTGCATGCTTTTGAATTGCTAGGTTGGCAAGAGCTGGGGCTGGTGCGGGAGCTCCCTCCATCACGAGGGGCCAGGGATTCGAACTTGTGATCTTCCGATCGACAAGCCTGGACAATTCAGTAAATAAATATTCCGCGAAGGCGTTGGTTTTCATCTTGAATGTGATAAATATCAATATACAACCTATGCAAACAAAAGCTGTTTTGGGGTCCTCCGTAATTTTTAAAAGTGGGAAGGGTCCTGAGAGCAAAACGTTTAGGAAATACGGATCTAAGACATCCCTGCAAATCTTTCTAGAGAGAGGTCAAGGTATAAACACTTTTGAGAAACGCGAAGACCAAATTTTTCGAGACACTCACTTGAGAACCTGTGTGAGACCGGGGGGCAGAGATGTTGGACGGACCATGCCATCGCCGCTGAGCGTCCCCAAATGGACCTGATGGTAATAGATGGCCCGGAAGGCCAATCTTGAGGACTGGAGCCTTGTCTTGATCACTTCCAAAGGGCAGGTGAAGATGGCCCCTACGGTTCCTCCACATCTGGAAAATTCAAAGCACCAAAAAAAGGGGGGGAAATCTAACATTAGAAAAAAAAAGAAGAAAACCTAACTTAACTTTCTATCGATTAAAAATGTTCTGAGTTCCAATTAAGCATCTTAAACTAGGAGACAGGTTCACTTTATGTTCTATTGCTGAAATGAAGAAAGTTCTACTGTTCAAAGCAAAGGGCGCATTCTATATAAACGTCTTCCCACAGAATGCAGTGAGTGGATCACAACATTCTACTAAAAGACAACAATGCGCGTCCCACAAGTCTGAATCCAGCGCATGACACACTTCCTGATCATTCTGCATTTATGTCAACCAGAAACGTTTTGTTGTCTGCGCTGTGCAACTGGAAGATCCCATGTGCTCCATTGCTTAGATACCGTTGAAAAAGGGATGCCGCTGGCTGATACCAAAGAGATTTAATTTTCATCTTGCCATCAACCTTCTAAAAAAGAAAATAACTGTACTACAAAGAAACTCAAAGTTTTCAGGCCATCATTCCAGCAAAAATACAAAGTCCATACAAAATAGAAATATATCCTCTCTGCATGACAAAAGCTACTTGCCTCAAGCTACAGTTATCCCCAAATGGCAGACAGAAATTCAGAATTGTGCCAAGGTCAATGACAGGAAAAAGAGAGATCGTGCCAGTGAGCCAAGCTACATTTCAGAACCACTCAAAGAACTTTAAGCCAGCATATTATTCAGGCCCTGGGATCTCAAAATACAAGTCGAGTTTCAAGGATTTGGCAAAGGGAAGGAAACCGTTGGCTGATGTCGTATTTCCCTTTGCTTCAGAGAATAATGATCCTGATGGAATACGTTGCCGAGGAGTTGACAGGCTAAAAAGCTTGAAAAGGCAATGTTCTTAATTTCTGTGGCTGCCTTCTCTCTCACCGGGAGCCATTGAAGGGATATGGCTTTACAAGCAGGGGATGATGGGTACAGTAGTGATGTTGGTTTGTACATCCTTTGGAGAATTTTTTTTAGTTTTTGGTTTGGTTGAAGTCACCCTGGTTTGTTTTTTTCAACAGCCCTAAGCTAAACTCTAGTTAATGCAGCTTTGCTGCAACTAAAGCCAGTCTTTTGGAACGAGTTTTATTCCAAGTTGATCTTGCTGTCCTATTAAAGGATCTAACTGGACAATTAAAGGCTTTCTCCCAGCACACATGGTGCAATCTTTCTTTCCCAGCACATTACGCTTTCAAAACACAATCGCTTGAGCCAATTATGATGGAACAGAGGGAAGAGTTGACCTCTCTTTACACAGCAAAGAAATCAGCGTGGGATAAAACAGCAGGAACACAAGCCTTTTTAGGACATTGTGTTTCAAAGGAGGGGAGAATCACAACAATCAAGAGTTGGCTGGGGGGGGGGGGCAACTGCTAATTGAGCAGAAAAACCAGCAACAATTTGGAAGGCCAAGGAACTGTGTGACACAATTTGTGGTCCTTGCACTCCCAAGTGCCTATTTACAAAGGCCAAAGTGCAATTTGTGCCTGTGTAAACACAGCAAGGGACTTGCAAAAAAAAAAAAAAAGCTAGATTCACAAAGCTTCTGGCTTCACCCAGGCAGGACGTTAGGAGGGACAGCCCGCTCCAAAAATCAGGCTATTTATTTTTGACCCTTGACGCAGGGAAGACAGGAAAAAGATGGCTTTCTTCCCCCAGCCTCACAACGTCAGGACCCCACAGGCAGAGTCAGAAAGTAGGGGGAAAGTTTATGAAACAAGCTTCTGGTTCGGAGAAAAACCTTGGTCATGCTCTGTTTTCTCTTTTTCCCAAGAGCATTACGGTGACTGGCAGGGCACAAAAGTAATAAACATCGGCTATATTCAGGGATTAAATCAGAACACTGCGCTGGTGCTCACATTTAGATAACAATTGATAGCGACACGTCCCACAAATATATCTAATCTTTTAAGAAGTCTTTTTCTATTAAGGGACATCTGTGGATTTCATAACCGGGGCATGATAATAATTATCTCCCATTTCAGGAGGTGTATGTGAATCTCAACTCCCCTCAGCCGGACCACACGGGTTGAATTTTATTTTCACCCAATACGCTGAAAGCTTAAGGCCCCTTGACTAAAAATGGGTTTTGCAGAGGGTTAGGGTGCATGCATAAAAACTACACATAAACACCACATAGTGGCAGAAAATCTCACGCGTCTAATTATAGCTTGTCTGCTGAATCAGTTACTTCACACAACACATACATGGCTGGGTCGTTTCATCATGTTGTCACCCTTTGTATCATTTAAACCTTTTTTGTTGTTGTTGTTGCGAGGCAGGTTCATGGCGGATGTTAGGCAAAGCCAGGCAGGATGCGCGTTGTGCAAAGCGGGGAGCCTTTTCTTTTGGAGGAAAGAAAGATGCCAGGGGCGATCTATTGGATCCGATGACATGTCGATCTCCTGGGGCTGATGCAATGTGGCTCTGCTGAATCTGATGCAACGTTGGTTTACCGGACCTGACAACATGCTCGCTTGGTGGAGAATGGGGCCCTGGACGGCACCTGACAGGCAAGGGTAGACTGCTACTGTCCATGGGAGGTCAGTGTATAAAGTGGTGGTGTGTGTGTGTGGGGGGGCAAAGATGAGAAAGGACGGCCAAAAAGGAGCAGGGAAGGAAAATGAGAAAACGGGGGGGGGGGGGGGGAGGTAGGATTAACCTGAAGAGGAGAATTAAGGGGAGGGGAGGGAAATTCTGAATGTAAGGGGGAAAGGAGGAGGGAATGAAGGAAAATAGAAAGGAAAAAGGGGGAAATGGGGGCGAGAAGGGATGAATGGGGTGGGGGTGGGAAGGGGAGAAATGATGAATGGGGGTTAGAGGGGGAGGAAAGCATGAATGGAGCAGAGGAGGGGGCCGCGTAGGACTCACCCCCCGGCGAACAAGTGGAGCAGCGTGCTCTTCTCCGGCGCGACCCCGGCCATGCCCGCCTCCAAGCCGGCCTCCGTCCCACCCGGCGCCGCGCTGCAAACTGCCTGGTCCCGGATCGCCTGCTCGCCACTGCGCCTGCGCCACCGTCACGCGATGCCGGCGCCGGGCTCCACGTGCGGAGCGGGCCAACCACGAGGCCGGCGGAGTGCCGGGGGGAGCGCGATGACGCACAAGGCGCCGCAGGGCGCGATTGGCTGGCCGCGGAAGGCGGGTGAAGAGAGGACGCGGCCCGGGCGGCTGCCGCAACAGAGCCAGCGAGTCGCGAGCGTCATAGAGGAGGGGCGGGGCTTACTCCCGGGTGGTTATTTTTCTTATGAATGGGGCGCCGTGGAAGGTGGGGGCGTGGCCTTGGCCGGTGTATTCCAATATTAGAATGAATATTCACGCAAGGAAAAAAAAAATGGAAATCAGAGTTCGCCACTTGGTCCCCAATCCCAGTTGTGTGGGACTACAAGTCATGCCATCCGCAGCCACCGTGGCTGGGGATAAGGGAAGGTGTAGTCCCACGCCAGGTTGTCACGCTCCACTTATGCTCGTTTTCCAGCGAAGGTCGCAGAAAGAAGAAATGAGAATCTAAGCCATGGTTTATAACAGCCCACTTTAGCCTAGGGCACTGTTTGTCAACCTTGGCCACTTTAAGAAGGGTGGACTTCAACTCCCAGAATTCCCCAGCCAGCATCCATGGACTTCAACTCCCAGAAGTCCACCCTTCTTAAAGTGGCTAAGGTTGACAAGCACTGGCTTAGTGAGTGAATCAGCCAGGGTTCCCACAGGCTTATTGGCACGGAATGCTACAATCTCTCCCGGAAACATTAAAAAAAAAAGAACATTGCATTGTGGGAAGCATTCTTTCCACACACACACCCCCTTTTGTCTAAAGGCGCATTTCCTGCGAAGGAGGAATACATGAACTCTGTGTCACATTGCCACTAAATCTAGAGAGTCACCTGACCACCCTTTGCAGTGAAGTTTGTTTGGCAAGAGGCTGAGCAAAAGAAGAACCGAGGGGGGGGGACCGACACACCCTCCGTTCCAGGCACGGCTTTGGAGGAGAGGCAGCTGTTTGACACGGGCCCCTGGAAGGAGGGTCAGATTGGCAGGAGAGATGCCAAAAAGCCACTGGCCTGAAAGACGCTTAACAGCCGGCATCCATCAACTGCTGGCTTCTTCATATGAGAATACAGTACAGGTAGTCCTCACTTAACAACCATTCGTTTAGTGATGGTTCGGACTTACAACGGTGTTGAAAAAAAAAGACTTACAGCTGGTTCTCACACTTATGACCATCGCAGCACCCCCACGGTCACGTGATCACGATTCGGGCACTTGGCAACGGGTTCCCATTTATGACCGTCGCAGCATCCTGTGGTCGTGTGATCGCCATTTTCGACCTTCCCGGCCGGCTTCTGGCAAGCAAAATCAATGGGGAACCACTTGATTTGCTTAACAACGATGTGGTTCACTTAATGCCCGCAGTGATTCACTTAACGACCACAAAAAAAGGTTGTAAAATCAGGTCAGATTTGCTTAATGACCGCTTTGCTTAGCAACCAAAATTCTGGTCACAATTCTGGTCATTAAGCGAGGACTAGCTGTATGCCATTACAAAAAAAATCAAACTTGATAGTAAAAAAAGACAGATGACTGCATATCCAACGACAGACAATGGATAATCTGTAAATCAGCTATTTCCAGCTATTTCCCTGGCTGTTTTAACATCAGCTTTCCTTCCACTTCTCTTTGTACGGATGTTAAAAAGGCTCGGATGAATCAGCCCCTTTGAAAACTTTCAGATTTTCAAATTAGAGTCTAGTATTTTCAAACACATCACTTCCCTTTTAACTGAGGAAAAGGATCTGATGTAGATGTTTTCAACTTAACCGCCGTCTTGGGCTGTCTTAGTTCCAGGAGAAATACGTCATGTTAAACCAGCAAAGACAACTCTGTTGATTGAGGGAATATGTGTGTGTATATACTGTACACACAAGATTTTTATTAAGCTACTGTAAAGCTGACAGAACAGTATGGAAGTTTGCAAATTTCAACCCAAACTCAGGAAGACTGCTTGCTTGGCACACCGAAAGCTTGGGTATGATTTTATAAATTTTCATTTGGCCCTAATGAAAGTTTTGCCTTCCTCTGAATACCTAAAAAGGTAACCACACCCTGATCTAGCATCAGTATTGCTCCAGGCGAATTCAAAATGGGTGGCTCTGAATTACAGAAATATCTGAAATCCCCAGCAATCACTTCCTCAAATTCCTGTTTAGTCCCCTGAAGCTTGGGGTAGATAGAGAAGTGTTCCCCACCATATGCAGACATTTGCAGGTCAGGATGGAGAAAGATAAGATTTGTTGCTTCATTCAAGTTCAGAGATGGCAGTTGTTGGTCTTTGGAAGTTCAATCCGATGTAGGCCAGATAAACCTATTTGCAGACCCTGTTGATCCAAGAGGCATGTGACTGTTTTGAAAAGATTTTCCTGGAGGTAAACATTCTTCTGGACAGATGTCTAAAGACCTTCACCTTTATGCCAGTAGCATATTTCCCCGTTTTAAAAAAAAACGTAGTGTTTAAAACCTGTTTTGTGATGATCCCTAAACCAGTAAAACAGATATTTTCCCCCTCTGAGAGAAAACCAGAGAAACATTAACTCCAACGACATTTCTAGCCTTTATGATCCAGAAGAGTGCGGGAACGTTTCCAGATGATTGCCAAAATCAATAATAAAAACAAAACCTACGATGGGTAGTTTGAAGGTGCAGAATAAAACATGCGACACGTTTGAAACATGCCCATTTTGTTCATGTCCAAGTGGAAAATACAAAAAGAAAACCATGTGTTCACCACTAACTTTTTAACTACAGGCTTAACCCACCCATATTGCTTCTGAAGCCTTAGCTGCCAAATAATTATTTATAATCCATACATGTTCCTTGGGGACAGAGAACTGGTTTGTCCGCTTCGGAAGGCCTGCGGAATAACCTTTTAACAAATTGGAGAAGGGGAAATGTGATCTGTAGTAACACCGCTTGTGTGTAAGGTGAAGGGAACGGGGCAGTGGAGAAAACTCACAAATAAAATACCTCTGCCTTATTTTATGACTAAGAGACTAGTCCTCATGATTCTGATTTAAAGTGTCTGACTCTAATTACCTGTAGGATTCACATGCTGGCTAAAATGTGGTTTGCTAGGTTGTAGCTTAGTGGGCTACGCAAATCCAGCCTGCTCACTTTCTGTATTGCACCAGCAAAATTTTGTGCAAATATAGTCTTGTGTTCCTCTCTGGCATCTCTTGCTAGACTGGTGCTTCGTGCACAAAGTTCTAGTTGTGGGAGACTTCAGGATGTGGCCTGTGGCACCCTGACCAAGCAACGGGGTCTCATGAAACAGACACGCCACCCAATCCAGGCATTTAGGTTAGGGCAGAGCTTTCCAAACTGTGTGTCGGGACACGTTTGTGTGTCAGCTGCAGTGTCTGGGTGTGTCACGGCTGCTGCTGCCTCCGAGCCCTGCCAGGATTCCGCACAGGTCCTAGTGCCTGCCTTGTGCCTTGCTGCCTCCGAACCTGCCCTGCCAGGATTCCGCGCAGGTCCTAGTGCCTGCCTTGTGCCCTGCTGTAAGAGTGTGTCGCGAAATGATGCATGTCTAAAAAGTGTGTCACCAACATGAAAAGTTTGGAAAGCTCTGGGTTAGGGAGTGGGAAACACATGGTGCCCTGTGGGGTGACTGGATGGCCCAGATGTAGGAACCACGCAGTTGCCTCTGCTGACAAATGTGTGTGGCGTGTGCCCAGCTGAACACAGCCCACATTGGCACGTAAGCCAGAAACTTCCACTGACCCCGTTGCAGGATTTAAGGAACTAAGAGGGAGAAATGTAGCTTTTCCAGCTGGCACAAGCATGCTAGCAAGGCACGCAGGTTGGCTGCTCCGAAATCATTCTCGGAACAGAGAGAATAAATAAATAAGCTAAGCTTGGCCAATCTTGGCTAAGCTAACCAGGATGAGACCTCCTTATGACTTGGATGGGAAAGCACCAGAAACTCCCAAGGCTGCAAACTGGATTGGGAAGTTGAAAACCCCTCCCGGAATCCTTGAGTCTTCCCAATAAACAAGCGTATAAAATAAATACAACATAAACCAGTTGACTGAGTTGCCACCAGAGGGCAGATAATGTTTAAGAGAAAGAAAATCTCCTAGTGAAGATTTAAAATTTAGGAGGGACTGGGTTGGGCAAGCACATCTGGGCCGCTGGTGCAAATTTCACTTTGTCGCTCTACAGGTTCAGAAACGCACAACGGAGTTGGTTGAAACGTTTCGCAAATGTGCATCTAGGAAAGAGAAGATGCAATAGGGAGATTGTGTGTCCTAAAATTCAACCAAGGGGTGTATTTTACGAGACTGCCAACACTGGAGGAAGAATTCCAGAGTCCAAATGTACAAACACCATCTCCCATTTTCCTCATACACACATAAGGTATTTGGAGCAGGATAGGAAATCTGGATAGGAAATCTGGAGCTAATATTTTGGCCCCATCAGGGCTGAATCTCTTCCTCTGTTGCTCCAGCATCAATATCTGGCTTTTTCAAAAATTAGCAATATCCCCAATGTTGATGCCCGGATTTGAACCCACAACTTTGGAGTCTACGTTCATTGCTCCTATCCCACCCACCAATGAATTTTCCCTCTGCCGGCTATCAGCTCTGGATTCCCAACAGACAACCCTCAAGAAAAGGAAAATATTGACGAGGGAAATTGATTTCTCACCCATGTGGTGGATGTTATGATGGACAGAATTAATGCAAGATCAGCTTTCCTTGCACTGTATCTACTGCATTACTAAGTCCACATGTTTTATCTTTCCAAAATGACAGGTTGATTTTGTGTAATTTGCCTCTCTCTTGTAGAAAAACCATCTGCTGGCGATTTTAATTTGGTGTGTTCAATTGTTACTTTTTCTAAAAAAAAAAAAAAAATCCTGGTGGAGCTAATTTTTCCCTCCCACTCCGGTGTCCTGTTTTCTGTCTGCCAAATCTGCAAACAAAGATTCACGTAAAATAAAGTGCTCAACTAAATTTATGAATAAAATAAAGCAAAATTCCTGGGATGAATGGAGTTTGCTTCCCACACTGGATTGCTTTTTTGCTCAAAACCGTTTCGTATTTCACGCGCACACTCATTTCCATTGATTTCTATCCTTTATCTATAAATCCTGCAAGGAGAGTCCATCTGTCCCAGTGAAACAAATAAAACACATGCATACATAAAAAGCAACAACTTCTAAGCTTTCCAAAACAGTGCAATGCAAAACAGGATTAAATGTAATGCAAGGGGAAAAAAAACAGAGCCAGTTACAATATTCACTCAATGTAATAAAGCTTCAGGTCTGCGTTCCCTGAAATGCTAAGTTTCTTACTGTAAATTTTGATTATTTTTTTTAAACTCTGCGTGAACATATCCTGCAAACTCTTCCAGTTTGGTGAGTTTAGGGTTGAATGTCTTGGGCAACCCCCAAAATAAATATATTTGGTAACCAGGTTAACTCTTTGTCCTGGTTAAATTGCTTCTGGGGACAAAGACATCATAACAGGTTTGGCTAACCACGCCTCTGTTTTGTGACAGCAAGCTTCGCCATTTAACCCCCACCATCTATCGTTTCCTTGGTTTCCTAGATAGATCCAGATTCTCCCTGGAACTCTTAAATTTCCCTGCCCAGTGGCTAAAATAGGCTCCAGTTTCTGAAAGCTGCCATTCAGCTTCTACATGGCACATTCACACCCCTGGGGTTAAAAATACACCAAATGCGTCTAGACTGTGCCTCAACATTGGATAAACTGCACCTTTGACATTCGAAAGCTAAAAATAATAAGAATTGGGTTTAGCGCATGCTTGCAAAGGGATTGTGCAGGAAAGAGACAGAGGGATCTTTGGCTTCAAGGAAGACGCTTCCAGGCTCAAGGCCCAGAGGAAATCCTTTGCCCCCCATTTTTTCAATGCCCCATTGATCAAGGGTGGCAGCCAATCGGCCTGCTCGCCTGCGGCCTCTCGACTTGGTGCAGGAGCAGATCATCAAGGCAACCGTTTCATTTTATTTCATTTTATTTCAGGGTGAGCTACATTCAAATGAAACCGCATTAAGTGGTGGAGTCATTTGTTTTCTTTTGTTACGTTAAAGGTCACACCCCTTTAATTAATCCCTTTATTATGTCCAGATTGACAACAAACTTGCACACCCTGCATTTCCCTTGTTAGAAAAGAAGCTGAAAAAAGTTAATTATTTTTATTTATTTATTTATTTATTTATTTATCATCATATTTATATCCCGCCCATCTCCCCCGCAAAGAGGGACCCTGGGCGGTTCACAGCAAAAGTTTAAAATCAATAAAAAAACATAAATACTACAAAAAATTCAATAAAAATATCTAATTCAGTTAAAAAGGAAAGTCGGATCCGGCCGTCCAACTGACCCAGACGCCTCTGCATCGACTTGCGCAGGTGTGGAACCCTGTTGACCCAACCTGAATGTCTGAATCGGGTCCCCGAAGCAGGAGAAGAAGAAGGCGCACGATCTCTATAAGGTACTCAAAGGTCTCCACACAGCTGTGGGGGGGGGGGCTTCTTAGGAAGAGAAGCCACCAGCTCCAGACGCAAGAAGCGTTATTTAGTCTAGAGATTCTCAGAGGAAGTATCCATTTGCACATGAAAAATTCCTGGAATTTCTCCCTTGCTGTGTCTTCGCACCATAATTGTTCTCCCATGATTTGGAGCCTTCTGCTCTGCATGGAAACCGAGAAGGCAAAGATACATATTATTATTATTATTTTAACACAAGCACCACCCTGCGTGTGTCAGTCGCAGCTTGCCCCGTTCTCAAGTGACTGTGGGGTAGGGCGGCGGGATTACAACTCCCAGCATCCTCTCCCAGGGGCTACGAGGGCTGAGGCTGCTGGACACTGCAGTCCGGCCACAGCTCCCCCAGGCTTGATGGAGAATCGAGAGTGAAAAGCTGTGATTTGCTGAAAATGGATATGCTCTTTCAAGCAGATCATAGCTCCCTTAATTCAAATATTGGGAAGCTATAAACAGGCGAACGGCGTGTCCTTGCCTTGCCCAAACTTGTTCCAGCTTGACTACTGTTGTTCCAACTTCAGCGCAAAGACAGAACTTGGTAGCACCTTGCAAATTTTCTGCAATCATCAATGTTCGCGGACAAAGACCACCTCATCCGTTGGAGACGGATCAGTGTCCGCCATGCTGTTTATCCACATTTCTACATCTACCTAGCCAGACAGAGGGGGAAAGCCAAGGATCATGCCACGTAAAGGAGGATAAATTCTCTTGCTTGATTCATCCAGGCCAATATTTTCATTTCTTCCCTGCCCTGCACTCTCGCCATGCTGAGTTCTAGATTACATCAGTCCTCCCAAACTGACCTCACAGAGTTATTGAGAAAATGAGAAGGGAGCAGTGGGCATGACACTGTCCTGGAGCCACACAGAGGATAAAAATGTGCTCAGTTAAAGATATCAGTGCACTTAAATTTATTGCTGCAAAAGTAAAACAGGTTCCCTTGATGGTATGTGGAAGAATGGAACAAACCAAACTGAAGAAGAATGTTAGTTTGGACATTTGAAGCCAAGATGGAAACCAATAGGCCCTGCCTAAAAACTGGGAGGCAGATTCAAGATGGGAACAGCTCAGCCATCTCACTTCTAACCCGTTTGCCTGTGAGAAGTGCATTTGTGTTCGCAGAATGACAAGCTGCCTGAACAACAATTCCCACCATGACTATGTCAGTTGAGAAGGTCAGGTGTTGTGGTTCAATGTATTTTAGGGTGGACTGTCGGAGAAGGGACGGCAGGGAAGTCACTGGTGCTGAGAAATCTGCAGAGAACCCGAACGATTTGCAGTGAATGTTGGGGTAACTGTGTCATGCAACGAAGAGGAAGGCTCTGGAAAATAACGGTATTAAAGGCCAAAGTGATGGTTTTCGGCAGGGAAAATGGGCTGAATGTCTCAGAAAGTGGTCTGTGTCAATCTATTTCAAGTGGGGAAGTTTTTTTTGGAGGAGATCCCTTATCAACTCATTAATGAGACCGAGATGCAAACTAGCAAATATTGGGAAAAGTTTTTGCAGCGTAAGGAAATAGTCCACACTTTGGATTGTTCGGCACGGATTTCCTCTGTTTTTTTCCACGCACAACCTTCTGAGCCAGAAGAACTGATAGAGAAACCCCCCAAGCACGCGCAGAGTGCTTTCGGCCATCGCCAAGCCTTCACAACTCACTTGAATCAACTCCAGCCGGTTTTAAAACGTGTCTTATTATCGTTAGTTATTATGTTGTTTTCTAGGCTGCCTTTGGGGGATACCGGCCCCATTATAACCAAGGCAAGCCACCACACACAAGCCAGAATACGTATTATTTAAAATTAAACAAAAACACCGCAAAATGCTCCCCACGGGGCGGACGGTGGACCCCAGCCTTCCCTGTTTTGCCAGCTGCGTGGGCCAACCGCCCCACTCCCACGGGCGTCACAGAATTTTTGCGGGCCAGCTCAATCCATGCCCGGGGTGTCCTGCCTTGCCCCGTGTGGAGAAAAGAAAAAAAAAAGTCTCATGGATGACTTTTTTCCCCGGTCTGTTTCAGACGCCGACGGCAGCCTCGCTCTGCAGTAAAAAGGAAGCTATAAATAGGTGGCTGGTGTCACTAAGACCTTTGCGATTCAATGGGTGGCCTGCTGCCAGGGTTCTCTCATCAGCGCCCGAGACATTGGTCTCTCACGCAGGCATCTCCCCCTGCTCCCCCACCCCCAGGAAGCCTAGGAAAAATGCTAAGGGGGAACCCTGTTGTCCATTCAATCCGAAAAATGGATCAGATTCAACCGACTAGCTCTGCAGATCAACTCTACTCTCAGAGCCAACCAAGCTGGCTCTTCCGGCCTACTGCTGGCAAAAGCCACATTACTATTCTATTCTGTGTTTGAGAGCCAGGAGGTTTATCTTTACAGCTATGCTGCCCCTGAGCATGGAGGCTCCATTGCTGGTTGGCCTGAACTAGCCCACATCCCACAATGGGATCAGGTCTCCCCAAAGCCCAGCCTCCTGATCCTCGCCAGATGCTGCCGGGGGCCACAGACAGTGTCTCCTCTCTCAAGTTTCCCGCAACTGCGAGGCCACCCAGAAGGACATTTCTCAGCCTTGGGACTTCCTCTCCCCATTATCTTCTTGTACCGGCCCCCCCAAACCAGGATCCCAGGGTTCTTGCCAACAAGTCCTAACCGCTTTTTGTGAAACGGGTTCTCCCCTTGGGCCGAGCCTCAAAGAGACCGTCGTCTGGCGTCGCATCGCCCGCTCGTCGCAGGGCACGTTGGCTCCTGTTCTTCAGGAGTTGCATTTTCATCTTCTGGCAGCATGACTCTGCAGCCCGTCAGCTGACCTTGGGCGCTTGCGGCTTCCTGGATGTCAAATCTCATCGGCTCGTCCCTTCCTGCGCATGCCCCACCCTGGTGTGCAAGGAAAGGAAACGCGGTCTCAGCATCCGCCATGAAAAAGATCAAGAGCTGATGCTGGTGTTCCTGCTTGGTCCAAGCTGGGATCCAGCTGTGAAGCTTGTGGTGGGTTAGTCACTCGCTCTGTCTGTCTGTCTGTCTGGGATGAAGTGCGGGACAAAGCAGCCGGAGCTGGAAGCAGTTCCTGGAAACTATTGCGGGGCTGGGGCGGGTGGGTTAGACAGCTGTTGTAAGATGCAGCTAACAGAGAGAAAGCGACACGTTAATTTCTAAGCAACTACATTTTACTTTGGTGAAAATATTCCCCAGGCATCTTGCCAGGCCTTGTCAAAACAAGTTTTTATTTATTTATTTATACATTAGATCAGAGCCTTCCAAACTTTTCATGTTGGTGACACACTTTTTAGACATGCATCATTTTGCGACACACTCTTACAGCAGGGCACAAGGCAGGTACTAGGACCTGTGCGGAATCCTGGCAGGGCAGGTTTAGAGACAGCCAGGCACAAGGCAGGCACTGGGACCTGCAAGTAATCACAGCAGGTTTGGAGGCAGCCAGGCACAAGGCAGGCACTAGGACCTGTGCAGAATCACAGCAGGTTTGGAGGCAGCAAGGCACAAGGCAGGCACTAGGACCTGCTCGGAATCCTGGCAGGGCTCAGAGGCAGCATCAGCCGCGACACACCCAGACACTGCAGCCGACACACTAACGTGTCCCGACACACAGTTTGGAAAGCTCTGCATTAGATAGATAGATAGATAGATAGATAGATAGATAGATAGATAGATACTGTAGTGCAGGATGTCAATCAATGCGTGACATCCTGTACTACAACTCCCATCCTCCCCAACTGACAGAAACCAGATGGTTAAACCACCACCACCACCACCACCTGCCCCTAAGAAGAGTTAACTTTTCAATGATTGACAGCTGTCTTTCTCCCCCGCTGGGTCCTTCCTCTCCGTCTTCCCACCCGCCTCCTTGATGTCAACTAGGAGAGTTTCCTTCCAGGATGGCTTCTGAAACCATGAACGACTCCGTTCGGCCCAGTGTGTGTGAGCCAGGAATCCAGCACAACGTTGGGGAAAGGCCAACAACAGGATCCAGCCTAATTTTGACAACAGCAAGCTCAGCTCTTCCAGGATCTTTCCGTAGGAGGAGAAGTGTCCAAGAAGTAGCGATGTTGGCCAGCCCGACGCTGTTCCTTCATGCACGGTTCTGAATCCTGGAGGACATCACCACCAGCTTTCCAACACCACAGGGGTGGAGTGCCTTCTAAGCCAAGAAGTGAGCACACAGAGTTGGCGGAGGTTCTTTTGAACTGTGGAGAAGATGGACCAGGAGCAGAAGAATGCGGGAAGCCATCGGAGCTGGGATTGCTAGCAATAGCTAACCCGACTCTATAACATTGGCGATCACTCGTAGCCGAGTAAGATTGTCTTCCAAAGGTAAAATTTTAACGGTGGATCCGTAAGTGGCTATAAAGGCCAATTCTGGATCCGCACAACCTCCCACAATGGGGTGGGAGACGGTCATGATGAGGGTTTGCCTGACGTGCCTTCCTTTTAGCTCTTTTCTCCCTTTCGCCCTGTACTCGTGCTTCTTCAAAGTCCATAGCGCCATTAATAAAGGATGACCTCCAATTGAAACGCTCGTGAGTTAGGGCTTCCCAGTTCTCAATGCTGATATTACATTTTTTTAAATTAGCTTTGAGAGTGTCTTTGAATCTCTTTTGCTGTCCACCAATATTCCGTTTTCCATTCTTAAGTTGGGAGTAAAGTAGCTGCTTTGGAAGACGATGGTCAGGCATTCGAACAACATGACCGGTTCTACGACTCTATAAATTGGATCTTTGTCAGGCAAAGGGAGTTGAATTTGGGGACCTTCTCTGTTTCTGAAGGACAGGACTTCAACATTGTCCACCGCTGTTTATAGTGATGGGGAAAGTTCCTTGCGTTCCGGAAGTCTTCAAAAATGCAAAGCTAGGTGTGGATCTACATTCACGACAATCCCGGCTCTTGTTTCTCTAAACCACAGTCCCAATTAGGCCACCCCACTCTTGCTTTCCCAAAAAGCCACCAGGTGCCCCGGGGTCTTTATCAGCCTGGCAACCAAAGGAGGAAGGTGGAACTACCAGGCCCATCTGGCTGTACCTGTGGATAGAGGGCATCGAGCTCCTTCTGAGATGTTGGTGGCAAGAGGAAGAAGATGGGATCTTCATTGCAAACCGGGCCAAAGACCTAAGCTGGGTGAAGAGAGGTTGGCAAGTGGTGAAGAAAGGGGTGGCCCGAAGAAATTCAAAACGTTGAAGGGACTCAGGTGAGACAAGGTAGCAACAAAAAGGATATTTCTATGTTCATTCATGCGACAAAGGGTCGATCCTGGATATGTCCTAATCTGCCTAGAAAGACCAAGTTCAAGATTCTTCTCAACCATCCACAGAACCTCACTGGAGGACCATCCTCTCTCAGCCTACCTCAGAGGACCGTTGTTGTGGAGGGACAAAAATAGAGGGAGGGCGGGTCCTGTAGGGGAAACAAAGGCAGCCTTAAGAGAGGTCCCCTCGAGTGAAACTCACCTTGTGGTGCCATTTTCTCGGCAAACATTTTCCAGAACGTTTCTCCGGCTTCCCAATCTTGGGGATTTCTTTATGTCTCCCATCCAAACACTAACCAGGATTGATCCTGTTTAGCTTTCAAGCTCAGAGAAAGTGGCCACCTGCTACAGATGTCTAATGAAAAGGAAGCATCCACATGCTCTCATAAACATAAATGCCCCTCTGTTGCTTTCAATGTTTCCCATCATTGTAGGAAATTGAAATGAAAACTCTGACCCTCAACCATCTGCTGTTGTTTCAAGGTCCTACTAGATTGGAGAGATACTTGATCGGGCATTGGGGAAAACCGTCTCCCAAAATGAGCGCCAATCTTTGAGGGCCCAGGGCAGGGCTGGGCCTGTGGATTCTAGGTGCCGACCTCATGGGAATTGTGACCCAATTCAATGTGGTGGAGCACACAGAAAGAAGATGCTTTGAGGGATCAAAGTTTGGCCCCGTCTGAGGGCAAAGTCACAACAGGTAAGGACAGAGGCGAGATTTAGAAATATTCTTAAAGCGTAGCAAAGTCAGGTGAAATCTGACATGCGTCCCTCTGCCTTTGGAGTACAAATCTAATTACTTTTCACACTTGTTTGACGGCGTTTTTTTTTTTTCCAGGCTAAAAAAAGAACCGCAGGCTAAGCTGCTCCAGCGTGGTTGAGAGAGCTCCACTTACCGTTGCCCGTCCAAGGACACTCGGCCCGATCATAAAGCGAGCTTTCCCATCCATGCGGTTTCGGGTTGCTAAGCGAGGAAAAACACAAACACGCTGGCTCACATGGGCCACGGTCAAATCTCACATCCCCCCCCCCCTTTTTTTTCATCCGAAGAAATCGAGTCGACTGAACGGGACTGATCCCCTTTGAAAGCCTCAAATCTGATCGGCAGCAGGCTTCAAGGCCCAGCGTCGATTTAAACGCCGACCCAACTGGGGGAAAGAGAATCTCCAAGGCTTCTCTCCTTGACGGGGGTCTGTCTCAGCAAGCACATCTGCCCCAACGCCTGGCCGATGATCTTCCACCCCAAATTGTTGGAAGCTGGAGTCATTTCCCCTCACAGCTGCAGGTGTCAGGTGCTGTCGGACGCGCTCCCAGTCCAGAGAGCCGACATCCTCGTCCAAGTGGCTTTCCCGTGGTCAGTTTCTTATTTATTCACTCATTCATTGCAATCCCAATTCACCAAACCATCTTTCGTCTTGAAAAGTTTTTTTAAGCTAAAAAACACTAAAAAAAAAAAAAGTAAGAAGGGAAAAAAATCAGCCTTGTATTTTTATACTTATCAACAGTCACTGGTTTACTAAGGAATTCACAGCCATCGTACGAACGGTACAAAATATTTCACAACAACTGCCGTAGGAAGACCTGTGGCTGTATCCTTTGGTTTGTAGAAAAAAGGGCCTTTCCCAAAACTGATACAGGTAGTCCTTGCTTAACGACCATAACTGAGACCGGAATTTCAGTTGCTTAGCGAAACAGTCGTTAAGTGTATCTGACCTGATTTCACAACCTTTTTTGTGGCGGTCATTAAGCGAATCACTGCGGGCGTTAAGCAAACCATGTGCTCATTAAGTGAATCATGCAGTTCCCCATTGATTTTGCTTGCCAGAAGCTGGCCGGAAAGGTCGAAAATGGCGATGTTAAACCAGTTCTATAATTTTGCTCCCCAAACTTTGTAGATGAACTTTCCCATTAAGTCCTTGGCTTGAAGAAGACTTCACCTATCTCAGGGAAACATCTAGGTATCTGTTTGGAAGCTTGCGAAGAACATGAAGTTTCCTAGCATGCTAAGAGACACATGGCTTGCTTGAATGCCACGTCACAAGCTTTTGTTCAAATTCACCTACAGGTAGTCCTTGCTTAATGACCACAATTGGGATCAAAATTTCAGTTGCTAAGCAAAGCGGTCATTAAGCGAATCTGACCCAATTTTACCACCTTTTTTGTGGTGGTGGTGAAGTGGATCACCATGGTCGTTAAACAAACCATGTGGTCAGTAAGCGAATCATGCAGTTCCCCATTGATTTTGCTTGCTGGAAGCCGGCTGGGAAGGTTGAAAATGGCAATCACGTGACCGTGGGATGCTGTGATGGTCGTAAATGCGAACTGGTTGCCAAGTGCCCGAATTGTGATCATGTGACCGTGGGGACACTGCGACGGTCATAAGTGTGAGGACCGGTCACAAGTCGTTTTTTTCAGCACCTGTTAGGACATCTTTCAGAATTTCCAACTGGTCTGGGTTCAAGACACCTCCCCATCACAACATGTTTTATTATGGCCAAAGCACTGAACAGAATACAGAACAGAATTCAAAATCAAATGGGACTGCCGTATGTATTAAAAGCAAGATATCCACAGGACTGTCAACTAACTTAGCCTTTTGGCACAGACCGAGGGTAACCAGAAGCAAAAAAAAAAAAAAAAAACTGGGGCCAGGACAGAGAATTTTGCTCACCTAAATGAAGCTGCCGTGGGAAAAAAAAATAAAACTTTTTTCTCCTAAAGAAGGCTGAGACTCAGCAGGAAAATTTCCAGGTTGGCTGAACAAGGAAGGTTAAAGATCAGACAGAAAAAAAAATGTTCGACTATTGTTCCAAGCAAGATTGGAGCTGTTCTCCCATGCCAGGTGCAACAGCTTCCTGACTAGCCGAGGTTCATCCTGCAATTTGGCCAAATCCAGGATGGAGAACAGCAATTTCCCCCTCGCTCTCCTTGACTGTGTGTGTGTTTCTCACGCTGTTGGTACAACCAAGGAGAAATCTCATCTTTGCAAACACCAGGAAGAACAAGGGGGGGGGGGCAATAGTCCATTAAGTGATACCTGTCAAAACCTCATTATTTCCCCTTTTATTACCCCTTAAAGGTAAAAAAAAAAACCTTTTTATCACCCCTTGAAGGGTTAGATTGAAGGAGAGAACACAAAAGTATTGAGCCAGCCCCGCTTCCTTTGCAATGATACTAATTTGGAAGGGTTTTAAACGGATTAAAATTGGGCTTCTCAAACTGGCAGGTAGGAATCGGTCGCGATGTCTCGGTGGAAATGTACCTGTCCGAGGAGCTGGGTATTTTTCTCAGCTGTTCTAGATTTCTAAACTTTCAAACCGTTTGGCAAGAGAAAAGTTATAGGTGACCAATCAGTGGATAGCGTTCTTAACGAAGGCTAATCAAAACCATGGGGGGGAAAGGTAGGTGTGTTTTAGGAAATGGTATATTTATTTTGGGCCTCACCGGAATCCCAGTGAAATAATTCATTTACTTCGGGGGGGGGGGGAGGTCACACAAATGCATTTCTCATTTTATTGCACCGTTTTAAGAACTCCTTGGCGAGCGAGTTGTGTGAATGCAGCCCCAACTCTCATCTCACATGCCTTCTCCCCATCTCTTCTCCCCATTGCATTTATTACTAAATATGTCAGCCATTTGCATTTCATGATAGACTGCACTGGGAGCTGGGGGCTGCACTGCCTTTCCCAGGAATGAATATTAGCGTCTTCCTGTTGGACTAAACAGCATCTAATCCAGAATCTTGATCCCATTCCTGTTTTAAAGGGGAATTTCCCAAACCAGCCCACGAAAGCTAACCATCTTATCCTCCTGTTGCTTCCCATTCTTAGGGGTACACTGCCTCTAAGCATGGAGGTTCTACAGAGAGCACCCCTCTTCCTTCACCCCTTTAAAAGCTAGTGCCTCCTTCTGCATTTAGGCACTGCACTCCCATAAGCTTGGAGGGGGGAAATCGCAATTTTTTCTCTCTCCCCAGCGCAGCCAACCTCCCTTTGCAAATTCCAGAGCTGTGTTGGAGACTCACTCCAGCTGTCTAGTGACGTGGTCATCAGTAAAAATACTCCTCTGGGCATTTATTTTTCACCCCCTCCCCTTTGCTTTTCATGCGCTGGGTTTTTGGCCAGAGGCCCCACGAAAGCCAAGCCTGTTGCGCATGTAATCCGGGAACCCACGACAAAGAAAAAGCTGATGTTCGTTGCGCTGAATCTGCCGGCCCCTGATAATACTGATTGGGAACATTTAAAACTTTTTTTTTGTGTGCCTTGCATTCCTGAGCAATTAAACAGAGAATGGGAAATAACATTTGGCCTTCTTGGATGCCTGCTCTCTGCCTTCCGTACTCGGAAAGTTTCCCAGACGGGCTGACCAATTCCCAGAATTCCCCATCCAACACACCGTCGCTGAGAATTCTGGGAGTTTAAAGTTCACCTCTTTAGAAGTCATCCTGATTGGCAAAAGCAGAGTCATAGGCCAAATGATATCTGCTTTTCACACACCCCTTCTCAAAACACACTGAAAACAAAGCAGGGTGTGCTTTGTTGCGTGAACATGATCCAAAAAAGGGCTTTGTTAGGAATAAACACTAAGGAAAAAAGCTGAATGAAATAAAATCAGCCTGGGGTTCCACCCCAAACAGCAGCCCACAACTTCTCCAGCAAGTGGTATTATCTCACAGGCAAGGAACTTCTCAGGAAGCGCCGGCGTTTTCTATTTTTAAAGGCAAACTTGTTGGAACGCCTTTTGAAAACGCAGCAAGAACGCGCATGGTTTGGCTGGAAAGCTTCTGACCAATTGAAACTGTCCTGAAACTGATGCTATCTGGCGCATCTAAGCTTGGTATCAGCCACTGCCTTAAATAAAATAATAATAATGGGGTGGGGGGGAACCATCACACGCTGTTCTCCAGACATTAGATGTCAGAGTTCGCTTATAGTCAACCAGAGGCGTGTTGCAAACGAAGCTGATGAGAACATTAGACAAAAGCTTGTTGCATAAATATCATTACCTTTCCCAAAAAGCTTGCTCTCTGGAAAAAAGTTTGCGATGGCTTCCCAAACGGCGATGACTATTTCAAAGCACGGGTGCTGCATTGCCATAACAATGAACACGACTCAGGGATTTGGCATTCGGTAAAATATCGCCCAGACCAACTCTGTTCGAAACATTTTTCCAAATGGCTCTATTTACCCCCTTAGTAACAGTGACACCTGCCCCAGGCCAAAACAGGCAGTATAATTTTGAACTTCAAGGTTGCAGGAATGCTGTACAGTTGCAAAAGTGTAACACGACAATCTGCACACACACCACAATGACAACTCTGTTTTGTAACACATGGTCTCATGATTGTTCTGTGGTTTGCATTCTGATAGGCAATCGATAATTATTAGAATTAGTATTCGTGTGCTGCGGTGGGAGAGCAAGCGCCCCCTCCCGACTCCGTTTGCTCACTCACCTGCACGCCATTTCCGATCGCCAAAGGGGACCAGCGAGGGTCAAATGCAAAGGTTGCATTTTAGGACTTCAGGAGCAGAAATTAGCAATTCTGCCCTTTCCTGCCAAGCCAGAATCCGCTCAGACCCTGTTGCTTTTACAAAGCAGAAAAGCCCAAAGGTTGGCCGTCCACCCTGACTAGGATTATTGGGAGTTATAGCCTTCCCCCCCCCCTAAACGTGTTGGGACACCCTTTTCTTGTCCACATTCAGCATATGATGGGCTGAGCGCCAAAGAATTGATGCTTTCAAACTGTGGTGCTAGAGAAGACTCTTGAGAGTCCCTTGGACTGCAAGGAGGTCCAACCAGTCATTCCTAAAGGAAATCAACCCTGACTGCTCATTGGAAGGACAGATGCTGAAGCTGAAGCTCAAATACTTTGGCCACCTAATGCGAAGAGAGGACTCCCTGGAAAAGACCCTGATGCTGGGAAATACTGAAGGCAAAAGGAGAAGGGGACGGCAGAGGATGAGATGGCTAGATAGCATCACCGATGTAATGAACGTGAATTTGAGTAAACTCTGAGAGACAGTGGAGGACAGGAAGGCCTGGCGTGCTATGGTTCATGAGGTCACGAAGAGTCGGACACGACTAAACGACTGAACAACAACAATCCAATCCAATGGGATTGGAGGATGGCTTAAATTGGGCAGAACTTCTCCTGTGAACCTTGCCTTTAGAAAATTAGGAAGAAATCTAGCCTCACTTGCAAAAAAATCAGGAGCTGGTCACCCCTTTTCAACTCCCCAATTTCTTTACAAGGTTGACGATTTCTGAGCTGCAGCAAACTCCAGCCAATGCACGGAGGGGCTTGATGGACGCAGGATTTAATTTGGGACGTTCCCCCCGTGAGAAAGTTCAAATATAAGCAGTTTTCCCTTAGTCTGGAAATGTAGCCCATCAATTCTGGAAAAACAGGTTGTCCGAATTCGGTCCTTTTAGGAGGACGTGGCAAATTCTGAGCGTGCTGGTGAGAAAGGTACAGCCAGCCTTATTTAATCTCAGCCTTGTCTCCGGATCCTTCCAAGTTCTGAATTGTTTGCCCTGGATAAATATTGAATACGCTTCAGGGCCAACGCAAACAAATCCTATCAGAACTGAAAGATCAGCTAACGTGAACCAATATTGGCTTTTAGAGTCAGGCCAGCCGCAAAGTCTAATCAATCCAGAACAATCAGACACTAGAATTCCCATTCTGACAACTAAAGGCTCTAACAAACAGAGATGCTTTAACACCCTGACATGTTCCCGATTACAAAAGGTGTCGTGACCCTACAAATACCTTAAATCTTGCCATTCCACTCACCTCGGCTGATCTCAAAGAGCTAAACCCGGGCAGACCTGAGATGAGACACCACTGGGAAATCCAAATAACAGCACATCGTATTTTCCTGTTACTAAACAATGCCAGTGTGTTCAAAACGTTACTCCAACTCAACAGAGCCTTTCCCTTCGCCGCGGCAGGGGGCAGCCATGGGTGGATGGGGGACCACAAGGCGATCTCAGGGCAAGGTTAAGTAGTTGGGGGGGGAAAGACCCACATCTGTATTGACCTCAAGAGAAATGTGTGGATGTATCTAAGTAGTCAACAGCTTTAAGAGTTGCCCCCCTTTTCTCACCCATCTTTCTTTGTGCTCTCTCAGACCCCAAGCTGAGTTGAAGAAAATCTGCCTCCATCTCCATGCCCTTGGAAGTAAAAAAAAAAAACAAAACAAACAAGATTTTTGCACATTCAATCATTATTTGCCAAGGAGAATTCCACCCCCATGACTGGAGAAATGCAAAGCAGCAGATAAATCAAAAGAAAAAAAAAGGGGGGGGGACTTGGTTCCTTGGGACCAACCATAGCTCAAACCCCACTGTTTGGGCTCGGCCAGCGTTGCAAGCTTGCATAAAGGCGCATACTTCCCTATGCGCTAACATACAACAGGCGTTGGCAAGCATGGCGCCTCCCCGGCCTGGGTTGCCATGGGCCTTGTACATAAACACCCCACGCATCAAGGCGATCCTTCATTTTGCTGGCTGGCGTGCGTGTTTGGGTGTCTGGAAGGGAACACCGATAAAATATTCGCTCTTCCCACCCCAGCTGAAAACTTTTCCTGGGGCCCTTGACAGCCTAACGCAAACCACATTCCATCAACGGCTGGAAAGGGAGGCCTTGTATGGACAGAGACGCTGCTTCGTGAGCCCCCCCCCCTTTCCAAGTTCATCTGTCCCCAAAGAATCCCGTTTCGATTGATATCGCTCTTGCAAATATTGAAGGGAAAAAAAGATGCTTGAGCATATATATTTTTTTAAAGAGGTTGCATAGAAACCGAAGCAAATATTTCTGCAACCTGGAGGGGATTTGCAGAAAATAGCCTGGTGCCTCTTATTTTTCTTGAAAAAAACGCTTCCTTGGAGCTCAGCCACTTCCGCATTTCCGAAGTTTAAGACTGGGTCCACCCATTGCTTAATGCCACTGTGGTTGAGGTGAGCGAGTTCTCTTGGCTGCAACGGTTTGCAGGCTACCATCAACGGGGTTCTCCCCCCACCAAACAAACCATGTTAGAGCTTGGCATGTTGCGAGAAATGGCTGGACAAGCCATAGATCCTTCCCTCGTCTGCATGCAGGTCCTGGTTTTGTTCAATAAAGCAGAAACGACAGAACCTAAAAACGGAATTGTCAGCTTTCAGCAAACCTCTGTCCCTTTTCTTGTTCTCAAGGGGTGGCAATAATTTCTTAATCATTGGAAAGATCCACATCCCCTCTGTCTTCAAGCAGTCCAGTGCTTACAGAATATTCTTTTAATGGAAAATGTAGGCACCTGGAGTTGTAAAGCGTGCGAGACTGACAGCCACAGACTTCCACTATTAATAAACTTTTATTTTGGTTTTGCTTCGTTTTCATTGGGGTACTAATGATCTACAATCAAACAAGGGAGAATCCAGTGAGAGGTTTAAAAACTGTACAAGCCAGATACACCAAGGAGGTGGACAAACGGAAGGAAGGGGGAAAGGAATAGGGAAGATTAAACAGGAGAAGTGCCTGAATCTCAGTGAGAGTGGAGGACGGGGCATTGAAGACCATTAAAATTGCTCGGCTCTGCACACATTAAAACTCTTTGTGCAATTTTAAAGTGTTCCACTTGCAACAGTTTTTTTTCTCTTTGTTTAAAAAAAACGGAGAAGCGCATTAAGGTCTCCTCCCAAAACTTACTTTGGCACCAGTTGTGTGCTTAAAAAAAAAAAAAAAAAAACACCACCCCTAGCCTATTTGACTTTTCTTCATTTAAAACAAACAAATTACAATTCCCTATAGCAGCATGTCTTAAAAACGTCAACAAAAAAAAAAAACAAAAAACAAAATCCAGCATCCTTTTACATTCAAAACAATGCACTACTTATATATACACATATATATCTATATATTAACATTTCCCCCTCCAAACAGATAAGCCCAATGTACCCACACACATCAAACAAAAGAACAGACCTTTACACAAATCCGGTGGGAGGGATGCCGACCAAGGAGAGAAAAGGCTTTTTTTCACCTCCATTAGGTTAATAAAATATGTGCAAACTAAATCCCTTAGAAGGCAGTATCGGAAGTTTGTCAACTTGGTAAACGTTTTCCCCTGCGGCTTGTTGGATCAAGGACATTTGCTTTTCTAGATTCTCACGCGCCTGGGTCCACCTTGTGATGCTCGACCAACCCAGAAAGTAGAGGACAGCGTTACGGCGTTTAGGACTCAGAGCTGGTCCCGTACCAGCAACTGCATTTTAGCCTGGCTAGATGGGAAGCGGGATTTAGTCTCACTGCAAACCAGGGATCCAAGATGGAACTTGGCTAGCCAGCTAAACCACCTTCCATTCCTTCCCACAATTGCACCCCTTCAAGCCGAGATTCCTGACACCCCAATCTCCAGCCAGCTGCGTGGAGAAACCCATGAGTGGTCGTTCCCTCCACATCTGGAATGGAAGAATTAGAAGCAGGTGGATTGTGTGCGATGGAATAAGACATTCCCCCTGGATGATCCTTTCCTCCCAAACTTTCAAGTATTTTCTCCAGCAAGAGGTGGGGTGTGAGCAATGCAGCATCGAGGCCGGGCAATTTTGCGGGCATCAAGGCACGGCGGTGAACCACTGAGCATAACGCAGGAAAGAGAATGTGCAAGGACCAGGATACAAAAGGGTATCTCCAAGGATGGCTTGCTTCTTCCCCATCGCCACCACCGTAATTTGGGCCTCATCCATTTCCGAGTCTCTGAGCCTTCCCTGCCTGGCCAAATTCCGCAGGACCGGCCACCTTTCGTGGTTGGTGGTGAGCGGGAAATTAAATAGCGACATGGAAAGGTGGGCTGGAATCTTTTCCAGAAAATCTCACTAGGACCTGATCTTTGAAAGACAGGGATTCCCGCCCCCCGGCTTGGCGTAGTGACAGGGCCTGGAGCAAATTTTTAAAAAATCCATGGGGAAGGGCCCTGTGAGTAAGGATGAACCCCCAAGATTTTTGTCTGACTCAATCCAACACAGTTCACTCCTCGCAAAAATCTGTCCTTCCAGTGTCAACAGGGGTCACTGGTAGAGAAGGTAATTTTTGAGAGATCTGGGCAAAGGCAGTGTCTGGATATCATTCAGCCGGTTCCTGCCCAAGGCGAGGCGCACCGAACGCCGGCAGAGGTCCATCAGCGGTACAGGTTCGGCTGCAGGGGAAATAAAGTCAAAATTAGCACCATTACGGACCTGAAACCGAAGGACAGTCCAAATTCAACCAGCAGCTTGACCGCACAGATGTTAAATTTTCCCGTTAAGACTAAGATTTATCCCAGCGGCCAATTTTGTTTTTAACTTGCTGGAACGAGACTGGCGTCAATCTAGGACAGCGTTTCTCAATCTCAGCGACTAAGATGTGTGGACTTCAACTCCCAGAATTCCCCAGCCAGCATGCAGACTTCTGGGAGTTGAAGTCCACACATCTCAAAGTCGCTGAGGCTGAGAAACCCTGATCTGGGACATTCATTAGCACAAAGCCAAATTGCAACGGGCAACTTAGAAGAGCCATTTTTGCTCCGAGAAGATGCATGATTTTTTTCCCCCTTAAATCCCCCCAAATCACATGTCCGCTAGATCCAGAAAACCTCAAGCTGAGTTGGAAGAAAAAAACAGAAGCCCTGTTGCGTGTAGCTGGGGAGTAATTCCGACCACCTCGTTCCTGAGAAAATGTCATCCTGTTGACAAAGTTTCTCCAACTCGTCCCAGTTAAAAGCAAGCAAGCAAGCAGGCAGGCAGGACACCTGCAGCTGCCTAAAAAAGGCGACGTCACAAATATCGACAATTAAACCTCTTTTTGCAGTGACTTATTTCCCAGCTGCTGTTTCCTCCCCAGACAGATTTTCCAACGTCAGCTGCCAACGCTAAGCCTCAATCACGCAAAAGCACGGCTGGGCAGCTCAGGAGAGCGAGCGCCGGGCAGCATTTCAAGCGTCAGAATTGGGCACCCACCGATTTGGGGACGTGGGGACACTAAAAAGCAGCCCGTCAGGGTGCAAATAGAGAGTTTTAATTGGGGGCAAGGGTGCCTCTGAGCCTGTCCAAAGTGCCCTCCTGTAAGGGTTTAAGGTAGGACTTTGCCAGCATGCCCATGACGGTGGTGGACGGTGCCAAAAAACTTATCGCAAAATCTCATGGATTCAGAAGCCCTGAATTAAGGGCTCGGGGGAGGGGAGACCTATTTGAGAAAGATTTCACTAACTTTTCTGCCTGGAATTGTACCATTTTTGGCCGGACTGAACTTTGCTATCCTATGCACAGAGGGTGATACAGAGTTATGAATGGCAAATATGGGATTGTATTCTATAAGGAGAGGAGAGGAACAGACAGTCCAAGCTTGATACTGATCCTCGCCGTTCTAACAGGGGAAAACAAAGTTACTAGATCTCAAGGCTGCAGATAAGGGTTGGAGCAAAACCCACCTTTGCGCTCACTCGCCTGGGCAGAATTCTCGTTCGCCCTAGGCGAGCAGCGCAATAGGCTACTCTGAATTGCCGGGAAATGCAACATCATCCCCCAAAGAGACAAAAATAAACTAACAAACAGCATCCTGGCTGGGAGGGCATGGAACCACCCCCCTACATTCTAGGAAACGGGCGATGCAAAGATCGCCATTTTTTGAAGGCCACTGCGAACCCCCAAAGCTCGCCCTGTGCCCCCTTCCCAGGGCTTGGCCACCCCGGGAGAGAGGAAACCATCCTCCTATCCAGGATTTCGAGAAAACAGCTCCGTACCGAGGCTGCCCCACTTCCTCTGCCAAAACCCCCATTTGCAATCATAAATAATAAAAACCCCGTTCGGTTGCTAAGCATTCCCAGCTGAAACCCACCAGAAACCAGCAAAGATCGTGCCACACACCAGGAGCAGAGAGAGAGAGAGGCCGATGAATCAAAAAAAGAGTTATGACTCAGCATCTGGTCTCAAACTCTTTATCATTAACAGGAATTTAGCTGTCTGGTTCCAGATAAGCCAACTGCTGCATTTTTTAAACGTGTCTTCACCTAAAAACACGGATGCCAGGGTCGCATAGCAGCCAAAAACATTTCTTGGCAAGGTTCCCTTCTCCGCAAAGTCTGGCGTCTCTCCCCGATGAACATCGGAGCCCCAGTTTGTACGGAGCCCCAAGAAGCAAGAAAACCAAGGCAGCCTTGAGTTTCTGCAGGATTTATGGTTCTCAGCCCGCTAGAGATCAGCTCCGAGCAGGAGATCGTGCAGAAGCCCACGGGCACCTCCTTCTCCCACAACACGCACCGCTCAGGGTTTCCCTGGAAGTCACACAAGGATCCCATCGCACTCGGTGTACGAAAGGAGGAAGGGTTCCAACTTCTCCAGCAAAAGCGGGTTGAAAGGGGAATAGGGGGGAACAAGAACTCATGCAGAGAAGCAACAGGCAGCCTCCTCCAAAGACAAACCGGGTAAGGAAAAAAAAAATAATGGATTTAATTATCCCCAACAGAGGCCAAACTGACTGACGTCCATAAGCAAGGCACGCAGACTGAAAACACCTCCAAAGCAAGCGGAAAGACTTACGGTCAAGGCCGTTCAAGTATCGCATCTGAATTTCACAGTGGCCCCACACGGCGCTGACCACGGGGTAGAGTTTTTTCCCTTTCAGCCCCCGGAAGGCCACTCCCATGTATTGTCCGTCAACGATGAAGCTCAGGGTGCCGTCATCCATGTCCAGCACCACCAAAAACGAATCCGGCACGATAAACGTCTCGTCCGGCTCCAGAAACGCCGGGTATGTCTGGCTGGCCTGGTTCTTGCCGTCGTGGTAGAGCCGGTTCCGACCCAGATCCCAGCCCCAAGACTCGTGGTTGTTCCCGATGAGGGTGGTGTACCCCACGGAGTGCAGGGGGGCGTCGGCCGTGGCCACGCCCACCACCGCGTGGGTGCCCCGCTGCCTCATCGCCCACGTGATCTGCCAGACGTGGAGCCCTCGAGTGTAGCCCACTTTGCCCCGGATGGCGTCGGTGCTCTGCGCCACCGGATGCCGGTGGAAGATCAGCTTGTTGTCCTCTTTCACGAACACGTTGAGCGACCGGTCGTCGTTGTTCCACGAGTGGAGCAGCTGGACCTCGTAGGAGACCGCCGGCATGTCAAGGAGGAGGTCCAGCCGCACCGGCTTGCCGCAATCCAGCCCTTGCAGCTCCTGTTTCAACGGCCGGCACACGGGGTCCCGCATGTCCACTGTTTTGATCCCCCCTGTAACCTTCTGCCCCATGGCTCAAGGTCCCTGGTCACCTCTTCATCAACTCTCGGTGACTGTCATCCGGCGGGCGAGCCCGCCGCTCCGAGACCTCGTCCAGGCGCTGCTGCGGCCGGTCAACGGCACCTAATCGGGCGGAAAGGAAAACAAGGTGAGTTAAACATTAAAACTGGAGGCCACGGACGGCGCGGGGGAAAACCCCGGGGGGGAGGCGAGCGATAGCCAGTTCTTCCCCATCGATCCCAGGATGGAAAGGAGAAAAACAGGGAGGGCCTTAACAGAATGGAACATCTGCTACCAGTATCGATCGGAAGCCCCAGATGTTCCAAGCTGAATGCCTTCCACGCCACGTTCCAAAGTTCCACATTCTCCCAGCTTGCTTTGTTACGCCCGGAGGCGGCAGGGGAGGAAGGATGCTCTTGGCTACAAGCCCCATCGTCCTCTTCTAGGGGCACCAAGAGGGATGGCGTCCAACTGGGGGCGAGCCAAATTGGAGGACCCCCATGTTTCCTCTCTCGCCCTGGAGACGGCACAATCTCATGACGCCACGTTCTTTAGCTGTGACATCACGGAGGGAGGCTCAATTCCGTTTAACTTAATTGGTGTCAGCACCACCCGCCTCCCACCAAGATGTACTCTGCACATGCTCAGGTGCCTCTGGGAAGCACAGACATTTAAAACCTTTCTCCCAAAAAGAGGCAGGTATTTCATCTCGCCATCCTTCCGGCTTCAACAACTTGAAAATCATGGTAAAGTCACATTCTTAGTTCTGCCAGGAAAGGCGAACAGGTAGAACAATTCTCCGGGATCATTGATAGAGCAGAAACTGCCCCTTTAGGGTGGATGAAGGGGAAAAGACAGCAAAACCCATTTAAAGGAGTGGAAACGCGCTTTCTAAGAAACATTTTTTAAAAAGCACTTCCTGGGATGAAGCCCTGCCAGCTGCAGACTGGTTAGTCATGGAAAAAGTTGCGGGGTGTGAATCAGGTTCTGTGTTAAAGCTTACACAACACACACAAAAAACCTAAGTGTGGAAAAAGTACAGTATGGGAGCACACTGGCGATTGGCAATTTAATTTCGTGCAACAGCATCAATGTCGAAATGGGAGACCGACTCAGCTGCACATTTGTGGATCACACATTTTCCCCCCTGGTTTGGTTCGCTGCTTCTAAAAAGGGCAGGATCGGAGTAATCTATCCATTACACAGGATGCACACTTGAAATATTCATGCACGATGCAGGGGGATTAGATTATGAAAAAACCAGGGGCACCCGCTTCCTAAATTCTACCTGGCACTCGTTCCCTGTAACCAACACAGTCCCACAAGCCCCCATGTTCTCCAATCCGTACCCACCAAACAGCCACCCCACAACCAAGTGTTGCTCCTGCCCCATCCGTCTACCAGGCCGGCTTCCCAAGGGGGGGACGTTTCGTGTGTTCAAGCCCCTTCCCTGAAACAGGGAGCTGGGGAACCCCCCCCATATTTAATCCATTTATAGGGCCCAGCCAGAGTCATACATAGGAGATGGGGGGCCATATACATTCATTAAATAAATAAATAAAACATTGAGCCATCCGGGCATCTTCTGACTTTGAATACATCCAGCCTGAGGCTGTGTAGCCGTTTCTAGGTTGGAGCTGCAAAGTCTCAGAAAAATACGAAGGAAGGAAGGAAGGAAGGAAGGAAGGAAGGGATTGTTTTTTTGCTTTAATTAAATACAGAAAGGAAAATAGACACAAAATTGGAAGGGAGGGGGAGAAAGAGAAAGAGGATTTTTTGCTTTAATTAAATACAGAATGGAAAGAAAAATAAACACAAAATTGGGAGGGAAGGAGGGAAGAAAGGGAATAAATGAAATGAAAAGGGAGGGCTAGGGAGGAAATAAGATCACTCCCCCCCACCCTGTGACCTGACATCTCTATTCAACAACGCTGCCTCCGAAAAATTCTGCAAATTACTTGGGAAGATAGGCGGACTAATGTTAGCGTATTACCTATGCCCATTGTGGGAGGTGGTGCGGATCCAGAATTGGCCTTTATAGCCACTTACGGATCCACCGTTAAAATTTTACCTTTGGAAGACAATCTTACTCGGCTACGAGTGATCGCCAATGATGATGATATTCAACAGTGTTTGCTTTGGGGGGGCAGGTCGCATCTGTCCCAGGAGCATTTGTGCCCCTGATGCTAGAACTCCACTCAAAAAGCCGAACACTCACTCCTGCCTCTCCGTCAGGGCACAGAGCAAAGCAGCAAACTATTTTGCCCTCTCCGGAGATTCGGGCCACGTGCAGACCGAAATCACGTCAGCCCAGGACGGGGCTTTGACCAAGCGAGACCCCGCTGAGCTGCCCTGGACAGAAATCTGACACCACTTCTGGGCCAGCAGCCACTCAAGGGAGCTCGCCAATGAAAGGGGAATTGAGCACACCGCATGGCCAAAAAAAAAAAACCCTTAAAAAAATAATAATAGCACAAGACTCAGAAGCAGGATCGCCAGCCCACCAACAGCCTCTTTCTGCAAAGATCCTTTGCACAATAAACTCATTTCGCTCCATCGATCCCCTGATTCTGCTCCACCTCAGGCTTTTGAGGCATGCAGAAACACCACTCTTTCGCCATAAGGACTAGAAACTTGGCCTTGCGACGTTTTTATTGGGTAATCCAAAGCAGCCGTTTCAGGAAGCCAAGGCTGGCGGGCTGACACTATCTGAAAGCTGACCCAGACTGAATCCACCTAAGGAGGGTGTCTTGAATCCGCAAGCTCAGACACAAACTGATTTTGGTGGTTAAGCTTGGCTCGGTGACTTCCTTTGCAAGCTAAAAAAAAAAAAAGGTGTAAAAGAAACCTTCGAGTGAAAAGACAACAACTAGCTTAATGCATCGGGAAATAATATTTTTAAAACATTGAAAACTAAGGCAAACAACAGTAACCTTTATAAAGTTTTTTTTTAAGTCCAAGAATGAGGGGAAAAAACCTCTTTTCTGCTCTGGCAATGCTGGAAACAGAAGATACAGAATATTTGCCAGGGACGGAGCCAGGCCTAGGAGACTTATTTCAAACTTGGGGGATCTCCCACCCTGCACCCCAACAGCTTACGCAAGGTTTCTGCCGGCCTGCTCCGAGATACACGCTTTCTACATGCAGGGAAGGCGGGCCGGGGAGCACGAGAAACGCTGCGGGCAGAGACGTAATCTGGCAAGAGGAAGGAAAAACTCGGCTCAGTCTTCCTCTGTTCAGAACAGGCTGTTCTTTGGGAAAACGGGGGAAAAAAGAGAAGATGGTCAGGAAAAACCGCAGTGGGGTTATGACAGAAGCGAGCATTTGCAGGTGGCGTTTCCCCAAATCTCTGCTAGCAGAGATGCTCAGTTGCTGAATGAGGGGGGGAAATAGGCAGTCCCCTTGATTACAGTCCCTTGTTACCACAACCCGGTTTCCTCGTTGCTAGCTTGGCCGTAAATAGCAGATCAAGGAAGTCCGGACCGGCTTTTGGCTCCCGCCCTGTGACCCTGTCCTCCGAGCTGAAAAAGCAGCCTTGTTGCTCACCCTCAGACATGTTAAAATCTCAGATACCAGAAGCCCCATAATCAGCCCCTCCCTGCCACAAGCAGCTTTGGCTTCTACGAATCCAGAGCCGTCCTCATTCCTGTGGCGGTGAGTTCCGCAGTCTTCACAAGGCAGCGTCTGAAGCAGAATGCGCAGGAGAGGGTTAATGGCTGCTGAACTGGGGTGACTCATTGGTTGGCTATTTAATTCCCGGTGCAAAGCTTTGGGAAGATCCATCAAGCTTGTTTCTCACACTCCTGGGGATTCCAATGTGCACCGGCCACTTCCACCCCAGCCAGGAGAACGGATCAAAGTAATTATTAGATGCCAGCAAAACATCCCACGATGGCCAATGCTTGTCGTGTGAATCGGCAATACCTTCCCTGCTGAGGGTGGGGCTGCGCCCGCTGGGCGAGTGTGCAAAACTGACGTGCCCATTGGAGGACCCTGATGGCAAGGCTGCTTTGAAACAATCAGTGTGCGTGGCTCTGCCCCCCCCGCTCCGTTTCCCCCTTCTCACCCCCACACCCCTTAAACATGTACAAGGATACACATGTTGCACAAACAGAGCTTCACCCTTTCAGGAAGCTGTACGTCCTGGTATAAAACACTCGGCTGCCGAAGGGCCCCGAGAGACAGAAAAAATTAGCTCACTGCAACTGAAAAATTCAACTCCATGCTGGGCAAAAGTCGCAAGTTACAGGTAGTCCTCACTTAACAACCATTCGTTTAGTGATGGTTCGGACTTCGATGGTGCTGGAAAAATCGACTTGCAGCCGGTCCTCACACTTATGACCGTCGCAGCATCCCTGCAGTCACGTGATCACGATTTGGGCACCTGGCAACCAGTTTGCATTTAGGACCATCGCAGCGTTTCGTGGTCATGCGATTGCCATTTTTGACCTTCCCGGCCAGCTTCTGGCAAGCAAAATCAATGGGGAATCACGTGATTTGCTTAACAACCACATGATTCACTTAATGGCCACCACAAAAAGGTAATAAAATCGGGTTGGATTTGCTTAATGACCGCTTCACTTAGCAACCAAAATTCTGGTCCCAATTGTGGTCTTTAAGCAAGGACTACCTGTAATTCCTACCGCACTGTCCCACAACTTCCACACAGCTGGAAGTAGCCAAGGTTGAGAAATGCTGTGATAGAGAAACGAGATGCGGAACCAAATGCAAGTTCCTAGTCTGTCTGGCTTTATTCATCGACAGCCAGAGGCCAAAACAAGGTTTCTAGTCCTCAATACAACACTTACAAAATGCCCCCCCGCCCCCAAACAGCAGCTGAGGATTTCAGCAGCAACCATCTTCTAGCAAGTCAAGAACATGCAATGGTTGTGTGGATAAGAACAAGACTCTGGGCTCGGCTTAAGACGCTTTACACAATTCCACCCAGGCGTTCCAGATACAAAGGGACGCAAATTTTTAAGTAGGATAGGCCACGCAGGAAGAGAAGGATTTGGCTGCAAGCAATGCCATTCCAAAGAGCGGTTCCAAATTCTCATTTTTGCTCCTGTCCTGGAAACAAGGGGCCAATTAGTCCCAGCACTGCAGGGAGTGAGGACAGATTTGTCCCAAATCTGGCCAGGACGGAAAGATGGCTACCTGGGTTAGCTCCTATTTATTCCCTGCTTCTTACTGTAAATGTTGCATTTCAAGCCAAGGATGTTTTTGTTTTATGCTCAAGGAAAAACATACACACAGGCGGGTGTTTGCTTGCAAATTCAGGAAGATGGCCATTTCCATTGTTTGTTTGTTTCTGAATCAAGTGACTAGTCCCTAATGACTGCAACTGACGTCCAGAGTGTGAGCCTTTTGCAAAAGGTCTGGAGGAACCGATTGAGGCTTCCTGCCTGCCATAGGGTGGAGCTGAGCTCCTCCCTCCCCCCAACGCCCATTCACAGAGAAAGAGGAAGCAGAATTGTGGAAAGAGAAAAAGCTGCAGGGAAGAAAAATCTCCAGACTCCTAGCTGGGGTTGTTTATTTTTTAAATCATGGCCCAAATTCATCTTTTAAACATTTCCCAAAACACCCTGTCAACGTGCCCAGGAAATCTCTGCCTCCAGTGAGATAACAAAATTATGTTAATTGAGTCTTTCTCAACCCGTGAGCCCTTCCTACATTCCTATTTAAATCATGGCTTATGTGTAATCAAGAGGAGTGGAATCTCAATTGCTTTTTAAGGGAAGCACCAGCCTCTTTTGCATGCAACATTAATGCAGAGACAGACCATAAATTCAACAACTATTGGTGGCCAGTGAGGCAGCATTGAGCTCAATGGAGCAAGGCCCTGGTGCGGCTAAAGCTTTCTACGACCCTACATTTTAATCATGGTTTAACAGCTTACCCCCTCCAATCCCACCTGGATTCACAATTTACTAAACCATGGTTGCTTAGTTGGCTAGGATCACCCCACCAATGCATCAGAAACAGCCCAAATGTTATCCAACAAAAACTCCCAGCATCCTTCACTACTGGCCCTGCTTCCTAGGAATGCTGGGAAGTGTAGTTCAGCCACATCTGGCTGATGCTTGACTTATACTGTTGGGCACTTTCAGCTGCCAGCTTGCTTCTATCCCCCAACTGTGCTGCAAACCACAATTCCTAGGTTTGCTTCCCCCCATTCAGCCAAACCAGGTTTGGTAACCAAGTTCATTTGTCCCTGTTTAAATCTAGGTAGGGCTGCAAATCAGGTTTGTCTGAAAAGGGCCTGGCATCCCATCTGAACGGAAACAAGCAGGCCAAGATGTCATTTTGAGCTTCCTCTGCTGCAGGTGACCAACATCTGTTTGGCATATTACTTAGTAAGACTTCCAGCTGCCCACACACCATGCAAATGCCAAACTGAATATGCCAAGCTGTGGCACCGCCATAAACATGAAGGAAAAAAAATGCCAAGGGCTCGAGTGCTACCAAAAAAAAAAAGTTGCATAACGAAGCTTTGATGTTGTGCAACTTAATAGCAAAAAGTGAAATTGAGAAACTTAAGACGACAACAAAACCGGGCCCTGGGGAAGGGGGGAGCCCTCCAAATACCTCTTTGAAACAGCCAAATTAGATCAAGGCCAATGTTTGAATCCAGCAAAAGAGGGTGGTCCGGTCAGAGGGGAAGAATCTCCAGCCGACCTTCCCTGCCTCCCAAATTTCAATTTTTAAAATTATTTTCTGCTGAGCTTCAGTTGGGATCAAACCTCAAGAGTCTGCGCTTTCCGCCCTCCAAATAAAAATATTTGATTCTTCCTTGCATAAACGGGGGCAAACATTATGAGCAAACATCGCCTGCGTGGCGTATCACAAGATGTCAGGGTTTGTGTTTTTTTAAAACTACGGTTGGCTGAGTCAACAAATCAGGGTGCCTGGCTTAAGAGCTGCCCCAACTGTCGTATTGCGGCTTCTTCAGAATGCAACTTCGGGCACAAAAGAGGCACTTTTCAAACCGTTTAATTACACCAAGAATATTTGTGATTTTCTATACCAGCTCAATGCCAAGAGACCAAGATGCATGCGTTCCTGGGCCCCCCAAAATGCAGACCCTAGAAGATGGTCAAGGAAAGCCAACACAGTCTCTAAACTAGGGCTTTTTAACCCAAGGCTAACATCTGTATAACAGGAGCCCAGTGCGGAACGATCCTGCGCTGTCTCCAAGCCGGGGGACCTGTCCCGTCCCCCCACGCAGCTTGCAGATTTTGCAGTGCCCGATTGCAAAGCCAATTCTGTGTTTGCGTAGCAACCTGGGATCAGGCCAAGACTGACACCAGTCCTCACATGCCCCAGGTGGAAATGTTGATATTTGGCACTGAAACGGGCCAGGTGTTTGTGGGGAAAAGCTAAGCGTCATCTCGAGAGGCAACAACCCTGGCTGCCTTCGTACCTGCTCAGCATGGCAAGAAGCGGGACTCAAAATGACTTAGCATCGCTAAGGAAGCAAACCACGCGGGCATTCAGACATTTGCTCGAAGGGATCTGGAACACGGAGACCCGAATCCGGCTTATAGGGACCTGCCGGCATCCAGAAGATCAGAGACTCCAAGGTTCGAGCAACCACTGGAATTCGGCTAAGCAGGTTGAGATGCTTTGAAGACAACTGCACATGGACAGCAAAGGCCGCGTCACACTCAGCCAGGACTAGAGGCAGAGAGATTCCAAGCCCGTTTTATCCACCCCAGACCAGAATGCACCCACACGTTCTTTGTCAGCCCCAGCTGCTTTGGAACAAACCCTGCATTTTAATCCACGGTTCTGTTCTAACAGAAGAACTTCCACAACCAGAATGGCAACATCCCAGCTGTCCTGATGCTGCTGGATTCCAGCCCCCATCATTCCCAGCAGGGGGGCCCTGGCCCCCAGCAGCCTCTGAAGGACGTGGCTTCCCCACCTTTGTTCTGCAGCACAAGGATGAGAAACCCAGAGCAGTGACTCACACAGAGAGGCGATGGGAACACTCCTCCAACAACATTGCCCTATTTGGTTTGGACTTCACAGAGAATGTGACTACAGGCGTTATGGCTTACGGAAGCTGTCTTTGCAAACCATGGATTAGCATGCTGCAGGAACTAATGGTGGCTGGGGAATTCTGGGAGTTGAAGTCCACCCATCTTAAAGTTGCCAAGGTTGAGAAACACTGACCTATAGGAACGCCACCCTTGCAAAGGAGGGTCCCATTGGGCTGGGAACTATGGGAGCGGTAATCCAAGGCATCTGGAGCACAGCTGATTGGGAGGGAGGAGAAAATTTAAGGAACTGCAATTCATACTTCTGAATGAGGAAGACAAGCAAAAGAAAAACCGCCTTTTGTTCGCGGATGAGCTCCAGTCCTGTTTCCAAGCATTCATCTGCTCCTGCAAGCCGGAGTTTGCTTTAACAATGGCCATTCACAAATCATGGCTTCTCAAATTGTCTGCGACACACAACACAGCAGCCCTAACCAAGGTTTTGTAGACCCCACTGGATCCCAGCCCAGCCTACCTCAAGGGCTCTTAGGAAGAAAATTAATCGTCACCAACATTAGGGCAGCTCACAACCATCAAAGAAATTGCAATAAAATCAATCCAGCAAAGCAAAGCAAACAGATGGCAAGCACAACAATACATAATGCATTATTGTCTTTCTATAAATCCTACCCAAGTCCTTTGAATATTAGAAAGAAATTAGGGATGTTAGAAACTCAAGTGCAAGATTTAAAGTCCAAGTGAGGGTCAATCACCACACAAAGGCATTGTTTATTCTTAACATAGCTTGTTGGAGAAGCAGAACTGGCTAGGTTTACCCCCTCACACACACTATATTTTATTTAAGCAAGGTTTCTGAATAAGCCACAATTGGTAGGGCCAATCCATTGCCCAAAGCTGCGGCTTCTTTCAATCATAATTTGACAAATGAGCCATGGCAGACTGGGTTCACCCAGCTGTTGTTTTAATCATGGTTTGCTGAATAAACCAGAATGAGTAGGCTCCCATCAGGTGCTACACCCAAACCAAACCCTGTATCTTGCCTTTGTGTGACACAGGATCCAGCCAAGAGAGGCGATGCAGTATTCATATTTATATAAATAGAAATAAATATTCCTATTGAGCACATAAACACAACTGCAATCAAGCAAAGGAGCGGTGTTTGTCTCAATTATAGAATGGAATTAAATAGCTGGAAGTCCACAAACTTCCCATTTCTGGCACGGGGTGTTCGGACTTTGCATTCTTTTTAAAAAATCCGCAGTGGCCTACCTTACAAGGCAGCTGCTATGAACCAGCTTGTCGAGCCATGACACACGTGGGTGAAGCTGGAGGCCTCCAGCTTCCCATCTTAGTCACCGATATGTTATGCGGCCCTGGAAAAGCTAATTGTTAGCAGAAACTGGGGCCATACCTTAAAAGGGGACCGGGTCTATTTTAGCAAGGAGAGACCTCAAGGCTCTAACCACTAGGCCTTCAGCTGCAGCCGTCCTTTTTAAAATGCTTCAGTGGCTTTGAACAGGCTGCAGATCAGGGATTTCAAACTCCAGGGCTTGCAAAAAGACCAGGGGAAAATAATTCCTTTTTTTCTTCTCCTTTCATCACCTAGCATTTGCATAGGCTGCTGAACCAAACGAACGCCCAGCGGGGGGGGGGGGGAAAAAAAAAAGAAAAGAAAGAAAAAGAAATAGGATCCTGAAGATGATGCATCAAGGAGAGGCGGAGTTATGCAAATAGGAGCAACTCCACAACTGGCTTATCAATCCCACCAGGGAACTCACTCAGAGATACTGCAGACAAGCTTTAGACTCCCTTCTCTAACAGGGGTCTGCAATGCAAAACAGCTTTTTACCCACCCAATAATGGCAGCTATTCACAGGCCAAGAGATTTCATACATGCAGTTTCTGCTGTTCAATCAGCTGTTTTTAAAGCTTAGCATGCCCTAAAGCAGTCATAGCACAAGAGGGAGGGGAGATAACTTTCCGTTTTCTTCCCTCCTTAAAAAGTTTCCAGAAACTGAGTGGGGAATTTTGCAGGATTTTCAAACTGCTGCATCTCCCGGCCTCCCCCAGCCTGGCTCCCGAAAAGCTCCCCCAACGCTGGATTCACATAACCCACAGACCCAGGTCAGGGGAAAACCGGGAGCTGTCTTGCATGGCCCCGTTTGGCTAGCTTTAGCCCCCGTTTCTTTGGCTTAGGGTTCAACGGGTGTGTGAACCCCGGAATGGGTTAACTGGGTAAGACTGAAGAGCACCCCCCCATGCCACCCCCCAACTGGACATCGGAGTTTCCAGGGGGTGCCACCTGGAGCTATTTTTCCAGACGACGAACAAAAAGTTGCAGCATTCAGACTTGGAAGCGGAAAACTGCACGTCTCGGGAACACGACGCAGCCCCGCAAAGACCCCACCGCGTCCCCCTCCAGGCGGGGCGCTGAACCCCCGCCCCTACGGGAGGCGGAAAGGATTGCCCCCCCCCCGAGGCCTACCTTCCAGGGTTGGCAGGAAGCTGGCAAAACACGAGCCCGCAGGTATCTCCCCACCGCCACCCCAAAAACCGGGAAGCCTCGCTTTCAGGAAGGCGGCGCGCTTTCACGGCGGGAACCCAAGCGCAAGCCGAGTTAAGCGCGCAACTGGTCGGAATCCAAAGTCGGGGCTTTCCGCGAGCCCAGCAGGGGTCAGTTACTCAACCAGGGTGGGGAGAAATTACTAATTATGAATCCATCATCACCATCAGGGCTTTGTTCCCTCTCCCCCTAGTCTCAGGAGGAGCGCCCCTTCGCCCCGCAGATGGAAATGAGGCTGCAAACCGGATCAGCTGCGCCAAGACCCCCCCCCCCGGGCGCCCCTGCTCACCTCCGCCGGGATCCAGCGCCGAGCATGCCCTCCTTGCCAGCCGCGCGGGCTGGCCTCAGGGCGCCCGCTTGGCGCGGGTTCTGTGGCCGGGCCTGGCGGCGTGCAGACGACCCCTTCCCAACGCGCGACTCGCCCCGCTCGTGGGCACACAGCAGATCGGCCCCGCGGCTCGCCCGCAGGCCGGAGTCCGTCGCGGGGGCGCCGAGCGCTCTAATAGCAGCGCGTTGCATCACATGAGCCTGGAAAACCTCCCCGGCGCTGGCTGCGCTCCTCCTCTTAAGGGCGACCAGGCGTTGAGAGGCGGCGGCGGCGGCGGCGACTCGCGAGTAAGGCGGCGGCCGCGCGCATCCCCTTCCTGCAAAGCGCGGCGCGGGTCCCGAGCGCGCAAGGCACCCGCGCAAGGGGGAGCCGCGCCTCTGCCTTTCCCCCGGGCAATTGCGAGCTGGGCGGGGGCGCGCGGACTTGCTCGCGAGGCAGCCGGCTTGGAACGGCTCCTTCCCCGGAAAAGTGGCGAAGGATCGCGCGTCAAAGGACCGCCGGGTCCCCCTCCTCCTGCTCCGTAGGAGAAGCGAGATCGGGGGGGGGGGCGGCGGGGGGCGTTGCAAGGAGGCAGGCGGGCCCCCTTTACTCGGGAGTAAATGCCAGGAAGACTTGGCTTGCAAGGGCCGGGGGTCTCGCAGATTCTCCGTAGCAACCGGCTGTGCAAAAATTGCTATTTCCCTCCACTGGCATATTTGTAAATAAACATTACACAAATGTCGCAACCCTCCGTTTCATCTTCCTCCAAGGGAAATGAAGCAAAAGTTAAATTAGGCCACCATTCCTTTAAGTTGAATTTGGAAGTTTCCCCCTCCCCTTTCCTCCCCTGCTTTTGGCACCGAAAGACGGCAGAGTCGTTTTAAAAGAATCGGCAGCTCTTAACGTTTCCTCCCTTTGTAAAGCACATTTCAGTATTCAGTTAACACTGAAGCAAAGCCAAAACTTTTTCCCGTACTTTATTGGAAATATTAAGGGCAGACGTGAACCGATCTGGCTGTCTGTTTGCACGTGTTAAACTTAAATGGGGGTTAAGTTTCTAGTCCTGTGCAAACTGATTTGGGAAGAAAACATGGCAGGTTTTTTTTAGCAGGTGGCAAGTCTCCATATAGCATATGATCACAAGTGTTATTAAACCCGTTACTCGCTTATTTGTTGCCTTAATATTCTTTTCCTTCAAAAATGCTTCCCTTCCCAGTGTTATCTGCACACCAGCCCTGCAAGGTAGGCCCAAAGACACTTAGCAAACGTCTGGTCTGCTCTGGTTCGCAAAACCTCCACGTTCCAAGGCAATATACCTGCCAATCTTAAATCAACAGGAATTGGGGACCACTGTGGTGGGCGCCAAATTGGGGGAGTCTGGTGTAGAGCAATGGTAAGGAAATGGATATTATACCCATTTTAGGGATGGGGTGTTAATCATAGTTGGAGCAGGGTTTTACAGAGGTACGTGGAATCTACCAAGTCCAGCATCACTCAACGAATAAGCAATTTTGGGGGGTGTACGACTTGTTAGTCCTCACAACTGTGGCTGACGTCTCGTAGAAGGTAGGTGAGGAACACATTTCTCTTTCCCTTAAAATTGTGCGTTTCTTCCTGGTTTGGGCCTGCAAACGTGACAGCCCCGCCTTCACTGAGAGTGTTAGGCAAAACATCTTCCCCATCCTTCTTGCACTGGGGGGGGGGAATGCCAAACAGACCCTGTTTTTGCCAGTCTGGGCACCACTCCCAAAATGAGGTGGGTAGGAAAGGCTGCCCACCTGGAGTGACACTCCCATCATCCCCAGCCAGCTGGGGACTGGTGAAAACGGGCATTGGAAGCCCCTGTAGGCAGAAGGTGCCAGCCTGGCCCGTCACCACGGCTGGGCATTTCCAGTTCCCCAGTCCCTTTCCAGCATCAGGGATTTCTGCAGTTTTGTTTGATTTGGCCCAAAGGGTCTTGTTTTTTCTTATCTCCAAGCAGCTGCGTCTTCAGGACCATTGTGTTCCACCAAAGCTTGTTTTGTTTTCTTAACCTAACTTCACACCGCGTTGGAGCCTCACACCTCCGGTGCCCACGCAACGCTTGGACCGGCTTTGCACGCTCCGTAGCCTCAGCGACTGGGTTGCTGGGCCGTATTGAATTGAAACGCAATTCGCACACGGGCATTCTGCAACTGAACTGAATTTAATCACAGGGACCCAAACAGAGCCTCCCTGGCGGCAGGCAGTCTACCGCAAGCAAAATCCGAACAAACACATTGCTTCTCCTTGAATCGAAGAGCAAACGATTTATTACAACGATGACATTTTCTTTTACAAAGTTTTAAAACTTATTCAAGGCAGATAAATACTGAACACTGATTCTTTTGGACAAACAGGGAGATTTAGTTTAAAAACATCAGTAGTATTCAAAAGCACAGGTGGAAAACATCTGTTCCAAGCAGTGTTTTTCAAACTTGGCGACTTTAAGGTGTGTGGACTTCAACTCCCAGCATTCCCCATGCTGGCTGGGGAATGCTGGGAGTTGAAGTCCACACACCTTAAAGTTGCCAAGTTTGAAAAACACCAGGGCAGGGAGTAGCTTTTTAAGGCACATTCCTGTTATTGCAATAATTTCCAAACATACAGACTGATCGATACTCCGTGCTGAGAGAACCTGCTCTAGACGGAACTCAAGATGCTCACGAGGCGTGTCTCTGCGTGAGTTGACATTCTTTCCAACCAAGCATAGTCATCTCTGGTTTTAAATTCAGAAAAAGCAAATGTGGTTTGTCCCCTACCGTTTTTTTTATGCTAGAGTAACCTTTTGTAAGTTGGTGCCCTCCAGGCATCACCCCCCCCCATCCTGAAAAATGAAAATTCTGACTCACTGAGAATTAGGAAATGGCACCACCTGGTGGTAGAATCAAATTTCTGTTTTTCCACTCACCCCAAGACAGTTTTAGGAACTGGTTTTGACAAGCAAAACCACATTGCAGGCTAAATCTCCAATCTTTGTCGCTCTTTGAGTGAGGTGGGCAGTGACTAAATTTGAAATATAAAATAAAATAAAAAATCTAGGGCAGAATTATGCTGACTTAAATCAGAGGGACACCAGCAGTTTGTAAAACCCACCTCGGTCTGGGCAGGGCTGTGATCTCGTGAACTCAGCAAAACTTCTAAATAAACACAGGCCAAAACCAAGCTGCATTTTTCCATTCTCAAAAGGAGCAATGCGTGGCAAGATCTCAGAAACCTGAGGTTGGTCCTTAGCTGAACATCGAAATACCTGCTCAGTTTGCCTAATTTTATTCCGGAACGGAATTGTTGGCGATAGACGTCTCTGCAGTGCAGAATATATATATATTTTCACCTGGGGTTAAACTGTGAGGTAGGTCGCTTTGTAACTCCCCTTCTTCCAGAGGGAGGAACCAAGGCACACAAGTCAAGTTGTAACTTGACCAGGACAGTAGAAAAAACTGGAAAAGACTTCCTACATCTCCAAGTCCCCACGTGTAAGCTTCCAGATCCGAATCTTAGCCAGTGGAACTCAGCGCCACAAGCTGTGTAACGAATGCCATCTCGGATGGCTCGATTAACAAGAATTAGATAAATTAACAAGGGTCTGTTAAAACAAAACAAGGAATTAGGCTACTTCCCGGGTGGTGAGGAAGCCGGGCTGGTTGTAATTAGACGATTTAATTAGAAGAACAACAGGCCAGTTTGTGGGGGTCCAGTAAGAAAGAAAATGGCACTTTTCTCCTTAATCCCCCAGCCAATCTTCACACACACCCCACACTGAAGGATTGCCACTGGGGTTACCAGTCGCTAAACTTTGGAAAGATCACCCCAGTAAGGCTTCGTAGTCGACATACCAGGATACCTGGCCGTTTACGGGCTTCACGCCCGATACTGGCCATTTCTGGGGCTCGTTCCCTGCCCGACTGACAAGAGTCACAATCTCGTGTTTGCTTCTCCCCATGACTAAGACGGACACGTGCTTCGCTTTGTTGATAAGCGGCAAGGAGATGCTCATGCGCTGGTGAGGTTTCACCGGGCTCTCGGTGAACACCACGTCCCGGTCCCCCTCGAGGCCCACCGAGCGCGGGAAGAGAGAGGCCGTATGCCCGTCGATGCCCATTCCCAAGACTATCAGGTCGAAGCTGGAGTTGGCCACCAAGGCCGCGATCTCGTTGGCGTACCGCTCCGGGCCTCGGTCGTCCTCCACGCAAAGCCTCCGGTTGAGGTGCACCGGCATCGGGTGGAGGTTGAAATAAGGAATCCGGATATGCTGGAGCAGGTGCTGGTGCAGGTGGCCGAAATTCGATTCCAGGTCGGCGAGCGGGACGCAGCGCTCGTCCACCAGCCACAAGTGGGTCTGCCGCCAGGGGAAGCCGTAGCGATGCCCGCTGAGGTGCCTGAACAAGGCCAAGGGGCTCGATCCGCCCGAAAGCGCCAAGTGGAACTCCCCACTTCTCCCGACGGCACTCACCGCCGCGGCCTCTATGTCGGACGCCAGACGGCCGACGAGTTCGTCCGCCCAGGCGGTGATCAGCTGGCTCTCTCGGTACGTGGAAAGCAGGGTCTTGAATCTGTCCGCGGTGTGCTTATCCTCGGCCTCGATCACCTCGAGGGTCTCTTTTGCTACGAAAGTCGCTTCCTTGCCAACCACCTCGAAATCCAGGAGGTGCCCGTTTTCTTGGCCGCCGGGATACAGCCGGGGCGACTCGTGGCTCAGCTGATCCAGCAACGGGGACCAAAAAGCCCACGAGGCCAGCAGATTCTCCGTGGTGGTGAAGGATTCCTTTTTTCCGTGATAGATCGCGGAGAGCAGGAATGAATAGGGGTCCCGCTCGGCTGCGGGGACGTAGACGTGGTAATCGGAGAGACTTTGCCCCCAAAGGCGCAGCTGCGGGCGATCCAGGACTTCTTTCCAGCCGCCGCGCGGCATGGCTGGCTTGAACAGGTTGCGGCTGACCAGGACAGCGGGCGAATTCAGCTCTCCGTGGCCAATGTTGAAGATGATCTGTTTCGGCTTGCACTGGCTGCGTTCGGAGTCCCAGGCGCTCTCGGCTTGGACGCAGTGCGCCTGGTTTTTGAAGAGGACGCGGACATAGCTGACCCGTTCGTCCAGGACTTTGCCGGACGTGAGGACGAAAGGTACGCCTTCCCAGCGCAGGTTGTCCAAATGAACCAGTACCCCTAAAGTGACAGAGAACGGGAGGCTACAGGGCTTCTGACCCACGGATCCCAGGCACCCCCAAGGCAGGGAAGACCAGGTTCATGGGAGTTGTAGTCCAGCCGCAGAGATAAAACCGCAGCTGACAAATTGCACCAGTTTTTCCCAGCAGAAGTTACCAATCTGCTCAGCATGCTTGACCTGAGGCTCTCCAAACGGGGGCTGATTACAAACCCCATCATCCCCAGCCAACAAAACCATTAGCCACCTATCAGAGACTGTACTTATGCCTCTATAGGGCCATGAACTGGGGAAATCTGAGCCCCTTATACTATCTCCCTCCTTTTTTTTCCAGATCCCCCAATTGTACTATTGCACTTGGATGTTCACCCTAATCACGGAGCAAGTAAATAAAAATTTTATTGTTCCAAAGATTGCAGTTCCTTTTATTTTTCTTCCTCTTTCCACAGCAGTCTGAGACCCTTCCAGAAAATTGCCTTTTTTTTTTAAACAACAGCCTTGGAAAGGCGTCAGAACACACTGCTCCCAGAACGTGCTGAATTTATGAGAACTCAAATGGTGTTGCCGTTAGATAAGGCCTGGAGGGGACCCAAATTCCTATTTGCCCCCCACCCTTGAGTCAAGATGCTCCGTGGGCAATTTGGGGCCTGAACCAGAACCTCGCACCTACCTTATAGGGTTGTTGTGACCCTAAAAGGGACAAGAAGAAATATTGGAGCTTGCTAACGATAAACAGGCTTGCTTTTTGCTTCTGGCACCTTCAAAAGAAGACACCCTGCGTTGGGTGTCAGGTTTACCTGCAAACGTTGGCGTCCTGGTGAAGTAGTCCCGCCCCTTCTGAAGCTCCTCCCTCGCATGGGCGCTGTACGCTTCGTACTGGCCAATCACGGCGCTGGTTTTCTCCAGGCTGCGCAAGCAGGCGAATGCGCCAAGTTTGCTCCGGAGGACGTCTTCCGAGCTGGTGACATTGGCCGGCAGTTCCATCGTGAGAGACATCAGTATCTCGGTGAGATGGTTCTGGTGGATGTCGCGGAGGACCCCGTACTTTTCATAAAACTCCGTGCGGTCTGGACAAAGCAGAAACAGCAGCGATGAGAAGGCTCAGCTAGAGAGGTGAGCCGACGCCGTGCAGAGGGACTTATTAATTTGCAGAATTAAAAGCCTTCCGCGCTTAGGTGACAATTTGCAGAATTATTCGACCTGCTCGGCAGCTGCACAGAAATTGTTCACCCCTGCCCTCTTCCCGGATGGTTCTTTTGCCCTTCCACCCTAGCGTGGGATGACCTGGTGGCCTCCCATCCAAGGAGTACCTGGGCCCGTCCCTGCGTAGCCTTTGGGAACCACCAAGGTCATCTAGCTGAGCAAAGAGGCGAGAAACAGGTCAGTGGAGTTAGGAGGACTCTCCTGCTGCAGCGTCCTTCGGAAAGGGGAGAAAATCAGCTTTTGTCTCTCGAGATCAAAGCTGGGGAAGGAGAGGTAAAGAGGAAGAGGAAATCTTTGGCCAAGCGGGCTTTCCAAGCTGAAGAGGAAAGAACATGGGCTCTGGTGTGAGCAAAACACACGGCCCTTTTTTCCGTCCTTCAGCAAAAGAGCAACTGCATGTGCAAAACCAGAGTGCAAGGCACGGAGAATTTCCTCCTTGCTCCCCCAGCCTTTCCTCCTTCAGAACCACCTGGAATTCACCAAGCTAAAATGATTCTTTTTGGGAAAGGGTGCGTGTTGCTTTTAATAACATAATGCATCGCCGGCCCAGACGCATTTCTGAGGCTGCAGAAAAAGGCAGCGCCGGCGGGGGGTTATTCCCAGGTGTGATCTGGGCACTGGGGGCGGGAAAACAGCATCGCTCAGTCTCCTAGCTCACTTTTGCCAACGATAACAACTTCCCAAGGTTTAAATGAGGTTTCCTATCCTATCTCCCCAGCCCAGCTCCATGGAGGTGGCAGGATTTTCTGTGTGCAAAATGAGGGCGCTTTGCCATTCAGCTATGGCTCTTCCTGTGTAATTAACGTTAAGTCACTAGTCCTCATGGTTTTTAAGGAAGGGCTGATTTCAATAACCACACAGGAAGTCCTCTCCTACGGAGTCAGGCCGTTGGCATTCCATTCTGTTGTCGGAAGCGACTGGCGTGCGTAAAATAAAAAGTCAATAAAATAAAACACGGCCGTTTTCGCAGCTCTACCGCCAGGGAGTTTTGGCCTGCAAAGAAAGGCTTCACCTCAGCACAAACCGTAGGAAGTCGGTAATGCTTGCTTATTGTCTTCCCAGGAGAATCAATTTAAATCAAGAATCCAATAATAATACTAAGTCCCCGCCCTCCGATCTCTCCCTCCGACCCAAATCAACGCCGACGTACTTTTGGCATCCACCGTCTCCTTCAAAACAATTTCCAGGCGTTCCACGTGATGCCGGTTCCAAAGAGGGTCCAAATTCCGTCGGTTTTGGTCCCGGAAGGGTAAAATGTGAGCCACCGCCTTGAACAGGGGGAGAAGAAGGGGGTGAAACTTGCAGGAAGCCACGTATTTTGGGAAAAACACGCCCAAGGGCCCTTTCTTCTAAGGGTCTTGCAAGCAAATTGTGCAAAATTTCAGAGAGACCTAACTCCAAAGATCCAATCGAATCCTCTTCGAATCAGACCCTCAAATGGTTGACTCCAGCCTTTATAAAACCAGCATTTGGATAAGTCAAGGCTGTTGTCCAGGAAATTTGGAAGCAAATTTACAGAGTGGTTTTCTAACCCCCGTCAGAAATATACCTGATTAGCTAGCAGTTGAACCCCGATTAGCTAGGAGCTCCATTTAAACTTTCAGGAAGTTAAAGTTCTACAGTGTTAACAAAAATATATGTCTGTGTTTGGGGGGGGGGGGGAGTTATCCAGAAAAAAATTAGGCTTTTGTTGTGCTTTTCCATGTCTATACCCAACAAACCCCTCCAGTTTTCATCCTAAATGCACTCTGCGCGTACCCAGAGGCCCACTTTTCTTTTTATTTCTACAGCGCTGAAAATCCCGACCCTCGGCCCCCCGTTCAAGCCAAACCATCCAGATTTCAGGCAAGGTCTCTCCCCAGTGCCCCAATTTTCCCCCAGCAATCTCTTTCCACCCTCGCCTGGTAAGATTTGTTGCCTTGCACAACAGCTGGATCCTCCCCAAACAAGAAAGAAGGGGGTAAAAAAAACTTGGAGGAAGAGGAGTGAAAATTGCATGCTTCGCCGCCAGCTTATCAAATTAAAAGCCTTGTGGAGAAATTTTGGAGTTTGGCAGCCGTCCTAGCAGAGGCGGGGACCGAGACGAAAAACCTTACTCAACAAAATCGAAGGAACAACCTTGGATTCCTGGCACCGTTGCTTCCTGTTCTTTTTGCACACTCACTCACTGATACACACACTCACACACACAGCAGCAGTCGGTTAGCTCACAAGGGGGGGGGACAAAACTCAAATTAAATAAAATCACCCTCCTTCCTACTCCAAGGAGGTCAAAAAAGAAATTTCCAGCCCAATTCTCTTCCTTTCCTCGTGGAACAGCCCCTATTCATTCCCAACCTCTTAACAATCCTACAAGGTCCCCTGTCTGGGGATGATTTATTGTAAACTGCTGGGGGAGTTGGGCGGTCATATAAATTTAATAAATAAAATAAAATAAATAAATAAATGATGGGAGCTGAACTTCAACGCATCGAGAGATGCTGGCAGAAGCTCATTAAAAAATGAGACCCCCTATTTTGCTCAATCCCAATCGAACCAGGATCCATCTTCCCGCCCAGATGTTGCCGCTGACGATTCGAGCCTCGCCAAATTCCCCTCCGACCTCTCCCAGGGTCCCCACCTGCTTTCCAAGGTAGTGATCTACCCGGTACAGCTCCTCCTCGCGGAAGACCGACGCCAGCTCGTCCGCCAGCTGTTGGGCGGACAACAAATCGTGACCGAACGGTTTCTCCACCGCCACCCGCACCCAGGCTCCGGATGGTGGCCTGCAGCTGCTGTTAATATGTCGGGCAATTTCGGCGTACGCGAAGGGCGGTACGGAGAGGTAAAAGATGCGGCCAGTTTCCACTAGATCTTCCTGGGCAAGGGTGGTCTTAATCCCCTGGCTAAGGTTGGCGTAGTCCTCTGCCTTCTGGAGCTGGTGGTACTCCGTCAGCTTCAAGAACTGGTCTTTCAACACGGCACATCTGTCGGGAGGCACCTCGGGCGAGCAGGCCAGCTTTTTCAGGCGATCAAACATCAGCTTCCGCCCTGGCTCGAGGGCCTTCTGAGCGGCCCCGTAGAAGGTAAACGTGTGTCCGTGGGCCACTTCTTCCACGTAAAGCTGGAACAAACTTTGCCATAGGTATTTTTTGGCCAAATCCCCGGTGGCGCCCAGCAAGATCACAGAGATGTGGCCGCGGGATTCCCTGGTTTCGGTGGGGAAAACCCCACAAAGCAAAATCACGGTGAGGGTCCCTTTAAAAAGCATCCTTAGGCACAGGTCAAGCTGGAGGGAAGCGGAGGAATGAAAAATGAGGCCCTTTTCCAAGTCAGGAAAAGAATCAAACAAAATATGCATCTGGCAAACACCCAGAATCCCCCATGCCGGTTGGGAAATTCTGGGAGTTGAAGTCCACCCGTTTTAAAGTTGCTGAGGTTGAGAAACACTGATCTAGAGACTAATCAGAAACCTGCCTTCCCTTATGACAAGGAATTAAACCTTGAAAATGTGTAGATTAAAAGATGTTGGTGCCCCCCTCCCCTCCATCTTGAGGGCAATATAATACCATTAGTTTGTCTGCAGACGTAGCAGCATGGAATGGTCTTGGCGAACGTCTAGTCTGCTTGTAAGTGTGTATTATATATATTTAGATTTTACATAAAGGCAGTCTTACCTGCCTTGCACAGATCCTGGCAGCTAATGCTTCCTTGTTCGACAACTTTCTTTTGCACAGTGAGGAAAAAAGCTTTCAACACCCCTCACAGTCCAAGGGTTACTCAAACAAAAACCCGCAGATTAAAAAAAAAAAAGTCAACATTTCCTGGTACAGAAACAGCCCTCTCAGAAAGCAAAGCGAAGAAATATATTAAATAGCAGTTTGAGATTCCAGTCATACCCTCACTGAACTAGGCTGGGTTCACACAACATGCTTAACCCAGATCAGTAAGAAAGTCAGTGACTGCATGTGGAAAATAGGCTTAATTAGATGACATTAACCTGGTTTGGGGCTTTTGTTTGTTTGTTTAGGCTGCTATGCAAATCTAATCCGTTTGGCTCTTTCACAGTCCAACCCAGAAAACGTTCATGTAGAACCCAGTTTTAAAAAGGTGGTGTGAATCCAACCCTCCTTTGCAGCCCAGGATGCTGTTTTTTTCCGTGAACCCATTTCAATTGCTCCCAGCGCCTTCTGAATGTGCAGAACAGTGGCAAATTGAAAAAAAAAAATAGATTATCTTTGGTTTCAGAGCCAGGAAAAGGATTAGGCAAAAGCTTTGCTGCTACAAATGCAACTTAAAAACTGCCTTTGGTGATGAAGCTTCTGAGTGATAGTTTCTATTTAGTTAAATAGTTTAGAGTTGCTACCAACATTTGTAAAAAAAACTGCAGCCTCCATTTTGGCGCAGCAGTTTTCCCACAACCCACTATCCCACAATGTTGGGCTTCGCAGCATGTGCGAACTCAGCCCCTTGTGATCGTGCCTTGACTTCAGAAAAGCTTTATGTGACTTCATTATTTGACTTCATTATTTGACTTCAGAAAAGTTTTGAAAGAATCAGCTGCCCTGAAGCATCTCTGCCTGGTCCCCTAGAGGCGATCCTCTGTTGGCAGGAAGGAGAGTAGCTATTTTTTTTGGGGGGGGGGAATGACTTAAACTAAAACCATCCGCTGTTGAGAAGTGTAAAGAGTTTAAGAAAGGCGATTAGGAAACCAGGGGAAATTCTCCAGCATTTTGCTGAAACTGGACCTGTTTCAAACTTAGCAGAAAAACCAGTTACTCCGTCTTGCCTGGTTCCCATAATCCTGGTATAGCCATTCCCGCTGAGGTGCAAAAAAATCCAGCAGGATATGCCGTTGGGGACGATGGCTGGTTAATTGCTTACATTATATTAAATAGAACAAACAAGGCTTGTTACATAGCAAAAAGGGAAATTTCCAGTAGAAAGAAAAATACACAAAGAATCCCACCAAAGATCCCCAGATTTGGGGAAGAAATTTAAACAGTAACAAAGGATAAAGAAAAGGCGTGTTTAGCTTAGGGTTGTGTGCGCAAAGCCGGGGGGGGGCAGGTCGTGGCCTGTTCAGGAAAAGCCCCCCCATCCAGCAGGGCTGGCTGCAAACCTGAAGGAAGAGGGGGGCACCCATCAAGATGGCCCCTAACATCGGTAGGGCGCCCCATCCACGCGTCCTCCCCCCCCCGCACCCCGTGCAACGGCGCCGGCAAGCCGAGCCGTTGGGTGTCAAGGCGGAAGCGGGCTTGCCAGTCGCTCTTGGGACGGATCCTGACGACACTCAAACGCGCAAGCTTGCTGCGTCCCCTTCCAGCGGGCGCCTTTTGCAAAAAAGCTGTTCCAAAGCGCACGCGGGGAACGCATGCCTGGATCTTATTTTTCGCGACAGGAGAACGTGAGGAAGGCCCCCTCCCCTCTTTGCAAGCTCATCCTTCCCTCCCCACTCCTAATTTTTGCTGTCGGCCCACGCAGGAGAGACCCACTCACCTCCCTCCCACGGGCGGCGTTGGAGAACCCCCAAAGCGGAATCGAGGCAAACGGGAGACGGCGCCAACGCGGAGATTCCTCCCCCTCTTCCTCTTGGCCAGGCAGCTCCGCCTCCTCTTCCCAATGGCAAGCAGGAGGGAGGGGGAAAAAAAAAGCTTATGGTTCACGACGAGCCGGCGCGGCCGGTTGTGAAGCGGGAGGGGGAGAGAGTCTCCCTTGATCCTTTTGCATTTCTAAGCCTTACTGTATTCTTATTTATTCGGTATATTTATTCAGCGGCAACAAAGTATGAACTTAGGCACAAGTATCCTTTTAACAAGCGATTTGCGTGCGTCGCTTATTTACGCAGCAGTTGCATTACCTGCTGCCCAACCAGACGCAGGTGTGGCGTTCTGGGTCCCATAATCCACCAGCACGTGGGCTAGGGGGTTATGGGAATCCAATCCTGGGGGGATATGGGGGGATTATGGAAGTTGGGGTAGAGCGTTCTAGAGGGCAGCTGGTGGGAGAGGCACTTAACTGGGTTCATGTGATGGTAAATTTGCAATAAACTAAATTTTATTTATTAAATCCAACACGTTATTTATTTTCCTTCCCGCCCTATTTCTCCAAGAAGCACTTGGCAGCCGTGGGTTGCCTCCTGAACAAACTGGCATAACTAGCTGGGTTCACATTTGCTGACTAAGCAACCCTACAGAGAGCTGCATTGTGGTTTAGTGCATTGCTGAATTCAGCCTGAGTGGGTGACAAGCCATCATTTAGGGCTGGACACATAGTATGAACCAGGGTAGTTGCTGTGGCTTAATCAAACAGCGGTTCAGAGAAACGTGGCTCAGGGAATATGTGGACCACACCGAAGACAGGTCTACCTTTAAGGAATGTTGTGTGGGCAAGTGTCAAATTAAGTGTTCAGGACCTGGATTCCTTTCTTCTTTATTTGATTGGGAAGAAAGGGTTTTCTCGCAGTACAAACTGGGCCTCAGTGTGAGCCGGGATCGCTTTAACCATGTTTAACTGAACAAGCCACAATGGGCTGGCTTCCTATAGTATAGGAGGTTAAGCTGTAAACCGTGGCTTGCCGGCTACAACAGCCAGATTTGTGCAACACATTAATACATCATGGTTTGTGGGCAATGTATGAACTTGTATCCCTGGCACAGAATTTCTCTTTCGTTCTTAGGAAGAGCTAAGACATTCGACCTCCAATGCAGTCTTCAGCGCCGAGCTGGTGGGTCTGAAACACCCTCCCCCCCCCCAGCCTGCAGGAGACTGCAGTGAACTGCGCAACCAACCTTGCATGTCCAGGAGCGCAGCTGCTGCAGCGCAGAAATGCTGCAGTTCCAGCAGGATGGTAAAAACAGTACTAATAATGAATTGAACATGGTAAGTCTTCCTCCATCCTTCAATTTCTGGATGGGTTAAGGCAGCACACGCCTCTTCTTTTCTGTTGGAGCTGGAGATGATGATGATGATGATGATGATGATGATGATGATGATGATGATAGCAATAATATCTGCACTGCCAATAATTAACTTGGCAACTGTCACCCTCAACACTACTATGAATTTATTTCAATTTATGACTGGGATTGCGGCAGTAATCCACTTGGGGACTTTGGGGCGGAAGAAATACTGGTTTTTCTCCTCTTATATCAGCCCATAGCAAGAATCAGAATGGCCAATTGATTGGGACTTGGAATATTTCTGCTTCCAACCTTCCTATGGTGTAGTGGTTGGATTTCTTGCATATTAAATGATTCGATAGCTGTTCCTCTGCTTGTGCTGCCTGAAAAATTCTGCAAATTACTTGGGAAGATAGGCGGACTAATGTTAGCGTATTAGAAGAAGCGAAAACCACCAGCATTGAAACAATGATCATCCAACATCAACTTCGCTGGACCGGACATGTTGTTCGAATGCCTGACCATCGTCTTCCAAAGCAGCTACTTTACTCCCAACTTAAGAATGGAAAACGGAATATTGGTGGACAGCAAAAGAGATTCAAAGATACTCTCAAAGCTAATTTAAAAAAATGTAATATCAGCATTGAGAACTGGGAAGCCCTAACTCATGAGCGTTTCAATTGGAGGTCATCCTTTATTAATGGCGCTATGGACTTTGAAGAAGCACGAGTACAGGGCGAAAGGGAGAAAAGAGCTAAAAGGAAGGCACGTCAGGCAAACCCTCATCATGACCGTCTCCCACCCGGAAACCTATGCCCTCATTGTGGGAGGTTGTGCGGATCCAGAATTGGCCTTTATAGCCACTTACGGATCCACCGTTAAACTTTTACCTTTGGAAGACAATCCTACTCGGCTAAGAGTGATCGCCAATGATGCTGCTGCCTGATATGCTTTAAACCCTTTTCATGAGGATTTGCAGGTTGCCCCCCTCTGGTTCTCCTCCTTTAGAATTCTTTTTCCAGGAGGCCCTTGGCATAACTCCTTCTTCCAAGGGCAACATTGTGGCATCCCAGTACTTTCTGATGGGCTTCCCAGCCTCAGTTTGCCCCCTGTCCAAAACGTGCAACGCAACCCTTGGTGTCTTTGCTCGGAAATAAACCCTGAATACGTACCCAACAGCACCGTTCCACCAGCTTGTCTTTCTGTGCGGTAGGTCAAGAAATCTTCTTTTTAAGATCAACCCCCGAGCTATCCCACCACAGGCTTGAGCTGCATAACCCCTGGCTCTCATCTACGAAAGAAGGAGGAAGCACTGCCGTGCATGGGGAACATAAGGACTTAGGAACGGAGTCTCTGCCCCAAAGACGTTCCAGTTTTAACCAATGCTCTTGTTAGACAGGCCCAACTGATGGAAATAGGTGTGCTGATTCTTTGCAGCCCTCTGGCTGCAGGATGCTTTGCCTTCACCGGAAGCAGTTATTCCCCCCCCCCTTCCAAAAATAGAAATTTTAATCTATTTAATGCCTCCCTCCTCCTTTTTTTCATTCCGATCTCCGATCTCCCTCTGGTATCAGTCAAAGTAAGGAATTCCTCCCTGGCCGCCTCATTTGGAGGAATCAAGCAGGAGAAAACATAACGTCCCGGCAAGGAGGCAAGTCATTGGGGTGGTTGTATGGAGGGTTGAGGGCACCGGTGTGTCAAGCCAGAAACTTTTCCAGTACGCCGAGTGGGATGTTGCTGGTTAGAACTGGTTCCCCCCTCCCCCAGGTTTCTAGCCCCCCTCTAGATAGCAAGATCGTCCCATTAGTTCAAGGCGTGGATTCTCTCTCTCTCTCCCCCCCCCCCCAAGGTGTGCATTGCTTTCTCTTTCGTGACACCAACTTTTGCTTTCAAGGGGTTGACCTTCAGGGACGGGCTTTGCGGGGAAGGGGACGTGGCCCCCCCACTTTATCTCGCGCCTCGATTTTCTGGGTCAGCGAGGAAAATGCCTCGGTGCGTGCACGCCTGGCCGGCTTTGAATGGAGCCCCCCCCCCCCCCCCCAGCATCGGAGAGCCGGGGAAGTTGTGACTCTGCTTTGCTGATTCTCTCTCTCTCTCTCCCCCCCCCCCCTTGATTTTTGATGCAGTCTCGCTGCAGAGGGGATGGGAAAACTGCAGAGCTCTTCCACACACACACACCCCATCTGCCCCCACCACCACCGTTGCTGCAGAAGCAGAATGCATGATCAAGCTTTGCCTTGCAGGGGAAAAAAAACATTTCTTCCTGAAATTCCCTATATTTCATCCCCCTTCTGCTTCGCCCTGCTTTGCACGCCCGGCTGGGCTGAAAGACGGGAAAAGTCAGGGTCCTGCGTCAGCCCACTCTTCCCGACTTTTTCCTTATTCCTTTTCTTCTTTATTTTTTTTTCCTGGATTTTCTGCAGTTGGGGGGAAATCAACAGCTGAAGCCAGGCATGGTTGGGGTCCCAGGACCCAGGGAAATGTGGCATCCAGGGGTGGGGGTCTAGGACTTTTAATGGGGAGGGGCTGGGGGGAATTATGGGAGACGTAGTCCAGCCCTTTGCGGGGCTGCCTTGGCCGGCTGCTGAATGGCTTCAAAAAGGGATGAGGTGCCTCTGCAAATGGAGTCTTGATAGATGAGTGGAGCCTCCTTATCCAGAGGCAGTGTACCAGGGTGCTCAAATGTTCAGGAGGAAGGTTGATCCGGCCGCTTGGCATGGGTCTTTGGGTTGGGGGGGGGGCCTCTGCCAACCTGGATTTTTTCCTTCTGCTGCCCCATCTCGCTGGACAATTCAGTGACTCTCTTGAACTGCCAAATCTGTAGCTGAGATCTCATTTTACACTGAACCATAATGCAGTTCGGTTGGTTTGGGCTTAGCGTAATGAGTGAATCCCTCAGCTGCGGTTAGTTCAACCGACCAGGGTTAAAACAAAGCATGCCTTCTTTCTATGGGCAAAGCCGGCCTGTTTCTCCCTGAAGTAATATTTCTTCCTTCAGCATTGGCTTCCTCCTGATCAATTTTTAACGTGTCTGATTATTGTTAAGCTAACTTTCTCTCTTTTTAAATTCTGTGAAATTTGAGATGGAGAGGGAGGGGCGGGGGAGGCATCTTTCTGCAACTGCTAAGGACTATTCCTAACTTCCTACAGAGACCTTTGATTCATCTGTGGCGTTGTGAACAAAAGGCAGTTATGCCCATTGTCCAGCTAGGAAAGTAAAGGAAAGTAAAGCAGGACATCTTCCAAATTTGGCGCCCTGAAAGAGTCGGGGACTTTAACTCCCAGGAGCCCTGGGTAGCCCGTCTCAGGGCTGGGGATGATGGGTTTATAGTCCCAAACCCCTTGATGGAGGAGGAAGACTTCTGGCCCAGCTCCTTTCCTCTCTGAATTTAGGCTTGATTTTCTGCAACATGATGAGAAATCATTGCATCTAATTCTGTGGCTTGTGTTTTGTTTCTTTTCATGTTGGGCAAAAATGGGGGTCTTCTCCGTTCCCATCATCATACCCATTTTAGCGGGACCCTGGACCTTTTTCTACTTTTCCGCTGTTTCGCTTTCTCGAAACCGCATTTCTTTTGCGCAGGGGCAAAAAAGAGCATTTAAACTCCTCTTACAATTGATTAGCTTTCTCTTACTTCCTCCATTCCTGGATTCATGCACTACCCCAACATCCTTTTTCAAACCATGGCTTCTTGAGTAAGCCGCAATTGTTCCAATTCACATATCATGCTAAGCTATAATTCCCATTTACCCAGTAGGATGGCTTGGTTCACCCTTCTGCCTTAAGCTGCAAAGGAATCAATAGGACCTGATTCCCATGTTGCATTCTCTGGCCTAATTTTAACCATGTTTGGGGCTGAATAAGTCACAGCTGGGCTTGCATGCCTAGCAAGGCCAAACTGTGCCAATCGTGTTATGGCACAGTGTCGGGCATGAATTGTACTCAAATGTCTAATCCTTCTGTTTCAGAAGGTCAAATAATTGGGTTGGTAGAAGGGTATTTCCAGGCCTCTTGTAAATTTCTGCATTGGCCTCTGCAGAGAGCAATCTGAGACCAAAAAAAAAAAAAAATTTAAATGTGCCAAAGGCTCTGAGATTGGCTATGCTGGGATCCCTGATTGGCTGTACCGCCTAACCAGAAAGAGAAGATCCTCCCTTTAAAAAAAAAACTGCATTAAAGCACCAGAAGGGGAAGGAAGAAAAAGTCTCAATGGTTTGTGGAAAGGGGTGGGGTGGGGGTCTTTTACAAACACTCCAACCCTTCCCCACCCTGGCTGGCTTCTGTCGCCTTTCTGTTTCACTTGGAATAATTAGCAAGCAATTTGCTGCTCATCTCAGCTTGTAACCCCCTTCCCAGCCCCCGTTTTAAAGGTGAGGGTTTTTTTTACTGCAGTTTGCTGGCGCGCACACACACACACACACACACACACACACACACACACACGCATCAGCTTGTGAATCCGTGTTCCCTCCTACTGGAATCGCCTGTCATACAGCCACTGGGTTCCCTTGCCACCACATTTATTCCAAGTTATCGATTTTCTCCCTTCATAATTCAGTGAGCAGGATGTTCATCCAGGCCTGCAGCAAACAGGTTTTTTTTTTTTTAATAAATCAGTTCTCGTCTGTGCAGAAGGCCGGTGTCCAGGAACAACAATGGGGCTTAACGTGGAGGCGTGATTAGGGATATTAAACTGATGCTTGGACTAGAAAGATCAATAGTCAGTAATCTGGCTTGCCCAAAGACATCCATCACTGAACTGTGATTTGTTGAATAAACCACAGCTTGCTAGGTATGCTCATCAGTCGTTGGATTCACACAGTCTTGCATATCCAGCTACGGTTTATTCCAGTGTTTCTCTAACTTGGCAACTTTAAGGCGTGTGGACTTCAACTCCCAGCATTCCCCACTGGCTGGGGAATGCTGGGCGTTGAAGTCCACACGCCTTAAAGTTGCCAAGATTGAGAAACACTGATTTACTTCTTTCTGGGCATGCAGCAATTAATCCCCAATGTGCCCAATCTATGAAAGCAGAATCCCAGGGTTTTCTGCAAAAGAGCATAGACAAAAATCTTGGTTCGCCCCTCTTCTGCGCAATGCCCAATTTTCACAACCTCTGTTGTGTTTCTCTTATTCTGCCCTAAACCTCCTGGGTAGAATGAAGTAGATAGATTGGCCTAATAGGAGATGAGTGGTCCTTCCTTGGTGCAATACATGCCACTTCTGTTTCTCACCAGCGGAACTCACTGCCACCGGGAGTCCTTTTTTCCTCTTCTGCCTTTGTGTCATTGAGTTGCACTGTCTGTGTGCGGTCTGGGCAGGATTTTGGCCCTCAAGCCAGAAGTTATTGAAGTAGCCTGTTTTTCCAACGGTCGCTGCGCTCCGTGTATTTTGATTTCACGTCTCAAAAGTTTTCCTTTCTCTTCTTTCTCTTTTCTTAAAGCATATCAGGATCGTTTTTCATTTTAGGGCGACAAGAATAAGAATAAGGGACAGACCCATGCAGGGATGCCTGGGGAGAGAGACCGAGACTGCGTAGTTTGCAGCTCTGGTGCTGCGTTTCCAGGTGTCAAAACACCTGGAATTTTCCCCTATTTAACTTGAGCCAGGAAAAAAAAGCCGCTGGCTCTGCTGAGTGCAGTTCTTCCAGAAATTTGCTGATTTCTTCCTGCAGTGACGGGACTGAGGCGGAGAATAAATGCGGTTCACCTCTTCCGCTTTTGACTAACCTTGGATCACCGCTGCCTTTTGCAAATCCTGCACACGGGACTGCGGGAGGGGACGGAAGAAAAATTGGCTGACATTTTCCACCGGTGGTGCATCAAGGTTGTTCCCTGTGTATTGTCGAAGCCCGGAAGACCCACAACAGCCGTTGTTCCCTGTCTTGGGCTCCAGAGCGGATTTGCAAAGGGATGGGGCAGCAGGGACATTTCTAGTGGCCCGACAGGAGGCTGGATGCCTCTATCGCACTAAGCCATGGTTTCATGATGGTTCCTAGACTAGACTGCAATGGGCAAACGCCCCAAGAGGTGGCTTGCTTGTCGGCTGTCGTGGGAAAAGGCGAGGAAGAGGACCCCCAGCCCCAGGATGGGAAGGGGCAAACTGTTTTACAGATTTGGGGCGGCTCTCAATCTGCAAAAGACGATCTGGAGCTTTTAAACTTAACTCAAGCAGAATTGTGGGCGCTAAAGGGCCTGGGTGGCAATGCCTGACTTTTTGAAACGGGTCCAGTTGTACAGGATGCCAAGCCACCGTAATGGAGTAAGTAAACTCTCCCTTGTGGCACGTTTCGAAGAGCATCGCTTTTTTAGCAGTGAACCCCACATTCCTTCTCCGACTCTTCCCACCTTTGTTTAACTTTTTCTCTCCTCCCTTCCCTGCTTCGGGTCCCCAGGTGCTTTGGATTGCAATTCCCATGGTCCCCCAACCACGAGCCGCACCGGCACGATGAGGGGTTGGCATCCGGCATAGTTATTTCTCAGCTGGGCTCCTCAACAGATTTGCATTAACTGATTGATGTCATCAGCTCTTGTGCAAGGAAGGGGCAGCGCCCGCCTTGGGGCACCTTGTCCGTCCTCCGCCAGATTTTGAGCAGATGCCCAAGGCTGAATCCGAACAGCCTGTTCATCTCAGTCGCTCTCCAGCGGCCAACCACGGATGCCAGAGGCGTCTGAATGGGCTTTTGGCCCAAGCTCTGCCAAGATTGCCAGCCCCCCCCGCCCCCCGTGTCAAGGGGCACCTTTTTCTCCTTTCCAGACCGTGTTCTGCTGCATCTGCGCCCTTCTAGCTGCTGGCAAACGTATCGCCCAGGACGTGGTGGCCAAGAAGCAGAGCATGGAAAGACCCTCCTTAAATGCAGTGATTCCAGATTTGGTGCAGGCCAGCGAGGGGGGGGTGAATGGGCTTTGATTTCTACCCCCCCCCCCAGCATGCAAGGAACACCCCTTGCTTCTGCTTCCCCAGGGGCAGGGAAGATTGGAGAGCTATCCACAAGCTGCCTGCTTCTCCTGATCAATGACTGTCCCTCCTTTCACAGCAAGGTGGTTGGAATGTGGTTTGTGCATGGCAGAGATGCAACAACAGGCTTGGGTACCACCTTAAGGCATAAGGTGGTTTCTCGGCCTGGGGGAACAGGCCCCTAAGCATTGACACCCAAAAGCAGGTGGCTGGAATTGTAAGGTAGACTGCCTCTCTCCCAAGAGGCTCTCTTGAAGCACTCCTATCCAGTTGCTGTAGCTAGGGCTTGCTTCTCCAGCATGCTGGTGTGTGAAAGCTTGACATGGCAGTGAGGGTTTACATTTGAATCTGGATTCTCATTCCTTCAATGTGTAGAGTTTCTTCAATACTGGATATTGTCATGCTGGAGCTGTCAAGTCAAGTCAAGTCAAGTCAAGTCAAGTCAAGTCAAGTCAAGTCTTTATGGCAGTCATAGACCAGCATAATGCTGGAGCTGTCAAGTCAAGTCAAGTCAAGTCAAGTCAAGTCAAGTCAAGTCTTTATGGCAGTCATAGACCAGCATAATGCTGGAGCTGTCAAGTCAAGTCAAGTCAAGTCAAGTCAAGTCAAGTCAAGTCAAGTCAAGTCAAGTCAAGTCAAGTCAAGTCTTTATGGTGGTCATAGACCAGCATAATGCTGCAGCTGTCAAGTCAAGTCAAGTCAAGTCAAGTCCAGTCTAGTCCAGTCTTTATGGCGGTCATAGACCAGCATAATGCTGGAGCTGTCAAAAAGGTTTAAGGAAGGCCAGCCTCATAGGCTCACTGCAAAGAAAACGAAGCTCAAGGCCAGTTGAAGTTGGAAGCTTGGGAAAAATCAAGCACTGGAATAAAGTTCATTTATTTACTTGATTAAACTGTATTAATCTGCTGCCACAACCAAAAGACTTTTGGTGGCTTTCCCAGAAAAAAACCTGGTGTGGATTTTCGACACGGAAACGGACTTGGCTGGGAACATCTTTCCTCTTGAGTTCAGATGCGGGAAACCCAAAAATCAGTCGGATGATCTGAGCAAATATCTCGGTTAGTTTTCAAAGGAATTCTGGAGCCCTAAAAAGATTTTGCTGCCTGGGATCATTTAGCATCAAGATTTGAAATCAAACAGCAGGCCTCAAACCCCAGATAGGTGGGTCTTGCAGGGAGGCGTGTCCTGAAGAAAGCTCAACGCAAACCATAGTTAGTTTTCCCCATAGTTTGTGGAATGAGTGTACCCAGTGCTAAACCCCAGATTATGTTCTGTATTCTCTGTATTCTCTTGCAGTAATCTCGCACCTCTTTGGACCACCGCCTTGTTCCTGCCCAAAATGCTTTTCCAGTTTCCAATCCCTCTTTTCCTTTTATTCGTTTATTGATCGGTTTTATTTGCATTTTCCCCCCTGCCACTTCCTTCCTTGCCCTTCGGCACCGATGTTACAGCATGGCTGAAATTAAAATAATTCTTAGAACGGTTAAAAGGCGCAATACGACATTCATGTCCTTTTCAGTAATACAAGCGGGGAATGAAACCGCAGCATCATTCAGTGGGCAACAAAACTGAGTGTGAATCATTAGTCAAACCAGCTAGCCAAGATCTTGAATGCCCCTGCAATTATTTTAAACAGCTTTTGTTTATTGTCAAAAAGGGACATCAACATTTGCAACAGACGATTTTTCTGACCAAAAAGGATTTCCTTATTGCGTGCTTGGTGCTTTTCTCCTAAGGGAGAAGTTTACAAAAGCAACGTAAGGAAGGAAAATAGAAACAAATAATACATCATCATCATCATCATCATCATCATCATCATCATCATTATTATTGATGTTTCAATCTGGGGGACATTCACACCCAAATCAATAATTTTCCGGTCTTAAAAGGGCAAATTTTAAGGAGCTTCCATGGTAGAAACAAAGGGGAATTTCACAATTTCACAAATTCAGGCTTAGCTACCAAGGGGAATTTTGAGAAGTTCAAAACCTTCCTGGATTTGCATTTGGGCACGGGGCAGCGCTAAGGGCAAAGTGGGTGGGGTTTGCCCAAAGTGGCACATTTGAGGATAAACTCCTGTGATTTGTGTAGTTTGCAAAGATTTTAGGTGCATTTTGAGAAGGCGCCCAAAGGAGAGAGGATGGTCACTGTTCCACAGGAAAATGCAAAAATTGGCTGCTTGTGGGTTCGTTCGTACCAATGTGGGCGACGTGACTAATTTATTTATTTATTTTGGATAGGTTTACCCCTGCATTTCCAGCAGGAATCAGAATTAAAAGTCCCTTTGGAGACAATAAAATGGAATCTTAAAAGCCGATATAATGCAATGGCCACAGACTGGCTAAAGGGCCAAGCTAGCTGATGGTAGCTTATTCTATAACCGTGGTTAAGAAGCCAAGGCTGCAGGTTGTGTGGGAAGCCTGCAAAAGTTTCTCCATCAGATTTTGCTTTGGAGCTTTAAAGATCAGCGCCGGAATTTGCCCAAAGCCCTCCCTGTGAGCTGTCAAATTTTTAGCCCATTGCTGTGAATGGATATGGAAACACCTTAAATCGATTGATTTGACGGAGCCATTGTTCGCTTTTTAAACGCACGTACTTTGTGTGTCTCTCCAAGAAAATAACTCCTGCTTTCAAAAAAATAGGAATCAAACCGTCCCGATTTAATTTAATTTGGTCGGAACGTATCCTATTAAAAAATAATCCAAATGACGCTAAAACGAGACGCTTCTAAATCCTGACCTGAAACGAACAAAAACGCTGGAAAAAATTGACCCTTGTTGTATTCACTAGAATGTAAATCATAGCTAATTTTGATGGATGGGGAGGTAACAAAAGTTGCCTTCCCTTTTAAAAAGTGTAATTTTGATTCATGTTAGTTTATGCAGATGTACAGTTCAGCTGCCTAGGGGTCTAACTCAACAGAAAATCCTTAGGGATTAAAAAAGGACATTTTTAGAGCAATGTTGTCCATTGGTGGGTTTTAGGAAGCTTGACAAGATAGGTTGTTTTTAATGCAGCTTCTTAAAAATCGTTTAGCCTACTTTTAATGTTCCTTTTTGTTGTCTTTTTGCTGGCATGAGGCAACATGAAGATATGCAAACTCAATAACAATAAAAATGAATAAAATCTGCAGTCGTGTGTACTGAGTGAGATTAAACTTCGATAAACCGAAATCAAGCTTCTTAGCTGCTAAACATTTTTCTCCATATGTGTCAATGGAACCTGTCTTGCCCTCTCTTTGTAGCGGTGATGGATTTTTATTCTTTATTTTTAAATTTTCGGTGTGAGCAAAGGTTTCCCCAGCCGGCCTTCTAGACAGGCATGTGGTTGTCACCCATCAGCATGGCCAGGGAAGATGGTTGTTGTAGTCCGATAGCATTCAGAGTATTGTTGGTTGCCTTAAGTATTTTCTTTAACGCCTAGATTAATTCAAAGATGCAAAATAAATTCTTTTTTTTTTGGTTGTTCTAGACTTCTGCTATTTATAGAATCTCAATTCTACAACTTCTATAAATTCCCCAATCACATTTTTTCTGATTTTCGCTTGCCGCCTTCACCTGATCCGAAAAGGCCTAAGGATCTTGGATTTTGTTTTCTATGTCTTGCGATGATTGCACCAACTTGGATGGTGGTTTCCGCCCCCCCTGGTTTTAAAGAGACTTTTACTCATTCTTCCTCTTGCTCCTTTTCCACTGCCTTTGCAAATGCATGCATTTAATTCTATATTTCAGCCACAACTACCTTGGTGTGAAATTGCTATTAACCTTACCAAGCATTTTACAAGCAAAAAGCATCAATTGTGTGCACCCGGATCTCATTACATCTTATCCAGCTTTGTGGTTCTTTATTCCCTCCCTCCCATTTTGCAAAATCCTTTCTTTCTGTTTTCCTCTATCTTTTCATCTAATCTAATCCCAATATTTCACTGATATTGACTAAGCACAGTAGGATCTAATTTAAAGCTGCGAGGTTTAGCTAATTAACGAGTTAGTCATTTTCTGACCTGTCTCTCTACAGATGCTTGCAAATTACAACCCCAGTCATTCTTGGCTATGCTAGCAAGGTCTGATGTGAATAGAACTCCCAGTTGTCTGAAAAATTCTAATTTGGGGGACTAGCTTCCGTTCATCTATTAATTGTGCAGTTTTATTTTAGTTTTTGCAAATATGTATAGTGTACAGGTAGTCCTCACTTGACAACCACAATTGGGACCGGAATTTCAGTTGCAAAGTGAAGCGGTCATTAAGCGAATCTGACCTGATTTTACTACCTTTTTTGTGGCAGCCATTAAGTGAATCACCGCGGTCATTAAGCGAACCACACAGTTCCCCATTGATTTTGCTTGCCGGAAGCCGGCTGGGAAGGTTGAAAATGGTGATCACATGACCGCAGGATGCTGCAATGGTCGTAAATGCGAACTGGTTGTCAAGCGCCCAAATCATGATCACGTGACTATGGGGATGCTGCGACGGTCATAAGTGTGAGGATCGGTCAGAAGTCGTTTTTTTCAGAACTGTCGTAAGTCTGAACCGTCACTAAACCGTCATTAAGCGAGGACTACCTTATTTTCAGGGACCGCTAATACCCATCCATTGCACACTTAACTTAGGGAATAAATTTGCAGTAAACAGAGATACCATTCTTCTAAATAGACATTCATAGGCTGAGAGCTAATTTGTAGGTTTCGGTTGGCAAATCTGGGCTATGGACATTATCGGAAAATTAATAAAAAATATGCTCTGTTTCTCTTCAACCTAGCTAGATTTTATATGTGACAGATTGATTTGCTGAAAATTCATGCTGTTGACCTAAGTTGTTTGTGATTGTGCAAAAAGGCACAACCATGCACAGTTGCACTGAAAAATGTTACTCTACGTTGCACATGAATTGTGTGATCTCCAGAAAGCAGATCCTGTGAAGACGGAAATCATTTTCATCTGTTATCAGTCTTATGGGAAACACTGGTGGAATTCTGTATTATACAAGTCTTGATACAATTCCGATGCTTTGACAGAGTTTTTTTGTTGTTGTTGTGTGGCATTTAGGAGTCTAAGTTAGTTGGATTTCTCCTTGGTGAGAAATGGAATATAAATGTGGGTCTGATTCTTTTCTGGAGCCTGTTCCTCAACTCTTGTCAATCTGGGTTATCATTTGATTGCACCTTTGTATATTGTTCAGAATAAAACACTGGCATTTAATAATAGAATAAAATTGAAATGAACACTGAAAACTGGATGGAGAATAAGGTGCAAAAAACCTCAACTGTGCCCGACCCTTTTTCAAGTTGAAACTAAGTTGTTTGGTTTGTATTGTGTGTGAACCTTTGGGAATAATCATAGCTTGTTTGGCACCCTATGCCTAATTCAACCACAGTTTAGCACAATATATAAACCCAGAGAGAGAGAGAGAAGACGGATTGATGGAGCTTTGTCTGTCTCATAACTGCAAGTCATCTTCTGTTTTTATTTAGGGAGAACAAGACAACGAAAGTTGTCAAGATGTTTCATGCCCGACTGGGGGCTCAAACCAGCTTTTCCTGATCTTGACCTTAATCTCGGAGACTGAGATACAGTAGTTCTCCAGTTGAGAGGTGCCCATCTTGGTGATGCTGATCTCCTGAGATTGCACACTTGTACTATATAACTCTCATTTATTTATTCTTGGGAGAAGGTGGGTGTGCTTTTCAGAAGTAGCTTTGCCAACAAGCCACAGAGAGGCTAGTCTAAATCTCAGGATTGATGCTGGTTTGTTGGTTCAAAGAGTTTTCACAAGGGTCTTGCACTAACCAGACAGCGGAGTTCCCCCCCCCCCGAATAAATACCTGCCCCAGCATGAGATTGAAGGAAAATCTTGCTCAGGCAATTGGAAATGCTATGGAATCATAATAATAAGTAGTCACCATCATCATCATCATCATCATCATCATCATCATCATCATCGCAAATCAGACTGTAATGGCTTCACTGCTTTGTAGCTAACAACTGGAAAAGAAGATCGGTGGGAATTGCTGCGCGTGCCCAGCCATGCCAAAGGGCACGGGCTTGCACGAGGCTGCTGCAGTGATCCAGTTGGCACGTAGCCCCCCCCCCCTTCATCCGAGCCAGGCCATGCGCAGGTAGAGTGCATACTTTGCGCCACTGGAACCAAAGGATCCCTTTTCACCCACCTCCCCCGAGGAAGATCCTTCAGGAGGCAACGGAGGGGACCGAACTGTGGTGGGCATGGGGGGCTTCCTTCCTGGCGACCTTGAGGGTGCCAGCATGGTGGCCCTGTCCCCCGAGGCCTCCCCCCCACTTCCTCCTTTCCAGGCTGACCTTCCAGGCTTCTGGAATGGCTGCCTTCCCCTTTAAGATTCTCCTGCACATTAGGATGTGCAGAAATCCTGCAGCGCCGGTTTTACACGGCTGCGGCAGTGTTGGAAAGTCTGCTGAGCTGAGCAGTTCGTTCTTGCCTGGACAATGTCATTTTGCTGGGAAACCAAATATTGCAGCAAGTTTCGCGCTGGCCAAGGGGCGCCAGCATCTTTCTTCTCCCCTAAGAGGTAAGTGACTTTTAATTTTTCTTTCTTCTTTTTTTTTTGGGGGGGGGAATTAATTCTGCTTCCATCCTCTCTCCAACCAGAGGAGGGGAAAAAAAAAAGCAGACATCCAATTCAACCTCTTTTTGGGGGTCACACTTAAATCAGCCCCAATGCCTTATGGCTTTGTCACTTGATAAACATGATTATAATTTAATCCCCCCCACACTGACCCCCAATCCTGCACCCCCCCAGCTGTATTTTTTGCTTGGAAGTTGCCTTTTCACGTTGTCCTTTCTCTCCTACAGAGACCCAAGGGGGAAGCCGGGAGCCCATTCGGGAGGGTGCCGAGTTCGAAAGCAGAAATATTTGCGGCAAACGGGGCGAGAGAGGTTTGAAGCCGGGGCGAGCTGGTCCTTAGGAGAAGTTGCAGCAGGACTCAGGGGGGCTTTCTCGTGAGTAAATTTCCATTGGGAGAGGGGAGAGGAGGGCTGGGGGGATGGAAAAGGCTTCCCTTTGATCTATTTAAAAAAATATCCCCCCCCCCCCCCCGAAATGAGGGAGAATCAGGCTGGCAGAAGGACGATGCTGCTTGTCTGTGCTCCCTAAATCCGACATTTAAATTTTAAGCTTCCTTCTTTTCTTGTCTCTTGGCAAGGGGCAGCGTGGCATGTGACTTCGGTTCCAAAGTCAGAAGAGGAGAGTTTTAATACTGCAGGGAAATATTAGCGCCAAGATAAGTTATAACCACTGAGGAGGAGGACTCCATTAGCTTTTTAAATATATGGCTGCTTGTGAAAACTCGTTTCCTTTTCTTTTCGAGACTTCCAGGATACGTACCATGCTTGCCTATTTTCAGCCCTTTCCTACAAACTCTCCTGAGCTGGAGTGATCGTGGCTAGGATTAACCTTGGTTAGCTTGGCTTGTGGTTTGAAAACCCAGGAAATGGGTCATTCCGGAAACGGGTTAAGCGTGTGCTGGGGAAAGTTGCAAATGTTGAAGCTCTAGTCCAGCAGGCCGCTCTGTGCCGTGGCGATCCTTGTAGACCTCCAAGAGATCTAGCACCTTGACTAGGCGTTTTAATTCCGCTTCGTCGAGAGAAGGGAAATTCCACCGTTTCATTTTCAGAGCTGCTGCGGGGAGCCTCTAAGAGAATGTGGTATTTTTTTTATTAATCAAATTTATCACCGCCCATCTCTACCACGGTAGACTCTGGGCGGTTTACAACAAATGTTAAAATTAAGATTAAAAATGAATAATCATTAAAATACAATACAATGTGGTATGCCAAGGAAACATTTCCCTGGTTTGAAGCTACTGTCTGAAACTCAGCCACCAAGACTTTTATGTTCCAATTACAAATGACCTCATAGGTCATGCAATTTTAGCGTTCGTTCAAGGGGTTTTCCCAACCCTTAGCGACCTGGCTGGCAAATTTGGAATTCGTGCCTCTTATTAAGAAATCTGTTGATGATCAAAATTGGGGGAAATTATACGGAGGGGTGGCTTTTTATGCTGGTGTGTTGTCCGGGGATGGGAAAGCTCAGCGCCGTTTTTCTGCTCGGAGCAGAATTTAGGAGGACCGATAAAGCACGCAGCCACGGATGGATGGATTGAACGGCCTCCGAATCGAATAACGGCCACCTGACTTTGGGGCTTGTGATGTCACTGCTGCAGCCTGTCCCACGCTGCTGCCAAAAGATATTTTTCCAAATTACTCCAAGAACCAGGATGGCTTGCCCCCTGTATCACCCCAGACCAGACCAGAAGCACACACTTATTTGTGTGTTTAAATCTCCCGAGGATTCAGCCTGCACCCCCTCCTCTTTTCAGCGGAGCCCCGCGGCTGGTTCTTCTGAGGTAGACTGCCACTAAACCCGGTGCTTGTATTTTGCCCTTGCCGAAATTGGCTTTTCTTCCAGCCTTTTCGAACAGGAAGGCCACCGCCAGCTTTCCACATCCTTCAGATTGTGTCTTGCCTAAAAAAAAAGGGGCTTTAAAAAAAAAAATCCCCCGCAACTGCTAGTAATCTGTATCACAGGGGACCCAGCTGCAAAATAAATCTTTCTCTGCACCATTTTTAAAAAGTTTTGTTGTGTTTTCCTCTTAGTTGGCTCCCTTCCAGCCTAGGTATGTTCGCTGCACTGTCCGCACCTGTGCGGAGCCATTCCAAACTCGCACACTTCCCTCGCAACAGCAGCGTCAGGCGTCTGTGCTTGGTTCTGCGTGTGCCAGAAACGAACAACGTGGTGCAACTCCCTTGGGTGATTTCGCACTCTTTCAGATCCACATTGCTCCATTTCACAGCATGAGGATTTAACTCCGCCACGGGCAACTTTTAGAAGCTGTCCGAATTTCTTGATAATTTCCCCCCAGATCTGCTTCGCGGCGGATGAATTTCTGATTTTTGGAAAGGGTTTGTGACGTGCGGGTGGGTGCATTTTTTGCAGAAACCCATCGTTCCCAACCAGATAAAATTCGAGGCAACGACCTTGCGAGGTAGATCAGTTGCCTTTCTGTTCTTTACTTTTAACCTGAAGATGTGAGTCGAAAGCCAAAACAGAAAGGGGTCTGCTTAGTGCATTATAAAGGACTTTTGACTTTTTTTTTTTTTTTGCCGATGAAGAATGCTGTGTAGCCATGGGTTGCTGTTCCTGTGAAGCCTCGGCTGAACCTCTGAGCTTTTCCTGTGATCCTCAGCATGACTTGTTTGCTCGCCTGCGGTCTGGAGAGGGAAGTTAAAAAAAAAAGATGATCTTTGCTTGGGCTAGTCTAGACTTGTTAAAAGATCAGGGAGAGATGAGAAACCACACGCAGCTTCATCAGAACCCTTAACTCCAATCTCTGGATGGATTTTCCTCCTTTTCCTTGAAAGTAAGTACACTTTACAAGTGGCAGTGTGCATGTGTGCATGTGTGCATGTGTGCAAGAGAGCGAAAAAGCAAGATGCGAAGGACGGATAAGGGATCTGTCTTTGCAGAGGTGACACACACCTCACATCTTCCAAGTTTCAGAAGAGGGAAAAGGATCCAGACATTCCCTGTGTGTGGCCTTCCCCTCCAGAGCGGCTGGATTCCGAGTCCCATGATCCACAGACAGTGGTCACAAACCCAATTAGGGGCCTGCCGACAAGTAGCCGCTGCAGACTAACCCATCTGCTTTGGAGGAAGAGTGACTGATATAATTAAGCAAGGCTTAATTAAGCTGCAGGACCTGAGTTAGAAGTGGTCTCTTTCATTCATTCATTCATTCATTCATTCACTGGCGATCACTCGTAGCCGAGTAAGATTGTCTTCCAAAGGTAAAATTTTAACAGTGGATCCGTAAGTGGCTATAAAGGCCAATTCTTTAATCCACAGCTTGCCAATTTTTCCCTTGTCTGTTTTAATGAGTAAAAGCTGGAAAAGTGTCTTGATTAAGTTAGACTTATGCATTGTATCCCTCGCTGGAGATTTATAGTGTATTTGGAATTGGGAGAAAAGCAGCTCATAATTTTTTTTATTTTTAGATTTTTTTTGTCCCACCTTTATTATTTTTATAAATAACTCAAGGCGGGGAACATACCTAATGCTCCTTAACCCTCCTATTTTCCCCACAACAACAACCCTGTGAGGTGAGTTGGGCTGAGAGAGAGTGATAAAAGATAATTTAATTTAATTTAATTTAATTTAATTTAATTTAATTTAATTTAATTTAATAATTTAATTTAATAATTTAATATTTTAATTTTTAGTTTTTGTCATAAGCACTTCTGTGCCCTCACAGAATCTTGCAAATGGGTCTATAGCAGGGTTTCTCAACCTTGGCAACTTTAAGATGTGTGGACCTCAACTCCCAGAATTCCCCAGCCAGCTCTGGGAGTTGAAGTCCACACATCTTAAAGTTGTCAAGGTTGAGAAACACCGTCCATAGTGTGAACGTTTTCCTTGCTTCATCACCTGAAGATTTCTTCCTTTTAGAAAATAAGTTTTGGTACAGCCTTTCCAAAAAATTCCAAGCTAAACCAGGCATACGTTGTTTTGCATCCCCCGCTCCAGCTTTGTTCTAATCTTGTGTTCAAGGATCCCTTGGAATCTAGTCCCTTTCGGCCTGTGTGGCTCTTCTAAGCCCTCGTAATGAACTCACGCCTGACGGGCACACTCCTCCGAAGATGGGGCGGGTCGAGGAAGTCCGCTGCGTCAGTACTGGAAGAGCCCAGAACCCGCAAATAACTTGCTCCCCGGTGCTTTCTTAGGAGAAGCAAGCCCAGAACGGCCATCATGCAGAGATGCGGCAAGAAGACTCCTTGGGAGCTGTGGGTTGAATCGCAAATATCTTTCCAGGGGCTGGTTCGCAGGCCTTTCGCTGTCCACTCGGCTGGTCTGGTGCAAGGCTTAGGTAATGAATCCATTATTCGGCAATCTTTGTCCACGTTGCATAATCCTTGTGTGTTTTTGTGGGTTCCTGACAGCCCAGTTCTTTTGTTTGCTGTTGGTTTCTGGCTGCCAGTGACTCATCCTAAGTGTGTGTGTGTGTGTGTGTGTGTGTGTGTGTTTAGGGTGTGAGCTGCCCTTTGCTCACTCCCATTTATTTCTCCACCTCTTACCTGTCCTGGGGAAATAATTCTGCTGGGGATATAATTCTGCTGAGACAGGACGTTCGGTGGAGACGTTGACGAGAGGCCAGCCAGGGAATTACATGCCCTTCTCTCCAAAGTTTACGGCCAACTCCTAAAGCCCCTTTTTTAAAGTTTGTAACGCTCCCTGCCTCCCTGCGATATAAAAAAGTCTGCAAAGCGGTTTCCAGAATAAAACCGACCTGGAAACTCACGTCAAACTCATTCACGTCCAAAGACATAAAAGCCCCAGGGAGGATTGATTCAAAAGGACTAGCAGCTTGAGGTTCTCTTTTGGTTTTCAGCTGGGGCTGCCCCCCAAAGCCTGGCTTGAACTCCTGCCCAGTGGGCATCTCCGGGTGCCGCCTGGGCCGGCTTGTGCAGCTCTGGGAAGGCGAGAGGCGGCATTCAGTCGAAGCGACCTCTGCCTGCTTTGTGGCTTTTCAGCTGGGGGGGGGATCCGAACAGGCGTGGCTGGAGAGGGCTCTCCCTGCGAAAGGCTGGTTTTGGCTCACCTGGCCTGTGGTAGCGTGTGTGCGTGAGTGAGAGAGAGGCACGCACACACGTGTGTGACCACACGGGGTTAAAAGGCTACCTGGAGATGCCCCACCCAGCCCCCAGCAGGAGGAGGGAGGAGGAAGCTCCTGGGCCAGGCAGGGGATCTGGGCTGGCAGAGGGAGGGAGATGCCGAGCTCCGGAGGCTTATGGAACAGGTAGGTTCAATTCTTGGCTTTCCGTCCTTTCTGTTCCTTTTCTCTCTGTGTCTTTCTTACTGTATTTCTCCATTTCTTCCCTACTTTTTTGTCTCTTTCTATTCTCTTCTTTTTTCTCCTTCCTTCCTCTTTTCTCTTTCTTACTTTCTCTACTCCTCCCTCCCTCCTTCCTTCCTTCTCTCTCCTCTTTTCCTCCCTCTCCTTCCTCCCTCTCCTTCCCCCCTCTCCTCTTCTCTTCCTTCCTTCCTTCCTTCCTTCCTTCCTTCCTTCCTTCCTTCCTCCCTCCCTCCCTCCCTCCCTCCCTCCCTCCCTCTTTCTTTCTTTCTTTGTCTTTCTTTCTTTCTTTCTTTCTTCTTCTTTCTTCTTCTTTCTTCTTCTTTCTTCTTTCTTCTTTCTTCTTTCTTCTTTCTTCTTTCTTCTTTCTTCTTTCTTTCTTCTTTCTTCTTTCTTCTTTCTTCTTTCTTTCTGCTTTAACTCTACTCAGCTGCGATAACCAAGATTACATTCTTGGTCTCTTCCAATGTGGGACATTTGCTTTTGTTGGTCTAATAACTAAGACCTGGATTTGTTTGCAGTGGGTTAAAGAAGGCATTCCCCGTTCTGAGGGCACCAAGAACTTTACAGGGTGGCTGTGCTACACTCAGGTATCAGGCACTAAAAAAGGTGGTTTCTGCCACTTACCTTGTTTATTCAACTATTCAAACTTTAGATACATTGCCCAGCACAGAAAATAATTGCCATTTCTCTGCTCTGCAAGTGAGGGTGTCAAAGGCCTAACTCTTTTTTTTCTTATCTCCCTCTTTTTTGTCTCCCTCTGACAGCTGAGACATCAATCGGCATTGCCCCTTCAAACAACTGAAACAAGAGGGCTTGAGTATTTGTTTATACTTTTTTGCCACCTTGAGGCCTAGAAACCTGATGGGTGGATGGGGGGAGGGGGTTTTTTTTGGCCAGGTTGAGGACCAGAAACCTGGCCCATATGCACCACTGTGTGTTTGGGTGCGATTTCCTTTAAGAAAAGCAAAGTCATCTTTTGAGTTCTCTTGAATTATAGAGGACTGTTTTCTCCCTTCCTTCCTTCCTCCCTTCTTCCTCCCTCCCTCCTTCCTTCCTTCCTCTATTTCTCTCCTTCCTTCCTTCCTTCCTTCCTTCCTTCCTTCCTTCCTTCTTCCTTCCTTCCCTCTAGTTCCTCCTTCCTTCCTTCCTTCCTTCCTTCCTCTATTTCTTCCCTCCCTCCTTCTCTCCTCCCTCCCTCCCTCCCTCCTTCTCTTCCTTCCTTCCTCTATTTCTCTCCTCTCCTCCTTCTTCCTTCCCCTCCCCTCCCTCCTCCCTCCCTCCCTCCTTCCTTCCTTCCTCTATTTCTTCCCTCCCTCCTTCCTTCCTTCCTCCCTCCCTCCCCTCCCTCCTTCCTTCCTTCCTTCCTTCCTCTATTTCTTCCCTCCCTCCTTCCTTCCTTCCTCCTCCCCTCCCTCCCCTCCTTCCTTCCTTCCTCTATTTCTTCCTCCCTCCTTCCTTCCTTCCTCCCTCCTCCCTCCCTCCCTCCTTCCTTCCTTCCTTCCTTCCTTCCTCTATTCCCTCCCTCCCTCCCTCCCTCCCTCCTTCCTTCCTTCCTTCCTTCCTCTATTTCCTCCCTCCCTCCCTCCCTCCTTCCCTCCTTCCTTCCTTCCTTCCTTCTTCCTTCCTTCCTTCCTTCTCTATTTCCTCCCTCCTTCCTTCCTTCCTTCCTCTATTTCTTCCTTCCTTCCTTCCTTCCTTCCTTCCTTCCTTCCTTCCTTCCTTCCTTCCTCTATTTCCTCCCTCCCTCCCTCCCTCCTTCCTTCCTTCCTTCCTCTATTTCCTCCCTCCCTCCCACCTTCCTTCCTCTATTTCCTCCCTCCCTCCCTCCTTCCTTCCTTCCTTCCTTCCTTCCTTCCTTCCTTCCTTCCTTCCTCTATTTCCTCCCTCCCTCCCTCCCTCCTTCCTTCCTTCCTCTATTTCCTCCCTCCCTCCTTCCTTCCTTCCTCTATTCCTTCCTTCCTTCCTTCCTTCCTTCCTTCCTTCCTTCCTCTATTTCCTCCCTCCCTCCCTCCTTCCTTCCTTCCTCTATTTCCTCCCTCCCTCCCTCCCTCCTTCCTTCCTCTATTTCCTCCCTCCCTCCTTCCTTCCTTCCTTCCTCTATTTCCTCCCTCCCTCCCTCCCTCCCTCCTTCCTTCCTTCCTTCCTTCCTTCTTCCTTCCTTCCTTCCTTCCTTCCTCTATTTCCTCCCTCCCTCCTTCCTTCCTTCCTCTATTTCCTCCTTCCTTCCTTCCTTCCTTCCTTCCTTCCTTCCTTCCTTCCTTCCTTCCTTCCTTCCTTCCTTCCATGCATTTTCTTTTCCTTGCCATACTGTATCTGTAACTCCCCTTGCATGACTCAGGATAGTTTGTGATTAGCTGTTTTCGCACTTGGGAATCCCACAGTGCTTTTGTTCTGAGCTGAGTCTCTGCATGGGACACATTTAAATCCAGGGCCTCCAAATCAAGTTTCTAGCCCTGTTTGTCTTACTGATTTGTTTTGGTATTGTTGTTTTTCCCACCTTTTTCTTTTTGAGCCAAGTTTGTTGCCTTATCTCTGCCTCGCCTTCACAGGGGCTGCAACGCCGAAGGAAAGGAAGGGAGGAAGAACAGCGCCCTTCACCGGGCAGTGTGCGTTCTCTGTGAGTGTTTCTCTGGCAGTGTCTTAGCTGGTTGTTGCATGTGATGATTGAAGAAGCAATCAGCAAGCATACTGCTCCAGAAGTGCTGCACGTTTGCCAGCCTGCCGGAAAGAGCGTTTTCTCCAAAAGAAAGAGGGAAAAATTAGGGGAAAACAGGAATGGGACAGCTGCAGAGACCACCCAGCGGGAATTCACAAGCTGCCGAAAGCCCCTGATTTAAGAAGAAAGGAGTGGATCGTGGTTCAATTTGCCTTTTGTTTCCATGAGTTTTTTAAACTTGGGGGGGGGGGTTGAAGCCACAGATGTCTGGTTTGGAGAAAACAAGTTTGCTGAACACCTAGAAGGAAGGGAAATGCTGTGCATTGGGCCCAGGAATGGGTGTGTGTGTGTGTGTATTTATATTTTCCTTCCCCCTAGGCCAGTGTTTCTCAACCATGGGAACTTTAAGATGTGTGGACTTCAACTCCCAGAATTCTCCAGCCAGCCATGCTGGCTGGAGAATTCTGGGAGTTGAAGTTCACACATCTTAAAGTTCCCAAGGTTGAGAAACACTGCTATAGACCCATTTGCAAGATTCTGTGGGGGCACAGAAGTGCTTATGACAAACTGCTTTAAGAGCAGTCTAGCTTAAAGGAATTGAATTGGGCAAAACTTTACCTATTGCTTAGCTGCCCCCCGGCAAAAGTTTCATCTGTTCAAAGCTGGTGGGCCAGGCTGCTTGCTGAACGCACAGGAGCAGGCAGGAGGGAGAAAGTTGGCAACTTTAGTCCAGCTTCCAAGCGAGGGGGTACCGTTCATTATTTTTTGTACCTTTCCCCAGGCCACGATGTGGTTGGTTTGCCAGTAGCGGGTTGTGTGAATGCAGCCCAGGGCGGTTTATCCAGCCACCTTTGAACAAACCGCTGTTTAGCACTTTGGCAAACCAGGTTGGAACCATCCTCAGGCCGGACTTTGGACGGAGAAATGTGGGGGGAAATCTGCGTTTCTGTGAAATTCACGCTCGGTTGAATAAAATGAAATAAATCCCCGTGTATGCCTCTGTTTTCGGAAGGGCTGCATCTCAACGGCTGCTATCAGGTTTACGCTCAAGAAACGGAGATTTAAGGCAGAATATGTCAAGCTTCGTGGTGGCGAGGGCTGCTTTTCTGCATTCCACCAGGTCAGGCTAGAAAAGCACCTTTACCACTCTGGTGCGTTTATTTTTAAAAGGGCCTGATCCACCCAGACTTAGAAGATCTATTTCCTCAACCCCACCCTATAAATCTGGCCTTTCCTTTCCAACAAAGGCCTCAAAAATAAAACCTCAGGACCAGCCCTGTCTTTTCCTGCTGATTGGTCCCAGCGTGTGCATTTTGGAGGTATACTGCCCCTTAGCATGGAGGTTCTATTGAGGTTCCCTATCAGAAAGCCACTGCATGCGGTCTTGAGCAAGCAGCTGTGGTATCTCCGAAGTTAATAAAAAGTATGATCAAGGTAGGGGGTTGATCTCATTGCCAAGAGGTCAGAGTTCCAATTCCTGTCCCCTTGGATGTGTGTGTGTGTCTCAGTCATGATTTTTCAGTTTATTTTGCCTCATCAGGTGGTGGTGAAGGGGAAAGGGAGGAGGATAGAAATATAGTAGAAGGTAGGGTCTCCTTTGAGTTGAGCGGGGCAAATATCCGCAAAGAGAGAAAGAAGTTGAAAGGCACAGCACTAAAGGAAAAAGGATGGGGAGGGAGGAGGGAGAAAGTGCAGATACCAGATAGAGCGATGGTCCTTATGACAACCGACTGTGGAGGAATCGCCTGCTTTACTTCTCTGCCTTAACCCGATGAAGCCAACCGTGGTTTACTCAAGCCAGTTTTCTGACTTCACATGACATGCTGAAGTGTAAGCTAGCCATAATATGCAAGATCAGAGACATTGTGGAAGGAGTAAGCAAGCGTCACCACTCCAGCTCTCATCGACGGCAAGGGTGGCCTACCTCACAGGAGTGTTGCGAAGATCCCCATAGCTAATTGCTGGGAATGTGTCCCCCCAGTTTGCAGGTGGGGCCAAACACTTTTGAGCTTCTGGTTGGTTGGTTGGTTAAAATTTCCAGAGAAGTTCTGTAAATATACTGAATATTCTCAGCAGTTGGAACGTCTGCTGGTGGTGACATCTAGTGGCTAAAATGAAACTGGCACCCAGAAGCCATTTATCCAAACTCTTTTACCTTCAATCGAAGAGAAACTCTTTTACCTTCCTAATTTGTGACTGTCCGGGTGGACAGCTATTCCTATGGGACTCACCCAGAGACAGCACAGGCACACTCATTCGACATCCTCTTTAATCCGTTGCACCTCACCCCCGAAGTCTGGATATTGGATTGGCACCCACCAGTCTATTCCAAGGAGCTCCCACCCGTTCAGACCCAACACAGCTTTGGCAAAAGCAAGGCACCGGCCAGTGCAGGGAATCCTGCAGAGACGCAGCGGCGACCCTCGGCCGGGGGAAATCGGCTCCCTTGAGCGGCCCGCCTTATTTAAACCACGCCGCGCCCCCTTTGGCAACCACGGGACGCCCCTTTGACTCCCCACGCCCAGCAGAGCCGAGCCGAGACGCGGCCCGCTTCCCGCAGGAGGGCCGCGCTCTGTGCATGCTCAGGAGCCGCCCTCTCCTTCCGGGGCAGGCAGGCAGGCAGGCGGGCGCTTTCGTCCGGCGCAAGGGCGCAGGCGGGGCGGCCAAAGGAGGAGCCACGCCGGCCGGCCGGGGTGTGTGCGTGTTTGTGTGTGTGGGGCGCCGTGGGGCGCTGGTCCCGTCCCGGCCTGGGCTCCGGTGCCTCCGCCCTGCTGAGCCCGGCGCCGCCCGTCCCCCGGCGGAGGGAAGGGCAGCCGCGCCCCGGCGCGCTGCCTCGGGAGTAGGAAGGAAGGCGGAGCGGCGGCTTGCGCTCCGGCGCCCGAGACCCTCCGTCCGCGGCGCTTCCTCGCTCGCCCCTTTCCCTTTCTTTCTCACTTTCCCTTTCCCTTCCCCTTTCCCTCGCCCCGCCATGTTCCTGCGGGAGCCCCCCGCGACGCCGGTGTACCCCTGGGAGCGCGGGGTGGTCCTCCTCTCCTGCGCCCTCTCCATCCTGGGCTCCTGCCTGCTGGTGGGCACCCAGGCCCGCTGGCCCGAGCTCCGGACGCGGCCGCGCCACCTGCTCGCCTGCCTCTCGCTGGCCGACCTGCTCTCCGCCGCCGCCTACGCCTACGGGGTGCTGAGGGACTTCCAGGCCTCCTCCTGGGACTGCGTGGCGCAGGGCGCGCTCTCCACCTTCGCCAACACCAGCTCCTTCTTCTGGACGGCGGGCATCGCGCTCGACCTGTACCTCACCATCGTCCGCGGCTCCGCCGGCGCCGGGCTGCTCTGCTGCTTCCACGTGGTGAGGTTGGTGGTCTCCCCCCTTAATTTATGGAAAGGCAAATAAAGGGGGGGGGTTTGTCCCAGCAGAACACCCCAAACCTGACCGCAGCTTGGAAAAAACCGCACACCTCAGCTCAGCATCAAAGGTCTGCCTCTTTGTTCCCAGTTCCCATAAGCCACAGCCAGCCAGGCTCGTGGGCAAGGATGATGGAGCTGTAGTCCCCAGATTCTGCCTCTTTCTTCCTGGCGGTGAGCTAGGTGCGGGCGAGACCAAAACTCTTGGGGAGGTGAACCTGTTTCTTTAATCCGGCAATGCTAATTAAAAAAAGTAAATAAAATCTCTAATGCACCCCAGGGAAACCAGCTTTTGCCTTCAGAGGCCGTACTATGGACTTTTTGCAAAGTAAGTCCCCTTAATTGGTGGAAAAACAAAGAAGGGGTGCCCCCCTCCCGCTCTCCTTGCATCTTCCTAACCCCCCTGCATGGTCGGCCAGCTGAGAAATTCCCAATGGCTCCAAGTCTCACAGGCAGATCCTTGTCTACCACTTTCACTCAGGGGTAACTATTTTTGTTTGAAAATACTTGTTGCTGTTTCTTTGTAGCAAGCTGGAGCAAAGGGAAACGCAAAGTGGCAGTTTTGTGTTTGGTAAACAGTGGTGGAAATAATAATAATAATAATTATTATTATTATTTTTATATAATAATAATTATTAATATAATTAATAATTTATATTATTATTATTATTATTATTATTATTATTATTATTATTATTAGCGTAAGCAAAGCAAATCTTTTTGGTTGTTCTGATCCCTAGCCAATTTGGCTAACTAACAGCCTCCTCTCCCTGGGGGCTTCTATCCCATCATTTGGGCAGAGAAAGGAATATATGAAGATGCCCTAAAAGGCATTTCTGGTGGTGCAATTGCAAATATGGTGCGTTTGCACTTCAGAATGCCGCCTTTGGTTACACTGGGTGGCGTTAGGCCCTTCAGGCTGCAGAGATGTGTAACAACAAAGTCTGGAGTAGATGTGCAAACACTGGCACACCAGAGACTCGGCTTTGCACGCTTCTGAGAAGGAGTCTTGGGCGGGCAAGTGAATGGGCGTGCCAGTTTTCTTAAAAGCTGAATTTCAGCTTTCCTGGCGTGTGGATTGGTTTTAGGTTTAGTTCCCAGATTTTTCATCCCAAATTGGGGGATTCTGGGATCACCTTGGAACAGAGGCTTTGTTGATCCCACTGGATGCGTGAAATTCAGGATATATGTTTGCTCCTTGACGGATCTTATTTTCAAGAAGGAGTATGGGGTTGGGTGGGATTTAAAGATATTTGGATGCCCCATTCCCATCATCCCCTCCAGGGGCTGTTGGCTGAGGCCGATAGGAGTTGTGATGCCAAACCTGGAGGAACGCTCAAGATTTGGGGAACGGTTTATTGAAAAATTCCAGTGGACAAATTTCAGGGTTTGGATTTATCACGGGGCCACGATTGTGTGGCCAGGTCTGAATTGCTTTTATTGTATCTTTGAGATCAAAGGGTGCAGTGCGATGTTTGGAACCAGAAAAGGGGGACAGAGGAATCCCGGATGTGGGCCTGTTAGATTTTCTCCGTCTGATACTTCACTTTGAATGACTTGTGCTCTGAAATCCAGGCTATGGATATGCAGACAGATGGCAGACAGACAGTGTGGCTTCCTGCCTGCCTGCCTGCCTGAATTCATGGCCAGATTCAACGACCAAGGAAGGAGATAGTCACCAAAGAACCAGTGGTGTTGGACTACACCTCCCATCCATATGAGCCTGATGGCTTTGGATGATGGGCGGTGGAATCCCACCCCTGCCGTCTTAACTTGAAAGCAATTTGCCATCTGCGCTGAACTTTGGACCCCTTCTGGAGAGTAAAAGGTCATTTTTAAAAAACGGCACATGGCTCCATTTTAGCGCTGCTGTGCAAAGCCACGGGTCCGACGGTTCAAAAGTGCAAAATAATTCAGAGATCAGCGTTTGCATATTCTGCTGTTCAGGGACCAGCGGAGGAAGGCCGGATGAAAGATTATATTGCGGATAACCTACAAAATTGCGTTAGCGAAATGTCAGCCTCTTCGCTTGTGACCAGGGTGTATTTATAGCTCTGGGGGGCAGGGGGCATTTTACAACTCGAGCTAATTTTAGACAGCCATTTTTGGTTCACAAAGAACGGTGACTCTCCGGGACGGTGGTGGGTTAGTTGATCTGGCTTGGATTCATTTGCGTCTGGATGAATTTGGATTAGGGCGTATCCGGGTTGCAATTATAATCCAGTTGTGCAACCTGTTTCGCTGCTCTGGGTCCAACGAGGGCATGCTAGAAGTGAAAAAGTTTGTGTAGGACTGTGATTTTCTAAAGCATTCTCAACCGCTTGCCTGAAAATTATTTTTTTATGACGCACTATTAAAATTGCTCCCTTCTAATAAAAGTGGAGGGGGGGATAATAAAAAATGGGAAAGGTTGCCAGCTTAGGAATTTGGGGATGTATAGAAATGGAACTTTTTACAAACCAAGCAGAGCTGAAAAGGCAAATAATAACTGCCCAGAGTTGTCAGGAGTTGGGTGGCATATATATTTAATAAATTATTATCATCATCATCATCATCATCATCATCATTTTAAAATATAGAATTATCACTTCTGCCCTTCTTTCAATTAAGTAGTTATGTACACTTTCCCCTCCCTCTTTAACCCTTTTCAGTCCCCAAATCCATAAATCATCAATTCGGTCCTTTCTTCTTTCAACAAAAAGTCCATGTAAAGTTTCCAGCCTATCCAAAAACCCTTTCTCGTTTTTCCCCCCTGACCAGACTGGTCCGCTTTGCCATTTCCACGAACTCTGTCAATTTTATAATCCAATCTTCTGCTCCGGCATCCTGCCTACAAAGTGTGTCGTTCCCCAAATTCCAACACATGTTTATCTTTCTTCCAATCTTCCAAGAGTTGCTTGTTTGTGAGATGGGCGGCTATATAAGTTTGAAAAATAAATTTAAAAAATCTGCGAGGGCTGTTCTGCCAATTCAGCTGCCCCCCCCCGCCTCTTCTTTCCTATCCGCAGCTGGGGGGTCCCCCTTGGCATCACGGCAATAGCCGTGGGCTTGAAAAAGATCGGTTACGACGCGTCCGACGTCTCGGTCGGCTGGTGCTGGATTGACATCAATGCGCAAGATCGGCTTCTCTGGATGCTGCTGGCAGGGAAATTGTGGGAAATCCTCGCCTATGTGACCTTGCCGATTTTTTACATCCTGATCAAGAAGCACATCAACCGGGCGGTGGGTATTCAGAATGTCTTCCTCCCCCCTCGACCAAGTTTGTCACCTTGGGTGAGCTTGCATTTCTTCCAGGCGAATAGGCAGAGCAACGTAGGTGATTTATTCTACTGTCCCTTCTTGCTGAAATGAGAAATCATGGATACATCATCAAGGGTTATCTTTGGAGGGTGAACAGCAGAAGGATGAAAAAGGAATATGTCTTCTCTGAAATTCCTCGCCGACAAAAAAAAAAAAGCCGTCGCTTGCCTGGAGTCGCTTGGACGTATAAATTGAACAAATAAACGGGGGAAAGAGAGGAATTTCCAGATCGGAATTGGCTTTCCGATTTGCAAAAAGTGGATTGCATTCATGTGGGGAGGGGGGAGGGATTAATTTTCAGCACACATGTCTGTGTGTAAATAATCTCGTGGTTGCTTGGTACTGAACTATAGCAGACGGTGGCTCAAATTCCTGATTCCTTCTTCCCATAAGCACAGTTTGCATCCCCAAGCAGCTGCGAGCGGCTTTTCTCGGGCATCGCATTCCACAATGGGAATTCCAGTCCCTTTTGCCATTTGTATTTGGACGTTGTCTTAAAGAGCCAGCAAACTCGGGCTGGCTGTAAACAAGGCCCACGCTGAATCTTTATAAGCTTGGTTTGGATTTTACTGCAGCCTCAGATGCATTGGAAGCCAATTCCCTGCGAAGAAAAGGAAAAAAAAACACAAAGCAGGAAGTTGGGAGAAGAAAATTGGTTGAATGTGGGCCTAACCCAAAGTCAGACTGTGGTTTGTTTGCTTAGGATGACGGGGGCATGGTTTGGGTGTTGGAGAAATACATTGATTGCAGATCCTTATGTACTAAAATCCAGACAGAATCCGGAGCAAGCAATGCCGTTTTCCAAAAATGTTTCTTAGGCTGCTGAAACGCAGAATATTCTGCGTTTCAGCAGCCTAAGAAACATTTTTGGTAAACGGCATTGCTTGCTCCGTGCCGCTGCTTCTATCTAATGGGGGGTCCCTCACTTTTTTTCCAAGCACTCAGCCCTCTCTGAGTATCGCCCCATTTTGTCGAGGACCACGTCTTCCCAGCGGAGAACGTCCATAGCAGACAAGAAGCTGACCTTAATCCCGATTATTTTCATCTTTCTGCGCATCTGGAGTACCATCCGATTTGTCCTGACCCTTTGTGGTTCCCCTGCAGTCCAGAACTGGGTCCTGGTGATCCTTCACGTGAGTTTCGAGGAATAACGCACGGCCTGTATCAGCTTTCCCCACCCAGCTGCCTCCAGATGTGGGGGCAAAGGATTGTGGGAGTTGAAGTCTGCTTGGTTTGATAAATCAGGGATGTGTCGATTTGGCGTTCCGGTTATGCAGCAGATACTTTTGCACTTCCGTACCTGGATTGTTTCAGATGCAAAAATCAAGATTCCCAAAATTATCTTTTCTTTCCCTTTTCCACCAGGGCGTTGGGAACACATTTCAAGGAGGGGCAAATTGCATCCTGTTTGTTCTTTGCACACGAGTGGTCCGGAATAAGCTGCTTTCTTCGTTGTGCTGCTGGCGGTTCGAGAGTCCGGAGCCTCCCCCGCCGAGTTTGGAGACCAGCTTCCAGACGGAGGGTCCCATCTGCAAAGATTGGGAGCTGCAAGGCGGTAATAGCACAGGGGCAGACTTTTCCAGCACCTGAACTTCGCAGGGCTGCATCCTCATGGAAAACACCTCCTTGCCTGGTGCAGTTTTAACCGGTGAGTGTTATTTGGCATCTCGCTCATGCAATATGTCAGCCTTCTCCGCGGTTGCTACGTTTCAACCATCAGGTTTCTGTTGCAAAAATTCCTGGGATTTGGGGAGAAAGGTCCAGGGGTCCTGATGGCAGAGAAAAAAATATGCAAAATTAAAAGGAAAGTTAGCTCTTCGTGGAAATACCATCCAAATTGCAAATCAGCACTTTCTTTTTCTGGAAATAATGCTTAGTTTCACTTCGAGTTCTTTTTTCAAACACATTTGATTTCCTGCTGTGAAATCTCCACAGAAGGCTTGTCCAAATGTACTCACCTCTGGCGAATAAAATCCGCTTCCAGGCAACCAGGCTTGCTATGATATAGAAATTGATAACTAATCATAACCACCACCACCACCACCACCACCACCACAATAATAATAATAATAATAATAATAATAATAATAATAATTTGTCGATGAGAATAATGCTAATCATGTTACATGGCTTCCTATTTTTCTACTAAAACACATCCTTTCATTGATTTTTGTATGTATTTTGTTTGGACAGGTAACAGAAAAGATCCCAATAAATGGTTTGGGATCCAAATGGTCCTATAAAGGATGATATTCATTCACCTGAGGGGAAAAAAACCCATAAACGTTTTGACTTTTTACTGAAAAAGAAAATCACTAGACTCTCACAACCAAGATGCCTGGATCTGAATTCCTCCGATTAAACTTTCTCATTTCTCAGGGCTTTTTTTTTTTTGGAAGATGCTATGAAGACCTGTTTCTATTTTTAATTCAAGTTTTAAGAAAAAAAAGAAAAAAGAAAAGAAAATATTGAGATAAATTTTAAGGAACAAGATTATCCAGGCTCAAGGCTGTCCAAAAACCTTGTTTGGAAATCAGAGACAGAAGAGAGAGGGGGAGACTCCAGGTCCCATCATCCTCAGCAGGGATGGAGGTTGGAGTCAAGCGGTTGTGTGAAACCCTCTTCTTAAAATGATGCGTCTGAGATCAAGGTAATTGACGGTGGTACGGTCTTTGCGTGCGTGGGGACTGTAATAGCGTGGATATCAATACATTTTCATTTTACTGCAGCACAGCAGAATGATTAAACCTTGACTCAGAAGTTTCTGGTTCCAGCTGATACCCCCAGTTTTTCGGATGGTGCCTGTTGCCTTCGAATAAATGCTGCAAAATTTTTGCCAGGCTGATTTTTCTCATTCTGTATACCTCACTTCTGTGTGTGTGTGTGTGTGTGTGTGTGTGTGTGTGTGTGTTTTAGAACAATGCAACAGAATTCTAAAATGTACAGATTAAAATTCACTTTCCATTCTCCTCATTGAGGGTGGCCTTTAAATAAAAGTGGTTTTTTTAACAAACGCATCTTGAAAGCTGTGTCTTCTGTTCTTTATTTATTTTTCCCCTGCCTTAATTCCACCCCCCCAGCATTTGAATGTTCGTTAGGCTTCTTAAATTGTGTTTAAGTGATGATTCTTCTTAGACCATACTTGTGGCTCCTTGGTTTTGACCACCCATTGCACTGAAAAATGGGGTGTTTAAGTTAGATGAGTAATTAAAGGCTGATCTTGCCTGACTGGGAAGAAAATGCGGACAAACTGACTTAGGATGTGGATGGGAGACCACAAGGAAATCATTGGGTGGTCAGCTTGATGGGGAAGTTGGAAAAACATTCTGTAGCAAACGGCTGGGAAAATTATGTGCAATCACTGGAAGCCGAATCTTCTTTATGGAAATTCATGCACAACAGCTCCTAACTGACAACCGCTTTTCCCGGAATGTCCCCGCCTCCTCTCCCTGATTGGCTCCCTCCACTGCCCCAGCGCTCATTCAAAAGAAAATAAGGCTGCGTGGATCCCGTTTTTCCCCTTTCTCTTCAAGACAGAAAAAAACAGTAAGTGTACTTCCCCCCCCCCCCTTTCCAGCCTCAAACTCCAAAGCTGGAGAAGTCCCGTGGTTGGCGAGGGCCATTTCAATCATTTTCCCCAAACTGGCATCTTCCAAATGGGCTGGCATTTGAGAGGAGATGGGGAGGGTGCCAACAAATTTGGGGGGCTTATGGAAGAAAACTAGGGACTGAACGAGAAGCTTTCAAGCCAACGTTTGAAAGAAAAGACCAGGAAAGCCTTTCGCTTACGTCTGTCCCGTCCCTGTAATTTCCTGTTTGTTCATTGGTGGCGACTGGCTCTATGGAGCCTCCCTGGTCTACAGCAGTCTACCTTTGAAAATGTGCAACCGGAGAGCACAAGTTGGCGAAGCGCTCTGGCTGGATTCAGGGGGAGAATCGTTCGTAAATATGGTGAAAGAAAGAACAAACGGAAAAATTGTTTGCTTTTCTCCGTTTTGCTCAATCAGGACGATATCCAAGGCAAGATGGATGACGAAGAGGACTCGTGGCCCACCATCCGAGATAATGTGAGTTTGGAGGGTCAGATGTGTGTGTGTGTGTGTGTGTGTGTGTGTGTGTGTGTATGTGTGTATATGTATGTGTGTGTATGTATGTATGTGTGTGTGTGTATATATATATATATATATATATATACACACACACACACACACACATACATACATACACACACATACATATATATATATATAAAATATATATATACATACACACACATACATATTTATATATATATAAAAAAAGGGCAGGACCTAGCCAACGTTCGGGACACCCCCGGGAAACACCAGGGGTGTAGCCTAGCTTGGAACTGGGCTTGACCCGAGGAATAAGTTTCTTTTTGAAATATTTTTTTTAAAAAAAGATGACCACCGCTTGCCGCTAGCAGGAGAGTGGACGCGGAAGACCTGCGTCGCTCCATCCGAGCGAGAAATCGGAGGGGCGGAATGATACGGGAGGTGTGAGAACTGGATGTCGGGTTGCTTTCTGTCCTTTCCACTGAAGGAAGTGTGTTCTTGACCTTTCCCCCCCCCCTTGCACCTTCTCCTAGAAAATGACCAGGCAGCTAATTTTCTCGATGGTAGGTTCTGGTTTGGGGTTACTCCAGCATGGATACTTGATCTTCCTGATCCACAGCCCACCTGTGGTAAGTTAGCCCTGCTGGGTGTAGCAGGGCGCTCCCGGGCTTGGGACTTTGCAGCCGTTCACACGACCCGCTGCTCTGCATGAGGGCCTTGAGGTTGCCCTGCATTGCCCCACATGTCTCGGCTTGCACGGCACGCGGGAGCCGGCTTGGCCCACCACTCGCGTTTTCCAACTGCATTGGCTGGGGTTTTCTCTTTGTTAAATTTATACAGGTAGTCCTCACTTAATGACCATTTGTTCAGTGACGGTTCAGACTTGAAAAAACCGACGTACAACCGGTGCTCACGCGACCATCACAGTGGCCCTGTGGTCATGTGGTCACGATTTGGGCACTTGGCAACCAGTTCGCATTTATGACTGTCGCAGCATCCTGCGGTCACGTGATCGCCATTTCAATCTTCCCAGCCGGCTTCTGACAAGCAAAAGGAATGGGGAACCGCGTGATTTCCTTAATGACCACGTGGTTCACTTAATGACCATGGTGATTCGTTTAATGACCGCCACAAAAAAGGTTGTAAAATTGGGTCAGATTCGCTTAATGACTGCTTCGCTTAGCAACTGAAATTCCGGTCTCAATTGTGGTCATTAAAGTGAGGACTACCTGTATAGCTGCCCATCTCACACCCAAAGCTACCCAGCCAATTGCAAAAATTGTTGGTTTCCCGGGGCGCATGCTTTATTTTCAAGCTACCTTCCCTGATGCTCTGGGGTTGGTGCAAGAATGTGTGTCACAAGCCTGCGTTTAACTTTTGGCGCACCATTCCCTGTAACCATGTTCCAGAGCGCTATGGCTGACTTTGCTTTCTGGAATGCCCCAAGGATGAAACCATGGTTTGTTTTCCTTATTGGAAAGGCCCTAGGGTGAGACGGTCTCTCCTGCCCGCCGTGACGGGCAGTGGGCGAACCAATTGCTTAGAGGCGAAGCAGGAGGCGAGAACGTTTTTATGACATTCTGCCCCAAAGTTTCTGAAAAGAAAATGCTGTTTTGTTTCTCTCTGCTCCAGATTCCTTAAAATGGCATCTCGGGGTCTGAGTTTTCCTTAGGGACTGTGAATCCCTCCTGACCTCTCCACTGGCCAGCCTACCTCGCAGGGTTGTTGTACGCGAGATGGAGGCAGCCATCTGGGGTTGGAGGCCGCTGGAGGAACTGATGGGAAGCGCCTCTGTGTTCACGGAGCCTTCCGTTGTTTTTTTTTTATGTTTTTAAGGTAAAGATGCAGTTCCTCGGTCTTTTGACGGAAGAGAGTGGGAAAAACCCCATATTTCTCAAGTCCTTAGTATTTATCGCCATCATTTTATTCCCAGTTGGAGGCCTTTTGGGGATCTTTCTTTGCGGATCTTTGGCAAACAGATATGGCAGGTATCTTAAATAGAATTCCAGTGCCGTGGATATACGGTAAGGACCAGATTTTGGCTGTTTCTGGCAGCATCAGTCCCATAGATTGGCACATTAAAATGAACCCCTGTCCTGGGGTTGGGCAGGGCCCCCACTTAGCTACAGGCCCTTGGGCACACAACACATCGACCCACTTAAAAAAAGAGCCAGGATTTAAGTTAGCCAAGATTAACGTGTTCTATAAATGCCATGTTGGGTCATCAGGATGCTGGGTTTGGACATCCAAGGGGAGTACGTTAGAAGCCGGGATGACCCCAAGCATCATCTTCATTCCGTCCCCAATTGCGCTAATATTTGATATGTTTTGAAAACCCAATTTGCCCAGGAAATCATCGGCTTGGCTCCCCTAGCATCTGCAATGATAAATACTATGTAGGTATTTTGCTGTTTGGCATAATCTCTTGCGATTCCAGGAACAGATTGTTTCTTTAGAAAAGAAAATCACGATGTTTCTGGCAATTCATAGCTCCTGGCCCCCGTAGCCATTCTGAGGCTCCTGCATGCTGAATGCTGTTCTTTTCCCATCTCTTTTCAGAAAATCTACCATACTAATTAGTAATGGATGTAGTATCATTTCATCTGCCATCCTGTGTCTCAACAGAATAACCCAGCTCTTTGCATTCACCATGTTTGCTCGTTTTGTAGCAGGAATAGGGTCAGGTAAGACGGTGGTCTGGAGTTACTACCTTAATTTCTTTTAAGACCCCAGACAGAAAAGCCGAACTCTCTGAATTAAGTGACCCTTAATTTAGGAATTCAACCTTGCGATCCCAGAGGCATACTCAGCATGTTCTCAAAACTCTTTTCAGACTAGCGTAAAGGGCTTTTCAGAACCTGGGAATCAGGGTGGCCGTTTGCAGATATTCCAAGCGTAGAACATCTGGTCATCCTTCCTTTACCAAGAAAACAAGGAGCTATTTCCCTGGGGAATCCACAGGGAACGCCCAGAAATCTCTCTAATGAACGTAGAGATAAATCGGGTTGCCAAGATTTCTGCAACCTAACGCCATCTCCCTTTCAATAAATCTGGTTAAAGAAGACTCTGAGACACTAGGATTTTAGTCACAAGTTGCCGGCGGTCGGATTCCTACCATTGAAATGACAAGGAAGTGCTGGCTGCGACGTGGTGAAGCAGGGGCCTCTTTGCACATAAACTGATTTCTTGGCTCCATAATTGGCTTCGGGATGCCTGCCCAAAACGGAGTATCAGGCAGGAACAAATCAAGGCTGCGTTGGGCATAACGGCACCCTTATAACACCGTCTTCCCTAACCTGGAGATCTAAAGCCCAGAATCTCAGGGCCAGCCGTGCGCCGTAGAGGCTCCAAAGTTTTGCGCCCGCCGTAATGCACGCCGTGACCGCAATGCGTTTTTTTAATTCGTCCCACTAGGTTCCTTCAATTGCTCCGTCAACCTCTACATCCTTGAAATCGCCCCCTTGAATATGAGAGGAGCCCTGGTGACGAGTTGCATCCTCTTCCTCAGCTGGGGCCAACTTTTGGGCCAAATTTTAACCGTCCCCCAGATCTGGGGGAACAAAGAAGGTAAACGTTCCTGCTTTCATCGTCCCTCCAAGCTTTAAGTCATGCTACAGCCAAAAGCCTGGGAACGGTGCCTTTGCTTCGGAAAAAGGCCCAGCGCAAAAGGAGAAGGTTCAGATCAAGAGAAGTAGAAAGGAGAAATGTTGGTTCTGAAACCTGGAGTGAAGCCTCCAACTTCCTATCTTCCTCCCTCCCTCCCTCTCTCTACCATAGATTATCCATTATTAATGGGTACTACCGCTGTACTTGCCATACTTAGTTATATGCTGCTGCTGTTTTGCCCTGAAAGCCCTCGGTTCCTGTATATCCAGAAGAACGATGAAGCGAAGGCAAGGCAAGGTACGGCCACTCGAGTCCGGCGTTATAGCCTTACAATTTGGCCAATTGGAGGACCGGGCCAGTAGCCCTGCTTCTGGCCTTCGGATCTTCAGGGCCTGGCCGGTCCTCCCAAATTCAGCCCCGTTGCAGAAGGCAGCACCGTAAGGGGCCGTGTTTCGGATGGTTGTCAGAAGCCCTTTGGACCGTCTTGGTGGTGTCGGTCGCTTTGGGTGGGAACGGAAAGGGTGGGGGCTCCTCTGGAGGCCGGGAGGTCGTGGCCAGCGATGGCCTTTCCTAAGGATCGTCTCAACAAAGATGGGGGACCTCAACCCTTCGTCCTCAGGGCGGAAGGCAGCGTGGTTCCCCCGTCCTCCTTGCACTGACCAAATTGGGAGCCGGCATCCCACAGTCAGCCTCGCAGGAGAACCGGGCGGTCCTTCTCTTTGTGAAATAGAGCGAGGGTCCCTCGGAGTAATAGCTCTTCCTGGGGATGGCTCGCACCGTAAAGTTAGGTTCGTAAACATCACATACAGCCTCTTGGATTTTATATTTTTATATTTTTAATAATTGTATAAAGTATTTTATATGTTTTTAATTGCTGACTTGATTGTAAACCGCCCAGAGTCCCCTTGTGGGGGGAGATGGGCGGTGATATAAGTTAGAAATAATAAATAATAAATAAATAAATGGCTGACCGGACCACCTAGTTTTCAACAGCTTTGAGTCTGAGTTGGGGAGGTGAAAAGAAAAGGAAAGAGAGAAGGAAAGAAGGAAGGGTTATGGGTTAGAAGTTTGGCTCCCACCACCTTGAAGCCTTGGTCCACCCCAGCCCCCCACAACCCCGGCGTTCAGACCAGTGGGACGGGATGCTTGGAAGGCCACCCCTCTCCAGCTCTTCAGATTTTCCTTCCTTCCCCTCCTCTCCCTCTTTCTCTAGTCTTGAAGAATCTGAGAGGGGAAGATGATGTGGAGGAAGAGATGGAAGAGCTGCGCCAGGAGGAGCTGGCCGAAAGCAGCCAGAAGAACATGACGGTGTGCCGTCTGCTCCGCTTCCGCAGCCTCCGGTGGCACGTCTTCACCGTCATTCTCTTGGTCTCTGGAAGCCAATTTGTGGGCGTGAACACGGTGAGCGACATGCCCGAGTGGCCTCGCGCAGAAAAGACGCGGCCGTTTGCTTTTCCACGGTCCAAATTTGGAGCCTCCGGCCTCCAGAAATGCCGAGCGCTGGCTTTTAGCCTGGAATGGAGCTTCTCGCTCCGCACGCTGGCGGGCTGCCCGTCATCCGGACCGTTCCCAGACTCCCGGACGACAGAGGGGTGGAGAGGCAGCTGGGAGAGTTTGCAAAGGGGCAAATCCTGCCTGCGCGCCTGTTTGCAGCCTGGCCTCTCGCCTTTGATTGCAGGCCTCCATTTTCATCGAGCGGATCTATAACGCTTTAGCATTGTCCAGCAAAGCCAAGACGCTTGTTCCGCTAGCCGGAAGCTTGATCGTCCAGATGATGCTCCTGACCGCTGTAAGCCACCCAGAATTCCCATTTTATTCCCGGTTTGTTCACGTTATAAGCCACTGCTGTTGCCCGACCGACTTGGGGTGATGTACCCCAAAACGATACAACCAGCAGGAAGTAGTCCGAAATAGCAAGAAACAAGATACCGGAGCAAAACGTGGTCGTGGGCCAGGAATCTAATGGGTAAGATTCCACACCGACTTGACGGCGCATTTCCCACCCGTCGAATCAAAGCTGACGTGATAAGATTTTCAGCAAATTTCAAAGGGACGCAAGGGAGTCAATCTGTCCTGCGCGGGTGACATCGTCACAGCACAGACACATCCTGAAGTAGTAACGTTTTGCCATGGAATGGGTGATGATAGATTTTTTTTTTAACCTTTTCTTTTTTCCCCTTGAACATCCTGCATCTGGCACATGAGAAACAACCAGCCAGTCCCAGCACTAGACAAGCCCAGAGCTTGAATAATTGCAAATGTATTTATTTATTAAACAGATTTATAAGGCTGCCCAACTCGCACACGGTGACTCCGGGTGACTTACAGAGTTAAATTTATTATTCTGACCAGCACTGCTAGCCCAGTACGGGCCTTGCCAGATGCTGCAGTTTGAGAAGTAGAATTTTCCTCTCAAGGGCTTGATTGACTGATGTGCCATTCAAATCGGTGTCGACTCCTAGCAACCACAAAGATAGATTTTCTCCATGACCATCTACAGTATGCCTAACCTGGTCCTTCAGATCTTCCAATGGTTCGCTCATCGCCACTATAACTGAGTCCATCCACCTTTCTGCTGGTGGTCCTCTTCTTCTCTTTCCTTCCACCTTTCCCAGCATTATGGACTTCTCCAGAGAGATGGGTCTTCTCATCATGTGTCCAAGTAGGATCATTTGAGCCTGGTCCTTGGTGCCTCGAGTGAGAAATCTGGGCTGATTTGTTTGATGATCCATCGGTTTGTTTTCTTGGCTGTCCAGGGTCTTCTCAGGAGTCTTCTCCAACACCAAAAATGTCAATATTCTTCTGTCTTCCTTTTTTTCTAGATATTCACCGTTGAGACCTTGGGGCGGAGGTTTCTCCTTTTGACGGGCTTCCTGATTTGCAGCATCTCAAATGTTGCCCTAGCCTTCACCATTCAGTTTCAGGTGGGCAACCCTACCACTCCCTGCACCAAGGTAACTTGGATGCCACCCAGTTTCCTTCCCTGTGTTTGCACAGACATCCTCCCAGCCAGTTAAAATTGATCTTGTCAATTTCACTTATGTGGTCAATTTCACCCTGTTCATCAATTTCACCCAATTTGTCAATTTCACCCAGTTCATGCCAGTTTTCTGGAGATGGGATTCCCAAACCCGGTGGAAACCAAGTGGCTGATTGAAGGTGCTTCCTTCCTCCCCACAGGTGAACAGTCCCCCCATGGCCTTCATCAGCATTGTTTTGTTCATCCTCTTCTTCATGGGGGACATAATGGGACCAGGTTTGTAATCGGATGGGATAAAGAGTTTTGCAGCATCTCAAATGTTGCCCTAGCCTTCACCATTCAGTTTCAGGTGGGCAACCCTACCACTCCCTGCACCAAGGTAACTTGGATGCCACCCAGTTTCCTTCCCTGTGTTTGCACAGACGTCCTCCCAGCCAGTTAAAATTGATCTCGTCAATTTCACTTATGCGGTCAATTTCACCCTCTTCGTCAATTTCACCCTCTTCCTCAATTTCACCCAAATTTGTCAATTTCACCCAGTTCATGGGTGAGTTTTCGCAGGAGGGGCAAGACAGAGGGAGGTGTGTGTGTGTGTGTGTGTGTGTTTATCATTGGTATGTTGCCCACAAGACCTCACCTTTTCTCTCCACCCAGCTTCCATCTCTTATTTGGTTGTCGGTGAGTTGTTCCTCCAGTCGTCCCGGATGTCTGCTTTTGTGATCTCGGGGTTGACCAGCTGGCTGAGCCATGTTCTCTCGGTGATTATGTTTGTTCTGGCGGAGGTGAGGAACACTGGGATCCCTTTGCAGGTTCCACATTTATTAATTTAAAAATTGACCTGCGCAATCCTTCGGGAGTTTTTCCCGTTCGGAGGTCTGTGCATCTCATGTGCCCGCTGAGTTTGAGATTCTCTCTCCTATTTTTAATTCTCTGTTTCCATCTCTAGCCACACCTCAGATCCTACTGCCTGCTCCTTTATTGGCCCTTCAACATCCTCACCTTTATTTACATTTTCCGGATGGTCCCGGAAACCAGCAGCAAGACGTTTCAGGACATCCAGACGAGTGTGGTGGCCCGCATCCCCAAACGTTTCAGAAAAACAGTGGCTGAATAGGAACAGGAAATGTATTCCTGCCCTCTCTTTTAAAAGCTGGTCTGAAAAAAATGAAGTAAATCAGACGCTCGCTGCAGTCTTTGTGTGCTTACTCATTTTTTTTTTTTAAGTGTAGGATGCTGCGTGTTAGTTTGGCAAAAAGATTGGCTTGGAAATTTAGCAGAGCTGCGGGAGGAGAGGGTTAGCTGGGTTGCGGAGAGGAATGAGGTGCCAGCCCTGCAAGGTAGGACACAGCAGAAAATCAACTCTGCAGGAAAGCTGAAACTACCTTTACTGAGATTGGCTATAACAGGGGTGGGCAACGTCAGGCCCTCGGGCCGTATAAGGCCCGCGGGGCTCCTGCCCGCAAACCCCGCCCCTTCCACGCGATTGGATCCCGCCCGCAAACCCCGCCCCTTCCACGCGATTGGCTCCCGCCCTCAAACCCCGACCCCCAGTGCTTGTGATTGGCTCCCGCCCGCAAACTCTGGCCCCCAGTCCGCGGAAATCCCAGAAACCCCGCCCCCCACCCACCCCGGTTCCCAGTTATAAATATCCAAATGGCCCTTGGCAGAAAAAAGGTTCCCCACCCCTGGGCTGTAAGAACAGACTCTTGCAAGCCTGATCATGCTATACCTCCTGTCCTCCTTATGCCCCAGTGAACCAGGAAAGCACTTCAAAATATTAACTTGCTTCCCAGGACATAAAGAACGTTTCAGCCCTTTCTGATTATGTTCTGATTCTTGCATATTTCTGGCAAGGTTATTTTCCATGACAGGGGATTAGGGGAAGATCTCCTGGAATCCAGCTCCCATTATATCAAACGTTTATGGTTTTCTCCTGCTCCTTTCTTGCAATAGCAGTAGATCTCCCCATCTGCTTGGACGGGAAATGGTTTGCAACAAAAAGGGAGTGTTGCTAAAATAATATTTTAAAATGCCCCGTGGCCGCCAGCAGAGTGAAACCGGATGCACATCTTTCTCCACCGTTTTCGTTCTGGGGTGGTTTTGAGTTGTCTTGCCGTAAACCCTTGCCACGTTTCAACCAAGGCGCAAGACGACAGAGCGGAGTTTCTCAGCCTTAGCAACTTTAAGATATGTGGACTTCAACTCCCAGAATTCCCCAGCCAGCATGGCTGGCTGGGGAATTCTGGGAGTTGAAGTCCACATATCTTAAAACTGTTAAGGTTGAGCAACACTGTGATAGAGAAATGAGATGCAGAAGGCAAATTACAAACTAAAGTAAATAAAGTAAAGTAAAGTAAAATAAAATAAGAAAATAAAATAATGTAAAGTAAAAATGAAGGGAAGGGAATATGGGTCAGCAATCTATTTGATAATTTGGTAATCCTTATTTCTGGCTCAGTCTTAGGATTCCAGAGCTGGATAAAAACGAGGATTTAATAAGTGTATTATTTACTGACCAGCATATCGAATGTGCACACCGAGGACTATCCGCCACGACTCCGGGACCACCAACGAAGCCCAGATTATTAAAATAACTTACTTGCCTACAAAAAGCACGCACGAGAAAAAGCGACTAATGTTCAGAAAGGCCTGACGGTTTTCAAAACTTCCTGCCAGCCGTCCTAGCGAAAAACAGCGTTTCCCCCGAGCGCGGATTTATTTCACAAGGCGGAAAGGGCCCCGAAACGGAGATCTTTGTTCACGCTCCCTTTATTTGCAAAAAGACATTTAACCGGGTCAGCGGAAGCCGTGGCAGAGGCCTTTCGGTGCGTCTGGGTCTTGGCCCAGATTCTGGCCCATGACCCCCAAAAGTGAGCGAGTCCTTTGACCCTGGGTGGCTTTTGATGCCCACCCAGCAGCCACGTACCCAGATGGGCTTTTTCTGTTCCATAACTCCCTTGTCTTGCGTGCGTTGCTCAAAAAGATATTAAGGAAGCCCTTTTCATCTGAAACCAAGATGATCTCCTTGTGGGTTTTTTTGTTTTTTTGCAGGATGCTGCAAAACATCCTTGGTTAATATAACCATGGTTTGCCAAGCGTGCGACGCCGTCTGTTATGAATTATTCACGTGGGCTTAGGTTGGGACAAGGCAACAAGCTAACATGGGGTTGGCTGTGGTTTAGGGCACTGCACAAACATAACCGTGTTTGCATTAAGGGGCTAGCGAACCATCTTTGATTGCGGAGAGGTCAAATTCTGACGTTTCATTCCATATGGAAATTCATGCACAACAGCTCCTAACTGACAACCGCTTTTCCCGGAATGTCCCCGCCTCCTCTCCCTGATTGGCTCCCTCCACTGCCCCAGCGTTCATTCAAAAGAAAATAAGGCTGCGTGGATCCCATTTTTCCCCTTTCTCTCCAAGACAGAAAAAAACAGTAAGTTTGCATTCTCTCTCCCCCCCCCCTTTCCAGCCTTAAACTCCAAAGCTGGAGAAGTCCTGTGGTTGGCGAGGGCCATTTCAATTATTTTCCCCAAACTGGCATCTTCCAAATGGGCTGGCAGAGGAGACGGGGAGGGTGCCAACGAATTTGGGGGGCTTATGGAAGAAAACTAGGGATTGACCGCGAAGCTCTCAAGCCAATGTTCGAAAGAAAAGACAAGGAAACCCTTTTGCTTATGTCTGTCTCCTCCCTGTAATTTCCTCTTTGTCCATCGGTGGCGACTGGCTCTATGGAGCCTCCCTGCTCCGCAGCAGTCTACCTTTGAAAATGTGTGACCAGGGATCACAATTTGGGGAGGCGCTCTGGCTGGATTCAGGGGGAGAATCGTTCGTAAATATGGTGAAAGAAGGAACGAACGGACAGATTCTTTTGCTTTTGTCCCTTTTCACGATCAGGGGTCTTCCTGATATCCAAGGACGGATGGAAGACGAAGAGGAATCAGAGCCCACCATCCGAGATAATGTGAGCTTGGAGGGTCAGATTGTACTGAAATGGTCTTTTCTCTTAATCCGTGATCATTTCTAACCTGGAAGGGCAGAGACCTGGGACTCACCCGGAAGTGAAAAAAATTAAACAATGACTTTTAAAGAGGGGCTTAATGTATTGATCCAGAGTGACGACACCTAGCCCCAAGGAAGCCCAGGGCCTGCCGAACAGCCTGAACAATTGTCCAACCCCCTTCAATGTCCCTGGGCGCACAAGTCAAACCTGACAGAAGACCATTTACCTGTTTAAAAAGAAGGAACCTGCCTCGGTTTCCCCCACGCCGTTCAAGTAACTCTTGTTTGCTTTCCTTCTGTTCAAGCTGACCGGCATGCTGATGATGTCTCTGTTCGTTTCTTATCTCGGGCACTTACAATTCGGCTACGCTTACTCAGTGGTTCATAACCCGGCTGCGGTAAGTCTCGCCGAGCTAATCAGGGTTTGTCTGGCACGGGGAGATCCCTGGCCTGATTTCTCCCCACGCACCATGCGCCAATGTTTGGGGTGGCTGGTGGCATGGTGTAGCGGGTAAACCTGCGTAGCGTGGTGCCTCGGCTGGGGTTTTCCGAAGAAGGATGCGTCTCTGTGTTCAAGGGGAAGTGTGCCAAGCTGAGCCAAGAAGCTGGTGGGCACAAGTGTGTGATTTCCCCCAGCTTCCTGTCCTATCTGCGTGCACGATGCACTTGGCACCTCCATAATCTTCTAAGTTTCCGAGTGCCCTCTGTGAACCAAGAAGGCCATTCAAGTGTGCAAGTCTGGATCTGATTTTTAACTCTAGCTGTTCTGAGATGCATCCAGAGAAGGAATGATGAGGATGAAACAACTGGGCTTGACCCCTGACTCTTAAATTTAGTTCCTGGCTGATCCAGAGATGCAAAACCTTTCCTTTCCTTTCTCAACTTCCTGTGTTTTTCCCTGCCGAGAGACCTTTGAATTGCTAGAAAGACCAACAGATAGTTCTCTTCTTTCCATGCTGGATGTCAAACCCTCGCAGTGTTGCAGTTTTGATAGCTGTGTGGATGTTTCTTCCCAAAGCTCCTCATCTTCAACGCTACCGAAGTGGAAATGAAGAATATGAAGTTTTCCTGGTCTGTCTTATCGCCCGTTGTTATATTCTTCCCAGTCGGAGGCTTCACCGGAGCTGTGTTGTTCAAACCCCTGGTGGACAAATACGGCAGGTATAAGAAACTTCAAAATGATGGGGGCGGCGGCGCACATGCAATATCTCAGGACTCTTGAGCAAAGCAAATGCTTGGAGGTATCTCCTGGAGGTCTCTTTTCCAGCTGAATGGGTCAACTCCAAGGATGCCTGGCGGGTACATTGCCCATGCCGGCTGTGGATTCTAAGGAAGCTCAGGAAACCTTCTGCCCAGCATCTATAGCAGAAAAAGTGGCTCGCCTCTGTTTTCAATTAATGAATTGCTTCTGGGCTGTTTTGCCTAGTAATGGAACAATCACACCTTGTTCGCTTTGCCCAACGCCTGGTAGCTCTAGCGTGCAGAACGGAGGGTCTGTTTAAAATAATTGAGAATTAACTAGGCTGACCATACATCCCTTTTTTTTAGCATTTTTCAACCGTCCCGTCGTTTTGATAAAAAACACAATTTTGTCCCGTTTTTTAAACCCGGCGGGAATGGCACGGAAGGAGGATCTGAGCCGGAGCTGCCGATTGGAGGCAGCCCGGAAGAGGAAGCCCTCCCGCCTATCAGCGCACGGCAAAGGAGGGAGGGGTTTGCAGGCGGGAGCCAATCGTGCAGACCGGGGGGCGGGGTTTGCAGGCGGAAGCCAATCGTGTGGACCGGGGGGTGGGGACCCCTGTCTTTTTCATGAATACGGGATATTACATAAGGCCCCGTCCCGTTTTGCCATCCCAATGTCCCGTTTTTGTCTCAAGGAAATATGGTCAGCCTAGAATTAACCGTAAAAAAAAATTTTTTTTTAACGAGGTTGCTAATGCCCGTTCACCTTTCTCCACCTGCCCTTTTCCACTTTCTTTTTCAGAAAGCATGTCTTGATGCTGAATAACGCCTTCACTTTATTTGCCTCGGCCTTTCTGTGCATTTCCTATATAATCCATAGCTTTGAATTCACCATTTTTGCCCATTTCATTACTGGGATATGTTCAGGTGAGAAGAAGCCCTGGGTTTGCTCTTCGGATAACCCCAAGACCATTGGGCTGATCTTTGTCTCGGATTTGTTACCCAAGGAAAGGAGGAAGGGGTAGAAGTTGGCACGTTCTCAGAGGTACTCCGTCCTTGGCTGTTCCACACAGGGAGGCAAAGACCAAGGCTGTATTCCAGATCGGACACCGTGGCCTCTTTATAGTTTTGCCACCACAATTTGGGGTGCTGAAGAGGCAAGCCACTTTCTTAGAGACTTGGCTCTTCAGCAGAAGGGCAAGCAACGCATTATCTCCCTTGCTTGGAACGTGCTGCTACCAGCTCCTGCCTTGATTTTGGGTTAAAACCATAGAACAAGGAATAGGATGGGGTCTTCTATTCCCCATCAAGCTTTCACCACCCACAGGAGGGGGCTGGTTTGGGGAAAAAGTTGGGTTAGATTAAACACAGTGCCGCTTCTCCAAAACAACTCCTAATTTTTGTGCAGAAGCTGACCTGACTGTCTGTTGAGACTGTGCCTTATTTATAGAAATTGTGCTTATCGGCGCAATCCCAAAGCAGAGCAGAAACTCTGAATTCTAGACAAAAAGAATTACAGCCGTGGGTTCGAATTCTAACCTTACGATTACAGATTAAAGCGACAAAGCCGACGCTGGCGCCATCTTCCATTGACGTGCACCTGTGGCATTGTTAAAGCTCAGCTTTTTGACAAAAATAGATAACCGTGAGAAATAAAAAGAAATAAATAGAGAAGTGTGAGGGATAAGAATAAACAGAATACCTAAAAGCCTCCAATCTCAGAGAGACAGCCAGGATCTTTTGGTGGTGGATTATCTCTTGAGATCCCAACCATTAAAATGGGTTTTGCTCTTGAATTTTGGCTCCCAGACCTAACATGACACCAGATTAAAATATTACAACCGGGGCAGAAAAAAAAAATTGCAGGGATTTAGTTAAACCCGGAAAACTTTCAAAGCTGAGCTTGGTTCAGTGAATTTGGTGAATTCACAGCAACCTCGTGCCGTATTCTTGGCAACAGCACAGAACCATTTGCCCTTTCATCCTTCCAGAATATTTTTAAGTTCCAGTCTAGGGATTTGGGGGCAGTCCCCTGCCCAAATGCGATCCAAGTTTCACCCTGCAGAGTTTTTCAGCATCGACCAAGACTGGCTGGGTGGAAGTTCTCTGTTGGGAACCCAGTGCTTCCAACATTGGCCCTTGCCCATTTTTCATTACTTTGCATAATCTGTCAAGGCGTGCTGTGAAATCACCATTCAATTTCCTTACTCAATTTAGGTATCTTCTCTTGCTGTGTCCCGATGTACCTATTAGAGATTTCTCCCACCCCCACAAGAGGATCCATGACTGCGACCTCAATCCTGTTCTTCACCATCGGTGTTCTGATCGGCCAGATAATAGGACTCCCCCAGATTCTGGGGAACAGAGAAGGTACAAATATTGATTGAATCACCGCTGAAACTAATTTTTGGAAACCTTGCAGGAGCCGGATAACTTCCGCGTGGCAGCGAAATCATTGCCCGCTATCACGTTTCTGCCTAAGAGGCACGTCATAAAAGGAAAGGCAATGGGGCAGGAAGAGGAAAAAGAAAACTTCAGGCCTAGATTCTAAAAAACAGTGGAAGGGTGGGGAAAGGGTGAGGTCTTGGCAAATTGTCCATCCAAACTATCCTTCCCCCCCCCCCCCCCCAGGTTTCCCATTATTGGCTGCTGTACTGGGTGTCATTGCTGCTGTTTGCGTTTTGCTACTGCTCATCTGTCCGGAAAGCCCCCGGTTTATATTCATTCAGATGAAGGATGAAATGAAAGCAAGACAAGGTAGGGACACCAAGGCCTCAGGGCTTGGGAGCAACGGAGATGGGTCGTGGTCCTCCTAAAGCTCCTCCCATCCTCTCAAACCCTCGGCTGCACTGTGGGGAGGAGACGCCGCTTCCCCGTCCTGGCTGCGCTGTGCGAATTCACTTCCTTTCTCCACGTTCAGCATTTTCTCTTTCCATCCAGTCTTAAGAAGATTGCGGGTTCAGGAGGACGTGGAGGATGAGATTCAGGAACTCCTTGCAGAAGACCTTTACGAATACGCGGCCAACGAGAAAAAGATGACTGTCTGGAAACTCTTACGCACTCAAAAATTTCGGTGGCCAGTATTCACCATCATCGTTTTGATGGCCGGAAGCCAATTCTCGGGCATCAACGGGGTAGGGGGAAAAGCTTCCCAAACACTAACCTAAATGCAGGAGAAAACAAACCAACCAACAAACTACAATGCGGATCGTGGGGTTTGTTTTACGCTGAAAACGGGCCATTTGGGGTAACCCATTTCCCTTCTCTTTTACGGGCAGCAGATAGAAAGCCCAAATCTCCCTCGTTCTCCTCTCCCCAACAAACTTTGGGTTCGCGGTGCCCTCTTCAGCGCAGCTCCTCTTTTTCACTTGGACCGCAGATGTTCTTTTACACAAGGCAAGCCTACAAAGTTGTGGGATTCTCCGAGAAGAACACCAACCTCGTTTCTATCGGCATCAGTTTCGTCATGATCTTAACTGTCCTCGCCGCGGTAAGCTGCTTGCCTTTCCAGCTTCCTTAAAGGTTAAAACCCAGGGCAGAATGTGGCTTCCCCCCCCTCCCCCCCTCTTGAAATAAAAATAAATCCAAGCCCTCTGGGCTCGGAGCTGGTCTAAAGAACAGGAAAGAAGGGTTTATTTGGAGAAACGGCTCTGCTTGGTGGAAAGGTAAAGGTCTGCTTTATTGTAAACCGCCCAGAGTCTACCGTGGTAGAGATGGGCGGTGATAAATTTGATTAATAAATAAAATAAATAAAGGACCTTCTGAAAGGTCCTTTATTTATTTTATTTTGTCATTGCTGGATGAAACCTTTTATATCCCGCCAGTCCTTTACAATCCGTACTGGATCTCGGTGGGTATCTCGACTGCCAACTCTGTTTCTCCAAACTTGCTAAACAGCTGGATGAGCATCAAAGGCTGCTGTGTAAACCATTTCAAGGTCTACTAATTTTCTGGCGGCGGGAGACCTCACCTTGCTTCCTTGCAAGAAAGAACGAACGGGGGGGGGGGGGGGCTCCGTTTTTCGCCTTGCCGGGGTGGCATCTGGAAGAAGGAACCATCCAAGGGGATAGGGCTCTGATGCCCGCTGCCTTGCCCTTGAGATCCCCCTTGCCATCCATCTGTTGTGTCCCCTTGATTTTTCTCCTAGATCCATTTGATCGAGACGTGGGGGCGGCGAATTCCTCTCATCATGGGCTTTATGATCTGCAGCATGACTTGCATCCTCTTAACATTCACCCTCGAATTCCAGGTTGGGAAGCGCCCTGCTTCTGGCCGGGGCCTCCACCCTGCCTCTCTTCCCAAGTCCCCCGCCTCCATCTTGTCCTCGCTGGGAGTCCACAACCAGTTTGGGCACCTTAAGCCTAGAGAAAGCCGGGTGCTAGTGTGGAGCGGGGGGTCCCCTCCACAAGACTCGTTCCTTAGTGGGCTTGCCTTCTTTCCACAGGTCTACAGCAACCTGATAGCCTACCTAAGCCTGATTTTCATTGTTATCTTTTTAATTGGGCACATGATAGGACCAGGTAGGTGAACGAGCAGAGCGCTGGACAGTTGCTAGAAACTTCAGACAGCAACGGGGTTTGCCACAACAAGCAGACAAACAAACAAGACCCCAGTCTACAAGGGCAGCCCAAATCAAGCCCTTCCTTTGTCTCCCCCCAGCGGTGGTCCGCATCGTTATCCTGGGAGAACTTTTTCTTCAGTCGACCCGCGCCTCAGCCTGCACATTCGGGGGCTGTATGGTGTGGTTCGCTCGCTTTGTCTGTGGGCTGATTCTGATCCAGTTGGAGGTGAGTCCTCATGCAGGGGGGCGTGGTGGCTCAGCGGGTAAGACGCCAGGCTTGTCGATTGGAAGATCGCAAGTTCGGAGGTTCGAATCCCTAGCCCTGCGTGCGGAGTGAGCTCCCGCACTAGCTCCAGCTCTTGCCAACCTCGCAATTCGACAGCATGCAAATGCAAGTAGATGAATAGGTACCCCTTCGGTGGGTAGGTAACAGCGTTCCGCGCGCGTCATGCGGCCACATGACCGCGGAAGCGTCTTCGGACAGCGCTGGCTCTTCGGCTAAGAAACGGAGATGAGCACCGGCCCCTAGAGTCGGACACGACTGCACAATTGTGCGGGGGGAACCTTTACCTTTACCTCATGCAAACCTCTTTTACCTCTTTACGAGATGCTGGCATGGCCCTTCTCACCCTCCCCCTGCCCAGAATTTTCAGGGAGATATTCTGAGTTGCAGTTCCAAGTTGCAATCCCAGCGCAGGCGGATTGTGCCGCTTGTGGTGCCAGACGCACGCCAGGCTGGAATCTTGCCCCAGAGGGTGGTTGTGAGCTGGGAATTGGGGGGGGGAGGGAGAGAAGAAGCGGGGGCAACCTTGGATGCGATGGATCAGGGAAACAGAGCAGATCCGTTCAATCTGCGGATTTGTTATCAAGCCGTGTTAAAAATTGAGGCGGGCAGGAGTCGAGCATTAGTCGGTACGACGGATAGTGGGGTCTGAAGCCCTGGCATTGGCCGAGCTTGGTGTAAGTGAGAAAAAACTCATACCATTTTTCTTTTGCCCCCTTTCCTAGTTATTCCTGGGCCCCTACTCTTTGCTGGTCTACTGGCCCCCCTGCGTGGCCATATTCATTTACCTTTTCAAGATGATCCCCGAAACCAAGGGAAAATCCTTTCTGGAGATCCAGAAGGTCATGACGGAGCCCTCAGCCAAAGAAAGGAAGAAAAAGCAACACAAAATCAAAGAAAATCTCTGAATTTATTAAAAAGAAATTATTGCTGATTTTCAAAGGATGGCCCGCCAAGATGCCTTACTGTATTGCTGCCTTTCCGTGTGTGTTGTCCGCTGTTTCTCTTTCCTGGGGTGTATAACTGTAGGTCTCCTTTCTCCTGGATTTCAGCTCTTCCGTTCAGCCAGGATGTGCAAACCAAGAATTTGGCACTAAACTAGGCTGACTATACGTCCCGTTTTGAACGGGACAGTCCTGTTTTTTTAGCATTTTTCAACCGTCCCGTCGTTTTGATGAAAATCTCAATTTTGTCCCGTTTTTTAAACCCGGCGGGAATGGTGCGGAAGGAGGATCCGAGCCGGAGCTGCTGATTGGAGGCAGCTTGGAAGAGGAAGCCCTCCTGCCTATCAGCACGCGGCAAAGGAGGGCGGAGAGGCGGAGAGGAGGGCGGACCGGGGGGCGGGGTTTGCAGGCGGGAGCCAATCGCGTGGACTGGGGGGCGGGGACCCCTGTCTTTTTCATGAATACGGAATATTACATAAGACCCCGTCCTGTTTTGCCATCCCAATGTCCCATTTTTGTCTCAAGGAAATATGGTCAGCCTACACTAAATATTTTAAGCCTCCTCATTCCGCAGATTTCTCTGGTATAACTAGCTAGAACACAAGTACATCCTTGTTGAGGATCAGATTTTGATGACCCTGAAGACAGTTCTGGGCATCAGGGCGCTGTTAGAAACTGCATTGGGCACTCTCACAAAATGGCTACCGAGGAGGCATGGCCAGTCACATCAGAGGAGAAGAGGTGGGGCTATTCGTGCCACAATCCCTTAATTTCATCCCCCAAATCTTTGTTTGCAGGGTCACTATGGGGCCCTCGGTGCTGCTAGAAATAAAGTTCTTACGGACAGTTTCTGTGCTGTTTCCCCTCCCTTTCAGTTTCTTTTAATTTAAATAGTTTTTTAGAAGCTAAAATGACAAAAGTTGTAGAGATTCTTGCTGTGCAAGGAAAGGCTTTTTTAAAAAAGCTCTCCAAACAGCATGCATACTGTATGCCAGTAGTAAAAAGGATTGAAGACCGAAGTAGTACAACATGCAAGGAAGGAGGGAGGAGGAGGGAAGAGGAAAAAAAACACACACACTCATAATTGTGACCAGCTAGGAGGAAAACCATTCAGGTGGCCCACATTTCAACGTTCCTGATTAAATCACCCCCCCATCAACTGTTCTGCAATAATATAATAATAAAGGGGGCATCTCAAATGCCAAGTGAAGGGCTAAACCAAAGAAAATCTTTAATTATCGGGCTATTAAACCAGGGCTTTTCAGTTTTCCCGCGGCGACACACCAACCGCCGTTGCTGTGTCGCCGTGGAAAAACCCGGAAGTGCCACCGTTGCGGCAGCGCGCGAAAACCCGGAAGCGCTGCTGCCGCTTTCAGATTTTTGCGCGCCGCCGTTGGTGTGTCGCCGCGGGAAAACCCGGAAGCGCTGATGATGATCAGCACTTCCGGGTTGTGTGGTGACACACCAGACTCTGTGTGGCGACACACTTTCGTGTCGCGACCCACAGTTTGGAAAGCTCTGTATGAAACGCTGTCTCTAGACTTGCAGCCTTGATGCTCTGAATTGGTCAGTGGATTAACTATTTTCTTGGCATGCCCAAGGCCCCCCATGCTAAATTAATCAAACAGGCTTGGTTGAGGCATCCAAACCTCTGCCCACCTGCCCAGATTAAACCAGATGAAAATTAGGAACTGCCTGATTTCAGGCTGGTTTTGATCTCTCCTTCCGGCTGGGTGAGTTTCTTTCCGGATTGTTTTTCACTGTTGGTGTTTCCCACCCTGCTCAGTTGGGATATATAAATGGCACGTCTGGGTGTGGGCATGTGCATGCACAGAGGACCCGGGAGGTGGGTTGAATGTTCACATCTGGAAAGCTAACGTTAGAGGGACTGGGGTTGCAGCTGGAAAGCCAGAATCAAACTGGGGTCTTTTGCGTTGCACATTGGCTGATAAACCGGCGTTACTGAAAATTATTATGAAAATATTATTATGAAAATTATTATGAAAATAATGATAATAATCAGATGCCATAAAAAAAACAGTTCATTCCCTTTTAGGGCTGCAACGCCGAAAATGCCCAGAGGAGGACAGTGTTTTCTGCATGTACTATCTGCTATGGAGCTTTGAACAGCCCATTTAACTCAGCTTAACGTGCTTAAACTCGGACTTCCTTTTTTATACCTGTTCTCTAGCACCCGGGCCCTTTATTGCAAGATTAATATTAATAATAACGTTAATAATAATTAAGATAATGATGATAATAATCCGATGCCTTAAAATAGTCTTATTTCCTTTGTGGCTGCAACGCCACAAACGACCACATGAGGGAAGCGTTTTCTGCCACTTACCATCTGCTATGTAGCTTAGAACAGGCCATTTTAACTCATTGAACGTGGTTTAACTCGGTTTCCACCCTGCTACCCACGGTTGGGTCTTGTCATCCTGGTCTGTTTCTCAAGTAGCCGCCTTCAACCTTTCTGACCTGATCAGAAAGCGGTTTGTTTTGATCCATAGGAAGGGCCAGGTAAAAACCAGACTGAATTAAAGTTTAGGGTAATCATTTTCCAGAAAAGTACATTTTTAGTTATGTCAAGAGGGTGGGGGGAATAAAAACAGTTTTTTCAAGCCTCGGAGACCTTGGGGCTCCAGTGCCCATGGTCCCCCACCTGGTCACCGGCTGGGAATGATGGCAGTTGGAGTCTAAAATGTAGAAAAGCTGCCGGATTAGAGGAAAACGGGCTTCTCTGTTATCTCTCACCTTGGAATGTCAGTTACTGGAAATTACTGAACTCCTCCTTGACTTTGTAGTGGCTGGTTGGGGATGCTGGAAGTTGTAGTCCCAAAATAACCAGACAGCATCTGCTTTGGGAGGAAGTTGATAAAAAATATATTGGGTGTATGTGGAAAACTAACATTTTTTTCCTTAGTTCCTTGTCTGCGCTTCGATCCTGATTTATAGATGTCTGACCCAAGAACGGCGGAGGAGACCGTAACTGTTTCGGGAAGGGTAAGTTTGGAGTAAGTCACCACCCCATCAGCTTGTGAAAGGCGGTTGCCTCCCCAAGGGAGATTCTGGGGTATGGAAATAAAAGGGGGCTTAAAGGGGGTCACATAAACCTTGGTTTGGAGGCTGAGGACGCAGCAGAGAGAAATTGTATTTTACGTCACTGATTATCGGTAAGCAGTTGACAAACGAGTGTCCGTTTTGATAAAGGGGCAGATAAAGGTGTTATAAAGATGAAACGACAACCACAATAATTTTAACAGCAGCAGCAGCTACTTATACGCTCTCTGCCAGCTTGTTCTGCCGCGTCCGGTACTTTTGACCATCGGTCCTTCTGAAGGATTTAGGAGAGCTAAAGGCCGGGTATAATCTATGTGCTGCTCTGAGTAATGCAACTCTTTGGGACTGATGAATGAGTTGAGATCCTCTGTTTCTGTGGCGTCCGAGTGCTTGTCCAGGCCTTTGGGGGTGGCAGCAAGCACACCAGCCACGGTTGGGGCTACCACTGATGTCCTTTTCCACATTTGCTTGATCCCTATCTGAAGGTCTTTAGAGTCCCCTGTTTTTTCTACTTCTTTCTCATTGACCCTTCTACCACCACCACCTCCTCCTCCTCCTCCTCCTCCTCCTCCTCCTCCTCCTCCTCCTCCGTAGGACTTCTTTAGAAGTTGGGATTGAAAGGAGAACCTCCCCCACCTCGGAGCCTTTGTGCCTCCCCCACGTGCTGGTTCAGCAATGGAGGAAACTGCAATTCCGCGCATTTGTCATGAGTCCCAAAGAGTAATTTCCAAACCACGAGACGGGGCCACCCCTGGTTGATGCTCCGTGGCCTTGGCAGCGGAGCAGCGTCCAGCCCACTCGGGGCTGGCAAGGGAGACAATCAGGGTGCCCTCTGGGGCCGGAAGTCTAGAACCCCAAACCGCCACGTGCCCTTCCTTCTTTCCGCAGATGCTCACGAGGCCCCTTGTCCTGGTGACCCTCATTTCTGCCTTCGGGTCATCCGTCCAGTACGGTTACAACGCTTTTGTGGTCACCTACCCCGCCGAGGTAAGGCCGGCTACCCCGTGGGGCTGGGCCAACCCCCCCCCCCATGGGTCCTGCTCTCTGTGTTTTCAATGTGCTCCAAAGGAAAGAGAAAGGAAACGCCATCCAGTGGGTGTATCGCTCTGCTTCCCCTCTTAGCACATACAAAGCTTTTACAACTCGACCTACCGCTACCGGAACGTGATCAGCATCGACCACAGCTTGCTGAAGTTTCAGTGGGGACTCACGGTTGCCTTTTTCCCGCTCGGGGGCTTTTGTGGGTCTCTCATGGTTGGACCGCTGGTGGACAGCATCGGCAGGTACTCCCCTTTCTATGTCTCCCTCCCTCCCTCCCTCCCTCCCTCCCTCCCTTCCTTCCTTCCTTCCTTCCTTCCTTCCTTCCTTCCTTCCTTCTTCTTTCTCACTTTCTCCTTCCCTTCCCTCCCTTTTCTTCTCATCTTTCTTTTCCAGGAAGAAAACCCTCCTGGCAAATAACTTTTTGGCTCTAAGTGCCACTGCCCTTGTGATTTCCTCGAAACTGATGCATTCCCATGAACTTCTGATTTGCTCACGCTTCTTTGTGGGAATCTGTGCCGGTGAGTGAAGGGCCCGACACGGGAGCCCCCTCGCGTTCCCCAAAGTCTTCTCTCGCTGCCCACCCCCCCGACCCCACCCAAGGGCGCCCTTCCACCACGTGGGGGGCACGGGAGCGGCCCTTCCTCGCCCGGCGCCGGGGTGGCGTCTCCCGCCAGAGTTTTGCGCGAACATCTCGGGGCGAATGACCGCGAAAAGCGCTGCTGCCCTTGACCCTCTGCTTGCCTCCCGAACCAGGGGTTGCCTTCAGCGTGGTCCCCATGTACCTGGCCGAGATCGCCCCCCAGAACCTGCGTGGGGCGCTCTGCATGGTGGCGGACCTGTTCATCACTTTTGGCAGCTTCTTGGCAGAAGCCGTGGGCTTCCACGAAGTCCTCGGAACCGAGGAAGGTGAGGGGGGAGAAACGTAGGTGGTAGATCGGGTGGGGGGGGTGGGGACACACGACTCAAGGTCTGGTGGCCACGATTCTGACCTGGTCTCCTCCAGGTTGGCCACTTTTGCTCAGCCTCACCGGGCTCCCCGCACTGCTGCAGCTCCTGTTGCTCCCGTTTTCCCCCGAAAGTCCTCGATATCTCCTGATTCAGAGGAAGCAGGAAGAAGAGGCCAGGCAGGGTAACGATTGATGGATTGATTGATCATCGGTTGCGCCTTGTTATTCCCAAGCCACTCCCCTCAATTACAACAGCTCATGCGCTCTCCAGTCTCATCCTCTACAAAGGCAGCGGGAGGGGGCTTCAGGCTAGGGTCTGCCCTCTTCTTAAATTTTGTTTTTCTTCGGCGACCAAGAGGGCTGTTGGGGCGGCGGCCTTGCTGAAGGCCAGGTGAAGACCTCCTGCTTTGATTTTGGGGCCGGTGGTGGTTCTGGGGTGTGCAAAATCAGTGGGTGAGGCCTCTTTGCAAGGCTGGAATGAGCAGTTTGGGTAGGAAAGTTGGAAGGACTCTGGGATGGGTGGTGCAAAGTGGGTGCCAGATTGGGGTGCTCCAGCTCTCGAGAAAGCGATGGGTGTTCTTCAGAGCACGAAGCATGGAGCTCCACGTGGGCCTCCTGGTTCCAGGATCTCCCTCCGAGAAGGTGCCTCCCAAGTATGAGACCTTTGGTTTCCTTGTCATGCCCTCTCAACCAACCCCTTGCCTCCTCCTTCCGTAGCCTTCAAGAAGCTGAGGGGCTCGGAGGATGTGGAGCAGGAGATGGAAGAACTCCGACAAGAGGACCTCTCGGAGAAGGCGGAAAAAGATATGGACGTGCTGAAAATCCTCCTGCATTTTCCCGCCCTTCGGTGGCACGTCGTGTCTATCGTGGTCCTGATGGGGGGTCAGCAGCTCTCTGGGATCAACGCAGTACGGACACGTTCTGGAGGAGACTCCCCTCTGTCTGTCTATCTGGAGGGTTGGGGAAGGCTGCTCAACTAAGTGCCCCAGATGGTCCAACTGCATCTTGCGGTTCGAGGCAGGTGCGAATGCCACGCCCGAGAAAGCTTGGCAAACGATGGCCGTTGTTCTCATTGCAGGCCCAGCATTACGCGAAGCCAATCTACTTGTCCTTGGGGGTCAGCAAGGTGGCTGTCTGGTACATCAGCATGGTGATGTCCCTCTGCCTGATGGTCATCACAACACTGGTGGTAAGCGGCCGGCTCAGCCTGGACGTCAGTGCCCTCCTGGTGCCGAGATTTTAACAGCCTTTCCCCAGCTAAAAGACAAGATGAGACCATCTCACTCATGGGGTGGAGACAAGACGAAGGGCATCTTCCACTGTTTTCGTTCTGGGGGTGGGGAATAATCAGATTAAAGAGAAAAAGGCGGAATAGCTAAGCAGCTTCTCTAACCATCGCTGATGCCCGAGAGTGTCTGTCTTCAAGCGTTATGGACCTTTCAGCAGAGAATGGATAAAAATGATCCAACGACCTCTGGATTTATCGATGAAAAAGGGATGTACTGTATATGGGAAGAAGGGAATTAGGTTATGTAATTTGGGAGGGTGGAAATAGTGTTAACTATGTTTGTAACTGCTGCAAAGAAGTCCCTTCTTTAAATATTTCTTTTTCTTTCTTTGTTCATTTTCTCGTCTATGTTTCTATCTTTTCTTTTTATGTTCTTTTCTCTTCATTATTTCCTTTTTACTTTTCTGTTGCTTTTACCTTTGTAAAAAATGTTTCTTCAATAAAAAATTCTCTCTCTCTCTCTCTCTCTCTCTCGATGTGACAGCTTTGGTTGAAAACTAGCTGCTGGCTGAATGGTGCCAGTGGATTTCCGTGGCTGAATGAAGTATGAATCTAAGGGCCTTTGCCCGGGTCCAACGCTCCTAACCTCTGCCGTATGCCGGCACATTTTAATTTTCTATAGATCTGCCTTGTCGAGACATCGGGGCGTAGGGTCCTTCTTCTTATCGGCTTCATCACGTGCAGCATCTCTTGCGTTTTCCTGGCCATGTCCCTGGAGCTTCAGGTCAGCGGTTCCCCATCCTTAATTTTATTTTTAAGGCAACGTGGGTAGCCTTGTTGAAAGCCGAGGCATCTTTTTCCCTGGCTGGTGCCAGAAAAAGCTATGCCTAAGGAGTTACGTTGTTAATTATGCTTCCACGGAAATTTGCACGAACTGTTTGAGGTTCTGCATGATTCCACAAAATTTCCCTATCTGTGTTTTGTTTAATAAAGATAGTTTCTTATTTTCCTTGAAGGCAGACTTACAGTTCCCATGGACGCAGCCCTTAATTGAGTTCTGCAACATTCATTTCAGCTTGCAGGAGCTTTTGGGAACAGGTGAAAATGCAGGATGCGTTTTTTAGACACAGAATATTATTATTTATTTGTTTAAATGTATTGGCCGCCCAACTCCAATGGAGTACATCAATATTTAACCGAGTCCTGGAGCAGTTACAATGGATAGCAATATAGAGCAGGGAGTATTTTTAAAGAGATCCATCCATGCTAAGCGATCCGTACCCGCTCTTTCGCCTGCAGAAAAATATCCCCGCCATGTCATATCTGAGTGTGTTCTTTCTTACCATCTTCCTGATTGGACAAGCTACTGGTCCCAGTAAGTATTCCAGCACCAGGGGTGTTGCAAACTCAGAACACGTATGTTTCAGGCTTGCGACTGGATTTTAGCACGCGTAGCGGGGATCGCACCCCTTCCAGTAAACCTTGGAAAGGTTCTGGACGGAAAGCATTGGGCACGTCGACGGTTCAAGGCTGTGCCTCCTGTCTTTGCAACCAGGCCCGGTCCCCAACTTGCTGGTTGCAGAACTTTTTCTCCAGTCGTCTCGGTCCACAGCCTTTGTGATCGCGGGAGGCACCCACTGGCTTTGCAAATTCCTCATTACTGTAACGTATCTCCACATAGAAGTGAGTCTTATTCTTCTTTTCGGCTTGCTTGGACATAGCCCCACCCATTCAGGGCACCACCCCTCCTCCTGTTTGATGTGGCCCCACCCATCCTCAGTCCTAGCCTCACCCCCTGTTTGAGCCCCACCCATTCCAGATCCCAGCCCCACCCACCTTGACATGGCCCTGCCCATTCTGGGTACCACCCCACCCACTGCTTGACGTAGCCCCACCCATTATGGATCCCAGCTCCGCCTACTTTGCTATAGCCCCACCCATTCTCAGTCGTAGATCCGCCCACTGTTTCACGTAGCCCCGCCCTTCCCATACAGCTCCGAGAAATTGCCTTCAACGGAGCGTAACTCGTGATGGGAACTAAAAATAAGGGCTCCTGGTCCAGATTTTGACAGAGTGGAGCTAACTTCAGCTCGGTCATGAATCTCCTCTGGAAGATGCTGTGCTAAAGCCAGGCTTACTGATGTCCATTCCTGGGTCAAGCTCTGCAGCAGCTGATGGGTAGAGGAAAGGCAGGGTCTGATCTCCTTTGGTTGGGCAGGATGGATCAGTTCTGAGACTTCCTTTCTCTTCCTAGACGGACCTGGAGCCCTACAGCTTTCTCATCTTCTGGCCATTTGGCATCGCCACTGTTTATTTCATATCCAAGATGATCCCCGAAACTAAGGATAAAAGCTTCTTGGAGATCAGGAGACTCCACCAGACCCAACAGTCCTAATGGTGGACTTGGGACCTCTCTGTGGGTCATCTGGGCTGCCTTCGGTCGAGGGAAGATGGACGCATGAGATACCCTCTCAGTTTGGGGGCAGACAATGCCCCCCACCCCCACCCCGCCAAACGTCAAGCTGCAGAGGTGGTTCCTTGACCAGAAAGGTTGGCGTCTCACCAGGTTGATCCATCACCGCACGATTGAAGGACTGCTAGGTTGTGTAAGGTCCAGATCTCGGATGGCCAAGGCCTTTTGTGGAAGAGTGAGTGACAATTTGGGAAGACATTGCTCAGGTCACCCCAGACTGGCCAGTCCTCTCAGCAGCATCCTGGAGAGATCTGCCATTTCCGCAAAGTTCTCTTGGACCTCCTTGTGGTTGTCTTCCTTTCTGTATCTAAGCCTTGCTCCTTTGTTTTTGGGGTGGGATGACCCAAACGCCAACCGTTGTTTGTTTGCTTTTAAAATAATAACATTATTTTTTAAAAAAATTACACTTTGCTGAATAACCTTGCAAGTTTCGTGTTCTTTTGTGGTTCTCCCATGTTCTTCAGTTATTTTTTTTTTGGGGGGGGGGATTCTATGTGTTTGAAAATCCACAGAAGCAGGAGTATGGAAGTGGGACCGAAGAATTGGGGGGCTTGGAAAAAATAAGAAATCAACATTTCATTCATCCCTTTAATTCACCGGGCGATATGAGTATTAAATATTAATATTTAACTTGGGTTTTCTCAATGGGAGAAAGCTTTCTGAGGTGTGCCAACCACGTATTTTTTCTCTTGGAACTGTGCCCGGAACGAGAAAATACAGATTTTTAACCCCCAACCTGATTCCTTTCAACCAGTTCAGATAATGGTGCAGTCCCTGGTGATTAAATAAAACACTTTCTTTTTAAAACATCATTTAAAAAAAAAGTTTTATTATTTATTTGTGCGACTTGTACGGCCTTCGCAACTGACCGGGGCTCGGGGTGGCGAGCAAACAAATTAAAATTAAACGAAATGAAAGCAATCAGGAGAGGGAAACGATACATATCAAAACAGCTATTTCTTTGGTTTTCTTGTTATTTATTGTCTCCGTTGCTGCGGTTCGTGGTTTTTAATCAGAGTTTAGGAAGACGGGAATTGTCTGCCGCTCGGAGTTGGCGTCGATTGGAGCGGCTTATAAAATCAAATAAATATAAAGTTGGTGAAATCGTGTCGGGGCTCGAAATTTCCCCTTGTGCAAAATGTCGATGTATCCCCCTCTGTGAAAGGAGGAGTCCACCGGGAAAAAATACGTAATTTTACCCTCCTGAAGGCTTTGCCTCTGGAGAAAATTGGGAATATGAATGTAGTAAGTTGTGAGATGCAGTCGTATTTTCGTAAGCCCAAAGCCATTTCGGATGGCATAGGTACAAAATAATAATAACAACAATAATATATTAGATAGATAGATGGATGGACGGACAGACAGACAGACAGACAATAAAAGAGAGCCAGTTTGGTCTTCTGTGCCTAGGAAGATTAAGACCATTTTGCAAGCTCAACAGCAGCAGGGTAATCTTAACGATCCTCCTTTAGATGATAAAGGGACTTAGAAATAACATCTCAAAATAACCATGACCTAGCCCCAGGTGCAAGGTCACACAGCCACCCTAGAAACATATTTAAGGATTCCCTTACTAACTTTACTCAGACTGAAGAAGCTCCTTGGATAAGGAGTGAAACGTTTCTACTGAGAAAATAGAAATCCAGTTGACATGATTCAAGCCACAAACTGTTCCACCTGGATGACTGAGAACCTTCATCGACAGTTTGGTCTAGTGGTTAAGGCAATGGGCTAGAAACCAGGAGTCTGTGAGTTCTAGTCCTGCCTCAGGCATGAAAGCCAGCTGGGTGACCTTGGGCCAGTCCCTGTCTCTCAGCCCTAGGAAGGAGCCAATGGCAAATCAGGATACTGAGAGTTCTAGTCCTGCCTTAGGCATGAAAGCCGGCTGGGTGACCTTGGGCCAGTCCCTGTCTCTCAGCCCTAGGAAGGAACCAATGGCAAATCAGGATACTGAGAGTTCTAGTCCTGCTTTAGGCACGAAAGCTGGCTGGGTGACCTTGGGCCAGTCCCTGTCTCTCAGCCCTAGGAAGGAGCCAATGGCAAACCAGGAAACTGAGAGTTCTAGTCCCGCCTTAGGCATGAAAGCCGGCTAGGTGACCTTGGGCCAGTCACACACATGCAGATAATCTCTAGGATAATCTTCTAGGACAAGGGTCAGAAATGGCGGCTCGCGAGCCAGATGCGGCTCTTTGGCCCCTTGACTGCGGCTCTTCCGCAGCTGAACTCACCCCCGCCCCTTCCACGTGATAGGCCCCCGCCCGGAAACCCCGCCCCCTGGCTCTCGCACTGAGCGAGGCCCGGCGCGGCAGGGAGGCAGTGCCATCTCCAGCCGCAGCAGCCCCTGCAGCCGCTCCTGCGCCGCCTCCGACAGCGCCGCGTCCCGGGCCAGCAGCGCCTCCCTGCCATGGCTTATTGGGGCGGGTGGGAGGGCGCGGGGGAGCCGCACAGGCGCCGAGGGGGGCGGGCGGGCGCCTGCTTGCCTCCCTCTGCGAGGCCCCGGACCGGCTTGGATCCCGGGAAGGCAGCGGGGGGCCTCGCGGAGGGAGGCAAGCAGGCAGGTAAGCGGGCAGGCCTCGTTTCCCGCCCCCCATCATCATCTTCGCTCAACACGGGCGGGCGGAAGCGGCCGAGGGGGGCGGGCCCGGCGGCGGAGGCCAGAGGAGGAGGAGGCCCGGGCCGGCTTCCAGCGCGCCTGGGCCTCGCGGAGGGAGGCAAGCCCAGCTGCCCGGGGTCCAGGGAGATCAGCTCCGGCAGGATCTGTGGTGAAGAGCGGCCGTGGGGGGGGGCGGGCGGCGATGACAAGCGGCGCACTGAAAGCCTGAAGCGCCGGCGGAGGAGGAGGAAGCCTGGGCCGGCTTCCAGCGCGCCTGGGCCTCGCGGAGGGAGGCAAGCCCAGCTGCCCGGGGTCCAGGGAGATCAGCTCCGGCGGGATCTGTGGCGAAGAGCGGCCGTGGGGGGGGGGGCGGGCGGCGACGACAAGCGGCGCGCTGAAAGCCTGAAGCGCGCCGCTTGTCGTCGCTGCCCCCCCCCACGGCCACTCTTCGCCACAGATCCCGCCGGAGCTGATCTCCCTGGACCCCGGGCAGCTGGGCCGGGTGGACGCCGTCTCCCGCCCGCAAACCCCGCCCCCTTCCACGTGATTGGCCCCTGCCCGCAAACCTCGCCCCCTTCCACGCGATTGGCCCCCGCCCGCAAACCCCGCCCCCTTCCACGCGATTGGCCCCCGCCCGCAAACCCCGCCCCCTGGCTCTCTAGCATTTCAAAATGTGCACGAGCATGTCAAAATGGCTCCTGGCATAAAAAGTTTGCCGACCCCTGTTCTAGGATAATGAGCCAGTTTGGTCTAGTGGTTAAGGTGCCGGACTAGAAACCAGGATACTGAGAGTTCTAGTCCCGCCTTAGGAAGGAAAGCCGGCTGGGTGACCCTGGGCCAGTTACTGTCTCTCAGCCCAGTTCACCCCATAGGGTTGTTGTTGTGGGGAAAATAGGAGGAGGAAGGAGTATTTGGTATGTTCGCCGCCTTGAGTTATTTATAAAAAAATAATAAAGGGATAGAAAATAAATAATAGCAATAATAATAGTTTATATTATGTTATATAACAATAGTATAAAATAATAACAAATAGCATAAAAGAATATAAAATTATAATATAATAAAATAATAATAATATAATATATAAAATAAAAGCTAATAATACGACATCTGCCTATCCCAGGTCCTTGGGAAGGACTCGATAGGTGGACAAAAATGCCAAATCCACTCTAAACATCTGGCTGAGTGCGCAGCCAACCATAATGATAATCATAATATCATCAATAGCAGCAGTTTGAACCGGCCTAACTGGCAAGCCGCTTCTCCAACAGGAAATACGCTTCTTGCAGGGGGAAAAGGGCTTTTTCCACCACGTGTCTGGAGGAACGTGCTTTCTGAGTGGTGCCGTGCGACAACCCTGCCAGGTAGGCCCCTCTGTGCATTACCAGGTGGCGGTTTTCCTTACCCCTCCCTCAAGCACATCTCTGGCTTCCTGGCGCCGTTGCGCCTTAAATTATGGCGGGGCCCTGCCAGCCTCCCTTTTTTTAAAAAAAATGGGAGAACTCCGATCGCCACGTCTCCTAACTACCAACTGTTTCCCTTCTAGAACCTTTCGGCTTTGCTGCCCGATTGGCTCCAAATCCACCTTCTCCAACGATCCGACAGCCAAAGGGACAGTCACTGGGTGTGTTTCTTACCTGTGCTAGGGAGATGGGGCTTCCCTCTTCAAGGGCAGTCTACCTGCAAAAACTGGGGAGGGGCAAAGGGGCATCCGGAAAGGCAAGTTTACGCCTCGTGTTGCTTCTGAGCTTCCCAAAGGCCTGAGTAGGATGCTGGGCAGATGTCCGGCCAGGGGTCAGAAGGTCTGTTTCTCTTTTAAATAGCCGGAAAGAATTGTCAGGGTCTGGAGTTCGGATCCTCCTCCCCAAAGCCATGGAGTTAGATCCAGACAAGCCAGAAGTGGTTAACCCAAGGAACTCTAACCAGGTGAGCTGGGACGGTGTTTGTCCTGTTGGCAATCTATGTGTGGGGTGTGCAGCCTGCAGACCGCGATCCGTGCGTTATCTTGAAGCTTGTTTCCAGTATCTTTTGCAAAACCTGTTTGTCCCTTCTCATCTGCTGTGTGAGGAATAGCCACAAGTGGCGTGTAGAAAGGGCATGGGGAACACAGAAAAACTATTGTTAAGAAAGAGATGCTGCTTTGAAATGGGTATTATTATTATTATTATTATTATTATTATTATTATTATTATTTGTTTCAATGCAAATCCTTTGAGAGAGCCTCTTAAAATTTAAAAGATGATCAATTTAGAGTGAGTGAAATCAGCAAAAAAAACAAGATACTGGATTGACTGTTGCTGTTGATATTTATACAGGGTTTGGATTTTAACAACAGTTTCTCGCTTTAGAAGAAGTAATTGAATTAATATTTTGAAATATTAATATTTGAGGGGGATGTGTAGTTTGTAACCCCTTTTTTGTCATTTCTTCCTTTCTGTAAAGCTATTGCTTTTCCTTGTTCCTTTATCATAGGTTGTTCTTTTGTTTCTTTCTGTGCTTGTGTATTTGGGGGGGGGGTGTATGTGTGAAACTTGTTAAAATAAATAAACTTAAATTAAAAAAAGAAACAAATACGTAACTTGTAGTTTTCAAAGTAGTATAATCTATTCAATTACTGAGAATTAATGAAAAGTTGAAAATCTGAACACAATTCTATACATTCCTTGTTTATTTGTGTTGCATTTTTCCTTCCTTCCTTCCTTCCTTCCTTCCTTCCTTCCTTCCTTCCTTCCTTCCTTCCTTCCTTCCTTCCTTCCTTCCGTTGCTCTGAATAAAAATATAATTAAAAAGCCCAAGACAGAAAAAAAATGATCAGATTAAAAACTAGATTAGCAGATTAAACTAGGAGATTCAAATCTGTTTCTCTTGCTTTCTTAGCTGAGGTTTTTCCAAACATCTCCGTGTCTTGGAAGCCTCGCCCAATGAAGACCCCTCCCCTTGTTCCGCTCACGGCCCCCTCCTCTCCCTCTTGGCAGGACCTCACCAGGCCGCTGATGACCATGACCATCGTCCTGACGTTTGGGTCCTCTCTCCAGTACGGCTACAACCTCTGGGTGGTGAGCCATCCTGCGGCAGTGAGTGTGGCCCCGGGGGGTTAAAGGACCCCTTGTTTCCTGGGGAGATCTTTCTAGATTGATCCCCAGGACCCGGAAAGGTTGGCCCCTCTCCGCGGCAGCTGAACACGCAATTTTCCATCTAGCTTCTCCAAGACTTCTCCAACACCACTTACATGACCAGGAAGAAGGAGAACATCCAGACCAACGTTCTGAATTTTTTGTTTCTCTTCACCACAGCCATCTATTCCCTGGGGGGCCTCATTGGGTCCCTTATAGTTTGCCCGATGGCCGATACCTGCGGCAGGTAATATGAGATCGCAGGTAAAACAAATCTACAATGTTTGACTGTGACCTAGATGTAAAGGCTTGCCAAACTTTGCAAAAGAGGGATAGAGGGATATTCTGCTCGTGCCTGCTAAATATACAGTGACCATTCATCCTTAATTATAGCAAGTGGTCCTTTAGATTTATCTAATGTGTTTATTTTTTTGGTTTTGCTCTCAAATTGTCCTTTGTAAATCAAAGTTATCGGCATAAACAATTTTTTTAAAAATCCGTATGAACCTCTTTCAGATTTGCCCCTTTTCCAGGTTTTTTTATTTTTTTCCAAGAAAATAGGGCCACTGTATGGGTGGCCAGTTCCCCGGTAGACAAGCGACAGTTAGAAAGAAGATCAAAGACTTTCAGGAGGACGCGTCTGAATGCGGTAAAACAAACATGAAAATCGAGGTGTCTGGATGACAGTTCTCGACACTCGCAGATCTTTTTTCTGCAGTTTCTTCTCCTCTGCATTGTTTTGAAACTCAGTCTGCGAGTGGGGCAAACCTTTGACCTTGTTTTAATGCTGGTTTGAGTTCTCTGCCCCCCGTAAGACATACGATATCTCTTGTCCTTCTAGGAAAGGAGCCCTGATGATAACTAATGTTTTAGCCATCATCTCTGCCCTCTTCATGGGTTTTTCTACGATAGTCCAGTCCTACGAATACAACATCTTTTCACGACTGATCAGTGGGGTCTGCTCAGGTGAGAAACATCCCTAAACTTGGGTTGTTTGATGTGGGAAACCACAAATCGGCAGTGGCTGGAATCTGCCTGACCGTGAATGTTTGCTGAAAAGTTTTGCATGTTGTTCCTTCCTTTGGTGGGAAAGAGAAAGGGCCCTCTTTGCATGCACAAAGGCACTATTTCCTTGCACCCTCACCTAGCCATGTTGGCCACATCTCTCCAAAATTTGGAATCTTTTTTTCTAGCAGAAGATGTTAGGGATGGAAGCTGGGACTTTTGTATGGATTTTGTATGCGTGGAATCACAGCAGGTTTGGAGGCAGCCAGGCACAAGGCAGGCACTAGGACCTGCGTGGAATCCTGGCAGTGCTCGGAGGCAGCAGCACCCAGACACTGCAGCCGACACACTAATGTGTCGCGACACACAGTTTGGAAAGCTGTGCTTTAGGGGCCTTGCTAGATTACAAGTTTTGGTTCAGGGGTTAGCAATGGGTTTCCTCCTTCACTTTCTGGTTGCCAAGTTGCGTCTTGGTTGCCAATCCTTGAATGCAGAACCTCGCAGACGTGTGCAAGAAACTGCTGATTCTCGGTGGCATGGCTGTTAATTACATCTCCGTCTCCCACCTTAACCAGGCCTCTTCTCCTGCATTGTACCCATGTACCTTGCTGAAATTGCTCCCCGAAATTTGCGAGGGGCCACCGTGACGATGGCTATGGTTGCCATGGCTGCTGGGGTCCTGATCTCGCAGATCCTTGGTCTTCCGGAATTGCTAGGTTCTGAAAAAAGTACGTTGGAGTGGGGTGTTGGGATCCAGCCCGGCCCCCCTTGGTGACTTTGTCTCCTCCGCACACAGACTGGCCAATCTTGCTGAGCTTAACAGGGTTTCTCGCGGCGTTTCAGCTCCTCCTCTTGCCCAAGTTCCCCGAAAGTCCTCGATTTCTGTTGATTGAAAGGAAGAACGAGGAGAAAGCTAGAAAAGGTAAAACCCAAGCATCACGGAGGAGCAGGCAAAGGGAGGTGGTGGTCTTCTGTTATTGATCTGCCCTTGGAAAAAGTTGGGCTGACAGGCCCCATTAAAGCACACGTTGAAAAAAGTGACTTACAACCGGTCCTTGCACTTACGACCGTTGCCGCGTCCCAGCGGTCACGTGATCAAAATTCAGGCGCTTGGCAACCGGCTCGCACTTACGATGGTTGCAGCGTTCCAGGGTCATGTGATTGCCATTTGCAACCTTCCCAGCCAGCTTCCGACAAGGAAAGTCAATGGGGGAAGCCAGATTCGCTTAACAACCGCGGCAAAAAAGGTTGTAAAATCAGGCATGACTCACTTAACGACTGCCTCGCTTAGCAACGGAAGTTCCAGTCCCAATTGTGGTCGTAAGTTGAGGACTACCTGTAGACAGATGCTTCTGGCCTGTCCAGAAATGCCTTGATCCATACTGAGTCTGGATTTGGCCCGTTCATGCAGGTCTACTAAAATGGCTTTCTTGGGGTTCCTTTCCCCGTTCCCACCCCCTCCTGCCCCCCAGTCTTGAGGGTCCTGCGAGCCAAGGAAGACGTGGAGGAAGAGATAGAAGAGCTCCATCAAGAAGATATATCCGAGATGGCGGAAAAGGAAATGAATGGACTGAAGCTGCTCACCTACGAAGGTCTACGGTGGCAGATGATCTCCGTTGTCATCCTGTTCGGTGGTCAGCAGCTCACGGGGATCAAAGCTGTAAGACCAAGGCTGGGGCTTGCTGGAGGGGAGGAGAGGGGGGCTCCTGGCCCTGCCAAATGGCCAGCCCCACCAGCCTTGCATGGTCCTGCAGCCCACCCCCCTCAAGGGATTTGGGGACTGCTGGGCCCCCAGGGCCCAGACCACCTTGCCTTTGGTGGCTGGGGATTATGGGAACGGGAGTTCCAACGCACCTGGAGGACTTCGGCGCCGGTAAGGTGGCCCGTCAAAGGTGACGGGAGGCTGGCCTCCGAGGGAGGGTCTCTGCCTCCCGAATTAGGGGTGCCCCATAGCGCCTGCAGAGCACTGGAGCTGGTGGTGGTGGTCTGTTTTCAGGTATTTTATTACGCGGAGCAGGTCTACAGAATCACATGGCCGAGCAAGAACGAAGCTCGGTATATCAGCATCCTGTCCTCCATGTTTGCCATCTTCGCCTTATTAATTGTGGTACATTTCTCAGCCTTCGTATCTCCATAAAAGGGGTTCTTTGGGCCCATTTTGTCCCGACCCAAGTCCAGAAAACAAACCATGACTTAGCCCCACTGCAACCCAATTGCTATGGTGGGAAACCTGGACTCAGGCTTCATGCCGTGGCCGAACGCCCACCCAACAATGGGTTGGCTTTAGAATGATGACCGCTCCCAGCTAATTATGGCTCGTTCAACAAACCATAGTTGACAAACCATGGCTTATCCCCACTCTCGTCTCGGATTTTCTACCCTCCAGACCTACACCATTGATACCGTGGGGCGAAGGATCTTAATTCTCATCGGTTTCAGCATCTGTAGCACCCTCTGTGTCTTGTTAACCATAACTCTCGAACATCAGGTTTGTAATCAAAACTTCTTGAAGAATGGCTGGCCCGTTCCTGGAAAAATCCCAACAACCGGGACATGCACCAGTTTTTCCTGCTGGGTTTGGGCGGTCTCGGTTTAAAAATGTGAAAATTCACCCCACCCCAAGCTTGGAAGGCGGGGGAGGTATCAGGCTGCAAAAAAGAAGACCGTTGGAGGTCTACCTGTTGGGATTCTGTCAGGGAGGTAACTGGTGAAGAAGGAGGGGGCTCCCTCCAGGGGGATAAACGCATGCGCAGTACGGAATCGCTTTGCCTTCCTCCCAGGAGGCTAAAGAAGGCCCCGCCCTAGTTTCTTGGGCCTTTTCTCTGAGCATCACTAGTTCATTTTAGTTTAGCTGGATTCTGTCTAGCAGAGTAGAACAATAAAACACTAGAGCCTGTACACCAAGTCTCAGCGTGTTCCTTCACTCGAAGTCAGGACAGATTCTAAAGAAAGGAAAGTCAGTTTTTTGAGGACGTGCCGTCCTGCAAAACGTATTTACCTGTCGCTTCGGTTGTCCCACGTTGGGGGGGGGGAACAGCTTCTGGGAGTCTGAGATAGCAAGGTGTGGGATGACTTAAAGTGTGCCCCATCAGGCCCGTAACTTTCTCCAACAGGTTACAGTGCCCTGGATGTCTTATGTCACCTCCTGTTTTCTCTTCCTCTTCGTCATCGGTCACATCTTGGGACCAGGTAAAGCATCTTCATCCGGGGGGGCTGGGTCCCTACCCACTGATAGGGAGGATAATTGGGGGGTGACTCTCTAACCCCCATCTTCCCCCCCCCCCAGGTCCGGTACCAAATGTCATCGTAACAGAACTCTTCCTTCAATCGTCCCGATCCACGGGGGTAGTGCTGGGTGGTTTCGTCCACTGGTTTCTAAATTTTGTAACAGGGATAGTGGTCCTTTATATAGAGGTAAGTGAATTGGAATGGGGGGGGGGAATTTAAACCGAGCCCCCTCTTTATTTAAATATGTACGCCTCAACCTGCAGCCGGTGGATGAGAGGAGGACACACACACACACACACACCGGTGCTTTTGAGCAGGATCCAAATTTAATAGGAGGTTAGAAACCAAAGAGCTTTTTAACTATTTTTTTTCTTTTCTCTAATCTGCATAAAAGTGGAGACTTTAGTAGGAAAGACTGAGCTTAAGATGGAAACCTTTATTTTATACCAAATATGTTAAGCATTTTGCAGTTGTTCGTCAATGCGACGCGCAGCTCTCGATGTGAAAGTTAAGCAACCTTACGCTTAGCAACATTAACATTTAAGAAATCATAGTTAATAAATGACTCTCTGAGACTTGCTACGTAGAGGATAGATGAAGATGGTTCAAGTCCTCTAAATCATCAGGGTTTTAATAATCTCTACTGTGTGAATTTACACTGTGTAAATACCACCGTGCCCAAATAATATAATGTACTAATTACATTTTATTTATTTATTTATTTATTTTCTATCCTGCCTTTATTATTTTTATAAATAACTCAAGGCGGCGAACATACCAAATACTCCTTCCTCCTCCTCTTTTCCCCACAACAACAACCCTGGGCTGAGAGAGAGTGACTAGAACTCTCAGTCTCCTGGTTTGCCATTGGCTCCTTCCCAGGGCTGAGAGACAGGGACCGGCCCAAGGTCACCCAGCCGGCTTTCATGCCTGAGGCGGAACTAGAACTCTCAGTCTCCTGGTTTGCCATTGGCTCCTTCCTAGGGCTGAGAGAGAGTGACTGGCCCAAGGTCACCCAGCCAGCTTTCATGCCTAAGGCAGGACTAGAACTCTCAGTCTCCTGGTTTCTAGCCCGGCACCTTAACCACTAGACCAAACTGGCTCTCTATTTTATTGTACAATAATACAATATTTTAAACAATGCCATAGGATAGGGGCATGACTTCCTACCTAAGAAGGAATCCCATTAGTGCAATTAATTTAATTCATTTTAAATGGGAACAAAGGTAGTTTTTCTCCTGGCCCCATCCTTTTCCCTCTCCTCCTGACCCCGTCAAGCCTGCTAAAAATGAGGGTCCCCAGACATTTTTTTAAAACTCCTTTTTCATACCTCCATTCATCAAACCCTGTCTATTTTTCCGCCTAACAACAGCAGCGACAAAAATCATTTTATTCTCTTCCCAGCAGTTTCCACATTCTCTTTCTTTAACACCCACATTTTTTTGGGGGGGGGGGAAATCTGTTTATTGAGGACCCTTCTGCATTATGCTGACCAGTGTCTCTCTTCTCGCTTTTTCACTCCAGAAAAAGATCGGATCCTACATCTTTCTCCTTTTCTGGCCTCTCTGCATGGCTAGCTTTGTTTTTATATTCAGGATCATCCCTGAGACGAAAAACAAGACCTTTTTGGAGGTCCGGAGGCTTATGGCTGTGCAGATGGCCAAAACAATTCACGTGCAAGGGCCCAATGACAGACTAAGAGAACAGAAGCGGTTGAATGGGAAGAGGCGCAGAAAACACAGGGCCATCCACAGTCCTTCCTTCGTTCCATCCGTGCCCTCAATTTGAAGAAGCAACTCTTTCCCCCTGCTCTGTTGAGATTTTTGTACTCTCTTGCGTGCAATTTTTAAAATAAACGATGTGTATTCCTTGTGGAAGAATGTTGCTTGCTTTCCTGGCTGAGTTCTGTGGGAGGCAGGAGGGAGAGCTGCAGATGGGCGTGTAAAAGGTGTATCGGCCCACCGAAGGAAAAGGAAAAGGGGTGTGGGAAGCATTTCAGAAGGGACCCTCCCTAGTTTTCTGGAGAGTAAAAGGAAAGGAGGGGAGAAATACTGATGGCCCTGGGAAAGAAGAAGTCACAGTCTGGCAAACTGTTTTTGTGGAAGGGGCTACAAAATCCGTCTTTGCTGGAAAACCACTTGAGTGGATTTTCTACCCAGGGCTTTCAAATCAGGTGAGCCTCTTTGCGTGCTTAAGCAGAAAGATGAAATAATAATAACAACAACAACAACAACAACAACAACGATTTTTATTGTCCTTTGTCATGTATTGGCTGCTGCAGTGTCTCCAATCGGCCACCAGAGGGCACCATGCACTGTCCTTTCCCAACTGTAAAGCTCTTTCCTAATTGGTTAACACAATGAACAAACTCATTGTGTTAACAGATTGTGTTCTTCTGAATTTAGACTAGTTTAGAAGTAAGAAGGCAAAAGCTGGGCACGGAGCTCTTCGAGGCTTTATTGTCACCTTCTTAACAGAGTCATTGAGAGTCGGGCAGCATACCAGTTTAATAAATTATTATTATTATTATTATTATTATTATTATTATTATTATTTACCGTGTTCCTTGTGCATGCTAAGTTGGGGTTCTTAACCATGGTTAAGTGGAGAAAGCTACCATTGGCTGCAGTCTCAGGACACACTAAGCCATAAGCCATGGTTCACCAGCTGCCATGGCTGGATTTGCCCAATTACCATAAGCCTAAATCAACCCCGATGGCTAGTTGATTCGGTGAGAACCCATTCCAGATGGTCTGCTAACCATGGGTCAACGTGGGCAAACCCAACCATGGTTGTCCCTTGGAAGTCCAGGAGCTCCATCGGGGCCGATAAGATGTGATACTTCAAAGGAAGCCTGGATTTTTTAGCTTTCTCTTTCCTGTCCCTTTTAGGAGCCACCACGCGAAGGCGAGGGCTCCGGATGGCAAGGCCGTGCCCGTGGAGCCAACTGTCAACCGAACCCCGGAATCCTGTGGCGCCGTCGCCTGATTGGCTCTTCCCAGCGTCCAGCTGCCCGGCCCCGGGTTGGCGTCAATCCAGCGAGGTCCAGCCCTTGAATCCTCCGTAGGCAGAGCGGTTGGTGAGTGGGCATCCAGGCCTGCAGCAGGAAAGATCCGTCTTGGCAGAGGTGGGCTCCAGGGTGGGTTGAAACCGAGGCTCGGCTGGCCATGGACACGGCTGTGGGGGGCTGTCTTGTCTAGTGGGCCAAGGGGGGCGTTGGGAAAGAAGGGAGGGACGGGGGGGGGAAGGAACAGGTAGTACAAGAAAAGGAGTAAATGAAGTAAAAACTCAGCCTTTGGGGGAAGCCAAACATTTCCAAATGGCCTAGAATTATCCTTCCTTCCTCCCTCCCTTCCTTCCTTCCTCCCTTCCTCCTTCCCTCCCTCCCTTCCTTCCTCCCTTCCTCCCTTCCCCCCTCCCATCTGTTTCCTTTTTTCCTTCCTGGCTTTCTCCCTCTCTAAACATGGAAAATACCCTGATCACAACTGTCTCTTTAAAAACATACATGTCCTGTTTGGTTTGAAAAGATGGGGCCAACCAACTGGAGGCTCCTATTTTATTCACCTGGTCTGGTTTAACCTGTTTTGTGAACACAACCAGTTTAAAATCAGGAGTAAGGGATGAGTTGTGAGTTCACCTCTGCTCCCCAGGAAGACTTTCTTTAATGGTTAGCAACTGGACGATTATAAGGGTTAGGAAAGTGGCTCCCCCCCCCCCCTCAATTACTGGCCTGGGTGGGTTGACTTACCTGCATGCAAAAACCAGCTTTTGAGTCCCTGCTTCTCGCTTGGCTACCTGCTTGCCTGTCTAGCCTATAGCAGCAGAACAAGCTAAGGAGAGCCTCCTGGTCCATGGCAGCCTATCTTGAAATACTTCCAAGGTATGGGCAGGGGAAGGACAAACAAGAAAAGTAAGTCCACATCCTTACTAAATCAATGGCTCTGGAGTCTCTGGTGTTTTCTTTAAGTTTGGGGTTGTTTTTTTAAGTTAAGGAAAGTTTCCTGGATCTCTTGGCAACCTTCCCCCTTTTCTCCCCATGCAGCTCCCTGTGATTGCTGACTTCCCCCCCCTGCAAAAAAAAAAACCACCATGGAAAGCAAAGCTGAGATATTTGCAAATGTGGCTGTTGGGAAAGGGGTGAGTTTGCACAGACCTGAATCTACTATTCTAGGATGGGGTTCAGAGACTGGCTGCTGTATAATAGTAAATAATCATTTATTAAATGCATCTGCCACCCGACTTGCAACAACTCTGGGCTATGGGTATCATTCTGAGCAGAGCTGATCCAGTGCAGCAAAGAAGTTATTTCCGAGCGATTCTGCTTTGCGCCGTGAGCTGCCCCTGATTTAAAGTTAAATCCATGTTTGTTTATTATTATTAAATTTATACACCGCCCATCTCACTATAAAAGTGGCTCTGGGTGGCTTACAAATAAGAGTTGTAAAACCATTATAAAAATAGGGGGAAAAATACAAAAACGTATATAACGTGGATCAATGCCCTGATGTGAGAACTTAGGAGTTGGGGGGGGGGGAGAGGCATAGCGACTTTTTAATAACTTTAACATCAAACTTCCCTATTGATTCTGATTTTCATCTTCCTTTGGGGCTGCCGGAGACATTGGATGGGACCACCCTGAATATAAATAAATATTGGCTGGCTGGGGAATTCTGGGAGTTGAAGTCCACACGTCTTAAAGTTGCCACGGTTGAGAAACACTAGTCTAAGTTAATGCAGTAAACGAAGGATGTCTACCTGTCATTATCCATACTTTTTAAAAGATACTGATGACTGCCTTCACACCCCAGCACCTCCTGATCTTTTTTTTTTTTTTTTAAAGCTTACAGGTCCTGTTTTTCAGCTTGTGTTCATTTCGGGTTTAGCTTCGGTCCAATACGGTTACAATCTCTGGCTGTGCTACACAGAAACCACTGTGAGTGAACTCTGCAAAGCTGAATGTGGGACCAACTGGGCAGTATTTGTCACTTTCCTTTTCTTTTTTTGCAATCCATTTGATATTTTAAAAATCTCTTCCACCAGGCCTTGGGAATAGCGCCAGGGGAAACGTCCTGATTCAAGGGATTCATTATTATTATTATTTATTGAAATTTATTGGCTGCCCAACTCCAATGGACTCATTTGTAAACCGCCCAGAGTCCCCCGTTGTGGGGGAGTTGGGCGGTCATATAAATTTAGTAAGTAAGTAAGTAAGGGCAGTGGGGGATTTGCAGCAAAGGGCCCGTCCGTGTATTTGAATTGGGAACTGGCCTATTTGCAAAAAGGGGGTGACGCAGCAGAGCAGGGCCACCTGATCAAAGTTGGCCGCTGGCTATGCCTGGAGGCCCCTAATTCCGTTTGTCCTCTCTTCCTCCCAGCTCGTCAAAGAATTCTATAATCTGACATATCACAGTATTCAGAGACAGGCCGGCTATGAGGATCAGCTTCACGAAACTATGTTGCTCGGGTTTGCCATTAGCTTGTTCCCCATTGGAGCGATGATGGGGGCACTCCTTTTCGGGGTCCTGGTGGATAAATACGGAAGGTAGGTGGATTCGGGCCTCTCTGAAGACCCCCAAGGGCTGTTTCGGGGGGGGGGAAGAGTGAATGAAAGGAGGGAAGGAGAAAAAGAGACCAACGTCTTTAGCCATTCCCAGAAATGTTGGGTTGAATTTTTCCTCTTTGATCTGGAGCTGGAAAAGACATCTGGGGCTCATTCAATGTCTGCTTGCAGAATGAGAGCGCTTCCCGCTCAGATCCAACAGTTGCTCTACTATTCTTAGCATCAGTATCTTTATTAATCGTTGTTGTGTTATTGCTACTAATAAACAATGCAATCTGGTGGACTGGAAATCAAACAGCTGTATGCCCCAAATCATGTTGGCAAGGTTACTAGAAGATTGGACTTCCAGAGAGAGAAGGGTTTGGCCTGGTTTCAAGCTCTGGGTTCCCACAGGACAGCAAGCTGTGGTTTGTGGTTTGTTTGAACTGGGGCTTGCAGCACAAGCCAAGATCTGTTGGTTTGGGTGGAATGATGTACAGGTAGTCCTCACTTAACAACCATTCATTTAGTGATGGTTCGGAGTTTCCAGGGTGCTGAAAAAACGACTTAACGACCGGTCCCCACACTTACGACTGTTGCTGCGTCCCCACGGTCACATGATCACGATTTGGGCACTTGGCAACCGGTTTGCATTTATGACCATCACAGCATCTCGTGCTCATATGCTCGCCATTTTCTACCTTTCCTGCTGGCTTCTGGCAAGCAAAATCAATGGGGAACTGTGTGATTTGCTTAACGACCACATGGTTCACTTAACACCCACGGTGATTTGCTTAATGACCGCCGCAAAAAAGTAATATTGGGTCAGGTTCCCTTCATGACCGCTTCGCTTAGCAACCAAAGTTCCGGGCCCAATTGTGGTCATTAAGCGAGGACTACCTGTATGCAACTTGTCACAGTTGGTGAACCCTGTTTAATGGCTTAGCATATCGTGCCCATCCAGTCACAGGGGGTCCATAAATGTGTTGGGCGAACTGGGCTGTGATGGCTTGAGTGAACAATGGTCCAGGGAAGTCATGGCTTGTGCAGGGCGTGAACCCAAGGACAGAATGAAGATTGTCAAAATCTCGGCCGATAAGCTTGTCTAAGGCTTCAGATGCTTTGCTTCTGAAAGTGCTGAATATCACTTCCTGGTTTGTAGCGCTGGGTGTTGTGTGAACCCAGCTAGTTGCGGCTTAAATGAATAAATCATGGTTAAGCACAACATCTTAGATAGTTGCTTACCATTCCTGTAGTGAATGAAACCTTAACAATTGATCCATAAAACTAAGTGTCCCCCCCCTCCGTTAGAACCTCCCATTTCTTTTTCCGTCCACCAGCTCTTTTCTTCTTCTCTGATCCCACCCAATAGCCAAGAGACCTCTGACTCCCATCATTTCTTTCTGTTGTGTCTTCAGGAAAGGCACCTACATGATCAATAGCTATTTTTCCTTGATGTTTTCCATGCTCATGGTTTGTGCCAACGTTCTGCACGCCTTCCTATTTGCTATGTTTTCGCGCTTCCTTATTGGCATCTCAATGGGTGAGTTAGGGGGTTGGGCTGAATCGTTTAAGGTTTGACCCCCCAAGACAGTGTTTGTCAACCCCAGCCACTTTAAGATGCATGGACTTCAACTCCCAGAATTCCCCAGCCAGTGCTTGTGGCCACCATCTTGACTTTTTGGGAGGTGGCCTGGAGCTGAACTTGAAGCAAACTTTACTAGCCATATTGATTGATTGATTGATTGATTGATTGATTGGATTTATCCCCCGCCCTTGTTTTGTACAACCCAGGGTGGTCGACACAACCCTCCTGTTTTCCTCACAACAACCCACAACCTGGGAGGTGGGTTGGTCCAAGAGGGCACAGCCACTCCAAAGCCATGAAGCTGGAGGACTAGACCTCACAGTCTCCCCATTGCTACTCCAGCACTTCTGCAGCACTCCAAACTCACTCCGTGCAATTTGGGGGCAATTTATTCTAGCCCCCTTGGTGGGTTCCTCTAGGGCAGGGGTGGGGAACCTTTTTTCTGCCAAGGGCCATTTGGATATTTATAACCGGGGACCCGGGTGGGGTGGGGGGCGGGGTTTCTGGGATTTCCGCGGACCGGGGGCCGGAGTTTGCGGGCGGGAGCCAATCACAAGCACTGGGGGGCGGGGTTTGCGGGCGGGAGCCAATCACGTGGAAGGGGCGGGTTTTGCAGGCGGGAGCCCCGTGGGCCTTACACGGCCCGCAGGCCTGACGTTGCCCACCCCTGCTCTAGGGATACCTAACCAATGAAGATGAAGACCCCTTCTAAACATGCTTGGAGTCATCCTTTGTTCTATTCCCCAGGTATTTTCTCTAACGTGGTTCCCATGTACCTCATAGAGATCAGCCCCGTGAAGTTGAGGGGCGCCATTGGCATGGCGCCCCATCTCTTTCTAGTGATTGGGGTCCTGATGGCCCAGATATTTGCCTTTCCTGAAATAATGGGCTCCGTAGAAGGTAAAGTCCCTTTCCCCAGACTTGATAAGGAGGGAAGTGTTGGGACCGCAGCACCCAAAACCCACTCACTGCCCACTCGTTTCTGCTCATACAGGTTGGCCGATATTGGCGAGTTTCACCGGGATACTGGCCATTTTCCAGATCCTCTTAATTCATCCCTTCCCGGAAAGTCCAAGGTATCTGCTGATTCAGAAGAAAGAAGAAGAAGAAGCCAGACAGGGTATCTGCTGGGACCATATTTAAACTCCTGGTAGGGTGTGGTATTTAAACGAGCTAAAGCTCTAGGAAATGTTAAAATCCCCAGATTGGGGGTTGTCAAAGGAAGTATCTGATTGATTGATTGATTGATTGATTGATTGATACAAAGACATTCAAGTCATCACACATAGTGAGGCTTTGGATGGATGGATGGAAGGATGGATGGATGGATTTTGTGCCATCAAGTTGTTCACTCTTAGTGACCACATAGATAAATTATCTCCAGGAGGATCTGTCCCCAATTTGGTCCTTCAGATCTTCCAATGGTTCACTCATCGCCACTGTAATTGAGTCCATCCACCTTGCTACTGGTCCTCTTCTTCTCTTTCCTTCCACTTTTCCCAGCATCAGAGCCTTCTCCAGGGAGATGGATCTTCGCATCATGTGTCCAAGTAGGATAATTTGAGCCTGGTCCTTGGTGCCTCAAATGAGAACTCTGGGTTGGCTTGTTTGATGATCCATCGGTTTGTTTTCTTGGCTGTCCATGGTCTTCTCAGGAGTCTTTTCCAACACCAAGGTTCAATACTCTCCTGATCCTGCTTCTTCGAAGTCCAACTTTCACTTCCATAGAGGGCCATGGGGAATACCAAGGCTTGCATGGTTCTGATCTTAAGGGAAATAGCTACAAGCCCATTACTGTCCAAGGAGGACCTATCAGAGATACCTCTGGCCCACCTCAGCCTTGGCACCATCCTTGAGCCTTTGCTTAACGTTTTCTGCCTCTTCTTCTCCCCAGCCCTGAAGGAACTCCGGCTCCAGAGCAACGTGGAGGATGAACTAGAAGAACTCCGACAGGAAGACAACTTCGAGAGGGCTGAGAAGAAGATGAATTCCCTGCGGCTGCTGGGGTATCCTGAGCTCCGTTGGCACGTACTTTCTGTTATGGTTGCGGTAGCCGGCCAGCAGCTTTCTGGCGTCAATGCGGTAAGAGGGGCAGTCTCTGGAGCCTTCAAGAAGCTGAGCCTCATAATAACAACAACAACCACAATGTACAGGTAGTCCTCGCTTAATGACCACAATTGGCCCCGGAATTTTGGTTGCTAAGCGAAGTGGTCATTAAGAGAATCTGACCCGACGTTGCAACCTTTTTCGCAGCTGTCGTTAACAGGATCACCAAGGGCGTTAAACGAACCCCGTGGTCGTTAAGCGAATCATGCGGTTCCCCATTGATTTTGCTTGCCAGAGGCTGGCCGGAAAAGTAGAAAATGGTGATCATGTGACCACGGGACTCTGTGATGGTTATCAATGCAAACCAGTTTCCAAGTGCCCAAATCGTGATCATGTGACCGTGGGGACGCTGTAATGGCCATAAGTGTGAGGACCGGTCATATGTCGTTTTTTTCAGCACCGTCATTAAATGAATGGTTGTTAAGTGAGGACTACCTGTAATAGCTTGGGTGAAAGTCGTTTCTGGAGGTCACGAATCCTTCTGTGGTGCTATGTTGCCAGTGGTCGCTTTACGTCAATATTCATGGGAAGTATCTACCACGTGGTTCTCTGTCTTACGGGTGGACCATTGAACAAAGCGCATCACTCCGCCCGGCTTTAGAAAGCCGTACGTTTAGGTTTCCTGGAAATACAGGGCTCAGAAGGGATACAAACAGAAGCATCTCTTCTCTGACCAAATTGCAGACGGTTTCTACGTCGACCATCCTGGTTTCTGATCCGCCAGGCTCCGTTTTTGTTTTTTGTTTTGAAGGAGATTGTGTGGCTCTGCTCTTTAACACGTGCCACCGAAATGGTTGGGTTTGGTCCCGAGGACCTTTCAGCCGAAGCCAAGCAAACCACAGCTGATTTAGTTGAAACAAACCACAGCTTAGCACAATACATGAGCCCCAAAGACCTTTGTTTCTGGGAAGTTAAAAGACGACCCCGGTAAGTCGTCTTCCCTCCTCTTAAATTCCTGCTCTGGATCCAAGCCCTTCTGTTGTTCTGGTTTTATTTCAGATATACATATACGCCAAGAAATTGTCCACTGCGACAGGGCTAACCCCAGAAAATTTCCGATACGTCGAAATCATGACCAATGTCCTCTTGATCGTGGCTGTCTCATTCGCGGTGAGCCTCTCCTTCTTCGTCTCCTCCGTCTCCACATGCATTCCCACCGCGCCTTTTTTAACCCTGTTTTGTTGAAGAAGCCAGGCGTAGCTTTGCAGAGGAGCCAAGTAGCCATCACTTGGATTGGGTTGAATCCTGGCTTGTTTTCTGCCTTCCTGTTTGAGCTTCTCTTTCCTGGCCTGAAATCAAACAGTGATTCAAGTTCCATTGAAACGGAAATGTGGTGATGCTTTTTCCTTCTCGGCTTAGCGAATTCTGTAGCCTTAAAAATCCCCATTGTATGGCCATTTTATTTGTGTGTGTGTGTGTACACGCGGACACACACACACACACGTTGGAAAAATTCCTGTGGGCAATTTTCAGTTTAGTTTGCATCCAGCAGACTCCTTAGATCCAGATCAGAGCAAACACACACGCCCCTCAGTTCAGCTAGCCAAAAATAAGAGATTGATCTTGATTGATTAAACATCAGCAAACATTAAACATCAGCAAACACAGTTAACTGGGTAAAATGAAAGAAAAAAAAGCCGGCAAAAATGGGGGTGGGGGAAGAGGAATAAATAACAATTTACATTATCTATGTATCAAAAGAGGAGTTGAAAACGACGTGGCGGCACATTATTTATTTATTTGAATTGATTGATTGATTAATTAATTAAATTAATGTATCAATCAATATATCAAAAGGCAAAGAACTTTAAAGAGCCACTGGAAACCATTCTGTGGGTAATTAGCAAGGAGAGTCCCAAAGAGTAATTCCGGCTTTGTCCTTTTTATGTAGCTAACAGCCGCCAAATGGAGATAGAAAGTAGGCCACCAGGCGATCTCTCCTCTATTCTGCCCCAGGAGAGGAACAAGTGGGTGGACGGGGACGATCTATCCCACCGTCTTTCCATTTTCCAGATGTACGTTGTAGATACTAAGGGACGCAAAGTTCTGCTTCTCTTTGGATTTGGGATGTCCTCGTTCCTCTGCATCTTGCTCACCGTGACCATACAGCTTCAGGTACATAATGGTGGAGATGCTTCTCGGGAGGGACCGGGAGCCTCCTTGTCACCACCTGGTGGCCGCTGTAAAAAATACGGGGAGATGGCTCTGGGAGCCAGAAATCTCGACTTCAATTTCTGGCATCTCAGAACGGTATGGGAAAACCCTCTCTTACTGTTGGAGTTTGGGGCCGGAGTGGGTCAAGAAACGTAGGGAGCTGGTCTCCCTTTGCAAAATGTTTCCTTTACAGCCGAACCTCTGGCCAGGTTTTTGCCAGACCGAAGGTGACCCGTTTTTCTCCCTCCAGCTTCGTTTTGCCTGGCTGGTTTACCTGAACAGCGTCTTCATCAATGTTTTCCTCATCACGTACGCCATGGGGCCAAGTAAGTCGGTGCGGGGGTCAACCTGTAGGTGAATTAACTAGATTTGCACCCATGCCTGGGCTTTCCCGTTCATGACCACATCAAAACCTGTTGAGTGTTTTGCCCCTAAACCGATTTTACCACGAGAAAACGAAGCATTTGAACTCCATTGATTGGTGGAGTCTTGAAGGTTAATAAAAGAACTCCAAGCAGCTAACAACAATCTTGCAAAGTAGAAGCGTGAACCAGCAGGGAACTTGCACTTGAAGCTTAATTGCGTTCAGAAATAAATTCAGTCTTCACACATTAGTGAGGTGAAGAAAAATAGAGATAGCTTACATTTATTCAGTAGATCTGGATACAAGTGAATTCATAGTCGATCTGCGTGCAAGCGAGATGGAATGGACGAGAGCTGCATGGTGCAGCCCTCCTGCTTGCAGGTGTGCCTGAAGCGTAATGGAGAATGTTAATCCCCCAAATTCAAGAAGAAGGATGAAAAGGAAGTCAGGTGACCTCCCACAAGCACAGTAGAGATGCGTTTACTAGAAAGACCCCCTATTATGCTTATGAGACAATGCTGAGTTGACTCCTGATAATCCCAACATTGATCACCCTAGATCCAAACGGCTGATGGGTTGAATTGCTAACAAAACTGGAGGGCAAAGCCACCCCCTTCTCTCAGGGCCAAAGCAAGGGGGCTGGCCCATCATTGGGGGGGGGGGTGCAAATTTGGAGAATCTCTGTGGCATCCTTGGGGTGGGCGGGCAACTGAGAAAAGAGATGGTTGTTTTAAAAAAATACACAAGCTTCCATCCCTCATCCTTCAAACTTTCTTGGTGGCTCAGGTGCCCTTGTCAACGTGCTGATCGGAGAACTTTTCCTACAATCTTCCCGGTCCTCGGCCTACGTGATTGGGGGATTTTCGCACTGGTTCCTGAACTGCTTAACTGTCTTGATCTTTATCCATATAGAGGTGAGTGATCCTGCAGCTACTTTTTGGCCCTCTCGCTGAGTAAGAAATGAAACACCTCCCTACATCAGGAAGGCTAATGGATCCTAACCTCCAAGGTCCCTTCCAGCCCTATGACTCTATGATACGTACAGTGGCTCAGCCAATGCATGATTTGCAGAGGGGGTGAGGAATCTGGGCTGGTGGGGAGAAAGAAAAGATTAAGCACAACTACAGGGACTATACGTTCCTTTATATTTATTATATTATATTTATTTATAAAGGTCGGCCCTTTATTTCCGAAAGCTGCCCTTTAGATTTATTTCATGTAATTATTTGTTTTCTTGGTTCTGCCCTTGAACTGTCCTTCTGAAAGCTAAGTTATAAACATAAACTATTGATTTTTTTTTAAAAAAAAAATCCTTACAGACCTGTTTCAGATTCGCCCCTTTTTCAGGTTTGCCCTTTAGTTTTTCCAAGAAAATATGGTCACGGCAACCGTACGAGAACCAATTCTTTATTTCTTTTCTCTTCTTTCTTCAACCCTAAGCTTTGAGGTCGTTTGCTCATCCACCGGCCAGACCAACTGACTAACGAAACGTCGGGATGCAAACTGGAGATGCTTAGCTTGGTTTTCCTCCACAAACTGGGGCTTACCAAGCAGATATGTGTGAGCCCAGCCACGGTGGCTGGAAAACCAGGGTTTATTGCTGGCTGGGGTGGGCAACCGCTGGAAACTACAGTTAATCGATTGCAAAGAGAAGCATACCAAGCTGGTGAGTCCGTATCATGTGCAGATAGAAGCTCTAAAGCAGTGTTTTCCAACCTTGGCCGCTTTAAGATGGGTGGACTTCAGCTTCCAGAATTCCCCAGCCAGCAAGCTGGCTGGGGAATTCTGGGAGCTGAAATCCACCCATCTTAAAGCGGCCAAGGTTGGAAAACACTGTTCTATAGCACCAAGTATTCCTTCTTCCTGTGTCTTTGGGCAGCCTCTGCATTTGTGGGAATACAATTCAATTTTACAACTCCAACGATTTGTGGATTACAAGCCTTCCTGGGCACACAGATCTTCCTGCCAACAAAGAGCTTGGCGCCCCTCTCTGTTCTCCTCCTTTCTAAAGCAGAGGGGTTCCAGAAGGACCCCATTGACCTGGAGCTTTGTCGAAAGAGATCCAGCGGGTCCCTTTTGATACCAGCCTTTCTCCTTTGTTCCCTAGACCTACATGGGCCCCTACAGCCTCCTCCTTTGCAGCCCCATGAGCATTGCAACTTTTTTTTACACCTGGAAGGTGATTCCCGAAACCAAAGAAAAAACATTTTTGGAGATCCGGGGACTGGTGCCGCTCTACAGGGCCAAGCAGAAACTGGTCCAGGAACAGCTGAGCGAGTAAAATCAGCGCCTTTCACTCAGACTTTGAGTCAAGATAAAGCGACGGAGTCTCTTCCCCACCCCCTGTTTGGAAAGCGTCCTCCTTCCTCGAAACAGAGGAATCGGGCCCTGCTTATTTTTCTCCAGTTCTGCAAAAACAGCCGGGATGCGTCGCTTTCCGCGTTCTTCGATTCGGGCAAGGCTCTGTTCTTCGTGGCTTGAATCGTTCCCTTGTAAATAGCGAGGCGTGTGTTTGCTTTCATAAAAGTGTCTTGGGACATAAAAATGGATTTGGTGTGTTCAGTTGTCCTCCGAATACCCCGAAAGAGTCGCTTTCCCCCAGTCCATTGGAACAAGTTCCCCGCTGAGTAGAAAAACCGGTTTTGTATCACAAGCTTCGGCATGCTGCACTGGGTGAATTCAATCCTGGCGGTTGGTAAACTGGGGTTGGTGGTTTAGTATAATGGGTGAAGCGCTGCCTCCAGTGGATAGGCTTCCACCACTGAGCTTGCTGACGCTCACAACGGCCTTGCAAGGTAGGCTAACCCGAAGACGGCCCATCCCAAGCCGAATCTGCATACTCCCTGTATTGTGAGATAAGGGGGGACATTTTTTAGAACTGGAAACAGGAGTACAATAATAATAATAATTTATATATTGCCCGACTCCCAGCGACTCTGTGTGGTTTACAAATGGTGGTTTCTTTGTATTTAGATGTTTAACCAACAACAACAAAGAAGAATCGCGTTCTTTACCTTGTGGGTTCAGATTATTCAAAACACCCCACCCCACCCCAGCTGATTTGGAACTGCTGGATGCATAAAATCCTTAAATCCGATTGGTAGAATCAAAGGCACCTGGGGCTGAGAGAGGGGGCCTGGCCCTTCCTGCCTAAGGCAGGACCCACGTGCTCCCAGATGACTTAATACCCTTTAATGAAATACTGTAGCGAAGGGGGAGGCGGGTGTGCTGAATTTAGGAATGTCGAAAAGCGAGTTCGGCACCTCCTCGATTAGCAGCCCTAACCCCAACCCTGTAAGGTAGGCAGGAATGAGCTCTGCTGAGCCAAGCCAGAAGTTGGCGCAATATGGAATTCAGGACATTTGCTGATGGTTTTCGGGGCAGATGGCCAGAAATGGCTTCAGTTGATGGTTGGTTTGCTGGAACTTGTTGGCAGAAGACTTTTGAAATCAGGAGTACCCTCCTCCTTTTACAGCTGTAAAAAATGTTTTCTTCTGTAGCTGGGTTTTTTTTTTTTCTAACATTCAGCGCTTAGCAGGGAAAATGCAGCTTCTGGGAAAAGACCGATGTACGCCAACCTTGTAAAGTAGATTTTCGCTCAGAGGTTTGCCTGCCTCCCACTCCTGGGACTTGGGGTATCTTCACCCACGTCCCTGCAAGGTGAATGTGCCTGGCTTGGTCTGCATTTTCGCCCTTTCCTCTTCCAGCCTGGCGCGTTTTTCCTTTAATGAGCTGGATTCTTGTTGTAGCTATGGGAGTCGGGCAGCCCACGTGTTACATTTAATTCATTAATAAAGGGTGCAGGGTTGGCCCAAAGGCTGGTGCGTGTTTTGGGCCAAGGCGCCTTGCGTCCCGCCCTCCGCTTTCTTCTCCCTGCTGATCCCAAGTCCTGCATTTTTTTCTGCCCTGCAGAATTTTAAAGGAAGGGAGTTGTGTTTGTTTGCCTGTCTGGGTGATAGTTTTGTGGCTAAGAAACGCCACGGTCCTGCTTTTTCTGCCAAGTAAGGTGTGTTACAGGGAGGCGCGCTATGCTCCCGGTCTTCCTTGCGTGCTGACAACCACCCCGGGCCGAGGCTCGAAACAATCCCGGCGAGGAATTGCAGAAGGAAATCTGTTTCCCTCAAGTAACCCGTCTTGGCAATCATTGTTGCCTTTTCCAAAGTAGCTGGCGATGCAGAGTTCTGATCAGGCCGTGGTTCCCCCGGGACGTTGTTGTTCCCAGGCGCAAGAGAGCAAAGTCAAGCTGTGAAGCAACAAGGTTTGTGTGCCACAGAGTCCAAGGGCAGAAAAACGACACCGATGCTTGTTTTAGCTTGAATTCTCATCTTGCAATTGTGGTTTTCTGCTCCTTTGGTTTGGATGCGAAAAGGGGCTTATGGGAAATAGGTAAGTTGGGTGTGGGGTGGGGTGGGGTGGGGGCTCTTAAAATGTATTCCATGATTGGGGTGGGTGAAAACAAGGGTTGTGATTTTGCACCATTAGGCACCACGTCTGTCTTGTCTTATAACAGACAGGGGTTTTTCTTCTTCCCGTTCTGGCCTGTTTTTCAGCCCAAAATCTCACGCATTTTTTAAAGCCAGGATTCAGCCCTTCTGTCACATGCCAAGAATTTCTATTTCAACCAAAGCCGGGTCAACCTTCCCAAATATTATTTTTGAATCTCATTCACTGGATGTTTCAAGAGAATGCAAAAATATCTATCTCCTTTTATTTCTCTCTGTACAGGTAGTCCTCGTTTAATGACCACAATTGAGACCGGAATTTCAGTTGCTAAGCGAAGCGGTCATTAAGAGAATCTGACCCGATTTTATGACCTTTTTGTGGCGGTCATTAAGTGAATCACTGCCAGCATTAAACAAACCACGTAGTTGTTAAGCGAATCAAGTGGTTCCCCATTGATTTTGCTTGCCAGAAGCCAGCTGGGAAGGTTGAAAATGGCAATCATGTGACCACGGGATGCTGTGACAGCCCTAAATGAGAACTGGTTGCCAAGCGCCCAAATCGTGATCACATGACTGCAGGGACTCTGCGACGGTCGTGCGAGGACCGGTCGTAAGTCATTTTTTCCAGCACTATCATAAGTCCGAACTGTCACTAAACAAATGGTTGTTAAGCGAGGACGACCTGTATTCTGTGTCTGCTTGTCTCAGAAAATCCCTTCACCTGGTTTGAACCAAGTTAGCACTCTTTTACTTCTTTCTTAAATATTTTTCTACCAGAAGATGCAGAGAATTCGTCCTCCTTTGCTAATTGCAATTCTGCCAAGCTTCCTAGCCCCCCTCTCTGTTGGCCAGCTGTATTAATGCAAACACAGGCTGTTAAAAGCAGCATGCATGGATCCCTAATCTAACATCCCTATGAATGGGGCCATCCAAGATCCACGCTGGGGCCACCAGTGCCCAGCATAGCTTTGATAGTACCGTGGCAAGCATGGGGTGGGGTGGGGTGGGGTGGGGATCAAAGAGGATGGGAATGTCCTTATGAAATCCCCCCCCCCATCCCTTGGGGAGGAAATGGGCAGGACACCTGCCTATTGTCCGGATTGACTGCAGAGACAGGAGAATAAGAGGAATGTGTTAATGATTGATCCCATCAGCCTCCTTGAGCCAAACCAGAGGTCTCTGCCCCAAGTAGATTGCAATCTTGGCACGAATGCAGAAGGAGAATGAATGGGGAAAGGGATGAAGGAAGAGGAAAGGGAGGGGGGAGGAATGCTATCTCTCTCCCTCCAATTCCCTTTTCAGTGGCAGAGACAGGGCTTGGGGTTCAAAGGATTAAGATAAGAGATAGGGCAGAAGAATGCAGATGCAGAGGAAGAATTTTAGGGGGGGGGGAGACAGAGGCATGCAAGGGAGGGGGGAAGAACCGAGGGCCCTTAACAGGTGCGCCAAGTTTCCTGAAGCCAGGGGTGGTCAACCTGAGCCCATTTGCAATGCAGCCAGAACGAGAGCAAGTGAGGTAGTGAGTGGCTTAATTCAAGACCCAGAGGAGAAGATACTTGAGGGTAGGGTTGAGAAATGGCCGGTGGGTGTTTCTCTGCAGAACGTGCGAAGGTGGTTCTGTGCGGGACAACATGCACAGGTTCCCTTCGTTCCCTGCCCCACGCTATGGGGAGCGCTGATGCTAGGCTGGAAAAAAACACCACGTTTCAGCCGTGGCCGCTGGGAGAGAAGCCTCTGTGTTACACAACTGGGTGCGTTACACGCTCACGTGCTTGGCAGTATGGTGTGGGTTTCGCTTTCATCCAAAAAGCCTGTTTGTACCAGCAGTCGTGCCCGAGTGGCTGTGATGATTCGGAGCGCAAGGTGCTGTGGCCAGTAAAAACTTGGCAGCCTGTAAGAACCTCGCTCAACTCTTTCTCCCTGCTGAGGACTAGAAACTTGACAGAGCTTTTTAATTTAAGGCTGCTTAAAGTATAGAATTCTGAGAAGGAAAAAAAAAATATAGAGCTTCGCTGCTTTGGTGCAAAAGAACACAGTTCTTGCCTGATCTTGCAAATATGTCTCAATTTTTGAAGGGACGTATCCTGTTCGTTGCTCTGCACCGTCTCTTATCCTTTTGTATGTAAGAAGTTGACTCAGTTGGGCTCTGTTGCATAAAGTGCTTTGTACCCAAGGCTGAAAATAAAGCAATTTATTTGGCAGATTGAGAACAAGAGCAAGAAAAAAAGAGGAGGCTTTGTTTAAATTCTTTATCAGCTTTAGGTCTGTCGTGGCTTTTCATGCAGTTCTGCAAAGGGACTGGAGAATCCATGCAAACAACAAGATCCTGCAAGATGTGAGAAATGCAAATGATACTTTGGGGGATCACTTATCTTCCTCCAGTATTCGACATGATGCAAAGAAAAAAAACATTAACTTTCTGGGGTAGGGCAAGTATAAGACAAGTTTAAACCCTTCATCTTGTGTCTTATTGACTGGCCGACAAACAGCAGATTTATTGAGCAAGAATATAGTTTGCTCTGTTTTATAATTATAATGAATATCAAGTTTTGCTTACATATCTGTGCAATGATCTTGGCAACAGTACTTTGCCCCTGCCTCTTCCTGGGATTTTTTTTTCAACTTCCCAGTCCAGCCTTTGGCATTGGGATCTCCTAGTGGTGTCTTATCCATTAAACAGGTCCGGCCCTCAGCCAGATTGGCAATCCTAATCATCCTTCCCCAGCCCTACTCACAACCGCGGAAAATCAACAATGCGGTTTTCTACCACTTTCAGGTATGGAGCACACAGATGATCCTTTAAGAATAAATTTAAAAACTTTCTTGCACCCCCCCCCCCACCCCATACCTGGGAATAAAAACTGGAAATGACTAGTCCCTGTTGTTTTGTATCATCACTGCACCCTTTGCAGCCCTTAGTCTCACCCACAAGGCCTCCCCTTCAAACCACCCCCTTTGCTTTCACATCCTCTCCCTGCTTTGTGCTTCAGGCAAAACTCATCCACAGCCCTCACCTCCTACTCCCAAGTAACCCCCCTGAATTGCTAAAACCTCCTCCTGTTGATTTAACCATAATGCAAACATCCTTGGAATTTTGGCCCCTTTGGTGGGGTGGGGGATTAGTTGCAGCCCTGGAAGACTCCATTTTTTGCAGCACCGCGCCGCGCGCACCTTCTTTCCTTAGAACAGCAGTGCCGCAAAAGAAGGAGTCTTCACGGCCAGAGGTTGCCAGATGCGAACCCCGTTGCGGTTTCATGCCCATTTGAGACTGGTAAAAGGTAAAGGTTCCCCCCGCACATTTGTGCAGTCGTGTCCGACTCTAGGGGCCGGTGCTCATCTCCGTTTCTTAGCCGAAGAGCCAGCGTTGTCCGAAGACGCTTCCGCGGTCATGTGGCCGCATGACGCGCCCGGAACGCTGTTACCTCCCCACCGAAGTGGTACCTATTAATCTACTTGCATTTGCATGCTTTCGAATTGCTAGGTTGGCAAGAGCTGGGGCGAGTGCGGGAGCTCACTCCGCACGCGGGGCTCGGGATTCGAACCTCCGAACTTGCGATCTTCCGATCGACAAGCCTGGCGTATGAGAAATCGAAACCAGCAACAAAGAATTCCCCGCAAAATCTGGGGGGCGCACTCAAAGAGTCCCCTTGTGGGGGGAGATGGGCGGTGATATAAATTGAACAATAAATAAATAAATAAAAAGCCCGAGGCAGTTGTCTCAATGATTAAAGTCCATGCTGGCCACTGGCAAGAGTTTGCACCAGCATTTAACCACCCCCCATGCTGGAAAGCGACTGAGTCATCAACGGGGAAGGATCGGAACATAGCAGGTGCAAGTGAAAAAGACTTGGTCATCTGATAGCCCGTGGGTTATCAGTAACTTAAATTGTTCTTATTAACTGAGCATCTGCTGACTTGCATACTTGCAGACTTGGTGCCAAAGATCAGCTGGGTTAAGCAAAAACTAAACAAGTAAATATAATATAATATAAGCCAGACTGGTAAAGAGCACCAGGCCTGTTCTTAAAACAGGGAGGGAGACCTTCCAGGATTTCTTTGTGCACAATATATGTATAAGAAGAGAAAGGCAAACATCGATACAAGATTAAAGAGTCATTAAAAACAACAACAACACCCATGTCTAACCCAAATAAGTGAATCTGGGTTTGGTGCCAAAAAGTAAGCCAGGTTGTTACAGTTGTATCCGCTTTCTAAAGGTTCCAAATTTGTAGCTGCAAAAAGGTCACTTGTTTTTCCCAGGGATAGAATTTGGAGAAAGGGGAGCTGCAAAAATTCTAAAGGATGAGAGGGTTAATAGGGGAGGAAGTGTATTTAAGCCTCTGGCCATTTCTGGTTTAAATGTGATAACCACCCACTTGAATTTTACAGCTCTGAGGACACACACGCCTAGGGTGGCAGGACCCACTCCACTCACCAGGCTGGGGAACTTTGTCAATCCAGATGTGGGGGGGGGGGGAGAGATCCACCTGTTGCGGTAGGAACCAGCCCTTGAGAGCTTGTATGTCCCCTCCAGATCAAACCTGGGAGGGAAATGCCCAGATAATTAATAAACCTTTCTTATATTCCCAGGTGGAACTGCGTGGTTGGGGGCATGCCGCAAAGCCCAGAACTGGGGCATTTATTTTCTCAAAGTGGTGAACAGCTGGGCTGAGATCCTGGGCTCCTGAATGATGGAGAAAACATGAGGGAGAGAAACAAGGGATGGGATTTTTTTCCTGCACTGGAATAATAGCCTTGTTACCAAATCCCTGCTTGTTGTAATAGGTGAGTGAACTGAAGGCTGCTTCTTGCCTTGAGCACAGTCAATTCCATGCACACATCTAAGTCATTATCTTGGGAACAATAGGGAAGACAGTTCCCATTTGTGCAAATGTTGCATTTTGTGGGTTGTTGTTTTTTTTGGTTCATCTTCTCTCCTCTAGCCTCCAGGCATGGATTATCCTGATGGTCCCTCATCCAAATTCTAACCAAAATTGACCATCCCAGCTTTTCCAGATAAGGGCAGGTTGATTTCATTAGTGATTAAGGAAGAAATAAATATATTTTTTGTCCTGAATAGGTGGAGAAGGGCTTGTGAGATGGAATACCTTGAAACAGACTCTGCATATATTGGTGATAAAGATGTGCTGGCCTATTTACAAACTTTAGGCCACCCTGGAGTGTATGATAAAATGATTAAGTCTATAAAGAAGGGGGAAAAAACTGGGAAGAAATAAAAGATAAAGGGATTTATTGGCCTCCCGTTATCCCTAATCATGTTCCTGGTTTTTCAGCTAAACCAAATAGAGAAAAAGAGGAAAATATGATTACAACCATAATTAAAAAAAAAAAAAGTCTACGTCCCATTCTACAAAACTGGCGTTCCCAGACATTCTGCCTGCGTTAATTTGTCTGAAAAAAAATAAATAAATCAGTATTTCTAAGCATCGCTTTAATAGGAGGAGGAAGGAGTATTAGGTATGTTCGCCGCCTTGAGTTATTTATGAAAATAGTAAAGGCGGGATAAAAATTAATTAATTAATTAATCAATATCAATATCAATATCAATATCAATATCAATATCAATATCAATATCAATATCAATATCAATAACAATAATACTTTATTAAATTTATATGCCAACCCGACTCCCAGCAACTCTGGGAAAAATCCCTGGGCATTCTGGAGAGAATTTTGTGCTCCAAGCTTTGATGAGGATTGGATATATTTGTTAGCTGGTCTGTTTGATCTCTTTCTTTTCCTGAATGGTTTCGGGAGCATTCCAAAATGGGAAAACTGGCATATCAAAGGTTGGTCCTGCACCTTTTCAGTACAAAGGAAAGTTTGTTATACACTCTTAGGAAGCATGTTAGGTGTTGCTCGGTGGATCCGTCTGCAAACAAAGTTAGCTTTTTCCGCTTCCTTCTGGTGGGCTGGAGTAAAGCAGGGGTGGCATCTTTCACCCCATGGAGAATGAGGAATTTCCCCCCCCCCCTTACTGGACGGGCCAATTTGGGGTCTGCGCTGGGTCTACGTGCTGGAAGTATTTTAGTGGGATTGAAACGAAAGGTCACTGAGGTCACTCCAGCGGGAGAAGGAGGTTTTAAAAAGCCGTAGGCTCCCCAGAGGGTGGCTGGAGAGTTTATCTGTTTGGGGTCACGTAAGCAATGGTTCCCTCCCCATACCCTTACAAAAAAGGAATTTGCCAGGGAGGAGGGGGTGGGGTCAAAAAGAAAGGAATATATAGGAAGGAGAGAGAGGAGGGCTTCGCGTGAAACCCAGACATCTTTGCAGGGCAGGAAATAACTGGATTTGTGCATCTGGAAGGTAAGGAAGAAAATTAAAGGTCCACTGGGAGGGATTTTTGGAATCATCTTGGGTAGAACTTGCTTTGCAAAGTAATTGTTTTTTTTTGAGAGAGAGAGAGTCGGGTCCAGCTGTTTAGTAAACTTTGCAGGAAGTTTTCAGAGGAGAGCAAATTGTGTTTTTAAATGTGTTTTGATCGCAGTGGGTTATTGGACCCCCAGTTTTCTCCCACCCCAAGTCCTCCAGAGGGGCAGTAGCCCCCATCACCCCCAGCCGGCTAGTTGGGGATGATGGGATCCTACAGATTAAAAGAAAGGAGGGAGACAAATTGGAGAAAAAATGGGAAATAATTGAAGCGGAAAGGAGGAAGCAGGAGGCTTGGAAAAATCCAGGAGAAAGAAGAGGAAAAATATTTATTTGGGATTAATAAACATTCACGGATCATTTCTCTAGTTTAAAGCAGTTGGCTTTCAGTTCCATGAGATTTCTGTATTTTTGTTCCAGTTGCGCCCTCTGAGAAACCCTTTGTCAAAATCGATCACTACCTAACTGCATACATTTTAAGCCGGAATCTTAACTCCTTGCCTAGAGGTTTCTGTTTTCTCTGTTTCTTTAGAAATTTTAACTAGTTCTGAGCACGAGTGGAATGGCCATTATTTTCCCTTTGGCATTGTGCACCCCGCACTTCTCTTGCGAACATTATGTAGCAGAAAGCAAATTATTTCCTAACTCCAGGTAGATTTGTAGCCTTTGAGGATCATCTCTTGAGGACTTCCAGAGGTGCTGGACTACAACTCCTATCAGCCCTAGCCGCCCCCCCCCTGGGTTTTTTGAATAGGATATTTGGAGCTGGCCCTAATCAAGCTTCAAAATGCCGTTTTTTTGGAACTAGCAACTCTTCTTCGTTGACAAAAAATAATTTCCACAAGCCAGCATCCTGCTTCTAACACACTCAGCCAGATGTTCTACAACTCCTGGTCCCTAAAAACTGGAATTTGCTGCTTCTAGTCCTGAAGGCACTAAATAGGACTATTTTCCCTATTTGTTTCCCCCCCGCCAATCGCCTTGTTAAACTTTCTGCCTAACCTTTTCTTTTTAAAAGCTAGTTTTAAAAATTTCTCGCCCAAACGTGTGCGCTGCAATCCAAGACTTCTCCGGGGTCCTCAACTACAGTTCCAATAAGCCCCAGGCTGTGATTATGGGAGCTGTAATACCAACTAACAGGAAGGGCCTGGCACGCCTCTGCTGTGTGGTTTTAAAAACAATAACGGGGGCAAGACATCTGGGTAGGGTCCCCAAAGGAGAATTGGGGGAAGAGAGAATGGCTGCAGCCATGGAACAAAGGATTCTGCCATGCAGAAGCGTGACTGGAATACGTCTCTTTTCCCAGCCATTCCTGCAACAAAGCCGGGGCTTGACTAAGGGCTCACAAAGAGTTTTTTCCCCCCCACCCTCTCCATTATGAGATGCAACCGCAACCCAACCCAACTGATGATCTTGTGCCCAAAGTGGGTCCTCTGCCACCAGCCATCCCAAACCCTTTTTGCTTGCAGATCCAGGTGGGGGGAAGGGGGATGAGCCTCAAACAAACCCATGTTGAAGGTTGGAAAGGCCCAGGGTGTCCCTTTTATCCAGGACGGAGCTGCAAAATAGTAACATTAATTGCTCTGCGTCACCAACTTATCTCACTCATTACTAATAATTGTACACGTTTATAACCCTTTCCGTAGGATTGATTTTTTTCTTTCTCCATTCCTCCGTTTAGGTCCGCGGGGCAGAACAGTTTTAAAATGCCGCTGTCTAAGCCAGAGGAGCCCAGGAAGGGGGTGAGTGCAATTGCGGCGGCGGGGGGGGGGGCAAACAGAAATGGGAGACAGGAGGACCATGTGGGGATCTGCAAGAGACTTAGGAAGGATGACTGGCCAGGAAGACCGTTGTAATAAACATTTTTAAAGGCTGTTTCACTGTTTGGCTGGGGCAATAACAACGTGGATTGCCAGCATGTCACCAATTCTGTCCCTGGGACGGGGGTCTCTGTGTGAACAGCCACAAAACGGAGTGGGGGCGAGTATGTAGGCTTAAGGTCCAGGCAGATTTGAGATTTCCCCCCCTTAATTTTCTCTGCATGCATGAAAAATACTGTTGAAATGTTCCGAATGTTTGCAGCAGCTTGGCTTATCAATTCCCTTAAGTTAGCTTCCCATTTTGCAGATGGGAAGACCGAGGCAGAAAAGAATGGCGTGCCATAGCTAGCTGGGAGGGTCGGTTAGAATGATGGTTCAGTAATGCTGTCTCTGCACCCCTCACTCCTTTGCAGAGGATGACGGTCATGCTGGCTCTGGTGACCCTCGTAGCTGCCTTTGGATCGTCCTTCCAGTATGGATACAACGTCTCCGTGATCAATTCTCCAGCTCCGGTTTGTTGGTTATTTAATCCATTTATTTGGGGTTGATAAATAGCAAAGAAGGCAGAGATTCTTCCCAAGGGGCAGATAACTCTTATTTTTCCAGTTTTGCTAAAGGAAAATCCTTTTTCTTGATGTTGGCTTCTGCCTCTCTCTGAGCACGATCTGGATTAAGTCCGCTTAAATTTCCCTTTGAGAACACAAAGACCTGTCAACCCTTGGTTATAATTTGGAGATAAAGCACCTGCTTCTGTTTTTCGGCACCTCTTGTCCAAAAGTTTGGAGTCACAAGAACATCCTGTCTGAGCCTCTACAACAGTGTATCTCAAGTTTGACCACTTTAAGGTGTGTGGACTTCAACTCCCAGAATTCCCCACCCAGCCACATCTTAAAGTTGCCAAGGTTGAGAAACACTAGCTTAGATCCTAAACTCCTGCAAGCAAAGAATAAGGACAGAAAAATGGCAGGGCCAAATCTCAACCGCAATGATCCCAATTAATGGAAAGAAAATCAAAACAAGCAGCAGGTAGGACAAGACCAAACCACAGAGATCTAATGTTGTTTTGTGCCATGCTGGCTGGGGAATTCTGGGAGTTGAAGTCCACACATCTTAAAGTTGTCACGGTTGAGAAACACTGCTCTGCAAAGAAGGGAGAATCTGGTTGCCGAAGAGCAGAATCGGTTTTTGGATGTATTTTGCTTTCTGCAATGGCAGGTAAGAGCTTCCTTGTCTGTTGCTCTCTCTGTGTGGCCTGTATCCAACCCGCAGAAAAACAGACCCTTTCTGTGATAAAGATTTAAAGTTCGCTTGCTGGTGGGAAAGACCCTGGCCTGAAGTTCAGAGAAAGCTGCTAACAAATCCAGTAATTTAAAGGGAAATGGGTTCCAGCCAGGCAGATGCACATCGCCCCAAGCCGCACCCTTGGCTCAGGGCGACTGTGATCTTCAAACTGCGGTTAAGGGCTCAGTGTGGTATGAATCAAACAATGTAACCCGCCCAGAGTCCCTTGCATGGGAGATGGGCGGGGAATAAATTTTAAAAATAAATAAAATAAATAAATGTACAAATCATGGATGAAACGAAGCCGGGGTTAGAGAGAGGTAGCGGTGAGCGGCCATCCTTTTCAGCCCAAACTTTTAATCTTGCCTAAATTCACTTGGGCCAACCCTGGTGCTTTCTGGCTGAGGAGTGGTACACCCAACCCATCGGAAGCCCACCACCACCACCTTTTGTGGTCGTTGGGTGGTGGTTGATCCTCCCCTGATTTGTCCTTTCTTCCACCCCGCCTCCTTCCAGTTCATGCAACAATTTTACAACGAAACTTACCAGGAGCGATACAGTAAATTTATGGACGAAAGCTTGATGACCGCCCTCTGGTCCCTCAGCGTGTCCTTCTTCCCGCTTGGGGGGTTCTTTGGATCGCTGATGGTGGGCCCCATGGTGAACAGCTGTGGCAGGTAGGTGGAAGATCATCTTCTCTGCTTGCAGAACCCGCATCCTGGGCCGGGGGTGGTGCTTCTGCTGGTCTGGGAGAGGCCAAACTGGATTTTCTGGCCAGGGAAGTTGAGATTGGGCAGAGGAGCAGCAGCAGCTCCAGGATGACCTCTGTCTTGGCTTTCCTTCTTGGCGTTGTTGGATGTCCAAGCACAGAGAACCTCCCACGTGGATCTGACAATGGCCTTCTGTTGGGCGCGGAAGCCTCTTGTCTAGGGAGGAAGAGGGTTGAGGGCCAGATCTTCATCCTTTAGGAATCTTGACTCTTCTGAACCTCTTGAGATGTTCTCCCCCTTTCCAGAAAGGGCACGCTACTCATCAACAACATCTTCTCCATCATCCCCGCCATCCTCATGGGGACCTCCAAGGTGGCCAAGACCTTCGAGGTGGTCATCATCTGCCGCGTCATCATTGGAATCTGTGCAGGTGAGCCCCCGGGGCTAAGATGAGTCAGGCAAGTGTGGGATTGGGCAACGGGCCAGGGGAGCACGGTGGGGTACGTGGAAAGCTTGCTTTTTGAAAGCTTGGCAACGCCGAGCAGAGGTCCACCCTTGGCAGCGACTCCTCCAGGGACGCGAAATCTCCGGGGTTTGCAAATCCACATGACGCTTCTCCTGCCAATCAAGCGGGAGGGAGAAAAGGGTAGGGTTAGAGGTTGGGGATACGGATTAGGAAGATGCAAAAAACTACACAGAAAAGGGGTGCAGAAGAAACCAAAGACTCATCCTTTACCAGTGGAACTCACAATGTTATTGTGCAACATCTGGGCAGGAAAACCGTCATTTGGGGGTGAGGGGTGTGTGCCCCACTGTACTATCCTGCATCTGTTGTCGTTTCCGAGTCAGGCCTTTCTTCCAATGTTGTCCCCATGTACCTTGGGGAGATGTCCCCCAAAAACCTCAGAGGAGCTGTCGGGGTGATGCCACAGCTGTTCATCACGGTGGGGATCCTGGCGGCTCAGATCCTGGGAATGCGGATGATCCTGGGAAGTGCCGAAGGTAAACCGGGGAGGCACCTGCCGGGCGGGGATTGGTGCAGGCAGCACGGGGCGTCGTAACGCTTCCCCCCCCCCTTTCGTTTCAGGGTGGCCAATCCTCATGGGTCTAACGGGAGTGCCCGCCGCACTGCAGCTTCTCCTGCTGCCTTTTTTCCCCGAGAGCCCAAGGTACCTGCTGATCCAGAAAGGGGATGAAGAGAGCGCAAGAACAGGTACATTTCCAGCTGGTCCTTCTGGGAAAACGCGCCTCCCAGTGACACTCGAGCGGTTTGGCTGCCTTGAGTTTTCCTCTTCCCTCCTCAGTCCTCTTTCTTCCTGTGTCGTGTCTTTTTCAATTCTCAGTTGAAAACCAAAGGGTCTAGGAAGTTACTTCAGATATTAAACCAATAACTCTCAGACTTATAAAATTATAAATTATAAAATTATAAAGCTTTGGCTTTATGTTCTGGGATGGATGTTGGGAAGAGGCATTGCTCAGTTATAGTTTGGACTCCATGTAATGCATCCCTCTAGTGCAAAAGTTCTGTCCCCCATGCAGATGGGTACATTGGTGGCCCCCAGATGTGGCTGAACTACAATTCCCAGCATCCCTTGCTCTCATCCCGGTTTCCCGTGAGATCATTTTCCTCTTTTTCTCCCGTCCAGCTTTGAAGAAGCTGCGAGGCTGGGACGACGTGGAGGACGAGATGGAGGAGATGCGACAGGAAGATCTAGTGGAGAAAGCCGAGGGGCGGATGTCGGTGCTGACCCTCTTCACCTACCGAGGCCTTCGGTGGCAGCTCATCTCCATCATCGTCATGATGATGGGGCAGCAGCTCTCTGGGGTTAACGCGGTAAGTAAGAATCCTGCCGCTGCTCACTAAGAAGTCAGTGGGTTCTTGGAGGTCATCCAGACCCCCCTCACCCATGCAGCTGTAGCATCTCTTCTCTAAACTGAACTATTGAGATAATGGTTTGGAGAGTGGGATGGGTCGAAAGAATTGGTCAAGTTTTTCCGGCTGGTGGGGAGAAATCTAAACTGTGTTGGGGGCCTGGGGATCCTTGGATGGGAGACCACAAGGAAATCTTAAGGCTGCAGAGACCAGGGGATGTCAACTTCACTCTCTTGGGGCTGACCAAAAGGCTGTTTCGACCTGATTTGTAGGTGTACTATTATGCTGACCGAATCTACAGGAATGCAGGAATAGAGGAAAACAACGTGCAGTTTGTCACGGTGGGAACAGGAGCCGTCAACGTAGTCATGACTATCGTTGCGGTATGTTGGCTACTCTTTTGCCCCCCCCTTATTTGGCACAATAAATATTTGACTGATGTCCTTGCTTTGTGGTTGTTTGTGATCAGCTTTTATTGATAACGGAATAACCCAAATGGACACCAGTTTGCAGCTTGTAAAAAATATCATTTTCTTGAGAATTACTCTGGTCTTAAAGATGAAATACATCCATCACACGCTTACCCCCATTCGCAGATATGATGATGATGATGATGATCTGATTTATTTCGATTTTACTTTGAGAGAGAGAGAGAAAAACCGCTAAAATGGCTTGTCCTTCCTAGCCAAACAAATATCAAAGGAAATTAAGCTGGACTTAGGAATTCTTACTCTTCCCAGCTATGAAAGAAGGGAACGTGGAGAGCATAGTTTGTCAACAAAATGCAGTTTGAAGGATTTTGAGAGGGCGTGGAAGGGAAGGACGAGGGAGTGGTGGTGAGTTCCGTAGATGCCTTATGGTCTAAGTTTTCACAGTCTAGCTCTTTCCTTTTTCCCCTCTAGGTATTTATCATTGAGTCCCTGGGACGAAGGATTTTGCTTCTGGCTGGTTTTGGGATCTGTTGCGTTGCCTGCGCTGTGCTAACCATAGCGTTGAATCTCAAGGTTTGTAAATAATTTTTTTAAAAAAGGCCTTTGATTGGCTGGAAGGGAAGAGGATCAGGGTGGAGCATCCAGAGAAAAAACCCACATGCTTCCTTTTGGTAATGATACATGGGGGAGACAGGAGGGAGAGCTGCAGACTGGATGTGTAAAAGTATCTTAGCCTACCGAAGGAGGGGAGGCGTGGGAAATGCTTCAGAAGGGACCCTCCCTAGTTTTCCGGAAAGTAAAAGGAGAGGAGGGGAGAGATACTTTCAGGCTTGCAAGATTCTGTTAATCTAACCTTACAATAAAGATAGAGCTAGTATTCATTGTTGTGCTTCTTCTCTGGACTGCCTCGAAGGGCTAACACGTTCCTCTCTGCTAATTTCCCCCGACCCCAGATGATCGCGTGGATGCCTTACATCAGCATCGCCTGTGTAATCTCCTACGTCATCGGACACGCAATTGGAGCAAGTGAGTAGAGATGTTGCTTGGTTTGGACGTGTGCTCAGAGGACACACAAATCAGCCTTCAATCTGGGTCAGCTTGTCGGGGCATCAACACCGTCTGCTCAATATTAACTATATACCCTGACATACAGAGAGAATATTGTCTCTCTGCATGAGGCTGTAAGCTGGACCCGGACGTCAATAAATTCCCCCCCCCCAAAAAAAGGTGTAACAGCACTTTCAGATCCCCCCCCCCCCCCCAAAGAAACCACTTGGGTGATTCCGTGAAATCACTAAGTCAAGCTTGACTTAACAGAGTTTTGACTTTTAAACTGTTTGCGGGGTTTCTGTGCAGATCAGTGTTTCTCAACCTTGGGAACTTTACGATGGGTGGACTTCAGCTCCCAGAATCCCATGCTGGCCATGGAATTCTGGGAGTTGAAGTCCACCCATCGTAAAGTTCCCAAGGTTGAGAAACACTGGTCCAGACACACTCACCCTTATAGTAATTGAACTGGGCATTATAAAACAAGGGCTACTTTTTGCTGAAGAAAGAAAAAAATGAATTTGTGATTTATGGGTTTGATGATTAGTACAGGCAGCTTGTATAAGCAGGAAATTATGATGTAATCTTAGAGAGAGAAGGTAAAATATGTCAGCTTGCATTTTGCATTCTTAGAAGCCCAATAAGGTGGGAGAAAATGAAGCTGAATTTGCTTTTCTTGGATAATTGTAGGCAACCCCCTTTCTTCTTCCCAATTCCTTCTCTTCCAGGCCCAATTCCAAGTGTCATGATCATGGAAATGTTTCTGCAGTCTTCTCGGCCCGCAGCGTTCATGGTGGGAGGCTCTGTGCACTGGCTTTCGAATTTCACCGTTGGGCTTGTTTTCAGCTACTTAGAGGTAATAGTTTTAAGTTCTGAAACTTTTTGCAAGAGAGAGAATGCACTTTGGAAAAATACGGTTGGCCCTGTATTCTGCTAACGTGCGTGAACGTACAAAGACAGGAATCTGACTTTAGATGGGTGGCATTTCCCCATTTCCTCAAGCCACAGTTAATTTCAACAAGGGAGTCAATCACAGCGGCTTGATGGACACAACTGGGGGATGTTGGTTAGATCAGAGGCAAAGCTTTACAACTCTTACATCTGCTTGGTTCCTTATGAAACCAAAGCCTCAGCTTGATCGTGAACCCCCCAAGGTTTCTCACAAAATAAGAATATTTTGGAAAGCTGTGTGCCGATGCAACATCTGACCCCTCTTATAAACGTCCCGTGTCTTTGTTTTTTCTCCAGCAAGGGCTCGGACCCTACTGCTTCCTCATTTTTTGCGCCATCTGCTTGGCCACCTCGGTTTACGTCTTCTTCATCGTCCCCGAAACCAAGAACAAAACCTTTATGGAAATCAACCAGATCATGGCCAAGAGGAATGGCACCGAAGAACAGGCAGAGAAAGACGAACTGAAGGATTTCACCGCTGTTTCTGCCCCGTTCGGGAAGAAAATTGAGGGGGACAGAACCAGCGCATTGTAAGGACTTACAGCCCACCAAATTTCCCCCACGTTATGGTGGGTCCGGTGTAAATAAAGCCGCAGAACTGTGCCTTAAGCGTCTCCGGTTTGCAATGTGCCTGGCATCTTTTTCCAAGTCTGCGGACAAGGGGCACCCTCAAAAACTGAGCTTTTCAAGGAGAAACTGGGTGCATGAACATTGCCCTTTCTCAGAAGTTGCCTTCCAAGTTGGGAACGGAGTTAGCGGGATCACGGCGGAGTAAGATCCTGCTTTGGAAGTTCTGCTAACATTGGCACGCTCAGGAACTGCAAATGGGTGAAACGTGGTCTGTTTCCAACAGGGTGGACCCTGAAAAATTCATAAGTATTTTTGTTGTTGTTGTTCTTGCATATGGATGCATTTGGGCTCTGTATGGGAGAGCATGTAAATAATTCTCTGTTCTCCCACATTTATAACAATGGTGCTTCTGTTCTTAGACAACTACCCTAATTTAACTGGGGAAAGACCCCCCATTGCATAAACTGAAATTCAAGGGGTGCGTTTTATTGTCACCCCCCAGCCTCTCCCCGAGGTGATGCCTTCCAGATGCGTCATCCGGTCAATCCTGGCTGCGTATTCTAGCACAACTACATTTCGCAAGTTTTGTGCTATGTTGCTGTGGTCTCCCGCCAACCATTCCTTTCTGCCCCTACATTCAAGAGAACCACTTCTAAGTTAGAGAACACCGTCTCCTCTTCCTCTAGGTTGAACTATTTCAGATCCCAGGCTGTGGTTTGAGACAGGAAAAATTTCCCTAAACATAGAAGACTAGCCTCTCAGGGCTCTGTATTAGCCAGGGTCCCTGACATGCTAGATGTCAGCCATGCATTCCACTTTGGAGGCAGATCCCTGCATTCAAGGTGAGCTTTCAGGGGGCTTGGCAGCAAGGGAGCCCACCTGAAAAATAATTTCCATTCCTAGGAATATTCCTACGCTGAGCTCAAGTGGGCTCCTAACAATCTTAATTTTCTGTTTCTTTACCCTTTTCATTCATTTTCCAAATGAAAACGAAAGAATGTTGTAAATATCTTGCAATGGATGTGTGTGTGTGGTTTTGTTTTTGTTTTTGCTGGATCTTTATTTTTCCAAGGTGCGGGGGAATATATATTTTGCACAAAAGATCGTGGTGTATTTTATTTTATTTTTTAGTGCTGCAAAATAAAATAGTTGTTGGATAAAGCTTGAAAAGATGCAAAGCGTTTGTTCAGATCGGTTATGAGCGGGGCTGGCGTTTGTTGGAAATAAGGCAACGGTCGTGTCTGCTGTTCTGGGATATATTTTCAGAGAGGGATGCTGATTGCAGGCGAGGATAAATCAGATTTGGTGCCTGCAGGGCCCACTGAGATTTTAAAAAAGGGGGGGAAGACCTATAAATGGTAAAGAATATTAATGCCCTTCAGTTCACTTTGGTACCTTCCGCCTACCTCTAATACTTGTCAAGAAGACTGGCAACACGAATACAGAATAGCGCTTAGGTTGAACTGGTGAAGCTTTTATTGATACCCCGGAATGGCAAGCTGCAGATGAGGGCTTATGCCACGCAGGCTTTTACATTATCAGCAGATTTCGAGAGCCCATCATCTGGTGTGGAGTGAACCCTGTGGATGATTTATTTTAAATCCTTGCTAATCATTACTATCGCAAAGGAAGCATCCGAGACACCCCCCCCCCCAGACAATGAGATCTTAGCCCCAGATTTCCCAACCATAACCAAAGGAGTGTGTTCACCCCACACCTGTGGGTCAGTAGCACAGGACTTAAGGCCCAAATCTCACCCGTGTAAGTCCCTGCTGGGTTGGGGTGCCCTAGAGTCTCTGGGCTGGCAAATCTCCCCCCCCCCTAAACTCTTCTTCTCAGTGTGGTGAGCTTTCCTATAGTTTTGTTCAGTGTTTCTCAACCTCAGTGACTATAAGAGGTGTGGACTTCAACTCCCAGTGTTCCCCAACCTGGGGAATTCTGGGAGTTGAAGTCCACACCTCTTACAGCCGCTGAAGTTAAGAAACACTGCTTTAGATGGCATGAGCTCCCCCAGAGTCTTGGCACGGGCAAATCCAAAGGTTTTGGGGAGGAAAGAGAAGCATTTTTACAAAGCAGGGACGCCTTGTGCCCAGCACCGATGCAGAGTCCGCCATTCACCTGCAACTGGTATCAGGGCCTAGTGCCACCCCGCCAAACAGGGACATGTGGGTTTCCCCCCAAGCAAAGATATCTCCTTTTTGCTGACTGTGTTTGCAAAGAGTAAGTTCCTGAATGTCGTTCTGGTCCAGCAGCCAGCTCCAGAGGTTCACGTGGCTCATCCAGCCGTAGAAGGCGTCCGCAAAGACGTCCAACATGGCGTTCTTCCGCTTGCCGAGGATCGGCGTCCCACCGCTCTGGATGATGTAGTTCTTCTGAATGTTCCGGGCCGTGCCCACCGCTCCGTTCACCCACAGGTTGATGGTGCCGGAGCTGGAGACCCAGGTGACGCAGTGGTGGACCCAGTCTTCCGCCCGGCGGTGGAGGTCAAACTGCACAAACTTCCCCCCGATCCACACCCCCACGTCCATGCCCACGCTGATGACCAACTCGTTCTCGCTCTCTCGAGTGGAGTAGAAGAGAACAGTCTGCCTGCCTTGGTTTCGGTTCTGCACCCAGAAACACAGAGTGAAGGTCTTCAGTTGCATCGGCTTGAGGGGTATTACGGTCACATAGCTGGCGGTGTTCTCCAAGGGGAAGTGGAAGGCTTGCAAGCTGCGTTGGTGGTGACCTGAAAGAGACGCCCAGACACAGTCAGGTGTGGATGGCCCTTGAGTTGACCAACCAACCCGTTTTGTATATGGCTTCCCCTGGAGTTGATCCCTGGAACAACCCATGAGAACTTCCTGTTTATAGGTGGTCCTTGAGTTGATCCTTGGAACAACCCATGAGAACTTCCTGTTTATAGGTGGTCCTTGAGTTGATCCCTGGAACAACCCATGAGAACTTCCTGTTTATAGGTGGTCCTTGAGTTGATCCTTGGAAGAGGCAATCAGAATAAAATTTTAAATTTATTGGAGTTATAGCCCAACCTTCTATACTAGCAAGGCGTCAAGGCAGCTGTGGTGTATGGGTTGTCCTTGAGCTGACCCACATCCACGGAAGGGCCAATCAATTGGGCTCTTTCCCTACAGAATCATTACTCCTTATCTCTAGAAGCAAAAAGAATTGTAGCCTCAACTTTCTGGAGTGGCCTGGGCTGGGGAAAGGGGATTCAGAACCATGACATAAGGACACACCATCTCATCACAAAGATCTGCCTGGCAGGGAAACATGTCTTCAATGTTCATTTTGCTAATGCGGAGAGGAGGAGCTGCAGCAAGTGGTCTGGATGCTAGGAATGACAACGCCCAGCCACCCCGAGTCACCCTGGCTGATGGTGAGAGATGCTGGGAGGTTCGATTCAGCCATATCTGTAGAGTTCTCCAACTCTTGAGGGCACTGAGGGTGGGCAAGGACAGAGGAGGAACAGAAAATGCTGGGACACTAATAAGACACTAAAATCCTGGGATATGAGAGCTGCAGGTGACCTCCTGGTCTCAAAGGCTGGGGACACGAGATGCCTTCGAGACTAAAACGATCTAACCTCCTGGCTTCCACGGGTCTTCCACAACCCAGAATTGTCCTGCTCTGGGTGAGTCTACCCACTTGCTTTCCCACTTGGAGTACAGAAGGTTGTCTGAATGCACGTAGGCCAACAAAAGCAAAGGAGCCATTTCTTACCGGGCTTGCCTATAACGTCCAGAAGATACGTCTTCATTTCACGAAGCCGGGTCTGTATTTTGCTGAGCTTCCTGGAGATGCTTCCGGGGCGGCACCTTCCTAGAACAAGGCAAAGTTCCCAGGAATTCTAGTTTTAGGTCCACGTTTTCATACAACACTTGGCAAGCTTTGCCAACCATGTATATTATTATTAATTATTATTATTATTATTATTTTTCATACAACACTTGGCAAGCTTTGCCAACCATGTATATTATTATTATTATTATTATTATTATTATTATTCATACAACCCTTGGCAAGCTTTGCCAACCATGTATATTATTATTATTATTATTATTATTATTATTATTATTATTTTCATACAACCCTTGGCAAGCTTTGCCAACCATGTATATTATTATTATTATTATTATTATTATTATTATTTTCATACAACCCTTGGCAAGCTTTGCCAACCATGTATATTATTATTATTATTATTATTATTATTATTATTATTATTTTCATACAACCCTTGGCAAGCTTTGCCAACCATGTAATTAATATCTATCTATCTATCTATCTATCTATCTATCTATCTATCTATCTATCTATCTATCTATCTATCTTTTGGCCGCCCAACTCAATGGACTCCAATATTTATTTATTTATTTATTTTTATTTATTTATTACAGTATTCCAAACCGATGTCACTTAATATCTTTTTCACAGTTTTCCGGGCTTTTCTTAAACTGCCAAGATTGTTGACAGGAAGCTGGAACATAGTTTCTACTACTAGCTGGGTTTCGCGGTCCCTCCTCCTCAGCGGCGGGCGCTCCCTCCCCCGGCGGCGGCGGCGGCGGCGGGGCTGCTGGCTTCCGGCTCCCGGCTGGAGGCTAGGCTAGGCTGAGCGGGCGCGGGGAGTGGAGCCGGCAGTGCGGGGGAGACAAAGGGGCCTGGATGGCGGGAGGGAGGACCAGGCTGTGAGGGGCAAGGCCGGGGCTCGGCCTGCGCTGAGGCGGAGGGGGGCGCGGCGGCTCCGCGGGGCTCAGGTACGGGAAGGGGACGGGGGCTCCCTAGGCGCCCTGCAGACAATACAGCCGGGTCCCTCCTGCCCAGAACCTGCCCTGGCCAAGATGGCGGCCGAGCTTACTTACTTACTTACTTACTTACTTACTTATTTATTATCCCGCCTTTATAATGCAGATAGGATCCCATCCCCAAGGAGATTAGGGTCTGAATGTGGGTTGTCCAAAAAATATCAAGGGGAAGGAAAGGTTGAAAAGCAACTAGGGCAGTTTCCACACTAGGATCCTTCAGTCCTGCGGAGCTCATACCCTGCATTGTTTTAATTGTGGTTTCTTCAGCAAACCATTCTGGCCTGGTTCATGTGTAACACTAAGCCATGAATTGCGGTTTACCCATCACACAGATGAGGGATGCATCTGAGTTGGCCAAGTTCAGCTTTCCTGTCACTGCTTTGGAATAAGGACGCCATACAAGGCCCCGCTCCAGCAGGGAACGCGGGCCCGTATACTTGGACGTCAGCCGCTAAACTCCCACTGCCAAGTTGATGAGCCCCAGCGATCTAGCCACCCTTCCAACAAGCCTACGTTAATCCCAGTTCCCCTTCCTGTGATTCTGGAAATGCTAGGAAGCAGCTCCATTGGAGGTTGGGTTGAGCAGCAGAGGGGTCTACTCAAGAGTAAGGGTCTACTCAGGAGGAGGAAGGGGACCAGCTGCAAGCAGTGAACCAGAGGCTATATAAAGCCTTGAATTGCCTATGATTGAGTTAGCAGGGATTTTGGGTTTTTTTTTTTGCTTTTTGCATTGAGGAGCTGTTGGATTTAGTCCTAAAGTTCCCTCCTCCTGGTTCCCATCTTGAATCCAGGCCCTGGGTGTGTGTGTTGGTCCTATCGAAGATGGCTTGCGTGTCCTACTCTGATCCCTTTTGAGTTCTTCCTGCGTACCTTCGACCAGCTGGCGTGAGAAGGAGGCCTTGACCACTCTGTTGTTCAGAGGCTGGATTTGGCGGTAATCATTTCTCAGGGTCTGGTTCTTCCAGTCGAGCAACGTGTTTTCCAGCAGATTAATCTGCAAAGAAGCAAATGGTTCCTTTGGAGAAAAAAATATATTGGGGACCTGCAGTCCCAGGGCGTAAGAGAGTAAATGGAACGTTGTGCCTAAGGAAACGGAATGGGGCCCATTTTTGTGCTATTAAGTGTGTTTGGGGCCAAAGGATTGGTGCTCGGGTCAACCCAAATCCAGCTCTCCTTTGCACAAAGCTCTTGGCAGATAGTTCTTAAAAGCATTTCTGCGAGGCTAATGTAAAGAAGAGAACTGTAGAAGGAAGAGGGAAAAAATGGTGATGAACAGAACATGTTCAGAGGTGTGATAATAATGATTAATTTTGAATGTATCAGCCACCCAACTCCAATGGCCTTTAATTGGGTGTAAAGATGAGGATTTCAGGATACCAAAGTTTTTGCAAAATCAAACCCACCATCCTTCAAGAGCTATCCAGTTGGTGATGGTGGTGATCTCTTTCTTTTAAAAATGCCAAAAAACGAAAAAACCCTCTAAGCAAAATTGCCCAAAGTAACTTTAAAAAAAACAAAAAAGAGCACAATTAAAAAAACAAAAAAAAAGGAACTTAAGGCACCAGTTAAAAATATGTAACATAAAACTGTAGAATTAAAGTTAATGTAAAGGTTTCACTGCTAGGTTAATGTTAAACAAGTGTATTGAATGGCTGGGTGAGAATCAAACTGCTTTCTGCCTTTAAATCAACATTTTTCCTCTCTGATGAGGTTATGTGCATAGTCTGCAGAAAGCTAAAGAACAAAAGTAGCCAAGCTCATCTACCTTAATGTGGCTTGTTTATTTTGGGGTGGGTGGGTTGTCTGAACTGTGCTACTGTGGCTTGAAAAGTAGAGTCAGCATGGTTTGAAAGCTAGACCAATTATGTTCAACAAACCATGGTTTAGTGCTATTTCTAGATTCAAACCATGGTTTAATGCAGTGTGAAGATCCAAACTCTGGTTTAATGCAATATGTCAGTGTTTCTCAACCTTGGCAACTTGAAGATGTGTGGACAGTGTGGGGGACCAAAAGAGAAAACATCTTGCCTGGGTATGGGACAGCTTGATAGGTGAGTCAAACACAGTCCAGATCACGTTCTCTGTACACGGCGGGGTGGTCAATGAACCATGATAGCGGTAGAAATTGGAAATATTGTCTGGCAACATGGCTAAGACATTCAGACTATCGAGGGTGGTTGATTCCCCTAAAAGAGAAGAGCCCCCCCCATGTACAACGATCTTGTAAAGTAGGCCGGAATTAGATTAAGGAACACGGATGGATCTAAATTAGGAATTTTCTAAACTGGGACGTTTGGGAATATAGGAGGAGAAGGAGGCGATAGGAAGGTTCCTTCTAAACCTGGTGCCCTTCGCTGGGGGGAGGTTGGCCAAAAGGCCCAGCTGTTTGGGAACGCTGGGCTTTGTAGTCCCAGCAGACGCCAGGCTGCATTAAGCAATGTGCAAACCGGGCGTTTCCCCCTGGGGATTTTTGCAATGCCCACTTCCCCACTTTGTGGGTGCCCAATATTGCAAGTTGCTCTTCGGTTGGCAAAACAAGCTTTTATTGGTTTATTTTCCTCTTCTTCCTAGATGTGATGTTCTAAACAGTCGCGCCCTGGAATTCAGCAGCTTTAGTGCCCTCTGGACTACTACTGTCTCCCATCAGCCCTGAGCAACACAGCCGATGGCAAGGAATTATGGGACCTGCAGTCAGGAGCATCTGGTAGGTGGGGGGGGGGTCTCATTTGCATTTCTGCATCAGCAAAAGGGAAGGTGCTCCCCCCCCCCCGCCTTACCTGCAAACTTAATTTCGGCCAATTTGGTAATGAAGTCGCTGTAGTAGGCGTTCTCAAAATGGCTGTCCTAAAGACAAACAAAAAATGTAAAATGATAATTATTAATTAAATGTGTATGTTTCCTGACTCCCAGCGACATGAGAAATGGATTTGCCTAGTCCATGCCCACCCCTGGTGGCACCACTTAGCCAATCCTGGCTGTCCTTGAAGAAAAAAAAAGTGGGGTTAGGTTTTGCTCTGGGATGGGACACCACTAGGAACGCAAGATTTGCATGTTGCACATCCCAGAAGAAAGAAAGAACGGCCATCTGGAATGATTTCAACTCAAAGGAGAAGCACGCATACATTTTTGCTTCTCTCCATCTCCTTTTAATTTTAAGGTCCCTAATTGCCCTGAGAAAAATCAAAGACCATTTCGGGCCTTTATTTTCCTTGCATTTGGTGCCCTCTAGTGTTTGGTTCAGGATTGTGAACTATAATATTATATATAATATTAATAATTACTTTCGATTGGAACTATAATAATCTCTCCCCTTTCCCCCTCTTTAAAATCCCCAAGAGGGCTCATTTTAATCTCAAAAACTCCATTTTAGACCCTAAACTTGATCATATACAGCCGTCAAAAGCCATCAGAAGCAGGCATGGCCTAAGGTTAGACAACTGATAGTCTAAATTATTCTCTTCAATTAAATATTCTCTTCGATTAGTCTAATTATTGTCTTTTTATTGAAAGAGGGAGAGAAGGGAATTTGAGTTTTTTCTGCTTCTGGATCAAAGCAAAATAATCAGTCCCATTTTGATTAGGGTATCCCTGAACCTGATGTGATTTGGGATCCCACCTTGGGGAAAACGAGTATTGGGTTTTTTTACTTAGTTTTGGTGCTTAATTTAATTTATTTAATTTCTACCTGTTCAAATACCCCAATTCCTGGCCACTGGAGAATTGAAAAACATTCCAACACTCTTAGGCCCAGAGCTAATTCTCAGAGTATTTACATCCTCAAAAACCCATTTTTCTTTTTAAGCCTTTAGGGGAAGCTAAAACGATTCCTTGGCAGTATGTAAACCATGGTTATCCCTGATAAATACGATGGTGTGGTCACTGACCTTGAGCCGGACATCCTAGAGAGTGAAGTCAAGTGGGCCTTAGGAAGCATTACTAACAACAAAGCTAGCGGAGAAGACAGTATCCCAGCTGAGCTATTTAAAATCCTAAAAGATGATGCTGTTAAAGTGCTGCACTCAATATGCCAACAAATTTGGAAAACTCAACAGTGGCCACAGGATTGGAAAAGGTCAGTTTACGTTCCAATTCCAAAGAAAGGCAATGCCAAAGAATGTTCAAACTACCGTACAATTGCGCTCATTTCACATGCCAGCAAGGTTATGCTCAAAATCCTACAAGCTAGGCTTCAGCAGCATGTGAACCGAGAACTACCAGAAGTGCAAGCTGGGTTTCGAAGAGGCAGAGGAACTAGAGATCAGATTGCCAACATTCGCTGGATCATGGAAAAAGCAAGAGAGTTCCAGAAAAACATCTACTTCTGCTTCATTGACTACGCTAAAGCCTTTGATTGTGTGGATCACAACAAACTGTGGCAAATTCTTAAAGAGATGGGAGTACCAGACCACCTTACCTGTCTCCTGAGAAACCTGTATGTGGGTCAAGAAGCAACAGTTAGAACCGGACATGGAACAACCGACTGGTTCAAAATTGGGAAAGGAGTACGACAAGGCTGTATATTATCACCCTGCTTATTTAACTTATATGCAGAGTACATCATGAGAAATGCCGGGCTGGATGAATCACAAGCCGGAGTTAAGATTGCCGGGAAAAATATCAACAACCTCAGATATGCAGACGATACCACCCTAATGGCAGAAAGTGAAGAGGAACTAAAGAGCCTCTTGATGAGGGTGAAAGAGGAGAGTGCAAAAGCTGGCTTGAAACTCAACATTAAAAAAACCCAGATCATGGCATCTGGTCCCATCACTTCCTGGCAAATAGAAGGGGAAGAAATGGAAGCAGTGACAGATTTTATTTTCTTGGGCTCCAAGATCACCGCAGACGGTGACTGCAGCCATGAAATTAAAAGACGCTTGCTCCTTGGAAGGAAAGCTATGGCAAACCTAGACAGCATATTAAAAAGCAGAGACATCACCTTGCCGACAAAGGTCCGTATAGTTAAAGCTATGGTTTTTCCAGTAGCAATGTATGGCTGTGAGAGTTGGACCATAAGGAAGGCTGAGCGCCGAAGAATTGATGCTTTCGAGCTGTGGTGCTGGAGAAGACTCTTGAGAGTCCCTTGGACTGCAAGGAGGTCAAACCAGTCAATCCTAAAGGAAATCAACCCTGACTGTTCATTGGAAGGACAGATGCTGAAGCTGAAGCTCAAATACTTTGGCCACCTAATGAGAAGAGAGAACTCACTGGAAAAGACCCTGATGCTGGGAAAGACTGAGGGCAAAAGGAGAAGGGGACGGCAGAGGATGAGATGGCTAGATAGCATCACCGATGTAATGAACATGAATTTGAGTAAACTCCGAGAGACAGTGGAGGACAGGAAGGCCTGGCGTGCTATGGTCCATGAGGTCACGAAGAGTCGGACACGACTGAACGACTGAACAACAACAACAAGGGTTCAGTTTATATGTGAAGCTTTGCTTTATTCCCCTGCTTGACTTCACATTTTTCCCTTCTTCCTGTTGTCTTAAATGGTTGTATGCCTGAATTTTTTAAAAATGTGGTGTGATTTAGGTGCCCAGTGGTGTTTGTAGCTTTCTCTTCACACTGTTAATTTCCATCCTCACAACAACCCTGTGAGGTAGGCTAGGCTGAGAGAGAGAGGAACCAGGATGCAGCTATCTTGTGGGCATTGTGGCTGAATGCAGAACTGAACTGAGGTCTCCCGGATCTTAGTTTGACACCATTAACCTCATTATACCACGATGACACTTCTTGTTAATTTTAAAGCCATAAAAAACCACAGCAGGATAACAATCCCTGATTGATAACTCAAGGCTCAGCCAAAGGTGGTTTGTTAAGTTATGGCTCAGTGGGTGGTTTGAACCCAGCTGCGCTCTCTTAAAAACCATGATTTAGGGTGGAGCAAAGCTGGCTGAGCCACATTTGACCAAGCTATGATGTGAACCCAATTATAATTGATCAAATTTGGGGGCCAGGAAGAAATGAAGGAGCTGATCAAGGTTTTGGAGAGCTGGAGAAGACTCTTGAAAGTCTCTTGGACTGCAAGGAGGTCAAACCAGTCAATCCTAAAGGAAATCAACCCTGACTGCTCATTGGAAGGACAGATGCTGAAGCTGAAGCTCAAATACTTTGCGAATACCTAATGCGAAGAGAAGACTCACTGGAAAAGACCCTGATGCTGGGAAAGACTGAGGGCAAAAGGAGAAGGGGACGGCAGAGGAAGAGATGGTTAGATAGCATCACCGATGTAAGGAACATGAATTTGAGTAAACTCCGGGAGACAGTGGAGGACAGGAAGGCCTGGCGTGCTATGGTCCATGAGGTCACAAAGAGCCAGACAGGACTAAAAGACTGAACAACAAAGCAGAAGGGTGTGTGAATGTTGCTTATTCTTCCTGCCAGAGGAAAACAGCTGGAATTCAGAGTTAGCAATTTTCTAACTGCACAACAATAATTTGCAGCTGCAAGGGGCAAAAAAACCAGTCATGGTTACCCTTTGTTGCTGGAGGGATGCTGTTGTGAAGCAGATGAAGGCTAGATGGGCCGGGAGGGGCAGGGGACAATCACCGGGAAATTGCCCCTTGAGCTAGCATTGGTCCTGGGGTGTTTGCAAGAAAACCACAACCTTGCCTGCCAATTTGCAGATCAAAGGAATGCGCTAACAAGGACCCCAGGCAGTTTCTAGGGTCAATTCCAAAGGAAGTTGCTTGGTTGCAACAACAGGAAAATAACAAAAAAAATCAGGAGTCTAGTCGCACCTTTTCCGACTAACACATTTTATTAAAAGGCCTCAGCTTTGGTGATTCCTTGAATAAAATGTGTTAGCCGGAAAAGGTGCTCCCAGGTTCCTTTTGATGTTTTGGTCCTGTTGACTAACACGTTCTCTTCCTACAATGTTGGGAAAATACCAAAGGACAGATACTTTCAGAGACTCAGTGGATGTAAATCATGTTTTTTTTTAAATGCGTTGTTTCTTCAATAAGGAAAGAGACAAGAGATGGTTGCAAAATTTGTTCTTCAAAGACTTGGGTTGGAACCTTGTTTATAACCCCAAGATACATGGCCCAGGTTGGAAACGAGGCAGAGAAGTCTCCCCAGGACCATAATAATAATGCTAATAATAATACACAACTCTGGGATTCTTCCAGTTGTTATTTGGAGTAGGACCACAAATGGAAATGATGGAATATGAGGGGAGCGATTCTTTGATGAACTTTAAGTAGAAAGTTCTGTTCCATGGAACAGAAGTCAAGGTCAGATCTGGCTCGGTCCCACCAAATGGGGGGGGGGGGGCTACCTGCCATCATGCCTGCCAACCGGAGAGAGACCCTCACTGCACAAACAGTTGTAGAGCTTCTTACCACAAATAGAAAGGCCAGAACAGCCAACCCGTCAGGTTTATCTTTTGCTTCTTCAAAACCGGAGTAAGCTTCTGAGTTGTAATGGACAATGTGGAGCTGCGAGAAAGAATGGTGGTGAAAAAGTGGCATGGGGGCCTAAGCGGTAGTGAAGCTCTCCCTCAAATGCAAATGGTCTTGGCTGACCAATTCCTAATTCTCCAATTGCATTAAGGTGATGAAGCCTGCCCCCTTTTTTTCCCTTCTTCCCCAGGCTCATCATTCCAGACAGAAGTGGGGCAGCCTACCTCAGCCATGTATCGCATCCCATCGATGGTGTGTTCGGATCCACTGGTCTCAAGATCCATGCCTCCCCAGTGAAGGTGCAGCTGGATAGCTGTGAATTTCCCAGGAAGGCCTTTCATAATGATCATGGATGGAGGTAGCTGAATGACAACTGAAAAGTAGCGTGGAAAGGGCCATCAGGCATCTTGCCAATATTTCAAAGAGGTTTCTCATCCCCCCCACCACCACCATTGACAACTATTAAAAAAAAAGTCATTCAATACATTATTTTCTGAACAAGTTTTGCTCCCAAGTTCACCGTTGGGTCAAAGCACAAATGCACTTTTCCTTGGCAGATTGTGCCTCTTGGGGTACGAAAACAACCTCCCCCCCCAAAGCTACAGAAACTGCAATTATGCAAAAGTTGTGTAATTACAGCACTGGCCTGGGATAAATTGGGGCTGTTAGCTTTTAGTAGCTTTAACATGCTTTTGCAAAGGATGGGAGGAATGAGAGGAGGAAAGGAAGACAAAATGCAAAACTACATTTGGGGCCATTCTCATTGGGCCAAACTTCCTCTTCTGTGAAAAGATCATACGTTATCATAGACTTTTCTGAGCCCTGAAGGGAGGGAGAGGAGGATGAAGCTAAACAACCACCCAGCACCATCTCATTAAAAACAAAAACAGCAAACAGCCAGGCTGGGGAATTCTGGGAGTTGAAGTCCACCCATCTTAAAGTTGCCAAGGTTGAGAAACACTGCCTTAGGATATGCTTTGCGAACACACCCATAGTCTTTCCCATTCAGTCCAGTGGGAAAGCAGTTTATTATAGCGTTCTTCCAAATGCACTTTTTGACTTTAGATGTAAACCTGGAATTTCTCAGTGGCCTCCCATCCAAGCTAATTATTGCTATCTGCTGAAGATCCGATTATATATTTTCACACCAAGCACCTAACTCTCTCCCTTTGCTACTCTGCATTTGAAAATAAAGCATTCCTGTTTTTACAGTACGCCAGCGAGTTAAAAATACGGGCTCCCTGGGTGCGGCGTATTCTGTAATTGTCAGAAATTCTAGCAATATTGCCATGCCTGGGAGAATAAGATAATCCGTAATGTTGGGTCTGTTCTTTTGCTGTTATTTTTTTAATGCCTCGTGGATTTGTACAAATCGCTTCCCCATTCTCTGTTGTTTGTGTCCCATCCACCAGCTTTACCACTGGATTGAGAAAATCAGCACAAAATTAGCCAAATAGAATGTAGGAGAACATAAAGAAAATGATGACAAAGACAGAAATGAGGACGGATCAGGGCATGAGGTTTGTGCAATTAAAAAAAGCAAGCAAACCTACTTTGTTCGCAAATAACAATCAGCTGTTTTTTTTTTTAATGGACATCTGATAAACATGGAGAGCTTTCTGCTTGGAAGTTAAAACTGGGCACTTTTGATCCAGCATTTGCACCCCAATTTTAATCTTGTTTTTGAACAGGTTTAAAATCAACTATGATTAGCACTAATCTTAGGTACAGAGAACGAAAACCACAGAGAACGAAAACCACAAGTTCCTTGCTCTTGAAAACCCTCTAAAGCAGTGTTTCTCAACCTTGGCAACTTTAAGATGCGTGGTCTTCAACTCCCAGAATTCCCCAGCCAGCATGTCCTGTCCTGATTCTTTTTAATTGTAATGGCTGTAAACTGGTTCACAAAAGATGCGTAATTTCAAAGGAACCTAATACATATCAGGGCTGGACTTAGCGCTTTGCAGGAAAAAAAGGACATTACGTAGCACAGGAGCCACCACAGAGAAGCCCCCGTCACCCATTGTGGTTCTCTGCATCGGCCCTAATCTGGAGGATTCGTCCCCCATTCTAAGACAGACTGGTGCCAACGCCGATACCCTTTCGTCAAGCTGGTAAAGTGGAGTTATGCCACAGGATTTGGGAGACCTAATGCTATGTAATATTGGTGGGTGGCATTTGATACTTTAATTGACCACAAACTCTTATTTATTCAGGTTTTATTGCATTCGAAGCTGTGCTCTAGCTTTCAGGCTTTGACTCTTGCAAGCCCCAGGCAGCTGCAAGATTAGGGGGTTTATTTAAATAAATAAATCCTGTTGCTGGCAGCCATGAAACGGGACAACAAGGTTTCTTCCTTAAAAAAAATCTATGGGTAGGTAGTGACATTCTGGCCTACTTGAAATGGTTACCGTGAGGCTTATGGAGAGAAGTGCTTGGTTATATTTTTAAAAAAACATGGATTGCAGAGAAAAATGCTAAAGGCTTTTTTAAAGCTAGAAAACAACCCTTGCTTCCAAGCTTTTAATCACTAGATTTCGGGATCAAAAGTCTAAGCTTTCCCCCCCCCCCCCACCCATATTCACCTGAATGGCCATTGTTGGTCATCCTGAATTTGTCGTGGCGGTGGCCATAACCATGAAGCTCCAGCGGTTCCAGATCTGGATTAAATTTGACTTTCGACCTCTGAATGTTGATGGGGGATTGCAGTTTGCCCAGGCAGTGTTCAAAGTGCGTTCCCCATTGATCTTCGTTGCGTTCCCCTTGGGTTGGGAGGAAGAGAAAATTCTGTCAGATGGGGTGTACCGCAGAAGCTACAGACTTGTTTCGAGTCCTACGAGCAAGCTTTGCAGCTTCCAGACTGCCTCCTGGGTTAGTAGAAACAAGCTTGTTTTAAATGGGAAAGGGACGGCATGAAAAGAAAGGGAGAGGAGGAGGGAAGAGGAAAAAGAACCAATGGATGTGTCCTCTCTCCCGCCCCCGAAACTTGCGTTTAGAATTTTGATCAGCTGGCATCTTATTTTAAAAATACTGTAGGAAATTCATGCCCCTTACAAGGATCTATTCCCCATCCTTGCTAAATGAGTCATGGTGAGTGTTTGAACAAGTGTTTGGAATGTCTTGGAATGATTCTTGCTGGGAGGAGGGGCAAAAAGGGAAGTTTTGGGATTGTTCCTAGGCCCTCCTGAGCGAGGGAGGCTTGACAGACTATAAACACCCCTTCTCAGCTATAATGCATCTCTTTTTTAGCCTTCAAACCGTTTTGAAATAAGTGTTCGGCCTCTTAAGTGCTCCATTTTCCAGTTCTCAGCTCTGTTTGCAATTGATCCAAAAATCTTTCTTGGCTCTTTCCCCCGTTTTTGGTATGACCCCTTCCTTTGCCATCAGGAGTGAAAGCTATCGATCCCTCCCTTTTAGAGGGCACTTTTTTTCTAAACGGAGGAGCGACACAGGAGAAACTTCCCCCCCCCAAAGAGTTTTTTGTTCTTCTTTGGACTCTTTTTTAAATAAATTAAAAGCAGATTCAACCTCCTTCCACGTCCATGTCAAAGGTGCGTCAACCTTTGGCTGGCGTTACATTTATGTATGGAAAAGAGAATTCCCGCAGCGGACAAAACAAGGTTTATCGTATTTTTTATTTTTCTCCCTCTAAAGAGCTCGGCCCTGCATCTGTGGCAAACCACCCTTTTTTATTTGCACAACCACCCTGCGAGGTAGATCAGGGGAGGCAGAAAGAGAAGACAAAGGGACCGGCACGAGCTTGACTTTTTATAGTTTCATGGTTGACCGGGAATTTCTATCCAAATTTTTCCATTCCTTCTTTCAAAACAGGATCGTCACCTTGGGAAGAATTTGGGCATTGGAAGATACCCCAAGAGATTCCAAAATTCATCCTACGGCAGCCGTCTGGGTGATTTTCGGAGAGGTAAGAAAGGTATAATGTGGGCAGGCGGGAGGGAACCTACCTGGTTTGACAGGGGCGCAAACTACATGCAGGTTCGGAGGCCGTTCAAAAGAGGTTTAGTCTGATTTTAAAGCCGTGGGTGCTGCAGACTGGCATGGGCCTGGGGACATGCCCAGGTGAGTCAGCAGGATGCTGAAGCCCATCTGTAGGTCTTATCCCCCTCCCTCCCTTAACTGCACGCTCCAGGCTCTTCCTAAATCCTTTCCAAGAGGAACGCTGAGCCTTAGACAACCACAGCAGGGATCTAAGGGAATCAGGATATTTTTCCTAAAAGTGCTCGGAGCACCCCTGCCCAGTAGGAACTCTCTACCCCAGTAACTTAATTTTCACTCTGTCGGTCAAGAGAACAGCGCAAGAGTTCACCGATTCTCATTATTTGCAAATGGGACCGACAGTGCCACCGGGTGCCGAGCCCGATTTCCCCCAAACTGCCACTCTCGAGTCATGTTTGGATTACGACGCCCCTTAATTCCTGGCCGGGATGGCTGGAGTAACCAGGACTGCATTTCAACCAGGCTGGGGAACCGCTCTACTGTACAGGGGAGGTGGGATTCAGCGGAAATTGAACCGTTTTGCACAACCAGCCACTGCAGACCGCCGTTAAAAGCAAAAGGCGTTTCTGCCCTCGTCCAATCTACCTTTCCTCCTTACCGTTGTATGTCCACTCTAAGATGTGGGAAGAACTCAGGTGCAGAAAGCAGAGACGGAGCACCCAGTCGCTAGTCCTCATGGTTCTCCGAAGTCAAACCCGAAGAGGGGAATCCTCCGGTTTTCTCCTCCGAGTCTCCGAAAAGGTAAATAACAATTTACTTAAATCCAGCCTCCTTTCTCCTGCTGAAACAAGAACAAATATCGTTGTTCTATTTTTCCCCTGCTCGATGAGAAGGTTAATTATACTGCTGGTTGAGGAGAGGCTGCTAGGTTTCTAAGGGACCCACCGAAAAGACGCAAAACAGTCGGGGAGGCGGGTGGGGATTCTAAGGTGAAGCAGGCTAAGGTGTGGTTAGGCTCTTTTTTCTCGGAGCCAAGTATCTGCCACCGCCTCCCCCTCTTCCTGTCATTGGCATCAGCACCCTGCAAGCATTAATGTTTCATGCACCTTGGAGTGCATGGAACCACGCCCCAACGACAGATGGTGCATTGTGCCAAGCTTAACTCAAGTTTGCAGAAGACAAACCTGTACAGGCCCGCTTGTGCTCTGCTGAAAGCAAGTGGGAGGAATCGGGCCTCCAGAAGCGGATGCATTTGAGAATTTATAGAGAGAGATTTTGCGTGTGCCACGTTCTTGGCAACTAAGAATGAATTTGCTGTTGTTTTTTCCTTTGGAGAGATTCTTCCACTTTATCTATTTTGCAACCGGGGCATTTCCTGGTGGTCTCCCATCCAAATCCTAACCAGAGCTCTGAAAGGCTGCACGCGTCCCATTGCTGAAAGGGGCAGTTTAACCTTTTGGATGCAACTTAGGAGCCTCGATATCCCCGGTCGGTGTCTTCCGGGGAATCCGGGAGCTGGTCTGAATGGCTGGATTTTTTCAGTCAGCAATTTTCAAGGACTATTTACCCAACTGGATTTGCAGGATTATGAAATGCCTTGGGGGCCCAGGTTTGATGATCTCTGCTCTTGCACATTCTGCGGCTTTGCAGAGCAAGCCAAAAATGCTGGCGTTTTACAAGCTTTTTGGAAGGCCGCCTTAAAGCAGGTTGAGCAAACCTGATGGGGCAGAAGAGAAATTCTTATAGCTCCTGGGACATTCTGCCTCACCCCAGGGTCCTCTAGATGCTACGGGCCATAATTCCCTCTTGGCTGGGAGTTACGCAAATTGCCGGTTTGGAGGTTGTCTTCCCTGCAAATAAAAGTGAGCATCTCAGGCTCAAACCAGTTCCCTGAGGGGCTAGCTTTCTAGATGAAAAGTTGGCTAACTTCTTCTTGGGGATATGTCTATGAAGGTTCTCAGTCATCCAGGTGGAATTGTCTGTAGCTTGAATCATGTCAACTGGATTTCTATTTTCTCAGTGGAAACGTTTCGCTCCTTATCCAAGGAGCTTCTTCAGTCTGAGCAAAGTTAGTAAGGGAATCCCTTACTGGGGGATCCAAGGAGCTTCTTCAGTCTGAGCAAAGTTAGTAAGGGAATCCCTTACTAACTTTGCTCAGACTGAAGAAGCTCCTTGGATAAGGAGCGAAACGTTTCCACTGAGAAAATAGAAATCCAGTTGACATGATTCAAGCTACAGGTTCTTCTTGGGGAGAAACTTGAATAGCTAAGCCTTATTTCAACAGGACTTTAAAGTCCAGTCCCGTCTGTTGTAATGCGGCAGGACCAGGCATCCTCATTTTATTGCCTGTCTACATTAAATAAAGGCTAAAGTTCAGGGGCTGAGCCGGTATTTTCAGGCCAAAGGGCCCAGGCTGAACTCCTGCCAGGTGTGGACCAGGCTGATACCTCCAAGAAGACAGTCTTGGCCTAAAACAATCTACTTTAAACTCAAGTAAAGGCAAAGCCTTGCCAAGCTTAACACCTTTCTCCTAAGATCAGGTTTTGTACGTTTTCCTTTGCTGATGAAGATTCTCAGTCATCCAGGTGGAATTGTCTGTAGGTTGAGTCACGGCAACTGGATTTCTTTCTTTTGGCTGAAACGTTTCGCTGCTTGTCCAAGTAGCTTCTTCAGTCTGGGCTTTTACTTTTTTTAGTTTTACTTTGCTCCATTTATTACAATTTACTGGGGGGAGAGAATGTGTTGGGCCCCTAACAGCATCTTGATCTGTGGATCCTTCAGAGTTCAAAGCCCAAGGAAAACAGCCAGTAATAAAACCTCAACTACCCTGATTTATTCCAACTCAAATCCTCTTTCTAACTCTGGCACCCATTGTTCCTTTCACCTGGCCAGCAGACTTCCCTGCTCTGATGCAGACCGTGCCAACCAAACCTTCTACAATTCTGCATTTTGGAAAGATCCATCCCCAGGTTAGCAGAACCCAGGATTTCAGCCAATGCAAGTGGCAAGGCCAGAGAAGGGGAATGGATGGAAAGGAATAATTGTGATATTTTCTAGAAGCAGCCTAGTTATGTAAGTACCCCTTCCTTTAGATTTGCTGTTTTTTAAATTTCAAATGGGTTGCGTGTTGCCTCTGGCGACATTCACTGATCAAAGACAATGCAGTTTTCCTCTGAACGTTACCAAGTGTTTTTTTCCCCACCTTTCCAAATGCCAGCCAGACATTTTGCTTTTAGTGGGCAGATGCACGCAATCATTGTTGGCTGCACAGATGGAAGGGAGAGGCGGCGCAGGGAAGCAGAGGAAAAAATGTTCTATCGTAGCATCAAAGGATTATAGATGAGAATCGTTCGTTGTAAGGGGCAAAGCCATCTCTCGGTTTCAAGATAGGGGAGGAAAAATGGCCAGGTTGGTGAGTGGGATTTCTGTCTCTTTCGGGAATTGGGCAGAAGGAGACAGACACGTCGCAACAAGCCACATGATGGTTTGTTGGATTTGGGCTTAGTGCGAGGTGTGAATGGCATTGCTGTGATTGGCAAACCATGGTTTAGTGCCCTCATCCCCAAACAGGGGTTCAAGGAGGTTTAGGGGCCTGGACAGGGTCTTTTTTCACAATAGGAAAAAAAGAGCCGAGATCATGGAAACACGACAAACCCAGAACGCATCCATTTGGGAGCAGGTGGGCACCAAGGTTTACACTTGGAAGAAAAAGCAGAATACAAGCCAGGCAAACAAACCAGTCTTGAAGATGAGCTGAAGGTTTTTCACAGGTTTTGCTGACCTAGCAAAGCGCTGTACAACCACAAGCCAAGTTCCCTTTTAATTATGAAGCATATCCTTAAAACGCGAAGCATACCCACCCGGCCGGCCCCGATCCGTTCTCGTCCCTGTGGAATTGCAACGCTCTCCTGAGACTTGTCTTAGGTCTCCGCGGACAGTTTGCTCCTGATCTGCACGAGGAAGGAAATCTGCCGGGAAGTGAATAAATTTTAAAGAAGGAATTGAACGTGGGTCTAGAGGATTGACGCGGAGAGGTGTGGACTGAGCGCCATTGAAATGGAACCGGCTGTGGACTTTTTTGCCCATGATGCACGTGAACGTTCTCTGTGCTACATCAGCCTGTCTTTGTGACATCATAAGAGACAGTCAGATCCTAAGCTTAAGCCTTCCTTTTCCCTTCTTAGCCAGGGCCAAGTTTTTATCTGCCCCGGCAAACTTTTTCCAACTCTTTCTCATTTTCTATGCCCCTACGCACATGTTCTACGGGGCTATATAAGTAAATCTATCTGCACTTGCAAACTGATGCTGGATTTGCTCCTCATGCCAAGGTGGGGTTGGGTTGAAGTGTGTTTTTGATTTAGCCACAAGCAGTTGAGTTTGTAGATTATGCTAAACGGAGACACAAATAAACCACGTGTTGGTTTTAGCACGTGCTGCAAACCTTAGATTTCCACGCCTTATCTTTGCGGTCCCTGGCCAGACATAATTACACATGTGTTCCGAAGCCATAACGTTCAATGTGATTTACTCCTAGCACATGGCCTTCAAACCTGATGTTCTAAATTCAAAACCTCAATTTTTAAAAACTGATTTCAGAATTCAAAACGGGCCAGCTGGTCAAAGTAAGTTTTTCCAGCCAAGATGCCCACAGACCATGCCCTTAAAACATCCAAACCTTTCACAGAGGATATGAAGGTAGCTTCTGCTCCTGGCCACCCCCCCTGGAACAAGAAGTCCATTGTTTTTAAAAGAAGATGCAAAAATTCCCAATTCTGCCAGCGATCCTTCCAGATGCTCATGGAAAACCAAGTTGCTGCATAATCCTAAAGCAAAAATAGTAGAAAACCTGCCCAGCCTGTCCGCACCCCCAACCCCACAGCACGGCATTATCGTTTACAAAAAGTGATGCTGGGAGAAATAATTCCAGCATAAATTACACAATTTACATAATTACATAGATTACTGCATGGGTTTAATACATTCCCGGGAGCAAACATGCGTGTTTGGCCCCAACAGCTGGTGGAAGCCCGTTATTTTTATCCACCCTTCCTATTAACCCATAATATGGTTGATTTGTTGGGGCACCGGTTATTAAGTGAAGGTTGTGTCTTGTTTAACTGGGGTTAAGGATAGGTGGGTTGTGTGAATTAGTGAAGAAAATGAAGAGCACCGAATTTTTCAAAGGAGGTGAAGGTTGCATTTTTTTAAAAAATAAGTCTTCCCTCTGTGCAAATTAGGCCAAAAAAGGGGGCTTAGAGGGCCATTTTCTCATTATTTTTAATCTGCATTTGTTTTTTAAAAAACTCTTGTAAATGATTTGAGTTGTTTGGACCAGGTAGCATAACCCTATATGTATCAAGTAATTAAACGGAAGTTTGGAAAGCAGCATTTTAGAATTCTAAACTAAGCAAATTCCTTGGTTTAAATTTTACATGTATTCGTATCAGCGTATCAACGTAACAGCGTTCCGCGCGTGTCATGCGGCCACATGACCGTGGAAGCGTCTTCGGACAACGCTGGCTCTTTGGCTAACAAACGGAGATGAGCACCGGCCCCTAGAGTCGGACACGACTGCACAAATGTGCGGGGGGTACCTTTACCTTTACCTATTCGTATCTATCTCACAGTTCTCTTTCAGAGTAAACATTAAGCAAATACTATACCAAAGACATTAAGGCGTGAGATTAAAAAGAAAGCTAAATCACATTTAGAGCTACAATTTTCCTCAGTTCAGGTACTGCTTAAAAGTTTGATTTTATTAGTACTAAATTCTGTATTTAACTGGAGTCTTCTGTACTATTTAATTTAGAGAAATGGACATTTATAACAAATAAAAAGCTTTTGGTATTTGGAATATTCTAAAATAAACTGTAAGAGCGCAGTCCACCACTCTACCGTTGGCAAAACAGCCCCATCCTGGAGCTCCAAACATTAAAATGATTATTTCTGTGCAAGATAATTATTCCAGTTTTCAAGCTACCCAATGCGCAGCTTTGCAAATCTTGCATGGAGAGAGAGTAAAAAAAAACGCGTGCACAAACTCTTCCTGCGCTTTACAAAATGGGGATTTTCCATCTCTCGCGAAAGAAATAAAAAAGGAAACTAATCTAAATTAGGCCCGCCCACCCGGCTGCTTCAGAGCAGAAGCGTCCGGGCACGTAGCGCACGCGCCAAGAGGCTGAGCTGGCGAGAGGCCCACCGACCAATCGGCGGAGAGCAGGGCTGCCCGGGCGGCCAATGAAAAGCCGCGACGCGAGCATCTCATCTGCATGGACTGGGCTATAGTTTAGTGCGCGCCGGCCGCGTCGTCTTCAGTTGCCCGGGAGCGTGAGGCGGGCGGTGTTGTAGTAATTCGGTTCTTTCATCTTTCCATATTTTTTGAAAAAACACTATTATTGCAATTTATTTCCTAGGTGCTGCTGCAGCGTGAGAGCTTAGCCCCAGGTAAGTGGGGGAAACGCTTGCTTTGGGGAGAGGGGGTAAATATTTTGCAACAGGATATATATATATATCCCCCCACATGTCCTTTCAGGCGTTTGCAAGCTGGTGGCAAAGGCGTTGTGCAATTATGGTTTGCAAAGGAAGGAAATAGGTGTGTGTCGGGGTGGGGCGCCCCTTTTGCGAAGACTTGCGTAGTTGGAAAAAGGGGCCTTTTTTTTTTTACGGGGCACCCCCCAGCTTCATTTCTGTCTCCCCCATTTAGTTATTGATGCATTCATTTAATAGGCATATTTAAGATTTGCATCATGGCCCCGGGAGGCTGTGCAACTAGTTTGCATAAGCGTGTGGTCCAGAGTACCCCAACATGGCGCCCTTCAGTTGAGCTGGATTGCACGCCCTATGGTTCCCTGCCAGCCGCCCTAGGTGGGGTGTGTGTGTAGTCCAACAGGTGTGGAGGGCGTCGGTCGAGAAAAGCATAAAACCAAGCTAAAAATAAAATTAAAAAAACCCCTTAGCTTCTGTTTCAGCTCTTGCAAAACAAGAAAAGGATTTTTTTTTAAAGGGAGCTTTATAAGGATGCTCCGGCCCCGTTTTGCACCTGTATCTTAGGTCCTCTGGCTACCTTTGCAATCAAAGATGGTTTGATCCCCTCTTTTGTCCAGGCGGGGTGGGCTGCAGAGAAGGGCAAAGATGGAGGGTCTGGGGGGGTGTAACAACTCCTTTTCCAAACCTGTTGCTCCTATTCATGTGCAGATGGGCCAGAGACCCTGCAGGGTTTTGCAAATGATGAACCTCTTTCATTTGCTTTGCTGGCCTTGTTCAAATTAAGAAAAGCTGGGGGAGAGCTGGATCCCCTTGTGATCTTTTTTTGGGGGGGGGGGTTCTGCAGAGGACTTTCCAGGCTGGGCATCTTTGCAGATGCCTGTTGCTGCAGGCCGCCTTTGTAAAGCTTGCCGGAGGCGCAGGCATCCTTTTGCACATGGAGCTTTGGACCCTTCTTCTGGGCGGCCACGTGTGCAGGCCCTTCATTCAGCAGCCCAGAAGGCGGAAATGATGAACGGAGGAGGCGGCCGGAGAGAGGAGAACGACAAGCCATGATTGATGGGAAGGGCAGTTGCTGCGTGATGCAGAAAGTTGCAGCCATGTGCTTAAAGACCCCCCCCCCTTCATTCAGGCTCAGCCCGCTCCTCTACTGCAGAATGAGAGTTTTGTTCTTAGCACAGCAGCGGATTTCCCCCACCCTGCGAGGAAAGTCATGTCTTCTGGGGGTGACGTTTAATTCGCCCCTGGTGAGGTGTGTGGCTTTTTGCAATAATCATTATTTAATTCTTTGGTCCTCTTCCTGTGCAATTATTGACATAAGGATGACCGGTGCTGTTGTGCGCACTCACTGCTTTGCTTTGAAGTCTTGCAACATGTCCTGCCCTTCGTTTCTGCCTTCCCAAATATTTGGGGGTCTTCCTCTGCCTTCTTGCTCTGCTTGGCCCCAGTGGCCTGCAGGGAGATTGGATTCCAACACCTAGAATTCCCAGCCAAGATCAGGTGGTGGAAGGATGCTGCAGGTTCCCTTCTGGTCCTGTTGGAGTGCTTGCATCTTCTTTCAGAGGGTTGGAAATAAGCAAATTTCTTGCTGCTTCATCCGGAGAGAGAGAGAGAAGGTTTGGCAGTTGGTTTAATGAGTTAGGAGGAGGCAGAGCAAATTCTCCCCCCACCGATCCAACAGGTGAGAAGGTAGCATAGATTCAGCCTGCAGGCAAGAGGCAGCATTTGTTGCTGAAGCAACCACACTTTCAGTAGTAGGCTTATCTTCCCCTGGGAAGCTGAAAGCACTTTTTCCCCCCCTTCCTGGATAATTTTATCCCTACAGCTGCCCCGGATGGTCAGCTAGGGTGAGCGGAAGAGATTTCGTGAGCTTCAAGGCTGGGTGTGGCGGCGAACGTGGTTTCCATTTTAGATTTTGGCACGGAACGGGGTCCCAAAATACAGGCATCGCTGGGGCTTGGAGAAAAGATTTTAAATAGGTTGGTGAGTAAAAGAAATAGGCCAATCCAGGAATAGGGTACAGTATAGTAAGGCAGAGAAGAAAATGATCTCGAACCTCAACTCTGCAATCTGTTGCTTTCAAGACAAACAAGCAAATGTGGTTTATTTCTCTTTGAATCCATCCATAGCAGCTTTTCCATCCTGCTTTTCAGCTCTGCTGGGATTTGGTTCCCATCATTGCCCTCCAGAAGGGCTGGGAATGTTGGCAGCTGTAGTCCACCATGTTTGGAGAAATCTGGGTTAGGGGCAAGCAATCCGAATCTTACTTTTTGGTCCAGAGGAGAACTTGTGCCCTCTAGGCCTGGAGGAGGAAAAAAAGAAGAAAACCTGTTTCTATCAGATTTTGCAGAATGGGTTGGGGTGAGTGTGCAAGGGGAGAAACGGGGAGCCATTCTGATTCCAGAACTGATTTCCTGCGAGTTTTTTCCCCCCAGTTACGTAAAACGCTGAGTCAGAGGGGGCAGGCGAACACATTTCAGAGCAGGCTGGAAACTGCAGTCTGGTTTCCAAGAACACAGATTGCGTCCTGCGGGGGGAGGCTCCATTTTATTATTCATGCGTGGCCCGAAACAGCCACGTGCTCTTAGGCCAGGCACCCTTTTGCACCAGTGGCCCTGATGAATGTCTTCAGGGCAGCTCGAAATTTGAAGGTGACCTTGGCTGGAGGGACGATGATTCACTCACAAGCGCTGGCTTCTGTTCCGGTAAACCCCAGACGTTGGATGCTAAATATTCAGAATTCTGTCTGGAGGGCAAAAGCTAGAATTGCATGGAGTGCATTTGTTCCCCCCCCCCCCCAGTACATTTAAAGATTTTAGCTGGCCGGATCTGGATCTGGTGGTTTTGGCATTGTTCCTTTCGCCTGGCCAGCCAAGGATGAGCCGTTCCTGCCTGCCTTTCCACTGTTAAAATATTAACAAAAATGGTATTATTTTTAGTCTGCCCTTCAGTGAATCCGCAGGACTCCATGCAGTCTGCTTCCTAGCTAAACTGAATCTGGATCTTGGCCTCAGATTTTTCTAATCCAGCCTCTCCAGATGAATGGACTACCACCCGTATAAACCCTGGTCTGAATGCCGTGCTAGCTGTGGCCGATGGGAGCTGTTTTTTTTTTTAATTTTAAAGAAAGATTCAATTGATGCGCTTGTTTTGTTTGTTCCAACCCATCAGCAATTTTTTAATTTAACCAATTGATATGGCACATTAAGGACTCGTATACCAAACTTCACATGGAGTAAACAGAAATATAATAGAACGGCAAGGATTTCTTGGCCAGAATGCTGCAGAGTGCTGGGTTTCTATCCAAATTGGCCTTTTTAAAAGAAAAAAATTAAAACTCTGGAAATCAAGAGCTGTCTGGCTAGTTCAGGCATCTTGGGGTGTGTGCGCGCGAGTTTCTCTTTTTTCGACTTTGGCGGGAAATGCTTATGACCCAAAGGGAGCACAGTGGGTTAGGAAGGAAACGGGTGGGTTGCAGATTAGAAATAGCTGCAGGGCCGTGGACTTCTCGTTGCTGGGCTGTGCAGGAAGAGGAGGCATCTTGGGGGAAAGATTGGCTCTCAAGGACAGCCAAGATGGGCGGAGAACGCCAACTCCTGCCAATAGAGGACTTAATTCTAATGCAAGAGGATGTCCCTCTGCGTTGGTGCCTTGCATGAATGAAAAGCAAGGGATGTTTGTTTGTTTTTTTGCAATGCCACTGCATGCAGCTGCAAAAATGGGACGGGCCAGAAAGCTCTTGTGTTGCATCCCCTTTATTGCAAATGCTGGCTTGGTGGTGATCCGTTTTGGCATGGAGGAAAGGGGGGGTATGTTGGCTTGTAGTTAAAAGGCCTTTCTTTGTGATCGAATGGTTCCTCTGCCCCTTTTTCCCCCCCTGGGGCAGCGTAAGGCATAATCAAAACGCCGGCATCAAAGTAACAGCTTACAGAATGCTGCTTGCTGCGACACATAAGAGGCAGTGGATATTCATGATTAAAAATGCATTTTAAGGCTGTTTTAAATTCCCTTAAAACAGCCTGCCTGGGAATGCTGGGGCTTGTAGTCCAATCTTGCACCGAATTGGAGAAGCACTTTGTAGCTTTTGAGTATCCTCTCCCCGGTGCAGTTGGGCTTTCTGATCATGGCCAATGAAATGTCCCCCCAAAGAGCATTTCGATTGTGTAAGCTACTATGTTTTCCCGGAGCAGTCTTATAAACAGGCCTAGCAAAGTTTCTAGTCCTCAGTTTAACTGCAGCTGGTAACTTGCCTTAGAAAGGCAATCTTTACTTGCTGCAAGGACAGGAAAAAGGGGCTTCATGTTTCTGGCTTCTTCGGGAGCATGTGCATATGTTGGGGTGTTGAAAGCTGAAGGTCTGTTGCCTTGTCTTCCCTCTTTAGACCAACAAAATGTCCATCCTCAAGATCCACGCCCGTGAAATCTTCGACTCCCGTGGGAACCCCACTGTTGAAGTAGACCTCTTCACCAACAAAGGTTAGTCTTCAATCCGCCTTCCTTCCCCAGCAGGCGCGTAGCGGGACGCTGGCAGGACGAAGACCTTGGTCTCTCTGTGTGGGACCCTTTGCATGCTTTGGACTACATCTCCCACAATCCCTTGCTCTTGGCGGGGGCAGATGAGAGCTGACATTCAAAGCGCACGGAGAATACCAGGCCGGGTCTGAAGCCGTCAAATGCATGGCTGCTGCTTGTTCTTTGGGCAGATTGCTGGGACAGAAACAAGAATCTGGTTTTATTCCAGCGATTTTGGGGTGGATTTAATCATTTTTTTAAAATTGATGGCTGCCCACAACCTCTCAAGTTCACATATAGATGGATGCACTGGCCCCAAATTTGTTCTAGGTTTTTGGAATCCTAGATGAAAAATGTCCCCAGTTTCTCCCGGAAAAATTCCATAGGAGTCCTGCAGTAATCAGAGGAATGCATGACTGGATTTGGGGTGGGTGCCTAGCCCTGGCAGGGGGTGAGCATGTGCCAAATTCCCCCCGGACGTGGGCACCCTGAATTCGGGCAACGGGGAGGGCTGGTTTTGGGTGATGGCGGACTTAAATTAGGGGGTGATGAGAAGAAACATGGGAGAAAGCATGTTCACATTGCAGCCTTGTTGCCAAGAGGGTGTTGAAGCCTGAAAATAAGCTATAATATAATGTAGCGTACTATAATTTATTATAATATATAAGGCAGTGTTTCTCAACCTTGGCAACGTTAAGATGTCTGGACTTCAACTCCCAGAATTCCCCAGCCAGCATGTAAAAAACCTGCTCTCGAGAATATAGGAAAGTGGAAAGGTTTAGCTGGCTAGACCTGTCGTCCTGTGTTTTTCTAGCCTGGATCACCCTCCCCAGCTGATGCCACCCAGGCGCATGCTACCTCAGAACAGCGTGCTGGCTAAGAATTGTGGAAATTGTAATCTACGGAAACTAAAGGACCTGGGATGCCACTTTTCCTTGGCCTCCCTTGCCAAAACTCCCCGCAAGAAGACATCTAGCCCCGCAGGGTTCTGGATTGCCACGTGAACTGGCCTTGCCTTGTGTTCTGCTGAGGGGATGAATAAAATTGGGTTGCTGGGATTGCTCCAGCCGCTAATCAGCAATTCAGAGAAATTGCATGGCCTTTGTCTGGCTTCGGTGTGGGTTTACTTGGCCCCCCAAAATATGTTCTCCTTGCTCCTGGGACGAATTTTGTTTTCCCACAGGGACCTCCCTCGTCCTGCAGGAAGTGCCAAATAATAAATATAAAATATAAATAAAAGGCTGCCTCGGGTCGTAACAAAAGGGTTCGTCCTCCTTTGGCTCAACAAACGGGTTTCTCCTTTTCTTGTGGGTCCAGGTCTCTTCCGGGCTGCTGTCCCCAGCGGAGCATCTACCGGTATCTATGAAGCCCTGGAGCTTCGCGACAATGACAAGACACGGTTCCTGGGGAAAGGTAACGCCTTCCATCCCGCGGTAGCTGCGTTGCTTTCATTTTTGAAATGCCCGTCTGGTCCGCTTTGCAAATGCTCCCCCAATAATACTATATTTATGGAATACGTCGTTTGCCCAATGTGCTTGGGCATAAATACCTCTTTGCCAACTGCTTTAGGCCTTTGCGCCGTAATGCCACCCCAGACTGAATAAGGTGGCTGTATGCCACTTTCCCTCTTCTCCCACGTCCCCCATCTTTTTCTTCGTGGAGCAGAAAAGGCAGTTGTAATTTTGGAGATTGCTTGGTGGTTGTCGAGACATTTCTGAAATACGTTGCCACTTTGTCATTGTGCTTCGGGAAGGTGCATGGATGGCTTGTTGGCCTTGTTCAAGAACCATCCGTGAAAGAATGACTCAGTGTAATAAGCCAGAGGGGAAAAAATGGAGATTTCATTCTGCTCAGCTCAAGAGTTGCGAGCTGAATTTGAGTATCGTTTTATATTGTGATTAAAAGGCCAGCTTAGTACAAAGCCTCGATTCTTTTAACGACCTGTTCCCTACTTTTAAAGTCCACCACCCAGTTTTAAGGTGGAACCTGTAACATGAACCAGAAACGTCATCACAAGCTTTAAAACCCATCTCAACAGAAACCGCTGCCAGATTGCAAACGTTAGCCGTTCACAGCACAACCTAGCGAAATAATCGGTTTCTTGCACTGAAAAGAACAGATTGGCTTTCTGTGAACCTGAAAAACAGTAGGCTGTTTTTCAGCTTCAGAAAAGCAATGTAATTCTACAGCCCATCTAGACTTGCCAAGCTGAAGAAAGCTTGTACATTAAACTCTGTCTTGCAATCTGGTGTCAAAGCGTCGGCTTGAAGTGGCTCACAAACCATGGTTTGGTTTGATGCCTGCTAAAACGATGGTCAGGCTGCTGCTTCTCTCCTTGCAAGGAAAGAGGGCTTGAACTCGATGGATAGGCGAGAAATTCAGGAAGAAACTTTTAAGCCACAGCTTTATAATGCAAGCCAGGGTTTGAACTTCTCGAATGTCTTTGGCAGAACGAGGGAATGGGGTGATACCCGGTTGATTACATTTGGTGTTACTCAGTTTGTCATGTTGCCCAATTCAAAACGATGCTGGATTCAGCTGTGGTCAGATGCACTCTCTCTGATATAGTGGTCTCTCTCGCTGTGCATTTCATGCGCACCCCTTTTTTCCTTCCATGCATGATGTGCTTTTTTGTCGTCTTTTGTGGGCGTTCACCTTTCTTCCTTTTCTTCCCCATCTCTCTCTCCTCTTCCCTCCACAAACTTGGTGCCCATCAGGTGTCTCCAGAGCCGTTAAATACATTAATATGTTCCTGGCACCAGCGCTGTGCACTCAGGTAACAGATGCACACATGCTTTGTGACAACTCTCTCTGGGCAACTTCCTTTTTGCATGATTCTTGGGCTGATTTTCTCGCTGGCATTCCTGGATGATGCTTCTCTGCTCTGCGTTAATTGTTCTATTCAGAAAAATGGAATTAACACTCTTGGGCATGCACCTTTGCGCATCTTTGCTTGAGGACTAGGAGATTGACGTTCTGGCTGCCAGCCCCAGCGATCCTCTACTAATGCCTGCTGTTCCTTGGAATGGTTTGGTTTAGTGATGGATTTGGTTGTTCCTTGCAGGTGTCTCAAAAGCTGTTCAGCACGTGAATAAAACAATTGCGCCCGCACTCGTTAACAAGGTAGGACTGGCCCTCGTTTGACTAACCCTGTAGCCCAGGTTGAGCGCTCTGCAGCATTTAAAGGCACTTTTAATTCTTTGCATGGGTGTCTGTGTTTAAAGCAGCCTTTCTCAACCTTTTGACCCTGGAGGAACCCTTGAAATATTTTTCAGGCCTGGGGGAACCCCTGCCCATTCAGGCTCAAATATAGGCCAGAAGTTACAAAATAATTACATTCGTTTCATGGGTAGGCCTGTATAGATGCGTTAACAGTATCCTTAAACTAAAAATAAAGAATGAAACTTCTTTATTGTGGAGTTGCCCGAATTTGAAATAATTTTTTAAATAAATTGTGATCTCGCAGGGAACCCCTAGTGACCTCTCGCGGAACCCAAAGGTGCCACGGAACCCTGGCTGAGAAACCCTGGTTTAAAGGTTCTCAGAAGCTGCAAAGTGCTTTTTGGGGTTGTTTGCTAAGAATGGCGAAAAGCGTCACGTATGAATTTGGAAGGGTGGTGGGGCTGAAACATGATGTGTGAGTTTCTTGCCCAATGAATTGTAGTTTTTGAAGTGGACCATTTCTCCCAAACTGGACTGTTTCCCCCCCTATTTTTAACATTAAAAAAAAATTAAATACTTTTAGGAAAGACCATCTACGAGAAGAAATAAAAGACGTCTAAAAAGAGTGAAAGAGTAGGATATAGTAGAACACAGATAACCAAAGGAAGGATCTCAATTCTCATAAGAATGAAGTTTTCTATCTATTGTTAATTACTTGTGAAATCGTCAAATATTTTACTTTTTGAAGAAGCAGCAGAGAATCCCTCTTAAGCTTTAAACCAAGGATTCCTGGTTAACCCAGTGTAAATCACAAAGTAGGATTAGAAGCCACAGGGGCTGGGGAGAAGACGTGATCACACAGGACTGGACTTTAAACTGGGATTGTAAACTGAATATTTCCCTTTCCCCCCCCGCAGAATGTAAGTGTGGTGGAGCAAGAAAAGATCGACAAGCTGATGATTGAAATGGACGGATCAGAGAACAAGGGTAAGTAAAGGGGGTTGAACTGTTGGTCTGGGTGCCAAACCAGCTGTGTCTTGGGGTCAGAAACATGCTTCCTCCATATGCGGGGGGGGGGGGGAGGATTTGGAATCCTGTAATTTACATGTCCTCACGCTTTCCTACTCCTGACACAACCCTCTGGGAAGAAATACGCTGCCTTTTGGAATCTGCCAGGCTCAGCATTAAACGGTTAGCAATGAGAGAGGCCTGGATTTGATACTTGGTCTCCTAGTTGCCCACCCCTACTGTTAGTTGAGGCTTTTAAAGGACTTAATGGCAGCAAGAGGGGCTGCTGGTGGCTCTTGAAAGGGACAGCACTAGAGAGAGAAGACACACATTTTTCACTAGTCAGACCCACAAACACAAACTTTATTCTGGCCAAAGACCGGCATAATTCTGCTAATCTTAATTTTAAACATGCCGTATATTTGGAGTGTTCTGGGAGGCAGCAAAGTCTGCGTAGGAGGGCTCATTGCAAGCAAATAACACCCCCCCCCCTTTTTTTTTCCTTTACCGCAGCTAAATTTGGTGCAAATGCCATCCTGGGGGTCTCCCTCGCCGTGTGCAAGGCTGGTGCTGCGGAGAAAGATGTCCCATTATATCGTCACATTGCCGATCTCGCTGGGAACAAGGACGTTATTTTGCCGGTCCCTGTAAGTTTAGTTTGCTGCGCCATGCACAAGGCAGTGTCTGGGCCGGAAGTGCAGCTGCAGATAAAATCCTTGTGCGTAAACGTGTGGCTTGGTTAAAATCCCGTGCAGAGAATTTTATTTCCCCTTCGTCTCTTGTGGGGAGTTTTTCTTCCCCTTTAGTCAGTAGAGTGAAAGCCCTGCCCCTCTTGATGGGGGGTCCCAGTGATTTTCCGTTTTTTAAACAAACAAACTCCACAGTCTGAAAAAATGGAAAACTCCTGCCTTGATGCAAACCCCGGCTTCTTCCAATGCATCTGCATGTGCAAGCATCACGTTGTGGGTTGGAGATGTGAGCTGTCGTGCTGTTCTCGGAGGCTGAGGTTTTAATTGCCTGAAATGGCATCATCCCTGGAGACTCCCAGTTTAGTTGGGAGTGTTAAGGACTAGAAGCTTGAATTGGTGCGGGCCGGCCTTTCTCTGGTTTGTCTATTCAACCGCCTTTCTGGCGTCCTTGACGTCCCCAAAGGCCTTCAACGTGATCAACGGTGGGTCCCATGCTGGGAACAAGCTGGCCATGCAGGAGTTCATGATTCTTCCCGTCGGGGCGGAGAACTTCAAGGAAGCCATGCGCATCGGGGCGGAAGTGTACCAGAACCTGAAGAACGTCATCAAGGAGAAGTATGGCAAGGATGCCACCAACGTGGGTGACGAGGGTGGCTTTGCCCCCAACATCCTGGAGAACAAGGAAGGTAATTCGCTTTGCAGAGGGAAAGCCAGAACCCCAATCTGGATTGTTCGGTTTTAGGCCAGTGTTTCCCAACTTGGCGACATGTGGGCTTCAACTCCCAGGATTCCCCAGTCAGCATGGGTGACTTCAACTCCCAGAATCCTGGGAGTTGAAGTCCACATGTCTCAAAGTCGCCAAGTTTGAGAAACACCGGTTTAAGCCACCCGAAGATACCCCGGGACTTTGGCCCAGCAATCCAGTTCTGGAAGTTGCCCTGGGGATGCTGGGATATTTCCTAGGTGGAGGTGCAGGCTTAAGAGCTAGAGACTTGGTGGTGGTTTCCAGCACTCCCTTTCAGCAGCTAGGTGGGCATCTGCAGCAGCAGAAGGGGAGAGCTGGTGGATGCTTCGTGAGACCTGGGCTATCTGGAACGAGACTCGGCTCTTTGCCAGCTCACAAACCGCCTTGTCGCTGTGGAACGTGGCATCAAGGCAGGGGTGGGTGGCAGTTTCTCACTTTGGTCCCGCTTTCCCTGCGTGGATACTTGATCCTGCTCGGAGGCGGCTGGGCTTTGCCTTTCTCTCTTGGTGCACGAATAGGCAGGAATAGATATGATGGATGGAATCAAAAAATCGAAACCAGACATATTCTTGGTTTGGCCCCTTTCTGAAGTGATCTAGCCTGGGAGGTTGATTTAATAGAATCCAAGAACCACCTTCCTAGATTATTAAGAACTGAATGGAGGCTTCCCTTCCCCCTTCCCCCTCCCTCCCTCCCTCCCTTCCTTCTCTATATTTATTAAGAATTTTTTATAATAAAAGACAAATCAAAAGAAAGAAGGGAAAAAAGGTGCAAGGAAAGGGAAGCCAAAGTTAAGAAATATATAAGTGACTTCCAACCTTTTTTCCAACACATAATTACATTCCTATTGTTTTTCCTTCCTCTGAAATATTTTACAAATCCCCTCATCTAGTCCACATCTTTCCTAGTCGTCTAATCCGTAAATCAAATTCATTTTTTTTCTTCTCTCAGCAAAAAGTCCATATAAGGTTTCCAGTCTTTCAAAAAAGTTTTTGTGGCTTGTTCATTATTCTTCCATCGCTGAACTGAGGAGGGTTTCTTGATGCTTAGTTGATGCTCAGGGGACAAAACTTGACATCTGTTTCATGATGTTTCAGAATAACGTGCCAGTTTAAGCCTGTGTGCATCCTTAGTAAAGCAGATCAGCCTTGATCAGCCTTTTGCTTAATTGTTCGTTAAACATCCATTTGCTCAGTAGCTTTGCTTGTGTTTAGCTCTGGAGCTGCTCAAGAGTGCCATCAGCAAGGCCGGGTACACTGACAAGATTGTCATTGGCATGGACGTGGCAGCTTCTGAATTTTATCGCGACGGGAAATACGACCTGGACTTCAAGTCCCCGGATGATCCTACCCGATACATCAGCCCCGATCAGCTGGCTGACCTCTACAAGAACTTCGTCAAAAATTACCCAGGTCTGTATGGCGGTGGGCCCTGCAGCACGTTTTGGATTCAGATCCGTCCCCATTCGAAACACGCTCCAAAGGAAGTCCCCCTATTTTGGAGTGGCTTTCCTTGTGCGCGAAAGCAAACTTTTGAACCGTTTTGAATTTTGGATAGCTTTGCACACCTGGCTTATTGGTGGCTGTGGGCATTTCATATGTGCCTGCTTAAGAAAGCATAATCCAAGGACACCGTTCATCAAGTATGATGGTAGGAGTGTCCTCACTTAACAACCATTCGTTTAGTGATGGTTCGGAATTAAAATGGTGTTGAAAAAACGACTGGTTCTCACACTTATGACCGTCGCAGCATCCCTGCGGTCACGTGATCATGATTTGGGCGCTTGGCAACCGGTTCGCATTTATGGCTGCCGCAGCGTCATGTAGTCACATGATCGCCATTTTCGACCTTCACAGCTGGCTTCTGACAAGCAAAATCCATGGGGAACCGCTTAATGACCACGTGGTTCGCTTAACACCCACAGTGATTCACTTAATAACTGCTGCAAAAAAGGTGGTAAAATCAGGTTGGATTCACTCAATGACCGCTTTGATTAGCAGCTGAAATGCCAGGCCCAATTGTGGTCATTAAGTGAGGACTACCTGTACTACATTTATCTGTAGGGGCACTGATGAATGGTGTGTTTCCATGATGGGTGTGAACCAATAATTTTACACGGGGTATCCTGTGGATGTAGACTACGGTGACTGTATTTCTGTGGAAAAAATAAAGGACAAACCTGAACAAGGGGCAAATCTGAAAGAGGTTCTAAGGATAAAAAAAATTAATTGTTTATGTTTATAGCTTTGCTTTACAAAGGAAAAGTCAAGAGCAAAGCCTAGGAAAACTTTACATATTCCAATAAAAATAATCTAAAATCAAATAATATATGTAAATTGATTTTAAAAAGACAATTCAGTTTCCATATTTTTCACATGGTTCTATTTGCACAGTAAAAGTTAAATGACCAAAATAAGGGACAAAAGTGAGTTTTTGAAAAATAATCCAAAGGACAGCTTTCTGAAATAAAGGACTGTCCTTTACAGTAAAAGGATGTCGACCCATTTCCCCAAAGCAAAAACGAACTTAAATGCTAAGAAGAAAGATATTCTCTGATACATGTTGGTTTTGTTTACATTTCTTTTACATTTTTAATTGTAAGCCACCCAGAGCCTCTGTTGTCGGGCAGCTTCGAAATCGAAATAATAAAATAAGTGAAATTTAAAAAGACCAATGCCCAAGAAAATTCACTAACTGGGCAAATGGAAAAAGGTAAAAATTAAAGGATCCGGAAGCCAGGTCTACCCAGAAACCACGAGTCATTTGTGTGTGTTGTGAGCCGCCCAGGATCGCTTAGATGAGACGGGCGGCCGTACAAACCGAATAAATAAATAATAATTTGATTATCCGCCTTCCTTTGGTGAATGACGTGGGTGAGAGAAGTTAATTGGGTGGTCTCGGGGCTGCAAGCCCCTGTGCAGTTTTGAATTGGTGGTTTGTTAGCTGCTGTTGCTTTCTGTAAAATGGGAATAAAGTGTTCAGCAGCCTTAGTGGGGGCGGTGGAAATGTGATGTTCCCCAAAGTTGCATTCCCAGCAGTAACTGGCACGCAGCCATCACGGTCCCCCCTCTTCTCCCCCGTCTGTGCTTCTCAGTGGTCTCCATCGAAGACCCCTTTGACCAAGACGACTGGCCCGCGTGGAAGAAGTTCACAGCCGAGGCCGGGATCCAGGTGGTGGGGGACGACCTGACGGTGACCAATCCCAAGCGCATCTCTAAAGCCGTGCAAGAGAAATCGTGCAACTGCCTGCTCCTCAAAGTGAACCAGATCGGCTCGGTCACCGAGTCGCTCCAGGCGTAAGTCTTGTCCGGAGGGAGGCGGGGCCTTGAAGACCTCCGGAGATTTTGGAAAGGGGTTCCTCCGTGGGAATATTTAGTGGGGAAGGAAGGGGAAAGTAGCAAATGAACTCCTGCTTTGTGATGAATTGGGATGGAAAGGAAATGAGGTTTAGTTCTGCCTTGGCCTGCGGCGCTCGGTCGTGAAAGAATTGAGCCCTTGAGCCCAGGGGACAGAAATTGCGCCTGGAGGGAAGGGCGGTGCGGTTTTAGTTGCGTCCCGGCTGGGCTTCAGCTGCCTTCACCGGAGAGGTCGTCTCCAGCGCCCCTGGGTGGTTGAGGAAGGATCCAAGAGAGGAAAGGACGCAGCATAGCATCGAACAGGCTCAGGGAGGAACGATCCAGCCCCCGCCTGGCTTTTGCTGCTGCTGCTGCTCTGAAAGTTGCCTTGTTGCCGCCTCCTCGTTTTAGCTGCAAACTCGCCCAGTCCAACGGGTGGGGCGTGATGGTCAGCCATCGCTCTGGAGAGACGGAAGACACCTTCATTGCGGACTTGGTGGTTGGTCTGTGTACCGGACAGGTGAGTGTTTGCCTGCCCCAAAGGTTGCTCTGAGGGTGGGTGGGTGGGTTCATGCATCGCCCTGAGGAGGCGTGGGGAGGAAGACTCCTGCCTGGCGTGTCAGAAAGAACTTGAGAGATCCGGCAGTACTATAAAACACTACATTGGGTGGCTCATATAACCAGTCATGGTTTGCAAAACGAGCCATAATGTGGCATGCTTGTTTTTGGCCTAGTGTGATGCACTGCACTATAGTGTACTGCAGCGTTTCTCAACCTCAGCCCCTTGAAGATGTCTGGTCCTCAACTCCCAGAATCCCCCAGCGTGCTTCAACCTGGGGCTTGAAGGCCACACAGCTTCAAGGGGCTGAGGTTGAGAAATGCTGGTGTACTATTACGTGAATGATGTTTCTGTGGCTTGTTAAAGAAATTGTGGTTAAATCCTGGCTAAGTGGCGTCTGAACGTTGTGACGTTAAAAGGACGCCATTGCTTGTGGATTCTCAGTTCCCTGTAGCTTCATTTTCTTTAATTTTCTTTTCCCAGATCAAGACCGGTGCTCCCTGCCGGTCCGAACGTCTAGCTAAATATAACCAAATTCTAAGGTAAGACCGATTTTTTTTAAAAAAAGTTTTTTCCCTGACCAAATTGGTCAGCGTTGCCATTTCCGCACGCTCCGTCAATTTTATAATGCAATCTTATACTGTGGGCATTTAATTATTCTTCCATCTTTGTGTATACAATAACCCTGCCGCATACAATATTAGTTTCCCATATTTCTTTTCCAGTTCAGCGTCCATAAAACCCAATGGAAATAATCCGGTTTCATTGTAATATTTGTCCCCAATATCTGTTGCATCATGAATTTGCACCCAAAATTCCTTTGCTTTTTCACAAGTCCGCCATGCATGATAATGAGTCCCCTCTTTGCGGAAGAATAATTATAAACTCTTAGTGAATCAATATAGACAGGTGGCCAGATTGGCCTAGGATAATGAGAATTGTAGTCATAGCAAATCTGCAAGGAGTGATGTAATTCTTGGTTCCTAGGTATACTTTTTTTTAATCTGTTCAATCGTGTCCGATTCTCAGAGACTGCCTGACAAGTCCCTGCAGTTTTCTTGGCAAGGTTTTTCAGAAGTGGTTTGCCATTGCCTCCTTCCTAGGGCTGAGAGAAAGTGTGACTGGCTCAGGGTCACCCAGCTGGCTTTATGCCTAAAATGGGACTAGAACTCAGCCTCCCGGTTTCTAGCCTGGTGCCTTAACCATGGCACCATACTGGCTCTCAGTAGGAAGACTTACTGCCCTCTTAAGACTCGCTCTTGCTTGGGGGCTAGGCAGGATCTTGATTAGGGCCAACCCCAAAAGCTGCAGAACATGTAAGCTTTTGAGTGCTGCAGAACTCTTCATCAAGGAAGAATGTTTGGAAGCTTGCCTGCCCTTTGGCCTTTCTCCACCTAAGGGGAGAGGGAGAGCAAGCTTCGAAGTGGTTCAGAAATCTGGGCTGTAAATCTCACCTGCCAAAAGTGTTTATGGATGCATCTTGTTTTGGGGCTTGTAATGATCTTTTCTCCCTTTCCCCCTTTAGAATTGAAGAGGAGCTGGGAAGCAAGGCCCGTTTTGCTGGCCGGAATTTCAGGAACCCCCGGGCCAAATAAAAACGCCACACTCCGAGGAGGCTGATTAGAGGAATTTAGTCCCCTCTCCCCTTAGTACCTGCGTCATAGCAAAGAAGGGCAGCTGATGGAACCAGTGGATGTTTGCAAGTCCTCAATCCTGTAATTCCCCCTGCCCCCCCAATGCCTCCCTTCTCTCCAGCTGTTGCTTTCAAGAAACATGGGGGCGCTTTGGGGGCTAAAGGCAGAATTGTCCGCCTGTCTTCTCCCCATCATGGGAGACAGGAGAGGAGCCCCAAAGAGTTACTGGCATACTGTATTCGCTTGAGATGGCGGGCATCTTTTTCTTCTTCACTCTGCTGTTCCTCTCCTGTCCTCAGCCTTTACACCCCTTTAGTGTATGAAAATGATTTGCAGGGCACCTGAGCTACCTGCCACCCCAAACCAGAAATTCTCTTGTGAGTCAAATAAAACAGAGAAATGCTGTTGTTTTGTTGGTATCCTCCTTGGGGATGGGAAGGGGGGAAAAACATGGAATTTGTGCCTTGTTCTTGGAAGAGAAACTGACGGTGGGAGGCAGGGGGGGGGCATAAATTAGCTGGTTGCATTTGAGCCCAGTGCGGGGCCGGTGTGATAGGTCCTGTGAACCCAGAAATTAATAAAACGTGCCGCAGGGTAGAGTTTGAACTTTAGATTTTTTTAAAAAGCAGCCCGAAGGGGGGGAGGGTGGGCAAGCTTTGCTGCTGTTGGAGTAGAGGAAGATCATTGGCAAAAGCCAACCTGAACATTGCATGAGAAGCAAATTGAAGTTGAAGTCCACACACCTTCAAGCTGCCAAGGTTGAGAGACACTGCCTTGATAGTGGCCAGTTTAATTAGCCTGTTTCGGGCCACCCTGATAAAAAAAGGCGCTGGTTCCGCCACTTCCCTATGGCAAGGATGTGGGTTTGATTCAGCCTGTTGGAAGGGAAGGGAAGGCTGGCTTCTTTGATCCTTGTTAGGGAATGGTGGCTTGTGTGTGGAGCTAAGCTGGGGTTAGTTAAAAGCTGCCCCAGCTGGACTCTGGTCAATTGTGAGAGAGGAGGCATGGGGATGCAAAGAAAGCCTTTGCTGTTGTCTGATGCAGGTTTACTCGGGAGCAGCTCCTCTGAAGTTGAGCAGGGTGGGCTCTTTGCTCTCCCTGCAATCTGGGGTCACTTTTCCAGATGTGTTGGACTGCAGGCCCCATTATCCCCAGACAGGATGACCCCTTGAGCCAGTGGAGTGATAACCACCCATTGTGGCCCTTCTGGCATTATTTTCTGGGGGACTGCAACCCCATCATCCCTGGTGAAAGCAGCTGGGGGTGGGGAAGAGGGAGGCAATCCCATCAGGTGGTCCTATGCTGCCCCCTAGGAGCTGTGGCCAGCCTCTTGACTACAACTCCCACCCTCTGCCTGACATGGGAACGGAACCCTGTGCAGAATGACCAGGGTCCTTTAGCCAGGCAGTTTTCTCTGAATTGGACTACAACTTCCAGTGCCCCCACTCAGGGCTCTTAACTACAAGTCCCATCATCCAGAGCAATTCAGTCCTACAAGCCCCATCATTCCCTTCAGCCCAGGGGTGTTGGACTACAACTATCATCCAAGAGCTCTGTCGGTGTGGGGCTCTTCCCATACCCATCATCCCCAGCCATTGTGTCTGCAAAGGTTGGACTACAGATCCAAGCATCCTTCAGTGGGTGTTAATTACAGACCCCATAGTTCCCAGCCCCCTGTTCTCGACGCCTATGCGGCTAGGACACCCATCATCCCTGGTGCAGCTGGGATGCTACAGCTCCCATCCACCCTATGCTCTTCTGCCTCCCTTTCGCACTGCTTGAGGGGACTACAACTCCCATCCTCCCTGCCTCCTCTGCGTGGGACTACAGCCTCCATCATCCCTACTCTCCCCGCCCTCCGCGGCGCTCCTCCAGGGCGGCTGGACTACAGATCCCATCGTCCCTGCCAATGAGGGGCGCCGCCTTCCCCAACCCGCCTGCAGGGGGCGCAGGGCGGAGCTCGCGCAGCCTCGCGACGCCGGACGCGCCAACCGCCGCCGGGGGCACGAGGACGCTCGCCCCGCCCCCGCCCCGCCCCCTGGCTCCCCCTCTGGACCAATCCGGAGCGCCCTCCGCTTCCCCTCGCCTCCCCTTCTTCCTTTTTTTGGGGGGATCCCTCCCCCTTGAAAGCGAGTTCTCCAACCTCGGCGCCGATTGGCTGCGGCTGCTTGGCCGGGGGGTCACGAGGCGGTCCTCTCCCGCCTCCCTGCGCCCTCCCCTCGCCCCCGGACGGGCGCGAGAGCACGCGCCGGCTCGGGCGGCCAATGAGGAGGCGCGATACTGGCAGGTGGAGCAGGCCTGTCTGGGGGTGGTTGCTGGGTGTCTCTTTGGTTGTGTGTGGAAGAGGCGGCGGAGGAAGAAGCCGAAGCTGAAGGAGAAGCGGAGGAAGGGGCCGCCGACGCCGAAGGGGGGAGGAATAAAGACGGGGAGAAGAAGGAGGAGGAGGCGGAGAATAAAAACAGAAAGAGAAATAGCGAGAAACGGGCGCCTTCCCTTCATTTCACACCCCCCCCAACTGTGTGGGTCTCTCGCCCCCTCTGCCTGGAGGGCGAGCGCGCCAAAAGGAGAGGAGCCCAGAGAGGAGGGGGCGCCTGGAGTTGGCTGGACTCTCCCCTCCTCTCCCCCTCAACCCCGGCCCCCCTTCCCAGCTCTGCCCCCCTTTTAATAACTGAGCACATTGTCTCCTCCCACAACAGTCTCGCCCCCTCCCTCTTCAAACAGCCCCCCCGCCATTAACATGCAAAAGGACCCGACCTCCTAAGCATCCCCCTACCCAGCTGCATCAGTCTCTCTCTCTCTTTCCCCCCCATTTCCACCCATAACTCAGCCCGTTCTCTTTCCCCATCTCGGCCCTCCTCCATCATTGCTTTCTCTACCCCTCCTTACTGGGGAGGGGGGCCTTTTGAGCTTTCCTAGCCTCTTTCTTTCCCTCCACAGCTCCCCCAAATCTTCAGGGTACCCATTTTGGCCCATATCTTCACCAACCCATTGGCCCCCCCCTTTCCTCGTCCTTCTGTTGCTGCTCTCTTCCCCCTCACCTCCAGTCCCCCCCTTCTTTTAGACCTTGCTTGGGATCTCCTCAGCACCACCAGAGAAAACCCTACTGATGGTGTGAATCGAGAGGAGAAGGTAAGTAAGTTAGGGGCTGACTCGATGGCTTTTGTTTAGGACTCATTTTCTCCCTCCCTCCCTCTTTTTATGCAGGAAAGAATGGGAAAAGGAGGGGGAGAAAAGGTTTTTGTTTGTGTGCACAGGCCCTGTTTATACATTGGGTGTGTTTCTACATCTAAATTTTTAAGGGGTAAGAAACTAATTGTTTTGTTCTTTAAAATGTCATTAGAGAGGCAGTGCCTCAATTTGGGGTTCTGTTTCCCCCCCCCCTTCTTGCCCCCCTCTCGCACTCATACAGACTCTGTGAAACTCTGCTTTCATCTCTATTATGATTCAGAATGAGAGTGCTGTTCTTCAGATTTTTTTTAAAAATGGGAGCCCGTGTGGATGAAAATGGAAAAAGAGGTTAATATTGTTATTTGTTACTCTTACATGAAGGGTTATGTTTTGTCAAATGTGAGGTTGTGACTGTTAAAAAAAGATAAATAGCCAATATTCTTTTGAGTGCATCTTTGGAAGAGACCTCAGGGTGTAGAAAAGAATATTCACCTTGTCTTAAGTAAAGTATGGGGAGTCTCAAAGTTGTTTTTTTCTCTCTCCCTTCCTTTTCCAATAAGCAGTTATAGTCCTGAGTGCAGTGGAAGAAACCCAGATAGGAATTGTGGTTAGGGAAGGGTTTAACCTGTGCCCTATTTTGTATACTGTCTGGATATAGAAACCTCTGGTTGCATTAAGGGAAATATGTTTTATTGTGGATAAGATGTTCATTTTTTAAAAAGAACACCACCTCTTAACCCAGGAAATCACTGCATGTCTGTTAAATGTATGTATCTGAGCTGCAAGGCTCCTGTCTTCATTCACTTCCTCTTTTTAAAGTTGAGAAGATATTTGGGGAAAAAAGAGAGGTCAGAAAAAGTTCAGAATTTCGGCTCCTAAAAAGTTGGCTGTAAAAAACAAAAACAAAGTGATTCATCCATTCATTGAAGCATGTGGTTGAGTTTATTTTTGAACACCAGCTTGCTTTTGGTTTTAATTTTACTGACTGACTTTGCTTGTGAACAGCTATATCCCTTGACATTATATAATGATGGCAATTTTAAAAAACGTTTGGCTCTATTCTGATCTGTTTTGCTGGTGTCAGAATTATTTTCTATAAGATATAAATATTTAGCTTCTGATTGTAAAAATATGTCAGGATTTAGCATGTTTTTACCTGTTTAATAATAATACAAAAACAAAACGTGAAATGCAGTGTGTTCTATAATGAGCAAATGTTTGTTCAGCTAGTGTGAATTTGACTGAATTGTAGAATTACAGTGTATGCTACTTGTATTGCTAACAATTTAATTTTAACTGTAGGCATAGGCAGGTGCTAAATATATTTCATTTCACTCATTCTGATGTGTTTGATGTGGTTTTGTATGCTTAATCTATTAAAGCATACAAAATGTGTTAAAATGTGTTATTGTATGCTTAAACTGTTTTTCACAAATATAAGGTGGTAGAAAGATTCTGGGGAAACAAGAGGAGAAAAATAATATATATATTTTGAAAAACTTGATTTTTTGTTTTGTGCCTAAAGTTTGCCTGGTAACTTATTTGCTAGATTTTTGTGTTGACAGTCTGGTTTGGGAGAGCTCCCTTGCTAATCTGTTAGTTGCTGAGGACTGAAAGAAAAAGAGGGACCCCATGTCATGCTTAGGGTGGAGATCTTATTGTTCACACACTCGCAATTGGCCCATGCTTGCCAACCAAAAAAAGAAGCTCTTTCCCTTTCTCCCCCCTGCTGCTTTTTTTTTTACTAGGAAGTACTTCTCTATTCCTTGTGTTTTTGCATGGTTAAAAGTGATCATCCAAGGTGAGAGGTAGGAAAGAAATCACAAAAGGCTCTTCCCTTTTCACAGATCTGACTACTTCTGCTCTTTCAAAGTGAGACTTTATTTCAGAGGTGTGAGTAATAACTTCTACACTCCCAGAGATGAAGTGCTGTCTCCTCACCCAAACTTTGCCGCCCAAAATACCTTTTATATTGATTTTGAGAGGGGGTGGTAAGCTACCTCTTTTGCTGGATGTGGCCAAGGTATCTCAGAGGATAGGTAGTGGAGAAGGTGCTCTGTTAGTAGACCAACCTTCCCCAAACTGGGGTCCTCAAACATCCTAGACCACAGTTCTCTTAAGTCCCAGCTTGCATGTAAGATGGTGGGATTTGTAGGACAATAGATTTGTAGGGTACCAGTCTGGGGAAGGCTGTGGCGCACAGCCTTGGTTTAGATGAACAGATAATCAGGTCAGACTATCAGGCGGTTTCCTGTGTTTGCCAGTGTGAGGTGGAGATTGGCACACACTGAAATTGATTGCTCTATTTTGTGTAGCATATTTAACTTTGCCAAGGGCTCCCTCTGTCCATGAGAGCTAGCTAGTCCCATTTGATGGGTGAAGGTTGGAGAATGAGGGACCCAGATGACTTTTTAAAGCATTATTCTTGGTCAGATGGGACTTGTAAATTCAAATGTCCCATGTTGTAATTCTGTGGTCATATACTGTATGTTTTTGCATCCCCTTGAAGTTAATGGTTTCCTATAATTTTCCAAACTTTTTCTCTGCTCCTTCTTCCCAATAAAACATTACTGGCCTGAAAGTCCTGGTATCTTAGTACATCTGATGTTTTCAGGATTTGTGTACAGATTTAGGGAATGTATACTTGCCGTGTTCATTTGATACACTAACCCTACAAGTTAGGCCAGGCAGCAAAAGCAAGGCCACCCAGCAGCTCTGTGGCTGAGTGGAGCCTTTAATTTTGGTTTCTGATATCTGGTCCTAAACATTTGCCTAGAGCAGAGGTGACCTCTCTTCAGTTTTCTGTCCTCTTCTAGCATGTTGGTCTGTCAATGCATGATAAATCTGTTAAGCAAGAATACACATACTTAGGGCCTCTTTTTAGTTATGTTGGTGTTGAATATTCCTGAATGGGCATTCTTGCTGAAGAAAATATAAGAACTACCCTGCTGGGACAGATCAAAGACTTAGATAGCTTGCCTACCTGGCATTAGGGAGTTCACTCTTATTACATCTGGAGGCCACCATACAGGATTTATGTCAAGTAGTTCCACAGGATTTAGGCTGTGGCCTGAAGTGCTGTACTTTCTGTTACAACTTTCCCGGATGAAAATGTCTGGTTTTCTACTTTGCTTTTGTGACTCATTATGTTTCTTATCTTCCAAGCATTCCTGGCTTCTCTTCAAATACATGTTGTAGCCTTTGGCAACGTATGACAAATATTAACTAATCTCCTTCTAATGAAATTCCATCTATGCTTTGCTAGTAGCCAGATTCCTGTAGCTTCAAGTTCATAACCCCCTTTTTGCCTAACGTTGCACCTTTCTCTCTTTATGCCTTGCTTGTTGGTTAGGCTGTATTTGTAGGGCTTGCTGTTACAACATGTGCTCTCCGGGGGTAGGCCAGGAGAGAAATATATTGGAATATATACAAACATGTGTTTGAGTTTTCACTGGAACCTGAATTCTGATTGGTAGTGGTGTAATAGTGAGCTTCAACAAGACTTGGTTCTTGTTTTGAAATTTTAATTCTCCAGGCTAGCTCTTTGTGTTAACTTGCCTGGTGAAAGCCTGCAACTATTTCATAAACCTTTAGTTGACATAATAAAGGTATTGTCTCAGCATGGATTTTGGCAGTGTTTGAATCCATGAGCCCCCAACAACATGAATTACACCAACAATTCATCTGCTTCATTGCTGCGTCCAAGTGGCCAACGAGATGCTTCTCTAACAGGACAGGGAGGTCCTTCTCTTGTTCATAGCATCTGGAATCCTAGGAGAACATTACCTCTGAACATTGAGAATCCATTTAACTACTGGGGCTAATAACCATTGATGACGGAACTCTGGAAGGAGTGCAAAATATTATAATATGTGCTTTGTTTCAAAAAAGCACATTCCCTGGGGAATGTGGCCAAGGAACTGGCCTTGCTGGAGCAGCAGGAGAACAGTTGAATGTTCTCTTTCCCCTCTTCCCTGTAACAGCAGTCTGTGTGTATTAGGTTCTTATGTGCCTCTAAAGATGCCAGAGCAACTCTTTTAAGGAAGCTTATATCTCTGCTGTTGCTTTCTCATATATGGCTGGGTGGACCCTGAACAGCATGCACTGTCATTTTAAAGAATGGGCTGCCCAAGGATAAGCTCTTTTCATGTAGTTTAGTTTATTAATGTTATGGTACCAGATTGGTCAGGGCACAAAACCACAAACTTACATTGTATCCCACACATAATGTAAATATTCTGTACGATGAACACCATGCCGAAAGGACACTGTTATGTACAGTAGGCAGGGAATGAGGGACCATCTCTGTGGTCTTGAGCACCTGAGAAGAAAACAGCATAAATATGTAATAATGAAAGCTAATTAATTCATCTCTAGACTTTGGGGTAGGCCACCCTTATTTCCCATCACATTTGCAGGTTCTTCTGAGTGAATGCAGTGTAGACTTTGTGTACCAAACATTAAAGCTATTTTTGCTTTATACAGTACTTGTGTTATATTTTTGAGGACAGACCCTTACTTGAAAAACAAACTAAACTTGAAAGGAATGACGTATTTGGCATCTGAGAAGATACCTAGGTCCCGACTTGTTCTTTTTAAAAAAAAAATTGTTTACCAGGAGGCCCTCGGTAACCTGCTGTGTGAAATATTGGGATAGAAACCAAAGTAGTCAACATGGCCAGCAGCTTGTGCTTTGTGCCTGGAAAAATTGGGAAGCATTGCTTCACATTCAGAGGTGATGTGAAATGAAAATAAATCTGAGTTTAAAATGATCCTGAATGGAAAAACAGCAGGGAAAGGAGGTTTATTCACCGATGCAACCCAAACTGACCTGGGCTCTGTTTATCTAATTCATCTTGCCCACAGAATATAAATTAGTCTCATCTCATCATGTATGCATGGGCCCATTTATGATAATAGGAGCTATTTTGGGGATAGCGTGGTGTAACTTTGGCTTTCTTCAGTCAGATTCCAAATGGACAGATATAGTATCTAATTACTTTAGGCTTTTTAATACTGCTTGGCCAAAGAAAGAAATTACTCTGATCTTTTACAAGAGAAACGTTAATGATGATGAATGATGAAACTGATGCATACTGAGTAAATGGCAAGAACTGGGAGTTCCATTTGGTCCACATTTGGGAGGAGGGGGGTACTCAAGATCCACATTTATTTTGGAACAAGAATTGGAGGCCAGAAACTCTTCCTTTCTTTCAGAGCCCAACTGATTTTGATTCTTCTTGGAACAAGATCTGTGATTGTTCCTGGACCCTTGGCTCTGATACTTTGCTGAGATTCCAAACTTTCAAATAAGAGTCAAAGTCCAGAGCAATGCTGGGGATGAACATCTGCTTTCTTTTTAGGCTGAAGCTCTGGAGAAAGATGGGGGAGTTCTCACTCATGTTGCGTGGAGCTGGAGGGGCTGGCTGTGGAGAGTGGATTCGTGGCTCTTTCGAAGGCGAGTTGACTCACTGGTTCTGACCCTCTGCATGCTAAGACATGATGGTCCACTCCTCAAGCCCCTCTTGCCCAGTGCAGGAGATGGAGCCTCTACCGTTGCCCTTTGTGCCTCTGCGCTCATCCCATTGCTCATTTAGGAAAGTAGGCATTGGAGGCTTCTGACAAAGCTTCTGTTTCTGTTCAGATTGGGTAAAAAGATCTTAAGGAACCCTCTGTGGCTCAGCTCTGATGGGAAAAACAAGACCAGTGGAAGGGTGACTTGAGTATGTTGTTTCTTGGAGTACTGTAATGCAAATTTCTCTTCTACAACTTGGGGGGACCGCAGATCACTCCAGCAGTGCTACTCTAATGCACTGTACACTCTCATTTGAAGGAAGAGTCACTTCAGCAAGAGTTGGTTCCCTCTTGCTGGGACATAGCTCCTCTTAACTGAGGGAAATTTTGCCCAGTGGGGTGCGCTTGAAAGCAGGGCAGGAAATGACCCTTTGGAAAGTTGGCAGGTGGGGCAGTGAGTAGAGGTTGTACATGGCTGTTGAACGTACCATAGAATTGCTAAAGTGCACATTTAACCTATGTGTGAAGTACTGGAAAGCTGAAGCCTTCTTCAGATTTCTTTTGTTGGTTGTGTGACAAACAGGGAAATGAGTAATAAATATTGCTGTTTCTGAGTCAGACTCTTCATGCATTTAATCTAAAGAACTCCTGGCCTTCTGTGTGCAGAGCCGGGGCCCAGTTACTAATCTGTCACCTTTCCCCATATGCTTGTTACCTGCACTGACTGGAAGGAGCTTCAAGGAACACAGACCTTTGGCAAGGAGGGGTTGAAAACAGGAAATAAATGTGTGCCATCAAGATTACATTTTGCATCTTGGTGCTACAGATTTTTCCCCCCATGGCTGTGTAGGGTGGTGCTTTAATTACCCTTATAAAAAGAAAGTTAAGGAAATAGACATGATGTAATGTTTGGGGTTAAATTGGATTAATTGTCAGCTCTTTGGACCAAACAAGTCGTTGCCTTTTTGTTTTGAAATATCTGAAACAGAAACATGGTTGACTTTTGTCTTTTTAACAAGGACTGTGATGAGGTCTAACTTTTTGTTGTTGTTGTTGTTGTTGTTCAGTCGTTTAGTCGTGTCCGACTTCGTGACCTCATGGACCATAGCACGCCAGGGTAACTTTTTGTTACCTGGTATCTTTAAAAAAAGGTGCATGAATATATAATTTCTGTACTATCCTTCAAGTCATTTTCATTATGAAGTCCTTCAAATTATAATGCGAGTCTCTTTGTTCATTTTGTTGTGTTTTTATACAATGAAATGAAAGCCATATGTTTATTTATTTTTCTATAAAAATTTCCATTTGTATTTATTTTATTTTAAAGCATCACTAGTTATTTTTTGTTTTTATTGGAAGGAATCTGACAGCTGGGAGGTTTTTCCACACTTTTGGGTAGGTTATGTCCATACATTCAGTTGATTAGCAGTTTATCTTTGGAATAGGCTGGCTGTGATCTCTGTTCATTTTATTCCCAAACACTCTTTTTTTTTTGGTCTGTGTGATGAATCTTTTATTCCTTCCTTGGGGCCAAACAAATCACCGAAGACAAGGGTTTAATTCTTTTGGGAGGCACGGGCACAGATATTGAATGAGAATCCCAAGATGTTGATTGACAATTCTTTTTGACGGATGGGGAGATTTAGAAAAGACATGTGGAATTTTGCCTGCTTGTGTGGTTAAAAGCATGTGCAGGGTGGGGGCAAGGCAGCCTTCTTTGTTTCTAAACCAAACCATATTAGAAACTGGTTTAGCCAGAATGCAAAGCAGTTTTTAATAGCATTCCTTGCACCAGTGAGCAAGCAGACCTTAAAGAGAGCCTGGAACATCAAGATGTGGACTTAATACAATGCTAATATTTGCTATTCCTGGATAACTTCATATTTGGTTTGTCATGTTTTAAAACTCAGCATCTGGATGCTACCAAATTCTAGCAAAGATACTGCCTCTGTGGCTTTTATCTGCCTCTCCCCCCATCTCTCTCGCTTTGTTGGCTTTTTGTTAGAGGGAAAACACAATATGCATGTGTTACTTCACTTAAAAATGGTTCTCAAATATTCTAGAGTCTTGGTTCCCTCTGTTTAAGGGAAGCCTTAATGACCGTGTCGGACCATGTGCCAAAGTATGTTATTCAGTGTCAGTGAAAAAGGCAGGAATTTGTGTTACTTTAAATATGTGAATAAACTTAACTCTGGCCTGAGTTTTTATGGGCCAAAGCACAGCATTTTGGTTTTCCTGGATTTACAGCATTTCCTTGTTTTAAAGTGTTCCCATTATCAATAACATCAGTTGGGAAGTGTGGAAAGCAGATATTCTAGCTAAATGCCTTTTGTCTTTTCTCCCTAGTGATTTTCAGGGGCTTTCTTTTTATTTTCTTTCTCACTTTCTACAATGTCACACTATTTGTCCATCCACCTTGTTTTATCTTGTTTTATCTGCTCTGATTTTTAACAATTGTCCAGAATGGCTGGTAGAGAGGAAGCAGCAAAATACCAAATTAGTCATTTAAAGTAGACTTGCATATAGGTTGGGCTTACACGCTTCACTGACCTATGGTTTATTTAACAGTGGTTTGTTGAATAAATCACAGTTGAGTGTGCTCATACCTTGTTAAGCCACACCCAGATAAACTCCATTGTGGCTTATTAGTATGGTATGCATAACAGATTGTAAACTTTTAAAACCCTTGGCTGCTCTAGGGATCCCTTAGTTATCTACAGCTGCAAACAGCTGGCTGATCCTTGCTCCCTGAATCCAAATTCCTTGGTTCTTTGGTGAGATCTTTTCAGTCCCTTTGCAGGCATGTTCCCACTTGTATAATGGAAAAGCTTCTAAGCTAGCATTCTATGAGAGCCCTTTTTAGAAACTACTTCACCGAGACACGGACTGTACCTGAAAGGGAGAGCTGTTTAGTTTCCAAATGTATTTTTTTATAGATTGCCCCCCAGCCGTACCTTTTTTAAACAAACCATTTTATTGGATAGAATGGTGGCTGTGGTTTATTCTGGGTGGTTTTTATTTGGCTTTCATGTTTGCTATTGTTCTATTGTTAATTAGGATGGGCCAGACTTTTGGTTGTGAGTGTGTAGGATAGAAATGAACAACATGAATGAAAGAATAAAATAAAAAGCAGGGTGGGTGAAAAAGTTGGTTATTTGGGGCAAGGTCTGGGATTAGGAACATTGTCAGAAAACATAATCTTCTTGCCATGTAATTAAAGCAACACATTTTTTAAAAAGCTGCTGTGGGGGGGATTTAACTGTAAAAGATGCCATATAAATATTTTAAATAAAACCAGTGAAAATAGCAGTCTTAATACACATGCATTAGCATTTGGAGAAGGGCCTTCTGAAGCTAATGATCCGAGTTGCGCAACTATCAAGTTTGTTTGTAGTTGACTTATTCATTTTAAAGGGTTTTTTTTACACTCCCTAGCCCTGCATGCGGAATGAGCTCCCGCACTAGCTCCAGCTCTTGCCAACCTAGCAATTCGAAAGCATGCAAATGCAAGTAGATGAATAGGTACCACTTCGGTGGGTAGGTAACAGCGTTCCGTGTGTGTCATGCGGCCACATGACCGTGGAAGCGTCTTCGGACAGTGCTGGCTCTTTGGCTAACAAACGGAGATGAGCACCGGCCCCTAGAGTCGGACACGACTGCACAAATGTGCGGGGGGTACCTTTACCTTTAAGGCATGTCAAGCAAACCCTCATCCTTCCACCTGGAAACCTCTGCCCTCATTGTGGGAGGTTGTGTGGATCCAGAATTGGCCTTTACAGCCACTTACAGATCCACTGTTAAGATTTTACCCCTGGAAGACAATCTTACTCGGCTATGAGTGATCGCCAAGAAGAAAGAAAGAGAGAGAGAGAGAGAGAGAGAGAGAGAGAGAGAGAGAGAGAGAGAGAGATGCCTGAAAGCATGTGTTAATTGTAAGCCACTTTGGCAAGGGTCTCTGTGGGTCGACTTGCCTAGATTTCACTCCCTGTGTACTTCAGCTGCTGCTTCTAAGAGTTGAAAAGAAGCAGTATTTATTTTGCATAGTTCCCCATCCTCCCCTCTCATTTTATCAATTTCTATTTTAAAAATTGAAGTATGCTTCCCTTTCATTTTAAATTAAAATGCTCTCCTTGTGCTGCTTTGGCACTCTGCTATTTTTTTCTTCCTCTTTTTTTCATATACTCATGTTTTTTCCTGTGCCTTTTTAAATCTTAGTTTGATTTTCAGTTTTTCATTAGAAGGCTCTTCTGTGTAGTTAACAAGGCTTTCCTTGCTTTAATCACTCAGTAATCAGAGAAGATCAGAAGCTGATGCTGGGGCGCAGGCTGGTTTGGTGCACCTTGAGGACTCAGATGCTGCCACTCTTCTAAGCCTGTTTAAATGCAAGCTTTACAGGGTGGTGTTTCTTTCTCGTGCAGTTGGCAGGGTTACTGAGGCTGTATCTGTGCAATAGCATTCTCCAGGTTTTCACAAGGCTGGTCTCATTGGGAGCGGCAGCCGCTGAGTTTTGTGTATGTGCCCATGGATTTGATTCCACCGTTCCTGCTAGTCCAGCAGAATTCCCAGTTGAAACAACATTATTATGATTGGTGGAAGGCAGCAGCATCCTCCAGATGTTGGACTCCAGCTCCCATCATTCACCAGTTTGGTCCTGGTGTCTGTCTGTTCTCCCCTAGACCTAGTGCTGCTTTTGCACTAATACTGACTCACTTCTCTGCTCACAAGAAAGGTCTGCTAGATTATATCAATGTGTTATCAAGTCTAACATCCTGTTTCCAAGGATGGCTTGCCAGATGCCTCCCCCATGCCCCGGTCCTCTGGCAGGCATAAAAGCTGTAGCCTACTCCCCCTGTGTTGTCTCCCAGCAACTGGCATTCAAAGTACACTGCCTCAGAATGTGTGGTTCCACACAAATTGGAAGCAATTCTTCCCTTTGTGCAAAGTCCCTCCCCCATTCCTCGCATCTCTTCCTTCATCTCCTGCATTTGGCTGACCTTGTATATTGGAGATGAGATTGAACTTCCAAGGAGCCTTTGGATCTGTGGATCCCTTTGGATCTCGTCTGAGCAACTCAAAAAGTATTCTGATGCCAGGTATATGGAAAAGACTTGGAATGTGGTTTTCCCCCCCTTATGGTAGACTCTGCAAAATTTTGAGATGCAAGAAGGATGGTTTACGTCACAGCTTATCCTAGCCAGCCATTGGCCATGCTGGTTGGGAATTGTAGTCTAAAGCAGCCTTTCTCAACGTTTTGACCCTGGAGGAACCCTTGAGATATTTTTCAGGCCTCAGGGAACCCCTCCACATTCAGGCTCAAATATAGGCCAGAAGTTACGAAATTATTATATTCTTTTAATGTGTAGGCCTGTATATATGCATTAACAGTGTTCTGAAACTGAAAATAAAGAATGAAACTTACCCCTTTAATGTGAAGTTGCCTGAATTTGAAATAATTTTTTTAAATAAATCATCATCTCCCAGGGAACCCCTAGGGTCCTCTTGCAGAACCCGAGGGTGCCACAGAACCCTGGTTGAGAAACCCTGGTCTAAACAAACAGAAGGCACCACATTGCCTCTCTTCTAAAGACTTAAAAAACTAATCTTTCGTATGCTTTCTTTATATTAGGGAGATAATGAGGTGCAAACACATAAGAATTCCTGCTAGGCTACTCTTAGGATTGGAACTGGAACTTTTAGGGTTGTTTTCTTTCTTTCTGTCCCAACTTTTCCTCTTCCCTAATTAGCTACCCTGAACCTCACCTTCCTCCTTTCTTCCTGCTTAACAGTTGTTAATAGCCGTTCAGCCATGAGGATGGCTTGTGACTCTAGATTATCTGTGCTAGTGCAGAGGTGACCCTTGGCTTCCTGGCGGTGACCCAGCGTGCTTTGTGGAATTGCATTCAGATTGCTCTTAGCTGTTTTGCTAACCTGTGGCACCCCTTCCTTCAGTGCCAGATAGTAGCCTGGACTGTGCATCTCACTATTGACAGCCAAGAGTCTTGTGGGACTTGAAAGTCTAACCAATTTATTATGGCCCCCGCTTTTGTGGTCTGAGCCATATTTCTTCAAATGCACAGAGCATTATCTTGCCATCCAAGAATGTAGGCAGCCATGATTGGGGATTATAAACAGTGAAGTTGAGTAAATGTATCTGGCTGATTTTTAAGGTTTTAGTAAGCTCTGTTTTTGCTGAAATGCGGTTACTGGGAATGATTGTGATATGGGTATCTTAGCTGTGCTTCTGGGTCTGACAGTATTTGTTTGGTACGGCTGTATATTTAAAATGTGAAACCTATTTAGGCAGGAAAGTTTCCTAGAAAGTGTATGAGTGGAAATCCTGGCTTGGTCGGATCCTTCGTGTTCTTCATGAGTCAACTTCTGCTGATTAATTGCAACAATCTGCATTGTGTCCTGGGAGATTTTAAATGAAAGCATTACCTCTGAAGGTGGTGGTTCACTATTGAAGTCTTCCTATACATCCCCCAGGACTACTTGGTTGCCTCTGCGTAGCCGAAATCTAGAGAAATCCGCCTCGTAAGAGTACCATTGTGCGCATATTTTTTGTTTCTGACAGTTGTGCAAAGAGGCTTTTAAAGGCTCAGCCATGCTCGGTGATAAAAAACCCATGTAGTGTTTGTATACATTTGGCATTCTAGTTTTGTGATAAAAGGAATTCTCCTGTGCTGGTTGAGTCCCGAAACTTGCTTTTCTCTGGGGGTTGCAGAACAGTAGTGCATGCATTGATTATAAAGGGTTTTCTTGTGCTTTAGAAAGAAAATGGAATTTCAAAAGGAAACAGCCAGAAGAGTGAGCACACTGAAGTATTTCCTTATCACATCACATGCTACTGATGCTCCTGCTGCAGCGATTTGATTTCTCCATGAATTAGACCTTTCTGATTCCTGTGTCATCCAGGTGGTGTTCAAGTGATGCGTCTCTTTTTCTGAGCTGTAAGCCTCCTTTAAAACCTGGGGAATGGAGTTGGCCTCTTTTGATGTATCTCCAACTTCGATCCAGTCTTTTTTAAAACTACTGCAGGGTTCAGAAAAGACAGCTGGTGCCAGAGGGCACATGGATCTGACATCTCCAAGAGGTGTTGCATCACTGGAATGCTCAAGAAAGGCAGGCTTGGCCACTTTTCAAAGTAGCCTTTCTGTAAAATTTCCAGTATCAACAGCTCTGGAGCTATCACTGGATAGGATGTATATGAATGTAAGAATCAAATAAGCTTCTCCATCAACCCCTTTGCATTGTTAAAGCATATCACCTAATGCGGTTCTGTTTGGCCAGCCAATGCATCTGCTTTGTTTGGGATTGGCTGCTAATTTCCATGGTCCCTTTCAGGAAGATCTGCCTAATTGAGCAAGGCAACCCGATTTGGTGTACTTTCTTAAAACAGTCAGTAGCATTAGAATCAAGCCATTCTTTCCTCCCTGAAAGAGAAGGGATGGTGCGCTTAGATACCCATCGCTTGGAGTTGCTTAGAAAAGAGTGGAAGTTGACTGTGGATGGTAGAAAACTGGGCAGAAATACTGAATGTATAGTAAATTGGTGTCACATAGAATCAGCTTTTTGACTGGGGACTTTTTCTTGATAATGCTAGTGGTCCTAGACTTAAAAATATGTGGATAGAAAGGTGAAGCTGATTAGAATGCATGATTAGTTATGAAGAGAAATGCAGCTGACATGTCGTCAGTAATAGGAAAAATGTAATTTCTGCTTTTTTCTTGCACAGGCAAAATTGCAGTGCATCTGGTTCTTTTGGAAAAAGTACTTATTGTAAGGCGTGAGATATTTGACTGTTTATAAATAGAGGCGTGTAAAACATTCTGCCATGGAACATTCCAGTCCCCAGACAGGCCCTTCTGAATGTTCTGGGTGTACTCCAGTCTTAAATAGGCCAGAATGGTCCGTTTAGAGATGGGACACTTCTGGAATACTTGGAGAGGGCCATTTTGAGGACAAAATAGTGCGTTTTTGGTTTGGAACCTTCCATAACAGAACATTTGCGCCTTGTGCTCCTAGCAGTTTCAGTGGACCTGTCTTTGAGACAGAATATTGCATGCTGTGCTTCATTGCAAATTACCTTTATCCGGAGCATTCTTTCAAGGCCAGCCTGTCTCCCCAAGCATCCTAGTGTCCCAGTTGAGTGTGGAAGGCGCCTGTGCTTTTTGCAAGCTACCATTTTCCCACCTGAGCCAATACCATCTGGGATGGTTTCTTATCAGAAACCGTGGGAGAAACGTTGGTTGGGGAAGCTTGTCCTCTGTTTTCCAGGGCGCCTGTGACGACTACAGAAGCGTCGGTGTACGAGAACCTGCCTTCCTTCCCATTCCTGCTTTGTCTGCTTTTGTATTGGAAAGATGAAGTGTCACTATTTGAAGGTTATGAACTAGCTGCTGCAGTGATATGGCTGTCTGAGCACTCTGAGCCTTGCTGCGTTACCACATCAGGCCTCTGCTGTGGAGGCTGTGGATACAGTTCTGTGCGGTCCATGTTGTAGATATTATTGACAGGGTTCTCTCCCCCCCTCACCCCTTTCGTTTATGGCAGTGCTGGCCCTGGCTTGTTCATCAGCTTAGCAGTGGAACGGTATGGCGGCTAAAATATGAACTGTGTTCGTTTTTCGTTAACAAAAACGTATTTTGATCGTTTGATCTGTTTATCTAAGGCAAAAGCCTTCCCAAAGAGAGACAGTCAAATTTGTCCACCTTGCAGATTACCAGAAAGGATAAGCAGCAGAACTTGGCAACAAAATTACTTTATATTCTTCCTTTTAAAGGGAGCTTTCAGACACAGCTTTATTCAGGTTGCAGGCAAACAAAGTTAAAAACCCAGAAGAATAGGTTTTTCATTCCTTAAGTTGATGCAATTATAGTTTGTGGAAACTAATCTTTTGGTATGGGAAGACCTGTTGAGCACTTCTATTCATTCACTGTTTGCCCGATTAAAAGAGGTGTTATTAATAAAGGTTCCTGCTTCTTTTTGGCACAAAGAAAGGGGTAAATAGCCAGTGACGTATGGTATTCTAGTTTCAATTAAAGTTTGTTCTGGGTTTTATCCTGGGTATTTTAAAAAAGAACAATATTCTGTGAAATAAAGGGAAAATGCCTGTAAAAATGCCTCTCCCCCATCCCATCCGGCAGGAGGGGCGTGCTCTGGGTACCACCTATTAGGGAGTGCCATCTGGTGGGCTCCAGGAAGACAGCCTTTTCTGTGGTGGTGCCTGCCCTTTGGGACATCGTTCCCCCAGAGATTAGGTTGGCCCACAACCCTGTCAGCCTTTGACAAGGCCTTCAAGACGTGGATCTGTCACCGGGCCTGGGGATCTGGATTTGTGTCTGACCCCTTACAATGGCTGAGCTGAGTTGTGTTGCGGTTTTCACAACACAATTTTTAAAAATGTCACAATTTTTAACAATCGTTTTATGCTTTCTATGCTATTTTTAATTATTGCTAGCCGCCCAAAATCATGAATTCGAGATGGGTGGCCATATAAATCAAAATAATTCATAAATAAATAATGAAAACAATTGCTTCCCATTTATTTCTTACTGCATTTATATCTCACTGCAAGGGTTCTTGTCAGGTCACAGGGTATACACTAACCATTAAAACATCTGTGGGTAGCTTGGAATTAAGAATGTATAAAACATAATCCGACCCCAGCAGCCAGCAGTCTATAAACGTCACCCCAAATAATGTCACACCCCCAGTGACCTCTGGAACAGCTTGTTTTTAGCTGTTTCTGGAAGACAATTAGGTGGGAGCTAGCCTGATTTGCATTGTTATGTTGTGTTTATGTAGGTATCCCTGGCATGTTTGGCTTTTGGTGACAGAAATGAAAACCGCAGCTGGATAATTCTGATAAACTTTAATTTTTGGAAGCCTAAAATGCAAGCCTAAAGGTTAGATGGACTTACTCGCCAATTATAAAATCTGTAGCTTTGTAGGATTATTTACTTTGACATAATGTCCTGAAAATTGGTTTTACAAGTCCCCATCTAAAGAAGCTTATTGTCTAGAAATAGGGGTGAGGAAATGAAAGCCGAATAAGCAAATGGAATACAATTATACCAGTTTCATGCACAAGCTTCATTCATAAGGTAGGATCTTAACCTTGGGCTGGTAGGTGCATTTGTACTACTAAAAAGAGACACATTGTTGGAAGATGGTTGCCGTTGAGATATTCAAGGGCTCCACTGGTGTTTGTGTGTACAGTGCTCACAGTCTACTAGACCGAGACTGGCATTGCCCTCTGCTTGGAACGCTAGGGAGCTCCTGGGGAAAAGGGGGAATGTACAATTAGAATATCCTTAAAATAATAGGAAACCGTGCAAGTGTTCTCCAAACTCCAGCCTTATTCTGGCAATAAAATGAACCCTGAGCATTTATGGCCTGCGTTTCAACAAACAAGCTCCATCCAGACTTAGGTTTTTTTTGCCCCCTTCAGTGGTCAGTTACTTGACACAGAAAGAGTCAGAGGGATCCTACACTCTGATAAACACTGTGCTGAAACCTGGTGCTTAGCCTGATGGTTTTCTACAAGATCTGTTTATTATTAACTGTGAAATATGTTGCAGCAGCAGCCCTGAAAGCGAAGGATGCCTTTTCTGTTGTTACCAAAATGCATTTAACAAGATTTGCTGTGGCTGAATGCCTTTGATTGTAATACTTTATGGCTCATACTAAAACGGTATAAGTTAGTGACATCCGTCTCGTGCTGATATAAATGGCTTCTCTGTGCTTTCCAACTGTAATGTTACACTTCTGGGTAAATACCCTTTTCTTTGTTAAGTAACAGTTTGGCTGGTTGCTACTTTCACGCAAAGGAAAAGTGAATAAACTGGGAACACGGTATTCTGGTGCATCATGGAAAATCCTGCTGTTATACTGGGGGGAAATGTCTGTCTGTGCCAGAAGGCACCCAAACATCTTTACTTGGATTTGGGGATGGAAATGTTAATATCAAAACCTGTATTCCCTCTGATGCCAGATGGTCTTCTTTCCTCCTTCATTCTGTGCAGGAGAGAGGATTTATTTATTACATTTATATCACTCACTCATTCATTCATTCATTTATTTTTATGTCACCACCCATCTCCCCCAGAAGGGGGACTCTGGGCGGTTTACAATAAAATCAGTAATTTAAAACCATAGAAAGATAAAATTACAACCACTAAACACTATAAATATAGTTAAATAAGTATAAAATCCAATGACGGTGAGATCTTATTCAGCTCTACGGTGCAAGCCACCCCCAGGAGGAACTGTTCCCCCCCCCCCATCCCAAGCAAGGTGGCAGAGCCAGGTCTTCAGACTCTTCTGGAAGGCCGGGAGTGAAGGGGCCTGCCTCACCTCTGGGGGCAGAATATTCCAAAGGGCGGGCGCTATTGCAGAGAAGGCCCGCCTCCTGGACCCCGCCAAATGAAATTCCTCCTGTGCAGGAGAGAGGATTTATTTATTACATTTATATCACTCTTTTGCTTTGGAAAAGGAGCAAAGAGCACACCCCGGGATTCCAAATTTTGTTGGCATTGTTGTATATCATACAGCTACTTTGATTTTGTGGGCGGCTGTTAGGATGGACATAATAGTAGCACTTCCCTCTTGGTTATAGATTCCTTTCCTCTTCTGAAGTAGGTTTCTTCCTTCTCTCGTATGAGATACCCTCCTAAATGTTCCATGGCTGTCTTGCTTCAGTCATCAGCTTCAATACTTGACATCAGGCAAATTTACAATAATGTCCTCTGGGATTACGCTTAGTGTATTATATCTTTGGCTGCCCAAAAGTTAGCAACGATACAGTGATTCCCAGATATATTTACCAGACAGAGGTGGGAGTTTTTGAATCGGGGGGAGATTTTGAATCTCTAGAATTATCTAGTAACTGTTGTAGTGGCTGGCTGTCCAGATGATTAGTTTAAGAACTTGTGGCTATCCAGATAGTGCTAAACTAAACTCCCAGCAGCCTCCTCAAGCATGCCAGTGGTCATATGGGCTGTAGTTTAGCAGAGGCCTGGCTGGCCCCAGCTTTCCCATCAGGAGCTTCCAGGGCTCCTGTTTGGCAGAAAGACCACCAGCTGGAATTATTCGAGTAGCCTTTTATAGTATTAAACATTACATCTGCTCTGTAGACAGAAGGCATGGGGTTGTCCCTTTAGTAAATGAAATAAACATTGCTTGGTGATACAGGCCTGAGCCTGAGGCGCATGCACTTCCCATTCTGCCAGGGCTTGGCTTTGTTTTCGTTAATTACTATTTTGCATTGCTTGAGTCCGGCCCTGTTTTAAGTTTAGGGAACTAAGCCACCAGGAATCAGGTTGATGCTGGCTTGCTTACCTGAACCATGGTTAAGGCCGCCAACAGTTTGTTCACGTTAGCCGGGAAAGGCAGTGCTTCACGAAACACCAGCTACCTGTGGAATGTATGTGACCTTCAAAGGCAGCTCTTTTTCAGCCCCTGCCAGAAAGGTGGGCTGCAGCAGCCTTGTTTGCACCTCCTCCTCCATAATTCTTTTCCTGCAGCAACATTTGTTCCTTCTGAAACGTTCCGCCTTGAAGGATAAATCCAGCCATCTCTTGCCGCCCTACGTTTGTGTTTAATTAAGATGCCTCTTAAATCTTGTCCCAGCCTCTTTTCATCAGAAGAAAAACTGAACTTGCTGCAATGAGAGGAAGATCTGTGAGCCTGGAATATCAATGGACTTATTCAGTTGAGAGTGTATGTATGTACACTAATTAAGGAGTGCATCATTGAGCTGCTGCATAATTAACAGGCAGTGCCCCAAGTGTCTAAATATAAGCTCTTCTAACTGTCCTGTCAAAAGGCCCCATAATTGTGTGCTGCTTTTTTTAACATCGTGATTCTCCCCACACCCCCTTGCTTCCTCTTTCCTTCCCAACCCAGTTGAAGCCTCTGGGAAAAGGTGGCATGGTCAGCAAAATTAGCCGTTTGGGGAAAAAAAACAAAACAAGGTTACCCCTCTTTTTCTCTCTCCCTCTCTCTCTCTCCCCCCCCCCCCTCTGCTTCCCTCCTATAAAGGAGTTCCTGGAGGGAGCAAGATGACATGGTTGTGTTTTCATGATATCGAGGTGGCATCTCTGGGAGAAGGAGGAAACGTCTGAGTTGTACCAAAGGGAATGCTGGGTAGGAACATTCTGATCATGGTATGATTCCGAAAGCTATAATTGAGGGAATTCAGAGAAATTCAGTGTAAGCACCCGAAAGTGGTGTAATAGTATTTTCAGATGCTAACAGCATGCCCTATCTTTGGAGAAATCCAAGAGAGGTTAAAGTCTCCCTTGAGATTATATATTTATTTATTTATTACATTTGTACCCCACTGCAGTCAAATGACTCTGGGTGGCGAGTATGGTATAGAAAAAAGAGTTTAAAACATCCACAGTCGGCCTAAAATCAAAACAATGTAATAGTAAAGTAATACTAAAACAAAAGCAGTGGTGGCCCATCCTAATTAAAACACCCTCTGGAACGGTTCTATTTCCTGCTGCTTTCTGAATGCAGTCAGGGAGGGGCCCAGCCAGATTTCCGCAGGGGGCTCTTCCACACAACTAGCGCTGCTCCTGAAAGAAGCACCTCCTGGCCTCCGCTCCCTTTAGCTCCGAAAGGGGGTCTGTTCCTCCCTAGATGGCCTTAATGGGTTGGGCTGACTCTGGATGGAGCAAGGGGTCCCGTAGGTACCCTGGTGCCAAGCCACAAAGGGCCTCCTAGATCAAAACCAGCACTTTCAATTGCACACAGAAGCTAATCGGTAGCTGGTACAAAGGTCTCACATGCTCTCAGTGGCCACTGCGTTCTGGATTAACTGCGGCTTCCCAATGTCTTTAAAGGCAGCCCTGCATAAAGCCCATTACAGTAGTCTAACCAGGGGGTGAGAAAGGCATGAGTTACTGTAGTGAGCTCCTCTTGCGCTGGACAAGGCTACAACTGGTGCGCCAGCTGGGCAAAGGCGCTCTAGGCCTTTTTCTCAACTTCCCGGTCTAACCAGGTCCAACCAGCCCCCTCCCACTGCTTTTTCAGATCACCCGGAGGGAGACCCGGAAGGCTTGCTGGCTGGAGAATTCTGGGCGTTGAAGGCCACACATCTTCAAGCGGCCAAGGTTGAGAAACACTGCCATAGACGTTATGTGGGAAGAAAATGGGTGATGGCCCCACCTCACTTATAGGTTCATATACCATAGGGTTATATCTTACATCATACATGATCTGAAACTAGCAACAGAGGATGCAATGCACTACCACAAGCAACAATGAAAGTGTCTGGCTTCCTGCTCTGTCATTCTTTTGAACAGAGATACTTGGGCTTGGTGCAAGCACACACTCCCAGCCTAGAAGCTCAGTGGCACAAAGTATATTTTGATAAGCTGCCCTCTAAAGTGGTGGGGGGAAATCCCTTTGATTGCTGCCCACTTGCTAAGCCCAGCGACTCAGCTGTGTGGAACATATCTGCAGAAGAGCGTCGATGCTCTTCTGTCCAAATGGCAGCTGCTTTTAGGATGAGGGATTTGGGCTGCTGGCACAGCTGATCTAAGGAGTGGCAGTGTGGGTGAGAGAGCCAGTTTGGGCTAGTGGTTAAGGCACCAGGCTAGAAACTGGGAGACTGAGAGTTCTAGTCCCGCCTTAGGCACGAAAGCCAGCTGGGTGACCTTGGGCCAGTCCCTCTCTCTCAGCCCTAGGAAGGAGCCAATGGCAAAGCAGGAGACTGTGAGTTCTAGTCCCACCTTAGGCACGAAAGCCGGCTGGGTGACCTTGGGCCAGTCCCCATCTCTCAGCCCTAGGAAGGAGCCAATGGGAAACCAGGAGACACAGAGTTCTAGTCCCGCCTTAGGCATGAAAGCCGGCTGGGTGACCTTGGGCCAGTCCCTCCCTCTCAGCCCAACTCACCTCAGGGTGGTTGTTGTGGGGAAAATAGGAGGAGGAAGGAGTACTAGGTATGTTCCCCACCGTGAGTTATTTGTAAAAATAATAAAGGCGGGATAAAATATCTAAAAAAAATGCCAGCAGTGCCAGTTTCTTCTATATTTAGCATTAAAAAACTGCCAATATTATAATGGTACAAGGCATTGTTGTAATAACACTGTTGCATTTTGGGCATAAACTTTTGAAATGAAAAGGAAATATTCTTGTATCAGCTTGTTCTTGGGGTAGGCTGTTTGTCCAACTAGAGGGCAAATCGAAAGGTATCAGTGAAACATTTGTTTCGGATCGCTTGTGATACCTTGTAATGTGCTGATAAGTGGGGCCCTAGATATTAGACACTGCCAGTTTAAACAGTCAGTATTGAAATGGAGGCAGGATTCCCTGCCAGTGTGTGGACTTCATCTCCCAGAATTCTAAGTACTGTAAAGTTTATGCTGGCTGGGGAATTCTGGGAGTTGAAGTCTACACATCTGGAGAGTGCCTAGGTTGGGGAAAGCTAACTTGAGCTAGAGACAGCTTCCTGTATTGCATTTTGTGTGTGTCTGTGTCTGTGTCTGTGTCTGTGTCTGTGTCTGTGTCTGTGTGTGTGTGTGTGTGTGTGTCTGTCTGTCTGTCTGTCTGTCTGTCTGTCTGTCTGTCTGTCTGTCTGTCTGTCTGTCTGTGGGAGGATGTCTTTGTGCATGCACACACCTATATAAAAGCAGGCTGACTTGTTGACATAAAAACATGATTAGTTTTCACATAATGGAGGCTATATGGTCGATTGATAGGTCCTTTGTGCGTGACTTTGGGAAGCAAGGCCTTAGGTGTATGTGTTTTCAGTTCTTTGGCTGAAATAGCTGACTTTTATCCCAAAACAAAAATAGAAAGCCATGCTATTTAACATGCTTTGATAGCAAGGTTTGTGGCTTTAAACCTGGGAATCTGCCAGCATATTGCCAAGAGGGATTCACGTATTGTACCCTGAAAATGAAACTTTCATCTTAATGACACTTGGCTTTAAAATACATTGTACCCAAAGTGCTTTATTATGCTGGCTTTAAAATTTACCCACATATATAACACATGCCATTACCCTGTTGATAAGTGCATTTTAAAATGTAGGTTTCTGTTTTGGAAAATGAACAGCTCGTTGTTAAATTTCAGGCTACCAAAATAGCAACCTAGAATTTGGCAGTGGGCTTTTAACCATAGATCCCTGGGTGGTAGGTGTTGGTGTATATCTAAGGGGCCTCACTAATTAAGATGGGAAACCTCAGATAAGGCACAGGCAGGTCTTATCCATTCTACCCATTTTTTTAGGCGGTGGCACTTCTGAATTTTTACTTGAAGCAATCTGACATCATGAGAACGTAACCCCTTTGGGGTTCTTATGATAAATGTTGCTTTTGCAAACCCTGAATGTATTCCGTTTAAAATGAAATGCACTTCTATTAACCTCCTTTCATATGCCAGTGTTTCAGCAGGCCTGATTTGACTTTCTAATGCACCTGTAATGAATCTTCTGGGGAGACTGCTGTGTCTCTTGCAGCTCCACTGTAGCATTTTGTGTCAGCACTACCTTGTCAATTTAAAATGAAAAAGAAAAAAAAGGGGGGGGAGAAGCCACTGTCTTTGGATTGACACCCTAAAATCCAACCCTGCTTAAGTAATGCCATAAATTTAGGGCTGCAACTTTTCTTTTCCTCCCCTTAAAAATACGGGTGCCTCCTCTTCCAAGGGAGCAATGCAGACAACAGAAAAATGATAGAGATATTGGATGGAGTCTCCTGACAGGCTTGGGAGAGAGAATTGCTATGTATGTGATGCTTCAGTAGCCAGGAAGACAAGAACTTTGTGGCTCCATAAATGTGGTGTCAATAGACAATAGCGGGAGAGGCAAATAAGGCTTCCACCGGAGACATTTCAATAACCCCAGCTTTTCATTTGCCTCAAGATAACAGCTTGTAAGCCAGGCTCTAACGCTGCCCTTTCCAAAACCAAGCATAAAGAAAAGGCAGCGATGGCCATACCCCAAATTCGCCCCCTTGAAATGGACAGAGATGAAAGGTAAGCAGTAGAACGCTTTTTAAGAATTGGCCATATGCGGCCAGGCTGAGAAATACCCGCTCACAATTAGCATGTTTAATTAAACAGGAAGGCCTGGCCCCTCTCAGGATGCAAGACACAGCCTTGAAGGGGTTTTTCCCAGCCTTTTGTTTTTGAAGTCTCAGGGAGGAAAAGGTGAGGGTTGGTTTGGAACACTAAGGGGCCTTTGACCTGCTAAGCTGGATGTGCAGGTATATTTGAATCTTGGGTTTTTTCTAAATGGACATTTTAGTGCTTTTTTTTTAAATAAAAAAACATCAAAACTATAAGAGCTTTGCTAATATGCAGGCTCTTGTGAAACTATTGTGAAAAACAGCCATTTTAATAATTGGGCCTCCCCCTTTGATTTATTTATTTAATTTTTATCCCGCCTTTATTATTTTTATAAATAACTCAAGGCGGCAAACATACCAAATACTCCTTCCTTCTCCTATTTTCCCCACAACAGCAACCCTGTGAGGTGAGTTGGTCTGAGAGAGAGGGACTGGCCCAAGGTCACCCAGCCGGCTTTATGAGGAAACAGCGTTCCATCTTCCACCTAGAGAAACACATTCTTCAAATGGGCTGAACTCAGAAGTTTAATAACCCCCACCCACCCCCAAAATGACCCCAGGCTACTTCTGGTGTCCTTATGCCTTTTGTTGGCACTTTGAGGGGATCATGTGACTGGTCACCCTGGGACGCGGTCAGGGCATTTGAATGCACATGGTGTAGAAAGGCGTTGTGGGCAGGAGGCATCATTACTCAAATGCACAATTAAGTGGCTATCGCTTACTTATCTGAGCCGGTGAAGGATGTTTACTCAGAAGTGTAGTTCAGTCTGTGCATCTCAAGCGGTTTCAGAGCATGATTTGGGGGGTGTTTTTGTCTTCCTGTGCAGTGGCAATTCCGTACGTTCTTATCCCAGCCTTCCCGCATGAAATGTGATAACCTAATATTTATCTCTGGTTGGTTTATCATGACATATGGTTTTGAAGCAGGGACCCCTATCTTTGCTTCCTGTTCCCTCCTCTCTCTTTTTTTTTAATTTTATGGGAAAGCGCTTTTTAATAACAGCTCCTTGAGTGGGGTGACAAAGCAGCCAACGGTCCCTCCCCAGAGAGGGCGATTATGCTGGAGAGGTTTCAGATGCTGCATCGTGTGCACTCACCTCCTCTCCCTGAACAACAGCTGCATTTTTAATGAAGGATGATTGCATTTCATAAACAGACCTTTAAAAATTAAAATAATATTGATCCTTTTTCATTTAGGCTCTATTAAAACAGCATGCTATACATCTTTCTAATAGCTATAGGACAGATCACTGTTAAATATAGAACAGGGGATGTACTTAGAGGCTTTAAGTAAAGGGTATGTGTTTAGCTGCTGGCCTGCTTTTCTGCAGCCAACTTCAAATGTGATTCCCCGCCCCCTCCCTTATTAAAAGCAGTGGATGTTTCAGAAATGTTCTCCTTCATTGACTTGATGCATGTGAAGGTAATTTTCTCCCCCCCCCTTTCTGTGAAGCTCATGTTTGGATTTCTAAGAGGACTTTTTTTTTTAAGGCATCAAACTGATTTTTCAACTTGCACTGTGGCTTATTTCCTAGAAATTGAAACGGGAAAGACAAAGCCCCTGCACCTTCCAGTAGGAGCAGTAATGGAGTTAAACTTCTCTGACATCATGTTTTCCTAATAACTGTTCAGGTTGAAATGTCTTAGTGTAGTTCAGAAACAACAGCATCATCATCATCATCATCATCATCATCATCATCATTGTAGAGCTTGCATTCCACCAGACAAGGTAGATATTTTTGCATGTGTGCTGAGTTGAACCTGGTTTGAAACAGTATGTTATTGCCTTGTTGTTATAAGTATATTTAACTCTGTATTTGCTCCTCAACACAATACTAGAGTCCTTATTTATTCATAATAACCTGCTTTTTCATGGTGTCAAAAAACAATCCCGGAGTGGGAGGCCAGTAAAATACAGAAGGAAGCCAAGCATTAGGCTAGACAGGAGTGGACTTCAAAATGATTTACAGTTAAGGTTATCCTCCTGAATAGTTTGATTATATTATGATTTCAGCCTTTAGTATTTGCATGTCTTGAAATAATCAGGAACAATATAAGTATTGAGAAAATCAGCTCCATAATAGGCTACTATAAGCTTACTGAGTGATGGACACCAGAAAGCAGGATCTTAATTTTTTGGGGGGTCTGAATTTATTTATTTCATTTTATTTATTTAATTTTTATCCCACCTTTATTATTTTTATAAATAACTCAAAGCGGCGAACATACCTAATACTCCTTCCTCCTCTTATTTTCCCCACAACAACAGCAACCCTGTGAGGTGAGTTGGGCTGAGAGAGAGGGACTGGGCCAAGGTCACCCAGCCACCGAATCCTAACTCCCGGGTTGGATACTTGTCTGTTTTGCCCCATCTCTGTTTACTTTTTGGTGAAGTCTTAAGAGCTCTCTGGTTAAGGAAACTCTTGGCCCTTTGAAGCTGGAATGTGCTGCTGGCCTGCTGTAATTGATATCTGTGAAACTTTTACTGCTATTTTATTTGCTGTATGATAATCTCTTTGTTTGCAGCTTTGAGCCATTTGCCTGTTCCCTTGTTACAAATATAAAATCCCTGGCAGACAAAACAGGCTTGGGCTCTTCTTTGGTTTTCTTAGACGTCAGCGTGTTGTAAATGATTAAGGTAGGGCGTGTGTTCGACAAGGCTAATTGTGAACCAGTAACTTCTGCAAAGCTTTTGGCAAGGTTAAAATCACCTTTGTATCTTTGGAAAAATTATTTGTGTTTCAGGTGACGAGGGATATTCCTAGCTACTTCAAACTTTGCTGTGTCTCTTATCAACCACAATCTTCTCTTGGTCTCTTTACTGTGGAATATTTTGAATATCGGAATGGCTATTTCTTTTCTTGCTTTCCAGTGTGCTAAAGCTAAAGCTGTTAATTGGAAGAGCCGGTGGGTGGGTGAGGGGAGAGATATTTATTTATTTATTTATTTGTCTGTCTGTCTGTCTGTCAGTCATGTGGCTTCTTCCCAAGCTGCTCTTAGCTTTGTAGTTTAGAGAAGAGTGAGGTTCAGCCATGCCTGTAAACCATAAGGTCTTGAGAAGGCCCGGGCGATAGGCCTAGCTTGCTTCCGGACCCTTCTTCTCGAATGATATAGGCGACTGGACGATGGTGGCTGGAAAAGGATGTCAGAGGCCAGGGATGGTCAGAGAGGACCTTCCCCAACCATTGGAGACTTCTGTGTGTTTTGTGCCCGGGAGCAAGAGGCTTCACATCTTAAAGGAAAATGTGCATTAGGTTGATTATCAGTTCATGAAAAAAAACTTTGTAAAATCATATAACACCGTCAATAGGAGTCACGGCAGCAGCATTAAAGTTGGGGTTATGAAAGAGCCTCAAACAAGAGAAATAAAAACAGATCCCGTTCTTCAAACAGGCAGGCAGATTTATCCTGGAACCTGCTGCAACTTCTAAGGAGCATTTTCCACCCGAGAGTTCACCCCTCTGCAACCAGAACTTCACTCCCTCTGGCTTCTGAATCTGTTAGAGGGAGAAACTGGAAAAAAAGTTTCAACAGATGATCTTAAAGTTAGCTGGACTGAGAAGAATGTGCGGAGGGGGGAGGCTTCTAACAACAGGGTGTCAGGCACCCTCTTCCTGTGTGAGCGTGTCCCTTGTTTCTGAACCAGGCTTGTAAATATCCAGTCCCTTGTGGAAAATCCTCACCAGAGGACTTGAGAAGGAAACTTATATAAACTGGAAGATAATTGTTGCAGGTTTCTTTTTCCTCCCTTCCAAGCTGTCAGCGTGTTGCAAATTACTGACATAGGTAGGTGTGGAGGGGGGAGGGGGGTGTCTGTGTGCCTGCAAATTTACTAAGTGGCAACTTTGCAGACTTGCCGAACCTGTCTGTTTATCTGGAAAGGCTGTGAACAGTCAGTGCCGTTGTGGGTGGCAAGTGAGTTCAGTTAAGCTCCCATCTTGCCTTGTCCAGTGTTGGTGTCAGCGGTTAGCTCCATCAGAGATACCAAAGATAAATGTTAAAAGTATTATGTTACTTTGCTTCAGTTCGCTCTTCGTTGGAATATCCTTCCTTTTGTTGTCAGCTTAATGCACCGAGTTCTTTAGCTTAATCCCCGTTTGAAAACCTCTGATCTACCAGGAGGAGTCTGGGAGCGCCTTTCCCAACTAACAGATTTTATTAAAAGGCATGAGCTGCAATTCATGGAAGCTGATGCCTTTTAATAAAACTTGTTAGTTGGAAAAGATGCTCCCAGACTTCTCCCGGGTTTTGGCTCCCATAAACTAACACGGCTCTCCTCCTACCGCGTTGAATCTGCTAGGGACCGAAAAGCATAGGCTAGGGGTCACAAATTTGGGTCCAACTTCAAGTCTCTACAACCGGGCCTCAGTGCCTTGGGAAGAAAAATGTGTTCCTGTTAAAACGAAAGTCGCTAGGTTAAATTTCCTCAAAAGCCTCTTATTCGGTCAAATTGATGAGAGATCTTCTCTGTGGGGAAGGGATGTGGGCTCCCCGCTGTTTGCCCCAACTATGCTGGCAGTGGGTGCATTTGTTTACTATTTCTTTTTGTCCCCTCCTCTCACTTTTCCTGTGCAGGCTTCAGTTAAAGGCTTGATTTGAGGACCTACACACCGAATCAGAATAAAATATTGATCTCTTCCATGTAATGGGAATTGAAGCAGCTTTGTTAGGGAACAAAGGCCTGGCATATTTAAGTCTAGGGCAGCTGTCTAGAAAACAGGTTCATTTCATTTAAACACTTGCTCATGTAAAGGGAATTATAAATGCGCCTTCTCTCTTCCTCCCTAAATACTAAAAAACACTTAGTTGCAGTTCATTCGTGACAAGTTCTTGACGGAACACAGTGGTGCTTTATTTTTTTATTTTTTTAATGGTCTCAGAACATCTGATATTAGTGAATCCCAAGCTGGTTAATTAGGTTGAGAAATAATACATTTGTGTGTTGCCATAATTCTGCTGCCATTGAAACACACACCACACGTTCTTATTAACGTTGCATCTTTTCCCTAGCTGATAAAGAGAGTAGATTGATTTTTAAATCGAGCAGAAGGACGATGTTTGTGAACACAGAACGTTGGATCATGACATACCGGGTGTGTGTGTGCGTGGATGGCCTTGCCCAGCATTGAAAATAAAATAAAGTGTTCGTCTGGAATTGTTCCTCTGAATTCTTTTGGTACAAGATTGTGGAAGGATTCAAGTGAAGCATGCAGAAATGGTTGAAAAATATATGGGAAGGTGGGGATGGAAACAGGAGTTTAGGTGAAAAAAAAAATTGCATCCACAAGTATCCCATCACATAGTAGGCAATCCACAAGTCCAACCCTACCCCCAAATTGAAAATCGGGTGGGTGTATGTTTTTTGAGCTCTGGAATAATTTGATTTTTACAATCTTTGGACACTGATAGGAGATGAAGTTTAAGGTACTTGTAGAAACCAAATACTAGGGGCGGTTCAAGACCCGAGTGCCGCGTGATGGAGTGAGCTCCCACACTCCCCCCAGCTCTTGCCAACCTAGCAATTCGAAAGCATGCAAATGCAAGTAGATGAATAGGTACCACTTCCGTGGGATGGTAACAGTGTTCCGCGCACGTCATGCCGGCCACATGACTGCGGAAGTGTCTTTGGACAGCGCTGGCTCTTTGGCTAAGAAACGGAGATGAGCACTGCCCCCTAGAGTCGGACACGACTGTGCAGGGGAAAACCTTTACCTTTTTACCTAGAAACCAAATCCTGGATTTCTTATCAAACAGGACCAGTAGCACAGTATCTGATGTTCTGGGCAGCGAATAAAGACATCACCTGTGAATTTGACTCACTGTTAGCCTTTTCAAGCCAAGCGTGATTACTATCAATATCACTCTGGTCATTGCTGCTGTTACTGGCAGCTTCCTTTTCAAGTCCATAAAATTATTTTGCACATCTGGGCATCTCAGGCTGCTTTGACCTCGTTACTGTCTCGCCAGGAACCAGCTTTTGTTTATTCCTTGGTCGCGTCCTGACATTAATAAAACATTGGTGGTCATTTGCAGCGGCAGCTTGTCGGTATCCCCTCTTTGCTCTGGCATCTGGGGCCTTTTGATGGCTTCAGGAGGTACTTACAGGAGTTGCTCCGGCTTGTGTAATGACCAAGGGCAATGGCCTTTGATGGAAACCCCTTGCTGTAATACCGATCTGTCACCTTGCCTGAGCTGTGTATAACTTGAGGTTGCAGCATTTCTTCCTTTGTCCCCCCCCTTCCCCCTTGGTAATTTATTAAGAGAAATGCCTGCTGCCTTTGGTAGGTGTTTGGTATCTCTTCCTGCTTAACTGTCACAGTAGATCAGTGTTCCTCAACCTTGCCAACTTTAAGATGTGTGGACTTCAACTCCCAGAATTCCCCAGCCAGCATGGCTGGCTGAGGAATTCTGGGAGTTGAAGTCCTCACATCTTAAAGTCGGCAAGGTTGAGAAACACTGCAGTAGATGAATACCTTGCATTGTGCATCAGCACGTACAAAAGGTTTGTGAAGGTTAGCATAGGCATGGAGTTGGTGTTGGAAACGGCTCTTCCAGCCATTTCTTTTGCAAAGGATCTTATTCACTGTTTCTCGAAGAACGGCTTAGCCTAGAAAACACAAACAGTGACAGTATTTAACAACAACTTAGCCTAACAACTTAGCCTAGAAAACATAAACAGCAACAACATAGCAACATGTTGTTTTGGTAAGTGGCGGCTTTGTGCTTTGAAAACGACTAACAAGCAACATGGTCAAAAGGGGAAAGGAACAGAAGAGGCAAACTCAACGCACGGGGAAAAAAAACGTTGGGGAAGTGCAGGCGCTGGTTGTGTGTATTGCGGCCCGCGTGGCCTGTTGCCTGGCCGCCTGATTATAAATGTGTATCGACTGATCCAGTGGGTGGCAATCGTATGCTGTGCTCATAATAACAGTAGCAGATGGTGCTAAGCTCCCGGGAGGGCCTTCTCCTTGTTTTGTTGCTCCGTTTGAGCCTCATCTCATTTTCCACCCTGCTCCAATCCAAGCCTTACTTGGGTTTAAAAAGAATAAGCCAGTTAAAGCAGCAAAGATGCTTGGAAGTTAATCATTGAGTGTCCTGTGGAATCCTGGGAAAAAAGATGATCTGGATTATTCTTAGCAGCAACTGTGAGGAAAGAAGATGAAGTGATGGTTGTTTTGCTGATCGCACAAAAGCAGTTTAGGCTGGGAAAGACTTTCAGGACAATGTAGGGCGAAATCTGGAGGGCTCTAAGAATGCTGGAATTTGGGCAGCTTGTTAAAGCCTGGCCTGCAGGTTAGAGGGGCTTCTTTTCATCCAGGAAACTAACCAGGTATGACTTGGCACCATCCGGCCCACAACTTTGCTTGTTGACGTAGTGGAGAATGTAGGTAAGGTTTGGTTGGTGGCCAAGAGGGATGGGAGACGGGATGGCAGAAAAATAAGTTCTGGGCCGTCTGGTTAGTAACAGTCTTTTAGGGAAGTAAATCGGAACCAGTGATTGAGAATCACAGCTCCCCCCCCCCTCCTGTTAAAGACAGCAAAGGATTTTACAGGTGGACTCAGCATCATTGATTGAAACCTTTAAAACCTGATTTGGCTGCATTGGCAACATTAGGTGGTAAATCTTAATTTAAAAACACAGCAGCACTTAAGGTCACTCAGCTTCCCTTTGTATTGCAGTATTGATCTTTTTTCTCCCAGAACCTCGGAATGCTGAATATTGCATTTTGAAGTTAACCAAGCAAAGCCGTATGAATCAAGAAATGCATTACAAAATGTTATTCCAGGTTATCTGTTGAGTGGATTCCAGTCCTATGCATTCTGTAACGCTCTGTTGAAACATAGGGACGTTCACGTTGGTGGGACAGCAGTGATCCTGGCAACATAATTCCCATCAGGAAGAGGCTTTGCGTTTGTGCGGGCCCCTCTACTTACTTGCACTGGAGATTTCATCTTGCAAGCGGTGGTGGGACCTGCACCTTTAGTAGAAGACGAAGTGAGTGGTTTATAGTGTGGAACTGCTAGGCACAAATATCTGAAAGATACACCTAAAACAGGTAGCACAGGTGCCCTGCAGGTGTTTGCAGCCCCATCAGCGATGGGGAGATACAAAGAGCTGTGGACGTTACCACTTGCAAGCTCATGTCCAACTCCAGCTTGTTTATTCCTGACTTAGTACATGTTGCTTACTTACAAAGTTGGTTTTATTAGCTGATTAAGCATTGTTGGGACTTTCTTGGCAGAAGGAACTTTTATTGTAGTGATAGTACTGCTCTGTTGTTGTTTCTGTAAAACCCAGACTTTGAAGAAGTCTCTTGGGAGTCATTCCAACTTCTTGTCTTGTTTTTCTATGGTTAGCATTCGCTCTGGGTGGGAATGAGGGGCCTTCAGACGAAAATGCTGGCATGTGCACTAGAAGAAGGTTGCAGCTGCTGACTTCTAAATATGTAGCATGGAAGCATTTAGGTTGGTGCTATACACACACTGGGAGGTTTGTGGCTAAATCCATAGCATTGGCAGGGGGAGTGCAAAGATGAGACTTTTCTCTTTCCTTGCAGTAACTTCAAATGCACCCCTCTTCTCTGCACATGAGGCCCACCAGCCTGTGAGACTTTGCACCCGCCTTTTCTCTCTGAGATTAATGTTGGTTATTGTGCATGGCCACCAGAGGTCCCAGTCCTGCTGATCTGACGGAAAACTGGGCAGTCTTGCAGCTCAGCAAGATGCTTCTGTCCTTCCTCTCCATTTGATCTCTGTTGCAGAATGATAGCTTATTTGTGGCTACATTATATAGCACAGCGTACCGGCAGGGCGCATTGGGATGTAACCTTAAGGAATATGATTGTGTTATGGGTGTAATGATCTACAGACTGCAACTTAAAGCAGTTTGAAGTATTAATGGTTGTGGGAATATCTGAAAATTCCTTCCTGCTATCTCAGCAGAGGCCTGGCAGTCAAACCAGATTTAGGTATACGTGTCATGATGAATATTTTGACTTCACTAGGCATTAAACAAACCTGGGCAGTTGCTTTGTGTGAGAAGGGGTCCAGATCTCTGATAGGGTGGAGAAAATTGACAAAAATACTGGATATGGGGCTGGTTTTCACAGTGGGATGCTTAGATTACTCCTCAATACCATTAAGTAACATTTGGTTTTCAGGAACCATGTGGTAAATAAGAGAACACTATGTATTGTTAGGCATTTTTATTCCTGGGTATTTGCTGTCCATCTTAAAATAGAAAATCATCCTAAAGTTTGGCCTTCTGCCTATTTCGATTTGAGTTGCTTTGAGCTTTTAATATTGCAGTGCCTCTGCTGATATACCATCATTTTAATATATTTTGGTGAGGTTGTTACAATATTCTTGATGGAAAGACAATTTTCTTGCTATATTTACTGAAGAAATATTGACTTGATTGTCTTAGGATTCAGATTTTCAGCACATTTAACTGCCGTAACTCACTAAGTTTGAGAAATGTAAGCTTGTGGCATTTTCCACCTTCCCTACCTTCATTTTCCATTTTCTTCTGTGCTTTCCTTTATCTGTGATGTAACATTAATGCTAGCCAGGACTGTCCTTAAAGCTGTTTTGCAAACCTGTAAGTTGTTAGTGTAGTCCTTGGTAGTTTTAACATTGATATAACACAGCAATAAGTTTCTGTCAGCCTTGCAAGGTAGTCCAGACAAGAAGCACGCCCAGATGAACTAATTCTACTTTTTTGTAAGGTTACATTAACAGAATCTTGCAAGTCTGAAAGTACCTCTCTCCCCCATCACCTTTACAGCCCAAGAAACTAGGGAGTCTCCCTCCTGAGACGCTGCCCACGTCCCCATTCCTGCTGCGGGCTCAGCTGCCTCTTATCCGACCATTGCCCTGGCTGTGGCTCTTCCCTGTCTCCCAAGTTCATTCCCACATTACCATTACAGTTTCCCCAATGTGATGCCCTCCAGAAGTGTTGGGCTGTGAATTCCGCCATCCTCTGCCGGCACGATTAACGGACTGGGATTACGGGGGTTGTATCCCAAAGCATCCTGGGTACACCAATTGTCCATACTTGATCTTGGCAATATGTCACATTGTAAGAGTTCCATGCCTCTTTGTTTGCTTTTTGGTGGGACATAGATAAGCAGTTTAATACTTGGATGGGAGAACACCAGCAAAATACATGGTTGCAGGCTAGACCGGAAAGTTGAAAACACGTCCTGGAAGAAGTCCATGGCAAACTTCTTCCATGTTGTTGCAAACAAAACTACATCAAAGTAGTAGTTTGAGGGCATCTTTACCTTTTCATTTATTTATTTAATTTTTATCCCGCCTTTATTATTTTTATAAATAACTCAAGGCGGCGAACATACCTCATACTCCTTCCTCCTCCTATTTTCCCCACAACAACAATCCTGTGAGGTGAGTTGGGCTGAGAGAGAGGGACTGGCCCAGTCACTCTCTTTTAGATTTTAGGTTATACCTTCCTGGCATTGTGATAGTTGACCTGCTTTTTTCAAAAACTGAAGACTGTCTGCCTCAGGTGGGGGTGGATGCTTTTTGCTGATAAGAAGTGTCTGCTTCCTTAATTCAGGTAGCACCTCTGTCTGTTAATAAAATTTGACAATCTGAATGTTCTGGTAAGGCTGGCATGTGCTCAGAGCAATTCCATAGAGTCAAAAAGAAAAGAGAGAACCCATTTTTGCAAAAGATGCAACTGATTGTCATTTGGGGTCCAATTAAAAAAAGCGTTGCCTTTTAGCAAGGGTTTGGGACAATGTTGTTATACTATTTTATTTATTTATTTAAGAGATTTGTATGACCACCCGTCTTAAACAACTCTGGGCAGCTATGCTATAATAGCCACAGCCAGAGTTCTTTTATTAAATCAGAACTTTAACATGGATTGTGGCCTTAATTGAAGCACCTTTGAAAGGCATCTGAAATGATGATCCCCCCAAACTGAATAATGGCCAAAAACCTGCTTCAAGAGTGCTAATGGCTGTCAGAATAAGTAAAAATTCGTTCCAGACATGGAAACCGATATCAACCCATGTGGAGTTGGTTTATGCGGTTGGTTTGGCTCCTTTTCTCTTTTTCCCACTTGGAAGCTTTTATAATTGATATTTTTCATGTGATGATTGAGTGAGGGATGCTCTTTTCGTCTGGGGTGTAACTGTAGCTCTGGCAACTGGTAAGCAGTCTGCTTTTATTTAAAAAACATATTTGCGTAAGTTGCCAAAGCCCATAAGCATGGTGAAACACACTGTGTTAACATTGCTAGCAAATATCCCTGACTTCAGATGGGTTGATGTAAGAAGGGAGCTCTAGAGCAGGGTTTCTCAACCTCAGCAACTTTAAGCTGTGTGGACTTCAACTCCCAGAATTCCCCAGCCAGCATGCTGTTGAAGTCCACACATCTTAAAGTTGCTGAGGTTGAGAAACACTGCTCTAGAGGGTGCTAGAAAGCAAAGCACAGGGAAATTCACACCAAATGCAAAGTGGCTTGTGCTTAGGTACTTTAAGGTGGCGGAAGTTTGATGTATGTTTTCCCTTCCAGCCACAAGATATCCCAGCATAGCAGGAGATGCAGAACACCTTGGAGGGAACGTTGTTGGGTTTGGCTTGGAGAACGGTCTCAAGCAATACATCTTAATTATTAAGCTCTGGGGGAATTTCTCAGCCAGGTTTTGAAAAAAAACGTGGCTCTGAAAGTAAAGCTTTGGAATTTTTTCTTTCTGGCTGAAATCACTTCTGACGCTGAAAGACCTAGTTCGTATGTAGAACATGCCCTCCAAATGGCATACAGATAGGGTTTTCATTGTGGGTAGCGGAAAGGCTTCTGTGCAATTTTCTTTTCCTCTTAGGTAGCTGGTAAATATTGTGTCTTCACTGCAAGGAGGAAAATTCCTTCAGTGTGAAATGTCACCCCTACCCCTGGGGTGAGGGCCTAGCAGCAAACAGCCCCCCCCCCCCCCCGAACAAAAATTTCTATGCTCAACCAGCCCGGTGAAAAGTACACTCCTTTTTCTAAACGCAGCAGTCATATTTTTAGAAGAATGTCTTTTGTTCCTGGTCCTGTTTCTACAAGATCGCTTTATTTAGACTTTTGTCCTTGGGTAATATATAATATTAACTGTCAAGACAGGACGGGCACAAATCTGTTTGCAGGACTCAGAGTCTTTTATCTTTTCTTCAAGGCTGCTGGTCTTGGGTGGGTCAGTAAGTTAACTATGAAGCCGCTTGTAGCTAGGAAGGAGGTGTGCCCTGTGAATGAAACATTGGTCCTGGGGAGTATTATTTGGGGAGTGAAAGTGGCTTGCAGTTTGCAGGTGTATACATGAAACCTCTTCTCTTGGCCCTTTGTCCTGACGTTCTGTATCCTTCATGGAAGCTTCCTGCCAACAGCAACCCCTGAAGGGTTGGGCAGTGGATATTCCCCCCCCCCACTCAGCTTCTTTGAGGTCCTTTGAATTGGGAATTGTTGCCCAACAGTTCCAGGGGCACAGGTGGCTCCAGAATCTTCTTGACCAGGATTGCTGTAGGTTTCCAGCTGCTTGGAGCCAGGAAATCTATAAATGTAGTTGCAGCTTACAATAAGCAAGGATCTCCTGACCAGCTTCTTCAAAAGAAATGCCAGGAGAAAGAGAGAAGCTGATCCCATCAGCTTTGCATAACTGTCTTGCCCATTAAGTCTCTTGCCCTTTGAGGTTCCTGGCACTGAACCAGAGATCTTGTTGACACAAAGATGGGGCTGTGAGGAGAAGGTGGTGATGGGCCCAGATCTGTCATGATCCTGATGAAGGGACTGTCTCTTAAGTTGTTTGGCTGTAATTGTTGCATATGTGTGAAAGGACAGCTGGAAAAGGATTCTCTTGCTTCATCTTCTTTTTTGTTTGGATCTTGTTAAACAGGCAGGAAGGTGGTAGCTCAGCCTTCTCCAACTTGGCTTCACCCTCAGAATTCCCCAGCCAGTGGGACCATTGTCAAGAATTCTGGGAATTGGATTCCCCCCTTCTGCAGTACGTGGAGAGTGGTGACGATTTCAGTGGACCTCTTGGAGGACAGTGGTGCCTCTTGTCCTTAGATTCTCATTTTGTACAGGAAGAGGCTTTATAGCTTGGGCTGTTTATCTCCCGGGGACCCATTTTGAAATGCCTCCAATTCCTTGATGCTAAGATAAGCAAGCATTCAGACTTTTTCCAGTCTTAGTTGTTTTTGTGGCATTAAATGATTTTCCCATAACATCACAATTGCTTCTAAAAGGTATGCTTTTGGTATTTGCCTACATATTTACAATCCATTTTCTTCCCTTTATATTCATCCAACAATAAGCTTTTTTTAACCCACAGTTTAAGACTGGCCTTTGGAATGATAATTCTAAACTGAGGGAAGATGAAAAGCTGTTCTCGCTGGATCTTGAAAATGGTGACACTTCCTTCAGACTACAAAAGGAAGTTTGATTTGCAGTGGAATTTGGTGGATGGCTGTTTGATGGCTTCTAGATTTGTTGGGCATAAAGGCTTCATTTAAAAAGGGCGTGAATTGAGTATGTCGGAGGCCATTTCAATCTGAGGGATCTATTTTTTGCTAAGCTTGCTCTCAGTTGGCGGGCAGGGACTGTGTATGCCAAGTAAAATGATGCTAATTCAGAGCTGGAAAAAGATCTGTTTCTAATTCTGAATCCTTTTGAAAGTTCTGTAGCTTTTTATTGACAATGCCAACAAGAGCAGAACTGTCTAAGGTTCTGCAAAGAGTGAATTCCTTCTGTCCTCCTCCCCACTAGGTTTTTAAAAATGTCAGCACATGCCTTTATATAGTTGGTGTGCTGGGTTTTGCATAACTGCTTAGTTTGAAAAACCCTGGGTTTTCATTGATGGGGATTCTGCCCAGTCTCAAGGCTGCAATTGTGGCAAAGATCAATGCAGCGGTAGTGTGTTTGCACCAATAGGAACCAGGCCCTTGAAGACATGAAAGCCCCTTTTGAATCCATAGAGGCCCAGGGAGCTAAAAAGGGATTTTGTAAGCTAGCAGTGCTTGCGGGCTTTCTTCCAGTGCTGCAAGATACCAGCCACAGCTGTAGGTTCCTGTGAACTGAGATGCCGCTACCTTGGATTTGTGTGAGCGTAATTAAGACAGCAACGTGGTATCACCCATTCAGGTGTACACAGAGAGGTGGCACTGGGCTGACCTGTGCCTCGTGGAATCATAGATGCCATTTCTTAACTCAAGCTGGATTCTAACAGCCTGGGATAGAGACTAGGATAACTAGCCAGTTGCCACTTGCCCACTCCAAGTCCTTGGTGACTCAGTTCAATTAACCACAAATATAATTGTAGTTAAGATATTAATGGCAATGCATCCTCCTAGGCCTGTGTCTCACTTTGAGTGCTGTGACGAGCCAAAGCTATGGGGAATTTACCAAGAGATGTGGTCTGCAACAGTTTGAACACAAGTGTTGAGTCAATAAAGGGAAGGTAATGTATGCCTTTTCCCATTTCCTGGAGAAGGGTCCTGCTTATCAATTTCAGAGCATTTCTGTAACCCGGAAGGGCAGTATTAGAGTGTGCCTAATACATCCACCCACCATGTTTCCCTTCTAGATGTCTGTAGCTTGAATCATGTCAACTGGATCTCTATTTTCTTAATGGAAACGTTTCGCTCCTTATCCAAGGGGCTTCTTCAGTCTGAGCTTCCCTTCTAGATGTTTATTGTCTCTCTTCTTCTCACTCTAACACCCCCTCCCCCTCCAATTCATGATGGCAAAGAAGATATTTAATTGCTGGAGCTGTTTGCATGGTACATGTCCCATTATGTTCTGCATAATTAGATTTTTTTTCCCTGTGTTTCTACGGCTAATGCGATTCTTTCCTTCTTTTTTTTTTCTGGCATGTTGACAGTAGCTCTTATACTTTCTGAAAATCCAGAAACCTGTACACTGTCTACAAATAAGATTTTCTTACCAAGGCGGCGCGGGGGGGGGGGGGGGGAAGATGCGTGTTTCAAACCCCAGCCCCCGGCATTCTAGAACGGAACCCAGAATTTAAGGAGTTTTCAAAAAGCAGAGTTCCGTTGTGCAAATCCTCTCCTTTGTCTTGTAACTGTCGATAAGAGCAGCTGATGGTGCAGTTGGCAGAGTGACTTAAAGGGGGAAATACAGGGATATAAAAAGAACACAATCGGATGGAATAAAAGATGAAATGTACCGGAGATGGAAGTGCCCAAACTGCAAAGAAAGGCTGTCTACATTAGTGGAAATGAGGTGGTGCATCGATAAAGGAGAGCAAGATTGTTGTCAATTTATAGGCAGTGATCTCTTACCTATTCGGTGAGGTGGTCCTAGCAGAGCTGAGATTTCAACTGGAGATTTCTCACCTCTGAGGTCGAAATGCTGTGTTATGCCTCTGAAGAAGGCCTTACAAGTAAATTCGTAACATATACTGCTCTGTGATAGCATTGACTGACCTTCGTTGATCCAGCAGTGGTGATTTTTGCAGCCCAGAGATGGCCTGAAAGAGATGAATCAATTTCCCAGTTAACGAATGCTTGGCTACCTGGCTAATACTTGCTCATCCTGGGCAATCGTGCAGCTTCTTATTGACATATGTGTCCTGTAGAGCAGGGTTCCTCAACCTCAGCCATGTTAAGATGTGTGGACTTCAACTCCCAGAATACTCCAGCCAGCAATTGCTTCTGGGAGTTGAAGTCCACACATCTTAACATGGCTGAGGTTGAGGAACCCTGCTGTAGAGCTTTCATTTCCTTCTAACTCGTTCCCTTTATGTTTGGCACTCAACCCACCTTGGTTGCTTAACAGTAGTAGCAGAAGTAGGGGCTTGGGGTGAGGTCTAGATGAATGTCACTGTCCTTCGCCTTTCTGGAGATAGTTAAGCTTGTTCTTCATCTTTCCTGTAAAGGGACCTTAAAGAAGCTCCGAGGAGACTCAAGAAATGGCATACCCATGTTTCAGAAACACTCAGCTCTGGGTGAAATACCTGGGCGGAGCTGAGGGCAGCGGTGGGGATGAACCAAGAGGCAAGCTGTTAGTCAGAACTGAGGAGCCAGATGATAATAGTGTGGGACAATTAGGATCCTGGAGAATGAAGGTGCCCATGAAGAAATCACTGCTCAATGAATATCGAAAATATTCTTCCTTTTTCTGTGGTCAAAAAATGCTGGAAGCCCTCTGTACGTATGAGACTAAAATCCCTCCTTCCCCTTCCTGCTAGATTATTTTTGCATAAATTAAGGCAGGGACAGACAAGCCCTGACTCTGCAGCCTTGCCATTAGCTTTAGATGTTGAGTAGTTAAAACAGTGTTTCTCAACCTTGGCCACTTTAAGGTGCCTGGGGAATTCTGAGAGTTGAAGTGCAGACATCTTAAAGTAGCCAAGGTTGAGAAACACTGAGTTAAAATATAAAATGTTGGTTGACATCTGGTTGTTTTGGAGCTGGAAGGTCTGTATCTTGAGAGAGGAATCTTGAATTAGCTCTCAAATGCTAATTGGGTGTGTGTGTCATTTTTCCTCTTTGTTCCTTAACACTTCCCAGCAAGGTTTCACAATAAAATATGAAGACCCCGTTTTAACCATCTTCCCAGGACCGACGATGCCCCATGGCAGCATGTTTTTTCATTCCATTAGAAGTTGCCCCCCAGTAACTTGGCCAAATGATGTATGAAAAATAAACGTGAAACAGGTTATCTGGGCAGGTGTTTGAATGCATAACTTTTTTGAAAAGTGTGTTCCCATCTTAAGGGATTCTTTTGGTGTGCTTGGTTCTTGCTGGCCTAAAAGAGGCTGGTCTGCTTGCCAAGTGCTAATTTAGGTCTCCTTTAACGGATTATTAATGAACTAGTGAAGTCTATTGACAAAACACTAGCATGACAATTCAACAGTTGGCCTGTCAATATCCTAATCAAGGACAAGGCGGTTGTACTGAGGTGATACTGAGAAATATTTAGTAAACTACTTTGGAGCATTGTGGCAGCAGCTTAGAATTTAACCTTCAATGTGGCATGCCCTCATGCAAGAATGGCTGCTTTTTGTAGCTCTTGGTATGATGAATGAACAGAAATGGCTCATTCTCTGTTGAAATTGCTACTTGGGGCCTGGAGGAAGAAGGAGGAGGAGAACTCCGCTTATAGGCATCATACTTTTGTGAAATGGAAATGGGTTCTGTGCTTTTCCTTCCGTGTATTCCTTTATTATAAGCCTCCCTGGTAGCTTAAAATAATATCCTGAAGTTGATTACTGGTTAAGGCTGAACGGTGATTCAGGAAAGGGCCGTTAGGTGGCATAGCAGTAAACCGTCAGTAGCTGGACCCTGCTGATCAAGTCAGAGCTCGCAAGTTGGGTCTTCTAGCTGTAGAAAAGGAAGTTTACGCCACCTTTGTAAAAAAAAAAAGTAATAAAGGTTTTCAGTTGGATTTAACTTGGCTTACCCTTTGCTGTGCTCGAGGTTTTTTGGGGGGGCAAAAAATCCCTAATATTTGGTAGGTATTTGTGTGTGTTTTAGAAATGTATATGCTGATTTATTTATTTTTTTGGTGCCTTTGAGTCAGTGTTGACTCCTGGCGACTGCCTGGAATATGTAGTCCCTGCAGATTTCTTGCAGTGTTTTCGGAAGTGGTTTGCCCTGGCCTCCTTCCTAGGGCTGAGAGAGAGGGACTGGCCCAAGGTCACCTGGCTGGCTTTGTGCCTAAAGTGGGACTAGAAGTCACCGTCTCCCGGTTTCTAGCCTGGTGCCTTAACCACGACACCATACTGGCTCATATCCTGACTAATCAATGGCTTTAAGTTGGCTTCCAGCATACAGAACCAAACATCCTAATCAGCCAGGTCTTTGTAATACCTTTGTAATGGTAGGCAGAGACCAAGATTGCCAACAACATGGCATGGAGAGGTTGGGCCAGAAGTGAGGCCTGGCAGCAGAGGGACCACCTCCTGGTCCCCAGTGGGCTCCCCCCCCCAAAGCACGTATCTCCTTTGTTTTCCTTTTGTTTGGAATTCCACACAAAGTCTTTACCTGCCTTTGTAATAAAGGGCTGTTTGTTCTTTGCTAAGTGCCCTGCTTGATACTTTGATGTATGTCAGTTTGGGCTGTGCAATCAGTTGCTTTCATCTGGGAAAATGTTATCTTTGGAGTTTCTCAAGAAGCAGGTTCTTTCTTTCTGTGGGCTGTGCATCTTCCCCGGATGGTGGATTTGTTTAAAAGCCCTATTAGTATTGAGATCTACAGGATTTCTTTCCAGATCTAACAATTTCTTTAGAAAGAGTGATTTTTCATTCTGTACACAAATAGCTATCATCATGGTAGGTTTATTCCATCAAAAACAATGCCTTCATCAGAATGTCGTGTTGGTTCTTGGTAGTTTTTGCTTCTTTTTGAACATCTGGTTTAAGATGCCTCCTATATGAATATAAGGAACTGCCAGGCAGAATCCATTGAATTGTTTCCACTTCAGTTGGCAGTAATTCTCCAAGACCTGGGGCAGCGAGCGTTTGCAGGTTGTTTTCCAAGATCTTTTAATTGGAGTGGCGGGATTTGAACAAAGGCAAACTATGGGCAAGCATATTGGACCAGCTTCTTCTGCGTCTCTATCAGGAACTCGGGAAGGATTGCGGTTTGGCAATTTGGCAATATGGTTTTGGCCCTTTGGGAGAGGGGGAAGGCTGGTAATAGGAGCAATTTGCTTCCCCCCCCCAGGCTCCCAGCTCCCATTCTACCCTTAAACACCCAGAAAAACTCCAGAAAAGGAGCCAAAACAGGAGAGAGAAGCCCATTGACATCTTCTGCAGCTCCCCAGCTGGTTGGGGAAATGAATTGCAGCCCCAAACTATTGTGTTTCATTCTAAGGATGTAAGTTTAAAGACAGTTCTGTGCCTCAGAGTCAGGCAGTTAATCATGAAAGGGCCACCTCATGTTTAAATAATAAAACTGCATCCCCATTTCTCCCCACTCTCCCACTGCTGGAATTAATTTGCCTAAATATGAGGACTTCTTGTTCTCCAAAGTATCAGAATTGTTGTGTTTTCTTCAGCCGTATCTACTCTCCATGGCAGGAAGGAAATAAATAGAAGATCAGAGATTCCCCCCCCCTTTTTTTTTTTTTGCCAGACCCTTCATTCTGAAAAGGTTTGAAGGAAATTTCCTGGGGAGCTGTTTTGGAGCATTTTCCAAGATCTGAAGCTTATTTACAGAAATGTTGCCAGCTACATTACTCATGAGAGCTTGCGAGCAAGCTTGATCCAAACCAATATGGTTTTATTTCAAAATATGTCATACCAGGCCTGCCTTAGCAGTACCTTCTGTATAAAGCTGCATAAAGCTGTTATTATAGTAAATGGACTAAATTGGGTTTGACTTCAGACTCTCGGCTTCCCTTTCCTGCATCTTAAAGGGGGGGGGGGTGCTCTCTTAGATGCTCTGTAGATGTAGAGTCCCCTACTGGCTGCATTAATGTATTGCTTCTGGTACTGTGTGTGAACAGAGGTCTGGAGTAAAAAGGGTTTTATTGTGTAACCTCCTGAAACAAGCCATTCATCTGTCTTTTTTGAATTCACAAGTGACATTACAGTAATGGTACTAGAATATGAGGGCATGCAAAGTGTATGTGCCGAGTGCATCTAATCTAACCCAAAAAAAAAGCACCATGTTGCTGCATGAGTAAATACACTGTTTGAATGTGTTTGTCTTATTTGTCAGTTTTTGTCTAGTGTCCCAGTCGCTAGGACTCTGGGTGGTGCACAGTAACCAGATACACAAATAAAATTACGCAAAGAACATAAGAACAGGCCCCCTCTCTCCTGGACTTTGGGAAAAACCTAAAGACCTGGTTATGTCACCTTGCTATGGAGGCAAGCCACCATCCAGGGCCAGGAAGCGGCAGATGTTTTGATCGTTGGGGAGATGGGAATCTTTCTCTCTCTAGCAATTAGACAGCTCTTGGGTTGCCTCACCACCTCCTGAACGGTTGTGATCTGTAGCAAAAAGAAGATCCTGTTCTTAGCGTGGAAGAATCATGAGATCTTCCTTCCTACTCTGTTAGCAGATTACATCCTGAAGAATGCAGTTATCGACTGACCTGGAGGAGATGCTTGAGTCTCTTTGGGTTTAATGCTAGGTTTCCATCTCCATTTTTAACCATTTCTAAACTGTTCTGGCTTCCCCCAAAACAATTGGGAAGATGGATCATCAGGTGAGTCTCCATACCCGCTTTCATAGATAAATTCCCTCAACCTGTTTCTGTGAAATTGGACTGACCATCTGTTGCCCTGGTGGTTGGTTAGTTTTTTTGTTTTTTTTTGTTTAATTTTTATCCCGCCTTTATTATTTTTATAAATAACTCAAGGTGGCGAACATACCTAATACTCCTTCCTCCTCCTATTTTCCCCACAACAACAACCCTGTGAGGTGAGTTTGGCTGAGAGAGAGGGACTGGCCCAAGGTCACCCAGCCGGCTTTCGTGCCTAAGGCGGGACTAGAACTCTCAGATTCCTGGTTTCTAGCCCGTTGCCTTAACCACTAGACCAGACTGGCTTTCCAGTTATTTAGCCTACTCCTAATAATTTCCCCCCAAACACTGAGCCCTGCTAAGAACAAGTATTTGATTAGTTCCACCCCAGGTCTAGATACAAAATACCGGGTGTCATTTCCTCCCGCCCTGTCCTGAAGCTCATAGATTCCATCTGTGAGTTCCACCATCTTCAGCCGCCTGTTCCCACCGCTGGAACTGCTAAGTCGTTTTGCGGTTCTGGACTGTTAAACTTTTTTTCATCATTATATGGCAGGCTTCCTGTTTTTAAAGCTTATCTGGCCCTCTTGAGGGAAAGACTAATATAGCTACACTTACTTCCTTTGGTTTTTGTCATTTTTTTTAAAAAAAGAAAAGGGCTGTTGTTGTTTTTTAAATAAATCTTTTGACTATAAAAGTGATTGGTGCACTAAAAATGCAGCAGGCCCGCCAAATTCCCCATCCATCCCTTTCTGCTCTTTGGTAATGAAGAAATTCATAGCAGAAGTTTCTTTATTAAGAATATTTGCTTTGCTAATCTTCAGTGTGTTAGGGAACTTCCACCTCCCCTCCCAAATTCCCTGCTTGAAAGAATCTGCCCTATTCTGGAGCGATTGTAATGGAAGCATTTGGTAATCATTTCTGTTGGCTGTTTTTTTGGTGAGTGAGAGAATAAGCTTTACATTATAGTACTTTAAACATACCACAGGCTGTTGATATGGGTATCATATTTTCCATTCACAAGAATTTCACATAAGCTTAAGAATGGAAGAGGGTAACGTCGTTTTTGTTGGCTAAATTTGGTTTGATTTAGAATGTGGAAAGGGGGAAATTGCCTGTGGCCTTTGTTTTCGGCTCTGTTTTTAATAGCACATCCACAAGTATGTGTTTGTCTGCATGTATAGATCTGTAACAGCAAACGTTTGGCTTCCTTTAAAAAAAAATAGTCATGGGTTGAACCAAGGAATAATTCATACTTTCAACAGTTAGTCCTTTATTTTGGCTAACTAGAAAGTAATCTAAATAAAGCGCCAGTTCAAGAAAGTAAGAACAACTTCGTGGTTCATCCCAGTGGTTTAAACAAACATTAACAATTTTGCCTTGAAAAATGCTTGTACAGAGACACGTTCAGGTTTTGTTTTTTGCTTTTGTTGTTGTTGCAAACTTAGGCCCAGGATAATTCTGTGTGAAAACAATAGTGCCATTCTTGAATTAAGTTGTTCAACCCTTCCAACTCCAGTTTTAAAAGTTTGCCATGCAGTAATACCATATTTTTGATATAGGCTAGCGTTCCCCAACCTGATCTCCATGATGTCCCTAAACTCCCAGAATAGATGACTGTGCTAGTTGGGAATTCTGGGAGATAGAGTTCTAGCACATCTGGGGAGTGTTAAAATTGGGGAGAGAGAATTGGCGAACAGGGTATGTGTGTGTGTGCTCACACACGCCTGTGTCTCAATTGCACCAAGGGGTTGCATTCTTGAAGCTGCTTTTGTTATATATTTGTTCAGTCACTTCTCCTGAGACTACATCAGAAATAAGGATAAGAATTGTTGGATGAAAGAGAGCTGCTTGTTATCTGAATAAAAGGTTACATAGCAAGGTAAAATACAAGATTAAATTTCTCTCTCTGTTTGTGATTGTATGTATATGTATAGCATTTTATTTATTTAAAAGAGGACAACTTCATAAACACTAATCTAAAGAGTAATGTAAAATAATGCAGCTATTGACAGCATCCTTAAACTATATAATAACTGCGAATTGCTGCTATATGCCCTTTGTTTATGATTATCCCCAACAGATGGACTCATAGATAACTGTACTGTATGTTATAGGAAGATGGATATTTGCAGCTTGACTTTTAATATAGAACAAAAAACTTAAACCACATTGAGGAAAAAACATCTCTGTAATTACTATTTCTGTTCTATCTTCCACGATTGGGGAGGTGTCAAGCTAAATTCCCTACCCTCTTCTACCTCCGATTATTCAATGAATAACCTAGAACCGGTTAGCTACAATTTGATGTGTGGCTATCAGTAGCTCTTTATCTGGTGGTTCTGTATGCAAGTCATTAGACCGTGATAATAGAGCCAACATGGGGCCTGGGGGTTACCTCTTTTTGGATAATCCTGCTACACACATGAAACATTTCAATCCAAAACTTCTTAAAGGATGAACATTGCTCCATTTAAGAAAGTCTGTATCAGTCTCTCCAGCATAAATTGCAATTCCGTTTATAGGTGTGTTGCAATCTCACAGATGGGGATGATGTCAAATACCACCTATGAACTGTTTTGAGATTTAGACCCCTAGTATGGGCAGATGTAGGTTTAAGGGATTTGGTGGGCCATATCCTGTTCAGACACTCCTACCTAACCTCCTTTCATCTCACTAAAGTCCGAGATTCTTAGAAACTTGAAACGCTTACAGATCTTTGAAGCCACCCTTTTGCACTCTCTAACATAAAGTTAACTTCCTCATTGTTACCATATTTGAAAGATGATACGGCTTTACGCTTGGCTTTAGCTTCTGGGTTGTAAGGAGAGGTACTGTATAAGCCAGAGATCTGAGTTTGGACACAGCCCTAAACAAACCATGGATAGAGTTTTCCTGGTTTTATTTACTGCCAGCAGGAAGAGCTTAATAAAAGTTCTTGCTTGATTGGCCAGAATTAAGAATTGTGTAAATAATCAGAACAGCCTATCTAAATATTGCTAAGAGAGTTTTTTGTTTTAAAGACTCTCATGTATTTGTGTCAGATTGGTAAAGTTTATTTTGGTCAGTGACCAGATAAAGCAAATATATGCAAACAAAATACAGCGGGAACCATTCACGAAGGCATCATGAAGTTGAATGTAAGAAAATAAATGATACAATACTATCAAAGCTATAATTCTATGGTTCTAATGATTAAAGTTCAAGGAAAAGGGGAAAAAAACTCTAGAAAGAGGAAGTAAATGCTCAAAACAAAAGTGCAGTAAATTGTAAATGTATCTATAAAATGTACTACGGATTCTAGTGACCCAAAATATTGAGACAATTATTAGAAAAAAGTATTGGAATGATGGCAGTTGATACTTCGTTCCTATATAGTGGGAGATGAATGGGCCTAGTAGGAGAATCTCAATCATGTGAGGTAGTGGTTGGTTGTTTGCCCACATTCACAACAGCTATACAGAACTTTGCCACATTATGGTGATAAAACTTGGTCTGATAAGAGGGAATATTTATGGCAGTGCATATCTAACTATCTGCTTTTGTAGCACACTGATAATAATATATTCATCAGTTGAATATTCAATACAGCATGGTTTGAAGTGGGAAATCCTACCGCATCACCTATAATTGTTTAATGCTTGGAAATCAAACTGACCCGTTGGCAGAAGAGAAAATGTGTTAGTTTCCAGGGCCAAGACTTTAAACACCTGGCTGATGAGGTTCTTGGAACATGCTGAGGTTAACTAGACATTTTTTTTAATCTGTTCAGTCGTGTCCGATTCTCGGAGACTGCCTGGACAAGTCCCTGCAGTTTTCTTGCAAGGTTTTTCAGAAGTGGTTTGCCCTGGCCTCCTTCCTAGGGCTGAGAGAAAGTGACTGGCTCAGGGTCACCCAGCTGGTTTTGTGCCTAAGGCGGGACTAGAACTCACAGTCTCCCAGTTTCTAGCCTGATGCCTTAACCGCTACACCAAACTGTCTCTCTTAACTAGACTTACTTACTTTCAATTTAATTTAATTTCAGATAGTACGAAAGGGTTTGGTCTACAGTCACAGTTGGGAAAGAGCAAGGGTCTTGTAATAAAACAGAAGAATGGAGGAGGAGGAAACAAATCCTTCCCCCACTTTAAAAAAAAACCCAAAACAGAACTGATTCTTAAATATATTGGTACTCTGCCTTGTGGAATCCTTCTCATGCAACATTCTGAAGCTGCTGCCTTTCTGGGGTGCAGGGTGAGAGTTGACAGCTGCTGGTAAAGTATTAAAAAAAGAGAGAAGGACCTACTCTTAGATCCTGCTGAGTTTTCAAAGTCACGGGGATCAAGGGCCATTAGCCGTGATGGTGGTGGGACTGCCTCTGAAGGCCATCTGCTGGTGGGCTTCCTTGTGCAATTCGTGGACCACTGTGAGAACAAACTGTTGGACTGGATGGTCCAGCAGGGCACAGCTTATGTTCTTATGTTCTCATTCTACCGAAAGGCAACTTGGAAGGACTTCCTTGCAGCAAGAGGCGGAAACAGGCCCCTGCTGGGAAAGCTGGGAAAGTTCAAAAGGTTTGAAGAGAAAACACTAGATGATGATGGGACATGAAAAGGCTTTGAGGTTTCACTCAGTTTGGATAAATAAATGTTGGGGGTGGTAGTGTTTAACTGGAAACATGCAACATCTGTCCGGCAACCTCATTTTGTGCCATGGCTTCCCATAATGGAACTCTGGGAATTGTAGTGCCGAGTGCATCTAATCTAACCCAAAACAGTTCTTCATCATCCTTTCACTGGCCTGTTGGGTTTCATGCAGATTTCCTTATGGCAAAATCCTGCGCAGAATGATCGGAAGTCACCTCCACATTTCCAGATTTCCAGCGGGGAAATCTCCATGGGATTGTGACTCCAAAACTATAAAAAGGGACACAATCCTCTCTCCCCCTCCCCTCGAAGAAGCCGCTATCATGGGAGAGCCCAGGAATTGGCTGGGAGAGAGGTAGGATGTGACTCCATGCTTGGCAGATGTTTGGTATTTTGTGAATGGGGGGGTGGCTCGAGGGGAAAGAGAAGCATTGAAGTTAGGTGAGCTATTCCAAAGCTACCTTATGTTTAAAACTTCCTACCAACGCCCCCATTAGTTATCTCAAGTGGAGTAGCTGAAGAAACTTCCTCAGAGGAACAGAGAGAGTCTTCATATTCTAAAATAGAAGGAGATTGACCTACACACCCTAAGCTCTCAATGAGTTAAACAGGTTTGCTTGGTCAGATTCCAAGCCAGGCTAAAAAGCACGGCAACCTGTTTTTAGAAACCTTTTGTCGAAAGCACATTCCCATTGTTCTTCATGATGGCTTTAGCAAACTTTCTAGTTCGTGCAAATTGTGTTCGCTAAGCAAAGCGTGTTAGATTTGACCTGAAAGCCAAACAGCTTGTTTAACACTGGATTCCTTGCCCTCCCCTTCCATTTTCTTCTCTCTTCCAGAACCAAATCCTGTGAGCTGTTCAGCTTTAAGTGCTTAGTAAATTTTAATAATGCATTTCTAATGCGATCTATCTGATAAGGCAAAGTGCTCTTACAATTACTTTTGCCTGCTGAACTCACTTTATCTGGTAGCCTTTAAGCAACTCCCATCACCTCCTCCTCTTGGTGTAGTTTGCCTAGTAGATGAAGTGCTTATGCATACCTAGATAAGAGCTAATTCTCTCCGAAGGAATTCCTGAGAATGGCTGTTACTCAACAGATCTTGTGGCATAGCTCCATTTAACGTTCTTCAGGTGTTTTGAAACTCTCACAAGGGGGTATAATGACTTTCCTGTTCTGTGAAAACTGTCTAAAAAATCACATCTTCTCACCAGATCTTTGATGTGCTCTTGGCTTATTAGCAAGGTTGGCCTTTCATCCAGCCTGAATGGCAGAACTTCTAAATATTTTCCTTCAGAACTTTCTTCCACCACAGGGAAATATTAGGCCGAGGCGGAGTCTAAGGTGGCAGGAGAATGAGGTAGTACAAATCTGGATGGGAAAAGGCCCGGATAATGCTAGGAACAAAAATAAGAACTTTGAGGTTGCCAGATATTTTGGACTTTTGACTCCCATGAGACATAGCCAGCGTGGCCAATAGAGAGAGACTGTGGGACTTCTAGTCCAGAATGTGAATATGTCTATATGTTCATAGACATATTCTAGTCCAGAAGTTTTTGAGAACATCAGAATATCTACCCTCAGCAAGGAACAGCCTTTATTTGAGCATATGGAAAGTTAGTCTTACATCCGAGGGAATAGTGATAGGACTCGATGTAAGGCAGCTTCCAATAGCTTGTTGGTAGGTGGGGAGGAAGAGAATTGAATTTAGTCTCCCCATGTAAAGCATTCCTGTATGTAGAGAGAGGGTTTAGCCAAGTTTCCGCTAGCAAATCTTTTCCCCCACAGAGGAGCATCTACAAATACAGAAACGCAGTTTGCTTTGCCTCCATCTTTGCATCTTACCGTGGCTTTGTTTTGTGTGGAGTGGGACCCAGTCCTTTTGGCCTGTGGGTGGAACCGTGGGCCGGCCTTGCACTGCAAGAGAAGAGAACCGGTTGGCAAGCTGTCTTTTGAGGAAGCTGCCAAGGAAGACCTGGTTGGGAATTGAGAATGGGGGAGCACCGTGCCAGATTAATTTGCCCCTTTAGATTTTCTTCAGACATGTGCGTGCACACACACACACACACACACACACACACACACTCACACATGCTCTTATTCAAAATTGCTCTGCTCCCTCCACCACAGATAGCAGGAGTTAATGACAGTGTGTCAGAGCGTTAACTTAGAATTTCCCCAGCTTTTGTTGGTTTGTGTCACAACCTTAATGTTACTTAAACTAGGTATTCTATTTAATTATAATGCTTATAATAAAGTCAGATGTCAGCTCACTTGGCTGCGTGCTCAGGCCTGTGCAGGGCTTAGTGCTTTGCTTGTAACTCCATCCCTTGTCTCCTTTCATTATCTGTTAATGGTACTCAACTTGACAGGGTTGTTTTGGTAAATGGAGGCCCTGCCGAAAGACGGACTGGATTTCCTGCTGCCTTGGATCGGGAGTCGCCTTTGCACAGCAGCAGCCGAGCGGGTGCCGGTTTGTGCAGTTTGTGTGGGTCGGCTTTTTCCTGAAATGTGTTGCTCTGGAACCAAACCCTGTGGGGGTTAATTCCTGACCTGTGGAACTCATTCAGCTTTCGCAGCGTAGTCAGGAACGGGGCTCTTTAAAAACCCACATGGACAAAATAAACCTGCTGCCGTTAGTTGAACGAGAGACAGGTTTTTCAGTGGAACGCAACGCCCTCCGAACAGTCACTCATGCTCTCGTCATCTCCCATGTAGATTATTGCAATGCGCTCTACATGGGGCTACCCTTGAAGACTATCCGGAAGCTTCAGCTGGTGCAGAATGCGGCCGCGTGGGCAGTTTTGGGTGCGCCAAGATCTGCACATGTAACACCGCTCTTCCGCGAGCTGCATTGGGTGCCAGTTTGCTTCCGGGTACAATTCAAGGTGTTGGTTATCACCTTTAAAGCCCTACATGGCATGGGACCAGAATACCTGAGGGACCGTCTTATCCCCATGTTATCGACCCGCCCCACCCGGTCATTCAGAGAGGGCCTGCTACGAACCCCATCAATTAGAGAGTGCCATCTGATGGGGTCTAGGAGGCGGGCCTTCTCTGTGACAGCGCCCACTCTATGGAACATCTTGCCCCCAGAGTTGAGACAGATTTCCTCCCTCCCGACCTTTAGGAAAGAGCTGAAGACCTGGTTCTGCCGCCAGGCATGGGAAGGAGGAAGGGATAGCTCCTCATGGGGGTGGCTAATCCCCTAATTTTAATATCCTCCTTTTAATGAATGCCTTCATCCATCTAGATTTTATAATTACTTATTGTATTGTATTATTGTGGTTTTTATATATGTTAGATTCTATTTTAATTTGCTTATGTATTGTGAACCACCCAGAGTTCCCCATGGGGGGAGATGGGCGGTCATATAAAATAAATAAATAAACAAATAAACAAACAAATAAATAAATAAAAAACCTGTCAACCTGCCTGGGGTCACGCATGGTATGAAGTCTTCCTCCCTTGCTCAGCAGGGCACGTTACTCCATTCCGGTTGCTTGCAAGAGAGACGAGCAACCGGGTGTGTCGCTCCTTAATGTAAAAAAGGGAGAAGGGGAGATGAGATTTGTCCCCAAGTATGGGGTTCGGTCCAGAGAGATGCCTGTTCTAGCTGGCTGAGTGTGCTTGGTCTGCCCAAGCTCATGGCGCTGTTGAGAGGAAGAAGTAGGGGCATCCCCCCCCCCCCCCCCCCGTTCACTGTCTATGGTGCCCCGGAGGACCTTGGGACTTTAATGAGCAATGTGACTGGTTGCATCTTGTGCGGGATCCGTAAGCACACTTGACAGCATATCTTGCTTCCCATTTCCCTGGCCCAGTTTTGTGGCTTCTGAGCATTGGACGGCTTGTGACAGACAGGAGACAAGCCGTATGCCAAATGGACATGGGTACCGTGCTGCGTTTCCCCTTGGAGCCCTTTGTTCTCATCTTGGGAGAAACTGGAAAGGATTTCAATTTTTGTTTGTGTGCACAAGCAAGCAAACAAACAAACAGGCCATTTCCCTGCCGCCATTCAATTCAGAGAGATACTCCCCACCCTCTTACAATCCGAGGCCGCATCAGAGAAGGGCTGAGTTGATCTCTTTGGAGTCAGGGACATTATGGTGTGTGATTTATGAACTTTGTGTCTGTTTTCTTTCAAAACCCTGCTGATATTGTGGTTGCGTATCCTTGTGAGTTTCCTTTCTGTTTGCCTTGAGGATGCCGTGCTTCTTGGGAACATGGAGTTATAATCCTCATTTCCCCCTCCCCCCCCCCTTGATTACAGTGCCTCTCCTGGTTTAGATGAAAGGTCTGGATAGCATGGAGCTGGATTGCATTAGGTTGTAGCTAAACTGCATTAAGAGAGAGAGGGTTACTGTAGTCCCTTTAAAAAAAAGATCCAAAGTAACACAGGTTGGTACATTCACGCTATTATTCATTTATTTTATTATTTTATTATTTATTTATTTTTTATTGCCAACCACACCTCTAAACTCAGAAAGGATTACTGTATGTCTCTGTTCTGAGCCACCTTGAAGACTCTGCAGCACCAGAAAGAGGCCATATAAGTTTCAAAAATAAACACTGCGTTGGTACTTCAGGACAGTATCTTCAGTTCAATTTAGTCCTCACCAGAAGCAATCAATAAACCTTCCAGGAAAATCTAGCAGCACTATGTGTGGAGGCGGGGTGTGGGGGAAAAGAAATTCTTGCAGACGGTTGTCAGATTGTGATATTCTTGGTATAAAATTGCAGGTCAGTTCAACTATTCTTTCCTATTACTGTTCTGTGGTTCCTGCTGCAAAGATTCTTGGCGGTTCTGGCTGGGATGGTAATGCTGCCTAGATATGGTTCTCCTGGGGCAAGAGATTGTGCATTGCATTGCTCACTTTATTTCATCCAGAATGGAAGAGCTGGCTTTCTATCTCTTCCATGCCCCATTTTTCCTGTCCCGATGCCAACCTGCCAAGTCGCTATGACCTTGGCAGAGTCACGGTGATTTCAGCACTCCTTTCTGGACTTCAGCTGTTTGGCTCAGCTCCCTTTCATTTTTGCTGGGGTTAAACCAAAGGAGAAATTTGGCCTGTCTAACTATTTCTTGGGTTAAGAGAGCCAGTTTGATGTAGCGGTCAAAGGTACCAGGCTAGAAACCAGGAGACCATGGCGTCTAGTCCTGCCATAGACCCAAAGCCAGCTGGGTGACTTTGGGCCAAGCCCTCCCTCTCAGCCCCAGGAAGAAGAAGGTTGCCCACAAAACTGCAGGGACTCGTCCAGGCAGTTGCCAGGAGTCAAGACTGACTCGAAAGCACAAATTTCACTCTCATTTACTCCCTTGGAAAAGGCCATTTGTTAATGTAGCTGCAGAAGTTTTTCATTCCCGTATGTCTGGCTTGGTTTTTGTTTTTTTCCTATTAGTTAGCATGTTGTGCTAACTTAGGATAGTGTTGATGAAATATGCATTTTGCATTGCTTGACTCTGCTAGCCCTCCTGTGGCTTGCTGAGTGGCAGTCTGTAAAAAGGGGAAGAGGCACTCCGTGTAGCTTGATTTCAGGATGGACTTTGGGGGGGGGGGTTCACTTCCATCCCTGAACCTCTTAACGGTGAAGCCAATTTTCACTGCTGCATTCCCCTTGGATGAGAAACCTCAGCGATGCTTCGTGGGTGCACTGAACACAGGCATGGCCTTTCTGGGTGCCAAGGGAAGGATACCTCATTGGCCAGGCAGGCAGGGTAGACAGTTGGCAACTTAGCTGCTTGTTGCTGCTTTCAAATGGATTAAGTCTTCAAGTTGGAGTTAAAAAGTATCTCGGAAGGATAACAGTGCACAACAGAATGTCAGTCATTAACAACTACGGAGCAGTAAATACGAATCCTGGATGTTGGGGATAATGTAGCTGAGTGCTGGCCTGTTTCATCCACGTCCTTGATCTTCCCCTTATCGGTGGATCTTGGGACCCCTAATCTAAGTGTATATTGGCAGGGAGGAAACAAACGAGGCTGTCCCATTTGGTGGGCAGCGTTAAGGGGGAATGGGGGGGGGGGTTAGTGGGGTGTCCCAAACAGCCTCTGAATCTCTCAGGGCTGCAAAACCGGTCGTAGCGCCATCCCCAGCTCATGAAATTGAGGCGTGATTGATGGACATGCCACACAAAGAGGCAAAGAATTCCCCTGCCTGCGCCCTGCCCACTCCAGGGCTGGCGCGGAGAGAGGTGTGCATTTCGGATGGCTGCGAGCTTTCGAGGCTTTTCCTTCCCAGGGCAGTGCCTCCTTTTGCTGGAAAGCTGGGCTGGCACCGGCGATGCCAACTTGCCTTTCGGTGTGCGTTTCTTTGCCGATGTTACCGTCATTAGGATCATTGAAATGGGCTTCTGGTGCTGGGTTGCAGCCAAGAGGCCCCTCCGGTGCCCCCCGGTTGGCATCCCATCCCATCCCCTCCCCCCCCTCGGAGGGCGGTTTGCCCCGTTTTGCGTCCTCTTCTCCACCCACTCCTCCGCTTTGATCTGCCTCTCCTCCCCACCCCGCGTGTGCTCGATCTGCATTTATGAGAGGCGCCCGCGGGGACGGCGGGGTGGGGAGGTGACGCGGGCAGGTCCACGCCGGAGTCGCTGCCGCTCTCTGGGCAGCACAGCCCGGGCAGCTTCCCGGCGAGGCCGGCCAGCCGCGCGCTTCCAGGGCGCCGTCCGTCCGCCCGCCGGCGGGGAGGAGCGGGGCGCACGGCGGGGCGCCCTCGAACCCGCGGCGGCCCCGAAGAGCCGCCTTCGCTCCAGGTTTTCGCGCGCTCCGCGTGTTGTCTTTGGCGGCGCTCTTCTTCTCCCGGTGCGCCCGGGCGGAAGGCGAAGGCGGCCGGTCGCGGCGAGGCATGGGCAGGCGGCAGCGGCGGCGGCGGCCACCGAAGAGCGGCGGCTGAGCGGCGGAGCCCAGCCCGCCGCCGCCGCCGCGTGGATCGCCCTCCGGCGCTGGCGATGCCCCGCCGCTCCCCCTCGTCCTCCCGGCCGTCCTCCTCTCGCCTGGCCCAGCAGCGGCGCTGCAGTGAAGCGGGGGCCTCCTTTTGTTCGCCGGCTGCCTCTCTCGCGCTCGCTCGCTCGCCCGCCTTTCTCCTCCCTCCGCGGGCAGTGCGCGGGGCTGAGCACAGCCGCCCGAGCTCCGCTGGGGTCAGGCGGGAGCAGCTGCCGCGGTCGCAGGCTGCTCGTCTCGCCCCCCCCCCCCCCGCCGCCCCTCGCCCGGCGCGCCTCTCCTCTCCTCTCCCGGAATCTCGCCGCCTCCTCGTCGCGGAGCTGAAAGTCCCAAGGCTGGCGGGGGTGAGTGAGCTCGGGGGCGCCGGGCGGGCGGGCGGGGGTCCATCCAGGGTCCTGGCGGGGGACGCAAGGCTGGAAAGATGTTTACCTTGAGGCGCACGTGTGTGCCGGGGGTGGGATGTTTGGGAGCCTCAAAAGTTCCGGCTCCGCGGTTGCAGAAATCGGGGCCCCCGCTGGGTGGCAGCAAAGGCCAGAGGGCAGGCCGCGTCCCTTTTGCTGGCCTCTAGCGGGTGTCCGGAGTTTTCTAGCTCATATCTGGGAGCCCGACTCCAAAATGGCCTTTCCTACTTTCCCAGCCTTGAGAATAGCATGTGCAGGAGCTTGACTTTGACCCCCCACCCTCTTTGGACCCAACAGTTGCCCCCCCCCCCCTTCCTTGGCCAGCAGCTCCACGTCAGGAAAATTATCTCAGGGAACGGTGGCAAAGGTGTTGCTGGTCCTGGGCTGCCCCCCAAATCTTTGAAGACCACCAAGCTTCTCTTCCCTGCTTTGGCATCCCCCACCCTGCCAGGTCTTATGGCTAGTACAACTTTAAAAGGGGAAACAGCCCCCCCCCCCCCCAAGCTTAGAAAAATAATGAAGACATGGCAGGAGAAACCATCCGTGTAAGATCCATGTTGTGTTTGTGCAGGTAGGGGGATGTTCCCCCTCCCGCCCCTCGCAGAAGAGGAGCAGAGCCTACTGGAATGCCTTCTGTTGTGCGTGTGGTTTAATTAGGCTGCTGCTGCTGCCTCTAAAAGGCCCTTTTATATCATTTGCTTAGTCTTTCTCTGACAGTGGCGAGACCCACTCAACAACTTCTGGTTTCCTGAGACAGAAACTGGCTGGCTTTTATTCCGCCGTTGGGATTTTGTTTGAAGCTCCTGGGAAGGCATGGAGATTGGGGGGGGGGGGGGGGGGGGCTGAGGTTGGCCTCTTTCCAACCATATGTGATTTTTAATGACATGCAAACACTTGTTGGGGGACTCAGATCCCTTGAAGAGAGGGCGATCTGAAAGCACGTTCTAGCTCTCCAGCCTAATTAACTCTGGCGGTCTCCGTTTCCCAAGTTAAAATTCTTTCATTTGGGAGGCAGCAAAAAAAGACTTGGGAACAAACGTATATTCCAGTTGTGCGTGTTTGGAGAGGAAGTTAAGCGGATTTTAAAGTCCCATGAGGCGCAGTGGCAGAGTAAAGGTATTGATCTCTGGATAATTAGCTCACAGCCTTCGACCGACTCTGCATTGGGGGGGGGGGTGTCTTTCAAGGCAGCTCTTTCTTCCAGACAACATCAGTTCCCCGGTATAAAATCAGAGGATACTGACATTGGGGGGATCCTGCACAGCGCCTTGAAACTTAGGATCCTTCCCTTTTCTTCCCTCTCCCCCGGATGTCCTCCTGTAGCCTTTTGGCCCATCCCGATGCCATGTTCCTTTTGAACCCCCATTCCGGAGTGCTGGTTGTTTGTCCTACGACGGTAGGGGCAGCTTTCCTGCTTGTCCGGCAGCTTTTCAGATCTTGTTCGATCTGGCTTGCGGGGTGGAATTGCCACTGTGGGTTCCCTATTTTCCCCTGCCTCCCCCTGTGGCGAAAGAAAGTTGATGCCTCAGCGAGCGTTGTTTGGGAGCGTATTTTCCAGCCCTCCAACTGCACGTTGAAGCCGGATTCCGGAGAGGGACGCCGTTCACAATTCGCCTTGTTCTGTGGTTAGCATTTATGAATTGAGACGAGGGCTGACGTAATCTCTCCCTCTCGCCACTTCCTTTGTGCGCTTTCTCCTAGTTTATAGGGCTGCCCTTTGGCGGGGGAGGGTGGGTGTGCTTTTACTCCAGACCGAGGCATTTGTCGCTCACATACTTCTCTGACCCCTTCATCTGTTCTTCCGTTTCGGTAACCAGCCCGCTTCTTCCTTCAATTATGGAGCGTTCTCCAGAAAACGGTCTTGTCGGCAGAGTTCAGTGCGTTGCTTGTATGTGATGCGGGCGAGCCCTTTTATTTTAATTAAAGTAACAATGCATACAGCTGTTATGTCAAAACATATTGGCTTCCCTTTTGGCAATATAGAGTATCTGAAGGCTGCCTGGAATTAGCGGGTCAAATTTGCGGCTGTCTGCTGACTTTCTGGGTTTTTTTTTATCACTTGATGGAAGGAAACAGGCGTTTATTTCATTGTGATTTCTGCTGAAACTAAAGCAGCTTTTAAAGAAAGAGGGAGAAGAGGCGGCGGGGGGGGGGTTGTGGACAATGTCTCGTGACATGGTTGATAGCTGCTTTCCCCGACCTGTGTCCTCCAAATGTGTTCAGACTACAATTCCCAGTGTTCCATGCCAACATGGCTGACGCTGCTTTGGGCCCAATCACAGAAGAACTGCTTTGAGATCCACAATGGAAGGAAAGTAGAGGATAAACTCTTCTGCAAAATAATGCAAACGAGGAGGGCATCTTTGTTGGAAATCTGCTTGTATATTAGACTTGTTGTGTTCTGCCCTGTACAGCTGTGGGGGCAGTATCCCACAAAGATGGTAGCTAGTGATAAACCATTCAGAGAAGGTGCTCTTGATTTAAGATGTGTGGCTAGTGTGGACGTGGTTTGTGCTCAGGGAGTCCCTTAAAAAGGAAAACAATCTCCTAGCATTCCAAGTCATGCTGGGTAGCCTGTTCTCAGAAATCAAAATGACAGCTTCTGATTGTTTGGCTTACTGCTCCCAGCAGTCAGTAGATCTCCTCATTGGTGGCTCTCCTCCTCCTCCTCCGACTCCCTATTGTAAGGTGCCATGTGGCTCATCAGAAGGACGTAGAGATAGGAGGGCTGGGAGGGGGCTGGCTTTTCCATGGCAAATCGCAGCAATCCGTGTTGAGCTTCTGGGGCTATAAAACATGTTTTTAAGCTGAATGGTGCTGTTTCTGAACTATTTTGGCTTGTGTTGGTGGGTGTTGGTGATGGCTAAGTTACTGTAAACCACCTTGTAGATCCATATGGATGGGTCATAAATTCTCCAAAGCCCTCCAGGCTGTCATTTGTCCCAGCCTTCCTTTATTTAGAACTGGCTTGTAAACAGTCGTTTGTGCGGCAAGTAAGAATTGCACCCCACCACACAACGATCAGGCTGGGCAGCACTGTCTTTTTTTTGTAAAGAGAAATTATTCCTGTTCCTGCCGTGCGGCCGTTTTTATTTAGGCTGTTGGAAATAGCTCACAGGAGAATGTGGAGGCAGCTGGGCTTGTATATTTCTGGGCTGTCCCATGGAAGTATTTGCAAGGCTAGACCAGAAGAAGGAGAAGGGCGAGTTCTCTTTTGGGAAATGCACGAGGATATTGAGCCCTAATTGTGGAAAAGGAATGAGGTGTTACCTTTGGAGCACAGGAACAAGGTAACCAAAATTTCCCCCCAGCTGCCATTTGCCTTTTTTGGATGCGTCCGTACTTCCTTAACTGCTCCCTAACCAAAGGCCTATTATAGTGTGCTTTGATATGGTTTCTGACATAGGGCAGCCTCCTGAAAGTAGGCGCGTTGGACCAGCTGCCATAACACCCCAGTCATGTGGCTGGGAGATGATCAGAGCAGAAACCAAGCACCTTTCAAGGGCACTGAGGTGGAGATGCTTCGTCTGTATTTCTGAATCCAGGGTGACTTGTATGAGACAGCCCATGGATGGAACATGGCTTGATTGGCTGGAAGGCCTGCCCTGCCTCAGCAATGGGGCAAAGAAGATGCTTAGAGCATGAGCAGATAGAAAGCGGGGAGGCACTGGTAGTGCTTAATAGACAGCAGAGCTGGCTGTATTTCTTCCCGTGTCCTATACATTTAGAACAACTTCATGTAATACAGTGTTTTTCAAACTCGCAACTTTAAGATGTGTGGACTTCAACTCCCAGAATTCCCCAGCCAGCAGCCATAATGGGAATAGAGCAAATTAAAAATAGTGTCTTTAAAAAAAAAGGACAGACTTCATTCTGGGCTTTGCATTGGGGTTCTAGAGGTTCCCCTTTGAGAGACCAGTTGATGCCACACCTTCTTGTCTCGGACAGTGCTCCAGCTACCCACTTACCAGACACGAGACTAAATTGTGTGAATATGAGTAAGTTTCCCCTCTTCGGATATTGCTGGCTCAGTGACCTGTTGTGTTGCTCTGAGCTGAGATCTGGATGTGGCCTTTGTCTTCTGGGAAGCTCGGGAAACATGTGGTGCGACGATACCAGGGCACATGTGCCTTGGTAGTCATTGTGGGGAGAGGGGAAGGGCAATCACTCAAAGCCACCAAACCCAATATGCATGAAATGTGTTTGTACATATAGCTAATGGGGTGCCTTGGTTGAAGGCCTGATTAATCGTGAGCACGTTGAATGGAAGTGGAGATGGTGGCGGCAAATGCTCTGCCAGGGCAGTCCTTCAGAGAAGTAATAAATAGGCTTGAAAGATCTTCACCGCTCAAGAGGAACTTGGATGCAACTATGGTACTCCCTCTTGAGCTGCTGACTGGAAGAACTTGAGGGTCTCTCTCACACACGTGCCTGTAGATAAGCTCACTGTGTTTGGGGGTGCAGGGAACAACATCTAATATGATCCAAGGACTTCTGCAAGAGCTTTGCAAGGTAGCAAACCCCTCTTGCTTTCTACCTTGATCAGGGGCTGGGTCAACTTTGCTTGCACCAGGTGCCCGATGCTCTGGCACACCACTTTGAAGGGCTCCATTGCCTAGGTCAGAGCTTTCCAAACTCTGTGTCGCGACACAACAGTGTGTCGCCACACACTGTCTGGTGTGTCGCCACACAACCCGGAAGCGCTGATCATCATCAGCGCTTCCGGGTTTTCCCGCGGCGACACACCAACGGCGGCGTGCAAAAACCCAAAAGCGGCAGCAGCGCTTCCGGGTTTTTGTGCGCTGCCGCAACGACGGCACGTCCGGGTTTTCCCGTGGCGACACACCAACGGCGGTTGGTGTGTCGCCGCGGGAAAACTTTGGAAAGCCCTGGCCTAGGTGGTTGCTGTTAGGAACACAGGAAGCTGCCTTATTTCGGAGAGGACTGCCTGTCCAATCCAGTCTCCTCTTGATTGGCTGCAGAGTTCCAGGGTCTTGGACATGGAATTGCCACGTTGAGGGGTGTCTTCCATCTTTTCCCCAGCAGGTTATTGAATGATCATGCAAAAATGCTGCCTAATAATAGTGCTGCCTGTTTGGCAGATTCTGGTTGCAAACCCCGGTTAGAACTTTGCTTTAAGTCCCATGTATAGCAAAGTGCTGTTTAGTGGGGTGCATCGGCAGACAGTTATCTTTTCAGCTGTGAAAATGAGCCAAGGGAGAATTTGAAGCGATGTGGATTTGGCAGTCCTGCAGCAAGATGGCTGTTGGGCTGTACAGTCACTTTCACACCTTTCGGTGCGTCCAGGTTTTTAAAAGAAAGGGTTGTTTGTTTCCAAAAATGAATGCCTGGAACATTAGGACTTTTAAGTTCTTAATGCAGTTTGTCTATGAAGTCTTGGGGGGAGGGGGAGAGAAGAGGTTTAGGTGAGAATTACACCTGTGACACTTTTAAGAAATGAGCTACATTGGCATGATTTGCAGTTTGGGAGCCAGGCTCCTGAAGCCATTAACCACAGTTTTATATGGAAATGTACACCTGTGCAGATCAGGTTCCCTCATAATCCTGGTTTGCAAACTCAGTTTAAAATAAAAGTTCTTTATTTTATAAATATATATACTGGGTTACAAGATGGAGGGCGAGGTGAATGTGTATGTGACCCTTTGTGTCCAGCCCTTGGCTTTTGGAGAGCCGGCAATATGTCTATATTTGGCAATGGCCTTTTTCAAGATTTTTACTTAGTTGAAAGTGTATAAATGCAAGATGGATATCCATTTTCCAAGATAATAAATTGAGAACGAGCCGTGCAGCATTTTTCATTCTATTCTCAAGTGCCATATTCTTGTCCAGAGTGCATCTCAAAAGAGTGTCCTGGCAGATGGCATGGCAAGTGGTCCATCTGGGCCTCGAGAAGCTGAGAGATAATGCTGGATTTTCAGTTAAAAACTCCACTCGGATACTTTCCTGGGTTTTTTTTTTTCTGACCGTGTTTCAATTTTGACCTTTCATTGGTCATTTGCGCCTTTTCTCCATACGCGGGATCTCTGTAGTGCATTGCAAGTCAGTTTTCATTTCCTCTCTGCCAAGAGAAGGTCTTGGTCCTCACGTAAAGGTTTGGCTTCCAGATTCACACTTGGGTTTCTGTTTGTTTTTATTATTAAGGACAATTTCTCATCTGTCAGCAGGGAGAGGTTCTTTCCTCTTCCCACCATTTGCAGAAGTATGGGAGAAATGAGAGCTGTAAATTCTACATTAGCAACATGACTGCACATTTCCTCAAGGGGGAAGTAAGACTGCAATTTTTCCCCAGGAATGATTCATGGTGATTAGCTTCTTCTATGAAAATCACTATAATTTAAGCGCAACAACCTAAATTTCTATGCCAAGCTTTCACTGCTTCAGTCTTCCTAAAAGGTAGATGTTGCTGCTTTGCCACTTCGGGGGCGGGGGGGGGGGGAGGACTCTAGCCATGCTCGACTGAAGCTGCATATGAAGGGAAACTTAAAGCTTCATTGCTTTGCTCATGACTGAATGGCTCTTAGGATTTTCTCCTGAATCTTGAACATTTTAGTTCTTATCACATCTTCAGCAAGTGGTGTATTCCACTTAAACCATTGTGCGTGATTGTCCAAGCAAGGGGCTTTCCCTGAAGCCATGGAAAAGGGTGTTGCTTCTGAGTCTGGAAGTAGCATTAGCCATGGGGAACCTTCCCAAACACAGAACAGAGTTTTCCAATAAGTAGGTTCTTGGGGCCCAACCAGAAGACCCTCTAGGCAAGCACTCTTTCTACCCACACAGCCAGTCCTCCAAGAGGCCTGTGGGGAGGTCATGTCGCCACCAACTCTCGCTTTGACCTGCAAGTTCATCATTCAGAGGCTCTCTGCCGCTAACTGTGGAGGCTCTTTTGAACTGTCGTAGCTAATAGGAATGGATAAGCCAGTCTCCCCATCAATTTGTCTGACCCTGTTCTAAAAGCGCTCTGAGTAGCAGTTGCTTTTGTCGAGGCTCAAGGGTTGATCCTAATCCAGCTCCTTGGTTGCATTCGCAGTGTGTGTTTGAGGATGCACGTTTGTCCAAAGTTGGACCAGCTGTTATGTATGTTCTTCCTTTGAACTTTGCACAGTGGCTCATCAAATGGGATCTATAGATCAGGCAGGTAGTGGAGATGAGATGTTCCCCTTCTTAAAGTCTCGTGCTGAATGTGAGAACTCACCGCTTGTGCTTTGCTTTGGCATGGCACTCTCTCTGAATTCCCTTGTTTGTTCTGTTTTTGGCAGCAAGTGGTGGCTACAAATGTCCCCAGCAGGTGCTTCTGTAGCATGGCGGTCTCAAAACAGAGCAGAGGAAATGGTTTTAGAGGAATGCAGGCGCCTTCAAACCTTGAGCAGCTCAGGCAGAAACCCTCTCCTTAAATCTGGCAGCACATTCCCCGGAGAATTTGTTTTTAGAAGTAGTGGAACCATACTGTGTTCTGCTCAGTTTCCTCTGAAGTGGAAGAAAGGGGGGGGGGAGAAAAGGGCCAAGCACAAGGTTCTTTTCTCCTCTCCCTCCTTTTTGATTTCTTTGTGAAAACAAAGCAGTCCCTTTGAGACTAGTGCTAGCCATTTTTCTTTCTTCCTCCTCCTTTCTCTCCCCCAGATACAATCCTCTGATTGATTGAGCCACCTTAGGTAGCGCTGGTGCGTAAGCTTTGGCTGCCAGTGGGCACAAGATCCTGAAACCAGCGATTTTAGGATTAGGATGTGGTAAATTGACTGGAAGTATCTGGCAGGGGAACCAGGGGCAAACCAAGCCTACTGGATCATTCAGAGACTGATTAGCCATCCACAGAATAAAAAATAAATAAAATAAAAATAGGAATAACTGCATGAAAATTGGCAGCAGCCTGCTTGGCACGGTCTTAAAGAAGGCCAACTTTTTTTTCCCTTTAAATGTTGTGCATGATGCAAATTCAAAGTGTGTTGGCAGTGTCACTTCCCACAATGTAGTTGTAAAGAACCTTGGTGGAAATGCAGAGAGAGCCGGCTGAAGACTATATTTTCAGCCTTGTAATATAAATCTGTATTAATAGTTTTGCTCATTTACACACACAGGCTAATTGAATTTGTAGATAGAATACCAGATTCAAAATAACTTGCTGTCTTCACACTTAACCAAAGTTTTCATGCTTGGTATTCCATACCTGAAAATTATTACTGGTATATTCTTTTTGCCTATTTATAAACGCTCTTTTTTGGATTTGATTCCTCCCCTTTCTGTTTTCTACTTTGTACAAAAAAGAGGAACGGATTGTTCCTTATGATGTACCTAAAATCCTGTTGATGATGCTGAACTAGATGTAGATCATCTCAAAAACTTTCCTTCAAGTTTGAATTAATGATGTGATTTTTTCTTTTCTTTTCAGTCGTATTGCTTAACAGTACATTCGGCTATAATACGCTCGATAGAAGGTATGGCCCACTGCTGGCAAATAGAATATAATCAGACAATGAGATTTTATCCTACATCAGTTAGAGTGGATGCAGATCTCGGCTGACCATTTCTGGCATGGTTATGTGCAGTGTGGGATTTCAGTTTTGTGATTCTAGTAACAGAATTCTCCATCTCTTTTCTGTTGAGAAAGCAACTTTTTAAAATATTTTGTACCACCAGGTAGCTCTTCTCATAATGCCACACTCTTAGTCTGCTTGTCAACAAACCTTATAACAGACTTTCCCAGGGATACTGGTTGGGTTACTGGGAGGTATGTTTTAACCTGTTTGGAGACACCTGGGTGTAGATTTTAGTTCATAAAACCCTTAGAAATCTCTTTTGCATATGGCAGTGTTTCTCAACCGTGGCAACTTTAAGATGGGTGGACTTCAACTCCCAGAATTCCCCAGCCAGCATTCTTTAAGATGTATGGACTTCTGGCTGAGGAATTCTGGGAGTTGAAGTCCACCCATCTTAAAGTTGCCAAGGCTGAGAAACACTGGCATAGGGAATGGCCAAATTTAGGGGTGGTGGGGAGGCATGTTTTATCTCTTCCTAAAAATTGGAACTTAACAATTTGCCTCTTAAAATGGCCCTTTTCTGGCAGAGTTAGGCAAGCTTTCTTTAAAAGTACAGTCCTTTATACCTCTTTAGGACTTGACCATAGTTTCTGTACATGCATTTTATGGACAAAATACAACCTTGAAATAGCCTTTTAACCAATTACACCTTTTACATTCCTTGGAACGCTCATTTTACCTTCCCTCAGTTTGGGATTGATTACTGGGGCTCTTATTGCTGGCTCAGCCTATATCTCTGGCATTTTTGCCAACCATTCTCCTCTAGGTGTGTGTGAAATCAAGGATTTGGGTTCCCACCTGTCCCCCCCCTTTTTTTTTTTTTTTGCTTTGAACACATGTGGGCTGGCCTGCAGTTACTTACATCTGGGCCTCTAGATCTTAAATTTTATCGGGGGGGGGGGGGAAACCTGGGCAGGGTTGAATGGGTGTCATTAGGTCCTGCCTGCCTTAGTAGAAACCCAGTGGAATTTCTTCATGCAGACAGAAGGGAAAATCTTGTGCCTTGGAAGAGGTAGGCTATGGCCCTGGTTCTTTGAAGAGGGGAGGAGGCTGGAAGGAAGACAAGTAATTTGTGGCCTAAATGTCCTGGGAATAGGCCATGGCTCTGTGCAGCTGTCGGGAGGAATGTGTGAACGGCAACTGGAGAGCGGGTCTGGAAACTCCAAAAGTTGTGGGCTCCCCTTAGTGGCTGAGAAGAGACAGAGAAGCCTTTCTTGGGTTTGCTTGAGAAGTTGGGCTTCGCTGGGTCCCAGCTCTGTTTGCTTTAAAACTGCCCACCCTGCTTGCCAATGTGTGCGCATCGCTCAGGGTGGTTTACATCGGTGGGAAGCAACAAATCCTGTAAAAGACGTAAAGCCACAGCATAAAAGCAGAAGAGAGCTTAGCAGATAAAATAAATGTCTCCCATTTAAAAATCCTCTGCTTGACAAGACACATACTCTCCAGATCAGGAAAGATTTAAGCAAGCAAGGGGAAAATAAATAAGGCAGGCGCCGAGGGAGGGAGCATTCTTAGGGAGGAAAGCATTCCACAATTTGTAGACCCTGAGGAAGATTTTATTCTCGTTCCATCCAACGGGACCGGAACCATCAGTGGGACATAAAGGGCTCCCTGGTAGATCTTTGCTGCTGGCTAGTAATAGACAGGATGCCCCAGTTTCCTTGGAGCCAACCCCTTTAAGACTGATTGCCTGTGTTCACATGAAACAGCTAACCTCCTTACATTCCCTCCTCCCAGTTAATAGGCTTACCTCTACACACTGGCTCCACTGTCCTTTTTTTGGCCCTCTCAGCTTGGGAGGGGGCCTTTTCGGAGTCCTCCCAGCTGCTGCAAGAAAGCCAGGGAGGCTTCCGTTTTCCAGATTCATCACACCGCTGGAGAGGAACATCTAGGACATTCTTTTCATCTCAGTCCTCAGGAGAGACCGTTAACTCTCAGAGAAGTCGTTTGTTGAGCTCTCCTTGGCAGTTAAGCATGCCATGGGAATAGGGCATTAATGGAATCACCAACCCGTGGAGTCTGCTCAGAGCCCCCCTGGCTCTTGGTGAAGTTATTGCAGGATGGTGCCCTTGGGCAGCCAACCTGCTAGATGCTTCATGCTGCCTTCTGCCCTGCTGGGTTTTCCCAGTTTCCTTCCAAGAGCAGTTCCACGCAGAGAGCATTGCCGCATAGATGTAACTTAGGCACGTGTTCCTGGCGGGCCAGGTCCGATGGGCAAGGGCCTCCCTGATCCCAGCTGCTGTCTGGGCAGCCATATGGAAAAGAGGACCCAGGAATGCTCCCGCCCAGCAACACAGCGGTTGTTCTGAGAGCCACTGTCAGCGCCTTTCCCCTGACCACGAAACTTGTGTTTTGTCAACATGGATCTGCGCACAGGATCACAATGCACTTCTCAAGGTCTTTATTTGGAGAGTAAATTACAGGCTATTTATGCTGTGTGCTGAGGGCTAAACCACGGGATGGGAATCCCCTCGGGTTTTCTTTTTAGAACTCCCCCCCCCCCAAATGTTCCTTGAAGGAGGATTGAGTACAATGCAATGCTACTGAAAACTCTGGAACTTGGGGCTAATTCATCAGTCATTTGGTTGTTGATTGGAGTTGTGGAAGGGGCTGTCATAATGGCCTTTTAACTGTGATTTGTGCCCTTTTCTGGTTGTTGGTTGAAACATAGAGAAAGGAGGGTTTGAAATGTCAGGAAGCAATTGTTGGAGAAAGTGATTGTGGAAACAGGTTCAGAGTGAGGAAAAGGTGTTTATCACTCTGTATTACATGTGCTTAATTACACATTACGTGTGCTGTGTATGTTCCTATACTGTGCATGACCCTCTAGTGTTACCTGGGACAGATCAGGATTGTATACGATACACAAGTCAGTCGAACAGCCTTAATCTCTTAACAGCCTCCTGCTAACCCATTGACAATATTTCAAGGATGCGGGATCCATCTCATTAACAAGGGGGCGGGACTTCCTGTGGCCTAGTCTCCCATGATTGCTTTGGAAGATTTTGGCTTTGAGAAATTGCTGCCGTCTGGGAGATACTAAATATGATTTTTATTTTGATGCATTGCTTCAGTGTTCTGGTGTTTGCTGGTCTGGAACATTAGCCTATAATTATGAAGCCTGAGAGGACTTTCCTTTTAATCTATCATTTTGCAGTCTGCTTTTACACTTTTACGATCATCTCCTTTTTTTTTTTTAGTTTAATGCTGGTGGACTATGGAAAGAATTGTATGAAAGAAGAGATGGGGTATCCGTACTACGAAGTGAACTAGTCTAAGTTTGCTCAAGCAAATGCTGCTGGCACCCTTTTTCCCCTGATCGGTCTAAACCTCCAGCTAATTTTGAGGCATTTGGGGTAGAGCTGTGATTTTGTGGTGCAGTTTAAATTTCCTATCAGTTGCATTAGCCCAGAGTGTCTTTTGACTGTGTTGGGGGAAGATAATACTGGAGACAGGGCTGTCGATGGAACCCAGCCCTTTCCTGGGGATCAGTGCACTTCCTCCTCCCACCAGGGGCCAGGCGGAGGGACAGACTCTAGTCCAAAGTCATCCAGGGGATTTCTGTGGCTGAGTATAGAGTTGAACCCGGGTCTCAGAGTCCAGTACTTTCATCACTATGTTACCGGTTCATTCCACTTATTTGATACATGGAGCATTTTCTTTGAGATTCTTAATTAGTACAAGGTATTATGTGGTGAGCTGGCTCTGAACTCCTGAATATTTAAAAACCAAGCAGCAAAATTTCAGAATAACCCCAGCGTAGGGCTTTCTTCCTTTCCATTTTAAGGTAACTGTAAAAGACGCAGTTTTCTGCTGCTCATTAGAGGCTTCTGGCTGGTTTGGGAGGCATTCAGGAACAAGCAAAGATGTCTCTGCCTGCCTGTTTGTCCTCTCTGAGTAATCTTTTCCTATTGCCTCATAGCAAAACACTTCTGTAGCTTTGAGGGAAGTTCAAAGGTTGTGCTGTGGGCAGGAAGGATATGTTTTGTTTTAAATGCCAACTATTTATGATCCCATTATTTTGTTAATGCAATAAAGGAAGTGTGGTGTGTAATGCAGTATGTGGCCAGTTGTTAGGGCATTTATGCAACCTCAAAGAATATGTGGGCCTTCCTGCCTTAATTCCTGCAGCCTATGGTAAAAAGAGGGGATCAGATCTCCATCTCACACATGAATAAGCAGCCTAAATCTCCTGGTTACCAGAATGCTACTGTAGTTGAGAAGCAGAGGCTTTGCAGAGGCTTTTTGCCTGTTGCTCCATCATGAACTGAACTTGGCTGCTCTTGGCGGGTGGGAGGGGAGGCGAATCCCCACGTCCAGAATTAACACTGGATCATTTTCAGTGATAGATGCATTTTTGAGCTTGGTCTGTGATAGGAAGTATTTATGGACTAAGGACCAGTATGGAAAAGGTTCTCGCCCCAAGACGTTCACCTAGGAACTTCTGACACAGCCACCTAATGTTTGGGAGGCATCAGAATCGTAATAAAGAATCAGTGGGCACGGCATGGTGTGGTACATGGTTCTCTCACATTTTCTTCATTCATTTGAAGGGGCCTTTAAGTCTAGGAGGATGCATTTTGTTTTTTCTTCCTGGTAACTATGCGGAATTAAATCTTAAATTGCAGCCTTACCCTCGCAACCTCTTTACTCCCTGGAAGTAAACCTTGATGGAGTTGGTGGAGCTTGCATTAACACTGGTAAGCTGGTATAGAATTTTGCCTTTAGAGAGCAGGCTGTGATTCTTCACCAGCACTTCTGGAACACACAAGGATTTGTCTTCATTTACATGTTGTCCTTCCTCCCCTAGAATAGCGTGAAATGCAGCTCTTTGTTGCATTAAGATAATAACAGTAGCTCACTGCAACATCATGACTGTCATTCAGAGTCAAATAATGCTGCCTTTGTGAAAGTGGATGCAAAGTGCTATAAGGAGACCATGCTCACTGTAGAATGTTTCAGGCATCCTCCGTTTTCCCCCTGGTTTAGCTGGGTCATTTCAAAATAACTGAGGATTTAAATAGGTAGGTTTGAGTAGAGACCTATTGAAAAGTGGGCAAAAAGGATTAAGTTAGGGCCTGGGTCCTGCACCACAATGGGTAGTCAGAGTCAAATTGAAAATGGAAATGACAGTACTTAGTTTCTGCTCATGCTGTTTTTCAGATGAGACATTTTCTTTGCTTTTTTAAAATGACTCTCCGTATTGGGAATGACCATGCTATGCAAATGTTTGAAGTTTTGACATAGCGTGATGTGTGCCAAAGTCAAATATTTCCTGTCAAAAATTAAGTCTTAGTCCAATGCATCGACACTTTTAATTGTCTCCATGAAAGTGATGCTGGTGAGAACTCTACCAGTTCTCCTTCTGAAGGTAGTTCTTTACACTTTTCAGGAAATGATTTAGTATGTCATCAGTGGTGTAAATACAAGGTTAAAAAGTCTGATTCTTCATAAATATTTGGTGGGCAAGCACTTATTTCAGATGTCACTGGTCCCCTTGGAAATAACATGCAAAATTCACATGATGTTTGAGAGCGCATCCAGTGATACATAAATAAGTTCCTTCCATTCTACGGAGCATTCTGTTTTCCTTCTTCCCTGTAGAATTTGTACATGGTTAGTTCATCAACTAATACATTTTAGTTGTTGTATTAAGCAGCAGGAAAGGTGTTTTATGATGCAGTGCTGACTTCCTGCAAACCATGATGTGTAAAACGAATCCCATTCATAGCTGTTGACTTCGTTGCTCCTTGCTGTGGCGTAATCCTGATTTAACATGGCTGTCTGCACCGTTTTGATCCTTCCTGCCAGCCTCCCTGGCTTCTAATCCTTGGAATCTGCTTAGAAGTGCCCCTGTGATTTGGTAGAAAGTCTGGAATTCCTTTTGGAAAAGTGAAGATGCAAAATGCTTTTTTGAATACTGCTTCAAATTTGCCGACCACAACTCACAAGGATCCGGTCCTACCGTCGACTCCGGATTTCAGAACCAGAGGGCTAAATAAACACTGGGGCATTGGGGTACTAAACCTGCTTTGCCCCCCAAGGTTTGAATGATCTTTCCAGCATTATTACTGTGGCTTGTGCGTGGTAGCTTTTATATGTTTAATGCTTTCTTTCCCAGTCAGAGGTTTTGGGTTCCTGCTGGCTCCTCCTCTTCCTCTGAAGGAGGGGGAATCTCTTCTCCTTTTCAGAGCTGTCTAACACCTTGAAATAGTGCTGTCCTTTCTTCTGCTTCAGGCTGCATTCAGTCCCCCGTAATCATCCTTGTAGCAACATCAGCCCTTTATACTGTAGATCACTCTGAGCTAAGTCTTCCAAACAAGATTTCTTTCCCCACAGGAGTCAAAGCTCTGCATTGTCTGAAGCTATGTTATGATTAATATTTTGTGGTTTTCCTTGTTGATGTTGTCAGTTTTTGTAGTTAGAGCTTTGGGGAAGACTTGGGCCCGGTGGAAGCAGCATTCCCCATTTTAGTTTTGCTAATTTGTTCCTCCTGTTCCTTCATATGAGACGTCGCTAGAGGATATGACTTGTACTTCAGGGAGAGGGCTCGGAGATGTGTTTAACTTTTTGAAGGAGGGTACCTGAAAATACTTTTCTTATTTCATCTTGAAAGGTTCTTGGGACAAATTCTGCAAGTCTGCCCACTCTTGGCTTACCATTAGTCTCCGTGAACTTGCTCAAAAACTGGAGTAAGGATTCGAAAATACGGGGGATCATGGGCACAAGGAAGAGGTGGGCTTCGCAGGTGATGACATTTATAGGTAGTTTTATGTCTGTGCAGAGCCTCGGATTATGTGAAAAGTAAATGATCTTGATTAGCTGTGACTGGAAATGGTTGGAGGGCTGTCCCAAGCCCTCCTTTAGCTTCTCCAAGCCCAGTAGCACAGCCTTCCCAATCTGGATGCTGTCAATCATATGCAAGTCAACTCTCAGAATTCTCAGGAGTAGCCTTGTTGCTTGGGGAATTCTGGGAGTGGATCTCCGCCCCTCTGGAGTGTGGCCAGGGTCATTAGGGTTTGCACCCCTATGGGGTGACCATGTTTTCAAAATGACTCACTAGAGCAGTGTTTCTCAACCGTGGCAACTTGAAGATATGTGGAGTTCAACTCCCAGAATTCCCCAGCCAGCCATGCTGGCTGGGGAATTCTGGGAGTTGAAGTCCACACATCTTCAAGTTGCCAAAGTTGAAAGAGGGAAGAACTTATCAGTAATACACATCTTTTCAGTTACTGTATCATTGCCTGATAATCTTGAAGTAAAAAACACTAAATTGCTTTGTCTCTTATTCCAGGGTGTGGAAACTGTAACCTTCCAGGTATTGTCGATGTGCCATTCCCAGCATCCTTTTCCATTGGCCATGCCGGATGGGGCTTCTGGGAGTTATAGTCTCCACCCCCCATCCTAAAGGTTAGTCTGAGCTTGAAGGACAAGCAGCTGGTTCCCTGAGCAGTTATTTCCGGTCCGGCAAGCCCCTTAACCTGGATTCTGGAGCAATAAAGAAATATTCCCAGACTCAGAGAACATCCATGAGAAGGCTGATTTGCCAGGATAATAGAAGCTACAGCTCAGAAAAACAAAATAAGATAAAAACCTCCGCAGGAGCAGGCATGGCAGATTGAATAACTAAAGTGGCCTCGTGGTGGTCTCTTCTGTGTTTTGAAAAATGGGGAAATTGCAGAAAGGATGAAAACAAGTGATTTGCGCTCGCTCCCTGAGAAATGCCTGTTTTCTCCTCTCTCAGCTCCAGAAGCTGGATTATCCCGTTATCCAGGGAAGAGAGTTTGCTGATGGGAATGCAAGGCCTTGTGGCCTGCCCCGCCTCCCCAAACATCGGCTTCCACTTGGAGGGGGTTATTAGGAGGGAGTGGCTGGGAGCCGGCAAGCATGCTTTAATTGTGTGGCGGGTGAACGTGTGGGGGAAACTGTCTGTAAATATATAAGCCTAACTCCTGTTTATGGGTAAAGGCCTTCGATGGCATGAGAATGTTTATTGCCTTGAAAATACGAGAGGGGGGAGCAAAGGAGACCTCAGATTATACCCTGAGAAGCCCTGTCTCCCCTCCCCCATTTTGAATCTTAGCCTGGTTTATCTTAATCTGTTTGGCAAAGACGCCTCAGAGATGCAGTCTTCTCTCTCTCTCTCTGTCCCTCTCCCTCTCCCAATTGCCTGCAGACAGGATAGGCAAGTGGATCTAAAGAAATATACTGAAAGAGGTGATAGCTTGTGGCCCAGGAGGAAAGGGAAGATTCAGCCAGGTGTAGAATACATTGCGGTAATGAAGATGTTCTTACTGAACCAGAGCTGTCTTTGTCTCCTTGGGACTCTCCTAAAGTAAGACCTTGCCTTGCTGGGGGATGCTGTGCGTGGAGACCATCTGTTCACGAAGGCCCCAGCCTGGCTTTGTGCATTTGGTTGCTCATTGTTGACTTAATCGCATCAAGAAGCATCCCTCCTAAGGTGTAAGAGACAAAATTATAGTTTTTATGAAGAGATGGAATGGTGGATTAGGCTTTCTGGCCCAGCTGTCCCTGTGATGATGAGCAGTTGCTCTCTCTGGGTTCTTGAGAGGAGCTAAATCTTTCCCATCACCCGCGTTGCCAGGATTAAATCCGGGACTGTTGGCATGTGAATCATACTCTCGGCCACTCAACTTTGGGCCTTCTCATTGTGTGATCCAAAACAAAATAACAGTACGTTGGGACCTCTGAGTGGTTACACTAGACCATTTCACCTGCAGAGCTGAAATGTAGCGGCATTGAAGGTTTAGGAATTAAATATTGCATCAGTCCACACCTTTCTCTGCTTTCAGCCCTGTACAGATCAAGCCATGTTGGGCAAAGCAACAGGCAAGAAACCCATGGAAATGTCTAGCCGAGTTTGGCAGGTGCTTCAAGCCACCTGCTTCGTGGGAAGGCAAAACCACTGAGAGATGAGATGTGGCATTCCGAGGCTCAGGTCAGGGAACCCAGCCAGCCAGAGTGTGTGCAAAACCCGCCAGGGATGGATGGCGTCCGCTGCTCAGGCAATATGGCACAAGCTCAGTAGAAGAGTCTCTTTGGCCCAGGTGAGCCTCCTACAGCTTCAGGTAGGAGAGGGACCTCTGCCTGAAGTCCAAAAGAATTCTACCCCGGTGTTTCTCAGCCGTGGCAACTTGAAGAGAGTTGAAGTCCATACATCTTCAAGTTGCCACGGCTGAGAAACACTGTCCTACCCATTAGCGAAGATGGACTGTCAGGATTGGGGGTGGGCGGTTACCACTCTGTTTGGGATGATTCTGCCAAAAAAGAGGTGGGCTTGATTTTTGCCTCTTCTTTTTCAAAGTAAGATTTTGGGGTTCCATCTCTTTAGCTGCCTGCCCCCCTCCCTCCCTCCCTCCCTCTCTCTCCTTATTTACCGCACATTTTAAATGCCATGCTTGTTCAAAGTAGTTAACCATTAGTGGCTGATTACTAATTTGCTGCCGAACAATTATCCAAATTGGGCTTGAAATGCTGTGAAGCTTGATATGGGTCATTACTAAGTTTAAATACATGTATGGATTTTTTTTTTAACAGAGCATCATATTTAATGTGTTTAATGCAAAAAGCCAATAAAGAACAAAGGTCCTTTTGTGCTGCAAGCCAGCTGTGATGTTGCAGAAAGAAACAGCTCACACTGGAATAGAAAGGGCCATTCTAAACATCCCGGAGAAACAAGGGGTTAGTTATTGTCAATCTTGGAGCTCGGCTTGTGGTTTTGTCCCTGGTTAGAGTTTCCTAATGGATCTGAATTTGGCTAAACTCCAGCTGCTCTAAACTACGGCTTCTTAGTAAGCCGGAGCCATAAACCATGACTACTTTGAACAAGCTAGAGTTTAAACTAACCAAAGTTCATCTGACTTTGAACGTAACAAGAAATCTGAGTTACTTTGTCCATGCTAGAGAAGCAGGAGAGTGGGTTAGAGTTACACGGGGCCTGTGCTTTTCTACAAAAGTCATAATGCCCACTCAGGGTTTTTGCACTAGTATTCAAAGTGAGCAAGCCATGGTGGCTGCAGACCATGGCTTGCTCCAAGCTGGAGATTCACTCTTGTGGGAATTGTGGCTCGCCCAGTTCTATAGGACGAGCTGTAGTAGTGCTTTTGACCTCCTCCTCGTGTCAGATGAGGACAGGGAAAGGCGAAGGGCTGCGTTGTCGCGACTCACCACCGAGGCTTGTTTGCCATATGATTAAGATACGATTTGGTGTGAAATGTGCTATGTATAATATTCTGGGCGCTGTTAACTTTAAGTAACCTTTCCACCCCAGCAAATAGCTGTACAGGAGCCGAGTTGGTTTCCTTTCAGATGACAAGTGACCAGTGGACTGGAGGCTGAGAAGCTGGTGAGCTTAGCAAACATTTCCGTGTATCGGTAACCTGCGTGCCAGGTTGGAGGTAGCCTGTGGGCTTTCCTCAAGTCCATATTGCAAACAGATGCAGACCAACTCCCAGCTGTTCGTTCACAGGTGCTGGTGGCCGGCCTTTTTGCTTGGAAACCTCCAGGGTTCTGTGCAGGTGCCAAAAGTCATTTGTCAAGGTGGCCAGTGGGAGCGGATGTGTGGCCTCCCTCCTCTTTTATGGGGGGGGGGGCAGGAATGAAGTGATGATGACATCAGCGTTGAACCCCTGCTACTCAGGCATTACTTGACCCCACCTCCCCTGAGTCAGTTCCATTACAAAATGCTTTGAAAGGCATTGGGTAGCCAAAATGAACATTAATGCCGGGAGACACTGTGGCTGCTTTTCTAATTTTCCAAGCTGGGTTAAGGTGTTTTCAGGTAGGAGTTGGCTATGAAGAGTGTGAGTCTTACAAGGAATGTATGCTCTTTCCCCCTTGTGAAGGCCCAAGGTGTGAGATGGTGTGCACCTGCAGGTTCATCCAGAGTAAGGATTTGAATTCAGTTGGAAACTGCTCTGTGAGATAAACCTCACATGTCCACCCTGCCCCCGGTGGGACTTAGTACCCTCTGCTAGGAAGCAAAAAGAGCTCCTCTGTTAATAAGGAGTGCCCGCATGTGCTCATGCGCACACACACACGGAATGAATTTAAAGCACTGTGCACTGGCAGTCCAAATTCTGTGCTAAGATAAACCTTGACGCAAAGGAGAAAGTTCACGCATGGCATTACCTTGGTTCGGTCTACTGGTTTTGTGAGCTATTGGGAGGACCAAGCCACTCCATGCGCCCTTGGATTTCTTCTCCTGTTGTTGCCAGGTCTTGCCCAGGCCCTCTCCGGCTTGGGGGGATCTTGCAGATAAGGCCCAGGCACTTCTGAGCAGATCCTTGAAAGCTGAAAGGACTGGAACCTTGTTTTTAAGGTCCTAGATGGAACTTGAGAATCAGCCCACGCGTCACACTGAACTCTGTGCATGATTCTGCAGTACCAACACTGCATCTTACATTTATTCTATTAGCTGTTTAGTTTCCTGTGTTGCTGAAAGATGCAGACTTGGTACTCTGAGCTGCCTCTTTCAGCGGGGAAAGATTTCCAAAGCAGGTCTCTCTTCGGAGGGGATAAGCGTTTCCGTACCACTAACGCTTTCTTCCTTCTGTTTGTTGTAGTCTTAGTCTTTGAAATGTCAGTTTTTCAGCCTTGTGGAATTTGAAATTGCTTGGTTGCCGGCTGAAATCTGGTAGTTTATAATGGGTTCAGAAGTTTGTGTTCACTGAGAAGACAATGAAGACATATTACAATCGGCGAGTTTAACATGGGCCTTTCTGTCCCAGGGACATGATGTACGGGCTTCCAGTAATCCAGTTCTTGCCAAACGGGCTGTCAGACCCAGCCCAAGAACAACGAAGAGGCAGTCCATTCAAACTCAAGTTCTTTATTTGTTTACACCATACAGACAGAATCTTGCCAGACTAAAGCTACTCTACCTAACCTCAGGGGAAATAACCTGGGAGACTCTAGGGCGGGGCTATCCTGAACCTCTTCATTTTCCCACCATTGCCTCCCAGACTGTGCCTCTGCTTATCTCCTCCACCTCCTTGGAATGCACTCCCTCCTTCCTGAGAACCAGCGGCACCTCCGAAATCCACCACAGGGGCTCTGTAGCCACCTACAGCTGCGGGCAAAGCTAACCACCCCTGGGAATGTAAGCAAGCCCAAAGTGGCTTCTGTGAGAATTTGGACAACCAGCTTGCTGTTCTCAGAAGTGTTAAGCTTTTGCTGATGTTGTCCAGCTGGCATAACAATTCATTTTCTTTTTAATGGGTGTTGCTTCTATTATGCATCCTTCTTTATCTCCTCTCTTCCTTAGAATATTTGTCTGCTTCTCTTCCCTCCCCAGTTCTATTTTCTTCTAGATATTGCAGTCTGGTTCTTGTCGAGCAGATGTGCGGGCTTCCAGCTCCCATGATTTTCTAGCCAGCTTGGCCTTTGCTAAGAATTCTGGGAATTGAACTTCACACATCTGGAGAGTGTCAGGGGAAACCAGTCTGGAGTGGCCTTTCCTAGCTGTGGTGCTGTCCTGGTACTGCAACTCCCATGAACCCCAGTCTGATCAGGGACAATGGGAATCGTGGTCAACAGATTGTGAGGGCGCCCCGTTGGGGAAGGCTTTCATAAAACGCCAACTTCGTTCACTGAATGTAAGAACTGTTATTCCATCCAAATGTTATTTTCTTTCTTGCTGCTTTTCAGTCACTGTCTGCCAAGTGCAATTATCGGGTAGTTTGTGGATCTGAGTTGGACATATTTTGTGTGGGTTTTTTTTATACCTCTTATTTAAAAAAATAAAAGCAAAAAACTGTCAGAGCATGACCCAGATTGACAGAGCGCTGTCTTCATTTTCCATTCATAACCTGGGCTTCATTAATGGCTTTTGCGAGAAGTTCCAGACCGCTTTCTTCCTTTTACTCAGGAGGTTTAGGCGGTCTAGCATGCTAGGTCTCTTCCAGGAAAATAAACAGATCTGGGCCAAAAATGTGGGTCATGCGGCCCAGAAGGATAGAGTTTTGGGGGTCTGGGTGGACAGAGAAGACATTCCTGAGATTATTCCTAGTATGTGTGGATATATGCAAACTGAGTGGTAGAATGGCTTCAGTGAGCTTTTTATTGTAGCATGTTCAATAAATCTCCCCCTCCCCAGACAAAAATTAGAGCATTCATTTTTCCTTCTCCCAAAGGGAGCCCCTGCTTCTTTCTGGCAGTAGCAGCTCCCAACCTCCTTTTTAATTTGCCATTTGCTGAAGACTGTCTTTTTATCTTGCAATGTGAGACTAACAGCCCTCGGAAGAGGCCGGTTGTGTTTATTAAGACTGGTAACACATGACCCATGCAAATCTTGTTAAAAGATTTATCTGTCTGGCTTGCTGGAGGAGGGCGTTGGGAGATGGGATCAGGGGAGAAGCTCCTGCCTCTTACACGTGCTCAGTTGTCTTGAGTGTTTTTTTGGTGGATTTCACATCAAATGTAAGATCTGACTCCACCAGCACATAAACCTCTTAGTGGGCATTAATGGGAGAAGCAGCATGCGGCAGAATTTCCCTCTAATCTTACAGGTGTGCTGGCTGAATAACCACCAGGCTGTTCCCCCTTTGCCCAGTTGGAGATTTGTACCATGAATTGGTAAACATTTCTATCAAGCCTTCTCTTTGTTCCTTAAGATGCATAGATGAGTTTAGGCACATTTCATCACCTTAAGTCTTGGAGATTCAGCAGTGTAATGGTGGATGGATCCAGCCATCTCTTAGTCATTTCCACCGAATGCCAAGCATCCAGGTTGTCTCAGATTCTACTGCAACAATGATTTATGGAGAGTTTTGCAACACCTAAGCAGGACCTAGTTGCCGCCTGGCCTGTGATTCCTCTCTAATTGCTGAAGGGAAACAGGCTCTATCACTTACGCTTTCAAAGGACTATTTTTCAGGTCTTTGTGAAGCAACAAAGTGGGTGGAGTGATCGGAAGCACAGTGTGGTGATTTCATTGAAAGCCTGGATCATCTATCTATGCAAAATCTTGAGGGCTGGAAACTTGCCACTGGGTTAAAGCCCTGGGAACTTACCACTGTGCTGTCACTCAGCTCTTGGCCTGGTTTGTAGGAGGCTGGGAATTGGCTCTTGGTATCTTTTACTTTTGTATTTTTAGCTGTCCCATCTATCAGAACTCTCTCTGTCTCTCTGGTTCTTTAAATGCAGCATGGAAACAGTGGACAGGAAATAATTCTGCACCATTTTCTACCTGAAGCAAAATCAGCTATGGTCTTGTTTTGACTAGTTGGTTTCTGAGACTTTAAATAATCATTGCTTGGTTGAAAGAGATTTTAAGAAATGGCTTGAGTTGGAAAAGTGTGGTGGAGGGAAGGATTCTTCTCCATCTCCTTCTGTAGCTTTATAGAGCTTAAGTAGGATCAGGCTGGAGATCATACAGTTGTGTTTCAGGGAGGTGGGGCTGTTGATATGGTTGAAGATTCAAGTATAATTTGTTGTATTTGCCAAGTGGGAATTAATTCTTTCAAGAAAGAAAAACTTATTAGCTGTGACAGAAGGAATGACGTAGAAAATATAAATAGATGGATTGGGGGGAATGATTCAGGATTGTACCACAAGACGGAGAAAGGCCCAGTTTCAGGGTTTCACAATGGCTAGCATTGTGAAACCAATTACAGTTTATACCTTGGGAAAGCAAGTCTTTTTAATGTCCTGGCTGGAGCTGGCATGACTACGGCATTACTGGGAGGCCTTGTGACCTACCAGTTGTGGTGTGCATGTGTGTGTTCGGGCCATGCCGGAACTGAAACGGCAATTTAGGGTGCTCAGAGCATTCTGGTAAATGGCAGAACTCTCTAATAATATTCCCAATACTCCAGTGACATCTGCTTCTGTGATTCAGAACGTTCCCTGCCTTGGTTTGGCTGGTGCCAGACATCTTCCCCCTTCCGCCCTTTTGAAATCCCATCAACATAATTTCTTCCAGAACTCCTTGCCCCCTTGGTGAGTCTGTCTTCAGTTCATTTCATTTTCCGTTTCATCTTCCTTACCGAAATCCTTGTTCCAGAAAATTATTACAAATCACACTAGCCGGCTTACGTTCAACTCTTCCCCCCATTAGATATCAAATGCAGAATAATTTTCCATATAATTCCTCTTCGACAAATGTTTGACATGCATCTGAGTTCGGCTGCTTCCCCCTCACATGAAGTGGGAGTATCATTCAGTTTGGCAATCTGAAAAGCAGGGATATGGGGCGGGGGGAGTCACACTTCTTTGCCTTTTTATGTAAGTTTCTAGGATGACGGTACCCCTGTTGTAGGGAATATTAGCATGGTCCTCTCTCCACTGTTTATAGGAGCCCCTGCTAGCTGAGAAAATACACTTGGCGACAGTGAGATGGTTCTCTTGGTGGTGGGCCGAATAGCGTGGGGTCTGCAGACCCTCTCGAGCAGCTGTTTGACACAAGTGTTTGGTGGTTCCCTCCTGATAGGACCAGCCATGCATCCTCCTTTTCTCCATATTAAAGGTAGATCCGCTGTGGTTGACCAGTGGTTAAGGAAGTGCACCCCCTGCGAAGGACCTTTGATCCTTCTTGAAGCATTCTGGAGGTCAGCGGTGCCATGTCTGACTTCTTAAGCCCGGGGTGGTTTTGGATGGATGCTAGGAGTCTGATGTTGCCCGCGAGCATCTCTACCGTCACCTTTGCGGCCATTGTTTGGGAAGACTAAGGCTGCCTAGGAAACTCACTCTCCATGGGTGTGGCAGGGCTTTGATATCAGAGGCCATTTAATCCTGCTTGCGCCTGTGGTGCCGCAACCAGCTAGTGTTCTCCTGCCTCGTCAAGCGACAGCAGGAATAGTCATGCTGACAGTTGTTTTGTGTAATGTGAAAGGGAGCTTGTCGGTGAGGGAGAAATTACTGCAAAACTTGAGCTACGGAGCTTGCCAAGCGCCACTAAGATTCTCCCACCCCGAAGTGTATGTGTTGCTGCTGTCCTAATCCCATCTTTAAACATCTGTGTAAACATCTGTGAGCTTGGCAGTATATGTGATGTATTGGTGTGGTTTACTTCAGAGAACACTTCCCCAGCAACAACCCAAATCATTGCTGTTTTTTTTTTTTAATATTGGTTTTTACTTTTATGGGTTCTATAACATTCAGGTGCAATTACAGCTGAAGCAGTAAGTGTGCTTAACCCATTGCAACAGCTGTGAAAGAAGGCGGGGGGGGGGGAGTTAAGGAAATGGATTAGCATTGGGTGCATGATGGGGTTCAGCCAATAGCATGCATGGCCCCACTAGGGCTTCTGAATGTACAGAAGGTTGCATTCACTTGTAAACCACCCAGAGTCGTTTGCACGAGGTGGGCGGTGAAGAAATATGATTGATAAACAAACAAACAAGCAACATCAAGAACATCCAGGCAGTGTCCGGAAGTGCTTTTGTGAAGTCGCCAGCTGCTGGATTTTGGGGTTGAGATGCAAAGTGTGTTAAATGGTAGATGCGTACTTAGTGGGGCTGTTTATGATTCAACCTATATGAGATTGCACTGAACAGTTGTTACTCAGACGTCCTAAGCCAGAGTTTCTCAAAGTTCAGGACTCCACAGAGGGTCACAGCTCTAAAACCACAAAGTTTAAGAACCCTGTGAGATCTGGATTCAAATATCTGACGAAAAATGAGCAGTATATTTAGCGCTTGCCCAACCCTAACCCCAGCAGAGCTAGTTATATTCGTGGGAGAGAGTCAGACAAATCCATATATCATTTTAGATGGTTGTGAAGATTGAAAACCATTTCCCTAAGCCATGGGCCCTAGATTAATTGGTTATAGAACTAGTGTAGAAGAGACCTGGCACTTAATCCTAAATGGTAGAAAGGACCTTGCATGAGTCATATTACTGAAGTCACTGGAAACGGGGGCCACAGTATCATCAAATTAAACTGATATATTTCTAGATTGTGCCCTCCCCCCAAAAAAAAGTCCAACACAGACTTTTTGACTTCAGGAGGGGAAACTTTAAAAAAAAATGAGATGACTGATCAGAAAATGAAAGTAAATCAGATTAATTATCCTCAGAATGAGGGATGTTACTGACACCTGCAATAATGGAAACCCATCAGAATACCTACCCCGGGTCAAAAAAGTCCGAGAGATCACAATATGTTAGCCAAGACTCTGAAGGTGCTTGTTGGGGAAAAGGCAGGCTCCTTTCAGAAAATGACTTGCCCAAATAAGACAAACCAAAAGGAATTAAAGTGATGCAGGACCACAATAAGGGAAGCGAAAAAGTATTCTGAGGAGCATATTGCTATCCACATCTGGAATATTGTACATAGAATGCTAATCGCTGTACTGGCAAAAGCTTTTAGTAGAGCTGGATGAGCAGAATGGGGCACCCCAAATGATTGGGGGGGGGTTTAAATACCTGGCCTGTGAGAAAAAGCTAGGATGTTTGGGATTCTGAAGCTGGAAAGTAGGCAATGGAGGGGAGATGTGAACATCCTGTGTAAACTCTTGCGTGGCTTGGAGAAACACTAGGACAGGCAGGTCATTCAATAAAGCTGATTGGAAGAAGATTTAGGGGAGTCAGAACAAAGCACTTCTTCACACAGTGGGTAATTAACCTGTGGAATTCATTACCTCTAGTCTGGATGGCTTTTAAAAGGGAGTGGATAAATTCAGGGAGGACAGGTCTATCAAGGGCTGTCAGTCCTGAGCGCTCAGTGTTACCTCTGGGTTGGGAGCAGCAGGCCTCTGGATACCAGCTGCAGGAGAACAAAGGGGGGGGGGGGGTTGTGCCTCCCTCCCCAGATCTCAGAGGCGCCTAGTTAGCCACTTTGAGAAAAGTGGGCCTCGGCCTGATCCAGTGCAACTGTTGTTATCTTCTTATCCCTAATACCGGTTCTTCTAAATGTTTAAACTATGATTCAAGCCCTCTGGCTTAATGCCACGTGTCAATCCAACCCCTTTGTTTAGGCTAAGCCACAATTCTCCATAGAAATCGATACCCTTTGGTGGTTTATTCTTAAAAGGTCACTTGCTTGAGTGCCTTGCGTTGGCCTTTTTAATTCTGCCATACCCACTTGGCTTCAGTTTTTAGCGTTGTCCTAAGCACCAGCGAGGTCCTGTCTCTTTCCTATTTAGTGCATTCTGGAGCAGAGATCAGCTTTGTTTCTTTGTTCCCACCCCTTTCCCTCTTTTTTCACGGGCAAATAAAAATAGCTGCATTTATCAGCATTGTTTCCTTATGCTATCATTGCAATCCCACGTTTGTACCATATACTGTGATGAGCGATGGCAATCTGATCTCCCCAACAAAAGGGGGCTGGTGGAAGATTGGCTAGAACAGTGCTAACAGCAAGCTTTGGACACCTGCCTCTTAGTGGACCTTGGGAAGTGTGGAAACTCTTTGGAGAGCATTGCTCCTGCACAGCGATGGAACATGGCGGATGTTGCCCAAGCATTGCCATTTCTGAATCGTGGGCCTTCCACACTTCCTCCCCATGTATATGTGTGCGTGGAATGGTTTTCCAGTAGTTTCTATAAAAATTCATACGCAGAGGGCTTGAAGTCTGAACCAGCCACTTAGTGTCACAGAGAGTTTCTGCATGTAAGGATCCTGCTGCTTTAGATCACAGATTTTCTTTAAAGAAAAAGGAAAGATTTATCATTATCTCACTCCTTTTAGAAGAGTATTCATAAGCTCATATGTCACGCTGTGAGGAAGAATAGTTAAACAAATAGATGTCTCTATCTGAACTCGAGCAAAATGAACAGCAAGTCAGAACTGATTGGCCAATAAGATGCTTGAGAATAGGTACAGAGCCATTAAAGAAGTTATGCTGGCACCATCCTGTGACCTGCAACAGCCTAGTGCAAGAAGCAGATATTCCATACATTCATACCTTATGCATGTTTCAGATCTGTACCTGCATCAGCTTTCAAAACTGCCCAAATCCAGTTGTTCTGCCAGAGATAAGTTGACAGTGGTGACTGGAAATTTGAGAAGTTGTGGTTCTAACACTCCGTGAGGGCACCAGGTTGGGGAACTTACTTTAGTTGTTGCCTCACGCTTGATGGAACATCTCACCCGTGATCCCATTGTGGGGCCCTGGAGATTGGGCTGTGCTGCACTTCCTCACTTCCCTGTCAAAAAGTATTCCGTTCTTGGGGAGAACTTGGCATCATCTTAGGATTCAGTCAATAATCTTTCACCGAAAATACTGATGGTTTTGCCACAGGAAGTGTGGAGGTAGAGGAAACACCTGCTTCGTCGGTAGGCAAGTATCCAGGAGGTGTGCTGATGGTAGATGACTTTTCAGTCCCGTCTCACAGGCTGGCCAAGGAGTTTAATCTTTTTTAAATTGGCCTGTCCATCTCTGGCTACAGGACCATTCCCATCTTCTTAGAGAACTATATATAATGAGCACAGTTCTTCATCTACCTTCTGTGTAGCAAGTCTCAGAGAGTCATTTATGGCATTTCCCAGTGCTGGCTGGAAAATTCTGGGAGTTGAAGTCCATGCATCTTAAACTTGCTGAGGTTGAGAAACACTGGTTTATGGGAACCGCTGATTAAAGAGAGGAAGAATATGGGCAAAATCAAGCAGTCTGTGGAGGTGAATTATGACCAAGGGTTTTGATTTCTGTGACTGTTGTGGGTCTTCCGGGCTGTGTGGCCGTGTGACCCACAACAGCCATTGAACTCCGGCCGTGAAAGCCTTCGACAATACGTTTTGATTTCTGTCGGTCATTCAGACATCCCAATGGAGCCTGGTACTACCTATGCCAGACTTCCCCTTAGTCCCACCTTGGGACTACCATATGCATTACCCTTTATTTGGGGCTGATGGGAACTGTAATTTGGAACATCTAGAGAGCGTCCATCTTGTTTGCAGCATGTACACTTCACGGTTTGCCGGAATTTGATACAGCCATCGTTAGAATGAGCAGCAACGGCTAGGCCCGGGAATCATACCTGGGTAATATTTTTAGCACATCTGAAAAGAATGCTCCCTGCACTCAAAGGCATTCTGTGGCTACCTCTCAAAGATGTGGAACAGCCCTGCTGGTTTCGGGTTTGATGGCTTTGTTTTGGATGACAGGAGACTGAACAAGGATGTATATGCGCGCACACGCACACACACACAATGTTTTGACAGAGGTTGCGTACAATTTGGTTACACTTCTCTGCAAGCTGCCTGTTCCTTTTGTCTTCTGTGAGTTAGCGAAAGTTGCTCTCTTTCTTGCCTGAAAGTTCACCTAGGCATTTTGATCGTTTGGAGCTGTTGTCTGTTTTGTGCAAGAGGAAGACCCAGGGATTTATTCACCCCTCCCTGAGTGGCCAGATCTACCTGGTAGTGTTGAGACAGCTAGGAATGGAAGGTGCTTCCCCTCTGCTAGCCTAGGAGGAAGAGGAGGAGTGTGACCTCCGTGTTGGATCACACCAAGCTATCAAGCATCTTCTCTTTTTCTGGACTTATTTTTGACATTGTGAACCAGGCCATTACGCCAGTCAACAAACGGTCCTTTTAAATTTCTGGCTTAGAGCACTAGGCAAACCCTGGAGCTGTAGTCCAGAAGGTCCAGACTTGGCTTCTTCTGTAATGCTGGGTGGTTAACAGCTGGCTCAGGTTTTGGTGAGCCCCTCTGTTCTCGATGAGATAAAGCTGTTTGTGCTGGTGTACTTCCTTCCACAAGGATCGCAGTCCAGGTGCTGTACTGACCAAACCCAAATTTGCTTGGGAACCTTCGTCTTGTGTTTCTAGGTGCAACAATCAGTATTTTGGGTTGTGATTGATGCTCTGTGTGTGTAATTGGGAAACAGCCCTGTCACTTGTCCCTCTCTAGGCCTTTTGCTGGTTTAACAAATAAAGGTTTTGTCTAATCCTGATGATAAATCCTGCCATCTGCTCGGTGGGGACAGAGAGAGGAAGGAAGCAAATGCAGCGGCCTTGCTTGGCCAGCCGTCTCCGGAAGGATGGACATTGTTGCCTAGAAGGGAAGACGGGTTTCTCTCTGATATTTACACAAGGAGCCTGATGAAATGAATTCCAAAAAGCTGTCCAGTCCAGTCACATCTCCGATTAGTCACTGCCGCTCACATCGCATGCCTTGTTAGAGCCATTGGGTGAGGACCAACCCAGCAGAAGGGGGTCTGCTCCCTTGCGAGTTCCATGAACTGCCGCCTTGAAGCCGCCACTCCAGCGACTCCTTGGAAGGGTCGCCAGGGGAGGCCCGGTGGCAGCACATGCGCTTCCTTGCACGTTGCGGGTCCCGGGCTTCCCAGGGCTTGCTGGGTGTTCTGGTTCTAGCGGCTCTTCTCCTCCACGAGAGGCTGTGCTCCACGGTCCCACTGCCACGGCTAGAGTATCGTTTTCTGGGAGGGCCACTTGGAAGAGGTTGTGGCGGGGTGTTAGCCAGTGCCAGTCGTCACGCCACACCCTTAGGCAGGAATTTGTGGAATTCAGGTGGTCTGACAAGGAAGGTGGCAGTTGATACCCCATCGCAAAATCTCGGGGGGCTCCATGAGATTTTCTGCAGAGAAGAAGCAAGTTGGCTGTGCAGAGCTGGCAGAGGAGCAGATTTTGTGTATGTTTGACATTCTCACCTCTGTTTTCATGCACTCGGGTGCCACCCCTCTTGTGATGTAGAGTGCTAGAAATTGAAACATGGAGCTATATTAGTCTTTGAGATTAATGCAGGTGCCTGAACACAGGAAGTACTATTCTGGGGCCTTTTGCTTTGCTTGTCTCAGAATTCCTATTCCTATCCTAGGTGTAAGGCTTTCGTGACTGCACCATGATCCTCACCTCCCTCCCTTTTACTTGCACCTGACCTTGTGATATGTAGCTTGTAGTTAAGAATAATTGTAGGCAAGTGGCAATGTCAATCCTAAAATATATATTTGAAGAAGATACTAATGCACAGTATGTATTCTCACATTGGTCACCAGCAATTCAGCAGGCACAAATGCACCGTTGCGCAAAGCAGCCTGGGAAGTGCTGCGCAATCAAAAAGACACTTTCATAATTGACTATAGGGAGGTGTTATTCCTTGATAGGTGTGTGCATTATGAAGTTTGAATTGCGGCCTCTGATTTCTCAGAATGTATCCACCTCTGACGTAAAACATACCTCTAACAAGCCCTAGGGTCCCTGCTGTTTTTGTACATGTTGCTGGTCATGTTGGCTCGGTTTGTCTTCTGTCCCAGTTTCTGCAAACTTTAGAACAATCCTCTACACCCTGAATCCTCTCCAGATGGGTGGGCTTGATTTCCCAGAATTCCTCAGCCAGCATTGCCACTGCTGAGAATTCTGGGAGTTGAAGTCCAAACACCTTAAAGTGGCCAAGGTTGAAAAACACTGCTTTAGAGGATAAAAAATAAAATTAAAAAATAAAATAAATATTATTACAGTCTCCGATGGCATAACCTCTTCATCGGTGCACATAAGTGATCCTCTTATGTAGCTTTTTTAGGAAAAGGAAAGGAGCTGGAATAATTTATTCCTGGGCTGTTTGCCTCATTCTGGAAAGCGGGGGCGGGGGGGGGGATTGTGAGAGGAGGAGAACCTTGAATCCCAGGTCTGGTGTCATGACAGCAAAGTCAATTTATCATTTTGGAGGTTATCATTGTTGGGAGTAAAGTCAGCCAGGTCTAAGAATTCATTACTGTACAGACTCACTCCCCCCCCACCCCTTTTCCTTTTTAAAAAGAAGGTTATTAGGTTCTGAAAGGAACAGGTTTTGATCTTCAAAGCTACTTACTACCATCACTGACCCTTTGATGCTGAAACTATATTGGTCTCTTGAAATTGATGTTTCCATGATGACATGGCTCTCCTCTTTTCCCCAGCACAGTTTTTTTTGCCTGTCTTTGACCCCTCCCTTTTTTAAAAAAGGGCTCCTAGGATTGATTGCAAAGATTAAGAAGATGGTTCCAGCTTAGGGCAAGGTGAGATTGATTTGCAGCTGAGCCTCTTAAACATATCACATCAAGCTCTGGTTAGTTAGGGCCTGTCCTCTCCGAGGATCTAGCATGCATCTCTGAGAAATAATAGAAATTTATTAGGTCTCCGTGGGTGCTGGAAAAGTCATTGTCTATGAAGCTCTGTTTTGAAAGCGAGGGGGACATTTGGCTTCACTTTAAAAGCCCTCTGGCGGATAGGCCAGGAAGCCCCCCCCCCCCCATTGCCAATTTTGCATCACTGGTGCAAAATTCTGTTGAGTCAGAGGCACTGACCCAGAAGCTTCCTCTGTGGCTGGGCAGCCTCGACATTCCTGCTGGAAGACATACCCCACCTCTTAGAGCAGATATTTGCCCCCAAGATTGGGAGGGAAGCAGTGGTCAGGTTGAGCTTTGAACGGGGAAAATGGGAGACAGTAATGAGATAGGGCAGTTCTTCCATATGGCAACCTTTCCCTGGTCCTGATACAGGCAGTCTGATGGAGCTGGTTAGGATGGCAATGGTTTTTCTCCCCAGGAAAGGACGATTGTGGAACCCTCCCCCCCCCCCTTGTCTCCCCAGCTGTTTTTCCATAGACATAAAAAACTGTGTGGGAGATTAGTATAATATTCTGCAATCCGAGCTCCACATTTGGATTTGAAGCAAAAGATTAGTTACCCCAAGGGTGTCTGTTTCCCTGTGGCTTTTTGAAAAAACAAGGTTTTGTTCCTAGGAGCACAGCGAGACAATGTTGTCTTCAAACTTTCCAGCGTGTTTGAGAAAACATTTGACGAAATCCAAGTTTCCTTTCAAAGAACTGTTGTTGTAACAAGCTGGGGTTTTGTGGACAGAGGGCCTCCCCACTGCATGGACTTGGGAGATGCAGAGGCAGGACAGTAGCCTTGCAGGGTAGATCAGGCATGGCATGCTGCCCATCAGGAATTCAGGAATATCTAACATGGCTTTATATGCCTAAAGCCGTCCTTCAGCATCTATAGTCTGTCCCAGGACTGGGTTTTATTGCTCACTTGAGCATGCAGTGGATCATAAGAATGTACGTGTTTACTTGCACCCACATGCCACAAAATGCTACGATGCGGGGTACTCCTGTTTAGGGAACCCACCAGCCATGCCTTTCCTCAGGAATTTGAATTCTGTTTTATCTCCCTCGCCTCTCATATTTCTTCTTCTTTCTCCCCCATCCCAATGTTCAGTGTTCTACCCCCCTTGTATTTAGAGGCTTCCCCCTTCCGGCGGCTTCCCCTTAAGAGCTTGTGATTTTGGAAAACTGTAGGGCTCGCCCAGACCTGCCGTTACCTCCTGACTGGATGCAGGTGGTGCTGTTTTGGCTGCCCAAGGACCGTGTGCCGACAGTTCGAACGGCAGCAATAAACAGAATTTATATACAAATGTGCAGGTTGCAAAAGACATCGGTGGCTAATACTGGCTTTGTCTTTGTTCTCTCCTTTTCAAGAACCTTTCTAAAACGCTGGGGTTGCTGGAGTGGTTCAATTTTTCCTGGAGTGGAGTGGGAAATTCAGAAGACTGAAGCCCAGGCTGACTGTCTACCTTTCACGGAGGCCGAGCCGTGAGAGGACGGAAGAAGGCACCTGGCGCATCATGACAGCGGACAAAGAGAGGGAGAAGGAGAAGGAGAAGGACCGGGACCGGGACAAACGGGACAAGGTGAGGGAGGGCGAGAACGCGCGGCCGCGCCGGAGCTGCACCCTGGAAGGCGGGGCCAAGAACTACGCCGAGAGTGACCACAGCGAAGATGAGGACAATGACAACCACAGCGCCACCACGGAGGAGTCCACGAAGAAGAACAAAAAGAAGCCTCCCAAGAAGAAATCTCGCTACGAGAGGACGGACAACGGGGAGATCACCTCGTTCATCACGGAGGATGATGTTGTCTACCGGCCTGGAGGTGAGAGAGAGAGAGAGAGAGATCCCTCCTTGGCTTGTGTGTGTGCCTTTGTGTGTGTGAGAGAGAGAGCAGACAGGTCCCTGAGCCAAGGGGCTTACAATTTTCAATTTTTTTTACTCCTTTTTTTTGATGAGGAAGAGAAGGAAATAGTATGCTCCCGTTTCAGCGATCCATGCGCTTCTGTCTTAATCCAGTAGGCTGTATCGAAGGTGATAGGGTTGGGGAATCAGAAATCATCTCAGGAAATATGAGTTTTAGTTAAGGTTCAGCAGGAAATCAGGGAAGTGGTAGCCCTGTGACATTTCAGGCCAGGAAGCACCAGGGGAGAAACATTGTGGTTTCTTGAGGGAACAGGTGATCCTCGGGTAGTTGAGGGGTACCGGAGCTGGACAAGATAAAATTTCAAATTGGGGCGTGCTGGGTTATAAGTGTAGAGTGAGACGTCTGTGGAAGTTGGAAAGGTGAAGATGAGGCAGTCATAGATGCTCATAGGCATCCTTAGTTTTACCCATCCCGTTCTATGCTACTTAATTGCATTTTTGTAGAATTCCTAAGTTCGTGTTAACTGAGCTCAGACTGCAATAAAAATCCTTAAGTGGCTTCATTAGAACCCAACAGTCTGCTTCTCAGCGTAGCCATGACCTCCTGGTGGAAGCTGCCTTGATTTTCTGGTTATTTGTAGCACTCTAGCTTCACCAGGACAAACGTATTTATTCCTGATTCTTCTGTCAGAAGAGCAAGCGTCTACATTTATCGCCTACTCCCTTGTGAAATCATTGGCATGCTAGAGGTGCTGCTGGGGGAGGAAAGACGGATGTGCTTTTCAGAAGGAGAGGGGGGAAAGCACCCATGGAAATAAATCAGGGGGAAACATTTTTTTAATGTGTTGCGTTGACAGAATGCTTAAAACTGTTCGCCAGCTTGGAGACGCAAGTGGACCCTTGTAGCTTTTTAGGCTGGCATTCTGGACTTTACCTGGAGGCAGGCTGACCATAATGGCGGTGGGTCTCTTAATTGGGGCTAAGAGATGAGGGTGGGCCAGAAATTTGAATCGCCACCAATGCGGCTGTGCTGCTGCCAATTAAGGGGCACCAGATTCATCAAACGCACTCTTAAAACAAGTTCACCAGGCCAGAATGTTACATTCTTTTAAATAATGGACTAAAATTTGTTTTTTTTCCAGGAAACATCAGGTTGATATTTAATAGTATTGTCGGAGTAATAGGCTGAATGTTGTATGGGAACTGCCCCCTTTCTGCGTTTAGAGGTGCAGCTGTATATTTTGCATTTGTTATTTGCTGTTTTCTTACTTGCTAACTGCTTTGCGTTTAGTTGTGATAAAAAATGGATATAGAAAGTTCTTGGCTGACACAGGCAACCAAGCGTGTGGCTGTTTACATGCCTCAGTACATACATATCAGTCTGGCTATTCCCTTTCGGGATGAGCAGCATCATGCGAAGAGCGAAAGAGTAAGACGTAGTAAGCAAAAGAAATGGGAGGCAAGAGGTAAGAGGAAAGAAAAGGAAATCTAACTAAACTGAACTTATGCCAACGCTATTCACTTTATCTCTCCCCATGTCTTTGCTTCCCTCACATCCGTTCACCACTTCATACAACCCTTGCTGAGTAGAACATCCTCAGGGATTTTCATGGGCGAGTTCACTTAGGCTGTGGAGTCCAATCCCTAAAGCATTCCTGGGATGGCTCTCCACCTCTGCAGGAACTCACAGCCTCCAAAAGAGCTTTCACCTGAGATAAATGAGGCCCCCTGGATTGGTCAGGACATTTGGAGTTGGTTCACATGTGTGTGCGTAACCCTGGACTACTATACGCTTGAGGAATGGTAGTCTGATGACAACGGGATGTACAAGTGCAGTTGGATTGTTGGCTTGCCCATTCCTATACTGAAAGCATCAAGGGAAGAGACTCTGCACTGGCTTTGAGCCCCGATGCTGTTTAACTCTGGTGCTGACGGAGACCTTCCGATCCACTCTCATAACTGTGGTTAAGCCTTCCTTGCCATTTCTTTGGCAGTCATTAATGGGAAAGTATGCCGTGATGAGTAATGTAGGGAGAACTTTTCTTGTTTGTAAAGGTTTCTGACCAGCACCAGCCCAAGAAGCCAAGTTTTAACAAAGTCAACTGAAGCAGACTACATTTGTGGGCGAGAGCGGGGAATAGACTGTGGCTCACCCCCTCGTCTATGCTGATGGGGGAAAGCTTTGCAGAGGTTAGTTCTGGGAAAGTGTGTGCTGCTTGAGGTCAAGATCCCTGCGAGAACTCTTGCTAAGTATGAAAAGAAGCTGTTTGTGTTCTCAGCGGCTTGTAGTGATCAAGTTCTGATTGACTGGCGAGCGTATGTGTTTGAGGAAGCTGACCTCCACTCAAAACGGAAGAGAAAATAGTTGGGCTGCAATCATAGCCCGTGTTCTCGGACGGGGAATAGCTTGCTTTGCAGATTGACAGGTGCCTGAAGCAAGCCAGAAGTTATTCCCATGCTCTTGTGTGGTCGCTTTTGTAGAGCTACCAAACCCGGATCTTCGCAGCTTTGCTACAGTACTCAGTAGTGTTGCTTAGCTTCACAATAGGCCTGCTGGTGTCCCCATTTCTCTCTCTCTCTCTCTCTCTTGTTTATTTTAAACTTTGTTAGCCACTTTTACTTGCTTGAATAGAAAGACAGGCCACCAGTTGACTGGATAAATAATGACTTGACTAAGACCTTGCTGTGTGTGACAGAGGAGTTTGTGCAGGGCTCTTTGATCCAGCAGTCACGTGGATCTTGCCAACGTATCTCTGAATAGCTCTGCTGGAAAACTACTCCTTTGACAGTCATGGCTAAGGGATTAGAATTCCATCGCTGGGAGGCCAAAAGCAGCAGTCCTTGATTTCTCTTTTACCCTAGCGTTCTCATTGCCATGTAGGAATGGTATCACTGATCTAGTTGAGGAGTTTCTAAAGATTACCGGCTGGATAGAAGCCGTTTATGCTCTTTGAATTTCCTGGCGCAGTTTCTCTTGCTTGTTCCTTCTTCATCCACCCTTCTCTCCTAGTCGCTCCACGGCATATCTGGAACCTTGGTCAGTCGGAGGGTTGGAAGGAGGGTTGAGAACGGGACAGGCCAGAGTAGCTTTGCCTGTCTGGTATCTTTGATGGTGCATGAACGTCCTCTGGCTTCCAAGTTTGGCCACCTGAATGATGGGTGGCTGTGAAATCCTTTGAATGTGCCCAAGCACTAGATAAAAACGTGACATCTATGCTTTTCATGCATTCGTGGGAATATGTCTTGTACTGTATCTACTTCATATTCTTCCTTATTTGTGAAGCATTAAAAATGTAGTACATTGCTCAGGTCACTTGAACCACCGCCCCCAGTGGAAAGAGACCGCCGTAATTGGGAGTGTAGCTTTGCTACAGGCCATTAGACATCTGTCGCTTGTACTTCCATCCTGGGTGGAAGGTGGCCTCTGCTTAATAATCCATTGCTCCGTCTCTTTCCTTGCCCCGCCTACTCTGAATCAGCTTTGGTGCTCATTCCAAGCGCAACCACCTTGTGCGGGAAGTTATGATGGCTCAGAAATTGCTGGACCAGTTGTGGCTTTGAAGATTTGTCTCTCTCGCTTCTAGGAATCCAGGGTGAAGCAGAACCGCCCTACCAATATAGCAGCTCATATGTGTCCAGAAGTCATAAGTTTTGGGGGGAACCTTTCCATACCTTTGCTAAGCTTTTGGCCCCAGCCATCATCATACTTGATGATGTGCATACTGCCGTAGCTTTAGATAAACCTCCTGCTAAAGCCAGTTCAGATTCTGGGATGGTCATTTTTGGTCCACAGAGGCTGATCTTTTTTTTAACACATAATCAAGTATTTCAGATTAAACTTTAGGCTGATATATAGCACCAGCTTAATGTTCAGACGGTCAGGTCGTTGAGAGTTTCCTGCCTTGAGATGCTTCCAAGACGTATGAGGGGCTCAGCAGATGAGAAGAGGCAGCATGGTTTGCCACTGGTGGCGAACGGGGAGCGATGGGCCGACTTGTGGCTTTGGGCCACCCGTCGTGGTCCTTTATCAGGCCGCCTTTCCAAAGCGTTTAGGATTTCTTTGTCACCTACACCTCACAGTGGACACATGGAGAGGCTGTAAGGCGTGCTGTGCAGGATTCTTACACATAAGAAGGTCTGAGCTCTGTTTCATCTGCAGAGTTTGCAAGTGGATGGCTTTTAAGAAGTAAAACAAGGAGCTCCGGAAGAAATAACATCACCCTCCTTTCCGTTTTCCTCCTTGCCCTTGGGTAGGTGAAATTTCAGTGCCGGACAGCCTCCTCTCCGGCCTTGTCTTTCATGCCGGTGTATCCGGCCTCACCTGCAAAGGTATGGAGGTGTGTCCTCAATCCTTAGAACAGCCACGCAAGAAGTGTTGCGGTCCAGGAGAGCCGGATTTGGCTCCTGGCGTTCCTGCTTTGCTGGCCATAACAAGGGCTTGGCTGACATCCCTACTCCTGATGAGCTCTATTGTGGGAAACAGGCACTCTGGCCACAGGTCCTGCCTCCTTTCGGGATGGAGCATTTCGGAGCGCTCCTCACCCAGCACGCGCAGCTCCTGGATTCCTCCCTAGCCTTAACCCTAACCCTCATCCTGTTCCGGTGCTTGTTTGCTTGTTTGCGTTTGGCTCGGCATGCCTCCCCCCTCTTTTTATCAAAATGGCTCAGAACGAAAACTGATTTACGACACCATGGAAGAGGCGGTTAAAATGGCTCCTTCTTTCTTTAATCTTTTTCTATCTTTGTATATTTTATTTGTATTTTGAAATTTCATAAAGTTTCTATTTAAAAAAAAAGGCCTTCTCTTGTCATCTGGGTGATCTCGCGCCACAGTGAAGCCTGGAGGCTGCCTGATGTGCCTTTTAAGTCTGGCAGGATTTGAGAAGGTTAGGGGCAGCGCTCCCGAGTCCCGGTGATAGAGACACCCGCAGGGAGGGCCCCTCTTCCTCCCACAGCATGTCAGCAGGACAGGATTGCACTTAGTTCCCAGAAATGGATCCCCCATTCCTCCCCCCCACCTTTCCCCCCCCCTACCTGCAGGTCTTTATTCTCCAGGTCAGCCAGAGTGCTGTCACTTGGCAAGAGGGATGTTGCTGCTCGCTTGTCTGGAGACCTTGTCCACAAGCCTGTCTAAAGGGCACCGCTTCACCCCTCTAGCTGCTTTGACTTCAAGCAGCGGTTGCAACACACACACACACACACACACACACACACACACACACACACTTTTCAATTGGGAGATAATTGTATATTGGACATTGTTCCATCTCTCTGCTAACTTTGGTATCTTGATTACTGTCTTGTTTTCTGGACATCGTTTTTAACGTGGAAAATAGCATCCCGGGGAGTTCAGTTGGATTGGTCTCTCTGCCTTGGCTAAATATACATATGTGCTTGCCTGGCTGCTTAATGAAATTTAGTTCCTCACACACTGTGTCCTTTGCTTGCCCTTGTTTCCGATTCAGCTGATGGTTGATAAATCAAATAAATCCACAGGACTTGCCTCCTCCTCACCCAGGTACTTATATGCCTGCCTGCCTAACTGCTCATGTCAGTGTTTTCTCACAGTGACTGAGGGCCCCCTGCTCCCCCCACCGCCTGTGCTTCAGGAAACAGGCTAATTTCCCCCCTGAGACTTTTCAACCCCACGTCATCACAACACCCGTATGACTTTTAGCTGTACCACATTCGCAGAGCTGAACCCAACAATGGGTCGTCTTCCTTGTAAACTCCAGCCGTGTGTCCTAGTCAGTCGTAGGGAAGAGAATGTAAGGACACATCAGCAGAGGGCTGTTAAAGGCAGTGGGCCACCCTCCAGTTTCTGAGGCTTCATTCCTAATATTTCTCTTCCAAAAGGGTCACGTATGGTGGTGGAAGACAGGAGAGCCCCTCGGAGCCCCTTACTCAACACTCTGGATTGAGTAAGACAGATCTGGCACCTCTCTCGTCTCCGGGAACTCGAAAGTAGGGCACTCTCATTTTTGCTATGATGATCCAGAACCATTTAAAAGTATCTATCAGGATTAAAAGGATTTCATACATGAGGGGCATCATGGCAGAAAGACAAATAGGAATAAAAGCTGGGCCGCAAAGGCGGGCAGAACGTTAGCTTTGGCAAACGAGAATGTAGGAAGAGCTCCACCCCGCTGTGATAATTTTTTAAGAGCTCCTGGATTATTTAATTGCCAAATGATTACATTTCCTGGATTTCAGGGAGCTGGATTTACATCCCTTTTTCTTCTCCAACTCAAAAGGTTTCTGCTTGTTGAACCGGTTCACAAGTCGGCTCTGTCAGCCCCGGTGGGAAGGAGGCAAACTGGGCACTAACTTCTGTGCAAAAGGCCTGGGCACCTTGCTGCATTGGGATGGATGTCCAGAGTCCCCTTTGGGGGAGATGGCGCGGTGATAAAAGTCCAGACATAAAATAAAATAAATAAATGTCGTGATGCCATGGCGTGCCAGTGAGAAAATAAGAGTCTCTGCTTCCAGCGAATGCATGAATGCACTAGCCTGTTGTGAGTCATGCTGGCTGGGGAATTCTGGGAGCTGAAGTCCACACACCTTCAAGTTGCCAAGGTTGAGAAACATTGTTCTAGATCACTGAAGTCATAAGGGTGGAAATTTTCTCTCCAGGGAGATCCACTGACTGGGTCCACACAGCGTGGTAAACCCAGGTTAACAAAACCCAATTGCTGTGCCTGCAGCTCCCATAACGTGCTATGCCCAAGCAAGTTAAACCCGATTGTACCTTAACATGATGGCCTGGTTCACTGAATGTGCCACATCGATGAGCCACAAAATAACCTCCTTTCTCCCAGCACAACTTTGCCCCCAGGAAGGATCTCACCTTCCAGGTAGAGGGGAAGCCCACTGCTGACTCCCCGTTTCAAGGTGGTGTTCAAGGTGGTGCTGGGGGGCTGAACGATCTCTGGAAGGGAAGAAAAACACACGTGAGCGCCTCTAAAGGTCCCTTCCCTGTTTGAGTTTGCCAGCATTTCTTTTGTTTATGTAGATGCCAGCTGTTAAGTGTTTTATAGCCGGCTGGGTGCAACCCTCGTGCTTGTTTGGGAGGGGAGGGGGAACACTTAGCAGTTGAGGCACACCCATTTTCTCTCCCTTTCTCTTCCAAGTGCTTATTTCTCGGGGAGAAAGGGTGGCGGCCCCATTACAGAGAGCGGGAAGGGTGTAATTTGAGCCTTTGTTCGGGATGCTGATGGGTGCTCCGGCCCAAGACGATTGTGTTGTACGCAAAACAAGACGCCCGGCCCGTCTTATGGCATGCTGGGAAGGAGGTGATGTCTAAATGTAGCTTCTGCTGCTTCGGGTGAGTCCATAGGGAGGGGGCAGGCAGGTGGGTGGGAATTGCCAGCAGGTTACACAATCGGCAGCTGGCCTGCGGGTGCTCTGGAGTGAGCAGAGCAGAGTGGGTCCTTCGAGGCGTAGTTCCTTATTCTGAGCCTTTTTGGTGTTGAGCTTTGGTTTGCTCAGCCTTATGGCGTGAGGCGATTGACACACATTTCTGTACTTTTAATATCCCAGAGCCAGTGGCCTAAAACCTTTTGTCTCCATGTACAATTTCCACCTTCCTCGATTTGCCTTCATTAACGTTGGGTCGTGACTCTCCCCAGTCCCGACCATTGTGACGACTGGCCTAAGCACATGCTAGAAATGCTCACACAAAACAATAAGCCAGAGTGGGAGAGAATCCTGGTTTATTTTTCAGGTCCGTGCATGCTGGTCCTCGCTACCCTGTCTTTCCTGCTTGACTGCTGGTGGAGGAAAAGCACCAGTCACCAGGAACTCCCCAGGAATTAAAGGCTCAACATTGCCCCTTAAAGTACCTCCTGGCTTCTTCTACAGTTCTTGTCCCCAAAGGGTGTGTGTGTAGGGGGCGCAAATAGGAGCAGTGCAGCACACACTTATTTGGAAGCAACAAGCTTAAATTCCCAGCATTCTGGCCAGCTATTTTCTTTCCCCCTGCACCTCCCTTTCGCTCGTCAGAATCAGTAGCACCCTCCATCACAAATCCCTGCGTAGCTGGATTTTTAATAGCAGAGCTGTCTGTGGGAAAGGCCTTCCAGATACAGGTTTCCCCACCTTGTGAGGGAGGCACTGCTTGCTTCTACTCTAACTTGCCCTGGAGAATTTCCATTTACTGGGTCATACTTCATTAGGGCAAGTAAATAAATGCTTGCCTTTAAAAAAAACACACATTGGAAATGGGAGGCAGTAGGGGCTGCTAAATGTTTGACTAAGATCGGCCATTTCCTGTTGATCGGGCCCTTTCTCTGTCTGTAGAGAAACGGCCCTTTTGTTCGTGGTCCTCCACTCTTCCTTGCCACCAAGCAAAGGGTGGGCTCTCTGAAGCAGGTCTCCTATCCCACCCCTCTTGAGGCAAGTATTCCTGCCAAAGCATGTTTAGAATTGGATGGGAAAGCTCAGGGAACAAAGATCGCTGCAAGAGACTTTGTCCCCTGCCAGGCTCTGGGGGAGCAGCCCTGAGCATTGTTCCCGGGAACCCCTTGCCCAGAAAAAGCCGTGTTAAGGAGCCTTGCAGTTGAGAAAGGCACTTGACTCCCAATGTGAAGCCAAGGCGCTGAATTGCCCTTGGAAGCATTGGGTGGCAGTGCCATTGGAAAGCGTGCCAAGTTGGGATTTGTTGGGGAAACGACTGAGATTCTTACAGTGCTGGCAGTCTGAGATATCCAGGATCAAGCATCAGTTCTTACTAAACGGGCAAAACGTTGCAGCATGGCTTCCTGGCTGCCAGCTGGCCACCCAGCCACAGCTTCCTCCAGCAAACTCTGTTTTTACAAAACCTTGCCCTCTGAACATACTCAGCCTCCCTGGGAAGTGTGGGAGATTTCCCTGTAAGGTTTTTGAACTTCTGCTAACCTTGAGGATCCCCCAAGTCAGCAGACCTCTCCCACTTGCACGCACGTGGGCTTATGTTGGCTGGAAAGGAAGCCACCCTTGAGAAACGTGTTCGCTGTTAATCTAGCACAACGTTTCTCGACCTCAGCAACTTTAAGGCATGTGGACTTCAACTCCCAGAATTCCCCAGCCAACATGCTGACGGGAATTCTGGGAGTTGAAGTCCATACACCTGAAAGGGCATGCATTGCCCCAACCTTGCTGCGTTGCCCCAACCTTGTCCGATAAGTCTGTATCTTCTGTCCTGCAAATAGGATGAGTAGAACAGCATGGCTGTGGGAATGGGGCTGAGGCTCAGAGTCAGCTTTGTAAATAATAAATAAATTAATAGCCCATGAAAGGTTTGACTGTACGGATAAGCAGTGAATCATTAACTGGTCCTATCAGCTGTCGTGTATGGGGCTCAAGGCTGCCCCTTTCTCCCACCTGCTCTTTTAAGCCAAAGAGGCCAGAGATTGAACTTGGAATCGGGGGGAAAGCAGGGGTTCCCTCGCCTTTTTGCAAGCCGGTAACCTGGCTTCAGAGCCGATTCCTAACTCGGTCCCGCCATTCGCCTCAAGGCTTCTGGCTATCTGGACCCTGAACGCAAAGAGCCGGGCCGGTGGTTCTGTTGTGTACCATGAGAACAACTTTCCCTGGGAAATCCTTCGACTGGAGATGGTGCGCTCTGGGTGTGCAAACCTTTACACACCTCGGGACCAGAAAAGCAAGGGAAACCTGCTGACCTTGGCAGTGACCCACGTGCCAGGCCCCAGAACCTCCCTCTCATGTTTATGGTGCATTCCTGCTTGAGCCTGTTTGTACCACAAGAACGATAAAGGGTTATAATTTTGTCACCTCCATTGTTTGCCTTTTTTTTTTTGAGTTGCATTGTTTCTAACCCTCCATTAAACAGCTTTTCGTGCCACCGCCTGGCGTCGGTTGGATTACCTGCGAACACAACAACAGAAGGCACTTGGTTTGCTCTTTACCTTGTGTTTTTTTCCCCATGTCTCTCCAGCACATTTGCATCCTGGCCGAGGAGAGCCAGATTTATTTTATTTTAGTTTATTTACCCAGAGCCTAATTGGGCTGAGATTTCCTACGGTTAAGTTGAAATCCTCTGCCCTTTTGCTTAGCAAGCAAGCCCTTGAAATCTGAAGCTCAGGAGGTTTAGCTTCTGCTGGCTCAATTAATTGTTAAATGTTCCCTTTATAATAATTATACATTGATGCTTTTCCTTGGTGTTCGCCAAGGAGGTGGCTGAAACTCCTCCTTAATTCCCAGTCTGCTCTTCGACGGTGCGTGCTGGTGTTTTTTTAAAAAAATAAGGGCTGCTTTTGAAAACCCCCAGATGAAGAGAGCAAAGGGAAGAGATTTGGCTAGGCTTCTTTTGTTTTTTAAGCAGTCTAAGGTATTTGGATTGGAGGACATGAGTGAAATTGAAAGGCAAGCCTTTGGCTTTCGGCCTGAGAGTGATTGGCTTGTGTTTGACATTGACCCATGTGTTTGCCTTGCTTCCATATATTGCCTTCTATTTGTTCTGACAGCTTCACCAGCTGAGAGAAGCAAATGTGCCAGAATTAGAGAGAGAAAGAGAAAGACTCAAGGAAAAAAAATGAAACCGCGAAGGCCCTGCTGACAAAGAATGGGGCATTCAGCTTGAATCAATACATGAATGGCAACCGCTGCCTGTCTCTCGATTCTGTGCCATTCTCACATTTGCTGAGCAGACTTGTTTGGGAACAGGTGAGGTCACCGGGGTCCTATGGCCGGCTCGTCTCTTAATGGCTTACAGAGGGTGGCGGGACTCACAGGCCACCAGATTCCCATTGTTGTACCTGCAGAGATGCCCCTCTTCCTCCTTGAATGGCCAGGGCTGAACTGTTGAGAGCCTGCTACACTTCGGGGAGCTTGAGGTGTTTTTAAATGGTGGCATCCCTTAACTTATCAGAAAGTCTCCCCAGTTTCGGCCCACCGCAGCTTGAACGGGAGAAAAGCTAGAGATTGTGACCTAGCTCTCCTACAAGCCAAGCGAGTTCATCGTTGACACAAACTCCAAATGCAGTTGTTGCATTTTAGTATAGCATGTCATGCGGCCACAACTGTCGCGTTTTAAGAGCCGTGGTATCTGACTTTTCCGTTTGATCTCTGAATCCACCAGTAGGGTCCTGTTCAGCTAACCAAGGTGGAACAAGATTTGTGAACCAGGGCAGCAGTGTCCATGAAGTCTAACAAACTCCCCCACCCCCCATGATTGGGCCTAAAGTTAAACTGCCTGTTTGGTGTTAAGCACACTTTGAGAAAAGCCTACTTTATCTGAATGAAGGGGAAACTGTGGATGGTTTGTTACTAGTGTACTGATCGTAGTTGTACGCTGCCCGCTCACTTGCCCTGGGCCCAGAGCAGCTGGCGTCAGCACCCCTCTAGCGGCGGTATCACTTCTGGTGGAGAGGACATACTAAATTCAGAGTGCCTGTGTTCATTTTTGGATCTGGTGTGATTGATGTTATGTGCCATCCAGTCAATGTTGACCCTAAGCAACCACATAGATTTTCTCCAGGAGGACCTGTCCCCAACTTGGTCCTTCAGGCCTTCCATTGGTACACCCATCACCACTCTAACTGAGTCCATCCATCGTGCTGCTGGTCGCCACCTTCTTCTCTTTCCTTCCATTTGGATCTGATAGCCCTGCTTCATACAAGTTGGAGAAGAGGGGTCAGACCCTGGTTCTCTTGGCCCAGGTGTTTCCTACCAGCTCAGAGCAGTGGCCGGTTCTCTGGGTGCAGTTTCGCACAGTGACCCAGGGTTGCCCCGGCATCCTCTGCCAGCCCAATCTGGCCCTGGGGATTGAGCCAGGGGCTTTCTCCATGGGAAGCAGCATTTTAATGCTCAGCCAGAGCCTTTCTTGAGCATTGCATGTACAGCTGAAAGCAAATGCTCGGTTTTGACTTGAGGAGAAATGCTGCTAGGTTGCATGCTGGGTTCCCCAGCGCATGGCAAGTGTGTCGCTTTCGGAGCAGGGAATACATATCCATCTGCTTTGCTTCCAGGCTACATTTTCAGCTCCTGCCTGGAATATGCAAGTGGAAAGCATAGAAATGTGAGGGTTATGTTCTTTGCCAGGCACTGCTGCTGCTCCTCAAGACAGGGGCACACCCTTGGCTTTTAATCATGGTAGCCAAGCAGTAGGAGGTGGCCTCTTGCTGCCAGCAAAAAGTGAGCATTACAAGGTGAAGTTCTCTGCCTCTGCTCCCTTTTCCACCCCCTTAGCATTAATGTGGCAGGCGTTGTTCTGGCTTTTAAAATATGGAGCAGCTGTTAATGCCTGGCAGATGGTGCCGCTCTTAAAGACTGATAAATGGAGGTTGAGCCTTAAAACCATCTCTTTCAACTTTCTAAAAACTGGCACGTATCTTTTTCATTAAATAAAAAAGCAAAATCCTGGGGAACGTGTCCAGTTAGTGTCGGGGAGAACCATCTGTGATGTTGATCCAGAAAGCTTTGCTTGGCCCTGTCGTGTTTGTGAGAGAAAGAGAGCGAGTGAGCGCCCTCCATGTTTCTTTTGTTGGGTTTTGGGGCATTGTGTTTGTGCTGAAGTATAGAATTTGAGGAGATGCGTTGCCAGTGTCATCCTTCAACTCACTGTTATGGGAAGCGGCTGCTTCTAATGGAGTCTCTGGACCCAAGAGAGAAGAAGACAACATGAGAACCTCCTCTGACAATCCTCAGAGAAGTAGCAGTGCTGTTGGAATTGAAGCTTCACCAGGTTCCCGCAGATCAGTACATTGTTCTCTCAATATTGTTTGGCGTCAGTATTGAACTGACATTTCTGGGGAGAAATATATCTGTGGGGCTGGTAAGCAGGGTCCTGATGTCCAAGACCCATGACACTGGAGAGAGCCACACGGTGATCTGCCTGGAGACTGCCTTGGGTCTGTAAAGCAATGAGGTTTTCACATCTGCATTTGGCTGGGATAGCAGAGAATCCCAGTGCTGCTTTGCCCCTGGCATCCATGCTTCGGGCATGCTGTTTGAGTTTTGCCAGTTGCATTGGGGAATTTGCTCTGCAGCACAGAATAGTGTTGTTTTTCTTGACCCACTGTCACAAAGGTTGAACCCTGTTTTTGGTGACTCCAGTAGACAAGGTCTTTCCCATCTCCTGCTACATGATCCTTTAAGCTGGATTGAATGGGGGTCCATGCAAAGCAGCTGTTCCCCCATTGAGGTACCGGAAGCCCCAAATAGAGGCACATAGCAATAACGCTTTTCATTGTCGTTCTCCAACAACTGGTGCAACTAATTCTGTGTTTCACAACTGGACTAAGCTAATCTGGGCTGAGTCCGATTGGATGAGGATAAACGATGTGGCTCACGCCTCTTATATGCATGGGGTTCTCCAGCATCTCCCAGCAGGGTTGGAAAAAACGCTCTCTGAAAACAGAGGGCCCCTGATGTTTAAAATAGACCAAGATGGAACTGTTCTCTGACCCTGTCTAGGGCAGATTCCTGTGGGCCAGAACAATAAATCATGCAGAGACAGAGCAGACAGACAGTTCTGTGGATTGAGCCTTTGATTTCTGAGTGAATGTATTTCTCAAGGCCCACAGCAGCATTCTCTCTTCCACTGGATCATCATCCTGGGCTGGATGGATGTAGATGCCAGGAGTGGCAGTGAATGTTATCCTCAGGATCCTAGCTTATCTCTTAGGGCTTCCTTCCTCTCTGTGTCTTCATCCTAAAGAAGGAGCACAGGGTGCATTCTTGCCCTCTGAGGTGTCACGTCATTGTCTAGACTGGCGTCTCAGATCTTATGATTTTTCTTTCTCCCGAGAAAGACCTGAGGAAGGGGTTAGGGGGAGGCGTGGAGAAGAATATAAGCCTCTTTCCGCCTTCCTTTTGTAGAACGTGTGTCAGAATCCATTTATGGCTTAAATAGTAACCAGGAAAAAAAAACGTGTCTAGTTTAGAAAGCAAAGTAACTGTTATGCCTTTTAGACACACATGCCTCGTTGAAAGGTGGTAGGGCTTGATTGTAAAAATGCTGGGTTGATGGATGGTAAATGGCTAGGTGAAAGGATGCACTCAATTGTTGCGCGCAACCATTTGAGGCCCAGTGTGCTTTTGGCAGGGCAGGAGAGGCATCTTATTTTCCCCAACAGCATGATGGGAAGCTCTTTCCTCATCGGTGATCCAAAATTGTCAAGAAGAAGGAGCCCTGCCGTGAATCCAGTCCTGGGCGCCTATCCTCTCTGTGACGTCTCGCCACCTCCTCCCTGTTTTTCTGGAGACGCTTATGATGCAAACCTTAAGAAGCCATTTGTTTTGTTTTTGTCTTCCCTGTCTTGTGTGGGGCTGAAGGATCACTGCTGATGGTTGTCATTTACTTAGTGCCAAGGAGGTGGCAGATAGATGGGCTCGGTGAAGGCTGAGCTGGAAGGAAAATGTGTAGCCATAAAACTGAAGAGTCGGGCAGGGATCTTTGCTGTGTTAGTTGGCGATGTCAAGAGGGAAAATTAGCCCAGGCATCTAACTCGCCACTCATGTGGATGCCAGTGGAGGGTTTCACTTCCAGGTCAGCGTCTGGCCATGTCAAGAGGGAAAATTAGCCCAGGCATCTAACTCGCCACTCATGTGGATGCCAGTGGAGGGTTTCACTTCCAGGTCAGCGTTTGGCCATGTCAAGAGGGAAAATTAGCCCAGGCATCTAACTCGCCACTCATGTGGATGCCAGTGGAGGGTTTCACTTCCAGGTCAGCGTCTGGCCAAGTGTCACAATCTGGAAATGTCATATCTGGGCTTAGGACTCACAACCCTAACGTTGGACAGAGGAAAGCAATACAGGTAGTCCTCGACTTAGGACCATTCGAAGTCATGACGGTGCTGGGGAAAGTGACTTAGGACTGATCCTCACACTTACGACTCGCAGTATCCCCGCAGTCACATGATCAGAATTCAAGCACTTGGCAACCAGCATCTATTTACAACGGTTGCAGTGTTCCGGGGTCGCGTGATTGCCATTTGCGACCTTCCAACAAACAAAGTCAATGGGGGAAGCCAGATTTGCTTAATGGCCACATCACTTAGCGACAAGTTCCTGTCCCAATTGTGGTCATCAGTCAAGGACTACCTGTACATCATTTATGGCAACTCTGGTTTTTTCCGTCTCTTCGGGTTTGGAAGGAACAAGTGAACAAAAGCTCTCTGATCCTTTTTCACATACAAAGCTAGACACGTTACCAACCACGAGGGGCAGGAACCCATACTTTCTAAGCCCTCCCTTCCCCCAGTTGTTCTGTAGTCTTGCCACTTGGGTTTCCTTCCGGTGCTGAGGAATTCTGGGAGATGTAGTCCCCTTGCCTTAGGGGAAGTGGGGATTTAGAATGTTTACAAGGTGCTGTGTTCCTCTTCCAGCTCACCTCTGGCCATGCTATTTATTGCTTGCTACTCTTGGGCAGGACCATAATCACCTTGATGTTAGCCGTGTAGCAGCTTTTATTTAGACGCTGGTCCTGTTCAGATTTCTTTTAGCTTTTCACGAGGGAAGCAACATCAATCCAACCTGAGTTGGGAGCTGGATGCTCTTAAGTTTCTCCCGAGCCCTTCCCCCATTGCCCTTCATCTGTCGACCGTTTGCATGAACGTTGGAGGTCCATGTCAGAACTGGAAAGAGTACGCTGGATCAAAATGCACATTAGTCTTGCAATGGGAGTCTTACTGAAAAGGGGAAAAAAGCCTGCATTGGAGGCTGGAAAGTGTAGAAGGAAGTAATTGGAGTGGGAAATCATGTAACTTGATGCAGGAACCAGAGAACTGTAGCTTTCATAAAATGGGGGAAGAGGGGTAGAGGCTCTGTTCCAGACGAGAATTAACTGTCATTAATTGTGTTGAATAGAAATATGTTCCATTTACTGTACAATCAGGAGCTAGGCTTGAATGAGTCCAAATTGATGAAATCTAAATTATACTGACAGTCCATTAAACAGTAGCAGCAGCAGCAGCAGCGTCAAACCTCTTAAAAGAAAATGGATTCTCTAGAAGACCGGTTTACAATAAAAATCATTTGGGGAAACGAGACCATGCTGCCTCGGCATCCGATCTTCCAAGTGAAGGTAGCAAATTGGCAGGAGCCCTTTGGAGCTTGGGGGAGGCGGGGGGGGGGCACCCAAGGCACGGCTTCCTTGACAAGCAGCCAGCAGCCTGCCTTGAAATCTGCTTGGCAGGAAACCACACTGAAAGATCAGACGAGCGATTTGTTTGGTGTCAGAGATGGAGGTGGGAAGGGAGGAGGTAAATTCTCCCCCTTTTACCTGTCATTCTGCTGGCATCCTTCTCCCATTACCCCTCTCCTCCCTAGGAATAATACAGATTTCCCACCGCCGCAACGCTGCCTCCTCTTCGCTTTGCCCATCAGAAGAGCCCAGCCCGGCTAGAGATTGTCCTCCTCCTTAAGAAGGCCTTTCACGCTTCCCAAGGCCTTCTAAGGGACTGCACTGCCATCTTTGCCATTCAGGAGATGCACGCCTCCTTCCGAAAGAGGGGAAGAGGGGGGGCATCTTTCAGATTATTTCCCAGGCTCTTGGTTGTAATGTGTAACCCATTAGGTTCAGGGTTCAATGTGGATGGGGAAAAAGGAGATTTGGATTGTGACCCTGTGCCTCCACTCGAAATTCAGCCATTCGCTACCTCTCTGGGCTCTTGGTTTTTGTGGCTCTATGTTCCCCTGAAGCCCTCTTGACCTGTCCCAATTCACAGCCTGGTCTGTTCCTAGCCTCTGGAACAGTCCTGTTTTTCAGGCCCTCGGGAGACCAGGACTAGTAGTCCCTTGTAGCTAATTTGTAGTTACGAAATGGGTTTGCAGCAGAGTTTACTGGGTCCATACTTAGGGCGTGGCAAGATTGGGGTAGAGCCCAGGAGCAGGTGGGGGAGACCCAGAAGGGTGGGAGAACTGCCGAACACGTGGTGGTGTTTTTCTCCTTGTCCACGGACCCTGGGACCAACTGAAGAGTTGCAGTGTGAGTCGGATGCTCGTGGCGACACATGTTTAAGAATTAGTTGGAAGGAAAGAGAAGAGGTAGGGCTGCTCTACTCCGTTGCAGCTGAAATCCTCTTTTTGTCCTTCTGTGCTGTATATCCTTCTCTTGCCCCCTTGCCCAAGACGTGTCGGAGCACCCAGGCCAAAGTTTGGAAGTGCCCATTGCAAGGGTAGACCCGTTAGAGGACTGAGGTATTTTTGCGGACAAATTAAAATGGGAATTAAAACACATATTGACGGAATGTGGCACTTAAAAAAAGTGGGGAGGGGGAGAAAAGGACTGTTACTATCATGCCAAGACTAGATGCTTTCATTATTGCTATTACCGCAGCTACAGATAAAGTTAATTGCCTTGAGCTGTTCACAGATCTTGATAAATAGAATTTTGCTGGCCTCCACACAGCAGAGAGCACAGCGGCGAGAAGGCGCACTTAAATGTCTCTCTCTGGCAGTGTCTATCCTCGTGAATAGACCTTTTGTTGTTTGCCTAATAATAAAAAGATGTGTACATGGAGATCCCTGATTATTTCCAGAACGTTCTAAGATGCGCTTCCTCTGCTCTTGCAGTTGAAAATGGCACAAATGGGATATATCATGCTAAGTGCAAATGTTATGCAGATTGTTAATTGTATCCCACTCAAATGTGAAGCCCTTCGGTTGCATTAGCCTGCCTGGGAGAAGGAGGGACAAGGCCAGCTGCGAAGAGGGAGAAGCTTGAAGCTCAGCTTTGAAACCTGAAGGTGTGAGTTGACAGCAGGGGGTTATAGAGACCTCCCATTGATGTCTTTCAAGGAAGTTTTTTCTCCCCAGGAAGGAAGGGCGCCATGGAGGGCCCATGGAGGGCCCGCAGCATGGTCTGATTGTTATAGTAGCTGAAGCCTGAGAGGCACACAATTGGATTGCATTGACTGTAGGCATTCGGGAGGTTCCTGGGCTTTGAAAGATGTTGTCCTTTTCCTTTCCAAAAGGAAAACAATATCCTCGTTTCCTGATTGTGATCGGAAATAGAGCTGCTGGGGTCGGTTTAGAATGTGAAAGAAAATGGAAATACTTTATAAATCCTGCAGGGGAGAAGGAATGTGGGTCCCTTGCTTCTGTATCAATGAACAAAGTTCATCAACAAATTTTCAGACCTCCCAAATTTAAATCTTTGTCTCCCCTGGTGGGTCTGGCCCTCTCCTGAGACCACAAATGCTTTGCCAGGTGTTCTGATCTGTAATTCTCATCATCCCAAGGTCGTGGGATCAAGGGAATTGTAGTCCAAGAACATGGATGCTTCTTCCCTAACCTGGGTGCCCTCCTGATGTGTGGACTTCAACTCCCAGAATTCTCAGCAGTGGCCATGTTGGCTGGAGAATTTTGGAAGTTGAAGTCCTCCCCGCTTGGGCCTCTGAAGGTGCAAAAGGTATGTGCAAAGCTGAGTAGTCAGTGGTGTGCACACGGTTATTTTGAAGTCCTTGGCTCTTTTTGTGTTAAACCTGCTCAGTCCCCCCCTTAGCCCCCCATCCCTGGCCCTGAATAAATAAATTTTCTTCCCAGCCCTATTTCCAGAGAGCCTTTTGACTCCAGCAAGGAGGATGTAAATGTGGATGTTTTGAAAAAATGCCTGCAGATTTTGCCCATGCAAGATTTCCTGCATTAATTAGCATAACGTACCTGCCTATCCAGTTCAGTTTCCGCAGAATAAGCAATCCCCAGCTACATTTGCCGAAAACCAGGAAGACAGCGTTCTGCCATTTCGAAAGGACACTCACTAAAACAATCACATAAGCCCTAAAATAGGCTGAACAGAGTTGTAGTGGTGGTAAGTTGGCAAATGGGAGGAAACAAATAAAAATGCCGGGCATACCCACTGCGATTCATTACCTCCCACCTTACACACTTCTCTAAGGCAGTGGCCTCCTCGGATCCGGCCTTCTCCCCTTTATCTCCGGATTAAGATTGGTGAGCGCTTTGGGTCGCGGTAGGAGGGGGCTGTCAGAGAGCCGCCATCCCATTTCCTGAGCTGAGGTCTCTGGAATGGCACCAAGAGGAGGGGGGCCTGGATGTGGCTGGGGGTCTCACTGGCTTCCGCGCAGCGGGACGAAAGCGATAAGACTCCGATGATGGGACTCAACAGAGGACATCGAAAACAGCACATGTTTTGGCTTGGTTCATCTAGGCAAGTGTTTGTCATCCTTGGCCGTTTTAAGAGGTGTGGACTTCAACTCCCAGAATTCTCCAGCCAGCTGTGCTGGCTGGGGAATTCTCGGAGTTGAAGTCCACACCTCTTAAAACGGCCAAGGTTGACAAACACTGATCTAGGCTGAAATGTGTTAAAAAGCTCAGGCAGGGCAACACTCTCATCCTTTTTCAGATAGCCCGCAAGAGAGGCGTCTGGCAGGTTGCAATCAGATTCTCAATCTGGGCCGCGCCAGGATCAAACCAGTTTGTGTGCCGCAGATTCTCTTCCTGTCTGATAAGCGATACGCTTGCCAGCCTCCCCAAAAAGCAGCCAGCCTCTCATAGGACCAAGCCCCTCCACCTCCAGACGTTGATCAACAGCACGCGTGTTGATAGATGAGGCCCCACGCGACAAATAATGGCTTTTGCGTGTAGGCATTTGACGCCCGGGATTTTTGCAGGCCTTCGTGGCCTGCGGTCACCATGGTTACCCTCTAAACACTCCGCAGGAAATGACTTTCTGTTCAGCCACATGGCTGGGATGTCGCTGCCAGAGGTCAGTGGCAGATCTATTAGTGGGTCTGGTGGTGGAGGAGGGGGAGTACGACATGGGGGGCCAGAGGGGGACCACAGACCATCAGCTCGGTGGCTGCCACTTGCTTTGTATGACAGCATCAGGGCCTTTATGGGGAAAGCAAGGCGTTCATGGCCTGTTCACGGCCTGTTCTTCAGGGCATTCCAGTGGCTGGTCTGAGCATCATGCTAAGTGTCAGCCCTGCCAGGAAGACCAGACCAGAAAATCAACACCGCAGGAAGGCTAAAACTGCAGAGATTGTAGTTATAATAACAGAATCTTGCGAGTCTGATTGTGCTGGACCTCCTCTTCTTCCTTATACTCCGGTGACTCTCCCCTCTTACTAACCCTAAAATCTTGCTAGTTTTGGTTTGCTAGATCTCTTCCTTCTCCTATGACTGAATTAGTGCCACTTAGTGATTTGGATCAAATCTCACCCTCTTTCCCTAGTTCTTTTAGAGCTCTCCCCTACGGCTTGTTTTGAGTCCTTAGATTTTTGGAAGAAGACTTGGCAGACAGCCAGCAATGGCAAACTATTCTAAAGCTCCAAGGTTGCTAATGTGCATTAGTGGCTTGCTTTTCATCACTCTCAAGCCAATTCCTGTGACCCCTTCCCTTCCCTGCTTGTATGTAACCGTCTTTTCCTTTCCCCCTATTTATGCAAGTGCAACGTGGCACATTAAGTCAAACATTTTGCCATAAAAGAGAGCTGAGAGAGAAGGGCCTTTGCTTGCCTATTGTGGCAGATGTGCCAATTTGGAGGATTTCAAGTGATTTCTCCTTTTAAGTAGTGTCAAGGGATCTTGAGATTTCACGGTTCCCTTCTGTCAAGGTCCTTCTTTGATTGGCAGAGTACACACAGTTAAAACAATTTGCTTGTGGCATCTGTTACTTCTGTGAGAGCTTGATCACTGACAGAGTTTGGCCTTTCTCATTCATAGGAATACAGTTGCCCACATAGGAATGTATTAGATGAAAACTGAAATAACGGAGGAGACCAGAGATGCTTTAACACATAAATACACCTGGATATGATTGTTTCCCGGTTGCTTCATTTAAGAAGGTATTTTTAAAAAATAAGATGTGGATAATGGACCTTTTAGACATAGCTCTGAGCCAAAAGGATAGAGTAAAGGTTAGTGTTGCTAGGCAGGTATCGTTTGTAAAGATTTATTCTCCTGATTTCCAGTTCTCAGGAGCAATTCTTTATTCTCTGTTCCCGCTCCCAAGCATCTTAAGAGTTCACAGATGTATGTGATCCAAGTTGCCCAACAGCTGGATAGCTTTTCATGGATCTGATGAAGCAAAGTCATAAAAGCCTACGAATTGGCTCATCTCCCGAATGCATGAGCTGCTTTGTTTTAGCTGGATCTGTGAATTCCAAGTATGCCTGCAGGTGCTTTGATGTTCCTGCCTCTGAATTCATCTTAACATTTTCATCTACGTGGATTGTTGAAACCTCTGTAAAAAACCACAAATAGCTCTGCTGAAAAGTTGTGGTTTGCTAGCACTCATCTTTGAGCTACTTCCCCCCCCCCCAAGTCGATTGAGTCATGAATTTGGGATTAGCAGTACCAGGATACATCTGGTGAGTGACAGCAGATTTGTTATGCGCCTAGATATTCCAGGAATTTGTTTCTGGTGATGAAAAGCCAACAAGGCAGAAGGTCAAGCTAGATAGTGTGCACAGAGAAGGGCGCAAACGGGCAGCTTGTCCTTAAAAACAGAGTGAGAGGAGCGTCAGATTTGTTGTGGTGGAATGTTGAGACCAACTTTGAACGATCGCTTGGGCGAAGACCATATTGCTCTTGGACTTTCCGCGTCTCTTCAGACTCTTCCTGCCGATGCCCATATCTCGCACCCCTGAACTTCCTGGGCCGTCTTTTCAAATACCTGACTGGAGAGTCCTGGTCTCTATCGAAAAGGAGAGAGATCACCTTAAGCTCAAGGCCCACCCCATCTTTGATAACGCTCACGGCTCATTGAAATGTGTCCTTCGATGTCGGCTTGTATTTCCGCATTCCATATGGCGTATTTCTGTAAATGTACAATACCTTGTTGGGAAGATAAGGCGCTCTTACACTTGCCGACTGTGTGGAGGAGGAGGAAGAGGAGGAGGAGGATCTTGCCACACTCCCCCACTTCCTCCCCCCCATTTTTGCAACTATTGAGTATGAAAGGGAGAAAGGCAGTGCTTGCAATGTCATTTTGGGGTGGATTTTCCACAGAAAGACTTCTTGGCAGAGCAGCGTGTACGCTTCTCAAGACAAGGTTGGGAAAAGAAGGGAGGCAGCACGTGTGTAACAACAGGGGGGCCAAGTGAAACCAAAATAGGTGGGAGTCAGCTGCAACTTCTAGACAGCTGAATAAATGGAATGGAGATATTTTTTTTTAAAAAACAAACCCTCTTCTTGACTCTCCAGTAGATTGCACACTTCTCTCCCCCCCCCCTTCCTCCTCCTGTCCCTCTAGGTTCAGGGCAGGACTTTGAATTAGAGAGGCAGGGGGAGGAAAGAGATGGCTGTTGGGGGCTCCCATTAGAGATGGTAGGGAAACATCATAGACAGGTAGGAAATCCGCAGCTCGGGTTAGCGGACAAGGGAAAGCCCAGGAGTGGATGGCGAGGCGAGGCAGCCTGAGGGAGGATAGAAACACTGGGAGCGTGATAGCAACATTAGGAGATTTTTCCAGCAGAAGACTATGGTAGATGAGGAAAAATGGCGGAGGGGAGTGTCACCTTCATACTGAGGGTGCCACACCCTGAATCTGCGAGGGATCATACTTGGTGCTTTCACGTAGACACGGAAGGCGTAGGGGGTGAGACGCAATGCTGTTGGGCTCTGTAGGATAAGGGATTAAGCAGCAGCCACTTGTCAGCATCTTCTTGACCAAACTGTCTAAGTGGAACAGAGTCCCGATATGACACTGCCTCCAGTTTCCAGTCTGGTTACTACAGTTCCTGCAGGATATTATGGTCCGTGACCTCAGACTGCCCAGAAGTTCCTAAGAACCAGCTAGGTGTCTCTCTCTGGCATAAGTCACACACCCAGGCAGTTTGTACAATGCCGCCTGTCCCAGATCCTGGGCAGTTGGCACTCCACAGCCTCCACACTCTGCTGCGCCTGACTGCTGGGCTGTCCAGAGCAAAGTAGCCACAAGTGAGCCGTTTCCTGTCTCGTTTGGTGGGGCTGTCAGGTTGCGACATGGTTTGGCCTAGTGGTTAAGGCGCCACGCTAGAAACCAGGAGACTGAGAGTTCTAGTCCCGCCTTAGGCATGAAAGCCGGCTGGGTGACCTTGGGCCAGTCCCTCTCTCAGCCCAACTCACCTCACAGGGTTGTTGTGGGGAAAATAGGAGGAGGAAGGAGTATTAGGTTATGTTCGCCACCTTGAGTTATTTATAAAAATAATAAAGGCAGGATAAAAATCAAATAAATAAATACACAAACAAACAAACGTATGGGGTTGTAGATTGTCCTGGCACATGGCCTCTGAGAAGGGACATTACATTTTCTGCATTGCCTTTGTCCTTAAAAAAAATACTGTATAATGCCTGGCTTGTATTCATGCGTGCGTGTGTGTGCACATGTGTGTGTGTCCAGTCACATTTTATAGCACTGTTTGTTATAGTCCTTTGCCATACGTGTTGTGCTGATATTCTCTGTTACTTTACACAAGGCTGAGAAACTGTTCCTTTTTCTTCCCCCCAAGATTGCGTATATATTGAGAGCCGTCGGCCAAACACTCCCTATTTCATCTGTAGCATTCAAGACTTCAAATTGGTAAGCAGCAACACCCATTTCTCTCTTGTTTTACCTCCCCCCTCCCTCCCCCCCTCCCCCTCAATGTAATTTTTCTCTGTGCTGAGACCCATTGGCCGTGAGCGCCAGCCTGCTGAGGGTTTTGTGCGACCACGTATTTGTGACGCTGTTTGGGGCCGCGAAAGGTCAACGGCAGGCCTCCTTGACAGATTACAAGCTGCCTTTTCTGGAGCCAGACCCCTGCCTCATCAAGCATTATCTGAATTATCTGGCTAATTAGCCATTGCTAATCATCTCCTCCACGAATCTCCCTCCAGGTGACTTGCAAGGTTGCAACGCATGGACAGCTGCGTATTTTCTGAGCTGCTCTTGCCTGGACTTCCCTGCCTGTGAGCCTTTGGACTCTGATCCATAGCCTCAATCCATTTATTTGCCTCTGCAAATGGACGAGTCCTCTGAGCCAGCGCTGTAGGGCCGCACTCGCTTTTGGAGGAAAGGGCGTCTGAAGACAGCAGCTCTCTGTCTGTGACTCTTGAAAGGAGCCCCACTTTTTCTGGCTTTCAGGGAATTGGTTCATTAAAGTGAACCCAAATCTTAGAGCAGTGACCTCTTTCTCCCCCCCCCCCCCCCGGCACGGCTTGAGCAAAAGCCTGGAAAAAACCAAGCTGCTTTTATGAGACCCAGAGAAGGGCTGGGCCTACCCAAGGCCCAAAGCCCTCCTTCCTAATTGATTTCAAAGGCGCAGAGCCCTAGTCATCCTCTCCCCAGTGCACGTTGTGTTTTGTGGCTTAGAGTAAGAATAAATAACCTTTTCGGTCTGGAATTTGGAGCGCACTTTGTGAGCAGGCTCGTAAAATGGCTGATTGGGTCACATATCATCCACTTATTAGAACGGGGAAGGTTGTTCCTGCTGTTTCTTTAGTCTCCCGCATGCTTCCTACCATCCCAGCTGCTCTGCTCTTTTTTTTTTTCCTGGGTTGTGGGTAGGTAGCCAGACCCCTGTGGGGTCTGTAGTGATGCCCAAAGACCCTTTTGTAAAGAGGGGCCACCCCAGATACATTCTGACATTGGACCCTGGGCTGTCTAGGAAGCACAGCCTGGCCAAATGGATCGTGGCGCTGTGTCGGCTTTTTGGGTCAGCAAGGAACTGCATAAAAAATCTGAAGATTCCCGTATCCGTGTAACCCACCCTCTGTTTGCTCCAAAATGGCTCCAAACTCTTCCTGGTTCTCTCCCCCCCCCCCCCCCCCGGCTCATTCTTCCTTTCCTTCTGTTTAAAATTGTGTGTAACTGCAGTGTGGGAGAATGTATGTTCTTTCCCTGTTTATTTTGACAGCCTGTTTCAATATTTATATGCCTGCTATTTTTACCCCCCAGAGGTCTCACTTATATACAGTTTCTCTCCTTACAGGTAATTTTTCACATCTTTTAAAATTGTGGCCTCAATCCCACTTCTGGGCTTTTTACTGTTTTTTGTGGGGGGAGGGTGTTGCTACTTATTTTTCACCTCCTTCCTTCCTTCCCTGCCTTCACTCTCCGGCAAATTCAGTAATATAATGGCATGAACAGTGCTTAAAAAAGAAGGAAAAGAAAGTACTGTTCACACCATTTATAAAAAAAAAACCCCAAACTGTCCGCTTTTAGGCGACTGGCCTTGAATAACATTTTAAGCTCTGCTTTCTGCACATTAGCAGGTGCCGCGGTGCTCAGGAGAAAATTGCTCCTGCGAAAACAGTGAATTACAGCACAGAAGCTGCCCGCTTGGAGCAGAAGTGCCTACCAAGCAGCCATAATTGCTCAGGGTATTATCGGCTATACAAACCCGAGCTTCTGTTGTCGGGATTGGTCTGATACAACACATTGTCTGCAAAACAGAGTGGGAAGCAGAACATAATGTGTTTTGCTGCTGTTATGTGTATCTTTAAGCCTGCCACGCGCTCACCCGCCGTCCCCCCAAAACCTCCTCACCCTTCTTTACATCTCCTGCTGTTACGTCGCCCCTTCAACCCAGGACGTTGGTAAACTGGCCAGGCGGAGGTGCCCAGCAGAACGCATGGGTCAAGAAAGGGAGGAGGGGGTCTGGATGCTTTGGGAAGCTGCCCAGCAATTAAGCACGGTCCTCGTCTTCATGAGTGGTAAATACCATCTGGAGATCAGGGAATCTTTCTCCTGAATGGCAGAGCTTTCAAGGACATTGGGGCTGACCAAGGGTCAGGATTTTAAGCAGGCAATCCAGCTTGACTCTCTCCTAGTAATTGGGTTGTGAAGTGTGCCCAGACCCAAGAGATCCTCCTCGCATTTGGGTTAACAGTATCATTAGAGCTTCTGGATGCTGGTTCTTGTTAACCCCGGGCCTGATTTATACATTTTGCTCACCTTCCCTTTTCGCCGGCCTCTTAGAGCGGTCTTGTTTTCTTGCAGATTTAAACATAATGACAGCTAACTAGCCTTCCATTCCCTGGCCCCACTGCTGCTGAAAGTGGCCATGGGGCACGTGTGGGGTCTCTAGAAAGGCCGGACAGAATCTGCAGCAGCCCCTTGACCTTAGAGGGATTGCTGGAACTACAGCTCCCAGCAGCCCTGGGCAGCCTGACAAATGGGGAGGGATGCTGGGAGTTGTAGATGAGCAGCATCAGGTCACGTATCCCCTGTCTTTGCTGTCCATTTGTTGGCACCTAGCATTGCAACGGGTAGAAATAATGGCCCCGATTGTTTTTTAAGGACGCAGCGGGCTGCCAAGTCATTTTTGTTTGATCTGAAGCACGTCCTGCTGGCAGGGCAGCCGCAAGATCTAATCAATTTCCCCGACTTGCGGATCCTAATTCAGCGTAATAATGGAGCTGCCGGAGGAGGCCGGCATTGATCGCTGACTCCTGGACAACGAGATCGCCTCCTTGCTAGAACGTGGCAGTATGCCCGCTGTGTGCCTGGGAGAGCTGTGCACCGTTGCAGGCAAATCTGCATCTCCTGGGTAGATTTATGCTTGGGACTGGGTAAAGCGGGGCCACTGCGGCCCGAGAGGAAAACCTACCCCAGAAGTTGCTGTTCTGCAGTTTCCTCTCATCTCCTGTCTTGTCGAGGCTCAGACTGCAGAGAGCCACCCCTGCTTTCCACTAATTATCTGGACGAGGCAAGTCCAATGTGGTGTTTCCCTTCCACTTGATGATGACCCCGGGGAGCTACAGGCTCCACTTCCTGCAGAGAGGCAGGTTGAACCGTTGAGCTGCCTTTCTCTAGCAGTGGAGCTTTATGCTGTTTTCTTACCCGATCTGGCAGTATATATATAAAAAGAACCACACGGCCCTTCCTTGAACGTTTAAACAAATGGATTAACCCTTCCTCGTGTTACTGCTTTTCCATAAGAAAGCTCGCTCGCTCCATTTTTTTCCCATTGGCTCAGCAAAATCAAGAGCATCCCTCACAAAGTCAGGATTGTCCTGGTGTGTATTGTAGAGGATTGCGGAGTGGTTGGAAATGCTCCAGGGGTGATTCGTCCAAGTGATCAAGCACAAGGGGAGTGATTTTAAATGGTCGTCTTAACTATGGTCAAAGATCTAATTGGTTGATGGCTTATGTACCATCAAGTTGTTTTCGACTCCTAGCAACCACATAGATAGATTTTCTCCATGACGATCTATCCCTGGCCTGGTCTTTCAGGTCTCCCCATCGACACTGGAACTGAGTCCCTCCACCTTGCTACTGGTGGTCCTCTTCTCTTTCTTTCCACCTTTCCCAGCATTATGAACTTCTCCAGAGAGCTGGGTCTTCACACAATGTGTTCGAAGTAGGATAATTTGAGCTTGGTCATTAGTGCCTCGAGTGAGAAATCTGGGTTGATTTGGGTTGGGTTGGGTTGGCACAGGGATGGCCCACCTTTTTGTGCATTCCCATAGGAATAGTTGATGGGATGGAAGTCTCCACCTCCTGCCAGAGATTGCCTGGCATTGGGCTGGATCTTCTCCGAGGGGCAAAAGGCAGCTTGCCGTTTTTTCATAGCAACCCCTTGACCTTGCTTTGGTTTTCCTGTATTAACGGAACCCGGAGCACCGCCTCGGTTGCAGGGCATAGTTTGGGTAGGGTTGCACCTGTGCTGCTCTTTGTGAAAGGAACAAGATGTTCTTGTTTGGGGCTGGGATCCCTTCACAGACCCCCCTCTGTCTCCCTGGCACTCAAGGCAGCAGGCTGGTCTTTGAGAGGCCCGCCGAGGAACTGTAGGAATGCAGAACAACGGGGCTCAGACTCCCCCGCTCACGGGATTGAATTTCAATGTTAATTTTCCTGGCACGAGTTGCGATTGTTGGAGATTTATGTGGTGTGTATGCTGGTGCCTTCTCTCTCTCTCTCTCTCTCTCTCTCTCTCTCTCTCTCTCTCTCTCTCTTTCTTTCACACTCACTCCAATTGAATACAGCCCAGAAGGCTTGCTTTTCCTTCTCCCTCCTTAGATTTCGTTAGAGAAGGAAGCATTTAAATCCCTCCATGAATACCCATTTGTGCTGGGAAGTTTAGAATCTCAGTCCAGCTGCATCCAGGCATAAGAGGAGCCTTGATGCCTCCGGACCCAAAATAGCCATCAAGGCTCGAGGACCTCCGGATGCTTTGGCCATCAACGCCTCTCTGGCCCAGCCAGCCTGAGATCGCTGGTCTCCCAGAAGCCCCGAGGGGTATCAGACCCCTACTCCCATCCAGCCTGCAGCAGTCAGCCAGGGCACCCTGAAGAGACACTGGGAAAGACGGTAAAAAGGACCATTCAGATTGGTTGGGTTCTTGCTGTTCGATCGGCGTTTAGAAACTGAACTGCGGCACAGCTCCATTTCCTTGCCTTGACTAAGAGCTGAAGGGCTGTGCTTTAGTTACTTGGCAAAGCCGTCTGAAATTTTAAGCACCCCTGATCACCACCATTCCCGTGCTGCTCCGTCCGTCCGTCCTTCCTTCCGTGGTAATGGATCCAAGCCCTGCCTCTCTTCCCCGCCTAGAGTTTCAGTTTGGAGGCAAACTCCGTACGCCCAGCCCAGAAACGGACATTTCACCTGCCTCTCCGGTGCTGGAATCTTGGTTCGTTTGTTCAAAAGCTACCCCTCCACCTTTCCATTCTCCAGTAAGGCTGAGAACAGCGGAACAAAAGACTGAATCATATTAAAAATGGAAGAACAAACGTGGATGGATGAGATGGGTTTGTGCATCATGGAAATCATGTTTTACTTTTATGGCTCATTGGAAACACCCCAGCAGGTTCTCTGTGAAGGTGGTTTCCATAAGCCGCCTGCGTGGTCCTTCTGTTCCTCTTGAACGACCTGTCTTTATATGACGACCTAGGCAAAAGGCGAGAAGAGTCCGCTGGTAGGAGGCTGAAGCCGCAGATGGAACAGGAGCAACAGCCGGTTGGGACGGGCTGGTGGGTTGTGACTGTCCGCGATGAGGACTTTGCCGTGGCTCCTGAAGCTGTTAGCTTCACCCCAAGGAGGTTGTCTTTCAAAAAGTCCAAAAGCCAGCATCGAGGGCGGGCCGGTGTCTTTTCCCTTGCTGTTCCTTAAAGTCGAGCCTCCCTGTTGGCCTTTTCTCACCTCTCCCTTGTTAGCTGCTTGCCTTTTGGAGCGGCTGGGGCTGCCTGGGAATATTCGGCTGAGTATTTGCTCTGAAAGCAGCTCCCCGCGTTGCCATCTGCTCCTTTTAACTTAATCCCTGCAGCGAACTGAAGGCGAATTCAATTTGTGGGCAACAGGAAACCCGATTACAATAACTCCGCGTTGATAGAAGCAGAGTGTTCCTAACTCCCTCCCAGGGCCTGAAGCGAAGGAAGGAGAACGTGCTCCCGGCGAAGGGCTTGGGCTGTGCTGCGGGATGTGGGGCTGGCCCAGGGCTGGGCAAGGAATGCGCTTTTGCCAAACGGGGGCAAAACTCGGCCCGACACCCGCACCGTGTTCCGTCTTCCTCCCTACCTTCGATGTTTGGGGTCTTGCATCACCAGAGGCTGTCCATTCCATCCTGCTATTGGCATTTTGGCTGGGAAAGACTCTGGTGCGAAACTCTCCAGAGTGAAATGAATGGTCAGGACAGCCCCAGAGCAGGGGGCGAGGGCGGTGCCCCTCTTTGGCTGCTGTTCCCCAGCAAGCGAGCAAGCAGTCAGTCGGTCTTGGACCCAGGTTTGAAGTCCTGTGGATGTCTGTGGAGTGTCTGGAAAGACGCACGCACACACCCCGAGACCCCATGCATCTTTTGCAAAATTAGGCCTCTGGCGGTTATTTGAGACTGCTTTCTAGACAGGCTAATTCACTGGGCCTGATAATCTGGTGTCAGAATGGTCTTGCGCATGGTGGCCCAAGGTCACGCTGCACCCGCAACCCTTCCTTCTTTATGCCCAGTGCGTGAGTGAACCTGATGCTTTAATAGTACGTCAGGAGCTGTGTGAACTCAGACCCTCCCCTTCGTTCTGCTTGGAATGCCCTCGGCTGCAGGGCCGGCCACCCTTGGGAGCGGCTTCCAGGCTCCAGCGTTTTCTTTCTGGATCTCTTCCAGGTTGATTTGTTTCAAGAGCATCTCACTAACGGGGAGTCCCTCTTAAATGTCTTTTTATCAGAGCCTCCTTTTCAATGCGGGGAGGGAGAGGCAACTGTTTCCCCATCTAGTCAGTTCTTAACCAGCACAACTCAACTTTCAGCTTGCTTGGGATCTGATTGCCTGGAAGACACCGATGGTGGGGTGGGGAGGGGGGAGATGGGCTCTGAGCCCCCAGCAAAAAACCCTCAGCTCCTCCAGGGATTGGGAAAATGGCGGATTTGCTGCACAAGGGAGCCGGCGCTTGCCTTTTGTTGCCTCTCTGCATTTCCTTGATTGACGGATCCTGTCTCTGCTGCTTCCTCCCCAAAGCCTGATTTGAAAGGAGCCCAGCGCAGGATCGCTCCCGGGGTCTTGCAAGAATTTGCTGTCTGTGGATGGGAAGGAAAGGAAGGAAAGGAAAGGAAAGGAAAGGAAGGGAAGGGAAGGGAAGGGAAGGGAAGGGAAGGGAAGGGAAGGGAAGGGAAGGGAAGGGAGGAAGGTCCCAGTGCCCCCAAATACAAAATCTGGGTCTGCTGACTTTGGGTGGGAGAGCCAGCAGGGCTGATTTGGATGGGTTGCAAGGGGGTGTAAAGGGAGGGAGCAAATTGCTTCTCTTACCTAGACAACAGAGGTGTGTGTGTGTGGGTGGGTGTAATGTAAGAAGCAAAACCTGCTGGAGTTGGGGGCTCTATTTGAGCCAAGATGCTGCTTTTGAGTGCCAGTTCCTCTGGAGGGCGGGTTGGTCTGACACCTAGGAATTGAACAGCCTCATTCTCTGGGTGAAGGAATGCCCTCCAGCTTTAAATTAAGGTGGGCCTGATTTTCTCCCTTGCCAGTCACAGGGCTGTGCTCGACCTTTTTCCTCTGTATTATGGGGACGGGATTGCAGATTGAGAGAGCGGCTCTTTCCTTTGCAGGGTGTCACAGATAGATCCGACCCCCCCTTTCTCGGACCAGGATGTCCCAGGGTGGCTTCATAACCTCCACGTGTGCCAAGGCAAAGTTGACTCCTCTGCCACCGAGTGCACTGTATTAATAGAGGGAACAAATTGCCAAAAGCCGGTGTAGGCATTTCTTCTTCTTGTTAAGGGTTTGCTGGCAAATGAGGATTGACAGCTTGTTTTTAATATGAATAGCTTGAGATTTTAATTTAAAACACACACACACACACACACACACACACACACACACAGAGTGGGAGGATAGAGGGGAGTCGGTGGGTAGGATCAGAAGGGACAGGCTGTGGATAACAAAGAATTGGAGGTGTCAGTTTTAAGAATTGCCTGGCAGGGGCCTGCATGGTGATTAAATTCGCCGATGCTGTCGCTGAGCTGTAAGGCTGCAGATAACATTCTCTCCCTGTGCTGGAAACAAGAATCAATACCAACTCCTTGACAGGGGCTAAATTATTAAATAGAGCCTTTCTTTACCATGTTTCATTATCTGGGATTTACCTCCGTTGGGGACTTGTCAGTGGGGGTGAGAGAAGAAGAAAGGGGTTACGTGTGCCAGGTTTCTTCTATTCAAACTGATCCCTGCTTGCATTGTGCACCCCTTTTGGAGAATTTCCCCCCTTCCTTCAGATCTCTGATCCGCTTCTGCCAGAATGGCATTTAGCCTTTTATTTTTTCTTTTAAGTGAAGGGTGGCGAGAAGATTATGGCAGGAGAGAACCACTTTCCTTTCTTTTTGCCATCTATTCTAGCTGATTTAGAGATACGTATCTCACTTCAAGCCTCTCCAAACACCGCCCCCCTCCAGCTTTTGGGATTGCTGACAAAGCTGCTAAGTCTGCGCCCCCCCTCCCCCCCCCTCCAGTGCACTGATGAGGTTTCATTCATACAAATGCGCAAGAGAACCTAAGTTGAGACTGTCACCTGGGATGGTAACCAGTACATAACAAGGCCCAGTACAAATGGCTGTGTGAAGCAGCTCCTCTTATCCACAGCTGTATTCTTCCTCTGGAAATTGATAATCGTGACTCGGCTCGCCTGTGGTGAGTGGCCATCTGCCGCAGGTGATCCGATACATATTTGGGGGGAGGAGCTGGGTGTCCTGTGCTGACTTTTCCGATCCCGCCTACCTGCGTGTTCCGCACACGTCCCGTCTCTTCCAGCCGTTGCTGCACAAGTAATTTCTCTCTCTCAATAACCGCTTTCTTCCCTTGCTGTTTATGTTGGTGCAGATTGCTGAGCGTCAGCTATTTATAGTTATGTCAGCTGAAGTGGAGGGCAAGCACCTTGTTTTCCTCTATTGTAGTAGGTAGGTGGTGGGGAAAATTAATGCCTTTTTGTGTGTTAATGTTTTGATCCTGGCCAGAACCTGGCCAGGTCCCTGCACACAAGTAGAAAAGACCAATGCTACTTTTTCCTAGTTTTGCACCTAGTTTTTACCTGTGTAGATCTCAGATTGGATCAGGTGATCCTTTTTTCCCTTCTCCAGCAGCAGAGTTGCATGGATGAGGCATTTCCTTGTCATGTTGTGTTGCCACCACCTTATTTAATAATCTGGGCTGATCTTTTTGAGGAAACCCTGGCATTGTGCATAGTTAGGACGAGGAATTCTATCTGCGGGTTTTTTTTCTCCCTATTCCCATGCCAGCGAGGAGATCCATGGCTAATATTTGTAAACAAAAACCTCTCTTTTCTCCCCCCCCCCCTTAGAAAGGGACAGGATACAGTATCCAAGCCAAGAGGAGCTGTGAAATTAATATGAATTTATTTGCATCCATTGGTGTGGCTTAATTGCCTGCATTCTTAATTAAGCAAACCTCTTTTCAATAATACGGGAGTACCCTGGACCTTTTGCCTGCCGCTTTCCCCCCACAGTCTCATTTCCTGGTGCTCATCCAGTGTAAACATGGCCATTTCCTACACCTGGTGTTCAGATAATTGCCTGCTAAATAAAACAGAAGCTGGCTTCTTGGGAGCAAGAGGAAGTGAACACATGCGCGCGCGCACACACACACACGCACACGTAGGCAAGTAGCTCCTTTTGTGCATCTAATAAAGATTAAAGTCCTTTTTTAAAATCACTGTCGGGAGTAATTGAAGTTAAAATGAATTTAGACAACTTCTTTGAGCGGGCCGAACTGTAAGAACATCTGTCTTGTTGAATACTGCTTCTGACCTTTAGGATGAACATTTCTCTCTCGTCTTGGGTGTGTGTGTGTGGAGGAATACCACTAGGATGGCTGAGCTGGTTTGTTTTTGGTGAGCGCAGCATCTCCAGAGACACAGGATTATGCTTCCTAAGGCGCTGAAGAGAACACATTAGCAAAATTTGTTTTTCTCACATTCAGAATGGGTTTTCTTTCCAAGGGAATGTCACAGCGCTTACTATAATTTGAGAGCAGGGGTCTTTGCTGGCTGCGAGCTGTTTGGCAGGGTAACCGCTTTCTCCTTCACAGACTGGCTTGGGTTGAAGGTAGATTTAATGGAGTTCCATTGGCTGAGGAGATCAGGATTGGCTCTCTAGACACACTCCTCCCTCCCTCCCTCCCTCCCTCCCTCCCTCCCTCCCTCCCTCCCTCCCTCCCTAATAGTAGCTGACTTTCAGGGTGGCTGTATTCACATGAAATGCCCACCAAGGGTCTTAACTGGGACTATAATGGTCTGATTGACACAAGGGCTGCCTTAACATGTATCACAGAACCAGGAACAGATAAACCACACTAGGTGATGTTAAAGGTTGAGATTACCATGTGTACTGGTGTTGCGATAGTTGTGCTCATCGTGGAAGTTGGGGGGGACTGCAGGAAGAAATCAGCAGGTGTGCAGAACGCCGTAAGATCAGTGTGTGTTTATTTTATTCAGTTTATAGGGCTTCCGAATTGAGATGGCTCAGGGCAGTATACGTATACATTAATGTTTATAATTCTATTTTAGCCCTAGAATCAAACTTCGGGTGAGCCTTACCCCCTTTTTTCATCCAGGACATTTGTCAACTTCTCCATCTGGCCTGTCGGGCTGGTATTCCCTGGAACCAAGAGATGAGCTCAACTTGAAGGAGACATTACTCCCCCCGCCCCACCATAGCAACAGGAACTTCATGGGTGCCCCACAGATCTTGTCCTGGTCTCTCTTCTGAAAATTCAATAGGGTAGATCTAGATGATCCCCAGATAGAATTAGAGGTGGGTTAGAGAAGAACGACCCTCAAACTGCTCCAAATATGCCGCATGGGGATGCAAAATGCTCTTGACATTGTCCTTAGTGGCAGAAGCCTCTCTGTTACAGGGATCAGATTAACAGGGAGTCAAACTCAGACGCACCAGAACGGCAAGGCTTGCCGGTGCCCATTTGCAGGCCCATCGCCGATTCCCCTGCCCGGTCCCCCTTCATCCAGCAGCCCCATTGGAGCAGAGCAGCCAGGTAGCTTCACTTCTCTGCTGGCAGCTTTAGCTTCCAGGCCTTGGAAAAGGGGTGGGGGTGGGATGGATGTAAAATCAGATTATAATCATTGCCCCTTTTTTGCTCTGCTCCTCCTCTTTTGGAACTCTGCTGTCTGGGTATTTTCTAGGGCCTCTCTGCTAAAGAACCAGCATCCCCAGATGGGTTTGAGGCCTCTCTTCCTCCCCGCTGACCCACTTGCTTCCAAAGACGACTCGGGGCTAATTTTGGAAAGGCGGATCCACCCCCGTCTCCACTCCTTTACCCCGAACCGTTTGCAGAGCAGGCCAGAGAGAATCCGAAAGCTGCGCCCGTTCCCATTTCGGCTGAATTCCAGCCCCTTCCCCTGTAATTTCCAGCTGGGTCAGGAGAGGCGATGCCTCCCAGCCTGCCCACCTCTGCATGTCTGAGTGTTGGCCAAATCCCTAATATTTTTCGACTCCCGAAGCCCTCGAGAGCGTCCTCAGCTCTGTGGCTGCATTTGGGATCCAAGGACGTCGCTCGAGCCTCAGCCGTAAGGGAGCACGTTCCAGCAAGCCAGGCCAGCGTTGTTCATCCCCAGCCTTTGGTGGGCCAGGTGTTCCAGACGCTGCTGGTGTGTTTTTGTGAAGGAAGCATTGCTGGTTGCTTTCTACGCTAACCTTTTTTGGCTTCTGGCACAGGCTGGCTCCCCGAGTTGAGCGATTTCACACTCCGGAGTGCAAGATTCCACCGGCGTGCGGCGAAAGACCATTATAAATCTTTCATCTGGATGCTGCAGCTGTCAGGGCTTTGCTCTTTTCCTCTCCCTCGCTCCCCGCGTTTGGCTGCCTAACCTGCTCCTCCATGTAATTCTGTCTCCTGCATGATGTTCACCTCTGATTAGCAAGGTGTGACCCTTCAGTACACTGTTTTCCCACGCAAGGGGTCGCTGGCGCAGGAAAAAAACCGGGCATGGAATATTGATGTCTGGAAGGGGTTTGTCTGTCCCCTCGGCGCCAGGAACAGAGGGAATAAATAGCCAGCCCAAAAGGCCTTTCCAATTTACTGCATTGAACTGTGATCTTGGGAATCCAACTAACAAATGCAGGACATGGAACGCTGCCCTCGGGGGGCCTGAAGCCGTCTTCGGCTGCTACCAGGAAGAGCTGTGGGAGCTGCGAGGCTGGACGCTCTCCTGCAAGACAAAGGCAGAGGAACCATGGTTTCCCCAGTGCTGCTGAACGAGAACTTCCTGCGGCCCTGCTCAGCGGAGCCAGGCAGGAGGGATGCTGGGAGTTGTAGTTTCTTGACTTAAAGGGCAGGGCAGCCTCTTTCCATAAATGAGAGCCAGCCCCTGAAAAAGGCTGGCTTGTGAATGGCACCCTCCTCGCTTTGGGGAGGCCTATTAGGGCGACTGCTACGATTATGGTGAAGTTCAGTTGGGTGTGAAATGGGAAGGTGCCCCTTGAGCCCCCGGTGGGGTCCATCGGTAAAGATGCGCGGGAGGGGCGTGTGTTTCCGCCGAGAACTCAGTGCGAGAAGAATTCGCTAAAGAGGAAGAGTCTGTTTGGAAATCACTTTTCATGGCATCGGTTTTCAGAGGTGCACAGAGTCAGCCCCGTCCCTGCCCGTTCCTTCCGCCTCCACGAGCCGTCCATCTTCAGTGAACACTTCCACTTGCAGCCAGCCTTGAAACTTAAGGCAGCCGTGCAGTCGGAGAGGTGGGGAAGCAGGCTGGGGGGGTTGCGGCTTGGCATGACCCAGTCCTGGTTTGGCCACCGTGCCTCTCCTCCTGGACTGGCGTCCAAGCTGCAGGTCCGTGTGCAAAGAATCAAGGGAGAAACCCATCTTTCTGCCCGCTTTTGGACGCTCCTTAGTTGCCCGAGTGTTGCTGACCGTGGCCTGCCCTTGTTGGAGCTGTTGAAAGGTGCTGGCATCCCCCTTCCTCCAGAATGCTTGGAAGGGGAGGCAATTGCTTAAACGGACCCAGATGTTTTCAAAGGCCCTCTGCCCCTGCAGAACGCAGGGCCTTTGAAAATTAGCCAGCTGGCAGTGGTAGCTATTAACGAAAGCAAAGAAGGGGGCAGGAATTGGCAGGCCAGACCGGAAGAGCATCGGGGGGTGGGTGGGACGTCAGGTGCCCCTCTCAGAGGAGGGGGTGGCCTCAGCCTGAGCCCTGCCATCCTCCAGACGGAGCTTCAGCCGCTCTTAATGGGATTGAATTACCAGGGCGCACATTGGTTGCTTAGTTAACAGCCTTTGTAACCCCAGTGGTGGTTCAGGGGACCGGGTTTGAGAGTGACTGCGGGTGATTTCGCAGGGGCCGCCCACCCCACATGCCACAGACAGGCCGATCAGGCCAAAGTGCTGCTGGGGGAGGAGACCCCTCCTCTCTAACCAGGACAGGAGGGGGGCGAGCAGCAGGTTTTGGCAGGCAGCCTAGCCGTGACGCCCCTCTCCTGCGTTGTTCAAAGACGGTCCCCCTTGGGGTCATCTCTTCCTCCCGCCAAAGAGCAGGGAGTTTGGGGACAGAGTTGCCAGCCCATGCAATTCTGGGTTTTAAGGACATCCCCCAGCCCCCCCCACAAGGCATGGCACATCCTCAGCCCCTCCTGTCCCCAAGGCCCCTTCCTAAGTCTGACGGGCCCAAAATCCTGCCCTCACCGTGGCTAGCCAGGCACTGCGGAGAAGCCCACAGGCCGGAGCAGGGCAGCAGCAGGATAAATCCTGCCTTTCCTCCTGGGCGTAATATTTACCCTGCGTGATCGGCGCCCGCTGATCGTCTAGATCCACGGAGGGTTTGTTTGTCTCTCCCTCTTCACGCTGTGTCAAGTCAGCAGCAGTCCGTGCAGGGGGGCTGGCACGCTCCACGGCGCCGGTACTCAAGAGCTGCAATTTGCTGCGGCCGAGGTGGAATTTCACTGCTCTCCTGTTGCGCTTTCGTTCTCTTTGGGCTGGGGGGCTGGATTCTCTCTCTCCCTCGCATCCCCTGTGTAAGGTACACGCCTCGTGTTTGCATGTCGCAACGCCAGGTGGTTGAAAAACTGTGTTTAGCTGTTGCTCTTTAATTGTGCCTGTGGAAAAAATGCTTCAAGTTCAGCTCCGTAGTAGCAAGCCTTTGAAAGCGGGGGGCGGGGGCGGGGGACTTAAAAATAGCTTTTCGTGCCCCTTCCTTCGAAGGAAGGCCTCGGCCAGCTTTTGCAAGCTTCAGATTGCTGGTGCATAATCTTTGCGGTGATAAGTGGGAAAGGGGGCCGAACCAGCAAAAGAGAGCTGTTCACCCAGCGTCTGTCAAGTTAAGGAATGTGCTGCCACAAGCGGAAGGCACTTTGAAGGTGGATTTCCTGAATCCAGGGACCGGGAGACCAAATGGGCCTTGAGCAGGCAGTTCCTTCCCCAAAGATCAGATGAAGCCCGTCCCCTGACCTGCAGGTTTCAGATGCTTTGACCCACAGCTCCCATCATCCGTGGCCCTTGGCCAACGACCTTCCGGAGTGAGAGGAACCCAGTGCTGAGTTGAGATACGTGCAATGTTCCTGAGGCGGCGGGAATCCATGCTCCTGTGCATTGGTTGGCCCAACTGTATTTGGTGCAAGGATGCAGTCAAACTCCAGTGCGGTTGGCCGGGAGGACGCAAGACCAGAGCAGGGAATCCTCCAGAGATGCAGCTTGCAGCCTCTTCGCCCATGCAGTGCAACCCACTTTCCCCCAGGGGGCAGACCTCGGTGGTTGCAGCACCTCAGGCCCAAATGGATGTAAAGTAGAAGATACCAATCTAGATGGAGAAAGGTAGAAGGCCGGTCCTGGGTCTCAGAAGCGAAGGGTTCTCGTGTTCTTTGGTGATCTGCAAACTCTGGATCTGGAAGTCCCGAGGCCCTGACTTGGCCCCCCTCCTGGAAGCGAAAGGCTGCTTCTCTCCAGGGAAAGGAGGGGCAGCACGTGCAGAAGCGATGCTTTTCCTCCAAGGGCAGCTGCTATTAAAGATTAAAAAGGAAGTGATAGAGGAAGCGATTCCTCAGAGAAAAATTGGCACGGCAGCCAGCTTCCACGCCGAAAAGGAAATGGGAGCCCAGATCCGATCGGCTTAGTTTTGCATGAATTTACTGCATTAATAGAAGGGCCTCTTTGCCAAACAGTGCCAGGGGAGGGGAGACTGGGGGGGGGGGGGACTTTGTGACCTCCGTACCCCCACAAGTGTTTGTACGATATTACAGGTAGTCCTCGCTTAATGTCCACAATTGGGCCCGGAATTGCGGTTGCTAAGCAAAGCGATCATTAAGCAAATCCAACCCGATTTTACAACCTTTGTTGCAGCAGCCATTAAGTGAATCAGTGCAGTTGTTCAGCGAACCACATGGTTCCCCATTGTTTTTGTTTGCCAGAAGCGGTCTGGGAACGTCAAAAATGGCGATCACGTGACCACAGGACGCTGCGACAGTCATAAATGTGAACTGGTTGCCAAGCACCCAAATTGTGATCATGTGCCTGTGGGGATGCTGCAATGGTCGTAAGTGTGAGGATTGATCGCAAGACAGTTTTTCAGCACTGTCATAAGTCCGAACCGTCACTGAACTAATGGTTGTTAAGCAAGGACTACCTGTATGCAGCATTGATATTGTTCATAAGTTCTGATTTCCCGTTTTCCCCACCCCTTTCCTGGAGGGCCCCCTGATTTTCACAGCTAAGCCTTTTAAGTTAATTGGGCCCCAAAGAGGCTATCAAGGTGACGTGATACCATACAGGGAGCTGTGATTTGCAAGAGCCGTGCCTTCTGATACCAGCCAAGAGCAGGTTGCAACAAATTAATGTCTCAGCACATTTTGCATTTGCATCATCTTTTGGGGGATTAAACAGAACCCGCTCTTTGGTGCATCTGTTGCAAACAGCAGAGATTTTGCTTTGCTGCTCTTCCGAGCGTGGGTGTTTGGTTTTCAAACCCTGCCAGGAAGGGTAACAAGGTGCCAACAGCACCTAGTCTGCAGTGGAGCGAGCGTGGACCCCCTCCCTTTTTAAGGTCTTTTCTCTCATTTTTAGCAGTTGTGCCTTGGAGGTCCATGTTTGCATGCAGAGAAATTGGACTCGCAGGAGCTTACAGACTGGAACGGTGGAGGAACCAGGCACCCCTTGGCTGTGAATTGTGCCCGGACTCTCGTGCCTGTTCCCACAACCAAGTACACTCCACCTTGTGCTTCCTACAAGCCAACACATGCTTTCTGGGATGGGCCCCCATCCCTTCTCAAATTGGCATCCTGTGCTGTAGCCGCGCGATCGTTCCTACCCCATCTAAAGAGCATTTTCTCTAAGCACGCCTGCCGACTGCCAAGTGCTGTCGGTGTTCTGGAAATTGCCGCGTGACCAATTGGCCCAGTTTTCTTTTATGGTCTTTCTAGCAGGGGCTGTGTTTTTCCCCCATCCCTGTGGCTATTCGAGATCCTTTCAACAGGAGGAATTGAGCTGGGCCATCGAATGACCGAGTTCAATTTTGATTGCAGTCTCTTCTCTGGGCTGGAACAGTTCAGTTGTTGTAGATTCCTTAAGCTCCTTTGCCCACAGTGTTTTTGCCATTTCTACTGCCTTTCAAGAAACTGTGCCAGCCATACAGCATTGCAAGCAGTTTCTAAAAAATCTTGATTTTTTCCCCTGACACAATGCTGCCACTGGCTGGATTTTTTACAGTATTACATGTGCTGCCCCCCCCCCCCCAAAAAAAAAAGATCTTAGCAGTATAGGGTGATAAAAGGAGGGCAGAGAAGAGAAAAGAGTTGATCCAACCCAGGAGCTGCGAAATAATACAGGGAAGGAGTTAACCACACCCATTATTTAAATAACTCGCTAGGCTTCTAAAGCACTTCAGATCCGTATTAGTCTCCTCATGAGAACCAGAGTTACTTCTTTACTTCTTCCTCGAGGCTGTGGCACTAGAGCTGTTGAATCTACTACCTGTGGAGAAACCTGTGAACTGTTCTGAATATCGCATGGTGAAAATGTCCAATTTTTTTCCTGTTTCCTGGTGTTGCAAGTACTAATAAGCATGTGGGATTCTCATCTAAGGAGATGAACCTTAGGCAGGGATAGAAGCTTATGCCATGTTAAATCAGTTAATCTAAAGGCACCTCAGCATGAAGAGCGTCTGTCCCTTGCTTTCAACCTTAAGAACAGCCGTATCTAGAGGAAGCCCCAGTTATTTGAGTGCTGGGTGTCAGAATTCTGGAAGGACAAATTAAGTCCCTGGTTTACTTTAGCATCTGCCTATAGGCCAGGCAGACACTGTGTATTACAATTTGTCCTTACTGGGAAGAATAGTCCCTGATGTGTGTAAGTGCTATGCTGTGTTTCTTCTGTAGTCTTGCCACCAGAGCAGGTCTCTCTCCTTTCTCATTGCCCTGCTCTGATGGGCCAAATAACCCAGTTTTCTTGTAGCTCATTGCCACATCTGTCCAGGTAGGAACGTGTCAGAAGCTGATCCAGATCCCTTGTCCGTAACAGATTTTTCCTTCCTTTCAGAGCAAGCGGGACCACCTCCTCATGAACGTCAAGTGGTATTACCGCCAATCTGAAGTCCCAGATTCTGTGTACCAACATTTAGTCCAGGACCGACACAACGAAAACGGTAAGCTGATTTTTGTGGGTGGAGCGACCTCAGTTTGTTTGAGTTGCGTTCTCCTCCTTTCTCTGTGTGTAGCGTTAAAGTTCCGTTTTTCCTGTGGAAAACTCGCAGCGGCAGACGTTGCGTCCCGAGGCTGCCAGGCTGCCGTCCGTTGAGCTTCAGCCTCCCAAAGCATTAGGTGCCTTCACGCCTGCTTCTGGCCAGGGGGAGAAGACGGGCAAAAGGGGAGACCCTCAAAAGGAGGAGGTGGGGTTAAGTCCTGGAGCGTGGAAGCCTCCCTTTGCATTGCTCCAGTTTTCTGGACTTTGGGAAGATCTTTTCTGGACTTTGGGAAGATTCCTTTGATCACAAGAGCTGGAAAACCAACTCCAAAGGGAAAATGGAGACACAGTGTCTCATTAGCAGAAGCACTGCTGGTAGTTTCCTCTTGGCGGTCTTGGGCTGCCCAGTGTCTTCTGCGGAAAGGAAGCTCCACAGCTGAACCTTTGTGGACCTTTCCGTTCCCAGCGTGACGTGCGACTGGTGTGAAAGGAAGCGATGGGTCCCAAGGAGACCTGGAGGAAAGTAATCTGAGATCCTTCCTAGAGTGGCAGCCTAAGAACTGCCTCATACCAGGTCCAGCTGTTAGCATCGCCAGCTCTTCTGGCTTGGACCATCTGCCCAGGATTTATCCAAGGAAATCCTGGCCTTTTCCGACACCTCTTCGTGCCAAGAGCGTGAAGATCCCAACCAAGATCAAGATCTTGGCCCCTCCTTTTACGTCTGAACATTCTGAGTGTTTTTTTGAGGGCTCCCGAGAAGCCCTACTGGGGGCACGCCGTAGGCAGAGCGGCTGCTAGAGGCACCACGAAACGTGTGGCTTTCTTTCCGCAGATTCTGGGCGTGAGCTGGTTATTACGGACCCAGTGATCAAGAACCGAGAGCTCTTCATTTCGGACTATGTTGATACTTACCACGCTGCTGCCCTCAGGTGAGCGGCTAAAAACCCACCGAAGAAATTATTTGAGAACCTCGTTCTAGAATCTGGCGTAATTCCACTTTCCTTTCGTGCCAGATGTGGTCTTTCTTTCTCCTCTCCTTCCTTTACGAAGGTAAAATCTCCTTTGGTCAGACTTGACTGCTGATGACTCCGTGGACACGTCCACGTTCTTTTCTTGGCATCAGTCCCAAACTGGCTTACCCGTGCCGCCTTCTCAAAGGCAACGACACATCATTTGGCAGCAGCCTTCCCCGCCTAGCCTACTTTTTATCTCTAATAGAGTAAAACATCTTCAGCTTAGTTGTGCAAACTTTTGGGGAGATGTAGTTACAGTATAGTTGAGATAACTAGCATTGAAAGAACCAGTCTGGCAGAGTGGTTAGAGGCATGGATTAGAAAGCGGGAGACTGTGACTTCTAATCCTGCCTTAGGCACGAAGCCAGCTGGGTGACTCTGGGCCCGGCCCCCTCTCTCAACCCCAGGAAAAAGGCGGCAGTGGCCAGCCACTTCCAAAAAGGTTGCCCACAAAACTGCAGGGGTTTGTCCAGGCAATGGCCAGGAGTCAAGACAGACTCAAAGCGCATGCCCGTGCACACACGCGTGCACACACGCGCACACACACACACACACAATGTAGCACTGGGTTCGTGTAGCGTTGGAAGCTTACTTTCAGCCCAAGGGGCCCAAAATGGTCATTTGGCAGAGCCGTATCAATACTTCTATTGCGATGTTTGGCCTTCCAGATTATTCCTCTGCCCAATCGAAGGAGAAGGGGGCAGTTTTGACATTTGTCTTCTATTTGTCTTTTTCTATCTAGAGTCATCTTTCGTGTAGAACAGTGGTTTTCAACCTTGGCAACTTTAAGATGTGTGGAGTTCAACTCCCAGAATTCCCCAGCCAGCCATGCTGTTGAAGTCCACACATCTTAAAGTTGCTGAAGTCCACACATATTAAGGTTGCTGAGGTTGCGAAACACTGATCTAGAGCAATGGGAACCAGCTGTATTCTACACAAATATTACAAGCCTGAACTAAAGCAGAGTGACTTGGAAGGTGCTGACGGTTCTTTGTTCTTCGTGTCTTAATCCAGATTCAGATGTGGTTGGTGCAGGGGTGGAAAATCTGTGGCCCCCCCGAGATTTTGCTGTGTCTCTATTTCTCAGTGAAAAATGGGTGTCTTAGGTTTCCACCTCAAACTGCGCACCTTGTCAATCCACACGCACTTTCTCCCCTCTTCCTGGGGAGTATTGATTAATCTTTTACCTCCTCCTCTCTCTCCTTGATGAATGGAAGAAATGAGGATCCACCTTCGGCCCAGAAATCCTCCTCCTGCCAAATTCAAACAAAAAACGACCCCAACGCTGCACCTGTCGTTCTCCTGTCTTGCAGGACGTGGCTCCTGTTGAAAGGCGAGTGGAATGATTTCCCTGCCCATCATGCATTGATGGCGGGGTGGTGTTCAAGGGCAGCCGTGAGCAGCCCCGCCACCCCCATTTGCTGAAATGTTGTCTTTGAGTCGAATCAGTCAGAGGCTCTGCTGTCAGGAAGAGAACCCTCCTCTTTTGGCTTGGATTTCTTGCCGGTGGCTCTCCTTTCTCTTTCTTCCCTTCCAAGGTAAACTGGGAAATGTCCACTGGGGGAGCCGGGATGTGCACAACTCCAGCGTGAGTTGGATGCTTCCAGGAAGGCTACCACATCCTCCTGATCAAAACAGAAAGGAAGAGCAGGAACTGGTGCGAGGTGGATAGATGAGCTGTGCTGGGCTTGAAGATCTCCCTTCTCCCCCTACAAATAGCACACACGTGTGTTATTCTCTGTAGTTTTTCACCAGGGAACCTATTTGTGTGGCTGTGAGAAAAGATAGACGGGCCTTCTTCTTTGCTCTGCAAATTCAGAAATGCCCGGCGTGGTGCTTGATGCCCTCTAAGAGTTCTGAGCGGAGAGGTTGGTACAGACTAGCCTTCCACCACCTGGCACTCCCACAGTGTACAATGTCACAACGTACTCCCCCACCCCAGCTGATCAGGAATTCTGAGAGTTGCGGTCCCTGCGCATCTAGAGAGCATCAGATTGGGAGACGCCACAGACACTTTCGAAACCTACAAGCGCTGTCAGTGGTGTTCTGGAAATTGTGGCAATAATAGCTTTGTTGTTGGAAGAGATTGCGCTGAGTCTAAGGAGGAGGAGGAATATCCCTACAAACTCTCAGTAGATGGGCCATCCTCTTACAGGCCTGTGAAAGAAAGGGGCTCTTAGCCCATCATGCAGACATGCCAAGGAAATGAGATTCAGAAGCTTCAGAGAGACCCTCCCACGTTACTAAATGTGTTCTGCTGCCCCATAAGAAGAGAGATTTGGTGTATCTTGCCTTTCAAATTTGGAGCCTTCTGGGAATTCTGGAATTGTAGTTGCAATGCAGCTGGGGGGCACCAGGTTGGGAAAGTGGGCCTATCTGGACCTCATTTCACCTTCCACAGTAGCCAGCCAAGTCTCGGGAAAACCCACCAGCGTGTAGGGCTTGATTCCATGCCCAATCTTGCTATTGCTTCTGAAAGATCAATATTCGTCCTCTGAGGCTGATCTCCTCCATTACTTGGAGGTTGCTTCTGCGCTTTCTTTAGCAAGATCCCTTGACGTGAATAACAAGTAGACACTTGCGGGGATGCACAGTTAACTATGTTAACTTATAGTTAATCAAGATGGCAATGATAATTTGCATCTCCTATGCAGGGTGCTTTAGCAAAAAGTTAAAACAAAACGCTGCCTAATTGCCTTGTGATGACTCCCCTTTCCCACTCACATCCTTGATATTCTTTGTGAGTAGATTTTTCTGCAGATTGTAGCTTAGCCTTGGTTTTGGATGAAAACATTCGTTTCCCCACTTGACCTTTAAACACTTTAAAAATCCCACTCTTTGGTTATCAGTAGCCACAAGAACCAGTTTTATCCACAACCACTAAGGGAAAAAATAAAGTGAGCAAATTACTTTAAGTTGCAAATTTGGCAACCAAGGTATATAGTGGCCTAGACCGCAGACAGAAAGTGAATTCCACTTGTTCACAATTGGCTTGAAGTAATCTGGGACTGCGGGCATCTTGTTTAGCAGGTTGCTGGATTTTATTTAAATACTTAAATCAGTAGAAATGCGTATCCCATTACAGTTCTTTCTTTATATATGGGATTCGGTATCTCCGTCCGAGAGAGAAGGAGTTTCTCAGTCTGGGCCAACGATGTGGGTCTTCAGGGCCTTCTCAGTTCAGTAAGCCACTATCCACCCGAAGATCCCAATTTGATATTCCTTCTCCCTCTCTTCTTTGCAGGGGAAAATGTAACATCTCCCATTTCTCCGACATCTTTGCTGCTAGAGAGTTCAAAGCTCGAATGGACTCTTTTTTCTATATACTGGGCTATAATCCAGAGACAAGGTGAGTGGCTTGTACTTACTTCATCAGTTGAGAAATAATTCAGCTGCCCGCAAGAGACCAGAGGACATATTTTCGTCTGTGTTAGAGGAGGGGGGGAACATCCGGGCAGGTGGCAGGGATGCTAAACGCCAAGAGGTGGGCAAGTATTATTTCCTGAACACGTGGTTGGAAGCAGCGTCCGCTGGTGTTTTGAGTTCAGATTTAAACCCCCGCCTGCTTCCCTGCTGTTAAGATCAGTTTGGTAATCAGTAAATCCAGGGCCTTTTTTGTGGTGACTCCCTTTCCAATGTCCCTCCCTCTCACAGGGCGGACCTCCCCCACGAGGACTCTGAAAAACTGCCTGTTTCAATTGCAATTCTCTCTGTTGCTTTACCGTGACATCCGAATGTTGTTATCCCTGTTTCTCCTTTTGTTCAGCTTCTCAATTGCCATGATAACACAGGGTGTGATTCGTAGGTCTACTTTGGTTTAGTTTGCTGCTTTGGCCAAAAAGGTAGCTTGTGATTCAATAAAGGGGAGATATTTCCCACGTGGGCTTTCCCAAGGCATCATGGGTTGCTGAGCTCAGAATCGGGGGGACCTCAGAACGGTGAGGGTGCAGCACCTCCCGACTTGCTGCTCTCCTAGCAACCTGGGGCCTGATCCATATCGCAACCACCATGTTTACAGAGAAATATTTGTTTGTCAAATTTATATGGCCACCCATCTCACCCAAAGTGACTCTGGGTAGCGTAATATGTGGGTGCCCGTCTTTGGGTGGCCGTGAAAGGGTGCCACCCTCTGTTTGAAGTCAGCCTCCCTTTGGTCAATGTCTGGTCAGTGTCTGGCTTAATCATAAGCAGAGGCAGTGCTCTGAAATGAAGCCTTTGTACCTGAGATTTGAGCGGCTAGGCAGCGGGGATCGCCTCTTCAGGTTTCCTGTTTGTGTATGTGTAGGTAGGTTTTCCCCTGCACAGTCGTGTCCGACTCTAGGGGGCGGTGCTCATCTCCGTTTCTTAGCCGAAGAGCCAGCGCTGTCCGAAGACGCTTCCGCAGTCATGTGGCTGGCATGACGCCCGGGGAATGCTGTTGTGTATGTGTAACACCTGCATATGTGCATGATGCTGAGTTTGAATCCAGGGCCAGACTGAGAACCGGGCTGGGGGTTCTAGCTTTGTTTTGTTTTCAAGGTCCTGGGGACAAGCGACCAGCAGGTTCCAGGGCAGCTAAAATCCGGGGCCTTCCTTGCAGGCTACTCAACTCCCTGCCACACTGCAGGCTGGAACGCGCTCCCCTCCTGTCCTCGCACCGTCGAGGCGTTATTGATGAGCCCGCTGTTGCCTTGAGCGAGCCGACTCCGTAAAAAAGAAAGCCGAGCTGGCATTTTATTTATCCCCGCTTTAAAAACCTGCTGAGCGCAGTTTAAGAGTAAGGGAGATTGGGGCTGCCGTGGCGCCCCCCCCCCCTCCTCAAAGTGATTTGCGTCTTCCGGAAAGCTCACCGGGGTCTCTGTCGCTTCCCAGGCGAAAAAATGCTGTGATAGATGATGGCAAATTGATGGCAGAGCCTCAGCGGTGGGTTCTCTCTGCAGAAGCACAATGCAAATGAGCTGTGTGTTCGTGCGCGGGTGGTTTAAACATCTCCTCTGCTGCCAGCCACAGTGCCCCGAGGTAGCTTCCCAAGGTCCATAAAAAGCATTTTAAAATCGGTGGTATATGAAGAGTCTGATAGGAACCGTGTAGTCTTCTGCAATAATTGACCCAGCTAACTTCTGGAGGTGTGGGCCTTTGAGGTCCTAAGTAGCTTTGCGTGGCGCATCGATCAGACCCAGGAACTTGAAATCCCACCCAGGACCGGGAAAGGGAGGAAGATGTCTCACAGGCAGAGCCACCTGTCTTGACTTCCCCGTTGGCCAAAGAGCTGCGACTCAGCAACATCTGGAGAGCTGCAAGATCTCAGCCCTTCAGGAGATGAGGGAACAGCTGGGGAGGGACAGTTGCGCTGGGGAAATTACGGGAGAGCCCGGGAGGATCACTGCGAAAGGGATGAAGCGCCAGCCCTTCGAGGTAGGCCCGGTCAAGAAACAGACACTGCGGAGATGTCCCGGGGGCATCGTTCGTCCTGGCCCAACCTGGGTTCTAGAGTCCCCGAGGAATACATGGGTTGAACGTGGATTGAAGCGTCCGGGGTGGCTCGTTTTGGGGTGGCATAAGTGCTGCAAACTGTCGGCCCTTCCTTTGGGCTGTTTCAAGCCCGCTCTGGCGGCTTTTAGGCATGTTGGATTTCAGCTTCCCGGCTGCCCCAGCCTTTGGGACCAGCGCCGGGTTGGGGGACCGTGTGAGCCGCCGGATGGAAAGCGCACTCCCCACGCTCAGGCGTTCTATTTAAAGCTTGACATTTGCATCCGGCCTCCTTTTGCAGAAGTGTTTTACTCCCTGAGACAAATTAAATGCTGTGTGTGTGTGTGTGTGTGAGAGAGAGAGAGAGAGAGAGAAAGAGAGAGAGATTCCCTCCCCCTCCAGCCTGCCTTCTAACCCGGGGAGGGGGAAGGCCACAGGCTGAGCAAGACTCCTTTCCGAGCCGTTGCCCGTCTCAGACTCCCTAGCAAAGGCCCCACTTCCCCGCACACTAGCTTGCTAGGCAAAGCCGTAGCTGCCGCTGCTGCTGCTGGTGTCGCGGTGCAGCCCGCCCGCCCGCCCCACGTCTGCTGGCAGGGCTTTATTTACGGAAACAGAAGGGGGGGTCACAGCACATGCTCAGTGCTGTCAGTCTAAGGGCGAAGTTTCTGCGTCCTGCGTGCAGGCTGAGGTCACCGCACAGGCTCCGCGAAAGCTCTCCCGGGTCTCTCTCGGACTGCATGGGCCTCCATTTTGATTAGTTGGCTGGGGAGGGGGGGAGCCAGCGGACTCCCCCCCTTCTTTTTCTCCTTCTTCTCTTCCTGGTGTTTCTGAGTGGCAAGGTCAGGTAGAACCGCTGCAGCGCCCAGCCGAGGCTGTCACTGTCATGGACGACCCGCTCGGCCCCTTAAGGTAGGCAGCCTGGCCCGGCATGGGGGGCTTGGTGCAGAGTGGCTCCTGCCTGCTCTCGCCCCGGCTTCCTCCCGCCCCCTGCCCCCGCGGCTGTCCCTGCTTGCATGTCCGAGAATCGGGGCTTGGGGGTCGCCAGCACCCGTGGTGGCAGCTCCCTCCCTCCTGCGTGCGGAGGCTGTTTCCTCCTCCTCCTCCTCCTCCTCCTCCGGCTGCAAGGGGCTCGCTCCAGCCCCAAGCCCACCTGCTCTGCCGACCCGACTGACCGCGGTGCCTGCAGGGGCCGGCGGGGCCCCGAGAGGGGAGGGAGGAGGGCCGTAGATGCGTAGCAATTGGCTGCTTCGGAAGAGGGACGGGGCTGGCTCTGACAGCTGCTTGTTTGGACAGGCTGGGGCTCCCGGGCGGAGGGAGGGCCCGCGGTGGGAGGCTTCCCCAGCAGGGATGGGGGAAACGCTGCCGGAGCCCGGGCAGGGGCTCCAGTCCCTCAATGGTTGCAGCCCCTTGGGAGAACTTTCCACGGGGCAGAGGAAGTCGGACCACGCCTGCAGCAGGCACGGATGTACAGCCACCCCTGTCAGGGAAGGTGGGGATAGATGCAGCCCCCGTGACTTGGAGCAGGGAAGCCCCCGTCAGCCTAGGCAGGATCCAGGCCTTCCTTTAGACGTCCATCAAACCTGCTTCTCATAAATACAGAAGCCGTGGGTACATTTCTGCAGAGGCTGAAGTCAGACCAGGACGTGGGCCTTGTCACTGGAGACCCTGCGCTGGGGCTGGGGCTGGGGCTGGGGCGGCAGCCTTTTGCCCTGGCGGAACAAGTCAGGACGAATTCAGCTGCTGCAAGTGGGCAGAAAGAGTCGGGGAAAGGCTGGCAGGTCCTCATGGGAATGCACATGCTGGCTGGGGAATTCTGGGAGTTGAAGTCCACACGTCTTCAAGTGGCCAAGGTTGAGAAACACTGGTATAAAAAGACTGCATTCTTTCAAGGGCTAATTTATTTTAGCTCAGGATTTGGTGTTAGCTGGATAATCTGAACAGTCACAAACTGAGTCGAAGTCCAAAGTGTGTGTATTTGTGCAAGAGATTCAGACTCTTTATTCCTCCCCTCTTCCCCCTTTTTCTGCAACCACGGTGCTGTGTATATTTTTCTGCATCAGGATTACTTTGTCTCGGGTTTCCTATGTGGGCTAAGCCGTCCCGTAGTTTGCTTGACTTGGGAGGGCTGTGTGAATGCAACCATTGTGGCTTATTCCACAAGCTAGGGTTTAGCAAGCCGCACCTTAGGGCAGTGGGTGAGCCCAGCCGATGATGCAGGAAGTGCCACTGGAACCTTTTTGCCCGTGCATTCAATTATTTTGCACCTTCCTGGGGTTGTTCAGGCGAAGTCAGTCACATCCCGGGTCTCTGTTGACGGTAAAGTAAGATGGTGGGGGGGGGGGGATAGGGTGCCAGGATGCAACCTGGAGGCAGGTGATGCCCCTCCCCGCTTGCTGCAGGCACTCAATGCAGTGGCAGAATCCCCAACTCAACTCACACCCTTCTCCAGGTAGCAAATCCCTTGAAGTCACAAGAGGAGAGTTCTCCCCTGCTGTGATACAAGAGAAGCATTCAGAAAGGCAAGATTTCCTTAGAGGGACGCCTGTGATCAATAAAAGTCAGATTGAGGGATCCCCCCCCCTTCCAATTCCGGTGGTATCTTTTGGGAGAGTTTTGTTTCTTAACCCCATTTTGGGGGCTAAGTGGCGGCCGTTTGTGGTGGCGAATGTGTGTTGCAGTAAAATTAAAATTCACACAGACTATCCCGAAAGCAAAATCCCTGGCTTTGAACAAGGATTGAGAAGCAGGTTCAGAGGAGATGGGAATTCAAATTGTTCCTGTTCTGCAGGAGATCAAATGCTGGTGTCCCCCCCCCCCCAAACACACACACGTCAAGAGGGTTCAGGGAGGCTCACATGGTCTGAATTGATGAGCGCTGAACATTTTGTAGTTTAGGCTGCTTGTAGTTCCTAATTCGGATAAATACTGTTTCATTTTGTAATGTAAATACGTAAGGCCACCCCATTCACAGCCACCTGATCCAGGACTAATGCTGGCCAAATATATGTTTAAGCCTGGTGCATCATTCCTACTGACATGAGAAATGCCTGGGTGGATTCCCAGGCATTTGGGGGGCACCATCCAGGTCCCTCACAGTTCAGATTTCTCTGCTTGTGGAGGCCCTGGTGGGGGTACACTTACCTTCCTTTGCTTTACCTCTTTTAGCGCAACAGCTTCCCACCCACCACTTAGGAAAGAAATTTAGGAACTCCCCCCCTCCCCACGCAAACACTGTCCGTGTTATGTCTCGGCCTCAGTTTCACGTCCTGTAAAAGGGGAACGTTGGAGTGCCTAAGGGGAATAGAAATAGGCGTGATATCAAAAGGATAGGCCAGCTGTGGGAAGGGGAGGGAGGCACCACCGGAGCGGGATCCACACAGCCTCAGGTGCGTTTGCGCAGCCTTAAAATTCATGGCGTGGTTCTCCTCCCTGCTATTAAGTCTCCAGCAGCGGCCAAGCACTCTTCCTTCTTGAAACACGCAGGGCTGAGCAGCTGGAAAGCTGCCCTTTCCCAGAAGATGAGGAGCTAGCCTGGCTTACGGGAGGCCCATCATCCGGGCATCTCTGCCGCCCGGGGCCCCCGGGCCCCCTGACTGCGTTTGGTTCTGGTTCTGCCTCTCCTGAGATTCGAGGGGGCCTGCAGGCTTCCTAGGCCTCGAAGCTGGCCTCTTGCGCAGGTCCTGATGTGACGGCCCTGCCTGGGTTCCTTCTGTAAAAGGGGTGCGGGTGGGCAAACACCCCCCCCCCTCGCCGCTTCCTGGGGAGGTTCGACAGAGCTCCACCTTGAGGACGTTTCCTGCTTCTGGTTTAGGTTGGCATCAGGGGTTAACCAAGGGTAAAGCGGGCATAGGCGGATGGACGGGCAAACAGACGGATTTTAACCATGCCGCCAGGCCCATTTGGGGATCAAAGCCTCCAGTTAATTCCCCCCCTCCATTAATCCCCTCCCAAAAGCACAATTCCCTCCTCTTCTCCACGGGTGGGAGGGGAAGGTGTCCCCATCCTTTTTGATACTCCTTTGCGGTCTTCCCCTGACCGTCCTGTCCAGCCCGTTCTTATTTGATCCACGACAACGTTTCCATGGCAACAGGTTACTTTTCAAAGGGGGAACATCTTGTCATTATATTTAATCCACTGCGGCTGAAGAAGGGCTGAAATATTAAGTTGTGGTTGCCATGGCAACCACTTTGTTACATCGGTTTCCTTTGGTGTTGGATTTCGCATCCTGTGCCCCGTTCTTCCGCTGACCCCCCTCCTCTTATTTGCCTCCCCGCACCCTTTCCAGCCCCCCCCCCGTGCTTCCCCCCATGGAATACATAAACCCCACACCCTTCCCTGTGATGGACAAAAATCGTCTCTGACTTCTTCTTTTTTTAAAAAAAGAATGACTCTTTGGTTTTACCTTTTTCCCAAAATGGCAAAATAGGTGGTCCAGATATACTTGGGGATTCTAGGATGGGGAAGCCATTAGAAATAGTGTTGTTGGGGGGGGATGTTTTAAGCACTTCTCTCCCCTTCCGTTTAAACTGCGCCTTCTCTCAAGCTGGGAGAAAAACAGGAAAAGGGAGGGGTCTGAAAGGGTTCGGGAATTCCTGCGGAGGGAGCCCTGCTGGCGTTCCTTTCGGCTTGCCCTTCTAAGCAGACCACCCTGGCTTGGGCTTCCCCGCTTAGTGCATGGGCAGACCACCCTTGGCCCCCGCCTGTTCCTCTTCCGATTCGGCTGCCCCGTCTCGGCTAACACGATCGGCTGCAAAGGGCATTTGGGGATCTGCACGTCGGGGCAGCGTGCCCATGTCCAAGCACGCTCACGATGAGGCGCCTGCGTCTCTGCTTTTCAAAACGGGCCAGCTGGCGCAGGAAGGCGGGGGAGTCCGCTGAGAACCCACACGGGTGGGGAACTGGCAAAAGCATTTGCCGCTCCGAGCAGTCTCTTTCTTCGCTGATTGCTTGTGGGGTTATGGAGGGTGGGCGTCCCCGGAGCCGAGGGTTCAAAGCACAAGCAGACCACTCTCGATGTGGCTCAGCTTGACCTATTTGGCGGATTAACCCATCCCACGAGACCGGCCAAACAGGCTGCGGGCGGATCAGGGCAGAACGATGCTGACGGGCCCAGTACAACAACGCCACCCGCTCTCCCCTTCCGCCTTTCGTGCCCAGGAAACACCGGTGTGCCGGATAAGCCAGGCCTCCGCTCCCTGTCCTTGTTGGTCCTCGGCAGCTGCCAAACGGAGGCACGCTGCATGTTACTCTGGAGGGTCTGTAGAGACCGAATGACTGGCATCCCTCTGCTTGTTCCCTGCGGATTTCTCCGGCCTGCTTTTGAAGTCGTCTTAGAAAGCTTTGAATTCCTGAAATGAAAGACAAACTCGGCAAGATGTAGGCTCTTGGGCTGCCGAGTGTTGCCACTTCGCTGGAAAATCCCACCGGGCTTTGAGATAATGAGTCGGGGAGAATAGCTTCTCTCCCCACACTTCCTTCCTTCACGCATGCAGATATTACCATCTTCTTCCTGTTCTCTTTCCTTGTTATTTTTCCTTCCTGAATCAAAAAGCTTCATTTCCCACAGTCACTTAGGTTCCTTCTTATGCTCCTCCTACCATTGCTACCTCCAGATGTGTTGGGACTACAGCTCCCATCACTCCCAGCCTGCATCAGCCCAACAATTTGGCACCAGCCGGCTTTTGACAGCACACGATTATTCTGTTGATGCTTTCCCAAAAACCTGGGGATGGTTCCTCTCTTTCCCTAACATTTGAAAACCAAGGGTGGCCCCACATCTGGGGGCACTGTTAATGGCAGGCACGTTATTTTCCAGTTCCAACGCAACAACATGTTCCAGTTCCTCCTCTGCAAATCCAATGCCCTATTTCTGCGTTGGAGCATATCCTGTTTTCCTTCCGTTTTCAGCCCAGAGTCATGTACTGTATATGAGACGGGTGGTCATATAAATACGATATAAATCTCTCTGCTTGCTTGCACTGGTTTCTGTGCCACGTTCAGCTGGGCCGGGGCCCTCCTTGGATTTGAGTTTGCCGAGCCAAGATAAAAGCCCAGCCCCAACCGCCTGCCTTTTTCGCTTCTGACGAAGATCACACGGAGGGTTTTTTGTGGTGGTTGTCGGAGGCTTTTCTGGGCAGGGAGCCATTGTGCAGAAAGGTGTTGGAAGAAAAGAATGGCTCGAGCAGTTGGTTTTCCTTGCTATCAACCAGCTGCGGAAGAAAAGAGCTGGACTTGAAGAAAAGACTACACCGAGCCGTCTGCCTTTGGCGGCTCCGGGAACATTGGTTTCTATTCTTGCATTTTTTCCCCTTTACATAATAACCCAGCTTCCTCTTTCTTGCCTCGCCGCGAACTCCATGGAGAGAGGAAAGGAACATAATACTGGAGCATATTCAGCTGTGAACGTTGCCATTTTGAAATCAATCTGGCGCAGCCAGAGCCTCGGGTACATTGTAACGCGCTCGCAACCTCGGAGGAAGAAGGATCTTTGAATTAAACCTTGGTCCAAGCTGGCTGCTTAATAAATTGGCCTGCCTTCCCCAACATCTTTGAGCGCTTGCTAGTTGACCGGCTGCTGGTGGCGAGGAAGGACGTGCAGGTGACGTGTGGGCGGATGGCCAGTCTAGCAGGAAGCCTGTCCGTTTTTACGCACAAGGCTGGGAGTCTTCTGAAAGTCGGGTTGAGAAGAGAGATGCTTAAGGCAGCCACCACTCTGCATGCCTGCCTCTCTAGGTAGAGTCTGCCTAGAGTGCTAGGGTCCTGTTATTCCAGAGCAGTCTTTTAAGGGAGAACCCTACATTGCTAGGTCAGAGCTAAGGTGGGATGGTTTGACTAAGTAGCCACCGTTGACCAGAATGTGCTTTGACCGGTCTGTATCTTTGTCTCTCTTCTTTGGAGAGGGCCCACCCTCTTCCCCTCAGAGGGGTTCTTGGGAACTGCATGATTGCCAGCAAAGAGATGTCCTCCTTGCTCTCTTCAGGAGTGATTTCTCCAGAACTGGCCAGCCCTAAGCCCGAAACTCCAGTGTAACTTGTTCTTTCCCTCCAGTGACTCAAACGCACAGAAGCAAGGGCAGCCTTACAATGTGCTCTTTTCATTTCCTGAACCAAAAGGTCCACTAATCTACACGTGCGTTTACACACTTACTGAACTCCAAACGCTACCTGGCCAGGCTAGGTTGGAGCTGCAGAAGAACCGAGGCACGATGCCCACCTGCCCAAGGCCTCATCCTATGTGACAGCTTCAAACAATTCCAGTTCCCATTCCTTTATGTGATTTCCAACAAGGTGTACCACCCATCAGTCCCCCACCCCCTGCCCATTTCTCCTGGAGTCCCATGGCCTCCCACAGTCCACTTGTTTTGGAACTGCCTTGTGGGAACCACATCTCCTGCGTTTGGTTGCATCAACTTTGATGCCATTCTCCGCATAATGCATAAACTAACCTTTGTGCCTTTTTGGTCTGCTGCAAGTGGGTCTCCTGTGACTCCAGTCTTTCAGATGCACCTGTTCGCACAAATAAGTGGCATTATACGGTGATGGGTATTGGATCCTAGTGACAATCTGCTGGCATTAATTGATGGATACGGTGATCCACGGATTAACGTCGTTATGCATGTTTTAGTGTAATCTAACACTGGGGCTTGCAGGCAACATTTTCTGAGGTGCCCACCGCCAAAGTTGCCATCTGACCAGCTCTGTTGCAGAGCGTAAACCATCACGGCATGGAACCCTTCAGAAGAGAAACGTTCCCAGATCGGGAATAGTCCACATCCACAAGAAGCAGAGAGCAGGCCCCAGGGGTCAGGCGGGGTGCTGTCCAATTCCTGAATGCCACTTTTGCATCTGAGGTGACCTGGCCGCCTGGTGCCCAAAACACTAATCAAAGTGGACTTGATGCTGAGCAAAGCAGCATGGCAGATTCCTGCTAGTGGGATCAGGAATCTGCCTTGAAGTGTTAGGACCTTTTGCATGCAGCTGGATTGCATGCAACTGAGGCAGACAATAGGGGAGGGATGCCCTGATGCTTCCTCACATTGCAGCTTATTTCTTCGGTTTGGAACATAGGGCTTTCACATGGGGCAGTAGGTTCACCCTCTGCCAATCAAAACAGAAGAGACCTGATCTTTTTAGAAGGAATAGCTTTCAAGTCTGAATAGATGACCCAGGACAGTGACTTCACGGGCCGAATCGGTCATAATCCTTCAAGGTTAAGAGTGGACCTGCTCTAGGTTTTTTTCCTTTCCTTCCTTTAATGAATGTTAAAACACAAGGAGCGAGCGATGTGCCCCATCCCCTTCTAACCTGCTCATGTTCGATGATACCTTCTTCGTGGCACTGTTGTTAACACACTTTGGAAGAAACACGGCTTTCTGTGCCTTTTGAGAAGTGTCGCGCCTCACGTTCAAATGACATGCAGCAGAACGTGCAGCAGATTTGCTTCACCGTTGAATTGCCACATCTGGGTGTTTGAGCCCTGCTGGGGTGGGGATTGTGACATTCCTCCAGCCACCCAGCTAGTGTTGGGTGTGGAATGCTGGGAGTTGTAGATGGTTAACATCTGGAGGCCTTCAGGTTTCCTCCTCTTGCAGGACAGGGACATACTTATGGCCCAGTCTGAGTGATCTTACTTACTAGCTCTTCTGTATCTTTAACTTGCAGGAGGCTGAACAGCACCCAAGGAGAAATCCGGGTTGGGCCCAGCCATCAGGTAAGATTGCCCTGTATGGTGAGCATCAAACGGGGGCCTCACGTTGCTCTGCATTTTTCACAGAAGCTTTTTCACAAATAGACCTGGTCGTTCAGCAGACGTTTCTTTTGGCCCTTCCACCTCAGCAGGATTTGAAGAATTTGTCTTGCCAGGAGCCTAGTTGCTTGCTTGCTTGTTTTATTCAGTTTGATGCTGCCCGACTCCAAATGACTCTGGGCAACTCGCAGTGTACCAGACAGTATAAAAAACAATGCAGGAAGAAGCCACAAGCAACAAAACCGACTAGAACAGAAGAGAAGGAAAAGGGAATGAAGTGGCTCCCAGGTAGACCAGACAGGAAACATGATCAGCTGAGCTAATTCTACTTTATTGTAAGGCTACATTAACAGAATCTTGCAAGTCTGAAAGTACAAACCTCCCCCCCTCCTTTACAGCCTGATAACTTAGGGAGGGTCCCTCCTGAGCCTCTTTCTCCACCCACTATGCAGCTGTGGGCTCAGCTCCCTCTTATCTGACCTTCCCTAGGCAGCATCTCTTCACCCAGTTCCCAAGGTCATTGCCACATACCATTACATACATAGATCTCAGGGGGACCTCATGCCAGAGGGCAGGTGCTATGACAGAGTAGGCCCACTCCTGATAGGTGACATTGCTTAATTGGAGCCACCTGGAGCGTGCCAACCCTGTCCACTCAAATTGGCCAGGCAGACACCATGGGAGCGAGGCGGCCCCTCTGCCACGCAGGGCTTTAGCGGTCGTAACCAGCACCTTGAAGCGCACCCGGAAGCAAACTGGGAGCCAGCGCGGCTTGCAAAACATGGGTGTCACGTGGGCAGACCCAGGCAAACCCGTCGCCGCTCGCGCTGCTGCATTCTGGACCAGTTGAAGCTTCTGAGTGGTCGAATAGTGATCATCAGCACCGAGGACGAATTAAGTAAAAGCGAGTTTTACAAAGTGGGCTCCCTCTCCTCCCCAGAAGTCACCAAGTTTATCGTAGAACTGCAAGTTTATCGCTGCTGCCCGGTTTGGCTGTGACCGTGTCACTTCCGTAGGCCAACGTGTAAGGCTTCCCTAAAATAAAACCGTCCCTTTTGGCAACGAGGCAAAGGCCGAGCGCTTTCCCGGTCCCCTATTCCTCCGGCTTGTCTACGTTGTTACTAGCAGTCTGTATTTGGGTCCCTGGCAGCATCCGTACAGCAGTGCCCAGCCATCGCTGCGCCAGTGGGGAGTAGCAGCCAGCTCATGCCTTGCCGAGGGAGTGTCATGTAAAACAGTGACATTGCAATGCATGGGGTTTTTCCCCCCTCGGAAAGCAAATTGGGGAAGGGGAGGATGCAAGCGGGGTGCGCGGAAGGCCTCCGAACCTGTGATTACTGATTCCATGTGCCGGTATAAAATGCTGCTTTTCAGAGGTGCTTCGCCTTCGAAGTATGTGAAATAATTACTGGCTTGGGAAGCTGTTTGCTGTCGCATACCCGTCACTGGCAATGTGATTAAGGCTGCAAACTGAATCTTGCTTAGATTCCTTTGTGCCCAATTTCATTCTCCGCTCTAGAATTGTCTGTGGGTCCGTGGAGAGGTTTGAGGTCCCAGGGCCAAGGGGTAACCAGCTTAGGGAGATGGAGTTGCACAGAGATCCCTTTTCATCAAGGAAAGCATAATTTCTGGGAATCTACAGTTTGGCAGTAGATATTTTGAGAGGTTATGAGGAAGCCGTGGCCTTTTTCCCGCTCTGTGCAAAGGGTCTAAGCGTTTTATCAACCCTGGAAATAATAAGTCTGTGTTACTGGCTTTAAAAATGTTTAGCCATGCCGGCTGCACATTGGTGACACCTGAAATGCTTAGAAAGAACAGGATGGGACACAACACCCCCCCCCCCCCAAATGGTTTGTTCACGGATGGTCTGCTTGGTTGTCTGAAGGCAGTTCCTCTCCCTGCAGGCAAAGCAGCTTTTTTTAATAGCTCAGACTTTCTCACTTTGCTTTGAAAGTTCGTGTCAAGCATCAGCGTCAAGAGAACGTGACCAGATGTTCCCTGGTTTCTGCCCTCTCTTCCCAGGCCAAGCTCCCTGAGCTGCAGCCCTTCCCTTCGGGAGACGGGGACGCCGTCACGCGTCACGAGGAGCTGGTCTGGATGCCGGGGGTGAACGACTGTGACCTGCTCATGTACCTGAGGGCGGCACGGTAATGCGAAGCTAATGGAGTTCAGGAATGTGCCTGCGCAGGACCTCACGCAGACACGGGCCTAGCGCCCCTCTGCTGTTCCTTTAAAAGTGACCCCTGAAAAAGAGATGCCACTGCTTTAAGCATCAGCGCATGACTGGAACTCTAAAGCATCGGCACTTCTTTCAGGCCGGGGAGTAAGCTTGGAAGAAGCTGGGCTGCTTTCTCAGAAAGAGAGGCGCTGTGCTCGTGTCTACATGAGGCCCAAAGCTTTTATTCTGATTCCCTTTGCAAGGGTGCACAGAGCTCGTATAGTTGCTGTAGTGGGGAGCTGCCGATGGCTGTCTTGGGAAGAGGTTAGAGTCCACGTTTCTACTCACGAAGACCTTTTTGAATCTTTTCCTGGGAAGAAATAGCCCCCTTTTAAGTTGGGGACTAGCCCTGTGAAGAATCAGCCATCAGTACCAGGACTGCTTGGTTCGTTGGTTTTCGCTCTGCTTGTGTAACCTTGAAGTTGTTTTCAACACGCTGACATTATATTTGTTTTCGAACTTGAAGGAGCATGGCGGCTTTCGCAGGGATGTGCGACGGCGGCTCGACGGAGGATGGGTGCGTTGCAGCTTCCCGTGATGACACCACTCTCAACGCGCTCAACACGGTAGGCCACCTCCTGCCGTCCCAGAAATGATTCTCTAGCTACTGTAACTGAGCACCTGTCCCCACAGGCCGGGCTCCTTTGCAACTTTCCATTGGCCTTTCACTCTCGCAAGAGCACTTTTAGGGTTCCCTAAAGTTGCCACGGCTGAGAAAACGCTGCTCTACATTATGGAGCCAAGTTCTTTCGGTGTCACTTATTAGACATGAACCCACAAAAACACACCAGGGAAGCGTGCACGACGCGCTTCACGGATGCCACTTGGGGTGCTTCGGAAGCTCAGAAAAAAAGGCTGCTTCCTATTACTCCGAAAATCCCTTTCTTTTCTGAGTAGTTTCACTTGGCTCGATTCAGCCGTTCTACGCAAGCCAGGCCAGCTCACCGACCCGCCTCGAGGTCGGGGGCAGAGAATGAAAGCCTTCCACGTTCAAAATCCTGCCTGGGCTGGGGCCAGCTCTGTGAACCTTAGGGTGCGGCGCTAGTCCAGTCCATGTGGCAGAGGGCAGGAGGGGAGAAGAGTGTGGAGGGAGGGGGTTAAAAAAATAACGAGGGAGGGTAAAGGAGCAGGCCCAGAATTGGTGTGAGCATTTGCCGTGGCTCCCTTTCTCACTGTAGAGGGATTGGTGCCCCTTGGCTTCCCTAAAGCCCACGTGGGACACGTGGCTAGTGGCTGGGGTGCCCTTCAGGTGCCTGTCTGGAAACCGCAGGAATTTTTGTCTACTCAGTATGACAGTACCGAGTTAGGCGCCCCCAAGCAGGCGTGGGTGTATGTTTTCCCAGTGTGCAGGAACAGTTATCTTGACTGCGGCTAACAGATTGGTGGCCATCTCTCAGTGCCTGTAGATTTTGTCTTTTTTCCCTCAAAGACTTTCCATTCTCTTTTGCCTCCCTTTATCTGGTGGCCTTTTCTGAAACAAGAATTAGCAAGAGACGCTAAAAGGTGCTGAGAGGCAGCACAGAAGAAGAGGTCGAGCCGATATGCTGTCTGTAGCATTCCTGGATAAGAATTGAGGGTTTCCCCCCCCCCCCCAAAGGAAACATTTAGAGGGCCGGGTTGCCTAAAATGGCCTCTGTAAGGTGGTTCCCCAACGAGGGAGACGTGATCCACTCAGTTACCTGTTTTTGTTTTGCTCGGAGCCCAGATCCGCATGTAAAACTGGGAGCTCTGTCCCATCTTGTTTCCGATGTGTGGGTGGGAATCGGTTCTGGCTTTGGTTGCGCTGAGGGGTGTGTGAGTGTTTAGAAAGGATAATATGGTGAAAAATTGATATGCTCTATGATTTCTTATTATGGAAATACAATAAACTTCAGAGGAGCACTTCACATAAATCAGTCCTGACAAAGTTCTTTGCCAGTGTTTTATTTATGTAATAACAGGGTGCTGTAACCCTCAGCATGATTTATTGTTAATTACACCCAAAAGGAATGGAGAGAGCAGGGGAACTTTTTTTGCTGCACAGCATTTATATTAGCTGGTGGAACACTTCCTTCCAGGGTCTATTTGCTTAACGGCATGGCTACATTTTTAGCTCCTCCCTCCTCCCTCCCTCCCTTCCATTTCAAGTGGTATTTTTAATGCTTTTTCTTCAGCAGATCCAGTGGGATGGAAAGAGATCATTTGCAGAAAAGGTTAGGGACGAGGCGTGTGCGTGACTGATGCTGACTTACACTTTTAGTCTGTCAATTAGAAATTCTGGAGGTTGTAGTCAATCCAGTCTAGAGTTGGGGAAAGACTGTTTTAGAATAAATAGATCAGGACCATAGATGTAGACTGGCAGATAGACAAACATTTCCATCACCTGAATGAGTTAAAGAAGAGATTTAGCCTCAAAGAGCTGCCTGGATATGTGTGTTCCTACAGCACCCCCTGCAGGTAAAAGAGAGGTATGGCCCATATCCACCTCTTTAATTTACAAGGTTGATGATTGGCCAAGGTCATCGTCACTTTCTACCTTTCAGGCCTCACTCGGATCAGCAAGAGGGGACTCTCCGAGGCTGGTGAGCACAGTCCAAATTTAGGAGCTTATTGGTGAGGAAGGGTCTCCTCTGTCCTCCAAAGAGGGCACGTGGCCAGGCACAGCTCCTCTCCTGCAACCACTCACTGTTTTTATTTTCAGAGGACACCCTTCGGGGCCCATGTTGAGCCAGAGGGCTTCCTGAGAACAGACACGATGCCGGAGGCTTTGCTCGCAGCACACCAACCTCCTATTTAATTCCCCCTTATTTAAAGATTTTTAAAATTAGGGCGGGGAGCCCGGGGAGCCTCAGAAACATTAGTGCAGGACCTCTGTGATTCCCGGGACTCTCTCTGGGTTGGATCGTCTGCTCATGACCCCCTTGCCTCAGACGCTTCCCTTCTGGAGGGTCCGATCAGCACCGGAAACTGCCTTCCCCCCGTTCAGGATATTCTCATTCTTCATCAGTTCTCCATTCCAGTCGACAGCTGAAGTCGGAGCCCTTCCGGATTTGGAGGAAGGACGTTCGTGTGCAAAGCGTCTGCTGGCGCCTCCTCCCTCCCATTAAAACATGTCAGAGTGGGCCTGGGCAGATATATCAGCAGGCAGGCAGGCAGAGAGTCTTAGAGTTCCCCTCAAAAGAGCATCAAAGGCCAGAAGATCCAGGCCCTGCTTGCCTCTAATAAGGCATAAAAGTGCAGATTGGTGATAACGCCTCACAACACACAGACGCAGAGATTTCTTTTTTTGCTTTTCAGCTCTCTTTTCTATGCTTGATGGGGGGGGGGAAGCTGAAAGAATTCCCTTCTTCCTCCCATCATAGGCCGAAACAGCCTTGGCCCTTAATATCTTGCGGCCTTGGAAATCCGTTCCTTAATTCAAATTCACAGGCACTAAGCTCACATTTTATAGCAGCGTCTCTGTGTAATTTTACGTTAGGAGTGGCACTTGTGTTCAGGCTTCTGATGCCCTCTTATTCCTTGATGGGTTTAGGATTTGAAACGCACCCCACTTTCGTCTCAGAGAACCCTAAGGGTGAAGTTGAGTGCCTTGCTCAGAGTTAGGGGGGGGAACCCTCTTTTTTATTACTGAGATGCAGCCTATCGGAGGGCTGTGCTGAATTCCACCCGGCCATAGCTGCGTGTTGTGCAAAAGGATGCTACCTGGGCTCCTCGCATAGCCAGCCACCAAGTACCAGCTAACTTACAGGAAGGGAGAAGGAAATGCCCGACGGGGAACAGGTTATAGAAGTGTGGCGTGCCACTTTTTGACCAAGGTGGGGTTGCAGGTCATCCAAGCGCTGCCCAGTCTTGTGCAGTGAGCTGAGCCCAAGCACGGCCTTACAAAAGTGGCAGGAACTCGGACCCCGCACCCCTCGAGACCCCTTCGGTACGGCTCTTCGCGGGAAGGCTTGGAGGTAGCCCAGCTGCGAAGGGAGCACGACCTTTCGTTCCCCTCCCCAAACACGCAGATGACCTTCTGAGAACTCCCCGGGTTCTTTTTTTTTTTTTATTAAATTTTATTAAGTTTTACAATACATAATAAAATTTAAAGTAGAAAAAAAAATAGAAACAGAAATACAAAATAAGAAAAAGATAAAGAAAAAGTGAAGTCAAGAAATAATAAGCAAAGAAAATATAGAAAATAGATGTCCTCCAATCTATCTTTGAACTTAAAGTACAACAATTGATTTTAAATGTTAGTCCTTCATACAGTATACAGGAACTTTTCTTTGTCATATGCCTTTTGATTTCTTTAATCCAATCTTCTAACCTTCATCTTACTGTCTCCCAATAATCCATCTTTGGCTTCCACTCCTTGAAGTAGTAGTTAAATGTTGAATGTTCATTACTACATATTTATATCTTCAATAAAGACCAATTAGTATAACAAATAAAAGCCTTATTTACTTCTAATAAACTACAATATATTCTATTCATATTATGACTCATAACCTAACATGTTATGTAACTTAATACATAGTTTAGCAATTCTTATAGTGTTCATGCATATATATTTCTATAATTTAATTCTAATATATATATATATCTCCATAAAAAAGGAATTCTTGAATCTCAATTATCCATCTGTAATTTCCATTCCTTGTAGTAGTGTCCATTTAAACTAAATGCATAATCTATCATATCACTTAACCTAATAGCTAATATATCAATTCTTATAATATTCATACAATACATATTGATATATATCATCCTGTAGTAACCATCATTCTAATTCCATCATATCATTATCTTCTCATAAATATATCTCTAAGGAAAACAATATTCTATAATATCAACTTGTGTTTGTATTTAGCATCTTACATTTAGAATATCACTTTTTATATATCCATACAATTTCTCATAACAATTCAAGTCCATATTTTTTCATTAACCTTTATATCCATACAGTTTCTCATATCTTCTGTTTAGGTTATGCCAAAATCACAATACACTGTGGGAGATTCGCAATATACAGCCTGCTCTTTTCTATATCTCATATAGAATATCAGAGCAACCTTCTCTCCCTTTCCACATATTTCACAACATCCATCCAACTGTGCACCCATATTTTCACTCTGTCTCCACTGCCACAACATATCTATACCAAGATTGTAGTGTAAAGCCTTCAGAATGTTCTTCTGAACTAATATACTCAAAATTTCCTCCTTCTGTTTCTCCTCCACTTGAAAAACATTTTTCCTTTCTGTCTCCGTTTCTGTTCTCTGTTCTTTCTCTCTGTTTTGCAGAGTTACGAACAGTAATTCCAACGACCTTTGAATATTTGAAAAAGCCTCAGTAATCTCTCTTCTGAGCTCCTCAGGTACAAGTTGGAAAGCCATCTTTCCTGTGTCCTTCAAATTAAAACAACAACCCTTCTAGTCAAAACAATAATAATGTAATCTGTCCATGGAATACTACCAGCAGAATCTATTAAGCAGAGCGTCGTTGTTGTTTTGTTTTGTTTTTTTAAAGTCAAAAGAAAAAAGAAAGTTCCAATAATCCAAAATACAGGAGAGAATAATATTTTAAACAGTTTATAGAAGGAGAAATAAAAAATATATTCCAAATGAAGCAAAATCCAACCAGGGAGGATGTAGAAAAAGACGACAAGGAAAAAAACACGTTACCCTGTGTTTTAATTCTTCAAACTGCGAGCTTTCGTTCTTCAAGCTGCAAGCTGCTTAATCCAAACAAAGAGTTTCTCAAAAAATGAATAGTCATTTAGTTTATCAAGCGAAGAATTACAAACAGAGTCTCTTAAATCCCTCTAATACAAAAGAGAAGTAAAAAAAAAAAATGCAGACGTTTCATTATGTTGCAAATATAGAGTCCATCAAACTTCCACCAGAATCAGTTATAGCAAAGAAAGCACAAAGTTAGCCAACATTTTCAACAAAGTCCAAAAAATCGATCTTAGATTTCAAAAATATTTTAATCTAAAAAAAAACATTCCTAAAGTGATCTAAAAGCGGCTGGGCGCTCTTGTGTCTCTTCAAAGAGACTTGTTTCCCCTGCGAGAGCCTGATATATCTCGGCCATTGCCTTGCACTTACCCTGTTCCTTCCGCGGTGGAAAACTACAGAAAAAACAAGGGTAGGCAATCCCAATGGCCCCACGAGTAATCTTCTGGTCTCCCCTTCTCCAGGGGAAAAAAAAACTTCAGTGGACCACAACTTCTGCAATCCACGCAAGCAAGGGAAATTCAGTCAGCTTCTCTGAGAAATCTGACTGGTCGAGCTGGCAGCCAAGCCTGGAGTCCGAACTCCCCGGGTTCTTAATGGACTCCCATTATTTAATATTGTCCCCGAAATCGAGTCCCAGATGCTCTCAGGCGAGGCTCGTAATGACGGTAATTGGAGGAGAGTGCCGTTCCGAAGCTGGCGCCCCCAGACGCGACGCGGTTCCGATTTGGAAAGGTCACCGGGAAAAAAGAGGGCCTTTAAATTAAGTTGTAAATTACAAACCGAGAACAATATTTTGATGCGCAAGACCTGGGGATGTCAGGAGTGGCGGGACGTAATTCACGGATTCATTACCGCACAGAGGTGGCTGACGGCTGAGCCGTGCCGGGAGGAGGATTGATTGGCTGCTGCAGAAGGCAGCAATGTTGCAATGCGGGTGTCCAGATGCTCGGCCGTCTCCGCCCCCACCTTCACCTCGCCAGGTTCGGTATGCTAATGAGCCACGCGCGGGCGCAGCGCTCTTTAGGGCCTCTTGCGAGATAAATGAGGGTAGCAAGGCGAGGACGGATTGGAGCTTAGTTCTTCTTCCCTGAGCTTGAATGCGGGGTGCTGCTGCGAGGAAAAAGCATTACCATTTAAAACATGTATGTTGGAAGCCGTCCCTCCCCCCCCCCCCCCCTTCAGCCACAGGGAGATTCAGCCAGGCCACTGAGGCTTTTGCCTTCATTTGAGCCTTCAGGAGGATAAAAATACGTGGCGCAGCCTTGAGAATTTCAAAATATTGACTTTCTATTCTCTCCTCCCCCTTTCTGAGCATCCATCTCCAAGGCTCCCCAGTTGGGGGAAGGATTGGTGCGGAGGCAACCATGTGAACGTCTCCCGTCTTTATTTTCCTCCGGCCAACTTCCGCCCGGATTCAGAACCATGTGCATAATCAGCACGTCTATAAAAAGGCTGCCGGCCGAGTTACCTCTCTTCCTTGTACGTTTCCCTGCTTCCGAGCGAATGTCTTCGGAGCCCGCTTCAGAAAGCGCCTTGATTAACGATTAGACGAACGGTTGGTTAGCTTTCATTTTAGCCCATGGTGCCAACTCAGCCCATTTGGTTAGTTTTACGGCCCCAGGTGTCACGCTCAGGAGATGGGATAATTCATGAGCCGGGCGGAGGGGGCTGGAGAGGGGTTGTGGGTGGGTCTGCTGACTCATGGGCACAACAGGCAGGGGTCATCGGTCCTCCCGCTGGGGATGCCGGAAGAACCTGGAAATGCACCTTGTCTTGAAAACGGACAGCTGCCTTGGGTCCGAACCGCTCACATTTCCGCCTTGCTTCCGGAACTCTCTCGGAAGAGGCCAGGGGATCTCTGTTGCAACTGACCTGGTTTTCTCTCTCTCCCCTGCAGCTCCACGAAAGCAACTACGACGCCGGGAAAGCCCTCCAGCGCCTGGTGAGGAAGCCCGTCCCCAAACTCATAGAGAAGTGCTGGACGGAAGACGAAGCGGTGAGAGGCTTGCTTTTCGGCCCGGCCCGGCTCTCGTTTGGCTCCGCTCGGTCTCTCTTCCCTTGTGTGGATCGCCCCCTTCGGAAGATAGTGGGGGGCGGGGTTTCCCTGCACGGCCTGCTCCCCCAGCCTGGCAGCTGGCAGCCAAGTGGCTCCAGGGAAGGCCTTGCTCTGCAACCCCGAGCTACCTTTCCAGCAGAGGAGCTGCTGGGGGCCCCTCCTTGTTATCTTGCTCCAGCTTCCCACTCAAAGGGTCGGCGGGGCACCCGGAGACAAACGGGAATCCGATAGACTCTGAGCAATGGCCCAGTCGTAGAACGCTTCCGATCCAGGTGTCGGGGCACCCCGGGATGCTTGGGGGGTGAGAGGAAGCCAGCAGGAGACCAGGGACCAGGTGGGAGGCGCTCCTAAGCCGGCCTCTTTTAAAGAAAGGCATCGCGGCCTCCTGGCACATCCTGGCTACTTAAGTGAGCTGTGCTGCAGTTCACAACCTTTTCCTTTCCCAAGGATCAAAGAAACCAACGGAAAGCAAGGAGCCTGGCCACTGTGGCACGTTGTGTCTCCGAGGCTGGGCACGCTTCGCTGGCCCCTTTGGATTTAAATGGCCCGCAGGACCCCCACCCCTCCCTGCCGCCTTCTCATCAGCTGGGAACTTGCCCCGTGCTAGAACCCACCCACCCACCACCCACCCCGTCCCCCTCTGGAGCATCTTCCCTCCCCCCTTCCCTGCTGCTTTTTTATGCTAAAAGCTCCAGTGATATTTCAGCGCGGGGCTTTGATCAAAAGGCAGAGAAAGCAGCCCTTGCTTGTCACAAAGGAAGAAAAGCTCGTGGCGAATGAAAAGCCAAGCGATGCTCCCGGCGCTTCGGGCATGAGAAACAGCCGCCAGTAGCAACGTGTGCCGCTTTCGGTTTTGGCTCATCTGTTCGCTTCTCGCCCCGTGGTCCCCCAGCCCACGGACCTTCCAGCCAGGCTCGGCAGGCCTCCAGATGGGGAGCCCCCCCCCCCGAAAACAATTTCTCCTCCTTTTGTGGCCTCTGATTGACCCCTTCCCTCAGGTACGCGAAGAGTTTCTCACCCCCCCGAGCAGCTACGCATGATTGATAGAGAACTCAAGTCACTTTGGTGCCCGGATTTCGCCAAATCTTGCTTCTGTTCTTTAGGGTGAAGCTGTGAGCAAAAAAGTAGGAAGTAACTTGGAACAATAACAACAACAGCAATAGAAAACGGGACATTCATTGCCACATTTCACTGCAGACAGAAATAGACCACCAAATCATAAATTCAGAGATGCTTTTATTTGAGGACCCCGTTGGTTGGAAATTGGCAGTGCTGTCCCCTATTGTTTGAGGCAGAAGGTGCACAAAATTAGGCTTAGCTTAATTTAAAAAAAAACCCCTCAAATCTGTGGAAAAAAGCTGGAATTTTGGCTTGCCTGTTTGCAAGAAAGCCATACCATGTTTGGTATCACTCCCTTGCTCGCTTTGGGCCTTGCTGCATCTTCCCTTCCCAAGCAAAATGTGGCCCCCATCGCCTTCCAGCCTTTTGGCTAAGATCAAGTTTGTGTGTGTATACCGAAAGATTGCCCGCACACCCACTATCTTCATATTTTCTGGCTTATCCTCGCAATCATGAAGACTAGAAGCATTGTCCTTTTGAAATAGGAAAGGGAGATATTCAGAGTATTAAACTCTGGTCATGACAGAAGCTATATATGCTGCCCTGCCGGTTGTGGATATTTAGGATTTAAATTTCTCTGCTTAGGATCTCTCTCTAGCATAGTTATTTTGTTTGTTAACGCTGAAGGCAGAGTTTCTGACCGCCAGGGCACCCCCAAAATACACAGGGAGGGTTGTGCAAGACCGCACCGGGTCCCCTTTGTCGGCATCTGGATGTTGATTCTGAAGGACAGCATTCAATTCCCTTTAGGACCCAGGAACTAATGGAGCTTTGCAAAATCGAGGAGATTTGGGGTGCCCTGGGAACAGCCAGGTGGAGGAAAACCCAGGGCCCTTCTCTCCCAGAGGGCTTTTTGCTGGGCGCTTTGGGGTGGACCGTAGTGTTACGCAGCTGGAACATCCAAAGCATCGTTCCCCCATATTTCCCAGCAGCGTTGGGACGCAAACATGTTCATCGGTGCATAAGCACCTTTGAATGCAATCTGTCCGTACCAGTGTTTCTCAAGCTTGGCCACTTGGAGATGTGTGGACTCCAACTCCCAGGATTCCCCAGCCAGCTTGAGAAACACTGTTCCATGCCATTAACCTGAAACCTTGGAATCATCTCGGGATTCCTCATTGCCTAATTCCTAAGAACATTGAATTCATATGGCATTGGTACAGCTGGAAGCTGATCTACATTTTAAACACCAGGCCTTTAGAATGGAGAAACGTCTTTGGCAAGAGAGAAATCTTGCTCTTTTGTCCCCCCCCCCCCCCCCCCGGAAAGTCAAAGCACATTTTCAGCAGTAACCTTGGATGAGCCTTTGACACTGACCCTTAGCTCATTTCCAGATTTGGAACCTTTCTCGACCCTTCCAGGTGGCTCTGGCTAGCGCCCCAACCTCGTCATCTGCCCAAGGAAAAGACAGATTATTCCAGGCCAAAGCATAAAGAAATCTCACTCTTGTAGCTTTCGATCTTGAAATAAGCTCCTTTTAAAATATTTAGCCTGCTTTTAGGGGGACGGGACGCTCCACAGTTGGAAGGAAACAAGCTAGGTTCCAACAAGCCCTTAACACATCGCTCCAAAAGCAGTCAGATCCTTGATGACGACGGTGATAAAACTTAATTGGCCATATTTGTGGATTTGCAAGTTCATAGGTTTTCACGCCCTTCCAACACCTGGCTTTGGTTTGGAAGCCGCGTTTGTCAATCAAAAGGAAAATCCTGCCCCCCAAACCCGGCCCACATGTGAGACATTAATTTTCCCCAGCGTGCTGGTGAACATTTGTAATGCAGTGAATGAGTGTGGCTTTGATGGAATTACTGGTGAGTCGTTCACTCAGCTCCGTCGCCCGCCTCTCCCAAGCCAGGTCTCTTGGCTTCGAAGGGAGGATATCTATCATTTGCAGCAGCAGCAGCAGCAGAGGACATCATAAATGTGGGGGAATGGATGGGTGGTCCCTCTGAACAGGAGGAGGAATTGCGCCGGGGCACGCCGGTGATGAAGTGGGCAGAGAACGAATGGGGACAGTGGTGTCAATGAACAGGTAACTTGAGTCTAGACAGTGTTTCTCAACCATGGCCACTTTAAGAGGTGTGGACTTCAACTCCCAGAATTCCCCAGCCAGATTCTGGGAGTTGAAGTCCACACCTCTTAAAGTGGCCACGGTTGAGAAACACTGCTCTAAGACTAGGACTTGATTCTTGGCGTGCATTCTAGGTTGTTGAAAGAGGAACGTCGCTTTCAAACGTCGGGGAACTGAGTTCCGGAAAGCTTGGCGGAGAAGAAGTGGGGGCACGTTCCTCGCGTCTCCTGCAGCCAGCTCCTTTGCGGAGTGGCTCTACCGATCCGGCAGGGCTCGTTTGGATTTGAAACGACGGGCCCGTATTTCAGGGTGCTGAGCGGGTCAGGAGAAGCTGCGGTCAGCCCCCCAGGCCATCCGGTTGGTGGCGGCCCCCGAGCCTCTTTGGGGGACATGAAAAGCAGCTCTCCCCACATTGCCCAAAGCCGCTTTTGTAACTGTCGGGTAGGCCGGCGTGCCGCGCCCTCGGCTTGCGTTTGCCTGCCCTTTTCTCCCCGTCCCGTCGTCGTAACTCGTGCTGACCTCGCGACTTTGGAGGGGCTCATCTTGGGGGGCCAGGAACTGTTCCTGCTTCCCGGGCCCCTTGGAGGAAGGGCAGCGATGAAGAAGGTGCATCCGCCAGCAAAGCTAACCCCGGCGCACCCTGCCGTTCCTTCCCAGCCCTGGGCTCTGGCTTCCCTCCGTCGGCAGAGCTGCCTCCGCCTTCTCTTCGCAACAGCGCCGCCCCCCGCCTGCCTTTTGCCCGTCTTCGTGCTTCTGCCCTGCCCAAAGACACCCTCTTGGCCTTCTATTTCCCTCCCTTCGCGGCATCTTGCTTTGTCCAGACCTGCCCGAAGCCTGATCTGCCCTTCCTCCGCCTGGCAGAATGTCTTTAGCTTGGCCCTTCCTTGAAACCTGACCCTTAATGGAGCTGGCGAAATGCCCTGGTTGGAAAGGTCTTGGTTTCCATTGGCGATCCGGGGGCAGAAGGCCTCCTCCTCCCAGCCTCGCAAGATTAATAAACGCTGTGCAGTTTGGCTGTTTGAGCAACGCGTTGCGTCTCGCTTTCAAGGCCGCGTTTCCGCCTGTCTTTCTTTTTTTTTAACCAAGATTGCTTGGCTGTCGGCAGCGATTTCCCCGTCTTCCTTTAAAAAATGCGAAGAAGGTGGAAGAGAGCTGAAAAGGCAGCAGTTTGTTCCATAAACAAAGGGGGCCAATCCCACAATCCTTTGTAGTTTCTTAGCAACGTGGCTAAGTTTGTTTTAGCTGGCTGGGTGCTCCAGGAAAGCACATTTTGTTCCTTCTGTGTATAGAAACCCTGAAGGCGCCGCTTCAGAACACGAAACTTAAACCTGCTGCAGCACCGATAGCAGGAAGCTGGAGAAAGCGAGATCTGAGTGTTAATGGCTCCTTTTCTTTGTCTCTCTCGAGATCTGAGCAGTAAACACAGCAAAGATGCCGCCCAATAGTTCGCAGCCGGGGGATCAGAGGAGAACGCCAAGCAGGGCTGGCAGCCAGCTTGGGGCTCTGCCCAAGAGAAGGAAGTCTCATCCTGCCTCCACTGCCGGGAATATCTTATATCCTGTTCGGAACATCTAGGATTTTATGGGTGGTTACATGCCCGCACGCTCGCGTTCGGAAGAGCGTCTAGATGCCAGGCGGGCTCCCTGCCGTTCCCACACTCCCCTAACGATCGCAGTGCCATTACGCGTCTTTCGCATCTCTGCGCACTGCGTTCGTCTTCTCCAAACCCACTTCTTTGCAGGAAGGACCCCTGGATGCTTTGGTGGCGTAGCAGTGAGCGAGCCTGAACAAGCCTGATCTGTTGCCCCCCTTCAGGTCGCTGTTGCATCGTGCTGGTGTCTCCGGCCAGTTATAAGCCCCCTCCCCACATTCTCTGACGGCCTTCCGCTCTCCCCTTGGGTGCACATGGGTCAGATTTCGTGGATCTGTCCAAACGGCCCCGGAGCTGAACGGCAGGGCTCCGTGTCTGAGAGGGGCAGGGTCAGAATAATTTATGGGAGGGAGCCATAGAAGAGAGGTGGGTGTTTAAGCCCAGGGAAGGGCTCATCTGAAAACGGCCTTGGGAGTTGGCCATCGGCAGTGGCCCCCGTTGGATCGATGGGATCTCTTTCGCGGTCACGTCCACAGAGGCTACCGATGAGAGAGAGGGAGATGGACAGCCCGGATTAGACCCAGAAAAAGCTCTGGGGTGGGAAAGCTGTTGGCTGGGTCTGCTTGTGCCAAGTCGACCAGCAGAATTTGGATCTAGGGCATTCTGGGAAAGGTGGATAAATCCATGCTAGGATTCGGCCACCCTTTCTGCTGCTTTCCCCCTTGGGGTGGGGGGAACGTCTCCTTGTTGTAAATTGAGGAAAGCCTTCAAAGGCGGGGCTTCTTTTGAAGCCATCTAGTGGCCGAACTCTGCAAAGGAGCCCACGGTTCTGGGCCGGCTTTTTTTATAGAGCAGTCGCTATCCGGGAGCTGAGTATTCATCCCGACTTTGAAAAATTGACTTTCTGTCAATTGGGGGCGTGAAAATTTGGGCCGTAAATACAGCTCTGCAAAACAGCAGCCCGATCACCCCTTGCAAAACTGGAGAAGTCCCAAACCAGCCAGGATTCCGTTAAAAACGGCGGCCCTCCTTTTCCAGCCTTGTCTTTATTTTGTCTGTTACCAAATCCGTTCCTCAAAGAGCAGCGTATCAGGCTAGAAAAAAGATTCGGAAGCCAAAAGCGAGCATATTATGCTCTCTTGCTTATGAAGGACTTGTCCTGTGTATATTCGGCATTTTCCTACATGAAGGATCTGTGTGATTATTCCTTTGGGTTGTTTGACTTCTGGTTCGAGAAAGGGTGCTGAACAATAGGCTGGATTCACGGGTATTCGGTTAACCGTGGCTAAGAAAACCTGGCTTGTATGTGAGCTCAGTTTGTACATTCATTCACATTTGACTCTGTGACGGGAAACCTCTGGGGGTTTCTTTTAGGAAAATTGACATGGTGCTCCTGATCCCCCCCAAACGTGCGGACGAGGGGTAGAAATGAGTCAAATGAGGTGAGGGCAACTCAGCTCTTCTTTTCTCACGTCTACTATTGAAACTTTTAGCTTCATCAGCAGGAAAACACAACTATGGAAGATCCCCAGTGCTGAAAACGGTGGAGCTAAGTTCTAAACCCAGAGAGGTGCATTGGGGACCTCCTAAGATGCTAACTGGAATTTGTAGGAAGTAGACAAAGTTCCCCACAATCCCCAGTTGCGTTTTGCGGGTGCGTTTTCGTATTGGCCAGAAAGGGGAGGACGCTTTTTCCTTCTCCGTACAGCTCCAAGAAACACTGCTTTTGTTAAGAAATTCTGCAAAAGGCAAAGGATATCTGGCTTTGTACAAGCAGCCACACAAATTATTATTAAGGAAATAATTTTGGCAATAGGCTTCCCAGCATGAGTAATAAACAGGGAGTTTAAATGTTGCTGAGAAAAGGGATTAGGCTCCTTAACTGGCTTTGAAAGGATGAGAGCCCATTATAATTATGTCTCTCTTGAAATAAGAAGCTATTCTCTGGCTAAGAAGTTCTAATTTTTAATGTAAGAAAAGATTGGTTGTTTTTTTTGACTAGTCTTTAAATCCTTGGATCCTTACATAGAGCAAAAATGGCGTTCCCAGAGATTCGGCCTGTGTTGATCTCTACCCCCAAGCTCTTCCGATTCCAAATCTGCGGGGTGCCCCAATTTTTTTCCTGAGACACCCCACCGTTCTTGTGTCCTTGGCTTTGCGTTTGGAATTTGGAATTTCCATTTCATTTTCCGATCCAGTTCATGTCGTGGATCCCAACCTTTGATCTGAGCCTCGCTGACAGCAAGCCATTTGTCTTTCTTTCTTTCTTTTTTTTTAAACATCCCCTGTGATGGCATTTAAAAACTATACTTCAAAGAAGCCGCTGTCTCGGCCCACTTTGCTTCCTTCAAGTTACGCAGCTCCATATTCAGTAGGTCTGAAAAATGAGCTTGCTTTCCGTCAGCATCCATAATAGAGCATGTGAAGGAAGGTCCACAATCCATCACTGCCTGCCTCCTTTCCTTCCTGCTCAGCTATCTAAACAGTGTGGCTCCAGAGCATCCTTCTGGGAGCTATTATTTAATTTAAGTTTGTTGAGATGTCACTTTTCTGGTTAATAGGCTTCTCCACATGTAGACCGCACATCTAATCTAAATATTAATCATTTCTTTATCCTTCCAAGGCTCTTAATTAGTTCGATGGGTAACAGAGCTAGGAACACTAATGATGATCTGGTTGGATGGAAGGTCTCAGAGAAGAGCTCTGAGCGGGTTTGGACTTGTAGCTCTGATGAGCCAAGTGCCGAGTGATCACAATCCACCATTTGGGCGAGTGCTTCTGGAGGTGGATTGCTCCATTTCGTTCACTCCAGGAAGGCCTATGAAGAGCTGCAACCTTAAACCCATGGACTTGGAATTCATCTTCCTTGAATTCATAGGATGGTCTTTGGAGTAAATGTATCTGGGATCATGGAAAATGTGGACCACAAGACGAGGTGTCAAGAAAACTGAAACTGGACAATAGGGATTGGGAAGATGTTGGCCACATTTGGACCTCATGATGTCTGAACGATGGGCAACGAATCATTTTCTCCTCTTCAAAACCAGATTTCTGTCCGGTGCTTTGAATTTAGCTTCTTGGCTCCTAGGCATCTGTTGAAATTCCACGTCCCTATCCTCTCCCTGTTGAGATTCATACCGCTTATAGGCTCTGTTGGGTGATATTGGTCACGCGACAGCTCATGCATTTAGAAGAGCCAGTACACACCACGCTTTTACTCTCTGCCGGCCTGGAATAATTTCAGACTCTCAAATCAAACATTTCAGTTATGAATCGGAATCAGGGAGGCGTGGAAAACGGGTTGGAGAAGAGGAATACCGGCAGCATCCTTTCTCTGACACTTCCATTTCAAGACGTGTTTATACCTTCCCCCCCCCTCCCCTCATCCACAGGTTAATTTCCAGGTTGGGGCCCTGAGATTATTTTTAAAAGTGCCGTTTAGAGAAAAAAACAAGATGAACCTAACCCTAACCCTAAACAAGGCAAAAAGGGAATTTATGAATCATCTGCTCAGAGAAGCAAAGGATTGTACAGGAGCTGCTCTTTTCACGATGCTGCCAAGTGCGCTGCCTGGGCCAGCCCAGCCCTACGGACTGCACAGTCACCTAAGCATTTGCAGCCAGTGAATTGGATCTGTTGTCCAGAACAAAAGGTGCCTTTGATACATGTGCTTAACCATTTTTTCCTGCCCTCTGTCCCTCTAAATATCTTTCCCCCCCCCACATGATTTGTAGCCGCCTCATTGGCATTATCAGCTTGCTAAGTGTCAGGAACTGGATGGCTGGCAGGCACCGCCCTGCGTGTCGCAGTTGTGGAATGAAAAAGTGGAAGACACCAGGCGCCATCTGTGGAGTCCGGAGCCCTATTCGGGCAAGAGGTTCCAACTCTAGTGAAGGGGTCTGACAGGACAGTTTGCCCTTAAATGAAACCAGGAAGGGAGGCTTGCAATTTTTCCAAGGCTTTGACTTCGGCAACTCCATTCCCTGCACTTCCACTTTCCATCTCCCCCCCCCTCCCCATTAGGTAAGGAGACCAAAAGCTTGAAAGAGGACAGAGATCTTTCAGTTACCTGCGGGCTGGGGCAAGTCCTGTCCTGGGCTAAGAGGCTCTGATTAAGCCTACAAAATAAGCCCCAACTTGCCAGCTCTGACGAGAGAGGCAGATGCCCTCGATGTTTTCGCTCTTTCTCCAAGCAGATTTTTTAAAAACTCTTTTTGGAGCAGCTGCGGTTTTTAGATGCACACTGCTGGTTGGTTAAAGTTATAAGAAAGAGTCCCTGTATTATTTTATTATTTTATTTTATTTTATTTTATTTTATTTTATTTTATTTTATATTTTATTTTATTATTATTATTTTTATTTTATTTTATTTTATTATTTTATTATTATTGATTTTGCTCAAGGACAACGGGTCTACATCCTTCAGGTGGGATTTGGGTCACATCCAACTGTTTCCTCCAGAACAAAACTCCCATGGCATCTCCAAGATCACAATCAACACCCGCAACTTGTCCATGAACAGTTTTGAACACTGATGATCCCAGTCCTGAAGTATAATAGTTCTGGTTGTGTTAAGTAGCCAAAACAGTTGTAATGCTACCCACGGATCTGGAGATTCCTCTCATCACCATCACCATCACCATCTCAACCCGGGAGATGTTTTATTATGTGAACGCAACACGTGGGCTACTCCTTGGTGGTAGACCGAGTTCTCCTCCTGAACTGCTTCCTCCTCGTGCGTAGCTGATGGTGCATTTAGGAGCAGTGTTACTTCATGGAGGCCTTGGACAAGTCGCCGTTGGGATTAGGAGACAGAAGAAACGCTCTTTACCAGAGCCCCCTTCGGGCGTATATTTTTAATGCTGGCCGTGACCTTCAAAGAACGCACCTCTGAAGTCAATAATGAGCGCGGAGCTTTCAGCGTTCAAGGGAGCAGAGTTGGGGAGAGGCTGGGAGGAGGTCTGGGCCAGAACCATTTGGGGGCCGTGGAAATTAGGAAGCAGTACTCACTGGGGCAGCAAACAGTAAGGTAAATTTGAAGACCCTGTCTTGGGTTCCACTACCCAGTGAGCAACCCGATTGACTTATATCCTGTCATGAAGGATGTCACTGAGAAGGTGCCGAGGGTCTCCTAGCAATGTTTTGAATGGGTACCTCCGTAGGCGGTTCTGCGTCCAGTTTGACTCAACCAATTGGCTGTTGTGGCTCTTGGCTCTTTTGGGAGCTGACTTCCATTTGAAGCAACGCTGGTGGAAGACGATGCGTGCATCTCTTTCGGTGCCCAGCGTGGCGTTTGAGAGCGCCGTGTGACGGCTGCAAGGCTTGAGAGTTGAAGGCCAGCAGAAGACCCCTCGGCAGAAGGGCACCATCCTCAGCTGAGGGCCAGTCAGCACAAATTAGGGTCTGGGGGCCGAGGAAGAAGAAAATGGAGTGAGTCTCTGCTCCTTTGGAGGCCTGGTGGTGGGACAGCTGCTCCTTCTGGCATCCTGCTTTTGCTCCACACGTGTTTCTTATTTCTCTGGCTTCTATACTTAGCACTTTCTCCAACGTCGTCCTTCCTCCGCTGCTGTAACTCTCGGTTTAGAAGTTTCCAGCCTGAGGGATCAAAAGCATTTCGGCGTACGTGAGCGCTAATCCGGTTCATGGGAACACAAAACCTGCAGAGCAAGAAGCCGCTGATGTATCATTTTAAAAAATCTTGATCTGATTTTATTTTCGGATGTCTTTGCTGTCAGCTCATGGTAGGAGACCTTGGCATTCTCCTGGGTGACTGTAGTGTGCTGGAGAGGGGTCGCTAGTGTTGAAACCGGATAACTCCAAATTACATGGGGGTGCCGCTTTCGTGCTATTGCTTAGAAAAGCTTCCCGAAGGTTGGTGTGAATGGGATTCGAGAGCATATGGACTTTTGCCTCTTCCATCTCTGTTCCTCCTCAGATGGCTTCTAAGCAGCTACTCCTTGGCTCACCTATGTTGAGTAAGAATTTCTCTCCCTAGGTGATTCAACAGGGGAACGGTACAAAAGTTGGACCAGTGCCTCCATTGATGCTTTGGGGGGGGGGGGGAATCAAGAAGCAAACCAACAATACCATTCTTGTCTTAATGCTGTTAATCTTATCTGTATAGATCTTTATCGTTTATCTTTATCACTTTATAAGGCATGTGGGCATTAACTCCTGTCCTTTTGCAGCTCCAGAGGGGGTGCCGCAAGGTGGGCCCCTAAAGCCCACCCACAGCCTCATCCGGTACCTGGTTTCCATGGAAACAAGTCCCAAACCGCGTTCAGTACCTGCATAAGGTTGCAACCTGAATTAAGACCCTGAAAAGAGCCGGGCTAGAGCAGGCCACTCAAATCCATCAGCTTTTTGCCAACGTGGAAAACCCATCGGGTGTTGAGCGCTAGGATGTCCCGTTTAGGGATGTTTTGATTTTAAATGGATATTTGGCTTAATCCTACCCTGGATCTTTTGTTTCAGTGTTTAATTGCTGGAAACCGCTGATAGTTTGGTGTTTGCAGCGGGGATAAATTAAACCATCAGCAAAGAAAGAAGCAAGATATGAGAACGACAAGCCCCCTCCCCACCCTGCCGCCTTTGCTTCCAGCCACTGGGATCACGAGGCCGACGGCGTGTTCCGAAGATCGCCTGAACGATGGCCCTCCGTCCTGGTCTGGAGCTCGGCCTCTTTGCCACTTCTGGGGCCCTCCGGCTCCAGACCAGCACAGAGCTTGCTTTACAAGGGTGCGAGACGACGGTGGCCAGCCAGGGGACAGTGGCCTCCCCAGGCGCCCCTGTTCGGCCAACTTTGGCTGATCTGTAAAAAGTTCAGAGCTGGTCGGTGCCTGGATGGGAGACCACTAGGAAATCCCATGGCTAGACAAGGAAGCCAATATTGTGGCCAAGAAAATTCCTTCCCCTTTTTCCCGTCCCTTAACTGGCCTGCTCTATAATGGGGGGGGTGCCTTCCCCCCTCTTCTCTCCACCCATCACCCCTACCGTCCATCCATCCTAGATTGCCCGGGCTGTCACCACAATCCTCTTCTGCGTTTCAGCATGGGAAAAGACAGGCAAAAAGGACCCCACCGCCACCTGCCCTTGGTTTGAATGCTGCACCCTCCATCCTGAGCAAGAAAAATGTGCCATGCTCGTTTGCATCAGCGCCACTGAATTGGGGTTGGCCGGGAGCAGAGGGAAGGGCCGGGCGCAGGGGGACCTTCCTCCCAGCCGCTCTTGGGCAGAGAGGAGCTGTTGTTTGCAGCCTCTTGGCTGTTTGTCAGCACTGCTCCAATTTCCCCCTGGCGCTGTTGCCTGGCAACCCGGGGCCGGAGCCACCGCACCGCGGTTGGCGGGTGATGGATGGCGGGGCCAGGAGGCAGGGCCAAAGCTCGAACGGGAGCTGGCACGAAACGCGGAGCATGGGGCGGCCTTGGTTGGGGCGGGGAGATGCAGTGGAAATGCGGGGAGTCGATAATCCAGGGGCAGCTGCTGGGGAGGAACAATAAAGGCTCTTCGTTTGGGGACAAGGGGGGAGTCCTTGGCCTCTCCGGAGCAACATCTGTGTGGGGTTGTGTGGGGCTGCAGCGTGTGGCCGGAGAGAGTCCATCTGGCCAGGCCGCCCTTGCGTTCCCTTTATTTTTTCTCAGATGAGTTGCAGGGGAATAACCTCACAGCTTAGGTAAAAATAGCTCTCCCTGACTTGCTGTGATGCTGACACCGTAAACGCTGCGGCCAAAATACGTGGCCCTGCTAAGAGTCTGACACGACTAAACGACTGAGCCACAACAACAAAGCTGTGTGGATCTTTTCCCTCCCTGGCTGATGGGAAAGCAGAGCCTTTTCAAATTTTTTTTTAACGTGCCTTTCAATCCCTCTGTTTCTCTAGGAGCTTGACATTGGCACATTGGGGCCACCCTGCCACAACAACCCTGCGAGGTAGGCTGGGTTGAAAGAGAAAGCGAGGGAGCTTCCTGTCGAGTGGGAATTTGAGCAGGGGTCATTCAATTCCAGATGTTAACTCTTACGTTAGACTGGCAGCATCTTTAACAGCAAGTTCTGCTCCCCCTTTTTCAGTCTCCTGCCTCTGCTAATACAGTATGTTGGCAGAAGAAATGAGAAATATTTTTAGCTGTCAGCAGTGGAAAAACAGCTTTTTGGTGGCAGCAAAGAGAATCTTCTCTCACTACCCATTTGTTTTGATTGATTTAAGAGGGGGAAAAATACCATTTCCACAACCCTAAACCCAATTCTTATAATCTCTCTTTTTCCTCCTTCATAACCCTTCAGGGATTCCTGTCTGAATTCAGAGAAGGCGTAGATTGCAATTGACACCTTTCTGCCGCCCGGGTAATATCACTATCTCCCATCACGATGCACTGTGGTGTATAAGAACATCTAACCATCTTAGGTAGCTTTGACGCATCCCTTGCCCAGCCAAACGGGGAGGTGTGGGTGTCTGGTTTCTTTCCTGTATACCCACCCCTCCTCTAAAAAGCGAGGGTAACATCCCATAATTCTTTCCTCCAGTCAACTAGGAATAGGTAACCCGTTCTCTCCAGATGTTTTAAACAGTGCCGCCACCTCTGTCGTGAATGTTTGGGACAGCTCCTGGAAGCGTCTCCCTGCTATCCAATTAGAGAAAATAAATCTTAATTGTCAGACCAGCAGATGAGCTCCTCCCTTTTGGACTTAGCCGCGACCCCCAGAGGCCACCTTGCCGACCCCTTTAAGGGCGTTGGGCTTGGGGCAAGCCTGCGTTGGAAGCCCTGTGGTGTTGTCCACTAAATAGGGTTGTGTGTGTGTGTGTGCCTTCGAGTCAGCGTTGACTCCTGGCGTCTGCCTGGACTAGTCCCTGCAGTTTTCTTGGCAAGATTTGGGAAGTGGTTTGCCCTGGCCTTCCTCCTAGGGCTGAGAGAGAGGGACTGGCCCAAGGTCCCCCAGCTGGCTTCGTGCCCAAGGCGGGACTAGAACTCTCAGTCTCCCGGTTTCTAGCCTGGTGCTTTAACCACGACACCAACCGGGCTCTCCACTAAATAGTTAATAGGAGCGTAATGTCCAGTTGGAAACAGTAAATCCTCTGAAGTTGGCATGCTCTGCGTTGCTTGAAAGAGTTCGGCCTTCTCTCTCACCCCCCGTCCCAGAGGGCTGGAGCATCATTCATGTCCCACCATATCCTTGCAGGTCTCCAGCTGGGGACCATTTCCGCTGCTAACCTGGAGCATTACCAGGATCCGGTGTGACTCCATCTTACGTGTGGTGGCTCACTTCCTGTCCAGCCTCGTGAGCTGCATGCGCCGGCTTCGGAGGGGATGCCAGTGGCAGACACGGCCACCTTAAAAACACATGCGCGGACACACGTCCCAAAGCCTTGCCTTGCGAGAAAAACAACCTCCGTCGATTCCAGTGCAAACAGCATTTTTTCCCCCAAGCCTGATCCATGGACGCTGCTTGGCCCTGACAGTCTTTTGGGATTGTTGAGGTTTACAGATAAGTCAGATGCTGCTAACTATTAAACTGTTCTGTTTTTTCTAATGGAACTAGAATATTTACGTAAGGGTGCATTAGTACGAAACAAGGAGCCATTATATGGAATTGGACTCAGAAAAAAGAGTACAAAGCCCATGTGGAAAGGCATGCTAGCCTTTGTCCTCACAAGCTATCCTAAAACCTGAGGGTGGAGTTCTGTTCTTAGAATCTCATGGCCTTGCAGAGTTCCAGCTCCTTTGCTGGAGCAACAGCAGGCTTGAAAAATCCGGTCTATGGATAAAACTTTCGACTTTGCAGAGACAAACCCATCTCATTCTCAAATCAGGCATTCCCTATCTAGATGCCTCGTCCTGCAAAAAGCATGTGGGAAAATATTTTTTTACATGCTTTCTCCTAAATCAGGGGGGGCATCGTTGCAGCCCCATGTCCTGGTTCACACATTCGGCTACTGCAACGGTTGGATCCCCAGGCTTTGCAGAGTCGGTCATTCCGATGGGCAGGTCTGTCGATTTCTTTCAATCGTTTATATCTTCTTTCTCCTTTTATACAGTTCTAGGCAGCGTAAGGGAAGCCCAACAGTAGCAATGAAATGCATTATCAGATCTTGAAGCCGCCACCTGATTAAAAAGAGCCAGGGCCCTGCTGAGACGGGAAGCTTTCTCCCGCTTCCCGGAAGCTAAGCCTGGCCGACAAACCACAGTAGCTGTGTTCACACAACCCTCTCAGCCCAAACCAACCCAGTTCTATTACGGCTTCAGCGTGACGCGCAAGCTCGGGAGGGCAGCAGAGAGCAGCCGTTGCTTGCGCCAACACTAGAGTCCCTTGCAGGGGAGATGGGCGGGGAATAAATTGAAATCATCATCATCATCATCATCTTGGAGGGAACAAAATGGCACCATCCGAAAGCGCGCATGCACACGCGCACAGACACACACACACACACACACACCGATCTCCCAGAACCAATTGGAGTCCTTGGCTGCTGCTGCCCCTCTTTGACAGCGCAGAACCCCCCGGCCTGCGTAACGGCATTCTCGCCGCCTTGATAAACGCGCCATCCAAGCTCCGTTAGAACATAATGGCTTTGTGTATCTTGTCACGCTGTTTGTTTCGGGAGATAAAATATGGGGCCTGCGAGCCGCACATATGCAAACACTGGCATGCTTTACCCTAGCCACTGCTCCGTTATTTATAGCCCCCCCACCTCCTGTTTACACATTGTGGCAGGGACACCAGAGAACCTCATAAATTATGTTGCAGTGGGAGTGCAGAGGAGCATCGACGCCTAACCGGCGGAGGGAGACCCAGCGTTCGAGCCGCTTGATAGCCATGGCAACTGTTCTTTCGCTCTGCCGGCCACTGGCCCCTCACGCCAGGGAATCTCTTCATGCCACGTTTTATGAACGGTATTATCCTGGCTGTGCCACGTTCCAGAAAAGGCCCCTTTGGGCGTCCCCTGTTCGTTTTCTCCCAGTCCTGAGATGCAGGCACCCATTAATCGGCCCTGCTTATCGGAGCATCGCTTAAAATAAAAAGACGTTAGAAGTTAAAAGGTTTTGAAGAGGAAGTGCCTGATGTTGCAGATAGGCAGATTTGCAAAACCAGAGGGTTAGGTGAGTCCTCTTCCCCCAAGTCCTCTTTCTGCCTCGTTGTTTTTAATATCCTTGTGCCCTCTCTCTCTGGCTTTGCAAAATAATTAGGGAGCTCCGTCCAGCTTCTAGAGGCCTCCTTTGTCTGGGGGTTCCTGCTGGAGGAGGTAGAGCATCTCATTTCTTTTTTCATACTTTACTTCCTTGCAAATGATGAATGCAGGTCTGATCAATTTACTGTGTCCTGTTTTGGAGAGGACTGTCAACGCAGCCGATAGATAAAATCCTCCATGTTGTGTTTCTATAAGCTGCTCTCCTGCTCCTTGAGTAAAGATGAAAGTTGTTCAAAAAAGGTTGGGAACCATTTGGTTATAGGATGTGGAGGGGGGGGCAGCAGGGAGCACAGAAAAGGGATGCCTATTTAAAAAGTTATTTTATAAAGTCATTTTTCTGACATGCAGAGGGAAGTAGCCAATCCCTTGACGATCAGATTGGGGATGCCAAACAATTGGGGGGGGGGAATTCTAAAGAGGGACCTCAGAAATATTTCGGAGAGGATGTGGAAGAGCAGACAGGGTTGAAAGGGAGTGGCTGGAACCCTGATCACAACCCTCTGCGCTGCAACCTTGTGTTGCACAACCACTCTGGATAACAAGACATAAAATGAATTATTGTAAGCTGTGATTAAACAGAACTATTAACGTTTCCCCTGCCCTCCAGTATGCTCCAGTGTTTGGGATAATCTACCAAGTCTGCAATAATAACACCATTCCTCCTCCTCCTTTTTTTTTCATTATTCAATTGACTGTAGCCACTTAGTTAAATTGATGGTTTTTAAATGAGTTCCTACTGCAGTAAAGACTGCAGGGTTATCTAACTTGAACACTGTTTTCTTTACACTTTTTTTTGGCACTTTGGTCCTGTCTGTGCAGTTTGTTCTTACCCAGGCCACTAAAGTATAACAGGAACCAATTGAAACCTTTTAGGAGAGAATTTAAAAAACCCAGCCCATGAGATTTTGGGGAGGTGCACACTAATTCAGCTCCGAACAAGAGGTGGAAAGTCCTTTCTTTTATCTGCCGCCTGCCTTTTGGGGCTTGCGAAAGAAATTCCCAGAAATGTTGCCTCGATATGGAGGAGGCCGTTGGGAGGATCCCACATAAAACTGTAATCTCCTCTCCCCGGCATTGGGCTTTTTATAAAGCCGTGGGACCTCCGTAAGTAAGTCTGCCTCCTCAAGGGTCCATCAAAGGGGAACTGTACCTTCTTCGGACTGGCTTGACCCCCTTGTGATTTGGACCACTGACTCTTGGCTTTAGTGACTCGTCCACAGGAACAGGAACCCCAACCCGCTCTCCTTAACAGGGTGGGTTTGAGGCCAAAATGTGCCCTGGCAGCGAAGGAGCTGTAGGGTGGGCAAGATGAACCATTGACTTTGCAGCAGGGCTGGAAATCTCCATTTAGGGCTTTGAAAATAGCCCATTTCATGGGATTTGAGCGGTAGAGGCTGTGCCCTTGGTTTCCAAAGCGGTGACCCCACGCTTCCCTGGGAAAACCAAATCCAGCCCTCCCAAGAGCCCTTGCCCACAAACCCTGGTTTGCAAGGGAATGCTGGTCAGTTGACCAAGGCAACAGGCCCAGCAGGGCTGCCCTGGGGCACGGGTGAACCAAGCATGCCTGTTAGCGAGGGCTTCTGGACTTGTGTTGCCAACCATAGCTCTGAAATGAGGGTTTCGAGACGATAAGCTCATTTAGGGTGGGGACCGGAGGAGTTTTACAGCGTGTGGGCATGGGGGGGGGGAGTTGATTTTTACCAGCATGCTAATTTTACAAAAATTAGGGCATCTGTTGGGCGTTTGCAGGCTGCTTTTGAATATTCCAAGCATTTGGTACGGACCACATCCCAAATCCTACTTAGAACAGAGCCACCAAGATGGATGGGGCGGAAGTTAACCTTAGTTTAGATCTCGTTGGTCATTGTGGAGAGGGTTGCGGTTGTAAGGTGAATTTCAGTTTAGCTTTACTACGCGCTTTCTTGTAAGAAGCCATCGCGTGTCTGCTTCCCTTTATGGCAGAGCTTCGGGTTTTTTCTCCACCCCAACTTCCTCTCCAGAGCTAGCCGGCGGACGAATCTGAGCCCAGATTTAAATCAGTCTTTTGACCAGCCCGGTCTTCAGTTCATCAGTTCATCAGAGCTCATGGTCCAGATGCAGCCCCACAGACCATCTTTTAGTGCAGTGTTCCTCAACCGTAACAACTTTAAGATGTCTGGACTTCAATTCCCAGAATTCCACAGCCAGCTCCTGCTGGCTGGGGAATTCTGGGACTTGAAGTCCAGACATCTTAAAGTTGCTACGGTTGAGGAACACTGACATCAGGCCAAGCTGCTTCCAGAAAGTAGGGGGGGGGGGGGGCGGCGGCAAGGAAGTGGAGAACAAGGTTATAACCTGAGCTGTAAAAGATTTGGGGGCGGGTTTCACATGATAGCAAACGGGGGTTCCAGTTTGCTATGACGTCAACCTCCCCCCCTATTCTACCCGGCGGACTTTTTGCGTTCCTTAAGCCGCCTGGCGGGTCATTCTGGGTGGGACATCACTGCACGCGACCGCCACCCCTGGCCGGGTTGGCCGAACCCCATTGACCAATTCGGGGATGGGTTGGGCAGATTCCTTCACTGGCCACCCAAAGCTTGGCTTAGTCAGTGGGCCGGGTTGGCTTGGGGGTTCAGCCTACCCCGCGAATGTAGCCTGTGGTTGGTTATGGGGATCAGGTGGAGCATGTGGCATGAATGAAGCACCCCCCACTCACACTTTTCAAATTGGGGACGAAGCATTGCATGGTCCTTGCAACCTTTCCACCACCCAAAAAACAGGCCCTCTTGGCATCGTTTGCATCCCCGGCCCTAAATGGCTGCCGCCGCCGCGCAGGCTGCAATCCGCCAGGGCAGGCTGTCCGGCGCGGAGTCCGCCTTCTCCCACCGCGATCCAGGCCGCCTTTTGCAGCGCGCCCAGCGGCTCCGAGATCACATGTTCCGCCGCCGCCGCCGCCGCTCCTTCCCTCCCCCTTTGTAGTGTCAAGAGCCTCCCCGGTGGCGAGTAGGATCCCCCCGGGCCGGCCTGCCCTCCAGGACCACCCGGGCCCGCCCCGCGCAGGGGGCCACCTGTGACTCGGCGACCGAGGCCGGGTTGGGCCCCTCTCCACTTCCAGCTTCGCAGGTTGGGAATCCCCCCCTTTTTTCCCCCTATTTTTGCAAAGGGCAGCATAAGAGGGAAGCGCTCCGCCCTGGGCTCCTCTTTCCCAGGTTTTTTGGGGGAGGGGGCTGCGCGCACCCCCTTTTTGCAACTCTCGGGTGGGGGAGAGAAGCCCCTTCCGGGATTTCCCTGCCCCTTTTCCAAGCTGGATTCGAAACTGGGCTGCCCACCTCCACTTTTCCAACCCCAACCCCCCCTCCCCGCGACGGCTTTAGGAGATGTTTGGGACCCGGGAGTAAGGAAGACGCGGGGGGGGGGGGGGGGGCTGTTTTGAAAGGATCGCCAAACTGGATTATTTGCAAAAGTCGTGGAAGACTTTGGCAGCTCTGGATTCTGAAACGAAACACGGATTGGCTTCTCTCTTGTTTTTTTGTAGAGGAAAATACAGGAAAACAAACGCGTGTTCTTCTTCTTCCCTGCAAGCAATCGGCTTGGAAAGCTACTTTTTAAATTTTTTTTAGTCTGTGGAAATCTGATTTTTATTTTATTTTTAGTTTGTTTTGTGTGTAGAAAGAGTTTTCCGCCTTTCCTTGCTCAGCTGCAAAGATACCCCCTTCCCCAAGATCTTTCCCAAAGAGAAACACAACCCCCCCCCCCCCGCTTTATTTATTATTTCCTTCCTCCGCTTAACCTGGAACTAGACTGATTTGCTTGCGTCTTCATCTTTATTTTCCCAGGAATTGGCAGCTTTGCTTCCTTACAGCTCCCCAAATGAAGCACCGTTTTGATGTCATCTTGTTTTTCTCTCTAAACGGCACTTTTAAAAATAATCTCAGGGCCCCAACCTGGAAATTAACCTGTGGATGAGGGGAGGGGCGGAAGGTATATTAACGTATTTTTCTGCAGCTCTTGAGCCTAGAACTTCTCTACTGTGATTGAAAAGATCCTACTTCCTCGGGCCCACTGACATGCTGTTTTTGTTTTTAACACAGAAGCGGTTCATTAAAGGACTCCGACAGTACGGCAAGAACTTCTTCAGGATCCGAAAAGAGTTGCTCCCCAATAAGGAGACAGTAAGTATCCCTGGACTTTATGTAACTCTGCTCCCCCCCCCCCTTCTAAATGCCGTTCTGCATTCCTCCATTTGCTCTGACGGAGTCTCTCGAGTCTCTCTTAACCCTCGATGGGCCTTCTGTCTCAAGTTTTGGGATGGGCAACATGCAGTCAGAGTTTCAGATCTGCTAGTTGTTAAAAGAAATGTTTCTCTTCCCAAACTTCTGGGGGGGTCGATCCAGGCGTGATTCCCCCCCCCCCCCCCCCCGTGTTGCTCAGACTGTGTTGGAAGTGGAGGACGTGGAATAATAATCAAGTGGAGTAATAATCAAGTTTTTTGCGAACCCAGGGGTAATTTAAAGGAGGCAGTATTGAAAGTGATTCTATTTGCACCCGGAGAGACTACCGAGGTCTGTGTTGGGTGGATGTTCCCTCCCCTAAGTCAGGGGGTGGTTCTTTTGTTCTCCTTCATTTGGTGAATGGCAAGGCATGGTTTTGTTAGCTGATTTGAGGATCGTTTTTCCTTTCATCTGGGCCCAGCCTTTTTTCCAAAGGTTTTGCTGTAATTTTTGGGGGTGCCTGCCTGTGCGGCTGGGTGACCCCAGGACAGCCCTGGGTGATTAGGATCAGCCTGGGTCTAGTGCTGATTATCTAGAAGTCCCCAGATTCCTGTGGCGATGCTACTTGGTGTAGGTAAGAGCAGCATTAAGAATTGGTTTTCCTCCTCTCGAGTTTTGTAGCAAAGAACCGCCAAGGCATCGGGCAACGGAGGCATTTTTTCCCAGGGCTTTGGGAAGCGACGTTCCGGCTAATTCTTAAGTACAGCTTGGCGACAGTTATGCGCAGGACGAACTGTTGTTGGTTGGTTTGGCTGAATGGAGGCAGGAAGTCCTTGTGCTTGTGAGTCATGCTTTTAATTTAATTCAATAACTTGGACCTGGAGGTTTTTCACCGCGACACAAAGGGCATCTGTTGAGCCCCTGTGTTATGACACGAGGATCTGTCATTGAGAAGAATTAATTGCAGTGTCACATGGATCCGCCAGTCCGATGGGACGAAACACTTCCTACAAAGTTGTTCCTTTTTGTTGTTGTTGTTGTTGCTGGTCTGACCGACAAATGGTTATAAAGGGCAAGCTCATGAGAGGACAAGAACCCTTTGCATTTTAATGACCTTTCTCTTTGGACAAAGGTCCTGCGAAGAAAAACCGGCTTTGGAGAAGTGAACATTGCCCACAAACAAAAGAAAGAAATGGACACGCTTGCTAAACAAACAGCATTAGCCTTTACCAGAAGTTGCTTTCTCCCTGCAACCTTTAGAAGTATATTGTGAGTGGATCTTTTTTGTTTTACGTGTGCCTTTGAAATGAGTGGAGTAATTTCAAATTATTTTGACAGTTTTCCTCTCTGTGCCGGGAAACAGCTGTCACACGTCAGCCCTGTTTTCTCTCCGCAAAAGCTGAGGAGGGGTTCGGTATACAGGCAGACGCAAATATATACGTACATATCTATATTGCAATGGCCAGCTCGGTTATGGGGAAAGACGCTATACCGCCCGTTCTGAGACTTGTGGGGCTTTGAGCCCGTCCAGATTACAGACCGCATTCCTTCCTCTTTTAAAAAACAGACTGAAAAACTGGACCGGGATGAGCTTGGTTTATACAAGTTTGAATACGAACTTGGGATTCTGTATTCAGAGGTCTGCCTTTTTTTAACTGCTTGACCCCGAAACTTTTTAAGGGTGGAGGAGATGAGATGCTACTGATTTGATAATGTGTGCAGACCCCTCAGGCTGTACTGGTGAGTAACCCCTGACTTTCCCTGGATGGTTTAACCTCTGCGCCCTGCTTTCTCAGTTGGGCAAGAGACCAAGAAGCAGGCAAGAAACACTAGCTACTGTGTTGTGGGGGTGATTATGTTTCAAGGTTTAAAAACAACAGGTTTGGGTTCAGGTTTTTATTACAAGAAGATAACTCAGATTAGACCAGGGTGGGAGATTGCTTCTCTGCTTGCCTCTTGTTTTCTCCTTCCCTCCTCCTCTGGTTGATATTGAGAGGGCAACGATGGTCAGTATCTTGTAAAGTGAGATTTTGCGTGGCCCAGCCTGAACTTGCAAGCCAGAGGCCAAAACAGCCTTTGGCCACTGGGATTTCCGTCCAGGCCTTGTCACCTTGTGGGCACCCTTGAAGAAATGCTGGGCGGAAAGTGTCAGGACAGGGGTCTTATAGTTGTGTTGGAGATTGTGAGGAACCATTTGGGGTTTCGTTCCTAAAAACGAGATTCTGGTGGTTGCCCATTTGGAGCCGCTAGACTCCAATCTAGGATCAGTGAGCTTGAGCTGGACTCAGACGCTGGAGGAGGGGGGATGAATGGAGGAGCACTCTGCACTTCCTCAGAGGCAGCCCCTGTTTAAATGTGTAGTCCAACCCTTGACTTAGAACTCGAGCACCCAAGAGCTCCGGAAGTGCCCAGATTTTGCTGCAGGTAATAGAGCGGAACGGGCTGTTTGGAATTATTTAGTTAGGAGCTGGAAAGAGCAAAGTGCGTGGGATTTAATTCCCAGTTTAAGCTGCTTGCGCTTCTCTTTTCCAAGCAGAGCTCCAAAAAGCAAACTCCCTCAACTTAGCTCCACATCCATTGAAAACATTCCTAGATGTCACAACAGCAAAGCAAAGGCTGAATTCCTTGTTTATTTTCACCCCGGGGGAGCCTCACATTTACCTTGTTCAATTAGAGGACCCTATCCTTTTTGATTTTGTTTTAAAACCTGGCCTGGCATGCTTTTAAAGTTGCTCCAAAGGTTGGGCACTACCTTAGAAGAAATGTCCCCTTCCTTTCTACACTCAGGGGATGCTTTTTATTACACATGTTGGCCCCTTTACCAGCAAGGGACCGGATGAGATCACAGTCAGTATCATTCCAGTTCTGACAAACTTACAGGGGTGTATTTGATTAAAATTCCCATAGCCAATCAACTACTTCAGTTGCATGACTGGAAAAAAACCCCATTAAGACAGCCCGAGAAAACGGCGCGTCCAAAATGTGGCTTGCTAGGGTTATAAATCCAGTCTGGAGCAAGTCTCCATGATTCAGGTGGCCTTTTTTCAGTGTGTCTTTGCAAGTGTGGTGGCGCCTCGGGCTAGGCCCCAGGATCCAAAGTGCAGGTCCAGGCTTCACACCTTTTCAGCCACAGCTCCTTGAAATCACATTTCTTGTCTCTAAAGGCACATTAAATGCCTTTGAGACCCTCCTGTTCAGAGGCTTGGTCCAGACCTGCAAATTTGTCTAAAATGCACACCATCTGGCTGGCTGACTTTACTGGCCAGGCTTTTAGGGAGCAACAAAGCCAGCCTGGCTGATCCTCTTGCCGTTTCCTATGAAAGAATTTTACTCGTCTCAAGAAAGCCAGCCAGCCGGCCGGCCGGCCGGGTATAACCCCAGGGTAGGAGAAAAGACTTCTTAAACTCTGTGGTTGCTTAATTCCTTCCCATGTATTTTGCTACTCTATTTCCCCATGCTATTCTGTGGTTCCTAAGCCCGAAATGCATTGCTTTCCATCTCTCTCTCTCTCTCTCTCTCTCTCTCTCTCTCTCTCTCTCTCTCTCTCTCTCTCTCTCTCTCTCTCCCCCTCTCTCCCCCTCTCTCCCCCCCTCTCTCTCTCCCTCTCTCTCTCCCTCTCTCTCTCTCTCTCTCTCCCTCTCTCTCTCTCCCTCTCTCTCTCTCTATAAGAGAGTATTTATAACTTCCAAAGGAGCCTGCAGCAAGAGATAGAAGAAGGAAAAATGTTTGCTTTGTATATCAAACTTCTGCGAATAGGCACATCTGAGAAAAACTAGAACCTCCTGCCCTCCTAGCTTATTTCAAAGCCATTTTGTGTGACTGTGGGTGAGTTCCTGGTCGGCAGGCTTTATATAGCTTTACACACACACCCACCCCAAAAAAACCCCCCACCCTTCCGTTCAGGCTTTTATTAGCCATTTCTCAGAAACCGAAGCTGGTTCCCGTGAGGCCTGTTTGTTGCCTGTCGAAATCAAAATGCCGGACTCGGGAATTGAAACTAGACCAGAGAGCTGGGCCGGGGCCGGTGTGAAGTAGAAGAGGCCCAGGTTTGAAACTGGGTTTAATTCACTTTGTAGAAACCAGGCCGCAGATGTTCCTAATCTGCTCGCCTGCCTGTGCCTCGGTGAGTCTTTAATTGCATGGAGACAAGCTTTATTTTATTTACACACTTGCTGTCCCACCATCCTGCCCTTCTTGCCTGGGTTTATGGGCTGAGTCGATCTGCCGGTAGGTTTACCCCCTCCCTTCTCCTCATCTCCCCTTCTTTTCAGATAGCCAAGTTTCTGTTTTTCCTTTTTGCTTCCGTTATCAAAACGATCGCTTTCTTCCGATTACATTGATTATTCTAGAAGCAAGCTTTGTCCTTTCTCCCCAGCAAACCAGAGGGTTATGTTTATGTTGGAGTGATTGGTTGTGGTTTTTTTTTTTTAATCAATCTAATCTGCTCAATTACTACTCCTTAGGGCCTACTGCAGGTTTAAATGATTTGTTTTGTAATAAAGATCAGGCTGAAGCTTTTGCTAAGTTCCTAACCATGGGTCAGTGAAACACGTCTCTCTGCCTTCTCTGCGCCCAGAATTCCGTCTTAAAAATCAACTGGTCTTGAGGTGGGGGGGGATAACCATGGGGGGGGGCTCCATAAGGTTGGGATTTTAGCTCACCATCAGTGGGAGAGGCTGTGGGGCCGAAATATCTCTGGCAGCAGGCTTATCCCCCACACCCAGCATTGGGCAAAAGGCAGAGCTCCAGTCTTTCCTGGGATTTTACTAGGAGAACAGTATGGTTGCCTGCCAGCATCCACAGGACAGAAAGCTAGCACATTGCAAAGAGACAGAGACTCAAGTGCGGCACACTTAGCTTCCAATCTGCAGGAAGGGTATGTTTCTTGTGTCCTCTTGGCTTGCTTGTTATGTTTGGGGTTTTAGCCAGGGGGCGGGGGGGGGGGGCATTTGCACTTTCAACTGGTTCACCCCACCCCCAGAGACCGTGGCTCCCCTTCCCTTCCTGCCATGAGAATCCCTTCCGGTGGAAACCAAGATCATGGCTTGGGGGCACTGGGGGGGGGAGCTGTAGCTGATCATTAAGAGAGCTGGAAAGGCATTGCCTAAATTGTAATGGTTGCTTTGGGGGGGGGGGTGTCTGGCACCTTCACCCGGGGCTGTCAGGGCAGGTTGTGGGGGCCAAGCAGGCCATGTTGGCGATGCATTTAAGTTTTTGTGGCTGGGGGCTCCCAACAGGAAGATCTTCCCTTGTAGACTTGGGCCCCAGATAAACAGCCACCCTCTTGGCTCGTGAAAGTGCAATCTGCTGTTACATAATCCACCGTTTGCTCCCCGCCTCCCACTGCTGCTGCTTCACGTGGCCTGTGGGTTGCAATGGGGTGGCTGTACTGTCTGTCCCGTGATCCTGCTGCGGCCTCATGGGGGCGCTACGTTGGCCGGCTAGCTGGAGGGAACAGACACCCTCCAAAAGTTTCTTACCCTAATGAGGAAAGCCCATATTTATACAGCTCCTGGCCTTGCACAGAATTCCCGGGCATCTTTTTTACTGTTGCTGCTGAGGTTGAAAGACACACACACACACCCGCCTTTCATAACTTGTGTGCTCTCGCGCTGCCTCTGTGTTCCTGATGCACCCAAAGCTGAAATTTTCCATTAGGCTTGGAAGCGGCTGCCAACATAAACAAGCACGGCTTCTTTTCGTTCCAGCCCGCCCTGTTCCTGCGAGCGCTTCCCCTCTGTGGATATTACAGTAGCAGGGGGGGCTGGCTTTGTGAAATCGCGGGCGGCTCTTAGGTCTATTCAGTCGAAGCGATGCCGTTCATTACCTTTTTCTTCTTCCTCTTCCAATTTTGGGCCTGGCAGAATGTTCCAGCTGATACCTGCAAGGGATTATGCGAGGTGCCAAAATACGAGGAAGGGGCACCAGGTTGGCCTGCTCCTGGATGGCGGGGGTGGGGAGTTGGTACTCACGGAGGGCGATAGGAGAGCCAAGGGCTGCCTCTACTGCCAGCTCTCGAGTCAAGAACTCTGATTGCTTAGAGAGGACTATAGTTCCCAGGGTTCTTTGCAGCAGTTAATCTTGAAGGCGAGCATAATCTCAGGCTTAGCCAACATTTTATAGCCTGGGTCCCCAACATTGTACTCAGGGGCTAAGAGTGCACCACACACACACACACATTTCTTGGTGCCATCAAGGTCCCTGCCCCTCCGATTTTATTTTAGATTTTTTTTTTAATTGAAAAGTCTGCTTGTTGCAAAGCAGGGAACTAGCTTCAAGCAACCCCCTGTATTTATAACAACATCTCCAGACCTGCAGGCATATGTAGAAATTAAAAGAGTGGGTGGCTGCGGCAATCTTGCCTTGGCCTTTTGGTAGCTGGGTATTCTGTGCTTGGCCACCCCTGCCCTGCAGCCATTTTGTGAGAGTGCCCACAAAGGTTGGAGAACTCTACCTTACAGGCCAAAGGTGATGAAAGTGTTCCCGGTCACTATAAAGGTGGAGCCCTGTGGCCCCTGAGGGAGCCTCCCCGAATGGGCTGACATCAAGAAGCCACCCTCTCCTTGCCATAACGCACAGCCCCCAAACTATAAAACCAGGAGCCCGATTTCCTGTGCCCCCTTCCAGTCTCTTTCCCGTAAGCCGTAAATCAACCCGGGTATTTGTGCCGCAGCTCTGCTTTCTAGTTAGCTTAGGAGGGTTGAAACCACCAGTGTTTGCTTTCATTCTGCAGGTTTACTGTGTGTTGGAAGTAAAATATTATTGCAAGCACGAGGGAGCCATTAAGAGATTGCCTCTGATCCTGACTCCAAGCCAGCTGCTTCTGGCGTGAGTTTGGGGGGGGGCGGGGGAGGAAGACACTGCAGCAGAAAGGGAGGGGGCGCCTCACATTCTCTGGGCACCCCGCGTTTTCTTGCCCAGCCTTGCATGGGGTTTGTGGCACCCCCGCTTCCTTGCGTCCACACCTAGCTCCCCTCTTAAGATGTCTTTCATGGTTTTGCTGGCTAAGCCCTTTCTGAATTGGCTTTAGAGAGATTGTTCCAGTTCCTCTCCCCCCTCTCCCCCCCCCCCCCCCCCCGATTATTTCCATCTTCTGGTCAGTGGAAAATCCCCCCTCCTCTTTCCCCCCCTCCTCCCATTTTTACAGCCAACCTTGTATTCCGTGAGTTCAAGAAGATTGGAACTGTTGTTCAAGTCTTCAACATTTGTACATTTCCTTTCCTGGTCTCCAGAGGTTTCCTCCTCCTCCTCTCCCCCCCCCCCCCAATTAAGGGCCAAGTTAACCTTTCCTTATTGGTACGAGCTTTTTTTCCATGCCCAAAGCCAGAGAGCAGGATATTTATATGCTGCTATTCCTGTCACTGGTGATGGCTTTATTTTTAATGTTACAGGCTAACAAATAAACACACTGACTAAATTATTGTCGAGGCATTGGCAAGCCCCTCTGAGCTCCCCATTTAAAAGTAGAAATAACGGTCAACTCTAAAATGAAAACTGTAGGCCTAATTTAATGTTTAAACAAATAGATTAGAGCCCCCCCCAGTACTCTTTTCCTGAGTTGACCTGATAAGTCATGATCGGTCTTGGAATCCCTTGATACTTAGGGATGTCCCAAAAGACGTACGTGTGTGTTTGTGTGTGTGTGTGTGTGTGTGTCTTCAGCAGGCAAAACCATATGGAAAGGTCCTGAGAACTGAACGTTTAAAGGCATGGGCCCTCCAGATTGTGCTCTCTTGACATTTGCCCCCCAAGTGCTTTTTTGCCCCTCTTGTTTTTCTCTCCCAGCTGGAGAGCCTCAGCTCCCTTTCTGCCAGCTTCCAGGCGATCTTCCTCCCAGCCAGTTTAGGAAAATCAGCACCGCTCTTCCAGCCTCTTTGACCCATTTGAACCAAGAAGGGAGGTCTCGCAGCTCTAGATGCTGAGCTGTAGCTCAATTGAGGAAATCCGAGCAGCCTCTCCGCTTTTACAAAAACATCCGGTTTTGAAATGCATATGCCTCCTGACCAGTTGGAAGAAATCAGACACAAGAGCTGCAGAAGGGGGGAAAGAGGCGCAATGTCTCTCCCCAGTCTTTTACCTCTTCACCTGCCTGAAACGTCCCCTTGGGCATGATCTGTGCCTAGATCCAGCCAGCTCTGAATGGATCTTGGATTGTTAACTCAATGAAAAGTTGAATGTAGAGCCACAATGGTGGTCTGGCCTAGACTGGTGCTTCATGGAAGAGCCAAGATAGTGTTGAATCACACAGAATATAGTAAAAAGCAGGTTGCTGGACCTTTCAGAACATGGGGGTATTTTGAAAGCCAGCAGCAGCAGCATCACCAGGCGAATGGCACGTGTAAATCAGATGCCCATTCCTAGCAACTGATTTTGGTGATACAGCTCTCAATGAACAGACAAGGTTAAAATCTTAACAGAGTTGGGGAGAAATCAGTTCTTCCTTCCTGGTTTATGCAAAACCCAGTAGGTTTTTTTTTTTAGTTTACAGTAGCAAAAAAGTAAAATCCTACTTCTCCCATTCTTAGAGAAGCTATATATAGAGATTGATGGATTGACTATGTGCCATCAAGTCATTTTCGACTCCTAGCGGCCACATAGATATACCTTCTGCAGGATGATCTGTCCCCAGCCTGGTCCTTCAGCTCTTCCAACAGCGCACCCATCCCCACTGTAGCTGAGTCCACCCACCTTCTGCTGGTGGTCCTCTTCTCCTCTTTCCTTCCACCTTTCCCAGCATTATGGACTTCTCCAGAGAGCTGGGTCTTCGCATCATGTGTCCAAAGCAGCATCATTTGAGCCTGGTCCTTGGTGCCTCAAATGAGAACTCTGGGTTGATTTGTTCGATAGGATGGAAAACCTTAGTGGGCTTGTATGTGACGGAGAGCTGCTCGCTGAGCTTCTGTCAATGAGAAAGAAGATGTCCTTTAGATTTTCTGCTTCTCCTATCCAAAGACTGTGCTCTGGCCCTGCCCATTTCAACAGGAACATTTAATGCCACCCGAAGCTGGAAACTGCACCAGTCCCTTCTAATGCTGCCTTGTTTCTTCAGAATTTCCTTCCTGTTCCATCCTCTGGCCCAAAGATGATTGGGTTGCTCACAGAGAGAGGTTATTGCAAAAGTGATTTGGAGTGGCTGTTCCCCCCTGTGTTGAAATTTCTGGGCATGGGGCCATCAGGGAGGAATGCAAAGGAAGGACCTTGCAGGTACTTCCAAACTTGGATGGTCTACTACAGAGCTTTCCAAACTGTGTGTCGGGACACGTTAGTGTGTCTGCTGCAGCTGCTGCCTCCGAGCCCTGCCAGGATTCCGCGCAGGTCCTAGTGCCTGCCTTGTGCCTTGCTGCCTCCAAACCTGCTGTGATTCCGCGCAGGTCCTAGTGCCTGCCTTGTGCCCTGCTGTCAGAGTGTGTCGCGAAATGATGCCCTGCTGTAAGAGTGTGTCACGAAATGATGCATGTCTAAAAAGTGTGTCACCAACATGAAAAGTTTGGAAAGCTCTGGTCTACTAATTTGAGTCTTTCAGGAGGTCCCTGCTGGAAGAGGGAACTTTTTGATTATTAGTAAAAATTTATTAGCTTTAGTTTCTTTTTGGAAGCAAATCTGGAAGCAGCCAAATGATTTCAGTGTGCTTCTGTTTCCTGGCAGATCCTGTGAAACATGGTTTGTTAAATCTACCGCCCACATGCACGATGCCATTCCCAACCTCTTTATTCTTAGTATCAGACATGGACTTAACAAACATTCATCCCTGTTGCAATTGGTTTACCTCAAATGAAAAAAGGTGGTGGACCTGTGGAGGAATAAATGAGACTGAATATTTATGCTAGCCTGTAGTTGTTCAATTAACTCAGTGTTTCTCAACCTCAGCAACTTGAAAATTGTGGACTTCAACTCCCAGAATCCCCCAGCCAGCATGTTAACCAGCGCGAGGCATTCCCGGAAGATTGTTAGCTTTTCTCAAGAAGCCTGCCTGATTCCTTTGCCGTGGGGTTGGCACCAAGGCCATGCCTCCCGCGCAGCTACCCCTTTCGTTTCGTTGCTGTGAACCCGCACCGCCCGAGCGCTGAAATGGCTGTCCTTCAAAAGCACAAGCAGGCGCTTTGCAGGAGGGCTGACTCTGTGATTGTTCATTTCCACCGCTGGTCTCCACCGTTTCCCAGGCCCCAAAGATGAGAAATGCACACAAATAAACCACTCGGAGGGTGTTCATTAGCTTTTCTTCCAGGGCCCTGTCCTGACCAAGGACATAATAACTTTGTGGGTTACACTGTTAGATTTTTCATCTTCTCCCAACGGCCGGGTATGGATGGGAGAGTGTGCGCTCCTCCTGACATGTGGTTAAGTAGTTTATTGATCTGGCAGTCCAAGTGCCTGCTATTATCCGGTGCCATTTGATGTGTCAGATATTTCCTGCCCTGTTTTAGAAGTGAATTCTTGGGTTGCAAGGCTTTTCAAATACAGTATATATACATATACATAGACACACACACACCAGAGAAGAAACAACATGGTGATCAAAAGAGGGACACAGAGTTATCGCTGTCATCTGCGTCTCTGGATTTATGTGCTGTTTAGACGAGAGGAGATGTCGTCTTTGGAGGAGAAATCTGATCTGGTTTCTCTTTCATCTGGGAAGCTTTTAACTAGAGCTACTTGCAGGCTAATTCTTCAGAGCAGAGATGAAAATGAACTTGTGAGCCATTGAAGGATTTGAAGAAAAGTGTTTACAGCTCTCCTTTCAGTGGTAATTGCCAGACTGAAAAGCTTCCTTGGAAATCTGCAAAGATTCAGTTCCAAGTAAAACTGTTCTAAACGGAGAGAGGTAAGACTCCATCTACTTTTAGATTTATGCCTAGCCTTCCCTCCAGAAGCTCGAGATGGCATATATAGCATTTCCTCCTCCAATTTTATCTCCTCAGCAGTAGCCACTGCAGTATACAACCAAGTAGAAACATCTGGAGCGGGCACAGAATAGCAATGGCTAGTAAGATTTGGTCAAAAGAAAAAAGTCTATTTGGATTTTAGAAGATTGCTGTTTTCTCGGTAGTCATCTACTGGTATCCTGAAGCCTGTATTTCTTCAGCCTTCCCCATGCAAATAAATAAGACAGGGAGATTGAGAAGTGGGAGCTGCCATAAAAAATTGCATTGTGTCCTCCCAGGTCATTTCTTTGTTCCAAACAACCCTTTTTATTCTGTAGTTCCTGGTGTGTGCTGAATATGTCCAAACTTAACTGTGCTGTTGTTGGGGAGGATGTGGCTTCGCTTTGATGTGTGTTGCTTAAAAATTATCGTCCTGAGAATCATGGGATGTTCCCAAGCAGAACATTGGTGTGCTATTCTCTTGCGCTTATTGCTTATTACTACTCTCTTTGGACTTCCTCTTATCAGAGGGGTATGGTCAGAGGATGGGGTACTGTTTTTTCTGATAATAGGAAATCATTTTAAAATGTGCATCTATGGAAGATTTTTTTATTTTTATTTAATTATTTATTTTTATCCCGCCTTTATTATTTTTATAAATAACTCAAGGTGGTGAACATACCTAATACTCCTTCCTCCTCCTATTTTCCCCACAACAGCAGCCCTGTGAGGTGAGTTGGGCTGAGAGAGAGTGACTGGCCCAAGGTCACCCAGCCGGCTTTCAGGCCTAAGGCGGGACTAGAACTCTCAGGCTCCTGGTTTCTAGCCCAGCACCTTAACCAGTAGACCAAACTGGCTCTCTGTTTTAGATCCCTAAAAACGTTCCCTCAGCATGAGTGAGTTTTATTTTAAAAAAAAATTGGCAGATTGTTGGCTGATCCTTCCGTTAGCTTGCTAAGTCATCTTGCTTTGGTAAAAAGGCATGTTTTTGGCACCACTTACATCAGAAAATAAGAACGATGCAGTATTGGACTCAGAGAGTAAATGCATTGGAGTTGTTTGAGCTGAAATCAGACAATTTTTGCTTATTGGGCACGGACCTTTCGCATTACCTAAATTAAATGATTTTTCAGGCAGTGCAACACGAGTGACACCAGGTCATAGCAAGCGGAATGGAAGAGTGGAACTGGAATTGAAGATGTAGGGGAGCTCGTTAAAAAAAATGTGAAATGTCCACCAGCCTATGAGCTTTTAGTTCTCTAGTCTTTGGTGTGGAGTCCACAGCCAAATAGCCCTGTATCTTCTGGAAGTCAGGAGATGGAGTCCACCCTATATCTTCAAGGTGGACTTGCCAATTGTGACCCTGCTTTCCCCATGGATGTTTTGAAAATGTGGGATCTCTCCAGGACTACACGTCAACTGGATTTCTATTTTCTCAGTGGAAACGTTTCGCTCCTTATCCAAGGAGCTTCTTCAGTCTGAGCAAAGTTAGTAAGGAATTCCCTTACTAACTTTGCTCAGACTGAAGAAGCTCCTTGGATAAGGAGCGAAACGTTTCCACTGAGAAAATAGAAATCCAGTTGACATGATTCAAGCTACAGACAATTCCACCTGGATGACTGAGAACCTTCATAGACATACTCCAGGACTACAGTTTCACAAAAAGTAAGGAAGAGCTGTGCCACAAAGGGAATGGAGAAATACAGGAAAGTATCCATGTAGAGGAATCCATGATGATCTCTCCCCTCCCAACTTGGCACGGAATATACAGCCAGGGGAATTTCCACAGGGCATCACCTTTCTCCAGATGGTATTCACAGTGCGAAGGTTTCCATTTTGTTTTTCTAGCCTTACGGGCAGCAGGAAACAGCTGTTGCAGCCTGCCAACCCTTTGTACCTGCTGATCTGTTGAGCTTCTTCCCGTTAATAATAATTATCTGCAGTGTCACCCTCTTGAAGGTCTACTCTTGGCAGCTTTCTACTGTGGCACAGATGCCCACGGCATGCCACGGCCTGATGACTAGACACACAAATGATTGGTTGTGAGCAGCCACAGTCTTGTCTTCAGACAACCATCATGTGTGCATTAAGTCAGGCCCTTTAATTAGGCAACAGACCTTTATGAGAAGTTTATTTGTTGTCTCCTCCTCTCCTTTGATGCCTTCCTTCCAGCTTTCCTTGACCCAACCAATGGAATCTCAGTTTTTACCAAAAAGTTGGTCTTCCATTGAGTGACCCAATTCTCCTCACATCACCCTGGTCCTTCTTTTGCCCTTGCCTCTGAAGAGTTGATGAAACACATTCACAGTTCCACAGTTAGCAAGGGTGCGAAACCAGAAAAAGCCACCCATGAACTTGAATGAGAAACAACCTCTTTGGAGGTAGGTGTCACCATTCTGTAGGCTATCTCCAGAACAGTTGGATGGAAAAGGGTCTTTTGAAGTTCAACGGTTGGAGGGGTTCTGATTTGCAGACATCTGCAAGACTTCAAAGGGAGATAAGATTAGGCTGGCTCAAGATAATACTGAATGGGAAGTTAGGGGTCAAACTCAGCAGAAGAAATCCAAGGAGGATTATGAGTTGAGCTAAAAAGCTTGTTTTGTCTGCACAAATGTGGTAGGAACTTGCTTTGTCATTGTCCCAGAGATGAGCTGATTCTCTTTTTTCCTTGTTTTTATTTGTTGTTGTCTTTGCTGTTAGAAGCTCACCGTTTCTACTCTTAGGCTTGATGTCGTTTTTTGCTCATCAGACACAAGGTGTCAGCGAGAGAATATCCAGCAACCCCAGCCTGACGGGCTCCCTTTTTTGTTGCAACACAAAAATTCTCTTTTTTTCCAGTTGACTGTCTTCTCATCTCTCCCCTATTATGGCAAATTGTTATAAAATTGGAGTCTGCCTGCCCTTCCACCTTCTGCCGGCGCATCTCACGTGACCTCATATATGGCTCTTCTCAGAAAAGGCTGGTATGGATGGTAGCTATGGCAACTGCACCACAATTTAGTTACCAGTATTAAAAAGAAAATAAGCCAGAATAGATCTCATTTTGAGTTTTATTTACTTCCCCTTCCCCCCGCGCCCCCCGCTGTGCTGTTGGAAGCCATCCTTGGATTGAAATGCTCCAACATGGGAGGCCAGCGGTGCGCACGGTAACCCCAGCTAGTATCTCAGGGAGGACCTAAAAGGGGGCACCGGATCTGCATTTAGAAATGGGATCTCTTAGTGCCGAGGAAGACCGTTGGTCCGTGCAATCAGCAGAGGAAACGGCCAGTCCAGGAGCAGGCCTTGAGCTACTCATTAGAAACCTGGAGGTCCACAAGTTTAAAAGACGTGGCCTTCAGCCGGGCAACACGTACCTTGGTCAGCCTAGTAAGTTTTCCTTAGAAGAGGAAAATCACGCTTCTAGTCCGTGTGGATAAGCGGCAAACCGGAAAAGTATGAAACGAAAAAGGGCGTTGTGTCATCTCTTTGAAGTTCTCCCCATCTTCTTTTATCTGATTTTATCTATCTGATCCTGTGGTATTAAACAGATACAGGAAATTGCTTATGTGGAGAAAGAGAGAGTAAAACTTGAGAGAATGGCCATTTCTTTTAAAAATAAGTGCTGTTGTTGTCATTGCAATGGCAATATTTTTCTCGATCGCACTGGGGGAAAAATGGTTGTATTTGCAGCTGGGGGGTTAAAAGCACACGTTCCTCCAGGCTTACTGATTTTCCAGAAAAGATAGCAAAGCCCATGGGGGAGGTTTGCAGGGCCACGTTGTTCCCACCCAGCCATTGGGCATGATTGACTCCGTAGCTGTTGGGTGCCATTTTTGCTTTCTGCCCCCTTCCTGGAATGCAAGTGGGTCCTAACACCACCTTGGTTTTGAGGGCAACAATTAAGCCCTACCTAATGGGGGAATGCAAGTCCTTTGAGTCATTTGTTGGAAGTAAAGTCTGCCCAAGATATAGGCAGACTTAACTGCCTTGGGTCTTTAAGATGTCTGTCAGTGATTTAAATGAGAAAAGGCTAATAAAAGGGGACAGATTTTGGAGACCTTGGCATGTTAAACGCTGTTGTTGTCTTAATCCAACAACCTTGCCTTTGCATGAGATCTTGAAGACTCAGTGATGTCTCCTGTGTAGAACTATCTGGGAGTACAGGCCATTGACCTCAGGGAGGGTTGCCCTTAATGAAAGGAGTATTTTCTACCATCAAGATAATTTGCATGAGAACAGCCTCTGTGTTAATCCTCTGCTACTTCCTGTTTGGGAATCTGTGGCTGAAATGTTGGGAGAAGCTCCTGAGCCCTCTGCAGAAAGAGGAGAGAAGTACTCTGCAAACGGAGGGCCTGTACGTGGCATTTGTTAGTGGATAGTTGTTGTTGGTAGTTGTTAGTGGATGTGGAGTCCCCTTCACCTCTCGCTGCCATTGACACCCCCACCATGCTGCTACTCTGCTTTTTCTTCAGAATTGTTTTCCTTTCTAGCAGGCCAGACGGCTTGTCCCTATAGTTTGGTGTGCCTATTCTGAGAAGAAGCACCTCCTGTGCTTCAGACAGATGGTTTCCCCTGGTCCTTTGTACTAGGGATGGCAAGGGTCAGGAACAGGACATGCTCCTCCGTCTCCCATCCCGCTACCTTTTCAGGAGATACCTACACTCCTGGTATCGGTCTGGGAGAGGTAGGACAGAGATCTCTGCGGAGGCTTACTAGGTGAGGGGGACCCACTTTCGAAATCCCCTCTGCTTTACAACAGGAGAAGACGACCCTTGGCGGCTTAGGGTGGCTGTAAGTAGTATTAACTCAGATCATGGCATCTGGTCCCATCACTTCCTGGCAAATAGAAGGGGAAGAAATGGAAGCAGTGACAGATTTTATTTTCTTGGGCTCCAAGATCACCGCAGACGGTGACTGCAGCCATGAAATTAAAAGACGCTTGCTCCTTGGGAGGAAAGCTATGGCAAACCTAGACAGCATATTAAAAAGCAGAGACATCACCTGGCCGACAAAGGTCCGTATAGTTAAAGCTATGTCTGTAGCTTGAATCATGTCAACTGGATTTCTGTTTTCTCAGTGGAAACGTTTCGCTCCTTATCCAAGAAGCTTCTTCTGTCTGAGCAAAGTTTGTAAGGGAATCCTTAAATATGTTTCTAGGGTGGCTGTGTGACCTTGCACATCTCAAATAACCATGACCTAGCCCCAGGTGCAAGGTCACACAGCCACCCTAGAAACATATTTAAGGATTCCCTTACAAACTTTGCTCAGACAGAAGAAGCTTCTTGGATAAGGAGCGAAATGTTTCCACTGAGAAAACAGAAATCCAGTTGACATGATTCAAGCTACAGACATAGCTTTAACTATACGGACCTTTGCTGTGGTCCATGAGGTCACGAAGAGTCGGACACGACTAAACGACTGAACAACAACAAAAGTGGTACTAACCACTTAGCCAGAAGTCCTAGAACTGTAGGCTATGTAGGGGAGTTGAAACTACCTGCTGTCACTAGGCTGTGTATTGCCAACTACGGGGTTCTGTAAGGACAGTAAAAATCGAACCAATTTTAACTCACAATGGCTAGAATCTGCCTGATCCTGCCTTGGTGGTGTGAGAATAGCTCTCCTGAGCAGGGAGGTGGTGGCAGGGCCTTGTCAAGAGTTACACCCTGTTTTGCATGAAAGGCTTGGTGGTGCATTTGAACAAGCAAGGGGAATGGAAACGCCACTGATTTGCAACTTGGAATAAGTGTTTATTATGACAAGTGTAATCTAGTTTTAATTAGCAAGGTGTCGCGCAGTATGTTGCTTGCTGTTCGGTAGCAATTTCTCTCCCCCTCCCCTCCCATAATGATTTTTTTTAGTAACTTACGGCTTTGTTTTAGTGCCACTGAATTATAAGGAATCGAGATTAATGAGGCTGGGCTTTACTGCAAAAGCAGCCTTACGTCCTGCTTAAGACGCAATTAGGGGACACCTAAATTTTGTATTCTAAAAGCAGACCACGGATGGAGACATAGAGGCTGCCCCGCTTTTTATGTCTGCCTTGCAAAAATGGGGATGGGGACAGGAATCCCTCTCTTAAATTAATTGGATCTGATCCACAAACTGATCATGGCACATGCATCATGCTGCCAGCGACGGCGTGGATGCAGTTCTTCAAAATAAACATCTCATTTTCCCCAACTCTATTGTGCTTTGCTAATTCCATTGCTCCGGAAAAAAAAAAACTATGAAAAATAAGGTGGAAGGAAGCTTTTTTTCCCTCTCCGGCAGCCATTCCGTGCCTTGTGAAAAAGAGGGAGAAGAAAAAAACATTTTGTCTTAACAGCCCTTTCCCCCCAGCTCCAAGATGGATTTCCCTCCAGCCTCTGTCATTCAATTATCACCTTGGGAAACACACACAGATATAACTGATGATCCCTTAAAACAGCCTGCAGTCTTTTGCCCCCTCGTGTCTCGCCTTGTTCCCATCATTAAATGTAACACTGCCAGCCCACATTATATAGGGGGACCCTGATGAGCTGTCACTTTGATGCTGCACCGAGATAATAAGATTGCACAAGTAAGGAAGGGCAGAAAAACAGGAAAATGTTTACAGGATGGAGCACGGCCGTTTGCTCAAGAGCATCTCTGGTCTTGCGCCTCCCTTGCTTTGCAAGCCTGGAATTGGGGCTTGGCAGCGTTGGAGGGGGGAAAGCACCCACCGCTTGTCCGAAACCCCCTTGACAAATTTTTAGCAAAGCAGAGGGAGGGAGAAGGCTTAGGGGAAGCCATCCCGAAACAGGAGGACCATGCAAATTCTTCAGAGAGAGCCTAGCCATTCAGCGGTAGAGTCACCGCTGCGAGATGGGAGGCGCTCCAAATTGTTTAAATAAATTTTCAGAAACCTAGCGAGAAAGGTTTTTTGGCCTCCTCCCCAAATCATCCAGCATGATTACCCTTAGCCAACATCAAAGGAAGTCAGCCTGGTGCCTTCCAGTGTTTTTAGATGCGAGTCTCACTGTCCCTTGCTGTGGGCTTCTCGGCTGATACTGAGACAAACCGAAGGCCCGGATTTCTGAAGGGCGCCGGTTGCAAATCCAGGAGGCAAAGTCCCCATTCTGGTTTGCATTAGTCATTCTTTCTCTTCTCCCTTCCTCTCGTATGGCTGGTCTTTTTCTGGCTCCTTGTTTGTGTGTAAATATAGCACAGCCATCCAATCCGTGAAGCTGCAGTGGCTGGTTGTCACTAATTTTAGCAGAGGTGGAAGACTGCCTTTCTGAAAGCTGCAGTTTGCTCCGAGTTAGACCTTAATCGTGTAATTCTGCATTCTGGCATTAGGTGGCGGTCTCGCCCGCAAGGCACAGCACCCTTATTCCCAAACTTAGCCTAACCCAGGGATCCATATTTTCATCAATGTCCCCAAGGAAAATTGCTATTTATAAATGGATAAAAAAGAAGCTTTTGATCCCCATACTGTGGCTCCAGCACAAGGAAATAACCCCATACCTTATATAGATTAATCTCACGGTGGTTGTTTTTACACCCTTGGCCAAATTTTGATTTCCATAGCAACCATATGGCCAGGGCTGCTTGGATGTTACTTATTTGGGATTCATTTTGTTTCCTTTGCTGGCTATATGACCAGCTTCAGAACTTGACTTATTTTAGAATACCGAGTTTTCTGGCACCATCACTGAATTTGCTTGGTGTCCTTTTAAAGACTTTTTAGAACCACCCCCTTGAATACCTTGGGCCAGCATCTTGTTCATAGCTCAAAGGGAGGTCCCAGTCCTTGGGGAACCTGGCAAAATTCAATGCTGGCATATCGTGGGTAACAGATGCTGCCATAAGCAACAGGAGAGCATGTCGAACATACATACCTCGGTTGCTGCCTTGCCTCACAAGGTTTCACAGGACTGGTTTGGGTATGGCACTAAAACATAACATGCCACTACGAGAATAAGCTAGATTTGCCCTGTGGTCCTGCTTCCCCTCCAGCTATGAAGATCAGTGCCGAATTTAACTGCCTGTATTGCCCAAACCAGAGAAATTTATCTATGGCTGAGTTTCCACGAAGCTGTCTTGTTCTCAGTGACCATGGTTCACCTGGATTGGAGTCCAGAGTTGGACGAGGTCTTCTAAAAGCAGAGGAAGAAACCCCCTTTAGACTGCTATCGTGTGAAGAATTGTGTGGGTTCATGTTTAGAAACCCGGCGTGTTCCAGTTGGTGTGGAGAATTCTGATCGTTCTTCAAATTACCATCTTTACATGTTGTTCTGTTTTTCGTGTGGGTGTGAAACGTCCCACGGACCAAATGGACACGGATCTGCCCTACGCTTGAAACCTGTTGCTTGATTAGAACTCTTCTTGGCCTGCGCCGTTCAGGGAGATGTATGGGTGAGGACAAAAATAAAAATTATGTGCCAGGACGTCCCTCGAAGAAGAGGGGCTAAACTGTCCCCATGAAGAGGGCAGAATTATTTATAAGGTTGGTTTTTCCTTTTTCCTTCTGCTGGTCCTGTTGTGATCTAAGCTGCACGGCTGCCCGCCCCACTTGTGACTTGCCGCTTGAAATTCAGGCCCTGGCATCCATCTCCAAAGAATCGGCCAGTCAAGGTTGTTTAGCTGCCTTAGGCTCCAAACGCCTAAATTCATTTTAAGGGAGAAAGAGGCACTGTATTCTGGTTTTAAATCTGGAGTCTTTTCAGTAGGAATCCACAAGTGGGATTTGCACGCCAACATGCCAGGTCAAGGAACGGGAATCTAAGTGGATCTCAGGATCTGTTGAGGTTTTGTCTTTTCTTAGATGTGAAAGATGTGGTCTCTCTTCTTTCATTTTGATTTGCTCAGTGTGTGCAGGCGTGGTTTCTTATCCCTCCTCTTGGGATAATTAAATAGCAATTATTAGGGGTTGGCTTACTCGGTGATGCCAGCAGAGGTCCTTCAAAGGCTAGCCAGTGTGCTCCCGGGTCAGCCTCTCGGGGGTGGATCACAGGCAAACTCACGTGTTCACCCTGTGTCTCCCCGAAGCAAAATGTCAGCTTGACTGTCCTGACACCTCTGGTACTCTGCCTCCCCTGGAAAAACACCCGATAAAGAGATGAAAGGAGGAAGAACTAGCAGCTTTCCTGCCAAAAGGTCAAGGGGACAGTGGTGAAGGCACCTGGACTCAGCTGTCATGCTTCCAGGCCAACCATTTTGGCACAATTAAAAGCATAAATCTGGAATTTAGGAGGGGAAAAAAGGAACATGTTGAGATGGACCAAAATAATTCTTTCGCCATTTTGCTCTTCCTGTTTAAGGTTTTGAAAACCTCTTTGAACTATGAAAGATTTTGCGCCCGGGCTTCGTAGAAGGAAAAAGATATTCTTGCTGTAGAATATTTGCCTGACAAAGGGCACTTGCTTTGCGTGGAGAAAGTTGAGGGTTCAGTCCCTGTTAGAAGAGACATTTTTGTCTGAAATTCTGCCAAAACAGCCACTCAATACGGACCAGAGACCGGGGGGGGGGGAATGTATTTGGTTCTCATGTTAATATGAAGTTATTTAAAATATACTTCCCAAGCTACAGTATTTGCAAACCAGGACACATTATTCTTCAGCTTTAGTATTGATTAGATTTGGCTGTTCGATTCTTCGCCTGTCCGAAAACATTTGCTAAACAGTGTCGTTTATAGAAGAAGGCTCCCCAAAAGACAGACATTAGGGGCAGTGGGAACAAACTGGCATGTAGACTTTTAAGAAAAAGGTCACTAACCTGTGTGGAAACAGGAAAGAAAAAGTGCATGAAAAATGAAGATATGGGGGCGTAGGAAGCAAACTGGTTCGTTCATCCTTAAAGGAGGCTATGTTGAGCGTAGACGGATCATATTGTAAAGCTCCAGGATTGATTGATTGATTGATTGATTACTGCACCATGATCCGTAAATTTAGTAAATATATAAAGAAAAACATGGCTTCATGTAAAGCACCCATGTTGCTAATCAGGTAAACGATACTGTTAAATAGCCCAGAACCTCCTACAGTATGACAGTACAGAAACTCACATGTATCCCATGCAAATATCATGCCAATGACCCCATTGAAAGGATCTGGAGTGAGTGTTGCTGGAAGGGGTTCTATTGTACGCCACCCAGAGTCACTGGGCTGAGATGGGCGGCCATATAAATTGGATGGATGGGATAAATTAAGGCGGTCTTCCCTAGCTTGCTGGAAAATAAAGGAGGTCCCATCCCAGCACATCTGCTTCGGAAGGTTGCACTTATTTAAAGCATTTCTGTATTGCCCTGTCCCGATTAAAGGACACCACATGCAGTAAAGCAAGGATGAAAAACACACGAGGCACATCCTAGCATCTTAAGTTGCAGCAAAGCCACCACATGTTTCTTAGGGGGGGGGAGGAAGAATGTGGATTGTCACCACCAAAAGATTGTCACCTCTTCTGATTGCTTATTCCCTTGTATCTGCTGTGGGGCCGAAACCCAGGATGCCCTTTCTGGTGGCAAACGGTGCTGCACCCCTTCCTAGGAAGGAGACGGAGAAAGGGAGGAGGAGGAGATGTTCCCATCCATGAAGCAAAGTCTCGGTGAAACTCCCTGGTATGTGTCCCTTACCAGAGAGTGCTGCCAGAGAGAGGCTGATGCTTTTTCAAAGATGCTTAAAGGGGTGTAATTGAAACCCGGCTTGGCTCAGATCGTGTCTTTGCATTGCAAAGGGCCACCCAAGACACAAAGACGGAGAGGCGCAGCTCTGTCTTCCTTTGGGCATCAGCGTTTTAGGAGCAGGACAGGACTTCAGCCCCATGGGCTACGAGGCCACCCCTCTCTCCCCAGCGGGGCGAAGGGAGATCAGCCAGTCCCACAGACGGAGGGCCAGCAGTGGCCGGCTTCTGTGCCGCCCAAGAAAGGAGCCCACCGGCTAATTTACAAAGCAGCCCCTTTGTACACAGGGCCCCCTTTTGATCAGCGATTGCTTGTGTTAATGTTTCGGGGCGCGACGGATTTCCCGCAGTCGCTTTTGTCCCCTGAATGCATGCACGAGGGATGAGCTGCCGTGGCGTGCACACGCTCTGCACGTTTGATTGATGTTCCCTTGGCTTGACTCGCGGGGTTGCTGGGAGCCTGGGAGCCTCCCAGCCTGCAGCTTCCCCAAAGCTTCCCTGACCCGTCCTTTGTTTGCGCTCCAGCCCTTGCCACCCAGGCACCCTGATCCTCTCGGATTTGCTCTATTCCAGCATTTAATTCCTTTGCCAGACGCAGTCGCCATTAATGGGGGGAGGGCCTGTGCCTGGTTGCGCCAAAGACAGGGTTTTCAAACCCACCCTTTACCATCTTACCCCCCTTGCTCGTTCAGATGAACTGTAGAAGCTTCAGAGGAGCGAGTACCTTGCAGGTGTGAAGTCCCAAGCAAATTCAGAACGTGTGCCTGCAATTCTCGCTTTTCAGTCCCGAACAAGGCCAAGGTAGTCTTGTTTGCAGAGCCCTTCTGAGGCGCCGCTTCGTTCCTTAAATTTTGGTCTTGCAGCGGTTTTGAAAATCCTGTGTTTTAATGTTGGGAGGTCCAGGGCTTGTAGACCAGACTGAGAAGAAACCGTGGCAGAACACTTGTGTTTGCTTATCAAGCACACAACACAGATGCATCCATGAAGTCACCGCTACTTGGAAGACTCTTATTTTTACCATTGTGCTAAGCCAGGTTTTGTCTTAACCATGATTTGTGCATAAGCTACTGTGCAAGGGCTGGCTTCATGCAAAACAGTCAGCTGTAAACTGTGGCTTACAAGCCACAAGGACTGCCTTCACACGTCTTGTTAAACCGCAGATAAATCTCATTATGGTTTAGCCCGATGCAAAACCAGCCATTAACTCATGCCGATTTGGCTCTGGCCCAGAATCACTAATGGCAGGGAAGTGTGTTTCTCTGTGTGTGTTTGCTTCTGTGCGTGAGTGTGCAACCATTGAAAGATTCCAGGGCCAGCGCTTTCATGAGGGCATAAGCTAACATTGCCACTTGTGATGGAGGATTGTTCCACCGGGGAGCACATTTTCACTGTCGTCTCCTTGTTAAATAAAAGCACATAGGTGTGAGCTGGGGCTGGTGTGAGTTGACCAGTGAAGGCGTATGAAACATAAGCATTATTGTATGAAATCGAGACTTTTTTGCATATTGGTAGATCATCCCAGCTAATCGCCTTTCACTAATCCATTTCGTACGCTGAAAGGGCAACTTAGCAAGTCATCCCCGGATCATCAGACCAGACCAGTTCTCAACCGACACCTAACTGGTGTTCTAACATGGCAGGTAAGAGACAGTTCTGTCCATCAGGAACTTCACCTTTCACCTTTCCATGAGCTCATGAGCTGGACCTGAGCAAATTATTACTCTCTTTCCATCTCAGGGCCCTCCTACCAAACAGTGGGCCATGCGGATTATTTGGAGTAATCTTAAAATACTTGAGAATACTACCCAGTGCTGGTTCTTATGAGACCACATGTTAATAATGTTTGTGTCCTTCAGTGCCATCACTGAACACGCACACACGTATATTATCTCTCCTTCCTTCTCTCTCCTTCTCTCTCCCATCCATTCATCTCTCCTTCCATCCCATTTGCTTGTGGCAACATCATCACCCTGAGGAAAGTTCTACGCTTTGCCACCCAGAAGAAGACGGAACCCTGCCCAAATCAAAGCATTGCCTTGTCATTAACACGCAGCCCTTCGTTTCCCAGAGGGCCATCCCAGAAGAGCTCGAAGCTATATCAGCTAACCCGTTTAGGTCCTGGCTATGAATTTTAGCTACGCGGAGGAGGCCAAACCTGGCAGGGGGGGGCGTTGAGGTTTGGCGAGATGATTAGATCATTCAGGGGTTCAAAGAGAGAGAGAGAGAGACGCACGCACACCCTCTCATGGGCAATTGAGGCATGTTTGTTCCAACTTGTTGGCTTTCAAGAGGCTGGTTAGGACACCCCCAGCTCGCTTGCAGCTTGAAAGAGTTGGCCCTTTCCCCCCTCGCCGCTTGGAAAATGATGGGGTTTCAAAGCCAAACGCAGAGAGATGAAAACTACATGCCGGGCTTTAAAGCTCCACGTTACACCTGCTCGTTTGAATACGGTCTGCGCCGGTTTTTGAACGTCAGCCAGATTCATCACACTGTGGAATTACTGCAGATTTCTCTTGGTGTGCGCTTTTATTGCCTGATTATCTGAACATCGCCGTATATATGAAGATTTTAAAAAATAGATTGCCTTCCTTCGGCTTTAGCATTGTGGGAAGAGCTTTGAGAATTAGATAATGGGAAGTGTACTTTTTCAATCCCAGGTTATCGGCTCCTCCTTTTTTTCTTTTTTAATTATCCATGTGTAGAATTAAACTTGGGGGGTTGGAATGGTCTCTTCCCTTGTGATGGTAATGCCAGCAGTTCAAAACAGTGGATATGAGATGCAGCGTTGAACAAGAGAGCGGATGTGCGTCATAAACGTACACTCTTCCTGGCCTTCCGACCCCAAGATGTTAGGAACTGGTTCTGCAAAATTTCTTTTTCTCGCTGCCCCCCTTTCGGTCCCCAAGGGTCTCCATGACAGTTTAGGGGGGGATGAAAGTCTTCTGTGAGCCCAGCTCAGCTTCTGGTGCCCCTATGGATACATCCGTGAAGCTTTCTTGGCAACAAAGTGGAAGTGGTGTGTCACTGCTTTCTTCCCAAGATATTTGCTCAGCATCTCAGTCTAACCAGCAGCAATGGGGTCATTGACTGGTCTCCCATCCGCATATTAACCAGGTCAGACCCTACTTAGCTTTTCAAGATCAGCGAAGGTTGGCTCGGTGCTGCCATCTAGCTGGTCTTCTCTAGAATAACAGCATGTTAATTAAATGAGGTCTGCTTCTATGCTTTGAAACAGAAGGGGGCTTGGTTTAGAACCGGGGTATGCGTGCATTGATTTAACCATGGCTGTCCCTCTTTGGTTTTGTGGTTCTTCACAGCCCCTTCCAGAGACAGTTGCGTACCCAGACAATCTGCAATTCCTTTTAAATGGGTGCACATTGCTCTTGGGTGCAAGATGGGAAAAGACAGGAGGCAGAATGTGGAAGAATCGTTTCACATTCAGCCCGTTATCTTTTCCCTTCTCACGTCAAACATAATAATATTTTAGTAAAGAAACAACATACAGACCGGGGACCCAAGCATTTTGCAATTGTGTGCCCTTGGATAGCTGCTGTGCTGTTTGATTGAACTTTAAGTGCATCTTAGGAGGACTCATTCTCCAGCGGTTGATGGACTTACAACTCCCCCAATTCAACCTTGGCAACTTCAAGATGGGTGGACTTCAACTCCCAGAATTCCCCAGCCAGCTATTCCCCATGCTGGCTGGGGAATTCTGGGAGTTGAAGTCCACCCATCTTAAAGTTGTTGAGATTGAGAAACACTGATTTATTATATTTTATGAACTGCTCAGCGGGTAAGACGCCAGGCTTGTCGATCGGAAGATCGCAAGTTCGGAGGTTTGAATCCCTAGCCCTGCGTGCGGAGTGAGCTCCCGCACTAGCTCCAGCTCTTGCCAACCTAGCAATTTGAAAGCATGCAAATGCAAGTAGATGAATAGGTACCACTTCAGTGGGTAGGTAACAGCGTTCCGCGCGCGTCATGCTGGCCACATGACCATGGAAGTGTCTTTGGACAACGCTGGCTCTTCGGCTAACAAACGGAGATGAGCACCGGCCCCTAGAGTCGGACACGACTGCACAAATGTGCGGGGGGAACCTTTACCTTTACCTTTTTATAAACTAATCAAATGAATATTACTTTTTTAATACATTGCTTTGTTGTTGTTGTTGTCATGATTCTATGTTTTATTATTTTTGCAAGCCATTTAGAGTCACCCGATTGAGGGGCATCCAAGTAACTCTAATAAAATAAATGCATCTGTATCTGCAGAAGACCCCGGTTTCAATCCCCAGCTAAAAAGTAAAAAAAATGTAAAGTAGCAGGAAGTGGTGATAGGAAAAGCCTCTGCTTACGATGTCCAGAAGGCAGCTGCCCGGGACAGCAGATAATACTTGAATGGATGATCGGGGGCCAGCCAGCCCCCTGTATCCCTCTTTGCTCTGCCTGCCTCCCCTGATCCTCAGCATTCAGCTCCAGCAGCTTTGGTCTGGATCCTTTGAACACAAGAGCTGTCTTAGTTGGATCGGGCCCAGTCCAGCCCCCCCCCCCCCACATTCTTTTACCCCAAAGAGTCTTCCGTAAGCTTTTGTGCTGACCTTGCGATCCTGCTAATTCTCTTTTCCCAGGGAGAGCTGATCACCTTCTATTACTATTGGAAGAAAACCCCTGAAGCTGCGAGTTCCCGGGCTCACCGCAGGCATCGGCGACAGGCTGTGTTTCGGAGAATTAAAACCCGAACAGCGTCCACTCCGGTTAACACACCCTCCAGGCCCCCTTCAAGCGAATTCTGTAAGTAGGAAGCCGAGAGCAGGGGCCTCGATCCCTCTGCAGAGGCATGGGGTAAAATAGAAGGACATGGTATTCGCCTCCGACCGGACCCGGCTGGGAAACCGGAGTTCAAGCCCTCGGCTGTGCTCAGGCACTTGGTCCATTATCCCTGCCGACAGGAATAATGAACTGTTCAGCCCGCTCTGAATGTATACTTTCTTCATTAAAGAAAGAAAAAGAAAACCAAGTTTCTAACCCTTATGGCTGCAGCCGTATAGGTTGGAGGGAACGTCAGGAAAACCTCGGTAGCCAAGGGGGTGACAAAATCAAGTTTGCAGAGGATCGATGGGAAGAAAGGCAGGACCCTTCCCCACACAATTCAGTATCTCAATAGAAAACAAGCATGCATTAGGATATAATCCAGAGCACAAAACTCAGCTTCTCAAGCGTGACAGTTGGACTTCCATTGCTGGCTAGTTTTCGGCCACAAACTGCACCCAGAAGCGCCAAATACGAATAAAGAATAAAAGTTGAAATGAAGTTCAGGAGCAAATTGCAAGTAGGACCCAGCCGTGGAGCCAGGATGCAAAAAAAACTTCCCCTCATTCCTTCTCTCTCAAACAACAGATGGCTTTGAACCCTCTGCTGGTCGATGGGGAATGCGGGAGAATGTGAAAAGTTTCCTGGAAAGTTTTATTAAGGTTTCAGAACCACAAGAACGATGTAAATTCAGCCAAGAAACTAAACACGAGTCTCTGTCTTTATATAAACGCGACACTCCCTAGCTAGAGATCCGCCTTCCAGGTCATGTTGTCCTGAATAGCCTGGAAGGGTGCTGACTTTAGGTGGGGGCCAGAGATAAAACCCCCTCCCATTCACAGCAGACCCTTTCCCAGCCTCAGTGGTCCTCCCAGGACAGAAAGGCCCGTCTGGGGAGCGGGACTGCAGAAAGGCGGGAACGTCTTGCTTTCGAGCAGACCCGCCAACGCAGTTGGAGGTGTGAGAAGCCACTGGGTTTTTGTACGGGAAAAGTTTAAGGGGTGATCGGAGTCTTCCTCGTTGTAGATGGACCATCAGCAGGTACGGCTGGGGTGGCGGCGGGATTAGAAGGCGGCGGAGCTAAAAGGGCTTCTCTTTCCACCCCTTGGCCTTTCCCCGGTGCGTCCGATGATGCAGTTTCTAGCCCCCAAAGGGTTGCGGTTCTAAATCTCTTAGTCTTCCAGATGCCACAAAGTACTTTCTCTTCCTTCTTTTAAATAAGCGGCTGCGCTTCTTCCCCTTGCTGTGTAGCCCCCCCGCCCCAAAAGGAGACAGGAGGAAGAGATCCTGACTCCATTTTTTTCTTCTGGTCCCCTCTTTCTCCCTCCCTCTCCCGATGCCCCCCTCTAATTCCTCCTAGTGGATTTGAGTTCGGCCAGCGAAGATGATTTTGACAGCGAGGACAGCGAACAGGAGCTGAAGGGCTATGCCTGTCGCCACTGCTTCACCACCAGTACGTACGTTTAGGTGGGGTCCCCTCCCTCCCGCCCCTGCGCCTCCCTCAGCTGAGGCCCCCCTCCCTGTTTCATGAGGGAGTCGTCCGCCAGTCCATCCCCAGCCGGGCTCCCCAAACTCCTAGCCAGCACAATCAGCCGGGATCCTCGGGGTCCTGGGCCTCATTCGTAGAGATGTCTTAATCTGCCCAGTGCTTCAAATTTGCTCCAGCTCTGTCCTTCGCAACAGTCCTGTGAGGCAGGCCAGCGCTCATCTCTCCCTAAATCTGTGACTGTTCTTCTTTTCGCCCTTCTGGGGTTGATCACCATCGTTTTTAAAAAAATAAACAGCCTCCAAGGACTGGCACCACGGGGGACGGGAAAACATCTTACTCTGCACGGACTGTCGCATCCACTTCAAGAAGTACGGAGAACTCCCTCCCATCGAGAAGCCGGTGGACCCACCCCCCTTTATGTTTAAGCCGGTCAAAGAGGAAGATGACGGTCTCAGCGGGAAGCATAGCATGAGGACGAGGAGGAGTCGCGGCTCGGTAAGTCCCTCAGGGACCCGCCCTCTTTTGATCAGGTGACGGATGGGTTGGCAAAGCAGGATGCAACGGCCCCGTGGCGCGTTCTCCTTTCGTAGGCTCAGCCATTTTGGCTTCCCTGCTCTACCAGGGACTTGAGATCGTCCAGATTCTCCAGGGAGTCTTGGGGCGACCATGTAGCCTCCTTTTTTCCCTTACATGCGATGCTGAGGAATGGAAGAAGGCCACCGGGTGCACCTAGCACGGTGGAAGCCGTGGGACTGAGCTAGCCCTTCCTGTCTTCTCCCAGAGGGAGTCGGTCAAGACCCCACTAAGTTTGGACCCAGCCCTGAGCTGTCCAGGCATCGAACTGGTGGAGACCCAAGAGTCGCTTGACCAAAACAAGGTGGCTTTGAGAGAGAATAAGTCAGCTTCTTCGTGCTGCGGGTCAAGGTCAGGCCTCCCGGAAGCGGCCGTCGATCACGCCTTTCTCTTTTCACCAGCAGATGTCTACGCTTCGCAGTGGTCGTAAGAAGCAGCCCACCAGCCCAGATGGCAGGGCCTCGCCCATCAACGAGGACATCCGATCCAGCGGCCGCAACTCGCCCAGTGCGGCCAGCACTTCGAGCAACGACAGCAAGGCGGACTCGGTCAAGAAATCCACCAAGGTATATTGTGGTGGGAGTTCGCGATCCCTCCTGGGAACTCCAGGGTTCTTGCTCCTCTAAGCTAGCAGGGATGGGCAGATCTCAGGCAGACTTCCTCAATCTGGGCGTGGGCAGCGTTCCTCGGCTAGTTTGGCTTTGCTGTGGCTTCTGGGAGGGGGAATCTCCTGGAAGTTGCCCATGTAGGGGAACACCGTGCAGGCCTGCTCTCCAGGCGATTGCAAACAGATTGGGAAGGGCTGCCGATTCCAGGTCTTGGAGTCCGCGTTTCCCGAAGTTAAAAGGAACGGTCAGGTTGAAGCAGTTACTGCGCTAGTCCGATGTACTTGAACTTGCACGGGATTGCTCCTCTTTCAGTATGGGCCTTCCCGAACATTAAGAACGGAACAGAGGAGCCTCCTTAGCATCCCGCAGCTGGGAGAAGTGCATTATGGGAGAATACAGGACAGGGCCTTCTCTGTTGGGGCACCCCCATTTTGGAAGGCTCTGTCCTGGAGGCCAGGCGGGCACCAGTGTCATCTGCCTTTCAGCCCTTGTTGAAAACTCGGCTTTTATTCTTACATTCAGGACTTGCAGTCTTTCGAGTGCCCGAATCGCTGTCTCATTGTTGTTATTGTGTGTTTTAAAGTAAATGCGTGCAGTTGTGACTACTGTTGTTTTTAACATTTCACCATAATTATTGTATCCTACCGAGGAATCTCTAGATAGGAGATATGCTCTTTCTGTTTTAACTAATTTGAAGAAATGCCCAGCATTTTAAAGGCAAATTCTGTGCTGGGAACAAACGGGATTGAAAATGAGAAGGACAGTATTGTAGTGTCATCCTGTAAATACACTGGGCTCCCTCTTGCTGTGCTGCTTGCGGTTCTGGCCTTGGGTCGCAAAAATGGGTGATTGAAATGAATGAAGGGAAGAGTAAAGGTTTCTCAGGTAAAGGGGGACACGGCAGCAACAAAGTCACGTACGAATGGAAAGCGTAGCGAGAACTTTTTCTCCGCTGCACAGAAGGTTCAAAACGTCCTTCTTGGCCAGCATTTGTTGTGTAGGAAGACACGGGGATTTGCTGCCACCAGCTGCCTAATGGTCACAGTTGAGGAGGCTTCAAAGGCGAACCGGAGAGACCCAAGACAGGATGGATGAGTTTCTCTCTCCTGAATCCCAGGCAGCAGAACTTAAAGCGCAACTTCTGGGGGTTGGCAGCAGAAGCGGTCAGTCACCCTCCTGGCTGGGATTGTGAGCCTCCTAAGCAGTCTGTCGACCTTTCGGCTGTTCCAGACGTTCTCACGTTCTTAGCCTCCGGTGACCTTCCGGTGTGGATTGAGCCTCCGCTCAATCGTTTCACCTCTCTCTCTCCCTCTCCGTTCCTTGTTCCCTCCGCCACTTCAGGAAAATCCTTTGTGTTGTAGGATTGAGTGCAAAGCCTTTACGAGGCCCGATTGCTTCCCTCTAATCATGTCACTTTTCCTCGGTGGCAGAAGATTAAAGAAGAGGCTTCTTCCCCGCTCAAGAGCTCCAAGAGGCAGCGCGAAAAGGCAGCATCCGACAGCGAGGAACCCGACCACATCAATGCCAAAAAAACCAAAACCCAGGTGAGTCCAGCGGAGACCGTCTTGAAGCCAGGCTTAGGGAAGGCCTTGGATTTCAGATCCGGCCCGCGGCAGTCTTCCCGGGGCGGTCGGGTTACCTTCAGCGTGCGCGGAATGGCCGAGGTCCCCGGTCTCCAGGGGCGGCTCCACGGGGTGGCCAGATAAAGCCATAAGACCCTCAGACCTGCGTGGTCCGGCGTAGCCCCCTCTGCCTCCGTGGGGCTTAGCCAGGAGGGCTCTCTGGTGGATCCAGTCCGCCGGGTGCCCTCTGACGGCCAGGCCTCCTCCCACCGCAGGAGATCAGCCGGCCCAACTCCCCCTCGGAGGGCGAAGGGGAGAGCTCCGACAGCCGCAGCGTGAACGATGAGGGCAGCAGCGACCCGAAGGACATCGACCAGGACAACCGGAGCACCTCGCCCAGCATCTCCAGCCCCCAGGACAACGAGAGCGACTCGGACTCCTCCGCCCAGCAGCAGTCCCTCCAGGCCCCCAACGGCCCGGCCCAGCCCTCGGGCCCCCTCCCCGCTCAGCTGCCCCCGCTGCCGGCCGGCTCCGGCGCCCCCTCTTCCATGGCCCCCCACGGGCCCCCCTTGGGAGCGCAGCCCCCCGGTCAGCCCCCGGCCCCAGGCCTCCCGCACTCGCACATCCAGCAAGCCCCTTCTCTGCACCCGCCGAGGCTCCCTTCCCCTCACCCCCCTCTGCAGCCACTCGCCGGCCCCCCTGGCCAGCCCCAGGGCCCGGCCCTCCCCCAGCCACACCCCCAGCCGCCCCTCCACGGGCAGATGCAGGCCCTGCCGCACGGCCTCCAGGCACAGCCGCTCCTGCCCCACCCGGCCCCCGCGCAGCCCTTCCCGCCCCAGGCCTCGCCAGCCCCCCCTCAGTCCCAGGGTCCCCTGCCGCCTCCGGCTGCCCCTCACGCCCAGCCGGCCCTGCAGACGCCCTCCTCGTCTCCCATGTCCTCCCAGTGCCCCCGGGAGCAGCCCCTGCCCCCCGCCCCCCTGGCCATGCCCCACATCAAGCCCCCACCCACCACGCCCATCCCCCCCCTTCCCACGCCACCGTCCCACAAGCACCTCTCGGGCCCTTCGCCTTTCTCCCTGAACTCCAACCTGCCCCCGCCCCCCGCGCTGAAGCCGCTCAGCTCCCTCTCGACCCACCACCCGCCCTCGGCGCACCCCCCTCCCCTGCAGCTGATGCCCCAGAGCCAGCCCCTCCAGCCGTCCCCAGCCCAGCCACCGGTCCTCACCCAGAGCCACCCGGCCCCTCCCCAGCCCCCTTTTGCTCAGCACCCGTTTGCTCCGGGGGGGCCGCCCCCCGTCACGCCTCCCTCCTGCCCATCGACGTCCACGCCGCCGTCCGTGCCAAGCGCCCCGACCCAGGGAGCCATGCCCACCTCTGCGGCCTGTGGTGGAAACGTCCCCGTGGTGGCCGCCTGCGCGATCCCCTCGATCCAGATCAAGGAGGAGGTGCCCGATGAGGCCGAGGAGCCCGAGAGTCCGCCTCCCCCCGCCAGGAGCCCCTCGCCAGAGCCCACGGTGGTGGATACCCCAAGCCACGCCAGCCAGTCAGCTAGGTGAGAAGGCTTACGTGGGAGACGTTGAAACGCCATTTTGGATCAGTCGCCCCAAAAAAGGTGTCAGTTCATCCCAAGGAACCACGTGGTCCATCTGCATAGCCGGGACATAGATGTTTTGGGCAGGCTGCGGGGGCTTAGATGGGATGTGAACCTAGCCACTTGTGGGGTATTTGGGAAACCATGGTTAAAATGTGGCTTAGTGCATCATGCTATAAAATCTCAGGTTCTTAAAGATCAAGGCAGTCTGAATAATGCAGCGTAAAGAAATAAGGCCCTGGTCATTTTTTCTACCAATGTTCTGCTGGAGGCGGAGGGGAGATCAAAGATCCCATCATCTCTAGCCAGCATAAAGCATATTGTAGTTCCAAACATCTAATCACTACTCTATTATTGTATAATAGTCTTGTGATTTGTATACATCTAAGTTTAGAACAAGGAAAGCAATAAAGTATAGACCGATATTCATCATGTAACAACATAATCAATTTCAGCACCCCAACTTTCCCCCAACTCCCCCATAATAGGGGAAAAGGCTTCTTTGGTTCAAAGAAACGTTCCTCCAAAACTTAATTTCCAAATTAGGAAGATAAGGCTAATAACTTGTCTTCTCCCCCATTTCTGGTTTTCATGTATTCCTGGCTCCTGCATGTTTTAGTTCAGTGAAAATCTCCCTTAATTTTCAGTCTCCCCCTGCTTTTTCTGTGCTGATGGTTTTACTTCCTCACCCCACCCACCCCGACCTGCAGGTTTTACAAGCACCTGGACCGGGGCTACAACTCGTGCGCAAGGACGGATCTGTACTTCATGCCCCTGGCAGGCTCCAAGCTGGCGAAGAAGCGGGAAGAGGCGATTGAGAAGGCGAAGCGCGAAGCTGAGCAGAAAGCGAGAGAAGAGAGGGAACGGGAAAAAGAGAAGGAAAAGGAGAGGGAACGAGAACGGGAGAGGGAGAGAGAGGCTGAAAGGGCGGCGGTAGGTTTGCCTGTCTGTGAAGGTGGGGTGGTGGGACGGGGGCTGAATCAGGCGCAAAACGGAAGGGAGACTCCGTTTCTCCAGGGAAAAGATCTCCTGGGTAAAAATGTGGAGCAGAAGAGGAATGCTCAGGAAGGCATTTGTCTAGAAAAATAACTCCTCAGGATTTCTTGGGATAAAAATAACTCCACCCCACCAGTTTATAGGAGTCCATCCTGCCCAAGAGCGGAGCTTACAGACCATGCATGGTCATACGTGGGTTGGTCTGAACCCAGTCGTCGTGATCTGGAAATCATGTTTTGGTGGGTGGGTGGACAGGCAGACAGACAGACAGACACAGCCAGCTGACTTAGTGACTTGGCCATGGCTTAACGTGAGGTAGAAATTCAGAAGAGATGAGTTGCTCCAGCAGAGGTTCCCAAGGGTGCAGTTACGGTCACGAGCAAGGCTGTGTGCTTTGAGACCTCCGTTGCCTGCCTGCCTTCAGGAAACGAGCTTTCCTCTCGATTCCCTCATTATCACCTTGGCCAACACGCTCCAGGATCTTGCATGTCCCCTCCAGGGAAGGAGAATGCAGGCTGGCTCAGAAGGATGCCCCACACAAGCAGCCTGTGGGTCTTCCGGACCCCAGACGAGGCAGGTGTTTAAGTGTCCGCTCGGCTCCGAAGCCTTGGTGGTGTCAATTCCTCCCGTGGCGGGAGAATTGGGGGAGCAGAAAACGCTTGGACTGGTCTCCTGGAGTCTGCTCTAAACACCTCCCTTTCTTCCTCTCTCTGAAATAGCAGAAGGCGTCCAGTTCCTCGCACGACGGGCGTCTCGGGGAGTCTCAGCTGAGTGGGCCGGCACACATGAGGCCGTCCTTCGAACCACCCCCCACCACCATCGCGGCCGTCCCCCCATACATCGGGCCGGACACTCCAGCCCTACGGACACTCAGCGAGTACGCGCGTCCTCACGTCATGTCCCCCACCAACCGGAACCACCCCTTCTTCGTCCCCCTCAATCCCACCGACCCGCTCTTGGCCTACCACATGCCGGGTCTCTACAACGTGGACCCCGCCATCCGGGAGCGGGAGCTGCGGGAGCGGGAGCTGCGGGAGCGGGAGATCCGGGAGCGGGAACTGCGGGAGAGGATGAAGCCGGGTTTCGAGGTGAAGCCTCCCGAACTCGACGCCCTTCACCCGGCCGCCAACCCCATGGAGCACTTTGCCCGTCACGGCGCCCTCGCCATTCCCCCGACAGCCGGCCCGCACCCCTTTGCTTCCTTCCACCCTGGGCTTAACCCCCTGGAGAGGGAGAGACTCGCTTTGGCGGGCCCTCAGCTACGGCCCGAAATGAGCTACCCAGACAGACTGGCTGCCGAGAGGATACACGCCGAGCGCATGGCGTCCCTCACCAACGACCCCTTGGCCAGGCTCCAGATGTTCAACGTGACGCCCCATCACCACCAGCATTCCCACATACACTCGCACCTGCACCTCCACCAGCAGGACCCGCTACATCAAGGTGAGCCTCGGTGACCCGCACCGTCCCTCGGCCGCGTTCAAAGACGATCCCGGGGCGAGGGCGCTTTCTCGTGGGGCAGAGCGCCATCTCCCTGCCAGGAGAACTGTAGCCCATCAGGATGAGCTGGGTTGGAACATTTCTCCCAGTGCCTTAGATTTGGTATTTAAGGGAATCCCTTTCAGATCTTGGTTGAAAATGCTGGTTCCCACTCACCTCCCCAGGAGACCTTTTCCTAACTGCAACGTGTTCCTTCCTATCTCAGTCCAGCTTCAACAAGGGCCAGTGGGATCCAGTAGACACCCTGGGCCCCCCTGAGCCCTGGGATCTATCCGGGCTGTCGGCTAAACCAAGAGAGGTCATTCCCCCCTTTTTTGCCAAGAACGCTCCACAGACGTGTCTATGGCATCCTCTGGAGTTGAGCTCGATGCAAAGAGACTTTATTTTACCCGCTGGGGAAGCTGGCCCAAAGTTTGGGGGACAAATGAAAAAAGTCCTAACCCAGGAATGCTGGACACGGGAACGAAGGAGGGAACAGAAAGCCCTTTCCACGATTAAATGCCTTCAGACATCTGCTTGGGGCCATAACCGCCCAGGGTCCCTCCTTGTGAGGGAGATGGGCAGGATATAAATACGATAAATAAATAAAAATAAATAATAGGGCAATTCAGAGGTCCCCTACAGCAACAGGAGGGAATATGATCCTCGCAGTTTCTGAGGACGAGGTCCTATGGCTCCTGATCTTTCCAGTGGGGGCGAGGTCCTCATTTCCCTGACGTCCTTTGGTCTGTAAGTGTTGGGTGTAAGTTTTGCTCGGTACTTTTCATGGCTTGCCTCTCTGCGTTGACATCCCCTGAGCAAATCTCTCCGCACCAGGAGGGAGGCGGTGGTTAAGCCTGAGGGCCAGAAATGAGGTCGAAAGAGCCGCAGGGTTCTTCCATCCCATCCTGTTCTTGCAGATGGCTTCCTCAAGAGTAGGGGCACTAAGCTCTAAGGACGTGCATGACTTCTCAGTCCGAGGTCCCGGTTTGCGGGGCCTTGGGGAAGGGTGGCGGTGAACGGGTTGTGTGGTGGTGCACCCCTTGCGGGAACAGCCAGCCCAAGGTTTTCAGAGAAAGGCTAACGTTTCAGACCTGTTGGCCAAGCTAGACGAGAGCTGCGCTCCCAACATCAGCCAAACCAGGCAAGGCTGCTCTGGTTTGACGGCTTGCCTCGAAAAATTGTACGGCCCCTCGCCCGTGGCGACGGGACCGAAGACAGACCCTGAGCAGAACCCAGAGGCTTGAACCCCAGGTACTTGCTACCCGGGAGTGGAATTGGGGAGATTTTAAAACGGATTCATCAGCAACTGAGGATGCACCTGTGCCCGTGGAAAGAGTCGGTGCGGGTGGCGTTGCGTCGACGGGCAGAAGCTTCGGTTTCAGGGTTCTCCTTAAGGTAGCAGCTTCTTTATCACTGCAAGAGGTTCTCCTGTAGCATTCTGGAGAAAGCGCCTGCCTCAGCCGGAAGAGTGTCTCAGCAGAGGGGATTGCTTGTCCCCCCAACCCAATTTTTTTCCACTTGCTGGAAAATCCAAAGAGGACTTTTCAGAGGTGGCCCTCAAGCCTCGCTTAGCTTGTGGCTCACCAGGCGCAGCCTTGGAACCTGCTCGTAATTGGTCCCCGCAGCCCTCTGGCGTGCAAATGGGTATCCTTGAGAAAAAGGCGCCGTTCTCGTGCCTCGGCCAGGGCCGACACATCTGGCTCTTGCAAGTGAAGTGGCTCCCGTGTCCTCCTGCCTTGCGCGTTGCGTTTGCGAAAGCTTCGAGAAGCGGAATGGAATCGGTGGCGGTGAAGCGGGAGCAAAATAATAGCAAAGTGGTCGGTTAACTTCTCCCCTTCTGCCAAAATTCTTTTCGCCCGTTCTCAAGGGGGACGTTCCTTGTACCTCTTTCTTTTTGTTTCCAACTATTGAGGACCGTTTGACGAGCAGCTGTCGCTCCAGACTTGCCAGGCAGAGAAGTAGGACAGGACTTTTCGGCAGAGGGGGAGGGGTTTCTGATCAATACCGGTTATGCTGGGTTGTATCAGCCCAGCTAATGATGATGATTTTGATCCCTGAATGAAATCAGGGTTCCTGAGCAGGTGGTAATTCCCCCCCCCGACTTTCTCCCGTTCCCCTGGCCTCTCCTCCTTTGCAGGCTCGGCAGGACCCGTTCACCCCCTCGTGGACCCCCTGGCCGCTGGACCGCACTTGGCACGCTTCCCCTACCCTCCCGGCACTATCCCAAACCCGTTGCTAGGACAGCCATCCCACGAGCATGAAATGCTGCGGCATCCGGTCTTTGGTGAGTGGGGACCGCTGGCGTCACAGGAAGCCGTGCTTCAGTCAGCTGCGGGAATGCAACGGGCTGGGTTCGCCGTGGTTTGCGTGCTGCGACGGCTGGGTTCACACAACACGCTTGGCCCGTCAGAACAACCGTGTCACGGGCTGGTGCGGTGGGTGGGCGGGCAGCAGAGGAGACGGCTGACGTCCCGTCTGGGTGAGAGGGTTTCCCAACAAGGCCGGCCCGGTGCCTCTGGAACACCCGCTAGTGGGACGCAGAGGAACCTCTTCTGTTTCCCAATAGAAATGCTGCCAGGTCGCGGCTGCTGATGGACACTGATAGGCAGGGGCCACATCTCGTGGGTCCGGAACACTCCCCGCCACTTGCAGCTGTCTCTTGGACGCCGGCGCTTTTTTAATGCCGGGAATTCAGAGTCGGCCGATCCAGAGGAGAACTCATTAGCAACACGGCTAGCTGCCCCTCCCTCCGCGCCCCTTGTGGCTTTCGGCGTCAAGATTGGGGGGCCCCATTGCCTGCTTGCCACTGGAGAGCAAGACGCCTGTCCCTTTCTCCCCCAGGTGCCCCCTACCCACGGGACCTCCCTGGCGCCATTCCTCCCCCCATGTCGGCGGCCCACCAGTTGCAGGCCATGCACGCCCAGTCGGCGGAGCTTCAGCGACTCGCGATGGAGCAGCAGTGGCTTCATGGGCACCCCCACATCCACGGGGGGCACCTTCCCAGCCAAGAAGACTATTACAGGTAAGGGGGCGCCTCTGGACGCGCCGCTCCCTCTGGAAGCCCGCTGGCTGTTCAAGCAACGGGCTCACCGGCTTGGCTCTGACTTCCTGCTTTTCCTTTTCCAGCCGCCTGAAGAAAGAGGGCGACAAGCAGTTGTAATACCTTATTTATTTGTAACGCTGACTACTCAAGATCCCAGTCCTTGGGGAGAAACGGAACGTGCTGATCTCGAGAACTGCCGAAAAGCAAAAGGGTTCTCTGCCGAGGAGAACGTTCTCTACGTCACACGGAAAGCACCCACCCGTTCGCCAGAAAGCCCGCCATCTCGAGACATTCATCGGTGCATATGTTATATAGCATTCATTTGTAGAAAAGATTTCTCAAGACCAGTTCAGGAGTCTCCTTGCATGACTAAACCTGTTAAAAAGCCTTTTTTTTTGGAGGGGGGAGGAAAAACAAAACAAAAAACAAAACCACCGGCACAGAGAGAGGAATTATTCAAATAATTTCCTCAGGCAATCTTGGGACAACGGTACAACGGTATGTTTTGGGGCGTTGGTTTTATTTTTTCAGTTTGAGTAGGTGCTAGTTTCAGGTTCACAACCTCTAATGCAAGCCACTGTGCATAAAAAGTATATTCAATTTATATATATACTTAAAAAAAAAAACAAGAATTGCAAGTAGGTGGCTTAACAACCTCTGAAAATCCAAGTGCTATAATAAGAATTTTAAAAGAAAATCTACTTTTATTTTAATACATTGTAGGCAAACTTCATAATTTTAAAGAGAGCTTTGCAGCATGGCTTTTTAAGTCTGTAAATAACTTTTTGGGGTTAGGGGTTAAAAAGATGATTATAATTTCCACAAATTCCTGGTTTTTGCCTCTTCCCCACCCCTACTCTTCATCAGTAACTTCGTAAAATCATTACTTCTTACCTGGTGTTCACAAGAATATAGACTTGATTTTTTAATATAAGAGGAATATATATAAGCAGCCCTTTGATTAAAGAGAAGGGGGCGCCATAGGGTCGGTGATTTCATAATGGCTGGTAGAAGCCTAAGCATTAAAGGGAGTTGCAGGGATAATGTAAAAAAAAAAAGTTGTTTTTTGCACACACGTTACGTGTGCATGTTCTTTTATTTAATTATTTTTGTTCCATGAACATCCTACTCGCTCTTCATTCAGTGGCTGGTTGTGTTACAAAGCAGTTGTTCAGCAGGTATATTCAGCAGTATATATTTGCTCTGTTCCTGCTTGAGTAGATCACATAATCACAGGGGCATGCACCCCTACACACTCCTTTTCCTGAAAAGGAAAAAAAAAATCACAGCGATCTAGGAATATTTAAGTTGTTTTTGACCGCAAGCCCCACTCTCTTAGCGCCAGGGCTAGTGGGTTTGGGTTCACGACGGGGGGGGGGGGAATCATTTGAGCCAGGGCATAAATTAAGTCTCGGTATTTTGAGAGAAGCTAAAGATTTGCAGAGCGGTAGGTTTTCGAACCGGTTATAATAAAAAAACGCGGCCCTCTCCTTTGGCGGCTTGGCTTTAATAAGCCAGATACTAGCAGATCTTTCTGTGCTGGCTGCAAATACGATTTCAAGCAGCCCGTGGTCTTCCCTCAAGGGCGCAGTTGTGCGGGAAGACACCCTCTCTGCTCCCCTCCAGCCCCAGTCCATCCTGCGGCTTCTCTTGGGAAGAGGAACAAAACCAGGATCGATGGGATGCGTAACTCCCACCCCGCCCGTGGCAACACTCAGGAACCCGCCCTGCTGGGCCAGAACGGCTGCCTTTTCGCAAGGACGTAACGCCAGCGCCCAGACCAAGCTGCCCGGCCGCTGGTGGGGACCGCACTGTGAACCCTAACCCTTCCCACGGTTACGTTAGGCAAGCTTTTAAATCGGGGGGGAGGGGGGAAGCAAAGTAGACTGGAGCGTGTGCAATGTGGCCGGTTACATTTCCTTTTAGTTGCATCTATCGGAAGCCTTTGCTGTCCTGCGTCTCCCCCCCACCTTTCTTATTTTTTGGGGAAAGCCAAGGTTTCTGATGTAAAAAAAAAAACCACTGTATCGTACTTCTTTCTCAGGATCCTCTCCATCGTTCAGAATCCCCTTCCGGGCCATTTCTCATTCGTAGCCTCCCCCCACCGCCGCCACCACCATCCCCGTTCCCCGTTCCCCGTACAGTTTGCAAATGCCTGACACTGACCTACATCTCAGTTTCACAGGATGGATTTGGCTCGGCCCTTTTTGATTTGCCCGTGGGGCTGGCTTTTCGCTGCAATTACAGAAACCTCGAGGGGCGATCTCGCCCAGCCTGGAATTAAGCCTCGACGGCCAGTTGGATCAGCGCTGGGTCTGCCTTGAAACCAGCCTTGGGGGGAAAGAGTTGGATTGAGGAGCGTGGGAAACATTTTTGCAAGTCAGGTGCAAAAAAAAAAAAGTTCCCCCCCCACCACCACCAACTAGCAAGAGAAGGCTAAAAAGAAGTGAAGGAATCTTGAAAGGTTCAGCCAGTATTTCTGGAGTGGAAAACACTAAAAAGCAGAATGCCCCCCCCCCCCATTGTGATCAGCTTTCTTCCATCTCCTCCTGTTGGTTTGCACAAGAGGGAAAAAAATCTAATTTCCACAGGTTTCACCTCTTCTCGAAGGAAGGCGGGGGACTTCAGTCTTCGGGGATCTGCCCGAGCAAAGATCCCCTTTTGGGAAGCGCGGACAGCAGAAATGCCTTCTCGAGTCAAAGGTACCCCCCCGTTTAACTCCCACCCCCCCGTTTATTTGCAGTTTTCCGGTTAATATTCTGAATCATTCCAGGTGGGGGAATAATCTTTAACTACAGTGTTACTTGTTCTATCACCTTCCTCTGTTGGAATTGCCCGATTTTTTTTGCGGTTACCTTTTTACAGAACATTCTCGTTTTTTAAAACCAACACTTTTTCTTTTTTATCACTCTGATCCCCCCCCCCCTTTTGGTGGGTTTTTTGTTTTCACCGACCTGTCTCTTGTTCAGTGTTGTCATGGTTCGAGCTCTACCTTCTGACAGCTACGTTTATATATATCTTGAGGCTTAGTGTATATATGAGTAGTTTGCCATGAGATAACACAGTGTAAAGCAGAATAGAAAACCCAGAAGTTGTGAATTCTGTGTTCTCTCCATTTGAGTATTTTGTAATTTTTTTGAAATATTTGTGGACATAAATAAAAACCAAGCTACACTACTTGCCGTTGCATTTCCTTTGTCCGCGTGCACGGGGGTGGGCGTGCGAATCCGTGGAAGCAAGGAGGGCACGAGCGGAGAGACATCCCTGTCTACGCAGAGGGTGCTTGCACTTCCGATGCACGCCCGCTCTGTTTGCCGTGGAGAAGCAGACCTGCAACAAGGTAAGATGATTGAGGTTTTCAGCTGGCAATTACTTTGCACCCTCAAAATGCACCGTAAAAAAAAATGATCATTTCTGATGCTCAGAGCACCATTTGGAGAGATGTTGGGAAGGCTGTGGGAGGCCTCAGGCTGCCCCTTCGGCCCCCAAATCGGCTACGGATAGCAGCTCGTCCACCCCACGAGCGTAGATGGAGGCCTGTCTGCGTGGATTTTTAAAAGGGGGAAGATCTCTGCTCTCAAGGAGTTTGCAATCTCCAGTATTGAATTATTTTTTTGAAGAAAACATTGCAGTGGGAAGGGGCTTAAGGGCCAGTGCAGGGCCTCCCGTCCCAAGTGGCAGATGATGATGATGATGATAAAAACAGTAATACCCAGAGCGTGAAGTTGCCTAGGCCCAGACCCTGTAATGCTGCTGCCTTGAAGGAGCATCCCTCCCCTGGCTTCAGCCTTCCCGAGGGCTACGGACCACACCCCCCATAAGCCCCAGCCGCCCTGAAACCCAAAGGCCACTCGGCCCCGAGCTGCAGCCCACGCCGCCTCCAGGGCCTGCCCCTCCCCTCCCCAGGTGCCCACAGGTGCTGCTCGTCCCACTGATGACAGGCAGGTGCCAAACGCCTCAGGCGTCTCGGGCTGCGGCCATTTTGACTCCCGGCCCCCGAAGGGCCCCTTTTTGGCCCCTGCTCCCTCAGGTCTGCCTTCAAGTGTCTCTCCAGGTACGTGATGCGCCCCCGGGTGTGCGATTCTCTGCCTGGGGGTGTCGTGGACTCCCCTTCGCTCGGCCCTGGTTTGCGCCTTCTCCCTCCAAAAGGGCCCAGGGGGTACCCCTTCCTCACAGTTCCTCACAACCCTGCCAGGCAGGCCATCGCCTGGCCCAAAGAGAGCTCGCCAGGGAGGGCTGGTCCACAGAGAGGAGGCCTCGAGGCAGCTTGGAACAAGCTCGGGCTGTTGGGGGTTTAACAACGAGGGCCGGCAACTTAACAGGGGCTGTTAACCTGGTTTAGGGCTTAGCATGAGCGGGCAGCGTGGGTTAAAAGAGCAGACGTGGAGAGACCTCTCTGTGTGGGGGTTCATTATGCCTTGGAGTCAGTCTTGACTCCTGGCGCCTGCCTGGACGAGTCCCTGCGGTTGTCTATTTATTACGCCTGGCAAAAATGTCCCACGAGGCCAGCCTTCCCATTTAGCCATCTGCAGCTCCAGCAGAAAGCATCTGGGGGACTCCCACCGCCCCACCCTAGTAATAGTGTGTGTGTGTGTGTCCCATCTTTGTGAGTGCACACATGTTCCCTTCCTCTTTCAGAAACGGGAAGAAAGGAGCTTAATCCATATAAAAAGATGATTCAGCCCTGTCCAAAATGGCTAATCCACAAATTCTTACCCCGATTCACAGCTGATAAGTCACAGAAGGAAGCAGCTTTAGCTAATATTGTACATTGACAATAGATTCAGATTTTCCTGATGTTTCCCCCACCAGCAGTGGAAACGCCCCCCCAATCATTTTAACCAGGGTTCCTTGGCACCCTCGGGTTCTGCAAGAGGTCACTAGGGGTTCCCTGGGAGATCACGATTTATTTAAAAAATTATTTCAAATTTGTGCCACTTCACATTCAAGAGGTAAGTTTCATTCTTTATTTTCAGTTTCAGAACACCGTTAATGCATCTATACAGGCCTACCCATGAAACGAGGATAATAATTTTGTAACTTCGGGCCTCTATCTGACGCCTGGCGCAACACCAATAAGGCAGAGAGAGCAATAGGGTAGCCTATTAATAATATTAATATTAATTAATAGGGTAGCATCTGGGTGGGCTCCCCAACTCCTTTCTCGATGAATTCCCGCTAGCTTTGCTACCGGCTAACCACACTAGTTTTGTGCAGTTCAGTCCTCGCTTTTCATGCGAAGCGCTGGGATATTCCTAGACCCAAAGGGCCGTGTGCACAAGGGGGGGGGGGTGCAGCAACGTGCCCTCCCAAACAACGCCCCCCCCCCAAGCAAGGTGTGTAGTGTGCAAAGCCTTCCAAAACCATTGTGGCACCTGAGGCAGAAGTTTGTGCTTGTTTTTCTCACACACACCCCATGGGAGCAATATTTATTTATTTATTATTTGGATTTATCCCCACCCATCTCTACCACCGTGGTAGACTCTGCAACCAACCTGCATGGAACAGCTCCCCGGTTGCTTCTCGAGGCCCCAATCCTGCTTAATTCTGTTTAAGGGAGGCGGCCCCCTCGCCCTCACCGGGATGCCTGTGTTTAATTGTATGGCTGGTGGCTTATTTTGATTGTAAATCTTGGGCACCAAAACATTGTGGGATGAGCAGATCTAATGGCAGCTTCTCTCTCTCTCCTCTCTCCTGTTTCTTTTCTGTATGTTCCACAGCTGGAAGCGATGCCGAGGTTGGAATTTCTATCTGCGGCTGCAGCATATCCTTCATCTAAATGTAAATGCTGCCCCTTTCCTCCAGCTGGCACTCGTCCCCCCCTCTCCCCGGGAGAAGACGGAAGGTAATCAATGTCTATTCATCTCAACCCAAGGCTTTGTCTTAATTCTGACTTGAGACGTATTGTTCACGGAGGGCGGGCACTGCGTTTGTCTTGGGCAGAAAAGAGTGGCGGGCCACGAGAGGTCATCCAGACCAACCCTCCAAGGCATAACTAGAGGGCACGTATCCGCACATGCTGACATTTGGGCTGGGAGGGTGATGGTTTTTACCGTTGCTTTTGTCTATGGCAAGTTCAGAATGATCTCTGCAACCTCACACATTTGTAATCCGGGCGGTCGGCGTCATTGCTACAAAAGAGACGGGCTGTGACATCAATCGTGTAGGTTTTAATACACACACACCAGAGTGGCTCCAAGAGGAAAACAGCATAAAGAAGGCCGGGTTTAAACACAAAATGGTCTTAAGATTTGGGAAGAGCATTAGGGAAGATTTCTGAATTGTGAGAGCAGTAGTACAATGGAACCATTTGTCTAAGGCAGGGCTTTCCAAAGTTTTCCCGCGGCGACACACCAACCGCCGTTGGTGTGTCGCCGCGGGAAAACCCGGAAGTGCCGCCATTGCGGCAGCGCACAAAAACCCGGAAGCGCTGCTGCCGCTTTCATTTTTTGCGCGTCGCCACGGGAAAACCCGGAAGCGCTGATGATGATGATCAGCGCTTCCGGGTTGTGTGGCGACACACCAGACTGTGTGTGGCGACAGATGCATTCACGCAAAGTTTAACCCCAAACCCTGCCGCTTTCTTGAATCTGACCAGCAGGTGGCGGCATTGTCTGAAAAACAAGCTACCTCCTATCCCATAAATTGAAGGGAGACATTTGAGTCTTAAAAATTCTTGACACTTTTCTCCATTAAACCACACAACACCTTACCCCTCTCCCCCATCCCTAGGCTCAAAATAGACTTGCCTTTGCCCCCTATTATATATTGTTCATGGAATTATAGAGTTGGAAGGGACCTCCGTGGTCATCTAGCCCAACCCTTTATGTATTATTATTATTTACATTTTAATGCTACAATATTATTATTATTATTATTATTATTATTATTATTATTATTATTCAGTCAACCAGATAGTTCTGGCTGGATTTTGCATCTTTGAGCATCGGATCTTCCTAAGAATCTCGCATAGCTAAAGATGCCGTCAAGTTGTTCCAGGCAGTGCAACTTTTTGTCATTGCTGACTTGAGATTCTATCCATTCTTATTGTGTCCAAGTACTTTTCCAGATCTTTTGGTATGGCACCCACATTTTAAAAAAGATATATTGTTGTTAGTAGGTATTGTTTCTGCATAGCTTCCCAAAGACTTTGGGAACGGCTGAGTTCTACAAGTGCAGGCTGAGCAGATAAATATTTTAACAATATAAGTAGCTTCTCTTCCCATCCTTTGGCTTTTTCCTGGGCCCCTTCCTCACTCCAATGTTGCTTTTAGCTGTCTAGGGCTAAGGATCCACACAGTGGTTTTCTTGTTTCTTTACATATCTCACAGCTTTACCCCCAAGCAATCCTTGGATGCAAATGCAAGCCATGGAAACCTTAGCATAGTGTTTTTCAAACTTGGCCACTTTAAGATGTGTGGACTTCAACTCCCAGAATTCTGGAAGTTGTAGTCCTCGCATCTTAAAGCATGCTGGCTGTGGAATTCTGGGAGTTGAAGTCCACACATCTTAAAGTGGCCAAGTTTGAAAAACACTGCTTTAACAGCTTTCCATATTAGAACACTAGAGGGTGCTGTTGCTCCAGTTTTGTTTGCTGGTTTGGAATTCGGAAATCCTTCAACATTTGCTGCTTGAAATGAGCATCAGGCCTTCCTGAAGCCATTAATGAGTCACCTGGGGCTCTAAAGAGGCAGAACTGCCTCTCTTGCTCCCACCCAAGTATGGGGTGAGGAATTTCCAACTTTTCTGTCTGCAATGAAGGACGAAGCCAGTGGCAGCATTCACACAACGTGCTTAGCTAGTTAAAAGACCTGGTGGCTACATTCATCCATGCCAAGCTGAGTTCATTTCAACTTTGGGTATGTTCTATCTATCTATCTATCTATCTATCTATCTATCTATCTATCTATCTATCTATCTATCTATCTATCATATTTATACAGCCGCAAGTTGAGGCATGCGCATTTGGTGGCTTCGTGTATTGTGAGAACCTGCATGTCACAAATCCAGAAAAAGGGTTTAATGCAGTCATCTGATTCGGTGTTGTACAAACCAGCCGGCAACTGATCCACCAAACAAAATTTTTGCACTGCCTCTAATTGTTTTTTCACATCATTTTGTGATTCCTGTGAGGAATCTGTGGAGGGTCTCCTGCAAGTCTCATCAGCCTGAACGCAACAGGTCGGGTTTATCCCGTTAGGAAATAAACAGAAGTAATATATTTTGCCACCTGAAGGGGAGAGAGGGGTGTATAATTATTCAGCCTAGTATCTAAAACTGCTTTAACGGGCGGGTGCTTTGCAACAACCCCCATTAAAGTTGCTAGCTCCAACTAACAAACATTCAAGGAGTGCCTTATTTCATTTGGACAGCAGGGGGCAGTGCAACCACACTCAAAACTAACATTTCTAGGAGATGGGGCTTGGATATTTCCAATGTTCCTGGCACACATTTCCCCTTTTTCTCCTTTTGGAAGAACAACCCTTTTGGTGGCAAAGCCCAGCCTCCATTCAGGGGCGATACACAAGCTCTCTCCAACCTGAGGGGTGCCAGATGTACTGGACTGCACACCCCATCCTCCTCAGCCATCATTATGCAGACTGACATAGACTGCCTTGGCTCATTCAGAACAGCCTTCCTGGTCTTGTCAGTTTCCCACAGATGGTACCCAGAGTCTGGAGCAACAGGCTGATTCTCCCTAGTTTTTAAAGCCGTGCAAGACGGGGTCTCGTGCGCATTTTGTGCAAAGAGATGCTCTTTTTCTAGTCTGATCTTCCTGGGCTTCCATGAGTCATCCAGTCCTGAAAAATAACATCTTGTAATATAGGAGGAAGGAGGGATTTTTTTTTTTTTTGGCATTCCACAACGGTTCTTCATATACGTTGACTATTCCCTTTTGCAGAACAGTGTTTCTAAATCAGGAACAGGCGCAAAAGCAGTGACTGTGCTATATGATTAACCAGTTTTGAGATGTACGGGATAGCTGAGTAAGAATCATAGAATCTTGGAAAAGTCCATTGAGGCCACCCAGTCTGACCCATTGCTCAGGGCAGGAATCCGAATTAAAGCATCTTAGACAGATGGCTGTTAGATGTCTGCTTGGATGTGTCTGGTGAAGGAGGGCCCACCATCTCACTGGGGAGGTGAACTGCTCCTTACAGTTAGGGATTTTTTTGCAAGCTTTGATTGGAATCTGCCTTCTTGTTCCTTGTGCATCCTGCACTCTACAATGAGACAGGACAGGTTCTGACACCCTTCTGGGTATCTGAAGTTCGCACAACATGCTAAGCTTTAATTTTAACCTTGGTTAGGTCTTTGGGTTACTGCGTTGCATGAATCCAGACAATTTGGTGAGCTTTGGGTTCGGTGCAGCACGCCTAACCCTAATCCAGAAAATGGGTTAATTCCATGACCAGGTTAAGCGTATTGTCTGAACAGAGACAAATGTGATCCCAATAGAAGAGAATCTCTGTAGCTCAGGGTTGAACTGTGGAGTCCTTGGTGCTCTCTCAGCTTGGTGGTTTGCTTGCAGATATTTCATTACCCAACTAGGTAACATCACCAGTGCGAGGGAGTGTGGGGATTGCCCCCTGTTTATATACAGTCACTTGCCCTGCCAGGGTTGGTGGGGGTGTGGTTTTCTCCTTGGTGGTTCCTTGATTAGGGTATGGTTTTCTGCTAGATTGTTTGAGTGGTTGATTGTTTGTCTCCATGTTAGTTCCTTGATTAGGGTATGGTTTTCTGCTAGATTGTTTGAGTGGTTGATTGTTTGTCTCCGTGTTAGTTCCTTGATTAGGGTATGGTTTTCTGCTAGATTGTTTGAGTGGTTGATTGTTTGTCTCCATGTTAGTTCCTTGATTAGGGTATGGTTTCCTGCTTGATTGTTTGAGTGGTTGATTGTTTGTCTCCGTGTTAGTTCCTTGATTAGGGTATGGTTTCCTGCTTGATTGTTTAAGTGGTTGATTGTTTGTCTCCGTGTTAGTTCCTTGATTAGGGTATGGTTTTCTGCTAGATTGTTTGAGTGGTTGATTGTTTGTCTCCGTGTTAGTTCCTTGATTAGGGTATGGTTTCCTGCTTGATTGTTTGTCTGGGGTTAATCCCTGCTTATCTGGGCGTTGGCTGCTGGACAGGATGCTGCTGGAGAGGATGTGTTCTGGTCTTTTGGTTTCCTTCCTAGCTTTCTTATTGTCTCTTTTGAATGGTGTGTAAATGTGGTTTATCTCTATGTGTCTGTTGATGGCTGATTTGTCTGAATGCCATGCTTCCAGGAACTCCCTCACATTTTTGGATTTGGCTTGGGATGCTCACCGTTTCCCAGTTGAAACTAAGAGGATTTTAAGGAGAGTTTTCTCCTTAATTCTTAAGTGTGATCATCATCATCATCATCATCATCGTAAGGCCAAAGGTGCAGAACTCCCCCCTCAACCTTTATCAGCCTGTCTCTAGCCTTCTGAAACTGCATGAGGTCCTCTTTCAATCCTATCCACTGTAGGTGGAAACATGAGGACTAGAAACTTGGATGAAACATCCCGCCTTCTGAATTTGTGCGTGTAAGGGGTCCCATTAAGCTCCTTCGCTCCTGCAATTACCTGAGAACAATCCACATGTTCTTTGATCGGGAGCTTGCATTGTGTGTTTGTATAATAGGTGTGGGTGTTCTCTGCTCCAGGCACCCTGCCTTCACCCAACCCATCTCGCTGAAAAACCGCAGCTCGGTCCCATTTACTTCTGACGTGGACTTGTGGCTCTTGAGGTCTGGGGCTCCGAGCCCAGCTGTGTTTGCTCCACTGTTTCCAAGCACAGCTGGCAGGCAACGAGCAAGGAAGCAGCCAGACTGAGCGAGACGGGGAAATTCCAAGCAGGAATTCTGGCCTGTTTGCAAAACGTTTCCCAGGGCTTGCGGCATCGCTGCTCCGGCCCTCCAATTCATCTTAGCTGTCAACAGGAACTGGGTTTCACAGTTGCAAGCATGTAAATGCAATTGTGTGGCCATCGCCGTCCCCTCTTGGCCACGGAAGGCCGTGCCAGGAGCCGAGCAAACAGCAGCCCGTTGATGACGCAAAAGGCCCTGGAAATATCCCCGCCACGCATAAGGTAGCCAGCCTTGCTCTTCCTGCCAAGTTGAATCCTCCAGTGAGGGTGGGAGCCAGATTCCCTGCGCGCCACAAAACGTTCTGCGCCAAGAATAGTGCAGTCCGCCCTGAGAAAAGAGTTTCTGCAACCAGCGTCCAAGGTTTAGGCACCTTAGGAGTTTAGTTCTTGCAAAACCATCAAGGGTTTTATTGCCGTTTTGCATTTCAAAACTTTCAAAACTTCTGATTTTTAAAATGACCCTCGGAAGAGAAGAAACGGCACATCAAAGATGCTTCCGATGGAGATTTTAGAGAATCCCTATCAGAGGTAGTTGGCTTATCAACTAAGGCATCATTGGGGTTGGTTCCACAGGCTCAGTCACAATCCATGGCTTACAAGCTGCAGGGGCTGATTTAGGTCATATACTAAGGGAAAGCCCAAGATTATCATATTGTTGCTTACCAGGCCTTTCCATAGCACAATTCTGTTGTTAAAAAAAGAGCCTTTGCACCAGAAAGGGCAGCTGGGTTTTTTTTTAATTGACCAAAAGCCCAACCTTTTTCAAAACAAACTTTTTCAACCGAATTAGCCTGTTTTTAAGGTTAGGGCTAGGGTTCGACTATAAAGCCTACAAAGACTATAAAGCCTTCGACTATACACTGTTTTTAAGGGTTTAGCATTCTGCATTCATGAGGTTAGACCTTTTTTGTAGGTTGTTTGGTGCAGCCTGAAATCTTGATGCTCACCGGCAAATCCTGCTGCAGCGGCCTCTCTTGACGTGGGTTCCTGCCAACCTAGCCCAGCTGCATGCTGGAGAAGAGAAATGTTGCTGCTAACACAGTGACCCCTCCAAAGTTGGGCGACCAAGGGATAACTAGGAGAAAAAGCCGTTTTAACTTTGATTCATGAGCTCTGTCCTTCGTTGTAAGGCAAAGTTGTAAGCTGAATTCGTGCTCTCTCCAAGCTGGAGAAGCCAACACCCGGTCATGTTTCATTTGCAAAGGTGCCCGTTAAAAACAGACCTTGTCTCTTGGCAGGCCAGTGATATACTGCCTGGCGAAACTGGGAGGGGGCGAGAGGCACTCAGCAAAATTCTTTAAATGCACTTGGCATCACAGGGAGCTGGAAATCCATGACCAAACCCAGCCTGTTTTCCTTCTGTGCATTCTTTGGATTCTCCCTTCCCACCCACCCCCCACATCGAGTTGCTAATAGCTGCTTACAAGTAAATATCAGACGTTTATGCACCGGTGTTCAGTTTTCGACGTACATTTCGCACACCTCATGGATGCGGAGAACTGATTGAAACCATCATGGGTGGAATGTCAGAGCTGCAATTTTTGCAAAGGTACTTCAAAGATACAGCTAATGCACATTTGAACTTTGGTGGAAATGGACCTGTGGGTCATAACCATTTTCACAAGAAAAAAGATAGCATGAGTCAGTGCAAACGGGGATAATTTTCCGTGTCTTGGATATATGTGAGTGTTGTGAACCCCAGTCTGGTATGTGTTGAAACTCTTATGGATGACCTTGCCAGGAGCTTTAGGCAGGATAAAAATCCAGCAGATTAAATTCATACATTTCCCACCTCTTTTTTGGGGCGTGAATTGCCACCCAGAACTAGAAACTCTGTTTCAAGGGGAAAAAATTAAGGACGGGGCTCTAACATTCGGCCTGCGGCCACTTCCTAACCCAGAGCTTTCCAAACTTTTCATGTTGGCGACACACCAACGGTGGCGGCGATGCGGCCTGCGGTGTCCTGGTGTGTCGCGCGCAAACCCGGAAGCGCTGATGGGGGGAACCAGAAGAAGCGGCACCCCCGCCAATCAGTACCGCCGCCGTTCCCCCCATCACCGCTTCCGGGTTTGCGCGCCACACACCAGGACACTGCAGGCAACACAGTAGTGTGTCGCGACACACTTTGGAAAGCTATGTAACCTTTCAGCTCCTTTGTGCACTTTCAGAGAAAGGTAACACACAAGCAACCCCTTGGAGCGGCTGGTTTCCCACCTCCCGAAGCATAGCTGCGCCATAGCCTGTTGTGTGTATCAGCCGTCAGGGTTTCTAAACATTTGTTTATAGCTTCGCGCCTCGGGCGATCCTGGCAAATTGTTATTTATTCAGTAAATATCGACAGCCGTAACATGTTCCGAATGCGACTCCGGCCGCTACCTTGCCCTCTGAAACTGGACACGCCCTTTTCTCCTTTTGATAATGGAAACCTTAGAGAAACTTCTCTGGAATCTCTCTTGGTTTTCCATCCCCAAGTTACTTTAATTGTGATTTCAAAAGAAGGGGAGAAAACCAACCGCAAATCACAGGAGGCAGAGGGGGGGGGGGAAATAAAGTGCGCTCATTTATTTCCATGGAAACAGCAGGGAGGCCAAAAGAGAACGGGAAGCCACTTTGCAATTTGGAACCTCCCGTAAAATCATTTGTAATGTACGGCCAGCAATTAAGCCATTTTTCTTCACCCTGCTTAGACACTGCCTGTCTCCTCTTGATATGTTTATTTAGCGCCACAAATTTTTTTCTTATCCTCTACCGCTCGCCTTGCTTGCAGACACCGAGCTTTGGAAAACCACCGGAGAGGCGCCTTCCCCTGGCCTTTGGAAGGACCCGGGATGTCACGTTTATTCTGCATCCTGCGTCAACCACCCTTTCTCTGGAATCAAAGCACCAGTTCCTAAGAGTCAGCCTCAGGGTGCAAAAGTGGGCCATTGGGGACACGCTGTGCGTTAGCAGAGAAAGGTCCCTTCCCAAATTTTCTTCGTCAAGCTATAAACAAACCGCATGCGCAAGTTCTCCTGTGGCAAAGCAAATCACCTGTATCTCTATTGTGAATTGTTTTTCTGACCTTTTCCTTCTCTACTGAATGGGGTCCTTAAACCAGTCCAGGAGGATGGTCCTCTTTTCAGAAGAGGATGCCTTAGGCATCTCTGCATGAATTGACTGTTTCGGTCTGGGCTTCCTGGCCATCTTGGGGTGGAAATATGCCCAAGCTATGATTTATTTAACGGGGCATGAGATTTTTATTCAGAAAGTAGACCCTCTGGTTTTAAGTTGGAGGAAGAAGATTTCCGAATGCTAAAAAGCCCTGTTGGTTCTTTCCCGAACTTTTTTTTCCAATCAAGCACCCTATTTCTTTGCTTGGTTTCAATCAGGATCAGATTGCCCATTGATATGCCACCCATACGAAGGATCAGTAATATCCTACTTTCTTCCAAGAGAAACTAAACTCAGGCGCTTATCTCGGATATTTCAGAAAAGGAAGGTTATAACGGGACGCGATTTTACCACAGAGCCTTGCCTGAGAAACTCAGATCGCATAAGTCCATCGTTTTCCTCTAGATTTGGATTCACCCCAGTTTCCATCTCCTCCTCCCCAAATGTGAGGCCTCAGTCGCTTTGTTGTCGATGTGGGCCTTGAGGGGATTCACCCTGGAAGGGGGCGATAAGATCTTTAAAAGGTTACCTTAATGTCTTGGAAAACAACATCAAAAGCCAAGAGGTGGCTTTGAAATCAACAAGGGGCCACCTGAAGCTACGAGATTTCGTCAAGGGAAGAGAGAGAGAAAAATTGTTCCTTTTCCTATAGCAGGAACAGGGCTGGGCCACTGAAGCATGAATCCCACCTAGGGGGATTCAATTTGGGCTTTGTGCAGCAGAGACGCAGCGATCGATTTCCGGAAAGGCCTCGGCAGATGTGGGCACGGGGTTGGCTCACCGCCTTTGCACATCTGCACTCCTGAAGAGACCTGCGATCTAATTAGCGACCATCGGGGAAGGAGCCGGCTTGTCAAGGAGCAGGAAGTAATGCATAAAATATTACAGAGCAGAGGCGGTGGAACCAAGAGGCAGAAGCAGGGCGCTGGGGAAGCTGCCTTTAAAAATGAGAAATGGAAAAGGACCCAGGACGAAGTTAGTTACCTTGCAAAGGGTAAATGCCATTTTTTGCCTCCCTAACCGGTGCCCTGTAAACACGGGAGGGAATGGCATAATCCCTTCTCTCTACCCACCCCATGCATAATGTTATAAGCCTGCTAGTAGGTTGCAGGTTTCTGTGTTTAATGAGCCAGGAATAAAGCTGTAAGGAAAGTACCCCTTGCTTGAAGAAATCTAGCAGTCAAACCCCTCCGTTTTTCTGTGGAGTTCTTACCGTCAGAAAGTTAATTAATGCTTGGTCTGGCTGTGCACAAGGCATCGATCCATCCAAGCAGCAGACCGGTTGGGTTGGACTGTTACGCCCAGCCACACACAAACACACACCAAACAACACCGTAATTATAGTTAACACTACCCCAAGTGAGCCTGTTGTGAAGAAACACTAGGTGTTTCAGAAACCTGATAACCCTGTATGAATGCGGTCATTCTGTCATTGAGCCCTGGGATGTAGGCTAGATTGGGGAGCTAAAACCGTTCCCACTGAAAGCCCGCCGGTCTCCAACACTGCCTTCCAGAAAAAGTTGAAAGCCGGGGTCTCATTGTTTTGGATGGATATATTTATATTCATATACTGTTTGATATTTTTATGTTTTGTTTGTTAGGGTGAGCTGCTGAGGTCCTGTTTTGAGTGGCAGGGTATAAATCTGATTCATGAATAATAAATAAAATAGACAATTTAATCACCCAGGAGTCAAGTCTGACGTGAAGAAGATTTTACCTATACTTTTGTGTCTAGGATGTATCATTATTATTATTAATGATTGATCAATTACATTTTCCTTCCAAATTTGCACCCCTCGGAATCAGGCAAAACCGTCCTCCCATTGAAGAAAAATTCTGCGCATGGAAATGCCTCTTTTCAAGGGGAGGGAAATGGAGGGCAAGTGAAGAGGCTGCATGGGGTAGCATTTTACAAGGGGAAAGTTACCTTGGAAAAGAAGAGGAAGAGGAAAAGAGAAATGAAGGACATGGTTGGCAGAAAAGAGGAAAACTGTATAGGGATGCTCAGACTGAAGCAGGAAAGGAGAAAATAGCTTTCAAAAAAGCACCCGAGAGATTCAGCCAAGAGGAGAAGACAACTAAAGGGACATCTTCTCCAACTGCCCCCCAAAGCCCAGTGCATCTGGGAATCCGTGGGGTATCTTCCCTCAATCCTGCTCCAGAACCCTCTCTGGAATTCTCCACTCTCTTCGTTTTAAAAAGGGCCTCTAGTTCTTCTGGAGGGAACGGTCAGTCGGCAAACAGGAGTCCACCCCATGGACCCAGCTTGGGAGCCGGGAATTTGTGGAGCCATCTGCAGAGGCTTATTTTAATGTAGGATAAGTTGTGGGTAGAGCCAGCTTGGTGCAGCGGTGAAGGCACCAGGCTCGAAACCGGGAGGCTGTGAGTTCTAGTCCTGCCTTGGGCACAATGCCAGCTGGGTGACCTTGGGCCAGTCACTTTCTCTCAGCCCTAGGAAGCAGGCAATGGCAAACCACTTCTGAAAAACCTTGCTAAGAAAACTGCAGGGACTTATCCTTTGGACACGATTAAACAGATTAAAAAAAAAAAGATGTGGGTGCTATTCCTATTGAACGATTCTGGAATAGCATGGAGCTTAGACCTTCCACCTGCCACAAAACTGCCAATTCTGCACTTCTGGGTACAGGCAAAAAAGGAGAGCTGCTGCTGCTGCTTCTTCTTCTTATTTTTTTTTTTTGAGAAAGCAGAGTTTGGGATTTTGCATGGTTTCCTGCGCCCATCCCTACCCTGTGGCGATGGGGGCAGATGTTGCCACCAAGTCCTCCACCAAATCTGTGCCAGCTGCAGTCCATGAAGAGGCAAAAGCCAGGAGTGACCGAAACGTTGCCCAGCCAAAGGAGAGTCGAGGAAGAGCGGTGTGGGGGACACCACCCTGTCCCCCCAGTGCTTCCCCGCCAACCCATAAAAACGTATTGATTCCCTCTTAACCCGCTATCAACCACAGTTTGTGGCTTAGCGTTTTTTGCAAACCCAATCCTTGTGTGTGTGGGGGGGTTTTTTGCACCCCGAGCAAAACAGGCCAGGGGTGGTCTACCTAACCCACACCCCCCCAAGTGTCTCTCTGATAGGGGAAAGAGGATTTTCCTATCTCCCTTTCTTCCCCATTGGTGTGCTTCGCCCCTGGGTTGAAGGTTTTGTGCTCCAGTGTGGGGACGATAGCATATTGTGCCCACGTTGCTCTTGTGTGGCGCGCGGTGGTGCGTTGCCCCCGGTGCAGCTAAGCCTATGAAAGGCCAAGCGCTCGCTCGGGAGCCCCGCCTTCCCCCCACCCCTGCTGTTGCCTTTTCTTCCCTTTTTGCAGGATCAGAAAAAGCAACCCCCTTGATTGGCAGCCTAGCCCAGAGCAAAACCCTCGTGGCATTCAAAGTCCTTGGAGCACTGCCAAGGCCTGTCCCTGACGTGGGGGGGGATAGAGGGCAGCCAAGCGCTTTGAAAATTAAATCTCCCCAGGGCTCCCTAAGCTGTGATTTGACCTTGGGTTAGACCCAGCGGAAGAGAAGCGGAGCGCTGCGTAGGTAGCTACTACAGCTTGCTCTACCCCTGGCCTCAAAGAACTGTTTGCCAGGAAGCAAACCTTTTGGAGAAAAAAGAGGGGAGGGAGAACACGGTTGATTATGAAGGTCAACATCTTGGATGGAGCAGACAACCATCCACGGGCCCATCATGTGCACACGCGTGGTGCTACTTCTAAGGCCTGCAGAACATCACTTGCAAATCCACCATGAGGAAGTCCTCTTGCTCTGGCTGGGCCATGGAGAGCAGCATCCCTATTTTGCCCAGCTTTTTCCTTCTGAACTTTGGTGTTGGAGAAGATCCCTGAAAACACCATGGAGAACCAAGAAAACAAACCAATGGGTCATCAAACAAATCAACCATAAGTTCTCACTCAAGGCACCAATGACCAAGCCCAAATGATCCTACTTTGGACACATGATGCGAAGACCTAGCTCTCTGGAGAAGCCCATAATGCTGGGAAAGGTGGAAGGAAAGAGAAGAAGAGGAACACCAGCAGAAGGTGGGTGGACTCAGCTACAGTGTCAGCAGGGGCACCGTTGGAAGACCTGAAAGACCAGGTTGGGGAGAGATCATCATGGAGAAAATGTGGCTGCTAAGAGCTGACACCGACTTGATGGCACATAATCAGTTTTTCTTTCTGAACAATCTTGTAAAGCTATGTCAGAAATGGGTACCTTGCAAGAAGGTTCAAAGTGAGTAAGAGTTCTGGGGTGCAGAACCATGAAGGGCTAACAGTGAAAATGCATCGCCGGCATCCATTTCAAACCAGGGACTACAATTTAGCCTTAACCCGCTTGTCAACTTGCAAGGGTCTCAGAATGACTTACAGAAATGGTTTTACAATCGATGAAGATGTGGCCCATGAAGAACAACAGATGGAAAGAGGGAATTGGGGGGGGGGGGAAACAAGCCTTAAGGAGGCTTAGATGCAAGAGTGTTGTGGTTTTAAACGTGGCTTCTTTGATCAACCATGGCTGCCTGGGTTTTCACAACCAGCTAGACCGTGGCTGGCCAAAGGGCACGGCTGAGCTTGGATGAGACAGGAAGTCACAAGCAAACAAGCCACCCAACATTGCGCAACGTTCAACGTTCCATCTCCAGAGCTGTTGGAAGCACCATGGAATCGTCTCGGGGCTGGGCAGCTTTAGAAATCTGACACGTAAAGCAATAAATAAATCAGGCATCGTCCAAATGTCCTGTGAGAATGAAAATAGCCCTGCAAGTCTTCTCATGAGATTTATAACAGAACATGGCCTCCGTTCAGACCCGCACCGTGCCAGGAAAAATGTTATGCCAGATCGTCCGTGGCCAAAGAGCAGGAACATACATTTTCCCCAGCTGCCCTTTTCTGCCATGCGGTTTCCATCGCGCACCCTGGCCACCCCAGGGCAAGGTGCATGGGGCAGAACCGGCGTTGTGCTGCTTCTGCCCCCCCCCCCCCAATTTTGTTCCTTCCCGTGGTGGCTGGCTATTTTTGTCTGCGGCTTGCAGCGTCACTGAACCAGGCCTTTCGCTGCTGCGGCTGCGGAGGAAAAAGAACTCCAGCCAGATGGAGCCGCAGAGCCCACCCTCCTGGAGGAGCTGGGGTCCTTTCTAATTAGGACTTGACGCCTTTTTTCTCCTGACAGCTAGCTCAGGGTATCCAGGCAGCCCCAGAGGCAGAGCAGAAATGTGAGCCGCCCTTTTCCCCCCTCCTCTCCCCTCCCCTGATTTTTTTCTCTTTCTCTTTTCCCAAGCAAAAAAAAAAAAAAAGCCTAAGGGGAGAACGTCAAGGTCTGGGCAAGCCGCCCTCTGGAGCAGGCCTCCTGTTTCCAGTCTTAAATGTGCAGAAAGGCTACGGAGCATGGGAGCTGGGAAGATTTGGGTTCATGTGGCTTTAGAGGAAGGGAAATTGAATGCAACCCCCCTGGGGATTCTCCGAGCCCCCGTGGCTGTAGGTTGGCAGGCTTCAGACCTTTGCAAATGTTCCTTCTGTCTGCTGGGCACACAGCCCTCAGCTCTTGAATCGGAGCCCTCATTTCCCTGGCAGAAGGGGGAGGCTGCTGTTGCTTGCCGAATGTCCTAAAAGCGGGTTATTCTTTTCTTTCTCTCTTCTCCACTGCACCGTGTGCCCTCCCTAAGACCTCTGCCGGCCTTCGCCTCTCCCGGGTCAGGGCACCGGTCAACCGTGAATCGCCCACTGTCTCGGGTCAGAGTCAAGAATGGCAGATGTGCTGCCGGAGGCTGGTCCGGCCCTCCCTGGGTTAACCTCGCTCTGGCCTCTGGCCCAAATCTCCCGTCTCCCCTAGACCTGGGGCCAAGTCCGGTGGGGAAGTGAGTTAGTGTTGGAAGAAGGATGGAGGGCCAGGAAGAAAATCCCAGATTTTTTCAGCCGCAGCTTGGAAGGCTGGAGAGAGCCCTGACGTGGTTGCATGCTAAGAGGAAACCAGGACCGTTGGCTTCAGTTTGCGTTGCTACCAATGAGTAATTAATTCCCTGGAGTTAATGCCCCACTCCATCTCCCAGAATTCCCAGGGAACACAGCCAAATATTAGGGGGATTCTGGGAGTAGCAGTTCATTCCATTTATCTGTTTATTACAGTTTTGTTTATTAATTTTTATTTATTTATTTATTTATTTATTTATTTATTTATTAATCAAATTTATCACCGCCCATCTCTACCACGGTTGTTTATTATTATATGAAACAAATGTAGATTAAATACTTCCATTCTTCCACTGAAGGTTATAGGGACCATCAACATTTCAGAGACAGCCGTTTTACTTGTGAGAAAACTTTCTTACAAAGTGGGGCTGTAAGTCTCATCAACGTCTCTTGAAAGTGTTGGAAACTGAGTTCATGTCACAGCCAGATCTCATTCAACTGCTCTTGCACTTGTAGGAAACCCTTCGAGGTAGGCCAGGTCTGGAAACAGATTCCACAAGAAATCCTGGAGCTCTACTTTATTGATATAGGCTACAATAACAGAATCTTAAAAACCTGGTGGTGTTTCTCCTTCCCTCCCTCTTATACCGAAGAGAATCAAGGCGGGGCCATCTTGAGTTTCTTTCTCACACTTCCCTGGTCTCAACTCATGCTTCACTAATGGTCTCTGAACACCTTCTCCAAGGTCATCCCTGTACTCCTCTACAGAACCATCCCAGCTTCCTTATCCCTGCTCATTATGTGGCTTTGAAACCAGAAGAAAACAGAAGAAGCACCAAATATATACCCTCTGTAGTCTCTCTCCTCCATTGTGAGTCTCAACCAAGCATTTTCCTGTCTAACCCGCATTCTTCTTGCCTTCCTTAATGGGTTTTCTACAACAAGAAAGAAGGTGGTTGTAGCTGTGGGAAAACACTGGAACGCTTACAACCAGGTGATCTAACACCAGACACAGCAACTTCGGGCAGACAGTATTTTTACTCCATTTCCACCCTCCGATGAATTGTAAAGGCCGTGCTTCGTTTGCACGCTGCTGATGGAAAGCAATGGTCATTTTTATCACACATCTTTCCTCTATTATGCTTGGCAGCTCAGCTGCACTTATCACCGGTGTAGGAAATATAAGTGAAACGATTTGTGTTGGTTTACAATATAAGAGTCCTGGGAATTCATTTGGGAACACCGTAGGCCTTCTGCTGACGGTGCCTGTTTGCCAAAAACGAGGGTAATTAATTATCTCTGCTTTCCTTTGCAAATGCATGCAATTTCAACAATCATGTGGCAGTAGGAGCAGAATATTTCCACGGCTGATAAGCCCACCACGAGGAAGAGACTGCACCTTTGCTGTTATGCCCCCCTCTCTTGAATAACGTCGGGACAACAACATGCTCCATGTTTCCACTCTACAAAATGCCACACCAGTGCCTTTGGAAACGAAACCACCCAAACTCTCTTGCTCTGCCAAATGCAGAAGCAAATGTTTTCACAGATGAGCTTCAGATTTTTTTTCTTGCACTTGTCAGCTGGGTGGGAGAAGGAGATGGGTGTGCAAGCTGGTTCTCTCTCTGTCTCACACACCTGCTTTCAAAACCATTCTGGCCTTCTCAGCTGTAGGATCCAGATGTGGGTCATGTCTTCATCTAAGAGTGGAGAAGCTCCCCAGATGGTGGATCGCTGATGGCTTGGTTGGAGGACAAAGCCCGAGCAGAATTTAGCCAGATGAGGGTGAGGCGTTCAGAAAAGGACTTAAGCAAATTTATCTTGGCTTATCCCACCAATAGATATTAATAACAGAGGTTAGGTGGAGCCTGCAGCTTCAGGAACAGTCTATCTCTTTAATATTGCCTTCCTATATTGTTGGTGGCTGTTTGGGGAAAGGAGAATAAAGCGGATGCACTTGAATCTGGATTGCTATTTCGGGTCTGCTGTTAACTTCTTCCAAACCGTTAGCAGCAATAAAATAGTATCATTGTCCTTAGTAGCAGATGGAAGTTTTAGCCATTATCCAGACAAGCCCCCCATGTGGAAAAGCATTGCCTCTTCTTTTTTGTTTTAATGCTTTTTTGTGCTTTTACAGATTTCAGAGCTCCTTGAAATAACTGTTCCCATTTCTTGATTATCACTGTCCTGCTTTATTTCCGATAGATAGATAGATAGATAGATAGATAGATAGATAGATAGATAGATAGATAGATAGATAGATACTGTAGATATGCCAAGTTTGATTCAGACATCTGATTTCAGGCCCCTTAGATCAAATTTCCAGATTAAATTGAATAGGAAAGCCGGATTGAATCTTCAAATTGGATGGCTCCAAATTGCTTGGGCAATTCAGAACGGCTTTCTCCTGGATCGATTTGGAAAACAGAAACGGCTTGATTTGACCCTTTGAATGATAGGGCAGGACTCGATTTTCTGAATTGATTCCAATTACTGTACTCCGTTTGCCATCCCAGTTGAATCAATAGAGCCTCAATAAAATAAATTATTAGCACCAATGCGGGGTGGGTGGGTGCGCAATTAAATACAAGATACGAGAGCCGTCCTCTCTGCTCAAGCTTAAGATGTTCAGAACGAAACTGTAATGATTCAGAAGTAAAAACTGATTGCAAAGCAGAGACTTCTCCTCTCCTTGGCCAACTTACAAGCAAACGGAGGGGGGGGGGATTCTCGAGATTATTATTTTTCTGTTCTTATAGTTCACCGAGAAGTTGGGTTACGTGCAACCAAGCTGGTGTGTTCCAGCCATGAATTACTGCCTCTTGCCTGAAAAGTTGGAGGTGGGAGCTAATGTGGGGGAAAGGAAGAAAAATCAGAAGAGCCGGGCCCCTTGTGGCCTTGAATGTGATCCGCGAGCAACGGCTGTCTCCAGGCTGATGGATTTGCTGTCACTTCTCCCTGGCGTGAAGTGACAGATTTTCTGCATCGCATTCAAACAAAACCAATAGTCGTCCATCAACCCTGGTCGGACAGGAGCAGAACCGGAGACGGGAAGAGATGGAGGATGGGCAGTGCGCATGGGTTGCAAAATTCTTCCCAGGTGGTCCTTGCTCAGCGCTGCTGGCATGGAAAATTGGCCCGGTGGGAGTGCCCGTGGGTCATTCAAAGGTGCGTACCAAGGGAGTGCAGTATGCATGGCAGTCACTCCTCTTAACAGTGCGTGCTTCCCACCCCACCCCACGGATGAACCTATCCCTTCCGTCTGTCACCTTCTCGGCAATTGTCTTTCACTTGACAGCCCCATTGAGTTTAAAAACAACCACAACTGCCAGGAAATGATCACCAGCACTTTTCCAGAATGTTGGATGGAGGTTTCTCCCAACCCTATTTGGAAGGGATGGCTCCAACCTGGAATCCTTTGCTCTGTGGCTGAGCTCCAGATCCCCTTCTAGAAGATCTGGATCTTTCCTTATATCTCCCCAAACATTGGTGGTGTTATCAGCCCAAATCAATCCACTTCTGGATGAAAGTCTCTTCCTTCCTTGAAGGTTATGGACCATAACTGACCATGCTGGCCCAAAGCAGATTGGTAGAAAGATATTTTTTTGACTTCCCTGTCTAAGGACTGGCCCAAAGTCATCTAACCAGCTTCCATGTCCAAGAGAGAACCGGAACCTGGGTTTCTCCATTCCTAGTCCAGCACCTTCCCCACTACATCACATTGGCTCTCTCCCAAAGATATATGGGGCGAAAAACATAATTTGCCTGTTATGTTTTATACCCAGCTGAAAGGCTCTTCCAGCAGTGATGAACAAGACAATAGGATTGGGGTGGTTCATGGATACGCATTGATACATGTGGAAGACTAAAGACTAAAGACTAAAGTTAAGGAACACATGGAGAAACCAGAAGAAGGAAGAATGAATGAAAAAGTAGGAATTGTTCCTCATTATAGGGATGGATGGATAGATGGATGGAAAAGTGGATGAATGGAAAAATGGATGGATGGATGGATTATTTCTGTATAAAAAGAGGTGATTTTCCATAAGCAAAGAAAATGACATAGAAACTTTTGCTGACATAGAAACTTTTCAGCATCCTTCTTCTCTATGGTGTTTTGAGAGAAGTTAATTAATAATTAATAATTAATTTCCAGTCATTTACTTCTGCTTCTAACTGCCGCCTATTGCCTCTTTTTTCACTCTGAAAAGTAATCTCAGAGAGCACCAAGGACTCCACAAAGTAATCTTAATCAGGGTCTTTGGGGAAGTAAAAAAAAATCCTTTTATTTTTCCTATCTGCTTCTCAACAATGATATTCCAGTTCTCTGAATACTGTTTCTGTCCTTTTCTAAACAGGGGTCAGGCTAAAGTTGTAATATATCTTTGGAGGGAGTGAGGCTAAAAAATGTTTTTAAAATTGGGGTGCTGGGGGTCGTTACATGGAAAATTGAAAATTGTTAAACTTTGCAGAGCCTTTACCCGTAAATTTACCCAGTTTGTAACCTCTTGTGTGCAAAAAAAAAAAAAAAGTGCTTCTCCAAATTGGCAGTTTGCCTCTGAATTTAAGTCACACAATTTTGGGAGATGCCAGAGGCTGTGAAATGGAGTTAGGGGGTGATTTGGCCCCTTGTGCTAAACTTGGATATCTTTAGTGACAAACAGGCAGCCGTTTTAGGAAGGGCAAAAACAGCGTTGAAACTCAGAACAGTTGACCCACTGGGTTTGCAACACAATGTGAAATGCACTAAGGATCAAATTATTTGATAGTTCTGTACCTGCACATTATGGAAGGAAGAATCTGTCAATTTTGGATTCTCTCACCGAGTCATTTACACAGCATGCATTCCTTTCCTTGTGTTTCTGCATCTGTTTGAGATTTGAAAATTTGAATCTATGTTTCTGTTTTTCTAACATATGTAACTGTGGAACCAATTTCCATAATATTCTTTATTTTTTCCAGTTTCCCCCCTTCACTTACCTGCCCTGTGCATTTTCGTTAATATTTTTCTGTGCATTTCTCCTAACGTGCACTGTCCAAGAAATGTAAGCAATCAAAAGGGAACTGCATTTCAATCCACATCTTGATTCCAGAAGTGAATCTCGGTAAGTGCTTATTAAAATGCAGACTCAGTGAAATTCAACTGGGCATTAAGCATTCAGGACATGGTTGAATACTAGAATCTGATGTGGGTTAACTATGGCTCGGCCTCTTCGTTTAAAGTCTTGAAGAAAAGGCTTATTGTCTGAGAGATGTTAGTTTTTGGCTTTTCCTTAGAGTCTTCAACTTTTAGTACGTTCTTAATTAAGCTGTTGTTCTTGACCTGTCGTGTATTGGAACCACAGTTACATTTTTCAGTAGTAAACATTTAAAACCCCAGTTCAATTCCAACTTATTTCAGAGACTCAACTCTGTAGTTTTCTGAACAATAACACAAAAATAATTTCCCAGTGCTTTTTTCTGCCCGTGGTTTGCTTTATAAATTCCTGGTGGTCTCCTTTCCTAATATTAACAAAGTCTGACCCTGTTTCGCTTCAGAGCGCAGCCCACGTTGGCCTGTTACTGTCATCTTGCTGTGTTTTTTTTCCTGTACTTAAACTGAGTAATTCTTCAAATGGTTTTGAGTATGCCGACGTACACTGATACTTTTATGCACACGGCTTGCAAATAAAGAAATAAATGACACCCAAATGTCATTAGGGTTAGGGTTAGGGTTCACCTAATCCTAATGAAACTCTAACCCTAACCCTTACCTGATGTTGAAGACTTCCTCCTTTTTTTTTTTTAGCTAGAAATTTTGTTCTAGGATGAAACTAGACTCTTAAACTCCTCCAGCATGCATTGAGGGAGAAGATGTAAGTCCCACTTCAGAGACGCTAAGCATTTGCTGGATGGATCACCTTGCATTGGCACGACTCTTGGGGCAGTGTTTTTTCTCACGTCCCTGGGTCCTTTGGACCTCGTTCAGCTTTTTCCATATTTCCTCCCAAACTGCACAGCCAGAGATGCACGCGTTGACTTTGGCCTTGCCGTCTCTTTGCGTTTGATGGGCTGTAGGTCATGGAAGAAATTGTGCTGACGGTTTCTGCTCTTGGTCAAAATTTACATCCGTTTCCTTGGAATCCAAGCTGGCCTCGCCCGCTAGCAATTCCATCGCTTTTCAGTTTCTAGGTTTGTCGTACAGAAAAATGGGGGGTGCTGAACCGGGTTTTGGGCGTGTAATTGACTTTCTGCGTCTCCCCAAAGTTGCTGGGCAGCCTGTAATTTTGGCAGTGTTTCCACGGCTGGGAGGTTTTATTTCCCTCCCTAACCTGCAGGTGAATTTTATCCAGGCCCCTGTGATTTATGACACTGGAGTCTTCCTGCAATGCTCCCCTTTGGAGATTTCTATGTTTTCAAAAGCACTGATCGGTGATCTCTCCCCCCCCCCGCTTCAAATATCCATCTCCCTAGAGAAATAATGAATTTAATTAAATCCCTTCTCCACTTTTGCCTCCCGGTGTGTAATCGTGTGGTCTTTCTTCAAATAATTTCTAAATACCATTTCCATTCCATTCTTCTCCCCCCAGTTTTGGTGGGATCCAACACCCAAGATAAAATATCAACCTTCCCTTTCTATGTGATGCCTCTCCGCTATAGGAGTTTCTTGGTGCAGATAGAGACCAAATTTCTAGAAGGTTAATTCTGAAGCAGAGTAGCAACCTTTGTAGGAAAGCTATGGTATGTTTCATAATCTTTTTCTATGCTCTGGTTTCCCCTCAAATTCCAGTAGAGGTGAAATAATCAAGGTCATCATTTACACAAAGGTGCATACAGGTAGTCCTCGCTCTAATGACCACAATTGGGACCGGAATTTCGGTTGCTAAGCAAAGCGGTGATTAAGTGAATCTGACCTGATTTCACCACCTTTTTTGCGGCGGGCGTTAAACAAATCACTGCTGGCGTTAAGCGGGCCATGTGGTTGTTAAGCGAATCACATGATTCCCCATTGATTTTGCTTGCCATAAGCCAGTCAGGAAGATAGAAAATGGCGATCACGTGACCACGGGATGCTGCGACGGTCATAAACGCGAACCGGTTGCCAAGCGCCCAAATCGTGATCATGTGACCACGGGGACGCTGCGATGGTCATAAGCGTGAGAACCAGTTGTAGGTCGTTTTTTTCAACACCATTGGAAGTCTGAACCGTCACTAAATGAATGGTTGTTAAGTGAGGACTACCTGTAGTATGTATGTTCTTAGGAAAAGAAATGTAAGATTTTGGCAACTTGCTACAGAGAGAATATAGCATCTTTCTGAAAGAGTTAGTTGTTTGCACCTCTGAGATGTAATGAGAGATGCCAACTTGGACAGCTTTAAAGAGAGATCCCATCCATTCACAGAGGGCAGGATTAGCCATGGGCACTAGCTATGGTGATCAGATAAAAGGTAAAGGTTTCCCCCGCACAGTCGTGTCCGACTCTAGGGGCCGGTGCTCATCTCTGTTTCTTAGCTGAAGAGCCAGCGCTGTCCAAAGACGCTTCCGCGGTCATGTGGCTGGCATGACGCGCGCAGAATGCTGTTACCATCCCACGGAAGTGGTACCTATTTATGGTCATCTATGGCAACTGTGTATTGCACTGGCTACCTTCGCTGTGATCCAGCGCAGCACTTGCTGCATGAAGAAGAGTGAGCAAAACAGAAATTAACCTATATATCAGAGACAAAATATATTTTCTGACCTGTTCTTTCTCTTGTGGCTTTAGGAAGACGTTTCCACCAATAAAATTCCACTGCCGAATTCCCTGGATTTTTCTCTCTCTGTTCAATTCCAGGGGAGGATGTTGTGCTAGGATATGCCACTGCTGAGTGCCCAATATTTATTGGTTTGTTTGTTTATTCATTTGTACTTCCTCTTTCATGATGTCCTGCAGACATGCTTGGGTGAACCCTGGTTTTGAAAGTTGCTTAGTTACTTTCGAGCTTTGGTGTGTGTTAATAGATCATGAGACAACCTGACGTGGGTCCTATCCAGCACCTGCAGTTGATTTATTAGCCTCTGCAGGAACTGTAGTGAAGAAGGTGATCGTTATCAATTGCAGCCAAGAAAGCAGCCCCCAAAATAGAGCATTTTTCCAAGGGGAAACCGTGACACCAAACCGACGTGAGTCTGAAGGTTACATGTATGAAAGAGCTAATAAATATTTGGTGCTTCTGGATTTGAGCTCTAGAACAGATAAAGATTCTTTCGGTTTATTGTCGAAGGCTTTCACGGCCGGAGTTCAATGGCTGTTGTGGGTCTTCCGGGCTGTGTGGCCGTGTTCTGGAAGTTGTGGTTCCTAACGTTTCGCCAGCATCTGTGGCCAGCATCTTCAGAGGGCAGGAGCACAGGCAGAAGCGAAATCTCTGCTACCCTGGGCACAGAGATTTCGCTTCTGTCTGTGCTCCTGCCCTCTGAAGATGCCGGCCACAGATGCTGGCGAAACGTTAGGAACCACAACTTCCAGAACACGGCCACACAGCCCGGAAGACCCACAACAGCCATTCTTTCGGTTCTCTGTCAGAGTGAATTTTCTTAGAAACAAAACTTTGCTCATCCATTTCTTCATATTTTAATTTTTAATGCTCTGTTTCTACTGCTGGGGATAGAGAAAAATGTGCGATGTTGGCTTCCTTGTCCACCCAAATAATTTTCTTAGTCCGGCTGCAAAATATTATAAATCAGACCTGAATTTTGTCATAAATAACCGAGTTCTTCTTCTGTAATCTCTTGCCAACCTAGCAATTCGAAAGCATGCAAATGCAAGTAAATAAATAGGTGGGAAGGTAACAGCGTTCCGCATGCGTCATGCGGCCACACGACCGTGGAAGCGTCTTCGGACAGCGCTGGCTCTTCGGCTAACAAACGGAGATGAGCACCGGCCCCTAGAGTCGGACACGACTGTGTGGGGGAACCTTTACCTTTTCTTCTGTAATGGGGAAAACAAGGCCAATTAGCGCAAGGTGCATTTTGCCTGTGACATATAAGGTAGTCCTCGTTTAGCGACTGCCTCACTTAGCAACCGTTCACAGTTACGGCAGTGATGAAAAACTAACATTACCACCAATCCTCGCATTTACCACCTTCGCAGGTCTGTAAAGCTGAAGTCAGATCGTAAGCACAGTTGCCGTTTCACTTAGCAACTGCTTCGCTTAATGACCGAGTTGCCGGTTCCAATTGTGGTCGCTAAACAGGGATTACCTGTGTTTCAAAAATGGGCTTCTCTGCCCTCTACAAAAATATCTAGTCTTCCTTTTCTGTTTGCCCTGGGGGAGGACGAGGGAGAATGTTAAGTAGTTCTCAGTCATCATCACTTTTGTGCAGTTTGCATTACTAAACGAAGTTTTAAACCTTTCTATTGGTAATGAATTGTTAAAAGCAATCAGATTACGAGCGGGAATAAAGAACCAGCCAGCCTTAACTCATGCTTAGTTTATAAATGTCAGGGTCCATTGGCTGTATTTGAAATGCAGAACACAGGAAAGCTTTACAGAGAGAAAAAGTGCCCACTAAAACCCTGCCTAAGGACGGGCCCCACCTTTCCCAGATTCTGTGGCTGCATAAAGTCAATGCACGTTGTTGAAATGCCATGGCAAAGTGCAGGTGCAATGCAGGAGGAATGTGTTAACGTTCCCTCTCCCCAAAAATTGAGGGCGAGATGTCCCTTCTGCAAACCCAAAAGTTACGGCTTCTTCGTTGGATCAGGTGGCCAGTATTATCTGTGTTCTCTTTATTTACTATTTCTCTATCGCCCACTCATCGCGAAGGAAAGGTTGGGTTGAGAAAAAGCATCTCCCGCAAAATTTCTCCAAGATTAAAAATGGGCTGGCATGACGCCTCCCGGTTTTAATCCAGCATCTTCCCTACTAGACCACACGACCCACTACAGAGGGAATATTCAGGGTAGCTCGGTGCTTCTGTAACCAGGAAATGGCGTGTGCGTTTTATTATTTTGGTCTTTATTTAAAAACAACAGCAGCAAAGAATTCGGTCGCCCCACCGTTGAATTAATTTAGGCTTCTGTGTCTTGTGCAAACTGGAAAAGTGGGTTAGACGGCTATATGAATTGATTAAATGAAATAAAATCGGCTATATAAACTGATTAAATAAAACAAAATTGGCTATATTAATCAATAAAATAAAGTAATAATGGGAATATAGCTGACGACTGACTGTGTGAATTGCACCATCAGCAAATTGAACTGGTTTTTGGTTTTCTGGATTACGGTGGTCCCCAGCCTGGTGTGTGCTGAAACTACCTGTCTTACCTGGAGTTTTTTTTTTCTCCCCCTCCCCAGGTACACAGGGAGGCCGGTTCTGGTTGCCAGAGCAACCATGATCTTCCCTGTTGCTTCCCATGCTCCAGAGTAGCTTTGCACTTATTCCTCATCCCTTCTCCAGGGTGGTGCCAGCCGCAGATTGAAAAAACAGGAGGGTCTGTTTTACAGGTTCTCCTCCTCCTGTGCTGATATTGATGGTTTGAGACTGTGGGGCCCGTGCCCCGTTTCCTTTCTGCCTCATGAGGCTTCCAGTCAGCAGAGCGGAGGCCAAGTGCCGGCCCCATCATCACCAGGGCTTTGTGGTTGAGCTGCAATCACTTAATCATTTTGTCAGGCCCATCATTTACGCTGTTAATTCTCGGGCGGGCAGAGAGGCATGCGATGCCAGGAAGGAATATTTTGGGAGGGAGGGACAGGTGCAGGGAGGAATATGCTTCATGAATCTCAGTCCAGGAAATTGGTCATTCGGTTCTTCTCCCCTTAAAAGTGGTTTCTGGGTTTTGCCAACCTCCGTTCCGTCCATCATCCTTCCCTCCCCCACCCCCCCGTCTTAACCAGCCTTCTAAATTGCCCAAACCCGGTTGAAGGTTTTTAAATCCCTTTCTCCCAAATGAACAGGCTGGAAACCTGTAACGGTATGTGGGAATTGTAGGAATTCTGGGTACAGGAATGACCTTGGGAGATGCTGCCTAGAGAACGGTCAGATAAGAGGGAGCTGAGCCCGCAGCTGCATAATGGGTGGAGAAGGAGGCTCAGGAGGGACCCTCCCTAAGTTATCGGGCTGTAAAGGAGGGGGGGAGGTTTGTACTTTCAGACTTGCAAGATTCTGTTCATGTAGCTTTACAATAAAGTAGAATTAGCTCATCTGGCCGCGTTTCCTGTCTGGTCCACCTGGTAAGGCTGACAAAACCCAAAGAGGAAGGGTTGGTAAGAAGTAGGAAGGAAAACAACAACAACATTGCATTAGATGGATGGTGCTTCCTGTTGCATTTATTTATTTATTCATTCGTTCATTCATTCATTTAGCTTGCTGGTTTGCTTTGAAGGGTGGGGTCTTCTCAGCTAAAACAAAAGGGGTTTCTATCCAGGTGAAATTCAGGCCTGAGGGAAGGAGGGAACCATGTGTGGCTGGCTTCGAGGAGAATAGATCAAGTTGTGCCTTCGAATGATGTTGCCATAGACCAAACCAGATGCTGTATTCCATCCAGCTCAGGGTTTTCCCATTTCAAACAGAAACGTAGTTCAGGGATTGGATGTCCCATCACCGCCAATTGATCCTTGGAGCAAAAGTCTGCCTTGAATCTTGGTGACTTCATGGATGCATCCATAGCATGTTCTTGGCGGTGTTATGCAAATCCTTGGCCAACACTGCCTTCTAGGATGGTGTTTTTTTCCACTACCTGTTGGTAATTGTTCTCAGAAGGTTTTCTGCATGCAAACACGCAGTCGGAAGTCCTTAAATTCATATCTCAACCTTGCCATGAACTCACGAGAAGATGGCCTTTCCTTGAAATGCAGGTGGGGCTCAGTTCAGGGCCACGAGTCCATCATAAATGTCCTAGCTGTTTCCAGCCAGAATTGCTGTAGCGTATCTGCACTGATGTCTTTCAAGGAAACACATTGTAATTTTACATTTTTAACTTGTTGCTGTGAACCGCCCAGAGTTCCCTGGCTGGAGGAGATGGGTGGTGATACAAATTTAAATAATAAATAAATAAACCATTCCGAACATTGTTTCGTGCCCAGTTTTGATGGCAGATGCTTTGCAGGCGGCGTCATTTAGGTGTTGGTGGCATTAAATCATTTTTGTTTTGTTTCCCTGTAAGGCTTTTCCCCTAAAGAGTAGGGTGCAACCTCCACGAATGCAAAGGTTTAGGTCTTTCCTCCTTGCATTTCAAGGTCTGTGAAAATCCTACTCCCGCCTGCTCTTTTTTAATTCTGAGAAATTGGGGTTTTAGAACTCCACGGTGCCTTGCCACTTGACTTCCTGGAAATAGGGCACGGTTAGGGTTAGGGCTGAATTCCTGCCTTCAAGGTTTCACGCCTCTCTACCCTCAACCCCTACGGAGGGTGGCTTAACAGATAACCCTAAACCACAGTTTAGTCTGAAGTTTGGTGTGATGTAAACTGGTTTATCTATCCACCATGGTTTAACTAGCTGGCATTATGCCAGGCCACTATGATTCAACCATGGTTAAAACAAGCCATAAATAGTGCATGCACGCGCACACACGCAGCGATCTTGGGAGTTCTGTATCTTGGCTATTTTCTGTGGAAATAGGACAGGGTGGAAAGACTTGTGGAAATGCTGTGACATTCAGAATAATAAAAATCCCATCTTCCTGTCTGAGTGTGAAGCCCCTGCTTGGCCGAGATGGCCAAGTTGCCCTCATTTAACTCCAGAACAGCCCACGCATCCCTTCTCAGCCTGGGGCAGAAAGAAAAGTGGTCCGCTCCATGCAACGTGGTAGCATCATAGTTTCATCCATCACTCTGAATTGTGTGGCAGGATAAAATCATTCCTAGAGGCCTAATGACAGATTAAATCCGGTCTGGAGTAAAGAAGATTAATAGTTATGCATGCATAGAAGCAATCAGAAAAAATGGCTACAGCAGGGATTTTTAAGAAAGAAAGCTCATTAAATACAATAAAGGCAATTGGGTGGAGGTAGGGTGCTTTCCTCCCCAAAGCCCAGGATTTATCATTTATCATGCTACACTGAACACTTTCTGTGATGTGCAAAAGATCCTTAATTGGGTCCAGCAATTCTCTGCAACTCTGGGCTGCAAGAAATAAATAATGTGAATGCTTAAAGCTTCCTGGGAGTCCCAAGTGCCCTCCACCACAGGAGGCGGCTTGCTTGTCTCTCTGGGAGTCCCTGCAAAAGGACTCCTTGCCTGTTGTGACTCTGCACGAGTCCCTGCAGATGTATCCATTCTTGGAAGAAGCACTCAGTTGTCTGTATGGCTTGCTACAGAATCACCTGCCTTTAACCCGTCGCATCTCTGCATTATCACAAGGGGAAGTGCCTGCTATCAGAGGAAGTTGTCTTCCTGTGTAACTTTGTGTCATAAGTGCGTTTGGAAGAAGTTCCCTGTGAGAACTGAGAATTTCTAATTTTTGAATAAGGTTGCCTTCTGTGTCTTAGAGTCACCACTTAATTTACTACAGGATTACCTTCCCGTGGAGGAGCGTGTCTGCTATATCTCTCCATGATTTAGGGGGCTTGTCTTGCAGATATAGGTAGTCCTCGCTTAATGACCACAGTTGGGACCGGAATTTCGGTTGCTAAGCGAAGTGGTCATTGAGCAAATCCAACCCGATTTTACGCCCTTTTTTTGCAGCGGTCATTAAGCGAATCACGAGGTTCCCCATTGATTTTGCTTGCCAGAAGCCGGCCAGAAAGGTCGAAAATGGCAATCACATGACCACGGGATGCTGTGATAGTGATAAATATGAACCGGTTGCCAAGAGCCCAAATCGTGATCATGTGACTGCGGGGATGCTGTGACAGTCGTAAGTGTGAGGACCAGTTGTAAGTCGGTTTTTCCCAACACTGTTGTAAATCCGAACCGTCACTAAACGAACGGCTGTTAAGCGAGGACTACCTGTATTCAATAATTTCAGAACACTTTTGAAACATTTGCACCAGCAAAGCAACCTGGATTTAATTTGCTTTTCCTCCATAAAATTCCATGCAGTTTTTTCCTGATATTCGGGAGACCCTGATTGTTTTAGGACTGGTTTTGTATAATCTTTTCACAATTTACAAGTAAGGAAAAGTCTAAATTTATGCCCTCAGTGTTTAGGACAACAGTGAGATTCAGCAATTAAAAATAAGAGAAACACTTCTTATTCCTACCAGAGTAGCCCCTTACCGTATTTCTATCATATTGATAAGGGTACCTCTTTGCTGTTTATATTATATCATACCTTGGGGAGATTAAAAAAGGAATTACCAGCAAAGCAAGGCTAAAGCCATTAAAATGTCCAGAATGATCAGCCCAACTCAAACCCTCAAAACAGACACGAGCACCAAACATTTAGTTTGGTTGAAAGGAATCTCCCCCATCCCACTTTGAGAAACGAGATTAAGGAGGACGCCATGGGAACTGCGAAGAATTTTTAAAGTCCCATTGCAAAAACAGGATGTTTCTCCTGGAACTCCCCACCACCGTCAATGAAATCAGAGGACTTCGTGTTGGCTGCAGAGGAGATCTAAAGATCTGACTGTGTTTCACCAGCATGTAATTTTTAGAAATAGGGCACCCCCCAAACCACGTTTCCAAGCCAAGGATTCTAACTTCACTCCTCTCTGTCACCAGCAGGTTTATGGTCCCCCAAAGACGCTTTTCCCAAGACCAACAAACCCAGAAAATTGGAATATTTATTTATTTATTTATTTATGTTTCAATTTATATACCGCTCCATCTCCCCACAAGGGAACTCTGGGCGGTTTACAAAACACAAAAATTAAAATCCGACAATTAAAACAACCCAATAAAACACTCTAATATATTAAAATTAAGTATAAAAATCCAAGATGCGGTGGTATGATGTTTGGATGTTTAAAAGGGCCCTATGGCACCAGCCATCCCCAAGAGGAATTCCCTCCTACCGGCGGGTCGCCCTGGCTGATATATCAATCTTGGGTCTGCATAAAAGCATGCAAAACCCAGGGCAGTTGGCAGGAAAGTGGGGGGTTTCTTTCAATATCTCTGGGGCTCGGTTTGGGTTCCCCCCCCCCTCTTTTTCTTTCTTTCTTTTTAAGCAAACCAACCGCAAGAGGAAACATGTCATAGTTCACACTGCAACGAGATGATTAAGGCATGGGAGGAAACGCAGTGGGGTCGTGATGGGGAATTCTCTAAATGGAACACGTTTCTCAAAAAGGCAGTGGTCCAAAATCACTTCTGGTTTGGCAGAGAAGTTTTCTTCGCCATTGTTTTAAATCTGGAGAGTTACCCCCACCCCACCCCTCCTAATTGGGTCAGAAATGGGCAACAGGGGAATAAGCAGGAATGTTCTTTTTCTAGTGATTCATGGCTCCATCAGTTGCAGAATCCGAACCTACTAATAAAGGCACTGTTCCCACAACACATGTGCGTGGCTCAGGATAACCCCCTTTGTTGGATGCCCACAACTCACTGAATTGCAGGCACAGCCTGGGTTGAGTTTGCAGTAGGCTGAAAGGCGGTCTGGCTTGTTTGTGGCTCTCTGTAATCTGTGAATTCAGCTCCTTTGGGTCCTGGGCTCTGCAGCATCTTCAGAAAGGGAAGAAGAGGATGTCAGAAGGAGCATTTTCTCCTTACGTTTCTAGTTTTTGCATTTCTAGCCTTTGTTCCCTTTTCGCCAATACAGACTCTGGCACATAGCAACTCCTTGTTTCCCCCAGAATCAACTGCGCTGCCTCCCCAAAACAGGAAGGAAAAGGTGGGCACCCGGCCAGTCCTTCAGTGCTGGACGTTTCCCACACAAGCAATTCCTTTGGGATGCCAGAATAATTGGTGATGGGGACCCAGCCGTGCCCACTTGGAAGAAGCCACCAGTGTGTGATGGAAGCGTGACACAATGGAGAAATTGGGGTGGGTGGTGGAAGGAACCCCATAGGGAGTTTTCTTGCTGAGAACAATTCTGCAGAAAAAGGATTGTGTCTAAACCAACCATCTCAGACCTATCTAATGGAAAAATTTCAACTTTTTGCTTGCATGTGGCTAAAACCCCCATAAAGGCTTTTCTGTCAAGGGAAATAAATTTCTTCCCAGGGCCCCAGGGAGGCGAATGAGGCAGCGAGATGGAGATGTGGTTAATTAGTTTGGCAGGGTTCTGCTCCCAGGCGCAGACGGAAACTCCAGGCCCGGTTTAGCAGAGTGGGAGATGTATGGGTTGCGTAGCACAGGCAGTTATGTCATTTGCCTCTGGGCAAAAAGTGCCAGTTTCATCCAATCCGATCTGGCAGCCAAGATGGTGTGGCTGTCTTCTTTCTCCCCTGGGGCATCCTGGCTTGCAGAGTTAAAGGTTAATCCATGCCTTAAAATTCTCCTTTTTAGTTTTAACCAGTTTCAAGGCTGCATCATGTTCTTGGAAAACAAACCATTTCAAAAAAGGTAACGCAGACCATATTAGCTGTTGTTTGAGGCTCTCAAAATTTGCTTTCCGTAAAATTGATCCTCACGTTCCTCGCTGAACTCAACAAAAGTAATTTTCTGTAAATAACTTTACATTTATATCTTGTGGCATCGCCCCTCATTTTTACTCTCAGCACAATAACCCTGTGAGGTAGGTTATCTGAGCAGAAACTTCAACCAGTTTCTCCCTGAATTTAATCGAACAAATGCATTTTAAAAAGCCCTTGTTTGTTTTTTCTTTTGTGGCTTTAATTTGGGGTCCTTGGTTTGTAGTCTGTCAAAAATGAAATTTGTTTTTTTGGAGCTGCCCAAAGAATGAAGACCCATTGTCTTTCCAAGTTGGCCTTTTAAATATATGTATAAAACATCATTTTTTGCATACCTGCAGAAGTTTTTTTTTCCCCTTGTTAGTTTTTCTCTTTTAAATTAATTCTTATTTGTCATCCTGCAGACTTTTTAGCAGAAGGGACAGCATTAAATAAATATATAAATAAATAAGTAAGTAGGTTGAATTACAGCTTCACTTGACTCAGCATGCAAACATGAGTTTTCAGATTTTGGATGCATGAAGCAGAAAAGGGAGCATTGTAGAAAAAATATCACTTGGTGAAGTAATAATAATAATTTATTAAATTTATATGCTCCCCAACTCCCAGTGACTCTGGGAGGTTTAGAATTATTAAAACATTTAAAAACAAAGAACAGGAGATGGGAAAAGCTGTTTGACATTGTGGGTTTATTTTTTTTTTGTGTGTGTGTGACTGTAGTATTGTAACATAGAGAGCCTTCCTGGGGAAAATAAACCAAATTGGACATAAATAATTGGAGACACTGGAATTTAGATTTCTTCACTAATTAAAGAGACTGGTTCAAGAGAGTGGAAGAGGCAAAACTTGGTACTACTAGTTATCAATTCTATACACAAAGACACACACACATCTACGTTCTTCTCATTTTTCTGGTTTTTGTTGTGATCGCACTTAGTGTCAATTGACTGCACTGTTTTTAAGATAGCAAGCTGTAAACCAGCCTAGACTGAAGGCTGCAAATTATTACCACCTTAGCTCCACTCTGGGTAAAATAAGGTAGGACATCATTTTTTAAAAAAATGTTAGAAGCATTAAATATATAAAATAAAAAGCAAAGTAGGGGTTGGATAAGAAATTGGCAAAGAACTCTTGATAGCGGGAAGAAGATTTAGACGAATTTAAAGACATTTGGCTGTTGTGGGTCTTCCGGGCTGTGTGGCCGTGTTCTGGAAGTTGTGGTTCCTAACGTTTCGCCAGCATCTGTGGCCAGCATCTTCAGAGGGCAGGAGCACAGATAGAAGCAAAATCTCTATCTGTGCTCCTGCCCTCTGAAGATGCTGGCCACAGATGCTGGCGAAACGTTAGGAACCACAACTTCCAGAACACGGCCACACAGCCCAGAAGACCCACAACAGCCATTCAACTCCGGCCGTGAAAGCCTTCGACAATACATTAAAGACATTTGCTGTAACAGCAACTTTGCTGGGTGAATGGGCAGAATTCTTCTGGATTCAAAAGCTAATTGGACTCTGTGGTACATTACCTTCTTTGCTTTTTGTAGCATGTTCTCATGAACACCGAGAATGGTAGCATCTTCTAGAGTCCTTCACCTATTACAATGACAAGAACAGGTTTGAAAAACCCTTAACACTGCTTGGGGGATGCGATGAAGATGCTGTGAGTCACTAGTGAAGAAATAATCCAAGATCTTTGATTCTTCCATAGATATTTTCTTTCATTGTGTGAAAATGATCCTGGAGACCATGGTGCTCATTCCATGGTGCATGTTACTGCTGGCTGTGCCATATGGGTGTTTTTTGACCCTTAAAAGACCAAGCTTGTGCCTTCCTGCCCATGCCTTCTTTAGATGTCAAAGCTGGTTCAGCACACTGAAGTTGTGCAGTTGCATTGATGATGGGCCTTCATCCCTACCCAACAGAAGATCATGGGCAATGGAGGCTGTACACAATCAGCATTTCCACTGAATATTCAGAAGTGGAAGGGAGGTCAGGCAGGGGAGAATTAATCAAACCAGCCATGGCAGTGAAGCCCGTAAAGGAAATAAAGCTGCGATAAAGCTGGAGTGGCAGAGTTTTAATCACCAGCGATGTAAGGAAGCTGCAAATGTTGGGGGTGGGGGGAGAGGGAAATGCTGTTTATTCCCCGGCTCATGTATTTTCAGATAAAACAAAGTAATAAGCTAATTAAAAGGATCCCATGCATGTCTCAGTGCCATAAGTTGAAAGAGGAGAATAAGAAAAGCCGAAAAACACATAATGCTGCCTCTTTCTCCTTGTAGGGGCCCTGCCTACCTGTCTGGGCAATCAGGAGGACAAGATTCTGGGTAAATTTGCCACATGTGTGGGTTAATTCAAAGAGAGACAGTCAGAAAATTCTTATTTGCCCTTCACTCAAGTGACTGAAGGAAGATCTTTTTAGGTGTAGATTGGATGGATGGATGGATGGATGGATGGATGGATGGATGGATGGATGGATGGATAAATGGATAAATAGAAAAATGGATGGATGGATGGATAAATAGATTGAAAAATGGATGGATGAATGGAAAAATGGATGGATGGATAGATAGATAGATGGAAAAATGGATGGATGGATGGAACAATGGATGGATAGATAGATGGGGAAATGGATGGATGGATGGATGGATAGATAAATGGAAAATGGATGGATGGATGGGAAATGGATGTATGTATGGATGGACGGACAGACAGACAGACATCCATGCTCCTCTGACACCAAGAAGGGATCCTGGGTGCCATCACATTTACAAGGCTGGATAGGATATTAATCAGGAGCAACAGAGCAACCATTTCCCCTTCCTTCTTTCTGTCCCCGCCAATGGTTGGACACCTGTTGTAAGAACACAACCAGCGAATGTCAAGGCTTCTTGGACTTTCATACAGAGCAGAACCAGGCAACATCCCTGGTTCAAGACCCATTCTGGGCTTAGGCATTTGCCAAGTGAGTAGGATCTCAATTTAGGAAGGGTTAAGGAAACAGAAGGGTGAAAAAACCTCTGCAAAGCTTATGCCACCCATTTTGCCCCTTAAGCCCCCCCCCCAGAGCTCCCCAACCCAACAAAAATTGGCTATTTGGTGTGGGAGGGGTACCTCCCACCCTAAGATAAAAGTTCAGCATTGAACACATGGAAAAACTCTGAATTTTTCATAGTTCTGTCTCTCTCCACTCCACTCACTAGATCTTCATGCAACACCTTCTGTTTTTCTGCTCCTGAGCAAAGGCGGAAGGAAGCCAGGAAAAAAAAAACAACGAAGCAGGTTTTTCCTACTCTTCAAACTCTTGCAAAATAAAGTAGAACGAGGGAAGCGCCGAAGGGGAAGCCCGAACATGGGGTGAACCCTTAATGGCCAACGTGGGTTGATTTGTTGCGGGGGCGGCCGCTCCGGAATCCCTGCGTTTGGGTGCAGCTCAAAAGGGAAATATCCGTTAGCACTAATCAACGCTTCCTTGAGTGGGTGGCAGCTAAATTTCTGTGCTGGGGCACTCCTTTGACATCTTCAGAGCGGAAAAAGCAGCTGTTGTGGTCCGCTTGGGTGGCGGGGAGGGTTAAAGCCAACGTGCCGGTTGTTGCCGCTAGCCGGTGTCGGGCGTTCTGCTCCCCAAGCATTGCTTGGCAGTGGATGTGGCATTAAAGCATCTCGGATTTCCTCTACTACTAGGTGGATTAAAGCAGGGGGTAGATTTTGGACTGTTTTCCACCCTCCGTCGAGTATTTCGCCCAAGCAAAATCTGGCTTATGGAATTTTAGTTCTTAAGATCTGCCTATTTATTTATCATAATTTATCTTGCTTTTGCTGTCTTGGTCTCCCCTAATATCTGAGCCGTTGCTGCGTTCCCCTCCTTCCCAATTTCTGCCTCATCCCTGCATATTTGTAAGGCATTTGACTTCACCTTCCCTTCCTAGTTCCAGGGCCCTCTTTGTAATTCAACTTCGTTTGATGCCATTGTAACCCCTGCCTGCTCTTCTTTGGCCCGTATTGAGGGCTCCTAGGGATGAATTTTAGACGATGGTGCAATATATTTACTTATATTGGCTCACTCGGTGAGAACAAAGTTCTGAATTCCCGCCACACCGAGTCATCAAAGTTTACATAGGTGGCATTTGGAGAACACGCTGGACTATAACCTGTTTGGGATTTTTGAGGCTCAGCAGTTGCTGCGTTCACACAGCCTGTTTAAAAAAATCAAGTTTGGAGTTAACCTATTTTCTGCATGCAGAGTTTGCATTGGGATATAAACTCCCCAAATAAAGCCTTGTCCCCAGTTGCGTGCTACGGTCATGCCCTTACAATGCCAATTTTCCACTCTGGAGTCTTGATGCTGCTTTCACCCCAACCCACAAGTGAAACTGGATGAAGTCGTCATCAGCTGGAGTACTTTTAAATTATCTTCTCTCCCTTAAGGTGGTATTCCGTCACAGTTTCAAGGTGTGTTAAATCTGGAACGCTTTGCCACCCATTCTCTTCCTGGCAAGGTGAGCAGAGAAATGGGTGTGGATTGGAGGCATATTTAAGGAATGCCCAGAGGCTGTGCAGTAACCAGCCTCTCTCTGATAGTTTGTCTTCTCTGTTCCTTGAATCAGGAGAGAACACTGTTCTGTTTGTGGAAAAGGTCAGATTAGTGTATATTTCCAATATTCTTTTTGAGACGGTAACTCAAAGATTAACTCCACAGGAAAAGTCATCTTCTGCTGCTTTCTCCGACTGCTACAGTGAATGAATCATAGATTTTGTTTTAGTAACACAAAGATTCAGTATTTGCGTATTGTATACAGTAAAATATGTTTCTCCCCTCATCTTTAATTTTGGTAGAGCAGCTACGTGACACAACTTTTTTTTCCTCTCTTCTTTTACATCCTCATAGGCAGAGCTTTCCAAACTTTTCAAGTTGGTGACACACTTTTTAGACATGCATCATTTCGTGACACACTCTTACAGCAGGGCACAAGGCAGGCACTAGGACCTGCGCAGAATCACAGCAGGTTTGGAGGCAGCCAGGCACAAGGCAGGCACTAGGACCTGCGCGGAATCCTGGCAGGGCTCGGAGGCAGCAGCAGCCGTGACACACCCAGACACTGCAGCCGACACACTAACGTGTCCCGACACAGAGTTTGGAAAGCTCTGCTCATAGGAATAAGTGGAATTTCTCTGCTAAGGATCCTTATGCACGGAGGCTGAGATATACTGGATTGTGTTAAACCACTCTTCTCTTCTCAGTGTGATGGATAAGCCTGCTTTTTGTGAGCCAAGTTCAGTGATATGAATTGCTAGGGGAAACTGGGAAATTTAAAGAGCCCGTATTTCAAAAATATGGGTCCCTGTGCTGGAGACTTGTTAACCTGCTTGATAATTCAGCCCTGGAGAAATCTGCTTCCCAATTCATGATCAATAAATGAGTCTGCCCAGGATTGTCAGCCGTCTTCCTGTTGCAGAAACGTTGACAACTTTTTCCAGCATAGAAATTACATGGCGCAGGCAAAATTCTCCTTCGCCATGTCTGTCATTGCATTTAAACTTTTCGTATGCTTCCCAAGCCTCTGACAGTGGTTGGTGGCTCATGTGAAAGATGTCTTCCTTAGCTCTGATTTCCCTCCAGATCTTCAGAAATGCGAATAAAGGAAGGAAGATGATGGATGCTATATGATCCATGACACCTCTAGCTTATTTTTATCTACATACAGTACGCTTCCATACTGGTGCTTCTGTTTTCTGGAAGTGTGGCAGAATGAACCAAGTGGTTTTTATTTCTGAGTAATTTGACTATTTTATGTTTGCCCCCTTCCAAGACATTTATTACCGCAAGCACTTGAAATGGAACAATTTAAAGACTTTTTCTTCTAGAACGTAGGATTTGAAAATCTTGTTTTCTTATCTGAACCACTGAGCAAAATCCAGAAAGGAGGCAGCGTCTCTGGTGTCCTGTGTTGGACTACAATCCCCAGAATCCTCAGCCAATGAGTAAAAGATTCTGCCAACGGAAGTCCAAGACACTGGGTTGCCCAGCCCTGCTTTAAAAAGAGACTTTTGGCGTGCTGAGGGGCGCCAATAAAAATCAAACCTGTCTTGGCTGTAATTTCTAGCAGAAACACAAAGCCAAGGGTTATAGCCAAGTCCATCTCGCCAATCACACGATACTGTAGTTTTGCAATTAGGAGGAAATGTATTCAGGACTTCTGGCCATAAAGAAACCTTATTATAGGAGTGACAAAGAGAACCAGTTTGGTGTCGTGGTTAAGGCACCAGGCTAGAAACCGGGAGACTGAGAGTTCTAGTCCTGCCTTGGGCACGAAGCCAGCTGGGTGACCTTGGGCCAGTCCCTGTCTCTCAGCCCTAGGAAGGAGCCAATGGCAAACCGGGAGACCCTGAGTTCTAGTCCCGCCTTGGGCACGAAGCCAGCTGGGTGACCTTGGGCCAGTCCCTGTCTCTCAGCCCTAGGAAGGAGCCAATGGCAAACCGGGAGACCCTGAGTTCTAGTCCCGCCTTGGGCACGAAGCCAGCTGGGTGACCTTGGGCCAGTCCCTGTCTCTCAGCCCTAGGAAGGAGCCAATGGCAAACCGGGAGACCCTGAGTTCTAGTCCCGCCTTGGGCACGAAGCCAGCTGGGTGACCTTGGGCCAGTCCCTGTCTCTCAGCCCTAGGAAGGAGCCAATGGCAAACCGGGAGACCCTGAGTTCTAGTCCCGCCTTGGGCACGAAGCCAGCTGGGTGACTTTGGGCCAGTCACACACACACAGCCCCAGGAAGGAGGCCGCCAGGGCAAACCGCTTCTGAATCTTGCCAAGAAATCTGCAGGGACTAGTCCAGGCAGTCGCCAGGAGTCAACAATGGCTCGAAGGCACCAAAAAAAAAAAAAAAAAGGAATGGTAACTGAAGAGAAAGGGGCCTGACATCTGGCCGGGCTCGCAGAGACGCACCAAGCTCTTGAATAGGGGCTCTGTTTTCAAAAGAATCAGAATCGGGAGCGCTACGGCCACAAACGCAGCGCGTCTGCGCGTTGCAAAGGAAAATAGGTCGCGGTGGATTGCACGCCCGTCCCAAGACGCATTCTGCATCCACCGTTCCCAGGCTTCGGCGCCACGCGTCTCTCGGCGGGCGTCCCTGCGCGTAAAGGCCCCGTGGGCAGGGCGGCGGGAAGTCCCCGGGGGCCTGTGCCATCTCCTCCCCCGATCTTTCCCCCGCCTGCCCAGTAAACAACGCCGACTCCCGCCTGGCCTCGCCTCTTTCGCTCCCGGCAGCGGCGGCTGATGCCGGGAAGCTGAGATCCCTCCCCAAAGCGCCCCAGGGAGCCGGCGGCGGCGGCGGCGGCTTCTCCACGTGGGAGGGCGCGACGGCAATTGGGAGGTCGGCAAGGAGCCAGGCGGCCGAGAGGTGACCTGGCCGGCTTTGTCTCCGAAGCACCCGGAAGGAGGGAGAGGCAGCCAGCCAGCCAGCCAGCCAGCCGCCCGTGCGCGCAGGGCGAGCGGCTTCTCCCGTGGCCAGCGGGTGGTGCGCCATCGCTGGCAAGGTTAGCCCCGGCGCGATGCTCTGAACGCGGAAGCACAGGTGTGCGTGGGAGGCCTTCCTCTTCTACGCGTCGGGGTTTGCGCGGCGACCGGGACGCGAAGGGAGCGCCGGGCGGTGGCGCCGGCAAGGCGGATCAGCTGCTTTGGGCGGGACGCGCTGCCTTCTCCTCCGGCCGCCCCCAGCCCCGCGAGGTAGGCCACGCTGAGTGGAGGAAGGCTTGGCACCCAATCAAAGAGAATATCTGTAGCTCAGGGTTCAACTGTGCAGTCCTTGGTGCTCCCCGAGCCTTGTCCAGGTGTGGGGCAGAAGCCACCCGGGCTGCATTTGCACAACTCGAGTTTATCCATCGCGGTGGAGAAGTTTGACCAGCAGGGCGACCCATCTAGTTGTGTGAAGGCTACCTGTCGGTCGGTCTCTTGCCTGGTTCTGCTAACCCATCCCCTGGTGTGCCAGCAAGCTGGAAGCTGAGACAGGATCTGAACCCCAACATTGCAATACCACGAGAATATAAGATTATAATAATTCACACATTCCGTGGCTGTAACTTCTCTTAAATGCCTGGGGATTGTGAAGCACACTAAGCTACCTTAAACCAAACCATGGTTGACCCGTGAAGTCTAATGGCCTGGGTTTGGACAACATGTAGACCAGTGTTTCTCTGCCTTGGCCAGTTGAAGATGTGTGGACTTCAACTCCCAGAATTCTTGCCAAGGTTGAGAAACACTGATGTAGACCATAATAAGCAGACTTTTGGGTTCTAGGAGGTCGAGTTTCCCCAGCGCACACAGTCCCAAACTCCCATTTTCATTTGAGTTTAATATATTGGGCAAAGGTGGCCAGCTATGAGCTTGTAGTTCTGTGTGTGCGAATTTAGCCAACCGGATCTAGGGACGGTCCCAATTTTCCCATCCTGATTCTGGTAGCCTTTTGGCCCATTCTGCGAACACAGAGAAAATAGGGGTGTGAAGAAGCAGCCCGCTATTTAAGGGCCATTGACACATGTCCCCAAGTAGTCTCGGGCCATCCGCCGTGTGCGGAAGGAGGAGATACCATCGGGGTGGGGACATGGCTGAATATTTCCTTGAATTCCAGAGTGGATGTTCAGAAGCAAAGCTGGGCTTGAATCATCTTTCTCCATCCCACGGAGCTTTAGAGTTCTTGCGTTCACACAACATACCACAAAGCCCGGCTTGCTCCTAGCATTTTAAAACAATTGGCTCTTTATACTTCTACCCACCCTCTCTGGGTAACAGCTGAATGCTGAGATGCGGTTGGGACTCACACATGCCACGTTAAGCGCAAATTTTGCTTTTGAATTAGCAAAAGGATGAGCACCGTTTATTGTTGCTTGTTGTTATTTTCCTTATTACATTGTTTTTGATATATATACATGTTTCATTCTGCATGCTTGGTGGTGGTTTATAGTTTTTGTAAGATGCTTAGATTTTGTTTGTTTGAAGTGGTATAAAAGCTAATCATAACAACTCCTCCTTGGCTACTGTGGTTTGGTTTTCAAACCATCGTTTATGGTTTATTAGCTCTATTCCAAATTTGATGTTTTGCCTATTTGTTTTATAGGTTTCTTTCCGTGTGCGTGAGAGAGAGAGATGGGCCACTTCAACAGGTAGGATAATTAAAACAGACACTTATGTCATTTTAATGTATTTTTGTGATTGGAATAGGCCAGGCCTTTACAAAGAGAGGCAGAATGTTCTCTGCCTACAGGTAGTCCTCATTTAGTGACCACAATGGGGACCAGCAACTCAGTCGTTAAGCAAAGCGGTCGCTAAGTGAAACCGCAACTGTGCTTACAATCTTCCTTCGGCTTTCCTTTGCTCTATAGACCTGCGAAGGTTGTAAATGCGAGGACTGGTTGCAAAGTTACTTTTTCATCACTGTCATAACTGCAAATGGTCACTAAACGAGGACTACCTGTATTTATTCATTTATTTGCAGTTTTTATGGCCTGCCCCAATCCGAAGACTTTGGGTGGATTATAACAGGATGAAAGTCCATTGTACAAATCAGAATATGGATTCCAAATACCAAGATGGACGCTTCTAGAAGTCAACTAGGATTAAAGGCTTGGTGAAATTGGGCGATGCTGGTTAGATTTTGAAGGGACCTGCAGCAGGGGAAGGGATAGACTTCCAGTGTACAGAGTTGCGAAGTGTCCAGTCCCTAACAGAAAAGGGTTCCCGTTTCATCCATGTCTCCATAAACACCGGATCAACAGATTCATGTGGTAAGGATATACGAGTGGCTTAGGGAGATGCCAATGGAAAAACATAATAAATAAGGTGTCTCCAGTCATGGATCAGTTCTGATAATGGGAAAAAATGGATTTTTTTTAAAGAATAGATAAAATTGGGAAAAAAATGAAACTTCACGGAGCAGATTCCCCCTTTCTGTCCTAGACATGTTTAGTCAAAAGTGTCAGATTTCTCGTATGAAATTAGCAAATTGTTTTCTATACAAAGCACAGCTTTCTCATGATGGCGTGACGCCAGGTGGCCAGATAACAACAAAGCCTTCCCATAGCTTTGAATGGCTTTGCTTATATCTTCATTAGATATGAAGCTAGAAGGTACCATGTGATGTATTGTTTACGTCTAGTCTCTAAACCTTCCCATGGGAACAGTTTGCCATGATGCTTCTGTGGGGAGCCTTGCTCTGTGAAGAGCAAGGGAGGGGGGGGATCACATGCTTGCTTAGATGCAGCACTGCCACCCAATAGCAGGTCATGCTATGTGCTATGGCCTATGCTTTAGGCCTGGTGTGTGTCACACCTAACTTCCAGCCAATCAGAAAGCTGGAAGAACTGAATATCTAACCATGCAAAATGGTGTTCTATGCTTCTTGACTTCTGTCCGGTCTTTTAGCCATGTTCGTGTGTGTGTTCTACTTCTGAAGACTGGGAAGTGCGTAGCTATGCGTGGCTGTGTGTGTAGGCCATGGCATGAGCCCCTTCATGTCTGTCAATGGAAACAATACACGAAACTCTGCTTGTAAGTTTGTTTTTCCTTTTGCAATGCTGTACCATGTATATTCAACTTTGCTTTTATCACAAGTAAAGATTTTATAGCTTTTACAAGCTGCACTCTGTCTGTTTACTCTCAAGTCTTGATTTTTCCCTATAAGCCAGCGTACATCCTATCAGTGGGTAGAACTGGCCTCGCTTCCGAGCCAGCATGCAGTTGTGGTCATGAGAAGGGAACGTTTTAAAACAAAGAAGCCTCTTTTGGAGCAGTGGAAGAGTAAACGCTGTGTTAGGGAGATCCCTCTCTGCTGGGTGTTCCTGGTGTCTGTCAGCAGGTTCTCCAGCCAAAATGACCTTTGGGCGATCAAAGACCAAGTGAGCGTTCAGACTAGCCAGACGGCAGAAGGAACCTTTTATTAATTTCAGGCCGAAAGTTGCTTTGATCAGCAGCCGGGAGGCAAAAATTGGAGCTGCAAATTTCTTTATAGAAAAACTTGGGCTTCTAACCTTGGTTGGTGTTAAAACCCAGATTAACCAACTCTTATGAGTCCACCCTAATCATTACCTTGCAGGCAGATTCTTGTCAGGTTTGTGAATTAAATATGTGGCTGTGATCCCAGAAATGTATGTGTGTGTTTGTGTGCGCATGTATGTGCACAGACAGATTTCCTTTGAAGTGTCATTCAGCTACAAATAGCTGGGGTTTTTTCCTTCTTTTTATTACGTTGAAGCTTTAAAAACTTAAAATGAGGTGAATTGTCCGTTCAGCATATGTTGAAAAAAACGGGTTTTTTCCCCACTCTTCTTTGGTTTTTATTTGTAAGTGTTAGGCAATGCAATTTTTCCTGTAATCTCAAAGCACCCGTTTGTTTGATTTATTTTTGCTCTCCTGCTTTCTGGTCAGCCTAGGCTAAGAGCAAATAATTCTGTTGGGGAGTGCAGAATGATTCCCCTTTCTCAGAGGAGGCTGCCCACTGCATCTCTGCGTGAGTCCCTGCTGTTCCATTTCCTTCTCAATCTCTGAGTTCTAAGAGCAGGAACTCACGCAGAGCATCCTGGGTGTAATTTCTGCTTTTAATTATATGCTAGCAGCCAGGAGTTTGAGGAAATGCAGCTTTGAAGCCCACCATTGAACCCTCACAGAATCAAACGAAATACCTGTTCCTCTTGAGCACAAGTCGCTTCCCTTAATGCGGACGTGGGAGATTATATGAATGGCCTTGAGTGGAGAAATTTGAGGATCTATTTGTTTTGCCAGGCGTGAGTTCCGTCTCTTGCAAAGCACCATTGCTGTTTAGAGGCCGAAGAGAGAGAGAGAGAAAAGGACAGTGTTGAATTTTACCCATAAAATTTTATCTTTTTACATTGCTGTGCCTCCCTCTCCGCCTGCTGATTTCTTCATGTGAGAGCTGGTTCCTGTCCCCCCTCCCCAGCACATGGTTTGCATGCCCCATATTCCCCATATTTTATGATCTTGCACCTGAAGATCATAAAATTTAAGTCTGCTGGAGGGCAAACGTCCCTTCTGCAAAAAGCAGCATTCTAAAATTCTCCTCTTCTGTCATCTCGACCTTCCGTTTCACTCCCCCAGCTCGACAAGATGCCGATTTGGGATGTTTTCCTGTAATATAGGGAGGGATGAAACATGAAATATTTACTTACAGCTCTTCCCTTGTACTCTGCTGCCCAGAAGAGGAGAAAAAACGGTGCGTACCGCGGGAATACCTCCTTGGGTATAAATACAGAGGATTGTTTATTCTCTTAACCACTATATCTAACTAAGACCATTCAGTTCCGGTTTATCTGACTCTTCCATTGAAGCTAAAGGCACGGTGGAAAATTAATTTATAGCAAAGATAGGCCACCCTCCATCAGCCTATGACTGTGGTCCCCCCCAATTTGGTAACCAAAAGAGGGGTCTAGGAATATCACTGCAGAAATCTAGCATTCCCTGAAATGCATTCTCAAATGCACTTTCATGTTGGGGGGCGGATTGGATGATGGCCAGCCACAAACACGGCTTATGTTAGCCCCGACTTTTATGGCTGTTTTGGAAAGGAGACAGTACATACATTAATTATCAGTGCTGGAAGAACGATGAAGGAGGAATTTTAAGGGACGCAGGAATTCCCAAACAGCAGATCCATGCAACCCGTTGAAGTATTTATTTCCTGAGCTCTAAGCTCAGCCCACATCCTTGGCAATCACATCTGGCCTACAGACCCACCAATGCAGGTTTCTGATTTAATAAAAATACAGAAAAAGGAAAGGGGTGGGAAATTCTGGTTGCGTGGCCTTCTTAAGGGACTCTGTAATTTTTCTACTTCCTGTAGGAACCACCTGGTTTCCTTTTGTCTTTTCCTAAATATTCCCTGCTTTTGGAAATCTCTGCAGTGTCCAATTGGTAGGAGAGCATTATGACTCATCTTTCTCTCTTGGTTCTTCCTTATTCTTCTTTGCAGTTGATATGTTCACAGGTTCTGAATGGTAGAAAAGGAAGCATTTCAGAAGGGAAAGCTATCCATAGAAAGGAGAGACACAGACGTGGATGCAAGTTGTCTCCATGTTAAGCTTGTGGAGAGCACAGAATAAGGTGGACGTGGAAGTTGGCTGAGAACCAAGCGATAGTTTTAGGTTCCTGATTAAAGCAATCAGATCCTGGCTAGGCTTTATCCGTCCTTGTTCCATGATCTACAGCAGAGCTTTCCAAACTGTGTGTCGCCACACAAAAGTGTGTCGCCACACACAGTCTGGTGTGTCGCCACACAACCCGGAAGCGCTGATCATCATCAGCGCTTCCGGGTTTTCCCGCGGCGACACACCAACTGCAGCGCGCAAAACCCGAAAGCGGCAGCAGCACTTCCGGGTTTTTGCGCGCTGCCGCACTTCCGGGTTTTCCCGCGGCGACACACCAACGCCAGTTGGTGTGTTGCTGCGGGAAAAACTTTGGAAAGCCCTGATCTACAGAGATAGGATTCACCTGGGACAGGATGGTATTTGGGTCATCCTGGGAAATAGGTGTCCTCACTTGAGACTTGAAGGATAGTGGATTGAGTTCCTGGCCATCTATTGTCTCTCTAAATCAGGCCAAAGAAGACACTTCCATCTGCGTTGATTACAGTCCAGACAACAAGGGAGCACGTTGTTGGGTGTGATGGTTTAGCCTGTCCCGGCACACCACCAGGCCACCGTTTTTGCAACAATGGTGTAATAACTTGATTTTCATGGTGCAGTTCCAGAGAAATTGCCCCGCCCTCGTATAAAGTTGTATGAGCTGTAAACAAAGCCCCATGGGTGGCGCGGATATTGACATTGGGCAGGAAAGCTTACAAGCGTTGGCTTTTTGGTACCGTGGGATTTTGACTCCTATGCACACCCTTTTCAGTATAATTCTGCATTCCAGACACCAGCTTTGGGATTAGCAGGGAAGATTTTGATGGCAATTAAAACCTCGGTGATAAAGGCATTGTAAACATCGTTGAGGTTGATTAAGAGAGGAAGAGGTTTTCCTGGGGGCCGAAAGAATAGCACCTACGTCTGGTTGTCCTTGTGTGTTGTCTTCCTTGGTAGGATTCGCTCAATAACTGCTCCGGGGTGTAGGATGAAGCCCTTTGCAAGGAGCGTTGGGTGGAATACATAAATGTCTATGCAGCTTCTGGGTCCAAAACAGGAGGAGAATTTCAAGCACGGATGAGCAGAATAGAGACGTGAATGAGGGAGGAACAAAATTGGTTGCTCACACATCTATAAGGAATCTCCCCCCTTTTCTCCCCAAATTGTTGATTAGGGAGGGCACTCAAACAGCACAGATCACTAAGTTCAGGTATGCCCTCCCCCCATCTCCCCACGCTGTTGGCTTCCCCGTTGCAACCATTTTCAGTCTTCCAATTAAGGGCATTTGTGGAAAGGAAGAAAAGGAGTGGAAGGAATCCCCCCCAATGAATCATTTTGCTTTTGGGGGGAGTGTAAAGCAAAGGTTTTACTCACAGGTAGTCCTCGTTTAGCGACTGCCTCATTTAGCGACCATTCACAGTTATGACGGTGATGAAGAAGTAACTTTGCAACCCAATCCTCGCATTTACTGTACCACCTTCGCAGGTCTGTAAAGCAAAGGAAAGCTGAAATAAGATCGTAAGCACACTGCTTTGCTTAATGACTGAGTTTCCGGTCCCAATTGTGGTTGCTAAACGAGGATTACCTGCATTTACTTTTCTGGCCTTGAAAGGTGTCTGCATGGGGTTGACAGGAGTTTAATTCCAAATATCTGGAGCTCATAAAGTTGCCTGCCCTTGCTTTGTTTGATATTCTGAATGAAAAAAATTTGAACATGGAAAATTGAGGAGTATGGAAAACAGGGTTTCCAAAGGCACCTGTTGATTTAGGCACCCTGGAAAACATAGTTTCCAAGGACATCAGTGGATTTAGGCACCCCGGAAAACATAGTTTTTAAAAGCAACTTAGATTTAAGCACCCTGAAAAAATTTGCAAAGACACGTGGATTTAGACACCCTGGAAAACATAGTTTGCAAAGACAGCCGTGGATTTAGGCACCTTGGAAAACATAGCTTTTAAAAGCACCTTAGATTTAAGCACCCTGAAAAAATTTGGAAAGACACCTGTGGATTTAGGCACCCCAGAAATCTGGGCTTCCCGCAATCCCCAAGATCCAAGGTCTATTAGCACATTCTGGGCACGGAGAGCAAAAATGGATAACAAGGACATTCAGGAAGGTATCTCGCTGCTGTTGGATAAGATTGAGGAAGAGAAGGGGATGATGGGGATGATCTGAAGAGAGAGTGCTTGCTCTTACGGACCAGGCCCTGCTAAGTTTTGCAAGAAGGAGAGCAGATCTTTCATGCTTGGAGACATGGGGTGGGGGAAGATGCAGAAAATGCCGGATAGGAAGAAAGATGAATCGGGACAGAAGCCGCAGACAGCACAATGCCATCTAGGCTGTCTGAGAAGATACGAAACCAAGCAAAGGGGGGTTTCAAGGGGTTTATGCCTTCGGAGGCTGTTCAGTATCAGTCAACACCCAGAAGCCGTTCAGCGGCCACCTTGATAACCCCCAACCCTCTCCTTCTCTGCAAAGTTTCCCCCCGTTTGCGCTGAAAGGGAGTAACGGGAAAGCGTGAGAATCTTGCCGCCGTAGAGCCACCGCCCCAAGAAAGATTATTCCAGCAAGGGGAATGGACGGCTTCAGGCTGAGCATCAGTAGGCTGGAAATCTTTTCCCGGAGAGGCATTTGGGTCCAGTTTGGGTCCAGCACAAGAGTGTTTAATGTATTGTCGAAGGCTTTCACGGCCGGAGTTCGATGGCTGTTGTGGGTCTTCTGGGCTGTGTGGCTTCCGTGTTCTGGGAGTTGTGGTTCCTAACGTTTCGCCAGCATCTGTGGCTGGCATCTTCAGAGGGCAGGAGCAGGAGCATTTTTGAAACCATAGTTTTAAATAATTATTTCAGGTGGTGATCTGTCCAGCCACAAGATGTTAGGATCGCATTGATGCAAATCCTGACATTACTAACACACGCTTGGGACCTTGGATAAGAAAGATGCGTGTCAGCCAGAGAGAGGTTTCAGCGCTTGGGAGGGGGAGCGCATTCCAGCAAAAGCCCGAGAGTGTCAGACACTGTTTTCCCGATGACGGAGAAAGGAGGGGGTTGCTGTGGTGTGGGAAAATGGATGTTGACATTGTTGGAGAAGGGGCTGGCATGTTGGACAGGAGGGAAATTTTAAACTGTATGCTTTTGGTGGGAATCTTCATTCGGGTCTTTAGAAATGCTTTGAGTGACATGTATCCTTAATAAATCTTATTCTACAATTCAAATGAACTGCATTGAGGAGTCTATGAAGGTTCTCAGTCATCCAGGTGGAATTGTCTGTAGCTTGAATCATGTCAACTGGATTTCTATTTTCTCAGTGGAAACGTTTCGCTCCTTATCCAAGGAGCTTCTTCAGTCTGAAGAAGTCTGAAGAAGTCTGAAGAAGACTGAAGAAGCTCCTTGGATAAGGAGCGAAACGTTTCCACTGAGAAAATAGAAATCCAGTTGACATGATTCAAGCTACAGTGCATTGAGGAGTGCACTGTATATTGAGGATTTGAACTCAGGGTCATCACACAAGACTTCTCAGCACAGTGTATGGAAACAGGAAGGCTGCTAAAATCTAATGATGGTATTGCAGAACGGGCATTGCCAAAAAAATATATACAGTATTTATTTTGGCATTTATTTAGGAAACTTATAACAAACCCCCACATCCAAAAAACAGCCCCCGTGCTGTAAAGCAACACACACCACCACCACCAGCAACAATATCGCTCACCCCATCCCAATGCTTTGGGGAAGAGTCGGCTTTTTAACTGAGAAAGAAAGAAGGGGGATTTTGGAATCATACCAGGGATCAGACAAGTTAAAAGATGTCACGAGAGACCTTTTGGAGTGTTAGTGCAAAATGCAAAAAATGCTTCGGTTTCTGGGTATCCATATCGATAACCATGTTACTGCCTGAAAGTGAAACTGTGATTCCATCACCCTTTAGCAAAAATTGGGATTAACCAGGGAGAGCTGTGAGTGAGGAATGATAGGCAGCTTTAAGGAGCGAGCTGTGGTTTGGGAGTTCTAGAATCTTTGCATCCAGTAGGTGAGAATGAGGAACAAAAAACATTGAAGGAAAGAACACCCTTAAGTTGAGTTGACTCCATTTGCATTGTGGTTTGTTTTTGTCTATTCCGGGATATTTTTTAACTTCCCAGCCTAGCCCACAGTCCTGGGGGTGCCCTTTCTTTTATTCTTGCAGGTAATAAGGTAGGTTAAAGAAAAATCCCTTATTCCGAGAGAGATCTGAACGGGAATGTCTCCGGTCTTCATGGAATACTCCATTGCTGTTCCAGCAACACCTCTTCATCCTATTTGATTATATCCAAATGTTTCAGAGCTTCAGTGATAGATGGATGAGGAGTGTCCCTTTAAGGGGGGGCCCTGTGCTGTTCATATTTGCAAAGGTATGCCATTGCATGGGGGGGGGGGCGTGGTGGTGGGGACCTCCAGTCTTCCTCTCCATTGCAAACTGCTTCAAAAGTAGATTTTCCATCAGCTTTGTATTGCACGAGTGGTGTTGCAAAGCATCCTAATTCAGTCCTGAGTAGTGTTTGGTTGACGGCATCTAGTTTTGTGGGGTGTCTCTAACTGGGGGCTGTAAAAGGCGGAGTTGCTGTGATGGAAGAGTGGCTGTAATCCAAGTTTTTTGCTGCTTTCTCTCTGCTGGAATGGGATGACTCACGGCGGCGGCGGCATCAGCTTGGGGGCGGCCTCGGTAATTGAAATGTGCCGCCGGCGGTTCGTCATCTGTCTCCGATCTGAATCCCCATGGCTGAGAAAGCTGATAAGGTCACAGCAGTGGGTCAGAAGGAAGAGAAAGCGTAGTGTTGCACGGTTGGGGCGTGTTAAAAAAGCAAAAAATCACCTGTTTGTGGGGTCTGCCTAACCCAGAACTCTGTTCCTGTCCAGAGAGAGCTGCATTGCTGTAAACTTTCCACGATGTACTGAGAAAGTGGATTGCTAATAATCACGAGCAGAGCATTTCTTCTGTTCTAAACATTTTAAGGGGGTCTATGTCAAGAGGTAGCTTCCAGATCTGGTAGCAGTGAGTTCCGCAGGTGAATGGTGTGTTGGAAGAAGCAGGACCTTATTTGGACAAAATGCAAGTGTGTTCCCTCTTTGCTCCTGTTTATCTCCCAGGCACTAGACTAACTTTTTAGCAACCAAGGATCCAAGCATAAAAATAAATAACATGGTGGGTTGGGCTGGGATTTTCTGGGGAGGGGTCGTTTTCACCTTGTTAGACGTGAATTTTCATCTTAAAATGGCTGGAAACAGGGCTGCGTTTTTCAGACAGGCTGAAATCAACTCCTTTGGACACCTGGAATAACAACAACAACAACAACAGCAATGTATCAGGAAGCCTGTAAATTCCCAATACTAATAGTATTAGTTTCAGAGTTGATTCATGGTACTAACAATCACTTTGACACCTCTAAAGGTTATTTAAAGGAGCACTTCTTCCTCTGCATTAGTATTAAAATATGTACAGTATATCTGTTATGATTCATCTCCTTATTGTAGCATCAGTTTGGCAGAGATGGAACGGCAGGAACTTATTGGTAGCTGCCCTGAGTGTGTGGAACTCACTGCCTCATGAAACCCACCTTGCCTTGTAAGGATCTGTTTATTTCAACTAACATTTGGCTTGTTGAATTGTTGAGGCTGGTGGTTTCACAATTTAAAAAAAACATCTTAGAAAAAACGGGGGTCGATAATTACATAAGCTCCAGATGTTCTGGAATTCAGTCCCCACATTTTCTGTCTGTAGGATTATGGGTGTGGATGATGTTCAGTAGCGATGCCGTCATTATTATTTATCCAGTGACTAAAGTTCTGTAGCTGAATTCTGCTTCTGGAAACATTACAGCTAGGAAAAGAATAAAGCGATAAAAATAATCACATTTAATATTATTGGAAGAATCTTTATCAGTAGTTTTTTACGGAGGGGGTTAATACATGGGTGTTGTGATTCTTCGAAAGTTCTCTTGAGTTCTTTAATTTCAAAAGCAAACATTTGTCTTTTGAAAGGAGTTAAACGTTCTTATAAGGAGTGCAGTTGAGTTCTTGACCCACATTTTGCAATGGGTCATCTAGGTGTTTAGGGCTGTGGCTTGCAAATGCAAGCTTGAACTGGGCATAGCCTACAGGCTCTCCAGTTGCCACTTGGCAAGATGGGTGGAAGGGTTACTCAGGAGTAGTGCTATCAAGAATGATGGGGGCCGTGCTGGTCTGATGAGTCGAGACCTAGAAGGTGAACGAACTTGTGAATTTAATTGTAAAAGTTTCCACTGTGGCCAAATTTCTCTTGAATTTGCTGAAGGCATTTTTGTACCATTCAGAACGGCTCTCCGTTCGGAGCTATTTTAAGGCAAAGCTTAAGTTTCCTCCCTTTGCACATCTTTTTTTTTTGCAAATTTTAGAAAAGGCTGAATAAGCAATCAGAAATTCCCCTCCTTCATTCACAGATCCGTTTTTTCCGCCCCTCCATTCATTTGTTTTTCAGCACTTACAGCAGCTATTTTTATCTGAAATTGGGGTTTGCCACCCTTAATTCTGATTCTGTCCTGGACTCTGCAGGGCGTTCTTCAACTATTTTAATTAATCTCAAAAGATGGAGCTGCTTCTCAGCCTTATGGCTAATATCAAAAGTGTAATTTCTCATTAGGGGGGAGTTTAGGCATCAAATAGTGTGTCAAGGGAGGAAAAAAGAGGGGAGGTGTGTACTTTGCTCTCAATTAATACGGTGTGAAGTTTCTGCTCGAAGACGCAACGCTGATTCGGCTGATTTTGTCGAATCTCCGAATTGCATCAACTTTCCAGATTGGATTAGATGCCTCCCAATTAACCGAGGGTTGAATCCATTTCAATTTTATCAGATCAGAGTCAATTTTGTGTGCCGCTAGGATCAAACTCCAAAGGTGGTCTTGTACAGACTGTGGCGCGAAGATTGGGAAAGTCTATTTACGTTCTTGCTTGCTGCAGTTTGGAAATCTCAAATGGACACGTGCATTGGGACTGAGAAAGCAAGGAAACCATGCCATTCCTTGAAGAACTTTCTTCTCCAAATTGGGAGGTTTGAAGACAGCCTGCCCATTACCCATGCTTTTACCCTCTGTAAAATGCATCTGCAGATGTTCTGCCTAATCCAGATGTAAGAATAGCTGGTTATTGGGGTGGATTATCTAACTTCATTCTTCTGTGTTGTCTGGCTTTGAAGTTTAGCCTGCATATTAAGATAGGAAGGGGAATCCTCTTTTTGGGGGGCGGGTGGAGTTTACAAATGCAGTTTCTGACTGCAAGATTTGGGCTGAAAAGGTACAAATTCTACCCTTCCTGCATTATCCCTTGGTTCTATGGCTGTAATCAGGCCTGTATGTGATGAGCTTTGAGAACTGGGTTTGGTTGCAAGTAAAGCGTGTGAGGAAAAGGAGCGTGGTGGCTCAGCGGGTAAGACGCCAGGCTTGTCGATCATTTTGCAAGTTCGGAGGTTCAAATCCCTAGCCCCGCGTGACGGAGTGAGCTCCCGCAATCACCCCAGCTCTTGCCAACCTAGCAATTCGAAAGCATGCAAATGCAAGTAGATGAATAGGTACCACTTCGGTGGGAAGGTAACAGCGTTCCGCTTGCATCATGCCGGCCACATGACTGTGGAAGCGTCTTCGGACAGCGCTGGCTCTTCGGCTAACAAACGGAGATGAGCACCGGCCCCTAGTGTCGGACACGACTGCACAAATGTGCGGGGGGAACCTTTACCTTTAAAGCGTGTGAGGGCCTGGTGTGTTACCTGGTTCACGCAGCATGCTGTGATGGGGGTTTTTTACAAGACACCGTGCCACAAAATACCCTACTCCATTTTAATTCAGCATCCCGTAGAAACCCCACCCTTTGAATATTTCCAAAGCATCATGTCAGGAAACTGCATTTCTGACTAAGAAATGGAGCCAGGAGTCTGAGCCAACAGATGCATATTGATAATCCATAATTTGGTTTGCTTATTTCTGGATTAGTGTGGGATTAAGCAGCACAGTACGTGCAAACATCCAGGTTTCACTGCGCTGGTTTTTTAAAATTGATTCTTTAATGGCATGTTTCAACTTTATGGATTCTCCATTTGCCACTAGGTTCTGTTTGAAAATTTAACAGTTTTGGGGTGGATGCAATCTGGTGCTATGTTTGGAAATCTAACCCATCTCTCTAGAAGTAAAAAAGTCAAGTATAAATTGGTGAATTGCAGTAGAAAGCTTGCTAGGGATATTGGGGTGGTGGGGTGGCATGGAGCAACCCCTGCCATTTGAGTGTTTTGGAGCTGGCTGCGCCCACCGTTGCTGCCATTTTGTGAGTGTGCCCACAGCTGCAAGCATTGGCCCAGATGCCGTTTCAGTTTGCCATTTGATTAGAAGATTCTGTTCAACGGGGTTCGAAGTCGGATTCGGCAAATGCGTGTCACCACACCGCACCTTTGAGTGGATTCAAAGCGGCCTCAGATGGGTTTGAAAATTCCATGGGAGGGATCATCTTCCTGTTGGAAGCTTTGCACAATCCTCATGGCGCCCTGCGTCCTCTGTCTCCCTTCTTACAAGTTTCAGATGGCGGAGATACTCTTTTTATTTGTTCGTGAAATGCCTGGGGTTCCTGGGTAACTCTTAAGCCAGGCCAAACCTCTCATCTGTTGCTTTGAAATTTATTGATGCACACGGCCCGGACACCCCAAATTTAGGTTAAGTCTTTTTACTCTGCACCTGGCAACTCTCTTCCTGGCTGATGTGATTTTGCTTGAGGGCATCAGATGCCCAAAACTTGCAGGTCTGCACGAATTTTTCTCCAAGGGGGAGATGCTGAAAACTGAGGGCAACTTGCAGGGGAATGGACAGCGAAGGGCGTGTTTTTCAGCATTGGGGAGGAGGGTTTGTTGGCGTCCTAAAGCGAGAAACAATACCCTTGGTTTCCAAGGCTGGGTGGGGCAAGTTTCCAGCGGGTGAGATGGTTGTATAATTAAAACCAGAATAACCGTTTCTCCGGCTTTTGCCCTGCAGCATAAAATAAGATCACAGCTTGGGGGCTGGCTTCTGGCGACTCAGCCGTGGCAGCATGAAAAATGAAGAGGAACACGATAAGAAACTCATAATTTATGTTCCAAGCACAGCCTTGCACCGGCACACGGAGGGGAAATTTGTGCCAATAACTCCTCCTAACTCCGAAAGGCACGCAATCCTTTATTGCACAAATTATTAATGACCAGGAAATAAATGACTTTGTAATCAGATTGCGGCAGCTAGCGCATAGGAGCCCTTCCTTTATTTGTGTAAATTCTGGAGCTGGACCGCGAGGTGGGGGAACTTCTTCTGGTCTTGCGCCCTGCCTGACATCACAGCAGATTAAACAAAGAACCAGTCGGCATATCCTGGTTATTTCCTTGTCTATCAGAGGCATGTTTACTCAAGAAACAAGGTTGGCCCAGTTTCTGTGTGCAGCAGAGTTGCCAGGGAGCCTGAATTTGGAAGGTAGGTATTGGCTGAACAGTGAAATTCTCCTCAAAGTCAACCTCAACAGCTTTTGACAGATTCACCTCTTTTTTTACCAAGATCCAGGTACAATCAGTGCTTGGAAATATCTCAAACTGATGTTTTGGATGGTGTTGAATCCTCAGCTTCTGCCTCTAGGATACATTTAGAGGAGCTCCCATCCTATATAAAATTGGCTGGTGGGTTTTTGAAATAGTGTTATCTTGGCCTATCTCTTGAGAGCCAAGTTCACCTTCTATGGAGCGGAAATGTTTGGTTTGAAGACGGAAAAGGCATGGCGCGGGGCGTTGCGGTTGGCCAACTGGGATTCGCACCATGCCTTGCTTAATAAACCATGCCCCGAATCCTGATTTTTGGAGACCCCTTTATGACCAAACCGGTCACCAAAATGGCAATTTTCAGTGGCATTGCTTTTTTTTGGTGATGGTTTTGGGATTATTTATTTTTGTAATGGTTTTGTTACATTAAACTTCCCACACATCTCATAACATGGAAAAAATGGCTCCTTAGATTTGGCTTTTACTACCTCAGCCATGAAATTCAGCCATTTCTCCACCAGAAATGTGGCCCTTGGGGACTGAATTATCAAATGACCGATCCACAGATTGTCAGAAAAAACAGCCTGTTCTTGATTTAAGGGGATGTAAACTATCGCAAGTAATCGTATAATGTGTCTTCGGCACAGAACATCTGGACACCAATCTGCGCCTAGTGCCTATATGTGCGGGTCCCCCCGCACATTTGTGCAGTTGTGTCCGACTCTAGGGGCCGGTGCTCATCTCCGTAGGTTAGCAGAAGAGCCAGTGCTGTCTGAAGACGCTTCCGCGGTCACGTGGCCGGCATGATGCATGCGGAACGCTGTTACCTTCCCACCAAAGTGGTACCTATTCATCTACTTGCATTTGCATGCTTTCGAATTGCTAGGTTGGCAAGAGCTGGGGCGAGTGCGGGAGCTCCCTCCGTCAAGCGGGGCTAGGGATTCGAACCTCCAAACTTGCTGACCAACAAGCCTGGCGTCTTACCCACTGAGCCACCCCGCCCCTGCCTATATGTTAGGAAGCCCCAAATTCTACACCATTTTCTACACCACCACAGCCTTTGAAATTTCTGTAAGCTTGGAGGTGGTAAATCTTGGAAGTGATCTAGAAGTTGGTGGTTTCAGTCAGGTTTTATGCTGGCAACAGATTTGGTTCCTGAATGCAGTGGTATTTTCCCCTCCCCCACCATAGCAAGAGAGATTAAAGACTAGTAAAAGTAGGATCAAAGATGGTGCAGGGGAAACAGTGACTTTTCCTATAAAGTTTACTGCTATTTATCACACATTTTCCCCTTAGTCGGTGCTGTTCAGAAAACACTCATTAATCACGTCTCCGCATTAGGGATTCTCACGCTCAGGGATGGTGTACCAAACTCCTTGTGAAAGTGTGAGATGCAGATTTGAAAGGCACAGAAAAAGGAGAATAAGCTGAGACTATTGAAAAAGGATTGAATAAGGGGTGGAAGGGACTTCTGTAATACTTAAGAGGGAGGGAGGACAATGAGTGTTTATAACTGTTGAAAAGAAGGTTATTTTTTCTGATTTCTTTCTTTTACTGTCTTTCTTTTCTGTATATATTTTTATATTGTCTTTTATCTGTGTAAAAACTCTTAATAAAAGTTATATATATAAAAAAGGGAAAGTAATATGAATGCCAAATCTAAACTTAGAAAGGCTGAAGTAGGGCTGGTAACAAAGAAGGAAGGATAAGATGTTTAGGCATTCAATTAGATGCTCCATTTGGGGAGTTCTCCCAATTTTGCGTTCCTCCGAAGCCTCCCACATCTTCATCCTAAAATCCTAGTGCTGTCATGAAGGACATGGATTCTAACCCTTGCTTAGTGCAAAAATCTCAATTAAAACATCCCTGGCAGATGGTTATGCTTGAAAACATCCAGCTAATCACCATCCTCGCTCATTAGCTGTGCAGCGTTTCAATTTAAAGACGAAAAGGTGTAAAACAGCTCTCACCACGCCGGTGGGGTTCCGGCCTGGTGGAGAAAGCTGGGGTAATATCTCTGGAGGGATTGGAAGGGTCCTGGCGAAGATGGCTGGATGGGGAAGACCTGTGATGGGGGAGACGTTTTTGATGGTGATCTTCGTGGAAATGTTCTCCCTTCCACACATCCCTCATTCACTCACAGGCACAAACACGTGCAAACACACACACGTTCACCACTCTTGAACAGTGTCAGTGCCATTGTTCTGGGGCATCTTAGCCAGCCAGTTTAACTTACCTCCCCACATTCCTAATATGGGGGGGGGGGAAGTTGGAGGTAAAAGATTATAACTGGAAGGTGACATCGCACAAATCCACCCCAACACAAATCCCAGCGTGCCTTGCTTGGTTCTTAGTGTAGCATGTTGTGTGAACTCAGTTGTGGTTGACAAACCATGATTCGCAGAGTATTGGGTGAATCCAGTGGTGGTGGTTTACTTGATAAACAAGGATTCAACCAATCAAGATTTGATGGGATACAGGCTTCCTGTCCTATTAGACCATTCTGGCTCAAAGCATTGGAAGGACTCCAACTGCAGGAAGGCGGCTAAACTTCTGAGCATGTCTCCCCAAAGTTGCTTGTTCAGGAAGCAAATCGCAGCTTAGCCCATTGTTTGAACAGAGATTCCATGTGGATGTCCTGAAGCATTCTGCAAACAAGGTGGTGCAGTCGTCTCAATACAGAGTCCATCTGGAAGTAGGAAGGAGTTGTAGAAGAACATTTGGTTGCCCATCATGAAAAATGAGATGTACCTAATTCCAAGAGAAATCTTGTCCTGATGTTGTTGCTGTTTGACCTCAAAGCTTTTACAGAACCCAGGAAGATGGGTTGACCAAAGAGACTTCTGTGGATTGACTGAATCCCCGTCCTGATCCGTTTTCATCAGATCCAAAGGCCCAAACACAGGATGAAATGGAAAAACTTGCTGGAATCAAAGTTTTAGGAGAAGCGGAGAGGCGTTATCAAGCTGTGTTTCAAAGGGGGGCTGGATTTCCAACCCTCAGATCAGCATAAGGACATGGCTGGGAAATAAAATCATGTTCTTTTCTCATGTCAGAAATAATTACACGTGAGTAGGAGACGGGTTGAGCTTGGTTGAAACCCTGGGCACTTCTCTGTCAGTTGTGCAACTCTAGACAGCTGTGACAGGGTGCTGAAACTTAAGATGGAGTACTTTGGTGGTGGCGTTTGACTCCTGGCCAAAATTATGAAGAGTCAGGATTCCTGTTCTTGGTCAGAGAGGATGGTAGACCGTCTGAGATGCCTGGCTTCCTGTTTCTCCAAGACAAAAACTGATGATACTGGGTTTTTTGAAATTTACATGGCCCAACATGGCTTTCTATAACTTGTGCCTTTTCGTCAACCCCCTAGAGTTGCTGGAAGTTGGGCAGCATATAAATATAATACATGATGATGATGATGTGTAAACAGGTCACAGTGTAAGGTTGGTGTAAAGGTAAAGGTTCCCCCCGACAGTCGTGCAGTCGTGTCCGACTCTAGGGGCCGGTGCTCATCTCCGTTTGTTAGCCGAAGAGCCAGCGTTGTCCGAAGACGCTTCTGCGGTCATGTGGCCGGCATGACGTGCGCGGAACGCTGTTACCTTCCCACCGAAGTGGTACCTATTAATCTACTTGCATTTGCATGCTTTCGAATTGCTAGGTTGGCAAGATTGGCAAGGTTGGTGTGTTGTAGTTCAGTCGTTTAGTCGTGTCTGACTCTTCGTGACCTCATGGACCATCGCACGCCAGGCCTTCCTGTCCTCCACTGTCTCTCGGAGTTTACTCAAAATTGAGTTGGTGTATCCAGCCGCAATTAACCATTGCCACCCAAGAGTGAATGCCATGCCTATGCTGGTCAGTGATAACCCAGATCCAGGATGAGTTACCCAAGGGTTGCTATTTATACCAAGGGCAGATCAAATTCTGCGACATGGAACAGGTTTGCTTGCGGGTAGGATGAGACTGCAAAATCAACAGCCTGTGTCTCCATGTCCAGGCGAGGGAGCCCAGCCTTCGCACCCATAGTAGAGCAAAGCTGCTCAGGGTATTGGTTAACACCTGTTGTACTTCTGCTCTTACTATTCCAAAATGTGACCCTTTCAGAAGGCAGGTCTTTGGGCAACAATATTTTGTGACTGTTGCAACGCCCACTGGCCTGGAGAGCAAAGATTGGAGAGGAGACATGGAGAAGACATGACTTTCTAAGTCTTTTTCCAGAGCTGATGAGGAGGAAATCCTACAGCCCGGAAAACACAACAACCATAGCAAATCCTACATTTGTATATGGAGTGAAGCCATAACATAGCTTCATCTATCCTGGTTTACCGTGCTGGCAAATCCAACTTTCGCGTCTTCAAAACGTTTGGGTCAAACCAAGAACAATCCCCAGAAGTGGCTGGGAATATTCAAGCAACTGAACTGGCCCATGCAATATTTGAAATAATTTGCGAAGGAAATTGCTAGGTTGTCGCTCCTGACATCTGCTACCGGCACCAAGAAAACCCTTGATGGCCTTTTGCTGCATTGCTTCCCATTTATTTGCCAACTTCAAGCAACCCAACGCTGCTGTCACCCTACGACCCAACTTGCATCTGGGATTACCAGCGTTAACTAGGGGGTTAGAATACAACCCTGTTTTTCAGCATTGATTTCTCTCCAATCAAGGCTGGCTGGGGAATTCTGGGAGTTGAAGTCCACACATCGTAAAGTTGCCAAGGTTGAGAAACCCTGGGGTAGAGGAATAAGATGGAGTGGGTCCACACCTCCTGTCCTCACAATCCTCTCTCTCCTGTTGCACCTCAATCTGGAAATGGGCCTTTGCATTTTTCAGCTCCAGAGAGAGATAATTGCAACAATCTGACCCAATCAACAGATGTGCAGATGGCGCCCTGCGCTAGCAGAAAACCTGATGCCAATCTTACCCGAGACGCAGGTGCCATGCTGGCTTATGTAGGCATGTGCGTGGAGGCCAGCAGGCCATGGCATGTTCCCCTGGTTACAAGCAGCGTGGGAAGCTGTGTGGCCTTGCTTTTTTCATGTCTGCATCCTTTTCCCGGCTCCCCCAATTTCCAGCTCCAAGGGATTACAATTAAAGATGTTTGCCTAATTAATTCTACTCAGCCTCCTTCTCCTTCCTTTCCCAGGAGCCCATAATATATTTTGCTTCACATTTAAACAGCCTGCCTTCCTGCTTCTAAGGAGCTTGTTCCAGCAGCTTGAAACTCAACAGCTATAGACACACAACCAGTATAAAAGACCAGCTTTTCGGATGCATATAATATTGATGGTGTGCTCTGCAGTCAGCCCATGCAACGTTTCCAGAAGGTTGTATGACAGTTGATTTCCCTTGTTTTCAGCTGCACGTTCCAATTTATTTGGTGCTGTGAATTTCTCCCCTCCTGTATTGGATCGATTATCTCCTGGCTGTTGTGTTTTAACCCTTCTCGAAGATTGCACTTTAACTCACTTGCTTGAGCAACCTAGAGAACCTTGCTCAAGAGGCAGCTTTAGATGCCGTGTTTCCTCCTCGAGTTGTAGCAAAACTCCCAGATCCAACCTCTTTCGCGGACTGTAAACTCCAACAGAGCAGGAGTTTTCTCTAGGAGGCTGAAGAATGTCTGATGGCTTGCATAACCTGCCTTAAAGCTCCAAGCCCCACAGCGTTAGCATTCAAATTTGAGAAGTATCAAACCATTCTGGATGTTGAAAGAACAAAGGCAATGGAATAAGGAAACAGACAAGCAGGTTTGACCGGCAGAGCCGATCAAATCCTCAAATGATGCAGCGACGGTGAAGAATTTGAAAAGCAGAGGTTTTCAGAGCTCACCCCTGAAAAGCCACCATCCGTGGGTCTTTCAGCCCCTTCTAAAGCTAGCTAGCAAAAGTTAGCTAGCGAGGGTTAAAAGGGCACAGGCTTACGCCAGAATTCCAGCCCTTGGCGACAGACAATTCCACCTGGATGACTGAGAATCTTCATCGACATACTCATCGACATTCTTGGTCTGTTTCTCCAGGGCAAGAGAAGCAAAAGGACAAGACATCCGAAACGGCCGCCTGGCAAGTCCCATATTTTCCCCACCAGTTGGTGGGCCCTTGTGCTGGAAAATAACCCAGTGGAATGATTTGGCTGAAGAAAGCCGGTCAGGGCATTAATTAATTAAGTCGTTTTCGGAGGGCTCATAAACCAGTCAAAGCCGAAGCCGAGTGGCGTACCTCCCTATCATCGTCCCTGAGATTAAAAATATAAAATCGACATTGCAATGGGCGGGCAACAGCCACTGTTGGTGGAAAAAGCAATATCTGGCGACGTATAGCGTGGGAATGGCGTTACACGCCGCAGTGGGGGTGTTGGTTAGATGTTAGCCTATTGTAAATCATCATTTCCGATTAGAGCTCCTGCTGCAGGGTAAGCCATGTTTTGCTTAACAGTGGTGGATTGAGTTCATCACCACGTCAGGATTCACCCATCTCGTAGACCTATTATCGAGGGAGCTAATCTTTTGTCTAATCGTAAATTATCTGGACTGGCTGCAACCGGCAGTTGGGCGCTTCCTGTGAAATCACCAGAACTGTGAAATCTTGAGAAAAGTGCCCAGTTTAAGTAGCCGTGGCAGCTGGATCTGAACCTAGCTTGATATGCTTAGTTGATTCTGCTGTGAACATGACTGGACATGTTGTGCTGTAGCTCTGCTCCTTTGGTCTACGACTGTAGATAAACAAAATAAGTCTAACCAGAGTTTATGGAATATACCAGCGTGTCGGGATTTGCATGTCTCCTGGTTTGCAAGCCAGAAGGGCCAGATGCACTTGGGGAGAAACAAACAGGGCCGGGATGGTAGGAATTCTGGTGGGCAAGGTTAAGAAATGACTGTGGTGCCTTCCTTCCTTCCTTCCTTCCTTCCTTCCTTCCTTCCTTCCTTCCTTCCTTCCTTCCTTCCTTCCTTCCTTCCTTCCTTCCTTCCCCCTCCCACACTCCTTCCTTCCTTCCTTCCTTCCTTCCTTCCTTCCTTCCTTCCTTCCTTCCTTCCTTCCTCCTCCCACACTCCTCCCTCCCTTCTTTCTTCCCCCTCCCACACTCCTTCCTTCCTTCCTTCCTTCCTTCCTTCCTTCCTTCCTTCCTTCCTTCCTTCCTTCCTCTTTTTATCTCTCCTTCCCTTCCTCCCTCCCTCTCTCCCTCTGTTTCTTTTTTGGTTTCCCTTCTGTCCTTCCCTGGCCCAGCCGGCTCCAGGCACTCGGGTGCGGAGAGGCCGCCTGGAGGAGACCCAAAAGCAAAAGCATCAGCGTCTCGTCTGCACCGCCCTCTGGGCTCTGCTGCTGCTCTTGCTGGATTATTTATTACCTCTCTCCTGCGCTGGCGGCGGCGCTGCAATTCTGGGTCTGCTGCCAACAGCCAGAGGCGGGCAGGCAGCCGCAGCCGCACACAAAGGGGGATCCGGAGCAAGAAAGCCTTTCCGTCAACTTGGGCCTCTTCCCGTTTGCGAAGGGTTCCCGGATGGGTGTCTTCCTGTTTTCTGCAGCAAAGCTGCATCTTTGGTGCCCCGACTGTTCACTCAACCGGTTTCGCTGGGTCAGGAAGAAAGCGTGCGGTTGCACACCTGCGCTGTGCTAACCTTGGTAAAGCTCGGCCTTGGTCGCTTTGATTTTTGGTGGCTGAGTGTATTATGCTCTCCGGTGAGGTCAGTGAATTGGGCCCACAAATTTTCTGAACTCAGCTCTGTTTCCACCAGAGAAAGCTTGCCAGCCTTATCTTCTTTTCTTCGTGCTAGGCAGGCATTCAACTGATAAAGCTTGTCTTCACGGGGGCGGGGGGGGGGGTAGAGACAGAAGAAAGGATGCCTGGGTGAGATTTCTGCTTGTCGGCTACTGAAAAGGCCCAGGCAATGGGCGGTCAGCCTGAAGCCAAGTTGCACCTATTCTGTTTAGTATTCCCAAAAGGGTAGAGCATCCCAAAGTTGTGCTGGCTGGGGAATTCTGGGAGTTGAAGTCCCCCCATCTTAAATTTGCCAAGTTTGAAAAACACTGCACCAGTGAAATATTTTCCTGGGTGGGAAAGGAATCAGGAAAACTATCACGGTGCAACTGAGGAACACGCGAACGGAAGCTGTTTTACTTGACCACTGCAATGCCCATCCAACCTCTGCTTGTTTTCATTGTTTATTTTTCTGTTTTGACAAGGGTTGAAAGGGAACCGCAGAAGCCCTGTGTAAAGATGCTGGTCTTCTGTTCTGGCCTCTCTCTCTGCCCTATTTCAAAGCATAGAAACCTTGCAAACAGGTCGAACTGTGGTGCCAGAAAGCTCACAAATGGGGTGTGGATGCCCCCGTGCCTGGACGTTCAGGTGCAAGAATGCAATGGGTGGCCTCGTAAAATGACTGTATTTCGAGAAGGATAAGCCAAAAGCCCGTATCACTAAATGCCCTCAGTTTGTGCCTTGACGCTTCCTTGCTTCCTTGGCCATCGTCGTTGGGGCAGATTAAGGATGAGCCGGTCCAGCCCGCTTGGGTCTTACGCCCTCGCCTGATCGCCATAGGCGAGCCGCGCACAGAAATACGTATTTATTTGTTCGTTTGTTTATTTATCCATTGGATTTCTGCTCTGCCTTTCCTGCAGCACTGTGGGGCAGACTGGACTGATCCCAAATCCTCGGGTGAGTTTCCAGGGTTGAAGGTGGATTTTATTTATTTATTTATTTATTTATTGTTTGTTTGTTTGTTTGTTTGTTTGATTTATATCACCATTTGAACTGGGTCTCCGTGGCACCTTATCTGGAAGGTGCCAATAGCTTGAGCAATGAATGAATAGAAGTAGATTCTGATGAGGAATAATTCAGTTTCAACCAAGGATTAGGAGGTATTGCTAGGGGCAGAGCTCCATTGGCCTTTTGCAGTTGGCCCGTTCTTTGCTGGACTTGAAATCGGTGGAAAATGAAGACTTTGGCTCTTAATTCCCCACCTACTCCTCCTTTTTCCTTCAACGTGCTGGGTGGGATGGGACTAGACGTAAATATCCTTCTCCCTTTCGGCGAGCCATATTTCTTTTCCACTCGCTGCTCTCCTCTGTCTGCAGGCCCGCTAATGTCTCTGCAACTCCCAAAGACATTTATTTTCGCATCCGCTCTCGGCTCTAATGCGTCCCAAAAGGACTTTGTTCCTTGTTAATTACATTGGGAGAATCTATTCCAGCTGCCTGCGGGTTGCATTGGGATGTGGTGGGCAGGTGGGTGTGAAGTGGAAAGGGGGGGGGGATTATCAACAGGCTGGGAGGGCATGGGGAGGGTGGTGCAAGGTCCCCCCCCCTCCGGCTTTGGAAGAAAATAATTCCTTGCGTGTTTGGAGCATCTCACTATGTGGTCCAGGTGTGGGTTGTGCTGGTTGCGAAGGGGGCGGTGGGTGAGATAGTCCGAGATCTGCAAAGCCCGAAGTCCAACCTCTCTTTATACCTTGGCCCACGTTCAGCCGTCCATAGTTTTGCGAGGAGTGGGCATGGCTCCTGGCTGTTCTGCAGAGCGTCTCTGGATGGGTTTGTGGCAAAGGGGTGAAATTCGAACCCACTCAGCTTGGATTTTGCCTACCTCCACTGACCACAGTCGGTCGCTCCTCTTTTTTTAAGGTTTTAAAATTGTTCTGTGTGAATCCTTTTGAGCCTTACTTCTAGGAAACGGGATGTACGACAAATGAACGGTATTATGCACGGCCGTCTTTCGCGCAAGTTGCGTCAGATACATCTCTTAGCAGATTCGCCTTCCAAGGGATTGACCGGGCGGTGGTGCGTTTGAGAGACAAGGAGCCTTGCTGAGCAAGGAGATGCCGTTCCTCGGTGCTCTTTTTAAAAAAAATAATGCCTGTGTTCTTGGATCCGTGGAAGCCTAGGGGAGTTGGAGCGAAATTAGCAGCCGTTTGGGGAAAGGTGGTAAAGCAGTTCGTGAGCACTTACTTATTTTTTTATTTCTGGCCTAGGTCCATCTATCTCCTGAGGCCCATGTTAAAAAAAGTTCAGATAACAGGGCATCACAACACAACATTGCCAGTTGGAACAGTGTGGAACGAAACAAAGCACTGTGGAACAAGATGTGTGGACTTCAGCTCCCAGAATTCCCCGGCCAGCACGCTGGCTGGGGAATTCTGGGAGCTGAAGTCCACTCGTGTTAAAGTTGCTGAGGTTGAGAAACACTGTCCTATTGTCCAGCGATGTGGATACACTAGGCTGCCTTAAATTCCTGACTTTTGTTCAGCCTTCCCTCCCCGGCACCAAGTTTTTAAAAGCAGTTATAGAGTTTACTGCTATGGAGCATAATAGCACTTAACCCCGATGAACTTGAAGCAAAAGCAGAATTTGAAATCTCATTAGCATGGGCTTTTATGCTTTCAGTGCCTTTGGCCAGGAAAGAGAAGTTTTTAAAAAAAAAAAACTTGTGGATATCTGGAATGATCCATGTTGACAGACCCGGTTTAAAAGTGGGGAATATGCTGAGCTGAGCTACGGGGAGATCTCTGTATGTTTTGACTCACACAACGCGTTCCACCCAATCCGTGAAAGAACGTTTGCACAGTTTGTTACCCTTGGTTAAGATTAACCTTGTTTGCTCTCTTTTATGGCGGTGGTGCGAACCCAGCTTCGAATTGGTTTATGTCTTGTGCACTCCTAGAAGATGGGTTCATTCAGGAACAAAATGGAGCATGTTGTGTGAATGCAGCATAAGGGTGTGACATCACGCTTGCTAGAATCGCTCATTTTTGTACGTTGCAACTGGAGTGTAAACCCAGAATAGTTAAAAAAACAAACACAAATCCTCCTCAAAACCAGGAACAAAATAAATTGCTTAGGCTTACCCATAGACAGGATGTGGCCATTTTGGATCCCTTCCCTGCCCCACTACCCCTCCTCCAAACGTTAGGTGTCACCCCAGCCCTCCTAACCTTTCTCATAACTCTTTCCCATCCCATAATTGCTAAGGGCCTGTGGGAAGGGTTGGGGAACACCCACTTGTATGACAAACTAACCCTTGGTCTTCCAACATGGTTCTTTGAACCTCAAGGGAAGTTGGCCAAACTTACTTGACTTGTGTGATTCAGGGAATATCCGGCTGGAATTCTTGAATCCGTTTGGAAAATCAGTTGGTGTGAATTCAACAATTGGATTTGGCAATTCGGAAAGCCAATTTGCTTTGGCGATTCATTTGCATGGTCTTTGAATCCAGTCTCTTGGTGGAATTTTCACCCCTTGCCCTTCCTGAATTCTTCAAGACACGTGCATGGGGAAAAAATGCTTTGGTGTCCACGGGTGGATTTCCTGACCACCGTGACTCTGGCTTCTCTGATGCAACCCCCAGAATGTAGTTTCTTTGCACAAGGAGGCAAACGGGGCCACGGGGAGGAAGTGGAATTCCAGTGCCAAGTGTAAACATTCCGGCTTTGATGTCAGTTTGACCCGGGTGCAAGCTTTGGGGACAGCTGGCCCGCAGCCGACGCCTGTCAGCAATCTGGTGGAATGGGAGGCTATGGCTGCAGATCAAAAGAAAGTCAAGCTGGAGCTGCCCCTTTCTATTTTGTCAAGCAGGTGGCTTGGTGCCTGAAGCAAGGTGAATCTTTCCCCCCACCCCCACAATGGTGCTATTGAGTGTCACCATAGAGATGATAAATATGGTCATAACTGGAATTATCAAGGTGGCTAAGGAAGTGGATGCCATCAAGAGGTAAAAAGGGTCATGTTCTGAGGAAGGAGAATAAACCGGAGAGGTGCGGTATACTTTGGGAGAGATAAAATATCACATAGCAGGGCTTCCAAGCTTCTGGCCTTTGGGGGATACATGTCATATTACCAAGTCTAGCGGGGATGTTTTTCAAAAGATCGACTTTGGAATTGCCCATTGCAGAGAAGTGTTTTCAAAGGGCCTGTGTGCAAATAAGTCTTGATCCAGTGTGATCTTTTAAACCCATTTGGAAAAAGTGTGTTAGCACCTGCCAAACGGCCCTCGGATCTGTGAACCTGATCCTAATTTTTCTGAGTTGATTCGGAGGCACCCAGTTTGAATCCACCGATTCAACTCCTTGATTTGAAGATTCGATCCAGTGGGGCCGCGTGACCCAACTGCCTTCAAATTAGAGCTTTGAATCAAATATTCACACAGCAGCTCAGTTGGTCACCAAATAAAGCCTCTTTAGAACAGTTTAAAAAAATAATTAACCAGGGATTTGTAATCTAGTGTAGTAAAGTTGCATGGCTTTCGAGAAAAGAAAATGAGTATATGCTTATTTCAGCTTTCCAACTCCATCCCCCAGGTGGGTTGGATTACAGTTCCCATTGTCCCCAGCTCACATGGCCAAACACACCAGAATGGTACGAGCTTGGGGAAGATGGAGGCAAGGCCAAGATGGTGGGGTTGTCTTCAAGGACAGCACCACGTATAAAGAATAGCAGTAGTCTAGATAGGATGTTGGAAAAATGGGATTGGATGTTCAGGAGAGGCAAGTGCTATAGCCAGTGCCCTATAGACATAATTGCAAACTCTTCCCTCAATTCAACCCCTGAGCTTTAAGGGAAGATTTTTAGCTGGACTATCTCCTGACATCCCAAGGTCAGCTGTGGACGTTTATTTATGTTGATTTTTATGGCTGCCCTTCTCAGTCCTCTGACTCTGGGCAGCTAACAACAATTAAAATATAATATAAATACATGTACATTAAAAAAAAATAAAAATAAAAAACACAATTCCCAACCAGGTACAGGTAGTCCTCGTTTAGCGACCACAATTGGGACCGGCAACTTGGTCATTAAGCAAAGCGGTTGCTAAGTGAAACCGCAACCGAGCTTATGATCTTACTTCAGCTTTCCTTTGCTTTACAGACCTGCAAAGGTCATAAATGCGAGGACTGGTCGCAAAGTTACTTTTTCATCACCGTCGTAACTGTGAACGGTCGCTAAACAAGGACTACCTGTAATCCAAAGTCACTCCTGAACACACCATTCACCAAAACCTCAATTACCTTCCTGGCCCCCAAACCTGTGAAAACAGCCAGGTCTTCTTAGCTTCTTATAATCCACTGTTAGTTGGACCAAATTGCCTCATGATAAGACGGCGTTTTACAAGTTTAATCAATAATAATAATAATAATAATAATAATAATAATAAGTCGATGAAGGTTCTCAGTCATCCAGGTGGAACAGTCTGTGGCTTGAATCATGTCAACTGGATTTCTATTTTCTCAGTAGAAACGTTTCACTCCTTATCCAAGGAGCTTCTTCAGTCTGATAATAATATAATAATAATATAATAATAATATCATAATTATTATTAATTATTAATTATTATTATTATTATTATTATTATTATTAATAATAATAATAATTTCTTATCCCAGATGTCAGTTCATCTCTTGCCAGGCATTCTTGTGCTTGATCAAAGGCAGAAGTGCTGAGAAAAAAAATCGCAATTGAGATTAAAAAAAAAAAAAAAAGCTATTTTAGATTGGATGCCCCTTTGCCCTGGCTGGAGTGTGGCTCTTTTGCCCGTGTGCCTACATTTTGACTGATGCGCAGACTTGCCTTGGTGCAGCCAAGACTTACGTCCTCCAGACGCTTCCTCTAGTCTGCTGCACAGTCCCACCCCATTGCTGCTTGCACGTGGGTGTGATTTGCTACGGCGGGCCTGTCATCGGAGACTTATGCTTTGCTATTGATGAATTGCAGGCGTGTCTGTCTGCGAAACTGCCCTGAGGGAAGCCGGGATGGCTAGTCAGAAGGGACAAGCGAAGAAGGAATATGGAACTGGTCCAGGTCACAGGCATTCCTAAGGGCGGGGTGTGTCTCCCTCACTCCCTTTTTTCATATATCCATCTTCTAATTTATCCCCGTGCGTCATGCCGGCCACATGACCGCGGAAGCGTCTTCGGACAGTGCTGGCTCTTCGGCTAACAAACGGAGATGAGCACCGGCCCCTAGAGTCAGACACGACTGCACAACTGTGCGGGGGAAGCCTTTACCTTTACTTTACAGTTCCTGTGCGGTGGTAGCCTTTTTCTTTTTCCTTTTGCAGCGGTTGTAGCCCCATGCACCGCCGGTAATTTTGCATGCTTGCCAGAAGCAAGAACTGAGCTTGGAAAATAAAAGAAACAAAACAAAACACCAATTCCGAATGGTCACTTCTTAGGTGTGGTCTGTCCGCTGTGGTGCTATAAAAGTGCACAGCCACGTTATCCCTGGTGTGTTTGTTCTATTGCACCCGTTTCACAAAAAATGTCTCCGGCGCCGTGGAATGGTTGGAAAAAGTCACAAATTGGCTGTTTTTAGCCCAAAGCACCCCACGCCCGTTTTCTAATTCTGGTAAAAGCAGGGGGGGGGGGGAAATAAAAACTATAAATATGGATTTACAAAGTTACGGCTTTGAATATTGCACATTGTTGCCCAGGCAGGGTATAAATTAAAGAAATAAAGTTTCCCTTCTGAAATGCTGCAGAATAACCATTTTTCCTGCTTGGTTATGCTTTTAAAACATTTCACAGGATCTCAGTTATCGTTACGACAGTTCAAAATTAGGCTTGTGTTATATTTCTCATCACTCCCCCCCCAACTGAGACTGTTGGTGCTGAAGACAAAAATCTGAGGGACCGTCTCGTCCCGATAACGTCAGCCCGCCCCACCCGTGCGTGCAGAGAGGGCATGCTTCGGACCCCCTCAACAAGAGAATTCCATCTAGCGGGGTCCAGGAGGCGTGCCTTCTCTGCGATAGCGCCCGCCCTATGGAACATCTTGCCCCCGGAGGTGAGACTGGCCCCTTCACTCCTGGCCTTTCGGAAGGCCCTTAAGACCTGGCTCTGCCACCTGGCCTGGGACGACGGAGGTGGTAGTGCCTCCTGGGGTTGGCTGGCCCCGTAGCAATAAGACCTATGCTACGGTCCCCAATCCATCTTGGATTCTATTTTATTTTATTTTACATCTGGATTTATTTTTATACATCTTCTACTTTGTATGGTTTTAAATATTTTAAATTTTTAAGTCTTAATTATTGTAACCCGCCCAGAGTCCCTTGTATGGGAGATGGGCGGGGAATAAATTAAATAAATAAAAATTTATTTCCTGTTTTAACTTGGAGTTCTTCACTGAAGAGAATCTGCGGGTTCCAACCCATGTACCTTGGGAAACTGGAGTTTAAAATTAAATAGGTTGGACAGCTCGCTCTTCTTCTCAAGGTGGAAAAGCCAAAATACTTCTACTTTTTTATTTTAAAGAATGAATAATTTATTTATTTATTATTTATTATTTCAACTTTTATCACCGCGCCAACTCCCCTAAAGGGGACTCTGGGCGGTTTACAAACACAGAATTAAAATTATACTATAAAAGATAAAAATACAATATATACTCAATTATTATTATAAGTTAAATAGAAAATCCAAGAGGGCAGATCATGATGTTTAAAAGGGCTCTATGGCACCAGCCATCCCCATGAAGAACATAATTCCTACTTTGGCTCAGCTGCTCCAGTATTCAGTGGGTGAGGGCATGAATTTCCCTCTCCGTGATTTGGACACCCCTGGTCCGGTAGACTTCTGAGGTTGTTGGAAAACCAGAAGGTACTTTGGGAAGTCTCTAGCTGGACTTTGTACAAAACATTCCTTGATCAAAGAATCAGAGAGAGAGAGAGAGAGATACATCAAACTTACTGTTTGTCTTTCATTATTAATCATTAAATATATATCCTGCCTGTGATGGAATGTCTAACAGACGCTAGAATCATGGAGAAGGGAGCTTGACTGTTATCGATTGATTGATTGATTATGTGCTATCACGTCGTTGTCGACCCTTAGCAACCACATAGATTTTCTCCATGATGATCTGTCCCTAACCTGGTCTTTCTAACATTGCACCCATCGCCCCTGTAACTGGGTCCCTCCACCTTTCTGCTGGTGTTCCTCTTCTTCTCTTTCCTTCCACCTTTCCCAGCATTATGGACTTCTCCAGAGAGCTGGGTCTTTGCATCATGTGTCCAAAGTAGGATCATTTGAGCCTAGTCATTCGTGCCTCAAGCGAGAACTCTGGGTTGGCTTGTTTGATGATCCATCAGTTTGTTTTCTTGGCTGTCCATGGTCTTCTCAGGAGTCTTCTCCAACACCAAACTTCAAAAGCGTCAATACTCTTCCCATCTTGCTTCTTCAAAGTCCAACTTTCACTTCCATAGAGGGTTACAGGGAATACCGTGGCTCGATGATTCTGATCTTTCTAGGTAGAAACACATCACGGCATTTGACTATCTTTTGCAAGGCCTTCATGGCTAGTCTGCAGTGAATTTCTTGACTCCTTGTTCCTTTACTGTTGATGGTTGATCCTAAAAGGCAGAAGATATCCACCACTTTGATACCAGACTTCTGAGTCCAAGGAAGGAAGGAAGCATGAGAAAGATAGCTTAATAAGTTGCGCTGGAGAACTGCTTTGATAGGGTTTCATGAGTCTGTTACAGTATCCTACTTGCAATAAAGACCTTTCCAGAAATCCAAGTGGTTCATGTATTCCTGAGTTTGCCTGGCACAAAGGCCTTGACAGTGCCTTTCCACCAGGACCTCAAGGAGGCATACTTGATGCTTCTATTTCCAATTTCCCCCCACAACAACCATCCTTCACCCATGGCTGAAGGCAGACTTGATTCTGTGCTCTCCTGGTCAGGTCCAACATGTTTGCCATTATGTTCTATTCCTGTTATTTACTCTTTTTGGCTTATAACAATATTGGAGAGCCAGTTTGGTGTTGTGGTTAAGGCATCAGGCTAGAAACCGGGAGACCCTGAGTTCTAGTCCTGCTTTAGGCAAAAAGCCGGCTGGGTGACCTTGGGCCAGTCCCTGTCTCTCAGCCCTAGGAAGGAGCCAATGGCAAACCAGGAGACTGGGAGTTCTAGTCCCGCCTTAGGCATGAAAGATGGCTGGGTGACCTTGGCTCAATCCCTCTCTCTCAGCCCTAGGAAGGAGCCAATGGCAAACCAGGAGACTGAGAGTTCTAGTCCCGCCTTAGGCACGAAAGCCGGCTGGGTGACCTTGGCTCAATCCCTCTCTCTCAGCCCTAGGAAGGAGCCAATGGCAAACCAGGAGACTGAGAGTTCTAGTCCCGCCTTAGGCACGAAAGCCGGCTGGGTGACCTTGGGCCAGTCCCTCTCTCTCACCCCTGGGAAGGAGGCAGTGGCAAACCACTTCTGAAAAACCTTGCCAAGAAAACTGCAGGGACTTGTCCAGACAGTCTCCAAGAATCGGACACGATTGAATGGATTTTTTAAAAAAATTGGAGCCAGGGATTTGATTGGAAGGCGATTGGATCAAACCTCCAAATTGAATCCACTTTTGGAATAGAACAGGGACACCTCTGTATCAGTTTAAATAACTCATCCGGTGTCAGTGCTGAAACAGGAATGCCTCCCTGTTTCTGTAATGCAGAGCTTTCCAAACTGTGTGTCGGGACATGTTAGTGTGTCAGCTGCAGTGTCTGGGTGTGTCCCGGCTGCTGCTGCCTCCAAACCTGCCCTGCCAGGATTCCGTGCAGGTCCTAGTGCCTGCCTTGTGCCCTGCTGTAAGTGTGCCGCGAAATGATGCATGTCTAAAAAGTGTGTCACCAACATGAAAAGTTTGGAAAGCTCTGCTGTAATGGTATGTGGGAAAGACCTTGGGAGACTGGGCCAAGAGATGCTAACGGTCAGATAAGAGGCAGCATAGCATGCAGCTGGATAGCGGGCAGAGAAAGTGACTCAGAAGGGACCCTCCCTAGTTTCTCAGGCTGTAAAGGAGACGGGGGGGGGGGAGATTTGTACTTTCAGACTTGCAAGATTCTGTTAATGTGGCTTTACAATAAAGTAGAATTAGCTCATCTGGTTGTGATTCCTATCTGATTTGCCCCACGCGGCCAGCAGTTCCAATGACTCACGCTGTGCTCGCGCACAAAACTGCTTTTTCAAAATCCAAATGTTTGATGCTTCAGATTAGAACATTAGAATCGGATGGGATTGCTATTCCGAACCAATTTAAGCCATCAAACGTGATCAATTTCCTGAAATCTGATTTGACACTAGGAATTGGATTCTACCCGGTTTGCCCAGGCCTAATTTTTGTTGTTGTTTTGTTTTGTGGTCTTCACGTCTCCTTCTGACCAGATTGGAGTTTTGTTTGATTAAAGCACCGCATTGTATGGTTGCTGTGGCAACAGTTTAGTTCAATTAATCCCTTGCCTGGGGAATAACATGAAAAGCAAGGAACGGATAGGGGGAGAAGAGGGGAATAAACAACCAACAGAACTCCTGAGCATGTCGGATCATCAAGGATCCCCTCCAGATCCTGTCGAGTAAAAGTTTCTTGCATTTGTGGTTCTTTTTTGAGAAGCTGGAAGAGAAATTTGCGGTTCATTTTTGAGAAGCTGGTGGAGAAGGTTCACCTTTAGGATTAAGGCGGGCTTTTTCCAGCTTGGAAAAAGGGAAGAAAGATCCCTCCGTGTCTGGACCCTCCTCCCCCCCCCCCCCCGCCCCACCTCACCAAAGGCCTCCCTCCCTTTCGCAGGCTGTCAAAGTGTCTCCTCTAATGAAGCAATCTGGCTGTAGGGGAGTCTGACCTCTCATGCAGAGTGGGACGCCAGCAGTGCCTGCCCAGTGCCTTGAATCTCAAGCCTCACGTGTTGTGTCTGCGTCTGGCGCTCTCCACCGACTAGAACAAAAGGTTTAGAAAAAAGGAACTCAGCTGTGGATGCTGTTTCTCCAACAGCTGGATGCCTTCAGATGCCTCCCTGGAACTTGTGGACACAGTTAGAAGCGGCAGTGGGAAACTGCCAGCATCCTGTGCTGGCACATCAATAATTTATTACTATCAGGTGGTATTTCTCAACCTTGGCAGCTTTAAGATGTGTGGACGTCAACTCCCAGAATTCCCCAGCCAGCATGGCTGGCTGGGGAATTCTGGGAGTTGATGTCCACACATCTTAAAGCTGCCAAGGTTGAGAAACACTGCTATAAGAGTTTGTTTTTTCAGACGTTGAGAAACCTTCCACAGACCCAGAGAAGGGAAACTTGGAATTAAATCTTTGGATTCACACAGCAGGCTAAAATCCCTCAGTGGGCTGAATCCAATTCCTATGGATCCCAAGATGCAAATCCATTAGGAAAATGGATCCAGGCAGCATCTGGATCAGCTGAGTTTGGATTTCCAAAGAGAGGTGAAAAAAGCTGTTTTGGGACCTGAAGTAGAAGCCATCAATTGGGAAGCATCCCTTTCAATCGGACAATCCGAGGGGGTTTTCTGAGTCAGAGGATTTTGAAGAATGTGTCCTGGATTCGCTGTGCTATCCGGCATTCGGAGTCTCGTGTTGGAAGAGAAGCAAGACAGACCTTTGAAAAACTGGTTTTGCAACACTTTCTTAGCGGCAAAGAGAGAGTTTCCGCCTGCACTGTGGAGACACAATTCCTTTCTTGCCTGTTGGGTTGGACTCCTTGTCGCCAAATAACGTCTAGGTACTCCAGAGGGTGGAAAAAGCTTTTTTTTGATGCAGGGATCTGCCAAGGACCTAGCTCCCTTCTTTTAACTAGCACGTTTTGGCAAGCCACCCTGGGAGTTGTATGAATGTCAGATCTTAAATCATACCCTCAAACCTTTTAATGGAATGCACAAGCTGGCAATTAAAATGTGTATCACCAAACACCCTTGCCTCCTCCTCCTCCTCCCCACCCTGCGGTTAGGAGCCCCAAGCGAAAATCAGCGCCTTCCCTTTCCAGTGGGGAGCTAGCCCCAAGGGAATGGTGTGGGGGGTTCGTTTTCTTTTCATTGACTTGTTATTGTTGATAATTTATCTGGCTCCTTTTCATGTCAGAACATCTGGACTGGATCAACTGCAGATCAGGGGATGCAGTGACCCAAACCAGACGTTTTAGGACAAGGTTGCTGCAGAGCCATCTGACCTGTTTTTGAGAAGCCTAGCCGAACAGATGACATGAAATAGAGATTCTAGACATTAAAACTTTTCTTTGGGGTCTGCTGGTAGGGTGTGAGAACGAGAAACAAGCTTGTGTTTCCTACAGCAGGCTACAGGTAGTCCTCGCTTAGCAACTACCTCGTACAGCGACCGTTCACATTTACGACAGTGATGAAAAAGTAACGTTGTGACCAATCCTTGCATTTATGACCTTGCAGGCCTGTAAAGGAAAGGAAGGCTGAAATAAGATCATAAGGACAATAGCGGTTTGACTTAGTGACCGCTTTGCTTAACGACCAGTTGCTGGTCCCAGTTGTGGTCTCTAAACCTTTCAATGTGAGATAAGTATAATTAGTGGTTTTAATTTGTTTAGAGTACTTTGTTTCTGTTTGAATGTCAGCTGTCTCGAAGGCAGACTTAAAGGTGGGATATAAATTTAAAAAATGTAGTTTGCATAACCAGCATTGACTGAACAAGTCATAATTCAGCAGTTCCATGTAACGCATTACGCCGTAAACCATGATTTGCAAAGCCCTTAGCAGCTCAGTTCCATATAGGGTGTCTTCCTCTTTCTTGAAACAGACTTCGTGGGGGTTGAGGGGGAAGGTTCGGGGGCTCAGCACTGCCCAGAAGTCACATTTTTGGGGCTTTCATCTTGACAAAGAGAGGGATTTTATTTTTCAGATGCCCAATGAGACATGAGCTGCGTTGTTGGCCAATAGACTCCTGGACCAAGGCATAGGGACCCCCCCCCCCCAGCTGGAGCAGTTTTTTCCTCTGAACTTTGCTCCATTATGCTGTTTGTCTGTCACTTCCCCAACCCCACCCCGTCCCAAAACCACCCCCCACCATCCATTCCCCCCTCCCTCCCTGTTAAATGGGCCAGGGTTGGGTAAGGAAGGCGCGTTAGCATGGAGCCTCGCGCTTTGGAGGGGAGCTTCCGAGTACAGTACTCTCACGTTCACTCTGTCCCCGGGGCGGGGAAGCCTAGCTCGAGCCCGCCCCCACCTCCTCCCGCCACTCCATCGAGGCGCGTGTTGGCGCGCGAGCAAAGGTTGGCCCGTACGCGGGGCCTTCCGTCCTTCGGGCCAACGGCGTGGGCGTCGTCTGAATCTGCTCAGCATTGCCAAACTGGTCTCGGCAGCGAGCCGCCAGCCGGGCTGCCTTTTCCGGGTCGGAAGGGGGGGGGGGAGCGACGGGGTGGCTTTGGGAATTTGGCCCCTTCGCAGGTGTCCCCACCGGGGCCTCGGGGAGGGAAGCCGAGGTTGGAAAGTTGCTGCGAGAGCGGGCGAGCGTCAGGGCGAGCTCCTTCCAAGTTGCGCCGGAACGTTTGGCAGTTTTTGAGTTTTGCGGGGGGGGGGGCGGCTCTGGGGAAAGCTAAAAGGCCCGGGTGGATCAGGCGGGCGGGAGCGCCTCCTTGCCGACTCCCCGGGGCGATCTTTCTTGTCGGGAAAAGGAGCCGTGAACTTGGTCCAAATGCAGTAGTAAAAAAACGGAGGGCGGCAGCGCTGCGGGCCAGCAGGTCAAGCTCAGGGCGGGGGGAGGTTCTCCGGCCGGCGGCGGCGGCGGCGGCGGCGGGAGAGCGATCAATAAACCTTTGGCGACCGAGAACATGTCTGCGGCGGCGGCGGCGGCGCCCCCTCGCTGGCCGAAATGTCAAGCCCGCCGCCGGAGGGGCAGCTCTCCAGCCGCTGCGCCGAGCTCCTCTCGGGCGTATTAAGCTCCCGTCGCTGGCTGCGGGAGCCCGGCGCCCCGTGGCTGCCGCCGCCTCTGCCTCTGCCTCTGCCTCTGCCGCCGCCTCTGCCGCCGCCGCCGCCGCCACGCCAGCCTCCTCCTCCGGCGGCGCCTGCAAGGTGTAGCTGCTGCTGCTGCCGCCGCCGCCTCCTCTGCGCTTGCTGGCGGCGGCTCCTTCCGAGCGCGCAAGCCGCCGCCGCCGCCGCCTGGGAAGCAGAAGAGGCCGCCGCCGCCGCCGCCACCAGCATGCCGGCCATCAAAAGGGAACGCCCGGACCGCGAGGAGCTGGCGCTGGCCGCCTTCCACCAGCCCATGGAGGCGCTGCCGGAGTACCTGGTCCCCTTGGCGGCCGCCGCCGCCGCCGCCATCCCCGTGGTGACCCCGCACCCGCCGGCGTACGGGCACCTCTTCGCCGCCGCCGTCGCCCAGCACCACCACCAGCAGCAGCAGCAGCAGCAGCGCGCCTACTTGGAGTTCCACGCCGCGGCCGCCCCCCCGCCGCCCCTCCCCGAGGAGCTGGTGCTGGAGCGGTTCTCCTCCGCCTCCGCCGCCTCCGCCGCGCCGGACTTCCAGCCCTTCTTCGACCACGGCGAGCCGTGCCTGGAGGTGGAGTGCGGCGACAACCGAGCGCTCCTCTATATCCGCAAACTCTGCCAGGGCAGCAAGGGGCCCTCCATCCGCTACCGGGGCGAGTGGCTGACCCCCAACGAGTTCCAGTTCGTCAGCGGCCGCGAGACCGCCAAGGACTGGAAGAGGAGCATCCGGCACAAAGGTACCGCCGGCCGGCGCCGACCGCGAAGCTGGCGCGCAGCGAGGACGCTGGGCAGGGCGAGCAGGCGAGGCTCGCCGCTCCCCCGGGACTCCGGGCGGCAGGCGCTCTGCTCCTGGGCAGAGGCACTCTTGCCACTTGCCCGTGGGTGGAGAGAGCTGGGCGGAGCGGGGCAGTTCTATTTCGCATGGACTCGGGTGGCGACGGAGCCCTGGCGAAGGGGGCATTGTTTTTACTCTTCCGAGGGGGCGCGGGATACCCCCTCGGAGTCTCTTGACGCCCGGATGCGGGAGCTAAAGCAGACCCGGTTGGGTCCGCGGGGGTCTTGGCAGCAGGCGCGCGCCGTCCCCGGGTGTCTTTGATTGCGCGCACCCTCGTTTTGGAGGAGGCGGGAGACGGGGATGCTCGGCTGCCCCCCCGCTCCCCCCCCCGTTTCGGACTAGGCGCGTGCACGCGGGGGACGGCTGGCGAGCGAAGCGACAGCCGTTGGGGGAAGCGGGAGTGCGTGTCGGAGTTCCCCGCGTGGTTGGAAAGTTGCGCAGAGGCGCGAGAGACTTCGGAGGTGCGTCCCCCGCTCGGGGCGGGCAAAGAGGAGCGGCGGAGGGGGCGGGGGGAGGGAGGGAGCCTTCCGCTCGTTCGCCGGGGGAGGGAGACGGAGGCTGGAGCCGCTTTTTCACTTCAAACCCGGCCGCCTGGCGCGGAGCGGAGCGGAGCGCTCTCCGTTGCTGCAAATGGAGCCGCGGCGACTTTCCAAGGCCGGAACGCTCCGAGACGGCGGCGGCGGCGGCTTTGGCGCCTGGAAGCGGGTGGGTGGAGGGGCTGCTCGGAGGACTGCCGGGCTCCGGAAATCTGCGCGCGGCGGGGGGCTCCCTTTGCGCCCCGTAGTTGGGCGCCGCTCGCAAAAGAGGCAGAGCAGCTGTTGTTTACGTCTAACCCGCTTGGCGAGCCTGCCTGGCGGCCTCCTAAAGATGCTCGGCTGCGGGGCGCGCTACTGTGCCCCCCCCCCGCCGGCTTCCTTATGCCCGACTGCTGCTACCCGCCTCCAGTTCTGTGGCGGAGGCTGGCGGGGGGGGGGGCTGTAGCTGGAGCCCTGCTGCAGGAAAGGGAGCTGCTGCGCCCCGCGGGAGTCGGAAGCGCTGCGGTCCTGCCCCGCTGCTTGTTGCGCACGCTGGGATAGCAGAGCCGCTTTGGGGGGGAAGGCGCAGCCTGGTCGCGCTGCCTCTGCTCGACCGATCCCTGTCGGGAAGGGGAAACCCCTCGGAGGCAAGTGGGCGGCGGGGCAGGGATCTCTCCCCGACGCGGCTGCGGCTTCTTTTCCCCCCTTTTTCGACCGCGGAAGCAGCCGCGGGGGCGGTGTGTGTTGGCGTGGGCACCCCGTAGCTGCCTGGGACTTTGCTCTTTCTCCCGCTGGGTGTGTGTGCGTGTGTATGTATGTGTCGGTGTGTCCGTGCGCGCGGGGGGTGGGGGGTTGAATCGGAAGAGGCGGCTTTGACATATCATTAGCAGGATGCGCCGACCAGGGATGGGGGGAGACCGGCGAAAGGTCGTTTTCAGGCGGTGATTGACACCTCGCCTTGTTTATTGATTGCCTGGAGGAAGAAGGAGGGGGGGAGAGAAAGTGCTGCCTCCCCCCCCCCGCTCCGCCACTCTAATGAAGCCGCTGCAACCTCGTCTCTGCCTCCGGGGAGACCTTGCTCGGCCCTTCCGTCCTCCGCAGCCTTCGCGGGGGGGGGGGGCAGCTCTTCTGAACTGCGTCTAGAATGGGGAAGGGTGGGGGAAGGCAGCCTGGCCCCTCCCCCGCCCCCCATTAGTCACCTTTTCAGTCTGGCCAGCCTTTTTTTTCCCCTTAAGAGGATTAGTTAAGGGCTAATGAGGGAGGGGGGCGCTTCCTTTTCATCATTTCCATGGGGAGAAAGTTCAATTAAGGAGTGAGTTGGGGGCCCGCCTGTAGGACGGCGAGGGGCAGCTTGGGGGAGGGGGGGAGACGGGCTGATGTCTTTTGTGCAAAGCCTTTCCTCTCTTCCAGACCAACCTAAGCACTTCTCCTTCTCTTCCCTTCTCTCCCCCCCCCCTTTTTCTGCACCCAGGGAAAAGTTTGAAGACTCTTATGTCCAAAGGAATCTTACAGGTACATCCACCAATCTGTGATTGCCCTGGGTGTCGAATTTCGTCTCCAGTGGTAAGATGATCGTGAAAAACCCGAATGAACCCAGACTGTTTCTCTTGTCTTCGTGCAACGCTCTTGCTGCATCTGTATTTCTTTCATCTGGGCTGAGGCTGAGGAGAGGAGAATGAGCCAGCCCTACTGTATTGGGGTCCCCAAGGCTCTCCTTTGGGGTCAGAGAGAAAGGGTGGCTTGGATTCCTCAGAAGGTCATCTCCGCTGCTTAGAAGAATCCGGGGAAAGAGATGCTCTGTCTGTTTTTAGCATCTCTTCAGCCTTTATAATACAAAAATCATGCAATTGGAGGTTATAATAGGGCAGCCACATTCACAACAGCCTTGAGGGACAGGCAGCTTTGTCTTGGAAACTAGCCTTGGCTTTCTATTTTTCCTTTAGAGTTTTGCATGTTTTTGGAAATGGGCACTATTCATGTTTTCAGTGTGCTGAGTAGGACCCCACAAAATTCAACTGTAGTTTTTGCTGGTCAACAGAATGTGCTTTTGTGAAGAAAGTCTGCCCACAAGGCTCCTGATGCTGCTGAATGTTTATGGACTTCTCACAATTTCATCAGGATGTTGTATTTTGGAGTGGGGGGGGGTGAAAGTGGATCCTGCAGTCAGGAGTAGATGTATGCTAGAGGCGGTGACAGTGAAAAACAGAGGAGAAATTGGGTTTGATTGACGGCAGCTCTGGTGGTGGCTGTTGCCTGCAGATGGTAGGAGTTGCATTTCTCTGTGTGGCTACTAACATATTGGCCTGGCCACTTTCTGAAGGGTGTATAGCATAGTGAGTTTTGCAATTCAGTTTAGCGTGGCATCACAGGCTTTGCAATTAAAGTCAGATGCTGGTCTTCGTATTTTGCTGCGGGGGTGGGGTGGGGAGAATTTTGGCATTTTGGAATATCCACATGGGAGGAGAATTGCGTACATAACTTGTAAGGCTGGTGAAAAACAGATGTCTGGCATTGCTTATTTTTAAAGCGCATCTGGGAAAAGAAACAAGGAACAGATTTAAAAAATAGAAGCTGGCTCCGGGATGGATGAACTCTTGAGAGAGATCCGTCACAGATCTGTGCGTGTGTCTGTGTAAAGAACTGGTAATGACATTTGAACCAATTTCATTCTGGATTAAATTGTTGGCAGAGATGAGTAGGAAAAAAACCTCCGTTTCCTGATAGAAGAGACTGTATGTAGCTGATATCAAGGAAGCTTGGAGGTAGCGAAAGGTAGATTTTTATGTTAGAAGGTGAATTCTCTGCAGTTCCTGTGCTCAAAATAAGTTCCTGGGCTGAATGTACTTTTAATTCATAGTGTTTATCTTTTGTGCCAAACTTCAGGATTCAAGTTAAGAAACCAAACTAACTGAATTCTACAAGCTTGCAATTTATCCCCGTTCCCCCTGTGGTCAGTTTTTTAGCCAGTGGCTGGAATCTTACAACACATGAAGCCAAGACATGGTTGAGTTTTCTTGTGACTTTAAAATACGGTGTGACTCCAGCCTTGCAGATTATAAGTTTTATGACTTAGTCTAATGTGTGAACGCAGCCAATGGTGCATTAATAAAACATGATGAAGTAAACAGGTTCACATGCTGTATGAATATAACAAGGATCTTCAGTGGGCATTTTTATGCTTTAGTTAGGTGGATCAGGACTGGCCAGAAAATATATACCATATAAAGGTAAAGGTTCCCCCCGCACATTTGTGCAGTCGTGTCCGACTCTAGGGGCCGGTGCTCATCTCCGTTTGTTAGCCAAAGAGCCAGCGCTGTCCGAAGACGCTTCCACGGTCATGTGGCCGGCATGATGCAAGCGGAACGCTGTTACCTACCCACTGAAGTGGTACCTATTCATCTACTTGCATTTGCATGCTTTCAAATTGCTAGGTTGGCAAGAGCTGGGGCGAGTGCGGGAACTCACTCCGCACGCAGGGCTAGGGATTCGAACCAAGCGTGGCGTCTTACCCGCTGAGCCACCACGCCCCAATATATACCATATATATATACCATATATACCATATATAATCGTGGATAAACCAAGAATTTTAGGTGCCAATATGCACCCAAAAGTTGGGTTTGGCTTATCCCTGGATGGGCTCATAGTATATATGGTAATACTTTTTAAAAGTACCCATATTTCTCGTATATGCTTGCGGATAAGCCCATCCACGGGTAAGCAGATCCTCAAATTTTTAACCAAAATATGAAAAATGTGGGTTGGCTTATTTGTGGGTGGCGCATCTTTCATGGTATTTTGGTTTAAAATTCAAGGGTCAGCTTATCCGCGGATGGGCTTATCCACGAGTATATATGGTATAGAGATCTCTAACTTTCTGTGGATGGCCAATCCATGATTTTTAAAACCTTGGTTCACCCGTCGTGCAGAGCCAAGAGCAAATTAAATTTTAGGCGATGTCTGCGTGAACCCAGCCAACATCTGCTGTCAAAAGTTTTGGGCAAAGCTTACACGTAGCCCTTGTGTGACTTCTGGATGGGTGGGGGCAAAACTGCAGATCACTTACTTGGATTGAGACATGTACTGTGCCTCATTAGCTGTTGTGTGTATGAACATGCCTTGAAAATGAGAATTGGAAGCGATACCTCTGAAGTTGGAAGATCAAACAGACAATCTTAAGAGCTGTGCCATCTCTAATTAAAAAGCGAAATTTACAAGGATTTGCTTGTCCTCTTTTCTTATAATGTTTGGACTTTTGGTTCCACCCCAGCTCCCTGGGGAGAGAACTGGAAATGTGTTTTTCATGTAGATAATTATTTTAAATTATTAGTCAAGCACAGTTTAAAAGCAGCCATGTTATGCCAAAAGCCTGATCATTTGGATAGTAAACTAAGGCTAACTTGACGTGGCTTAGTGTAATGTGTGAAGCCTGACTACATTTCTGTACAGTTCGTGCAGTTTATACAGGACTCCTCATCCTGTATAATCAATGGCACTGAAGCATAGTCAACTTTTCTAGTTTCCACGCACCTCTCTGAAAGTAACATCAACAAAAAGCCCTTTACCTTTCCTATCGGACTAACCCAGCAGTCTATAAATACCTCCCTATTAATCATCTTAGGCCTAAAAGAAAACCAAATCTATTAAAAGAAAACAAACTTCCATACTGCTTCCTTGCCCTGTCGCCTGGAGCTGAATCTTAACTCACCACAGGTGACTAGCTGAATGCATACTTTTAGGCTGGCCCACGTTCTGTACAGTAGCATGTGTGTACATGCAGGATCTCCAGCCCACACCCAGAAGTGTGTGTAGGAAGGGGTTTTCCCATAGATATCCCCCTGCCCTCCCAGTTACAGCTTGAACACAGCTCTTCTGCCTATTGCTGGGTGTTGTTTACATTTTCGTTTTGGGTGACATTTTTCTGCTCTTTACTATTTAACTGCTAGGGTGGTTCTGCAGCAGACTTTTTCGAAAGGAAGGAAATGTTTAACCTCCAAAGTCTTCTTCCCAGAGCCATGCTTGCTCCTCAAGATATTTGCTTCCTGTATTTTTAAAAAGCTAGCCTTTTAGGCAAGAGAACAATAGGCAGTTTTTTAGCTGCGTGATGCAATCTCCAAGTCAAGGAAATATCCATGTTTTTGGTGCACTTTGCCTGCTTTCCAAATCATCTCACTGAAAGGACTGTTCTTCAGACAGGTGGAAGATAGGACGTGTCAGCGTGTTTCTCTGCTGAATAGATCAGCTCTGGATCACCACAATATCAAAGAGCTGCTGGCATGACGTTTAAATTGGGGGCTTCCAACTGTTTGTGGAACTGTTGCCCCCCAGAGAGTGGGGCACACAGGGTCCAGAGCAAAATCTGATTGCATTTGAATGATTCATTACAGTTGAATGTGGTTCTTCCACCCTGGGGCAGCAGTTATTCTCAAAAATAATACAAGCAATCTCTTACAGATTCTGGATTTGTAGCCTCTCCTGTCTTGATCTCTTTTACAGAGGGGTGCGGAGAGATCCAGGGACACCCTGGCTGTGTAATCTATTCCTTGCATCATTTCTGGCCTGCAAAATTAAGGGCACATTTTCTGTCTAGTTTGCAGACTAAAGTCTCACCGGTAGAGCACTGCCTGTTCATTGGTCTCACAGCAGGTTCTGAAAATGCAATTGTGTGTTTAAAGCAAGCAAGATGATCTTTGGTGGGGGGAGCAGAGGCATTTTTCTTCCCCTTCTTTTTTTGGCCTCCAAGGACCATGGATATGGCACTCCCCAACACTTCTATGTGCATGTGGGTTTAAAATACAACAGGTGTGTCAAGTCTGTTCCAAGTTTTAGAACCTCCTTTACTTGTTGTTTCTTGGAAAAAGATGAGCGATGGTACCCTGGTGATCATGGGAGGCTATCAAAAATTAAAAAGTGGGTAAGAGTTACTTGCAATTGTCCACGCCTGCTTATGGCATGTCTCTCATAGCAGTGAATAACGTAGGGGGTGGCATTTGTATGTTTTTTGCAGTTCTCTTGTGGCCTGTCCCAATCTTGGATTCTAATCTCCTTCTCTTAAAAATAAATCCATACAGATTAATTTATGTATACCAATCGAAGAGATTTATAATTTATGTATATGTTTGTGCCAGCAGAGTTTATTCCTAAGAGTTACCCTGTTCTAGGTTATAGTCTGTATATGACAAAGGAACAAACTCTGAAACTTCCCCAACCTTTGCATGTTTATTATTGATTGCCAAGCTTCACCTTTTTTTATACAATAAAATAAAGAACAGAGATTTCTTTCTGCTGATGAGCTGATTCCTCAGATGTTTCTGACTTGTCCTAACGGTTCCCAAAATGAGATAATTTTACTGAATGGGTCCACCACCACTTTATTTTCTGATCAGGTTTACTGAGATCTAATTGTATTTGTTACTGGGGTTTTTAATCAACTTAGGCCTATGGCTTGTGACCATGTTGGACAATCAGAAAACATGGTTGTGGGGAGGTGGGAATGGGAATCGATTTAAAGAGGAAATTGTGTTCCAAGGGATGGGAGGATAGGACGCTGATATTTCAGCCGGAAGAACTGCCACATGTGGGGCTGGAAGCTTACTCTCAACTGAATTGAGTGGAAACATAATTAGGAAAACTCAGAAACCATCTTCTCCCAATTTGGAAGCAGAGATAAGTCTGTCCTTGTTACTCCGAGAACAGTAATTCATCAGAGTTGTTACGCTTGACCTGGTTTGTTAAGTGGACTAGATTTCGCTGGGTTCACACATGTTGAGCAATACATCATGGCTTACAAACCACAGGGGCTGTAATTATGTTACTGAGGCAGGGTGTACGCCCATTAAGATGTCATCAGAGCTGTGTCCTAACATCAGCTGAGACAATCATTGGGGTGGTGATACCCTGACACATGTAGCGTTGTTTTGATGTCACCTGGGTACCAACCAGACACCAATGGTTAGCGTCATTGTTATTCCAAAGTCACCTTGTTTGCCCAACCGTAGAGGGTTTGCAATAGAGTGGGGCAGCTTGAAAGAAAGGGGTCTTGGATTCAGATGCACCCCTTTCTAAGTGGTGAATTCAGATTTGAGAGTTTGGTGAGCCCCAGGTGGTCCATCTCTTGCATTTTCAATATTTATTAGTAACGTAAATAGATGATGTTGAAAACCCATCAGGTTTGGGTGACCCGTCTTTCTGAAAAAAGCGAATCTCCAGTTTTTCTATTACAGGTAGTCCTTGCTTAACGACCACAATTGGGACCAGAATTTCGGTTGCTAAGTGAAGTGGTCATTAAGTGAATCTGACCTGATTTTACGATCTTTTTTGCGGCGGTTGTTCAGTGAATCAACGCGGGCATAAAGTGAGCCACGCGGTTCCCTATTGATTTTGCTTGCCAGAAGCCGGCCTGGAAGGTCGAAAATGGTGATCACGTGACCATGGGATGCGGCAATGGTCATAAATGCGAACTGGTTGCCAACCGCCCAAATCATGGTCACGTGACTGTGGGGATGCTGCAACAGTTGTAAGAATGAGGACCAGTTGTAAGTCGTTTTTTTCCAGCACCGTTATCCTTGTGGGGGAGATGGGCGGGATATAAATGTAACAAATAAATAAATAAGTCTGAACCGTCACTAAACGAATGGTTGTTAAGTGAGGACTACCTGTACACGCACACTCGAAGCTTATCAGACAAAAACACATGTCAATTGTAGCAAAAACTGGATAACATGCATAGTATCAGTCACAGTCTTTTACACAGGGTTCACATGAATGTTTATATATTGTTATTAGATTTTTATCATCTGTCTGTCTGTCTGTCTGTCTGTCTGTCTGTCTGTCTGTCTGTCTGTCTGTCTATCTATCTATCTATCTATCTATCTATCTATCTATCTATCTATCATGAAATTTGAGTTTGATTTTCCTAGGTACCATGTCAGGATCATAATGATGTGGTGTGGTGGCAAGAGAGCTAACTCGGTCAAACTTACTTAGATTCATATCCCCCCTCCCCTTTCCTCCCAAAATTCAGGATGCTTGAATAGCAATAACAACCCTGCGAGGTGGGTTGCGCTGAAAGGATGACCAGGGCAAAATCACACAGTGAATTTCCAGGGTTGAAGGTGGACTTAATCCTTCCCCCGTTGTAGTTCAGCACCAAAATTCAGCCTAATCCTTTGTGTGCAAGACGAGAGTCCTACAAACGTAGCCCTGTGACTCCCTGACACCCTCCCTGCCTTCTAAGGAATCAGCTCTTGGCTTCCCTACGTTGAACATCTGGGCAGGTTGCAGATTGGTTGGACTTGTTCTATTTCGAGCTTGGATGCCCCAATAGATGTAGCTTTTGTTTAAACAGCCTCCACCCCAGCTGACAGCTGGAAAACAGCTTCTTTAAGATCTGCTGAAATGACAACAGCGGCTGTGTTTGTACAGTGCCTTAACCCACCGTTTATTTGCCCATTTAATGGCTGTTCCAGGTCCACACAACATCCTGAACCATAAACTAACCACAAGGGTTGGCCGTGCCTCACAACCCAGCCAGCCACATTTTACATTACCAGTAAGGGGTTCTGCAAATCCCCTGGTAAGGGTTCTTTGCTGGTCCTGTGGTTTGCAAAACCATGGTTGCTATTATTTGGGAAGCCACCCCGCAGTTCATAGCAGTTCACTTAGCAGGTGGGCCCAGTAGGAAAATCCTACGCTGGAAATCGGGGGGGGGGGGGGAGAGAAGGGGGTTGTTAAATAGGAATTGCAGACAGCGACTGTTCCCACAAGCCCTAGATTTGTAATTGCATTGCCCAACGTGCTACGCTGGGCCAAGTTTTGTCCCTGAGCATCCCTCAGAGTCCTGGGCCAACCCTTGTTGATTTAGTAACGGGGTCAGCGTGCCGTGTGAGCGAGGCCCTCCTTACGCACAGCGGCGTCGGGCACGCGGGGCCAGCTGGAGCCAGGCGCTCGGGGCGCGTGATTTCCAGCTCGCCAAGCGTGGAGCGACAGCCGCAGTCTCGCCCCGGCGCCTCGCCTCCCTCCGGGACCCGGGGCTGTGAGCGCGCCTCTTGCTCCGCTCGCCGCCGCATGCACGCACGCACCCGCCCATCCATCCGCCCAGCGGAGAGGTCACGGCGGGGCCTGGCGACGGCGAGGCGAGGCCGCCGGGGCGCGCGGGCCCCCGGGCTGAGTTTGCCAACTGGAGAGGCGAGGCCGCCCGGCCGGTTTGGCAGGGGAAGGAAGCATGCCAGCGCGCCTGGGCAGGGCGGCGGGTTCACATGCCTGCGTGCCGGGAGAGAGGAAAGCGTGCGAGGCCGGCGGCGGGTCGGGCTCCGGCGCGCACGTGTGCGCCTTTACGCACGGAGTCGAGTGGCCGGAGGCTGGCGGCGGACGCGGCTACCTGGCCGACCGGCCAAAGGAGTTGGCGAGTTAGAGGCTCCCCTTACCCAGGAGGAAGGGCACAATGAGTGAGTAGAGAAAAAGTTGGGGAGTTAAAAAGCGGAGCCGCGGCGGGTCACTTCCCATTCCAAAGACAAACGCGCGCCAAGCCACAATGGCCGCCGTACACGCCCCAAGCTGGCCAAACGCTTTGGCCGGACGTGTTGGGTGTCCCAGCCCCCATAGTTTAGGGGTCCAAGTGTAGCGCAGGCCTGGGTTTTGGGATTAAGGAATAAACCACGGTGGGCTGGTACATGAAGTCACGAAGAGTCGGAAGCGACTGAACGAATAAACAACGAAGTTGGTACTCAAGAAGCGTAGGAAGGCTTGAAAAATATATAAAGCTACGCCGTTTGTTTTCCAGGCAGGGTTAAAAAAAGATGCTTCTATGCCGTTTCAGTTCGCTATCTGTTTATTATAAATATTAAAATACCCCAAATAATTACAGTTGAGCTGTTGGATAAATCATGGTTTGCGCCAGGAATTAACTTGCTCTTGGGCTCCCCCTGTCGGCAACATGGAGATAACCAAGCTGGCCTACTTTAATTGGTTGGTTGTAGGGATTTGGCGACAGCAGTTACTACCAGACCACGCCTGCACTTTTTCTTTTGCACTGATACGGGGTAGGCTGGGTTGCACACCATAATGTACTTGCTTGATCCAGTTGTGTGAGTTTGCAATACGCTGAACGTTAGGTTCATCTGATGGGTTAAACCGAAGTTAACAAAACTTAACGTGTAGTCTGGCAAAGTCAGCCCCTCTGCTATCTTTTTTCCCATCAAAACTTGGAGATAACCCGGTTTTAGGGACACAAAGCAATAAAGTGGTTTGCTTCCTTTTGGTTTTGGTCTGCTTCCAGCCCAGCCAGGGTAATTTGTAAACCATGGGTGTGGCTCAGGACAACCCATGAACCCAGCAATTGTGGTTTATACTGTAGTCCAAAAAGCCAGCATGTAGTATCTCCTGGGAATCAGGGTGTTTTAAAAAATGGAGCCAATTTTTCCTTGTTCTTTAACGTTTGATGGGTCCTGGTCACACCGTTGCCAGCTGAAAACAGCTGAGATTTGGGTCATCTTGCTAAAATAAAGTCTAGGGCTGGGAAGGAAAAAATTAATACATGGGAAGGGCGGAAGGAGGCGTCGTCTTGTTAGTGATGTGTCAAGGGCAGTGTAAGGGTGAGCGCCGATAAGTAATTTTGCTGTCAAAATTATTTAGAGATGTCATTAAAACCGCTCAGGGCTGTCTCCAGCGCTCCAGGGCATGAACGACGGTTTTTAATTGGTGACAGACGCTTTTGGAGGACTTGTGCGTGTGTGTGCGTGTGTGTGGGGACTTTGTGTGTGTGTGTGTGGTGCAGCGGGGACTGGGGAAGGTTGGCTGTGCTCAAGACCCTGGTGTGCTCAATCTAGAATTCCCCAGTGGTCAGGCCTGGGATGTCCATCTGTGCCACCATTTGTTGCAAAAAGTGGTGTGTGCATCCATTGTTCTCTTTTTCTTTTGCAAAATACTTTTGGGGTTCTGTTACCTAATTCTGCAGACCGTAAGCTGGTACTGCTGCTCTAGGCAAATTGTATCCTCGCATCTCCCAACTTGGCAAGCGCTACCTTACCTACCCAACAGATGTCAGAGCTGTTTTTTTTGACAGAAATGCTATTTCACCCCCATCCCTGGCCATTTCTTATTCAATCACCCAGTGCTAATTGTTACCCGTCGTGTGTGAATTGGTTGGCCTGTATTTTGAGAGGGTCCTGATGACCACGGACGTGTTGACCTGGGCCAACCCTAGTATCAAAATTGAGCCATAATTGGTCTGATTTTAGCTTCTCTTAAAAATAGCATCCTAATTCTCAGGATTCCGGGGGGAGATGGGTGGTGGCAAAATTGGATGGATGGATGGATGGATGGATTCCAAACGAAGACCTGCTTTAAATGGGAACACCGTATAGGACTCTGATTGGTTGGGGTTTTCCCAAAATCAGGGCAGGGCAGAAATGGCCCCTTTTATTGGATTGCAAGTTGTGTGTATGAAAGAAGTTCATTCGCTCCGAGTTCTCAGTCTGGTTCTGCAAAGTTGAACTTGTTTTTGATTCATTTTGCTCATGGGGGGGAAGAAGAGGACACGTCTTGAGCAAAATCTCTTTCCGATGGCTTGTCAGCTAGACCCTCCATATCTTAATTATCTGGATAGATTTATTGTTTAAAAGCACACTTAGTCAACAAATGATTATATAATCCCGTTCAAATGAGCAACATTTTCTTTTTATGGTTCACTTCCAAACGTTTCCCCAACCCGCCTGTTTCCAGCCTAATTTTGTGGCTCTAAAGTCTCATACTCTTGCGACGTGTTTTACTAACCAGCTGTCTTTGCATGCATCTGTTGAACTTGGATTAAATTTATCCAGCTTCCTTCCTTGAGGTGGGTGGAGAACACGAGGCTCAGAAGGTTGAACTTTAATGCCAGAGAACTTGCTGTGGGGTTTGGCGTGCCTTGTTTCTGTTTGGGTATCTTCAAACTTGATCTTGAGGATTATGGAACTATTATTATTATTATTAATAATAATATTTCAGTTGAGTGTCTCTTGGCTTTTGAAGGAGACAAATGGGACCCCCCCCCCCCATTTTGGCAAGTAGAAAGTGAAACTGTGCAATGCAATTCTAGGAACTTTTTTCAAATTTAAGGATGTGCTCTTTCTGATGATACTTCTGTAGCTTCTTGATGCTGTTGTGGTTCTGCTGACCTTTATCAACCTTTTGGGGAATGTCTGTTGCTGCTTAAATCTTAACTGCAGCTTTATTGTTGTTTTGCTAATCTCCGCATTGGTTCCTTTCGTTTTGTTTCTCTTTAAGTTTCTTGAAATGTGCAGTACAGGTAGTCCTCGCTTAATGACCACAATTGAGACCAGAAATTCGGTTGTTAAGCAAAGCGGTCATTAAGCAAATTAACCCGATTTTACAGCCTTTTTTTGGGACGGTTGTTAAGTGAATCACCACGGGCATTAAGCAAACCATGTAGTCATTAAACAAATAACGCAGTTCCCCATTGATACTGCTTGCCAGAAGCCAGCCGGGAAGGTAAAAATTGGTGATCATGTGACCACGGGTTGCTGCAACAGTCATAAATGCGAACTGGTTGCCAAGCACCCAAATCATGATTACATGACTGCGGGGACGCTGCAACAGTCGTAAGTGTGAGAACTGGTGGTAAGTCAGTTTTTTCAGCACCGTTGTAAATCTGAACTCTCACTAAATGAATGGTTGTTGAGTGAGGACTACCTGTAGTTATTATGTTGGATTTGAATCAAGGAGACCCAATAGAAGACTTCTCTCAGCCACGAAAGCTCAAATTTAGTTGCTATACAGGCAGTTCCACATAAACTGTATTTTATTTAAATCATACTTGGTAAAGGCAATGGATAGATTTTCACAGTATGCTGCACCCAAATACGATTTTTAATTTTGTTAATTTTCTCTGTCTTACGTTGATGCTTGGGCATCTTTGTGGGTGACTGCCTCTTAACGGTTCACCCATCGTGCCTGCTACTGCTTACAGGTTTTGCAAAAGAATTTATGTATTTATTTTTTGTTTTGCAAACTTTATAAGCTGCTCCAATTGACTCTGAGCGGTGTACAGTTCCCATCTTTGCTATGGAGATTAAAACCAACAAATAACATAGAAACTACGAACAACAATAATAAGCAATATAAATAAAAAATTCATAGGTGACGGATTGCATCTTATAATGATAGAAAGCAACATGCAGGTGAATAAAATCTCAAATTAAGCCACCTCACTTACACTTTGTAAAGCCCTGAAGAAAAGTAGTTCAGATATTTGTAACGTTCATTTTTTAGCATAAAGCATTGCAAAAGAGGAGTTGATGTTTCGTAAAGCGTCAAAGACCAACGTTGTGCTGCCTTGTGGTGTCAAAAACCACTGGAATTGGGCAGAGCAAAATGGTGTGGAAGCATTGCATTGAAAAGGGAAGACGGAATCCCCTGCCTTTCATTTGCTAAACATAAATGTAGTGTGCAAATCAACTACTGGATGGACTTTCCAGAAGGATGATTGTGGTGTGTGTGATTAAGTGTAAGAGGACAATATACATTCCCAGAATCCCCCAATCAGCATGGCTGTTCCTGAGAATTCTGGGAGTTGGAAGTCCATACCTCTGGATGGGGTCCCAGTTGAAATCCTAAACCTGGACGTAACACTATCCCATGTCAACTATATTTTGGCTTAACCTGATAGATTCACATCATCTACTGAAGCAAAGTTTGGGGTCTCAGAACATTGTGGGTCATCAACAGCCCATTTTGGCTTAGTTTTCTGTGTTGCATGAGCCCAATGCGGATACAGGTATTTGTGCGTGTGTGTGTTTAGTAAAAACTGATATAAAACGAGTTTTACTCTTCCTGGTACAATGGTTATGGCAATTTCTTCCTCACTGAATCATGGCTGATTTCAGCTTTGGGGTATAAACCTGTACCCGTGACATATTTAGCATTCCTGCCTGACTTTGCGCATGATTTCCTTTTTTTTTTTTAATGCAAAATCTGGATATGTACACAGAAGGGAGATACTCTGGATCTGTGGAGATGACTTTTCGGTGTGTTGCTAAGGCAACAGGCGTCAGGAGCAATTGCGATGGAATGAGATTAGGAAGAATTAAATAACCATGAAACGCGCCACAAATTCAAAACGGAGCCTCGATTAACCAAGTGAAGGTCCCATTCCCCACTGATTTTCTCCCCATTTCCTTTCTGCTGGAAATTGGGGGGACGCACCCACAGTTCTCACGGACATGGCTGGTTTGCAAAGAGATGCTCGCCCGATCGCCTATGGCGAGCTTGGATGAGTCTCAGGCGATGAGGATGGGAGGCTGTTCAGAAATGCCGGGCTAGCCGAGAGCATGAACGTCCTCAGCAGTAAGTGATTTGAACATGTGCTTTTCCTGTTGCATGCCTTGAACATTGCTAAAACAGTCCTCCAAGACGGTGCCCGTTTGCAACTCGTGGGAAGGTGGAGGAAAGGATGAACTTCGCCATCCATGGTCAAAAGGCATCTTGGAAGACGTGGCTTGACCTGAAGTGTTTTTCTAAATGAGCTACTTTCTGGGCTCAACGTTTGAAGAGGAGGAAGAATGAGATGTTCTTAAAGCCATCTCAGAAGTTTGCTTGGCTTCAGTGGGACAAGTCGAACCCCAAGCCCACCCACCACTGCAGCCAGGCCCCCCTCTTTCATTTTTTTGGCAGTCAACCTGAACAAAAGAGCTTTTGAGGTTTTCTTGCATATTCCGCTTCATCTCGTTTCTTGCTTGCTTTCTTCCTTGGCTTGGCGATTTCTTGACAGCATGCCCTGAAAATTGGGTTGGGGGGACAGAGCGCATGAAATCACAACCGCCTGGGGAGTGGAGGGGAGGAGTTGACTCCGGAATATTTGAAGGGAGTTTTCAGGTGAAATAGGGGATTTTGTAAGAGACTAAGAGCAAAAAAAAAAGTTTACTTGCACTCAGCTAATTTTCTAACCCTAGAGCTTTGCCTCTTGATCAAGGCTTTGGGATTTTTTTTTTTTTAATTAACAGGTTCCACGGCCTGCAAAAATTCAAAAACCCCTGGATTAGCAAGCTTGCATATATAATCTTTTGTGTTCAGAGAAAGAGAGCAAAGAGAAGGAATTGTTAAACTCTCATACCAAGTTAAGATGAACTGAGCACCCTATAAGATGGATTTCATGATTTTGCCTTTGCATGTGGTGAAACTTAGTCTCTGCTTCTGAGTGACATTTTATTATTCCTCTTTATTTGTATAATTATATCTCCTTCCGGCTATTTAGAGACGGGCAAGTCTCTGTGCAAACTGATGTAGAATTTTCCTCTCCCGGTGCGTCTCTGCTTAAGTCCACTTAGTGTGCAAAAAAAAAAAAGATGATTTATTTTGAACCCGTTACCTTTGTCAGATTCTCAGGTTGTGGTGGAAGTCTGTTGAAATATATATGACATAAAACCAATTGATGTAAAACAGTGGAAACAAGCAGATGCATTTATACAACCGACTTGGGTCCTTAATAACTTTTATTGTTGGGGGGCAGGTGGGATGGTTGCGCATCTTCAAACTCTGCATATTTTATTTTTTTATGGTTCCGTATTTTGTGCGGATGCAAGAACTGGGTTATTCCATCATGTCAAATGTGATGTGTACAAGCAGACTCTCTCTTGTTGGCCTGCGATTCAGAGTGGTGAAATAGGTTGTCAGAATGGGGGGATCCTGGTTCAAATACCCATCTGGCCCTAAAGGCTGTCGGGATCCACCAACCAGGTGGTTGTGACTGTAGATTTGAGACTGAGCAATAAATGCTACCCACCTCCTTAGAGGGAGAGCAGAATAAAAATCCTAATATTTAGACCTGATGTGAATGGCGTTGTTTAGAATCTTTCTATCCCGTTTAGCAACCACAATCGGGACCTGCAACTTGGTCGTTAAGCAAAGCGGTCACTAAGTGGAACTGCAACTGCGCTTACGATCTTACTTCAGCTTTCCTTTGCTCTACAGACCTGCAAAGGTCATAAATGCAAGGATTGGTGGTAAAGTTACTTTTTCATCACCGTCATAACTGCGAATGGTTGCTGTACAAGGCAGTCGCTAAACGAGGACTACCTATACTGAAGTAGGTAAAAATTCAGGTTTCACCTGCCTGAATCTGGCTGCAGGGCATTTCAGTGGACCAACGTTCAGGTTTTATCTGCCCCCTCCCTTGCTCTGCCTCCAAATAAAGAGCGCTTTGTGTTTCTGCCCTGAGCTAATGTCTTTTCCACACCTGCATGCTATTTGAACCCGGATCCTTGCCTGAACGTGCTCCCCTCCCCTCGCTGTTCCTGTTTGGCCCCTGCATGCTTCATTTATTTAAATAACTTCGTTTGGGCCGGTCAGTGCGAGACTGCGGTTTCTTCCAAAGAGTGTGCAAATTTCCTGGCTTGTCCACTTCGTTCGTTGCAAAAAAAACAGCTCTTGGGCTCACAAAATGCCCTGTTCTCCCAGAAATGGACATGTTCCTTGGGTCTGCCATATGGGGTGTCACACCTTCCCACAAGGGTGTGAAGCCGCTTCCCCTTGGAATTGTTGTTCATCACAGTTTGTTAGGGAAGTGTGTGGCTAACCAGGCCTGGTTTGGACACCCTTTTGAGAGAACAAGCTGTCTTTCCAACTTAGTGTTTGTACTGTTGTTGCATTTTATTGTGGGGGTATCCCCTGAATTGGGGAAGGGGGCTGTCTTTGATCTGTGGCACAGAGCTATTTTCATGCTTACCTATCTAAGTTGGGGGTCTTTCCGTGGATTTTAGGAAACACTTTTAAAATTATTGCAGGTTTATTTTGCTTTTTGTCTGCCACTGTTGTAAGCATCCTCATCCTCATTGTCTGGCATATTACAGGTAGTCCTCGTTTAGTGACCACAATGGGGACCGGCAACTCGGTTGTTAAGCAAAGCGGTTGCTACGTGAATCCGCGACTGTGCTTACGATCTGACTTCAGCTTTCCTTTGCTCTATAGACTTGCAAAAGTCGTAAATGTGAGGATTGGTTGCAGAGTTACTTCTTCATCACTGTCGTAACTGTGAACGGTCGCTAAATGAGGACTACCTGTAATGGGATTGCTGTTGGCTTTGCATCTCTGTCATGTTTATTTTCTGACACTTTTTTGTTTGCAACAGAATTGTATGTTGCTTAGGGCACAAAGTTGCTGGATAGTAATTTTGATAAGAGCCGGGATGGCATGTCCTGTAGCCGTGAACGTTAATATTTAGAAATTAGTTTTGCTTCAGGCGCACAGCTGTTTTGAACCAGCTGTGGAAGAAAGAGGGAGCTTTCTTACTTAAAACAGGTGGATAAAGAGGAAATAGTTCGGTTTACCCAGGGCCTCCAGATCAAGTTACTGCACCAGCTGGACAATTGAGTTGGGGCAAATAAATAAATCATGAAGCAAAGATGGGACGCGGGGCAGCGGCTGGACCCCCTCAAGGTTACGTAAATAAGGAATGCACCCTTTCTGGCACTACCGGAAAAAGAGTGCAATGCACAACTGCGCCGCAGGCCACAGAAAAAGGCATGGTGTGCGATTAAACAACAACAAGTGCGATTGTCATGACCCTTGAAACCAAACGGCCAGCTTTCTGGACAGAGTGTAGTTTACGGCTTCTACGATCTTGCAACTTTCAAAGGGAGCCAAGAGTGAAATGAGAAGAGAGAGATGTTGGTGCTTTTTGCATTTTTTAAATACTTCTTTGGGGTTGTCCTTGGCTATGCTCTGGAAAAACGTAGAGAGTGTTTGGTTATGGAAGTGTATGGCGCGTATGTGAACTATTTAAGCATCTGAGCTGGATAAACGTGAAAAATAGAAGCCTCGGTGTTCTCCTTCTGTAGCCCATGGGTTTAGATCGATGCATATGTGAATTCTGTTGCCATCCCAAAACCATATTTGACTTGTTGCTTAGATTGATGTCCCTCCTTTCTTCCAAAATTCAGCCCTGCCAACTTCACTTTTTCCCTGCTCTGGACTCGAACCCAGGTCCACCACTACATCACACCGCACGGCAACCCTTTAAGGAACATTAGTTTGGTGGAAGTTTGTGATCTGGGCGTCTGCAGGGATTCGAATCCAGATTTCCTTCTTCTTAAGCCAACGTTGACATCGAACTGTGGTTTCCATAGCTAGTGCTATGGAAAGCCCCACCAATTCTTGGAAATATTGTTCTCCAAAGCCAATAAAAGAGGAGATAATGTGCTTAATGTTGGACGTTTTTCCTTAGGTTGACCATCTATCACAGTCTGTGTTGTAATAGCCCTGTTGGTCTGGCTGCAGCCCCCTCTCTTAAATCCACATGGCCCAATCTTCACAGATTTGTGAAGATTGTGAAACTGGCCCAAAGTCCTAAGATTGATGGCTGTCTTTTTTATAACAGAGAAACCAGGTTAAAGCGAATCCCATCCACCTCTCTTCCTCTCTTTATGCTGGCCAGAAATGGGGCAGAAAGAAACCAGCAATTGTAGACAAAGGTGGGATTGTGCCCGTCCTCTGAAAAGCTTGTCAGTAAACTCAGTTCCAGTCCTTAATTTCAGTGCAAAGCGTTTCCTCTCCCAAGTGAAGATGTGCAATGGATTTTCTATTTGCCAGGAAGATTTTTTTTTTAAAAAAGGAAGCATCTTCTATTATCCATACTGTACTCAATCAAACCTTTCGGTGGTTTTGCTCAATCTTGTCCACCCTGAGTCCAGGTTTTTAGTTTGCAGTCGTCTTGTTCTGTATTGAAACACCCCCGAGATAACAACTTGGCATTATCACAGTGTGCAAAATGTATCTGCTTTAAAAAGTGTACATTACACAAGTGGCGCACAATAATGTGTATATAATGCACAAAGGGCACATTAGGAAAATGGTAATTTCCCATTCTTCTTCAAAGCTTTGTCTTGCCTGGTGTGCAAATTGGAATTGGCTGGTGGTGAGGTTAGTGGTCTTTAAAAAGGATTTCCACGTGTTCTCAGAAGAGGATAAGTCTGTGAGTTTTGGCTGTAAGTAGAAAAGGAGACACTGTTGAATGTTGGTCAGTGCTGGTAGCTGATGGGTATTTATAGGACGACTGTTGGCATACGATCCATATGATGATCTGAGCATTTCAAGGGTGCCCTTCTTTTGGATTGATTGCAGAACCTAGCTTGTTCCACCACGCTCCACCCGGATTCACCCTAGGTTGCTTTTGCTCTGAGAATCAATTCCTGCACAGCATGAATGAATCCTTGGGGGCGAGGAACCACTCCGTATCGATTGGCTCAGCTGTGCGGAACGTGGGGCTGCATCTTGAACGCTGCATGGTTCTTGGGGATGCAGACAAGACGTGGGCTGGGGTAGGAAGACCGGTTCGGAAGCGTGGTGGGCTTGGCCAGGTGGGACTTAATTTCCTCTCCTGTTAAACGTCGGAGAGTGAATTTAGACGAGGGAGGTGTCTGAACTCTCAGGGTACGGATGCAGGTGGTGCAGTTGGGTGCCAGATTTTCTGACTTGGTTCATTCATTCAGGAAGGACAGAACTCTATGGAAGATGATGATGATGATGACGATGACGATGATTTCATAGAGCTTTGTCCTTCCTGTCTCAGAAGGCCCATTTTTGATAGTGAATTCTGTTCACTGCTCTTGAGAGCCAAGTGGAATAAAATACCTACTGGCCGTTAAAGATAGAATCTTTTGCAGGCTCCACAGTTTTAACTGGATCGCTGAGGCTTGCCTGTTTATAAAAATCCAGCAGGAGAGCCCACGTGGTACGCTGGTTCCCTTTCGAGTTGGCTTGCATGGCTCCGTTTTATCTTTCCAACCAACAGCACAAACCGAAATGTTTTGGTTTGTGGCTTAGGGTGACCTTGAGTGATCCTCGCCAGCAAACAAGCCAGCATTTAGTGCAATGTGGGCATCTGATTCTCGGCTTTTCCCAATGCTAGCTTTGTCTGAAAACAGCAACGTTAGTAAATAAATACGCATGTGACATTAAAGCTTTGGAACTTAGTGGATCTCCCAGCCCTTGTTCTTCTTCCCGGCTTCTCCAATAAATCCCCCCTTTTCCCTCTTCCCTGTCCAGCGTCGCTGGAGTTCGTGCAAAAGTGTGAAGGTGCAGACGCTGCTGATCTGTCCTAAATATGGAACTGGCTTCCTGCACCTGTTAAAACTCTTGAGCGAAAGGGCAGGGCTGTTCCAATCTCCATCTTTGGTTTAGAAGTTGAGACTTGCCTGCTTCCCCAAGGATCCTCTTTGCAAATTACTTGGAGCGCTGAAATGTTAACAGCTGTGTTGACCGTAGAGGCCAAACCGGGTGGGTTAAAGACCCCGATGACTGTGTAGTTGGATCAGGGTTAACCTTGGTTTACTTTTTGGATGGTTTGTGTGAATGCGGTTTGTAAGGTTAGCTGATGGTTCAGGTGGACTGCTTGCTGAGGGTTGTGTGAATTTGCAGCTAATAAGGCCTAGTGAGGTTTCCCATTTCATAATTCTCTTTTGGGGTAAGAGCTGTCTTTTTGGTGATTTTAGACCTCCCTTTCTTAGGGGAAGCTTGGAAAGGCACCCTGAATGCTTCCGAAGCTTTCCCCTTTGCAATTCAGCGCGGGATACCGTGAGAAATGAAATTAATTGGCCATGGAATGAAGGAATTTGGAAGGGGTGTTCTAATTTTGCCTTCGCTTAGCTGCAGCTGCTGTTCTCTGGTTTTAGATATAGTGCAGGGACAGCCTGATCTTTTCGCCCGGTATCTACCATCAGCGGAAGCATCAGAGCCATGACGGAACAGGGCGCCATGGTTGGCCGGAACAGTCTCGCCTTGGCAAAATGCAAAATTGAATTGTGCAACTGTTCTAGCCTGTTTTGTACAGAAAAGGAGGGAAGCAAAAAAAAAAAAAATAGCAGCACCACCCTGGCCTTTCAAGCAATGCCATAAGCCTTGTATGTCAGGGGCATTTGATGCTTCTGCTCTGCATGTTCAGGGGAAGAGAAGGAAAATCTGGTATGTACACAGAGAAGACCCAGGGATTCTCTTTTTCCATGCTCTACTTTCCAACTCAGCAGCTCCATTTATTTTTGGGATGACCAAACTGGAGAATGGAAGCTAGCATCCATCTCAGGTTACAGGTAGTCCTCGCTTAACGACCGTTCGTTTAGCAACCATCCAGAGTTATGACAGCGCTAAAAAAACAACTTATGACTGTTTCTTGCATTTACGATGGTTGCAGTGTCCCCACGGTCACGTGATCACCATTTTCGACCTTCCCAGCCGGCTTCCGATAAGCAAAATCAATAGGGAACTGCGTGATTTGCTTAACGATCACCTGGTTCTCTTAATGACCATGTGATTCGCTTAATGACCGCTGCGAAAAAGGCCGTAAAATCTGACTCGGATTTGCTTAATGACTGCATCGCTTAGTGACCTAAGTTCTGGTCCCAATTGTGGTCGTTAAGCGAGAACTACCTGTATCATTTTTTCTCCTTCTCCTCTTCCTTTTGCCTCCCCTCCTCTTTTTGATATTGTTCTTCTTTCTCCTTCCTATCCTCCTCCTCCTCTTCTTTCTTTCCTCGTCTTGTTACTCTTCTTTCTCTACTCCTTCCTTTTCCTCTTCCTCCAACGTGGGTGTGTTGTGCTGTGTTCCCAGAAGACTGTTGTCCCTATTAAATCTGCAAGGGAAATCTTCAAGGGGTTCCCACTCAAACCTCTGGATCAACTGCTTTGCCTCTCTTTGGGAGGGGGGCGGTCAAAAGCAGCTGTATCTATTGGATCAGAAGAGACTGTAGGTTAGAGGTGTGTGTGTGTGCGCGCACACACATGGTGAGTGTGTGTCTCTTTCAATCCAGTTCCAAACTTCCCAAAACCACCTTTAGCTTCCATGAATTGGTAAACAATCTTAGCTAGTTTGCACATTCAGGAATTGGTGTGCTTGACAGGGTTGACTGCGGTATTCCATCTCCAAAAAATGTATATATTCCCTTAGTTCTTTTCCTTTTTCGGGGTATCTTTGCAGTTGTGAACTGGGGTAGACTGAGTGAGTCGTGTGTTAGGGGTTTACACCTCATATTAAGCTATAATGTGGTTTGTCTGATTGGGCCTGTGTCTGTTGAGTGAACTTAGCCAGTTGAGGTAGGTAAACCTGAATGCATGGCTTTGCATGTTGTGTGAACGTAGCCAATGTGATTGATTCAATAAACCATGGGGGAAACTATTGTTAAACCAGAATGTATGGCTTTGCGTGTTGTGTGAATGCACCCAATGCGATTGATTCAATAAACCATGGGGGAAACTATTGTTAAACCAGAATGTATGGCTTTGCGTGTTGTGTGAATGCATCCAATGCGATTGATTCAATAAACTATGGGGTAAACTATTGTTAAACCAGAATGTATGGCTTTGCGTGTTGTGTGAATGCATCCAATGCGATTGATTCAATAAACCATGGGGGAAACTATTGTTAAACCAACAGTGGCTTTTGGCAGTGTGGAAAATTAGCCTGAGTGATCTTCAAGAAGGCTCAGGCCATCTATGGATTTGAATTCTTTCCATGGATTTGAATTCGTTTGCTGGGTTATAATTTTACCACTTTCTCTCACTCATTTTGGTGTTTCTTTGTTCAAAGGAGAAAAATATGTGTGCAATTGAACAATCTTTCTGGGATGCAGACAAGAGATATATTCTGCTTGGAGAATATTTTGCAAAGCCACGTATGTGCTCCAGATGGGGAGACTTTCATGGGAACTTAGCTGTGGAACAGGGGGAATTTCCCCCCCCCCCAGACTTTGATCCTTCCGATTCCTCCCAGATTTACAGGGACTTAGTTCACTTCCCACCTTCAAATTAACAGCAGAAGTGAATTCAAGACTGTTCCTTGTTTTTCTACTAACTGATTTTCTCAACCTTTAGAAATTAAGCATCTTGCTGTGATCAAAGACACTGAGAATTTCAAACTTGCGATTGCAGGTAGTGCTCGCTTAACGACCACAATTGGGACTGGAATTTTGGTTGGTAAGCGAAGCGGTCATTAAGCAAATCTGACCTGATTTTACTACCTTTTTAGCGGTGGTTGTTAAGTGAATCACCACAGGCATTGAATGAATCACACGCTTCCCCATTGATTTTGCTTTCCAGAAGCCAGCCGAGAAGGTAAAAAATGGCGATCATGTGACCACAGGACGCTGCGACGGTCATAAATGCGAACTGGTTGCCAAGTGTCCAAACCGTGATCATGTGACCGCAGGGATGCTGCAATAGTCATAAGTGTGACAATTGGTAGTAGGTTGTTTTTTTCAACACTGTTGTAAGTCCGAACCATCACTAAACGAATGGTTGTTAAGTGAGGACTACCTGTATTGTTTAATGGACATTCTTCCTCCTGTTCCTGGATGCTCAGTGCTGAAGATGCAAAAAATCACAATCCCTTTCTTGCTCAAAAAATTTGACTTCTTAGAGACTAACAGAGAATACAGGTAAATATGTTTGTTAACAGTCTGAGTGTCCTTGTGTTCAGAAACTATTCCAAAGATGTCAAAACCAGCTTTTATTAATGAAGATTTTTTTTTGTTTTTGGTCAAATTCTGGGCAGCCTCTCCATGGCTATTCTGCCAAAATAATCAAGATGGGGAATTTCTCTGAATGTTGGGGGTTCATCTGGGGCAGAATGAAAATATGGCAGGGTTGCAGGGCACAGTCCAGTGATGTAGAAGTGTTTTTTCCCGCTTGCATGGAGAAATAAACGAGTGGAATAGAGAGTTTGCTTAACTGGGTAATGGTCTGTTCTTGACACATATAGAAAATAAAATTCTCCGCTTGGGCGGTCAACCAAGTGGTTCTACGGATGCTGTTCAGAAACCAGAACCCCTGAATTCATTGGGATGTGCTGCTAAGACAGTGGGTAGAAATTGTCTGCTGATTCCTAAATTCTGCAGTCTGAATTAGCTTGATCAGCGGACCAAGTTAGTATATCTTCTTATTTTGCACAACTGAACTTGGGTACTCATGAAAACCCACAAAACAGCTTTCAAAAACAGCCACTCTAACCATAAAGGTTTTCGGAGAAAAGTCCCGAGAATTGAATTGGTTGCTTAAAGTCAACACTTGTTGTCACAAAGTGGGCTGTTTTTCCGTGTCGGGAAGAAACATTTCTTAACCAAATGCTTTGCTGCTGTTTTCGTTAATAGAGGCACCAACTTCCGAATACAGTTTCCTGTTCTGCAGAAAAAGCTCTCCATTGCTTAGGTGCAGTTTTCTGAAAATGGTGATTTCCTCTTAAGCAGCTATCTGGCTGCAGAGTTTGGTGACTTTGAAAATAGATTTGGGAAGAACAGTTCCCAAATTTGGCCACCTTGGCATTTCCCCCCCCCCCCATCCTGGCAATCTGAGATCCTTCAGATTAATTTTATGCATATGAAATGGTTAGTTTTATGCATATAGTTCAGCTGTTGTTAAAAGTGTCTGCATGTGGACAGCTGCTAGAGGGTTTTCTCTCCAAAGAACTTTTCCAGAATAGCCCTTCCAATGAATAAATCCTAAATATGTGGAATATTCAGTTTCTGCTTGAAGTAATGACAGATTTCGAGAGCTACCCCTGGTTGGTTTCATTATAGAAGGGTGTTCTCATGTGCTCATAGGTGTTATGTGCTCCTTTGCTCAAGTGATGAGTGACATATTTAATGCCTGGAAGAAAGAGTCCAAGCTAACTTGATAGGCTTGTCTGAATGGGAGGACAGGGATGCTGAGAATGTAAACAAGCAGTGGTCCGTAACCGAGAGCAGGAAGGCTGTGGATAAGAGTATGTCTCCTATTCTGAGGAGGCTGTGCTGTAAGATAGCATGAATGGTTTGAGATTGACCGAGTACCTATTCTGCACTTCCGTCCCAACGTACTTACTAGCTGCCCACTATCTTTTAGAGCTAAAAATTGAGTTTTTAGCCATGTGTGTCTTTGCCTTAGTGGTAGCCTGGGTGAGATGCTTTTCCAGAGCCTGTTGACCATTTCCTTCTATTGTATCCCACAATTATGTCGGGCATCCTGTCTTTCTTACACCCTCGAACCACCCACTGTGTGCCTTCCTTGCGGGGGTTGAATGACAATTCAGTTGCCAATCCAGCTCATGTGTGTGTGGGAATGTGTCTCTTAAAGTTGGTGCTGTTGGTTGATAGATTTGCTTGTCCATATGTGTAAAGTTGGCAGTAATCAGCCCAAAAGGTTCCCCCCCCCCATGGCAGCTGGTATCTTCCAAGCATCTTCTCTGTGTTGTCTTGTATGCTTGCTTTGCAATGCCACCAATGTCAGCCAGTGAAGAACATGGCACATTGTGACCTTGCAAACGGCGACAAGGAATGTTGGGAATTGAAGTTCAGAAACATCTGGAGTTCTACAGGGTCTCTGGATTAGATCTCATAAAGAACTTCACACACCATTGCTATTTTGGTGGCTTTATTTAATACAACATTGTCTTTGGCTTGATAGCCTGACGTTTGAGGAGGCTCTGTGAAAAAGGATCTGAACTGTGAAAGGGACATTTTCAATCTCAGTGAGGCTTGCTCAGGAGAACTTGGGTATTGCTTTGAATTTTCTATCTCGAGCATCAACCTGGATAGGCTTCCATCTATGCTTAGCGTCTTCCTTCCTAGTTTTGCAATGCTGTTTTTTCCCCCCAATGCTCTGAGCTGCAATTGGCTTATACAGGGTTCTTTTGACGCCCGCTTTTTTAAAGAGGCAAGAGTTTTGAAATAGGCTTGTCAATCTGAAAAGTAAAATAACCAGGAACCCAGCAAGGCCTGTGTGAGTGTGTGTCTGCAAAAGGAGTGAAATGCACACACAGCAGAAGAGAATGGCTGTTCTTTCCCCGGGCTGTGAATAGGAAACTCGCAGATGGAAGATATTTTTAGTATTGCTTTTCCTGTGTGTGTGTGTGCAAGCATGTGGATCTTGATCGTTCTGCATGCGCTGAATTCTCTAGGTTACATGCGCTCCTGTATTTGTGGGTTCTCTGTTTCTCTGACTCATTTGCTTCATCTCAGACAATTTCAGAAAACTTTGTCTTACAACAGCTGGCCAGTTGCTTTATTTCTTTTTCCCATAAATCAGCTGACCAAAAGAAGCTGCATTTTAGGCATTTCATCTATTTATTTTGATGTATCCCTTCCTCAGCATTCCAAGTACTGTATATGCTTGGGGTAGTTAAAATGATTTGCAGGTGTAACTGAAGGAAAGGAAAGATGGAGGTGGGAGGTTGAGGAAAACAGCAGGCAAGCTTTGAATGAATGCATAAAAGCAAACATTATTCTTTCCTGGTTTTAGCACAGTGTATTCTGGGAAAATTTGGAGTTGCAAGCCCAACGCATTAGGAGGGCAAATGCCAGGATGAAATGTTTTGATTTGGGATGTGGTTGAAGTAAAGGAGAAGTAAGTGGTGGACAATTCTTCCAAGAGTGCAAGCTGTAGCTCAATAGCTTTGAGTTCTATTTTGCACGTGAAATGTCCTGGGTCCAATCTTGGTTTCAGGCCTGCAAAAAATTCCACTCTGGAGCTCAGCTCTCTTGCCCAACAGTGCCTGGGTTTGCACTAATAGCACAGTTGGGTTGGTTTTGATTTAGTGTGTGAACCTCTATTGTTGTGGTTCATGACCTGTGTGGCTTGGCATAGCGTGTGAACCCATCTCGTTGTGGCTTTTCCAACAAACTCTAGTTAAATCATGGCTTTGCACAAAGCATGGGCCTAGTCAGGGTGGGGTAGGACTCGAACAAGTGGACTCAAACATCCTGCTCAGGCCGTGGGCCCAAGAGTGCGCTGCGGTTGTGTATATTTTGACTTCCCATTTGAGGAGCAGTGGAATTGGTGAGGCTGGATTCCCACAACACACTTTAACTGGGTTACTGGGTTCGGAAATGCATTGCATCCTAAACTAGCAAACGGGGCTTCCCAGCAGCCTAAAAGGACTAATCAGCATAGTGCAATCTGCAAAAATGCAGTGGTTTTGATCTTCTGTTGTCCTGCGTGAACATCGCCTCCTTTGTGTGTGGGTGTGTGTTAAGGGGGGGGGGTGTTGAAGCGTGTACTCAGCCTTCCCTGTGCCCTCTGGGGCTGCAGGGCCTTTGGGGCGGTGTGGGTGCTGTTGGCATGAGCAAGGAAACACATTAGCAGTTGTGTGAGGCTTTGGGCTAATTTGACAAGCGATGAGGAAGGTGTGTCGCTGCAAAACCAGTCCAGACATCCAACCGTTCTTTTATTCATTCTTGTTCAAACGCCGAAGCTCAGGATGATGGTGGTGGCACAGCTCTGCTTGATCGGCGGCCTCCTGGTTTGATAGCAAAGCTGGTTAGGCACTTGCTTGCTAGCGCTTAAGTTTATTGAGGATTAATGGCCCAGCTGCCATTCTCACATTCCTGGGTCTCTGCCCATTCTATGGGTCTGTAATGGGAAATGCAACCGAGTGCTGAGATTTCCTCTACCTACGAGTGCTGAGATTTCCTCTACCTACGTTGTGTACTTCGGGTGCACAACCTCTCCCCCCCCCCACAGGAGTGGTGTTTCACACACGCATCAGCTCCTATTCTCCACCCAGAGAAGATCCAAATGCGTGGGGAGGTCAGGAGAGGGACCTTAACCCATAAAGCACCGTGTTGCAAAAATTCCTTCCCTTTGCAAATCTCCCCGACTTAGTTGAGCTCCGCAGAAACACCAGCCGGCATGGTGGGTGGTCTTGACATGCTGCTCCGGTCACAGCCCTCCCCAAGGGAGGGTGTCAGGTATACTGCGACAGCACCTGGAGGATCACTGGTTTCCCCTCTCCTTCAGGATGAGAGAATTTCCACTTCACTTCACTTCACTTCACTTCACTTCACTTCACTTTTCTCGCCTCTCCAAAGAGTCTCTGTGCGCACACGGGCTTTTTAGATTTATTGTTTTCCCCTTGCCTGATTGTCCGTGATGCTAATCGATATAGGTGGTATGTATCATCTTGGGGAATATATTCTTTCTCTTTCTGCTCACCCAGAGGTTCAGGGGTGAGGCCAGAACTCTGCTGTGTTTTTCGTCCAAGTTTCTTTGTGCATTTTTTAAAAGAGTCAATACAGAGTCCTTTCCTGCCTGTTGCTGATTCCTCAGAGAAGCAGAGTAGAAGGTGCCTCTCTTCCCTCCCTGCCTCCCTGAGGCTTTCCACCTTCTCCAGTCCGTTTCACAACTTTCTAATGGGCAGTGAATGAGAGAACTAGCCAGTTTCCTTCCTTCGTCTGTCCCTCCCTCCCTCCCTCCCTCCCTCCCTCCCTCCCTCCTTCCTTCCCTTGTCCTTCCTTCCTTCCCTTGTCCTTCCTTCCTTCCTTCCTTCCTTCCTTCCTTCCTTCCTTCCTTCCTTCCTTCCTTCCTTCCTTCCTTCATCTGTCCTTCCTTCCTTCCTTCCCTCCCTCCCTCCCTCCCTCCTTCCTTCCTTCCTTCCTTCCTTCCTTCCTTCCCTCCCTCCCTCCCTCCCTCCCTCCTTCCTTCCCTTGTCCTTCCTTCCCTTGTCCTTCCTTCCTTCCTTCCTTCCTTCCTTCCTTCCTTCCTTCCTTCCTTCCTTCGTCTGTTCCTTCCTTCCTTCGTCTGTTCCTTCCTTCCTTCCTTCCTTCCTTCCTTCCTTCCTTCCTTCCTTCCTTCCTTCCTTCCTTCCTTCCTTCGTCTGTCCGTCCCTCCCTCCCTCCCTCCCTCCCTCCCTCCTTCCTTCCCTTGTCCGTCCTTCCTTCCTTCCTTCCTTCCTTCCTTCCTTCCTTCCTTCCTTCCTTTGTCCTTCCTTCCTTCCCTTGTCCTTCCTTCCTTCCTTCCTTCCTTCCTTCCTTCCTTCCTTCCTTCCTTCCTTCCTTCCCTTGTCCTTCCTTCCCTTGTCCTTCCTTCCCTTGTCCTTCCTTCCCTTGTCCTTCCTTCCCTTGTCCTTCCTTCCTTCCTTCCTTCCTTCCTTCCTTCCTTCCTTCCTTCCTTCCTTCCTTCCTCTTTCTATGTCTGTCTGTCTCTTCTTCCTTCCTTCCTTGGAGGCCAAAGTTGGAAAATATTGATGGATGGTTCCCATGCACAATAAAATTTAATGTAAATAAAATTTACTGCACAGTAAAACACCCCACCCTTTCTGTCTCCAGCTTTATGAAGGCTTTCCTCTCCAAGTCCCTTCTGCCCCCACACACATTGCAAATTCTGCTTTGTCCAAGGCCGCTGTGTCTCTGGGATCAATTAAAAGCTCGTCACGCACCGACTGGGAGGGATTGTTCTTCATTTTCTGGCACCTGTACTACATCCCAACCTGGGTGTTGATATCCCTTGACCTTCCCTTTGAGAACCTTTTGAAGTTTTTTTCCGCTTGTTGTCCCGTCTCAAGGCCGCCTTCATTTTTTCCGTATTGCCCGGCAAAATAATCTTGTTTTTTAGAGCTGGGGCTGGTGGGAGCTCTGGCGGAGAGGTTTAGCTGTGTGAGTGGAGGGCGTTTTTGTCATCCCATCCTTTGCCTTAAATTTGGTTGGAATTTCAAGGGGGAAATTGCTTTCTTTCCCTCTAGGATTGTCACTTTGTGGGAAACCTACGTGGGAGGATTAAAAAAAAACACTGATTTGTGCAAACATGTTGGAGGATTGAAGCTTGGTGGGCCTCGCTGACCGAAAATGTCCCCTTTACCCCTCGAACCCACCTGGCTGAACCCCTATTAATGAACTTTTTAAAAATCCCTGTTAATGAGCTTTTATTTAAAACACGGAGATTTTATTTGATTTTATTTGCATTTATATATATATATATATATATATATCTATATATATATATATATATATATATATATATATATATATATATATCACTGCCCATCTCCCTCCGCCGGAGGGACTCTGGGCAGTTTACAACAAAATAGTAAAAACAGAAATATAAAATGCAAAATTATAAAACAGGATTAAAATCCAAGAGGCAAGGTAGTAAGGTGATCTTACTTAATCCAGTCTAGGAGAGGAGCTCTTTAGGGTATTAGCCATCCCCGAGAATGGCTGTTTCTTCCTTGGTCCCATGCAAAGCGGCAGAGCCAGGTTTTCAGGTTCCTCTGGAAGGTCAGGAGCGAAGGAGCTAATCTCACCTCCGGGGGCAAGTTGTTCCACAGGGCGGGAGCTACTGCAGAGAAGGCACGCCGCCTCGACCCCGCCAGATGAAACTCTTTTATAGATGGGGTCCGTAGCATGCCCTCTCTGCATGATCGGGTGGGACGGGTGGATATATTGGGGACGAGGCGGTCCCTCAGGTAACCTGGCCCCATGCCAGGTAGGGCTTTAAAGGTGATAACCAACACCTTGAATTGGACCCGGAAGCAAACTGGTACCCAATGCAGCTGACGCAACAACGGTGTTATATGTGCCGATCTAGGGGCACCAGCAATGGCCTGTGCAGCCGCATTCTGGACCAGCTGAAGCTTCCGGATACTCTTCAAGGGTAGCCCCATGTAGAGCGCGTTGCAATAGTCTATATGCGAGATGACAAGGGCGTGAGTGACTGTTCGGAGGGCATCCCGATCCAGGAATGGGCGTAACTGGAGATTGCATTTCTTACTGCTATTAAAAGCTCATAGCCACCCTAAAAAGCAATAGGAACCAGGATGATGCAGGCTTTGAGTTGGTTATAAAAGTTCGGCACCTGGTGTAAAGTGTGAGCACACCCCCTCTGCTGTTTATTAAAGCATCCCAACTTTTCTTAGTTTTCCAGTTGAACCTGGAAAAAGGTCTAGCGATTATAGCTAAGGTGAATCTTAAAGCACTGATTTTTTTCCCCCTTTCAGGATTGTGTGGAAGAATGAAAAATTTAGGGCTCCTTTAAGGAACAGCGGAAAGGGGCTGTGTTTCGGGAGGTATAGAGGATTTCTGCCAAATAGTTTTGAAGCCAGTTTAGCTCTAATATTAAAGAATAGGACACAGTAGCAGTGGGTGTGAGTGTGTATTTACAGGACAACATAATGGCATTTGGGAAAAAGGACATTTCTGAAGAGTTTCTAAAATCTTTTCCCCCTTCTCCACTCGCTGCAGGTTCCTCTCTGTTCTCACTTCTCGTTCTCTGTTCTCACTTCACCTTACGAGTCGCCAAATCTGAATAGCTGCTTTTTGGTTCTCATAATGGCTGTTGAATGCTTTTTGTGAGCTGATGGGCACATCGCTTCTTGCACTTGCAGGCTCTCACTAGAGAGGGACTTGCGGTTGTTGGACGTTGGCAGTTGGCACGTGGCTGTCTCTAATTGTGGTGGTAAATTGCAGTTTGCAAGATGGCCGTGCATTTAGCTCTCGAGCTGGGGTGGTAGGCATTAACCTCCTGACCTGAAACAGCAAAGATGGGATTCCGAGAGACCGCAGAGGTGGAGCAAAGCATCCAGTGGAAGATTGTGCAAAATATTGGCAGGGGTGGCAACTTTAGGTCAACCGTATTGGGTAACATTATTGTTTATTCCTTCTGTGCCTGCTTTATTTTTCCTCCCTCCACAGCACCATTCCTCTACTGCTTTCTCCCTCTTGAGAGTTCTCAAAATAGTTTTGGATTTATGGATGCTTCAATATTAATCTTTTAAAAAAAATGTATACAATTTTATGTGTTATGTTGTTGTCCTTTGAGAGTTCTCCTCTTGGCTGAGCCCTGACATCTTTCCCTCCCTCTCTCATTCCTTCCAATTTCCCAGAACCGGGGGCGCTTGGCAGAAAAGAGAACGATTCCCTTGCCTCCCTCTAGGACTCCGAAAAAGGAGCCGCCTTCTATTTTCTCACACAGAGACAACCACAAGGAGGTTGAGAAAATCAACGGCCATCACCCTAATGTCAAACAAGAAGAGGATTTGCATATTAGTATCATGAAAAGAAGGTATGTGAGCATTCCCGTTTCTCTTTGTCCCCAAAACACAAGTGTACGAGCCTAGAAACTAGGGATTGCCAGTGGTTGTGTAGCACGAAGCTTCCATTTATATTTACATTTATATATTTACATTTATGGGTATAAATGTGATCAATCAATCAATAAATTTATTGGTGGCACAGCTTGTCAGAACTACCGTGACGTCACAGAATCCTCGAGAAAGATGCGTGTGGCCTGAAATCCGTGCTTTTGACCACAGCGGGAATGCCAGATCTTAAAGAAGGAGGCATATTCTGAAACATCTGCATGGCTTGCGGGCCCTGGAAACACCCATAGATTCCAGGCTTCCCAACCAGAAACTCGAAAAGCGGTCTCGGGTGCCTGGCTTGGTCCTCTTTAAAAGGATTAAAGGTCGTTGCGTATGCTTCTCGGGACGTTGGCAGTGCTGGCACCGATGCTGCGTGGGTAGGAAGGATGGAGGGTCGCTCTGGAGCCAAGAGGCAGGAAGTCCAGGGGCGAGGACGTGGGTTCGGCAAGATGAAAGGGAGCAGCGAGTGAGCATTGGAGCGCGGCGTCTCCCCGAAGCCAAAAAGCAGATAAAAACGGGAGGCTGGAAGCTCTTTGGCCTCCTGATAAAATCACTACCTGATGCTTGTTACAGTTTCCCTGCCCCGGGGTCTGGAGGAAGCAGCACGTGGCACGGTGCCACCGGCGTGTTCATGTTCTCCTGCACGCTCCTCCAAAGGCAGAACAGAACCAGAATTAAAACCGTACGAGTCGTGTGTCTTCGGGGAACCGGGTGAATGGTTCGGAGGGTGGGTGTTCTCTTTCCAGGGCGCCGGGCATTGTTCAGAACCTCACCCACGCTGGCCGCCACCTTTTCAGAAGAAGCCAGAGATGGAGGTGGAAGATGCAGCAAGATGGATGGCTAGGGTGAAAAGAGGGTCAGGTGTGCATTTGAGATGGGGGGAAGCATCTCTGCGTTTTAGCAAGATTGCAAAATTGCTGGCTTGTGCAAAAGCTTTAATGGTGGGACGTTGTCAGCCTGTCAAAAAGCACCTCAGAGCCCTTAAGTCAGGGGTGGAGAGCCTTTTTTCTGCCAAGGGCCATTTGGATATTTATAACATAATTCGCGGCCTGGGGAGCAGGGTTTGCGAGCGGGAGCCAATTGCACGCACTGGGGGGTGGGGTTTGTGGGCAGGAGCCAATCACACACACTGGAAGTGCGGTTTGCGGGCGGGAGCCAATCACAAGCACCGGGGGGCGGGGTTTGCAGGCGGGAGCCAATCACGTGGAAGGGGGCAGGGTTTGCAGGCGGGAGCTCCTAGATTTATTGAATTTTGAGTCCCGCCTGCGGTTGCCTTGGCAGGGCCAGACCAAATAATTTCGCCGGCCTTACATGGCCCGCGGGCCGGACGTTCCCCACCCCTGCCTTAAGCGGAAGGCTATTTTTGATGTCCCCAAAGGCTTGTTGCTGTTTGGCTCTTTAATTTATTGCGGTTCAAAGAAAACAGCCCCCGTCTCTACCCATCTCCCCAGTTTTATGCTGCCTCAACACCATGGCCACCCAGGACGGATTGCTCTGTGCTTGTGATGTCATTTTTCTCGTGGTTTTTGATAAAGCGACACCTTGTTCCCAATTCTCTTTACTCCTGAGTCAATTGGTGGCCTCTCTTGTTGGGTGGGTGGGTGTGCAATCAAAACTGAACAAGGGGGGTAAAAAAGAAAAAGGGAAAAAAAGAGCAAAACAATATATAAAAAACAAATTTATATACAGTATCTATAAAAAGTTTTAAAAGCAGCCATGCACGGAATGCATGGAAAAAATGAATACAAAAAGCATGGTTGGGTAATACTTTTAATTTAAATAGTTGCAATAAAGTTCGGATTTTAAATTAAGCAGTGGTACGCAGATGCACGTTTCTGCAAATCTTTTTCTGCCTTTTCTTTTCCCGCGTTTGGGGAATGGGAAGGCCCCAAGTGGTGCCGAAGGTATTAGGAATGGGTCATCTTTGCCCAACCTGATGTCTTCTAAACATATGGGGAAGAATTTTGGCTTTTAGCCAAACTCTGGTTGACAGTAATTTCCAGGGATGTGTATCATTTCTTTAATGTGGCTGAAGTTTCCAAATCAATAAATGTTGTCTTGGTCAGTAGCGAAGGTTACTGTCAGGGAGATAACTGGCGGAGGAGGAGGGGGCTCCCTCCAGGGGGATAAACGCATGCGCAGTACTGAATCGCTTTGCTTTCCTCCCAAGAGGCTGAAGAAGGCACCGCCCTAGTTTCCTGGGCCCTTTCTCTGAGCATCACTAGTTCATTTTAGTTTAGCTGGATTCTGTCTAGCAAGGTAGAACAATAAAACACTAGAGTCTGTACACCAAGTCTCGGCGTGTTCCTTCACTCGAAGTCAGGACAGTTACAGTGGAAGGGTGTGGTTTAGGGGAGGGTTTTCCAAGTTTTTTCAGGACTTGGAACCTGTCAAAAAAAAGGTGGTGGCCCCCAGGATCAAGAGGCAAAGCTGTAGTGATAGAAATATGACTGAGTTTGAGCGAATTTTCCTTTTTTTTTTGTTTGCTCTCTTGTGGAACCCAACAAGTTCTTGCAGAACCTACAGTTCTGTAGACCGTGCTCTCAAAAACCCTTGTTGAGGATTCCTGTTTCCTTCCTTCCTTTCTATAACCCTTTTCCTGTTCTTCAGTCCAAGAGGTTTCCAAAACTGGAATTATATTTGGGCTGTGTTGTGTCACCTAAAAGGCACAGAACACAAACAATCTGTTGTTGAAAAGGAGGTGCAGATGCCTCCTTCCAACATTGTACGTTCCTTTGTGTATCTGATCATCCAGTCCAGGAAAGGGTGAATGAAAGAACTGGGCAAGTTGACAAATTTTTGCAGCGTTCCCTGCTGAGTTCTTGTCCAGTTCCTGAATTCCTGGTTTGCCCCCAGCTGTAGGGATGATGATGTCCTTCCCCGCTAGTCTGTTTTCTTAGCAGACCTTGGTCCTTTCCACCCCTTCCTCCTCCTCTTCCTGACCCTGAGCTTGGGAGAGGAACTCTTAGCTGTGTTGGTGAAGGACCCATGTGGGTTGCCTTGTTAAACTCTGATTGTGCCTAAGAGGAAAGGCAGCTGAGACGGTTAAAATGGAACGAGAAGTCACATCCCTTGCTTGGAACATGCCCTGTCTGCCTCTTTCTCTCTTCCGCCCCCTTTTAATTATTAGTAATTTATAAAGGAGACCTCTTTGCCCCTCTACCCCACCTCCACAATGCGGTGCAGGCAGCCTGATAGCTTGCAAATTATTAGTAATTTGATTTCAATTGAATGAATAACCCGCTAAAGCGAGGCAGACATTAGTCTCAGAAATCTAATTGGAGATAACGCCGCGTGGTAGAAACTTGGAGAATGCAGAGTGAGGGTTTGGTTGAGCTTTGCAGCAGGGGGAATATGCAAAAATGTGCATGGGGAAAGGAGATAGAAGATAATTGGGATTTAATTTCATTTCTTACCTATTCATTTGTTTAAAGATGGGTGCTTAATTATCCAGCTCTGCGGTGATTGCCAAGGTATGAATGGGTATGTGCTTCTCCTCGGATTTCCCACTGGGTAAAAAAAAACGTCTTTGGATGCCAATCTCCAGGGCTTTGATGCTGAACCTTACAAGGGAGACAGTTTTGCGATTAACATTAAGGAGGTTCTCTGTGGATCTGAGAGCCCCCTTTGAAAGCGGATGCCCTCCCCCTTTTTTAAAAAAATGTTTTTCCCTTTTAATCGGGCATTCGTGGCAGATAGGAAGGATATATTGTGGACTGTTTTTCCTAAAGTTTTATATTTCATGTCTTAAGCATGATCAGGGCTGGGTGACCTTCGTCCACAAATTAAGCTGGAGTCTTTCCTGACTGGTTGTGGATTGTTTTGGAGATAGCCGCAGCTTTACACCCCTTTCTCATGGATGTATTTATTTGGAGGGTGGGACTTGTGTAGAGTTCTCTGTAGATGGGTTGGCACAAGAGGAGTGAAAAAGGGCTTTGTATACCCTGACATAAAGCTGGGTCCAGCTCATTGTATCAGGGTATCTGAGGGACCGTCTCGTCCCGATAACGTCAGCCCGCCCCACCCGTGCATGCAGAGAGGGCATGCTTCGGACCCCCTCAACAAGAGAATTCCATCTAGCGGGGTCCAGGAGGCGTGCCTTCTCTGCGATAGCGCCCGCCTTATGGAACATCTTGCCCCCGGAGGTGAGACTGGCCCCCTCCCTCCTGGCCTTTCGGAAGGCCCTCAAGACCTGGCTCTGCCGCCTGGCCTGGGACGACGGAGGCGGCAGTGCCTCCTGGGGTTGGCTGGCCCCGTAGGATTATGATCTACACTGCAGTTTTTATCCATCTTGGACTTTATTTATTTTTCATATTTTCATATTTTGTTGTGTTTTTAGAAAATTTGTATAGATTTTAATTTTTTTACTTGTTGTAACCTGCCCAGAGTCCCTTGTTCGGGAGATGGGCGGGGGATAAATTGAATAAATTGAATAAATAAATAAATAAAAAATTGTGCAAACAACTTGGATTTAATCCTGGCTATGAAACCATGATCAGTTCCGATCCTAGTTGTTGACCAGCTTGGGTATGAATCTTGAGATCACAGAAGCCTGGAGGGGAGATTGGGAAGACAGAGTGGGAATATAGGTAGTCCTTGTTTAAGCGACCACAATTGGCAACTTGGTTGTTAAGCGCAGCGGTTGCTAAGCGAGACCGCAACTGTGCTTACGATCTGACCAGCTTTCCTTTGCTTTACAGACCTGCGAAGGTTGTAAATGCGAGGACTGGTCGCAAAGTTACTTTTTCATCACCGTCGTAACTGCGGATGGTCGCTAAACGAGGACTACCTGTAAACTAGCTCCACCACTGCCTTCCAGCGTCTAGATTTTAGGCTCCCTCTTTTCCACAACCCTGTCCAGCTTGCAGGCAGAACATGCAGAATTAATTTTAGAGGTGGGGGAAAGAGCTAAAGATTTATTTGTAGCTGGAGGGGACGGGGGATCACGAGAGGATTGCCACACAGCATAAGGTGGGGTTTTTGCAAACTCATTTCTTGATTTATTTGATTTCTATAGCCGCCCATCTCAGCAAACTCATCCTATTCCATCTTTCAGCAGGTATAATTTTTTTAGCCCTCTGTGTGAAGCAGCCAGTTACCCTTTCCTCTCCTGTGCACGCAGCAGGATTACTTTTGACTCCTTTTTCCTACAAAATCAGCCACAGGATCCTTTTACTCATCTGCAGCTAGCGTTAAAGCAGAACATGACGCTTCTCGCAAGCCGTAATTTAAAAAGATAACCCTGGTTAGCCTGCAGATGCAACTCAGGTTCCTGCCAGGTGGGGCTAAATCATAAGACAGGAGTCTTCCCCGGGGTAAAACGGGTCATGCTCTAAAAAAGTCCAAAAAGCTTGCCCCCACCTCTTCTCTGGATGCCCTGCAGGCCGCCTTCAGCCAGAGGGCTGTCCTTCCATGGGCAGAGAAACGAGGAAATGTTCTCTGTTGGCCCAGAGGAATGTTTAGCCAGCTACAACTGAAAGATTTTCCTTTTCTTTCTTTCTTTCTTTCTTTCTTTCTTTCTTTCTTTCTTTCTTTCTTTCTTTCTTTCTTTCTTTCTTTCTCTCTCTCTCTCTCTCTCTCTCTCTCTCTCTCTCTCTCTCTCTCTCTCTTTCTCTCTCTCTCTCTCTCTCTCCCCTTCCCTTCCCTTCCCTTCCCTTCCCTTCCCTTCCCTTCCCTTCCCTTCCCTTCCCTTCCCTTCCCTTCCCTTCCCTTCCCTTCCCTTCCCTCCCCTTCCCTCCCCTCCCCTCCCCTCCCCTCCCCTCCCCTTCCCCCATCCTCAACAGGATCTGAACATCTCTTTCTGTGGGACCTCTTCCAGGTAACGCTTCTCAGGGCAGGGCCGAGTTTTCTTTCATGGGTTGAGCACCCTATGGGGAAACATTAGAAAGGGCTTTTCTTAAAAGTAGGGAGGATTGTCCGTGGAGACCAGTGGATTGACTTTTGGCGTTGATTTTTCTCCTCTTATCTTCTCTGAGTGCCCTTTTGGACAAGCAGAAGTTGGGGGTGAGAGTAATGTTCTTCCTGCCAACCTAAACGAGGTTGCAGAAATGGGACCAGTTCTGCACACCAATAACGCACGCTTCCGGTGCCTCTGTTTTGTTTTCTTTGGATGAAATGCATCAGTGTCATAAGGAGCTGAATAAGATAGTTAGATGTTCACTCCCCAGTATACTGTTTCTGACGGTGGACAGCTGCATTAGAAAGCTTTTTGTTTTTGGAGATGGGGTTTATCTCTGATCTTCGGTGCTGTTTGCTACCCAAGTGTCATTCAGTGGCAGCCAGTGCCTGATGCATTCGGCTGGGCGTTCAGTATCCTGAAGAAATCCGTTCTGTTGATAATTTTTAACCCACCAATTGGGTTGTGGAAGAGGACTTCCTATCAGGAGGCCTAAAATTTTGTTTTGTGCAAAGTTGTGAAATGCCAGTCCCAGTGGGCTTTACGATGAGGAAAGAGTGCGGTTGGATAACTTGGACAGAGAGGACCCTTGTGTTATTTTGTACAGAAGAATGCGCCCCGTGGAGTTAGAAACACACATCAGAGCCAGTTTGGTCTAGTGGTTAAGGTGCTGGGCTAGAAACCAGGAGTCTGTGAGTTCTAGTCCCACCTTAGGCACGAAAGCTGGCTGGGTGACCTTGGGCCAGTCCCTCTCTCTCAGGCCTAGGAAGGAGCCAATGGGAAACCAGGAGACTGAGAGTTCTAGTCCCGCCTTAGGCACGAAAGCCGGCTGGGTGACCTTGGGCCAGTCCCTGTCTCTCAGCCCTAGGAAGGAGCCAATGGGAAGCCAGGAGACTGAGAGTTCTAGTCCCGCCTTAGGCACGAAAGCCGGCTGGGTGACCTCGGGCCAGTCCCTGTCTCTCAGCCCTAGGAAGGAGCCAATGGGAAGCCAGGAGACTGAGAGTTCTAGTCCCGCCTTAGGCACGAAAGCCGGCTGGGTGACCTTGGGCCAGTCCCTGTCTCTCAGCCCTAGGAAGGAGCCAATGGCAAAGCAGGAGACTGAGTTCTAGTCCCGCCTTAGGCATGAAAGCCGGCTGGGTGACCTTGGGCCAGTCACACACATGCAGCCCAACCCACCTCACAGGGTTGTTGTGGGGAAAATAGGAGGAGGAAGGAGTATTTGGTATGTTTGCTGCCTTGAGTTATTTATAAAAATAGTAAAGGCGGGATAACAAACAAACAAACAAATAAAATCTACATGCTAAAGAGGAAAGGGAAGTTATCCCCTGTTCCAAAGGTGATGCAGTGTTTTCCTTTTTTAATATTTGATTTGCCAAGGAATGAGTTCCATTCACTGGAGAAAAAGTGGAACAGGGGCTCGAGCCTGGCACCTTTAAGATGGGGGGCAAGATCACACCCTGAACGTCCTGTCCTGTCAGTGGACATTTGAGAAACAGGCCAAAGAACTCAGTGATGATTGATTGGACTAAAGATTTTTAAAAAATGCATTTCAACAGGGGCATCTGGGGACGGGTGGACAGTTGTGCTGCCCAAGGTCCAGCTTGGCTCCAAGCCTTTGAGGAAAAAAGGCTCGTTTTTACTTTCTAAAGTGGGCTGAAATATCCTAATTTCTGGTGGAGAGGGAGATAAAAGAGAAGCAGAAGAACTAAAGAAGAAGAAGAAGAAGGGGGGAACACCCCCCTCAGATAACAGTTTGATCCTTGCCTCCATTTTCAGTCTGAACCCCAGCTTTGAAAGATTGCCCCCCCTTGGCACGTGGTGCCAAGTATTTTCAAGCCTTCCTTTCCCAAATCAGCAGCCACCTTTTGAAGGGGGGGGGTTGGTGATCCCCTCCCTTAATCTGCCTGCCTTTCCCCCCATTTTCCTTTGATCTGCCTCTCCTAATTTGTAAACTCCTTCCCTGTTGGTTGTTCTGAGCTCCCTCCTTGGGTCACTGTCTCTGCCGTCCTTGATGGGGAAAAAAAGCTTAATTAGGAACAAGCTGGTGTCTCCCTCTTCTTGGCACCAAATCTTAGTACAACTGAAACTTCTTTTTTTTTCCCCCCCTTCCCTTCTCTGTTTCCTGAAAGGAGAAAAGATTGTCATCTCTCAGGGCCTCTTGGAGCAATCCTTCTTTTCCCACGGCTTTGAAGTTAACACACATGGCTGATGCGCTAGTGTAACCTCAAAGCATGCCCCGTCTTTTTAAGCTGTTGCATTGAGTGATGTCCCCTTGTAAAAATGCACCATTGCCTCTTGAAAGAAAGAGGGAAGGACTCGCTCAAGAAAGTCTTCTAGGGTTCTCCCCCTTCCTGCTTTTAATACTTTTTAAAATTTCAAGCAAAGATTGTAGTCCTCGCTTAGCGACCACAGTTGGGACCGGCAACTCGGTCGTTAAGCGAAGCAGTGTGCTTATGATCCGACTTCAGCTTTCCTTTGTTCTACAGACCTGCAAAGGTCATAAATGCGAGGATTGGTTGCAAAGTTACATTTTCATCACCGTCGTCACTGCGAACGGTTGCTAAATGAGGCAGTCGCTAAATGAGGACTATCTGCTCTGAAGGTCTAAATTCTCCTAAGCTTTTTGCTAGTCCAGAGATCCTAGGTTGGTCTAAAGCAGGGCTTTCCAAAGTGCCGCCGCTGGCAACACACTAGTGGCGGCGGCGGCACGCGCGCACTCAGCGGCGCGGGGGTCGTGTGGCGGCGCGCACGGTGGCACGGGGGGTGTGCGGCGGCGCGCCCGCGCACGGCGGGAGGGTGTGTGGCAGCGCGCGCATGGCGGTAGCGGCAGCAGCCTCCGCTAAAACGCGGAAGCACTGATCCCGCACTGCTGCCGCCGTGCACGCGCGCGCCGCCGCTTCTGGGTGGTGTGGTGACACACCACGCTGTGTGTGGTGACACACTTTTGTGTCGCGACACACAGTTTGGAAAGCTCTGGTCTAAAGGGATTGTCAGCAGCACCTCTTTGACTTGGGTTGATTGCGGAAGCTAAGCGGAGTGAGATCTGATCATTCGGGAATCCCGGACCACTGAGATTGACTTGGAAGTGGAATAGCATCCTGGAAAAAGGGAGTGTAAAATCCATCCCATATTGCTGCTGGAAGATGAGTTCATTTTCAGTTTTGTTCATGCGCAGACAAAGAGGAATCATTGTCTGTTGGGTGTTCTTAAAGAGCTTCATGCCTCCCTGCAAACCATGTTGCAGCTTAGGGTGACAACTCAGCAACTCTGGTTTCGCATGTCATACGGCACACAGTTGTGGCTCGGGACAAGTTGATGAGAAGACCCAGGCCGCTGAGACTAGGAGCTCAGATACTCTGAAGATCATCCAAGTCTGAGAAAGGGGCAGCACGAAGCCTGAGAGCTCTTAAGGGCAGGAGAGAAAGATGCTAAACCTTGGGAGCTGATTTGTAAAAATGGCTAGATTCCTAGATTCTGCAGTCTCTGATGTTGGTTGCTAAGAGCACCATTTGAGCAAAGTCAACTTAGTTGAGTCCTGTGAATCTTACAAAAATTAAAGTAAACCCGTACCCCGTGAATAGGAAATAAACAGGCAGAAAAATGCTGCAGTTAGGGTGTCACACTATGCTGTCATTGATTCTAATCATGATGTGTTGAAGAAATCATCATTGGATGATGCCTGCCTCATTTAGTGACCATTCGCAGTTACGACGGTAATGAAAAAGTAACTTTGTGACCAGTCCTCGCATTTACGACCTTCACAGGTCTGCAGAAGAAAGGAAAGCTGAAGGAAGACTGTAAGCACAGCTGCGGTTTCACTTAACAACTGCTTTGCTTAACGACCAAGCTGCAGTCCCAATTGTGGTCGCTAAACGAGGACTACCTGTATAGCTAAAACAATAAAACCAAACAGAGGAGAAACAGAAAAACCTGGGTTTTGGCCTTGTGCCTTTTTCACAACCTGGTTAAATTCAGCCAGGTCCGTTTTCTGAATTTGCACAATCCGTTCTATTGCTGTTCACTCCCCCCGTTGCCCCGCAAATGCCAGCCGAGGCTTGCACACACCGGGTGTCGCCGTCAGCGGGCCTGTGTATCAACGGCCACGTTGTGGTCAAGGGATAATCAATGTTGCAGGTGCTTTGATGGATGTGGAGAGCCAAATTTTATAGCTGTCAGTTGCGCTTTGTGTTAGGCTGGCGGACGAAGATGGACGGCCAGCGGGGCGATAGAAGAGAGAGAACCGTGCAGAAAAGCTGCCACTGTGCAGTTGTGGGTCTGCAGTGGAAAAGTTTATGCATTAATGAAACGGCTGCCTTGGTTCATCCCTGCAGGGCCAAATCCATTCTGTCCTTCACGGTTGAGAATCAGTGTGTTTGATCTCACCCTTCCTCTTCCTTTACCTTCTCCGCCAACCCTGCGAGGTAGATCCCTGGGGTTGGTGCTGTGGGTCTTCTTTCCTCTCCTAGCTGGTCTGCTTGGCAGAGAAGTTGGAGGTTGCAAATCATCCCATCCTGCAGACTAGGCTGGAAGAATCAGAGACCGGCTAAAATTCATGCCGGCGTGTGAATTTGGGGCCCTTGAGCCTAGAACCGAAACCTCCAGGTCCAAAGTCCTGGGTGACTTTGGGCCAATCACGCTCTCTCGGCCCAGCCTACCTCGCAGGGTGGTGGTTGTGGAGAAAGAAATAGAAGGGAACGTTGTGAAGGCACCAAAGTTCCCAGGGTGTCTCTTCGGTGGCTGGCGGCATGGGTCGCTGGGATTTGTAGTTTACGACATCTGGGGTGTGTGTGTCCTGCTGTAATCATCCCAAATGTTTGCTTGCCTGTTGATAATGTTTTTTGGGGAGGGGGGAAGCACCAGAAACATGTGCCCCCCCCGCCTCCCCCTTCCCCTGCTTGCAGATTAGATGCTTGCTTGCAAAGCGGTGCAAAACAGCCTTGACCCAGATCAAGCCGAAGAAGGAGAAGGATGCCCCGATTAGCGAGGTTTTGTTGTGCAAGGCGATAAGTGCAGGGAGGGGGGGCGCTTGGATCAAGCGGAGCTGTCAGCTTCTGTCGGATCTCCTTCCTTGCGTTCGGCTGACTCAGAAGCCCTGGTTTTACCTCCCCAGGAGCTTGGAGAGACGCTGACCTTGCTTGTCTGATGAAGGGCTTTTCGCTGGGGGGCAGTGCCAAGGCTCTGCTTTGAATTACTCGGATTCACACGAGGGGGTGATTCGGATTCACACGAGGGAGGGGGTGATTCCTTCTCTGGGCGGGTGGAAGGAATCCTAACCAAAGCCCCTTGCGAGAAAAGTTCAAGAGCGCTTGGACCTTTTCCCATGGGGGCGGGGGAGGTAAACAGCCAAGGAAAAGAGCAGAGGCGTATGAAATCAAAAATTGGGGAAAACTTTGCAGGGCATCTGGGAAAAATACGTTTCAACATTAAAGTCATCCAGGTTTTGTGATGGATGAGACGTTGCAATCTGGACAGAGCTAGATGGAATGATGGTTTCACTCTGCCCAGGGCATCCCCTGGTAATGCTTTCCCCACCACAATCCAGGCCCTAAAATTGTTCTGGTCCTTCCCTTGGCATCCCCCAAATTGTTTTTTTTTTAAAAGCTGTTTTTAGTCCTTGGTTTTTCTCTTGGTTTTGCAGATAGCCGAAAGACGCTTCAAGGATTTTTGACTGTGCCCGGCTTCAATTTTTGCCTAAAACATCCTTAGTTAACCCAGTGTTTTTCAGCTTTAATTTGTGTGGACTTCAGCTCCCAGAATTTCCTAGCCAGCATGCACAAAACCAAGTTTCTGTTGGCTAATACTGGCAGAAGATCTGCCAAGGTGTGCGTTGCTGGTAACGTGAGAGTATTTTGCACAAACGAGGCTAGTTTTCCTGTCTAATGTTGACCTTCGTTATTTTCCTACACGGAGGTAGGGCTCTGTTCCCAGATTTCCAAGTCCGTCGTCTTATGTCCAAACCGTATGAGAAATTCATTGTCTGTATTTCTGAAGGCATAGAAAAGGATGTCATGTGTTTCAGTTTGCGGTGTTAGCTGAGAGGTCTCCTGTTGCAAAACATTGAAGAACTAAAATTCATTTTTGGTTGGATCCAAGGATTTAGAAGTGTGGGAAATGGCTTGGGCTGAAAAATGAACACCATAGAGAGGTTAGAAACACCCTACAGGAAAACGGTAAATTGGAGTTGGGCAGCTATAATAAAATAAATAAATTTACTCATTCCCATTTGGTTGCTGTGTATCAACTCTATTAACAATGTATCAGCAAAAGACAAAAGGGACCCCCTCACCGCTGCAGGAGTTTACCGCATACCCTGCAGCTGTGGACAAGTATACATTGGGACCACAAAACGCAGCATCCACACCAGGATAAAAGAACATGAAAGACACTGCAGACTACAGCAACCTGAAAAATCTGCAATAGCTGAACATGCTCTCAAACAAACTGGTCACCAAATCTTATTTGGAAACACAGAAATACTGGACAACACCAACAACCACTATGTTAGACCAGGCAGAGAAGCCATTTAAATACATAAACACCAACACAGTTTCAGTAGAAAAGAAGAAAGCCTAAAGATCAGCAAAACCTGGCTGCTAGTCCTGAAAAACACAGCTTGCAAAAGGTCAACGAACTCTACTCAACCACAGAAATATACAAACAACTCACACAATAAATGTGCTAATCCCACACACCCTAATCACCACAAAGAACCCTCTCCTAATCTCTTGTAAATGACCCACAGAAGACGCACACCCTCTCAGCAGCTATAAACACCAGTAGGAACACATACTCTCCACTTGGGCACAGAGAGAATCTCCTAGTTGTGCTCCTGTCCTCTGAAGATGCCAGCCACAGCGACTGGCGAAACGTTAGGAACCAAACCTGCCAGAACATGGCCACACAGCCCGGAAAACCCACAACAACCATCTATTAACAATGTTTTTCTAATAAAATACCTCCACATACATGGGTGTTTAAAGTGGTTGCATTTCCTAGGATCATAGATGTATTCATATATGCATGGACAAGTGTGCAGGTGTGTACTTGGCTGCACCTTTACCTGTGTGCATCTGCATCCCTGTATATGCACCCAAACTTTTTAAAATCTCAAAGGGTTTTGATATGTGGGGAAGGCTGCAGGCACCAAGGAGAGAAGCCAATTCAGCTGCGGATTGCGTGCGTTGGAAATGGAGCGCCTTGGCATTCCCATGTCTTTCATTCTTTATCTTTGTCCGTGCAACTGTTTTTCCCATTTTTTGCAGAATGGGACAGACCAGGCTGATAGAGGGAGCATAGACATCTCCATCTCTCCCACACAGGGACGGGGTCTAGATATTAAACTTTATAAAGCAATAATAAAAAGAGGAAGGTAAACCAAAGATGGTGTGATGTCCCTGTGCATGTTTGGCAATGAACATGAAATTTATTTGGCATATTGCCCTCAAGGGTTCCTCTACCAAAATCCCTTGCTCTCCCTTTTGAAATATCTGCAGAAGGAGGTTTAATCTGGATTTTTTGAATATGTGAGGCTGACACTAGGGCAGGGTCTGTTTTTCCGTATCTGCGATGCTTTCCCTGATGGGCTTGGCTTTAATGTTGAACAGAGTGAGATTTTGCAGGTGAAAGTTTTTTCTCTCTTCAGTTTCTTTTCCCTTTTTTTTAAAGCAATGTTGTTTCCTCTGTGTTTCAGGTTTTACTAGCTGTATGGGCCTCTGTTCTCAATACACCCCCCCCCCCCCCCATTTTGCTGCTGGGAATCAATGATTGACTTCGGCCCACAGCCGATAATTTTAATGGTCCGTTTTGATTCAGTGGGATGGGGCAAGCGGTTGAATGGTTGTAGGAATTGCAGAGCTCTGTGGGGCATTTAAATAATACTACAGGTAGTCCTCATTTAGCGACCACAATTGGGGCTTGGTTGTTAAGCGAAGCAGTTGCTAAGTGAAATAGTGACTGTACTTACGATCTGACTTCAGCTTTCCTTTGCTTTACAGACCTGCGAAGGTCTTAAATGCGAGGATTGGTTGCGAAGTTACTTTTTCATCACCACCGTAACTGCAAACAGTTGCTGTACGAGGCATTCGCTAAACGAGGACTACCTGTAGATTCAACTTGACAAACTTTGTGGGGATAAGGCAGATGAAGGGATCTTTAGTTGCAATAAGTCTGTTTACATTGACTTGAAATAAGGTGAACTGGTCTGATGGAATTTGGGGTCTTCCCTTCCTCCCTACTGAATTAGAAATCCAGATGTTCATTCTCCTAAATCAAGTTTGCCCTATTTATTGTCCAGTTATGTAAAAAGCGGGGTGGTGGTGGTGGTGGTGATCATTAGATTAGAAGGATTCCAAAGCTTTTTTGGCTACTTCCAACATCTCAAATGAACAACATTGTAGAAATCTTTTGGTCCTCCAGATGTTACAGAATAATGAGTAAGTGTCATATCCTGACCGATTGTACTGCAACATTGGGACACGTTTAGCATAGCGAGCACTGAGTTAAATTACTATACATTTGATTGCTAACCTGCCTTTCTACCCAAGGGGTGCAGACAAACATTTCCTGGTTTGCGGTATCAAAAACTTAGTGGCCATGAGTCTTTTGGACAATTGACAGAATTTTGGGTTTACCCCTTTGCTATCCGCCAAAGAGTAGCCAGACAATCTGATTCCATCTAGAGGTCTGGGACTTCAACTCCTATCGTCCCCAGCTTGCATGATTAACAAAAAGCTAACGGTCCCTAGCCTTCGTTTTGGATTCCCTGGTTTCTTCAGGCGCCCCATCTTTTAACACCCCCTTGCTTGGAGCGCCAAGTGTTGGACGCCTTACTGTCGCCTAACATTCTCGGCGAGCGATGATGTGAAGATGCTGATACCAAGCCATTCTTTTTTTTTTAGGCTTAATTGTCTGCATCCATTAGCCACTTACACTCTCTGAGAGTGGCTGCTAAGATTGCTAAATGCATGTACATGGGGGGGGGTGTGGGAGAGAAAGAGACCACCGCCCAAATGGCACCCCCAAATTGCACCAGGGGATGGGTTTATGCAGATTCCTTCATTTGATCCATCTGGAGGGGGTTGTGCTGCAGATGAGGAATCCTCCCTGATTCCTCTTGAACTGTCTCACTATGGAGAAGGTAGCACCTTCACCCTTACCCTCAAAGTAGGATCCTCAAGTCTCCCATCTGTGAGATTTGCACGGGGCAAATCCTGTGCTCAGTGTGTGGCTGAATGTGAGTCCACTCCAGTTTTATCCACCTCTTTCCTGCCTGCCTGCCTGCCTGCCTGCCTTCTCCAGCAGTTGGCCGAGTTTAGCTTTTTGTCCAGAGGTTATCAAACCCGAACATGGTCTCCCGAGATCTATTTCCTGTAAGCTCCAGAGCTGCTCCGTTCCTGTGGGCAAATCATTATATTGCAATTATAGAGGATGGATTAGGACAGCTGGCGCTTGGGAGGGGAGGCGAACAAACTATTAGTCCCATTAAACGTAGACAATAGATTAATTGGGGCATTCAACACAGATATTAACCATTGCACATGTGGGTTTTTCCCCCGTTACCGTCTAGATATCCTGTGAGTGTGTGTGTGTGCACGAAAGAGGCACTTACTGTAACCCCAGGCCATGCAGCAATGGTTATATGATGTTAATTGCTTACGTTGCGTGCTGTCCAGCAACCATCTTGGGTTGACCCAGGTTGACCCAAGATTGTCATGTTGGTTAATGGGACCCTCGGAAGAAAAGTCGGGTGTAAAGGTGCAGAGAAGATGCATCTACCCAAATGTGGAACTTAACCAAGTTACAAGGGAGTCTGGAGAGGTTAGGATGTGCTGATTTTTATGTTATTTTACCATTTTTATCATCGTTATAACCCACCTGTTACAGTGGGTTGGTGGTGTATAAGGTGGGCAGCTATATCAGAGGGAGGGAGGGAGGGAGGGAAGGAAGGAAGGAAGGAAGGAAGGAAGGAAGGAAGGAAGGAAGGAAGGAAGGAAGGAAGGAAGGAAGGAAAGACAAGGAAAGAAGGAAGGAAGGAAGGAAGGAAGGAAGGAAGGAAGGAAGGAAGGAAGGAAGGAAGGAAGGAAGGAAGGAGCCGTCTACTTTGATGGAAAGAATTTGCCAGACATGATTTAAAATTGTGCTTTCACCGTGTTGTTCACATGGTTGTTACATATCAACCTAGAGCCAAGATGTTAGTGGAACCTGATTGGCATTTTTGCCCGGTGCCAATTGATTAATATTTATTAATTAATCCAAATTATAGGATTGAGGAGCATTTTTTTGACTGGGTGTCTTTTATTGCTTATTTTCTCTATGTATTTTTCTGTTTTTATGCTTGTTAGCCTTGCGCCGCCAGGCAGCCACATAAATTTATATGATAGATAGATAGATAGATAGATAGATAGATAGATAGATAGATAAGGACCTGCGTTTTTCCATGTAATTTGTAATTTTGAAGCTTAGTTATTTTTTTTGCATGCACCCTATAACGCATATATGCCATTTTTTTTAGTGATTTGTGTATGTGTGTGGTGTGCGTGAATTTTTATTTTCTTCGCTAATGAGTTTTTATATACAAAAAGCAATAGCGATTATTTTGACTGGTCCAAAACCTTCCAGTGAACTTCAGTGGATTTAGTGCTTTGGAGTGGATTGGAACTGGAGATTTCCCCCATCCCTGGACAGTAATTCCTACAGCCTTCAAACAACACATCTGGAAACAGTAACTGCAACATCTGGTGGTTACAAGTGTCTTGATGTAGCCCAAACGGCATCAGCCATGCATGAAGGGAATCTTGGTAGATTTATAGGAACAAGGAAGCTTGCAGGAATATGCATACTCAGAAATCTTTAGAGGAAAAAGAAAATTGGGCATTGGGGTCAAAATGAGCAATGAGTGGGAATGCACAGTTTAAGAAGGGCAGTGGGTGGCCGTCAGCAGGAGCGCCAGCTTGCAGAACCAGTTTTTCCTGCAGTTTCCCATCTTCCTAACCTGTTGCTGACTTAATGCAATATAAAAGTCATTCCTTATTGGTAAAACTGTTGGTGTGTGTGTGTGTGTGTGTGTGTGTGTGTGTGTGTGGTACACCTTGATTTGGGTGTATTTCCAACCAAGACATGGTGCTCCTTTTGAATCCCATCCCATCCTACCGGCTTTCACCAGGCCTTCTCAGAGCATTAATTAGTTGAAGGTGGGCCAGAGTCGAAAATGCTTCAGGGGATTATCTCTCTCTCCTTCAACATCTCAAGAGATCCTTATCACCTGCATGCTCTCCCTTTTGCGAGCTTGCTTCTAATCCGGTTTAAAATATAATATAATATAAATAAATAAATAAATAAATATATATATATATATATATATATATATATATATATATATATATAATGTTATACCTCTGGAAGGTTCAGACAGCTAATCTGATTTTGTGCATGAGTGCTGATCTGGGGGAGGGGGGTGGGAGAAACGCGCGCTTTCTTATTCAGGATGATTTTAACTGCATGGATTTCTAGTGCATCTTGAGGGTAGTCATTCTGAAACTTTCTGGCTTAGCTTTGAAGCTGTCTTTGCGCTGCATATACGCTGTTGGTCAGAACACCGAGGACTGGCACCTTAGAATTAGTTGGAGGCGTTTCTTAAAAATGCTTCCCAGTTTGGAAACCGCTGGCCTTGCATCTGAGCTTTCTCAGCATCTCTTGGTAGTCAAATAGACGATTCCTTATCATAATGGTTACTGTCTTGTGTTTAATCACTTCCTGGTCCCCAAAGGTGACCAGAGGTCACTTACAGGCGAATAAAAGAATAAGGGAGGAATCTGTTTATCACTCCTCTGTGTCAGGTATGGAAATTCAGTAGGTTGATGGAGAAGAAAAATCCCCTCCATCACGTGGAAAAACAGAAATGCAGGGAATGTCTGGAGACCAGAAATGGAAGTGACATTCCTCCATCTCCCAAATTTCAGACTCTGGCCTACATTGATAGGGTGAGTTACTGTCTTTTCAATCTGCGAGGAAAAGATGGATTTTGAACACAGCTGTTGCTGTTTAAATCCAGTACACGCAGACATTGATCCTCAAGTTGAGAACTAAGGTGGTGTCAGCCCTTTGAGGTAGACCAGGTTAAGAAACAGACACTACAAAAATACCAGAACTCTGCTCTATTAACGTAGGTTATAATAACAGAATTTTGAAAGCCTGACCATGTTTCTCCTTTCCTCCCTCTTGTACGAAAAAGAGTTCGTGCGGCAATCTTGAGTTTCTTTCTCACCCTTTAGTGCGGCAATCTTGAGTTTCTTTCTCACCCTTTCCTGTTTTCCCGGGGTAAGGTCCTGTTTTCCTAGCAGATGCTGTGGATTTCCTTGAAGGTCATCTCTGTACTGTATTGATGACCTGTTTGGCTCCATAGGGAGCTACCTTTCTATTCGTAGGGATTTTTTTTTTGTCACATTAAGAGTCTTTGAGGAGTGTGCGTGTGTGTGTGTTTTAATTGTAGGGAATCCCCAATAAGAAAAACACTGAGAAGTGACCATCTCATTCTCCCACCTGCTAGTCTGAAGGTGTGATGGTCTGAAGGTGTGATCTCCATGGCCTCCCTTCCTTGCCCCTCTCTCAGAATAGGAGCTAGGTTGTCCAACCACCCTACCACACCGCCCCATCGTTAATGCATGTCAGCCCAAATAACCACAGACACATTTTTGAGACCAGGATGGGAGTTAAGCTACATCTGTCCCGCCCTCCTCCTCTCCTATTATGTTGGCGACAGCTTTTAGCTGTCCTCCATCCCAGGCATGCCGAGAGATATTGATTTGCATGATTAACAGGAACTGATAATCGCCTCAAATTAATCCTCTAAACTCCTTTGCAGATATTTTGCCTAATGCACCTCAGGTGCATCTAGGCTACGATAAGCTTTAGAATTACTGGCCTTCTGGGATGCGGCTCAATCCATAAACCAGCTGCCTTCTCACCTGAGAATTAGTCGGGGAATGGTAACCCTCCAACGTACGCTTGATTTCTTCTTGGCTGGTGGAAAAAGGGGTGGTGAGGTCGGGTACGGGGAAGGATGTTGGGGGGGGGGAATACCTTTGGAAGTCCACAGATGACTTCCTGAGATGCGTTGGGCAGTTGGAATAAAAATCTGCCTGGTGAGCATTGAGATGTCCAAGGTCACGGTCATAAAGCTGATGACTGATTAAGCGGGGTGCTGAATGGGAGATGTGTCCTTTCTCCCAACCTGTGGTCAGGATGCGGTGTGTTTGTGGGTGTGTTGTGCCTGTGGGAGGAGTGCTGTTTAAAAAAGAAGACTTGCACGGTACTTACAAAGGGCACTATTCTAGGTATACCTCTCATCTCACTCTGGATCAAGTGAGTAGATGGCTGTGGGCTGTGTCTTGGGGTGCAGAGGGTTCACAAATTTGCAAATCCTTGCCTCTTCCCTATCCCCGAGAAACAAAACCTTGTCTGATGAAGGGGTTCTGGAAAACGTAGAAGCTTACGGAGTCGGGCTGGTCCTAATTCACATTTGACAAGCTTTGATTTTTCTCACTGGGATTGGCAAATAGGCGATCCTTATTTTATGGGTTGAAAAGGTGTAACCCTAAGCATTTGTCTTTGGCATTGCTTGCCTTCTGCTTTTTCCTTTTCCATTATAGTGGACGTTTGCAGGAAGGGATGCTCTTTTGGTTTCAGCATGGTCTTTAGCAAATACTGGTTGATTTTGAAATGATGAATCCTCCTCATAATAAGTGCTATGTATTCAGGAGCACGGAATGCCATTTGAGTGACAGTTTTGACAGGTGTGACAAGGTTTTTAAGCTGTGACCATCTCAGTGAATTTCTATCCTTGTGCACCTTGGAATATTTGTACAGGCACTTCGTTTTTTGTTTGTTTTTGGTTTCCCCTTCAACAACCACATCTTGTGCAAGGTTTTTGAAAACGCAGAGAAGCGTGCAAATTCAACTTAACCACAGGGACAGATTACAAACAGCGGCTCCGCTTTGCGAGTAACTTTGTTCTTCGAGAAATATTTTGGTTTGACTTCCTCCAGGGACAGGTTTTTTTTTAATGCAGGCTTTTTTTTTTTTTTTTAATGTTTTTGTTTTACTTGTGAACTGCCCAGAGTCCTTGGGAGTTGGGCGGTAGATCGATTTAATAAATAAATCAAATAAATTAATGCCTGGAGCAAGTTTTTCCCTACCTCTCCAAGCCCCTGGTTTTTTTTCCTGTGGATTCTTCGGTTCCTCCAGAAAGGGGGGGGGGGACAATTAGACTACAGTTCCCATCATCCCCAAGCAGCGTGGCTGGTTGTTCTTTGGGGAAGATGTGGTTTGAAACTTCTAGATGGGAACCAGTTTGGGAAAAGCAGCTCTATGTTCCTTCTTCCTCCTTTTCCTCTGTTTTTCTGTTTGTTTCTCCCTGTGGGTTATTGATTTAATCTTTTGGAAGGGGGAAGAGCCTGCAGCCGAGGGCTCTCTGATTCCAGAAGCGCTTCCCCCAAATCCTCAGTCTACAATTCCTCTGCCTTCTCTAAGTCAAGGTTTGCAGCAAATGGATTTTCCTTGACAAGAGGTCTCGGCGTGCTGGGCGAAAGAGCCTTCATAACTCCCATCTCCTAAAAATTGGAAGAAAAGCAGAACACCTCCATCTCCCATCCACATGCACTCAGTTAAAGCAAATCCCTGCTTATTTTAAAAAGCAGGATTCAGTTGTGCAACGAAATTAAAAACAGGCTGTGCAGAAGAAGGACACGTGTAATGATCTAAAAAGCGGAGGGGGAAGGAAACTTGCAGATTACGGCGCTTAGTTAATCCTGGGGGGCGCAGCGGGGAAGCTTATGGGGACCAGCCGAGCTTTTGATGCTGATGTGAGTCCTTTTCTCCCCTCTGTGCTTCACAGCCAAAACAGTGATCTCACCTCCTTCCTCTCAAACCTTCACCAGAGCCGGCAGCTCGGCATGCCCGAGACGCAGAGCCGCTGCGAGTTCAAGAGAAGCAGCGTCGAGGTCGGCTCGGGAGCAGCAGGTAAGCGGCACGGGGGAACGCGGCCGGGTCCGCTCCGCGGGCGTGTGAGTTGCACGGGTGGGGAGGCGTGGGGGGGGGGCTCGGCTGTCGGAATCCCCTCCTGGGTTCGGCCACCTGTGCGTCTGGAGCACCTGCCGTGCCGGGGAAGCGATGCAGAAGGAGCTCAGCCGGACGTGTAATTTCATTAATCAGAAGCGGATCACGCGGCTCCCTCCCCACCCTCATTTGCACCTTCTGCTGCGGTCTGACCTTTTCAGAGTTTCAGCAGAGTATGGCTTGTCTTGCCGCAGATTTCGGGGGCGAGGGGAAGAGGAGGAAAGGTTGCGCGCTTTCTCCCCATTGGAGAGAGGGGGCGGGTGGCGCATCGGTGCCACAAGCAAGGTGCCCTTCAGACGTTCGGTTCTCCGTTTTATGGCGTGCCCAGCGGCTGGACAAAATAGGGAGGATGCTGAGACCCGAGAGAACATCCAGAAAGGCTGGTCAGGACTGCGGCGATCATATTTATTTTATTTAGGATGTTTTTATTCTGTTTTCTTGAACATCCCGTTTTGTATTTTCCCAGCACCCTGTAGGAAGGAGCGGGGAAGGGAGTGGTTGGCTTGTGTGGTTGAGAAGGAATTTGAAACTTTGAAAAAAGGCCACGATCTAGAATGGCAGAAGCTCCCCCCCTCTTTTTTTTTTTTTTGGTTAAAAAAATTGTGCAAATGGAACAGATCTCGGCCCAACAAGAAGACCACATCCTGCCAAATGCTCAAGGTCTGTTTTGTTTTGTGCCACAAGCCAACTTTTCAGAACCCTGAAATGCTTTCCGGATTTGTGCAGATGTACATCCTGCACTTAGTTTTAGGTTTTGAGGATCGGAGAGAGAGGGACAGGGGTTTAATCCAGAAATAACCCTTTGAAGATTGCCGCGTGTGCTCTGTCTCTTGGCTGCTGAGATTCCTACCCACCTGTGCTTTTTTTTTTTGCAAGTATTACATTGAGAAACCTGCCCCTTCCTGCGTCTCCTCCCTGCCCTGCGATTCCTCTGTGTTTGGGGGGCTGCAAGGGAACGATCGCTTTAAAAAGCGGGGCTGGAGACAGGCCTGCAGGGAGCTCCTCTAAACCGATAGCGCTTCAGCTCTCGTTTGCAAGACGGCTTCTTATTTTTCAGGAAATGAGCAAAGCTGCCTCCGAGCCACAGCGCTGGACTATCGTTCTGCTCCGTTTTGGGTTTTTAAAAGCGCGTCCGGCTTGCCAAGGACTCAGACCGCTTTTGACGCCAATGATCTTTGGCATCATTAACCCTGCCCCGCCCCAAAAAACCCAGACGGCAAATGGAAAACAGCTTCTCAGGCCAGAATGCCCCCCCCCCCCTCCAGCAGCTATAATGTGGCCTCTTGCCTCATGAGCACATGGAAGAGAGGAGGAGGCTGGAGAGAGCCGGCGCTGATAAAATCTAATTGCTCCATCGATTGCTTTCGGAGCTGCTGTCAATGATGGAGGTGCTCTTAAGATCTCTGATGCAACGCTTAGCTGTATCTCGCTCAGCCCAGCCCACCAGGGACCCGGAGGTATTACCGGCATCTCTTAATCACGGAGTAAGGCTTCATGTGGTTAAGGCCACCCTCTCACCCGGCATGGAGAGATTTGCTCTTCATCTAGGGCACTGTTTCTCAACCTTGGGAACTTTAAGATGTGTGGACTTCAACTCCCAGGATTCTCCAGCCAGCTTGGCTGGCTGGAGAATTCTGGGAGTTAAAGTCCACACATCTTAAAGTTCCCACGGTTGAGAAACACTGATTTAGGGCGACCAAACCTGTGTTGCAAAAATCTAGTTCATCATTAGAGGGCGGGAGAGAGAGAGATCCAGACAACACCAATTCTTGGCTGCCCTCTTGTGGCCCTTGGGATTCTCACAGCCCAATTTTAGCCCTCTTGTATGCAACGATCTCTTGAGCTCTGTTTGGTCGCAGGGCTGTGTGTTTCAAAGATGGTGATGTATATTCACTGGAGAGGAGAGATGTGTGTACAGTTAAGCGGCCTCCAACATTGCCTGAGTAATAAAAATCCACATCGGGGGAGGCTAAATTAAATTATCCACTCTTATCCTTCCAGTCCAGCGATTCAATATTTTAGGCCATCCGGCTGGCTGTTTGTTTCTGCAAGCAGAACCTTTGTTTTCTACAGCCTAGCAACATCCAGATGCTGGTTAGCTCCTTCCTGCGTCTACTCCAGAGTAAAATAAGTTAATCCGGAATACAGTCCCTGCCCTCAAGTGATTGGTCTGAAATCCAGTGCATGGCATAGAACCTTCCCAGCCGGCTTCTGGCAAGCAAGATCAATGGGAAACAAAGTGATTTGCTTAACCACCACATGGTTCACTTAATGCCTGCGGTGATTTGCTTAACACCCGCCGCATAAAAGGTTGTAAAATCAGGTCAGATTCACTTAATGACCGCTTCGCTTAGCAACCAAACTTGTCCCAGTTGTGGTCGTTCAGCGAGGACTACCTGTAGTGATAGCAATAGGAATCTTCATCATTATCATCGTCCTTTGCTTCGCATCAGGGAAGTGCAAGAGAAGAATCGGTCTGAAAATAAAACCATTCACATCTTCGTTATGTATTCCTCGTTCATTGCAGGATTTGGGGTTTTTTCTCCCCTGCCCCGCTCTTCCAGGTGGCACCAAGTTGAATGTTTTTCTTCACCTCGTTGCCATCTTCCTCTGTGGCTCCTTGTCATCCGAGGTATATAAAATTCCCAGTCAGGTGCTATTGTCTTGGCCGGCAGGGATAAGGCTCTTGTTAATCTTAATTGAGAGCAGCACACAAAGGGATGAAGGCAGCAGTGGGACCCTGAGAGGGTTTATTGCCTGCGTGTCAGCAAATCCCTTTTTTTCTATCCGGTTGGGCGAATCCACTCCGAAAGCAAGATTGGCAGTTCCTGGCAGCAGAGGAAGGGACACTGAAGGATGGAGCGCCTCCTCTGAAATTTCTAACTTGGATCTCTTCATTCTTCCCACTCCAAAATCATTGACTTTATTGTTAAATTGCAAGTGCTTTTAACAAAGCCCCTTTCTGATTTTCATTGCATGCCCAGGTTTAAATTGTCCATGTGGGCCTGGCAGAGTCCTATTGGCTATGTTTGTTTTCAGTTTATAGCCATATTCTTCTGCAGAGCCAAAGATATCCAGTGTGTTTTTTTCCCCATCCCACATTTTACCTTCAGAGGAGGTCAGCGAGATAGGTGAACCTAAGTGCAATAGGTTGGCTTAAAGCCATCTGGTCAACTTCATAGAGAGATAATTGGACCTGAGATCTCCTTCCTGCTAGTCTGACACTGCAAATCAGCATTCCCTAACCTTTTGCCCTCCAGATGTATCTGGGAATTGGCCGGTTCTGTAACCACTGCACCATACAGACTTACAGGATCCCTGATTGGTTGGGATCACCTATGAGATTAACCCTGGAAAGAAGAGAATGGATATTTATGAAATGATACAAATAAAAGGAGGGGGAAGGGATAAGTTTTACTTCTTTCTAAAGTTGCTTTTCTAACCTGAAAAATATTACAAAATATTTTTTATTTTTATTTATTATAAAAATAGGCTGGTGCACAAACTTTCCCATTAGGGTTTATCTTGGTTTGTTTTGAGGACCTAAATGTCGATGAAGGTTCTCAGTCATCCAGGTGGAACAGTCTGTGGCTTGAATCATGTCAACTGGATTTCTATTTTCTCAGTGGAAACGTTTCGCTCCTTATCCAAGGAGCTTCTTCAGTCATGAAGAAGAATGAAGAAGCTCCTTGGATAAGGAGTGAAACGTTTCCACTGAGAAAATAGAAATCCAGTTGACATGATTCAAGCCACAGACTGAGGACCTAAATGTTTTCAGAGCTGGGCTGCAGGAATTTGAATCAGAGTCCCAGAGAGACAGAGGAGGCAGGGTCTGAGCAGAGCAGAAATGAACTGAAAAGGCTTGCAGAACTCCCTGCCACAAGATATGGTAATGGGCCCTATGAAGAGGGATACAGAAAATATATTCAAGGAGGAGGCTGCTGATCATGAGGGCTATATTTTATCTCCAATACTGGAGAAAACCACCTTCTGGGTAACAGTTCGTGAAAGGCAAAATAGGAGAAGACTTGAGTTTATGCTCAAACAGAAGCATTTACTCATGCTTCTGGTTGAACACAGTGATGTACTGAATTGGAGAGGAGCTGTTGAAGAACAAGGATTTTTGCACATTCGTGTGTACTTTGCCTGAGTTCAGATATGGCACAGAAACCGAGGGCTATGCTAGACTCAATGTAGAAACCAGGCCCCTTTTGATGTTTTCAGGCATATAAGGAAGCACATCATGATTTGGAGCTGCTTCTCTGTTTTTGCTTTCTATAATCAGTACCCAGAACTGGGCTGGTGGATTTTTGATTTTCATTTGGCTATCTGAAACCTGAGGCGTGTGGTTTTCCCTGATCCATCCTGCAAAAACAGAAAATGAATGGAAAGTGAGCAGCGAGGTTCTTGGCTTCAGTTGCCCATCTGCAAAATGGGAACCAGAAGAGTGTGTTGTTATGGCTTACCAGAACAGGCCACCATTAAGTGCAGCCTTATAATGGCATCTTCTCAAGAGTAAACCCCAGCCTTGAGGGTTATCCAAAATAGATAGGCTTTTTCATGAATGACTTCTCGTTAAATAATGAGAAGGGGCGTGGTGGCTCAGCCACCTCATAATGGCTCAGCCACCTCATAATGAAGGGGCGTGGTGGCTCAGCGGTCGATAGGAAGATTGCAAGTTTGGAGGTTCGAATCCCTAGCCCTGCGTGCGGAGTGAGCTCCCGCACTAGCTCCAGCTCTTGCCAACCTAGCAATTTGAAAGCATGCAAATGCAAGTAGATGAATAGGTACCACTTCAGTGGGTAGGTAACAGCATTCCGTGTGCGTCATGCCAGCCACATGACTATGGAAGCGTCTTCGGACAACGCTGGCTCTTTGGCTAACAAACGGAGATGAGCACCGGCCCCTAGAGTCGGACACGAGTGCACAAATGTGCGGGGGGAACCTTTACCTTTTTAATGAGAAGTCATAGTTAAAATAGAGTAAGCAGACAAAGGATTTATCAAAGATAAGCAGCAGTCCCAATGATTCTGTGGATAACTTTATGCAACCAAGTGTGTCCAGATTTGAAGATAATCAGCTTTTATTTGACACAAGAGTATTTTACTCTCCACATGTAAACGTGTGGGTAGATGTTTGTGTGTACCTGTAAAAGATTTTGTTGCACAGCAGTCTTTTTCAAGCATCAAGCCATTTTTTCGTAGAATATTCTACAAAACCACTGCATAGGAAGCCAGATTTGGCCCCCCAAATGGTGTGTTGGAAATAAGAATTGTTTCTTAGCAAATCCTATCAAAAGTCAAATCATTTTTCTTTCCCTGAACCGGGAAGTTTTGGAGTAGGAGAAATAGTGTCCGTGCCACCTGGAAAAACTCAAACGGCCCTCAAATTTGGGTGATCATTTATTACGGGGGTTGGGTGGATGTAATAAAAGTAGGAGCCCTCTTGGACACAATATAGGTGCCTTTAAATCCAGACTTCCTTACGTCCTTTTTTAAGACACATCCTTATTTCCTTTTTGCAATTCTCCGAGCCCTCTCTGGCCGCGCCACCCGCACTGGGGACCCCAACCCCGAAATTCAGGGTTGCAATTTCCCTTTTTTTAAAAAGCAAAGTAGCGCACGGCCCGTGACAGCCGAAAGATTGGCTGCCCCTGTTTTAGCCCTTGTGCAAATGTAAGGAGATCGGATCGATACTTTATAGATTTGTGTGTGCCTCGTTTGGGTCGTGAGTGCCGGATCCCCCTCCTCATTCCCATTCTGGCTTGGATTTTGTTCAGGCGGAAGGCTTAAAAGAGAGCTGTGACGGGAGGGGAACCGCTGAAGGCTCCCCAAATCCCACAAGCTTTCCCCCCTCTTCTTAACGCAGACCGATTCTTGTTGTGTCTGTGTGGCTTTGCAAAGCCTAAAGACACAACTCTGCCTGGGAGGGGAACCGGGGTGCAAGAGTTAAATCACGTCATGTAGCTGCAGCTTATAAATTAACCAGGGTTCCTGCTGCTTCCCGATAACTGAGCGGGCAGCCGTCTTGTCCCATCATGCTGAGCTCTTCCTCTCCACGGGGAACTAATTGGCCATCTTGAGTTGGGGGAGAGAAAAGGCCCAACCAATTAAGAACTTGATGCAGCTGCTGATGCCCTTCCCTTCCCTGCCTGCCTCGCTCTGACTTCCCACCACTTGCTTCTTCCGTTTCCCTCCCCTGTTTCCAAAACACCTCTTTCTTTCTTTTCCCCATTTCTGGGATGGGCAGCAAGCACAGAAGACCCCACTAAACGGGACTGAGAGCACCACCACCGTTTCGGGGTTTTTTTTTTGGAAGTTCTCTGAGCCAGCAGAATATCGGAACGATTTCAACACCACAACGAGGAGACTTGGGGGCCAGGCGGTTGACTTCAAAGGGAGGTTGGGGAGGGTTTAGTTAAATAGCTTCTTTTTAAAAATCAATAGAAATCTCCCAGTAATATTAATTGCAAAGGAGTAACCTTAACCCAATTAACTGGAAGAGGATCTGTTGGAGATACCTTGATCAGGGTACCTGATCAATACCTGGACTCCTATCTGTCTACCAGCAACCCTCCTTCCCTTCCCTTCCCTTCCCTTCCCTTCCCTTCCCTTCCCTTCCCTTCCCTTCCCTTCCCTTCCCTTCCCTTCTTCTACCTATCATCTATATCTATCTTTCTACCTTTCTATCTACCATCTTTCTTTCTTTCTTTCTTTCTTTCTTTCTTTCTTTCTTTCTTTCTTTCTTTCTTTCTTTCTTTCTTTCTTTCTTTCTTTCTTTCTTCTCTATCCATCTATCCATCCATCATATCTATCTATCATCTATCTATCTATCTATCTATCTATCTATCTATCTATCTATCTATCATCTATCTATCTATCTATCTATCTATCTTCTATCTATCTATCTATCTATCTATCTATCTATCTATCTATCATCTATCTTTCTTTCTCTCTCTCTCTCTCTCTCTCTCTCTCTCTCTCTCTCTCTCTCTCTCTCTCTCTCTCTCTCTCTCTCTCTCTCCATCTATCCATCCATCCATCCATCATATCTATCTATCTATCATCTGTCTGTCTGTCTGTCTGTCTATCTATCTATCATCTGTCTGTCTGTCTGTCTGTCTGTCTGTCTGTCTGTCTATCAATCATCACCCATCCCATCCCATCCGTCCACTTTTCCATCCATCCATTTTTTTATCCATCTATCCATTTTTCCATCTGTCTGTCCGTCCACCCACCCACCCGTCTACGGGACTGCCCATCTCGTATCATGATTCTAGGCAGCTCGCAGCAATCAATCAAAGCAGATATAAAAAAAAATTTACCCTTCCCCCCTCCCAGGCGCCAGGCCAAACAGCCTCCCAGCTTTACCCCCATCGTAGCTCAATGCTTGGGGGAACAGCCAGGTCTTTATGGCCCTCCAGAAGGCTAAAAGGTTAGGGACCCTCGGATCTCAGGTGGGAGGCCATGTATGTACGACTCCCTAGGGGGGAAAAAAAAACAATTGCATGATCTTTCCCCCCTCCTCAAAAAGGAGAAGGTCACCTTGTGGTGACTTTTCCACCTCATACTGAAAAATCTGCTTTTCCCACGCATTGGATTTGGGCTTTCTTCCCTTCTCTCTTTTTTCCTCCCTGTTGTCATCCTCCAGAGTCATTTGTCGTGTGTTTGCCCCCCCTTCCCCGGATGCCCCCCCTCCCCTTCGTCGCTCCCGGGGAAGGAGACCATTCGAAGCCTTTCCGCTCTGCGCACAGCCGAGAAGCTCTTTTTCCCTCCAGCCAATCAATGGCAGCCTTTTTGGCCCCGGCGGGGCTGGGCGAACACGAGATCAATAAGTTATTAGCACCATTCTGTCAGCTGTAATGTGGAGATTGATCGGGACTGGGGCTACCAGCACGCCACTTGGCACTTCCCCAGTCTGATAAAGATGACAGATTAAGGGGATAAAAAAGAGGAATTAAGTCTGGCTGTCAAAGGCTGACACGGGCTGGGGGGCAGCAGCGTGATTGCGGTTGGGCATTTCAGTGACACGAAGGGTACCGCCACTCTGGGCACCCGCGGGCAAAGCGGCCGTCTGTCAGCGGCTGCCTCCGGAGCAGCCAGGTTTGGGAAGATGACGTGGTTCGCAGTCCAGCCCAGAGTCCAGGTTTTCCCCATTGTCTGGCGGAGGCTTCACACATCGACCTGGAGAGGGGATAAAGAAGCCAAGATGGGGAATGGGTGGAGAGCTGGCACCGTGGGGGCTACATAGGGAGACAGCTGGCACCCCATGGAGAGCCCATGGAGACCCCACGCGGCTTCTCTTAGTAGAGGCTTTGCAGATTTTGACGAAACTTCAGCTTGGGAGTGTCTTTGCAGCCTCGTAGCAGAAAGCTTCTGCTTTTGTTTTTTCTGCTTTCTGCTTTTGTTAGAAAGGGCTAGGACAAAAAGAGAGGGATGCATTAAAAAAAAATGAATGTAAGAGTTGTAGAGGAACTCAACCAGGAAATCCTTTATGCATCACTAGATATTTGGAAGGAAGGCTAGTGGTAGATGGATGTTTTCCATGGGTTTGGGGGTGTTGTAATTCCCCACTCCCAGGCTCAAATTTCCCATTCATCCTTTCCTTGCCAACTCTGGCTGGTGGAGATCTTGGTCCCTGTGAAGAGCTGGTTTTATGGGTCCCAAGCTGATGAGGCCCAGGAAAGAAAAATTAAGGGACCGGGGGGGGGGTTTCCTTCATGGAGGTTGTGGCATCCTTGTGATCTCCCAACCACAGCTAGGAAATTGGCCCTTCTGAGTAGGGTCATCCAAGGTCTTGCCTTTGGAAAGGAGAAAGTTCTGGCCTTTGCTAAAATGAGATTAAAGAGGTTGCAGCTTCCAAGTAGCTTTGGAATAAACTCATTTGTACACATTTGTGTTCGGGGTTTATGGTCTGTGAATGTGTGGTGAACAGATGCCACGGTTCTGATTTATTTCTGAACCTTTGACCATAAGAGGCCAAATACAACGGTGGGCTTCTTCTCTATAGTTATTAGCATGGCTTTCCTCTTTATTTATTATTTTCTTCTTATTTATTACATTTGTGTGCCGCCCGACTCTCAATGACTCTGGGCAGCTCACAATTAAAAACATAAAAAAAAAAAACCCCAGTAAAAGTCAAGGATCAAAGATGACAGCGACAGCAGCCTTGTGAATCCAGGGTTAGATTAGGAGTCCTGGGGATACTCCAGATTTCTAACCCTGGTTGGCTGAGCCCAAACATAAGCCAGACTTCTTTCAAACCATGGTTTTGGGAAAAACAACATGGGTGTGAAGCAGGTTGAGAAAACTACAATGCCCATCCTCCTCGGCAGGCAGGCCAGCCAGCCAAGGGCACCTTTCCCTCTGTTTGGGATGAGTTTGTGTTTGGAGCCAAAACGCAAAACTCTGAACCACGATGGTGCCACGGTTGTAAGCAAAGCAGGCTGTGTGTTTATATTTAAAATCTGTCGCAAAATCTACGCCAAATTAAAATAAATAAAACCTATGACAGGCCAAGTTAAATTCCGTACTAGAAACCTCTAACTTTGGAGACTGGTTATACTAGGCAGATGGAAAGATTTTAAATAACTTAATTTGCATATTCTTTAAAATTCTCTTTCGTTTCAAACAGTTTCTTGCAGTTGTGACAAGAGGAGATATTTCGGGCGTCTAATGCTGCTCTTAAAACCCCCCAGCCTGTTATCCCATTGCTTTCTCCTATTCTGTGAATCCAAAGGACTAGAGGTAGTCCTCACTTAATGACCACAATTGGGACCGGAATTTTGGTTGCTAAGCAAAGCAGTCATTACGCGAATCTGACCCGATTTTATGACCTTTTTTGCAGCAGTTCTTAAGCGAATCACTGTGGGCATTAAATGAACTATGTGATCATTAAGGAAATCATGCAGTCCCCATTGATTTTGTTTGCCAGAAGCCGGCCGAGAAGGTCGAAAATGGAGATCACGTACGTGACCACGGGACGCTGCAATGATCATAAATGTGAATTGGTTGCCAAGTGCCCAAATTGTGATCACGTGACCGTGGGGATGCTGCTACGGTTGTAAGTGTGAGGAATGGTCATAAGTCGGTTTTTCAGCACAGTCGTAAGTCCGAACCGTCACTAAACGAATGGTTGTTAAGTGAGGACTACCGGTAGATTTCTTGATTTCTCCTTTACAGAAAACCCGCCAAGGAAGCGGAATTCTGTGTATCTTGGTGGGACCCCAGCCTGCACATCTGTTGCTTGTTTTGCACAAGCCTTTGTGGGAAAGGGGGGGGGTCTGGATGAGAGGAGACTTGGATCTCTACAAGGACAACGTCTTCTCGCCAGCTCTCATTCGACATGCTTTGAGTTCCCTCCCCAGCATTATTATGGAAGAATATTGATTTTTTTTTAATGTGCATGGGAGAAGAAGAAGAAGAAGAAGAAGAAGGGCAAAGTGGATGGGGAAGATGGGGGTGGGTGGGATTTTGTAATTGCGTATTAGATATTTTGCACCGGCTGGCAGAAGAGTGCAATCTGCAGCATGGCTTCGGAGGGGTTTGAGATCACCAGGGAAAGGGTGGGTGGTTGAATACACAGAGAGAGTGGGTGGAGGAAGATCGGGGACAGTGCATTGGAGGGGGGGTGATTCCTCTTTCTGCGGCCCCCCGTCTCCCCCTTCCCCGCTACCCACACCGCCCAGACCTGTTTTGCATCAGGGCGCAGAAAGCCGACGCAAGGGAGCTGATCAAATGATGCAGTTAAGTAAGGAAATAAAGTAGATTTCCAAATTTATGGCTGGGAACCGTTGCCATTGATCTGCGCAAGGAAGGATTGCTGGTGCGTGATTAGGGAAGCCGAGGCAAATGTACAAAGTCCCCTCGCTTTCCTCTGCTGGATTGGTGTGTGTGTGTGTGTGTGTGTGTGTTTGCAGGCCTGAAAATGCTCACCAATTGTGTTTGGGGGTGGCATGCATAATTGTGCATTTCCAGCTGAATTCTTTTTCTCCTCTTCTCCCCCCCCCCCCTTCCTGTTCCCTTCCAGATGAAGTTTTAGGCAAAAGGAAAGCGTGTGTCCCCGGGAGCAACGGAGAGTGTCTTTTGGAGAACAAAAAATCTCGAAGCGAATCTCCAAAAGGTAAGAGAAGGAAATCCCTTCCAATTTCTGCAGGGGGGGGCGGGCAGGTGCATCTGTTTTTTGAGGGGGGGGGGAAGCATTTCCAGGCTCCCTGTCTTATGAGAACCGGCTGTAACAAGGTCTCCCTGGTTTAGATTTCTTTTCTGAACTTTAATCGGGTCGACCCAGAGCAGTTGAGATGCCAAGTACCAATTTGGTCCATGTTTTCCCCCTTTATCCAGATTTATTACCAGTTAACAAACGTTTGGAGCGTTTTCCACCAGGCTCAGCTCGTCCCTCCCTTCCTCCTTAATGTTAGCCCCCACCCTAATCAACAGATTGATTTTACGAATATAGGCAGAATACAGAATCTGCTTTAAACAGAGCCAGAGAGTTGTATGTTTTTGTTTTTTCTGAAACCCAGCAAAGTGCTAAAATATTCTGCTGCCTTCCACGGATTTGTCCAAACTTCTGCAACACTGAACAAGCTGTAGACACACACACACACACACACACACACACACACACACACACACTTCTAAGGCTCATCACAAGCACTGAATGATGTTGCGAAGTGGCCAGCCAGATGGTCTGCAAAGGGCTTGAAAGACCAAAAGGCAAATTTGGCACGCAAAATAAGAAATCCTGGTTTTTGAACCCCAGCTGCAATCTTATTTCAAAATTGCAGGGTTATTCATGCCCTGTTAAAATGGGGTGCTTTTTATCAAGACGGGTACTGTCTATCTAAAGCCATATTGTCTGCTCTCACCGAAACAAGATAGTTGGGGACGGGAGAGAAATACAAAACATAAAAGACATTTGGTACTTAAGGATTACATTGCGATGTTGCAGGGATGAGCAATCGGTTCCTTAAATCAATGTTTCTCAACCTCAGTAAGTTTAAGATGGGTGGACTTCAACTCCCAGAATTCCCCAGCCATCTTAAAGTTGGTAAGGTTGAGAAACACTGCTTTAGATGACAACGCTACATACAGGTAGTCCTCACTTAACAACCACAATTGGGACTGGAATTTTGGTTTCTAAGCAAAGTGGTCATTAAGTGAATCCGACCTGATTTTATGACCATATGACCTTTTTGTGGCAGTCGTTAAGTGAATCACTGCAGGTGTTAAGCGAACCATGTGGTCGTTAAGCAAATCACACAGTCCTCCGTTGATTTTGCTTGCCAGAAGCCGACTGGGAAGGTCGAAAATGGCGATCACGTGACTGTGTGGAAGCTGCGACGGTTGTAAGTGTGAGGACCGGTCGTAGGTCGGTTTTTCCAGCACACTCATAAGTCCGAACTGTCACTAAATGAATGGTTTTTAAGCAAGGACTATGTGTAATGTTGTGTCAGTAAGGGGCAGTGCTTTGAAGCTCAGCAAGAAATTCATTTAAAAGAGTTGTTGGGCTGTAAAGATGGGCGTCTGTACAAATCTTTTAAATAAATAAATATAAATCTCACCTGGTTTGTCCTTGGATGGGAGACCACTAGGAAAGCCCAGTGGTGTCATTAAGACTCTGAGGTTGGAAAAAAAAATCCCAAAAGGAAGCAATGGGAAACCATTTCTATTCTCTTGCTTGGAGGCTCCTGCGATTCCTAATTTTTTAGCTTTTTCTGTTCTTATTTCTACTTAATACTTGTCTTTTGAGGTAAATATTAGGTTTGCTTTTTATATTTTTTTATTCTTGTTGTTGCATTGGGTTTAGGCAGTATTTTATTAGCCGTCTGTTGGATTGTTTAATGGTGAAGACATGAACTGCCATAGGCTGGCTTGCCAGGAGCATGCAGGTAGAAATAGGACAATAAGTACAAGTAGTCCTCGTTTAGCGACTACAATTGGGACCAGCAACTTGGCCGTTAAGCAAAGTGGTCGCTAAGTGAAACCGGGACTGTGCTTATGATCTCACTTCAGTTTTCGTTTGCTTTACAGACCTGAGAAGGTCATGAATGCGAGGATTAGTTGCAAAGTTACTTTTTCATCACCGTCGTAACTGTGAACGGTCACTAAACGAGGCAGTCACTAAACGAGGACTACTTGTAATGAGGGTAGTGATCACGGTGGGTGTAGACTTCCAGACGGCACAGGGTTCTTAGTTGCATTGGCTACAGCAGGCAAACCTTCCTCTCCCACCAGAAGAGACTTGCTTATTCCTTTTTACTGGGGGAATCCCGGAAGGGAAACTTGAGTCTTGTGCACGAAGCAACGCTCTTGTCAGCGAGTCCTGCTGCAATTCTGCTTTGATTGCTAGAGACGCTGGGCTTGGGAACATCCAGGGATCGGCTTGGAGAGCAGGCAAGACATCGCTCTTCATTTTCTCTCCCGTGTCAGCCTTGCGAGGTAGTCTAGACAGGAAACATGACCAGATGAGCGAATTCTACTTTATTGTAAGGCGACATTAACAGTATCTTGAAAGCCTGAAAGTACAAATCTCCCCCCCCCTCCTTTACAGCCCGAGAAGCTAGGGAGGGTCCCTTCTAAGCCTCTTTCTCCACCCATTATGCAGCTGCGGGCTAAGCCGTCTCTTATCTGAACGTTCCCTAGGTGACAGCCTTACAAGGTAGGCCAGACAGGAAACACGACCAGATGAGCTAATTCTACTTTATTGTAAACTACATTAACAGAATCTTGCAAGTCTGAAAGTACAGTTCTCCCCCCCCCCCGTCTCTTTTACAGCCTGAGAAACTAGGGAGGGTCTCTTCTGATCCTCTTGCCCTGCCCATTATGCAGCTGCGGGCTAAGCTGCCTCTTATCTGACCATTCCCTAGGCAGTGTTTCTTGGCCCAGACTCCCAAGGTCTTTTCCACATACCATTAAACCCTAGATTGGAAAAAAAGACAGTGGCGTACCTCTATCAAATTGTACTCCAAATTCCAGAGTGATGTAACGTCAGGATTTTTGCTTTGTTTTTTTTTTTTAATGCAACTTAAGATTTGCACGGCGATTCCTTCTCCCCTGCACTTTCAAAAGCCCCCGAAAAAGCTTACAGACCCCCGCATTTTTAAGCAGCTTCTCCAAACGAGCAGGGGGCCTGAAACCCCCTCCCTTTTCAGGCTGTCTCCCCCCCTTTCCCCCTTCCACTTGCAATTAGGCAGCCGTCAATACTCCAATCAGGGGTCCCTCCCCACCCCCTGGGATGCAGAAATGCTGCTTTGCTGATGAAGCCGGTTTATCCGAGGAGGGCTTAAGGCTAAAAGGCTGTTTCTACAGTTTTGATTTGTTTTTTTCTGGATAGCCGCTCCTGGATAGTTTCTTTCCTAATTCTCCTTTTTTCTCTCCTCCTCCTTTCCATGCACACACAAACACACACTCTCTCTCCAAGCCGCCGCTGCATCCTCTGAAAAATTAATCAAGGTGATAGCGGTTTAATCTATCTCAGAGAGAAGCTGAGGTTTAATCAGGCTTTCGTGAAGCCTAGCTATCTATCGCTTTGGAATCAATGCTGCTCACTCCATCTCTCTCTACCCCCCCAGCTGAAGTCTTTCAGCCACCCTCCTTCCGCAACTTCCCAATTGGATTTGTGATCAATCACCTTGCCTGTCCCCTCGTCCCCGCCAGCTTAATTATTTTATTTTTATTGATTGGTTGATTAGATGTTTACACCTCCCGACTCTTGGGGAGGGGGGTTTCACAAATAGAGCACGCAGAACTATAAATTAATACAAGGATAAAAACAAAGAAGACACACCAACTGGACAGCCACGAAAGCCAACCCACGTTGCCCTACCTGGATTTGCAGTTTAAATGAAAGAGATTTTAGGAATTCTCTCTAAGTTAAGATGGCCCCGCGGGGACCCTCCCTCTGACAGCCTGACTTTGGGGGTCTTGAGCCCTTGGATGCTTTCACAAAACATGCTGAACCTGCCTATGGAAATAACCCCTTTTCTGGATTTACACAATATGTTGATCTGTCAACTCTGGGTAACACGAGCCACAAATTAACCAAGATTATCCAAGCTTAGTGCATTGTCCGAATGCAGCCACGAGACCTGTAACTGACATGATTGAACATGTGAGCATTAGGCATTTAAACTCTGCTTCCATGCAGAGATCGGTTTATGTTTAGGATTGCATTATCTCAGTTCCTGGTTTTATATCTGAAATCCTCCTCCGATTATTGCTTGCCAGTTAACCACCTCTATTCAGCCATTGGCTGAGCTGCTGTGATGTCACAGAATAATCTACAAATGCTCCGCCTACCAGCAGAAGAAATAGCACTTTCCTGATCCTTACTACTCCTGTATAGTAGTGGGGGGAGGCAGAGAAGTGAGTTTAGCTAATGAGATGAAATTCTCAAAGTTTGGGGGCGCCGTGAGCTGGTTTGTATTTCTGAAGCCCTCACACTTCCTGTTTGCATTTCGCCTGATAACCCCGGGATACACTGCCTCTGAACAGGGAAGCTCCGCATACCCATCATTTTCAGTAACTATGGCATTCAGATCCTTTTCTGCATTCTGGCGCCCACATTCCATAAATGTATTACGTGGTGCGTAAAGAAGATTTTTATTTTAATCCCCTCCTTACCATCTACAGCAACTTCCCTATTGTACTCAGCTTTTTTTTTTTTTTAATTTGAACATTTTTGCTGGAACTATGTGAATTCAGCCGGATTCCACTCTTGAATCAATTGTGAGAAATCAATCCCATTTGTTTTGAGCATTCGGATCAATTCGAACCTCCCATTCGGGCCTGATTTGATTGGGGTCCCTAAAAGGCACGTGCGTGGTTTGAACCGCCAGATGGATTGGACGATGCAAATCGTTTTGGATCGATTTGGCCCCTTGGACGCCTTTTCATGCCCCACGTTCGAAGTCTGTCTTGACCCTACGCAGTGGACAGCAACGTATCACTTGGTTGGGCCACGTTAACCAAGTTTCTGTGATCCCTTTGTCTCACATCTGGATGTTTGGCTTCGGCCGTTCCAAGCTCGAAGCTTCTCGGTGCAGGTGCGGAAAGGCAGTGATGTAAAGAGAGGGTGCCACACAACGTTTCCTGCCCATGTGCAGAGTTTCCTATATGCAGCAATTACCTCCCCTCCCCTCCCCTCCCCTCCCCTCCCCTCCCCTCCCCTCTCCTCTCCTCTCCGGCATCTTTTGGGTGGATGCCTAGGAGCTGAAGGTATGAAACCGAGCAGAATATGGTACGATTTAATGTGGAAAGGACATTAGGAACATCCTGCTCCAAGGACAGCAGAAGCTGGCTTGCAGGGGCCCGAGCGTCAAAAGGCAGAAAGGCCTGTCTTCTCTGGCCTCCCTTCCCCCACCAGGAGAAACGCAGGCCCTGGTCCCATGGAGGTCCTCCGATGTGCCGTGCAAACCGCTGAGAGTGGGGAGGAGAGGAAATTATTGGTGTCTCCTTCCACCATGGTTGTGCAACCGTGAAAATAAATCTCCCCAAAATTGGAAGGAGGGCCATTCCGGGTGCTGTGGGGGCACACGTGTTCCCGAGTCTCGGCTTTCATGCAGTCTTAACTTTGAATCGAAGGCTTGGCTTTGCATCGGCGTGTCCCCCCCCCCCCCAATATTGAGGTTTGCCGCTGGGTCAGTTTTTCAGCTTTTCCACGTGGCTTCCCCCCATCTCCACAGCGCTCCAACCAACCGCTGCGGCTGGGGATTTGGGGGCTCTTGCCTTTAGCGTCTCCCCCCCCCCCCCCAGGCGTCAAAGCGAGAACGGAAGGGAAATTGCCAAGGTGTCTGCCTTGATGGGGGAAGCAGAATTTCGCTCCCTCCCTCTCTGCTTTGCACCTGAAACCTTCCCCGGGATGTGTTGACAGTAATTAAAAATGCCATGCACTCTCTCTTCCATTTCCTGCAACCTCTAGCTTATTAGCGGAGGGGAACAAGCGAACAAGCGATTCTGTTCTTGAAGTGTAGGTTTTTTTCTCTCTTGCACACTTGCGCACGCACACACACACACACGCATGCATGCAGATCTTGGGTTGAGAGCGGGAGGTGGCTGAGAAGACAGTTGGCACATTCTGTGTTCTCCCCAGGGAAGGGGGTGGGTGGCCGAACGTGGGCGGGCTTGTCAATCAGCTGCAGCGGGTGTTGGCAGCAGAAGCTTGGGGAGGGGAGTTCCAACGTCCAGACAGGGTTGTTTCGTTCCCTGGGGCAGGGGGGGGGGGATTGGCCACCTGCTGCAAGAGCCGAGCACAGCCTCTTCTCTGCTTCATTAACCCTTCCCTGTTTCTGTCCCCAGTGAGCAGGTAATTTCTGATCCTTGCACAATGCAAGAAACATCTCGTGGGTTCCAAGAGGGGAGATTCGTTTGCAAAAGTGATTCTTTCTGTTTTAGCTTCTCTCGCACAAAGGCAAGGGACATCTCGTGGGTTCCAAGAGAGGAGATCCATTTGCAGAAATTGTTCTTAATGAAAAAGTCAAACTTGCGTCCTGAAGGCACGCCACTCGCCACGTTTTCTTGGCAGTGCCGCGGCGACCTTCTTCCCAGTCTAGCCTTTCATGCTGGGCTCTCCTGGTGGTCTCCCATCCATCGACGGACAAGGCCCTTCTTCGTTTTTTGAAATCGAGAACAGCTCGGTGCTGCCAGTTGCCAAGATGATCGTCATTATTAATGTTGCTGTTGTTAACTGGTGGGAAGCTGGAAATTATTCACCCAGAATGTGACAGGGACGCTGGTTGAGTGATGCAGAGCTGAACTGTTCGGATCTGTCTTACCTCCTGAAGTTTGGGAGGCTAGAAATAATGCCGGAAAACGTAGGAACGTTAGATCGCAAGGAAGGTGACGGATGGCCCTCGGCCGTTGCTACGTTCCTGGTTGTGGTTGTGAGGATAGGAAGAGTCGGAGTAAGTAAGATGGAAAAGTTGTGCTTCAAAACAGCCTTCAAATCTTTGAAGATGGTAATTTGTAGCTGGAAAAAGCAGCTTGATGGTGGAATGTTTTGGGCAATCTTTGGCTAGATCCCTCTAAACAGAAGCAGGAGCACCAGCTGAATGGGAAATGTTGGATACTTGTGCTGAGCGGGTGGGGGGGTGTCAGACTAAATGGCTTCTGAGGGCCCCACACTTTCCTCTTCTGTAAATGAATTCATCTCCCCTTCTGCAACCTGAACTCCCTCAAGTTGTGGCTTTCTCTGATAGAATGCACTTTCTGTACAAAAGGGATGTGTAAATGCGTGAATTGAAAACAGTGAAAGGGAGGCTTCCTTTGGCTAGCCTCTCCAATGTAGCAGGGGTTACACAACTCTAGTGAACAATTTTACAGTCGTCTTTGCTTGCAGCCTAGAAGCAAAGAGACGTTTAAACCAGCTCTGCTTTTGATGTCGAGCTCTTGGCACAACAGAGAACGAGGTCTTCTTTAATCAGATTTGTCGAAAAAGAGAAGGCAATTGCGTTGCAGAAGTCTCAACAGCTGGATACTTTCCCTTTAGCACCTAAGTTTGGCTCCATTTGCTAGGAGAGGGACTTCTCGATTCTCTTTTTAGCAACCATTTGATGGAGAGCGGGAGGAACGTGCCGTTGTTCTGAGCGACTTGTGTTTTGCAAAACATTGCTCAAGCAACGGGCAAACTAAATTGGAGCTAATAGTGTGGAGGCTTCCGATTTAGAAGAGGTCAGCTGCTTCTTGGCCCCGCTTGCTTCCCCCAATCCTTTTCTCCTCTTTGCTGGTCCATCCCTGGCTTTCCCCCCAAGTCAGCGCTGCCTTGTGGGATCTCTTTGGGCTGAGGATAATACCAGATAATACCCAGCATTGCAGAAATAGTTAAATTGAACTACTGTCCGGCTGCTTTGCATGTTAAATTTATTTCTTTATTTGTCATATTTATATCCCGCCCATCTCCCCCACAAGGAGGGACCCTGGGCGGTTAGGGTAAATGTGCTAGATTCAGGGGGTAGCAGTGGGGAAGGCGCCGCTCCATGAAACGGGGAACTGGATGGGTGCCAAATCGTGTCCTGCGCTCATTTTCATGTGAGCGCCTGTGTTCAGAATCATCAGGACTGGAAACTAAACTTGGCAAAGGAAAAACCATAGAGCAAAATTGTCATACAGGCAGTCCTCGCTTAACAACCATTCGTTTACTGACGGTTCGGACTTACGACCGTGCTGAAAAACTGACTTGCGGCCCGTCCTCACACTTACGACCATTGCAGCGTCCTCACGGTCACATGATCACGATTTGGGCACTTGGCAACTGGTTCACATTTATGACCATCGCAGCGTCCTGTGGTCACTGATCACCATTTTCGACCTTCCCGGCCAGCTTCTGGCAAGCAAAATCAATGGGGAACTACGTGATTCGCTTAACAACCATATGGTTCGCTTAGCGCCCGCAGCGATACGCCTAATGACCGGCGCAAAAAAGGTCGTAAAATCAGGTCGGATTCGCTTAATGACTGCTTTGCTTAGCAACCAAAATTCCGGTCCCAATTGTGGTCGTTAAGCGAGGACTACCTGTAGTGTTGCAAAATGTAGATCTGTTTTCAAGGCACAGGCATTAAACACAGGCACCCGGTTGGAAGAGTTGATCATTTGCATAAAGGTGCCTTAAAGGTAGGGTGGGCTTTTTTGCTTTTTGTTTTGTTTTAGGCAAATCAGGAGTTTGCCTCCCACTTCTTTTTGGCTACTCACCCCTCCTTTTTGATTTTCCACCCCTCAGAAAATTCCCACACGCCCCTGTTGGAGGGGACAGTGACTCAGATGACTCCAGAGGAAGATTACAGGCGGATGATGTCGGCGCTCAACGAGCACAGCACTTTTGAGGAGCAGCAGCAGCGTCTCTATCAGTTGGCCAGCGGGATGTCCGTCCCAAGCCACAGTGGTGAGGATGGGTTTATGTCTCCCCCACGCAAGGGGCATTTGCGGGGGGGGAAAATTCCTTGGAAAAAGGAACGTGGGGCTCTGGAGAGTCAGTGGCAAATGGCAGAAAATCAATCTCTCTGGGAAAAAGGGTCTTTAAAAAAAATTCCTTGGAAAAAGGAACGTGGATAACAAGTGGCAGACCAATCTTCTTTGGAGGGTGTGGGGGAAGGGTCTCAGAATGCAGAAAGGAAAGATGAGGCTTTTACAGAGGTTTCTCCATCTCGAACGGAGGGCTAGCCGTGTTGATCTTTGGCCCCCGAGCCCTTTGTGATCCGTGGGAACCTTTAATATGTTTATTTTTGCATAAAAAACTATTAGTAAGTATTAGATATGTTTGCCACCGAGAGAGAGAGAGAGAGAGAGAGAGAGAGAGAGAGAGAGAGAGAGAGAGAATGAGAGAGAATGAGAGAGAATGAGAGAATAAAAATCTAATAAATCTAATAAGGTTTCTTAAATCGGAGTTTACAAAATTGATGTCTGTGTAGCCCGTTGGCCAACGATGGAACTCACTGCCACAAGATGCAGGGAAGGGTTTGATCCGATCTTTGGATCGGCGAGGCCTCCTCAACGCAGTTGAAGCTCCTCTCCGAACGGATTCGGCCGTGCCAAGGCGGGGAGCGTTGTGCCCGCGCAGAATCAAAGCATCGGTTCAGCTTGGCTTTTCCAAATCGATTTGAATTGTCGAATTGCCTTGACTTGATGATTTGGATGAAAGCTGATCCGCACCCCCCTGCCTTATCTAAATGAGCAGAAGTTCGTATGTACGGATTTATTTTTTTATCAAATTTCTATAGCCGCCCATCTCACGTACGTGACTCTGGGCGGCGTACCCAATTTAAACAAAGCAATGAAAAACAACTGTTAAAAGCCATTAAAACAATGAAAAACATAAATATACACCAAACCGCGGGAGAGTGCATTCAAAGTCTTACATACAATATAACCTAATTATATCAGGTCAGCCTTTTCAATCCTGATACCTTCCAGATGTGTTCGAGTCCCAACTCTCTCAATCCACTTGGCGTGGGTTGGTGGGAATCATAGGCGTTGCGGTCTGACACGTCTAGGGAAGATGGCGGATCCTAGAACCTCAGCCATACACATGCGCACTTCACATGCGTATTATAGATACACAATCAGGTATACGATAGCTAATTTCTGCACGAGAATCTTATTTATATGTCAGACGGAAGGACTCGCTTAAAATCTTCATCTCTGTTCACGTTGGATGGAGTTGAACATAGAAACTGCACTTCCGGCCACGCTTGAGGGTCCCTTATGTAGACTTCGTTTGTGCCTCTTCTCAAACCCAACGAAAGCAATGCTTTTGACCCAGTGGGGTGAATCGGCTAAGTTATGGGATCACCTGGGCCTTGGATGCCATGCTGAATTGGTTGGATTCAGTTGGGGTCAGGCTAAATCCAAGGCAGGCTAAATTATTTATTATCTAGATCAGAGCTTTCCAAACTGTGTGTCGGGACACGTTAGTGTGTCGGCTGCAGTGTCTGGGTGTGTCGCGGCTGCTGCTGCTGCCTCCAAACCTGTCCTGCCAGGATTCCGTGCAGGTCCTAGTGCCTGCCTTGTGCCCTGCTGTAAGAGTGTGTCGCGAAATGATGCATGTCTAAAAAGTGTGTCACCAACATGAAAAGTTTGGAAAGCTCTGATCTAAATAATCTTGACTGCCCACTTAGATGCTGGTCTGGTCCCTTTCTCCCCCCAAAAGCTGTTGATGCATCTCAGCCTTTCTGCTCCATCTGAGTCCCTCGCTG